>CM066036.1:601387899-603887899 GCA_033557465.1 Ichthyophis bannanicus | reverse complement strand
CACATACTTCCCTTCAAAGCAAGAACTAAATACAAATCCATCCTACTCACCCACAAAGCCATCCACCAAGCACCAAACACCCAGCTTCGCACCCTGCTGACCCGTCCAGCCCACAGCAAAACAACTAGACAGGCCTCCAGCAACTACCTCACCGTCCCTCACAAAAGAACCAAATGCTCTCAACGGACATGCAACCGAACCTTTGAACTATATGCACACTCCCTATGGAACTCTCTACTGAGCCACCTCAGAAACAATAACGATCTCCCATCATTCAGAAAACAGCTAAAAACCATCCTGTTCCAAGAATACTTCAAGACAACCTCCACCAAAAAACGCACCAACCCCTGACCTCTCCCATCATGAACCTCTGAGTGACAACTGCACTATACTGTCCATGTCTAAAGTCTGTCTTATGTCGAAATCATCAATGTAGCCCACCTGGTGATGGCCCCACCCTGATACTTAATTCTCCCCACCCTTATATGTTACACCACTTTGACCCGGTGAAAAGCGGGATATAAATGCAGTTAAATAAATAAATAAAATGAGGTCCACTACCTTTGCCCCAGGCAGTCATGTTACCTGGTGATCCTCATGTCCACCAGCCACCCTGCTCTGCTATCTAAGGTCCAATATTCTTTTTGGATGGCTATGTGCTACTACGGCACATAGCCATCGCCGTGGACCTTTAACACTGGTTATTCATTGCCAGAGCCATATGCGGCCCCGGCATTGAATATCTGGGGTCACCACACAGCCCACAAGCCCGCAGAAGCTAACCGGACAGCAGTGATATTGAGCCACTGCCCAGTTAGCTTCCATGAGTAAAGATAGGCCAGCTTTTGCTGCACCTATCTTTTACCCACAGGTACTAATCGAGCAGCAGTGCAATATCGCCACTGCCTGGTTACCAGCTGGTGCCACCTCCAGAATGCCCCAGAATGTCCATAACATGCCCCAATGCTAAGCGGTTAGCATCGGGGTGTGTAGCGGAGTTAATCGGGGATATTCAGCGTGTTAGTGCCTCTGAATATCCCTCTAAGCAGCATTTATACAGTTTACAGGTCTATAAACCATTTAAGTGCCTTTGAAAATTAGGTCCTACATGCCTAATGATTGTATCACCAACTATAACAGCTGTCCTAACCCTTCCTTCATGGATACATGGCCCTGGTGAAACCTGCTTGGTGTAAGAGGATTTTACATCACCTGGAGGATAGGTCCTAGCTATAGGATCACTTCCTGCCACACCAAGGTGATGCTTTCTTTTTACATGACCTCTCTCCTCCATGGCAACAGAGAGGTTGCCAGACTGGAGATGGGACTTCAGTACTATGTCCCTGTAGATCTCATCTATATACCTCCCTATCTTTCTTAGTTCCTCCAAGTCTGCCACTCTAGCCTCCAGAGATCAGACTCATTCCCTGAGAGCAAAGAGCTTCTTGCACCTAGTTCAAATGTAAGACCCCTCACCAACTGGGAGAAAATCATACATGTGACACTCAGTGCAAAAGACTGGATAGCTTCCATCTCGCTGCTGGATTTCTGTCTGCATCTTAGTTTTAAGATTTTGTTAAGAAATTTAAGTTGCTTGCTTACTTAAAGTTGCTAGGGATAGTTGTACAAACACAAGTTTATCTAATAGGTTTAAGGGGTTTTGTTCATGTCAGGATTAATTTTGGGCCTTAATTAAATACTCTCCATGTATATTCAGCACTGCTCACTATCCAAATAGCACTGAACATAAATGGATAATTTAAACACCATAGCCAATGTTTAAAAAAAATACTAAAAAAAAAAACATCGACTGCTGCATTTGAATATTTACTGAGAAGTTTCTCTTTTCTATTCATGCTAAGTTCTTAGATAAATATTCATTATCTGTAAATACACTTATGCTCTTTAGTTTTGGAAACTTTTGTCCCTGGGTTATTATATTTGTTCCTATCTATATGTAATTTTCTTTTGCTTATCCTTGTAGAACTTGTCTTCCAAGGTTATTCTGGACCATGGAACCACTCCAGATTCTCTAATGATCACATATGATTCCTTCTGTTCTAACAATGTGAAAACCAAGGATAAACCTACAGGCGAGTGCAACAATGTCAAGATCAATGAGGAGGTGAGAGCACTGTTATCGCTTTTAGAGGGCAATTCTGTAACATATTGCCTATGTTTAAAGTACAAGTAAGCAGGGCAGGCCCAGCCACTAGACCAGGGGTCTCAAACTCCAGTCCTGGAGGGCCGCAAACCAGTCAGGTTTTCAGGGTATCCCTAATGAATATGCATGAGATATATTTGCATATCCTGCCCACATTGTATGCAAATATATCTCATGCATATTCATTAGGGGTGCCATGAAAACCTGACTGGTTTGCGTCCCTCCAGGACTGGAGTATGAGACCCCTGCACTAGACAGACTAGGTGTCTGCTTAGGGCAGAGGTACTCAAATCCAGTCCTGGAGGGCCGCAAACCAATCAGGTTTTCGGGATATCCCTAATGAATATGCATGAGAGATTCAAATACAATGGAGGCAGTGCATGCAAATATATCTCATGCATATTCATTAGGGATATCCCAAAAACCTGACTGGTCTGCGGCCCTCCAGGACTGGATTTGAGTATCTCTGGCTTAGGGCAACAGACCCTGTGGGCAGCGCCGCAACCCCTTCCCCATTCTTCAAAGCGTCAACTTTCTGCCACTACTTGGACACCGTGGCAGGCTTTGAAACAGTCATATGCATGTGTGTACGTATGGCCTGCCGCTTCTGCCTCCTCAAACACAGCTTTCCATTGGAGGGGGAAGATGTGGCAGGCCATGATTGCACATACGCACACGCATGCTTCAACGCTTGCCACAGCGCCAGCAGAAAGCTATGGTTTTGAATAATGGGGAAGGGGCATGGAACCACCACAAATTGAGATGATGGATACCGGGGGCAGGAGCACAGGACATGGGCTGGGGCAGCGGGCCTACCTAGGGTGGCAAAAACACTTGGGCTGGCCCTGCAAGTAGGTGGCTATTTTAGAACTATTCTAAAAAGACGACATACTTGCCTATATACCTTTATAATGTAGCCTCACAAAATCTGCAGCAATCATAGCTAAATTGAACTTGTGTACATTTGCATCTCCTCAGGAGTAGGTGTCAATGTATGCGTGTACTTTATAAACAAGCAATATGCATACCTGGGTGATTCTGCCAGTGCTCTGCTCAAACTACGCTCCCAGAAACACTTACACATGAGTTGGATAAAAAGTATACGCCTTCTCGTCGCCACACATACTTGCAGGTACATATCTCATGAGGTAATTTTATAAGGCATTTAATGCATATAAAATAGGGTTTAGACATAAAAAAATTCTTTATAAAATTACCCCAGTGGAGAGTAATGTTATAACTGGGTGCCTACCTTTTGGCACCCAGAAGGTGCCTATCCTGAGCCTATTTTATAAAGAAAAGTGGGCGCCTACCTTTCTTTATAAAATAGGGGTGTTAAGTGTTGCAAAAATCTAGGCACAGGCACTTAACGCCTTCTCTAGGGGAGATGCAAATACCCACGCCTAGAGTTCAAGAACACACATAAATTTAGGGTCTGTCTATGCTCCAGCCAAGCTCCAGTCCTGTGCATGCCCACATTGAAAGTATCCATGATTGCACTTACTGAATAGCAACCGCCTAAAACACATACGTAAGTCTTTTAAAATAGGGCCTTAAGCATATAAATGGTGTATTTCTTTAGGTAGCTTTTTTTATGACATCAGCCCCTATGTGCCAAAGAGGAAATAATAATGGCAAAAGTTGGAAACCTTGTAGATGGCTAGTGCTGGCAACACAACTGCTGTTCAGTAGCGACACAGAGTAATGATTAAGAAGTGACATTCCATCTTACCAAGATACTAGGGCTGTGTTTTCAAGCTTTCAATCGCTCTTTTGGTGTTTGTTCTGGTGGTTCCTCCTCTACTGCCATCCCTCTTTCAGTTGGTGTACCCCAGGAGTCTGTTCTACGCCCTCTCCTTTTCTCTCTCTACACCCAGTCCCTTGGTGCCCTCATCTCTTCCCATTGCTTTCAGTATCATTTTTATGCTGATGACTCAAATCTGTCTTCATCTGACATTTTTCTTACACTCCAAGCTCGTATCTCCTCTTGCTTATCTGACATCGCTGCCTGGATGTCTCACTGCCATCTGAAACTGAATATGGTTGAAACCAAACTTCTTATCTTTCCCCCTAAACCTTCCTCCCCACTTCCTCCTTTCTCTATCACTGTTGACAAATCTTCTTCTTCCTGTTTCCTCAGCCTGCAGCCTTGGGGTCATCTTTGACTCCACCCTTTCCTTCTCCACACATATTCAACAGATTGCTAAAACCTGTCATTTCTTTCTCTATAACATTAACAAAATTTGCCTCGTCCTCTCTGAACACACTACTAAAACTTTTGGCCACTCTTTAGTTATCTCCCGTCTTGACTATTGCAACCTCCTCCTTGCTGGTCTCCTTCAGAGTCATCTCTCTCCTCTTCAGTCTATTCAGAACTCTGCTGTGCGGCTAATTTTCCACCAGCCCCGATACGCTCATATAACCCCTCTTCTGAAATCACTTCACTGGCTCCCCTTCCATTTCCGTATCCATTTTAAACTTCTCTTTCTAACCTATAAATGCATTCACTCTACTGCCCCTCATTACCTTTCCTCTCTCCTCTCTCCCTACACCTCTCCTCGTGAACTCTGCTCCTCCTCTGGCTTTCTTCTCTCTATGCCCTTTACTTCTACTGCCAACTGCAGGCTCCCACAGCAGTGGTTCTGTTCGTTACCTGTTTTTTTTATATCCGTGCTATGTCCTTTCTAAGACTAAATTGGCTAATTGGCAATTAGCTACACATGATATCAGGCAGAAGAAAAGCCCTGCGATATCCCACCATACATGCAGGGGAGGAAAGGTGGAGGTTAAGGGGTACTAGAAAGTAAGATGATATATTTTACTGCTTCTTTCAGATTTCCTTTTTGGTAAAAGTCACAGCAACAAAGTGCATTTCAGATCAGTCCTTTGTAATCCGACCGCTGGGCTTTACTGATTCGCTGACTGTTCAGGTGAAGGCACAGTGTGACTGTGATTGTGATGATGCTGCAAACGCAGGAGACTGCAGCGGTCATGGAACGATACATTGTGGAATCTGCAGGTAGATGAAGTATTTATCTAATGGCATTTTCATGTTGGATTATCCTTAAAATAGTGTGAGTAGGATTCAGAAATTCTGTGATAAGCTTCTTTTATGGTTGCATTAATTCCTTTCTTGTTCTTCTATCTAGGTCTTCTCCGTTTGACCTAGAGCATATTGCATTTCTTAGGCTCATTTAACTTTTCAGAATGAAAGGCTTGCATCATTTACTATTGTTGCCCTCTGAGGTTGTTCCATCCCTAGAAGACTAGGCCTCCAGGAGAAAACAGCAACCGGATAGGAGTTTTCCAATTATCTAATGACCTAAAGGGGGATATTATTAGGGGGGCAACACTGAATAACATTCAGTGCTGACCATATAAGATTTTCTTTTTAAATTTCTCAGGCACTTATACACATAGGTCTGCTGAAAATCTACAGGAATATATATGGATAAACTACTGAATATTGACCCCATTATTATTATCAAGATTTGTATAGGGCATTCCGGATGTACACAATGCTGTAGAGAGATACAATAGATAGTCCCTTCTCATTGGATCTTACAGTCTAGTCAAGAGGGACAGAAAAGACAAATAAACAAAAAAAGGTTTTGAACTAAGGAAGGAAAGGTCTTACTCTATAGACAGGGGCCATGTAATCGCGTTGGGAAAAGCTGCAAGAAAGGACAACTCTGCCACAAAAAATAAACTATAATATTAATTTAATAATTTCTAGTCTATTTTAACACAAATAAGTTTAAAACAGATTATGCATTTTTTGTTTTGCTTTTATATTATAAACAATAGAACAGATAAATTCCAAATGGCCATTTTTTTTTTTGTGCCGTCAAGTCAGTGCTGACTCCTGGTGACCAAGCTGTTTCTGGGTTTTCTTGGCAAGTTATCGCTGCAAGTAGATTACCAGACCTTTTCTTCCAAGGCAAGGGTAAAGTGACTTGCCCAAGGTTACAAGGAATACCAGTAGGAATAAAACCCACTTGCGCCCCTTGTTTACACCACTTGTGCCCCTATTTTATAAAGTATACATATACTTATAGGCCTCAGCTATGCACATACTCACTCACTCACGTAAACTCCATGTAAGTTTATGAAACTACCTTCATTATATCCATTCAATGAGATAATGCTGCATTTATGCATTAAATGTTGCTGCATAGTTACAGGGATAATCAATAGCATACTTAAATAGTTCTTGCACACTTTTCCATGTTTGGCTACCAGTGAATTTTTAAAACAAAAGTATGCATATTCTTCCATTTTCTATTAAAGCGTATAGGGACAGACAAAGCTCTAAACACATACAGGGTCATACCGAGGTGCGAATAGTGGGGATGGACGTCCCATTGGGACGTCCATTCCCGCTATTTGGCCCCTCTGCCAACCACGACTAACTTCCCTGCACATTATACGGGGAGGTTAGACAGACAGGGGTGGGAAAAGCGTGTTGCAGGTGAGGAGTTATGGTGGGCAGTGGGCGGTTGGCAGCCCCAGACGTACAAGGCCAATTCCAATGTTGGCCCTGTATGTCCGGTGGCCTGAACAGGAAACTTATTCCACCTCTGAGATGGCATAACTTCCCCTAGTCAGGTGGATTGGGCAGGCCCAGGGCTCAGAAAAAGAGGGAGCGGGCAGAAGAAATTCCCCACAACCTGACCTTGGCTTGGGGCTAGACATGCCCCATGGGATCAGCATCCCGGCTACTCTGTGCATCTGGTTCCGACTCATGCACAGAGGGACGGCACGTCTAATTCAGAATCAGGCCCATATACCCTGGAGGAGAGGCAGGAAAAGAGAGACAAGATATAGACATTTAAACAGCTGCAGAAGAGGAAGACGATCAGTTCTATGAACAAGTACAAGCTGAATTGACAGAACATGCAAATAAGAAATCCTGATAGTCATGGATGACTGGAACGCAAAAGCTAACAACAAAAAAGAAGGCAAAGTGGTTGGAAAATATGAACATAGCAAAAGAAATGAAGATGAAAAAACCTGAGAATTCTGCAAGATCAATGATCTATTCATCTCAAACACCTTCTTGGAGCAAAAGCAGTGACTAGAAGAGCGGGACCTAGGCGTGGTTGTGTCTGATGATCTTAAAGTAGCTAAACAGGTAGAAAAGGTGACGGCAAAAGCTAGAAGGATGCTTGGGTGCATACGGAGAGGAATGACTAGCAGAAAAAAGGAGGTGATAATGCCTCTGTATAAGTCTTTGGTGCGACCTCATTTGGAGTATAGTGTGCAGTTCTGGAGACTGCACCTTCAAAAGGATGTGAACAGGATGGAGTCGGTGCAGAGGGTGGCTACTAAAATGATTAGTGGGCTTCATTATAAAGCATATGAGGACAGACTTAAGGATCTTAATATGTACACCTTAGAGGAAAGGCGGGATAGAGGTGATATGATTGAGATGTTTAAATACCTCCGTGGCATAAATGTTCAGGGAGAGAGCCTCTTTCAATTGAAAGCAAGTTCTGCTACGAGGGGACATGGGATGAGGGTGAAGGGAGATAGATTCAGGAGTGATATGCGGAAATATTTCTTTATGGAAAGAGTAGTGGATCCATGGAATAGTCTCCCAGTGGAGGTGGTAGAGATGAGGACAGTAACTGAATTCAAAAAAGCATGGGACCAACACAGAGGATCTCTAAAGGTAAAAAGTGGACTGTTATAGTTGTTGATATGGAAGGACAGACTAGATAGGCCATGTGGTCTTTTTCTGTCATCATGTTTCTATGTTTCTATGACTATACACATGGACTTCACTCAAGGGATTGTGCAAAAATCAAATTGACTACATCTGTAGAAGTCAACAATGTATTGCTCTTGAAAGAATAGCTATGAAGGACTTAGGCGAGATTCTCAAGAGCAAAGATGTATCTCACCATACAAAGATTTGACTTGTCCAAGACATGGTATTTTCAATAATGTCATATGGATGTGAAAGTTGGACAGTGAAAAAGATAGACAGAAAAGAAAATTGATGCCTTGGAATTATGGTGCTGGCAAAGAATATTTTTCATATCATGGACTGCCCAAAGAACAAAGCAGTCATTACTAGAGGAGATCAAATCTAAGCTTTCTTTAGAAGCTCAGATGACAAGACTTTGACTTTCATACTTTGAACACATCATGCAAAGAAAGAGATCATTAGAGAGAGACATTGTGCTTGTAAGGTTTGAGGTCAACGCAAAAGAGGAAGGCCAACAATGCGCTGGATCGATACAATAACAGCAGCCTGACTGAAGGCAACACAGTTTAGGACACCTATCCAGAGAGTCACCATGAGTTGGCACCAACTCAAGGGCACTTAACGAGTTCTATGCATAAAGCACTGCTTTACTTAAAGGAAAGACCTCTAAATTTCCAGCAGGGCCTAGTCCATCCAACCAGTTTCCAATGTTGTTGCATATTTTTCCAGATATTTCTGAGTTTACTTATCTTTTTAACAAGATGCTATGAGATGGGAAGCCTGATCTGGCATAGGTCATCTATATGAGAAATAGGACATCCAAGTCAGGATGTTCACAAATTTCCCATATATTTTACAAAAGGCTCTACTGGATGCTGAGCTTTCTGTAAAATACGTATAACTATGCATGGAATAGCCCTTTTACAAAGCAACACATCCAAAAAAATACTGGTATCACTCAAGTTTGCCCATCTAAGTGCCAACATTTATCCCTGTAAACCACGCCTGTAAATGTTAACACTTTCATGTATAATGCCAGATTTTACAGAATTAAGGAGCCAATTAAGGAGATGAGCAATATAATTCTTTTTTTTGTACATTGTGAGGTGATTTTGATATCGGATAGGTAAACACATTTGTCCCCTCGGTCCCTCAGGTCCAAATGAGCAGTTGTCCAACACTTATATCTATCTCGGAACAGGTGTAAATGCCGACATCTAGATTTTTAAAATTAGTCATGCATTTCCTTTGTAAATTTAGAAATACAAGCATATTTTTCTGGCCCATCCAAAACGCACTTACAGCACACTCCTTTGAAAACTGCATGATGCAGAGCTTTATGTGTAAATAGCAGTTTTCTAAAAGCACAATTTACACATTTAGGGCATTTGTACATGTAAACACTACTAGTTACACATGTACAAACCATACAAGCCTTTTAAAATGATTTCCTTTATGTCAGATGTTTAGCAAAATCGATGAGGTAAATTTCCAAAAGCACTTTTCCGATTCGCAGAACCTGCTAAGCAGATGTGTCAGTGAGCAGGGCCGGCCCGTCCATTGAGCAAGAATGTTGTTTGCACAGGGCCCTGTGTTTCAGGGGGCCCTACGCAAGCAACATTCTGCCCATCAGCCCAGGAAAACTTTAAAAGAGAAAACTAACTTACTGCTGCTGCTGCTGCTGCCGCCGCTGAATCGAGTGTCTCCCGTGGGGCCCCCGCCTGCCCAACAGAGCTGGGGCTGATGGGCGGGTGGGGGCCCCGCGGGAGACACTTGATTCTGCCACTGCCAGCAAGTTAGTTTTTTCTTTTAAAGTTTCCCTGGGCTGATTGGGGGTGGGGAGGGGGGTTAGGACTGGTAATGGACTGGGGGGGGGTCTAGGACTGGAAATGGGCTGATGGGGGGGTTAGGACTGGTAATGGGCTATGGGGGGGCTAGGACTGGTAATGAGCTATGGGGGGCTAGGACTGGAAATGGGCTGATAGGGGGCTAGGACTGGAAGTGAGCTGATGGGGGGGCTAGGACTGTAAATGGGCTGATGGGGGGTTAGGACTGGTAATGGGCTATCGGGGGGCAAGGACTGTAAATGGCTTGATGGGGGGTTAGGACTGGTAATGGGCTATGGGGGGCTAAGACTGAAAATGGGCTGATGGGGGCTAGGACTGGAAATGGGCTGATGGTGGGGATAGGACTGGTAATGGGCTATCGGGGGGCTAGGACTGTAAATGGGCTGATGGGGGGTTAGGACTGGTAATGGGCTATGGGGGGCTAAGACTGAAAATGGGCTGATGGGGGTTAGGACTGGAAATGGGCTGATGGGGGGGGGTTAGGACTGGCTATGGGGGAGGCTAACACCGGAAATGGGCTGATGGTGGGGTTAGGACTGGTAATGGGCTATGGGGGGCTAAGACTGGAAATGAGCTGATGAGGGGTTAGGACTGGAGGTGGGCTGATGGGGGGGTTAGGACTGGTAATGGGCTATGGGGGGCTAGGACTGGAAATGGGCTGATGATGGGGGGTTAGGACTGACAATGGGCTGATGGGGGGGTTAGGACTGGAGGTGGGCTGATGGGGGGGTTAGGACTGGTAATGGGCTATGGGGGAGTTAGGACTGGAAATGGGCTGATGGGGGGGTTAGGACTGGTAATGGGCTATGGGGGAGGCTAAGACTGGAAATGGGCTCATGGGGGGGGTTAGGACTGGAAATGGGCTATGGGGGAGTTAGGACTGGAAATGGGCTGATGGGGGGGGTTAGGACTGGTAATGGGCTATGGGGGGGGGCTAAGACTGGAAATGGGCTGATAGAAACATTGAAATATGATGACAGAAAAAGACCACATGGCCTATCTAGTCTATCCTTCCATATCAACAACTAAAACAGTCCCCTTTATACCTTTAGAGATCCTCTGTGTTTGTCCCATGCTTTTTTGAATTCAGTTACTGTCCTCATCTCTACCACCTCCACTGGGAGACTATTCCACGGATCCACCACTCTTTCCGTAAAGAAATATTTCCGTATATCACTCCTGAATCTATCTCCCTTCACCCTCATCCCATGTCCCCTCGTAGCAGATCTTGCTTTCAATTGAAAAAGGCTCTCTCCCTGAACATTTATGCCACGGAGGTATTTAAACATCTCAATCATATCACCTCTATCCCGCTTTTCCTCTAAGGTGTACATATTAAGATCCTTCAGTCTGTCCTCATATGCTTTATAATGAAGACCACTAATCATTTTAGTAGCCACCCTCTGCACCGACTCCATCCTGTTCACATCCTTTTGAAGGTGCGGTCTCCAGAATTCCACACTATACTCCAAATGAGGTCGCACCAAAGACATATACAGTGCCATTATGACCTCCTTTTTTCTGCTAGCCATTCCTCTCTGTATGCACCCAAGCATCCTTCTAGCTTTTGCCGTCACCTTTTCAACTTGTTTAGCTACTTTAAGATCATCAGACACAACTACGCCTAGGTCCTGCTCTTCTTTAGTGGACAAAAGTACTTCACCCCCTATACAATATTGCTCCCTTGGATTGCTGCAGCCCAAATGCATGATCTTACATTTTTTAACATTAAATCCCAGCTGCCAGATTCTAGACCATTCTTCAAGCTTAGCTAGATCCCTCCTTGTTATCTACACCTTCCTGGGTGTCTACTCTATTGCAGATTTTGGTATCATCCCCAAAGAGGCAAACCTTACCCGACAGCCCTTCCGCTATATCACTAACAAAGATGTTAAAAAGAATCGGACCAAGGACAGATCCCTGGGGCACACCACTAGTAACATCCTTCTCCTCAGAGTGAGCTCCATTTACTTGTACTCTTTGTCGCCTCCTACCCAACCAATTTCTAACCCAAGCAGTAACTTTAGGGTCCATCCCTAGGGTGCTCAGTTTGTTTATAAGTCGCCTGTGAGGAACAGTGTCAAAGGCTTTACTGAAATCTAAATACACCACATCTAGGGCTCTCCCTCGGTCCAGCTCCCTGGTCACCCAGTCAAAAAAATCAATCAGATTTGTCTGACAAGACCTGCCTCTGGTGAATCCATGCTGCCTCGGATCCTGTAATCGGCTGGACTCCAGAAACCTCACTATTTTCTCTTTCAGCAGTGTTTCTAATAATTTACTCACCACCGAAGTTAAACTAACCGGCCTGTAGTTTTCAACCACATCCTTACTTCTGCTTTTGTGTAAAGGCTCCACATGAGCCTCTCTCCAGTGCTTTGGCACCTCTCCCTACTCCAACGAGGCATTGAAAAGTTCAGTCAGTGTAGCTGCTAGAACATCCCCAAGTTCCCTCAGTATTCTAGGGTGTATCCCATCCGGTCCCATCGCTTTGTCTACTTTAAATTGAGCTAGTGTCTCACGAACACAGTATTCTGAAAATTGTTCAAGATGTCCCTCGCTTCTGTTCCCGTTTGTGGGTGTTTTCTGAGGTCCTGCTCCTGGTTCTTCATCTGTGAACACAGAACAGAAATATTTGTTAAGCAATTCCGCTTTATCCTTATCAGCTTCTATATATTCCTCCCCTGCACCCTTGAGTCTGACAATACCACTTTTGCCTTTCCTCTTCTCACTAATATATCTGAAAAATGTCTTATCCCCCCATTTTATTGCATTGGCTATTTCCTCCTCCTTTTGAATCTTTGCCTTCCTGACTACTTTGCTAGCTTCTCTAAGTTTTTCCAAATACAGATGCCTGTCTTCCTCTGTCTGTGATCTCTTGTATTTCATGAAGGCCTCCCTCATTTTCTTCACCTTTTCAGCTGCTACTTTCAAAAACCATAGCGGTCTCCTTTTCCTTTTACCTTTATTTACCATTTTAACAAAAAGGTTGGTTGCCCTTAAAATATCTCCTTTCAGTTGTGCCCACTGTTTTTCTACATCCCCCAGCTGTTCCCATACTGCTAATGACTTCCTGAGGTATTGGCCAGCCAGCCAGAGGTCGGGGGTTGGAGGAGTACCAGCCCAGCCAGGACTAGTTGTGCCTCAGAATGACAGTCTGGTAGGACCCCAGACAACTGGGACACTCTCTTTTGGCAAACTGTCTACAGAAGATGACATTGATGACTATTTAGAGTCCTTTGAAAGGGTGGCTAATGCGGTAGGATGGCCAGTTGGTCAATGGGCTGTAAGGATAGCCACCTCTTTAACAGGGGAAGCATTGGCTGCCTACAGGGCCATGCCAGCGGCCCTCGCCACTGATTATACTGAGGTGAAAAATGCAATTAGGGACCGATTAGGCTTGACAAAAATGTTGTATCACCGTATGTTTAGAGCCACAGCCCTGAGGGCCGGAGAAACACCTAAGGCCTTAAGCCAAAGAATTAGAGGTTTAGCCTTAAAGTGGCTAGCCCCGGAGGGGAAAACTGTTGATACGGTAGTGGATATGGTGGTATTGGAGCAGTTCATGGCTGCCGTACCAAAAGAGCTACAGTCTTTTCTGATACAGCAAAACTACCAGAGCACAGGGGAGGCCACCCTTTTGACTGAGCGCTACCTAGAAGCTGAATTAGCTCGTCATCCAAGAGGGCGCACTCCCAAAATACAGGCAAACGCCAGTTTTGCTCCCTCAGAAAAGGGACAGGGAAATAATGCAGAGTTTGGGAAAACTTCTGTACCGGCTCAGGAGGGAAAATGGGCTGGAAAGAAATGCTATCATTGTGGGATGATGGAACACCTATGGAGGGGATGCCAAGCCCACACGGGGCTGATGGGCGAAAATGTGAAACATCTAGGACAGGGGTCACCAACCTGCGGCCCGCGGGCCGCATGTGGCCCACGAGGTCCCTTCGTGCGGCCCGCGAGGCTCTACCCCGGTTAACATTACGTGCGGCCCGCCAAGGATTCCCGCCATTGTATCCACGCGCTCGCAGCTCACCGACGACCACCTGCAAGCATCCCTTCTCCTGTCAGTGTCATCTGTGAAGCCGGACTTTAAGCGTTTGTTTGCTAGCATGAATCATCAGCCATCTCATTAAATTCAATAAAGGTGATCAGCCATTGTTTTCATAATTTTGCGTTTGTTGTTTTTTTTCGCGGGGGCGGGGAGAAGGGGGGTGCGGCCCGCGAGGCTCCCAGTAGTCGGCTGTGCGGCCCACGGCCCTCTGGAGGTTGGTGACCCCAGATCTAGGAGAAGGGTTCCTCTTAAGCGTTAACGTGCAAGGGGTCATTACCAATGCTCTGCTCGACTCAGGGGCTGACCAAAGCATGATGTCACAGAAGCTTTGGAGGGAAAATGAGGCTCAGAATGAGTCTGCCCAGAGGAGGCCGGAAGGTAGAGTCAAAATTAGGGTGCATCCATGGGGCTGCCTCTTTCTACTCCCTCTACAAGGTGGTGACAAAAGGGTGGGGGTACAGAAAGAAATCCTCGTAGCAGTGGTTCCAAAACTCCCCCACGACGTGGTATTGGGAAGAGATTGGCCGCAGTTTAGGCAGGGGCTAACGAAGGGCGTACGACAGAAGGTCGGGTTTGTGTCTACCCGGTCCCGGACAGAGGCCCGAGACCAACGGGACAGGTCCCCAGAGGATTCCCTGAGAGCTTTACCCTCACATGATGACCTGGTGACTCCCCCATCTTCGAAGATTAAGAAGGGGAGAGCTGAGAAATGCCACGAGAGGCGATGTAGGACTCAGAGGAGGGCTGCGATTGTTACTGGCCAAGGGCTACCCTGGGTACCTGCAGAATTGGTGGAAAAGTTCCCATCCTTTCCAAATGAACAACGGGCCGATCCTGCACTTACCCGTGCATTTGAGTATACGCAGGCTGTGCGGGATACGCTCCCAAGATTTCTTTTGGACAAAGGGATATTATACAGGGAAAGTCGCGATCCCTGGGCAGGGACGGTTAGGAAACAGCTTGTGGTACCCATAGCCTTCAAAGCGTTGGTCTTAAGGCTCACCCATGATCATCCAGTAGGCGGTCACAAAGGGGTGCAGGGGACTCTGGACCAGATCCTTGTACGTTTCTACTGGCCCGGCGTCTTTAAGGAAACCGCCCGGTTTTGTGCGGCGTGCCCTTCATGTCAATGGGTCACCACGGCCCGACCGCCAGTGGTGCCCATGATCCCGACACCCATAATATCTGACCCTGTCAGACGAATCGCGATGGACATAATAGGACCCCTGGTAAAAAAAACCCGGGGATTCCAATATATATTAGTCATGATTGATCAAGCCACCAGATTCTATGGGCCATCCCCCTGTGCAACATCTCGGCCAAAACAGTAGCTTTAGAGGTAGTAAAACTGTTTTGTGAAGTAGGTTTTCCCCGGGAAGTATTAACGGACTGCGGACCAATTTTCTGTCCAAATACCTAGCCCAGGTTTGGGACGCTTTTGGGGTGAAACATGTGAAAACAGCTGCCTATCGCCCCCAGTCTAATGGCCTGGTAGAAAGGCTGAACCAAACTTTGAAACAGATGCTCAGACAGGGCCTAGATGGAAGCATGACAGAATGGGATGTTTTGCTTCCTTTTGTTCTTTACGCCTGCCGGGGAGCGGATACAGGGCTCCTTAGGGGCATCCCCCTTCGAGTTAATGTATGGTCGAGCCCCTCGGGGCCTCCTGGACATATTACAAGAGCAGTGGGTAGAGCCTGAGAAGGAGGATATGGGAGTACCTCACTTTCTCCGAGACTTAAGAGGGCGGTTAAGTAGGGCCTCCCAGATGGCCGAAGAGCATTTACAGGCTAGTCAAATGCGCCAAAATAAGCGATATGATCAGAATGTGAAGCCCCGTTAGTTAGCCCTGGGGGAGAGAGTCTTAGTAATAGTGGCAGGCGCCACCCCAAAATTTGAGGTCCAATGGAAGGGACCATGGAAGGTGGTCAGACAAGAAGGTCCAGTGTCCTATGAGGTAGAGAGTAGCGCGGGTCGCAGGCAAATTTATCATATAAACGTCCTCAGGCCCTGGCAGGAAAGATCGGCGGGAGCCAGTCTGTCCAAAGTAGAGTGTTGTGCAGGAAAGCTACATAAGAATGCAGATGCCTTCTCAAGGATTACGGACTGTGCGGAGGACCTCCAACGAGCTCCACCAGCGCGTAATGTCTTAGGTAGGGGGGTATGTGACAGAGACGCCCGTCTTGAACCCATGAGAATAGAAAAGGACATGGAATTGGACTTAAGGGAGAGCCCAGATCTGTAATTCAGGGGTAACCTGAATCCTGCGTACACCGATACCCACGAAATCCCTGCCTGGCCTGGATCTCAGGTCCCGCAGAGGGAGAGAACGAAGAGAGAGAAAAAGCCCAGGGTACCACACCCAGACTCCTATGAGGCCCTTGCAGGCATGAGAAGAGATTATTATCACCTGGGAAGGGCCGGAAGGGAGGAGGAGGGGCTGGAACCCTGGAGGTGGAAATATAAACCCCTGCTAAGGCTGGAGAAACAAGGAAGGCTGGAGAAAGAAGGAAGACTGGAGAAACAAGGGGAGCTGGAGAAACAAGAGGCTCAGGAGAGTCAAGAGAAGCTGGAGACGTAGCGGAGCCATAGAGGAGAGCCCTGGGAGGAGCTGAACCACAGGGAACACAGCCGAGGAGACGGGCCGAAGGCTGAAGGTACTGACCGGCTGTCTCGGGTAGAGCTGGGAACAGGAGTGACTCTAGGACCCAAGGGGGAGATGTTTACTGAGCACTGCTTTGAGAACTCAGAACGGGACACTGCTCCAACAATTGAAGATATGCAAGTCGATACTGCTGAGGAGGACTTGAGGGCTATGGATATTCCTATGGACTGTACTTTATACCAAGCCAAGTGCGTTGAACCGTTAGGCTGAGGGCTAACACTTTCTGAGAAGGTCTCCTAAAGCTGGAAATAACAAGACCCAGAGAACCGACAGGAGGCCGGGGATACTTTTGCTAGCACCCGGAGGTTTGTGACGCAGCCAGGAAAACTTGCAGGGAAGCTAAAAAGCTTGGTGAATATTTGCTGCCCGTGTCTCCCATATTTTGGTTTAAACTTAATCGGGGAAGGGAGTTAAGAAGAAGCTTTTGTTCCAGTGGGACTAAGTTTTATTGTTGCCATTAATTGTTTTGCAAGGCTAAAAAGAGGCATTTTTACCCTTGCTAAAGAAGTGCTGTTTTTCAGGGCTGAGAAACGTTTGAAGCAGCTGTATGTGTTTGAAGCTTGTGAAGCAGTTATGCTGTTCTAGTTCTGTATTACCAATAATCCTGCATAAGAAGGAGTCCTGTGTACAGGGTACTTGAACTTTTGCGTAAGAAATAAAATTCTGTCACTTTGCCTTACCTCCGGACCATGACTACAACTTCTTCTTGAAGCCATTTTTGAAGGCAAACTACATATCCCAAGATACGCCTGGGGAAAGTTAGTTTGCCCAAGCCAATCGAGAGAAGTTCCTCCGATACCACGCCCCTCTAGGCTAGAGGCGGGTGGTGAGGGCGTGACAATTTCTATGATTATTCTATGTATTGCAGTAATGTTAAATGTGTGATTAAGCATGTAAATATATGGCTATAGCCAAAACATTTTTACTAGAAGGAACATATAGGACCCGACTGGGATCCCTCCTAGAGCAGTATGTCCCTGTCAGGACCATACCAAGCTAGAAATGCATCCTCTGCAACTAACAGATCTGATGCCCTCCTCTGCCCCAACCACGTGCAGTAATTCACTCTTTGTGAGCTTCCTAGATGTCCAACGATAATGTTGGTGCCCTTTCTCTACTTGCACCCTGTGCTACCGTACCACTCGCACAGCCCTCGGTAAGGCCCTAGTCCCTGTAGAAGAGCCATGCCAAGCAGAGCAGATTAGAGGAGTTTATCACTTTGCTAGACCACCCAGTTGGGTGGCTGCTGCAGTGGAAGTTTCTTAAATATCTAGTAGTAGCAAGAGACTCCTGGTCATTGTGTGCCATTTTAGTTGATTTTAGCGAGCGCCGAAGCTCTTCATTTTTCCTCCACCAAATGTTAGTTTCTACATTAAAGTATACGTTTTGGATGAAACAAAAGTTAGAGTAAGAGTCATTAGAGAGAATAATTTTCCTTCTTTTGTTAACTTTTGTTAATAAGGGAAGGAGATTTGTGTCTACCCCTCCTATCCAAAGAAGTAAGAGAAAAATACCAAGGAGCCTCCCAGCCTCGGAGATTAAAAGAGCAACAAGATTAAAAGAGAAATGGAAATTTGGATACTCAATGAGTAACTGTCATAGTAGGATACATTTGCTGAAGAACTACTACTAAAGGAGGTATCACAAAGATACAACTGAGGAAAGGAGTGAAAGCTGAGTAAAATGCACGAGCAAGCAAATGATCCAGGGTATCGAAAGGAAATTCACTAGGTAGTGAGAGTTCCCCATTTACAGAGCTAAGGTGAAAATCTAAGCACCAATAAGGGATCACAGACAGAAATGTTTAAGTTTCTGCCTGCTGTAATGGCTATTACCCCAAAGAACAAATATACAAGGATAAATTATGGTACCATTTGTGACAGTAAAATTGCGCTGGAGTATTAGTCAAGACTCAGTCTCTTTTATTTAAAAGAAGATGCAAACATTATTCTTCCAGGCCCTGGAAGTAACTCTATCCCCCACTGAAGAATCCATATCAGTGCTAAAGAAATAGTAAGGGAAGAAGGGAAAAGACTCAGCCCTGATACTGAGCATGGCCCTCCTTAGTAAGGTCAGACCTGAGAGAGGGCTTATATAGGATTCAAATATTTCTCTTTTTTGCATGGTACTAGTGGTTCCTTCCTCATGTCCCCATAATGTTTTCCCTTGAGTTCTGATTTCTGTTCCTTTTTCTTACTGTGCCAGATGTAATGATAAATTTGTGGGTAAGAACTGTGAATGTGCAACAGAAGGCAGAACCAGCCAAGAACTGGACGTGACCTGCAGGAAAGACAATGCTTCGGCAATATGCTCTGGGCTTGGGGACTGTGAGTGTGGCATTTGCAATTGCCATGCCAGTGATGACCCAAAGAAACAGATCTATGGACCTTTCTGTGATTGCGACAATGTGAATTGTGAGCGCTTCAATGGCAAGATTTGTGGTGGGGAAGGTGAGTCCCATTCTCCAGAGTGTGAAGGTGAAGAAATAACACTTCCTATTCTCTGCCTTTAACCATTGTAAGATCTCTTCAGCAAGAGGGTGTATAGGCGTGTGGGAAAATGGAGTGTGAGGGCAGAGGAAAAGAGTGAGAACTAAGCAGGAGTGGCAGGTCTGATCTAAGACAATTCTTTTATTTGCAAAATATAATCTCTACTTAAGTGTAGCCAAAATGCACTGAAGCCAATTGGACCACCCTCTTTATAATCGTCTAGGATTTAGGATAGCACTGTGAGCTTCTGAGATTTAAAAACATTCAGCTTGTGAAAACTGAACACAAGATAATGCATCAGTCACTTGCTTTAGCTAAAGATATGTAAACTAATCCAGAGTGGAAGAAAATCTGGTGAAATAGCCACCTTTTCTTTTTAATGAACAATGGTAGGAATGTGCTGTTTTCAGACAAATAGTAAATTGCGATGATCAAGGGCATTTTCTGTTTGTATATCCTTAAAGGAGCCGAATGATCGTGAGGATGGAGTAAGTCAAATCCTCATTTGTGCACACCAGTGGTTCCCAAACCAGTCCTGGGGGCTCCCCTGCCAGTCGGATTTTCAGAATATACACTATGAATTTTCATGAGAGATTTGCATACACTGCCTCCATTGTATGCAGAGTTGCCAAGTTATCCGCTTCTAAGAGTGGAGGAGTAGCCTAGTGGTTAGAGCAACTTCCTAGTACCCAGAAGATCAAGGGTTCAATTCCCACTGGCACTCCTTGTGACTTTGGGCAAGTCACTTTACCCTCCATTGCCTTGGAAGAAAAGGCTGACAATCTACTTCTGGTGATACATTGCCAAGAAAACCCAGAGGTAGCTGGGTCACTATGAGTCAACACTGACTTGATGGCACTAAAAAAAAAAAGAGTTCTGGTTTTAAATGTATCTTGCAATGCAATACAGTATTTGTAGTCCCTGATTTTACCCATTGAAATCAGTGCTGCAGATCCCATAATGCATCAGGATGAGATTGTCAGAAATCCTTAACTGGTTTAAAATCTCACTCCTGGAACCGGGTAACTTGGCAGCTCTGTGTTTGCAAGTCTGTCTCATGCATATTCATTGTGGATATTCTGAAAACCCAACTGGCTGGGGAGTCCCCAGGACAGATTTGGGAACCACCGGTGCACAATCATTATTGGCACCATTGCAATATAGCCTATGGGGCCAGACACCATGGAGCTGCTTTGGGAGGAGGGAAAGCTTGAAGCACAAGTCACTTCAGCAGTCACACTGAAACTTTCTGACAAGCAGCTAAACAAATCCTATGATTGATAATGTCAGCAGCTCATCAGGGATGTGAAAGAAAATACAAGCAGAGCACCATTTTCTTTCCTGTATTCACAGTGAAAAGGTCAGCGAGAAAGGTGCAAGCTTCAGAAAGTACTTTGCTGAAGTCAGAAGCATGTAAAGTATATGCCCACATTTCTTATCCTCTGTGCTTTTCAGTGTTTTGTCATTATCTACCACAGTCACTGCCAGGGCCGGCCCGTCCATTGAGCAAGAATGTTTTTTGCACAGGGCCCCGCGTTTCAGGGGGCCCCGCGCAAAGAACATTCTGCTTTTTTTTTTTATTACATTTAAAAACAAAAACCTGGCTCTAGCTGCTGCCGCTGCCGCGTCCGTCGCAGCAGCGGCAGAATGGCGTGTCCCGCGGGGCCCCTTCTCCTCTTCGAGCCCTCTGCAAGGGCTTTCAGATTCGCGAAGGGAGAGTTGTGCTCCCTCGCGTCTCTGTAAAGCCCGCAGGGGCTAATGGGAAATTTCCCATCAGCCCCTTTAGACGCGAGGGGCTGATGGGAAATTTCCCATTAGCCCCTGCGGGCTTTACAGAGACGCGAGGGAGCACTCTCCCTTCGCGAATCTGAAAGCCCTTGCAGAGGGCTCGACGTGGAGAGGGGGCCCCGCGGGACACGCCATTCTGCCGCTGCTGCGACGGACGCGGCAGCAGCTAGAGCCAGGTTTTTGTTTTTAAATTTGCCGGAAGGGAAGGGAAGGGAAGGGAAGGGAAGGGAAGGGGGGGGGGCTGATGGAGGCTGTCTGGAAATGGGGTGATGGGGGGTTAGGACTGGAAATGTGCAAGGGGGGGGGGTTAGGACTGGAAATGTGCAAGGGGGGGGGTTAGGACGGGAAATGGGCTGGGACTGATGGAGGCTGACTTGAAATGGGCTGGGGGGGGGTTAGGACGGGAAATGGGCTGGGGGGGGGGTTAGGAATTGAAAATGGGGGGGGCTGTTGGAGGCTGAATGGAAATTGGGGGGGGGGGGGTTAGTGCTGGAAATGGGCGGGGGGGGGGATAAGACTGCTAATGGGCTGGGGCTGATGGAGGCTGACTGGAAATGGGCTGGGGGGGTTAAGACTGGTAATGGGCTGGGGGTTGATGGAGGCTGACTGGAAATGGGGTGATGGGGGGTTAGGACTGGAAATGGGCTGGGGGGGTTAAGACTGGTAATGGGCTGTGGGCTGATGGGGGCTGTCTGGAAATAGGGTGATGGGGGTTAGGATTGCTAATGGGCTATGGGGGGGGGGGGTTAGGACTGCTAATGGGCTATGGGGGCGCTAGGACAGGAAAAGGGCTGATGGGGAGGGGTAAGGACTTGAGGTGGGCTGATGTGGTTAGGACTAGAAATCGGCTGTTGGCTGAAGGGGGGGATATAACTGGCAATGGGCTATGGGGGGCTGACTGGAAATGGGCTGATGGGGTTAAGACTGGAAGTGGGCTGATGGGGGGTTAGGACTGGTAATGGGTTATAGGGGGGGGCTTAAACTGAAAATGGGTTGATGGGGGGCTAGGACTGGTAATGGGTTGGGGGATTGCTATGACTGGAAATGGACTGAGTGGACGGGGAGGCTTGAACTGCAAATAGCTGATGGGGAGGGAGCTTGGAATGGAAATGGGCTGTGAGGGAAGGGAGCTAGAACTGAAAATGGGCTGATGGAGCAGCTAGGATAGGACTGGAAATGGGCTGTTGGGGGGAGCTAAGATTGGAAATGGGCTGTGGTGGGGGCTTGAATTGAAATGGACTCATGGAGGGGCTAGAACTGGAAGTAGGCTCATGGGGGGGCTTGGACTGGAATTGGGCTGAATGGAGGGGAGCTAGGATTTGACATGGGCTGATGGTGGGACTAGGAAATGACTAGAAATGGGCTGATGGGGGGCTAGGATTGGAAATGAGCTGATGAAGGGACTCAGACTGAAAATGGATGGGGGAGCTAGGACTGGAAATGGGTTGATGGGGGGCTAGGACTGGAAATGGGCTGATGCAGGGACTAGAAGGGAATGGATGCTGGGTGAGACTGGAACTAGAAGGGAGCTGATGTTGGGGGAGGATTAGAATGGGATGGGGCTGGGAGAGTAAAATGGAGAGGGGGAAAAATATTTTGTGTGGGAGGGATGAAAAATCTACAATTGGCCGGGTATTGGGAGAGTAAGTGGGGATTGAGGATGGAGGGGTAAAATTTGTGTGGATGAAATAAGAATGAGGAAAGAGCAAAAGGATAAAGATTAGTATGTTAAAGCAGATGTAGAGAGAGAGGATGGAAAGAAAACTAGAAGAGAGAAGAAAGGACAAATGGACAGCAGACGATGGAGAGTTAGCAGAAAACATGAAGAAACCAGAAGAAAGTGGCTGGAGCAATTGCAACTGAAAAAAATGCACAAAAGGTAGAAATATATCTCTTTATTTTGAATTTATTAACTGGAATATGAAAGTTCTGGGAAATGTGCATCATTAACGTCTGCGCTTTGTTTGGTACAAGAGGAAATTGATTTATAGTTTTATTTCTACAGTGTTGTTGTACATTCCAAGTTTGGCTTTTGGGGTTCCCAGTTTAAATTATTGCCTTCCTGTTTCTAAATTGCGATTCCTTGTTTGGTGATGGTCTATGTTCTGCATGTGTAACTGAGCTGAGGTATTCTGTTTATGTAATTCCTATTTGACATTGCCACTTGTTCTCTTCCCCAGTATTCTCTGAAATGTACTGGTTTAATATTTGCAGTGTTTCCTTTTGATAGGTAGGGACTGGTGCTTTGTGAGTCCTGGTAATGCTGTCAGGATACAGCGGGTTTGCTATGGGTTCTAAATGGGCAGCGTTTGTAGTAGTTCCTAATGTGCCTGGCGGTTGGCACTGGATTATAGTAATGTAGAAATCTTTTAGTCTTTCTTTATCCATACACTCATTAAGAGACATGTTTACTAAAAGTTAGTGTATGGTAACATTATGCAAATATTTATGCAAATAAGGCCACTTATGCAAATGAGGCCCCGCACCGAGTCTCCGCACATGGCCCCGCACCCCCCTTGGGCCGCCCCTGGTCACTGCTGCCTAATCTTTTTTTATTACAGTGACTTCCGTTAGTATTACATACAAAACCCATAAAAACAGAGAGAACCTCCTCATCCCTAGCATTGCTTTGCTTCTGGTGCTGCCTGTCCTGCTCCTCCAGGCCCCTGCCCTGTCTGCTGCAGAAAATGCTTCTACCCTTCTGTATTGTTGCAATGCCACTCTAATTGTAGTTGCCCAGCATAATCAGCTGCCCTGCCACTCTCTTGTTTCCATTGTGGTGTTTTGTCCCCAAAAAGAAAAAAACAAGAAAATACACCACAAATAAAACATAAAAAGAAGAAAAAAGAATATATGTTCCTCTTCTAGCATTAGTTTATTAAGAAACTTGCTAAACTGCCTTTTCCTGTAAAAGTAACAAAGCAGTATACATGCTAAAAAAAATAAGAGGAAGAGCAAAATAAAGACAAACAACAAAATAAACTCCCCTGCAAGTAACAATAACAAAATAACTGTCAGACTGCTAGAAATTACAAGGACAACCCACAAAGAAGCAAAGAAACAGGAAAGCACAATTTACCCTGAAATCCCCCCCCCCCCCACCCCAGCCACTGGCTAGTGGCCCATAAAGAAGTCTTCATGTAGGATTAAAGGCCTGGACAAAACCTGACCTTCATGTAAGATTTTTTTTTGTGGAGGTCTCAATTCTGAGAACTAAAAGGTGCAAATTCTATAATAAAGGTGGTGTTTCTGATTCTCGAAGGGGGAGGAAGTTAAACGGTTACTCTGAGAGGGACATAAAGATTGGAATAGAGAGTAGTGCCACTGTTTTTTATGCTCTGCCCCAATTTTTGTGCCGTGACCTGCTCATGCCACTTTAGCTACAGCTGCCTGGTGTGATTAGTTACCCTGCTACACTCTCGTTTTCACTGGGGTGTTCTGTTCATTACGGAAGGGGTGCTGTTGAAGTGATTATTACGATTGTCCAAATTCTAGGTTGAAGGCTATGGGTTTGATTCTGATTCGTGTTTAGCGGGGTTGGACTTCCGGTTCGAAGGTCCAGCCCCACTAAACCCCTGGGTGCCAATCCCACCAACAGAGCTCCCCACACGTAGAAGCAAGATGTGTAGGGAGCTCTGTTCTAGGTGGGAGGGGCGGGCCTGAGGAGGAGTGAGGCGGACCAGAGGTGGGACTGGCCCCCCGGACGAACAGGGCTGATTCCAATGTTGGCCCTGTACGTCCAGGGTCAGCACTTTAGACGGGGAACTTATTCTACCTCCAAGGTGAAATACATCCTACACAAGGGCACAGAGGGGCGTGACCTGCACAGAGTGGCGGCTACAACTACTCTAGCCACCTTACTGGGCAGACTAAGTGGACCATACTGGTCTTTATCTGCTGTCATGCACTATGTTACTATGTGCCACTGAATATCCCATCCCAATGCCTCTAAACTCCCCAGTGCTAACTGTGTAGAATCAGGGCGTTCCAGGAGCGGTGCTCAAGATAACCAATCAGTGGTGATCCTCAGCCACTGGCCTTTTACCTTAAAGTCTAGCTTAACTTTAGCCAGCCTAGCTAACAGGGCAGTTGCTGTATATCGCTACTGCCTGCGTAGCTAAAAGGCTAACTGGGCACACTGTATATTCAATGCCAGTGGCCGGATATGACCCCGACATTGAATATCTTATCTTAGAGCAGCGATGGCCATCTGCTTGAAGTATGCTGGCCACCACTGCTGAATACCTAATGTCACTTCGATATGTATAATTCTATATTATTCTAGTATAGGAAGTAGAGTTCTATCCCTTAGAGTTAAGGTGACCATGTAGTTCCTGGTCCAGAGGAACAAGTTCCTCCATTCTTAGTTTTACTCCATTGCAAGATGCAGTCTGCCTTTTTTAAGAAATTCAATTAAGAAATCAGAATTACAACTCAGTGCATGCAGTGGGGTGAAACCAGGACTGACTGAGTTTGTCCTATGGCTATGGAGCTATATTAACACTTTACTTAGAGCCCCTATAAAAATGTGATTAAAATGTACGTGTTTTCGTTTCAGAAAGAGGAATCTGTGACTGTGGAAAATGTAAATGCAGAACAGGTTATGAAGGTGGTGCATGCCAATGTGAAAAATCAATAGAAGGGTGCCTGAATGCTAAAAGTGTGTGCAGTGGGCGTGGACAATGCCAATGTAACGTCTGCATCTGCAAACCTGGCTTCCAGCTTCCATTCTGTCAAGACTGCATTGGTTGCCCTTCCCCCTGTTCTAAATATGCGTAAGTAAATTGTAAACCTAGACTCTCTTCTGCCTTGCTAAGATAATCCTAATATATAACCTTTAAGGTAACTTTTTAATTGCAGAGATGCCAACGGTGGTCCATTGCAAAGACTGAAGTTTCATGCCCAATGCGTGAGACTGGGCTCCTAAGAAAGAGGGTTTTTTCAGGCGATGCATATGGGTGTAAATCTGCTATAAGTATTGCAATGCTTTGCAAATGAAAGAGCCAACATAAAATGGTAAAGCATGCATGGGACTTTAATTTGGCAATCCCTGCATAAACTGAGTCTTCAGCTGTGCTGATGTCGGAAGCTAAGCAAGTTTGGGCCTGGCTAGTATTTCGATGGGAAACCACCTTGGAAACCACCCAGGTGCTGAAAACTCCCTGCATGGAAAAAAGGCCTGGCAATCTACTTCTGGTTACACCTTGCCCAGACAAGCCAGGAGTCAGCATTGACGTGACAACACACTTTGCATATAATTTGCTGCATGTTCTTTGTCTATGTAGAAGAGCAGATGCAAAGTTGCATATATTTTTGTATCTGTGGATTTTGCTGCCCTACATTTGTATAAGTTTCCCTGTGAAAATTGGCTTGGTGGTCACTGGCCCACCTCTTCCTCCCATCCATTGCCTCCTCTCCCTCAGCCCATCCCCACCAGTTGAAACTTGAGAGATTTTTAGGAGGCTGTAGCAGTCCATTATCCCGTAAGACCTCAATGTGTGTCACAAATGTGTGTCACAGTGGAATGTAGGCCCAGCTTTGTGACAGTGCAAACTGTACTGAGGCCCATGTCTGAAAGGATCCTATGTCAATATATCCACTCTCTTACCCATCATCTCCTTCTTTTTTCCCCATTTTCTCCTCTTTTCTGGTCTTCTTTTCCTTTTGCCCATTTCCTTTTCTCTCCCCTTCTGCTTTTTTCCTCCTCCTCCTGCTGAGGCCCAGATTTAAGCATAGGCAAACCAGACAGCTATTTCTGTTGCCAAATTCATAAGTTCCAAGGGGTTGCCACAGCTGCCGTACCTCCATCTGGGCCTGCTGCTGTCACTGCATCGCTTGTCATGTAGAACACACTGGTCCAAACCTGCAGCAGCAATTCCAGCCATAAAATTCAGGGCAGGTCCCCCACCCCTTACATGCATTTCCATGCAATACGTGGGGAGGTGGGACAGAACCACCGCAAAGCCCATGCTGAATTTTATGGCTACGGTTGTTGCTGAT
The DNA here is from genome assembly GCA_033557465.1 of Ichthyophis bannanicus. NCBI lineage: Eukaryota > Metazoa > Chordata > Amphibia > Gymnophiona > Ichthyophiidae > Ichthyophis > Ichthyophis bannanicus. The sequence goes on along the minus strand of CM066036.1, from coordinate 603,861,179 downwards.
GCAGAGCCAAGACCATTTGGCATGATAAGGGGTGCAGCAGTGATGACTTCAGGGGGAAGAATAGAGGAGCTGATGTACAGTGGTCGTCCTGTGATTGGGTTGGGTTTACCCCTTTATTTATAGGAGCCGATAATGTCGGTCCAGCTCAGCATTTTCCCCTTCTTTGCCTTTGAAGAATGTTCCTGAGCACATGGCTGTTTCATTGCCCCTTCTCAGGAACTGATTCTCAGGCGCTGAGTGAGACCATCAGCTACAGGAAGCAGGAGACAAACTGCAGTTTGCTCAGATTTCTTCCTGTGGTGGCGTGGAGACCGTCTGTTCTCCTTTGGCGGGCAGGAACTGCTGCAAACTGCAGACAGGCAAAAGCCAGGAGCAGCAGCCAGTAGCTACTGGTTTTCCTCCGCAGATAGGAGCACGGACACTGAAGCTCATTGCATATGAGCATGAAAGACCTGTCTGGAAATGATTATTAAGGAGAGCCTTAAGAGGAATACTCACTGAAAAACGGAGGAAAATAAAACAACTTCCACTGAGCTACACTAAACGCAGAGAATTTCTGAGAAGATAGTGGTGAAAGAGTAATATGTTTGGATATAGGAGAGTCAGAAGAAATGCATAAAAGGCTCCTTATCAAACACTTAAAGATATCAAACTGTCCTTAAATGAGAGATTGTTACAAAGCGAGAGGCAACTGGAACTTCCCAAGCAACAATTAGGGGCCTGTTTACTAAATATTAATACTCACCGAAGGGCATCAATGTGCACTATCTGGCACCATGCCCACATTACGCTCATAGGTGTGGCAACAGATAGCACATGTTGATACCAATCAGTATGCACTATTGTTTAGTAAATGGGTCTCTTAATGCCTCAGACAATCCACATTATGATAAAGCAGTCAGTGTTTTCAGTCTGCTTTTTCATTCCTTTTCAGGTCATGTGTGGAATGCCTCGTATATGGGACTGGCCCACATGAGAAGAACTGTTCTCTCATGTGTTTAGGTCTTAATGTTACAGAGAAGAGATTGCAAGATGGAAAAGTCTGCAAGGAGAAAGACTCTACAAACTGTTGGATGCATTATGAAATGGTACAGGAGGCTGGCGAAGAAAAATACTCCTTTAAAATCACAAAGGAAAGAGGTAATTCACAAGTGCGGGATTTCAGTTCTCTAATTGTCAACTCTAACACCATGAAGGATTATTACAGGCTAAACTGTAAACTATCAGACTGATATTCAAAGCTGTTAGCCAGCCGGTTAATGCAAGAGTGGTCTATAGGCATAGTGAGGGTGGTACCAGCACTAACCAAATAAGTGCTGGCACTTACCCAGTTTGTGCGATTTTCAGCAGCCCTTCTCTGGACAATTTGGGCCGCATGAAACGTAGGTCTAAGTTGCAAGATGGATAAGTGCTGACTTAAAATTGAGCTAACTGGGTTAAGTGCACTTAACCCAGTCAGCACTACTCAGCCCAGATATTCAGCAGCATTTCTTTCTTTCTTTCTTTATTTATTTATACATCTTTTCTATACCGCCACTTCCAGAGATCAGTGGTAGTTTACAGGAAACAAAAATGTTAATAATAGGGAGGCTATTATTTTACAGAGAACAATTTTAGAACAGAATTAACATTAAAACTCAAAAACATTGAGAAACTAATGAGAAAAAACAATGAAACTGGATGCAACATTTGGTAATGCTTCAAATAACAAATTAAAGTAAACCTTAAAAAAGGTGATTATTTACATAAATGAAAATACTATTGTATTCAAAAATAAGGTGATCTGTGAGATGGAATGATTATGTGAGGCGTGGTTGTGATCATTGTCTAGGTAGGGTCAGAGTATGATTGTTGTTCATTGCTTTTCTGTGAATTCTGAACATTATCAAGTTGCTCATTGCTTTTCTGTGAATTCTGAACATTATGAAGCTGAAGATTATGGTAATGCATAGTAAAAAGATGGGTTTTTAGTTCTTTTCTAAATGATAGAAGGTCTTTGATTTGTCTAATTTCGATTGGGAGGTTGTTCCATAAAGTAGGAGCGAAGAATGAAAAAGCTGTGTTACTTGTCTTCTGATTAGTCTTTCTAATGGAATCCGGGACTTGGATCATGTGTAGGTTCATTCTTCTTCTTGACCTGTTTTCATGAGGGATGTTGATGAGCGATGATAGGAAAGACGGTACTAGATTGTTAAGGATCTTGAATGTAGTAACTAAGGATTTGTAGATGATTCTACATGAGACAGGTAGCCAGTGGAGAGCGTAAAGAATAGGAGATATATGGTCTGTTATTTTCGCTTTATAGATGATCCTCGCTGTGACATTTTGGGCTAATTGAAGCATGTGTAGATTTTTCTTGGAGGTTCCCTGAAGAATACCATTACAGTAGTCTAAATGGGGTGTTATCAGTATTTGGGCCACAGATCTGAAGTCAGAGTTATCAATTAATGGTCTTAGTTGTTGGATTGTCCGTATCTTGAAGTATATTACTTTAACAGTTTGTTTTATGTGTTTAGCGAGGCTGAGGGTCCTATCCATTGTGACTCCCAAGTATTTGACCTCATCTTTAACAGGAAGAGTGGTTTTTCCAATGTTGATTTCTGACAGTGGAGTGAAATTTGTGTTTCTTGTTTTATTTTCTGATTTCTTATCTGGGTACCACTACTGAGGGCTGGAGTAGAGGAGTAGCCTGATGGGAACCAAGAGACTAGGGTTCAATTTCCACTAACATGCCTTGGGTAAGTCACCTAACCCTCCATTGCCTCAGAAGAAAGGCCCAACAACCTACTTCCAGTTACACTGCCAAGAAAACCCAGGAGCTGTTGAGTCAGCACAGACCCGAAGGCACACGTTGCTTGCCTGCTGCTGAATATTCCACCAATATTTATTGAAAATTGTGCCCTATATTTTTGCCTTCTATTTGTGCAGAATGTAAAAACTGGAGATAAAGGGCTCAGAAACACACCAGGATTAAGGGAAATAAAATTCAACGACACAAAATAATGTTTTATTTTCTGATAGCACTGACAGTTTTGAATTTAAATTAAAACAAGATTTCAGGTAAGGGACCCATACATAAACCTTAGAAAAATAGCATTATGTCCAGGATCAGCTCAACCATTAGGCAGGACTAAGAGTTGGCAGCATCTGAGGGCAGCAGTTAAAGTAAAACAATAGATCCTGACAACCCCTAACTCAAAAGAGCCATGCATGCATTCTTTTACCCACCGAGAGGGAGAGAACTTTTCAAATATCCCATTCACCTGGCAGATGACTTTTGGAAACATAAAGACAGAAAGAAAAGGAACCCCAATGGTGGACAGGAAAATAAGATAGAACATCAACGAGAGAGCATCATACATGCACAGCAGAGACACATAGAAGCAGAGAAAGACGGGGATTATGAAGAGTTTGGTGAGAGGTCAAAAGCAATGGAAAACAGATGCGTCTTGAGCAGTGATTTGAATTTTGAGAAGGAGGGTTCCAACCAGAGAGGAGGAAGGAGGTTGTTCTAAAGGAAGGGACCAAGGAAATAAAAGGTAAAATGGCAAGTGGATTCCAGGTGTGCTTGGGAGGAAGAAGAGAGGACAGACCCCTCTGTCTGAGTGTAGAGAGAGACTGAAGGAGCTGGCTTGCCCCATGCCTAACCAAGAATTTAGAGAGAAGGAGTTGGCTTGCAACCATGAGTCTAACAGAGGAGTTTGCTGTCTTGGAGAAGAGTTGCCTGCTGAAATCAGGTACAGTAGTGTGACTGCTTACAAGATACAGAAAGCATTAGAGGAATAGGATCCCAGTGAGGAGAGAGTAAGGACACTGAAATCTACTCAAGGGTCAGGGGCTCTAACCCAGAATCCTTTTGCCAACAGCAGAACTGCTAAATAGTTAAAATGGGATCACACGCACAAATATTTCAAAGGGATACTACCTATGTTATCAAAGACTGTGTTGTATATAACTTCACTAAATAGTACTGTTTGATATTTTACTACCGTAAAGAGAATTGGAGCACCCAATTCGGAGTCAGAGTCTTTTTAATTTATGTGCCAAGGGCTTGAAGGTATTTCCTTTTCCCCACAGAGAGTATTGATTTTAGAGGTGTCAGTCCCAAAACTATTCTGTGAATTGTGTTGAGAGGGATAAGATCTTCAAATACGAAGAAACACTGTCAAAGACTAAGGGGTATGTTTACTAAACGGTGGTAGCGGACTCCGTGCGATATCAGGGCCGCGGCTCCGATATCACACAGAGTCCACTACCGCTGTTTAGTAAATATACCCCTAAGAAAATGTGGCAGAAGGATATTGAATTATTTCCCATCTTGTTGGGTAAACAGAAAACAAAAAGAGCTGGCGCACAGGTGGCGTCAACAGACTTTATTAGTACCCCAATGCATTTCGGCCATCAAGGCCTTTTTCAGGGGGATTAAGCCCCAAAAAGGATTAAAAACAGACACATTATAAATACATGAATACATAAACCACGTATACATAAAAATAAATAAATAAATGACATTCAAAAGAGAAAAGCAGTTAAAATCATATAAAATACTAATTGTTGAAATTTAGAAAGATGACAAATAATTATTATTTCTCTGTTCTCATAAAAGTAATGTAATACAAACACTTAAAAAGCAGTAGACATTCATAAGGAGGAGAGTGAGCCACAAAAGAAAATATAACAAGGGATGAGGAGGACAGAATCAGTCAAACGGTACTGACACATGGTAACCCTATATTATCAAAAAAGATTATGTTGTCTTCAGCCATTGTCCAAAAGGGTTTGTAGTGTAATGTGCCAGTAAACCAGAATGGAGAGAGGTCTAGAAACAGCAAATACCCATGTGTAAATGCAACTTCTAAAGTGATGCAACCACTCATATCTGTTCTTTTCAGAATTCCTAAACCTAAAACCAAAGGAGAAACCATAAAATGTTTATATTCAAGGAGAATTGCCACAGAGCTAGTGTAAATCATCAAGAGCAGGAAACCTTGCCTTGCAAACTTGTGTGCAATCAGACAGCAAACCATGTTAGAAGGATTACAAGCACACATGTCAGTCCTTTTAAAAGCCAAGCTGAGTTTCCCATCAGAGAGAGAGGTCAAAGTGCATTCTCCAAGATTGAAGCAAAAGGAGTCGCTCAATTTAGTACAAGGATACATAAAGATGCAGTGTAATGCTCCAAGTATTTACAACCCGCAGGTTGCAATTCATTAATTTGATTAGCGTAACCCTTACTATATAACAATCAAGGATCCATGATAAAAAAAACCTGTTCTTACATCAGGGATCTAAATACTAAAAGGATCGTGTATGTGCCAACAGTATAATCCTAAAAGTATTAATATAGCAACCCATGGGGTACAAATCATTCGTTTAGATAATGTATCTCCTTATCATAAAAACAATCAAAAATCATGACTGAAAAGCTCTCTTATCTCAGAGACATAGATTCTAAAAGGATCGTGTGTGTGCCTATGAAAGTTAGAAAGCTAAAGGTCCTAATCACAATGCCTAAACCTGCCATTGAAAACCTTTATGCAGTGCAGCCTTCAGCAACAGACATATGCGATCCATAATCGTATGGTTGGATCCGTGTTAAAAGAAATTTTTAGAAAAAGAACTACCATACTAAGAGTATGGTAATTCGTTTTCTAACAATTTCTTTTTAAGACATTTTATACTGAACAACTTCCCCATCTTGTGGCCTTTGCTGGTTATTCATTGACTAGCAATCAGCAGCTTGTGGGAAATAGTGAAAAAGGTGTCGGATGATGAGATTGGCAGAGACAGACAAAGCAAAGGATGGAAAGCAAATAATATTCCTGAGGTAGAAGGAAGTAGAAAGAGAATAGGAAGAACTCTTAGGTTCTGTAGACAGATGGTGGAGGAAGAGGTAAAGGCAAAGATTAGAAAGAAAGACAGAAAGGTGACACAGATGACAGCAAAAAAAGCGAGGGGAGGGACAGAACAGAGACAGAGAGAATACTGTTACTTGTTTGGATTCCTTTCCCCTTTTTACCTCCCATGCCATGGTTTCTCTAGCAGCATGCAAAAAATAGAGGTTCAAACAGGAAGGATCCAATAAACTTTATTACCTGTATAGCAGGGCTTCCAAACCTGTCCTGGGGACCTCACGTCCAGTCATGTTTTCAGGATATCCAGAAGGAATCCTCTCACATTACAGTTCCCTCACTCAAGAGTCACACCCAAGCTCATCTTATCCCCTCACTCAAATCCCAGAGCCCTATCGATTCCCTCACTCTCTCCTCATCTGCCACCTCCAATCCCCCCAGCACTCTGATTCCCCCCCCCCCACACTCACACCCCACAGCACCATATTCACCACTGATTGCCACCCACAGCACTACTGCTGATCCCCATTCCTTACCCCTTCTTGTCCCCTCTGACCCCCTCCCCCCCCACCACCCTCCCACCGTCAGCATCTTATACTCCTTGATTCACTCACTGCCTGATAAGCTGAGGTTCACCAGGCTGCAAGCCAGGCAGTCCTCTGACAGACTTCTGGAAGCATCTCAATGTGGACCCAAGATGTGCGATTACTTAGAAAAAAGAAAGCCAAGGGAAGCATGAGCTGAAAATCCAGGACTGGCTCATTTCAGTCCTGTCACCGGGAGCTCCCTTCACTACAGTGTATCAGACTTGACTAGAAAGAGTCTGAGAACATTGGCAGGAGCTGCGCCATATTAGCAGACTCTCATTCTCCTGCTTTAGAGGTCACCTCAGTTCTTGACCAGGAATTTGAAATCCTTACTAGCTAAGTTTTTGTGGGGCTGGTGTGAAATCTGTATTCAATACTAGTACTACGCATTAGTTCCTAAGCAGGGGGAGGATACCTCCCAAAGTACAGCTTTTCATTTGATTGTTAGCATATTCTGTATTTATTATTCAGCATTAATCAGTATGCCATGTAATGACCTCCTTTATAAGTGACAAGCGGGGTCTCATCCTGGTAGCTGGTAGCTATCTCTCACCTTGGCGGTCTGCAAAATGCCATTCCTGGTATTATCCTTAAACCTACCGAAAAAACTCAATATAACAGTATAACATAAGTCTAGATTCAAGGGAAGCATAGAAAGGTGGTGCTGAGCCCCCCTGATCCATCCCCAGCTGCCCAGGCTTAGAACAGAACCCCTCACTCCGCAGCTCACCATTCTGCCACTGGATCCTGCAGAGACCTTATCGGGGGAGGGGGAGGGGGGAGGGCACCATCCTAAAAAGGCTGGTTGGGGGAAGGGGGGAAGGCCAGGGCTAAAGGTTTTAATAAGCACAAACTCGGGCTCAGTATGATGTCAAAAGGATGACAGCCCAAGAGCTGGGACCCTTTCTACCACAAATCCATATTTTTTGCTCACTGACTTCATTTCAGTATAGCTGATCAAAGATACTGTTACATGGGTACAGTACAAATCATATTTCCAATATTTTTAAAAGTACATTTAAATAAAACTGTATTCTGTTCTATATTTCAAAAATGCAGACACCAAATAGTAACACTGATTAACACTCAAGAACAAATTTCATTTCTGTGTCATGTGAGGAGCAAGGCTCTAAACAGTCAAGAATTATGCCCTTAGTTAGGGTCAACAGCTGAGTTATAGAACCCCACCCTTTGGATCAAACAGCAGTTTCTAGGCCAGTAATTTTCAATGTAGGGCTACAGAGCAGCAGTGGCCCCATGCAATCCTAGAATGGTCCCTGTTTTCATATTGAATTTCTGTTTTATTTTGGGCTCCTGGGAGTGTGGCGAAAGGATGAAATCCAGAGATCCATTTCTAGGGGAGGAAAGCTGGGCTCAGCAAGAAGATCTGTGGGTGTCAGAAGCCAGTCCAAGGCCCAGCTTCAGTGTGTTGTCAGGAAGAGCCAAGTGTAAAGTCACTGTAGTTGGAGATGCAAGAAGTGCACATTCCTCTGCTCCTAGGTCCCATTTCAGGAGCAGCGGATCACATGCTGATCTGTCTCCAGCCACCGCATCTATATACCTGGCTGCTCCTGATAGCTGCTTAGGAATCAGACCTCAGACTGACTCTGGACACAAAGGGTTCTTTCTGCATTCAGACCTTGCTGACCCCTTGAGCAGACAATCCTCTGGTTTCCCTGCCCCTGACAGTGAGCCTTGGAAAGAGCCAGAGACTGAGAGCCAGTGGAGCACAAAGGCAGCCTGCAGGCTAATCTGAATTGGACCCAGGCCAGGCGAGGTCCTGTAGAGCAAGGGGAGGAGTGCAGGTAGGCTGGTTTGGAGACCAGACAGTGCCTGACTTAAGCATGAAGGGGCATCTTCAAAGCAATTTAACCAGTTAGTAGACCTGCTAAACTGTGGTCAACAGCATATTCAGCGGCACTAGAGTGGTTAGTGGTGCTGAATAGCCCCTCCTACCTGGTTTGTATGCCCAGACGCTAACCGTTTAGCATCGGGACATTCTCGGGGGGGGGAGGGACCAGGGGCGGCAACATAGGTTAGCCAGTCAGAGCTGATATTCAGGCGCTGACCATAACCTAAATCAGCTAAAGTTAGGCAGAAAAAAGACGGCCCTAACTTGAACTGGTTTAGCAATCCAGCCAGTGGTGGAATATCGCTGCTGACCTATTAGCTAAAATGCTAACCGAGCAACCTGGATATTCAACGTTGGTGGCTGGATATGGCTCTGGCATTGAATATCCGGGCATAATTTAAAATGGCGATGCCTAGGCGCTTTAACAGCGATGGCCTCCTTTGTTGAATATGCCCCCCAAAGTTTCTTTATCTTTGATTATAAGACCGTGAACATCCTCAGCTTTTTGACTGGTTCTCTTTTTCTGGTATTTAATCTTTTCTGGTATGTAAGAGGCCAAAGGCTGTAAAACCCATTGTAAGAAACATCAGGTGAGAGAGACGCTGCTAGTACAGAGAAGGGGGAGTATGAGAGAGAGAATAAGTGACACAGTGCAGGGGGAACTGGGAGAAATGGGTGGGGATTTGTCGTTGGCCTGCACCGTTTGGCAGTGTCACGGCTCCACACAGGAAGATTTTACCGGCACTTCTTTAGTCCCTTTGGATCTAAAGTGGCTTCCTCTTAACAAGTAAGCGAAGGCTACTCTTCTAAGAAGTCTGTTCTTGCAGAGGATATTACATAGGATTAGTCATGGAGTGTAGAACTACCATCAGGAACACACTGGCACAGGGTCCTCCTCAATCCGCTTATGAGTTTATGCAAATAGGACTATTTAATTTAATTTAATTGGGTGTTATATCTCCCTTACACCCAAAGAGCTCTAAGCAGAAAAATAAATTATAACAAACGTACAATATAAAATATAATACAATGCCATCAGCTATAAAGCCCACACCTGTGAAAGACCAGTCACTCAGATATGCCAAGGTGAAAACACGCCCTTTCTGATGTATAAAGCAGAAGAATAATAAAGATAGCTTAAGTGATCCAAACTTCTCCTTTATCATTTGTCCTTTGTATGATTCACAGATTGTAGGAGATTGACCACCTGGCTATAGAGCCCTATCCCATCTCCCATGAAAAAAAATAATTGTGAAAGACTTGAGCGGGATGGGATGGTTGGGAAAATTTCAATAACAATATGTTTTCTTTGTTATTTAGAGTGTCCAGAGCCTCCTAATTATGGAGCCATCATCGGGGGCACCATCGCCGGGGTCGCATTAATTGGACTGGTGCTCCTTCTAACTTGGCGACTGGTGACAGAGCTGATTGACCGGCGGGAGTACAGTCGATTTGAAAAGGAGAAAGCGAAAGCGAAGTGGAGCGAAGATGTAGGATATCCCCTTATTGGGATGGGAAATATCTGTTTATTTAATTCTTTAATCAATCATCATCCAGACTACCTATCTAGGATTCTGGATTGAGCTTCATATATTTCTAAGGAAATAGTCTTATGCGTACTGTTTATGTAGTACAGTAGTTCTTTCTCTCGGCCATCATTATTCCAAAACACAAACATATTGGAAGTGATTTTATAACGAGCTGTGTAAAGATACATGCCATCAATGCATGCATGTCAGATATTTTCAATGACTTACGCATGCGGATAGGCACTTACGTGCATACTTTAGCCAATTGCTATTCTACGAGTATGAACGTAAGTCCAAAGGTGCGTACTTCTGGTGTGGGCATGGTCAGGAGCAGAGCATGGGTAGCATGCAAATCAATGTGCATGAGTTATAAAATCCACCACCATAAGTGGAGGAGTAGCCTAGTGATTAGAGCAACAGCCTAGTACCTAACCGATCAGGTTTCGATTCCCACTGACACTCCTTGTGACCTTGAGCAAGTCACTTTATCCTCCATTGCCTTGGAAGAAAAAGCCTTGCAATCTACTTCCGATCACACCTTGCCAAGGAACCCCAGGGGCTGCTGAGTCAGCACTGACTTGATAGCACAAAATTTAAGGTATTCTTTAGAAACTAGGGGCAACATTTGCACCAAGTCTAGGGCTGGCATAAGTGCTTTCGCCTAAGTCTGCCACGTTTATCTTACTGCTTATGCCTTTATAGTAGGTGTCTGCTTTTCTTTATAAAATAGGCTTAAGAAAGGCATGTTCTGGGTGCCTAAACCTTGGCGCCTGCTTATAAAATTACTCTTCGTATACCATTAATTATGTATAGATAAAGATATATTTTAAAATTACAACCGGCTCTATAGTACAATATGTTCTGTATGGACTCGCGCATATCTCAGTCAGGCCAGTCATGGATCAAAGGAACTTAAGGTAGAGGATTAAATAACAACAAATAACTCCAGGATTCAGTAAAGAGCAGCCAGAACTTAGAGGGGTCATTTACTAACGGCTGTAGCTACCATGTACTATCTGCCGCAGGGCCCATAGGAAAAAGAGAGGACCTGCAGCAGATAGCATGCACTAACCAGCAGCAAATGACCCACATAGTGAAGCAAGTACCGTATTTTCCGGCGTATAAGACGACTGGGCGTATAAGACGACCCCCTACATTTCCTGTTAAAATATAGGGTTTGGCCTATACTCGCCGTATAAGACTACCCCTCTTCCAGCGCACACCAAAAATGCCTGTTTAAGATGATTATCTTCTGCCTAGTTTTGGCGGGTAGTGTGCGCTGCTATTTTTGCCTTTCGCCTCGAGCCGTTGTACCTTTTTATTGCCCCAGGGCTTTCTCAGTGCATTCTGTTTTCGGATCTCCTCTCCCGGACAAATTGGAGAGGAGACCGACGGAGGACGGGGCAAGCGGTCCACGAGGCAACGGAAAGGAGATGAAGGATTCCAGTGCCCGGCCTGCACCGCGCACACTGCTCGCAATGTGGCCGAGCAGTGGAGCGGTGACAGGGCGGCGATTCTGTCCGCCCCGTGAGCGGTTGTGGAGGCCGAAACCGTAAGATGGCTGCCATGGCTGCGGGGTGAGGTTCCGCCGAGGCGGCTTGAGCGCCTGAGGTCATTTGGGCGCGAGATGGGGCCGAGTGGACCGGAACTGCTCCGCACTCCACGGCCTCGTGGCAACACCAACATTCAGCAGAGCGCTTCAACAGTCAGCTTCCCCAGTCCAGGTCAGAAAGTTGCTGTATACCGGCGTATAAGACGACCCCCGACTTTAGAGCATATTTTCATGGGTTAGAAAGTCGTCTTATACGCCGGAAAATACGGTATATTATACTAAAATTATTGTCCAAAATTTTCTTCGTAAGATAAAGGTACCATCCTTTTAAATCAGGTTTCATTTTCACCAATGGACTGATGTACTAAGGTGCAAATATCTTTGCAAATGTATTTATGGGTTTTAAAATGAAAAATAACATGCAGAATCTATTTGCAAATGTGAACATGTTATTTGCCGGTTAAGGGGATCGTTTTATAAAAAAGCACTTGTAAAATTTCTCAGAAATGAACCTATCATATAAAGGCAACATAAGCATTTATATGCCTTTATAAGATAGGCTCCGACGATAATCCCCTATAACATACAAATGCTCTTGCATAAATGTTTACCTGCTCCAAGGCAGATGTAAATGTGTGCATGTACTCTGTGAGCGTTTTGTGTAATTTATAAGCTATGTGCCTACATCATAACCCCATCTCTCTTCTTCCTAAACCAGGGGTCTCCAAACCAGTCCTGGAGGGGCATAATCCTGCCATGTTTTTGGGATATCCCTAATGAATATGCATGCACTACCCCCATTGTATTTGAATTTATCTCATGCATATTCATTAGAACCATTTACTTTTAAGAAATATATTAATCAAGCTGAGACACTTCACATGAACAGAAAAAACATTCAAACCCTACAGTTAGGGAGAAAAACGTCTCAGGACAGTGTCTCATCTGCTATGATAAATGATAATACACGGAGCGGTGGGTCCACCCCTAAAACAAAGACATGGGGAGGGGTGGTCTGCACAGAGCGGCAGGTGCACCTACTCTTGCCATCTTACTGGGCAGACTAGATGGACCATACTGGTCTTTATCTGCCGTCATTTACTATGTTGTTAATGATAAAGCGGTATATAAAACCTGTTAGTTAAGTAAAATAAATAGATAAATAAATAAGCGGCAATAATAGGCCGTAAGGGACTAGAGAGCTCAACATCATAGGCTGCAAAAAACTCCCCATTGAATATATTTTTTATAATTCACTAAAAACTTAAACTTATACAACCTATCACCATTGGGTATTTGCAAGGATCCCTAGACAATACCCAATGCTTACACAATGTAGAATAAATACTAAATAATAACATATAAACTTAAGTGCAGCTTAGTATAACAAAATACAATATGATGATAACAGAGCTAAAGCAGGAACTACCAAATACTGGATGAAATTAAGAACCTGCAAATCGAACAACCAGGGTAAGCAGGGCATCCAAACATTTACTCCCGCAACACCCACAACTGTTTACTTATCTGAAAGCTTAACAGTGAGCATTGCCCCACACCAGTGCCACAGTGTAATACTCCAGGTTCCTTATACAGCTTAGTCAGAGCTTGATTCCGTTTCCCATAAGATCAAACGCATCTAAATACAGCACATTCTGCTCTTCAGGAGCAGTACAAAGATCTTTGTTTCGCTATAAGATAGGCTTCTTCAGGAGCAGTACAAAGATCTTTGTTTCGCTATAAGATAGGCTTCTTCAGGAGCAGGAAACCATACATGGAATAACCCAAGCGACTTGCAGCTGTAATTGCATCAAAATATGGCTCAACAACTTACTGACTTTGGGGGGTGTATGCACACTCCTTTTTTTCTGAAAATGTTTTTTTTTTTAAATTACTGTTTGTGACACAATAAAGGATACATTGCACCTTCAAAGTCATAGGCATGTTGTGTAATACACATGGTGCTATCCCCCAAAACTCCATTTAAATTCCAAGTTGTAAGGCGACAAAACTGGACAAACCCCAAGGGGATGAATACTTTCACCAGGCACTGTACTGTGTGCATCCCAAAAAGAAAACATCATAATTCATAATGGAATCTGTTCACCAAGTTTTATGTTGGAAATTTCTGTTTTAGTGCTTTCTGTGCTTGTAGTATGTCAATGTTCTGATTTCTGAATCTTTATTGGCATGTTTGAGAAATCAGTTTTATTGAAATGGCTGCATACATGTTCCCTGTAAAATAGTTATCTCCAAGTTATAATGCCCTGTTCAATGTAATTTCAGTTTGTTCAATGTAAACCACACTGATGCAGAATAGCGCGGTATATAAGAGAATGTAAATAAATAAATAAATACAGAAATATAGCACAATGAGATAGGTATGTTGAAAACAGAACAGTGTTTAAATATACATGGCCCAGGCTTGCTAACCACATGAATCGTGATGACTAGGATATTCAGCGACACTAAGGGGCTTGTTTACAAAGCTGCGGTAGCGGTTCGCGATCGTTATCGGAGCCGCGACCCCATTGATTTCAATGGGGCCGCGGCTCCGATAACGACCGCGAACCGCTACCGCGGTTTTGTAAACAAGCCCCTAAATGTGTTAGTGCCGCTGACTATCACTGAATGCATCATTGCTAGCCGGCTAGCAACCGGGCGTTCCAGGGGGTGGAGCAGAGGTGGCAATATTGAGCCGCTGCCTGGTTATTGCTAAGCAGTGAAGGTTGGGTACCTCAAAGGCCGGCCTAACTTTTGCCACCGAAGCTAACCGGGCAGCGGCTAAATATCACCATTGCCCGGTTAGCTTCTCTACTTCCCTTCAACCCAGATAGTCAATGCTGGTGACCAGATATGGCTCTGGCATTGAATATTTGGACCTTAGGTTCAGTGGCGATGACTAACCACCATCGCTGAATATCTGGCTCACAATGCATGTGTAGGCTCAATAAAAGACATGTGGGTTGAGTGTAAGACAGGTATTCTGAAATTGTGAGAGCCAGCTAATCTATTTATTGCTGAAAAACTGCCTGACATTGAGATTATTCTAATAATTAATATATTTGATATCTCTTGCTAGGGTGCTAATCCACTTTATCAGAGTGCAACGACCACAGTTGTCAACCCTAAGTTCAGCGGAGAATGAAGGTGAACTGCTATGCCAAGTATTCTATAAATTCTAATCAAATGAGAGAGAATTTGTTTTAAATCTGCTTTGTTTCACCCTATATTTTGCTACTCACGTCGGATTTGATTTGATGTATTATATTTGATAGCCTGCCCCCTTTTGGGAGAAAAACCTTTATCATCTGTGATATTGAATCAAAACATATCACAGAATCAGTACTGGAAAAAAGAGCCAACCCATCTCCTAATGTGAATTTCTCTATCTCAGCCAAGCAACGAGCAAGATGATACAACTACTGCTGTTGATTCTCAGCTCTTGAAAGCTTCTTATTAAAATAATCTCTCTTGGTAGATACCAGGGGCTGATGATGCTGTTTACATTCCAACCTACATCGCTCCCGAACTTCAACTTTTTGAGACTTGCCCCATCTACCTTCAAATTGTCTCACTTGTCTGCAAGCCATACTCAACCCTGAATGATATCAGCCTTCACTACAAGAGCAGTGAAGCAGAACCTCTTTAGCCACCATCATCTTTGCTGTCACGTAACTCAGAGTTTGATTCCATGCCTCAATCCATGTCCATAGGACAAGCAGGCCAATGAAGAAATGTTAGCGCACTATCTGCGCATAGGTAGTGCAACATCTGTGCATATATTTTTGGGCGCAGATGTCGCACCGCAATGCAGAAAGGAGAGTGACATGAATGTAATCACTTCACAGAAGCCAGTGCCAATGCTGGCGCACAACCCATGTAAATCCATTCATATTGCATGATAATCAAGCAATTATCTATTCCACCTGGATGCAGAGAAGTACGCAGAAGAGCGAAGACTGAACTTAACCCTGGAACTTTAACGCCTATTCAAAGGAGACATAAGGAGTCTGCGCTTAGTGCCTGTTGTATTTTCTGGGCTTTGCTGAAATCAGTTCTTTAAAAAAAGGGCAGGGGAATTATGCTGGAATGAATATATGTGCATATGATAGAAACTTACGTAGCACATGATAGCAACCATTCTGCTAGGAATATTGCTCAGAATAATATCGCTGTTCAAAGACACTGAAATTGTTCAGAGTAAAATTTCTGACTAAAAATATGTTACGTAGATTTCCAGCACATGTACACAAGTTCCTTTTTGTATGCTAGTATTAGGCACCGCTAACGCAGATGCTTGTGCACATATGCCTGCCGGTTTAGCACAGACTTTCTGTGCCTACCTCATTTGCATGCCAGTTGCTCACTGCATTTAGGAGCACAACTTTTGTGTTACTCTCATGCTAGAAAACTGTGCACATGGCCTTTAGCGTACAACTCTTAACACCAGCTTTCTGCATTGGTCCCAGGGCCATGGGTATCATAAATAATGCTTAACTCATCCTGATGGTCCCTTGGGAGCCTGGTCCTAAACATTTTATTTTAATTTATAATCTTTCATAAATACATAGTAAAATGAACAAGGAAATTATCCAATTGAGAAACGGGGATCACTTCTTCAAGGGCACAATAGCATTCTAATCTGGGAGAGAGAAAAATGAAGGGCCTGATAGTCAAAAAAAGCTAAGCTCCTACATTTAGCCTGCTATGTTAGGCTCCTAAATTTGTGCCCTATTTTCAGCCATACTTAGGAGCCTACATTTTCAGCTGAAAATTCATTCTAATTCAGGAGCTTAAAGTTTATACTCTGAAATTTAGGCCTGCCCTTCATTTGCCTAGATTTATGAGCCTAGTACTGAATATCAGTGCTAAGTGCCTAACTTTTTTCCCCTCCCTAAATCTGCCCCTGTTGTCACACATTTTTTATACTCCTAAATTTAGGAGTTTAGTGAAAATGTTAAGAAAAAGTGTAGGCGCTCAGCCCTATTAAATTTTCAAAGAGGCCAATTTAGAAGCATAAAACCTTTGAATATCGGGCTCTAACTTCCAAATATTTCCCTGTTGAGTTCCAAGTGAGACAAAAATAAGATCTTTCATTGCCAAGCACTGATTTATATAAATATTGAAATCAACAATAGTGTGATGTAGTAATAAGTCAGTGACAAATTCTGATGAAGTGAGCAATTTATAATCTGCCCCTCCAGGAAGAACATAAACAAGAAGAATTTGTACTGCTGGGAAGCCCAGACAGACATTCCACAGGGTTACCTTCTAATCTGTAACTTATTTGTTGTCTTCCACAAATGACCCTGAAAGTTTGCTCTCCTGAAAAGAATAACTTTATCTTTATCTTTATTATCATACTTAATATACCACACCTTCAGACATCAGGGCAGTTTACAATATAAAAAGAAAAGCCAGGAGAAAAGAAAGGAACTACAACAAATTAATAGGACAGGAGAGAGCATTCATGCCAGAGGAATAGGGGGGTAGGAGAGAGAGGAAAGAGGAGGAGAGGAAGTAGAGTAATTCAGGAGGCAGTAAGGAGGAGGTCAAAGGCAGTTTGGAAAAGATGAGTTTTGAGGAGGGACTTGAATTTCTGGAAGGAAGGTTCAAGTCACAGAGCAGGAAGCAAGGCGTTCCAAAGAGAAGGGCCCAGAAAGAAAAAGTCAATTCAGTAGATTTGAGATGGGCAAGTGAAGTGGGGGGAAGGTTCAGTTGGTTTACATGAACGGAACGTAAGCTGCGAGACAGTGTATGGAAGTGGAGAGAGTATGAGAGGTATTGTGGAGTGTGCGTGTTGATGGATCTGTGAAAGCCAGTGAAGGTTGATGAGCAGTGGAGTAATGTGGTTGAAGCGAGTGGCATGTGAAATTATCTTAGCTGCGGTGTTCTGGAGTAACTGGAGATGGTGGGGAGGACCTGTGAGAGCAACATTACAGTAGTCAATACAGGATACGACGAGATAGGAGGAAGGTGGTCAATGATGGAATGGTCAGAAAGGGGCAAATTGTGTAGATTTGCCTAAGATAATAAAAGGAGCAACGGATAAGGAGAGAGAGGTAATCATGAAAGGAAAGAGCAGAATCGAGTGTGACACCCAGATAGCGGAGGAAAGAGAGTAGCGGAATAGAGGAAGCATAGAGGGAAGGGGCCAACGAGGGACTAGAACCACCAAAGGTAAACCAAATTGCTGATGTTTTGGAAGGGTTGAGATGAAGGAAATTAGAGGATAGCCAATGAGAGACATGGGAAAGGCAAGCATCTAGTGGAGACAGATCGGAGGACTTGTACTTATACTGAAATTAATCTCAGTAAAGAACAAATATACTCCTAACTCTTCTCACAAAACTGTCATACAATTTGTGCAATCTCATAAGGATCTGCCCACTACTCAAGTTGACCCTTTGAAGGAGGAACAATTTCCTTTTGCTTAAAAAATTGATCAGTCTGTGACTTTGACCTTCTGAATGATTTGACTAGATGGTTAAATGTTCCTCTAATTATCCTCTCAATGGCTTAAAAACCATATTAACCCTACCTATCATTACTGACAAAATTCAGATTTACACTTTATTAAATATACGGGAAATGGATAGGTAAAACCCTACTTATAGCATAGTACAATATCTATTTCAGGTGCTTATCGATATATTGTGGTAGAGGGAGAGGAGCAGAAGACCATGCTGAATGACATGCCCTTTTCCACTATATTTTACAGTCGTCATATCAGGCTCAGGATTTAGACACAGAAAGCATAGACAGCTGCATAGGGCACCTCATTTTGGACAGTGTCAAATATCTGGTCTGAAGAGGAGTCTTCTTCCACTTCCTTTAAGGCCATGCAGTGGTGTCATATCAAAGAGGAACCCCCATCACACTTTGGCCCAACATCCTCTAGCCCAGGTTTCCAGTCTCTGTGAAGAAACTTGCCTTATCTCTAAGCTATAAGGGAGACCATCACACCATTCTCTCCTCCTTCCTAAGGTGCAAAAACCTTAAATCCAGTCTTGCACCAGATATATATGCTGGGGACCACAGATTTACATTACCGAATTGAGTTTAGGGCCATATGTGGGCATGTTTAACATATGATCCTAAAGGAATGCTGAAGTTAGTGTGGTTAGAGGTTCAATGTCAGTGTATTAGTCACTGATTTGGGAAATGACAATGGGCAGCTCTTTATCCATTTTCTTTGCAAATAGACAACGCTAATTTCAAAAAAGTATAACCACGTAACTTTGGGAGCAACTACCGCTAGGATTTAAATTTTGCATTTTGAACCCAGGGAGCAGTGGGGCAGGAGTGAAGGGGATTTCTCCTATCCTGTCCACTAGATACTTGGGAGATTGGCTTTGTGAATAGCTGGGGGGAGGGTTCAGAGGATGGGGACCTTTTGCGGGGACTACAGGGGGGATGGTCTTCCTCTAACTGGTGGGGTCTGGCTTGGGGGGAGCTTGGCTTGAGGAGGGTCTGGCTTCCATGGGGGAGCTGTCCTAGAGGGGCTGGGGGGCTTATCTGACTACAGAGGTATGCTGAGGCTCGGAGAATTTGGTGTTGGGGTGGGAGGAGTCTATACTGGGATGCTGGTAGGTGGATGTGTGCCACCTGCAGCACTGGTCTTTTTTTTAACTTTACAGGGCCTGGCTAGCACCATACTACCAGACTGACGGTAGTATGGCTGCACCTATTGCCACCTCCTGAGGCAATGTTAGGTGTAGCTGCACTATTGTCAGTCATGACAGCTAACACATGGTACCTTCTCATGTGCTAGCGGTCACTGACCACTGCAGCCATTCTCCGTCCTATTCCACAGATGTACTTAGCATGTAAAATAGCATATGCTGTCATGCCGGCCTGGTAATAATTACCATGAGCGTGTGCTAATTCGCATGCTAACTGCTTAGCACACTTTAGTAAATATTCCATTAGTTTAGCTGGTTAAAATTAGGCAAATAAACTACAGACTCAAATCTAAGTGTCTGAATTTTGGCCAGGCAGATTTGGGAATATTTTCAGTTGAGAATTAGGTTTAACTAAGAATCTGTGTAAAGATAATGTGTTAAAATTAGCCAGCTATCTTTGTTATTTTGTTGGCTTTCTGAAAATTGACTCCAATATGCTTAAAAGACTCAACTGAACAAAGTTATTAATAGTTACAGATTGCAAATACAGCAAACAGGAAAATTCATGCAAGAACTAGGAAAGAATTAATAAAAGGAATGAAGACCCCGTTTTTCTTAGTCAGAAAAAAAAATTAATAATGTGCCTAAATTATAAACAAATCTTGCTTTGATCATTTTAATTCTTAAGTAAAAACTTGGCCAAATCTGGCTACATGGAGGAACTACTTGGACAAAATATGAACTTCCTTTTTCATTCCTATTACAAATATTACCTCAAAGATGCTTATTTTAATGAATCCATGAGAAAAAATAAAATATATTAAACTTTGCACCAAAGATGTAGACATAATAGACATCTCAGAGACCTGGTGGAAGGAGGACAACCAATGGCATGATGTGATACCAGGATGTAAATTATGAGATTTACATTGCCTCGGAAGAAAGGTCTGGCAATCTACTTCCAGCCACACTACCAAGAAAACCCAGGAACTGCTGGGTCACCAGGAGTCAGCATTGACTCAAAGGCACACATTGCATTTTTGGTGGTGTTACGGTATATGTTAAGGATGGCACAGAGCCAATCAAGATAAACATCCTGCAGGAAAGGAAATGCAATGTGGAATCTTTATGGACGCAAATTTCATGTGTGATGAAGAAGAAGATAGTAGTGAAGGTATATTACCACTCACCTGGAGAGGATGAAGAGATGGGCAGTGACATGCTAACAGAAATTAGGAAGGCTGACAAATTTGGTAACACAATAAGAATGGGAGATTTTAATTACCCCAGTATTGACTGGGTTCTCCTAGGACAAGCAGGATGAGTCAGCCACACTTGGTGGTGACGTCATCCGACGGCGCCGAGACGGAAGTACTCTTCATAGCTCAGAAGGGCTTTTGCCCTTCTGAGCATGAGCCAACAGGCCCCACCCCCCTTGCCCGCCCCTAGCCGGCCAGTTTCACTTCTTCCGCCTTGCCAGCAAGACGGACCTCTCTAAAGGGTAAATGTCCCACCTGGACATGCAAGGGATGTAAAGTTTCTAGATGCCATAAATGAGTGCTTCATGGAACAGCTGGTACAGGAACCAATGAAAGGGGAAATTACTTTAGATCTAGTTCTTACTGGAATGCAGCACTTGGGGCAATGGGTAACAATGATGGGGCCTCTTGGCAGTAATGATATTAATGCAATTAAATTTGTCATAACCACGGAAAGGAGGACACTAAAGAAAGCTTCTGTGGTAGCATTTAATTTTAAAATGGGAGGCTATGATAAAATGAGGAAGTTAGAAGTAAAAACTAAAAGAAGTGATTGTAAAAGTTTAATGTTTACATGAGATGTAGACAGGGCTGGCACTACCGTTAGGTGAACTAGGCAGCCGCCTAGAACACTGGCCCTCTGGGGGCACCCACTGCTGCCACTTTTGCCACTCACCAGGACCTACAGCAGCAGCAATGGATCGAAACAGTCCCATGGCACTTACCTGCAAACGTCGGTGCCATGGGGCTGTCTGCTTCCACCGTCTCTGATGGGCAACTTCCTGTTTGCATGGGGGCGGTTCCAAAAAGAGTTTGAAGAGAAACTTGCCAACAAAGCAAAAACTCATAATAAAAACTTCAAGTACATTAGATGCAAGAAGCCTGTGAGAGGGTTGGTTGGACCATTAGATGGTCAAGAAGTAAAAGAGGCACTCAAGGAGGATAAAGTCATAGAAAACTAAATTCTTTGTTTTAGTATTTATTGAGAAGGATATTGGAGATGTACCCATGCCAGATGCAGTCTTTGATGGTGTTGATTCAGAGGAACTGAATCAAATCACAGTGTATTGGGAAGATGCAATAGAGCAAAACTGAAAAGAACTAGCAAATTAACTGGACCAGATGGTATACTCTCTAGGATTCTGAAAGAACGTCAAAAGTAAACTGCATACTTACTAGTAGCAACCTGTAACCTATCATTAAAATCGTCTACAACACTCGAAAATTGAAAGGTGACCAATGTAATGCCAGTTTTTAAAAAGGGCTCTGGGAGGATCCAGAAAACTATAGACCAGTGAGCCAGACATTGGTGCCAGGCAAAATGATAAAAACTATTCTGAAAAAGAAACTTACTGAACATATTTAAGGCATGACTTTTTGGGACAGAACCAACAAAGTTAGAAGAGTGAAGTCTTGCATTCCCCATCTGTTAAATTTTTTTGAAGAGGTTACTAAACATGTAGGTAAGGGTAAGCTGGTTGACATAGGGGTATGTCTACTAATGTGTGATAGGCTAGCATTAGCTGCAAAAGCAACACTGTACATGTTGGGGACGTGCACAGCATGTCCCCAACACATACTATGGTGAAAATGCAGGGATTGTGGTTGGCCAGCACCACAGATGCAGCTGTCACCACCCCTTGAGTTGGCATTAGATGCACCCATGATGTCTGCAGCTTTGGCAGTTACCGCATGATGTTTACATCCGTGGTAATTGCTCATTGCAAGCAAACCCACTCTTCACCTAATCCAGCCCACTTCCCATCCAAGCCTGCAGCTACCATGCAAAATGCAGAGATCGCAGAAAATCACTACGATGTCTGCATTTGGTCTGAGATAGCTGCTCGTAGCATGTGTTATTGGCGCGATAATAGCTAACATGTTTTAGTAAACATGCCCCATAGTGTATCTGGATTTTCAGAAGGCATTTGGTATAGTACACCAAAAGAGAGTGGAGATGGATCACCTCTACAGACACTATGATGGATATAGATTCCATTTTATTAATGGACTTGACTCAGCTGAGTTTTGGCAAAACTGCCTGTGTTATGGAAGTGCAACAGCATTTCTTACATGATTATTTTCCAAGACTCTAGGAAGAATAGCTGATTTCTTTTACCCTGGCTATATATTCTGTTTTATACTAGTTCTTTGTAACTGCTTGACCCATATGCACCTTGGTAAATGTCATGCATTCCAGTGCATTTCTGGCTTTGTGACTGTTCATCTTATATGTACCGTGACCCTGATGCAGGCAGTTTTGCCAAAACTCAGATGAGTTGGGTCCATTATTAAAAGTGAATCTGTATACATCATAGTATCTGCAGCTGTAGCCCATCTCTGCTCTTTTTTGGTCTGCTTTGCCTACTCTGAGGAGATTCCCTTCATGATATTTGGTTGATTTGATAAAGTAAGTTAGCAGAGACTCCAGAGAAAATTAAAAAGTCATGGGAAAGGAGGCAATGTCTATTGTAGATTGGAAACTGGTTAAAAAATAGAAAATAGAATAGTAGTTCTCAGCCCAGTCTTCGGGACACACCTAACCAGTCAAATCAGACCAACCACAATGATTATGAACCAGAGATTTTGACATGCACCGCCTCCACTGTATGCAGATCTAGATTTTTGTATCATTGTGTAAAATATGTCAGAATCCCTGGTTCAGTGTGCTACGGTATTTGAAAAAGCAAATCAAATGCTAAGTATCGTTAGGAAAGAAGTTAATGTGAAATGAAGAGTATAATGCCTCTATCAATCCATGGTGCAGCTTCACCTGTAGTATTGGGTGCAGTTGTGGCTGCCTCATCTCAGAAAAGATACTGTACAGAGGAACTAAAAAAGGTACAGAGAAGGGCAAAAACATGATAAAGGGATGAAGAAAGGCTAAACAGGTTAGGGCTCCTCAGCTTGGAGAAGAGATGACTGAGAGGGAATATGATAGAGGTCTATAAAATCATGAGTGAAACAGGTTATAAAGGGAACAGTTATTCATCCTTTCAAATAGTACTAAGACAAGGTGGATACTCCATGAAACTAGCAGGTAACACTTTTGAAACAAGTTAGAAGTATCTTTTCAGTCAAAACACAATTAAACTGTGGAATTTGTTACTGGAAGATGTGGTAAAAGCAGCTAGTGTAACTGGGTTCAAAAGGAACTTAGACAAGTTCCTGGAGGGAAGGTCCATAAACCGTTATTAGGGAAAATGTATGATCTTACCACATCTGTGGAACCACAGAGATAGAGAAATGCAAACAGACTCTAATCAAAAATAGATCAAGCAACAAGGAGAATTTTCATGTACAAATTAACCAAAAAAGGCATTAACAACCAATGAAAAAAACAATAAAATAATTAAAGGACACACCTTTATTTATTCTATATTTATTTTAAAATTGCCCCATGGGTCTTTACTTAGAAAAAAGAGAACTTATTTAATCTAAGTAAAAAGCAGAACACAAAAAATCCAAAAGTCAAGACATATATTCTGATAACAATATCATCATGCAACTAATTAAAATGTCCTGACATTGTCATGGTTCTATTATGTTGTCAAATTGAACAGCTAAAAAGAGCTATTTTGTGGACTTAAGTCTTTGATGACATTGCCTCATTCAATTTAAGCCCATTGAAATACTCGTAACATAGTAAATGACGGCAGATAAAGACCAGCACGGTCCTTTACTTTTCATGCCTGTTTGTATTCTTTCCTTTGAAATGTACATACACCACACTATAGTAAAAGGTAAATTACACGGTGCTACTCCAAATCACTTACATTGATGTAAAATATTGTATATCACTGGAAATAAACAAAATGGGTCTTGCCATCCAAGCTAGCCTATAAAATAAACTGTAACATAAAATCTTAAAAATAGAAAATATTTTTGCTTGTATAGTATAATTGTGTTACTATTGCTTTCTAAACTACCTTGTTGGCCGTGCTTAGTGAATGATTATTACTATAAACCTAAATCAACTCATTCATTCAACTTTTTCACCATTATACTACTGTTCAGTATTAATTCTACTTGTCTTATATTAAGCCTCAGACAACACCCTTATTGTTTCGTTTCACTAGGAGATTTGTGAATCGTCTCCTAAACGTGTATAGGGTTTAGTACATCAATGGCTTAAATGTGAAGATTCTCCAACCAGTTCAGTTAATTTCAAAACAACTATTTTCTGATTTAAATTTTCTTAAAGGAGTACTTAGCTTCTCATCAAAAGACTGGTCTTCATCTTCTTTTTTTCGATTTTCTTTTTTCTTTTAAATTTTTGGTATTTCTTTGCCTTTTCTTATGCATTAAAGGAAAAGGCTATGCCCCAACGCCTATCATTCCAGGCGCCCTTGCGTTTCACCGTATAGGGTTTCTCATGGCTGACAAGGAAACAACTCTTGAAAATATGCGCTGTGCCATTTCCAGTGAATAATTGGAAATTTTGGGTCCCCTTGAGAAACCCTATACGGTGAAACGCAAGGGCGCCTGGAATGATAGGCGTTGGGGCATAGCCTTTTCCTTTAATGCATAAGAAAAGGCAAAGAAATACCAAAAATTTAAAAGAAAAAAGAAAATCGAAAAAAAGAAGATGAAGACCAGTCTTTTGATGAGAAGCTAAGTACTCCTTTAAGAAAATTTAAATCAGAAAATAGTTGTTTTGAAATTAACTGAACTGGTTGGAGAATCTTCACATTTAAGCCATTGATGTACTAAACCCTATACACGTTTAGGAGACGATTCACAAATCTCCTAGTGAAACGAAACAATAAGGGTGTTGTCTGAGGCTTAATATAAGACAAGTAGAATTAATACTGAACAGTAGTATAATGAAGAACTATTGCTTTCTAGACTAGACAGGCAGTTCTTGAAAATCTGCAAAGAAAAGACTCCCCAGATTAAAATGGAGTCAATTTTCAGTCCGTGCTAAGTTAAGTGCCGGAACAGAGCTTAACAGTACACATATTCAGCACTGGTATGCATATAGGTAGCAGCACTGAATATATCTGTACTGTGGTCCTGTTAGCGACTCAATATCACTGCTAAATAGATCGGGCCCGATATTCAAAGGCAACCTGTAAACCATGTAAATACTGCTTAGAGAGAGATTCAATGGCACTGACACGGTTAGTGCCGCTGAATATCCATGATTAATGCTGCTTTACGCCCTGATGCTAACCGTGTGGCATCGGAGCATGTCGTGGGTGGACGGGGGTGGCACCAGTCTCTAACCAGGCAGTGGTGATATTGTACTGCTGCCTGGTTAGTGACCCATAAGTAAAGATAGGCACAGAAAAGGCTGGCCTATCTTTACCCGTGGGAGCTAACCTGGCAGCAGCTCAATATCACCGCTGCCTGGTTAGCTTCTGTGGCATCTTTGGCTGTGCAGCGACCCCGGCTATTCAATGCCGGGGCCGCATATAATCCCAGCATTGAATATCCAGGGTTAAAGTTCAGCGGCATAACCATAGAGGCGCATAGCTGTCACAAATGAATATTGGGCCCATCGTTTTTAAGCTACTTCCACCCCTCCCCTAACTCAGGCCTCAATATATTGATACTATCTGGGCATTTAGCAATTTAAATGGCCCAATGCTATCCATGCAATTTGTGAAACTATATGGATGTGCAAGTTAGGTGTTCGCCAGACACTAGCAAATGCATAATTTGCTTTGAATATTGATCCAAATATGTGTAGCAGTGTAAGATTGTGCCTGTTATCCACAACTGAGTTTGAGTCTCCTGGCCAGTGGGGATCGGGGATCTAGAGGTGCATCATCACAAGGAAGATGAATAAATACTATTGCAGGCGCGGGCCTTGCTAGCATAAGAATAGCACTTTAAAGGTTCAGACTCTGAGAATTATTTTTCAAACCTCAGCCAAAGAGAAAACCTGCCTATTGGGAAAATTAGCTTCATATTGTGAATAAAGCCAGAAAAGGGAAAGATTTTGCAAGATACAGAAAAATCTAAGTGAAAAACTATGTAAATCTCCATGGGACATACACAATACCTCTTCCAAGCCTGCCGAAAAATCTCTAGCTATTTGTCCTTTCCTATGATTAAGGAATTTTGTAGAGTTAAGGCTTTCATGTTTCTGTATATTTATAAGTTACACATTTTGTGATGTAAAGATACTGAATGTTTGCAAAGCAGAGCTTGTGACCCTCTCTGCAGTACAACACTTCTACATTTGTTAATTACAGTACTTTGCACCAGAAGATAAGAGGTTACATGTATTTGCAATTGAAAAATAAAGATTAACAAGGTGATAAAATATGCTATGTGTGATATTTTGCAAATGGAATTGAACTGCAAAGTTGGAAATATTGTGCACCAATGTTAAGCCTTTGATGTATTGTAGTTTTGAAACAGCTGCATTGGCCACTGCTTACATCACATGTAATATGAAAGTAAATAAACAAATCAAAAACTATTAAGAAATACAGCAAATCATGAAAGAGATACATTCACCTCTAAAGCTCACATCCAGAGAAAACTATTACCTCATGAGAAGAAAACTAACCCCCCCCCAAAAAAAAAACCCATCCTGCTGCGAAGCTGTTGATCCCAAACCCATTTTATCATACGGATTAACAAAAGCATACAAACTGATGATAAACTCACAATTAACCATATGATTGGTCAATCAGTTGCCCGGATGACAACATTCACTTAATGACAGATTTAAGAAAATCCTCAAGCTGTGATACATCGAAAACACATAATTTGCCCCCCCCCCACTCCCCCCCCCCCCCCCGTCACTAGGCATTTCAGGGGAATTTCAGGAAAAATGTAGCACCCATAGCCAGCACATGTGGCTTAAGGGCTAGAAAAGCCTTACGACGAACCTGAGTCTGCCTGGAGTTGTCGGGGAAGAAATTAATCTTTTGTCCACAAAAAGTAACGTCCTTCCAAAAAAATAACCGAAGAACCTTGTTTCTATCCAAAATAGAATTGAAAGAAACAAGTAGATTTGCCCTAGTAGGAATATTCAAATTATCTGCTAACGAAAGAGCATCATAACCCTCACCCTTAATCAAAGCCTTTACTGCCCGGGGAAAATAATACAAGTCATCAATAGATGGTTTATCCACAACAGAAATTTCTAAAACATCAACCAAATATTTTGAAAACAAAATTGAAGGCGATGGATAATGTGTCATAGGAAAATTAAGACACCTCAAATTCATAACTCTTAAGGCATTATCCACAGATTCATATTGCCGATGAAGGGTAAGGCTATCCTTCTCAAAAGTAACAGAAGTACTCTGCAAAATAGGAAATGGAGTCTCCAAAGTCTGAACACGAGCTTGAAATGAAGCCAGTTTAGATTCCTGCTGGACCAATTTTGCTACAGGTTTTTTTTTTGTGAACTCTGAAAACTGTGAAATAGGACCATCTAAAGACATTTCAATTCAGGAAAGAGCCTTTCATATATCCACTAACGAAATAGCCAAAGTATTATCAGACACTGAAGGACTGGGAAGAACTTGCAAACTAGTGGAGACATCTGGGACCAGCACCATCAGAGGCAATGGAACAAACCCAAGGGCAGGTAAATCACCAGAAGGCCCCATCAGAGACAGTACATCTAGAGAATGCAGTTGCCCTCATCAACAGGCGACGACATCGCAGGACCCACTGTATTTGCATTAACCTGCAGAGGCTGGTTATCCCCCATTGTGAAAGAAGAAGCGTCTGAAAAGTTGGGGCCACCAGAGAAGGGCATTGGCCAGATGTGCATAAAATACTGTGATAGCCATGTTAGTCCACTTCAATGGTAGTTAAATAAAAAGAAAAACAAAAAAGGAAAAATATAAGCTGATACCTATTTATTAGACTAAATACATTTTTGGACTAGCTTTAGAAGGTTAAAATCTTCTTCTCGGGTCAGGACAGTATGAGCAACAGGTGACATCTGTTGTTCTAGGTGAAAACCAGGGTAGGTATTCATCAATAACTCAAATAGGTAAACATGAGAGTTGTGTTCTAAATAAAAACCTAGGGAGATAATTTTCCATCATCACTTCCCTGTAAAACTCCTTCCATCTAAATAGCTCCACTCCTGGGAGAGAGACACAGCAATGTCCTCAAATGTCATCTGCATCTGCTGAGCAGAAAACCCTGCAGCCAGTCTCCTGTCCTTCTCCACAGCACCAGCTCCAGTCCTGTAAAATTATGTGATCCTGATCGCCCTAGATTTTTACCTAGACAACCCTCATGATTACCTATTCGAATTATAATTATTGGTGAATACCTACCCTGACCCCTAATGCAGGCAAATTTGCCGAAACTCAGCTAAGTCGGGTCCTTGAATAAATGTATCTCTTGCTTTGAAAGTTGGTTGTTGTTTGGCCATTGTCTATCTCCAATTCTTGTTTGTTTTCTCTTTGGTTTGCCTTTTGGAGGTCGCCTTCTTTTCCTCTGACATTATGTGACTAAAACCAATGTCCTGCATCCAACACAATCTGGTTTCAGGGAGGGAAACAACATGAATTAACTATTGGTGGACATGTTTAGTGAGATCAGAACTCAGCTTGATGTGGTAAATCTGCTGCAATTGTTTTGCTTAAGTGCAGCCTTTGATTTGGTCAATTACCATCAGGGGTGGTTCTATAATGAGGCCGAGTGAGGTGCCCCTAAAAAGGCCACCTCACTCGGCCTTCAAAATTTAAATAATAAAAAGGGCTGACAAGCTGCCGCCGCTGCTTCTTGGCAGCAGCAGAATCAGCAGCCCACGGCTCCCCCACCCCCGCTGCCCCGGAAGAGCTCTCTGTCACTTTACAGGTGCCCTGGCTCACCTTTGCAGAGCCACAAAAAGGGAAAGCATTTCTCTTCTTTCCCACGACTCTGTTAAAGTAGAGCCCGCCGACGCTGAGTGTAAACGAGGCATTTCCTGTCTTGCACGAGAAAGGAAATGCCTCGTTTACCCTCAGCATTAGTGGGCTCAACTTTAACAGAGCCACGGGAAAAAAGAGAAATGCTCTCCCTTCTTGCGGCTCTGCAAAGGTGAGCTGGGGCGTCTGTAAAGCGATGGAGAGCTCTTCCCCGGGGGGGGGGGGGGGGGTGGCTTGGACTGGTGGCTTGGACTGAGGAGGTCTGGGGCTGGGCTGGGGTTAGCACTAGAAATAGTCTGAGGGGGTTAGGACTTGTAATGGGCTGATGGCGGAGGGAGCTAGTACTGGAAATGGGCTGATGGGAGGTTAAGACTGGAAATGGGATGATCAGGGGGGTTAGAACTGGAAATGGCTATGGCTGGTAATGGGGTGATCAGGGGCAGTCCAGGATTGGTAATGGGCTGATCAGGAGGGGTTAGGACTGGTAGTGGGCTGATTGAAGGGCTTGCACTGGAAATGGGCTGATGGGGGGGCTAGAACTGGAAATGGATGCTTAAGGGAGGCTAGGGCTAAAAATGAGCTGATCAGGGGAGTTAGGACTGGAAATGAGCCGATTAGGGGGTCTAGGACTGGTAATGGGTTGATCAGAGGGGTATAGGACTAGTAGTGGGCTGATGGAAGGGCTAGCACTGGAAATGGGCTGGTGGGGTGGGGGCTAGGATTGGAAATGGGTTGATCAGGTGGGGTTAGGACTAGAAATGGGCTATAACTGGAAATAGGCTGATGGGGGGGGGGTAGGACTGCAAATGGGCTGGTTAGGGAGGGCTAGGACTAGAAATGGGCTTATCAGGGGGGTTAGGACTGGTAATGGGCTGATGGGGGGCTAGCACTGGAAATGGGCTGATGGGGGGGCAAGCATTGGAAATGAGCTAGGACTGGTAATGGGCTGATTGAGGGGCTAGGACTGGAGTGGGATGTTAAGGGGGATAGTACTGGAAATAGGCTGGGACTGGAAATGGGCTGATTGGGGGGAGGAGAGAGCTGTTGGCACTGGAAGAAGACTGGGAGCTAGAACTTGAAATGGGCTGATGGGGGGAGGGGAGAATAGGACTGGAAGGGAGCTGAGAGGGTCTGCAAGGGGAAGGAGGGGGCAGGAAAGAAGCTGACATGGGGGAAGGAGGGGGCAGGAAGGGATCTGACACGGGGGAAGTAGGGAACTGGAAGGAAGCTGACACCTGGGGATTGTACTAAAGGGGGACAGGAAGGAAGCTGATACTTTGCAATGGGACTGGTAGGTGGCTGGGTAATGGAGAGGAGGCTGGAAAGGGGGTGGACAGAGGGTAGGGTGACTGGAAGGGAGCTGATGGGAGGGGGTGGCACTGAGAGTGGAAGTGAGCTGATACCTGCAATGGTATTTGGACTAGAGGGGGCTGGACAGTGGGGAAGGAGGGGAACTGGAAGGGAATGGACACCAGAGGCAGTCTTGGGAATGCAAGGTGGTTGACATTGGAAAGTCCTGGGAGGGGAGGACTGGAAAGAGGGCTGATACTGGGGAGGGTTACTGGGACTAGAAATAGGCTGATGGAAGGACGTGAAGAAAACTAAAGAAGGGATAAGAAATGGCAAATGGACTATAGACCATAGAAAGAGAGCTAAGAGAAGACAGGAAAGCAGAAGCCTCAGATCGGGACCAGCATGATCAGAGAATAAAATGATCAAACAACAAAGGTAGAAAAAATCATTTTATTTTCATTTTAGTGATTGGACTTTGTGCTGTCTTTATATTTTATACAGTATGGGGAACTGTATCTCTTATTTATCTGACATTACACTGCATGCCGAGTCTGGGTTCTTGGGGTTTCAATTTCATTTTTGTCTATATATTTTTATTTTAGGTTGTAGTCACTTATTCTGTACTTGGTGAGGGTCTGTTTATGAGTGTGTGAGCAAGACCAGGTGTTCTGTTAACATGGAGTTTGTACGTAGGGATCTGTACTATAGTAATCTGAATTGTTCAGCTTTTCAAATAGGTGTATGGATGTTCCAGGGCCCACTGTAATATTTACAGGGATGCTTTTTTTGGATGGGCCCCTTATGTGAGTTTTGGAAGTTGGTGCTGATATGGTATGTAGATTTGCTCTATAGATAATCACTGACTTTGTTGTAGGGTTTTGTTTTAGTTCATAATATGCCTAGTTTGTTGTTGTTGTTAGTGAGATAATTAGAATCAGATTTTTTTAAGATATTGAGTTCTGTGGGTGAATGTCCTGGTTCTGCTCTGCAGCCACTGTTGAAGGGGGTTCTATGGATGCAAAATATGTGTTCAAAAAGAAAAAGCAAGAACCATAACATGGTTCATAACAACAAAATAAAAATGAATTATAATTTAGTTTTATAAACTGTGCTTTGTTCTCGCTCTCTTTTAGCTCCCTGGTGTGCAAACAGCTTGCATTTCCTCCAAATAATCTAACTGACTTTTTCGTTTGGTTCAGTCCCCCCCCCCCCTCCCGACAGGGGTCCCCATCTCATCCTTCACCTCAGGCAGCCACCCCTGATTACCATCTCCTACCTGATTGTCTCAGGTCCCTCAGTATAGGGGATACTGTTTTTTGTGTTTTCTATCACAACATTGCTTTAAGGTATATGATAAGATCACTCATTCAGATTATTATCCCCTGCTATGTGGATGACCCTCCAGACCTGCCTCTCCTAAACTCTTGTCTGGATGTAGTGGATCAGTGGTTAGGGGATTATAGACTAAAACTAAATCCATCAAAATGTGAATTTATTTGGCTCACCAGACATCAGCTACAATCAACTATTGCACCCACTACAGGTTCTTGGTCATGCAATAAAATCCACAGACTACGTTTGGATCTTAAAGGTATATCTTGATTCACAACTGAGGTTCAGTACTCAATCTCATCCATTGTTAGGTCACTCAGATCCTTATGAGTCTCCAAAGATCTAAGGGCCCAATACTCACAAAAAGCTAAACTACTAAATTTGTGCACTATTTTCAACCACAGTTAGGAGCCTAATTTGGCATCTGAAAATTCATCTTAATTTAGGAGCTTAAAACCTATGGGCATTTACACAGATAACAGCCAGTTAACCATGTAAATGCCTGCTAACCAGATATTCAATGGCACTTACATGGGTAGTGCTGTGTCGAATATCCCCAACTAAGCCCCGATGCACCCCGATGCTAGCCAGCTAGCATCGGGGCGTGTCAGGACATTCCAGGGTGGAGCAGAGGCAGGACTGGTGCTAACTGTGCAGCACCGATATTGGAAACTGTACGGTTAGTGCTCAGTGCTTATAAGATAGGTGAGGAAAAACCTCATCTATCTTAATAGGCACCGAGCGCTAACCGTGCAACATCCAATATCGATGCTGCACAGTTAGCCTCAGCGGCTACCGGGCAGTACGGCCAGACCCAGATATTTGCTTCCATTGCTGCAGAAGTGAATATCCGGGATTAAGGGATCAGCAGGCAGGGCTCAACGGTTACAGCGCTTAGCCCTGCCCAGATGAATATAGGGTCCTATGTTCCTAAATTTAGGCCTGCCATTCATTTGCCTAGCTTTATGAGCCCAATATAGATCCTAAAGCTGAAAATCCTAACTTCTTTTCCTCAACCTAAATTTGCCCCTGTTGCTACCTACTTTTTATGCTCTTAAATTTAGGAGTTTTTCTAAATATTTTCTTAAAATGTAATCAGGTCTAGTAAATTTTCAGAGGCCAATTTAGGAGCGTAACTCTCAAAGCTAGCAGCATAAATCCTTTGAATATCAGGCTCTAAAAGTCTTAATCCATGCTAGATTATTGTAACGCTCTGTTCTGTGTTTAGCTCATTGGTGTAGTTTTCCTTCTTACTTGGTGGAGTGGGGGGGGGGCAAAGGGCAGGAAGTTATATTGACTATGGAGGCAGGGGGATCAGTTCATTATTAGTGCCTGCAACATTTGGGGGGTGCACCACCCCCCATGCCTCCCCACAAACTACGCCTATGGTTTACCTGGCTCAGTCATCTCCAACTTATACTAAGTATGGCCAGATGGTTTGATGCACTGAGCATGTTGCACAATTGCTGACTGATCAACATTGGACCCCCATTGCTTATTGAATCATATTTAAAATTCTTCTGATTCACCGAGCATTGACCAATGGCATTCCATGTTACCTGGCAGACTCTCCGATTTCTTATTCCCCATATCATGTATATCGTTCCATGAATGATAACTTGTTGGTAGTACCATCACTAGGGTAATTTGGTTAAAGACCTCTCGGTGAGCTGCTTTTGTCTATCTGGCACCTTCTCTATGGAATTCTCCCCATGACCACTTGTA
Source organism: Ichthyophis bannanicus (assembly GCA_033557465.1). Taxonomy (NCBI): domain Eukaryota; kingdom Metazoa; phylum Chordata; class Amphibia; order Gymnophiona; family Ichthyophiidae; genus Ichthyophis; species Ichthyophis bannanicus. Next base: position 603,827,733 of record CM066036.1, on the reverse strand, counting down.
CTGTGAGCCGTCATATCTAAAGTTTTAGTCTGCTCTTAAAACATCTTCTCTCAGGCATTCCCCATTGTCTGTCGCAAAAAAAGGGCACAACAAAAGCTCTCAAAGAACAAATTTGTATTATTATGGTCATCAAAGGGAGTCCACAAATGCAAAATATCAGTCTCACATCATCAGTGAAATGGCACTTTAAATTAAAAAATACAAAAATTCCCAAAAAATTCAAAACTGCAAAAAATATAGGGCCCGATATTTAATTGGGATGGCTATGTGTCGCCACTGACCTCTGATCCCGGATATTCAATGCCAGGGTCATATGCGGCCCAGGCATTGAATATCCAAGGTCACCACACTGCCTCCGATGCCGCAGCAGCTAACCAGGTAGCGGTGATATTGCACTACTACCCAGTTAGCTCTCGTGGTTAAAACTAGGCCAGCTTTTGCTTTGTCTAGTTTTACCCATAGGTCGCTAACTGGGTAGCAGTGCAATATCACTGCTACCTGGTTAGCGACTGTTGCCTCCCACAATATGCCCCAGAACACCCACAACATGCCCCAGTGCTAAGCAGTTAGCATCGGGGTGTATAGCGGTATTAGGGATATTCAGCGGCATCAACCATGTTGGTGCCGTTGAATATCTCGTTCAGCATCATTTACATAGTTTACAGGTCAGTAAACCGTGTAAATGCCTTTAGAATATCGGGCCCATAGTCCTCAAAAGCTTAATTTATGGTCCCAACTATACATTTTTATACTTTTTTGTATGGTTTTTATAATGTAATTTAAAAATCAAATGCTTATCTGCTGGCCCGTCATATTACTTCTTTAAAAGAAGGCTGTAAGACAAATGGTGATGTTGCCAGGAACAGTACAGTTCTCCATTGTCTAACATATTTTTACGCCTGGGGGCCTGGATTAGGAGTTGTCAGCTGTATTTCTCTAAGTAAGCCTTACAATTTCTCATATTTCTCCTCGCCTGATTTTATTGGATATTTTTCCTTTTTGGGTTCTGTGTCCTTAGTTTTGTAAACTCCTTTGAAATCTATTTGAAATAGGGCAGTAAATCAAGTCCTTGCAAAGAGAAATAGACTATTAAATAGAAATTTTATCAGTTATTGCCCTGACCAGAATATTACAGTCACTCATAGCATTTGCAGTTTCAAGTCCAAAATTTATAATTCAGGGTTAAAAAAGTAGCTCTAGTGCGTGTCCTGCGATGTGTCAACCCATTGTTGACATACCGACCAGTCAGAGTGCAAAGTGATAGGTATTTCATCTATTATTTAGTTTATAAAGTACACTTCATTTGCTTGTACAAATTGCTAGCATACCTACTATACTGCCATATGGTGAATTATAGGCAGGGTTCTCTGCTGCCTGCCTGCCTGCCCATTCCCCCTCCCCCTCCCCCTCCCCTATCTCCCTTTCCTTCCTACTACACCAGCAACCCATCTGAACCTGCATCAGTCACCACAGAATTGAAAAAATGCAGGGGAACTCCCTTCAACACATGTCCACTGAAAGTGATTCCTGTCCTACCTCCTCTGATACAGGAAATCTGCATTGGAGGGGGCAGGGCTGGCATCGCTTTCAGTGCACATGCGCTGAAAGGACTCCCCACATGTCTTTTCAATTCTATAGCAGCTGCTGCAGATTCAGACAGGTTGTTGGTGCAACATATGGAAAAAGAGATGCTGGACTGGGGGAAGGTTTTGGTGGGACATACTGGACGTAATGGAGCTGAGGAATGGAGAATAGGGACACAGCATAGGAGATGCAGGACTAGAGGGGTGAAGAGTTTGGAGGGGACTGTAGAGACTACATATGCAAATTGCACAAGTCAGGCACACAAAATGAAGTTTGGACATGCAAGATCATGGAGTCTGAAAAATAAAGCCTAGCCAAAATAAGATGAAGTCTGCACCATCAGAATACTGACTGCTTGCACATAATACAGTTTTTCTGAACAGAGACAGAGATACTTGAAGGAATACCAAAAGGAACTGCTACTGCTGAAATTTGCACTTATAAGTATTTACCTCCTGGAAAATTCTTTAAACCTTGGGGAAAAGGGAATTCCTTGAGTTAAAGCTGATAAATCTGTGTATCTTAGAATAAAGTATTTTTGTTAAGTCAGTCAGGGCTTGGTACTACCAGAAAGCTTTCATTTAAATTTAAAGCCAATCAGGGCTTAATACCACCAGAGAGCATTCATTTAAATCAAATCAGAGTATAGCTTAGTATAGAAAGTAGAATAGTGTAAATATTCTTTGAATAGAAAGAACAAAATTGTTTCTAGAGACTTTTACAATGAGGCCTTCCAATTAGGAAGCAAGAGACCTGTGAAATTGTATTAAATAGGTGTTAAATTCAAAGGGGCAATTTGAGAGGCTCCCTCTATCAAACTAAGGGCTGTGTGAATCACCCAGAAAATTGTTAAGAGATTACCTTAGAAGCAGAGGTCAGGGCGTTATATAGTAGGGGTGGCCAACTCTGGTCCTGGTGCACCACAATCCAGCCTGGTTTTTAGGGTGTCCCTAATAAATATTCATGAGATATATTTGCATACAATGGGAAGACATGCAATGAAGCTACAATAACCCATTTAAGAGTAATAAGAGAAAATATTTTTTAATCTAACACATAATCAAACTCTGGAATTCGTTACCGGAAGATGTAGTAAAAGCTGTTAGTGTAGCTGGGTTTAAGAAATGTTTGGACAAGTTCCTGGAGGAAAGCTCCATAAACTATTATTAAAGAGGACCCAGAAAATCTATTGTTTAGCTTGGGACAAGCCTATGTACCATTTTGGGAACCTGCCAGCCAGGTATTTGTGACCTGGATTGGCCACTTTTGGAAACAGGATACTAGTCTTGATGGACTTTGGTTTGACCTCGTGTGGCATTTCTTATGTTCACTGTAACATAAGAACATAAAGGTGTGGAAGCCAATTCCAATTTGCCCATCCTCCGCCTGTATGGCCTGTCAGAATCAGGGCATGCAGCAGTAGCACAGATTCTGATCCTGCAGGGACTAGATGTGCCCACGGGATCAGAATCAGGTTTTCTAGCCTGGACGTGCAGGCCGGGCCCCGATTCTGACAGGCCAGAAGTCCTGAACCTACCCGGCTAGCCCAGCCTGGCTCGTGAATGGAGCAGTGGTGGCATGGTGTCCTGTTGCCATGCCACTGCAGCTCCATTCACAAGCCGCGATTCCTGGCAGTGACAGCAAACCCCACATTCCTGGCAGCCCGACCCTCGATCAGACCTTCCAAGGCCAGGGTCAGGCTGCGGGGAACATCTTGCACCCCCTCTCCTTGTCCTCTGGGTCCTGCGCCGCCATCCCCTGCTGTCCAGGGGGACTTATTCCACCTCTGAGGTAGAATAAGTCCCCTGTCAACACTGCAGACCCTGAACGTACAAGGTCGACTTCTGAATCGGCCCTGTATGTCTGGGGTTAGTAACTTCCCACTGCACGCCCTTGCTCCTCCCCCAGCCCACCCCCTTCTGCCCATGAATAGAGCTCCCCACACAAGTCGGCTATACATGTGGGGAGTTCTCTTCCCGCCAGTGCAATCCAGACATTTAGCATTAAGGGGCAGGCTAAATGAGGATTGGAATGACCCCCAAAACAAATACCTTAAGAGACTCTTCAGGAGGCCCTACTCCCCTCCTGTGCATAGCCAGACCTGTCATAAATTCCAGAATAATGGAATTGACCATATCTGCCAGCAATGAGTTCCAAACAGTAAGGGGGTTATTCTGTCGCACGAATAGCAGGGGTGGACGTCCCAGGACATCCATCCCCACTATTCGTGCCTTCCCCTCTGGCCTCTAACTTCCCTGCCAGTTGTACGGGGACATTAGATGGGGTGGGGAAGGGACGGCTCGGGGGCGGAGTCTGGGCGGGCGGTTGCCGGCCTGGATGTACAGGGCCAATTCTAATGGATGTTTGTTTCTTTTAGGGCCTGGGGTGTGGAGGGGGCAGGAAAGGGCCCGAGAACATTCACTGCAGTCTGACCCTGGCCTTAGGAGGCCAGATCGGGGGTCAGGCTTCAGGGAAATCACCTTTGAAGTCCGGCGGCCGGGATCGTGGCTTTACAATGGAGCCATGGTGCCGCGGCTCCATTGTAGAGCCCTGAGTTAGCTGGGATCAAGCCTGTATGTAATTCTGACTTGTGGGGCTAGACGTGCCCTGAGGGATCAGAATCGCGAGTCCCTCTGTATGTCTGGCTCAAACCGGAAGTATAGAGCAGCTGGATATCTGGGATGGAATGAGCCCTTAATTATACATTGAAAGAAAAATATTTTCTCCTTTCTGTTTTAAATATACTACATTGTAGCTTCATGTGCATGTCCCCTAGTCCTTGTATTTTTTGAAAGAGTAAACAATTGATCTGCTTTTACCTGTTCTACTCCACTAGTATTTTATATTGAAAACAGTATTGAATACTGCAGCATGCATCCTCTGCAATGCCTCAAGAATGGAACGTATAACCCCAATCCTCAAACAATTGCACTGCTGCCTCTCACTCAATGAATCAAATGTAAGTCCATTCACATGATCTTCAAACTCTTCCATGGACTGTCTTCCACTTACCTCCAATCATTAATACAAAAAATACCCAATAATAGAGGCAGGAGAACCAACTCCCTTAACATGCTCTACATACCTTCTTTAAACATGAAAACCAGCTCCACCACATCTAAAAGGACTTTCTCCTTCTTTGCACTGACACTGTAGAACATAATGCCAGACATTCTCCATGCCACAAATGATCTAACAGACTTCAGAAGAAAATTAAATCTTACTTATTTCTTGAGCACTTTGCTGATGACAAAACATAGCTGCTGATCTTACTAAGAGTCACCAGTGTAACCGTCATATCCCAGCTCTCCCTCCCCTAGCTCCCCTCCACCCTCTCCCACCCCAACCCTCCTCCCCACTATATAATAGTATTCCAATACGTTTAGATGTTTGATGTTATGTATTTCAACATTATGTAACACCACAGTTTACTGTTTCATGTAATTCACTAAGTTATTGTTTCATGTAAGCCACTCCAGACCAAGTTGTTTTATGTAAACCGCTTAGACACATAGATCAATGGTATATAAACACAGTTAAATAAATAAATAAATAAATAAATATAGACTTCTTTCATATTTCCCTTCAGTCATCTCTTCTTCAGGCTGAAGAGCCCTAATCTCTTTTGCTTTTAGAACATAAGAAAATAAGCAACAGAACCAGAAGGACAAACTCTGTAAACACATTCATAATACCGACCATAAACATAAAGAGCAACCAAACCATATCCAATAGGGTAGTTATGTTCTACGCCCCAACCTTATGGAATGCACTTCCAGAGTTCTTGCATGCTATTCCTGACTTAACTGGCTTTAGAAGAAAGCTAAAAACCCACTTATTTATGGAGTACTTCAGTAACAAGAACTAACCTTGCACCCTTATGTAACCACATGTATCACCGCACCTCATTACAACCAACCACAAATCTGCCTCTTTATCTTCACCCTGTGTTATGTTAAAAGATAGATCTATGTGTTGAAATTAGAGCTATGTGTAATCTAGTTGAAGTTCTGTTCAATGTAAAACCTCTTTGAGCTCACTGTTGTTTAATCTGTAAACCGCTGTTACTTATAGATATAGCGGTATATAAAATAGCAAAATAAATAAACAAGATATGCCATACTGGGTCAGACCAAAGGTCCATCAAGCCCATAATCCTCTTTCCAACAGTGGCCAATCCAGGTCACAAGTACCTGTCAGGCTCGCAAAAAGGTACACAGATTCCACATTGCTTATCCCAGGGTAAGCAGTGAAAAGTGAAGACAATCTGAAACATTTGCTTCTCAAGATCAAGGAACATAGTCTTAAAATGGGCCTGCCCCTTAATGTAAAGAAGACAAAGATCCTGATAACTGGCAAAATCAATATGTTCACCATTGATGGAGAACAAATTGAACTAGCTGACAACTTTAACCTACTTGGATCAACTATCAATAAAGAAACAAGTAGTCAAGAAATCCAATGACAGATTGCTCTTGGTGACCCTCTGGACCTAGACAAAATTCTCAAGAGCACAGATGTTGCTCTCTATACAAAGAATGGACTTGTTCAAGCCATGGTATTTTCAGTAACGTCATATGGATGTGAAAGTTAGACAGTGAAAAAGATAGACAGGAAGAAAGTCAATGCCTTTGAATTATGGTGCTGGCAACGAATATTGTGTATACCATGAATTGTCTGAAGAACAAACGAGTCAGTAGTAGAAGAGATCAAACCTAAGCTTTCTTTAGAAGCTCAGATGACAAGACTTCAACTTTCATACTTTAGACACATCATACGAAGAGAGAGATCATTACAGAAATACATCATGCTTGGTAAGGTAGAAGGCCAGCGCAAAAGAAAAAGGCCAGCAATGAGATGAATCGATACAATAACAGCAGCTATGGGTGACACTATCAATGAGACACCTGACTGAAGACCAAACACAGTTTAGGACAGCTATCCAGAGGGTCACCATGAGTCGACACCAACTCGATGACACTTAACAACAGCAGCAATAGATTTCCCTGGTCCTTTTAAATAATAGTTTATGGACTTTTCCTCCAGGAATTTGTCCAACTTTTTTAAACTCAGCTACACTAACAGTTTTTACTACATCCTTTGGTAACAAATTCCAGAGTTTGGTTATGCATTGAGTGATAAAATATTTCCTCCTATTAGTTCCCTAGTCTTTCTATTTTTTGAAGGAGGAACAACCGATCTATGTTTACCTGTTCTACTTCATTCATTATTTTATAGCCCTCTATCATATCTCCCCTCAGCTCTCTTATTTCCAGGTTGAAGAGCCCTAACCTTTTAAATCTTTCCTCATCGGGATATCCTTCCTCATTGGAGTCATTTCATCCCCTTTATCATTTTGGTTGCCCTTTTCTGTATCTTTTCTAATGTCACTATATCCATATATTTTGAGATGCAGAGACCAGAATTGTACACAATACTTGAGGTACAGTCACACCATGGCAATACAGAAGCATTATAATATCCTTTGTTTTATTTTCTATTCCTTTCCTAATGATTCCTAACATTATATTTACTTTTTTTGGCTTCCGCAACACACTGAACAGAAGATTTCAATGTATTATCTACAATTACAATCAGCTCTTTTTCTTGGTCAGTGACTCCTAATGTGGAACCTAGCATTGTGTATCTATAGTTTAGGTTATTCTTCCCTATATGCATCACATTGCACATTAAATTTCTTCTGCCATTTCGATGCCCAGTGTCCCAGTCTCCCAAAGTCCTTCTGCAGTTTCTCACAAATACAATCCACATGTGATTTAACAGCTCTGAGTAATTTTGTATCATCTGCAGATTTAATCATCTTGCTTGTTGGTACCAGTTCCAGATCATTTATACAAATCCCTGGAGTACTCCACTATTCACCTTTCTGCATTGAGAAAATTGGCCATTTGTCCCTACTCTTTGTTTTCTCTCTCTAGACAAGTTTCCATTCCACAAAAGGTCATTGCCTCTTATGCCATGATTTTTTAATTTCCTCAGGAGTCTTTGATGTGGGAGTTTGTCAAACACTTTCTTAAAATCTAACTACACTGTATGAATCTTGGGCCCAAGACTAGGGCCAATCAGGTGGAGACACACCAGTGAACTCTCTGATCTTCTGTAAAGCCAAGGGGGATAAAAGGGGTTGGAGAACAAAGAAAGAGGCTTCCACCATACTTGCCTGCCTAAATGCTACGCCACTGAAGACCTGCTGTGATTTCTTCCCCTGAATCTATCTCTCTGCATGTATGGTGCCTATCCTACATGTCGTCTAAGCTGTGATTCAATTGCCCTGCTTGAAGTCTGGCTCTTTCTATCTCTTTCTGCTGTTCATCAGACTTCACCAGCCAAGGGACGCTCCCTAGACCATCAGATGCAGTATAAATTATTTTGCCTTTCTTAGAGGGACAGATAGACAAGCACATATGCATATGCTGCACTAGCTATCTTGCAGGAATTATGATGCAATAATATTGAATTATTAGTTCTGAATATAACTAAGTATAAACCTATACTGTGACATCTCTCTGTAGCAGATCCTCCTGAATAATAAAATTCAGATTCCGTACAGAAATTCATGTGTCTAAGTCAGTATCTTAGATTGTGTAGATTATGTAATTTGGGATGCTGGTAAACCAGAGTGCATAATTTCATAAGTTAGTTTCATAAGCCTTTATTCCCTACAGGACATGTTGGTATCATTGGAGAGAGAATAGACACACAGATGAGGTGGGCATGGGAATGAAGAGAGCGAGGGTTTGAGAGGACATGATAGGCTGTGGGAGGGAGAATAAGGACACACATAAAGGAGATGATGGACTTGGTGAGGAGGACTTGAGGAGATGTGCTAGTCATGATGGGACCATAGGAGGGAAAATAGAGACACAGATGGGGGAGATCCTGGATATGAGGACATTTGGAGGGTATGTGCAGGACATAATGGGCTGTAGGAGTGAAAATAGGGACACAGATGGGGATGCTGGACATGATGGGGCTATGGAGGGGGGAAAATAGGGATACAGATGGGGTGATGCTGGACCACCTGGGTAGGGGGGGACTGGAGTTAGAGAGGGGATGCTGGACTTGGGAGAGTGAGGGGATGTGGGGCATGGGAAGGGACTAGAGAGAAAGAGAAAATGCTGCACATGGGGGAGGGGTTTAGGGAGACTGAGATAGGATGCTGGATATAAGGAGCTGGATGAAAGGAGAGAAAGAGTAATGGGATGCAGGACCAAAGGAGAGAGGGTGATTCTGGGCATGTGGGAAGGAGAGAGATAAGGGAGTGAGATATTGGGAAAGGAGAGAATAATGGAAAAAGGAAGGACTGGGGTGAGGAAAAGAGATGGTAAGCTGTAAATAGAGGAAGATGGAAGACTGGTTGGTAAGAAGGAGTGAAATCTGGAAAGAGAAGCAGAAAATTAATGGAAGAAAGTTAAGGGAGAGAATTATGTTAAAGATGGATGTAAGGGAAGACGAAAAGAAAGAGAACTAACTAATGGACAAGTGACTTTGGAAAGACAGTTAAGAGAAGACAAAGGAAAGCAGAAACCAGAGTCTGGGAGCGGAGTGGAGGAGTAGCCTGGAGTGGAGGAGTAGCCTAGTGGTTGGGTCAAGGTACTTCAGGCCGGAAGGTCGGGGGTTCAAATCCCACTAGAGGACAGCAACCTTGGGCCGGAAGGACTGGGGTTTCTAGTCCCACAGGTGCTCCTTGTGGTCTTGGGCAAGCCACTTAACCCTCCATAGCCCATGTTCCCTGTAAAATAGTTCTCTGTGTGCTGTGCTTTCCTGTCTAATCAATGTGTTTATACCTCAAAAATTTCCTGTCATGATTTGACAATTTCCAATCTGTAATCAAAAAAAAAAAAAAACAAAAACCCACTGCTGATCGCTGGAAGTAGCGGTATACAAATGTATACATAATAAAAAAAAAAAATAATAATAATAATAAAAAAAAAAATCAATTAGAATAATACAATGGCCAAACAACAAATGTAGAAAAAAAAAGAAATGCATTTTCTAGTGATTGGAATGTGCCAGTATATTTGTAATCTTTATATTTTGCATGGTACTGGGCGAAATGAATCTCTTTCTATTTCCCTGGTGTTGTACTGAATGCAGCATCTACCTTCTTGGAGTTACAGTATAATTTTTGTCTGCATATGTTTTTTTTCAGTTTGTGATCACTTATTTTTTATTTGGTGAGAGTCCGTATTCTGTGTGTATGACTGAGGCTGCCTATTCTGTTAGCACTGAGTTTCTATGTAAGAAAATGTAGTACTCTGGCTTGTTCAGTTTTCTGAATAGGTGTATTGATGATTTAGGGCTCCCTGCAATATTTATGGTGCTGCGTTTCTAGATAGGGTTTTTGTTGTGTGAGGTCTGGAAGTTAGTGCCATAATGGCAGCTTTGCTCTAGGCCCAAAATGTTTATGTTTATTTGAATTTGATATACCGCTCAGACCAAAAGGTATTAGAGCGGTTTACAATACTACATCATTTAGGGAAATAAGAAAAGAACGCCATTTATAAGATAGGACAGAGTAGAGGACAGAGACAGTCAAACAGATAAGAGGAAGAGAAGGACACAACTTTTTTTGTAATGGTTTATATTACTTCACAGAATGCCTGGTACTGAAAGGATTTACGAGGTATGATCAAAAGGTATTGAGACTTGTTGTATAGCTATATAACAATACATTGCACCATGATTCTATTAAGCATGCACTGACCTACTTAGGTGCTCTGCATGTGCACAGTGTAGTGTGGCTGCAGCATACCTGTACTTTTTTAAAATAGTTCTCTTGGTCAGTTGAGAGATTTTTGGATCAATTTGATGTGGTAGGCTTGCTTGGATCAGTCTGTGTTATCATGGTATTCTTTTAGTAGTGTCATGTAGCAGGTTTGGTCTGAGGCCAGTTGTGATTTTCTCCCTTTTTGTTCCTGTCTACAGAATAGTGTTTTGAGATTTCAGAGGTCTGGGGTGTACCATGGAGTCTGTTTTTGGTTCGTAAGGTGTGGGTGGATTGAGGATGTGGCTGCTTCTGAGATGGTTTGGTTCCAAGTAGGTTGACTCAAGGTCTAGTGGTTCTGCATTGATAAGTGGGGAGTTATGTGCGAGAAATTGTTTGTAACATTGTATGTGATGGTTGGGAGGAGGCTTTTTTGTTGAGGGGTAGATAAAAGCTTATTAGGTAGTAGTCAGACCAGGGTACCGGAAGGATCTGTGTAGGGGTGGAGGGATCAATATGGATCAGGTTTTTGTTCATGAAGGAGGTCCAGGGTATTGTTATGGGTTGGTGAATGTATGATTTGTGTGAAGTCCATCACATCCATGAATGCTGCTGCTTGTTTCATTGGGGCAGATTGGAGGATGAGGTCTCCCAGAAGTATGAGGTCCTTGTCGTTCTTTTTATTTTCTAGGGTTAGTTGTAGTACGTTGGAGAGCGATATGCCAGACAAAGCATTATTTGTTTGTTAGATATAGTAAGTGTGTCCAGGCTTTCTGTGCTATCTGCAGCTGAGGTTGGATTTGGCAAGAATGAGTACTACTCCTCCCCCTTTGTGGTGAGCTTGTGAGCAGCTGTAATTAGGGGATTTGAGTTCATTTAGAGTACTGTGTCTGTTTCAGTGAGCCAGGATTCGGTAATGCATAGGATGTCCAGGTCGAGTGGTGAGGTAGTCGCATATAATTGTGATTTTGTTCTTTGTAGAGATTGTGTTCATGAAAGCGCAGTTGAGGGTGTTATAGTTGATTGGTTCGGCTGAGTGAGTGTGTGGGTAATCATGACTTGTTGTAATGGTGGTGATGCATTGTGGGTTGCATAGTCTGGGGGGAGGGAGATGGTAATATGTGTAGCTGGTGTAGTTTGTTGGGAGGTAGATATATGTGTAGTGGGTGGGGAAAAATAGGAGAGCTGGAGGGCTTGAGGGAAGGAATAGAAGGGCATTGGTGGTAGAGGTTAGGATAAGGAGGGCAAGAAGGGAGTACAGTAGCATGTATAACTGGAGCATGATGAAGTTGTTTTGCTTGTGATGGTTCGTGGCAGCTGCCAGGGAGACTGTCTGTGGAGTGGTGCAAAAGGATCTGGTAGATGGAGGGTTCAGATGAATTTCTTGAAGAGGTTCTCAGTGCAGGTGTTTCTCATGGGTTATGGTCTCCTGGTGTGAGTATACTCCAAAAAGACCAAACCATCAATAAGGAATACTACGTCCAAGTTCTGACTCATTTGAGGGATGCAGTTCGTCATAAAAGGCCAGAGTTGCACAGGAATGGTGAATGGTTGCTTCATCACAATAACGCCCCAGCTCACGCATCACAACTTGTCCAGTTCTTGGCCACACCTCAAATTGAGCAAGTCCATCAGCCTCCGTACTCACCTGACCTCGCACCCTGTGACTTTTTCTTGTTTCCAAAACTGAAATTACCACTGAAAGGAAGGTGATTCGATGACTGGGAGACCATTAAGCAAAATTTGACACTGCAGCTTCACAGCATAACGAAAGAGGCATTTCAAAATTGTTTCCAACATTGGCAGGAATGCTGGAGGAGGTGTGTTTTATCAAAAGGGGATTACTTTGAAGGGGACAGAGTGCAATAACTGACAGTGTTATACTTCTTGTGTTATTGTACAAGTCTCGATACTTTTTGATCGCATCTCGTATGCTGTTTTTCTATGAAGACATTAGAATCAGAATTTTTTTTTGTATGGAGAAATGGCCTAATTCTGTTCTCTACCCATCACTGGGGGGAAGGCAGGGTGGGTTGTGGATGCAGAATAAATTTAGGAACTGAGCCATAGTCAATTTAGGAGCCTTACTCTTAAACAGGCCAATGCAGAAAGCTAGCGTGGCCTTTAAGAACACATAATGTTTAAGCACACTTTATGAACCTTTAGAATGCAGAACAGACGTAAACCCCTGCAGAAAAACTAATGCCCAATTAATTCCACGCATGCCCCTGACAGTATTTTGATGGCACCAGGTGCTTTCCCTGATGCTTAGTTCATCTTCTCAGATGATCAGGCATTGGGCAAAGCCCACAATGCCGTCAAAACACTGTCGGGGGGCCGTGCCCGACAAAAAAGAATCCCTGGTGGCCCTGGCCTCTCCCAATGGCATTTTGATGGCATCGGGGACGGTCGTGGCATGGGGAAAAACCCCTGATCAAAATATGGTCGGGGGTCAGTGCCCCAATAGAAAGTAAGTACCTGGTGGTCTAGTAGCCCCTGTACCCCCCCAGGCCCACGTAACATAGAATAAAATAAAAATCACCTGGTGGTCTAGCGGCCAGTAAATTCAACTCCTCCCCAGTACCTTAAAATAGGCGGAAGCACTGTCTATGCGCTCTGGTCGGCCATGTTGTAAAATGGCAGCACCTGGCTCTGCGCAGTGAATTCTGGGACTTACTTTCTGTCTGGGCACCGGCCCCCAACAGTGTTTTGATAGCATCTGGGGCTTTTCCTAATGCCACAATCATCCCTGATGCCATCAAAATACTGTTGGGGGGGCCACCAGGGATTCCCTTTTGTCTACCTTATATGGCATTCTGACCTCACCTGGTGCATCCCAGGTGGGGCCAGGCATCCCCATTTTAGAAGATGGCGAGCCAGAGTGGGAGCAGGTAGGCAGTGCTCCCGCCTATTTTAAGGTACTGGAGGGGAGGGGTTGGATTTAGGGGCCATTAGACCACCAAGTGATTTTGATTTTATGTTACTTGGGGGTGGGGGGTACAGGGGCCACTAGACCACTAAGTTATATTTTTTTTAGTGGGGGGTGGGGGATACAGGGGCCGCTAAACCACCAGGGGTGATTTTTATTTTATGTTACTTGGGAGTGGGGGATACAGGGGCCATTAGACCACTAGGTACTTGCTTTCTGTCGGGGCACTGGCCTGTGACAGTGTTTTGATGGCATCAGGGTCTTTTCCTGATGCCACGATCATCCATGATGCCATCAAAATACTGTTTGGGGGGGGGGGGGGAGGGACTGCTGGGCCACCAGGGATTGTCTTTGTCGGACACCGGTCCCAATAGTATTTTGATGGAGGCTTTTCCTGATGCCGCGATCATCCCCAGTGTCATCAAAATACTGTCAGGGCTGATATGCAACTTAACTATGCGGTGCTGGAGAGCAAGCCAAACTAGTGCAGACTTCTTGTGCGCATGTGTTTGACTTGCTCTCCCAATTTAATGCTTTGATGGCTCATTTGCATGTGCATGGTTACCGCATGTGCATTTGCATGTGCATGGTTACCTATCCTTCCTGCATCGAACGTTAAAATGTGTGCATTGTCAGGAACGTAAACCCCCCCCCCCCCCGATCCAACGCAAATCTAGCACCAGCTTTTTGCATCAGTCTGAAAGTTAGGAGTATAAGTTATTTGAATCCCTTCCCAAAATAAAGCGCAAATAAATTAAATTGGCATAATTCTAGAAAATTACTTTTATAAAACAAATATGTATAATTCACTATGCAGAGCCAGCTCAACCACAAGTCAAACTAGGGGGCAGCCTAGAGTGGCAACTTCTGGGGGGCGGCAAACTGCAGAGCATTCAGAATTAAACAATAGATTTTGACAGCCAGAGGGGAAGTAAAACTTAAGGTTTGCCTAGGGCAGAAACAACTTGAGCCAACTCTCGGACCAGCCATGGAGATCTGAAGCACTATACAAATTATCCACATCCCCTTCCAGTCTACTGCTCAAAGTAAATTTATTTTCCAATGCGATCCAGCACGCCCTTAAGAAAGTCTCTCCAGCTGGCCGCTGAGTTCAGCCTTCCGGCCGGAGCGTAGGCACGCGCGGGACGGTTGCAGATAGAGCAGAGAACGGCGCGCGGGCGCTCCTGCACGACTCCCAGCTAGGGGCGGTTCGAAAAGCCAAAGGCGGGGACTCACACAACGTCAGAGAGTTCGTCTGAAACCTTTTGTACTGCGACCTAGTGGGAGGTGGGGATTTGTTTGTTTCTCTCTCGAGTAGAGAAGAGAGAAAGACACTCGACAGCGGCCTTATTTGCACTTTCTGCAGCCGAGGGGAAGGCTAGCTGTGTTTTGAAAGCGAGAAAGCGTCCGGCGAGCTGCTTTCTTGGTACAACCGTCACGAAAAGCCTCTGTTGAAGTTTCTTTTCTCTTCCCGGCGGGGGAGCGTGCCCTCAGTCGGTGTCCGTGCGAACTTTGAACGCGAAGATGGTTGGAATCGGGCTGCGGGGCCACTGGCATCTTGCCTGGCTTTGTGTGCTGTCGGCTGTGGACTTCGCACTAGCCGTACCTGAAGAAGGTGAGCCGAGATTCCCGGGCGCGCGCCTGAGCTCGCGCTACCGCCCGAACGTGATTGGTTCTGGTTCGTAGTCTTCTGAAAGAATAACTCTGGGCGAAGTCTCTGTGTAGAGTTTATCAACCTCGCTGCCGGGGTGGTTGCTTTAGGGCTTTGGCAAGAGCTAGGCGATACCCCAGCCGTTACGGGAATCTAAAATATTGCTGTTGAATGATTTATGTAAAGGAAGAACTCGAAGAGCTCTTAGTCACTTCCACATTTGTTGCTGTTGACAAATCTTATATCTCTACTGATTCAGCCCCTTTTTGTGGCTTATTCCTTGTTCCTCCTTTCGTTAATCCTAGTTAAAGGCTTACTTTACATTTTTAATCCACATTCTGCAGCCGGGTTAAGTTTTTTGCATATTTCAGGAAAATGGTACCCGTCTTAGTCAATATGTTATAACAGTGATTTTCTTTCTGTTATGGTCATGTATTATATACCATTTGATAGAAAAATGTGACAGCAATTTTGGATCCCGAGAGTTTTGGGACCGGCCTGGATTTAAGCAAGTAAATTCACTCTTAGGTTAGTTATTTCCAGAGCATCCAACAGTACTTATAAATGGGGTGTTGTGTTCTACTGGAGAATGAAATGGGAGTACAAAGGGAAGACTGCACTGTATTGCTTGGATTAGTTTTCCCAATAGGAGTTGAGCAAGCAAGAGGCAATTTCTCCATAGAAATTAGCTAAATGAAATCGTAAAACAAGTAAAAAGTGCATATTGACAAGTTTCAGTAATTTAAATTTATGATCTTCATAACTGATTTTCACAGTAATTGTGATCATTTTGTGATCTCTAATATTTTATAAGAGAGAGCTATATTTCTTAAACTACAGTGGGATACTTTTTATGTTGGCTGCTGAACTTATTTAATTTTGATGTTTTGAAGTGAATTTGATTAGTGGTGATGAACAAATGAATTTAAGTAATTTGTACTAAAAAATGACCCTAATAGTTCTATGTTTTTTTTTCCCTGTTCTTCCTTTTTACTGTCCCTATAACCCTCCTTATGAAGCTAGCATATACAAGTAACACACCATTGTCCTTGCTAACTGTAAAATAAGATTACTGGATTTTTGGCAGGCAAATCTGGGACACTTGTTCTCCAAAGCTGGAATGGGGAAGATAAGTCCTTCTACCTCTCCATTCATCCCATGACAGTAACAATATTGCTTCCAGTCAGATAGTTTAGGGACCATAGATAGGCTGAAGCATCCCGCAGGCTGTAGTTTGACCACCTTTATTATAAGAGATCTGGGAGAAGTTCACTTAGGAAATTTTACTTACCAAATATAAGTGTGTATGTGTGTGTGTATATATGTATATATGTGTGTACTTTTTTTTTTTTTTTTGTCTAGACGCTCATGGTCTTGCCTCTGCTACAAGCCATGTGCCTATAAAAAGGCAGCATTGTAAATATTACACCAGTCCCTAGAATAGCAATATATCTGTTTTTGGGGAAAAGAGAACAAGTCAGACTGCTACAAATCTGTAGCCCAGTACCCCACACCACTCACAAGCAGAACATGGATAGACTCATTAAATACCAAATAAGGGACCATACATTAAAAATAGAAATGTGCAGACAAACTATAAACTCCGAGAAACTAGATTTCTACATGCATGTTTCTCTTTCTCCAGTATGTTTCTTCCTGTACTGTGCAAAATATAACAGGGCCCATGCAGCAAACTGCAGTGCTTTTAGCACAGGCAGTAGCGCAGTGTTTGCTCCGTTTTCTGCATTAGTGTGAGTGCAGATTGTAGCAAGAGATATTTTATTTAAGAGTTACTTTTTATATCGCTTTATGATTTCAATCAAAGCGGTTTACGCTGTAACTTAAACTTGGTGATATACATTTAAACAGGGACATTGATAACCCTCCATTGCCTCAGAAGAATCAAGTTAAGTGACTTGCCCAAGGCCACAAGGAGTGCTAGTGGGAATCGAATCCTGGTGTCTTGGTTCCCAAGCCAGTGCTCTAACCATTAGGCTACCCCTCCATTCCACTAACACAAGCATAATCAATACGCTCTTGCTGGTGCTAACGGCAGTACACAGTGCATTCAAATCTATTTTCATGGATGCTAACAAAGCAATTAGCTATGCATTGCCAATGACAGAAATGCGAAGAAGGCTGAGCTCAATGTCAGGATTTTAACATGGTTTGAAGGGTTAGCTTATAGCTCTTAGCAGCTTTTTATTTATTTCTAGCTTTTCTATACTGCGCTATTTGACATTAGTGCGGTTTACAGTCAACAATTTTACACAAGGTGGGAAGTGCATTGTGCTTACATCAAACAGGACAAATTAACTGGGATTCATAACATTGAACTATTTACAACAACAATGGCAGCTTCCGGTGAGGAATTGTTTCTTGAGCGCAAAACCTCTGCAACATTTTTTTCTGGTTTTGCTGAAGAGAGTACTGAAAAACAATGGCAGGGGAAGTGTGCTGGAATGCTGTGCCACACATAAGAGCAATGTTATTCTGTGCAGAATTTCTGCTAAGAATAATATCAGTGTCTATGAACATTGATATTCTGAGCTGAACTTCTGAGCAGAATAATATTGCTGCTCTTCCAGTGTGTTGGAATGCTATGATAAATCCTGTGCACAAAAGGCACTTGTATACAGATGCTGCCAATGCAGACACCTGTTCACATGTGTCTGGTCTGCTCTCCTTGTTTAGCGCAGACTGTGCACAACTCATAATGCATGCTGTTTGCTTACAGCATAGCTTAAGGGGACTTTTGCATTAGGAAACTCTCTTCTCTAGAACTGTAGCACTGGGCTCTAGCACAGGGTTGCTGCATCAAGCCCCAAGGTATCAGATATGCTACACTTTCCCATTCCCAGAGCTGACATATTTGAATTACCAAAATAAAAATAAAATGCTGTCCGACTTGGTTGACTGGACATTTTGAACCCTAACATAATTTTCCCACCCTATTTCATACACCCAACAATGAATGGGCTCGGTTGTCCAATGTTTACTAACTATAGTGACTGTAGGCAGTGGAAAACCTAGGCAACTTTCCTACACCATATGGGACCACACAACTGAGAGATTTTTTTTGAAAAGAAAAGCTCTCCATCACTTCCACATTTGTATTTTAACACTCAACTATTTTAGCTAATTCCCCAGAGATTATTTAAAAGTCATGCTATGGCTTTCATTGCAGTTTCATGTATAGGGCAAAGTGAAATTGAAATAAAAATAAAATGTTTAACTTGCTTGGAGGTAATCAAAATTTAAGTCTCTAAGGAGTATCAAATGACTCTCTTGCCAAGAGCCTTACAACCCTGAGGCCTTCACTGTTTGATACTCCTGGTCTGCCAATTTGCCCTGTAACTAATATAATATGGTATTTTTCAATAAAATATTTTTAGACATTTGCATTTCCTGTTCTTTAATTCTTTTTATCTTCATCTTGATTTTTCTTGTCATTTTTCTGATCCCACAAGTTTTGTTTTCTTCCTTTTTATTTATATTTTATATTTCATATTTCTATTTTCTTTATTCATTTTTTATTTTGCTACACTTCCTCTCCCCTTTGATTTTTTTTTTCTCTTACCTATTCAGTTCTCTGATTTAGATGGAAGGTATAATAGATATCTATAAAATAATGAGTGGAGTGGAACAGGTAAACATAGATCTGTTGTTTACTCCTTCAAAAAGTAGAAAGACTAGGAGACATGCAATGAAGCTACAAGGTAGCACATTTATGACTAATCAGAAAAATATTTTTTTCATTCAATGCATAAATCAAACTCTGGAATTCATTGCCAGAGGATGTAGTAAAAGCTGTTAGTGAGGTTTGTATAACTCCTGGAAAAATACATACAAAGTTATTAAACTTGACTGTAGAAATCCACTGCTTACCCTGTGGTAAGCAACATGGAATCTTTCTACCTTTTGGGAACCTTACAGGTACTTATGGAATCCTGTTTCCAGCAGTGGCCAATCCAGGTCACTGTTGGAAACAGGATTCCATTTTGTTTTATTAGATCAGTCCAGATAAGTGGGTTGTGTTCCCCTACCAGCAGATTGATGGAGACAAAGAACCAATGAAATGCCCGGGTTTTAATAACATCACTCTTATGCCTTGCCTGAGCCACCAGAGGTCTCTTTGGTATTTCTTTGTCTCCAGCACATGGTGAATGGATTTTCTACACTCTGAAGAAAATCTGAATAATTGAGGGGAAAAGACTGATTTAAAATGTTTGTGAATGACCAGCTTGAGAGTGACTTTCTCACTTGAGTGTGATGTGGGAGGCTCCACTAGACCATAGTCTTTTCGGTAGCCATAGGAGGAGAGAAAATTGGTTCAGCTCCACACTCTTATCCTGTTAAGGGCCTGTTGAGCAGACAGAAAATTGGAAGGATCTGGAAGAGTTCAGCCGCCTTGCATAACCTCAATGCCTCCTCCTATCTCCTCTTTCCCCCCTGCTCTCTCTCGAAGATTGCAGAAGGCGCTTGGAGGAATCTGCCTGCCAGCCACCTTAAACACAATGCCTGCAAAGCAGAGAAACAGTTTTAGGGGAGTAGAGCTGAGCCCAGCATGGATTTCTGCCTGGGGCTTTCAAGGGGTGAGTACCAAGGCTTACTGTTGTCGTCCTTGTTGAGGGCTCCCAATTCTGTCTGTCTGGGGCGCAATTTGGGGTGTACCGTAGCAACCATTAGCACAGTTTGGGGGTTTCTGCCGTTTTCTGCATGTATTAGTAGTCACTTTTACTATTGTGCACCTGGTGGATGCGTGGTCTGTTTGTGCATTCTGCCTCAGTGACTCCAATACGTTTTCCTACCCAAGTGCCTGTAATATGTATTTCTGTGTAAGCGCTGTTAACACGTGCCTTTTGGGCCACTATTGCCTTAGCGTACACTGTTGTGATTCTTGCCTTAACTCTCTGCCTTCTTCCAGGAAGCATTTTTTGGCCTGTGACAAATGAGGTGCTTCTTCTCTGGTTTCCAGACTCTGCTCTTCTTGCATGACAGTTTATCATCCCTGGAGGGCTTGCACCCCCTCTCACAGCCAGGGAATTCAGTTAGTCTGACCGTGCCTGCTTTAGGACAGAAGGTGTGGATGGTTCTGTAGATAAGGATGTCCAGCCAGCTGGAGTTTCTGCTGACTGTGCTGTGGGACCCCCCCCCCCTGTCCTTTAGGGACTTGGTGGCAGCTATGTCTCCTGGTGTAGGGGGGGCCATTTCCATGAGGAGAGCTTCTGGAGTCCGGATTGTCTTCCCCGGAATTCTTTTACATAGTGACATAGTAACATAGTAAATGACAGCAGATAAAGACCAGCATGGTCTATCTAGTCTGCCCAGCATGATAAGGTACCTTATCGCGCAATAATGGCGCTTTATCAGGCGCAGAGGTACCTTAGCGTGTGATAATGCACGCAGCGGCGCAAATGAGCGCTGAGGGCGGAGAAAAGCTCCCAGAGGGTGGAGGAAGTAACATAGTATATAATGACAGATAAAGACCAGTATGGTCCATCTAGTCTGCCCAGCAAGGCAGCAAGAGTAGGTTCACCTGCTACTCCATGCAGGTCACCCCTCCCCGTGCCTTTGTTGAGGGTTGTACCCACTGCTCCAAGTAGGTCACCTTTTATTTGCTGAGAAAAGCGGTATATAAACACAAATAAAATAAATATAGTTATGTTTATTTTGATTTTATCCTGTTGCTATATCGGGATCCACTGTGTCTGTCCCATGCCATTTTAAATTCTGTCACTGTATTTGTCCCCACTACTTCATCGGGAAGGCATTCCAAGCATCCACCACCCTTACAGTTAAAAAGTATTTCCTGACATTGCCTTTGTTTACCCCCTTGCAGCTTCTCTATTTTTACAGCTTCCCCGTTTTTGGAAGAGGTTTGTTTTGATCATTAATATTCTTTAAGTATTTAAAGGTCTGAATCATATCTCCCCTGTGCCTCCTCTCTTCCAGAGTGTCTTCGTCTCTTTTCATAAGTCTTCTGACATAGGCTCCAAATCATTTTGGTCGGCTTCCTCTGAACTGTTTCCAGCCTTTTTAAGTCCTCTGCGAGATATGGTCTCCAAAACTGAACACAATATTCCAAGTGAGGCCTTACCAACGACTTGTACAGTGGCATTAGTACCTCTTCCTTTCTGCTGGTAATTCCTCTCTATGCAACCCAGTATCCTGGCTTTTGCCACCGCCTTTTCACACTGTTCCGCCACCTTGAGATCCACAGAAACAATCACTCCGAGGTTCTTCTGTTCCGTGCACACCAACCTTTCGCCCCCTATCGCATACAATTTGCTTGGATTTCTGCTTCCCAAGTGCATGACACTGCACTTCTTCGCATTAAATCTTAACTGCCAAGCATTAGACCATTCTTCCAGCTTTTGTAGATCTTTCCTCATGTTCTCCACTCCCTCAGGGGAGTCCACTCTGTTGCAAATTTTCATGTCATCTGCAAAAAGACACTCTTCGATTCAGTCCTTCAGCAATATCACTCACAAATACACTGAACAGTACCAATCCCAGGACTGAACCCTGGGGCACACAGTTAATCACTTTTCTTTCATCCGAGTGAGTTCCATTTACCGTCACCTTCTGTCATCTGTCAGTCAACCACTTTCTGATCCAGTTCACCACCTTGGGACCCATCCTCGAGTTTATTGATAAGCCTCCTATGAGGAACATTATCAGAAGATTTGCTGAAATCTAATTAGATCACATCCATCTCATGCCCTTGATCTAGTTCTCTGGTCACCCAGTCAAAGAACTCAATCAGATTTGTTTGGCAATATCGTCCTTTTGTAAAATCATGTAGCGTCTGATCATGCAACCTGTTGGTTTTGAGGAAGTCCACTATTTGCTCTTTCAGGAGCACCTCCATTCCTTTTCCCGCCCCCGAGATCAGGCTTACTGGCCTTTAGTTTGTCATTTCTTCCCTGTTACCACTTTTGTGAAGAGGTACCACATTAGCTCTTCTCCAGTCCTGTGGAACTTCTCCTTTCTCCAAGGATCTATTAAAAATATCCATTTAGCGGCCCTGCAAGAATCCCTCTGAGCTCTTTTACCTTTTGCAACAGGCCTGGTCTTTCTGGCATGGAAATTCAGACCATGTGGCCTCTGGGTTCCCCAGAGTGCAGTCACGTGAAGTGCAGGCTGAGAGTGGAAGCCCTGTAAGATTACCTTTTGGCTAACTTCCCAGCGAAGAGCGCTCCCTGGAGATGGGGATCACCTGCAATCTTTATGAGACTTGGACTGTGACCTGGATTCAGATGGCTTGGTTCTGGGCTCTGTTGTGAACGAAGGACGACTCTCACCTTTGAAGGATTGTGAAGAGGCCAGTGTTATCCACCTGGTCCAGAAGGAGGAACTGGCAGCTTTGATTGCCCGGGTCTCATCCTCCTTGAGTTTGGCGGATGCTTCAGATATGGAGCAGGAGCCGAAGGTGCATCCGCTCCTACAAGGGGTGTGGAAATCCATTACTGTCTTCCCATTCCCAGAGGTGATCAAGGATCTGATTTGGTTGGAGTGGGACTCCCTGCCTAAGGGGTCAAGGGTGTATAAGATGTATGCTTTCCCAGAAAAGGAGTGCATTGTGTGGCTTGATATTCTCAAGGTGGATGCATAGGTCACGGCAGTTAACCAGACTGACCACCACTTCTGTGGAAGGCGGATTAGCCTTAAAGGATGCTCTCCACTGCAAGGTGGATTCCTTATTGAAGAACTAGTTCACTGCGGTGGCTGCTATTCTTCAATTGGTAGTATGTGCAGGCCTAATGCCTTGAGCCCTGCTCCAGTGGATTCAGTCTCTTCCACCAGATGATATCACCCCTCTTTTTTGGAATCTGCTATGGCTTTCCTTTCTGACGCCATGTATGACCTCGTCCACTTAGCAGCCAGGAACAGTGCCCTGTCAACAGTGATGCGGCATTGGGTTGGGCTTCAGCTTCGACACTGGGCAGCGGACACCTCTTCCAAAGCCCAGTTATCCCAACTGACTTTTAAAGGGAAGCTTCTGTTTGGGGCTGATTTTGGAGCAGCTGGTGAAGGATCTAAGTGAGATGAAGTCTTAACGCCTTCACGGGCACCCTGGACCTGCCTTCCAGAAGTGGGCAGGAGCCCCCTTTCCATCATCCTCCGTCTGTGCCCTGGGTGTGCCATGGTTGGATCTTTGAGGGTCTCAGGACTCCTTTTGCTACCAGTAGGAAAGCCTTTCCTTCCCCTCAACATCTGGATTTCAGACTCATTCTCAGTCCTTTCAAGGAGCTTGTGAACCCAAAGATTCAGCCTCCTCCAGAGGGGGTTCCTCCCAGATGGTGCAACAAAGATTTGGGGGCCCATTCCCTGATATCTCTGGTTATGGCAAAGCCTGCCTCTATCTTTCCAGAATGGGCCCGGGCAACCAAGAATCTTTGTGTGCTAGACACCATTCAGTATGGTTATGTCCTGGAATGCAAAGAGCTGATCCCGAATGTTTTCATCATCTCCCCTTGTGCAAACAAAAGGGCTGCTGTGTGGATCAAATTGGACATGATGCCTGTTTCCCCCTCCCCCCCCCCCCACACCCACCCTGGGCGATCAGCAAGGGCAGCTATTCCATATATTTTGTGGTGCTGAAAAAAGATGGATCATTCTGGACCATGAGGGTGTCAACAAGCACTTGTACATCTTGCGCTTCTGGATGCTTTGTGGTCCGTGATTCAAGCAGTGCACCGAGGGGAGTTCCTGGCATCTCTGGATTTGGCCGAGATGTATTTTCGTAGCCCGATCCAGAAGGATCAGCAAAGGTATCTGTGTTTTGCCATGCTTGGCTCTCACTTTCAGTTCACCGCTCTCCCATTCGGCCTCTCCACTCCCACAAGGACATTCTCCAGGGTCATGGCGGTGGTGGCTGCAGCGCTACAACACCAAGGAATTTGTGTGCACCCATATCTGGATGACTGGCTCATCCGAGCCCATTCTTTTTCAGAGGCATCTCTGGTTAAAGCCCCGAGTGGTGTCCTTTTTGGAAAGCCTCGGCTGGGTGATCAATTGGGGAAAGAGCCAGTTGATGTTTTCCCAGTTCTTGGGAGCATGTTTTGATATTCGAATGGGCAGTGTCTTCCTGCCAGAGGAAAAAGTAACGAGGCTGTTGGATTGCCTGGTGCTCTTCCTTTCACAGCAGGTTCCCAGAGTTCTGGATTATCTTCAGCTCCCCGGATTGATGGCAGCGCAGTCAAGGTGGTGCTATGGGTGTTTGCTCATTTGCGGCTCCTCCAATGGTCCTTGATGACTCTGTGGTCCCCAAGTTCTCAGGAGTTTGAGCTCAGGCTCCTGGTGATGGTGAAGGCCAGTCTGCGGTGGTGGCAGCAGTCCAGTCATTTGGGGAAAGGCATGCTGCTGGTCAATTGCTCATGGATCCTTCTGACAACGGATGCCAGTCTCTTGGGCTGTGTGATAAGGAAGCTTATCATAGCTCAGGAAGGAGCTATAGAAAAGGTGAAGTGACTCTGAACAAGCAACCTGTCAGTTCTGGTAGAAATAAGAAAACAGAATTTTGCCATAAAAGACTACCAGTCCCAGAATGCACCAGGTTTCCAACAGCCATTAAAGGAGCTGAAGTGGGGAAACGTGTGTTCAATCAGGAGGGCTATGAGGTAATCCCTAAGCACTCATCTCAAAGGGCAGGGCCTGATTCAGCACAGCTGTGCTGTGTTAGGGAGGAGCACTCATCTAAGCAGAATAAGAGTAGAGTTTATTCTACAGATGACCATCTTCATGATCACCTTGGATATCCAGAGAATTATCCTCAGTTTCATCTGAAGGATTATCAGAAGCAGAGGCCAAACCGGACGGACAAAGAGGGAAAGAAACCCTCTGGAAGAAAGAGGAGAAAAGCCTTTGAGAGGTCTAGAAGAGTCCAAAGCAGTACGTATACTGGGAGGTATTCCAAGGGCCAGCATACACCATTGGACTGGGGGAGACCAGAGGAATGGTGCTGCAGAGCTAGGAATCTCCAGACGCTACCTGTGAGGGAGACGGCTGCACGTGGAAGGGACCCTAAGACCTGTGCCAGAAGGTATGTGAAGAGAGATCCAGTGTCCAGGGATCTGGATTGGAAGGCTGGACATAAGAACTGGACTACATACTGGCCAGGCTATATAGAGAGGAACTCTAGCAGCAATGGAAGCTCAGGTATGAACACTGATCTATGCCCTAGCTATAACCTTGAAAGACAGCAGGGAAACAAGTATTCTCCTGAAAATGCTCCATTGAGAGATTCATCTGTGCCAATCCATGATATTGAACCCATGCTTGTTGAACAAGGGGGAATAATAGCAGATGAGGATCCTGTTTATATGGACTGCTCTCTATCTAAACTCCGTTGGTAACTTTCTGTTATAAAGTACAGCAACCATCACAAAGAAATACAAATTTGTTCTTTAATCTACTCAGAAAAGCTCCTGAAGCAGGATTTGACCCACACAGTGGAAGGCAAGCCAGCTAAGGGGTTTCAGCTGGTAACTGCTAGCAATTAAGCCTTACCTAATTGCTTGTGAGCTAGGAGAGAATCACTTCTGTATCTATGTGGGAAGTAATCAGAAGTTAACCTGAAAAGAACAGTTTGTTTCTTGCTTTGTGGCTTTTCATTTGTTGTTTTCCTGATTTTAACTTTGTTTTTCCAAGTTAACACTGAAAGCAAGTAACCTAATTTATGTGCTACCAAGCATATCTGTGTTGGGAGAAATAACCCCATAAATAAATATCTTATTGGCTTTACCCAAGAGCACAACTAAATTATTGTCAGCAGCAGTGTCTGGTGTGAATGAACTACATTGCCCACAATACCTTGCAAATCATATAGAAATATGCACTTGCCAAGAGTGTGAAGATTCTCACCCAGGCAACCGTCTGACAGCTGGGAAGCCCATAGTGAAGAACGAATGGCCCAGGGCCGTTGGAACTGCAGGGAAGTGGTGTGGTCCATCAACTGCGGTCCATCAACTGCTTAAAGATGCTGTTTCTGGCCAGGTAGTTCAAGTGTTGTCGGACAACGTCATGGCGGTGGCTTATGTCAGTCAGCAAGGCGGCAGGAGGAGTGCCGGGGTGGCCCTGGAGAGGGCTCTTCTGTTTGCCTGGGCAAAGATGAACCTAGCTCTGTTGGCTCAGCATATTGCTGGAGTGGACAATTTGGAAGCAGACTTTCTCAGCTGGTGCTTTCTGGATCCAGGAGCATGGGAGTTGAGTCAGGAAGTGCTTCAGCTGATTCTACGCATTCCAGTGCCAAAGTGAGCTGCTGCTTCAGTCACCACATTAAGACAGAGTCTGAGGACGAATGTGTTGCAGTGCTGCTTTAAGCATAGAAATTGTATAAACTGATCAATGGATGCATTCTTTTGAAATGAAGAGTTTAAGTGGAGCAGAATCTAATCTGAAACTGTATTTCTTTAGAGTCCTTTAAAATTTGCAAGCCTTAATACACTATAATATCTACAGCAATTCCTCGATATCCAAAATGGTTTTTATCTGAACTTTCAGTATAACTGCTCTTAAATTGCAGTATCCGGATAATAATTCAATATATCAAAATTTATCGAAGCGTGTCCAAAAAAAATTTGAACCGCAAAAGTTGGAGAAACAGCACAGTATTTTAGTAGGCGTTGATGTGACATCAACTGTTTCCGGAAGCTTTCCGGTCTTGTGTTCTCTCTGTTAACGTGTTGCGCGGTGTCTCCGAATTTACAAAATTGTTCTACTGTACAGTACATTGCGGTACTGTATATGGTGAAAAGGGGCCTAAGGAAATGGAAACGTTGTTGAAGAAGGTAAGAGGCCTAGAAAGGTCCATACATTAGAGGAGAAAAAGGAAGTGATAAAAAGAACGGAAAAAGGCGAAAGGCTTAATGAGAATAGTTTGGCTATGCACATGTTCCCATCTACAGTTCACATAATATTTCAAATGCATCAGAAAATTAGAAAAATTTGAGACTGATTGATTCAGGGAAAATGTATCGTATTACGAAAACTCGACACAAAGTGTTTGATAAACTAGAAAAATATCTGGTGCATTGGATGGAGGTCCAAACTGACTGAGAGATTCGTTTGAGCATGATGATATTCAGCATAGAGCGATCACCATTTTTGAAGACTTGAAGAAATATCTGTGGAGGAAGGAGATGAAGCAGTGAGAAATTTGACTTTCAAAGCTAGTTCTGGATTGTTTGAACGGTTCAAGAACTGTGCAGTGTTTCATAACATAAAAATCACTGGTGAAGCAGCTTCAGCAGTTAGGGAGGTGGCAGCAGTTTTCCTGTCGCATCTACAAAAAATTATTGAAGGTGACGGCTACACTGCAAAACAAATTATCGGTGTAGATGAGATGGGTTCATTTTGGAAACTAAGGCCTTCTCGCACCTTCATTTCTCATGATGAAAAGAAAATGTCAGGGCATAAAGCATCAAAAGATAGGCTTATGTTACTACTTGGTGGCAATTGTAATGGTGACATAAAACTTAAGTCATTGTTAGAGTATCATTCTGAAAACCCCTAGGCCTATAAGGGGATGATGAAGAGCGCCTTGCCATGCTGTGGAGGTCTAACAGAAAAGCCTGGGTGATGAAAGAAGTGTTTGCTGACTATGTGAAACACTACTTGTTGCCATTCATAAAAGATTGCATGCAGAGGGAGAATCTTGTAAACAAGACTCTACTTGTTATAGACAATGCCCCAGGACATCCTTCAAGTGTTCTTGGGTACTGCAACAATATCCAAATGGTTTTTATTCCTCCAAACACAATGGGCCCGATTCTGTCCTGCACATACATCCCCTTTGTACATCCAGTCTGAGCCGAACGTACAAAGGGATCACGATTCTGATCCTGTGGGACACATCTAGCCCCATGGGATTAGAATTGCAAACAGGCCTGTACTGCGATTCAGTCCCGGCCTGCATGTACAGGCACTGCCCAGATAGCTCGGTCAGGCTTTTAAATGGAGCCATGGAGTCATGTTGGCATGGCACCGCGGCTCCATTTAAAAACCCCTTTGCCAGCTGCCACAGGAAAAGGTTTATTCCCCACAGCCCGACCCCCGATCTGGCCTCCTAAGGCCTGGGTCGGGCTGCGGGGAATAAACCCTGGCCCCCTCCTGCGCCCCGAGGTTGGGGAAAAAAACCATCCAGGGAAGTTATACCACCTCGGAGTTGGAATAACTTTCCCAGCCATTTTGCCGGCCTTGGACGTACAGGGCCGACATTAGAATCAGCCTTGTACATCTAGGGCTGGCGACCGCCCACTTTCCACCCCCAGGCTGCCTCTTCCCTGCCTCCGACTAACTTCCCTGCACAACCGGCAGGGAAGTTAGTTGGGGGCTGAAGCCGGCACGAATAGCGGGGATGGACGTCCATCCCGCTATTTGTGGCTCAGAATAATTCCCAATGTCTATCCTGCAACCCATGGGCCAGGGTGGTGTTGTGGCTTTCAATGCCTGCTATGTACAATTCCTCATGCAATACCTGGTCCAGGGTTCTGATGAAAACAAAGAAGTTTCACTTAAGGAACTGTGGTGAAACTTTGACATTAAAAAGGCCGTGGAATTCATCGACTTGAAATAGAGAAAGTGTTTCCACAAATGATGAACAGTGTATGGAAGAAGCTTCTACGCAATTTAAGGATGTCAAAAGATTTTGGATCTTGCTAGAGAAGTTGTCTTCACTGAAGTTGATAACAAAAATTATGAGGAGCTTTTTGAGTCACACAGAGTTAACTGAAGAACTCATTCAGCTGGATGCCGATCGATTGTCAGAGGAAGAGGTGGAAGAGAGAGAACTGAGAAACCTGCCCGTATTGGACAGTAAAACTTTAAAATAAGTTTTAGAGTGTGCGAACAGAATGACTTCACTTATTAGTGAGCATGATAGTGACAAGGAGCATGGCTTTGCTTTCAAAAACACAATTAAAACCGCTGTCTCATGTTACGAGGATATCTATAACCGCAAATTACGAGAAGGAACGCAGAGGCCCAACCGCATCTGCCATTTTTCCAGAGTCATTACAACTTTCTACTTCAGGGGTCTCTGTCTCCCAGAAAAGAAAGTGTCTCACCACTTCACTGTTCTCTTGCTTCCACCATCAACAATGAAGACCGACTGTCAAGTCCCCTTCTTCCACCACACAGCAAACCTCACAAGCCACTCCACTCCACTCAATGAGTACCTGATAAAAATTTAAACTGTTGACTGAGCGCATTACGCATACTTGTACAGTACGTAATGTTTCATTGGTTACTTCATTAAATGTTCGATAGTTATGTGGTTGTCTTGCACTGTTTTAGTGATGTTTTGGGAGATTGGTTGGGGTTTTTGAATGGGCTGGAAATGCATTATTTTTTTCTTTTTAAAATAATGGTAAATAAGCTTTCGATATCCAAACTGTTTTCAGGAACAGATTAGATTCAGATGAGGTATTGTACTGTATAATTCAGAATGTATTAAATGAGCACTTGTCGATCTGTAGTAGTTTTTGCTTACTTTCTGGACATTACTTCCTCCTTTCTGAAAAATATTATAGTGGCATTTTTTTTATGCTGGTTAATCAACATTCTTAATCTTTCTGCATTAATCTTTGATGTGGGTGGTTTCAGTGAAACTTGTGAATGTCATATGACAAACAGCCCTTTAAAAAAAAAAAGCTCTATCATAAAATTATCCACTTAAATAAAGAGAATATTTTTACAGACCATCAAAATTGGAGCAATCGACCCATCAAGTCAGGCTCATTTCTCGTCAGTCCTTTTTAATATTAAATAGTTCAATAATTTAGTAAAGGACTGATGAGAAATGAGCTGTGACTTGATAGGTCGGTTGCTCCAGTTTTGATGGTCCGTAAAAATATTCTCTTTATTTAAGTGGATAATTTTCTGAGAGGTCTTTTTTTGTTTGTTTTTTGATTTAGATGTGGGCTCTATCCATTACAGCACTATTTAGTGTATGCACATGTGACAAATAGCAGCACATGACAGTATATAGCTTATGCACACAAGGAGTTCAATTTTAGGTTGAGTTGGCAACTGGTTTTTTTTGTGTTTTTTTTTAAGCAATCAGCTGACATGGCAGTAGCCTTGAAAAAAATGGTGGCCCACATGTAAAATATCAAAAAAGGCTCTAATGCTGTTAACAGCACTTTGCTAATTCCAATCCAAGCAGATAGCCAAGCTTTCTTGCTCTTCACAGCCCTGCGCTCAGCCTGTGTAGTGGGGAAGGAGGACTATAGTAGTAATTTTCTGCTGGATCACTGGCCAAGAAACTCTTTGACCTGGCTGCTAGGGCGTGTATAATATACTTTGCTGTATTTGCTGTAGAAATGTTAAGAGGCCTGCCACCAATCCCCTTTAGAAAGGTAAGAGGGAGTGCATGGAGAGCAAGAGAAACAAGGTTGGTGAGAGGAGGATAGAGAGAAGAATGTCATTGTAATCCCCTCTTGTTTCTTCACTCTTATCTCCTGACAAGATTATTTAAAATCACCCTTTTTAGTAATGGGCTGGTGGCTTTTAATACAGAAGATATATGAAAGCAGTTATATATCAGACTTTTTAAGTGACTTGATTGGCTAGTGATTTCAGACTGCATTAACATTTTCTGTTAACCAGTTCTCATTCACTGCCTGTATCTGTTTTGGTGGCAATGCACTTTTCAAAATATTCCCAAATATCTTTGGCTGCTTTTAAAACTGCTTTTGGATAACTTAATTCAGACTGCACTGTGATGTAAGTGAAAATTAGAAGTGGTTAAAAGTCTCTCCTTCCTGGAAATGAGTAACTTGGCAATTGATTTTGAACTTGCGGGTCCTCTTTCTTTCCTGCACTCCTTTCTATGTGGTCTTCTTTCTTTTATTTCTCCTCTTGGGTCTTCCCTTTACTTTTTATGTACTGCTATCCTCTTGAGCTCTTTTGGTGAGAGCAGCATCAGGAAGCCGATAGCATGGTATCATAATCGTATGTCTGCTAAAGGGCATTTAATCCTGTGTTAGCCCCGTGGTAGCAACTAACCCACAAAATAATCTATCACAGGAAATTTCCCACTATATCTGATATTCGCGTGGTGGGTGTCCCTAGGGATGGATCAGGGTGGGGAGTGGGGATGGCCATGGTTGGCAACCACTGCACAAAAAAAATTTCACATGGTGTCTGCCAAAATCAGGCTTCATTGCAGCGGCAGATAACGCGACTCTGCCATGCAGCTAATCGGGCAAGTACTGCAATTGGGCCTCCCCCCCCCTCCCAACAACAGTATTGTCTGTGTCGTGCTGCAATCCGTGGCACCAACAGTATAAAAAATCAGTGTGGGCAGCACCTCGTGATGGTGGCCATTTGTTTTGGCCACTAGATGGGGCAGGAGCATATAGGATCACCATAGATCTTAAATTATGCGCTGGGGGGGCATGGGGCCCCCCTTGCCAGCTGGTTAGCCAGGATGTTTTTTGTAATGGGAGGTGGAAGGGGGAGGAAGGAAACCGCAGCCCCCCTTGGAATTGTGCATTGGAGGGGGGCCTTGCCAAACTGGCTAGCTGGGACACCTTGACCATCGGGAGTGCATCAGTTCCCTTGTGGGCAGCTCCCGGTGAGGATCAAGAGCTGTCCATGGGGGATCAGTGCCGAATGGGGACCCACAGTGATAGATTTATTTTTTATATTGTCTGTGCCGCGAATCACAGCATTGTGACATCGACAATATTGGGGGGAGGCATGATAGCAATCCGGGAACAGAGCTGCTGACAGCTCTTCTGACAGCTCTGTGCACCCAATCGCTGCCGTTCCTCCCCATGGATTTACCATGGGAATCCACGGTACCTGCTTCGGCAGATACTGCAGGATGTTTCCCATGGTTTCTGCCAAGGCAGGTAATGTGGGGTCTCCGTGGGAAATCCAAGCCTCTGTGGTATCTGTAAGACCTCCCCTGGGAATGCCCTTCAGATACCATGGAGTCTGGCTGCTAATATACTGCTTTAGCAGCCAAAACTAATGCAGTTTAGTAGACATACCTTATAGTGTTCATTCATGGGTAGTGCCAGTGGCTGCTCCACCGCTTTCCCTTTGTGACTCCTCTACATTCTTCTTTTTAATTTTTTCAAACCCAACAGATGTTGGAAAGAAATTTGTACATGGGGGGTCAAATGTCTGGGGACAAAATAACTCTCCAAAAATTTAATAGAACATGACCAAATGTGTTGTGGAGGGGAAATCATTGAAAAGGCATGTAAAGTTCAAAAATGGGCCAGATTGGATCAAAACATCTAGAGAAATCAACCCCTAAAAGAATAGCTTAGTGCATTTTCTTCTGCAGCGTAGAATGGTGGTAATACTGGGGCACTGGCACTCTGGTTAAACTGTAAAATCCATCCATTTGAAATTTGACAGTGATAACATATCGAACCATTAGCTATCACGTTTGTGGGCCAGTGAAGAAATCTTGTGTTAGAGCCATGTTCTATAGCTTAGGGCACACCTTTCTAAAGCAGGGAAATACAAACTTTGCTCCTGGATGCAGTTAAAGAAAAATAATGCAAAGATTTCTGCAAATAAAGGTGCATGCCCATATGACCCTACACTACTGCAGCCAAGAGCAAAGAGGTCATCTGAGGCGAAGTGTGACACCACCTCAGATGACCCAAGCAGGCTTATAAATCCTCTCTGAACCTCCCCTCCCCACCTCCCAATAAAAGCCATAGTGTTCAATGACCCCTTGGATCCCCCCCATTGCTACAAAAATCATTGGTGGTCCTGGTGGCTGCTAGACCACATCCCCAGCCCTGATTTCCCTCCACTGAATAAGAGTACCAGGTGCACCTTTGGACTCCCTCCCACACACTCCGGTACCTTGATCGAAAGAAGTTAGGAGCACTGCTCACATGCTCTTGCCTCTGCACTGCCATATTACAAAATGATGATGCCTGACCCTGTGCAGTGCACCTCAGGATGTACTGCATGGGGTCAGTCTGCCAAATAAGGCAGTAATTGGTAGATGTACCCCAAGTGGTATATCCCAGGATGTACTGCATGGGGTCAGGCACTGCCATTTTGTATGATGGCGGTTCAGAGGAAAGAGCGTGTGGTTAGCACTTCTGCCTTCCATTATTCAAGGTACCAGGATGTGTAGGAAAGATACGGGTGTGGGAGCAACAGTAACCCTAACATTTATGGGGAGAGGATCAAGGATTGAGGGGCTGGTGGCTACTAGAGCACCAGTGTGTTTGGTGGGGGGGGGGGGTCAGGGAGTGGGGTATTAAAGGTTGTTTTGATGGGGGGGGGGGAGGTAGGTTAGGTTAGGTATAGAACAGGTCAGGGAGTGTCCAGAGGGGGGGGGGGGTTTGGAGGGGAGAGGGTTAGGGCTTGTTTGGGTATTCTGAAGTGAAATGGCACACTTAAACTTAGAAGATCTTTTTGAACCTGGCTGTACTGAAGTGGCATAAAGATCCAGCATAATGAGAAGACTAAAAGCTGCCCAAAGTTTCAATACAGTTTTTTTTTCTTACATCAAGAGCAAATAGATATTTACTTATTTGCATACAATTAGCATGCTCACTGTGCAGTGGGCTGTTCTTAGAATTTTCTTGCATTTAGAGAGGAATACCCAGCAGAAAGGAGGAGATAGTAATGGCCCTGTATGAGTTGTCGATGAGGCCTCACTTGGACTATTGTGTTCACTTTTGGAGACCATATCTCACAAAGGATATAAAAAGACATGCAATGTTTCAGAGGAAGGCAACCAAAATGGTTTGGAGCCTGTGCTAGAAGATGTATGAGAAGAGACTTGAAAACCTAAATATGTATACCCTAGAGAGGAAAGGAGGAACAATGAAGATATGACCGACATTTAAATGCTTAAAGGGTACTAATGAACAAACCTTTTTCAAAGAAGGGGAAGCTATAAAACTAGAGGGCATAAAATGAAGCTGCAAGGCAGTAAACTTAAAAAGCAACATCAGGAAATACTTTTTCACCAAAGGGTGGCGGATTCTTGGAATGCCTCCCAATGGAAGTGGTGGGGACAAGTACAGAGGCAGAATTCAAAATGGCATGGGACAGACAGTTGTTCCCTTTATAGCAACAGGATAAAATCAAAATAAACTTAACTATCTTTCATACCTCAACAAATAGAGGGGGGATGACCTGCACGGAGCGGCAGGTACACCTACTGTAGCCATCTTACTGGGCAGACTAAATGGACCATACCATTCTTTATCTGCCGTCATATACTATGTTACTTTGCTTTCTGTATCGGGCATAAGACTAGCACAGGAAGATCTCAAGCAAAACGTGCTAGAGCACAGTGCAGTTTGCTGTATCGGGCCCGGTTTGGAGTGAAGAATGAAGTGCTATTTTTCTCCCCTCCAGGTCAGAAATTTACAGAGGCAACATAAATGCACACATGCAGAGGTATTGGAAAGAATTCCATGAGCCTTGCTGCTTGTACTTCCCTCATGCTTCCCTTCCCCCTTGTCTAAACAGGAAATGCATGTGAGAAGCAAAGGTTTGGTGTACTCATGTTGGAATCTTTGCTTTTCATTGCCATGGGAGGAGGAGATTCACATTTTGCAGGATGATCTTTGTATAGTTGGAATGCCTTCCTGAGCTTAATTATGTCATAAAAAGGGCATGCATAATTAAGGGAAGGATTTTGTATTTAGAAACCTTGGACACCAGTCACATTTTTAGGAGCTAGATTTATTTTTTTCTTTTTAAATCTGTCTTGGGGTTTTTCTTTCTTCCTCTATGGTCTTTCACTCCCATGTCTACCTCACTGGACAGCTTGAGCAGCACCAACATTTTGTGCCAGTCCAGAAACCAAAGAATGGGGTGCCTTAATGCCATTGGTTACCACTAGAGTGATGCTTGTTAGCCGCTTTCCCTCCAGATCAAATGTCTTTTATTGCTGCTTTTCTTTTGACTCTTTTGTGGTCCCCTTTCTCCTGGCTTCTGTTAATCTTTTTATCTTTCTAAAGCCATGTCCTGATCTCCCTCTCCACTCACTTTCTCTGCAGCCACTACCTTCAACTCCTAGCCTCACCCCAACCATTCTCCTCTTTCTACTGTGTTCAGAGAATTTCAAACTTTTTTCCTTATTGTCTCTGCAGTCCAGTCCCGCACCTGTGGGGGTAGTGTACCTCTTCCAGCAGCTTGGAGACTGAGCATGTCATCTTTTGATGACACCAGTGTTATACTCAGTCTCTAAGAAGGGTCTGGCGCATCTTCAAGGCATGGTGTGCGGACAGTCAGCACAACCGTCCAAGGCTTCTGTTTCAGATATCTTAGCATTTTTGCAGGCTGGCTTCGATAAAGGCCTGGCAGCTAGTTCCTTGGGTACAGCTGGCGGCTATTTCCTCTTATCGAGGTAAGGTCCAAGGGGTGGCATTGGGGATGCACCCGGACATTGGAAGGTTCCCGAGAGTGACTTCTGTGTCCGCCGAGGAAGACAATAGTACCACTGTGGGATCTCAATTTGGTATTAGAGGTATTGATGAGAGAGCATTTTGAGCCACTAAAGAGAGCTTCGCTCAAGGACCTAACCCTCAAGACGGTATTTCTCATGGCAATATGTTCTGCGCGCAGGATTTCGGAGCTGCAGACCTTGTCTGCCTGGGAGCCTTTTCTATCTTTTTCAAATGAGAAAGTGGTCCTGAGGCCGCTACCGTCCTTTTTTGCCCAAGTTGGTTTCAGGTTTTCATGTGAACCAGGTCGTCTTCCTACCAGTCCTCGGGAGCAGGGAGAATGTCTCCGCCGGCCCACAGTTGCACCTCCTGGACATGTGGCATATTCTACGACAATATTTGAAGAAGACTGTGGGTTTCCGCAAGTAGGATAGTCTATTCATATTATTTGGAGGTCCACACAGGGGGAATGTGGCGGCTAAGGCCTCTATTTCCAGATGGATCAGGGAAGCAATCATGTTGGTGTACATCTTGAAGAGTAAGCCAGTGTCAGCGGGTTTACGTGCTCATTCCAGAAGAACTCAAGCAGCCTCGAGGGCAGAATATAGTTTGGTGCCGCCAGTTGAAATTTGTAGGGCGGCAACCTGGTCTTCACTCTTCACTGCATTCTTTTGCTAAGCATTACTGCCTGGACATCCAGGCGGCAGGGGATGCGTGCTTTGGATCAGCGGTGCTTCAGGCCGGTTTGGCAGGCCCCTCCCATTAAATTGACTGCTCTGTTTCATCCCTAGAGGTGCGGGACGGGACTGGACTGGAGGGATGAGAAGGAAGGTGAAATTAGACTTACCTGCTCATTGTTGTTCCTTGAGGAGCTCCAGTCCAGTACCATATCCTTCCCTGTGTGCCAGATGTCTGTA
Organism: Ichthyophis bannanicus; assembly: GCA_033557465.1. Taxonomy (NCBI): domain Eukaryota; kingdom Metazoa; phylum Chordata; class Amphibia; order Gymnophiona; family Ichthyophiidae; genus Ichthyophis; species Ichthyophis bannanicus. Next base: position 603,791,531 of record CM066036.1, on the reverse strand, counting down.
CCGGAGCCTGAAGCAGGATTTCAGGGTCTAAGGAAGGATCCCAAGGGTCATAAGATGTATGGGGCAGTCAGAATTGAGGGTGGACTGATGGATTGTCTGTTCCTCGCTCAGTGATGAATGCATGCCATCATCCGGACGGGCTACAGGTAAGCTTCCACGCTCGGAGGAGAGGGAATCTTAGATTGTTTAAGTTAGATTGATTAGGATAGAGAATGGTTTGGTTCAAGCTTATTTCACTTTATTTGTTGCTCCTGTGAGTCTGCTTTGTCAGTAGTTTACTGGAGCTTGTGGGTGGTCCCTCTGGTATTAATACTGGTGTCATCAAAAGATGACATGCTTAGTATCCAAGCTGCTGGAGGAGGTGCACTACTCCCAGAGGTGCGGGACTGGATTGGAGTTCCTCAGGGAACAACAATTAGCAGTTAATTTTACCTTTGTCCAGGTAAATACTCAACAGAAACACAAACAGAGCCTGGCTGATCTTCCAAGATTTAAACAGGACACAAGTTCCTTTTCTTCAGGACATTGCAGAGGTTTAAACCATTCAGAGGTTTGGTTATGTTTACTTACAGGTTCTAGACTTCACTTGGGCTTCTAGCCCTTGCATTGCTAGCAACACCTTTCTTGTGTCCGAGAATTTCTTTGAAGGTCCTGACAAGCAGATGCAGGGATGTAAGGCTTACTTTCAGGCTTACTTAGTTCCAGTTTTAGAGCTATTCAGTGGTTCAAGGCCAGAAATAGCCCCCATACTGGTTTAAGACCAGCCCATACAACTGGGCAGTTTGACTCCAGGCTTCATCTTTCAGGAGACCTGAGATATTTTGAGCCCTAGATACAATATATGGTACTGGTCCCAGTCCCATACTTGCTTCTAAACCTTGGAAACATTGAATAAAGAAGTGTGATAGCTATGTTTGTCTGCTATACTGGCATTGTGTATTTAGAGCTAACCTGTTCACGTCAAAGATATTGGTCAGAAAATACAAAGTAAGTTATGTCCCATGAACATAAAAAACAATTCTATATAAAATGACTTGAATGTAACGTGGTTGTTGACCATCCTGTTATAACTATTGTAATGCATATAGTTGAGGCAGAGTTTGTTATTTCGGAAGAAGAGAGGTAGTGAAATCATTTGATTTGGATGTTAACTAGCATTTATGTTCATACTGAGTTTACTGGATTTCCAAGTGGGTATATGCAAATGGGTTTGGTTCATTCCTTAGAATATATTGTAAAAGTGCAGTGCTATAATTTTTCTCTTCTACAGTATGCAGGAGGGCATTGTTTTCATAGAAAACAGAGGAATTGTCAGAAGCTTTAGGAACGAGGGGATTTTTTTTTCATTAGCTTCTAGCTTGTTTTTGTGTGGTACCCTGTCCCAGTCCCCTTATTTTGTCATTTTTTAAAATATCTTAAGTTTCTTTTTTTGTCATTTTTTATTTTTCCTTTCTTTGCTATCTCCTTCCCCTTCCCCTCCCCCTCCACATCTTCTATTCTTTACTTACACACACACTTCTCCTCTCTCCCTATGCATCACTTAGGGCCTAGTTGACAGGTGCAACCCCAGACACCAGACTTTAGGTACTTGGGTAACCTAGTGCCTAGGCTTTTCTAGCCCTAATAAGATATATACAAGGCTGGCACAACCCAATAAGCAGGGTAAGCATGGCAGGGGGAGCTGGTATTCAAGGGCGACAGGCTGGTCCCATGGGCCCACAACACCACTGCAGATCATGATTGTGGTCTCTACTCTGCGCTCCCTTCTCCTTGGGCACCATCAGGCTTTGCAGGAGATGGCTGGGGCCGGGCGGACATTCCTTGTCGCAACTCTCCCCGGAACGCGGGAGCAGCTCATAGGACAGGTCAGGGGCTTGGCAGCACTAGGGATGCATCTTCCTCCGCTTCGGGCCAGGCTGCTCAGTGCCCACGCACTCACTATGACCCCGCATCACCAACTGACCTGCATGATCAGTGCACTTTGGTTGCAGCCTTAGGCGCTTGAAGGTGCAGAGCAGAAACTAGAGTACAGTGCTGTGGCTGGCAGAGGCAGCGTACATGAGGGGCCCGTTCCGGCACAATCGGGGATTGCCAGCTCATCGTCCTCATTATGCCCATGCCCTTCTCCAAAGCAGTAGCAGGCTGAGTACAGGGTCAGGCATGTAGATGGCAAACATGAGTGGGAGTGGCTGTGCTTGCTGTGCACGTTGATGATGGGACTATCCAACATGAAGCATGCCAGGTGCACCCTGCCCCCATGCATGGTGTCCAGGAAGATGTGGGTGCTCTCGTTCTGGCACAGATTGTGGGGTCTGAGCATGGTGCATTGGCTGCTGCTCTCCGAATGCCATGCTCGAGTTCCTGCTCTGCATCTTCAAGTAGCTTGGGCTGTGGCCAAAGCATCCTATCCAAGATGATCAGGTGCCACTGCATGTGGCTGCTTCTGCTGCAGGAAAAGGAGGTGGGACAAGATATACATAGGAGGTAGGATAAAATGTAAAGGGGCAGTGATTTTGGGAAAGGAAAATGGGGGGAGGGGAATGAAGGGCATAAGTTGAGCCATGGTAAGGGGGAGGGAAAAAAGAATAGAGGCTGAAAAAGTAACAGAGTGGGGTAATGGCATACTGAGCCTATTTGATATCCAGAGTAAGTGCGCCCCCCCCCCCACACACAATGTCCATGTGCATACTTACTTGTTTGCTGTGTTGCGCACTGCTGCCTCCACTCCAGGCCCATCCCTGGCAGCTGTTTCCTCCTGGGTGAAGTTCTCATAGTGTTATCATGAGACTTCAGGAGAGGAAACAGTGCGGGGCCTGGAGCAGAGGCAGTGGCGCACTGTGCAACAAACAAGTAAGTTTGCTATGGGTGCAGATGTGAGAGCCGCTGCTGCCATCATCTGTATGCACCCCTTTTTTCCCATCACCCAGGCGGAACATTCCCATTGCCCTGTCTTTGGTATGCCACCAGAGTAGGGGAAGGCAGCAAGAGAGGGTCTGTGCAGGGAGGGTGTGAGTGCAAGGAGTTGGAGGCTAAAGTGAGAGGAGAAAAGGACACAATGAATATATGATAAAAGGCTCAGCCGCCCACCCCCACCAGAAGACACACAGGCACCCCCCTCGTGTAGTACACAGACAGACACCTGACGCACACAGCATGGACACACATAGGCACCCCCACACTGCACCACACGTATACAAAAACAGTTACCACATCTGCTTACCACACATCTACTATCTGAAGATAGATACATATTAAGACACCAGTTATAAAGATTCCTTAAACAACCCTCTACTACCATAACAAGACACACTTTATCAACTCTTTGAACCCTTCCTCCACAAACACCAGATATGTATGATTTTGCAAATAAAGGAAAGAGAAATGTTTCACTTCCTATTCGTCTCTCCGGGCCAGTCCAGGAATGTAGGGTAGTCAATCCCTTCCAGCAGCTCTGAGGACTGATAAACTGAAAAACTCTTAGCTGACAGGTACTATAGCTCCCCCTGGTGTCAGAGAGAGAATCAGTCTTTCAGTCCTCAGCAGCGGAGGAGGATATATAGCTGACAGGCTCCTCGGAGAGACTAATAGGAAAGGCACTTGATCTGACTTTGGGAGTTTCTTAAAATAAGTAAATGAGATTGCTTTAAGAGACGCTGACTATTTGGCCCTAGCAGGGCAGATCAGCTCAGCACTCTTCCGTTGTTTTTTGGTAATACTCTTGTTCAGCGCTCAGTGCATCTCCTTGAAATTTTTATTGGGGGACTCTCCGAATACTCCTTCAAGTGCCGCTGTCTGAGCTTGCTGGGGTATGGTCTGGGAGCCCCAGATCCCTCTTCCCAATTACTGCAGTTTCCGTTAACCCGCTGGCGGCGGGCGGAGGATCCTGGCAGCTTAAACCTCTTGCTGGACAGTTGTTTCAGGTACGTGTTTAAGGCTACCTAGTGAGGGGGTTTTTTGTTTTTGTTTTTTGGTCAGTTTGAATACGAGTGTCTTTTGGCTTAACGGCACGTTGTTCTAGCTCGGCGGTCATTGCGTCTCCCGTGTTCGCGCCGTTTCTCTAGGCTTTGTTCTTGGCGGCGATTTCGTTTGTGTCCTCGGTTGAGGGTTCTGTCTGTTTTTTTAATGCAGTGATTTCATGGAGTCCTCTAAGCCTTCTGGAGATGAGGAGTTTGCCATCAGGCAGTTGCTGATCGAGTGGGAACGACGGCCATTTTATCTCAGCCGTGCTCTGTTCCCGCGCTGCAGGACCAGCCAGCAAAATGCAAATCAAAGAAACGCAAGGTTCCGGCAGCTGAAGGAGAGCTGCAGCATTCTGATTCGGGGGACCAGGGGTCTTTGGAGTCCTTTCTTGCTCCCGAATTTATATTGGCACTGCATAGAACCTTTTTGGTGAAACAGTCTCAGGCAGCGGGCTCCCTCTCTATTGCCAGTGGAACACAATTGAAACAGAGTGTGAGCGCAGATGCTGACCCTGGGGAAGGGGTTTCCTCGTTGAATTCAGCATTACAGGCTCCAGGACCGGCATCTAGTCCTCTGGGGGAGGGGTTTCAGGTGCCGGAGGACGGTGAGCTGCTTTCAGAAGCAGGTCTGGAAGGCTGGCCCGAGGAATTGGAGGAGGGGGAGTTAGGGCCTGGCGAGGACCCTAATGTGTTCCGCGTTTTTAGAAAGGAAGAACTGGGTGCCTTGATAGCGCATTCTCTAGCGGCATTGAACATGGTAGCTCCTCAGGTGCAGCAAGAGCCGCTAGAAGATCCCTTGTTACAAGGTTTTAAGTCTGAACAGCGCTGTTTCCCCATTCATAGGGTCATCAAGCAGATGATTGATTCGGAGTGGGAATGTCCGGAGGCCTCCTTGCGGGGGGCTCGTGCGCTGGCTCGGCTGTACCCCGTTTCCCAAGAAGAGAAGGACTTGTTGCGGATGCCTAAGGTGGATGCCTTAGTGGTGGCAGTTACCAAGAAGACTACCATCCCAGTAGAGGGGGGTACAGCTCTTAAGGATTTTCAAGATCGGCGGTTAGAGGCACTCCTAAAGCAAACTTTCGATGCCAGTGCCTTAGCGCTTCAGGCTTCCGTTTGTGGGGCGTATGTGGCTCGGGCTTCTATCTGTTGGCTTCAAGGGGACGGGGCTGCGGAGAAAGACTTATCTTCAGTGGCAGAAGGGGCAAAGCTAGAGTCGGCGGCGGCCTACCTGGCGGATGCTTTTTATGATTTAGTGCGAATTTCAGCTAAGTCTATGGCTTCGGTTATAGCGACTAGGCGCTTTCTCTGGCTCCGCAGTTGGGCGGCGGATGCGTCGTCTAAGACTCGTCTCAGTAAGCTTCCCTACAAGGGTCGGCTGCTCTTTGGTGAGGCCTTGGAGAAAATTGTTAAGGATTTAGGAGATTCTAAGGGCGGTCATCTTCCAGAGGATCGTCCCCGGGCCTCTAAAGTGCCGGCGGGGCAAAGAGGACAGGGGCGCGAGTTTCGCAGGTTCTGTGGTTCCTGCTTTACGCCCTATCACAGAGGCTGGTTTTTGCCGCGTGGCCAGTCCTTTCGAGGGGCCAGAGGCTTTGGGAGAAGCTACTTTAACGCTCACCAGTCGGCATCCAAAAAGCCGCAATGAAGGGACGTTGGTCCAGGCAGAGATACCTGTAGGAGGACGTTTGCAGGAGTTTCTCTCTGCCTGGACCAACGTCACAACGGACCAGTGGGTTCTCAAAATTATCAGGGATGGTTATGCGCTAGAGTTTGCTCACCCACTGGTAGAAACCTTTGTAGCGTCTCCGTGCGTTTCCTGGGCAAAGAGAGCAGCCGTCAACGACACCTTGTTGCGCTTGATATGTCTGCAAGCGGTTGTGCCAGTGCCCGCGGACCAGTGCGGCTTCGGTCGATACTCAATTTATTTTGTGGTTCCCAAGAAAGAAGGTTCTTTTCGGCCCATTCTAGATCTCAAGCACGTCAATCGTTGTTTGCGGGTTCCGCACTTCAGGATGGAGACGTTGAGGTCCGTCATCCAGTCGGTCAAGCAGGGAGAGGTTCTTTTGTCCATAGATTTGACAGAAGCGTATTTACATATTCCCATCAGAGTAGAGCACCAGAAGTTCCTGCGCTTTGCGGTTCCCATGGGTCATTTTCAGTTCCGAGCGCTTCCGTTTGGGCTAGCTACAGCACCTCGAACCTTCACCAAGGTGATGGTGGTGGTGGCGCTTCGGAAGGAAGGGATTCAGGTGCATCCTTATCTCGACGACTGGTTGATTCGGGCTCCGTCGGTAACAGAATCCCGTGCGGCGACGGCTCGGGTCGTGCAGTTCCTCGAGCAGCTTGGTTGGGTCATCAATCGATCCAAGAGTCACCTGGAACCGATAAGACAGCTGACATATTTGGGCGCTTTCTTCAATACCGAGGCGGGATCAGTCTTCCTGCAGGCGGACAGAGTACAGAAGCTGATGTCGCAGATTGCGGCATTCCTGCGAATTTCAGCGCCGACAGCGTGGCGATATTTGCAGGTGTTAGGCTCAATGGCGGCGGCTTTGGACCTGGTGCCGTGGGCCAGAACCCATATGCATCCGCTTCAACAAGCACTGCTGTCCAGGTGGTCGCCCCAGGATCATCCCCTGTCCCAGAGGTTGCAGTGTCCAGAGGAGGTGCGTTGCAGTCTGCAATGGTGGCTGGTACCAGCCCATCTACAGGCGGGGGTACCCTTGGCAGACTGGGTGTTGCTCACAACCGATGCCAGTCTCTCAGGTTGGGGCACACACTGTTTGGAGCACATAGCGCAGGGCTCCTGGACGGTGGAGGAAAGCCTTTGGTCAATCAATCGCTTGGAGCTCAGGGCGGTACGATTGGCGCTGGTGGAGTTTGTCGATCAGCTCCACGGTTGAGCGGTGCGGGTGTTTTCCGACAACTTGATCACCGTGGCTTACATAAACAAGCAGGGGGGCACGGGCAGTGCGTGCCTTCTGGAAGAGAGTCAACTGTTGTTTCAATGGGCAGAAGCACATCTCTTGGTGATATCAGCGGCGCAGGTGGCAGGAAAAGACAACGTTCAGGCCGACTATCTCAGTCGGCATGCGTTGGATCCCGGAGAGTGGGAGCTGAATGACGCAGTGTTTCACGAGATCACGCAGCGGTGGGGTCGGCCGGTGTTGGACCTCATGGCTACTCTGGCGAATGCCAAAGCGGCTCGGTTTTACAGCAGGCGCAGGGAGCACATGTTGGAGGGCCTCGACGGACTGGTGCAACCTTGGCCGTTGGGACAGCTCCTATATGTCTTTCCTCCGTGGCCGCTCATAGGGCGAGTAGTTCGACGGATAGCGAAGTACGACTGTACAGTGATCCTCATAGCTCCGGATTGGCACAGACGTCCTTGGTATGCCGATCTCATCCGCCTGCTGGTGGCGACTCCGTGGCAGTTGCCGTCTCGAATGAATCTTCTGTTCCAAGGGCCCGTTCTAATGCCGCAGGTGGATCGGTTCTCGCTTACGGCTTGGCTCTTGAAAGGGACAGGTTGCGACGCAGGGGATACTCGCAGTCGGTGATAGCCACTTTGTTGCGGTCTCGGAGGCACTCTACTTCCTTGGTGTACATTCGAATATGGCGTATTTTTGAAGCTTGGTGTGCGGACTGTCATCTTACCCCGGCGGGGGTAAAGTTGCCGGAGGTTTTGCAGTTCCTGCAAGGGGGGTTGGAAAGAGGTCTTGCTCTGAATACTCTTAAGGTACAGTTCGTGGCGATAGCCTGTTATAGGGGAAAAATACAGGGTCACTCCATTACCTCCCATCCGGATGTGTGTCGTTTTCTGAGAGCAGCCATGATTCTTCGCCCTCCGCTTCGTCAACTGGTTCCGCCGTGGGATCTCAATCTGGTGTTGGAGGCCTTGACTGGGCCGCCCTTTGAGTCCAAGTCGGCGTGTCATATCTGGGAGCTCTCCTGGAAGATGGCTTTCTTGGTAGCCTTGTGTTCCGCGCGCAGAGTATCGGATCTTCAAGCGCTTTCGTGCAGGGAGCCGTACCTGCAATTTACGGCAGAGAAGGTTGTTCTCCGACCGGTGCCCAGCTTTCTGCCTAAGGTGGTGTCTAGTTTTCACATGAATCAGGCTATCTTCCTTCCTACGTTTCGGCCTAGTGAGGGACGCAGTCGCGATAGGTTGCTGAAGACGTTAGATCTCGGACGCGTGTTGCGGAAGTATCTCCAGGAAAAAGAGTCGTTTCGGAGGTCCGACAGGCTGTTCGTGCTATTTGCAGGTCCTGCTAAAGGCAAGGCGGCGACCAAGGCTTCGATCGCTCGATGGGTGAAGCACGCCATCCGAGCGGCTTACGAAGCTCAGAACGTAGTGGCTCCGGTCGGTATTCGTGCTCATTCGACTAGGAGTCAAGCTACTTCGTGGGCGGAGTCCGCCTTGGTTCCGCCCGTAGAGATCTGTAGAGCAGTGTCTTGGTCTTCCTTGCATACCTTTGCTCGACATTATCGATTGGATGTTCAGGCTCAGGCAGATGCCAGTGTGGGGGCCTCGGCTATTGTAGCGGGGCTCGCAGGGCCCTCCCGTAGATGAGTACTGCTTTGGTACTGCCCTACATTCCTGGACTGGCCCGGAGAGACGAATGGGAAGGAGAAATTAGACCTTACCTGCTAATTGTCTTTCCTTGAGTTCTCTCCGGGCCAGTCCAGGACCTGCCCTCAGGTAGCTGCGAGAGGTGAAGCTGTTATGATCCTCGGCCACCAGGTTCTAAGCTTTCCGGTTTTCATATCGGAGACCAGGGGCTGGGGATTTTGCTTCTCCGGGTATGTTCGAAGTTCTTCTGCAAAAAAAAAAAAAAAAAAAGAATGAAATAAAATAGCATGCCTCAAATAAGCTGAAAGGATCAAAGGAGATGAATGAGTTTCTTGTTGGTTGTTAAGGTTCGGTTTTTAGCTTCGCATATTTGTTCTTCTGCTTTGTTACTAGTAGACTGATTCTCTCTGACACCAGGGGGAGCTATAGTACCTGTCAGCTAAGAGTTTTTCAGTTTATCAGTCCTCAGAGCTGCTGGAAGGGATTGACTACCCTACATTCCTGGACTGGCCCGGAGAGAACTCAAGGAAAGACAATTAGCAGGTAAGGTCTAATTTCTCCTTTGTCACACCGTAAGTATGCTATTTTCACATGCACACACAGCCCCTGACAGATATTAACATACACAACCCCGCACACACTTGCATGTAGCTCCTGACACTCCTCATGGCGCACACACACACATGTAGCCCCCAATAGGCCTCATGACACATGCATGTGCACCCACACAGACATTCACACGTGCTTGTATGTAGCACATGACAGTCCCTATGGCACCCACATACACGTGTATGTATCCTCTGGCAATCTCCATGACACACATGCACACACAGGGTCCACAAAGAGAACAGCGTTAGCCACTCAAACGAGCAGAAACAAAAACAGGAAGCGGCAGATTCGACACCCAACACCTTTCTTTTATGTACATTGTATTTTTTATGTTATATTTCTTTGTTTTAACCCTTCTTTTGCACATTTATTGTTTTAATTTTGATTGTATTTCTTAATGTAATTTTATAATTTATTTTTTAGTGTGCCCTGATAGCCCCTGATGAAGTGACATACGAAACACGGTCCTGTGTTGGGTTCAGGCCACTTAATTGGTATTAATAAAGGTGTTGGGTGTCGAATCTGCCGCTTCCTGTTTTTGTTTCTACACATGCACACACATATATACACACACACACACACACACACACACACACACAGGTGTGGGCCCCCCGACCCTTTCTATGACACATACAGATGAAGCCGTCGAAAGTCAGATCCTGTGAATGAGGGAAATGCATCATTGTATAACACTAAAACATGCACTTTTCAACTCGTTTCAGCTTTGTTGCAGGGCACCAAACATGCTGGACCTCCCTGCTTTCCTCTTGTGGTATGCTGCTAGGGTGATATTTACCTTTATGTCCCAGCCAGGCAGCTAGCCACAAAAAATAGAAAGAGTGGGGGAGCTTACGGTGTAGCGAGTTGGTCGGTCAGAGTCACATGCATGCGCCATAGTGCAGGGCCTGAAGCTTGTGGTTAGCATCGCTGCCAATCCACTACATGGAGCACCACTGCTGGCTGTCATAGAAGGCTATGGATTGTCTTAGAAGCACAGGTATAAATAGGACATCCTACCCACTTCAGGCTTAATCCTTGATTTATAGTCTCTAAACCAGTTAAGGGGATAGGAGTGATCTCGCTCACTTTCAAGTTTTTTTTTTTTTTTTTTTTTTTTAATTTATCACTTTTAAACATACATTCCAAGCATTACAACTTGTACAGAAATAGGGCAGGCAAAGAAAAATCCATAATGGATTAATCGCACATTATACCAAAAAGAAGAAAAAGGACAAAGCCCAATTCTCTCTAGCCCAAAGTCCAAAAGAAGCGAGATCCAAGACAAAAGGAAAATTAAAACAAAAAAACACTTGAGAGGTAAGCAAAAATCCTGCCAAATCAGCAAGCTTATAACAATACGTTGCATTATAAACCCAAAACCTAAGAGACAGCAGATAGGTGAGAACTGATGACGGCAGCCAACTGATGGGGGGTGGAGGGTAATAAAAAAACATAAGCCTTAGACTAAAATTTCATCGAGCATTGCATGGGAATTTGAGGAAAAAAAGGCCCCCCAGTCGAACCACACCTGGCTTTAGGAGAAGAAATTCTGTCTTTTCTGCGTATCCCAGGCTAGATCCGGAAAAATGTGTATCAACAATCCCTTGAAAGGTACAGAGCGCTTCTTAAAATACATCTTAAGTAATCATTCATGTTCTGCAGATAGTGCCAAAGTTATTAACAACATTGCTGGATCCACAAATTCTGCATCTGAAGATTCCAAAATGTTCAGGATGCCCATATGTTGCAGTCCTGGAAAGGATTGCTGCAAGGCTTCACCTGAAGTCTTTTTGTCAGTGGGAATGTGTAACACAATTTTTTGTTCCTAGGTAGTGACTGTTATTTCCTAATTGCTTATTACTTAAAAGTATGGAAATGGTGGTTATTCTCATTAAACTTTGCTTTTGTGAACAGGAGAGTAATATTTGTGAAGTTTACTTATCCTCATTATTAAACAGGCTTACTTGTGCTTTTTTGTTCACATAAAAAAACACAACATATAATATTTACTTATATTTAAGTTATTCAAGAAAGACCATAAAACCTTTAGAAGTGAGTAGATTTTCGACATTTACAATTATATTGTAAATCACTTTTATGAATAAGCCCCCAGAAGTAGTCTCCCATCATGTTCTCGTTATACTGTCCTTGGTAGCGGCGTTCAAAGTCCAGTATATCCTGGTGGAAACATTCACCTTGCTCCTCTGAGTACACTCCCATGTTCTCCTTGAATTTATCAAGATGAAGATCAAGGATATGGACTTTGAGAGACATCCTGCAGCCCATTTTGCCATAATTCTTAACCAGAGTCTCAACCAGCTCTACATAGTTTTCGTCCTTGTGATTTCCCAAAAAGCCACGAACCACTGCAGCAAAGCCGTTCCAAGCCACTTTCTCCTTCCTAGTAAGCAGCTTGGGAAATTCTGTGCATCAAGAATCTCTTTTATTTGTGGTCTAACAAAGATACCAGCTTTTGACCTTTTGCCTCAGACAGTTTAGGGTAGAAGTCTTGAAAGTACTTGAAGGCTGTTGACTCTTTCTCTAGAGCTGTGACTAATTGTTTTTCATAAGGCCCAATTTGATGTGCAGTGGTGGCATCAGCACCTTCTGTGGTTCCACCAGTAGCTCCCACTTCACGTTCTTTGTCCCAACAGAAAATTCAGTTAGCTGTGGCCAGTCCGGCCTGTGGTAGTGCACCGCAATGTCCTTGCTGTCCCAAAGACAAAGATAGCAGGGAAACTTGGTAAAACCTCTTTGGATGCCCATCAGAAATGCCACCATTTTAAAGTCTCCGATAATTTCCCAGCCATACTCGGCATACTTCAAGGCTTCTAGCAAGGTCTTGACACTGCTATAATCTTCTTTGAGGCTCACTGAGTGAGCTAGGGGAAGAGACGGGTACTTGTTCCCGTTATGTAGCAGCATGGCTTTGAGGCTTCTGGAAGAGCTGTCAATGAACAGGCACCACTCCTTCAGGTTACATGCAATTCCAATAGTATCAAACAGACCGGTCAGATTGTGGCACAAGCAGAGCCCAACTTGACTGGTGAAGAAGCTAGAAAAAGTGTGGTGATGCTCCCTCTGACCTGTGACTTGCACACTTTCATCCAACAAGTTCCACTGCATGAACCTGGACGTCAAAAGTTCGACATTGGACTTGGTGAGATCAAGATCTCTGACCAAGTCGTTGATGTCATTTTGGTTCAGGTAGTAAGGGTTTATCTCCTTAGCTCCACCTCTGATATTGTAATCTAGATCTGCAACATCTTCTTTGTTTTATGAATTGCTGCTCTCTTCTGAAGACAGCTGCTTCCTCTGTGGAGGAGTGAGTACAGGGCGCTCTGGGCAGTGTGGCACCGGGGCAATGGATGAAGGAATGCTTTGATACATGACAGAAGGAACATTCTTGCCAGTCCGATGTTTTGGCAGGATCCATCATGCAGAAGTAGCAATTGCTCAAGAGGTCAGTGGGTTCCCGCCAAATTCTTGGGATAGCAAACTTCATGTCTTTTCCCCTCTCTACCATCCTGCCAAAGAAAAAGTAAACATTAATTATATATATTATGATGATAAAATTAATTTGAATTAATGATGATCTTTCTAAATATTTCATACATTATGTAAAAATTCAGTAACAATAAAGATTTTATAACAAAATGCCACAGTCTCTAAGCCATCATCAATTGTCCATCTTACCTTCCAGAGTTTTCCTGCAGTGCTCGCAAGTGAAATAAGTCGCCCAAGGTTTGTCCTGATCCCCAAAAGGCATGCCGAAATATGCCTTGTAAGCTTCACACATCTTGGCAGATGCTTCCATGGAGTACTTTTTCACTCTTGTCTTGATAAAATTGCCACAGACAAAGCAAAATGTGTCTCCTGGATGCTTACAGCCTCTTGATGCCATGTCAGTCCACTTAAAAAGCTGGTGAGCTTAAGACACATGTTACTTGCTCCTAAGTTTCTAGTTGGTAAGGAGACTGAACGACTTTGCTCACTCTGCACAAATCCATAATTTATATAGACGCGAGGCGGAAGTGATGTTATAACAGTCACCAAAAGGCTTTTATTAAAAGTTCTCAATGTTTTATATAAAAGGTCCAAAAGTTTTGCAAAATTCTAGAACTTTCTAGAACTTTCCAGAAAGTACTCCGTTTACTTTGCACTAAATCTATTTAGAATGTCCTTCAAAATAGGTAATTTTTCAAAAATATCACTCTCCTAATCCCAAAAGCAAGGTTTATGGGCCATAATTGCCATTTCCTATGGTTTCGAGACATAAGATTTCGGAAAATAACACTTATTACCCAGGAACAAGAAAGTAAAAATTTGTTACATGATATTTTGACCAAGGGAAGCTGAGACTCCGGCGGAATGCCCAGGATGTCTACCATATGTTTCTTGAACATATCTCTAGCTAAGACTAGTGATGTCTGGGGAAAATTAAGCAAGCGCAGATTAGAAGAACGAATCTGGTTTTTCAGAGTCTCAACCTTAAATTAGCTGAAGCCATGTCCTTAACAAAAACAGAACAGTTTTTCTGCCTTTGTTGAGTAACTTTCAAGTCCTCAACAGCCTCCTTCACAACTAGAATATCACAAGAATTATTTTGAATATTATCAGTGTTACTTTTGAACTAAATAAACATTCTAATAAGATTCTAACACCATAGTCTCGCCCAACTTAGAAATTGCAGTCCAAATTGATTTGAGGGAAAAACCTTCTGGCTGCTCCAACACAAGCGAGGGGAATGTTAGCTTTTCAATTCGCTTCTCCACTCCTGGCACAAAACTCACATCCACCACGGGCGGCTGAAACGCCAACTTCAGCCCATCTATCTAATTCTCGCCGGTTGGCTCCTCTCCTGTGGCTGACACACAGATGCTTCAGCATCTGGAACGGCTGGGGGCACTTTCTTCTGCTGGGGCAACCACTAAAATGAATACAGAACTGGTTGACCTGGAAGAACTCAGGCTGAGAAATCTGGCAGGCAGTACAGGAGGCAATCACAACTCCAGCGAAAGCTCATACCCCAAAGAGGATGCCATGCTCACTGGCCTTGGCATCGACACAGCTGGGGAAATGCTGGATACTACTTGCTGACACTCGGCCCACTCAACAAAGGCATCCATTGGCCCCTTCATGGTAAGGCAAGTCGAGGGGTTCCCCTGCGGATGGGGAGGGTTTTTCCATGGCTTCCCCTTCCTCTTGAGTGTCTCCAGGAAAATATATCCACAATTGCAACAGACTATGTGGCCATCTTGGATCCCTCACTTATTATCTTAATAAGAAAGTTATTAGGCTTTAGGAGTAGATTTAATCAAATCCTTGCAGTTCACCTTGAGGTGAACTCTAAAAGTCCTTTATACTTATTAGGTATAATTGTATTGGTTCAAGTATCCCTATTCCCCTAGCAAATTTGCATAACTTAAATAGCTAAAAGAAATATTTAAATCTTAAGATGCAGACAGTAGTCCACCAGTGAGATGGGGGCTATCCAGTCTTTTGCACTGAGTTACATGTATGATTTTCTCCCAGTTAAGAGGTCTTATATGTGCACTAAGTGCAAAGGGCTCTTAGGGAACAAGTCTGATTTCTGGAGGCTAGAACAATGCACTTGGAGGGGCTGAGGCAGACAGAGGTATATAGATGAGACCTACAGGGATGTAGTAGAGAAGTCCTACCTCCAGTCTGGTAGCCTCTCTGCTGCCATGGAGGAGAGAGGTCACGTGAAAGGAGAGCATCACCTTGGTGTGGCAGGAAGTGATCCTGTAGCTAGGACTTGTCCTCTACGTGATGTAATACTCTCTCACACCGGGGATGTGTCTCCATTGCAATGTGCCCATGAGCAAAGGGTTAAGACGTCTGTTACAGTTGGCGATTTGATCATTGGGCATGTAGATAGCTATATGTTAAAGACTGGTGGATGTGAGGATCACCTGGTAACATGCCTGCCTGATGCGAAGGTAGGTGACCTTACATGCCACCTAGACAAGGTTTTAGATAGATAGTGCTGGGGAGAAGCCTGTTGTCTTGGTACATGTTGGTACCATTGACATAGGAACATGTGGGAGGGAGGTTCTGGAAGCCAAATTTAGGCTTTTAAGTAGGAAGTTGAAATCCAGAACTTCCAGTGTAACATTCTCAGAAATGCCTCCCAGTCCATTCGCAGGACCCAAGAGGCAGGCAGAGCTCTGGAGTCTCAATGTGTCGATGAAAAGAAGAGTGTGTTGGATTTATTAGGAACTGGGCAGTCTGGAGAAGGGGGAGGGCTTTTCCGAAAGGATAGGCTCCACCTGAACCAGGCTGCTGGCATTAACCTTTAAAAAGGAGAGAGAGCAGCTTAAACTAGATAATGGGGGAAAGCTGACAGTCACCCAAGAGCACATGGTTCAGAATGATGTATCCTTTAAGGATGCTAACAAAACAGGGAAGTCAGGGCATTCCGATAGAGATGTTCCAATAAACGTAAAAGTGATCTAGGTGCCTTTTGAGTACAAATCAGACAGAGTTGAAAGATTACAAATTAACCCTGCCATCAAATATATTAGCAAAAACAAATGTTGAAATGCCTGTATGCAAATTCTAGAAGTCTAAAAAATAAGATGGGAGAGTTAGAATATATAGCAATGAATGAAAAATTAGATATAATTGGCATTTCAGAGATCTGGTGGAAGGAGGATAACCAATGGGACACTGTGATACCGGGCCACAAATTATATTGCAATGATAGAGTAGATCACATTGGTGGAGCGGTGGCTCTCTATGTTAAAGAGGACATTGAGTCAAACAGAATAAAGGTTTTGCAGGAAACAAAATACACGGTAGAATCTCTGTGGATAGCAATTCCATGTAAAAAGGGCAAGGGAATGGCAGTAGTGGTATACTATCATCTGCCTGGATAGAATGAACAGACAGATGATGAAATGCTAACAGAAATTAGGGAAGCTAGCAAAGTTTACAACACAGTAATAATGGGAGATTTCAGTTACCCTGGTATTGACTGGGTCAGTGTCATATCAGAACATGGTAGGGAGATAAAGCTTCTAGATGAAGTAACTGGCTTCTTCATGGAGCAGCTGGTTCAGGAACCAACACACAGGGGCATTTATTTTAGACTTAGTTGTCAGTGGAACTCTGGATCTAGTGTGAGAGGTAACTGATTTGGGGCTGCTTGGAAATAGTGATCATAACATGATCATTTTTGATTTAATAAGTGGAGGGAGGATAGCAAGGAAATTGACTCTGCTAACATTTAACTTTCAAAAAGGAGACTTTAATAAAAAGAGGAGAATGGTTAAGAAAAAAGTAAAAGGAGCAACTGCAAAAGTTAAGAGTTTATATCAGACCTGGGCGTTATTTAAAAATACTATTTTGGAACCCCAGACCAGATATATTCCATGCTTTAAAAAAGGTGGAAGGAAGGCCAAACAGCAAGTATGGCTTATAGATGAAGTCAGAGAGGCTATCACAGCTAAGATAAAATTTTTGAGAAAAAGGAAAAAAGAGCCCTATGACTAACAGGGAACAACATAAATACTGGCAAGTTAAATGCGAGGTGTTGATAAAGCAAGGAAAGAGAAAATTTTGAAAAGAAGCTTGCTGTTGAAGCAAAAGCATATAAAACCTTTTGCAAGTATATTCGTAGCAAAACACCTGTGAGGGAGTCAGTTGGACCATTAGATGATGGGGGGGGGGGGGGGGGGGTAAAAGGTGCACTGAGAGAGGCTGAGGCCATAGCGGAGAGACTGAATATTTTGCTTCAGTCTTTACTGAAGAAGATGTAGGAAACTTACCCATGCCAGAAATGATATATAAAGGTGATGTATCAGAGGAATTGAAACATCTCAATAAATTGTGACGCTATAATACAGCAAATTGATAACCTAAAGAGCAGCAAGTCACCTGGACCGGATGGCATACATCCAGGGTGCTGAAAGAACTGAAATATGAGAATGCAGAACTACTATTAGTAATCTGTGATCTATCATTAAAATCATCTATAGAAGATTGGCCACTGTAAATGCCCGTTTTTAAAAAGGGTTCCAGGGGTGATTGAGGAAACTACAGACCAGTGAGTTTGACATCACTACTGAACAAAATGGTAAAAAAACATTATTAAACTAAATTGCTGAACATGTAGGTAGTCATGGTTTAATGGCAGAAAGCCAACATGGGATTTAGCCAAGGAAAGTCTTGTCTCACCAGTCTCATTTTTTTGAAGGTGTGAATAAACTGGTAGATAAAGGTGAGCCAGTTGATATGATATATATCTTGATTTTCAGAAAGCCTTTGACAGAGTCCCTCATGAGAGACTCCTGGGGAGATTAAAAAGCTATGGGATAGGAGGCAATGTACTGTTGTAGTTTAGGAACTGGTTGAAAGATAGAAAAAGTAGAGTAAGGCTAAATGGCCAATTTTCTCAGTGGAGAAAAGTGAATAGTGAAGTACCCCAGGGATCTGTGTTGGGCCTGCTGCTTTTTAACATATTTATGAATGACCTGGAAATGGGTATAACGAGTGAGGTGATCAAACTTGTAGATGACACAAAATTAGAAGATTGATTAGAAGAAGATTGTAAAAAATTGATAGAGGACCTTGATGAATTGGGAGACTGGGCGTCCAAATGGCAGATGACATTTAATGTGGACAAGTGAAAAGTTAGTAATTTAGGGAAGAAAACCCCAAACTACAGTTAAACTATATTAGGTTCCACATTAGGAACCACTGCTTGGGAAAAGGATTTAGGCATCATCATGAATAATATGTTGAAACCCTCTGCCCAGTGTGCAGCGGCGGCCAAGAAAGCAAATAGAATGCTAGGAATCATAAAAGAAAGGAATGGAGAATAAAACAAAAGATATTTATAATGCCTTCGTATCGCTCCACGGTGTGACCACACCATGAATATTATGTGCAGTTCTGATCGCCATATCTTAAAAAGGATATAGCAGAATTAGAAAAGGTACAGAAAAGATGTGAGGATATCCCTATGAGAAAAGGCTTAAAATGTTAGGGCTCTTCAACTTGGAAAAGAGACAGCCGAGGGGTAATATGATAGAAGTCTATAAAATAACACAGGTACACTAAAAAAACTTTTTTTTAAACTGCCTCTAATGTTTCGATTGATTTTTACGTTTTTTGGTGCGCTGAATCCAAATCTGGTAACCAATTTGCTCCATCACATACAGATATTTTGCTACATTGGGTTAGCAGTTTGAGGTGAACGTTTCAGATTGAGTGCGATTGAGATAAAAGTTTCTTGGATGAATTCTTTATACTAATTGTTTAGTAGTTATTCAAATAAGAATAAAGAAAATTGTAACAAGGCAGCACATAAGAATAGAGTAATGTCAACAAAACACACTGTGATGGTAGCAAAATTGTCTGCACTTAAAACAGCCACATACATGTGCACAAACATTGAGCATATAAGAGCGAGGTTAGACACAAAGCAAAGCAAAGAAATGTGCAAAAAATGTTGTACAGGTATGTATGTAAGAATAGAAAACGCAAACCGCACCATTGCAATACATGAAGACAAACACCCGATGGTGTGAAAATAAAATTCTAATAAATGAGATCCGACACTGTGGTAATAACTAGCAAATTTTTATTTCAAAGTTTAGTAAAAACACGATATTTGTCAACACAGTTTAGATTTTAAAGTCATTCTTGGGTCAATCAATCTCCTGGTGGGCCCGTTTCTTCTTCCCCCGAATGCTTCTCTTGGTGCGCTGCTTGGCGTATTTTTCATCTGGGGTTTCCCGCAGCAGCAACCAGCAGAAATCAGCCATCATAGTGGTGTTCCATCTTCCTTGGTACCTTCTCTCTGCGTCCTTGATGTCCTGGTGAAATCTTTCACCTTGTTCTTCACTGTACGCCCCCAAGTTTTCGGGAAAGTAGTTCACATGGGAGTGCAAGAAATGGACTTTCAGGCTCATGTTACAGCCTTGTTCTTTGAAGGCATTGAGCATCCTGGCAACAATATCCTTATAGTTCTCATCCCGCCTGTACCCCAAGAATTTGAAAACAACATCCTTGAAGGAATCCCAGGCTTCTTTTTCCTTCTCAGACATCGTTTCAGCGAATGCTCCATCTGAAATGAGTTTCCTTATATCAGGGCCAACAAACACTCCTTCCTTTAGCTTTGCTTCAGAAAGTTGGGGGAACTTTGAGCAAAGGTACCGAAAGCACTCACCATCTTTTGGAAGGGACTTGATGAATTGCTTAATGAGACCCAACTTAATGTGGAGAGGTGGTAATAGAATTTTATCACGAGGTACCAAGCTCTCATGAAGAACATTTTTCTCACGGAGTCTCAAATACTCCCGAATTGGCCAGTCTTTTTTCCCCCAGTGTAGGTCGCGGGCCCGGCTATCCCACAAGCAAAGGAAGCAGGGATATTTGGTGAAACCGGATTGCTGCCCTAATAGCATGGATAGAATTTTAAAGTCTCCGCAAATCATCCACTTATGCTCATCATAACGAATCTTCTGAAGAATCAGGGCCAAATTCTCGTATTTTTCTTGGAGAATAACAGAGTGAGCAATAGGAACTGAAGCGAATGTGTTGCCATTATGAAGAAGAACACCTTTTATGCTGTCTTTTGACGAATCAATGAACAGCCGCCATTCAGCAGGATCATACTTGAGTTTAAACTTTTCCATCACTCCGTATATATCGTTGCAAAATACCAAATCTTCCTCTTTGCTGAAATACTTCAAAAATTGTGTCTCGCGGTTGCGGTACCAATAAAAAGTTGTTCCTGGTGACAATAGATTTTTCTGTTTAAGCCGAGAACCTAGCAGTTGGGCAGCATCTTTTGGGAGTCCTAAATCCCGGACTAAATCATTCAATTCAGCTTGAGAGAAAAGTTCAGGTTTCGGATCTGGTTCAGTTTCAAACTCGGAAGTACTGGACTCATCGGGAAAAGCCATCTGATGAGTCTCATCATGATCAGAACCGTCCACACAAATATGATCCAAAGATTTTGGTGGTTCAGGCACAGGTACTTCGTTGCTATGAGGCATAGGCCTAATTGCTGAGGGAAGGTTGGGGTAACTTATAACGTTCTTATTTTTTAAGTTGTATCCCTTCACAATGCAAGAGCAAAAATAGCAGTCACTGCTGTGGTCTCTTTGTTCACGCCACATCATAGGTATTCCGAAACGAAATGCTTGTTTTTTACCTTTCATCCATAAGCGTAGATCTTCCTCACATGTCTTGCACACTTTGTGAGGAGCCCACGGTTTGTCTTGATCGCCTAACTTCAAACCGAAATAGGCGAAATATACTTTTTTAATAAATGCAGAAATGTTCCTCTGCCGCTTTTTCACGGTATATTCCCCACAAATAAAACAAAAACTGTCCGGAGAGTTGACGCAACCTCTGGCTCTGTGAGCCATCACAAATACACAGCACTGCAAACTACAACTGTAGTGAACCACTTCGGAATAAAGCTGGATTACGACTGAGCAAACAAAAGGTAATAATGAACTTGCAAGAAACTGAAATTTGACAGGAACGTTCATGTCGCAACCACCGTGTTTGAGCGAGCGAACGAGGCGAGGCGAACAGGAAAGAACATGCGCCAGCGCGAGTACTGGATTTAGCCCCCCGCCTCCCAATTGTCCTGTTAATGTATAAAATGAATACAAAACACTCTAAAATATCATGAGGGAGTGTTTCTAGTTAGTTAACCATTACAACCTCTATTTTGGGCCAAGAAAATAAACTGCAGTCGACTAAAAAGAAATTATGTGAACATTCCTTATATGGGTAAGAAATCTAATTTTGCAAGAAAACGTGACGTGATGGAACATTTTGGCTATTTTTCCTGGATTCAGCACCCCAAAATCTATAGGAATCAGTTGCAAAACTGGAGGCAGTTTTTTGGTAGTGTACCTGTGTAATTAATGGAATGGAATGGATAAATATAGATTAGCTGTCTTGTTTGTCTGGGTTTTTTTTGTTTGTTTGGTTTGTTTTAAGTGCTGTCAAGTTAATGCTGACTCCTGGCGACCCAGCAGCCCCTGGGTTTTCTTGGCAAGGTATGACCGGAAAGTGATTGCCAGGTCTTTTCTTCTGAGGAAGTGGAGGGTAAAGTGACTTGTCCAAGGTCACACACAGTGCCAGTGGGAATCGAACCCAGATCTGGGTGCTGGGCACTTTTTTTTTATTCTTTCCAATCCAACAAAAGTTGGAATTAACTATATAAAAGGGATTGAGAATGTTTTTCTGTTTGTGGGCAAAATAACTCTCTGAAAAACGGAACGGAATGGGATGAAACTTGGCATGTAGGAAATATTGGTAAAAAAACAACACAGGTTCAAAAATGAGCTAAATTGGACAAAGGATTCCAAAGAAAAAGCCCCCCTCCCCCAACCTAGCCTATGCATTTCTATGGGAGAAGGCATTCCAACTTTTGTAGCATAGAAATGTAAGACAGACATAGTAGTTAGGACAGGACTTGACAAATCCCAGGCGCCAGGTCACCGTGGCAAACAGAAATTAGCATCTGGTGCATGGGATTTTCAAACCCCCTCACCCCTTTTAAAAAGAAAATGACATCTTGGTTAGCAAACCCCGTCTGTCTTCTCTCAGGGATCTGATCTCCCATGGGCAGAACAGGAAGGGAAGACAGGAAGCTGCCCATGGGCATCCCATCCCACGCAGGCAGAAGAAAAAAAAGAGCCACCATCACACCAGAGATTCTTGCTGTCTGCCCGTGGGATATTGGATTCCCGCAAGTAGAACACTAGGGGAAGGCCACAGTCACGGCTTGCAAGACAGCAATCGGCCTGCAGGGATTTGATTTCCCGCAGGCAGAAGAGGGCAGCCTGTCTTTGGACCCTGCAAAAACAATTACAAAAAAATAGACTGAGGAGTGAGGCTGCAAAATTTTAAAGTGGCAATAGCTTACATTTAAAAAAAAAAAAAAGGGAAGAGGATGATGGAGGGAATGGATGGTAGGGGTGGAAGTTGCTGGGGGGGAGGAGAAGGGGTGAGCACTGGTAGGAGAAGAAAGTGGTGGGAAAGGACTGAAGAGGGGAAGAAAACGGAGGGTAAAGTATTCGACAAAAGGATACAATCTGTATTTGCCAAACAGTGCACCACCTGCCTCTCAGAACACACACAAACACCCCACACCCACACTATATGCGTGCGTGTGCGCGCACCGCGTGTATACACACACACACCTCTGCATGACTGACACACACAAGGAACCATACACATTTACATTCACATAAGTACTTCACCTTCGCACCACACAAAACACACACATACACACCTCTGCATGACTGACACACACAGGGCACCATACACACACACAAACACACACACACTACCTCTGCATCACACACAGACATAGACTCTCCAGCTCTGCAGCATGTGCGCACATGCACACATTCACCACAGCCCTGCATCCCAAAGGCACCCACCACCACTCCCATACAGAGACAGGCAAACCACCATTGCACCACACACACACATGGCACTTGCTATCTATATATTTTTGTGTAAAGGTGCCTCATACCGCCCCTGCTACCATAACAAGACACATTTTATCATCTCTCTTCAAACTCTTTCACTGGCCCCAGACATATGAGTTTGCAAATGGAGGAATGTCAGAGAGGAATGGAGGCAGTGGGAGAGGGGATGTGTGAAGGGGTCACAGCCATTGGTTCCTAAATCCAAACAAAATTTGGAGTTTCGGAATTGCTCCTTTTTAAAACTCCCTCTTCTGTACTTACCACCCCCCTGCACACTTCCCCCACCCCCATGCCCTTTTGCAACTGCCCTTTCAACCTGCCAAATACTGCCACTATAGGAAAAAATACCACCCATAAATGCCTCACCACCCTGCAAACTGCCTCAGTCCCTGAAAACTACACCCTTGCAATTGCCCTGTCACACTGTCTTTTATGGAATGCAGACAGTTATTCTCAGACAACTGCCCCACCAACTTGCAAACTGCCTCCCCATAACTGTCCTACTACCTCATAACTGCACCACCAAACTCACTGCCCTACCCCTAAAACACTTACAACTTGCCAACCGCCCCACCACCCCACAAATTGCTTCCGCTCCCAAAATGTACCACCCTGCATTTGCCCCTCCCAGCTTCCCACAATCCTGCAAACTGCCACACCTCCCAAAAAAAATATTTCTTGCCCATGCAAATGCCCCAGCTCCAAAATCTTGTTATTGTAATTGCCCCACTATCCTACCCAAAACGGCCTCCTACAACTGTCACCAGCCCCAAAAACTACATCCCCCGGACATGCCTCGGCTACCTCACTACAGACACGACACATGAGAGACATGCGCACACAGATTGACATATGTTTCATTCTCTTTGCAGTTATTTCTACTGTGAAAGCTACTGACTGAATTGTAGTGCTTTTCTCTTTGTACTGTCAGCCAATACTTCTGGCCATGGGCAGGGTTAGATTAAGGCACTGGAAAGCTAGGAATATACCTAGGGTCAAATGTTCAAGGAGTACTGTCAAATATGTTCATCACTCAGGAGGTTAGGATTGAAAACTGTCTGGCTTTTTTCATGAGTCTACTGATTATTTTTTTTCCCCATTAATGTCTGGAAGCTAGAAGGAAGGCTAATATGTCTGGACATTTTTCCAGAGTTTGAAACCTCTATCTGCAATTTTGTACTCTTCTTTCTGGTGTGAGTGAGCCTACCTTGCCTGCTTCCACTGTAACTAGCAGCAGAGACACTGGGTACTATCAAGTCCAATGGGAAGGCTGTTGGGGTGGTGCGCTGAAGCGCTCCCAGGGCCACTGCAAGGCTTGGACATGCTAGGTGGGCCCTCCATTGTGCCACCCCTACCTTTCTGGGGCCTGCGGCAACGGCAGTGGCTCAACGCAGTGCTTACCTAGAAACTATGACGCATTATCAAGGCATTTATCTTCTCCTGTCTGCCTCTTCAGCCTCCCCTCCAATGTAGACTTCTGACGCATTGTGGTTTGAGTCATTGCTGACACTACAGGCCCCAGAGAGAGGTGGCAATGGATTCCCCTGGAGGGCCAGTGCTCTAGGCCAATGGTTCTCCAATCTGTTTTTGGGCCACACCTAAGCCAGTTGAGTTTTCAGGATTCCCACAGTGTATGAGAGAGATTTGCATGTACTGCCGTCATTGTATGCAAATTTCTCTCATGCATATTCACTGTGGGAATCCTGAAAATCCAACTGGTCTATGTGTGCCACAAGAATTGGGTTGAGAACCACTGCTCTAGGCAACCACCTAGTTCGCGTAAGGGTAGTACCAGCCCCGAGTGCTCCTCTAGTCATAGGAAGAAAAGGGAGGTGGTGAGCTGGGAGATGATCCTGTGCTGTACAAGTGTAGTTTCTATGAGTGGTGGGAGACTGAAGAGAAATGAATCTCTATTCCCCCAAAAATACTTAATGCATTTCTGTAGAACAACCAGTTCCAGTAGCTGTAGCATACAAACACTTCACAGTAACATAGGGCCCGATATTGTACTGAGACAGTGTTAGTGCCGTTGCATATCCTGTTTAGTGCTGTTTACAGGTCTGTAAACTGTGTAAATGCTTTTCAGTATCAGACCCATAGTGATTATACAGTTGTACCTATCAAACAGCCCTTTCCTTTTTTGCTCCTGATTAGACACCTAGAGAACAGAGATAAATAGACATATTCGGAGCCGCACCAAACTAGAAATACGCCCTCTGTGACTAATGAATCGCGTGCCCCCTCCATCCCACCCACATGCAGTAAAGCGAGGTTACTTACCGGTAACAGGGGTTCTCCGTGGACAGCAGGATAAGTCAGCCACACCTGGTGACGTCCTTCAGGCGGTGCCATACGGAAGTGCTCTCTAGAGCTCAGAATTCTGAACCTGCCCAGGTAGCCCACCTCCATGCCCCACCTCTAGTCCGGCCAGTATGTTCCTAGCTGAGCCTTTCCGGCTAGGGGCGAGTCACTGCAGCAGACCTCCTCCAGGGAGGTGGGCGGGATTGTGTGGCTGACTTATCCTGCTGTCCACGGAGAACCCCTGTTACAGGTAAGTAACCTCGCTTTCTCCATGGACTAGCAGGATTGCGTCAGCCACACCTGTTGCCTCCCTAGCTGCGTGGTGTGCCGGAGGTGGAGGAGGGAGGCGTGCAGACAAGAATAACAGATTATGCATTTCAGGGCATATACGTTGTCAGACGGCTGCCTGGGTGAGAATCTTCACAGTCTTGGCAAGTGCATATATCTATATGATTTGCAAGGGATTGTGGGCAATGTAGTTCATTCACACCAGACACAGCTGCTGACAATAATTTAGTTGTGCTCTTGGGTAAAGCCAATAAGATATTTATTTATGGGGTTATTTCTCCCAACACAGATATGCTTGGTAGCACATAAATCAGGTTACTTGCTTCCAGTGTTTAACTTGGAAAAACAAAATCAAAATCAGGAAAACAACATTCAAACTTGTCAGGCATTAGCTAATGTTTTCTTAGCATATATCAAACAACAAACGAAAAGCCACAAAGAAAGAAAAAACTGTTCTTTTCAGGTTAACTTCTGATAACTTCCCACATAGATTCAGAAGTGATTCTCTCCTAGCTCACAAGCAATTAGGTAAGGCTCAATTGCTAGCAGTTATCCAGCTGAAACCCCTTAGCTGACTTGCTTTCTACTGTGTGGGTCAAATCCTGCTTCAGGAGCTTTTCTGAGTAGATTAAAGAACAAGTTTGTATTTCTTTGTGATGGTTGCTGTACTTAATAACAGAAAGTTACCAAAGGAGTTTGGACAGAGAGCAGTCCATATAAACACATTCTTCATCTGCAATCATTCCCCCTTCTTCAACAAGCATGGGTTCAATATCATGGATTGGCACAGATGAATCTCTCAATGGAGCACTTTCAGGAGAATACTTGTTTCCCTGCTGTCTTTCAAGGTTATAGCTAGGGCATAGATCAGTGTTCATACCTGAGCTTCCATTGCTGTTAGAGTTCCTCTCTATATAGCCTGGCCAGTATGTAGTCCAGTTCTTATGTCCAGCCTTCCAATCCAGATCCCTGGACACTGGATCTCTCTTCACATACCTTCTGGCACAGGTCTTAGGGTCCCTTCCACGTGCAGCCGTCTCCCTCACAGGTAGCGTCTGGAGTTTCCTAGCTCTGCAGCACCATTCCTCTGGCTTTCCCCAGTCCAATGGTGTATGCTGGCCCTTGAAATGCCTCCCAGTATACGTACTGCTCTGGACTCTTCTAGACCTCTCAAAGGCTTTTCTCTTCCTTCTTCCAAAGGGTTTCTTTCCTTCTCTGTCCGTCCGGTTTGGCTTCTGCTTCTGATGATCCTTCAGATGAAACTGATGATCAAGCTCAAGCTGATTCTCAGGATAATGAGGATAATTCTCTGTAGAATAAACTCCACCTTTATTCTGCCTAGATGAGTGCTCCCCCCTAATACAGCGCAGCTGTGCTGAATCAGGCCCTGTCCTTTGAGATGAGTGCTTAGGGATTACCTCATAGCCCTCCTGATTGAACACACGTTTCCCCACTTCAGCTCCTCTAATGGCTGTTGGAAACCTGGTGCATTCTGAGACTGGTAGTCTTTTATGGGAAAATTCTGTTTTCTTATTTCTACCAGAACTGACAGGTTGCTTGTTCGGCGTCACTTCACCTTTTCTATAGCTCCTTCCTGAGCTATGATAAGCTTCCTTATCACAACGTTTAATGGTAAGCACAGCATGTATAATATCGTGCAGAAGTGACGCAACAACATTGCAGTAAGGTGCAACAACATTGCAGTAAGGTGCAGCAACAACAGTGCAGGCAAATACAATAGTGCAGTACAGTGCAGTAAGGTGCAGTAACAACGTATGAGAACGCAACAGTGCAGTAAGGGTGCAGTAACAGTGCAGCAAGTGCAGAACCACAAAGTGACATAATCAAGAACAAACAGGAGTAAGTCCTCTTGTGCAAGTCATTGGCTGTAGAAGTGCCTCATCTGGTAGCTCTTGGAACGTCGCCGGACTCTTCCCCAACAGCGGAGGCTAGGACTGCTGCACCCAATGCACAATCTTCCTTCGATTGCAGGTCTAGGCAGTAGTGCCGCTGGAAAGTATGCGGTGTAGACCACGTGGCAGCTTTGCAGATGTCCGTGAGTGGAACGGAGCGTAGATTGGCCAGGGAGGTAGCCAACGCTCTAAGCTGGTGCGGGCCAACTTTAGGCGGTGCTTGGCCGTCCGGAGAGTCCAGGCAGAAGGAGACGCAGGAGGCCACCCAGTTGGAAAGCGTCCTCGTCGAGACGGGTTGGCCAGGTCTATTCGGGTCAAAAGACACGAAGAGTTGGTCACTCTTCCTGACCGGGAGTGTCCTCTGGAGGTAGATCCTGAGAGCCCGGAGGCAATCCAGGGTATGTAGGTGTTGCTCCTCCAAGGACGAGTGAGGCTCCGGGAAGAAGCAGGGAAGTTCGATGGACTGATTGATGTGGAATGCAGTTGCGACCTTGGGGACAAACTTAGGGTTGGTCCGCAGGGACGCTCTGTCCTGGAGCAACCGTGTGTATGGTGGGTGTGCCACCAGAGCCTGTAGTTTGCTGATCCTCCTTGCGGAGGTTATGTCCACAAGGAATAGAGTTTTCCAGGAAGCAAACTTCATCTCTGTAGATTAGAGAGGTTCGAAGGGCTCCTGCATTAGCTGCTGTAGGACAGAATTGAGATCCCAGGGCGGGGCCGTGGGTCTGACCGGGGGCTTGAGGTTAGTTAGCCCTTTCATGAAACGCGTGGTTAGAGGCAATGCTGCGATGGAGTTGGCTCCGTCTACCGGGTCATGGAAAGCCGCTATTGCTGAGAGATGCACCCGGATGGATTGGGTCTTGAGTCCGCTGTCAGACAAAGCGTTGAGATATTGGAGGACTTGCGTGACAGGACAAGAGGTGGGGTTGAGGCCTTGCCCTGCACACCAGATGCTGAATCTTTTCCATTTAAGGCCATAGGATTTTCTGGTGGACGGTCTATGGGCTGCTAGGACCACGTCTTGCACTTCTGCTGGCAGGTGGAGGGCGGACAGGCTCAACCGTTCAACCTCCAGGCAGTGAGCGCGAGGGCTTTGAGGTTGGGGTGTCTCGTGCTGCCTCCGTTCTGTGTCAGCAGGTCCTCTTTGGGGGGAAGGTGTACTGGATCCCCATGGGCCAGGCGTTGCAGGAGTGTGAACCACATCTGTCGTGGCCAGTGGGGGGCCACCAGGATGATGTGCGCTCTGTCCTGGACGATCCGCTGCAGGGTCGTTGGGTTGAGGGGGGTCAGCGGGAAGGCGTACAATAGAGACCACTCCCCCCAGTACACGTCGAATGCATCCGCTGCCAGCCTGTTGGGTGAAGGATGTCTGGAACAGAACAGGGGGCATTTTGTATTCAACTCCGTGGCAAAGAGGTCTATTGATGGGGTCCCCCACCGGTGGAAGAGGACATCGGTCACCTCCTGGGAGAGCGACCATTCGTATGGCTGCAGCTGCCTGCTGAGTTTGTCTGCAAGGGTATTCATATCTCCCGGCAGGTAGGAGGCCCGTAGCTTGCCGTTCTCTGATGCCAGGGACCATATTGCTGTCGCCTCGTTGCAGAGGGGGGCGCGAGCCGGTCCCTCCTTGCTTGTTCACGTAGAACATGGCCACTTGGTCGTCCGTTTGGATGAGGACAGACTTGTTCCGTAGGTGTGGAAGGAAAGCTAGGAGAGCGTATCTGATGGCTCTGAGCTTGAGGAGATTGGTGTGCAGCCTTTGCTCCTTCTGGGACCATGCGCTTTGGGTACTGAGATGTTGGAGATGTGCGCCCCAACCGGTGTTGGAGGCGTCCGTGGTGAGGACCACTTGGTGTGCCTGTTGGTGGATGTCCTTGCCCCCGGACAGGTTGGATGGGTTCGACCACCAGCGCAGATGAGTTCTGATGCTTAGGGGCATCGGGACACGGGTGGATAGTGGCTGGGAATGCTGATTCCAGCTGGAGCGCAGGTGCCACTGGAGCGGTCGCATCCTCAACTTCGCAGTAGGCAGGACTGAGGTCGTTGCTGCCATATGGCCCAGAAGGCGTAGGAGGGCTCGTGCGGAGGATATCTCTGCCTCGGCAGTTTTGGTTGCAAGGGAGACAATGTTGAGCAGTCGGAGCTCCAGCAGGTAGGCTCGTGACATCCGTGTGTCGATTACTGCTCCAATGAACTCGAGCTGCTGGGAGGGATGTAGCTGTGATTTGCCGTAGTTGATGACAAATCCCAGGGAGGTAATTATGGCTGTTGCCTTCTGCAGGGATGCCTGTAGTTCCTGGGCTGAGGGTGCCGTGAAGAGCCAGTCGTCCAGGTAGGGAAAGACACAGATATCCTTAGCTTGTGGAGGTGCGCTGCGACAACGGCCACGCACTTTGTGAAGACTCGAGGTGCGGGAGACAGGCCGAAGGGGAGAACGCTGTATTGGTAGTGTCGTCCTAGCACCTGGAAGCGGAGGTACTTCCTGTGTGATTTGTGGATGAGGATATGGGTGTAGGCTTCTTGCAGGTCCAGGGATGCCAGGAAATCGCTGAATTGGATCAGGGGAAGGATGGCGTTGAGGGAGTACATCCTGAACTTCTCCTTGATGATGAACTTGTTCAGTCTGCTCAGATCTAGGATAGGGTGCATCCCGCCTGTCCTCTTTTGGAATGAGGAAGTATCTGGAGTAGAAGCCAGAGTTGATCTCGGAGGGAGGTACCATTTCTATGGCGTGAGACGCAAGGAGGTGTATTAGCTCTGCTGCCATGGGAAGTTGTAGGTGCATCGGAAGTCTGCTGGATGGTTTGCTGTGCTGGCAGGGTGGCGCGCAAAACCGCAAACTGAATCCCTCGTGAATGAAACGCAGGACCCAGGAGTCTGAAGAGATCTCCTCCCACTCCTGCAGGCAGCGTGACAGGCGACCCCCCCTATCTGGGTGGACGCCTGTGGAGATGTGTCAAAAGGAGGAGAGGCTCCTTTGGCTGCCGGCGCGTTGGTGCCCTTCTTTTGTCTGCGGTCCCTCTGGGGCTGTCGCTGGTTGGAGGGTCCATGGTAAGAGTTGGTCTTGTACCTTGGAGCTTGCCACTTCCGGTTGAGGGGGTACCTCTTGTTGGAATTGTAGCTGTTGGAGCTATAATAGTTTTTCCTTTGGTAGCTGCCCTTCTGAGGGGTGCTGCAGCGCTCAAAACCTTCCTTTGCCAGGGTTTGTAGGGTGGTGCAATGCTCCTTCATGACGTTCACAGCGTCCGTGACTTTCTCCCTGTATAGCGATTCGCCCGAGCAGGGGGCGTCCGCAGTCTTGTCGTGTGAGTCGTCACTCAGGCCTGAGGCTCTGAGCCATGCCCATCATCTGGCTGAGATCGCAGTGCCTGCGGTCCGTACTGACGTGTCAAAGGCATCGAAGGCTGTGCTAGCCAGATGTTTGCTGCATTCCGAGATATCGGTGAGTGAGCTCGCAATCAACGCCTATGTCTCCTTAGGAAGGGCTGTGATCGCGTTATTTGTTCGCCACGGAAGTGTCCTGGAACAGGATGTGCTGAAACTGATGTGTGGCGATTCTAGCATTGAGCATTGCTCCCTGGAAGACCACCTTGCCTATATCATCGAGGAGTTTTTGATCCCGCCCAGGTGGGTGGTTAGTGTGGGTTCGTGAGGATCTAATTCTTTTCAGTGTGGAGGAGACTACGATGGATTGATGTGGCAGCTGTGTTAAGAACTGTAAGTCCTGTTGCCGCATCGCGGGCACTTTTTACAGTTGGATTTAGGCATAATAGGAAATAAAACAACAAAAGAAAAAAAACAAAGGTGTGTAGGAGAGCAGGGTCCGTCTTGCTGGCAAGGCGGAAGGAAGAAGACTGGCCGGACTAGGGGCGGGGCGTGGAGGTGCGCTACCTGGGCAGGCTCAGAGTTCTGAGCCCTAGAGAGCACTTCCGTATGGCACCGCCCGAAGGACGTCACCAGGTGTGGCTGACGCAATCCTGCTAGTCCATAGAGAACTCATTCTTTTTGAGCTTCCTGGAAGCCCAGTGATTATATCGGTGCCCTTTCTGTACTTGCACCTTTTGTGGTTGTACTGCTACTTCTTATCATTTGTATAGTGCTACAAGGCGTACACAGCATTGTATAGACATGTAAAAGACGGTCCCTTCTCATCGGAGCTTACAATCCAGTCAAGGCAGACAACACAGTAGCTGAGGGCAAGGATATATCTAGGGGAATGGTAAGGAAACACATAGGAGACTAAGCTGTTTAGGATCCAAAAGCGGCCTCAGAGGTGAGTTTTCAGCCTGGTTTGGAAAAGGGCCATAGATGAAGTCTGGTGCACAACTTGGGTAGTTTGTTCCAGGCATAAGGAGCTGCAAGGCGAAAGGATCGACATCTGGAGTTGGCAGTAGAAGAGAAGGGCACAGATAGAAGGCATCTGCCAGAAGTGCGGAGTTCCTAAGGAGGGGGTGTAGGGAGAGACTAGAGGAAAGGTAGTGAGGAGAAGCAGAATGAATGTACTTATTGGTCAGTAGGAGAAGTTTGAATTGGATATGGAAATGAATAGGGAGCCAGTGAAGCGACTTGAGGAGTAATATGAGCATATCGAGGCTGGTGGAAGATTAGCAGCTAAACTGAGTTTTGAACAGATTGAAGAGGAGAGAGTTGATTCAGAGGGAGACCAGCAAGAAGGATTTGTAATAGTCTAGACAGGAGGTGACTAAAGAGTGGATAAGTGTCTCAATAGTGTGTATAGAAAGGAAGGGACAAATTTTTACCAGTGTTGTAGATAAAAAAGCGACAGGTTTTAGCTGTTCGTTGGATGTGTGCAGAGAGTAGAGTTGAAGATGTCCCCAAGGTTGCACAGCGCTTGGTACGGCCTTGGACATATTGACATGTCCACACATGCACAGACATATACAAGCATTCACATAAACATAAGATTGCACAGTCTCACATACAAGCACATATGCAGTGACATAAACACATACATACACTTTAATACAAACTTCACATATATACCAGCACACAAAAATACATATGCACATACACAATAGAGAGACAACACACACACACCCAGATAAACAAACATGCAAAACATTGATATACACATACACCCCCCACTCACACAGATGGATTGGAAAGAATTCCATGAGTCATGCTCTGCATATTTTCCCCCATTTATTATACATCATTATCTCTCTTGGTTTTAACGAGGCTTAATTGATTTAATACATTTTGTGCTTATCGTAAGGTGACTCATTTTCTGAAGGTATTGCAAATTAATAAACAGAATTACTTTAATATTAAGGTGTATGTTTTGCCATATTCATATATGTGTATATGTGCAATGCTGCATCTGCCTTGTAGCGCTATAGAAGTGATAAGTAGTGGTAGAAATTTCAAACTAAATAGCCCCAACTATTTTCCCAGTCACAAAAGAAATTGCATTTCTTTTGCAATGTTACTTTTTTAGTAACAGATAACGTTTTTATTTTACAATAAACACTTTACCACAAAAGCAGAGGCTCTTTGTCAGACAACAATGTGTCTGACTATTGAGGGTATGAATTGACATATGTAGTTCTGTGATTTTTGGACTATTATAATGGTGTTCATTCAGCCCTTTTTTAACATGAAGATAATCATGGTGTTTGTTTCAGAGATTACAACAACAAATATTTTAACATGTATCAGAATTGTTTACATGGAAGGGGCTGATGTTTGTTTTTAAGTGTGGTGTGATATCGTGACTTTGTAGTATTTCATAAAAAAGGAAGCTAAAATGTAGTGTTTAATTAGCGGTTTGAGGGGGGGTTGGGGGATGGGAGGGTGGACTTGGGATGGATATAGGGGGTTTGGGGGAAAAATTAGAGTTTATATTGTTCGTGGGTCAGGGGGATTGGGGTGTGAGCATGTAGTCTCTTTCATAGATGACTAACAAGGTGGGTGTGAGTATATGGTGACTAGGCAGAGGAAGGGTGGATTGGGTCAGGTTACATTAAGGTCTTGTTTCGTTCTATTTCTGAAGGGTGTGTTGCAGTGATAAGTGAGGGGCATTTTACTGATTTGCCTCCTCTACCTTTCATCCGATAAGATCGGTAGTGCTATTGGTTGCTCTAATAGTACTGGAGTTTTAAATATTATTTTATGTTTGTTACTATTCATGCAATGGAAGCTACTGAGGTTCACGCTGTAATGGATGTACAGGATTGTCTGTGTTTGGCTGATGTCCTGATCATCTTATTGCTCAATAAATTTTCAACACACAAAAGAAACATACTGTTTTATTCTGTTCATCACAGATTGCTAAATGACAAATTTCTCACTTCTGGCAGAGCAGGGTTGAATGTTTGGCTTCATAGAAATAGTTGCTATAAATATTTAAAATGTGAATTGGCAGTTAATTGTAAAGTATCTTAAGTGCAAATCTTGTGCAATAAATGTAGGGGATGTGGCCAGCATCTGTTTTGCATTTACTGCACAGGGATAGACATTTAGTGCATGGGTCTGTGTTACTGGTCTCTTAAATTTCAGAGGCATGTAATGCTTGTCCTGGCGCATACAAAGAAAAAAAAGTGCAGCCAAAGCAACATGACAGGTTATCGGCCCATCTAGTTGTGGTGGATTGAGCTGTTTTATGGTCTCTTGGACAAAGTGGCATGGTTCTCTCTTCCTCATCAAGTACGAGCCTACAGGAGAAGCATGGTGGGGGCTTCTGGTAAGGCAGTTTCCTGGTGCCTTCTCATTTAGGGACTGGCTCTGGCAGGCCATTCTGGTTGGTTTAAGCCACTTGGTACCTCCCTGCTTGGGACCTGGTGAGTCTTAGTGCCCTTAGCAAATGTTAGAGCCTCTTAGCAGTTTGACGTGGACTGTGGTTAGGCGCTGAACCTTTGGGGTTCAAGAGACGGCCCTGTTCTGCTTCAGACTTTGCCTCTAAGAGACTCCTTGTGTGTGTTGGGGGGGGGGAGTGTATTTCAGTAAGACTTCCATAAGCCGGAGTGAAAGTAGTTCTGCCTATCTGAGTGTACTGTTGGATCTTAGTGGGATCCTGTGATAGAGGGCCACACATGGAAGGACACTTCTTGGGCTCCATGTGTAAGGTATTTACGATCCATTACCAGCATCTCTGGCATCCTTTGAAGGGTTCCATGCTGGAGCCCTTGGCTTCAAGGATGCCTTTCTGGTTCTTTGGATGGCTCCTTTTGCTGTAAAGCCTTCACTGTCCTTTTCTTCATAGAGAAAGTTTTTAAACAGATTCCTTGCTGCTGTTGCAGAGGTTATTGCTCATATTCATAGCACATTATCATGCCTCCTGTCAATTGGACCTTCTCCATCTTTGGCAGTTTTGAGAGAGGTGCTGGCAGATGTAAAGCCCTCTATTGCCCATTCACCCCTGGAGACTGTTGGGAGCAGTGTGCGTCCTGCCTGTAGAGTGCGCTCAGGAGTGTTTAGAAGCTCACTCCATAAAGTGCAACACTCTTGGTTGGAGTCTGCTTGAGTGTCCCCAGAGGCAGGGCTGTCTAGTCCACTAGGCGGCAGTGGCAACAGCATACATGTGCTGCCATGCAGTCCCCCTCCCCTCCCCCAGCTGCCACTGATTTTGTTTGAGGAGAGGCGGGTAGTGGTAAAAAAACTGCTGCTTTGGAAATACTGCCGCTGCCTGCCTCCCCCTCCCCAGACAGAATCGGCATCAGCTGGGGGTGTGGTGGTGGTGGTGGCGGCGGCAGCTGAGGAGGAGGGGCAGTGAGGCCGGGGTATCCTTTTTATTTACAGAGAACCAAGGCCCATCGAAAAGCTCCTCAGCTTTTTATCTCCTATGACCCCAGCAGATTGGGGCTACCTATGACTAAGCGAACACTGTCCACCTGGGTGGCGGACTGCATTGCCCTTGCTTATGAGTGAGCTGGCCTCTCTCTCTGGAGCGCTGGATCACTGCTCATCATGTGAGGGCTATGGCCACATCAGTGGCCAACCTACGCGCAGTGCCAGTGCAAGAAATCTGTAAGGCTGCCACGTGGTTTTCAGTCCATACGTTCGCAGCCCACTACTGCCTTGAGAGCGAGTCCTAAAGGGACAATGCCTTTGGCCAGGCAGTGATCAGAAGCATTCTTGGTGTATAGACAACTCCTGCCCTCCAGCCCTTCAGTGTTCAGGCTACTGGAGTTATGGTGATGCTGGACGCTTGGGTCTGCAGAGTCTCTTGGTAGGGATTCACCTTCTGCAACTCATGACCTCCCTTGGGTCGCCACTGCTGCTGTCGTGGTTTGGGCCCCAGCAGACTGGAGCTAGGGAGTCCCATATGTGAGAACTGACTTCCTGCTTGTTCCTGGAGAAATCGTAGTTACTCACCTGTAACAGGTGTTCTCCAGGGACAGCAGGAATCAGTCCTCACAACCCTTCCTCCTCCCCTTGGAGTTCCCTCCTTTACTTTTTTGTCTTTTGCCTAAGCTATGTCATTTGGCTGAGCAAGATGGCACCTTTGGGCGTGAAGGGGACCACGCATGCGTGGTAGCATTCCCAAAGGCTTTCTTTGAAAGCTGGGGAAATGCTCTGCACGGGCTCCATCGGTGCAGACGTCGCCCATATGTGAAGACTGATTCCTGCTGTCCCTGGAGAACACCTGTTACAGGTGAGTAACTACACTTTCTAGTCTGTTCCATAAGAATGGATAGTTCATAAGTTCCTTCAGTTTGTGGATTCATCAATGTGCAGCTGATGTCATAAGTCACTGTATTAGTCTAAAGCCTGCTCAAGTTGAATGCTGCATTTTAATCATATTGTAATTAAGATGGTAAAATGGTGCTTATAACTTAAGAATGGTGTGGTTTGAAAGTAATTAGTACAGGGACAGATATGGAATTCATGCATCCTTTTGTTTTCTTTAGCACAGATATTAGTAAACCTTTCCTGTATACCACATGTAAAGCATAATGAAATAGGGAAAGAAATGAGCAAGCTGGGAAACTAAACAGTGCAGTGCTGTTATGGATATGGTACGGTATGTTAATGTGCACAAGATAGCTCCAGAAATAGAGGGACATTTTGTTGGAAAAGTCCAATAGGGATGTACAGGCTGAAAAATTGCTTTTTCTTCATCTCTCCAGGCCAGTCCAGGAACCTTTGGGTAGTCAGCCCCCTCCAGCAGCTGAGGACTGAATTATACAGAGTCTTACTGACGTAGTATCTGGCTCCCCCTAGAACAGGGGTGGGCAAGTCCGGTCCTGGAGAGCCGCAGACCAGTCAGGTTTTCATGATGTCCCTAATGAATATTCATGAGATCTATTTGCATCCACTGCCTTCCATTGTATGGAAATAGGTCCCTAATGAATATTCATGGACCTATTTCCATACAATGGAAGGCAGTGTATGCAAATAGATCTCATGAATATTCATTAGGGACATCATGAAAACCTGACTGGTCTGCGGCTCTCCAGGACTGGACTTGCCTTGCCCACCCCTGCCCTAGAACATCTGACTCAGTCTTTCAGTCCTCAGCAGCTAAAAAGAACCTTATAGAATAGGCTCCCTGGGCAGCAAAGGAAAGGATTAGACAGGAATTACAGGAAAGTCGTAAAAAATAAAAATCTTGGTTGGCTCTAGCAGGGCTGTAAATCCACTGGAGGGGACAGAGTTTGGGAATCCTCCCCCCCCCCCCCCCCGAGATCGGAGCAAGGTGAAGGGCAGCAGAGGCAAGGCCTACTTCAACCTTGTGCTCAGTCACAAATGGTGCCAGGTCACTCCTCCTTCCAAGCAATTAGTCAGTTTCCTGTTAGCTTGGGGGGGGGGGGCGTGGGTGTGGGCGTGTGCTGACTATTCAGTTTGTGAAAGAACAAATGGCAATTCTTTATCCGCAGAGGTAAGCTGCTCTGGGACCACAGAGGGAGGGAGGGGCATCTCTCTTCGCAGGCTATCGGGTGCTCCTCCGCGATCTGTGGCCTTCTCTGTTTCAGGCGTGCCTGGGGCAGTTGCAGGTGCATGCTGCCAGTTGCGGCAGCGTGCACTCAGTGTGGGAGCAGCTGTGGGTTGTCTGGGCCAGGTCTCTGCTGCATGTGTTTTCAGAAGGGCAGCAAGTTGGCGTGCAATTTCTCCGGCTCCATGGAAGAGAAGAAGGCACCTTCCGAAAATGCTTTTTATAGGACTTTGGGGTCTGCAGAAATGGCGGGAACGGCGGCCATTTTGCAGGGGGCAGCCTTTTCTTCCAAAGAATATAAAAAGCTAGGAAAGGGCAAGACTAAAGCTAAGAAACCAGTGCCTACAGTTGCAGCCCCTCAGCCTCTGTTGCCAGGTCTACAAGAGGGGTTAGAGCCACTGTTTTCGGCAGATTTTATACTCTCTCTCCACAGGGCATATTGGTTA
Source organism: Ichthyophis bannanicus (assembly GCA_033557465.1). Classification (NCBI taxonomy): domain Eukaryota; kingdom Metazoa; phylum Chordata; class Amphibia; order Gymnophiona; family Ichthyophiidae; genus Ichthyophis; species Ichthyophis bannanicus. The sequence goes on along the minus strand of CM066036.1, from coordinate 603,754,057 downwards.
AAAAGAAAGCAGGCACAGGATTCTGGTCGTCCTAGCAAGATTCCAGCTCCTCCGGTAGGTGAAATAGGGATGGAAGGAGATCCCAGAGAGGGACCTTCGCAGGGGGAGCTTGGGCTGGAGGATGACACTGGTTGGCTCAGGACCCCCCCGTGGATATGGGCAGAGGCTGGAGAACTCCTCTCTGAACCAGGAGACCCATGGGCCATGGAGTTGGAGGAAGGTGAAATTGCCCCAGGGGATGCACCTAGCATTTTCAGGGTTTTCCGCAAGGAAGAGCTGGGGGTCCTCATTGCTCACTACCTAGTGACTATAAATATAGTGCAGCGGGTGGTTCAGGAGGAACGGCTGGAGGATCCTTTGCTTCAGGGATTTAAAGCGGAGCAGAAGTGCTTTCCAGTCCACAGAGTGATCAAACAGATGATTGAATCAGAATGGGAGTGTCCAGAGTCTACCTTAAGAGGTAGCTGCACCATGGGCCGTCTGTACCCAGTTCCTCAAGAGGAGAGGGACCTTTTGCAAATGCCCAAGGTGGACGCGTTGGTCTCTGCTGTAACCAAGAAGACCACTATTCTGGTGGAAGGGGGCGCAACCCTTAAGGATCTTCAGGATCGGAAATTGGAATCTGTATTCAAACAGGCGTTTGACTCAAGTGTCCTAGCCCTGCAGGCCTCCATTTGTGGGGCTTATGCCTCCAGGGCCTCCGTTTGTTGGCTCCAGTGGGAGGCTCCCTCCGACTTGGAGGGGAGTGCTCCTGCTGAGGGAGAAAAATTAGTCGGGAGCCGCATATTTGGCCGAAGCCTTCTAGAATTTGGTAAGGATAGCTTCTAAGACTATGCAATCCTTGATTGTAGCCAGGCGCTTCCTCTGGCTGAGGACTTGGGTGGCAAACACTGCTTCTAAGGCTCACCTCAGTAAGCTCCCCTATAAGGGCAAGCTGCTCTTTGGGAGGTGCTTGAAAAGATTGTGAAAGATTTGGGTGATTCCAAGGGAAGCTGTCTGCCGGAGGACTCTTCGAAAGGTACAAAGCAAGAGGAGTACAAAGAGGGGGCACACAATATTTCCGCAGGTTCCAGGCTCCTCGGTATACTCTGTACCAGAGGGGTCGCTTCATGGCCAGAGGGCAGTCCTTTTGGGGGGCCCAAGGGTTTGGACGGGGCTATTTCGCCACCCAGCAGGCCCTGCCCAAAAAGCCACAATGAAATCAGACAGGCCCAGCCAGAGTTGCCAATAGGAGGACGTTTACAGCAGTTCTACTCTGCCTGGGCCACAATTACAACAGACTAGTCGGTCTTGGAGATCATCCGTGAAGGCTATGCATTAGAGTTCTTCAGATCCCTGGCTGAAGCATTTGTAGCCTCATCTTGCAAGGCACCGGATAAGAGGGAAGCAGTCGACGCTACTCTTCGGTGCTTGCTGCAACTTCGAGCAGTGGCTGTTGTGCCTCGAGACAAGTGCAGGTCCAATCGATACTCCATTTATTTTGTGGTTCCCAAGAAGGAGGGGTCCTTCCGGCCCATCCTCGATCTCAAGCACGTAAACATGAGCTTGTGGGTGCCACATTTTCAGATGGAGATGTTACACTCAGTGATACTGGCGGTGAGGCAGGGCGAGTTTCTTTCTTCCCTAGACCTCACGGAGGCTTATCTGCATATTTCCATCAGGCCAGACCATCAAAGGTTCCTGTGCTTTGCCATGCCTATGGGATACTTTCAGTTCAGAGTGCTGCCCTTCGGCCTGGCCACAGCGCCGCTCACTTTCACAAAGGTGATGGTCGTAGTTATGGCACTGAGACAGGAAGGAATTTTGGTGCATACCTATCTATCGATTAACTCCTCTTCGGACCTTGCCCGAATAAGCCAATCAGAGCTATGCAGCGAGTGCTGGAGTTCCTGCAGCAGCTAGGGCTGGGTGGTCAAGCAGGCCAAGAGCCAGCTTTGACTGGTTAGTGTATCTGGGAGCTTTGATACAGAGGCAGGTTTGGTATCGCTTCCCGAGGTCAGGGTACGGAAGATCCTTGCTCAGGTTCAGACGTTTCTGCGCATGATGGCTCCGACAACGTGGTACTACATGTAGCTGCTGGGTTCAATGGTGGCAGCCTTGGACCTAGTCCACTTCAACAAGTGCTTCTCTCATGGTGGTCATCTCAGAGGCACCCGTTGTCTCAGAGGCTGGTGTGTCCGGAAGAGGTAAGGTCCATTTTGGAATGGTGGCTGGACTCGATTCATCTCGTCTCAAGGCAGGTATGCCATTGGAACAGCCCAAGTGGATTTTGGTGACAACGGATGCAAGTCTCTCTGGCTGGGAAGTACACTGTCACTCCCAGGTGATTCAGGGCTGCTGGTCGGTGAAGAAAGCCGTGTGGTCGATCAACCAGCTAGAGATGAGGGCGATGAGGTTGGTCCTGAAGGCCTTCAGAGTCCTAGTAGTGGAGAAAGCCGTCTGCGTCTTCTCTGACAATGCAATGACCGTAGCCTATATGAACAGATAAGGAGGCATGGGCAGTGCCACCTTGATGGAGGAGAGTCAGCTACTTCTGCATTGGGTGGAGAAGCATCTGGTAGCCTTGTCGGCAGTGCATGTAGTGGGAAAGGACAATGTTCAGGCAGACTACCTCAGTCATCATGCCTTGGATCCTGGGGAATGGGAACTGAATGTGGCAGCGTTTCACGACATTATGGTGCATTGAGGACGGCTGGTCATGGATCTCATGGCCATGCTATCCAACACCAAAGCCGCACAGTTCTTTAGCAGGCACAGGGAACACATGTCAGAGGGGCTCGATGCCCTGGTGCAGCCCCTACTGGTGGAAGGGCTGCTGTATGTGTTTCCTCCATGGGTTCTTATCGGTCGTCTCCTGCAGAGGATAGAGACTCAGGACGGGCGTGTGATTTTTACTAGCACCGGATTAGCTGCGGAGGCCATGGTATGCAGACCTAGTCCATCTGATGGTGGCTCGTCCATGGAAGCTGCCCAACAGAATCAACTTGTTGAGCCAGGGTCCAGTGTTATGCCACAGGTGAATTGGTTCTCGCCTTCTAGGTTGGTTCTTGAGAGGGAACAGTTGCGGTGCTGCAATTACTCAGCGGCGGTTATTTCTACCATGTTGAACTCCAGGAAGCATTCCACGTCCTCGTTTTATGTCCATATATGCCACATTTTTGAAGGATGGTGCACAGATAGGGGCGCTAGACCGTTCACCTGTTCGCTACCAGACATTTTGCTGTTTCTTCAGTACAGACTTAACAAGGGTCTAGCCATTAGTTCCCTTTGTTTCTTTGTAAGATAAACTGGTTGGTTGTAGTATTCGGCGATCCTTGTAAGGGGGAGGTGGCCTTCAAAGCCTCGATTGCCCGGTGGATGAAGCAGGCTATCAGGGCAGCGTATGCTGCGTGCGAGAAGGCCCCTCCCTTGGGTCTGAGAGCTCACTCTACTCGGGGTCAGGCGATGTCCTGGGCTGAGCACGCCTTGATTCCAACAGTGGACATCTGCCGGGCAGCAACTTGGTCATCGCTCCAAACGTTTTCAAGACATTATCAGCTTTGATGTGCAGGCTAGAGGGGATGCAAATGTTGGAGCTTCGGCTATTTTGGCCAGACTTGTTGGTCCCACCCAGGGTTTGATACTGCTCTGGTACATCCCAAAGGTGCCTGGACTGGCCTGGAGAGACAGAGGAAGGAAAAATGAGACTTTACCTACTAATTGTCTTTCCCTGTGATCTCTCTAGGCCAGTCCAGGGCTCGCCCTGTTCATTGGCCTGGTACAGTTGGATTAGTAGTGGGAATGACCAGCCAGTGAGGGTTAGGCTGGTGGTCTCTAATGCTTAAGAATTAGACCTTGACGCCCAGGAGAAGGGCGCATTTGTAGGCTGCGAGCCAGCTGAGTCGGTTGGTCCTGCTCACCTGTTCTCCCTTTATGGGGGGCTGGAAGTAATCGGTGTCCTATGGGCGTGAAAAGAAAAAAAAAAAAAGAGAAAGCAGAGAAGTGGGCGAGGGCTCCCTGGATTCTTCTGTCTCCTTCTAGTGGCCTTGCGGCACTCAGGAGAGGAGGTTTGTTAGGTTGTTCAAGGTTAGTGCTTTGTAGTTAGTTGTTGTAAGCTGCTTTGTCGAGAGAAGACTACCCAAAGGTGCCTGGAGAGATCTCAAGGAAAGACAGTTAGTAGGTAAAGTCTAATTTCTCCATTTTCCTATGTCATTTACATGATTTTTTTCATTTTGTAGAGGTGACTTTTTTTTGGGAGGGGGGGTACAATGTTGTCAATAGGGTGCGCTATTGATGAAATGTGGGAGGACCTCAAAAGTTTGGATTTTTTTTCCTGTCATTTCATTTCCCATGTTTCAAATGAATGCATATTCCTAGAATCCAAGTGTGACTTTCTTCTGTTATTTTCACAGGTTGCCCCAAGTATACCAATTCCAGCTGTGAACAATGCCTGAGCAATGTTACAGTAAGTAAAAGAATAACAAACAGATGACTTATACCAACAGATTATGCTAATTTTGTTTCAAAGAGCAAGAGAGAAAGGAAGACACTTTGACATGAATAGGCTTCTGCTCTAGCTTTTCCTTTTAATATCAGTATTATTGGCCAGCTTGGTAGAAGGCTGCCAATTTAATCCCTAGGTTATCTGGAAGTGGGGATGCTACAGAGATGATAATCACAACTCCTGCAGATAGGAAGAGGAATTAATGTCATTGTTCAAGGATGACATCTGTAGACTGGCTTCAAGACTTAATGACTGCAAGGTTCTAGTTGGAGCCCTGATGCATGTCCCTGGTCCAGGATTGTCAGTACATTGGCCAGACTAGTTTCGTGGGGAGGGGGTTGGAGGGGAAGATATGTTCCCTGTAAAATAGTTATCTCCAAGTTATAATGCTCTGTTCAATGTAATTTCAGTTTGTTCAATGTAAACCACCTTGATATCATGAAAGGCAGTATATAAGAAATGTTAAATAAATTAAAATAAGAGAAAAAAATCTCTTGATAGTTGGATTGGTTTGGTTTGCCTTCGCGTTTTAATTTTTAAAAATTTGTAAACCACTGTATATCCTGGAAAAGGAGGCATAGTAAATAAATTAAACCAAATCAAGAATTAGACAAACAGGACTTGCTAGATTTGTCTTACTAGTTAGAGTGCCAGGAGAGAGGGATGTGAGCATCTAGTCTTAGTACAATAAGATGATTGATTGAGAGATGAAAACCACAAATTTAACTTGTTTAACAGTATTTTCTAAAGTATATAATGGTCTCCCCCTCTCTTCAAAGAAAATGGCCTGGAAGCTAATGATCAGAATTGAGAAGTATTTTGAAAACATGCTGCCAACCACAAATTCTACGAGCCAGGACAAAACAATAATTTGCACCTTTTTTTTTCTTTTTATACTTTCTAACAAGTGGAATATTGGAAAGAATTTTGTAAATGGGATTGATGTTTGTAGGCACAATAGCCCTTCAAAAAAAAAAGACTAATTCACCATATTTGGCATGCATAAATACAGCGGAAGATGCAAAGTGTTACTTCAGGAATTCTGTGTTGATCAACACCTGGTAAAGAAATGTTAAGGGAGAGGTGAACTTAAAGGGTGAGAGAGTGATAGTTCACAGCATGCAAAGATAAAGATGGTAAAACAAATACATAACTCGAAGCATGCTGGAATGGCTTTGGACCCTCCTCTTCTTTGTCTCCCCACACACAAATAACCAGGCCTGATCCATCTTTCCAAGTCTTTATTCGTGGATCAAGTCGGCCACAGCATGTGGATAAAACACTTCACCACATTAACAATATTAACAATTGGTATACGGTGTTAGGCTATCAGATTACTTGAGGAGTACCATACACTTCTCCCCGCCTCTCATGTCACTGGGTTCGTCGATCCTGGCCTGCTCCGTGGCCAGGTCTGCGCCCCTTCCACCTCATCACCCGCTGCTCCGTACAAGTGTCTGGGGCGCCCTCTCCATTTCTATGCTCCTGGCGATCAGGGCCAGGCACCTCTGAGCCCTGGTATCCGGCACCCCCCATCCCGTCACTGGGCCCCGGCACCCCGTATTGATACCTGGGTTCCAAATTCATGTTTTGTGGTACCCCTCCCCTCCCTTTCCTGATGAGGCCCCGCCACCAGGAGGGCCCGCGGACCAACTCTCACCCCATAATGAGTACCGAACTGATGGCCCTCCGCAAACCCTCGAACAATTCTGACCCAATCTTATTTAAATGGACCATGCCCCCTTTGTAAACAGTCGTCCTCCTGGCCACTATGCTGCTCTGCTCCACGACATCCCCTCAAGCGCCCTCCTATTCTTATCAATGCCCTTCAGCCATTCAGCTCCCCACCAGTGTTGGAGGAGGATGATCTGGGACCAGATGACCCGAACCCCCACCTCAGTCCACAATTAGACTAAATCTGCCTTGATCCAGATGATCAGGTCTATGTCCTTGGTGGACATGATGTCATTCCTGCCCAGGTGCAGGACTACCATGTCTGGCTGTTGGCCACCTTGAAGACGGCCAGCAATCACTGGCCTCAGCTAATCCCATTGCATCCCCCTTAAGCGCTGTTGGTCTCCCCCTTGTCTTTTTCCGCATCTGAACTGAGGGTGTCCCTCCCTACAGGTGGTGCAGGTGTGCCTGTAATTACAGGTATTATTAAATCGGCATGACCCCCCCCCCCATTGAGAAACCGGCATACCCCTCGCCACACAATGGGAGGTCCCTTCCCTGATGCTGGGCCTATTATACCCCCAAAAAGGCAGCAGCTGTGGACCGCTAAACCTCCCGAGCCATCTCCCTGTCGCAACCCCACCACTGCCCTTGTGTCATCAGCTGAATCCACAGGTCTATATCCTTTCTGTCCCAGCTTAGGCTAGGTGAACCTGCCATGTTATGACAAAACTGCTCGTCATACTCAAGCAAGGCTGTCTCCCCCCCCCAAACCCTTTAAGTCTCGCAGATGCTGTCTTGGTACTTGAAGAGCCCTCTGCATTGCTCCGGGTGTTTTTCCCCCACTAAGCTGGCTAACGCCTGAAAGGCTGAGCACCAATTCGCAATTATGAGTGGGATTCCGTCTGCCTTCTTAGATAGTTTGCACTTGTTGCGGCACCCTGAGCAACTGCATTGCGTTTCATTCCGCCTAATGAGAAAGGAGAAAATATCCACGTATTTGCCTGTTCAATTATTTTTCTTTTAGCGCGGTGGGCATGTGCCTATCCAATATGCTCATGATGCAAACATATTCCGCCTGTCTGCGCTCCCAAACAGGTCCCCTTCCCCGCCATGCGCCTGTGATGTCAGGGCCCCGGCATTCCCTGGGGAAGCACCATTGGCTGGAGTGGTGCTGGAGGGGGGGGTTTTGGGCCAGTCAGAACTGGGGTCTCCTATTCCATCCATCCCCCCGGCCCCTGCTGCCCCTGTGTGCATGGCCACTGAGGGGGCAATGATCTGCAGCAACCCAGTCATACCCTGTTGTTCGCTCCTAGCCGCCCGCTCGCCCCCCCGCCCCCCTCCCCCAAACTTGGAATGCCGCTATGGCTGACATGATCTGTGCCTCAGCTCCCCCCCTCCTGTGAAGCACCCTGGGCCAGTCCCCTTTCCCCCCCCACCAGGTCCCCTTTCCACTCTCCAGCCATGCCTGCGTCCCCTGTCCTGCATGTACCAGCTCATGCCCATCTGCTGGTGCTCCCCACTGCTGTCACCTGCCCCCCCCCTTAGCTCTGCCCCGTCATGCCTAGAAGAATTAACTTGGTCATACTCACCCCTCCATGCAGCTTTGCCTGATATAGGTGCCAAGCTTGCCCCTGCCAGTTCCAGTGCAGCTGCTCAGCTCACACCCATCGATGCTGTGGCTCGTATTGATTCTGTGGCTCCTCTCTGTAGCTTGCACTCCTTCAAACAAATTCAAGAGCCTGGATGCATCCTACTCTGTGGACTGCTGCCATAGCATTGACTTGGTTCACGAGGTCACGCATGCCCTGTGTGTCCTGTCCATCCCCGCTGCAAAGTTGGGGGGGGGGGGCAGATCGCTGGCCTGTTCTGCACTGTTCTGTGCTGAGGTGTGGACTCTGTGCACTGCTCCGCGCCCTGGCATCAGTTCACTCCACTGTTCCTCTTTGTGCTAGTCAAACTGTTCCCTTTCGTGCTGACGGTTTGCTCTGCTTTGTTGCAGTCTCTGACCTTGTACGTCCATCGCCTTGCTTTGCCACCTTCCTCACCTGCCCAGTTTCTGTGTCTATACTCGCCTGCTGCTTACTGGCCATTGTTCTGTCCCCCCGCTCGGCTGTTGTGATGCAGGGCTCCGCTGTCCTGATGGCTGGTTAAATGGCCCCACCTGAGTCTCCCCAAGAGCGCCCGGGGGAATCCAGCTCCAAGCAGCACTCCAATTCCTGTCCTTCAGTCCCCTTTTGTCCACGACTTGCGTGAAAGCAGGAAAAACTTGGATAGTTCAAGAGCCCAACAAAGTAGTGGTTTTTTTTATACTTGGCTGCCTGACGTGCTCCCAGCTCTTTCAGAAGAAAGCACTGTTGCTCGAACCACCAAGACGACTACTCCATCCCTGAAGTGAGCTCTGCAGGGACTGCCAGGTCCCTCAGACTTTCTCCAAGCCCACCGGCTCCCACTGTGAAGGAGCTTCCCCTCACCTCCGGACCTCTGCTTCCTTGCCTCGTCTGCTCACCACTGGAATGTCTTTCCTCCCCTCCTGGCCAGCTGTGTTAGCTGCAGAGTCGCCCTGCTGATCTGGCACTGCTCCCTTCCTCAGTGTTCTCCACTGCCCGGTTCTCTTCTTCCTGCCTCTGCATGCTCCCGGAAGTGCTGCCTGCTGCGTGTGCCGCTGTAAACCGCTGCACCGATCGCAGTGGCGGTCTGGTGTCTTCAGCTGCCACGCTTTTCCCTCCAGGGTCCGGTGAGTAGCAGGAGTAGTGGATGTCATGTGGTAGCGTGCACTGGAGTAGTGGGGTCATGGGGTAGCATGTGCTGTGCACACCGCTGTCTGGAAAGGGAGGGCAGCCCTCTATCCCCCTTCCTTTTCTTGGCACAGCTTCCCCCGCCACCCCCACCCCCATCTGAGCACGCTTGCTCCAGCCCTCTGCCCTTGGCCACCCAGTTATCGGGCCAGCCCTCCAGATTCTTTAGAGAAGAAATGAAAACTTACATGTTGCTGGCTGTAATGTGTGCTGATGTTAGAAGGCCTGTATTCAGAAAGGCTCAATAAGAGAGTCCAGCTCATCCACTGCAAACCGTGTAAACACTATAGCATTGTCATACCAGGTAAACATTAGGAGCACAACCCTAGGAGAATTGTTGACTTGAACTGGAATGTCCCAGGCACTGTTTCCTCTAAGCTGTGCGTGTGTGTGCGTGCACACACTTCGCCGAGCGAGCGCACATACTTTACGACAGAGCGCACAAAAATTACGGTTCTGATTCTGATAGAAAACAACACAGACGTCTTAAAATGCAAAAGTTGTTGTGTATTTACGGTTTTCACAAGTTCTACAATATTTTCTAGTGCAATCTTATAGACCTTCAGGATATAAGATCTTTGGTCTTAAACTTTAATTGGCGCATTGAGAAACTTCCGCTTCCTACTTTGGCTTGCGACATGCGTGAGTAGTCCAGTTGTAATCTGTAATTCGAATTGCAGTAGTACATTTTTTATTATATTGAAAACTGAAAGAAGTTAATTTTTAAAATATCGAAACCGATAGCGATGAGAGGTACAAAGCGTAAGAGAACGGCTGGAGCTTTTAAGCCTGAATGGCTTGAAGAAATTGTTGAAACGGAGACACCGAAATCTCGGTATAAAACGTGCGTTCAACTGCATGAAATATTCACTTACGAAGAGGATGATGGACTAGTCTTTTTATACTGCCGAGATGCAAAAACCATCGGAGAGTTTTTGAGTGGCAAATTTTGGGATGATGTGTGGAAACTGGACTTTCTGAAACGACATCTGTCTAGTAAGTCGCATGCTGAAAGTGTTAAGAAACTTAGAGCTAAAAATCCAAATTTAAGAGGAGGATCATTTAACTTGTTGCTTGAGAGCACTGCTGAAAAAGAGAAAAGGCAAATTAGTAATGGACGGAAGTGTTCTACACCAGAAGAAATTAAAATTCTAATTGATAGTGTTTTGCTGGTTGTTCAGATGAATATTTCCATGCTCTCTGTTCAAGATATTAATGAACACATGTCCATGTACATAACCATACCTGAAAGCTGGAGAAGCAAAAACTATTTGTTTGAATTTCTTGAAGTTATAAACATCAATGTCCAAGATAAGCTCATAGCAGATGTTGCATCAGCAGCATATCATACATTAACTATTGATGAAAGCACAAACATTTCTGTCAACAAATACTTAATACTGTACTTCAAATATCGGCCAGTAAATTCATGTCTGTATAAAAACTTCATTTGGTGGGATGCTACAGTTGGAAGCATGTGATACTGCATCAATAGTCAGTGCACTCCGGGAATTCTATGGGAAATACAAGCTTGACCTTAACAAAATGGTCATGTTTACTTCGGATGGTGCCTCTGTTATGTTAGGCAGAATAAATGGTGTTGCTGCGCAGCTAAAAAAAAACGTTTCACATTTAGTGCAGCAGCATTGTGTTGCCCATCATGAAGATTTGGGGATCTCTGAATCATGGAAGGAAGTAAAGTTGATGAAAGAAGTTGAAACTTTCATGAGAACTGTTTACACAACCTTTTGTCGATCTTCTACGAAAAGGTCACAATTGAAAGAATTAGCAGATGCTTCTGAATGCGAGTCAGTTGCTTTTAGATCTCTGAACGAAGTGCGGTGGTTATCTAGACATTTTGCTCTTCAAACAATTATTTAAAATTATGATCCATTATTAAAATACTTTGAAGAAGAGAAGGATAATGATCCCATTGCAAAGTATTGTTATAAAAAGCTAAACAGCCATCAAATCCATATAACACTGCAAATTTTGAATGATGTTTTATCTGAACTAGCTTCATTAACAATGGCATTTCAAAAACATGCTTTCAGTGGTGTTACCCTGTGCAAGATGATGAGGGCTAAGCTAAACAAAATCCGAATGCAATACTTGGGTGACACAGTAAAATGGAGTGATAATGTTAAAAATCTTCTCGACAAGATACCTTGAGACGTTTCAGTGGATACTGGTTCCACACTTATTTTCATTAATATGCTGTGTCTGCATTTAGGGGAAAGATTTCCTGAAAATAAAATTGAGGAATGGTCTGCTTTTGACTTGACAGCCATAGCACAGTGTAATTATGAATTATGAATTGAAAATGTCCGATCACTCTGCTTAAAGTACAAACAATTTCTTATGGAGGAACATATTGTTCAGCAGTACAATGACTTCAAGTTCTTAGTCGCAGAAAAAATCAAAAGCAAACTGATTAACAGTTTTCTGGATATGGTGACTTTGGCGTTTCAGAATGCTCACTTTGCAGATTTAGTGAAATTGATGGATATTGGTGGAACATTTTTGGCTTCTAGTGCAGATTGTGAGCATGGTTTCAGCTTGATGAACAGTTTAAAAACCAAAATAAGGTATCGCTTACAATTAGAACATTTGGAAATGCTGATGCGTGTTAAGAGTCATCTTCAAGATGGCGGATCAGTAGACCTTGATAAAATTTATTCAAACTGGTTAAATTTGAAAGATCGAAGAGAAAAATTTTGAGAATGAACTGTTAATAGCAAGCTCATTCTCTTCTTCCATACATAACTTATTTACATGAAATAACAATGACTTTCAATAAAAATTAACTGAAATAATACCGCATTTGTGATTGTAATTACTAGAAATTTTCCACTTCATTTAGTAATAATCTATTTTCATTTAATTTGATTAAAACCAATGTGGTGTACACACTGTATTCTGATGTGTAGTCAAATTTTAAAGTATATAACTCAGAGTGTCGTTATGTGGCACACAAAAATGTAACCTTCATTCAAAAGCTGTACAGCTGATATTTTATGCGCACACAGTCTACAGAAAATTAGAGGGAACATTGGTCCCAGGTGATCAAAACATCTTCAACGGACAGAAAGCTTGGTGCAAGAAAACAGGACATGGGGATATGGTGGTAAAGGAAAAACACATGGGGTGGCATTGCTAATAGAAGTGGTAGTGCTGAACATTATATGGTACAGCATATGGAGAGATCCAAAATGATCCTTAACATACCATGATTTAGAAAAGAGGTTCATTACTGTCATGGTATGTGCAAACTGACTCATTTGGGTATGCTGCCCAGAAGGATTGGATCAGTTTATTCAGAGAACCAGACTTCCAAATATATCCCCCTTGAGTTCTTTTGGAAAATGTTAAAAGCTATAGAATGTTGACCATGCTCCACTCCAAAAGCCCCTGCTCTTCCCCCTCTTCTCAGGCAACAGAGATGGGCATAGAAAAATTACCATAATATCTGGTGAAAGATAGTGTCAGAAGTTTCTGTTTACATAAACCCCTACTCTCACATTTCCACACTCTGCACCTCAGCCCCACCTCTGACTTCATTCCCCTCCTCATATACAGAAACATACCCCTAACATACTCGCACAAAAGCCATATCTGTACCTTCCCTCCTCCCCGGAGAAATGGGAAAATCTGACAGTTTAGTTCATATATCACAATCAAGAAACATAGCCTTTTGTTTTCACAATGCTTCCCCCACCAACACATGCAGTGATTACTCCCCCCCCCCCCAAAAAAAAACATACACTTCACAACGCCACTTAACACAGACTCCCCTACACACCATTATCCCCACACCTATTTGGTAAACACTTACAAACTCCCTACGTGATAATAGTCGTACCAGCTACTAACATACAGCTGTACCCTAAAGAGGCACTCTGCATTCCCTTATTTATTTATTTATTTATTTATTTAGCATATATTTGTATACCGCTACTTCCAGCGATCAGGAGCGGTTTGATTAAGTAAACAGAAAATGTCAGATCAATGACAGAAATTTCAAGGAATTACAGCGTGATTTACAAGGTTATGTGATAGGTTTTCAAAACAAAGCCAGTCAGTTTCATTATAGTATACAACACACAATTGTGAGGGGGGGGGGAATTTGCTTTTGTACTTTTTTACAATATATACATTTATACTTTTTACATATATACATTTTATACTTGCTTATAGTTTGGTGTGTATGTTGTTGATTTATATATTCAGAACCCTTCACTAATCTCTCCCACTCGCACCACCTTCTACCCATTCACAAACGGACCTCATCCATGCCCCCCCCCCCCTTGATAGCAAGCATGTTACCCTCTTGCCCCCACTCATACCTTCAAACAGGCAGTTGTACCATATGCGCACACATCCTAACCACAAAATCCCTCTACACTTGCACATGCTATAAATATGTTGGAAAGCATTTCCAAAGTCAGGCTTCTTCATGCTTTTCCTGCTTGTTCTGCTTTATTTTTCAGAATTATTTTCTTGAGTTATTTCCGCCTTCTTCTTTCTATAACATTTCCCATAACAACAATAGTGCCTCCCGGATGGCCCCAGGGAACTTGATGATTATAGCAACCTGGAATTTCTACCTTGATTGTAGGATTTTTGTGTTTTACCAAATTTTGCATTCAATATTGCATGTAGTGTGAATTTATTTTATTTATTTGACAAGCTTAATATACCGCTTTTCCAAAGTTCAAGGCAGTTAATATAACACAATGAACATAATAAAATCGAACAGATTTACATATAATGTGAACAGTAAACAATATGTAGGGTCTTAAGTGGGCTTATAAGAGAAGGAAGGGGGAAAGGAGGGAATGGAGGTTACATGGTCAGGATTAAAGGGAGAGGGCAAATGGTGAACGGCATTTAAGTCTTCAGGGTATAGTTCTCTGTTCATGATGGTGGTCTAAGTAGTTAAGTTATGTCTCCAAAATGCTCTTTAAACAGGTGGGTTTTAAGGAGCTTCCGGAAGTCTACAAGGTCAGTAGTGGCTTTAAAGTTAGCAGGCCAGTGCGTTCCATATGCTAGGCGCATAAAGGGAGAATGTGCGGGAGCGTGTGGTTTGGTTGAACTTTGTAAGGTCCAAAGAAAGAGCAAATAAATATTGTGCAGGGGCTCTTCTGTGATGATTATTAGGTTTCCTTATTAAAGATTGTAGGTATTCAGAGGATAGTTTGTGATAGATTTGAACGTTATTATAATAGTTTTGTATTTTATGCAGCTCATCAGCGGAAACCACTGTAGCCCTTTAAGAATAGGTGTGATATGGCAAGACCTAGGAGCTTTGATGAGAAGTATTGCAGCTGCATGCTGTGCAAGTTGAAGTGGGTGTAGGGAGCTTTTTGGAATCCCCTGAAAGATTGCATTGCAGAAGTCAAGGTAGAAGAGGATCATAGCCCGGAAGACCGTTTGGAAATCTTGGGTCTCAAGGAATGGGTGCAGCTGTTGGAGGGTTCTCATTTTGTTATATTTGTTTTTTGTTGTTTTGTTTATATGAGCTTGTAGGTTGAGGTGATTATATCAATGGTTACTCCAAGATATTGGGTTTTATGTTTGATTGTGAGGTCTGCATTATCAACTCTCAACGAAGTAAGAGGGGAGAATGATTGGTTATGAAGATTACTTCTGTTTTGCTGTAATTTATGGTTAGAGAATGCTCAGAGAGCCATAAGGCTATTGCATTGAAACAGTTGGTTATTGTTGAGGTTCATATGATCATAAATACCTATGAAAATAGCAATCTGTTATGGACAGTGAAAGTGTTCTCATGATGATTTACTATTATATGCTTCTGCAGTGATTTGTTCCTAATCCAATATAAATATCTATAGTGAGCTTTAAAACATGATTACTCAGTTTAATTGATTTTAGGATCTTTCTGTCTTGTGTAGCTGAACACAGTTATTTCTTTAAAAAGAATAATAATGGGGAGGAGGACGTGACATCACCGAGCTGAATAGAGGTGCAGAATTAGAGCTCCATCAATCCCTAGAGCTATTCAGCAGCGATTTCCTTCCCTCCCCCCCCCCTCGTGATAGCGAGGGCAAGCATGCGATTACCAGGTTGACTTCCCAGGAGGATATGATGGCCAAAAAACAGGTTGTCAACTTGCAAGACTTTGCCAATGAGCTCAAGCCGGCTCAAAAGAAGGAGCAAGGCAAGATGGCACCCACGGAACCCCTGCGGCGCTGCATGGCCGCTAGTTCATGCTGCAGAGAGAGCGACTCTGATTCAGAGGGGGATGAGCAACTTAACCCAATGGAGTTTCAGAACTGGTTTCAGGACTTAAAATCTGAAATGCTCTCCCTCCGGGAGGGGATACTGCAGTGCTGGCAAAAGAATTGAGGAAGGAACTAACGTTGTTTGGTAAGCGAGTGGAAAGTGTGGAGGCTCATCTCAAGGAGCAGAATGATGGCATCGCGGAACTAGAGAAACACATTCAGGAGCTGGAGCAGGTCAATGGAGATCTGGCAGACAAGGCTGAGAATCTCGAACTGAAGCCACCACAACAATCTGCATTTCAGAGGCATTATGGAAGAGGTGACCTATGCCGGTTGCACCACGGTGGCAGGCTCAAAGGGTTTGGGTGTGCATCACTTGTCTCTGTTTGAGCTGCCTGGAGGATATGGGCAGCGTGGAAGAGGGGGGGGGGGATGGGGGTTTAAGGGGAGGGGAAGGGTGGGCCATGAGGGGGGAATGGGGCTTTGGCAGTGTAATGGGTACTGTATGGATGGGTTCAGTTAAGGATTGTTACTATTAATGTAAAAGGGCTCCACCTACATAGGAAGTGACAATTATTATTTAAGGAACTTAATAGGCTCCAGTGGGATATAGTGGGTCCAGGAAACATACCTCCAGGTCCGGGAACAGGCCCTACTGTGGGATAGAAATTATCAGCGGGGATATTTTATTTATTTATTTATTTATTTCAGTTTTTTATATACCGCACTATTTATAATCAGCGCGGTTTACAGATGAACACAAAGACCAGAACAACAGGCTGTTCGGTATTACATATAACAGGAGTATAAACTTGGATAACATGGGAGAACTATATACATAGAATAAATATTCAATTAGTTCGATAGCATGAAAAAAACTATTTACATAAAATAGCAGTAGTGCAAGGGTCAGGAGGAGATTGTGGGTAAGTTTATGTTAAGATTAT
Organism: Ichthyophis bannanicus; assembly: GCA_033557465.1. NCBI lineage: Eukaryota > Metazoa > Chordata > Amphibia > Gymnophiona > Ichthyophiidae > Ichthyophis > Ichthyophis bannanicus. Next base: position 603,737,910 of record CM066036.1, on the reverse strand, counting down.
TCTTTTGAAATTTATGTAGGGTAAAATTTGATAAATAGGTTAAATTTTAGGGCTCTTCTGAACTGGGTTAAATCGGTTAAAGCACGTATGTCAGGTGGTAGGGAGTTCCAGAGTTTTGGGGCACAAAACATGAAGGCTCTACTCGCTGTTGATCGGCTGCAAGTTGTTATGGCCTTTGGCATTGTTAGAGTGTTTAGTGATGATTGTCTTCTGGATCTTATTGGTGGTACAGTTTGTATGAGGTCAGTTAGTGAATTGGCTGACAAGCCATGGATGGCCTTGTACGTGAGAATCAGCATTTTGAATATGAGCCTGGCTTGTATTGGGAGCCAGTGAAGCTGCTTGAGGATTGGTGTCACATGATCATTTCTGGATGCTCCATGTAGAACCCTTGCAGCAGAATTCATAGCAAGTTGTAGAGAACTTAGGGTGGATTGTGGGAGACCTTGTAGAATTGAATTGGCGAAATCAAAATGCGGCAAGATGAGTGCTTGGAAGATGGTTCTGAAATCCTCTGGGTCCAGTAAAGAGCGTAAATGCCTAAGTGTGCGTATCTTGAAGTATACAGCTCTTACTATATTGTCTACGTGTGATTTCATATCTAGTCGGTGGTCCAGCGTGACTCCGAGATATCTTATTGTTTCTTTGGTGGATAGATCAGCTCCCTTAACACTTATATGTGATGGTGGAATGAAGTTGGGGTCTCTTGTAACAAAGAGAACCTCAGTTTTCTTGTGCTGGATGCGGAGGTTTTGTGAGAGAAGCCACTCTGAGACTGCATCAAAGCACTTTATTATGGGCAGTAAATCCATTTGTATTGTGGAAAAAGGTAAATAAAGTAGGATGTCATCTGCGTATATCATACATTCAACATTGAATGATCTGATGATATTGCAGATAGGCTGCATGTATATGTTAAACATGAGAGATGAAAGAGATGAACCTTGTGGGACGCCTTGTTTCTGATGGAAGAGATTTGATTCTCCTGTTGCAGTTTTTACATATTGCATTCTAGTGTTCAGGTAAGATTTACACCATTCAAGTGCTGAACTACTGATGGCTTTTTCCTTCAGCCGTGTAATGAGTATATCATGATTTACCGAATCAAATGCAGCTGCTATATCTAAGAAGATTAGCACAACGCCTTGACGGATGTTGTCTATACTGGCGAGTATGTTATTGAAGAGGGTGGTGATAAGTGTTTCTACGCCATGATATTCTCTGAAGCCATGTTGAAAATAGTCAAGAGGGGCTGCGGAATCTATGTGGTCTTGAATTTGACGTTGTACCTCTTTCTCAAAGATTTTTGCTAGGAGGGGAATGCTGGCAATAGGTCTGTAAGAGTCAGCCTTTTTTGGGTCTAGTTTGTTTTTTTTAGCAGTGGTCTAATGGATGTGAGCTTTAGAGCAGATGGGAAGGAGCCGGTTGTAAATGAAAGGTTCATGATTCTTGCAATGAACGGGCTAAATGTACTTCGCAGGTCCTTTATCCAGAAGGCTGGGCAGGGATCGGTTTGAGCGGTGGTGGTATTGAGTGAGGTGATTGTGTCTTCAATAAATTTAGCTGAAGGAGTGATAAGTGTAGACAAGGAGTTTTGGCAGGTTGTTTCTTGTACATCTGTTTTCAGTAGCTCATCCGTCTGTATAAGTTTAGATTGCAAGTAATCAGCAAAATCTTGAGGGTGGATCTCCTCCTTTTGTTCTGAAGATGGTTCCATTGATAGTGATTTTACCAGGTTGAAAAGATCACGAGGTTTGTTCAATGATCTTTTAAGCGTATCAGTGTGATATTGCTGCTTCTTGTTTTTGATTGCTTCGCGGTGAGCTGCTAAGTAGAGATTGTAGTGTTCGTCAGTGTTCGTCAGTGTTCGTCTCCAGCGTTTTTCGAGTCTCCTTAAATGCATAAGTGAAGACCGCAGCTCAGGAGAGAACCATGGTGCGGAGTTTCTTTTCTTTGATATGTTTTTCTTGTGTGGTAAATGAGAAATGGACTTGAGGCTGTTGTTCCAGGCTTCAATTGACTCGTCAAGGTTGAGCGTTGTATTGTTGAGGAGTGGTTGAGTATTTGTCAGTATAAAATCCTTGTTGAAGGGCCGAAAGCTTCTTGTTAGGGCTCTTGGTGTGTTGTCAAGGTTTTTGTAGTTTATGGGATGAGTGTTACCCAAGGGAATTTGTAGGTTTATGAGTTTGTGGTCTGACCAAGGTACATCTGTGATAGACTTTATAATGTTGCTGCTTTGTGCAGGAGCAGATTGTGGAGCGAATACCATATCAAGAATGTTTCCTTTGTTATGTGTAGGTTCCATGATTAATTGTTGATACCCAAGATTTTCAAAGGCATTGATGAGTGAAGAGGACTGATGTTGCTGCAGAGAAGGGAGATTGAGATCTCCCATTATCCAATTAGGAGTGTTGAGATTAGTGGTATTGGCAGCTAAGTCTAGAATGGTGGGAAGGTCATCCGTAGAGCTTGAGGGAGCTCTGTAAACCAGGTTTATGGAGCATTGCTTGTTAGCTATGGTGATTATATCCAGATTGTTTGAGCTGTAGGAGTTAGTCGTATTGAAAAGGAGTTCAGACTTGGTGAGAATGAGTGATCCTCCTCCTTTCTTGTTTTCTCTGTGTGTTGTATGTATAGAGAAGTTTGGTGGAGTGAGTTGGTTAATGAGGACATTATCTTCTTTTGATAGCCATGTTTCAGTGATCAAAAGTGCGTCAAGATTGTGATGGGTAACTAAATCTTGGATTACAGGCCACTTTTTCCGAATAGAGCGGGCATTTATGAGAGCACATTTTAAGCTTTGGGAAGTTGGGGAACCTTGTTGCTTGGGGTTACTGGTTTGTTGTATCGCAATGTGGATCAAGTGGGAGTGTCGTATGCGAGCATCCTTAGCTGGATAATGGTGAGAGTTGCTTGACCATTTTTTTTCCGTGGTTTTTGTGGATAGGGATGTGATTGATGGAGGGAGAGTATGCCGAGGAGATACCGAGCCAATCTGTGAGAAGATAAAAACTAAGAAGAGTGATGAGGTGAAGAGACATTTTGGATCCTTATTGAGGAAGTTTCTAGGCTTGTGAGTCTGATTACTAGTTGTGGTGAGAATTGATGCGGGCTGTATAGGGGTCACAATGGCTAAAAGAAGTTATAGCACAATACAGGCAATTGTAGCAAAGGATTAATGGCACAATACAGGCAACTGTAGCAATGGAGTTATGGCACAATACAGGCAACTGTAGCAATGGAGTTATGGCACAATATAGGCAACTGTAGCAATGGAGTTATGGCACAATACAGGCAACTGTAGCAATGGAGTTATGGCACAATATAGGCAACTGTAGCAATGGAGTTATGGCACAATACAGGCAACTGTAGCAATGGAGTTATGGCACAATACAGGTAACTGTAGCAAAGGAATACTATCAATGATAATATATGAGATTATATTGAAGATAGTGCCGAGCTTAGTTTGGTCAGACAGATAGTGTATACTTGCTGTGCATTTTGACGGTAGACTTGTAGGTGGATGAGGGGTGGTCCTGTTGTAGGATTGGAGTGGAACTGTGTATTCTTGGATGTTTCGTGGGCCTTTGAGAGGGCCTTTGCCTAAGGGCCGTGCCAAAGGGCCCTCTGGCGAGGCCCTCAGGCGCGGGCCCGCCAGGCGTGGGCGCGCCTGATGGCGCGAACTTTTAAAAGCTCTGCTGCAGGCCCCGATTGGGGCAAAGATGTTCCGGTGCTCCTCCTGCCGCCTGAGGCTCGATCCCCCGACTGGGGAGAGCTGATGACGGCGGCGGGTCTAAAGGGACCACGCGCCCGATGGCGCGAACTTTTAACAACTCTGCTGCAGGCCCCGATTGGGGCAAAGATGTTCCGGTGCTCCTCCTGCCGCCTGAGGCTCGATCCCCCGACTGGGGAGAGCTGATGACGGCGGCGGGTCTAAAGGGACCACGCGCCCAATGGCGCGAACTTTTAACAGCTCTGCTGCAGGCCCCGATTGGGGCAAAGATGTTCCGGTGCTCCTCCTGCCGCCTGAGGCTCGATCCCCCGACTGGGGAGAGCTGATGACGGCGGCGGGTCTAAGAGAAGGGGGAGTAAGTCAGGAGGGATCACTATATTGCCAAATTCTCTTCCCTTTGAAGATGGGGGGGGGGGGGTAGGATGGCTATGGATGCAGAGGGCAACTATCAAGGGGAATGTGCAGGCAAAGACCTTGATGGTGGTGAGTGCATATACATCTAACCAGGGTCAGGGGCTTTTTTCGATAGAATGGGGCTGGAGCTGTCCGGGTTTGTGAGGGGGACAGTTGTAGTGGGGGGGGGGGGGTATTTTAATGTTGTGTTGTGCCCACATGTGGATAGACTGGGGGAGTTTGGGAGCAGGGGAGAGAAAACATAGGCAGTGTCTGAAGGAGCTTATGCACCTATGTTAGGGGATAGCAGGAGGGAGTGTTGCTCTCGCCGTTGGTCCTACGCATACTTCTCTCCATCTCACCAAACTTGCTCCCATATTGATATGCTCTTGGTAGGTAGGAACTTCCTTACAGCAGTGGAGTGTGTGGAACAGGAACGCATAAGTTGGTTGGACCATGGTCTGGTCTGGATGAAGGTGGAAAGATGGAGCCTTTAGAAGGAGCGGAGTTTCTGGAGAATGAATGACAGCATTTTTCGGGATAAGGGACTAGTGTGTCAATTGAAAAGGATATTTCAGAGTACTTTGAACATAATCAGATAGAGGTTCAAGCTGATATTGCGTGGGATGCTTTTAAGGTATACCTTTGGGGTAGGTTTGTTATGTGGAGAGCTCAAAAAGAATTGTGCCAGCAGCATTGAAGCGGAGATATGCCCAGATTAAGGAGCTGGAGGGTGAGCTTAGGAAATGTGGGGATAAGGAGTGTTGGAGCAAGCGTGAATGTGGGTGTGAAACCTCCAGCTTGAAGAGTTTACTTTTCAGCTACAGTGGTATTATAAGCATGGGGACAAGCCGGGCAAGTTACTGGCCAGGAGTCTCAAAGCTTAACTGGCTTTAAAGGTAGTGATAGTAAGGCTGCGTAAGGGAGGGGGGGGGGGGGATGATGCAATCCGGGTGGAATTTGAAGAGTTCTACCAAGTGTTATATCGGAGAGAGGGGGATGAAAATCCAGAAGACGTGGCTTGCTACCTCGAGGGTGTGCCTCTACCCTCGCTATCAGAGGAAGCCAGGGAAGATAGGACCAGCCAATAACTTTGGAGGAGGTACAGGAAGGTTATACATGGGCTGGCAAACAATGTCCCTGGGACTAGATGGACTAACTTCTAGGGTGTATAAAAACTTTTGTGATCAGCTTGCCACAGTTCTGGTGGAGGTGTTTCATGGTGTCTTAGAAGAGGGGCAGTTGCTCTCGTCACTTGGGCAAGCAGGGATTAGCATGATATTGAAGCCAGGGAAGGATGCGACACAGTGTGCCTCATATAGACCCATCTCACTGTTAAATTTAGATGTGAAAATTTTGGCTAAGGTATTGGCGAATCCTATGGACGTTTTTATGTCTACCTTAATTAATGCGGACCAAACAGGCTTTATTAAGGGACGACTGGCTGCAGACAATGTGAAAAAGGTAGTCCATTTGTTTTGGGTAGCTCAGGAAGAAAAGCTAAGGGTTATGGCCCTGGTAGTGGATGCGGAAAAACATTCAATAGGGTGGGGTGGGAGTTCCTTTGGGCATCCCTGAAGAAATTTGGGGTAGGGGACCATTTTACCCAATGGGTATGCGGTATGTACATGCAGCCTGTAGCCACGGTGAAGGTAAATGGGAGTTAGTCTGAGATCTTGGGGCTGGAGCAAGGTGCATGACAGAGATGTCCGTTCTCCCCACTGTTTGCACTCTCCATGGAGCCTCTGGCCAAGAGAATTTGGCAGAGGGAGGATTTTGTAGGGATCAGAGTAGGGGAGGAGCAGCAAAAAATTTCATGGTTTGCTAATGATGTTCTGCTGCTTCTCTCTGAATTGGAGACGACCTTGGGGGGGCTGCAAGAGGAGTTGGTTAGGTTGCAAAGGGTGTCTGGTTTCAAGGTGAATTTGGATGAAACAGGCTTTAAATGTCACACTCTCAGCAGCTGAGGAGGCAGAGTTACGTAGTGTTTTTCCCTTCAAGTGGACCTCAGGGCATTTGGTGTACTTGGGGGGGGGGGGGGGTAAAGATTGGGCCAGATCATTTGAATCTGTACCAATTAAACTATTCCCCCTTGTGGAGGGAGATTCTTGGTGAAATGGAGCACTGGATGAGGCTTCCACTGGCCTGGTTGGGGCGGATAGCTTGCATAAAGATGATTATTTTTCCTAAGGTCCTTTATTATTTTCAGACGTTGCCTGTGGCGACCCCCTTTAGGAGAGTTGGAGTGGGTCCAACGCAAGATTTTTCATTATACTTGGAAGAGGCGACTGCTGAGGGTGGCATGGTCAGTGCTTTACCACCTTAAGAAGCAGGGAGGGTTGGCAGTCCCTAGCCTTTATTGATATTATGTAGTGGCGCAGCTGCATAATGTAGTGAGCTAGCATGATTGGCATAGGAGGAAATGGGTACAAACAGAAGACCACTATACGAAGGGAGTCCCTATACAGCATTTGCTGTGGGTGCCAGGGAGGGGAGGTTAGGGTGCATAACCCTTTTGTGCGATATACGGAACAGCTATGGCGATGGTCCCCCTGTTTCAACGGTGGGAGAGAGAGGGGCTTGGCTTCCTGATACAGCTCTGCCCAGAAGGGGAGATGGCCTCATTTGCTGACCTACAGGAGAAATTTGGGGTGGGCCCTAGAGATATTTATGGATAATTTTTATTTATTTATTTATTTTACATCTCTTATATACCACACTATTCATTATCAGTGTGGTGTACAATAAAACAGAAACTTTATACCATGCAGAAGGACCGCATGGTGTTTACAGTGAACAAGATATAGAACTTGGGGTTAACTGGGGAAACATATCTACAGTTTATTTACAATGAAGTCCGTGTTACGGGCTGATGTCTATTCAGGACTAATCTGATTGCGTTGGCTGTCTCTTATCAGGTATGTTCTTTGGTACGATTGTCTTGCTGGGTTCTGGATAGTGTCTTAGGAATAAATGATGTTTCAGTGCTTTCCTGAATTGGGTCAGGCTGGTCATGACTCTCATGTCTGTGGGGAGGGCATTCCAGGCTATGGGTGTATAGATCGTGAAGGCCCTATTGGAAGTTGCTTTCGTGCACGTTGTCATTTCCTTTGGGGTTTTTAAGGTGTTCGACATTGTAGATCTTCTGATTCTGTTTGGGGGTGCAAAGTGGATCATTTTGTTAATGGATGTGGGGGGATGGTTGTTTAGGGCTTTGAAGGTCAAGACTAAGATTTTATAGATTAATCTAGCCTGGATGGGTAGCCAGTGGAAACTCATCAGGATTGGTGTGATGTGTTCTGCCCTTGATACCCCAACTAGGACTCTTGCAGCTGTGTTCATTGCAAGTTGGAGCGGGTGTAGCGTTGATTGCGGGAGTCCATATAATATAACGGCGTAGTCAAAGTGCGGGAGTATCAGGGCTTGGTAGATTGTTCTGAAGTCACTGGGATCTAGTTGTGCTCGAAGCTGTCGGAGTGACCATATCTTGTAGTATATTGTTTTTACCGAGTTTTTTATGTGTGTTTTCATGTCCAGTCTTTGGTCTAGCGTAATACCGAGGTATCGAATTGTGGATTTGGTTAACAGTTCTGCGTTCTTGACTTTTAGTACAGATGGGGGGGGGGGGGGTAAATTCTTTGCTTCTGGTGATGAAGAGGACATCTGTCTTATGGTTGATCCTAAGGTTTTGCATATACAGCCAGTCCTCAACTGCATTGAAACATCTTGTTAGCGGGGAGAGGTCTGGATGATGAATTGAAAATGGCATGTATAGGAGGATGTCATCTGCGTATGCCAGGCAGTGTACACCGAATGATCGGATCAAGGCACAGATAGGCTGCATGTAAATGTTAAACATCAGGGCAGATAGTGCTGATCCTTGGGGCATACCTTGCTTTTGTAGGAAAGGTTTTGAGGTTGTGGTGTTAGTCCTCACATGTTGCCATCGGTTGGATAAATAGGGTTTACACCAGTCTAGAACGCTGCCTTGTAATCCCTTTTCCTCGAGACGTTGTATGAGTATTTCATGGCTCACAGAGTTGAATGCTGCTGCAATGTCCATAATGTCTGGCACGGCTTTGCCCTCATTTTTATCAATGCTTGAGATTAAGGTATTGAAGAGTGTGGCAAGGAGGGTTTCAACACTGTGTGCTTCTCTGAATCCGTGTTGTGCTGGGTCAAGTGGTGCTTCGTTGTCTATATGGTGTTGGATTTGGCGGAGTACAACCTTTTCTTAATTGCAAGCAAGGCATTGGTTGGGTACCAAGGGCTGGGGGCAGGCTATAGAGCAAGGCCTGTCAGACTCTGAGTGTCTCTAATGGTACCCGGCCACTAAGCAGCAGGGTATTTAAAAAATGTATAAACTGCTACTGGGGAGGGGGGCGACCAAGGCAAAATTCCAGATACTGTGGGAAGGGGATCTGGGTAGGGAGCTGGACGAGCAGCCGTGGAGGAAGATCTTTAAAAGAATGGGCTGATATCAGCTTGACATGTCAAAAACAACTACAAAGTTTTATACCACTAGTACTTGACCCCGGTTAAATTGCACAAAGTGATCAAGGGATACTCGAACACATGTTGGAGAAGGTGTGGGGCAGTGGGGGATTATCGTCATATATGGTGGGATGCCCCTGAATAGCAGAGTCCTGAAAGGGCATGTGGGGGGCAGTTCGAGAGTTGGTGGGGTTGGAGGTGGAGTGTGGCATAGAAGGGATGCTGTTGGTGATAGGGGGAGGGGGTTGGCAGGGAGATAAGGGTAGCTGAGTGTGAATATGTGTTCTTGCAGTGTACTGTGAAGTTGCTGTATATTGGAAGTCAGTGCTAGTGCCTGCGATTCAGTATTGGCAAAATCAAATGTATAATATGTTTATTATGGAAAAATTAACAGCTCTTCATCTGAATAGGCTCCTGATGTTTGAATGGGTATGGGAGCCGTTTGTGACCCAGCATATGGGGCAATTATGATTGTTCACTTCCAGTGGCCTGGGGGGGATGTTGGGCTATGTTGTTAAAGTTATATAATAGCTGTTATATGTTAGGGGAAAAACCTGATTAATAAACAAAAAAAGAATATTAATGGGAAGAGGATATTGACATGTTTAATATTAGATTGATCAAGCCATTTTTACTTGAATAATTGATGAATGTTGAATTTTCGTATCGCATGAAGATTTGCTCATTCCTCCTTATTCTTACTACTAATATGTGTTGATTTGGATTTCAGGTTTGCCACAATGACCCCCAAGACCTGAATAGGTTTCTTTATTCTTTCCATGCCAGTCAGTTGATTTCAGTAGCAGAAGCTGTCAAGGCTCCCAACATTCTCCTTTGTGGCAGTAACAGCGCAGTGTTGCATTGGTCCTTTTCATTTCAAGGGTAGGGAGGTCATATTGGCATGTTGAAAGAGGAGGGACATTGGGTTGATTCTCTCACCCCCCTAATGCTTATGGGGGGAGGGCAGTTCTTCATGCATTCCAAATTTGGTAATGGCCTACATCCTGTCAGGTTGGCATTTGCTTACTTTAAAATGATTGGATAATTGGCAGTGTAATGTAATTGTATTCATTTGATAAACTTATGAAAGTTATATTGCCAATTTTTAAACAGCAGGTTCTGGTTTTTTTTTCTGAAAACAAGGTGCTGTTATAATTTCCTTGCTCTAACGCTTTTGAAATGAGCACAATGTACTCAATTATTTTGGAATGTGGATCTTCAAGCCTTCCACCCGGAAACCCAGAAGACAAACTGTTTCTTCATCGACTAAAATTTCATTAGGGGGTTCTCTCCCCCCTCCCCCCCTCCATTTATTTTTCAGGTAGTATTTCAGGTCACATACTTGACCAACAAGAAAAGCTGTTTGCTGTGTTAAAGCAGTTTTTAAGTGAGTGTCTTTGCACATTTTCTTTAAAAGAAAACTGTTTTCTTTGAAATAGCAAGGATGCCAAAAGCCTCTCCGTGCTATAAGTAGCACGAAAACCTGTCTGAGCTGTGTGCAACAAATCATATTCATCCTAGCAATCACTGAAGTTGAATAGCTACCACTGCCTCCAAAAAGTTTACTTGCTCTTGGGTGATAGCCAATGAATAATGCCCACTGGAGCTTCTAACTGAGCACCTGTGGGGCAGGGATCTAGCTTAAAATGACTCTTTGCATGTTTATCAATTGCTGTACTGTCTTAAAATGAACTAGATCAAATGGTCCCCACTGAGAGTTAGCTGTAGTAGTTTCTATAGGTTTTATTAAATCTACTTCTTTTTTTTTTTAAAAAATTAACCATCAATCATGATACCAGAAGCAGGTTTGAGAGACGGAAACTATCAGATTTTCCACCTTTACACATACCTCTAAAATAGGTGGCTAACTCATTTGCTGTTTAAATCCTGCTTGTCATGAGAATAGCTCAAAGGATTAGGCTTTATCATGGTATTAACAACTCTAAATGAAGACTTTGTTCTGATCTTGGGCTATAACTGTTGCACAGTAGTTTCTCTTCGCTTCTATTAAGATAGTTTTCCTTATTCTGCTAATGGGTTATGCTTCCTTGCAAGGAGGTGGAGGCAGACTTGAGCAACTTAGTGATGTCATCACTAGATATATATGCTGGTGCACAAATGAGAGAAGTCAGTATTTGTTTGCCTCCAGCAGGTTTCAAGGTGCAGATAGATCTCTCTCCTGGCCCACACCATGATGCTGTGGTCTGTGTGACTGAGATTCATGGGCCCAATGTTGCTCGAAGCTTGGGATGACACTCTCCTTGAGCCAGCAGCCACGGTTTCCAGAACTGGTGGGTCTGAGAAGAGCAAGAGGACCACCCCCATGGGGCCCCTGAGGGGAACTAGTAAGTCAGGCTCAGGCTCCCCCTTCCTTCTTGCTGTCCTTGATCTGTATTCTTTTTATTGTCTTTCCTGTTTTTCTGTGGGGGGTTTTTTCTTCCCATTGATTTCAATGGACTGTATTTGGTTCTTTTGCCACTTTGCAATAAGGCAGCTAAAAAAAAAAAAAGTTTTTGCTTAACAGCTGAGCCTCCCATGTGTGTGGGGTGTTTGAAACTTCCCTGGCATCTGACAGGTGCTGGGATTCCCTTTTTAGAACTCATTTCCTTATTGTCTCTCCAGTCCAGTCCCGCATCTCTGGGTAGTATACCTCTTCCAGCAGCTTGGAGACTGAACATGTCATCTTTTTGGAGACTGAGCATGTCATCTTTTCTGCATAGTATACATATGCAGCTGGCACCACCTACCAGCCCCAGTATGCTCAGTCTCCAAGCAGCTGGAGGAGGTAGTGAACCAGGGTGCTGGACTCACTGAAGGGACAACTAAGGAGATAGGTTTAGTTAGAGTTTGCTTTATATGTCCCCTGTTAAGATGCAGGTTTCTTTGTTTTTAAAAGCAGAAGTAAATAGATAAATAAATAAATAAGAAGGAACAGAGAGATCCCGGGGGATAACAGGGTTGAGGGGAGGATAATCCTCCTTCCCCCTCTCCCCCCCCCCCAGGATTTTTTTTGGGGGGGAAGGAGTTCTGTGGGTGCCTTCCTCAGTCCAAATCTTCTGGCGGCTCCTGAACCCGTTATCGGGTGAGGCACCACCACAGGGGGCTGCAGTTGACTGACAGGAGTGAAAGTTGGCAGCCCCAAGTCGCCCTCCTCAGCGCCGAAGCCGGGAAGGAAGGCTGAGCACGAGGGGTAGAAAAGCCATGTGGCAAAGAGGCTCCAAGGTAAGAGTGGTGGGGGAGGGGGGCAGCAGGAACCTCTAGCAACCACCAGAACATGAGGAGACAGAGCGACCTGCAGCCGCATGTTTGGGAGCCTGCAGTGGTGTGGGAACCCCCCCCCTGCTGCATTTAGGCATGATTTCTTCTTATTCAGGCCCGCATGTGTTTAACCCCGTGCTGTGTTTTGGGTGCCCGGGAGAGATGCACTGTGCTAGGGATCCTTTTACCTACCCAGGTACAGATTGAGGGCATTCCTGGGGAGTGCCCCCAGCCCTTCCCACCATGCCGGCCAGACTGCAGTACCTGGTATAGGATGATGTCAAGGGGGGGTGAACCCCACTTAATCCTTAAGCATTCCTTGTGTTATACAGCTCAAAACTTATTCAGTGCACAATGACTTGATGCAGACCTGTGGGAAAAGCCTAATCAGATATGCCATTGTTGCTGGGTGGATTTCAGAGTGCTGTTGTGCCTGTTCAGGTGATCTAAGTGACAGTTGGTTGATACATTGTGACTTTCTCCTGAGAAGGGTCAGATAAAAAGTCAGAGACAGAAATAAATGAAAGATAAGTGGGGGAAGGGAAAAAAAGTGCTGTATATAGGTTTGTATCAGCTACAGCTCTGTGGAAAACAGGAAGTACCTGCATACAAGAAATCTATGTAATTTGAAAGATAGTCAGTCAGTGGATAGGAGGCAAATGAAATCCTTTCATCTGTCTATGCTCATTGATTAACCTGACATGATCATCCCTTGTCTCTTAGCCCAGATTATGTACCTATAAAATGTGTAATATTGCTTGCAAAGGAAGCTGTACTCCCTTATAGCCATTTGTAGTATTAGAATAAAAACCTAAACTTTACTCGGAAAAAGTGTCAGTTTGATTGGATCAGTGCAAGGTCCATTTCATATCTTTAAGATACAACACCACAGCGCAATCTAAAAATTCCCAAGATACGCAGTCCCCGATGGGGTGTGGTCTCGGAGGCAGGCGTCTGCCTAGACTGCATGCAAGAGGCTGTCATGGGAACAGGGCCTGCAGAATGAGATGAGGCAGAAGAGTCCCTCCCAGTTGCAAGAGACCCTGGGGGCTGGGGCGCCATATTACCTTCAACGGATCCGGCCCCTGGTCCCTGCACGTTTCACAGACCATCCACCCCTCAAGCCCAGGGAGCAATAGGGCTCCCGGGAGAGTTCTCACTGGAGTTTGTCTTACTTTTGCATAAGGTGTTTTGCCTATGACAACAGGGCTTGGAAAGTGGCTCCTCAGCCCCGGAACAGAGGGCTAAGAGGGTGTCAGACGCAAAAGAGCACAAGTCAGGAGCAGTGGTGTCTAAGTGGGCTAGAGGCTTAGAGGAGTGGCAGCAATCGCCGTTGTTGGAGGGGCTGGATAGGGAAGACCATGACACAGAGCTAGATCTGCAGGAGGAGTTGGAAGAAGGAGAGAGCCCAGAACAGGAGGATCAGGCCCAGATTGTTCGGGTTTTCCGCTGGGAGGAGCTACTGACACTCATCTTTATGCTTGTTTATTCAATTTCTTGATATACCGCCCAGGCCGAAGGGTTTACAATCAAAGCGGTTTACAATCGCTACAAACTGGTACTGATACAATTCCTCGTCCCCAAAGGGCTCACATTCTAGGTGTAGATTGGAGTCCCTCAAGGCCCTGCATATGCCTGCTAACCTCCCGGCAGAGGAAGAGGCGCTGGCATTGTTCCAGGCAGTACAGAAATCGCAGAAAGTCTTCCCAGTACTTGGAGTAGTAGGACAGGTGATCCAGGATGAGTGGGATCTGCCAGAGGCTGGCCTTAAAGGGGTGCAAGCCATGACGCATCTATACCCGCTGCCAGAGCAAGAATGAGCTCCTTTGATCGCCCAAAGTGGACGCAGCGGTATTGGCAGCAGTAAAAGAGACCTTGACTTGTCTCCTGCAGCTGCGAGCCGTGGAACTAGTTCCGCAAGACCAGTACATCTGCAGTCGATGCTTCATGTATTTCGTGGTGCCCAAAAGAAAGGTTCCCTTCGCCCACTTCTCGACTTCGAGGGCATGAACTGCTGTCTCCGGGTACCGCATTTTCATATGGAAATGCTGCGATCAGTAATAGGGGCGGTAGGAAGCGGAGAGTTTTTGGCAACTCTCGATCTCATGGAGGCGTATCTGCACATTCCCATCCATCCAGAACATCAGCAGTTTCTCCGCTTTGCGGTGCCAAGGGGCCATTTCCAGTTTTGAGCGTTGCCCTTCGGTCTGGCAACCGCCCCCTGTACTTTCACCAAGGTCATGGTGGTGATGGCGGCAGCTCTCCGCAAGGAAGGGGTTCTCATCCACCCATACCTAGACGATTGGCTGATCCAGGCGAAGTCCAGGGATGATAGCAAAAGAGCAACAGCGCGGGTGGGAGAGTTCCTTCAAAGTCTCGATTGGGGGTTCATCCTGGCCAAGAGTTAGTTATGGCTGGCCTAGGAGCTAGAGCATTTGAGAGCGTGCTTTGATACCCACGTGGGCAGGGTTTTCCTGCTGGATTGCCGGGCGCAGGAGCTACAGCAGGGGATACAGCAGTTCCTGAAGATGGCAAGACCATCAGTGTGGCATTATTTGCAGGTTCTGGGGACCATGGCAGCCACTCTCGAGCTAGTCCATGGGCAAGGGTGCACATGCATCTGCTGCAGAGGGCTCTGCTCTGTCGATGGTCCCATCAGAGTCAGCCCCTGTCCCAAGTACTCCCCTACCCGCGGAGCGCCAGGAGAGCCTTCAGTTGGTGGCTGCATGTGGGGATCCTGGAAGGAGTCCCTGGTGTGGGTTCTGCTGATGACCGATACCAGCCTGTCAAGTTGGGGAGCCCATAGCGAAGGACGCTTTGTTCAGGGACAGGAGTCCGCAGGAGGCCCTGTGGTCGATCAACAGGCTGGAGATGCGAGCGGTGACCTTGGCGCTAGAAAGTTTCGAGCCATGGTTGCAGGGGAAGGTGGTCCAAGTCCTCTTGGACAATGTAACCTTGGTGGTTTACATCAACCGGCAAGGAGGCATGGGCAGTGCAGCCCTGGAGGAGGAGGCCGAAAGGCTGTTCGTATGGGCAGAGATTCTTCTCCAGGTGTTATCGGTGGCACCCATAGAGGGGGTTGACAATGTGATGGCAGACTACCTCAGCCGAGTGCGCATGGACCCTGGAGAATAGCGGCTCAATCAGGAGGTGTTTGAGCAGGTGGTCTGCCAATGGGGCACACTGGTCATAGACCTAATGGCAATGTTCGAGTCAGCCAAGGCTTGCTGGTTTTTCAGCAGAAGGAGAGGATGTCCGAGGGCCTGGATGCTCTAATTTAGCAGTGGCTCAAGGAGGGTCTTCTCTGTTTTTCCCTCGTGGGCGCTCATAGGCCGGTTGGTGCAATGGATAGAGGCGCACTGGGGATTTGTAATTCTGGTGGCACCAGACTGGTCAAGGTGCCCGTGGTATACTGACCTGATTCGGATACTGGCAGATTGACTGACTGGTGGCTTCCGGTTCGGAAGCATCTCGACGCAGGGGCCGCTTTGCATGCCCCTGTTGGATCAATTCTCACTTACAGCATGTCTCTTGAAAGGGCGAGGTTGAAGAAGAAAGGATAATCGGGCTTGGGGATAGTGACCTTGCTACAGCTCCAGAGGAGGTCTATGAACCTGGCGTGCATCTGCATAGGGCACATCTTTGAATCCTTTGAGCCATTGAGTCGAGCTTCCCTGAAGGATTTGACTCTGAAAATGATATTCCTGATGGCGATTTGCTCGGCACCCAGGATTTCGGAGCTTCATACCCTCATGCCAGGAGCCATTCCTTCTCCAAGCAGAAAGTGTTCCTGCGCCCGGTACCTTCATTTTTGCCCAAGGTGATGTCAGCATTTTATGTAAATCAGGCCATTTCCTTACCTGCTGTGGCGAGCGTTGATGTAGGCGAGAGTGGATATGGGCCCTGCCACTCCACAGCTGTGCCACCTGGATGGTAAAAGAGTCCTGTGAAGGTATGTGAAAAGGGCATCGTTCTTATGGAGATCGGACCATCTGTTGGTTCTGTTTGGCGGGCCGCGCAAAAGTGAGGCGGCAGCTAAGGCCTCCATTTCCAGATAGATCAGTGAGGCAATCATGTCAGCATACATCTTGAAGGGTAAAGCAGTGCCTGTGGGGTTGCGGACGGATTCCATGAGGACTCAGGCAGCCTCGTGGGCAGAGTATAGTTTAGTTCCGCTGGTTGAGATCTGTAGGGCGGCATACTTTTTCTTTACATTTTCACCTGGATGTCCAGATGGTGGGGGACGCTGGTTTCAGATCAGTAGTGCTTCAGGCTGGTTGTGCGGGTCCCTCCCGTTATTTTTACTGCTCTGATATATCCCAGAGGTGTGGGACTGGACTGGAGGGACGATAAGGAAAGAGAAATTAGACTTACTTGCTAATTGTTTCTTGAAGAACTCCAGTCCAGTCCTGGAACCCTCCCTGAGTGCTTTTTGTGTTAATCTGTGCACTTCCTCCCTTGGTGGAGGAAGTGGCCAGGGGGGAGGGTGTGTAATCAGCGTTTGGGGGGGGAGGCGGACCAGAAGAACTGTCGGTTGCTCGCTCCTCGCTGGTTGGAGTTGCTCGGGCGCTCAACAGGTAGGCCTCCCCATCCTGGAGGAGGGGACGGGGTATCCTTCCCAGGGGATGGAGGGGGTACTAGTTTATGTAGACATAGAAGTGTTTGTTGCGTGTTTAACTACTTATTTGTTGCTCCTCTGAGTCTGCTTTGTCAATAGGTACTGGGACTGGTAGGCGGTACCAGCTACATATGTACACTAGTGTCATCAAAAAGATGACATGCTGAGTCTCCAAGCTGCTGGAAGAGGTACACTACCCAGAGGTGCGGGACTGGACTGGAGTTCCTCAAGGAACAACAATTAGCAGGTAAGTCTTATTTCTCTTTGTCGTGGCTCTGGCTTCTTTTTTGGTGGGGAGGGCTTTTCATGGTCTCTTTATTTTTTTTCCCCCCCTTTTGCTGCTCAGTCATGTGACCCAGTGCTGCGACCCCCACCCCGCCCCCAAGTGCTGCGACCCCCACCCCGCCCCCAAGTGCTGCTTCCTTTTGCCCCTTTGTGGCTGTAATAATTGGGCATTTTTTTTTTTTTTGCATTTTGGGACCCCCCTTATCAGGGCCTGATGCTGTTTCTGTGGCCCATGCTTCTCCTTTGGTTTTTTTTATCCCCTGCTGATGGGCACCACAGCTATTTTGAGATGGCTGCTTGGTCCTGGCGGAGGCAGAGTGGCCCTAGCCTCAAGCCTGTATACCCTCATTTTCAATTGGAACTCCTCTGACTGTTTTCAGTCTTTTCTAACTGCCTGGTAGCCCCTGTTGTGGATCCTGATGCCCAGGCTTCCCCTAAAGGGGACCTGGGGACTTCAAGAGCCTCTGTCATGGGGAGCAAGGCTCCCACTTCACCCTTGCACTTATCCTTTTCTCTGAGAGCCCAGCCTTATTTCCTACAGGAGTTGGTTGAGAAGCTCAGAAGAAATCCCTTCTCTAGAATGTAAATCTGAGAGGACATGGTGATTCCCCTGATTGGAAACTAGGATCTCTGTGATCTGCCTCTTTTGAGAAAGGATCCCTTTTTCTGTCCTTTCAGGACCACTATGGTGGCTCTATACATAGTAGAGCTTGCCCTCAGGTGAGGTTAGCTACTGGGCCCTCCCCTTTTCTTGGAGGGTATCTGGCCTCCTGCTGCATTTTTTCCTTTGCTTTTCCCTATGCACTGCTGCATAGGATATTGGGAAGAAAACCCCTGAGTTGGCCCTAAGAGTCATACAGTCCTGTTGGCTGTTCCCTTCTCTCAAGCTCCCTCGTTCAGAGGGTCAAGTTCCTCCCTAAGAATGTTGTGTGGCTGCTGCTTTAGTCTACAAGGTTGAAAGCGAACTACCTGAGTGGTTGGTGCCTTCTAAGACTTTATATGAATTTCTTCCAAGTCCAGGGTGGTGGTGGTAGCCAAATGACTGCTTTTGCACTGTGCTTGGTCAGCAGATGCTGCCTCTGAGCTGTGGCTGAGCAGACTCCCCTTAAGGACCGGTTCTTCTTCAAAGTGGGCCTGGTGTAATAAGACCTTGGGGAGGCTCACCCATGGAGACTCTTGGAAGAGGGGCCTAGAGGCAGGGATGGCCCAAGGATTTTCTCTACCCCGGGTAGGAGCCCTGGCCGCACCCTCCCCTGACAGGGAAGCTGCATCGGAAGGGGGTCAAAAGTGGCAGGCCATGGATTTTGAGCTGTGGGCACTCACGCTATGGCCTGCTGCAGGCACTAAATTGGCAGCAGACAGCCATTGTGTCACCCACCAAGGTTTGTCACCCTAAGTGGCTGCCTAGTTTGCCTAGTCAATGGCCCTGCCTAAAGGTGCCTCTTATAGGACCATGTGTAGAGCCTGGAGATGTCTTTTAGGTCTCAGTCCTGGAAAGGACAGTCCTTATGTGAGAGGTTCCTCAAGCTTTAGAGCCACTTGAGGACATTTTGTGTTCAGTCAGCCCCATGGATCTGGGATAACCTCCAGTTCCTCAGGTCCATAGAATCACCCTTGGAGCGGTTTCCTTGTGCCAGGGTATTCATGTGCCTGCTGCAGGGGTGTCTGATGACCATCTGGTCTTCCTGTTGCCAGGTGTTCAACCAGACTCTTACTCTTCCCTGGGAGATCAAGGAGCTTTAAACTAGATTCGTTGGGGATAGGTGAAGAAAGCCCCCAGGTAAGTGAAAGCCCCCAGGTAGGTGATACATTAAATACCTTTATGGAAATGGGTAACAGGGATAACATATGGAAAGCAGTGTGTATAAATGCCCGTAGCATGGGAAATAAGATCCCTGATGTTGAAGCTTTGGTGGGAGTGGCTGACTTGGATTTAGTGGCAGTTACAGAAACATGGTTCACAGAAAACCATGACTGGGATGTAACTATACCTGGCTATACTTTATTAAGAAAGGACAGGGTAGGAAGAAGGGGAGGAGGAGTGGCACTATATGTAAAAACTACTATTAAAGCTTTGGAATTACAGAGCTTAAAAGGGAGAGAGGAGGCATTGTGGGTTAAACTAGAAAGAGGGAAAGAGAAATCTATTTGCATTGGTGTGATATACAGACCTCCCTCACAAGAGGAAGAGGTGGACAGAGAGTTAATTGAAGACATACGCAGCATTGCTAGGAAAGGGGAAGTGCTACTGATAGGAGATTTCAATATGCCAGATGTTGATTGGCACATTCCTGCTGCAGTATCATCTAGAAGTAAGGAGATCCTGGATTCTCTACAGGGAGAACTATTCAGGCAATTGGTAACAGACCCCACACGTGAAGGGACCATACTGGACTTGGTGCTTACCAATGGTGAAAGTGTTTCTGATGTTGTAGTGGGAGATCATTTTGCATCCAGTAAATAACAAGCAGTTTCCTGTATAGTTGTACCATATATGTATATAGTTGACCATGTTTCCCTATTCAAGGGAACCACTGATGTACATAGTTACCCCGTTTCTCCAAGTTTCTACTCACTGTTAAATGTAATGACCAGACATATATAAACTGTCGGATGTTTCTGTTCAATGTAAACCGCGCTGATAGTAAATAGTGTGGTATATAAGAATTGTTAATAAAATAAATAAATAAATAAATCACCAGATGGTGTGGTTCAGTATTAGGACTAGGGCTGTTAGAATCCATTCCAAGGTGAGGATCTTAGACTTTAGGAAGACTAACTTTGCGAATATTGGCCAATACCTCAGGGAGTCGTTAGTGGGATGGGAACACTGGGGGATGTAAAAAAACAGTGGGCAAAACTGAAAGTGGATATTTTAAGGGCAACCAACCTTTTTGTTAAAATGGTAAATAAAGGCAAAAGGAAAAGGAGACCGCTATGGTTTTCTAAGGAAGTAGCTGAAAAAGTGAAGAAAAAGAGGGAGGCCTTCATGAAATACAAGAGATCACAGAGAGAGGAAGACAGGCATCTCTATTTGGGAAAAACTTAGAGAAGCTAGCAAAGTAGTCAAGAAGGCAAAGATTCAAAAGGAGGAGGAAATAGCCAATGCAATAAAATGGGGGGATAAGGCATTTTTCAGATATATTAGTGAGAAGAGGAAGGGCAAAAGTGGTATTGTCAGACTCAAGGGTGTAGGGGGGGAATATGTAGAAGCTGATAAGGATAAAGCGGAATTGCTTAACAAATATTTTTGTTCTGTGTTCACAGATGAAGAACCAGGAGCAGGACCTCAGAAAACACCCACAAATAGGAACAGAAGCTAGGGACATCTTGAACAATTTTCAGAAGACTGTGTTCGTGAGAAACTAGTTCAATTTAAAGTAGACAAAGCGATGGGACCGTATGGGATACATCCTAGAATACTGAGGGAACTTGGGGACGTTCTAGCAACTCCACTGACTGACCTTTTCAATGCCTCGTTGGAGTCGGGAGTGGTGCCAAAGGACTGGAGAGAGGCTCATGTGGTGCCTTTACACAAAAGCGGAAGTAAGGATGTGGTTGAAAACTACAGGCCGGTTAGTTTAACTTCGGTGGTGAGTAAATGATTGGAAACGCTGCTGAAAGAGAAAATAGTGAGGTTTCTGGAGTCCAGCGGATTACAGGATCCGAGGCAGCATGGATTCACCAGAGGCAGGTCTTGTCAGACAAATCTGATTGATTTCTTTGACTGGGTGACCAGGGAGTTGGACCGAGGGAGAGCTCTAGATGTGGTGTATTTAGATTTCAGTAAAGCCTTTGACACTGTTCCTCACAGGCGACTTATAAACAAACTGAACACCCTAGGGATGGACCCTAAAGTTACTGCTTGGGTTAGAAATTGGTTGGGTGGGAGGCGACAAAGAGTACAAGTAAATGGAGCTCACTCTGAGGAGAAGGATGTTACCAGTGGTGTGCCCCAGGGATCTGTCTTTGGTCCGATTCTTTTTAACATCTTTGTTAGTGATATAGCGGAAGGGCTGTCGGGTAAGGTTTGCCTCTTTGTGGATGATACCAAAATCTGCAATAGAGTAAACACCCAGGAAGGTGTAGATAACATGAGGAGGGATCTAGCTAAGCTTGAAGAATGGTCTATAATTTGGCAGCTGGGATTTAATGTTAAAAAATGTAAGGTGATGCATTTGGGCTGCAGCAATCCAAGGGAGCAATACAGTATAGGAGGTGAAGTACTTTTGTCCACTAAAGAAGAGCGGGACCTAGACGTGGTTGTGTCTGATGATCTTAAAGTAGCTAAACAGGTAGAAAAGGCAACGGCAAAAGCTAGAAGGATGCTTGGGTGCATACGGAGAGGAATGGCTAGCAGAAAAAAGGAGGTGATAATGCCTCTGTATAAGTCTTTGGTGCAATCTCATTTGGAGTATAGTGTGCAATTCTGGAGACCGCACCTTCAAAAGGATGTGAACAGGATGGAGTCGGTGCAGAGGGTGGCTACTAAAATGATTAGTGGGCTTCATTATAAAGCATATGAGGACAGACTTAAGGATCTTAATATGTACATCTTAAAGGAAAGGCGGGATAGAGGTGATATGATTGAGATGTTTAAATACCTCCGTGGCATAAATGTTCAGGGAGAGAGCCTCTTTCAATTGAAAGCAAGTTCTGCTACGAGGGGACATGGGATGAGGGTGAAGGGAGATAGATTCAGGAGTGATATGCGGAAATATTTCTTTACGGAAAGAGTAGTGGATCCATGGAATAGTCTCCCAGTGGAGGTGGTAGAGATGAGGACAGTAACTGAATTCAAAAAAGCATGGGACCAACACAGAGGATCTCTAAAGGTAAAAAGGGGACTGTTGTAGTTGTTGATATGGAAGGACAGACTAGATAGGCCATGTGGTCTTTTTCTGTCATCATGTTTCTATGTTTCTATGTTGAGGTGGTGGTTGCAGTGCTACCACCCGTTGACCGAGATGCGATGGAAGGTTCTGGATTGGGTGCTTGTCACCTCGGATGCCAGACTGAAGTGCCTGGAGTGTGCACTGCCTGGGCCAGTGGGGCCAAGGCCTCTGATCCATTTAGAAGGCCTGGATGACTATCCGCCTGCAGGCCAGAGCAACCTGTCTGGCCTTGGAGAGGTCCAGGCCTCTCTTAATGGGCAAAGCATCCGGGTGTTCTTGGACAATGCCACAGTGATGGAATATGTCAAAAAATGAGGTGGAACTTGCAGTGCAGGAATGGCTCAAGCGGTCACGGAGCTGTGCTTTTGGACAGAGGAGTATCTAATTGCCCTGTCCACAGTTGCCATGGCAGGCATAGAGAACATGCAGGCCAACCTCCTGAGTGGTAACATCATGGATCTGAGTGAGTGGGAGCTTAGCCCTTGTGCATGTGACCTTCTAGTGCAGAGCTGGGGCCTTCCAGTGTTCGACTTGATGGCCATTTAGAGAATGCCAAAATGGGGAACTTTTTCAGCTGTAAGCATTATCTGTGGATGGCAAGCTTGGTAGCCCTACTTAAGGAGTGGCCTCAGGAGGGATGCCCTGTTTTCCTCCCTGGCCTCTGGTGAGCTATCTTCTGTTCAGGATTCAAGTTCATCTGGGCCTGTTGATCATAGTGGCTCCAGGCTGGCTTCGAAGGCCATGATATGTGGATCTCTTGAACCTGTTGATGAGGTCCCCCTCCTGCTACTTCAAGAGAAGGGACTATCCATGGCAGGTGCTCCTGGTAATGGAGGATCCCAGTCCCTCTTTGCTTAAGGTCTGGCCCTAGAGAGGCATAGATTCCAAAAATAAAAATAAAAACATTAAAAAAGGGCTGCTTGGGAGCAGTATTAGACACCATACTTAAAGGCCTCCTATGTCCTTATCTTATGTGCAAATCTGGAAAGTTTGAGAGATGGTGTTCCTCTTGATTCATGGAGGCCAGGAAGATGCAAATTGTCACTACCTTGTTCTTCTTGCAGTTTGGTCTGGACCATGGTTCAGTAGTGGCCCTGTCATGCTGCAGGGGTCACATCAAAGGGATTTCATTTGCAGCGCTCTCTGATATCTCCCGCTAACTCTGGCGAGGAGAAATTGTTCTACAGTTATCTGCCTATTGTCTAGCTTGTTTCAGTAAGGGGACTCTGGTGCTGATGACACTGAAAGGGCTCCTTTTGAACTCATTCATACGGCCTCTCTCGAGGATTTGAATTACTTTTAAATACAAGTATGTATGTATTTTCAGGCTTGCAATAAGTGCTACAGCTTTAAGAATCCATCTTGTTCAGACACTATGAAATTTTATCTTTCAAAGAAACCTTGCACGTTGTTTAATCTAGCATTCACCCTCAGCCCTCCAAATATGTTATAGCAGTTAGGAAAAATGTATTTATTTAGACATACTTGTATACCACCTTTCTCCAGGACCAAGCAGGAAGTCAGTCCTCACATATGGGTGACGTCGGCGCCGACGGAGCCCTCGTGTGGAGCATTTCCCCAGCTTTCAAAGAAAGCCTTTGGGAATTGCAGCGCGCTTGCGCGGTCCCCTTCCCGCCCAAGGGTGCCATCTTGCTCAGTCTTCTTTTTTCCGCGGAGCCCGACGGACGTAGTTCGTTTTTCCCCGAGGAAAAAGTTGATTTCCCTGTTTTTTCTCTTTTTTTCTTTGGTTCGACGCCGGATACTTTTCCCGCCTTGGCCCGATACGCTGGTATCAAGTCCACTCTCTCTTTTTCGATTTTTGTCCTTTGTGACTAGCGTTCGCGCCATTTTCTTTTTTCACTGGCAGCCCGGTCTTTTGACCTCGCAGGGGCCCTTTTTCCCCCGATGGCTACCAGCGGGTTTAAAAAGTGTGATCGGTGTGAGAAACATATGTCTCTTACCGACACACATGACTGCTGCCTCCGCTGCCTCGGACCTGATCATGACCCGATGATCTGTGGTCCGTGTGGCAAAATGTCCTCGAAGGCGTTGAGGAGTCGGCAGCACCAGAAGGATAGGATCTTCTCTGATTCCGCGTCCGGACGGGCCCGGACCTCGTCAGAGGCCTCGATGTCTCGGGACTCCGCCCCTGAGCAGCTTCGGGGTTCCTCTGAGCGAGGGTCTCCTTCGTGGGAACATCACAGGAAGAAGAAACCCGCGAGGGCGGCGTCGGTGGACGCTCCTGGTTCCTCGAGGGCCAGGTCGCATAGCCCCGATAGCCGTCCCGGGTCTTCGGAGTCAGAGAGGCCTGCCAAACATCCTCGTATCGAGATGGAGTCTCCTGGACACGTAAGTGCTGTAGTCCTCGTGGACTCTCCTCCAGGGAAGCCGACGTCGGGCCCGACGCCGTCGGGGCCCGAGTCGGGGGCTGCTGGGTCTCCTGAGCTCGGACTCAGGTTGATGGCCTTGGAGAGCAGCATCGCTGCCTTCATGGAACAGCAGCGGGCATTGATCGACGGTCTCACCGGTGCATCTGCCCCGACCACCGGGACCTCGACGTCCAAGTCGACCCCGGAGGCCGAACTGATCCTCGAGTCCATGCGGGCTCGAGTCGATCCTCGGCCACGGTCTCCCTCGGCCTCCCGTTCGGGACCGAGGTCGTCGATGCCGGTACCCTCAGCGTCGGGGCGGATGGCATCGGTGCCCGCCCGTCCGGAGCCGCTCGATTCCTCCTCCGAGGAGTCGGGCTGGGAGACGGAGGATGAAGAGTCACCCGACACTTATCGGACTCAGTGTGTCCCATCGGACTCGCCGGAGTCCGAACCTCGGAGACGATCCCCACCGGAGGATACCTGGTTCTCGGACTTTGTGCGGGATATGGCCAAGGCCTTGGCCTTCCCCGCGGATCCCGAGGAGGAGCCTCGAGCCAAGGAGCTCGAGGCCCTCCAGTATGACTCTCCCCCGAAGGAGGCCTTTACTGTACCGGTTCCTCCGATGCTGGAGTGGCTGCTCTTCCGCATGTGGGAGACCCCGGCCTCGATGCCGGTGTTAAGCGGGTCGATTCCATCTATCGAGTCCGCAAGAGCCACGGGTTCCAAAAGGCACAATTACCGCACCACTCCATGGTTGTGGAATCGGCCATGCATCGATTGAAAAGTCAGAAGATGCACTCCTCGGTGCCTCCCGGCCGGGAGGCCCGGAACCTGGATGCCCTCGGTAAGAAGTGCTTCCAGGGCTCTATGCTTGCTTGCCGTGTCCAGACGTACCAGCTCTACATGGGCATGTATCTCCGAGACCTGGCAAAGGAGATTGCCGGGTTCTCTACTGGTCTCTCCGAGGAACCTTTGCAGAGGTTCCAGGCCTTGTCCATTGGTATTCGAGAGTGCTCAAAGTTTATCTCTCGAGCAGCCTACGATGGCTTCGAGGCTTCGGCCCGAGTAGCCGGGGCCGGCATCGGTGCCCGTCGACAGGCTTGGCTACAGTCATCCGACGTCGAGCCATGGGTGCAGGACAAGTTGGTCGATGTCCCCTGCCGGGGTGAAAACCTCTTTGGCAAGCCCATGGCTGAAAAGGCTGCAGAACTCGAGACCGAGACTCTTACCCAGACTAGGCTGTCCAGGAAAACCTCCGCCCCTTCTCAGAAGAAGAAGGGCTCGGGAAAAAAGACCTTTTACCCGAGGAAGTCCTCTGCCTATAAACAATACCCTCATTATCAGGCCTCAGCAGCTCCCCAACAGGGTCAGTAGGCCAAGGGGCAGGGTCATGGGCCCCGTAGGCAGAAGGCCCCCAAGCCACCAACACCGGCCCCTGCTCAGCAGGGTGGGGGTTTTTGACTCAGCCAGCATAGCCTCTTCTCCTCAGCTGCCTCACATCAGCACGGGAGGCCGGCTGGCCCATTTTGCCACAGGTGGTCAGCCGTCACCTCAGATACCTGGGTGCTCCATATAGTCCAGAAGCGCTATCTTCATTTTCACCAGGTACCTCCCTCCTATTTTCCAGGGGAGCCTCCAAGACTCCCTCTGCACAGGGACCTACTCCTTCAGGAGTTAGCAAGTCTGCTAAAGGAACAGGCTGTGGAACCAGTGCCCCACCACCTGAGAGGTCACGGCTTTTATTCCAGGTACTTTCTGGTACCAAAAAGAACAGGAGGCCTCAGACCCATCCTAGACTTGCGCAACCTCAACAGGTTCCTGGAGAGGGAAAAGTTCAAGATGCTTACCCTTGGAATCCTGCTGCCCTACCTCCAGCAGGGAGATTGGCTATGCTCCTTAGATATAAAGGATGCTTATACTCACATTCTTATTCATCCAGACCACAGACAATATCTCAGATTTGTTGTGGGAGGAAACCACTGCCAGTACAGAGTACTTCCCTTTGGCCTAACCTCTGCTCCCAGGGTGTTCACCAAGTGCCTGGCGGTGGTGGCGGCCTACCTAAGGCTTCAAGGTCTTTTTGTGTTTCCATACCTGGACGACTGGCTCATAAGGGGCCCATCTTCCCAGGAGGCCAGTCAAGCTACCCTTCACACTGTGGCTCTGCTTCAGCACTTGGGGTTTGTCATAAACTTCGCAAAGTCCACTTTGCTCCCGTCCCAGAACTTAGAATTCATAGGAGCAAGGCTGGACACTCTTCAGGCGAAGGCTTTTCTGCCAATGGACAGAGCCCACAGGTTGATGGATCTATCCAGGCAGTTTCACAGCAATTCCCTGGTCTCCGCTAGGCAATTCCTGAGACTTCTCGGCCATATGGCTTCCACGGTTCATGTAACCCCCAATGCCCGCCTGCACATGCGGCCTGCTCAGTGGAGCCTTCGAACTCAGTGGCATCAGGCCACGGGGAGCCTTGCAGACTCGGTGAGAGTTTCCACCCTCCTCGTATCCTCTCTACAGTGGTGGCTTCATCTTCCGAATCTGTTACTCGGGGTGGATTTTCAATCCCCCCCCCCCCCCCGCATTCTCAAGTGCTGACGACAGATGCTTCTCTTCTCGGTTGGGGAGCACATTGCCAAGGGGCATGTACTCAGGGTCTCTGGACTCCTTGGGAAGCTGCTCAACAGATAAACTTCCTGGAGCTACGGGCGATACGCCTAGCTCTGAGAGTCCTTCTCCCACCTCACGTCTCACCAGTCTGTGCTGGTCCAGAAGGACAATCAAGTTGCCATGTTCTACGTGAACAAACAAGGAGGCACAGGATCCTTCCTTCTCTGTCAGGAGGCACGACGTCTGTGCTCTTGGGCCGTCAATCACGGAATCCTCCTCAGGGCTGTCTACCTCCCCGGTCAAGAAAATTACCTGGCGGACAGACTCAGCAGGATACTGCAACCACACGAATGGAGATTGAACATAAGATATGCCATACTGGGTCAGACCAAGGTCCATCAAGCCCAGTATTCTGTTTCCAACAGTGGCCAATCTAGGTCATATGTACCTAGAAGTTTCCCCAAGAGACACAAGTTCCACAATGCTTGAATCCCTTGTTGGTTCAGCAGATCTTTCTCAGGTGGGGTCTCCCCACCATGGATCTCTTTGCCAGCCCTCTGAACCGGCAACTCCCGAGATTCTGTTCCAGACAACCGCATCCTCTCCGAGTAGCGACGGATGCCTTTCTGATTCCGTGGTCCCAAGGCCTACTGTATGCGTTTCCTCCCACGCCACTAGTGTCTCGAACACTGTTCAAGGTCCTCAAGGACAGGGCCTCAATGATTCTGATAGCCCCCAGGTGGCCGAGGCAGCTGTGGTTCCCACTCCTGTTGCAACTGGTGTTGGACACTCCCCTGCCTCTGGGAATTCAACACGATCTCCTGTCTCAGGACCAGGGGTCTCTCTTGCATCCCAACCTCCAGTCCCTTCATCTGATGGCCTGGCTGCTGAAAGGGTAGTCCTGGCTCCCCTACTCCTGCCTAGAGAGGTGGAAGACATAGTCTTAGCCTCTAGGCGGCATTCCACCAGGAAATCCTACGCTCTTAAGTGGCGTAGATTCTCCACCTGGTGTGCTCAGCACAGCGAGAATCCCTTCTCGTGCTTGGTAGCGGTAGTATTGCAATATTTGCTTTACCTCTCCAATCTAGGCCTTAAGTCCAACTCTGTCAGGGTTCACCTCAGTGCTCTCTCAGCGCACCACTCGTCGGTGGACGGGAGGCCTCTTTCCAACCACCCTTTGGTGGCTCGTTTTCTCCGAGGCCGCCTCCTGCTTAAGCCTCCTTTACATCCCACCAGCCCCTGAGTGGGATCTGAATGTGGTCTTACAGCGGCTTACTTGTCCGCCATTTGAGCCTCCGCCATTTGAACCTCTCCGTTTTCTCTCCTGGAAATCCTTGTTTCTGGTAGCTCTTACCTCTGCTAGGCGAGTGAGTGAACTTCAGGCACTAGTGTCTGATCCCCCTTACACTAGGTTCTACAGGAATAGGGTAGTCTTACGGACTCACCCGAAGTTTCTTCCTAAGGTTGTCTCCCCTTTTCACCTCAATCGGGAGGTGGTTCTTCCGTCCTTCTTTCCCAGGCCGCATGCCAACCGGGCTGAGATGGTCCTGCATACCCTGGACTGTAGGAGGGCGTTGTCCTTCTACCTTGACCGTATGCGGTAGCATCGGAGGGCTTTTCAGCTCTTCATTTCTTTTGACCCCCAATAAGTTGGAGTTACCTGTCTCCAAGCGTACTTTGTCCATATGGGTCGCTGACTGTATCGCCTGGGCTTATGGGGCAGCCGGCCTCTCGTTGGAGGGTCGAGTCACGGCTCATCGTGTCAGGGCGAAGGCTGCGTCAGTGGCTCATCTCTGCTCTGTTCCGTTGGCAGACATCTGCCGGGCCGCTACTTGGTCTTCAAGCCAGACTTTTGCAGCCCATTACTGCCTTGAGAGGGAGTCCCGCAGGGACAGTGCTTTCGGACAGGCAGTACTCCATAATCTCTTTGGGGTTTAGGCAACTCCTTCCCTCCGGCCCTGGTGTTGGGCTACCGGTCGGGGGCGTTCTCGGGGAAGATTCCTTCCTTACGTACTGACGAGCTAGAGGGAGCTCATTTTTTCGGCTTGAGGTCTCCGGTAGCCTTAAGCTGGGGAGTCCCATATGTGAGGACTGACTTCCTGCTTGGTCCTGGAGAAAGAGTAGTTACTCACCTGTAACAGGTGTTCTCCAGGAGCAGCAGGAATCAGTCCTCACAACCCTCCCTCCTCCCCTTGGAGTTGCAGTCATATGATTTTATTTTGCTAATTTTTTTTTGCTGTCTTTTAGCTATGTCATCAGACTGAGCAAGATGGTACCCTTGGGCGGGAAGGGGACTGCGCATGCGCGCTGCAATTCCCAAAGGCTTTCTTTGAAAGCTGGGGAAATGCTCCGCACGAGGGCTCCGTCGGCGCCGACGTCACCCATATGTGAGGACTGATTCCTGCTGCTCCTGGAGAACACTGTTACAGGTGAGTAACTACTCTTATCCTACAATCAAAGTGGTTACATCACATCACGGGTAGTGGTTTTATATCAGTCTAGTCCCCTTTTCCCAAACAAACTGCTACTCTGATCTAACGACCCTTCCCCCAGCGTCCTTTGTTTTCTCTCTCTCTCCCGCTTCAATATTGCAGATCTGATCTGAGCATGCAGCAAGGGCACTTGGCAGTGTGGCTAGATGCTTCTGTAGCTTTCCTCCTCGAGGACATCGGCTGCAGTAGGGGAAGTAACTAACAAGAAACCCAGTGTCTGCAGCTTTCAGCTGATATAACCTAACCACAACAGAAGCTGCTGGGTTATATCGCCAGAGCGCTAAGAAAGAGGCCATTTTTTGGGGGAAGAGGGGTCAGTTATAATGGAAAATTGGAATCCCCTAAATATATTTGAACAAATGCAGCTTGCATGATATAATATATAGTACATGATCTATATATTCATGCAGTGTTCCCAGACTGTGAGTGTATGGACTGCAGAGCAGGGCCAGTGTAAAGGGCATTGGATCCTTAGGGTCCCTGAGATTTTGATGATTACACTCAACAATCATGATCATCCAGCACCATCCCACATCAATTTTATAAAAATGTATAATTGAACATCATGCTTTTAAATATTTAAACTGTGCTGTGCTTTGTTTTGTATATGAGTGTGCCTGTTCTCCCTGAAGGTAAATAATGTGCTGATGGCTCTTTCAGTTTGTGGGGATGCCAGGATCTGTTTTGCTTTGACTGACTGCTGCTGTGCTTTGCTGCCCCTCAAAAGCTGCCACCTTAAGTGAACCCCTATTCTTCCCTGATGGTTGAGCCGGCCCTACTCTAGAGTGTGCTATGCCAACAAATCTATTACTATTGCTACCACTGCTCTTATTTTTATAGCACTGCTAGATGTACTAATTCACATAAAATATGGGTCTCTTCAGAGTAGAGCTTACAATCTAGTCAATATAGACACACAGTACGAAAGAGACTTTGGGAATTTCATATGTTAAGAAAATGGTTACAAAGATGTGATCAGGAGACATGGGATAAGATTTAAAAGTAGCCTAAAAATGTCAAAAATGCTGCTTAAATTTGGGAAACAGATATATGTCCTCAGATTTTGCATAATTTGTTACATTGCCTGATTGCACAATGCTGCTAACAGTACTTTTTTTGTTTTATGTGCCTTGCTACATAACAGCCATTTTATTGGTTTAAAACATCCATATTTGTAATTTCACTCTGTGTAACTATTTTACCTAGTTTTTAAGGGGACTTTAATAGTGGTGAAAAATGAGAGGCTAGGCTTCTTACATACTCACTAAAAATTTTCTATCACATAGTATTGCTAATCCACTAATTTCATAAGGTCCATGAGAGAGTTTGTGGTTAATACGTTTAGCAACATTAGCTAAGCGTTACTATGGATAGCTTTGATTTTATGCTTGTTTTGTGTATTGGATTCTTAGGGATATGTTTACTAAAGGGCATTAGCTGCTGTTGTGCCACTAACATGGGAAAATTGCACCGTGGTAACGGCTAACGTGGGCCAAATGCACCTACCACAGGCAATTTTTTGTGATAGCTACATATTGCGCGTTAGCAGTAAGAGTGGCAGGTGTGGGCAGAGATTGGGTGTGCCTGTACTGTGTGGTTACTGCAGGCATTGACAACACACAGTAGCCGCATGTTTTGCAGATAGCACAGATGCAGCTAATGCCACCTCTAGGGGTGGCATTAGCTGCATCAGCAATGCTGCCATGCCATGATCCTTGTGTTTTTCACAACATTATCTGCTGGGGCAATGCTGAGCACGCCCCCAATGGATAACGCACCACTTTTGCAGATACCACAATGCGTTTTGCACGAACTCCAAACATTTAGGATTCTACAGCTAACTCCCTTTAGAAGATTCGCCCCTTATTGTTAATTTCTATTTATTAACTGCTTTTGAGTAGTATTTTATATGAGGAAGTTAAGATCTAAATTGGTTGTGTAACAAATCATTAGAAGTATACTAATGTGATACCAAATTCTCAGGAACTAGTAGGAAGTCAGTCCTCACATATGGATGACATCAGTGCCAACAGAGCCCACGCAGAGCATTTCCCCAGCTTTCAAAGAAAGCCTTTGGGAATGCTACCACGCATGCGTGGTCCCCTTTCTGCCCAAGGGTGCCATCTTGCTCAGTCTCCTTTTTTTCCGTGGAGCCCAATTGACGTATGTCTTGTGTCCCCGGAAAAATTCCTTAAAAACTACCTTTCTAGTTGAGTTTTTTCACGGTTAGCATACTGGTTCCTCTTCCTGCCCTCGAGCCGGCGCTCTTCTCGGCTCTTTCTCACTCTTTTTACTGAGGCTTGTCTCAACCGGCGTTCTCATCTTTTTTCACCCAGGGGTCATCGACTCCAGCCAGGTGTGAACCACCATGTCCCCCAGTGGCTTCAAAAAATGTGATCACTGCAGTCAAACCATGTCTGTCACAGACACCCACGACTGCTGCTTGCACTGCCTTGGCCCGGACCATGACAGTACCTCCTATTGCCAGGCCATGACTCCGCGAACCAACAAGAAAAGGTTGGAGTTGCAGGAGATGTTCCCGCAGTCCAGCTCTGATCTGGCGCCACAGACACTAAGTCCAAGGCAGAACACCTCCCGTGAAGTCCGGACTCCCACGGTGGCGACTCTTCCAGGAAGATGCCGGACCTTGGCAAGAAAAAAAAATCCTCGAGGTCAGGCAAGGGTCCACCAGGGAAACCCTGTAAGGTCCCGCGGCAGGACTCTGGTGATTATGGGCAGTGTCCTCCTAAGGCCTCTAGGAAGGAGTCCTCGGCCAACAGTGACAGTGCAAGGCTCTCTGAGGCCGTGGTCCTCATTGAGGACACACTCACAAGAGTGCCGGTGCCGGGCCCAAGACCTCCGGCTTCTGCACCAAAAGCTGTGGAGCCTTTTGGCATTGATGCCATCCTGGCAGCCATGGAACAGAGTATCTCTGCCATCCTGGCAGCCATGGAACAGAGTATCTCTGCCATCCTGGCCATGCAGCAGGTGATTGTCAGGTTCGTCCTCATCATCTGCCCTCACAATTGGGCCCTGACTGTGATGGCGTCCCCGGGCATTGAGCTGGGCCCCAAGGACACCGATCGAGGTCCTGGTCCCGATCCTAGGATGTCTGGTCCTCCACGGCCAGTTTCCGGGAGTCTGACCAGAGACCCCTCGGGGGATCTCGGTTCCCTGACGCAGGCCTCATGGCATGGGAGCTCCAAGTCTCAGACTCCTCTACGCCTTCAGAGTCAGACCAGGAGACTGACGTCAAAGCCTCTCCTGAGACCTCTCGGCACCGGGACATCCCATTGGAGCAGTCTCCCCTGGAACCTCTGCGCCATTCCCCACATGAGGACATGGCATTCCATGACTTTTGTCTGGGATATGGCCTGAGCACTCACGGTCCCCACAAAATTTGAGGAGGACGCATGCACCAAGGAACTGGAAATACTCCAGTATGAGTCCCCACCAAAGGAGGCTCTCTGTGCCTGTGCAACCCCTCCTTGAGCGGCTGCGCCTCAGGATGTGGGAAACCCTGGCCTCGGTGCTGGTGGTCAGCCGATGCCTCAACGCCATCTACTTCGTTAAGAGGAGTCCAGGCTTCCAGAAGTCCCAACTTTCCCACAACTCCATGGTGGAGGAATCCTCGATGCAGAAGCTCAAGAGTCAGAAGACTTACTCTTCTGTACCCCCCAGGTAGAGAAGCCAGAGCCCTTGACACCTTAGGGTGCAAGTGCTTCCAAGGGGCCATGCTGAACTGCCGGATACAAACCTATGAGCTTACATAGATATGTATCTCAAGAGTCTCATCCAGGAGCTCTAGGGCTTCTCAGCGGGACTCACCAGGGAATCCCTGCAATGCTTCCAGACATTGGTGGTGACCATCCGGGACTGCTCTAAGTTCCTGTCCCGGGCCGCCTACGATGGTTTCGAGGCGGCAGCTGCAGGCATCACTGCTTGGCTGCAAACCTCAGATCTTGAGCAATGGGTCCAGGAAAGGTTGCTGGATGTCCTCTGCACCGGGAAGAATCTGTTTGGAAAGCCTATGGCCGATAAGGCGGCCAAGTCTTGAAGGACTAGAAAGGGGGACTGTTACTTCTGGAGAGAAATCTGCAACTGTGAGTATATACTTCTGGTAATTTTCTAAAAAAAATTCTTTGTACTAAAGCTACTTAATCTGTGAACCCACTGTTTTTTGTTGGATCAGTTAAGGCCTAGTAGCAGCAATTAAAGTTTGAATTTAAAACACAGAAGAGAGCTTTCTGGTTAAATTTAGTACCCAGCAGAGAGCTTGTAGTTTAAATTTCATAAGAAGTTAGAGCCTAGCAGCAGCTAAGAGCTATAATTTAAATCAAATCAGAATTTAGCTTACCTCAGCAGCACAAGACAGGGTACTGTGTAGCAGCCCTCTTTTAATAAGTGTTATTTCCCTCCCTCCCTCCCCACACCCACCCTCCCCTGGGATAATCATAGCTTTATAGATACTTGCACATCTTAAAAGACAGGAGGTGCTTTCAGGTGAAGCTCATTACCCAAATAAGTCATACACTAAGGACCTGAGATTAATTAAGCTTCAGGTGAACAAGGTATATTAAACGTATTAGGTACAGTTTTATTGCTATAAATACCCATAGCAACCCCTAGTAAGTAAGAACTTAAAGATCTAGAAACAAACTTAAAACTAAGATGCAGACAGCAGTCCAGCAGCGGGATGGGGCTTTCCAGTCTTTTGCATAGAGTGTCACATGTATGATTTTCTCCCAGTTGGTGAGAGGTCTTATGTGTGCACTAGGTGCAAGGAGCTCTTTGCTCTCAGGGAACAAGTCCGTTCTCTAGAGGCTAAAGTAGCAGACTTGGAAAACATAAGACAGACAGAGAGGTACATAGACGAGACCTACAGGGATATAGTCCTGAAGTCCCACCTCCAGTCTGGCAGCATCCCTGTTGCCATGGAGGAGAGAGGTCACGTGACAGGAGAGCATCACCCTGGTGTGGCAGGAAGTGATCCTGTAACTAGGACCTGTCCTCCAGGTGATGTAAAACTCTCTCGCACCGAGGAAGTTTCTCTAGGGCCATGTGCCCATGAGGGAAGGGTTAGGACAGCCGTTATAGTTGGTGATTCGATCATTAGGCATGTAGATAGCTGAGTGGCTGGTGGACGTGAGGATCGCCTGGTAACATGCCTGCCTGGTGCGAAGGTAGCGGACCTCACGCGCCACCTAGATAAGGTCTTAGATAGTGCTGCGGAGGAATCTGCTGTCTTGGTACATGTCGGTACCAATGAAATAGGAAAATGTGGTAGGGAGGTTCTGGAGGCAAAATTTAGGCTTTTAGGTAGGAAGTTGAAATCCAGAACTTCCATGATAGCATTCTCCGAAATGCTTCCTGTTCCACGCGCAGGACCCAAAAGGCAGGCAGAGCTCCGGAGTCTCAATGCGTGGATGAGACAATGGTGCAGAGATGAGAGTTTTGGATTTGTTAGGAACTGGGGAACATTCTGGGGAAAGGAGGGGCTCTTCCGAAGGGATAAGCTTCACCTTAACCGGGATGGAACCAGGCTGCTGCCATTAACCTTTAAAAAGGAGATAGAGCAGCTTTTAAACTAGATATTAGGGGAAAGCCGACAGTCGCCCAAGAGCGGATGGTTCGGAAGAATGTATCCTTGAAGGATACTACCAAAAGCAGAGAGGTTCCACAAAAGAGTAAAGTAGCCCAAATGCCCTCAAGTATGGAGCAGACAGAGCTTAAAGATCCCAATTTACCCATGTCTAACAATAGCCAAATTAACATGAATAAAATACATTCTCTAAAATGCTTGTATGCAAACGCTAGAAGTCTAAAAGAATAAGATGGGAGAGTTAGAATATATAGCACTAAATGAAAGGTTAGATATGATTGGAATATCAGAGACATGGTGGAAGGAGGACAACCAGTGGGACACTGTGATACCTGGGTACAAACTATATCATAATGATAGAGCTGATCAATTGGTGGAGGGGTTGCGCTCTGTGTTAGAGAGGGCATTGACTCAGAAAGGATTAAAGTTTTGCAGGAAACAAAAATCTGCTGTAGAATCTATATGGATTGAAATTCCATATAAAAGGGGGAAGGCAATGGCAGTGGGGGTGTACTATCGAGCACCTGGCCAGAATGACCAAATGGATGATGAAATGCTCAAAGAAATCAAGGAAGCTAACAAAAGTTACAGCGCAGTAATAATAATGGGCGATTTCAATTACCCCGGTATCGACTGGGTCAGTGTCACGTCAGGACATGCTAGGGAGATAAAGTTCCTAGATGAAATAAATGACTGCTTCTTGGAGCAGCTGGTTCATGAACCGACCAGAGGGGAAGCCATATTAGACCTAGTCCTTAGTGGAACACCAGATCTAGTGCAAGAGATTAAGGGTATTGGGGCCACTTGGCAATAGTGATCATAGCATGATCACCTTTGATTTAATTAGTGGAGGAAGGACAGTAAGGAAATCCACAGTACTATCTTTTAACTTTCGAAAGGGAGACTATGATAAAATGAGGAAAACAGTTAAGAAAAAACTAAAAGGAGCAGTTGCAAAGGTTAAAGACGTACATCAGGCTTGGCTGTTGTTGAAAAATACTATCTTGGAAGCCCAGACCAGCTGTATTCCACGCTTTAAGAAAAGTGGAAGGAAGTCCAAAAAACTGCCAGCATGGTTTAAAGGTGAGGTCAGAGAAGCTGTTGTTGCCAAAAAAGCATCTTTCAGGAAATGGAAAAAAGAGCCAAACGACGAAACCTGGAAACAGCACAAGCACTGTCAAGTCAAATGCAAGGCATTGATAAGGCAGGCAAAGGGAGAATTTGAGAAGAAGCTTGCTGC
This sequence comes from Ichthyophis bannanicus, assembly GCA_033557465.1. NCBI lineage: Eukaryota > Metazoa > Chordata > Amphibia > Gymnophiona > Ichthyophiidae > Ichthyophis > Ichthyophis bannanicus. The sequence continues at coordinate 603,701,921 of CM066036.1, read as the reverse complement.
GGAAGCAAAAACGCAAAGTAAAGACCTTTTCAAGTACATTCGTAGCAAAAAACCTGTGAGAGAGTCAGTTGGTCCATTAGATGATAAAGGGGTTAAAGGAGCACTAAGAGGCGACAAGGCGATAGCGGAGAGATTGAATGAATTCTTTGCTTCAGTCTTTACTGAGGAAGATGTAGGGATGTTACCCATGACTGAAGTGGTATTTAAAGGTGCGGAAGATTTGAAGGAAATATCAATACATCGGGAAGATGTATTACAACTATTAGATAAACTGAAGAGTAGCAAATCACCTGGGCCGGATGGTATACATCCAAGGGTGTTGAAAGAACTGAAATACGAGATTGCAGACCTGCTATTAGTAATCTGTGAACTATCATTAAAATCATCTCTAATACCTGAAGATTGGAGGATCGCCAATGTAACACCAATTTTTAAAAAGGGTTCCAGGGGTGATCCGGGAAACTACAGACCGGTGAGTCTGACATCAGTACCGGGAAAAATGGTAGAAACCATCATAAAGAATAAAATTACTCAGCATGTAGATAGTCATGACCTAATGGGAGACAGCCAACATGGCTTTAGACAAGGAAGATCTTGTCTTACTAATCTGTTATGTTTCTTTGAAGGAATGAATAATCAGGTGGACAAAGGTGAGTCGGTTGATATTGTGTATCTGGACTTTCAGAAAGCCTTTGACAAGGTCCCTCATCAGAGACTTTTGGCAAAACTAAAGAGTCATGGGATAGGAGGCAGTGTACTATTGTGGATCAGGAACTGGCTAAAAGATAGAAAGCAGAGGGTAGGGCTAAATGGCCAATTTTCCCAATGGAGAAAGGTGAATAGTGGTGTACCCCAGGGATCTGTGCTGGGTCCGCTGCTTTTTGACATATTCATAAATGACCTGGAAAGTGGAATAACGAGTGAGGTTATCAAATTTGCAGATAACACAAAACTATTTAAAGTTGTTAAAACCCAAGAGGATTGTGGAAAATTGCAAAAGGATCTTGATAAATTGGAAGACTGGGCATCAAAATGGCAGATGAAATTTAATGTGGACAAGTGCAAGGTTATGCACCTAGGGAAGAACAACCCAAACTATGGTTACACGATGCAAGGTTCCACATTAGGAACCACCACCCAGGAAAAAGATTTAGGCGTCATTGTGGATACCATGTTAAAACCCTCGGCCCAGTGTGCAGTGGCGGCCAAGAGAGCAAATAGAATGCTAGGTATGATAAGGAAAGGAATGGAAAATAAAACAAAAGATATTATAATGTCTCTATATCGTTCCATGGTGAGACCGCGCCTTGAATATTGTGTGCAATTCTGGTCGCCGTATCTTAAAAAGGATATAGCGATTTTAGAAAAGGTTCAGAGAAGAGCCACCAAAATGGTAAAGGGGATGGAAGGATACTCCTATGAAGAAAGGCTAAAAAGGTTGGGGCTCTTTAACCTGGAAAAGAGACGACTGAGGGGAGATATGATATAAGTCTATAAATTAATGAACGGAGTGGAACGGGTAAACGTAGATCGATTGTTTACCTTATCAGAATATAGAAAGACTAGGGGACATGCAATGAAGCTACAGGGTAAACTATTTAAGACTAATAAAAGAAAATATTTTTTTCACTCAACATGTAATCAAAATCTGGAATTTGTTACCGGAGGATGTAGTAAAGGCTGTTAGTGTAGCTGGGTTTAAAAAAGGTTTGGACAAGTTCCTGGAGGAAAGGTCCATAAACCATTATTAAGAAGGGACCCAGGATATCAATGCTTGAACCAATACAAGCATTGTGGAACCTGTGTCCCTTGGGGAAACTGCTAGGTACGTATGACCTAGATTGGCCACTGTTGGAAACAGAATACTGGGCTTGATGGACCTTGGTCTGACCCAGTATGGCATATCTTATGTTCTTATGACGAGGTGGTGACCAGGCAGAGGATCTCAAAGAAGACCTCTCTTCTCCCCTGTAAAAGAACCTCTGGGGAAAGGCTGGTTTTTTTCATGGAAGAAGGGCCTCTTCCACCAGAGTCACCACTACCAAAACTTTCAGATCCAGCAGCAGCTGGGATCCCAGCCCAAAGGCCAGGTACACTATCCCAGGAAGCCAGAGGCCCCCAAGCTTCAGGCGTCAGCTCCAGCCCAACCTGGTGGGAACTTTTGACTCCCAGGATGGGGCCTTCCTCCCCCTGGGAGACCCTCTCCAGCCCACAGGAGGCTGCCTGGCACTCTTTGCCCCAATTGGCTCAAGGTCACCTCAGACCAGTGGGCGCTCCAAGTCATGAAGAGGGTTACTACCTCCACTTCCAGTCGCCACCCCTGGGTCATTTTCCAGGAGAACTGGTATGACCTTTCCTTCACCAGGCCCTCTTACTCTCAGAAATAGCAGGCCTACTAAGGGACAGGGCGGTAGAGCCTGCTCCCCAGCACCTCTGTGGCAAGGGCTTCTACTCAAGGTACTTTCTTGTCCCCAAAAGTACTGGGGGTCTCTGGCCCATCCTGGACCTCTGAGACCTGAACAGGTTCCTGGTGAGATAGAAGTTCAAAATGCTCTCCCTTGCGACACTGCTGCCCTACCTCCATCAGGGAGATTGACTTTGCTCCTTAGACCTAAAGGATGCCTACACTCACATCCTGGTCCACCCTTCTCACCGGCAATACCTCAGATTCATGGTAGGGGGAAGCCACTAACAATACAGGGTACTTCCCTTCATCCTGGCCTCCTCGCCAAGAGTCTTCACAAAGTGCCTGGCAGTAGTAGCCGCCCATCTGCGCCTACAAAGGGTGTTCATCTTCCCTTACTTGGACGACTGGTTCATCAGAGGCGGCACAACCACAGAAACCAGCAAGGGCAGAGCACATCATCCTCCTCCTGCAGCACCTGGGATTCATCATCAACTACCCCAAATCACATCTCTCTCCCGTGCAAGACATAGAGTTCATTGGTGCTCAGCTGGACACTGCAGGCCGGAGCCCTCCTCCCTCGGGGCAGGGCAGAACGCCTCAAACAGCTGGTAGGGGAGGTCCAATACTGCAGAATGGTGCCAGCTCACCACCACCTCCACCTGCTGGGACACATGGCATCCACAATCCATATCACGCCCCTAGTCCACCTGCATATGCGGGCAGCCCAGTGATGCCTGCGCACTCAATGGTCCCAGGACAGGGTCAGGGTCTCCTGACAGCTGGTGAGATCCCTCAACTGGTGGCAAAATCTGGCTCTCCTCTGGGCAGGAATGCCATTTCAGGCACCCTTCCGCAGAGGACCCTGACCACAGATGTCTCTCTCCAGGGCTTGGGAGCTCACTGCAGAGTTCACCACACTCAGGGCTGCTGGTCTGGAGGAATCCCTATTTTAGATCAACCTCCTGGAGCTCCGGGTGGTCTTTCTTCCCCTACGTGCATTCCGCACTATCTTGCGGAACGGATCTGTTTTGGTCCAGACTGACAACCAGGTCGCAATGTTAAACATAAACAAGCAGGGGGGCATGGGTTCGTACTCCTTCTGCCAGGAGGCTGTAGCAGCCCTCTTCTTTGCAGCATGCAATAGCATGCTCCTGCGAGCAGTCTACCTCTGGGGCCAGGAGAACTACCTGACAGACAGATTCAGCAGAGGTCCTGCACCCTTGCGAGTGGTGCCTCAACCCCGCAGTGATGAGGAGGTTCTTCCACCATTGGGTCTGGCCTGAGATGGTCCTGTTTGCCTCGCCGGACAACGCGCAGCTGGATCGCTTCTGCTCCAGGCAGCTGCACCCACAGAGGGTAGCAGCAGATGTGTTCCTGATCTCATGGTCCAAGGGACTGCTGTATGTATTCCCACCAACTCCTCTGGTCGCCAAGATTCTGTTCAAGATTCAGAACGAGAGGGCATCAGTGATACTGATCGCCCCCAGGTGGCCCAAGCAACCCTGGTTCTCACTGCTGCTCTCGCTGGTGACGACAACCACAGTACCCTTGGGTTGGGCCCCAGACCTCCTGACTCAGGAGAAGGGCTCCCTCCTGCACCCCAATGTGGAGTCTCTAACAGCCTGGCCGCTAAGAGGGTAGTCCTGGCCCCGCTCAGCCTGCCACAAGAGGTTGAGATCATCCTGCTGGCCTCCAGGAAGCCCTCCACAAGAAGAGCCAATGCCTTTAAGTGGCACAGGTTCACCCTGTGGTGCGCGGATAGGAAGGAGAACCCATTCTCCTGCCATGTACAACTGGTACTTCAGTACTTAAAGCATGTAGTTCAGCAAATAGAAAACATAGTGGATGCCCTGAATACAACAACCTCACCAGCAGACCAATATCCCATGGCATGGATCAAAGGCACTAAAGACCAACTGAGTCAGCAACTCCACAAAATCGTAAAAGAATCCTTCCAGCAAGGATACATGCCTCACATGCTCGAGCAAGCAACAATATGACCAATCCTCAAAAGCCCCTCTCTAAACCACTCAGATCCAAAATTCTACCGCCCCATTTCTGGCCCTCCCGTTCCTCTCAAAAATCATCAAAAAGGCAGTACAAAGGCAACTGCAAGATTACATTGATCTGAATGGTCTGCTAGACAACCACCAGCATGGCTTTAAACCACATCACAATGTGGAAACCCTGCTTACCTTCCTCTTCAACAATCTCCTAAAGGGAATGGACAACATAAAGAATGGATTTCTGCTCGTGTTCATAGACATCTCAGCGGCCTTCGACACGTTATCCAACACCATACTACTACAGTGCTACAGGAGATAAGAGTATGCAAAAACACTCTAAGATGGTTCTCCTCTTACCAAAGCAATCAAACGCAACAAGTTAAATGTGGTGAGAAGAAGTCAGCACAATTCCCTGTTGCCCAGAGAATATCACAAGGCTTGGCACTCTCATCCATACTCTTTAACATATATATTCAACCCATATGTAACATCATCAAATGACACAAAATACATTACCACCTCAATGCTGACGATATCATGGTCTATGCCCCAGTCAACCTGCTCTCACCTGACATAAACTCGATGACAAAATTCCTCGAAGACATAAATACATGACTCACTAACAATAGCATGACGGTCAACTTTAACAAGACAGAGGCTGTGTTCGTCACTAGGGATCCCACATTCAACCCACCCCAGGCAATCAGTATCCTAGACAAGACAATAGCAGTAAAGAAGTAAGGTACCTGGGCATAACCCTGTACAAAGCTCTTAACCTACAATTGAACATTAGCAAAACTGCGGCTAAAGCCTATCACCGACTACAGACTGTCAGGAGACTTAAACCAATCCTCAACCAAGACCACTTCCGCACAGTATGCCAAGCAATCGTAACACCAATTCTGAACTATGGAAACTCACTATATCAAGGACTTCCAAAACAGACTATCCACCCACAACAACTGGTCCAGAATACTGCAGCTCGCATCATCACAAGTACTGCAAAGTCAGAACATATCACACCCATACTATGACAACTACATTGGCTCCCAGTAATTGCCAGGGTGAAATACAAGTCAATCCTGAACATATTCAAAGTCCACCACTGTTCAGCAGATGTGCTCCAGGTTTAATAATCAGGGAAGTAACTAGCAGACCTAGGAGGTCCAACAATGGTAACAAACTCAGCATGCCAGCAGGATATCCTAAAACAAAACAAGCCATGTCTAAAAGAGCTCCCTCACTGTCAGCTCCTGCCCTATTGAACACCCTCCCTGAGGAACTAAGGGCCCTAAATAACACCAAGGACTTCCACAAGACCCTCCTGTTCATGGAGTCCTACGGCCAAGTAATGTAATTTGCCAAGCACTGGTCTCCACTGTAATTGATACACTGACAACCACACTAGATGAGAACTAAATGTAGATAGTCTGTATGTTTGTATGTCTGACCCCCTTTCCTGTTAAATGTATCCCTACAATCTGTGTTAACCACTTTGATTGAAGGATAAGGTGGTATACAAAACTGGCTAAATAAATCTATTGCATACAAGACTGAAATCTAACTGTCCGGGTGCATCTAAACGCCATGGTTGCTCACCACCACCTAGTAGGGGGCAAGCCCGTATCCAGCCAGACCCTGGTCTCTTGGTTCCTACAGGGCTTTTTACTATCCAAGCCCCCTATCCACCCTCCAGCAGTGGAATTGGACCTCAGTGTGGTGCTCTCCCAGCTGACCAGACCACCGTTCGAGTCATTGGCCACTTGCTACCTCAGATATCTATCTTGGAAGGTGGCCTTCCTGGTGGCCCTGTCTTCAGCTCGCAGAGTGAGCGAGCTTAAAGCTCTGGTGGCGGAAACCCTGTTCACCGGGTTCTTCAAGAACAGGGTGGTGCTCCGCACTCACCCTAAGTTCCTCCCGAAGGTGGTATCCCTATTTCACCTCAACCAGGAGGTGGTACTCCCCACCTTCTACCCGCGGCCCCATGCCGGAAGGAAGGAGATCATACTCCACACACTGGACTGTAAGCGGGCCCTGTCCTTCTACCTGCAGCAGACCCAGGACCACCGGAAAACACCTCAGCTTTTTGTGTCCTGTGACCCCAGCGGACTGGGGCTCCCCATAACCAAGCGTAGGCTCTCCTCTTGGGTGGTGAATTGCATCGCCCTTGCCTATGAGCCAGCGGGCCTCTCCCTGGAGCACCGGATCACAGCACACCGCGTGAGAGCGATGGACATGTCGATGGTCCACCTTCATTGTGTGCTGGTGACAGAAATTTGCAGAGCCGCTACTTGGTCATCCATTCACACGTTTGCAGCACACTGTTGCCTGGAGAGCGAATCCCGCAGGGACAGGGCCTTTAGTCGGGCAGTGCTGCATAATATTTTTGTTGTGTAGGCAACTCCTGCTCTCTGACCCTCTTTGTTCAGGCTACCAGAGTGATAGTGTTGCTGGACGCTAGGGACTTACCTTGTGCAACTCACGGCCACCCGACTGGTCGCTGTTGGTACTGTTGTAGTTCAGTACTTAGCAGCCTGGAGCTAGGGAGTCCCATATGTGAGGACTGACTTCCTGCTTGTTCGTGAAGAAAGCATAGTTACTCACCTGTAACAGGTGTTCTCCAGGAACAGCAGAAATCAGTCCTCACAACCCTCCCTCCTCCCCTAGGAGTTGCCTTCCCTACCTTGCTTGATTTTTTGTTTTACTGCCATCTTAGCTATGTCATTGACTGAGCAAGATGGCACCTTTGGGCGGGAAGGGGACCACGCATGCGTGGTAGCATTCCCAAAGGCTTTCTTTGAAAGCTGGTGAAATGCTCTGTGCGGGCTCCGTTGGCGCTGACATCACCCATATGTGAGGACTGATTCGTGCTGTTCCCAGAGAACACCTGTTACAGGTGACTAACTAACTACGCTTTCTGGCTAGCATAGCATTTACTCTTAAGATTTTTATGAGATTGCCTATATTGCTTGTGGCTACAAAGAGTTTAGATTATAAATTAGGTGGAAATAAAGGTCAGCAAACCTACTATAACTGTGAGAGGATAAAATATATTTGTGACTAGCTTTTGAGAGCTGTGCTGCTTTCATCGGCTCAGTTTTTTGTGAGTTTGCTGTATGTGCATAATACTTCATTGAAGTGATTTTCTACTGATACATTACAAGGTTTTTGCAAACATGAAAATCAATTTAAACTGGTGTTCACTCTAATTTTATAAACACAACTGCAGGTTTGTGATTTCCAGCATTTCCTTCCCCCTCCTTGCCCAAAAGACTGCTAATGGGGCATGCGCAGAAATGGGGCCCAAACCATACTTGATTCACTGTCCTTCACAAAAAGGCCCAGAGTGGTTTACAATAAAATAAGCAAATCCATGCAAATAATACAGCAATTAAATAATAAACAAAAAAGAAATGAAAAATAACAAATCGGCCAAAAACTTGAAGAAACAGCCATGCTGTGACCAGTTTTCTAAATGTGCAGATACTCTACTATCTGATACCCTCTTAGAGGTTATTTCACAACATGGGAGTAATAATCCTGAATGCTGCTTTTGGTAGCCTGAGGTTTCAGAGGCTTGAAGGCACATTTTAGAAAGGATGTCTGGCTGGAAAACGGGGCATGTCTGTCTTGCTACAACAAAGGCTAGCACATCTTGTAATGAAGACGTGCAGTTTATTTATAAAACAAAGCAAGGATACTTATTCAGAAAGGCAAGTAATTCCCTTAGTTACACATGAGTAGTTAGAAAAGATAACTAGAAAGCAATTATTTACAGGAGAATAATACATCACCAAACTGACATCATCGCAGCCCTTTAAACATCAGCTGGGAGAGCTCAGTGAAGGCTGGAGAAAAGTCTGGGATTCTTCACGCGTTGGCCTGCGCCTGACCAAGCGGATCTACTCTCTCTCTGTTCTGGATTTTCTCTCTCTTTTTATAGGCTTTAACAAATGTGTTGCAGCTAGCTCTCACACATGAGCTTTTCCCTACAGATATTCTCCATCCCATACACCTTTGCTAATAGTAATTTGACAGTCCTTCTGCAGCCTTTGTTTGCTCCCAGCCTTTGCTTTCCGGTCAGGCGTCTGACAATGCTCACCCCCCATGTTTTAGAAGCTCAAAACTTCTACAATTATAATTGATGAATTCTTCTTATCCTGTCTACATTGGCTAGGTAAATTGTTCTCTTGTTCTCTTTAATGGATCTCCATTTGCTGGGAGAAGAACCCCTCCCTGGTCTTTCAGTATCTCTCTGTAGTTATGTAAATAGTTTCAACAGTTTCTTTTACCCCTAACTCACTGCTGAGGCTCACTGCTGAGGCATAATCAATAGTCCATTTTAATTCATTTGTACTACAATGTCCAAGTTAAAATATCTGATATGCAGTGGGAGGGGCAGTCGAGAAGGTGGTCACTTGATAGAACCTTATAAAATCATACTTTCTTCACCCTGAAAGATACATATGTCCACTGCATAAGGGAAAAATCAGGGATACACAAAGTTATGGACTAGCCATTTGTAAGGAGTGTCTGCATGTTAGAAACATGAAAGTATAGTACATGTGCATGCACAGAACAGGGGACATAGATGTGCAGACTGCCCTATCGTAAAGCGTGGCTGTGGATCTCTCCCCCTTGCATATTCCAGCCTGACATTTTGCAAATGGGGACGTGTTGCTGCAAAGGTGCCTGGAGAAATGCATGTCTTGTATACTGGCGGGTATCTTTTGAAGGAGTGAAAAGTATGGACAGAGTGAACAGGCATATTTCCAGGAACAAGCAGAAATGCAGTAGCCTGCGTGGGAACACGCCCCCATCATCCAGTAGGAAGCATTTGGGAGCATCCCTTTGTGCATGCGTGCCTGCCTGCCTTCCCATCTTCACAGTGATTCTCTTCAATTTAGTTATTCCACAGAGCCCAGAGAATGCTGTCCTCACGCCGCAGTAAAAACGTTTTTCCTTGCACCCTTCAGTTTTTGATACTTACTGTCATACTGGCATCATCTCTCCTCAGTTCTGGTGATTTTTGTATCTAATTTTTCTTTTCTTTTTGTCTTCAAGTTACTCGAGGTACTTTTACATCTGTTATCTGACATGACGTTTTTTGACTTGGCAAAGGCTGTCTCTCCCAATATGGACAAGCCACCCAGCGGTTTAAAAAAAAAAAAAAAAAAAAGTACCAACTGTAACCGTACTATTTCCATGATTGACGAGCACAATTGGTGCTTGCAGTGTTTAGACCCCAACCATGACCCAGGCTCATAAGAACATAAGATATGCCATACTGGGTCAGACCAAGGTCCATCAAGCCCAGCATCCTGTTTCCAACAGTGGCCAATCTAGGTCATACGTACCCAGCAGTTTCCCCAAAAGACACAGGTTGCACAATGCTTGTATTCGGTCAAGTATTGATATCCTGGGTCCCTTCTTAATATTGGTTTATGGACATTTCCTCCAGGAACTTGTCCAAACCTTTTTTAAACCCAGCTACACTAACAGCCTTTACTACATCCTCTGGTAACAAATTCCAGAGTTTGATTACACGTTGAGTGAAAAAATATTTTCTTTTATTAGTCTTAAATAAGAACATAAGATATGCCATACTGGGTCAGATCAAGGTCCATCAAGCCCAGTATCCTGTTTCCAACAGTGGCCAATCTAGGTCATACATACCTAGCAGTTTCCCCAAAAGACACAGGTTGCACAATGCTTGTATTGGGTCAAGCATTGATATCCTGGGTCCCTTCTTAATAATGGTTTATGGACCTTTCCTCCAGGAACTTGTCCAAACCTTTTTTAAAACCAGTTTACCCTGTAGCTTCATTGCATGTCCCCTAGTCTTTCTATATTCTGATAACATAAACAATCGATCTAAGTTTAGCCATTCCACTCCGTTCATTAATTTATAAACTTTTATCATATCTCCCCTCAGCCATCTCTTTTCCATGTTAAAGAGCCCTAACCTTTTTAGCCTGCCTTCATAGGGGTATCCTTCCATCCCCTTTACCATTTTGGTAGCTCTTCTCTGAACCTTTTCTAATAACACTATGTCCTTTTTAAGATACGGCAACCAGAATTGCATACAATATTCAAGGTGCGGTCTCACCATGGAACGATATAGAGGCATTATAATATCCTTTGTTTTATTTTCCATTCCTTTCCTTATGATACCAAGCATTCTATTTGCTCTCTTGGCTGCCGCTGCACCCTGAGCCGAGGGTTTTAACATGTTATCCACAATGACGCCTAAATCTTTTTCCTGTGTGGTGGTTCCTAATGTGGAACCTTGCATCATGTAACCATAGTTTGGGTTGTTCTTTCCTAGGTGCATAGCTTTTGCACTTGTCCACATTAAATTTCATCTGCCATTTTGATGCCCAGTCTTCCAATTTATCAAGATCCTCTTGCAATTTTCCACAGTCCTTTTGGGTTTTAACAACTTTAGTTTTGTGTCATCTGCAAATTTGATAACCTCACTTGTTGTGCCCTTTTCCAGGTCATTTATGAATATGTCAAAAAGTAGTGGACCCAGCACAGATCCCTGGGGTACACCACTATTCACCTTTCTCCATTGGGAAAATTGGTCATTTAGTCCTACCCTCTGCTTTCTATCTTTTAACCAGTTCTTGATCCACAGTAGTACACTGCCTCCTATCCCATGACTCTTTAGTTTTGCCAAACGTCTCTGATGAGGGACCTTGTCAAAGGCTTTCTGAAAGTCCAAATACACTATATCAACCGACTCACCTTTGTCTACCTATTTATTCACACCTTCAAAAAAACATACGATTAGTAGGACAAGATCTTCCTTGTCTAAAACCATGTTGGCTGTCTCCCATTAAGCCATGACTATCTACATGTTCTTTATGATGGTTTCTACCATTTTTCCTGGTACTGACGTCAGGCTCACCAGTCTGTGGTTTCCTGGATCACCCCTGGAACCCTATTTAAAAATTGGTGTTATGTTCGCCATCCTCCAATCTTCAGATGATTTTAATGATAGTTCACAGATTACTAATAGCAGGTCTGCAATCTCATATTTCAGTTCTTTCAACACCCTAGGATGTATATTATTCGGCCCAGGTGATTTGCTACTCTTCAGTTTATCTAATAGCGATACATCGGGAAGATGTATTACAACTATTTCCTTCAATTCTTCCGCACCTTTAAATACCACTTCAGTCATGGGTAACACCCCTACATCTTCCTCGGTAAAGACCGAAGCCAAGAATTCATTCAGTCTCTCCACTATCGCCTTGTCGCCTCTTAGTGCCCCTTTAACCCCTCTATCATCTAATGGACCAACTGACTCTCAGGTTTTTTGCTACGAATGTACTTGAAAAGTCTTTATTACGCGTTTTTGCTTCCACAGCAAGCTTCTTCTCAAATTCTCCCTTGCCTGCCTTATCAATGCCTTGCATTTAACTTGCCAGCGCTTGTGCTGTTTCCAGGTTTCCTCGTTTGGCTCTTTTTTTCCATTTCCTGAAAGATGCTTTTTTGGCCACAGCCTCTCTGACCTCACCTTTAAACCATGCTGGCAGTTTTTTAGACTTCCTTCCACTTTTCTTAAAGCGTGGAATACAGCTGGTCTGGGCTTCCAAGATAGTATTTTTCAACAAACCCAAGCTTGATGCAAGTCTTTAACCTTTGCAACTGCTCCTTTTAGTTTTTTCTTAACTATTGTGACGCCGCCTTGCCCTACTAGGCGGCTGCCTAGTGGGGGCGATGGGCCATCATACTTGTGTCCATGCTCCAGCGTATTAGCTGAGGCCCTTGTAGTGTAGTTGTGGGGCTTATTATAGCAGTCCAAGTGGATTAGGCCGACACAGGAAAATTTGTTATAAATTTTTATTTTCTTTGCATCATCAAGTTAGCAACAGGCCTTGGTAAAGGATCCCAAAACATCAAACAGAAAAAGGATATTTTCTCCAAACAAAAAGCTTTCCAAAAGAGACAAGTAACTGCTTTAGCAAAAGCAGTTTCTTCACTCTTTGCCTTTATAATTAAATTCTTTGCCACTAAAGCAAAACAGTTTAAACTCACTGTTACATGCACAGTCTAGCAACTCTTCTCAGTTTCTCTCAGCTGCTACAAACCAGCTTGTGATTACCGACTGCCTCTTAGCATGGAAACTAAACATCAGTTTAACACATTTTCAGCATTAGTAGAACGGCTGTTTAAAACATGAGGTTTTCCTCCTTTTTATCTGCCTTTCTCAATGGCATTTACCTGGCAGAAACACCTCTTATATTTTCCTTCACAGCAATCAATAAAGCTTCTAAACATTGCTCATACAAAAAGCACATTCCATGGATTCATCAGAGGACTCTGAATTCTCTTGGTACAATTCAACTTCCATTTCCTCCTCTGTGCTGTAAGACTCAGGGGCTGGGACACTTTCAGGGATCTCTAGCTTCACCTTCTTTAAAAGCTTAAAAAGTTTCTCCCACTGGAGATTCCTTCTTCCCTTTGGAACTATGTGAGAAACACTTGCCCTTCTTCCCCTTACTGAATCATACAGAGGTAATGCTTGGTTTACCTTGCTTGCAGACGTCCTTCCTTTATTAGGCTTCCTGAAATGTTTGGACACTTGCTCAGAGTTTGAACTGCTGGCCTCCGAATCAGAACTGTAGTTCTGGAACTCTCCCCTGTTCCTTTCTCTCCTCTGGCCCTGCCACTTGCCTTGGCAGTTCTGGCTAGTCCTTTTGGAATCCCCAGGTCTTTCAGCCCTGCAGTGCTGTTTCCTCTCCTGACTCCTCTGGACTTCCCGGCTTCTCTGAACTGCCCAGCTTCTCTCAACTTCCTGGCTTCTCCCTCGGCTTCCTGCCTCACTTGCTGAGTGACGCAGTTTAAATGCCTGATAGCCTGCTTCCTTCTCTGGCCCCACCCTCTCTCTCCCTGCAGTTGCCCTGGAGAGTGGGCGTGGCTTCAGGCTAGCTTTGCAAGTGTGTGTTTCAGTATTGCTTTCACGTTGATACCTATGCTTAGGTGAGCCCATCCCCCATTTATGGAAAAAACCTTCTTTTTTTTCCTCTTTCCCAGGGCTGTGCTGCACCCGCATCACCACACTATTTTCCTCATTTTATCATAGTCTCCCTTTCAAAAGTTAAAAAGTAGTACTGTGGATTTCCTTACCATCCCTTCTCCATTAATTAGATCAAACGCGATCATGCTATGATCACCATTGCCAAGTGGCCCCAACAACCTTATCTCTTGTACCAGATCTGGTGTTCCACTAAGGACTAGGTGCAATATGGCTTCCCCTCTGGTCCGTTCATGAACCAGCTGCTCCAAGAAGCAGTCATTTATTTCATCTAGGAACTTTATCTCCCTAGCATGTCCTGCCTTGACACTGACCCAGTCGATACTGTGGTAATTTAAATCACCCATTATTATTACTCTGCTGTAACTTTTGTTAGCTTCCTTGATTTCTTTGAGCATTTCATCATCCATTTGTTCATTCTGGCCAAGCAGTCGATAGTACACCCCTACTGTCATCACCTTCACCTTTTTACATGGAATTTCAATCCATGGAGATTCTACAGCAAATTTCGTTTCCTGCAAAACTTTAATCCTTTCTGACTCAATGCCCTCTCTAACATGGAGCGCCACCCCTCCACCAATTTGATCAGCTCTATCATTACAATATAGTTTGTACCCACGTATCGCAGTATCCCACTGGTTATCCTCCTTCCACCATGTCTCTGAGATTCCAATCATATCTAACCTCTCATTTAGTGCTATATATTCTAACTCTCCTCGAGGGCCAGGTCTAAGACCCCCGACCGCCGTCCCGAGCCTTTGGAGCAGGAGAAGCCGTCCAAAGTACCTCGTGTAGAGCCGGAGACCGTCGGACACGTATGTCCTGTAGTCCTCGTGGACTCCCCTCCGAGGGAGCCAACGTTGGGCCCGGCGCCGCCGGTGCCCGAGTTGGTGGCTGCTGAGTCTCCTGAGCTTGGACTCAGGCTGACAGCCTTGAAGTGCAGATTGTCTGCCTTCATGGAGCAGCAGCGGGTACTGATGGCCAGCCTCGCTGGTGCATCTGCCCCGGAGACCGAGCCGATACTCGAGACCATGAAGGCTCGAGGTCATCCTCGGTCAAGGTCTCCCTCGACCTCCAGCTCGGAACCGAGGGCATCGACACCACCGGTGCCTTCGGCGTCGGGGCGGGTGCCACCTCGACCCGCGTGGTCGGAGCCTCTCGACAACTCTTCCAATGAGTCAGCCTGGGAGACGGAGGATGAGGAGTCCCCCGATACCTTCCGGACTCGGTACGTCCCGTCGGACTCACTGCAGTCCGAGCCCCGGAGTAGGTCCCCTCTGGAGGACACCCGGTTCTCGGAGTTCGTGCAGGACATGGCCAAGGCCTTGGCGATTCCCGCCGACCCTGAGGAGGAGCCTCGAGCCGAGGAGCTCGAGGCCCTCCAGTATGACTCTCCTCCGAAGGAGGCCTTTACTGTGCCGGTTCCTCCAATGCTGGAACGGCTCCTCTTCCGGATGTGGGAGGCACCGGCCTCGGCGCCGGTCTTGAGCAAGCGAGTTGATTCCATTTATCGACTCTGTAAGAGCCCTGGTTTCCAAAAGGCGCAGCTGCCGCACCATTCCATGGTGGTGGAATCAGCCATGCATCGACTGAAGAGCCAGAAGATGCTCTCTGCGGTGCCCCCCGGTAGGGAGGCCCGGAACCTGAATGCTTTCGGCAGAAAGTGCTTCCAGGGCTCGATGCTTGCCTGCCGTGTCCAGTCATACCAGCTGTACATGGGCATGTTTCTCCATACCTGGCAAAGGAGCTTGCTGGGTTCTCTGCTGGTCTCTCCGGGGAACCTTTGCAGAGGTTCCAGTCTTTGTCTTCAGGGATCCGGGACTGTTCCAAATTCATGTCCCGAGCGGCCTACAATGGCTTCAAGGCTTCGGCTCGTGTGGCGGCTGCCAGCATCGCGGCCCGACGCCAGGCATGGCTGCAGTCATCGGACCTCGAGCCTTGGGTTCAGGACAAGTTGGTCGATGTCCCTTGCCGAGGTGAGAACCTTTTTGGCAAACCCATGGCCAAGAAGGCCGCTGAGCTCGAGACTGAGCACCTGACCAGGACTAGGCTGTCCTGAAAGACTTCTGCCCCTTCTCACAAAAAGAAGGGCTCGGGTAAAAAGTCCTTCTACCCGAGAAAGGTGTCTGCCTACAAACCTTTCCCTCAATACCAGGCCTCCCCAGCTCCCCCTCAGGGGCAGCAGGCCAAGGGGCAGGGACATGGGCCCCGTAGGCAGAAGACCCCCAAGCCTCCGACTCCTGCTCCTACCCAGCAGGGAGGGGGTTTTTGACTCCCAAGGCATAGCCTCTCCGTCCCTGCTGTCCCATCCCTGCACAGGAGGTCGCTTAGCCCTGTTTGCCCACCAGTGGCCACTCATTACAGGGGATGCTTGGGTTTGAAGCATCATTCACCGAGGCTATATGCTTCATTTCCATCAACTACCTCCTGTCTATTTTCCAGGAGAACCTCTGAGGCCTCTTGCACACCGCCCTCCTCCTCCAAGAACTTTAGGGTCTGCTTCTGGACAAGGCGGTGGAGCCGGTACCTCCTCGACTACAGGGGCACGGGTTCTACTTCAGGTATTTTCTGGTGCCAAAGAGGACAAGAGGCCTAAGGCCTATCCTAGACCTCGGAAACCTCAACAAGTTCTTGGAGAAAGAGAAGTTCAAGATGCTTACTCTTGGAACACCTCTGCCCTACCTCCAGCAGGGAGATTGGCTATGCTCCTTAGATCTAAAGGATGCGTACACTCACATCCTTATTCATCCAGACCACAGAAAGTACCTCAGGTTTGTGGTGGGAGGAAACCATTACCAGTACAGGGTACTGCCTTTTGGCCTAACTTCCGCCCCACGGGTCTTTACAAAGTTTCTAGCTGTGGTGGCAGCTTTCTTGAGGACTCAAGGGATATTTGTCTTTCCCTAACTGGATGACTGGCTTGTCCGGGGCCAAACCTACCAGGAGGCCAGGCAGGCCACCTTCAGGACTGTCACACTCCTTCAAGACCTGGGCTTTGTCATAAACTTTGCAAAGTCCACTTTGCTCCCCTCCCAGAACCTCGAGTTCATAGGAGCACGGCTGGACTCTCTGCAAGCAAGGGCTTACTTGCCAGAGGACCGAGCTCAGAGGCTCATGGACTTGGCATCCCGGTTTCTCAGTTTGCCATCGGTTCCTGCCAGGCTCTGTCTGCAGCTCCTGGGACACATGGCATCGATTGTGCATGTGACCGCCAATGCCTGCCTACACATGAGGCCTGCACAGTGGTGCCTCAGAACTCAATGGAAGCAGGCCACAGGAAGCCTAGAAGACAAAGTAAGGGTATCAAAACCTCTCCTGAAGTGTCTTCAGTGGTGGCTACACCCCCCCAACTTGCTGCAGGGGGTGCCTTTTCAGGTGCCTGCCCCCACGGTGGTGTTGACAACCGATGCATCTTTACAAGGCTGGGGTGCACACTGTCAAGAGAGCTGCACCCAAGGCCTCTGGTCTCCATGGGAAGCCACACAACAGATCAACCTACTGGAACTGAGGGCTATTCGCTTAGCCCTCAAGGCTTTTTCTCACACCTTGTCCCACCAGTCTGTTCTAGTTCAGACAGACAACCAAGTGGCCATGTTCTATGTGAACAAACAGGGCGGCACTGGGTCCAGGCCTCTATGCCTGGAAGCACAGGCCCTTTGCTCTTTTGCCCTCAGGCACCAGATGTTGCTGAGGGCTGTGTATCTCCCTAGCCAGGTGAACTTTCTGGCAGACAGCTTAAGGAGGATATTGCAGCCCCACGAGTGGAAGCTGCACTCTTTAGTGGTTCAACAGATTTTCCTAAAATGGGGACTTCCATCCATGGATCTCTTTGCCAGTCCCCTGAATCACCAACTGCCCAGGTTTTGTTCCAGGCAACCGCATCCCCTGAGGGTGGCGGCGGATGCCGTCCTGATTTCTTGGTCCCAGGGCCTGCTCTATGCATTTCCTCCCACGCCTCTGGTGGCCTGAACCTTGTTCAAGATTCTCAGGGACAAGGCCTCAGTATTTCTGGTTGCTCCCAGGTGGCCGAGGCAGCCCTGGTTCCCCCTGCTGCTTCAACTGGCAGTGGAGACACCCATGCCTCTGGGATTCCAACCCGACCTTCTATCTCAGGATCAGGGTTCCCTTCTGCATCCCAATCTCAAATCTCTCCATCTGATGGCATGGAGGCTGCAAGGGTAGTCTTGGCTCCCTGGGGTCTACCTCAGGAGTCGGAAGAGGTGGTATTGGCCTCTAGAAAGCAATCCACCAGGAAAACACATGCCCTAAAGTGGAGAAGGTTCTCCTTGTGGTGTCAGCAACACAAGGAAGATCCTTTCACCTGCACTGTGCCAGTAGTGCTCCAGTACCTACTGCACTTGTCAAATCAGGGCCTTAAGTCCAATTCTGTTCGGGTCCACCTCTCTGCTCTGGCAGCTCATCACTCTCTGGTGGAGGGACACTCTTTGTCAGTTCACTCCTTGGTGTCCAGATTTCTCAGAGGCTTACTATTGCTCAAGCCTCCTCTCCGTCCATCAGCCCCTGAGTGGGAGTTGAATGTGGTCTTGCAGCAACTTACTCGCCCACCTTTTGAGCCCATGGCTACATGTCCTTTACGCTTCCTATTCTGGAAGACTCTATTCCTAGTGGCCTTGACCTTTGCCTGGCGAGTGAGTGAACTTCAAGCCCTGGTCTGTGACAGGCCATACACGCGCTTCTATAGGAACAGGGTAGTCCTTAGGACTCATCCTAAGTTCCTCCCCAAGGTTGTCTCCTCTTTCCATCTCAACCAAGAGGTGGTTCTTCCAACATTCTTCCCTATTCCCCATGCAAGCCGGGCTGAGACAGTCCTGCATACCCTGGACTGTAGGAGGGCCTTGTCCTTCTACCTTGAGCGTTCGCAGGGGCATAGAAGGGCTACTCAGCTCTTTGTATCTTTTGACCCCAATAATTTGGGGGTACCTGTGTCCAAGCGTACCTTGTCCATCTGGGTGGCTGACTGTATCACCTGGGCTTACAGGGCAGCTGACCTTCCTTTGCAGGGTCGGGTCACGGCCCACCGTGTCAGGGCAATGGCTGCCTCAGTAGCTCATCTCCGCTCTGTACCATTGGCAGACATCTGCAGGGCTGCAACTTGGTCCTCAAGCCAGACTTTTGCGGCCCATTACTGCCTGGAGAGGGAGTCCCGCAGAGACAGTGCTTTCGGTCAGGCAGTGCTCCGGAATCTCTTTGAGGTTTAGGCAACTCTTACCCTCCAGCCCTCTGGTTGGGCTACCGGTGGAGGTATGTTTTCAGTGAAATCCTTTCTCTGATGCTGAGGCTAGAGGGAGCTCATTTTTCAGCTCTGGGTCTTATCTTTATCTTTATCTTCTTATCTTTATTTAAAATGTATTATACCGCCTAAACCAATTAGGCATGCAGCGGTTTACAATAAAAGCAAAAGGAACTACTGAGGAAAAAAAAGAAACAGAAAAGGAACGCCATTTGTTTTAAAAAAGGGACAGCAAAAGTAACAGTACAACAATAATATTAGAAATAAGAAGGACAAAGGGCAGGTGAACAATCAGGTAATGGCAGGGGGAGGGGGAAGGGGAAGATCAAAGGCTGTGCAGAAGAGGTGAGTCTTAAGGTTAACTTTGAAAGTGTGAAAAGAAGGTTCCAACCATAACGAGAGAGGCAATGAGTTCCAGAGACGGGGGCCAAGGAAAAAGAAAGCAGAGGAACGTGTAGATTCAAGACGAGCCTGAGAGGGAGGTGGAAGAAAGAGACGATTAGCATGGAGGGATCTAAGAACTCTGGAGGGACAGTAAAAACGAACCAGATTGGAGAGATAGAGTGGAACACCAGTGTGCAAAGACCTGTGTACAAAAATCAGAATATTATACTGTATACGAAAAGGGATAGGTAACCAGTGTAGACGAATAAGCAGAGGAGTGACATGAGCAGACCGAGGTGTGTGGGTCAGAAGACGGGCTGCGGTGTGGTGAACTAGCTGAAGGCGACGAAGCTGAGTAAGTGGAAGACCAGCCAGAGATACATTACAATAATCCAACCGGGAGACAACCAGAGTGAGAAGAAGTGTGGTCAAAGAAGAGGAAGAAAGAAAAGGCCGAACTGCTCGGAGTTGTCGTAGACTATGAAAGGAGCGTTGGACACAGAGGAGATATGGTCTTTGAAGGTTAAAGCAGAGTCCAGGGTGACACCGAGATAGCGCAAAGACGTGACCAGAGGAATGGGACCAGCAGGAAGAGACGGAGCAAGAGTGGGAATGGGTCCCCGGTAGCCTGAAGCTGGGGAGTCCCATAAGTGAGGACTGACTTCCTGCTTGGTCTTGGAGAAAGAGTAGTTACTCACCTGTAACAGGTTTTCTCCAGGAGCAGCAGGAATCAATCCTCACAACCCTCCCTCCTCCCCTGGGAGTTGCAGTTGTACATAGTTAAATTTTTTTCATTTTGTGTGCTGTTTTTTAGCTATGTCATTTGACTGAGCGAGATGGCACCTTTAGGCAGGAAGGGGACCGCGCATGCGTGTAGTATTCCCAAAGGCTTTCATAGAAAGCTGGGGAAATGCTCTGCATGGGGGCTCCATCGGCGCCGATATCACCCATAAGTGAGGACTGATTCCTGCTGCTCCTGGAGAACACCTGTTACAGGTGAGTAACTACTCTTTCCTACTTCTCTTAATTTAAATTGGCGTTCCTTTCCTTTTTTTTTTTTTATATTTTATTTTATTGTAAACTGCTCTGATAGGATGTTTGAAGAGTGCTATATCCAAATTTTAATAAACCATAAACCATCACATCGGAGCCCTGGACTCTACAGTTGGTACTCAAGGGCTATCTACTAAATTTTGTCCTGATACCACCTCCTTTCCTCCCAAAGGGGTATCCTTTTGCTTTATTACATCATTCCCCTCCTACAGCAGGAAATCACCACTCTACAGGCGGACGGTGCGATAAAACTAGTTCCCTCTGGCCAGGAGAGGTTGAGTTTCTACTCGTGCTATTTCCTTGTCCCCAAGAAAACAGGGAAGTTCCATCTCATCTTAGACCTCACAAAACTCAACAAGTTCCTTGTTTGAGAAAAGTTCAAGATGGTTTCTCTGGGAACCTTATTGTCCTACGTTCAGAGAAATGATTGGCTTTGTTCTCTAGATCTGAAGGATGCATACAACACATCCTCATTCATCCATCCATCTCACAGAAGATACCTACGCTTCATGTTCGATGGCAGGCACTATCAGTATAGAGTCCTGCCCTTCGGCCTGGCTTCTGTCCCAAAGTCTTCACCAAATATCTTGCAGTCATCGTGCCTATCTCCGCACCCTGGGAGTCTTTGTCTTCCCCTTCTTAGATGACTGGCTCATCAGAGGAGAAGCGCCACGCATTGTCAGCCTGTCCATTCACAGCACAGTCTCAGTGCTCCAGTACCTTGGATTCATCTTAAATTTTCCAAAATCCCACTTGTCTCCCTCTCAACAGTTGGAATTCATTGGAGTACGGCTTGACACCACTCAGGCTCAGGCTTTTCTACTTGAGGACAGTCTCAAGCACCTCATAGAACTGGTCGGCTTCATTCAGCACTCTCGTTATGCAACAGCCAGAGATATGCTTCATCTCTTGGGCCACATGGCCTCCATGGTCCATGTGGTTTCCTATGCCCATCTCCATATGCATACGGCTAAGTGAACCCTCTCTTCCTAGTGGAAGCAAGCAACCGGCCGTCTCTGGGACACAGTGTTACATAGAAAAATGACAACAGAAAAAGACTACATGGCCTATCTAGTCTGTCCTTCCATATCAACAACTACAACAGTCCCCTTTTTTCCTTTAGAGATCCTCTGTTTGTCCCATGCGCTTTTATTTATTTATTTAACAGCTTTTATATACCACGCTCTTTAGTATCAGTGCGGTTTACATTAAACAATTCTTGCTCAATTCAGTCAAATCTGCATTGCGCTTACATTGAACAGGGTCGGTAACTTGGAGCAGTAACTGGGTAAACTATTTACACAATAGACATCTGAGAAGTAACGGGGTGGTTATTTACATATTAGATGCTGGACACAAACTGCATGATTAGGAATGGGTCTTTTTTAATTCAGATATTGTCCTCATCTCTACCCCCTCCACTGGGAGACTATTCCACGGATACACCACTCTTTCCGTAAAGAAATATTTCCGCATATCACTCCTGAATCTATCCTCTTTCACCCTCATCCCATGTCGCCTCCTGGTGAACACCCTACAGTGGTGGCTCTCGCCCAGCAACCTATGCATAGGGTTACCTTTTCAGATGCCTCCACCTCAACAGATGCTAACCACCGATGTGTCCAAACGGGGGTGAGGAGCCCATCTCGATGGATGCAGAGACTCTGGTCCCAACAGGAGACTTTGTTTCAAATCGACTTCCTGGAGTTGAGAACAATAATCAATGCCTTTCAGGTTTTCCAAGCTCAATTATCAAATCAAACTGTCTTGTTTCAAACAGACAACCAGGTAGTCATGTTTTATGTCGTCAAACAGGGTGCCACGGGCTCTCACCACCTGTGCTCCGAGGCTTTCCTCCTGTGGACCTTTACCCGAACACATAGCATGCTGCTCCGAGCGGTCTACCTGCCAGGTGATCAGAACATTCTAGCAGACATTCTCAGTCAAGTCCTTCACCCTCACAAATGGATGCTTCATCGACAGTCAATCGCATCGACAGTCAATCGCATCTTCCGGCTCTGGGGGACACCGAGGATTGAGCTCTTCGCTGCCCTGCTCAATACGCAACTCCCTCAGTTTTGCTCTAGGATGCCTTCTCCACATCGCCAAGCACCAGATGCTTTCCTTCTCCATTGGGGAATGGGTCTGCTGTATACTTTTCCTCCCGCTCCTTTGATAGCGAAGATGCTTCTCAAATTACAAGCCAACAGAGGCACCATGATCCTGGTGGTGGTCCCCTTCTGGCTTCGCCAGCCGTGGTTTCCCCTGCTACTTCATCTAGTGCAGCGACAGCCCCTTCACCTGCGGTCTGCCCTAAACCTACTTTTGCAGAATCAGAGAGTGCTGCTTCATCCCAATGTCCACGCCCTGCCCTGTGACAGCTTGGATGCTGAAAGGGTGGTCCTTTCCGAACTTCATTTGCTGGATCTTGTTACTGACATCCTGTTGGTTTCCCGAAAGGACTCCACGCGCCGCACCTATGCGTTTAAATGGTGCCACTTTGCCCTTTGGTGCGCCCCTTGCATCCTTGACCCTTTCTCATGTCCGATGGAGTCTCTCTTATTTAACCTCCTCCACCTCTCCTCTACAGACCGCAGTTGTGCACGCGCCCCGAGCAGGCCATTATTTAAAGACACTGCCTGCGGCGTCTCGTGCCGTGGCGGCGCGCGCCCAAGGAGCAGGACGTGCTCCTTGGGCGAGCTCCTTGGGGCAACGACGAGGGCGGCCCTTTTCTCTCCTTGTTGTCCTGTGTTGCCTCTCCAACGATCTCAGGCACTTTTTTGTTTACTCTTTCTTTTTTTTCTTCCTTTTGCACTCACAGTGGCACGCGGGTCCTTGCGAGCCGTACTCGCAGGGCTCCCGCGGCGTCTGCGCCTCGGCTATTGTTCCGGTTCTCTTGTCTTTTCTATTTCTTTCTTTTGTGTTTAATCCTTATGTCAGCCATTCCAGTGATTTGGGGCCGTCGGTCCTCAATTCCCTTTCCTGTCCCTCCCCGACCTCGCATACTTTCTCAGGTTGCCTTGCATTCGCATGCCTCGGCGTTGCCGCCTCTTACGCCTGTTAGTACGCCTTTGCCCCTATCCTCAGCCTCTGCGCCGATTCATGCGCCCCTGCTTTTGTCTCCAGTCTCAGTGCCCATGCGATCCCTCCGATTCGGCTTGCTCAACTGCCGTTCGCTTCGATCTAAAGCTGTCCTCATTTACGACCTTATAGAGCGTGAGGGTTTTGACGCTCTCTTCCTCGTCGAAACGTGGCTGAAGGAGGGTGAAGACCCTCTTCTTGCGCGTTGCCTGCCTCTGAACTACCAAGCCTTCTCCCTCCCCCGTAATTCGCGGTCGGGTGGGGGAGTTGCGGTCGTTTTCCATTCCTCGGTTCCCCTGTCAAAGCTTTCTTCTGCCTCTCTGGGTCACCCGGAATCTTTGCTTCTTCAACTCGCTGGTCAGCCGGCTTTGCAGTTTCTCCTTATCTACAATCCTCCTTCTTCCCCTCCCCCTATATGGGACTCCCTTCTTTCCACTGTTGCTGACCTCTCTTACCAATTTCCCTATCTTATCATCCTTGGTGATTTTAATGTTCACTTTGATTCACCTGTCTCTGCCAGGGACACTGCTTTCTTTGCCCTTCTTCACGATCTTTCCCTGTTGCAACATGTAGCTCTCCCTACTCACATAGCTGGTCACACTTTAGATTTAGTTATCTCCTCTACTAACCCTCCTTTTCAGATCTCATCTCCCACCATGGAAGTTGTTCCTTGGTCCGATCATGCTTGTATTGCTTTTTCTCTCTCTTCCAGTCCCCCTCCCTCCCCTCTCCCTTCTTTACCCACCCGACTTTCTCGCCGGATTAATTCGGTCTCCTTTCACAGCTTCTCTGTGACTTATTGTCCTCCCTCACTGGATTTCCACTCCTTGTCGCCCTCCTCTCAAGTAACTTCTTGGTCAGCCGGTCTTTCTTCCGCTCTAGATCAGGTTGCTCCTCTTCGGCCTAGCAACCCCCGTCATACTTTTCGTCACCCCTGGTTCCTCCCAAGCCTTCATCTGCTGCGCTCCCAGCTGAGGAGAGCTGAGCATTTTTGGCGGAAATCTCGCACTACCGCTTCCTATCAGCGTTTCAAGCTTTCCCATGCCCACTATCGCTCAAGTATTCACCGTGCCAAGTGCTCTTTTTACTCTACATCTATCGTCTCAGCTCCCAACCGCTCACGGCAACTCTTTGCTACTCTACATACTCTCTCAACTCCAGGCACCCCCCAAACGTGATTCTGCCTCTGTCTTGCCAGCCCCTGACCCGACCACCCTGGCCTCCTTCTTTTCCTCCAAAGTCCAAAATCTTCGTTCCTCTCTTCCTTCTTGTCCCCAAATCCTGTTTTCACCGCTGCCCATTTCGCCCCCGCTGTCCCCTACTCTCTCACATACCTGGTCCCATTTTTCCCCAATCACTTCTCCAGAGCTCATCCAGCTTCTATCTACAACTCGTAAGACTGCCTGTCCTCTAGACCCCATTCCTTCTTCATGGTTTGCTAAGCCTTTTCCTACCCTCTTACGTTCCCTTCTTACTATCGTGAATACTAGTCTGTTTTGTGGTACTTTCCCTGACCTCTGGAAGCACGCCCTGGTTCGTCCTCTCTTGAAACATCCCTCCCTCGACCCCTCTATCTCCGCTAATTTTCGTCCAGTATCCAATCTTCCTTTTGCCTCTAAGCTCCTTGAAAAAGTGGTTTTCTCACAGCTTTCCCATCACTTGGATTCTACGCACTTTCTGCACCCCCGACAATCTGGGTTTCGTTCTGGGTACAGTGTAGAGACCACCATCACAGCAGTTCTAAATGAAATACGCACCTCCCAAGATCGGGGCGACATTACTATAGCTATGTCCCTTGACCTCTCAGCCGCCTTCGATCTTGTGGATCATCCCCTTCTTCTCTCTCGATTGAGGGATGCGGGTATTCGTGGTGGTGTTTACCGGTGGTTTCACTCTTTTCTATCTTCTTGTTCGTTTGCAGTCACTTCTGGTCTTTCCACCACAGGTCATTTTCCTCTCACTTGTGGCGTCCCTCATGGCTCTATTTTGGCTCCCCTGTTGTTCAATCTTTTTCTGGCTCCTCTGTCACTTCTTGTCCAACAGTCGGGGATTTCGGGCTATTATTATGCTGACGATATTCTCCTTCTGCACCATACTTCCTCATCCCATCCCGATATCACTCCGCTGGAGGTTTGTCTATCTTCGGTTTCCTCCTGGCTCTCCTCAAATTGTCTGGTTCTGAATATCTCCAAAACGGCTGCTATTTGGTTCACCCACGGTTCTCCCATTCCGCCTCTTACGCCTTCCCTCTCTGGTGCTTCTATCTCCACAGTTTCCAAACTTCGGTATCTCGGTGTCATTCTTGATAGTGCACTCACTTTTCACGATCACATTTCTTCTATTTCTCAGCGTTCTTTCTACTGCCTTTGGCAGATTCGTGCGATTCGGCCTTTTCTATCTCCTCAGGCACTCACTACCCTTCTTCTTTCACTAGTCATAACCCGGTTAGATTTCTGTAATTCCATTTATGCTGGTATTCCTCAGTATCAGTTACATCGACTACAGTTAATTCAAAACATGGCTGCCTGGATGCTCTTACATGCCTCTCCGTGCGATCACGTCACTCCCCTCCAACACCTTCACTGGCTGCCGTTACAATTCCGGATCCCTTTCAAGATCCTCACTCTAGTCCATCGAGCCATTTATCTCCATAGACCCCAATACCTCTCTGATTTGCTCTCCTTCCATGTCCCCTCTCGAAGCCTCCGGTCCATTCATATCAACCGCCTTCACCTTCCAGCCCCTTCCCGTGCACATCTTCAATCAACCCGTAAATCAGTGTTCTTCTACCTTGGCCCCTCCCTCTGGAATTCACTACCCACTGCCCTCCGTTTGGAAGAATCATATCCTAAATTCCGTTCTCTTCTCAAGACTCATCTATTCTCCTCTGCCTTTCCTGGATCTATCTGATTTTCCTGACTTCACTTTCCCTGTCTTTCCCCCGTCCTCTGTTTCCTATCTTTTCCTTCTTCAGTAATTGTAATTCTTTTTTTCCTTTTCTGACTTGATGATTTTACTTATATTGTAAACCGCCCCGATGTAACGGGGGACGGAATATCAAATGTTATGTAAACAATAAACAATAAGTCCAATTCCATCCGAGTCCACCTTGGTGCCATCTCCGCATGCCACCGTGGCCTGAATGGAAAACCTGTATGTACACAGCCATTAGTAGCCTGCTTCATGCATGGTCTCCTTTTGACCAGGCCCCCGATCCGGCTCCTGCTGGTCACTTGGGACCTCCAGTGTGGTTCTCGCTCAACTCCTCAAACCTCCCTTTGAGCCACTGGTCACAGCCTCTCTCAGATTCCTTACTTAGAAAGTTTCCTTCCTAGTTGCGCTCACCTCGGTGCACTGGGTCAGTGAATTGCAAGCCCTAGTGGCTCATGCTCCTTAAACAAGATTCCACCATGATAGGGTCATCCTAAGAATGCATCCGCGTTTCCTTCCAAAGATTGACTCATCTTTCCACCTTAACCAGTCTGTTATCCTCCGGCCTTCTTTTCCTAAAACACATGCCTCTAGGGCGGAGGCACACTCCACCTTAGATTGCAAAAGAGCTTTAGCTTACTATCTTGATAGGACCAATGTCCAAGGAGAATCCTCACAGCTATTCATTTCTTTTGTTCCTAACAGACTTGGTCTTCCTGTCACAAAACGTATCACTTCTCTCTGGATAGCAGATTGCATCTCCTTTGCTTATGCTCAGGCAGGGCTGACACTGGAGGCTCATGTAATCGCTCACAATATCCATGCCATGGCTACCTCCGTGGACAATTTACGCTCTATCTCCATAGCGGAGCTCTGCTGAGCTGCCATTTGGTCCTCAATGCACACATTTACAACTCACTATTGTCTGGACAAGGACTCTCACAGGGACTCTGACTTTGGCCAAGCAGTACTTCAGCACCTCGTTGGGACTTAGCTACATCTCCTTCCCACTGGCCCTCTGTCCTTCCAGTCTACCGTCCACTTTACTCCAGAAAGGTGTGCTGGGGGCACCTAGTTCCAGAGTTCCCCTGGATGCCTTCATTGCTCTTCAGTGATTTCCCATTTCCAACAGGTCTGTCTCTTACAGTTGCGGTAGCCTGGAGCTAGGGAGCCCCATATTTGAAGACTGCATTCCTGCTTGTTCCTGGAGAAAGCATAGTTACTCACCTCTAACAGGTGATCTCCAGGAACAGCAGGAATCTGTTTTCACAGCCCTCCCTCCTCCCCGAGGAGCTGTAGACTTTGTTTTCCTCTAAGTTATATACTTCCCAGAGGAGAATCACTGGGAAGGTGGAAAGGCAGGCACGTATGCGCAGAGGGATGCTCTCAAACACTTCTTATTGGATGCTGGGGAGTGTTTCCACATGAGTTCTGTTGGGGACGTCACCCATATGTGAAGACTGAATCCTGCTGTTCTTGGAGATCACTTGTTACAGGTGAGTAACTATGCTTTCCCTCTTCATCATACTGTTACATTG
Organism: Ichthyophis bannanicus; assembly: GCA_033557465.1. Taxonomy (NCBI): domain Eukaryota; kingdom Metazoa; phylum Chordata; class Amphibia; order Gymnophiona; family Ichthyophiidae; genus Ichthyophis; species Ichthyophis bannanicus. Next base: position 603,674,224 of record CM066036.1, on the reverse strand, counting down.
CTAAAAACAAGCCTCTTTATGAATCCTGTTCATGCTGTGGAGTAGGTACAACCATGGACATATCTGAGGGTGATAGTAGATGTGTAGTGCTGATTGGAAATAGTATGTGCATGTGTACCTTTATGGACCTGCCTCTTCCATGCCCCTAGACACGCCCATTGCTGATTTGAATGTGATTGCACCTATATGTATATCTTCGGGCTTTCTAAAATGCCTCCAGTGTTGTCTCTGTGATTTGCACATCTGAACAAGGCTGGCACTACCCGGTAAATGAGGTAAGCACAGCAGGGGGATACAGGCCGCAGGTGGCGCTAGTGCTAGCGTACCCCTCCCTCCCTCTCTCACCCTGCGAACAGGAGCAGCAAGTCCCACAGGTAGGAGAACAGAAGATCCTGCCCATGGTCATGGGACTTACTGCTCCTGCAGGCAAAAGAATTGTGCAAGGCTGCCTGAGAATCCTGTCCATAGGACTTGCACAATTCTTCTGTCCGCGGGAGTAACAGGTCCTGTGGGCAGGATCTTCTGTTCAGGGCTGTAATTGCAGTCTTGCACAATTCTTCTGCCCATGGGAGCATTAAGGCTGCATTCGCAGCCGGAACAGAAGATCCTGCCTGCAAGACCTGATGCTCTCGCGGGCAGAAAAATTGTGCAAGGCTACTATCGCAACTCTGAACGAAAGATCTTGCCTGCAGAAGTAGCAAATCTTGCAGGCAGTAGAGCTGCCAGCCGGCCAGATTGCACATGTTGCAGAGCCCAAGAGTGGTTTGACATTCCCAAAGTGGATACATAGGTCATGGGGGTTACCAGATGGACCACTATTCCCATGGAAGGCAGATCGGCCTTAAAGGATGTTCTGAACGCAAGGTCGATTCCTTGCTGAAGAGCCAGTTTGCTATGTCAGCGGCTATTCTACAGCTGAGGGTATGTACCAGCTTGATGTCTTTAGCCCTGCTCCAGTGGATTCAGTCTCGTCCCCTAATGATATTACGTCTCTTGGAGTCAGCTACAGCCTTCCTTTCTGATGCCCTTTATGACCTGGTGCGCTTGAGGCCAGGGATGGTGCCCTGATGGCAGTGTCACTGCATTGGATTTGGCTCTGTCACTGCCTGTTTATCTCAACTGGCCTTTAAGGAGACGCTCCTGTTTGGAACTGATTTGGAGAAACTGGTGAAGGACCTAGGCGAGACAATTTTATCACCTTCTGGAAGACTGGTCTAGAAGGCCTCTGAAGTGGACTAGTGCCCCTTTCTCATCAGCCTTTGCCTGACCACTATGGGCATGTTAGCCAGATTCCTGGGAGTCTCGGGACTGTCATCACTACTGATCTAGAAAACCTTTCTTCTCTGCTTCAGGGCCTTGGGCTCACTCTCAATCCTTTTGTGTAGCATGTGGACCCAGGGACTCGACCCCCCATCCAGAGGACTCCTCTCCCATGCCCCGCAATGAAGGTTTGGGGGCCCATTCCCTGGTGCTTCCGGTGGGCAGCAGGCTTTGCCTCTTCTTTCAGGAATGGGCCCAGGTTACCATAGATCACTGGGGGCTAGACACCATTCAATTCAGCTATGTCCTTGAATGGAAAGAGCTGATTCCCAATGACTTTGTTTCCCTTAGTGAGTCTGAAATCAAAGGTGCCCTGGTGCAGACCACCTTGGGCAAGTTGCTTTCTCTAAAGGCAGTAGTGTCTCTCCCCCGGATGAGTGGGGCAAGGGTAGATACTCCATCTACTTCATGGTGGTAAAAGGAGGACTGTTCCAGCCTATTCTGAACCTCAAAGGTGTCAACATGCACTTGCATGTCCTTCGCTTTCGGATGGAAACCTTACGCTCCATAATTCAAGCAGTGCACCAAGGGGAATTCTTGGTTTCTCTGGATCTGGCTGAGGCATATTTTTGTATCCTGATACAGGTGGATCAGCAGAAGTATCTGCATTTTGCCGTGCTTTGTTCTCACTATCAGTTTGCTGCCTTTCCTTTCAGGCTGTCCACTGCCCTAAGAACATTCTCAAAGGTCATGGTAGTGGCGGCTGTGGTGCCAGGGCATCTATGTCCATCCCTACCTAGACAACTGGCTCATCTGAGCCTGCTCCCTGTCAGAAGCGTCTCGGGTGATGTCCCAAGTGGTTTCCTTTTTGGAAAGCTGAGGCTGGGTGATGAATCACGAAATGAGCTAGCTTTTTCCTTCCTTATCCTTGGAGTTTCTAGGAGCACGTTTCAACACTCGAGTGGCCAGAGTTTTCCTGCCAGAGAAAGTCAGAAGACTTGAATTGCTTAGCAATGTTCTGTGCACAGCTGGCCTCCAGAATCTGGTATTATCTTTAACTCCTCAGATTGATGGTGGTGACCCTAGAGATAGTCCCATGGATGCGTGCTCACATGCAGTTGCTCCAGCAGTTCTTGTTGACACGATGGTCCCCTAAGTTCTCAGGAGATCGTGTATAGGCTTCCACTCACTTTGCAGGTGAGGTCCAGCCTGCAGTTGTGGCAGCAACCCTGTCATCTGAGGAAGGGCATACCACTGGACAATTTCACTTGGATCCTGCTTACAATAGATGCCAGTCTCTTGGACTGGGGGAGCCCATTGCCAAGACCATAGGGCTTAGGGCTGTTGGAACTGCAGAGAAGCTGTGTGGTCCATCAATCTTAAGGTGAGGGCCATGAGGTTGGCTCTTCTGTATTTATGGCCCCTGGTTGAGGGCCGGGCAGTTCGAGTGCTTTCATACAATGCCATAGTGATGGCTTATGTCAGTCAGCAGGCCGGCAAAAGAAGAGCCAGAGTGGCCCTAGAGATCTCCTGTTTGCTTGGGCCAAGAAAAGCCTCCTAGCCCTGTCAGCTCAGCACATTGCCGGAGTGGACAATGTGGAAGCGGATGTCCTCAGCCAGCATTCCCTGAATCCCAGCGAGTGAGAGTTGAGTCAAAAGGCGTTTCAGTTGATTCTGTGCTACTGGGGTTGGCCCAAATTGGATCTGATGGCGACCTGCTCCAATGCCAGAGTGTGCCGCTTCTTCAATTATGTTGGGATTGCCAAGATCCTCTTGTGTTACCAGTGAAATGCTTAGTAAACATGCCACTAAATGTGCCAAATATGTGTGGGCTGCGTAACCAGTGTGGGACTGTAGGCTAACTGCAGGAGAGGGCAGGTACACCCCCCCCCCTGCAATTATCGTGCTTGAGATGGCATTAGCTGCACCCATTCTTCTTGCACCAAGCCATTTTGCTAGTTTCTGCTGCCAATGCAGATGCTTGCGTGTGAGAGTTCTTTCTCTCGCCTCACTCTGGAGGACAGTATAATTTTAGAAAAGAAATCCTGAAAATTTAGGAGTAATGGAAAAAGCATGGATCTTATTCCCTAGTTGGGCCAGAAAGTGGCCTTGTTCTCGCTTTTCTCTCATTCCAGTTTCACTTCCTACCGCTAGTACATTGACTGCATGATTGCCAGTAGGAAATGAAGCTAGAATGAGAGAAAGTTAGAATAACAGAGGCTTGATCAGGAAATGAAAAGAAATCCTGTGATCCAGCAAGGAGAAAGCATGAATTTATTGGGGAGGCAAGGGCAACAGATTTTGTGACCAATGTTCCCTCTAATTTTCTGTAGGCTGTGTGCTCATAAAATATCAACTGTGCAGCTTTTGAAGGAAGGTTAAATTTTTGTGCACCACATAACGACACTGGGAGTTATATACTTTAAAATTTGACTACACGTTAGAATACAGTATGTACACCACATTGATTTTAATCAAATTAAATGAAATAGACGATTACTAAATGAAGCAGAAAATTTCTAGTAATTACGATCACAACTTTTAAATTTTAAGACGTCCGTGTTGTTTTCTATCAGAATCAGAACCGTAATTTTTGAGCGCTCTGTTGTAAAGTATGTGCGCTCGCTCGGCGAGGTGTGTGCACGCGCACAGCTGAGAGGGAACAGTGTTTGTGACCCCCCCATTGGAGCTCTGGGAGGTGTTTAAAAGATGCTGGATCCAGGATGGCACTAAATGATCATCTTTTGCAATACCAGTTGGCTGTTTAAGGATGTGACTTGTGATAAGGAAGCTTATCATAGTTCAGGAAGGAGCTATAATAGAGGTGAATTGGCTCTGAACAAGCAACCTGTCTTTTCTGGTAGAAATAATAAAACAGAATGTTCTCATAAAAGACTACCAGTCCCAGAATGCACCAGGTTTCCAACAGCCACTAGAAGAGCTGAAGTGGGAAAACGTGTGTTCAATCAGGAGAGCTATGAGGTAATCCCCAAGCACTCATCTCCAAGGGCAGGGCTTGATTCAGCACAGCTGCGCTGTGCAAGGGTGGAGCAGCCCTCTAAACAGGTTAAAAGTAGAGCTTATTCTACACAGCAGAATCATCAGCAGAATCTTCATGATCATCATCGGCTGGATCATCAGCAGGAGCAGAGGCAGCAGAAGCCAGAGCTCACGGACAGAGAGAGCAAGAAACACTTTGGAAGAAAGAAGAGAGAAGCATCTTGGAGGTCTAAAGGAGTCCATAGCAGTACGTGTGCTGGGAGGCATTCCAGAGGCAAGCATACTCCATTGGACTGGAGGAAACCAGAGGAGTGGGGTTGCAGAGCCAGGAATCCCCGGACGGGACCTGTGAGAGAGACGGCTGCATTTGGAAGGGGCCCTAAGACCAGTGCAAGAAGGTATGTGAAGAGAGACCCAGTGTCCAGGGATCTTGATTGGAAGGCTGGACATAAAAACTGGACTACATACTGGCCAGGATATTTAGAGAGGAACCCTAACAGCAATGGAAGCTCAGGTATGAACACTGATCTATGCCCTAGCTATTCACTTGGAAGACAGCAGGGAAACAAGTATTGTTCTGAGAATGCTCCATTAAGAAATTCCTCTGCCAATCCATGATATTGATTCTATGATAGTTGAAGAAGGGAATATTGTAAATGAGCAGTGTGAATACATGGATTGCTCTCTGTCTAAACTTCTGTGGTAATATTCTTTTACAAAATACAACAACCATCACAAAGAAATATAAACTAGTTCTTTGATCTACTCAGAAAAGCTTTTGAGCAGGATTTGAGACACGTTTAGAAAGTAAACCAGCCAAGAGGTTTGCAGCTGGTTAATTGATAGCAATTGAGCCTTGCCTAATTGTCTGTGAGCTCTGAAGAGACACTTCTGGGTGTGTGTGAAAATACCAGAAGTTAGCCTTGAAAAAGAACAGTTTTTCAGTACTTTGTGGGTTTTGTTTGTTTTTGAAGCACTGCTAAAAAGAGATTAGCAGGAGTCCACAGAAAAGACCTTTCTGTTCCCATCAAGGTCTTTATGATTTGATTTGATTGCTTAAGAAGTTCAGTTGTTTTTCCTGATTTTGTTTTTCTAAGTATAATACTGAAAGCAAGTATCCTTTCTGTGCTACCAAGCAAATCTGTGTTGGGAGAAATAACCCCATAAATAAAATATATTTTCTTGGCTTTACACTCGTGCAAGCACAACTAATTTATTGTGAACGGCTGATTCTGGTATGAATGGACTACATTTCCCACAATCCTTTGCAAGTCATATTAATATTTGCCTTTGCCAAGACTGTGGACATTCTCACCCAGCGCCCCCGTTTACAGACTTTCATGCTTGGGAGTCTGCGGAAGGTTGTTTGTCTTATCAAAGCATGGCACAGTAAAAGATTTTAGGAAAAAATAGTCATCAGATTGCTTTAACATATTGTATGAAGAATGTTTGGGGGTGGGATTATTCTGCCTTTCTCCTTTTACTATACTTTATTTTTCTTCTATTGTACACCCTTTTGATTGACTTGTCAGAATGGGGGTTTAAATGTTTGTAAATATTTTTTTTAAATTTGATTTTCATAATTCAGATACTCACAAACAAGTATACAGGAAACTAGATTACAAATTACCTTTTTGGTTGAAAATAATAGCATCAAATGCCAGGTAATACAACCTCATCACTAAGTCACATAACAGGGAGGAAAAAACCTAAAATTATAACTTAAGGCAAACCAAGCATCGCTTTAACACTAGAAGCCCCAAAGTGCGTCGACGCAAATGCATCTTCGAAGTTGTATACCAGCGCCACTGCTAAAACCATGTCAGTCATGTTCCATGACTTTGTTAGCAAGGTCAAGATGTTCAAATATGTGCATTGAAAATTGTCAGACGGCTGCCTGGGTGAGAATTTTTCACAGTCTTGGCAAGTGCATATATCTATATGATTTGCAAGGTATTGTGGGCAATGTAGTTCATTCACACCAGACACAGCTGCTGACAATAATTTAGTTGTGCTCTTGGGTAAAGCCAATAAGATATTTATGGGGTTATTTCTCCCAACACAGATATGCTTGGTAGCACATAAATTAGGTTACTTGCTTTCCGTGTTAACTTGGAAAAACAAAGTTAAAATCAGGAAAACAACAAATGAAAAGTCACAAAGCAAGAAACAAACTGTTCTTTTCAGGTTAACTTCTGATTACTTCCCACATAGATACAGAAGTGATTCTCTCCTAGCTCACAAGCAATTAGGTAAGGCTTAATTGCTAGCAGTTACCAGCTGAAACCCCTTAGCTGGCTTGCCTTCCACTGTGTGGGTCAAATCCTGCTTCAGGAGCTTTTCTGAGTAGATTAAAGAACAAATTTGTATTTCTTTGTGATGGTTGCTGTACTTTATAACAGAAAGTTACCAACGGAGTTTAGATAGAGAGCAGTCCCTATAAACAGGATCCTCATCTGCTATTATTCCCCCTTGTTCAACAAGCATGGGTTCAATATCATGGATTGGCACAGATGAATCTCTCAATGGAGCATTTTCAGGAGAATACTTGTTTCCCTGCTGTCTTTCAAGGTTATAGCTAGGGCATAGATCAGTGTTCATACCTGAGCTTCCATTGCTGCTAGAGTTCCTCTCTATATAGCCTGGCCAGTATGTAGTCCAGTTCTTATGTCCAGCCTTCCAATCCAGATACCTGGACACTGGATCTCTCTTCACATACCTTCTGGCACAGGTCTTAGGGTCCCTTCCATGTGCAGCCGTCTCCCTCACAGGTAGCCTCTGGTGATTCCTAGCTCTGCAGCACCATTCCTCTGGCTTTCCCCAGTCCAATGGTGTATGCTGGCCCTTGGAATACCTCCCAGTATACATACTGCTTTGGACTCTTCTAGACCTCTCAAAGGCTTTTCTCTTCCTTCTTCCAAAGAGTCTCTTTCCCTCTCTGTCCGTCCGGTTTGGCTTCTGCTTCTGATGATCCTTCAGATGAAACTGATGATCCTTCTCAAGCTGATTCTCAGGATACTGAGGACAATTCTCTGGATATCCAAGGTGATCATGAAGATGGTCATCTGTAGAATAAACTCTACTCTTATTCTGCTTAGATGAGTGCTCCTCCCTAACACAGCGCAGCTGTGCTGAATCAGGCCCTGCCCTTTGAGATGAGTGCTTAGGGATTACCTCATAGCCCTCCTGATTGAACACACGTTTTCTCACTTCAGCTCCTCTCATGGCTGTTGGAAACCTGGTGCATTCTGGGACTGGTAGTCTTTTTTGGCAAAATTATGTTTTCTCATTTCTACCAGCACTGACAGGTTGCTTGTTCAGAGACACTTCACCTTTTCTATAGCCCCTTCCTGAGCTATGATAAGCTTCCTTATCACAAAATTAATGACAGATGCACCACCTAGTGGTAAAATGAATTTATACCTAGAAGCCCCAAAGTACGTCAATTGACGCACTCATGCATCAATTGACATACTTTGGGGCTTCTAGGTATAAATTCATGTTCCCGCTAGGTGGCGCATCTCAATCACTGTTTACAGTTTTACTCTGACATTACAAACAATAAACACACGATGACGTCATGTAATGACGTCACATACTGCACGTATTTAACAAATAAGTAACTTCACATTAATTCACATCTGCATTTCATGCTAAACGCAGTCATGATAATGCATCAATTGATGCACTTTGGGGTTTCTAGGTAAAATGCCTTTTGGGGCTTCTAGTGTTAAATACGCAGCCATTAACTTCTGTCATCCCCTTTATCCTTTACCCAGCTTTGTCATGTTTTTCCCTAGTAGCCCAAAAAACCTCCAACTGTGAGGGGTCCACAAAAATAAACCTAACACTTTGCAATGTAATTACAGATTTACAAGGATATAGGACAAAAAAGGTAGCCCCTCCGGGCCAGCACCCTCAGTTTAAGGGCTAAAAGGGCCCTTCTCCGGAGTTGCGTGGCCCTGGAGACATCAGGAAATAACTGTAACCTAGCCCCACAAAACAAAGCAATCTTATTTTTAAAGTAAGCCTTAAATACAGATACTTTATCTTGCTCTGAAACAAAAGTAACTAATAGTCTCCCTGGAGATTAAGGTATCCTGCGAGTCTTCCAGAAAACTAGTCATATTAATATCAGGATGTACTTGAAACACATCAAATCCCTCTGGAGACTCAGGATACCCTCCTTACAGTTAAACAGAGCAATTTGGAAACACCCATTGAGTCGGCCCCGGCCACGGCCAGGACCTCCAGAAGGTATTTCCGCAACAATATCTCAGGTGAAAGTAATTGACATATAGGAAGGAAATTTTTAAAAAAACGAACATTCTTTGCCCTAAGCAAATTTTCATGTACTTGTAAATTATGATGAATAGCCAAACTATCCTTAATACTGGAGGCATAAGTTGCCTGTAGGGAATTACAATGATTTTCACATTTAGAAATTTGAGTGACCATGGACTCAACCTTCCCCTCATCTCCATTAAGATTTGTGGCTGTCTCCTGGGAGAAGACACAAAGCTGTTATACCATGGTAACCAAAGTCTGTTCAGTCTGTGTAACAACCCTCCATGTATCAACCAAGGATACCTCTGAATCAGAGACCGCCTTGGCATCAAATGAAGGAGGGGACCAGGAGACAGGCCTCAGCATTTCACCCTCTTGCAAAGAGGTACTCTTCTGTAATGGAGGAGTGGCCTAGTGGTTGGGGCAATGTATCTCAGGCTGGAAGGTCAGGGGTTCATATCCCACTAGAGGACAGCAACCTTGGGCCAGAAGGACTCCCACAGGTGCTCCTTGTGGTCTTGAGCAAGCCACTTAACTATTTTACAGGGAATATGGGCAATGGAGGGTTATCTCCAAGTTATAATGCCCTGTTCAATGTAATTTCAGTTTGTTCAATGTAAACTGCCTTGATATCATGGAAGGCGGTATATAAGAAATGTTAAATAAATAAAATAAATGGTTCCTGCACGGCAACTGAGCTAGATAGAATCCGTACAAATGGGGGAGGAGGTGGGTGTGGTCCGGAGAACTCGGTGATGTGCCCGGGGATTGCAAAGTAAGAAAGGCTGAGTCTGCAGGAAGATTCTCCCCAACATTTACCTTCACATGACGATCCATTGGCCCTATAACGGGTTCAGCAGGCACAGACGACTGCTTCCGCTTACCCATAGGGAGCAGGCACCCGTCCCTGGCACAGCAGCTACACCTCCTGCGGCGCTCCCAAGGGGCAAGAGAGCTCCTTGTATCATATCCCTTAGATCGTGCCCACTGTAAGGTACCTATGGCTGCACCTAAGACTGAAGAACTTAAATAAGCAGGCCACCGATGTTGGGGCCTCCTGGAGCTCAGCCTGTTTCCTCCAACTGCTTCCCGGCTGCCCGGTAGTGCTCCTGATAGTAAAGCAAACAGCGGCAGGTTTTAAGCAAGCCCCTGATGACGTTGGGGCCTCCCAGAGCTCAGCCTGCATCCTCCAACTGCTTCCCAGCTGCCTGGTAGTGCTCCCTGTAAATAAATAAATTTTATGAACACCAATGTTTGGGCTTCCTGGTTAAAACAGTAAATTGCCTAAGCACAGTAAAGCATTCTGAAATTCTGCATATGAATAATATATTCAGAGTATATTTTCTTATTCTACAGCAGTCTGATTACATTCTTATATAATGTTGGCCTATTTTACAAATTATTCTTCACTTTGCTATAACTTGTAACTTGCTGGTTTGTCATTGTAACCTGCTTAGCACATGCGCTTTCAATTAACAGTATATTTATTTATTTGCATTCTCTTATATACCGCGCTATTCTGTATCAGCAATTAAAACGCGAAGGCAAACCAAACCAATCCAACTATCAAGAGATTTTTTTTCTCTTATTTTAATTTATTTAACATTTCTTATATACTGCCTTTCATGATATCAAGGTGGTTTACATTGAACAAACTGAAATTACATTGAACAGGGCATTATAACTTGGAGATAACTATTTTACAGGGAACATGGGCTATGGAGGGTTAAGTGGTTTGCCCAAGACCACAAGGAGCACCTATGGGACTAGAAACCCCAGTCCTTCCGTCCCAAGGTTGCTGTCCTCTAGTGGGATTTAAACCCCCAACCTTCCGGCCTGAAGTACTTTGCCCCAACCACTAGGCCACTCATCCACTCCTCATATTAATGTTGTCACTATCTTCCTACAGTGACAGACTGTTGTGACTATTCTTTGCATCAACATTTATACCAGATTCGCTTAGAGTTTCTAGATGTATATTGACTGCATGGCTATCATGTTGTTGTTTCCTTCATTCTATACAAAATCTTTCTCCTGCATATTTTTTCCAATGAGTACAGTATTTCCGAGCTGACTGTACCGCTGAATGTTTGTTTTTTTCTTTTGATCTATATCTAAAATTTAGCATGCTCTTGGACTATCACAGCCTGTTCATATGATGCTAAGTATTTACTGCTCAGTAGTTTATTTTTATTCTGGTTATGCATTTGCCCCTTCACTGCAATTTCTTACAACTCTAGATATGAAGGAGAAATACTAGCATTATGTGAAAAGAATTCACAAAGGAGTTTGGGGGGGGAGGGAAAGGGGGGGTATAGCCAATTTTAATAATGAGGGAGGGGCACCAATCTAGGTTGTAGGGGAGCTGCCAGAAACCTAGCACCATCCCTGTACCTGAATGCCCATTTTCAGACATCCAAATCGCAAATAGAGCTCCTGATCCAGCATTCCTAACAGAGTCTCCATTGCAGGCAAGATAATATTGTGTGACTTTTAAATACAAGCTCTCTGCCAGGGAGCTCTTAAAGGGGTTTTGGTCTTCATTTTTAAAAGCTAATTATTTTTCTGTATTGCAAAAGGGGAATTTTTTGTGGTTTATTGCTCTTTTTCCAACTTTCCGTTCAGAGCGAGCTCTTTGAAGCCACTGATCTCATCAGGTGTTAGATCCCTCCCTACTCACCCCAACTCCCACCTATTCCCATGTGAGAATGCTTGCTTTATAGGAGAACGCCCCAATTAGCTATACACAGGGATATAGAACAGCGCTGTTAGAGCACACATAAGAGGTTAACTGCTCTTTCTCTTAAAGGACAGTTGAGGAAAAGTTAGGGACTTTGGTAGGTCTCTGTCCTTTACTTCAACAGGTACCAAAGCTCCACCAACTGAACAATGGCTGGGAAAAATCGTATCACCAAAGCTGTTGCCCCTGTTACAGCTTCTGCCTCTGTCCAGACAGAGATTCTAATGCCAGTTGAAGGATTGGTTCCATGTGCAGGATGCCGGCAAGCAGAAGCCCTCATGAAACCAAGTAGAGGAGCTCAGAGAAGAGGTGGTGAGGCTGAGAAGCATTTGGGACAGCGAGTATCTTGATAAGATGCTGCTTGAAATGAGCTCTGAGCTCTCCAACAGAGGTAAAGATGGGAGGCTGCAAAATGAAGAGAGTTGGACACGAGTCCAAAGAACTTGTAGAATCAACAATCCAACTCCTCTAGCCCTTGAATTGAAGAACCAGTATGCAGCACTGGAAGTGGAGGAGGTGAAAGCATCACAGGAAAAGGAAGAATCAGAGCTCAAGCACCCCTCAAAGTTATGGAATCACTGACCACGAGGAAGCAAAGGGTAATGGTGGTTATGACTCTCTTCTGAGGAGTACTGAGGCATCCATCTGCTGACCAAACCTGATGTTCAGAGAGGTGTGCTGTCTGCCAGGTGCCAAAATCCGAGATGCTACGGAGAGTTTGCTGAGATTCATCAAGCCTACTGACTATTATCCGATGATGTCATCGAGAGCATTTTCGTTTCCTGGCCATGGAATGATCCAAGGGCTGCAGAGCAGAGATGGCATCCATCCATCCAAGAAGGGTCAAAGTGTTTTCTGCAGCAGACTGACTAACCTGCTGAAGAGGTCTTTAAACTAGGTTCATTGGGTATGGGTGAAGAATACCCCCAGGTAGTGAAACATTAAATGCCTCTGTAGAAATGGCTAAAAGGAGCATCATCTTAAAAGCGATGTGTATAAATGCCCGTAGTGTGGGAAATAAGATCCCAGATGTTGTTGAAGCTTTAATAGAAGAGGCTGACTTGGATTTAGTGGTGGTTTACGGAGACATGGTTCATGTAATTATACCGGGGCTATACTTTAGTCAGGAAGGATAGAGTAGAAAGAAGGGAAAGAGTGACACTGTATATAAAAAAAAATATTAAAGCTTTAGAATTACAGGGCTTAAAAGGGAATGAGGAGGCATTGTTGGTTAAATTAGAAAGAGGGAAAGGGTAATCCCTATACATTGGAGTGATATACAGATCCCCCTTATAGGGAGGTGAACAGGGATTTAATAGAAGACATATGCAGTATTGCCATGAAAGAAGAGGAGCTACTGATAGTTGATTTCAATATGCCAGATGTTGATTGGCACATCCCTGCTGCGGTGTCATATAGACGTAAGGAGATCCTAGATTCTCTACAGGGAGAACTATTCCGGCAACTGGTAACAGAACCCACACGTGAAAGGGCCATACTGGACTTGATGCTTACCAATGGGGAAAGTGTTTCTGATGTTATAGTGGGAGATCATCTTGCATCCAGTGATCACCAAATGGTGTGTTTCAGTATTAGGACTAGGATTGATAAAATCCATTCAAAAATGAGGGCCTTAGACTTTAGGAAAACTAACTTTGCCAAGATGGGACAATACCTCATGGAGTCATTGGTGGGATTTGAACAGCTAAGGGATGTAGAAAAGCAATGGGCAAAATTGAAAGGGGATATTTTAAGGGCAACAAACCTTTTTGTTAGAAAGGAAAATAAACGTAAAAGGAAAAGGAGGCCCCCGCGGATCTCAAAAGAAGCAGCTGAAAAGGGAAGAAAAAGGGTGGCCTTCACAAAGCACAAGAGATCACAGAGAGAGGAAGCCAAGCATCTATATTTGGAAAAACTTAGAGAAGCTACCAAAGTAGTCAGGAAAGCAAAGATACAAAAAGAAGAAAAAATAGCCAATGCAATAAAATAGGGGGATAAGACATTTTTTAGATATGTTAGTGAGAGGAGGAAGGGCAAAAGTGGTATTGTTAGACCAAGTGTGAAAGAGAGGAATATGTAGATGTTGATGAGGATAAAACGGAATTGCTTATCAAATATTTATGTTCTGTGTTCACAGATGAAGGGCCAGGACTTTGTGAGGGATATGGCAAATGCCCTAGCCTTCACCACTGAGTCAGGGGAGGATCCTTGAATGGAGGATCTTGATATCATCCAGTACGAGGCCCATCCGAAAAAGGCCCTCACGGTGCCCATTCTCCTCATCCTGGAATGGCTGCTTCTCCGCATGTGGGAGACACCCTCCTTGGTACCCATAGTAAGCAGGTGGCTGGACTCAATGTACTGGGTCCACCAGAACCCTGGATTCCAAAAAGCCCAACTGCCTCATAATTCCATGGTGGTGGAGTCTGCCATGTGTAGGCTGAAGAGCCAGAAGATGAACTTTTCAGTGCCCCCAGGTAGGGAGGCTCATGCCATAGATGCCATTGGCAGGAAGTGCTTTCAGGGCTCGATGCTTGTCAGCCAGATCCAGGCCTACCAGCTGTTTGTGGGCATGTACCTGCGGGACCTGGCGAAGCAGCTTGCCATGTTCTCAGCTGGTCTCTTGGAGTAACCTCTCCACTAGTTCCAGACCCTGGCCTCCGCAATCAGGGAAGTGCTCCAAGTTTATTACTCTCGGGCAGCCTATGATGGCTTCAAGTCAGCGGCTAGAGTAGCTGCGACGGACATTAGAGCCTGACGCAATGCCTGGCTACAATAGTCTGACCTGGAGTAATGGGTACAGGACAAGCTGGTCAATGTCCCCTGCCAAGGAGAGAACTACTTTGGCAAACCCATGACAGATAAGGCCGCCAAGTTGGAGTCTGAGTACCTGACAAGGACCAGGCTCTCCAAAAAGACCGCTGACCCTTCCTGGAGGAAGGCTTCAGGCAGAAAGCCCTCATACCCGAAGAAGCAGTCTTACAGAAACTGTCCAGTACCCGACCTTCCCAGCTCTCCAATAGGGTCAGCAGGCCAAGGGACAGGGGCATGGCCTGTGTAACCCTAAGGACCCCAAGCCCCAGACAGCACCCCCGGCGCAACCTGGAGGGGGGTTTTGACTCCTTGGGCATAGCCTCTATTCCCCCTGGAGGCACAGCCGTGCAGCACACAGGGGGGTCATCTGATACATTACAACCACAGAGTCCAGCCATCACCACTGACATGTGGGCCCTCCAGGTGATAAGGGAGGGTTACTTCCTCCACCTCCAACAGTCTCCCCCATCATTCTTCCTGGGAGATCCCTCCAGGACTCCCTTTCAATGGGCTCTGCTCCAGAAGGAACTCGCAGGCCTCTTAGAAAGCCAGGCAGTGGAACCCGTGCCCATCCACCTCAGGGGTAGGGGATTCTACTCTCGCTATCTCCTGGTTCCCAAAAGGACCAGAGGGTTTCGTCCTATCCTATACCTGCGGGACCTCAACAGGTTCCTGGTGAGGGAGAAGTTCAAGATGCTGTCCCTTGGAACACTGCTGCCATATCTCCAGCAGGGAGATTGGACATGCTTCTTAGACCTAAAGGATGTATACACTCACATCCTCATCCACCCCCTCCACAGGCATTACCTTTGCTTTATGATGGGAGGAGGTCATTAACAGTACAAGGTACTCCCCTTTGGGCTGGCCAACACCCCATGGGTATTCACCAAGTGCCTGGCAGTAGTTGCAGCCCACCTCAGGATCCAGGGGGTCTAAGGGTCACTAAGAGGGGACAAGGCCATAGCGGCGAGACTGAATAAATTCTTTGCTTTGGTCTTTACTGAGGAAGATGTAGGGATGTTACCCATGACCGAAATGGTATTTAAAGGTGATGCTGCAGAAGAATTGAAAGAAATATCGACACACCGGGAAGATGTATTACTACTATTTGATAAACTAAAGAGTAACAAATCACCTAGACAGGGTGGTAT
Source organism: Ichthyophis bannanicus (assembly GCA_033557465.1). NCBI lineage: Eukaryota > Metazoa > Chordata > Amphibia > Gymnophiona > Ichthyophiidae > Ichthyophis > Ichthyophis bannanicus. The sequence continues at coordinate 603,658,972 of CM066036.1, read as the reverse complement.
ACGTCCAAAGGTGTTGAAAGAACTGAAATATGAGATTGCAGGCCTACTATTAGTAATCTGTGAACTATTGTTACATTGGCTATCCTCCTATTTTTGAAAAGGGTTCCAGGGGTGATCTGGGAAACCATAGACTGCTGAGTCTGATGTCAGTACCGGGAAATATGGTAGAAACCATTATAAAGAACAAAATTGCTGAACATTTAGATAGGCATGGCTTAATGGGAGAGAGCCTACATGGCTTTAGCCAAGGTAGGTCTTGTCTTAAGTTGTTTTTGAAGGTGTGAATAAACAGATAGACAAAGGTGAGTCGCTTAATATAGTGTATCTGGATTTTCAACAAGCCTTTGACAAGGTCCTTCATGAGAGACTCTTGGCGAAATTAGAAAGTCATGGGATAGGAGGCAGTGTACTATTGTGGATCAGGAACTGGTTAAAAAATAGAAAGCAGAGGGTAGGGCTAAATGGCCAATTTTCCCAATGGAGAAAGATGAATAGTAGAGTACCCCAGGGATCTGTGCTGGGTATGCTGCTTTTTAACATATTCATAAATGACCTGGAAATGGGAATAATGAGTGAGGTAATCAAATTTACAGATGACACAAAATTATTCAAAGTTGTTAAAACCCATGAGAATTGTGAAAAATTGCAAGAGGACCTTGATTAATTTTAAGACTGAACATCTAAATGGCAGATGAAATTGAATGTGGACTAGTGCAAAGTTATGCACCTAGGAAAGACAACCCAAACTTTGGCTACACAATGCAAGGTTTCACATTAGGAACCCCACCACCCAGGAAAAGGATTTAGGCGTCGTCATGGATAACATGTTGAAACCCTCTGCCCAGTGTGCAACGGCAGTCAAGAAAGCAAATAGAATACTAGGAATTATAAGGAAAGGAATGGAGAATAAAACAATATATCATCTCTGTATAGTTCCATGGTGTGACCGCACCTTGAATATTGTGTACAAGTTTTGTCGCCGTATCTTAAAAAGGATATAGCGTTATTAGAAAAGGTATAGAGAAGAGCCACCAAAATGGTAAAGGGGATGGAAGAATACCTCTGTGAAGAGAGGCTAAAAAGGTTAGGGCTCTTCAACCTGGAAAAGAGACGGCTGAGGGGAGATGTGATAGAGGTCTATAAATTAATGAATAGAATGGAACAGGTAAACATAGATCTATTGTTTACGCCATCAAAATATAGAAAGACTAGGGGACATGCAATGAAGCTACAGGGTAACCTATTTAAGACTAATAAGAGAAAATATTTTTCACTTAACGTGTAATCAAACTCTGGAATTTGTTACCGGAGGATGTAGTAGAAGCTGTTAGTGTAGCTGGGTTTAAAAAATGTTTGGACAAGTTCCTGGAGGAAAGGTCCTAAACCATTATTAAAGAGAACCCAGGAAATTCACTGCTTCCCCAATACAAGCATTGTGGAACCTGTGTCTTTTGTGGAAACTGCTAGGTACTTGTGACCTAGATTGGCCACTGTTGGAAACAGGATACTGGGCTTGATGGACCTTGATCTGACCCAGTATGGCATATTTTATGTTCTTATGAAAATCTGGAGTTCATAGAGGAACAGCTGGATGTCGTCCAGGCCAAGGCATTTCTTCCACTGGACAGGGCCCTGTATCTGCAGGCACTCACAGAGTGCCCTCAGCACTGTCGCTTGGTAGTTGCCCAACACATGCTCCACCAACTGGGGCACATGGTGTCAACGGTGCACGTCACCCTGGATGTCCACCTGCAGATGCGGGCAGCTCACTGGGCTCTCCACTCTGTGGTCCCAGGCCATGGAGCGCCTGTGAGGTAGCGTGACGGTCAGGTAACTGGTGACTGACTCTCTCAGCTGGTGGCAACACCTCCTGTACCTCCGGGTGGGGGTGCCTTTCCAGACCCTCATATCACAGAGGATCTTCATGACGGATGCCTCCAAACTGGGGTGGGGGGGCCCATTGTGGTGACCTCTGCACTCAGGTCAGTTGGTCACCAGTGGAGAGCCTCCAGCAGATCAACCTCCTGGAGCTCTGGATTGTGGCCTTATCCCTCCCGGCTTTTCGCCACCACCTTCAGGACCAAGTAGTGCTGATCCAGATAGACAATCACATGGTGGTGATCTACATAAACGAGCAAGGAGGCACAGGATCGTCCCTTCTTTGCCAGGAAGCGGTGAGCATCTGCGCTTACACCAGCAGTCACAGGATGCTCCTTCAGGCAGTATACTTTCTGGAACAGGACAATGTGCTGATGGACTGGCTCTGCCAGGTCCTCCAGCCACACAAGTGGAGACTGGACTCCACAGTTGCCCACGGCTATTACAGCACTGGATGCTCCCAGAAATGGATCTTTTTGCCAGTCCAGCCAATGCCCAGCTTTTCTGTTTCTGCTCCAGGCAGCCAACCCTACCAGGGTCATGGTGGATGCCTTTCTGATCTCATGGATACTTAATGTTTATAGTTAAATTGCGTTATGTAATTGATTCTGTATTCTTGTTGTTCATATTAGAAGTTGTTTAATGTAAACTGCATTTGATCTATTGGAAAACGCGGTATAGAAATTCTAATAAATAAAATGGGCAGAGGGCCTCCTATACCCTTTCTTGCCCCTGATCGCCAAGACCCTCTTCAAAGTCCAGCCCAACAGGGCCACAGTTATCCTGATAGCTCCATAGTGAGCCAGGCTGCCATGGCTCCTGCTTCTCTGCCTGTCTATGGCACCCCCAGTTCCCCTGGGGTGTGACCCAGGCCTACTAACGCAGGAAGAGGGCTCTCTCCTGCATCCCATTCTGGAGTCCTTGGTACTTACATCCTGGCTGCTGAGCAGATAGCCCTGGCTCCTTTCATTCTCTCCACTGAGGTGGAGGAGGTGCTTTTAGCTTCCCTAAGACCTCCACACGCCGGATGTATGCCTTCAAGTGGTAGATATTCTCAGTCTGGTGCACAGAGAGGTGGATTAAACCCTTCTCCTTCTCTGTCCAGCTGGTACTACAGTATCTGCTTCACCTGTCTCAGGAAGGCTTTAACTCAGCGTGCACCTTAACATGCTGGCGGTGCACCACCATCTAATCGATGGCAAAACCCTCTCTGTTCAACCACAAGGAGTTTGCTTCCTGAAGGGCTGCCTCCTTTCAAAGCCACCCTTATTAAAAGCTGGCTGCTACATAGTACCCTTTCCTGTGCTTCTAAGGTCATCTGTGACCAGTCTCCAGGGGGAGTCCCACAGCCCTTGCTTGGATAGAGGGAGTCTTGGATTTTAAATTTAACCAGAAAGCTGTCTTCTGTGTTTTAAAATTAAACTGAAAGCTCTTTGCTTCTACTAGGCCCTGACTCCAATTGACTGGTTACGACAGCATGGCAGAGTAGCTTATAAGTCTGTTAAAAAAAAATATGTGGTACAAAGGTACCAGAGCAGCATGCATGTGCCGGTATCACAGGAGGAAGATGAAGGTTGCAGGTGAAGAAAGGACACTAGATCCATTGTTGAAGTCTGTCACTGCTTGAATTAAATTGTAGGAGAGACTACTGTGTAGAGATTGGGTACAGAGTTGTTTTTATGTTTTGGAAAAATGTTTGAATGAAAATTAAATTTAAAAAAAACTGGAGGAGAAAAGCTGGAGCTTCTATTTTCAGTTTCCACTAGGGAGGATGGCCAGAGTTGCCACAGAGAGGAGACTAAAGCTGTCACTGGAGACAGCCACAGGTTTGGTGGAGCTATTAGTAGAGACTAGGCAGTTGCCTAGGGTGGCATCTTCTGAGGGGCAGCAAACAGCAGCTGCAGTCAAGCAAAACAATAAGTCCTGACAATCCCACTAGCTCAAAGAACCAACAGCACATTTGTTTATCTGCAGAGTGTGAATACGCATGAACATAGAAATCAAAGCTTAATATTTAAAAGTGTGATGTCTAATTATATATTCTTACAGAGAGGATGCCTAATACCCTTGTATTGACACAGAGTGATGGGGGAAGGAGTGCTGGATATCACAAACACTGGAGAATTGGAAGAGGAGCAGAAGATGCCTACAATGCCATCATATAGGCATAATGGAAATATTGAAAATGAATGTAGAATATGTTCCTTTGGTAATTTGGGTTAGGCCCCTTGGTTTCTTGCTTTAATAAGATCACCCTTTGGAGCAGCACATCCACCTGCCCTAAAGCAAGCAGGTGCAGGCTCTTTGGCCTAGATATTTGGTGCCTTCAAAATCTGGTGCCCTGGGAAGTTGCCTATGTTGGCTGTGCCTAAATTTGGGCCTGGCCTCAGCTGAGAAGCAAAATGAAGGGAACTGTCCTGCTGTGAGGCTGGGAAAGGGGAATGCTAGGAGTGAGGAAAATAGATTATGCTGGGGGGTAAAGTAAGGAAGGGATATTTATATAGATTTAGCTTGTGTCTTTTCATTGGTATTTGAGACACATTGCATTCAGTAGGTATTTCCTTGTCCTGTATGGGCTGATGGGTCCCCTTCCTCTGTTCAAAAGAGGAACCACTCAGAGAGGACATATCACTTCCCAATCAAAGAAAAACACAGGGAAGACTTACACTTCCCAATAAAATCTCACCTTATCCAGGACAATATGCAGGACAGCATGCTCGTACATGGTAATAACTATCTCACAGATTTATCTCCAGGAACAAGCAGGAATAAGTCCTCACATATGGGTACGTCGGTACCGACGGAGCCTGCGCGGGAATGCTCCCCAGCTTCCCAGAATGAAAGCTTTTGGGGCATCCCACAGCGCATGTGCGCTGCCTTCCCGCCTTTCCTACCAACTCTCCACAGTTCTTCTTTTTCCGCGGAGCCAGCAGGTCGTGTTCCTGTCACCGTTGAAGAAGTTCTTGTTTTAATTTGTTTCTTTGGTCGCGTGTCTGCCTTCCCCGACTCCGGACCGGTACCGCCGGTCTTTTTTCTTACTTTTCTTTTAAAAAAAAAAAAAAATCTTCTTTTCCCCACTTGGTGTATTTTCCTCTTTAGGCCTCTAGGCCTGGAGAAAATACTCCCTCATGGAGAAACCAGCTTCTGGTTTTAAAAAATGCACCAAGTGTAGCGGTACCATCTCAGTTACCGACACCTATGAATGGTGTCTCAAATGTTTGGGGCCTGACCACTCCATTCCGGATTGCCAGTCCTGCTCTCTGATATCTAAACGAGGCCTACAAAACCGAGCAGCCAAGTTTCATATGCTGTTTTCCACAGATACTCCAGCATCGACATCATCCAGGTCTTCCTCTCCTGATGGATCTCAGGTAACCAAACATTCTTCCGGCAGGTCCTCAAAGGGCAAATCTCCCTCTAAGTATTGAGATGTCCCTGGGCTTGACCCTGAGGACCCTGCCCCAGCCAAACAACCCCGGCGGGAAGCTCCGGCTTCCAAAGTTCCTCCTATGGGGTTACAGGTAGACATCGATGGCACGGCCTCGACCGATCACCTGTTAGACTGCTCTGGGGTACCGGCACACTCTTCCGGTACCGACATCCAGGTAGTTGTGGCGTCTATGGATCATACTGTTCAATCCATGCAGCAGGCCATAATGGCTTTTATTAAGGCTGCGACGCCCACGGTACCGCAGCAAGCGGTACCGACTCCGGTTCCGGTACCACAACCGATACCAGTACCCAGGGCATCCATATCGACCAGGATACCGGTTCTGGTTCCCGGTTCCAGGGCTTTTCCCAGTACCGATCCGGTTCCGGGTACGCCCGATGTGGATACTGGTCGATACGCTTATCGATCCTTGGAAGCCAACAGACGATACTTCGAGTCTTCTGATGATTCCGATACATCAGATGACTCTCCTGAAGTATCTCTTACTCTTCCTGAAGAGCCCTCTTCTCCAAAGAGGAGAATGTCTCCTCCAGAGGATTTGTCCTTTCAAGACTTCATAGTAGAAGTAGCTAAAGGACTCTCTATTTCAGTAACCTCTGAAAAAGAACCTAGAGCAAAAAAATTAGATATTTTGGGATACTCTAAGGTTCCCAGAGAGGCAGTCACCTTGCCAATTCATGAAATTCTTCAAGAACATTTAATTGACTTGTGGGAGACTCCTCTCACCCTTTCTCCTCATTCTCGTAGATTGGACACTATGTACCATGTCCCTCCCTCCTCCTGGATTTCAAAAAACTCCGCTTCCTCACCACTCCATTGTGGTGCAGTCAGCTATGAAGAGGATAAAGAGTACCAAAAGACACTCTTCTACCCCTCCAGGAAGAGAATGCAGGACCTTGGATGCTTTTGGAAGAAAAATCTTCCAAGCTAGCATGCTTATTGCCAGAATCAATTCATACAGCCTTTATATGGGCATGTTTCTGAAGGAGGTTGCAGAAAAGCTGCACAACTTTCTCCCTTTTATTCCAGAGGACAAAAGGAATGAGTTCCTTCTTTGGCTTAAGCAAACTCACGACATTTCAAAGTTCTCCAACAGGGCAGCCTTTGATTCTTTTGAAGGTGCCAGCAGAGCCTCAGGCATTGCCATAGCTGCTCGTAGAATTGCTTGGCTCCAGGCTTCTGATCTAGAACCCTGGGTTCAAGATGGTTTAGGAAATCTGCCCTGTACAGGTGAAAATCTATTTGGCAAAGAGTGGCAAATTAAAGCCACTCAAATGGATGCAGAAAATGCTGCTCTGGATAGACTTTCTAAGTCTACCTCCACTCCAGCCAAGAAAAAATCTTTTAAAAAATCTTTTTACAAGAAGGGCAGATTTCCTTCCACTTCTGGTCAACAATCTTCTACAGGTTGTTTTGCTACTAAGCGTCAGCAACCTAAACAGGCTAGGCCTAAACCTGCAGGGGCTGCTGCAACCCAGCAGTCCCAAGCCCCTCAGGGATTTTGACTTGATACTAGAGAACTTAACCTTTCTGGCTCTACAACAGCCAGAACCCCTCACCATTCCAGGAAGGTTAGCTCATTTTGCTCCCAGATGGGAGCAAATCACATCAGAGCAGTGGACCCTCTCCATCATCAGAGAGGGCTACAAACTTCATTTCTCAGATCTTCCTCCCTACACCATGGTGAGACATTTCAATTCTCCCACATCTCTCCTCGACCTTCTGGATCAGGAGATAACCTCCCTTCTGGCCCAGAGGGCCATAGAAGAAGTTCCTCCTCTTCAACAGGGGTCAGGTTTTTACTCCCCCTACTTTCTCATTCCAAAGAAAACAGGGGGATACAGACCTATTCTAGATCTCCGAGAATTGAACAAATTTCTATACAAGGAGAAGTTCAAGATGCTCTCTTTAGGCACTCTCCTTCCATACCTACAGAGTCAGGATTGGCTTTGTTCTCTAGATCTCAAGGATGCGTACACTCATATACTCATCCATCCATCCCACAGAAAATTTCTACGTTTTCTGTTCCAGGGAAAACATTACCAATACAGAGTCCTTCCTTTCGGTCTGGCCTCTGCTCCAAGAGTGTTCACCAAATGCTTAGCAATAGTGGCTGCATTTCTGCGCACTCTGGGAATCTTTGTCTTCCCATATCTGGACGACTGGCTCATCCGAGCTCCATCCCAGTCAGAAGCTCAAATTTCCCTGAACACCACCAGGTGCATTCTGCAGTATCTGGGACTTGTGGTAAACCTCCCAAAGTCTCAGCTCACCCCTTCTCAGTCCCTAGAATTCATAGGGGCCTGGTTGGACACCACTACTGCAAGAGCCTATCTTCCCCAGGCTCGTTGCCAACGTCTACTGCAGTTAGCCTCCCAGATTCAGTCGAAGGACCACTTAACTGCCCGGGAGATGCTACAACTACTAGGCCACATGGCTTCCACAGTACATGTGGTGCCCTATGCTCGCCTACACATGAGAGCAGCTCAGTGGACTTTGTCCACCCAGTGGACTCAAGCTTCAGGAGCTCTCTCAGACCAAATAGCAAACTCCAAACGTCTCTTTTGGTCTCTCCAATGGTGGATGTCCACTCAGAATCTGTTGCTTGGGTCCCCCTTCCAGCCTTTGTTGCCCCAAGCAATCCTCACAACAGATGCCTCCCAAACAGGTTGGGGAGCTCATCTACAGGACCTATCCACCCAAGGCACTTGGTCCCCACAGGAGACCTCCCTTCATATCAACCTCTTGGAACTTTGAGCAGTGTACCTAGCTCTCAAGGTCTTTCATACCCTCCTCTGCTACCAGACAGTCCTCATTCAAACAGACAATAAGGTAGCCATGTTTTACATAAACAAGCAAGGAGGAACTGGCTCTCTGTCGCTTTGCAACGAAGCTCTAAGATTATGGGCCTTCGCCAGAGAGCATCAAATCCATCTCCTGGCAGTATACCTCCCAGGAATTCAAAACTCTTGGGCAGACAGACTCAGCCGAGTTCTGCTTCCACACGAATGGTCCCTGCACATGGATCAGGTACTCAGAATCTTTCAGGAATGGGGTACCCCGGACATAGACCTATTTGCAAGTCTGTGGAATGCCAAACTTCCCCGGTTCTGTTCCAGAATTCCGTGTCAGGGAGTTCAGGCCAAGGATGCCTTCCTCCTTCATTGGGGTCAGGACTTCCTGTATGCCTTTCCACCCATTCCTTTGATCCCCAAGACTCTGTTCAAACTTCAGAGGGATCAAGGATCTATGATCCTCATAGCTCCACGCTGGCCACGCCAAATGTGGTACCCTCTACTTCTGCATCTCTCCCAAGCCCCCTCCCTGGACTTGGGAGCTGCTCCAGACCTTCTGTCTCAGGAGGAGGGGACCTTGTGGCATCCAAACCCCAAGTCCCTTCACCTCAGAGCTTGGTTACTGAAGGCCTAGACCTTCAAGACTTCAATCTTTCGCAGCAAGTGAAGGATATCCTTCATGCTTCCAGGAAACCTTCCACTAGGCGTTCCTATGCTTTTAAATGGAAGAGATTTTCCATTTGGTGTGCTCAACAGGGTCTTGACCCTCTGGCACTTCCTCTGAATTCTCTATTAGAATATCTCCTGCATCTTTCCAATGTGGGCCTTAAGACAAATTCAGTAAGAGTCCATTTAAGTGCTATTGCAGCATCCCTTAAGCCCATCAATGGACATCCTGTTTCCTCTCATCCTCTTATTGCAAGATTCATGAGAGGCCTAACCTTAACTAAACCTCCCATTCGACCTCCTCCGGTGGCATGGGATTTAAATTTGGTTCTTGGTCAGCTTATGAAGTCACCTTTTGAACCCTTAGCCACTACTTCCTTGAAATTTCTTTCCTGGAAGGTTATTTTCCTTATTGCAATCACTTCTGCTCGCCGCATCAGTGAACTGCAGGCCTTAGTGGCTAATCCACCTTATACAAGGTTCCATCATGATAAGGTAGTCCTTAGGACAAATCCTCACTTTATGCCTAAAGTGGTCTCACCTTTTCATCTTAATCAAGAGGTATATTTACCTGTCTTTTTTCCAGCTCCTCATGCATCCAGTGCAGAGAGGAACCTTCATACTCTAGATTGTAAAAGAGCTCTTGCTTTTTACTTACACAGGACACAGCAACATAGAAAGTCTTCCCAGCTTTTTGTTGCTTTTGATCCTTCTCATTTAGGACTTCCAGTCTCTAAAAGAACACTGTCCAATTGGATTGCTCAGTGTATTTCTTTTGCTTACCAGAGTAAGAACCTTTCTCTGGAGGGCCATGTCACAGCTCACAATGTGAGGGCCATGGCCACCTCTATGGCTCATCTTCACTCTGTGTCCATCGATCAGATCTGTCGAGCAGCCACCTGGGCCTCGGTTCATACCTTCACAGCCCATTACTGTTTGGACAAGGACTCCCGCCGGGATGCCTTGTTTGGTCAGGCTGTCCTCAGACACCTGTTCCATTCTTGAACAACTCCTGCCCTCCTTCCCTGAATGGATGCCTGAGATCCATAGGAAGACGAACCCTTCAGGGTCTCATAGCCTTGGGGATCTCCCAGGCATCTTAGCTAGGGAGTCCCCATATGTGAGGACTTACTCCTGCTTGTTCCTGGAGATAGCACAGTTACTTACCTGTAACAGGTGATCTCTGGGAACAGCAGGAATTAGTCCTCACAACCTACCCACCTCCCCTAGGAATTGTATCTCTCTCTTTGTCTTTCCTTTACTCTCTCTCTCTATTGTCTCAGCTTTAAACCAGAACTGAGGAGAGTTGGTAGGAAAGGCGGGAAAGCAGCGCGCATGCGCTGTGGGATGCCCCAAAAGCTTTCATTCTGGGAAGCTGGGGAGCATTCCCGCGCAGGCTCCGTCGGTACCGACGTACCCATATGTGAGGACTAATTCCTGCTGTTCCCAGAGATCACCTGTTACAGGTAAGTAACTGTGCTTTCTTTGCAAAAGGATCCTTTTATTATTCCCTATCTTACAGAAACAAAAAGACTAAGAACAACAGGATAAAGCAGTCCATGTAGATCTTGCTACTTCTCACAGCAAACAAACAGGATAATTCTGCTTTCATCTGAGTGCACAACTCTAAACAGCTACAAGCCATAATGTCTGGTCCTGCCTACATGATTCTGTCTACTTTCTGACTCTGAGATAGCAAACAAGAGTACGTTTTTCTGTCCTGTCTGTAACAGCGAGTGAGAGAATGTGTGACAGACATCCTGAACAAAAGAGATCAATGTAACAGACATATATGACACTAGACCAGTTTATACAAGACTAACTAGTGCACACACAAAACTCTTAGAGGCGACAGCAGGGATACTGGGGCCATAGGGAACCCAGGGAATCCATGCCCCACACAGCCTTCACTGTGAAGGAGACACTCATAGTCTATCTGGTCCTGTCACATTATATACCCTTGCTCAGGGCCATTCTTACTGTTCAGGCATTCTTCTCTAATTAGCTAATTCTTGTTCCAGCTGTCTGGGGTCCCCACTTGTGTGATTTGCCATGTTATTCTACTCATGTCTGTACTCCTCTCCATGACAACTATACTGGGGGCCATTTGTTGTTCTTCATCCTAAGCTGACATTTTTATATCTCATGGTTGCCTCTTTACCCTCTCTCTGTCCACCACTTACTGATAAGTGTGTGTTCACAATTTTTTCATGTAGTATCACATACCCCTGAAAGCTTCACGTATGCACTTCAGTACAATTCCAGCATTCAGCCATTTCGATTTTTATTTGTTACCGTGTTAATCCCTTCTCGTCTCGCTCTCAGGGTCCCCAGAAGGCTGACAATTTAATAGCCTCATTGGCATAGACTCAGCAAACTACTACAAACCTACTAATGTAAGTTATCAACATTAATGCAAGCCCCATTATTCTCAGTGGGACATATTTGATACCATGCTACTGGGTAATGTGGGGTTCATTGCACGCCAGGTGTGCTATGGTACAATTTATCATACATTAAAAATGCTGCCTCACTAAAACTCCCATGCTACCTAGGTAGCACAGATTTGGGCAGAAACTGTGCAGTTCGTGGCTTAGCATGGACATCTTTGTCATGTCCTCACCAGTGATATTGCACTTAGTGCAGGTGCACTTACTTGCACTGCAGTGGGTGGGGTTTAGTGCAATCAATGCAGGTGCACTTAATAATGAGTACAGAGGTAGGGTGGGGTTGAGAGAGAAGAGGGGAAATCCACCCCCATCAGTCACTCCTCTCATATGGCATACTATGAATTTACCATGTGGGGGGGAAAGGGGCGGGGCCTGGAGGCCAAGCACAATCACCAGACATGCTCTGGGCAGCCTGCCAGCACATCTACATGATATCCATAGGGTCAAGAAGCACCCCCATGGCCCACCATATAGAAATGCACCCCTGTAGAATGACATTTGCACTCCCATCCCCCACCCCCATCGTAAGGCATTCCACCCATATAGAGCAGCCATGCTTTCCCTTCTACTGGGAAGAACTCTGCAGGTGGCCAAACCCAACCCCCCAGGCTCAGCACGCCAACTGTTAGTGAATCAAAGGCCCACATCAATGAGCTCAAACAAAAGAAGCCCATATTCTGTGCTATAAATATTAAGTAGTTGCTCAGAGCTCATAGGCCTCAGCCATATCCTTCCTGGTCAGGGTGAGGGGCCATCTGCCCACAGCAACATGGCCCATGGCAGCAGCATGCCCCCCCCCCCCAGGTGCATTGTGCACCACTACATTCCTCCCGTGCAGCAGAGATAGGGGTCGGATGGTACATGTTGATGCCACACTGTCATTTTGCCAGTATGTCAAACACCTTTTTTGCATGCCCCCCCCCCCCCCCTTGTACACTTCTGGCTCCAACTCTGGCTATGTGACCAGAACTGACAAGCACAGAGCACAGGCCCTATTTTCTGACACTGCCACAGCACACAACACCAGCAGCCCTCTGACAACTATATTTGAACAGCCATCCATCAGGACAGCTGTTGATGTTTGCCAGTATGATCACTCCAGACCTGCAGGCTGTGGTTTTGTAGCTGTCAGATGGTTGTGGTGTACTGCCATGGCAGCTGAACCATGCAGCCCCTCCAAACAGGTGGCTTAGGCAGATGCCGTGTTATGCTATTGCCTCCTTGCCATATTTTTTTCTTCTGTGTGTTTGCCCTGTTTCTTCCATTAATATTTCCTAACACTCATGTATGAACTGTGCGTTTGGCATGCACGAGCAGGGAGCATGCATCTACTGACTGGTCAGGGGCAGGTGTTAATTACAGGCACGCTAGCGGCGTGTTTGTGCCATTTGTGCATGCTATGTCCTTGCTCACTCTGCCTTAACCCTGCCTATTCACACGCTTCTCGACTAGCATGCCGTTTTCTGGCACGCTAGCTTATTGGCCCCGTGCTCCTGGCTACCACACCGCCAAAAGGCACGTTGCACCCATGCTAAACCCTGCACTACATGTTAGTGAAAGGGGTTGTATAATTTCTGTTCTGATGTGTTGGAAAGAATATAAAAAAATATTTTTTTCATCTGTTTTCCAAGCCTTCTAAGTAATGCTCTTAATGCTTAAACCTTCTATGTAATGCTCTTAATGCCGGACTCGACAAACCCCAGGCGCTAGGTCGCCATGCTGACTAAAAAAATCAGACCTAGCACCTGGGACTCAGAGCACATATGCAGGAGAAGGCCAGGATCAATGATGTCTACCCATAGGGATCCCATCTCTCATGGGCAGAAGTGCAGAAGAAGGCCGCAATTGTGGCCACGACCAGCAGTGTCTGCTTGAGCTGAGTCTGAAAATAAAAAGGTTAGAGATGGCACAGATAGCTGAAGAAATTTAAAGGGGCAATAGGTTTTAGTAAATAATGAATGGAGAGGGGGGAGAATGGGAGAGAGTCTGGAAAGACAGAGAATTGTGGGGTGGGGGAAGGACAGCAGAAGAGAAGTTGGAGTGGGAGCAGGGGAAAGAGTGCAAGGGGTTGGGGGTGAAAAGTTGAATGCATGGGAAGTACAGGGCACAATTTGTATGTGCAAAAGGTGCACCCCATCCCAGCACCACACATGCAGGCACTCCAGCTCTGCACCACAAACACACACACAGTTGTAGCTTAAAGAATCAGTGGAGGTGGTGGGAGAGAGAGGAGGAGGAGTGGGGGTCACTGCCTTCTGTTGGCACTGTGCAGTTGTCCATTAAGAGCCTGGTTTATTAAGACTTTCCCATAAAAATGGGGAAACAGTCAGGCCCTAAAACCTAAAAAATAACTGCGATACACCTTTTTGGGGAGCGCATGCACTGTGATCTAGGTTTCGGTGGCTGGCTCCTAGATTCCAAGAAAATTTGTCAAGGCCTGTCTTAATGCATGAAAATCTTTTTTCAATTTTAAAGGAAAGCATATCTTTAATGGTAAAAATTGTGACCATTTTACTAGAAATTCACTACGGTGACAAGATTTTGTATTTGTGTGTATCTATTGGTATTATGACAGAGGCCAGGAATCCTTATTAACTAGGTGCCCTAGGGAATATATGTTATACAATTATGATTGTTTTGCTTCATTGCAAATCCAGTGGGGCACTGGTGTGGTTAAAGCTAATTACGAAGTTGTAGGCTGGACTGTTTTCAGGAGCACAGAATGAAACCCCTATAACTTAAAAACCCAGACAACAACATATATGTATACATTAAAGCTAGCCATTTCATTACATAAAGAAAGTTACATTAGTAAGATCACATAGTGTGTCTTGAAAGATGAACAGTTTCACTTGTTAGTGCTTTAAAGAACTGCCTGATGCATAAAAACTTGAAATGTTATAAAAGCCATGACTAGCAGTGAGAATTTTCTCCAGGTCACATATAACTGTAAAATCCCAGATATTTTAAGAGGGACAAAAAATCATTGATTTACATTTGCCAGTGTATCTTGTCAGTTAGAACTTAAAATCATGTTATAAGAAAAATTGAAACCTCAAAATTGCCTTTGTTGGATCAAAATAAAACCATATGCTGTTGTCATTTTAATATATTAAGTGACGTGTCTTGTTTTTTTCTCCCTTTGCTTTAGTGCTTCTGGTGCAGTAGTACCAAAGAGTGCCTTGTATATCCAGCCAGAAAAATCATACCACCCAATTCACTCTGTAAACTGAGTGCAGCACGCTGGGGGGTTTGCTGGGGTAAGCAAATTATTCGTCATTGCACATGATTTGTTCTGTTGACATCCTCTGACATTTTTAAGCAGCAACATGTTTGTTTTCTTTCATTCCTTCTATTACTACTAATCATTTTCAGAGTGCTGCTGGAAATCTGCAGTGCTGTACAAATACACACGAGAAAGTCCCTGCTAAGTAGAGCTTGGGGCCTAGTGAAGACAGAGGTCAAAAGAGACTTTGGGAATTCTAAAGTCAACTTTTCAGACTGGATCTGAATAAGACCAGAGAAAATGAGTAATCTCCAGGAACAAGCAGGAATGTAGTCATCACATATGGGTATTGTCGGTACCGATGGAGCCTGCGCAGGAACGCTCCCCAGCGTCCAATTAGAAAGCTTTTGGGAGCATCCCACAGCGCCTGCGTGCTGCCTTCCCGCCTTTCCCAACTGCCTCTCTCCAGTTCTTCTTTTTACGCGGAGCCAGCAGAAGAATTCTTCTTTATTTCTTTCTTTTTTGTGGTCACATCTGCCTTCCTCGACGCTTTACTGGTACCGCCGTTTTTTTCTTCTTATTTTCTGTCTTTAAAAAATATATATATATACTAGGATTTTTCCTATTTTTTCTTCAGGTGCATGCGCCTTTTTGGGCCTTAGGCCCAAAAACCTTTTCTTACAATGGAGAAACCTGCCTCAGGTTTCAAAAAGTGCACCAAGTGTGGCGGTACCATTTCCGTCACCGACACCCATGAATGGTGTCTAAAATGTTTAGGTCCTGACCACTCCATCACGGATTGTATGTCCTGCGCCATGATGTCTAAAAGAGGTCGGCAGAACCGAGCTGCTAAGCTCAGTACCCTGTTTCCCTCTGATGCAGCTTCGGTGGCATCGACGTCTTCCAGGGCTTCCTCTTCCTCCCGTGGATCTCAGGTAACTAAACATAAGTCCAGCCGGTCCTCAAAGGGTAGATCTCCTTCGAAGCATTGAGATGCCTCTGGCGTTGCCCTTGAGGATTCTGCACCGGCAAAATTGCCCCGGCGGGAGGCTTCGGCTTCCAAAGCATTATCGGGGCTCCAGGATGTTCTCGAGGCCTCGACCTCGGCAGAACTGCTGGTGCCATGCTCTGGGGTACCGGCGGTCTTCTCCGGTACCGACATCCAGGCATCGGCAGCGTCCATAGACCAGAGATTCCTGGCTATTGAGCGCAGTCTGGCGGCTCTCCTTGCGGCATCGACGCCTTCGGAACCGCGACAGACAATCCGGTCGGTACTGGCACTGGTACCGATAGCATCGACATCGACATCGGCATCGGTGTCTGCTTTGCCGGTATCCAGTCATCCGATGCCCTCGGGTACCGATACCCTGGTTCCAATTACTCCCGGTACCGACTTCGGTCGGTACGGGTATCGGGCTCTTCAGGAGCATCCGGACAGACGGTACTTCGAGTCCTCAGAAGAATCTGAGGATTCTGATAGTTCTGTCGATGCAGGAATACTTCTCCCAGAGGAGCCCTCCTCCTCTAAGCTCAGGATGTCTCCTCCAGGATATTTCCTTCCAGGATTTTATCAGGGAGGTGGCTCGGGGTCTCTCCATTACTGTGACCCCTGAAACAGAGCCCAGAGCTAAGGTGTTGGAAATTTTACAATATCCCAAAACTCCTAAGGAGGCAGCTACTTTGCCCATTCATGAGATTTTATATGATCTCATGTTAAGGATGTGGGAGACACCACTTACCATCTCTCCTCCTTCTCGCAGACTGGATACTATGTATCGAGTCCCTCCTTGTCCTGGTTTCCAAAAGACTCAGCTTCCTCACCACTCTATTGTAGTGGAATCAGCTATGAGAAGGATCAAGAATGCAAAGAGGCATGCCTCTAATCCTCCAGGACGTGAGTGCAGAACCCTGGATGCTTTTGGACGTCGTGTCTTCCAAGCTTCCATGCTTTCTGCCAGAATCAGTTCCTATAGTCTCTACATGGGAATGTTCCTGAAGGAGGTCACAGATGATTTAGAAGCTTTAAGTCCTATTCTTCCTGAGGATAGAAGACAGGATTTTCTCACTTTGGTCAAACATGCCCAAGATGTTTCTAAATTTGTCAACCGTGCAGCCTTTGACTGCTTTGAGTGCATAAGCAGAACCTCTGCCATTGCCATAGGTGCACGTAGAATTGCTTGGCTCCAGGCATCCGATCTGGAGCTCTGGGTACAAGACAAATTGGGAAATATCCCGTGTACTGGTGAGAACCTGTTTGGTAAAGATTGGCAGGAAAAGGCCAATGAGATGAATGCTGACAACTCCACCTTGGATAGGTTATCCAAGTCCACATCTGATCCTGCTAGAAAGAAATCATTCAAGAAACCATTCTTTTCTAAGAAAAGATATTATCCTGCTTATGCTCAGCAGGGACGTTCTGCAGGTCAGCTTGTCAGGAAAGGTCAGCAACCACCCAAACAGAAGAAAGCAAAGACTGCTAAGCCTCAACCGTCTCAGCAGTCTCAGCCTCCACAAGGCCTTTGACTTGCAGCTAGAGAACTTAGCCTTTTTGACTCTCGTGGGACCAGAGCCTTCCACCATTCCAGGAAGGTTATGTCACTTTGCCCCCAGATGGGGGCAGATAACAGCAGAGCATTGGACACTCTCCATCATAAAGGAGGGGGTACAGGCTTCATTTTTCAAGCATGCCCCCTCCCACAGTAATAAGGCAGTTCAATTCTCCGACACCTCTCATCAACCTATTAGATCAGGAGGTCACTATCCTTCTTGCCCAAGGGGCAATAGAAGAAGTACCCACTCCTCAACAGGGTACGGGGTTTTACTCCCTCTATTTCCTTATCCCAAAGAAAACAGGGGGATACAGACCTATCTTGGACCTCAGAGAATTGAACAAATTCCTTGTCAAAGAGAAATTCAAGATGATTTCTCTCGGAACTCTGCTGCCATACCTTCAGAGTCAGGATTGGCTTTATTCTCTAGATCTCAAGGATGCGTACACCCATGTTCTCATCCATCCAACCCACAGAAAGTTCCTTCGGTTCCTTTTTCAAGGAAAGCACTACCAATACAGGGTGCTTCCTTTTGGCCTGGCCTCAGCACCAAGGGTGTTCATGAAATGCATGGCTGTAGTAGCAGCATTTCTCCGCACTCTAGGGATATTCATCTTCCCCTACTTAGACGACTGGCTCGTTCAAGCCCCAACAGAGTCGGAGGCCAGGACTTCTCTAGCCTGCACAATGCATATCCTTCAGTATTTGGGTCTGGTCATAAACATCCCAAAATCCAGTCTAACTCCCACTCAGTCTTTAGAGTTCATAGGAGCTTTGCTGGATACCAGAAAGGCAAGGGCCCATCTACCCCAGGCCCGCTGCCTTCGCATGGTGCAGTTAGCTTCTCAAGCAGTGCTAAAGTCTCATCTCACTGCTCGAGAAATGTTACAACTACTAGGCCACATGGCATCCACCGTGCATGTGGTTCCCTATGCTTGCCTCCATATGAGGGCAGCCCAGTGGACCTTATCCACTCAATGGACCCAGGCATCAGGATGCCTGTCAGACAAAATAGCAAACACAAGTCGCCTTATTTTGTCCCTCCAGTGGTGGAAGTCCACTCAAACCTGTTGCTGGGGTCCCCTTTTCAACAACCCTTACCCCAAGCAACTCTCACAACAGATGCTTCTCCGATGGGTTGGGGAGCTCATTTGCAAGACCTCTCCACCCAAGGCACCTGGTCTCCACAAGAGACTCATCTACATATCAGTCTCTTGGAATTCAGAGCAATCTTCCTTGCTCTTCGAGTGTTCCACACCCTGCTCAGCTACAAGACAGTCCTCATTCATACGCACAATCAAGTAGCCATGTTCTTTGTGAACAAGCAGGGGGGAACAGGCTCTCTGTCGCTTTGCAACTATGGGCCCTCGCCAGAGAGCATCAGATTCATCTCCTGGCAGTGTATCTTCCAGGCATACAAAACTCTTGGGCAGACAGACTCAGTCGAGTTCTGCTTCCACACGAGTGGTCTCTGCATGCAGACCAGGTGACCAAGATTTTTCAAATTTGGGGAACCCCGGACATAAACCTCTTTGCAAGTCCGTGGAATGCCAAACTTCCCCGGTTCTGTTCCAGAATTCCGGCTCAGGGGGCTCAGGCCAGGGATGCTTTCCTCCTTTACTGGGGTCAAGACTTCCTGTATGCCTTTCCACCCATTCCCCTAATTCACAAAACCCTGTTCAAGCTTCAGAGGGACAGAGGCCATATGATTCTCATAGCTCCACATTGGCCACGGCAAGTGTGGTTCCCTCTGCTTCTACATCTCTCTCAAGCTCCCTCCCTGGAGTTAGGGTCTGCTCCAGATCTCCAATCTCAGGAGGACGGAATGTTATGGCATCCCAATCCCCAGTCTCTGCATCTCAGGGCTTGGTTGCTGAATGCCTAGATCTTCATAGTCTTAATCTCCCTCAGCAAGTAAAAGATATTCTTTTTGCTTCCAGGAAACCTTCCACAAGACGTTCTTATGCTTTCAAGTGGAAAAGTTTTACCATATGGTGTTCGCAAAAGGGTCTTAACCCCCTTGCGATACCTCTGGAATCATTGCTGGAGTATCTCCTTCATTTATCCAATGCAGGACTTAAGACTAACTCAGTAAGAGTCAATTTGAGTGCTATTGCAGCTTCCTTTAAGCCTCTAAATTGACAGCCTATTTCTTCTCATCCTCTTATAGCAAGATTTATGAGAGGCCTTCTTCTAACTAAGCCTCCCATTAGGCCACCACCGGTGCTATGGGACTTAAACCTGGTTCTTGGGCAGCTCATGAAGCCACCTTTCAAACTTTTAGCTACTACTTCCTTGAAGTTCCTTTCTTGGAAGGTTATCTTTGTCATTGCAATCACATCAGCACGTCGCATTGGTTGCAAGCGCTAGTAGCTAATCCACCTTATACAAGGTTCCATCATGACAAGGTAGTCCTTAGGACTCATCCACACTTTATGCCAAAGGTGGTCTCGCCTTTTCATCTGAACCAAGCGGTCTACCTACCTGTGTTTTTTCCAAGGCCTCATGCATCAAATGCAGAGAGGAATCTTCATACCTTGGACTGTAAAATAGCTTTAGCTTTTTACTTACAAAGAACACAGCACCATAGAAAGTCCTCTCAACTCTTTGTTGCTTTTGATCCTTCTCATTTGGGACTTCCAGTCTCCAAGAGAACACTGTCTAACTGGATTGCTCAGTGTATTTCCTTTGCCTATCAGAGTAAGAACCTTTCTCTGGAGGGCCATGTCACAGCTCACAATGTGAGAGCCATGGCAGCCTCAATGGCTCATCTGCACTCTGTGTCTATCGACATCTGTCAAGTAGCCACCTGGGCCTCGGTTCATACCTTCACAGCCCATTACTGCTTGGACAAGGACTCCCGCTGGGATGCCTTGTTTGGTCAGGTTGTTCTCCAACACCTGTTCCATACCTAATCAACTCCTACCCACCATCCCTGGTAGGATGCCAGAGATCCATGGGGGGAAGTGGAGCCCTTCTCAGGGACACACAACTTCTGGGGCCTCTCCCTGGCATCTAAAGCTAGGGAGTCCCCATATGTGGTGACTACATTCCTGCTTGTTCCTGGAGATAGCATGGTTACTCACCTGTAACAGATGATCTCCAGGAACAGCAGGAATTTAGTCCTCACAACCCACCCACCTCCCCTAGGAGTTGTAGCTCTCTATCTCTTTCCCTTTCCCTCTCTCTCTCTCTTTGTCTCAGCTTAAAACTCAACTGGAGAGAGGCAGTTGGGAAAGGCGGGAAGGCAGCATGCAGGCGCTGTGGGATGCTCCCAAAAGCTTTCTAATTGGACACTGGGGAGCGTTCCCGCGCAGGCTCCGTCGGTACCGACGATACCCATATGTGAGGACTAAATTCCTGCTGTTTCCAGAGATCACCTGTTACAGGTGAGTAACCATGCTTTACACTCCAGTTCAGGAAATCTGTTCCAAGTGTATGACATAACTAGTCGCTAAAAAGAGTTGGGAGTTGATTGTGGATGAGAAAGAGTATAAGACTGACTTGCCCGATGAGTGACGTTCATAAGGAGGGATGTAAAGAGGTGAGAGAAAGATATAGTGAGGAGCTGCAGAATGAATGCGCTTGTAGATGAGTAAGAGAAGGTTGAATTGTGTGCAGAAATGGATAGTGAGCCAATGTAGTGATCTGAGAAGTGGGTTTATTTTGGTCAGACAACAGGATTTTGAATTGATTTTAATCCAGTCAAATGGTTCACTGGAAGACCAGTGAGGGGCAAGTTACAAATGCTTCTCACTCTTACTAGTCCTTTTTTCCCAGTCCTGAGAAACTGTTTCACTCGGGATAGTTTCTCCAAATGGGTTAGTTTTGAGAAACTGCAGTGTGGCCATGTCTTTGTTTTTCATACTAGCAATCTATGCTCTTGAGCTTTTGGTTAGCCTGTGAGACTAACTTTGCCATGGTCAGGAAGCTAATCTTCAAACTTAACACGATTCTTCATTTCTTATTTCCATTGTCTGGCATCATGTATGCATAATGGAAAAAATTGTGAATGAATGTAAAAAACTTTACGTTGATATAGGTTAGGAACTTCCGTTTCTTGGCATTCTTGGGAGGAGGAGTAGCCTAGTGGTTGGGGCAAGGTACTTCAGGCCGGAAGGTCGGAGGTTCAAATCCCACTAGAGGACAGCAACCTTGGGCCGGAAGGACTGGGGTTTCTAGTCCCACAGATGCTCCTTGTGGTCTTGGGCAAGCCACTTAACCCTCCATTGCCCATGTTCCCTGTAAGTATTAGTGTATGTGTCTCATATCCCTGCGTGTTAAATGTATCCCCCAATTGTGTTGTGACCGCTTTGATTGAAGGATAAGGCGGTATACAAAACTGTCTAAATAAAATAAATAAAATTGTGTGGAATTTACCTATTCCTGCTGAACTTCTGAGAATCAGTTAATGCTGTTCAACTGGTCTCTGGCCCTGAGGCAAACTATAATTGCTAGAACTGAGCCAGCTGGTATGTACTCACAGGCCTCTCCTCTGTCCTGGGTTCTGGGGCGGTGAAGTCATCTGTGCAAGAGGGCATGGTGGGGGGAAGGCATGAAAAGGTCAGAACTTGCCACACTAGGAAGGTAAGAAAAAAATCATGAGAGAAAAGGGAGACAGCCTATGATATGCTCCTCTCTCCTTCTCAAGCTTAGCAAACCCAAATTATCCAGAGTCCTAAGAAATTGCCTTTTTGAATGGTACTTATTTTTACTGTTTGAGGTTTTGAAGTGCATCGGTATTTAATATCGGGGTAGAAAACAGATAAAGAACAGCAGATAATGTTACAAAAGGTGTGCCAGAGTAATATCTGGAAAGGCAAAATGAGATAAAGGCATATGTTGTAAGCAGTGGTATAGAACATTAAAGGTAGGAGGCTGTATCAGGGTAACATCTGGGGAAGTCTGAAGAGGTAGGGGCATCAAAAGGATGCATAGAGATTTAGAGCTTTAAGGACAGAGCAGTGCTGATGTAGATCAAGAGTTGTCTTTTTAGTGGTCTGAGTATGGTGCAGGTTGTTTTTTTGTAGTGATGTATAATTAGGGTAGGTGTGAGAAGGGAATCATATGGGTACAGTAGTTAGAGCTGATCTGGAAATTTCTGATGTAATTTTAAACATTTTAGGAGCTAAGGAGTGTGACTTGAGAACTAGGCCACATGTCTGCTTGTAATCTAGAAGCTGTTTTTGAAGAGTTATGTTTTTAGCAGTTCCAAATATTAACAGACTGGGAACTGGTATGATAATGTGGTAGAGAGATCCGCATGGTTATAATTGTCAGAGGTTTTATTTCTAGTGCTTGAGAGGTGTAGGCCTTTCGATATTAGGACAGTTAATGCGTTCTAATTATTATCGACCCATCTCTCTCTTCCCCTTTATTTCCAAAGTCCTTGAATATGCGATTCACTGCCACTGTCTCAACTTCTCTCTTCTCGGTCCCTTTTGGATCCACTGCAGTCTGGCTTTCACTCTCTACATTTTGCTGAGAGAGGCTCTTGCCAAAGTCTCCAATAACTTGTTCCTCACCATATCTAAAGGCCTTTATTCGATCCTCATCCTTCTTGACCTTTCTGTTGCTTTTGACTTTATCACCACCTTCTCCTTGATAGCTTGTCCTTGCTTGAATTTGGTTTTCTTCCTATCTCTCCCACCACATTTTTAGTGTATGTTCTGGTGGATTTTCTTCTACTGCTATCCCGCTTTGTCGATGTGCCCCAGGTCTCTGTCTTGGGATCTCTCCTTTTCTCTCTTTGCACTCATCTGCTCCCACAGTTTTCAATACCATCTTCTACACTAATGACTCCCAGACCTACTTCTCTGCACCTGAAAACTCTCCGGGAATCCAGGTCTGGATCTCTGCCTGCTTATCTGACATTAGTGCCTGGATATCTCACCGCCATCTGAAATTGAACATGGCTAAAACGGAGCTCCTTATCCTACCTGCTAAGCCCACCTCCCCCATTCCTTATTTCTCTATTTCTGTGGATAATACTCTACGCTTCCCTATTTCCTTGGCTCGCAACCTTGGGGTCGTCTTTGATTCCTCCCTCTCCTTCTCTACACACATCCAACAGATATCTAAAACCTGTCGCTTCTTTTTCTATAACATTGGCAAAACTTCTTCCTTCCTTTCTGAGCATACTACTAAAACCCTTATCCATTCTCTTGTCACCTTCCTTCTAGACTATTTCAACCTCCTCTTCACTGGTCTTCCTCTGAATCATCTCTCCCCACTTCAGTCTGTTCAAAACTCAACTTCAAGGCTAATCTTCCGCCAGTATCACTATGTTCATGTCACCCATCTGCTTAAGTCAGATTGGCTCCCCTATATGTTTCTACATCCAGTTCAATCTTCTACTATACCGTATTTTCGCGCATAAACCGCGCGCACTATACACTTTTTTACCTACCACGCAACCCTCTCGCGCGGTATTTGCGAGAGCGCATTATACCGAAACTTTAAATCTCCAGGAACAAGCAGGAATGAGTCTTCACACGTGGGAGACGTCGCCGACGGAGCCCGCACGGGAATGCTCCCCAACATCCAATCAGAAAGTCTTTGGGAGCATCCCCCGCGCCTGCGCGGTGGCTTCCCGCCCTTCCAACTGCCTCTCCCCAGTTTTTCGTTTTCAGCGGAGCAGGCAGGACGTCCCTCCTGCCACCGCAGAAATTTTTCCTTTTTTCTGTAGTCGCGGCTTTCCCGCCAACGGCGGCACCTCCGTGCCCCCCTTTTTCTTTCTTTCTTTTAATTATTTTTCATTTAATTTTCGTCGTCGCCCACTCCGGGCGCTGAGGACCGGGGCATGGAGCCGCCTTCCCCCCAGCCTCACGGCGGGGACTTAATTTTCCTCGTGGACTCCAATGCCTGGTGCCTCTCCTGTTTGGGGCCTGACCCTTTTTTCCCGGATTCCCCGGGCTACTGTGTCGGGAGAAGACCCTCCCTCTTTCGGGTATCCCTCGACGACGTCTTCGCGCCCAAGGCGCGGTCGTCGGGTTGTTCTTCTCTCCAGGATCAGGTAACCAAACAACAGTCTGTTAAGACTAGCCGAGTCTTGAGGGGCGAGTCTCATGCGCGGCATGGCGACGGCTCCGGCCAACCCCTCAAGTCCTCCTTGGCTGATATACCCCGGCGGGAGTCCTCGGGCTCCAAAGCATTTACGGGGTTTCGGGATGTTCCTGAGGTTCGCTCCTCACAGAACATTCCCGAGCCATGCCCGAGGGAGGTACCCGCTTCGAGCGGTGCCGATTCCCCGGCGTCGGCGTCGAGTGTTCCACTCTTTGCCAGGGATCGTCAGCCGGTGTCTTCGGCGCCTTCGGGGCCGATCGACTCGACCGGGTCTGACCTCCCTACATCCAAGCCATGCTCGGGCGTGGTAGCCGCTCCGGGCGGTACTGAGCCATTGGCATCGGTGTCGAGCGCTCCGCTCCTCACCGAGGATCGTCGGCTGCAGTCCTCGGCACCTCCGGGGCCGATCAACTCAGTCCAGCCTGGTGTTCCTCCATCCCTGCCATGCGCGTGGGCGGTACCCGCTTCGGGCGGTACCGACCCCTTGGCGTCGGTGTCGAGCGTTCCGCTCCTCACCGGGGTTTGGCGGCTGCGGTCCTCGGCGCCTCTGGGGCCGACCGACTCGCGCCGGTGTGGCGTTCCTACGGGGGTGGTATCCGCTTTGGGCGGTGCCGACCCGTCGGTGTCGAGTGACCCGCTCCCCACCGGGGATCGCCAGCCTCTGCCCTCGGCACCTCGGGGGCCGATCGACTCGACACTGTCTGACGGCCCTACGTTCAGGTCATGCGCGGAGGTAGTACCCGCTTCGAGGGCGCGGGCGTCGGTGGTTCTGCCCCACGCCAGGGATGGTCTTCTGGCCTCCCTCCCCTTGGGGCCGCTCGCTTCGACCCGCGCTGGGTCGCCGGTATCCCAGCCCTGCGCAAGGGTGGTACCGGGTTCGAGCGGTGCCGCTCCGCCGGCGACGGCAGGGGCGTCGAGCACGAGGGACCGCCATCGACCTTTCCCGGGGACCTCGGGGTATGTCGGCCAGCACACGGGCGACTCCCCGGCATCGACGCGGCTGTCGAGGGCCCCACCCTTTCCTAGAGAAGGGGCCTTGGCCGCCCCGCAACGGTACCCCGACGTCGGCGCAGGGGCTTTGCACTCCCCCCCCCCCCGCAGGGACTCGTCATCGGGTGACCGGGGTCCCCTCGGGGACGGGCCGTATGCCCCGGAAGGATTACTCTCTCCGGGTCGGACGGGTTCGAGAGGGAGCCCGGCACCGGGCAGTGCCCGCCGATCGACATCGGCGCCGGCGTCAGATGACCCCCTCTCCTCCGAGCACCGTCCTCGGGGGCCCTTGATGCTCGCGGCACCGGTCGGCGCGGTTCTGATCCGCGCTCCGGGATCTCCACCACCGGCGCGGTCACTCCCGCCGGGGGCCTCGAGGAAGGAGTCTATCTCCTCGCTCGGTTCGATGCCCAGCCTGGAGTCGTTGTCCAGCCTTGAAAGCCTGGCCATGGCACGTCTCGGGATCGGCCCCTGTCCTCTCCCGCAGCGCAGAGCAGAGACCGCTGGCCCCTGCCCTCCGGCGGCCGTGGATTCGCTCCAGTCACGGGGGGAAGCGCCATCCCCCGGGTTCGGGGCTGAGGCCGGTTCCTGCGGTGCCGTCGGTGCCATCGACTTCTTCGATGCCTAGCTTGGAATCAATTCCAGGAGCCGACGACGCCATGTTGACTGCCCCGATCCGGGTCGGTTGGTCCCCCTCATCTGCCCAGCGGGCATCGGCCCGAGCGGCCTCTTAGTGCCCTGGCGGCCTCTCCCGCCATAACTGCTCCGGCAGAGCCGCCTTTTCAGGATTTCCTCCTTGACATGGCGGACTTGCTGGCCATCCCTATCCCAGACCCGAGCCCAGGCCCTGCGGAACAGGCAGCCGCGATGCTTCCTCTGCATCCTGCCCTGCAGGATCTCCTGCTGGGGGCTTGGCGGTCGCCTTTGAGGGTTCCGGCGCCGCCGACTGCGATGCAGGCTCTGTACCAGGTGCCTCCGTCCCCGGGGTTTCGGCAGCACCAGCTTCCACATCAGTCCATTGTGGTGGAATCGGCGCTGAGGAAGGCAGGAAGCAAGGAGAGGTATGCTTCTCGTCCTCCAGGCCGCGCCTCGAAGACGCTAGATACTCTAGGACGTCAAGCCTTCCAAATGTCTATGCTGGCGGCCAGAATTATTTCATATATATTTTATATGAGTCTGTCGCTTCGGGAGGTCACCGAGAGGTTATCTCGGTTATCCACCTTTGTATCTGCAACCAAGGCCTTTGAATATTCCCTGCTTCTTTATCATTGCAGGAATATCTCCGGGTTCCTTTCTCATGCTTCGCTGGACTCCTCCTTGTCGGTCAGCAGAGCCTCTGCTGTTGCCATTAGAGCACGCCGCACGGCATGGTTGCAGGCGTCCGAGTTGTGTAGACGGGCACAGCACATCCTGGGTAATTCTCCCTGCGACGGAGATCACCTCTTCAATAGCGAAGCCTTACGTCAGGTCGCACAGTGCTTCGCTAACCTTCCCAGAGTTAGCAGCCAGCCTAGGGCCCGGCTTCCCCCCGGTGGTGGTAAACGCCCCTCCAGACCCCCCTTCCCTAGGAAGAGGAAATGTCAGCCCTCCGCCCACCCTCCAGGCGCGCCCAAGCAAGAGACCTCTCACCCCGGGTTGATGTCCCCGGGCCCGCGCCAGGACTCTCATACTAAGCATTTTTAGGCTCAGGTGGGCGGCTGCCTGCACTTAACCTCCTTACCAGAAGTTTAGACTAGAGCTCTACTCTGGGGCTCGTCCAGTTGGAAAATGGTTCGGGGACTTATCTAGGGGTTCAGGTCTTCTCCTCCGTGGGAAAGGGAGACCACCTTACGCCGTGATCGCTATGGCCCACGGTCACCCTACTTACTCTTCGGTATGTCCCCGAACCCCTCTCAGCCAGTATCCTCTTGCTGATTGCTTCCGTACTGGAATTCCCCTCCAGCCGCTATAGTCCCCCTATACTCACCAGGGACTATACCCTCATGTCCCCCGATTGTGCGGGGGACAATTTCTATGCGCAGGTCCTGGGGACACATTAGGGCCTCCAACCCCTGCGGCATTCTACCGGACTGATGCTATCCTCCGTCCCCCGCGCTCTTAGCTCGCCGATCTGCCCTTGCCCTCCGGGAAAGATCCCTCCCCTGACGGATCTTGCGGCCACCTCTCCAGGTGGACGTTCTGGGGATCGATGGCAGATCCGCCTTACCTGAGTGCTGCTCATGGAGGCAGGCCCCCCGGCGTGCCTGCGTTAGTACCGGAGGGGGCGTCCCCATGTCCACCGGCTTAGATATACTAGATATCACCTGCTTGGCAGGCGCCTTTGGGGGATACC
Source organism: Ichthyophis bannanicus (assembly GCA_033557465.1). Classification (NCBI taxonomy): domain Eukaryota; kingdom Metazoa; phylum Chordata; class Amphibia; order Gymnophiona; family Ichthyophiidae; genus Ichthyophis; species Ichthyophis bannanicus. Next base: position 603,631,570 of record CM066036.1, on the reverse strand, counting down.
CACAGTACCTGTGTTTACCGCCTTTTTCCCCCTATGGCCGGTACTCACCCCTACCCCCCTCCCGGGGGTCCGGCCAGTCCGCCGGCCTATTCCCCGATCGGCCCGCGGACTGGTGGTACCCTACTGCTGTGAAGTCAGCAGTCCCCTTTTTCAGTTAGGTCCTCCTCCCGGAGGTCCGGACCCTTGTCTCCCTATCTCTCGCTAGGGCAGACTGTGTACCCCTTCTGCTCCGGGGTACACCTCTACTCTCTCCGGGATAGGCTCTCTAGTTCGGCCTGTCTTCCACTGTTGGTCCTCTGAGTTATGGACTCTACTCCTAAGGGAGTGCTCAGCTTGCCGTGAGCCCCCTGGAAGACCTGCCGTCCTTCTCCTGACCCAGCTGACGCCTGGATCCCATGGCCTTCCGGATTTGGAACTTCCTCCTCGCTGCGGTGAAGTTTCCTTGATGACCTCGCTACTGCGTCTACAGTGCCTCCATCACAGGACTACTTCCGACAACCCGGTGGGTAAGCAGTACAGGGTTCTAAACCATTAATTCATTAAAACTTAATGGCCGGTAAGCTCTGTATGGTACTAGGTCATTTATTCATTACATGCTTAATGATTCTCTTCATGCACCCCTCTGACTACTCCCGTAGCCTGGGGTTTTTTTTGCTGTATCCTAATGGTGCCTGTTCTGCACTCTAAAGACTTGCCTCCGTAGTCTTTGGATTCGCTGTTCCTCTATTCAACTCCTGTCCTCCATCCCTCAGGGGATGCCAGAGATTCAGGCTGGGCAAATGCCATCCCGTCTGGGCTGCGCTTATGGGATCTCCCCGGGCATCCTAAGCTAGGGAGTCCCCACGTGTGAAGACTCATTCCTGCTTGTTCCTGGAGATAGCACAGTTACTTACCTGTAACAGGTGATCTCCGGAACAGCAGGAATTAGTCTTCACAACCCGCCCACCTCCCCTGGGAGTTGTATCTCTCTTTTTCTCTATTCCTTCCTCTCCTTTCCTTCCGGCTCAGCTATGAAACTCAACTGGGGAGAGGCAATTGGAAGGGTGGGACGCCAACGCGCAGGCGCGGGGGATGCTCCCAAAGGCTTTCTGATTGGATGCTGGGGAGCATTCCCGTGCGGGCTCCGTCGGTGACGTCTCCCACATGTGAAGACTAATTCCTGCTGTTCCGGAGATCACCTGTTACAGGTAAGTAACTGTGCTTACCAGGAACCGATTCCGTAAAAGAGTCCTTACAAGAATATAATGGTTTCAAAATATATTTAATTAATTTTCATTATCCGATTCCATAAAACCTTCAAAATCACTCCCCTCATCAACATCATCATTGAAATAATTTAAAACCGTCTGGAGACGCTCTTCCGTAACATATGCACTTTCATCGTCACTCCTTTCGACATTTTCATCATCATCATCTTCATCATCACTACGCACCCGATCTTCGTTCTTATAAACAATCCCAGCTTTTCGGAATCCATTTCTTATGGTTTCCGGGGATATTTTGTCCCAAGCAGAACACAACCAATTGCAGATTTCCGTTAATGTAACCCTCTTTAATCGTCCCGATGGTGTGAATTCATGAATTCCCCGCTGCATCCAATTATCCCACTCTCGTCTGATGAACGTTTCGAATGGGTGATTAACCGCTATATCTAGCGGCTGCAGCTTGCAAGTAAGACCACCCGGTATCACTGCGATATGGGCACCAGTCGAATTATTATAATTTTGCACATTTGTTTCTTTATGGGCAGCCATGGACTCGAAGATCAACAAAGACCTTTTAGAAAAGAAACTACCAGGCCTGGCCCTATAACATTTATCAATCCATATTTTCATGACCTCAGAATCCATCCATCCCTTTTTGTTACAGTGAACAACAATACCTTGTGGAAATTTTTCGCGGGGCATGGTTACTCGCTTGAAAATAACCATCGGCTTCAATTTAAGCCCACACTCTGTGCAGCCCAGGACTACAGTGAAGCAAGCCCTCTCGTGTCCAGTTGTTGTTGTTGCGACAGTTTTTGAACCCGAAGCAGCTACAGTCCTGATTGGTGGAATGTCAAAAGACACAGGAACCTCATCCATGTTAATAACATCCATTGCCGAAATGCCGAACTCCGAAATTTCTTTGCTGACAAATGTGCCGAAATCCGCCATCTTTTGTTCCCAGTCATCCGGAATCCTCTGGCCTACAGTTGTTCTTATTCGCACGGAAAGACCATTCCTCTTCATAAATTTGCAAATCCAGTTGAAACTAGCCTGGAAACGTGAAATTCCTCTTTCATTGGCCAGCAGTTTTGCTTTGAATTGAATTGCGATAGTTGAGACAGCTTGATTTTGCTCCCTTCAAGACAGAATCCACTTTAAGTCACTCTCTAGCTCAGGCCACTTTTCTTTGGGACCCCGACGCTCACGTTTTCACGGGTTCATCTCCTCTAGCGCCGTTTTCTCCTTTCTCCAGTCGCGAACAGATGACTCACCAACATCAAATCCTCTTGCTGCTGCTCTGTTGCTTGCTTGTTCAGCTTTTGCCACAACTTTCAGCTTGAAGTCCGCAGTATAAGACTTGCGTTTAATTCCGGGCATGATGACTGGATTATAATAGAAGAGATCGCAAAGTTTAAATGTAAGGTATAATAGAACCGAGGGCCTTTTATATACCTCACAGTGCACTCGACACATGCGCGATATACGCGCGTGCGCATAATGTGAGAAAGTCTCTGCAGAACAGGCCGAAAATTGCGCTTTATATGTGGGTGCGTGTTTTATGTGGGTGCGCGTTACATGCACTAAAATACGGTAAGTGCCTTCATTCAGCTGCTCCTCACTACCTTTCCTCTTATCTCTCCCTACACCCCTGCTCGGGAACAGATTCCTTATATCTGTACCCTTCTCGTCTACCTTGCTGCTCCTTATACTTGGAACAAACTACCTGAGTCGGTACGTCAGGCATTATCTGTGGCCCTGTTCAAATCCAGGCTAAAAACTCACTACTTTGAGTCTGCTTTTGGATCCTGATCCCCCTAGTCTCCTGTTCACCTCCTATGCGTTTCCTTATTATTTCTCTAGATATATCCTAGTTCCCGTTTGTGGTGTTTGTCTTGACTAGACTTAAGCTCTTATGAGCAGGGATGGTCTTTTACATGTCTGTACAGCGCTGTGTATGTCTTGTAGCACTATACAAACAATAAGTAGTAGTAGGGAGTACAAGGAGCAGAATGGTATGTAAGGGTTGCGGTAGCAGCTTGAGGCATCGCTATTTATGACCTTAAGGTTGGCTTAGTGTATCAGGAGCCAGTGAAGGTGTTGGGACTTCAAGCTTGGGGTAATCCCTTTCAGATTTTTTTTGTGTTTTGGAGGGTTCTTTCTAGATGAGCTGTAGACACTGATCAAATTTGTTTGGAATCCCAGTGTAGGGCGCGTTAGAGCAGTCCAGATGAGAAATTGAATGACAACCATAGAGTGATAGAGCAACTGTAGTTTCTCAAATTCAGGAGCTTTTTCAACTCGATAAGTGGAGTCAATCTTATTGTTAACAGGCTGCACAGGAAGAGGGGGGTGGATATGTCCACCATACTCATTTGTATCCTTCAAAAGAATCCTTTGACTTGTAGAATCCTTTGACTTGTAGAAAAGTGGTATATAAGCCTAGCTAAATAAAAATGAAAATAAAAACTCTGCTTTAGCCCTTCAACCTTTGTTGATGGTAGTCCTCAAGGAGTGTCTCATGAGGAGCTTCAAGTAGAAATAACTAAGGAAATAACTGGTTGTATGGTATGTACTGTAACTTTAAATATATGCTTTGTTTTCCAGTGAATTTTGAGGCATTGATTATTGCAATGTCAGTGGTAGGAGGAAGTCTTATCATTGGCTTGTGTGTCTGCTGCTACTGCTGCTGTTGCAAAAAAAAGAAGAGCAGAATGTAAGTAGCTATTCATGCATTTCTTGTATGTATTGCTGAGGGCTTTATTTTTAGCTAGACTTCGGATAGCTGTGATTAATTATTAACTCTGGAGGTTAAACTTAAATAGCTAAATAACATTTCTTGATGTAATAACTACTGAGATGTTTTCTTCTCTTGCAGGCCAGATAAGGAAGATGAAAAGGTTGCTAGACAGAATGAGCAGAGGCGAGTTCGTCAGGAAGAAAGGTAAAAAATGAGGAGTAATTTTCGAGTTTAGTGGACTATAGTTGCTATTTTCCCTAGTCTTAAACAGCATCTACATGTGCTACCAGTCATTTTATTAAATGGAAAACGTTTTAATTGTATAACTGTCATATTTTCTTTTCTGGGTCACATTTGCTAATTGTATTAACAGCTCTTTTCTCCATGGACAAATAGGATAATGTCCTCACTTATGGGTGACATCACTAGCGGAGCCCTGCATGGGAAACCTTTCCAAGCTTCTAGAAGCTTGGAATACTTCCAGCATGCCTCTGCGTCATTTCCCACCCTCCGCTGCCATACCTCATTTCCTCAGTCTTATCTTTTCTGTGGAGCCCTCAAAATATGCAAGTCCTGCCAGCCTGGCGATAATTTATTTATATATTTTTTTTATTTATTTTTTGTTCTTAATGCTGCCTCTTGCCACTGTTGCATGTATTTTTCCTGTACTTTTTTCCCCTTAGAGTTTTCAGATGATTTTTAAGTGTCCTTTCTTTTTGCTGCATAGGTTGCATTTAGGCCTCAAGTGCTTCAGCCAGGTTCTATTTTTCTTCAGAATTGAGTCATTTGATTTTGCCTTGGCTATTTTTCCAGACAACATGTCCCAGAAACTTGCAATGGGTTTAAATTGTGTACGCACATAGATGGGGCCTGGAACCAGACCATGAACTCTATTGTATTTTGTGCTCACAGGTGACAGATAGGGTTCAAAGGTCATGAATAGTGCAGAAAGATTTTTGGTGCAAATTTAATCTGGTCCATTGACTTTGACATTGGCATCATCTGTCTACATGGCTTTAGGGAGCTGCATCGGATGCTGGTACATCATAGAGGGGTCCTCGAGCTCACTTGGAGTCAAGTATTGATAGGGTATCCTGAGGATGGTCATCTACCAGTTCTCACCCGAGTAGAGGAAGGATATGTCCTCTGCTTCATCGATATTGAGGACTCAAGACACTGGGCGTCGGACAGAGGCCGAGGTTCATCATCTGAGTGTGATGTCTTAAGCATTGAGGGTATGGAGGATCTGATGTCCTTAAAGTGGCCCCAACATGAGGAAAGCTCATCCTCCTTAATTACTAGAAGGGCTGCACCAAACTCCAAAGGGCTGAGACCAGCTAACCCATACTCCTTGACTGATTCGTGGTTGGGGCAAGTTACCTCAGGCCAGTGGGCCAGGGGTTCAAATCCTGCTAGAGGGCAGCAACCTTGGGCCAGAAGGACTGGGGTTTCTAGTCCCACAGGCGCTCCTTGTGGCCTTGAGCAAGCCATTTAATCCTCCATTGCCCCAGGTACAAAAATATAGATTGTGAGCTCTTTGGGGACAAAGGAAATGTATATACAGTACCTGAATGTACACTGCTTTGACTTGTAGAAAAGTGGTATATAAGCCTAGCTAAATAAAAATGAAAATGAAAATAAAAACTCTGCTTTAGCCCTTCAACCTTTGTTGATGGCAGTCCTCAAGGAGCGTCTCATGAGGAGCTTCGAGTTACAGATGGAGGTCTTATTTTTCCGGCACAAGGCTACTGCCTTAACTGCATTGAGGCCAGTATCTTGGAGCATTGAGTCAATTCTTGAATCCCATAGTCTGCCTGTGGGATGTTACTGGTATCGATATCTCAAAGGTCCTTGACACAGATGGCTGCCTTGCCTGTGCCTATTTTCAGTGCATCAGGGGATGATTGCTCCCTGAGATATCAGAGGACATGAATTCAGATGCTCTAGGAAGAGATCCACACCCTATGAAAGGCAGAGTTTGGCCCAGGCATCTTTTGAGTACTTTTCTTAGTCTGCTCCAGAACGCTCCTGGGAGTCTTGGAGAAAAGGTCCCTTGGGTTGCCCTTGGACCCCCCTCACCTCCTTACAAGAGTCAAAAATCCCCTCCTCAGAAACTCTTTCATTGATTATTTATTTATTGGGGGGGGGGGGGGGGTTGTGTAGGTAATGACTCAATCCATTCCATTTTGGTGGAAGAACACAGAGCCAAAGAGTTGGAAATCCTATAGTTCTCTGATCCCACCTAAGAAAGCTGTGACAATGCCTATTCACAGGATTCTTTTGAAGGATACAAATGAGTGTGGTGGACATATCCACCCCCCTTTTCCTTTGCAGCCTGTTAACAATAAGATTGACTCCATTTATCGAGTTGAAAAAGCTCCTGAATTTGAGAAACTGCAGTTGCTCTATCACTCTATGGTTGTCAAATCTGCTTTCAAAAGAGCTAAAAGTTCCGAAACTCCTCTTCGATGCATCTATGGAGGGAGGCTAGGACATATAATTTCCTACCACAAGTATCCTTTCAGAATGCTATTCTAACTTTTCGCACAGGGTCCTCCCAGCTCTTCATGGGCATGTTCTTATGGAACATGTGTGTCATGCAGGAGTTTGCGGATTCTCGCCCTCCAGAGAGAGCCTAGCAACTTCAGTCTCTGAGCCAAGGGAAGAAGTGCAGAAAGTACATAGTCTGAGCAACTTATGATACTTTTGAAATGGTTTTGAGAGCTTCCTCTGTTTATTTATTATGAGTTTACTATACCGTCTTACATCAGGGCTATTAAAGTGATTTACAAATGTAAAATAAACGGGGAGGAAAGAACTCCATTTCTATTAATAGAAAAGAATAGCAAAGGAAACGTGGAATAGAGTCAGAGGAGATCAGAGTGGTAGCCTAGAGCTGTGACAACATGACCTGATGAGAGTCCATCAATGAGGAGAATGGTCAGGAAAAGTCAAAGGCCTGAGCAAAGAGATGGGTTTTCAAGCCTGCTCTTAACTGTTTGTAGGAGAGTGTGGTTTGAAGGCTAGGGGCAGCGAGTTCCAAAAATGTAAGTGCTAGGAAAAAGAATACAGACTAACTAGTGGATTCTAAACCAACTTTAGAAGCCAGTGGAATATGTTATATGCATCTTTCTCCACGGACAAGCCCAACTGCACTAAATTGATTGCTTCAATACAGTCTTCCAATAGCTCTTCAGGCACAACCTTACAGTTAACTGCAAAAGGACCGAAGTGCTTTCATAGCTAGAGATCGATCATTCATTCCTCTATCAGCCTTAAATGTAAGGAACGCAGAACTTGAAGTAAAACAGGAGTTTCGCATTATTACTTTTGTAATAAGCTAGAAATTTCAATTTAAAAAAAGAGCAGGAGATTCGCTACCTCACGGACATCTGCCAGGCAGCAACCTGGTCTTCTACGAATATCTTCGCTGCCCACTACTGCCTGGAGAGGGAGTCCCGCTGGGACAGCGCCTTCGGCCAGGCTGTACTCCGGAATCTGTTCAGGGTATGAGCAACTCCTGCCCTCCGACCCTTCTTCATGGCTACTGAGGGCTTCGCCCCGAGAACCCGAGGACTCGGGCTCCTTTGGGCTTTGGCTTCTGCTTATAGCCTCGCGGAGGCGTATTTTTCTTTGGTTACAGGTTTGGTAGCCTGGTAGCTAGGGAGTCCTATAAATGAGGACTGACTTCCTGCTTGTTCCTGGAGAAAGCGTAGTTACTCACCTGTAACAGGTGTTCTTTCCTGTTGCTTTTTCTAGCTGACTCTCTTAGGCCTCTTGCAATAAAGCGGCTGCAAATTAAAATAAATAATTGTCTCTGCATTCTAGGCAGCTGGGCCTCAGGACGGCTTGGGCACCCCTTCTCAGGTTTCCCTAGCTGGTTTAACAGGTTCTGGGATTCTCCTTTTTCACTGTGGTTTTTCCCTTCTTGTTAGATTTTTATTTTCAGTCTTTTTTTTTCCTGTGCCACTGCAGTGCTCATCCATGTATCCTAGTGCAGCCTGTGGCTGCAGTTTTAGGCCCTCAGAGTGGCAAGAATGCCCTGTGGCACATTTTCTTGACATTTTTGCAACCCTTTCCCCCCAATGAGGGGTACTGGGCGCCCAATGCCATGTTTGCCACCTCTGCCACATTGCCCCTAAGTTCCTCCTATACCTGGCTGATTTGGTCTGTCCCCTTTAGAGAAGTCCAGCAAAAACACTGCCCTGGTGGTCAGCTATCCCAAGGACAGTCTGCTTCTCTCTCTGGACTTGGAATATCTCTGTAATCTGTTCAACACACTCTTGGGCTTTTCGCATGCTGGAGAGGTTGCACAAGTTGCAGCAGAAACTCTTGGATTTTGGCACTCGGGCAGCTCCCCAGGCCTGGGGCTACAAGCAGATCCTGGGATCCATGGCATCATTCCTAGAGCTGGTTCCTTGGGCTAGGTGGCACTTGCACCTCCTGCAGATATGTTGACTTGCTGATCTCTCTACCTCCAGTAGTTTGATCAGTAGCTTCCTTTCCCCCAGGAGATCAAAGAGCAGTTACAGTTAGTTTTATTTGTTATACCACCTAATATAAATAATATCTAGGCAGTTAATTAAAAATTCAATATAAACACAAGTTACAAAAAAAAAGGCAAGATGACAAATATGGAAGGAGGGGGAAAGGAGGCCTAGGTTACAAAATTAGCAGCATCTGTTGAATTGATGGTTAGTCTCGCCATCTGTTGGCAGGAATGCCTCTAGAAGTGCTGGATTGGGTAATAGTAACTATGGATGTCAGCCTGAAGGGATAGTGATCTGTCTGGCTCAGTTTGTTCAGAGCTGCTGATTTATACAGGAAGCCGCATGGTCAATCATTCACTGGAGATAGAGCAATATGCCTGAATCTGGAGAGGTTTGTTTTTCTGGTGGCCAGAGCTGGCTGAGTATTCTCAGATGATGCCACAGCAGTAGCTTATGTAGACCAGAAAGTGGCACTTGCAGTGCTGTAGTAGCTCTTGACATGGTGTTGAGTAGAGGAGCATCTATTTGCTCTGTCAGCAGCCCACATAGCATGCATTGACAGCATGCAAGCTGGTTTCTTGAGAGAGAGTGCTGTGGATCCTGGGGATAAGAAGTTAAACCCTCACGTATTCAAGCTCTGAGTGAAGAGGTGGGGCCTTCCAGTATTTGACTTGATGGCCACCCACGAGAATGCTGAAGCGGAGAACCTTTTCAGCCACAGGAAGAGTTCATGGGTGGGCTTGGATGCCCTACTTTTTCATGTGTGACCCCAGGAGAGGTTTGTGTCTTCACTCCCATGGCTGACATTCTGCATGGAATTCAGTCTAGCCAAGTGGCACTGGACTAGCTGCACAGGCTATATGGTACACTAATCTCTTCAGCCTGTTGTTGATGTCTCCTCTTGCTCACTCAAGAGAGAAGCCTTCAGCAAGGTTCAACAGTATGGAGGATCCCATTCCTTTCTTGCTTACAACTTGGCCCCTTGTAAAGTATAGGCTATACATGAAGGGCTACTCTGGAGTGGTAGTGGACACTTTTCCCGAGGTTTGGAGGGCTTTTACTTCCTTTGCCTATAAGAGTCTGGAAGGTCTTTGAGAGGTGGCATTCTTTTTGGGCTTGGGGGCCAGGGAAGTGGACATAGTTGACGTTTTGTCCTTTCATCCTTCTAACATTCTGGTTTGGGCAAGGGATTGTCTTGAATTCTCTAATGGATTAGGCAATGGCCCTAGCATGCTGTTGTGGGGACATTCAAGGGATGTCCTTAGCGGTGCACCTTGACATCTCCCGCTTCCTCTAGGGAATGAAGCAGATCCATCTGACAGGGAAGTCTTTTCTCTGGTGCTGAAAGGGCCTCCCTCTATGAGCCCATTCAGAAGTCATTTCTCAAGAATTTGACTCAAGGTGGTTTTCCTGGTGGTTCTTGTGTTCATCAGGTAGCAATTGGTGCTGCAGGACTTGTACTGCAGGGAGCCCCTTAATGTCATTTTGACAGCATCTGTTTCACTGTGCTCCATGACATCCTTTCTCACAGAGATGTTGTCTTCCTTTCTTCTTAAGCTGTCATCTTTCTCTCCTTCTCAAAGGGGGGGATCTTTGGGCTGACCCTTCACTGTGGTTGGTGGACATGAAAAGGGTGTTAGTGAGATATCTAGAGCTTGCTGATTCCTTCAGTCTGTTCTCTTTAGCGATCTGAGAAAAGGATTGGTAGCAGCTGAGTCTTTGATTACTCAGTGGATGGAGGCTATTACTATTAGTTCAGTCTACCTTCTGCGTGGAAAGTGCATACCGGAAGGAGTTGGAATTCCCTGCACTAGGCCACAGGCCACCTCCTGGCCAGAATCTGCATTGGTGTCCTCGGCAGACATCTGTGAGGTGCTACTTTGGTCATCTCTGATCATCTTTGTGAAATACTACAAGTTGCATATGGGAGCCAAAACAGAATGCACTTTTGGTGGGGCAGTTCTGCCAGATCATTGTCTTCCTCCCACCCTGGGTCATGACTGCTTGGCTACATTCCACTTGTTTGACTGGTCCAACAGCATGATAAGCGAGGAGTAATTTACATACCTAATCATTTTATTTCCTTGAATCCTGCTAGACCAGTCCAAGACAGCTCATGAAGACTATTCCTACAGCTTTGGTAGCCCTGGTGCTCTTGATTGTATGTCTGTATCAGTGTCTGATGCAAAGTTGATTGTGGTAAGAAAGCCAACTGTTCCAAATTATGGCTGTTGGTTAATAATTTTCATACTTTTTCTGAGTTTTTCAGTCTTGCTTACTGTTTGGGAAGTGTCATACTGTCAGCTGGGTTTAAAAAAGGTTTAGACAAGTTCCTGGAGGAAACATTCTTAAACCATTATTAAAAAGGACCCATGAAATCCACTGCTTACACCAGGACGAACATTGTGAAACCTGTGTGCCTTTTTGGGAACCTGCTAGCTACTTGTGACCTGGATTGGCCACTGTTGGAAACAGGATACTGAGCTTGATGGATCTTAGGTTCTCTTGGTACTGCACCAATGGATATACTAGGGATGACAGCACTGAAAATTTCTCTAGTCTGCCTCCACCTGCTGGCTGGGAAGCATAACTCACTCACCTGGACTGGTCTAGCAGGATTCAAGGAAAGAAGTCAGGTATGTAAATTTCTCCTTTTAATGGCACAAATCATGTGTTTCCTTGATGTATTATAGAAACAACCCACTAAGATGTTGAGTTGGAGGAAATGACTTAAGAAGCCAGATTCACTCGTAGCAAATCAAATATATGAAATCTACCTATTTAAAAATATTTTTTGCAAATCAACAGGCTACTTAAATCTTGAAAAGTAAACTTTATTTTGCTTCCTTTTACATAGGATTTTACTAATATGATAGGGGTGGGGGAAAGGGGGATTTTGTGAGAGGAGAACATTGCTTACCAAAACTGTTTTTCATTCTCCAGGAGAGCAGAGATGAAATCTAGACATGATGAAATCAGGAAGAAATATGGTAGGACCATCCCCCATTCAATAATGAATATCTTTGTTTCTGTAAGATTTTTCATAAGCGAAATGAAAATTTATATATTTTTTAAATGTTTTAATTAAACGGTGGCTAGCCATTGCCACTGAACCTAAGACCCGGATTCAATGCTGGGGCTATATCAGACCACCAGGATTGAATACAGATAGCATGGAAGCTAACCAAGCAGCTTGTTTTATTAATGTTTAGAAATACATACGAGGTGTGACAAAAAATAAACGAGACTGTCCCATAAATGTTTTATTACAAAATCTACCAAGAAATTGCGCATTGTCCCCTTCAAAGTAATCCTCCCCAGAGTTAATGCACTTCTGCATTCGCTTCTGCCATGTACGGAAGCACTCGGTAAAGTCCTCCTCCTTGAGGTCCCTCAGCTCCCTCGTCACAGTGGTCTTGATCTCTTCTACAGAGGCAAAATGAAGAACCAGAAGTTGCACGGTGCGAGATCTGGGGAATAAGGAGGGTGGTCGAGAGCTGTGATCTGTTTGTTGGCCAAGAACTGCCTCACACTGAGCACGGTGTGTGCGGGCGCCTGCTGCGCCGAACCTGGTCATGGAGGCAATTGAGGACCTGCTGGTAGGAGTGCTGGTTGACTGTCTGACCCTCAGGCACAAACTCATGATGGACCACTCCCTTCTGGTTGAAGAATGCGATCAGCATGACCTTGATCCTTGATTTGGCATGTGCTTCTTCTTGGGTCTGGGTGACAGTCGAATCTTCCACTGCAGGCTCTGTCTCTTGCTTTCAGGGTCGTACTGGAAGACCCAAGTCTCGTCTCCTGTTATGACTCGGCCAACGAACTCTGGATCTTCTCCGATCTTCTCTAGTAAGTCTCGACAAACATTGACTCGGTGCTCCTTTTGGTCGTCCGATAAAAGTTTGGGCACCATCTTGGCGCACACCTTCCGCATCCCCAGCTCCTACACCAAGATGGTCCACACTGACTCCCTGTTCAGGCTGAGCTCCTCAGCTATCATCCGCACTGTCAGTCTGCGATCACTCCGCACCAGCTGTTTCACTCTGTCAATGTTCTCAGCCTTCTTTGTTGTGGAAGGCTGTCCTGACTTGGGGTCATCCTCCACCTCCTCGCAGCCAGTTTTGAAGCGTTTGTGCCACTCAGAGACTAGTGGCCTTGACATTGCATCTTCTCCATAAGCCTTTCGGAAAAGTTGGAGACACTTAGGCCCTTCTCCAACTTAACCAGAAATTTCAAGTTGATTCTTTGCTCCATATTTCTGCCACCTCCAGTTGCATGTGCTACAAAAAAACCTGAAAAAGAAAAACAGAGTGAGAGAAATGAAAAATATAATAGCAGAATAGTGGCGAGATGTTGCACAACACAGTGACATAAGCGGTTAGCCAAATGGCATTGAGTCAGGGGCATGGCTGCCACAGTCTCGTTTCTTTTTTGTCGCACCTCGTATTTCAACAGTTTGTCATTTTTAAAAAAAAAAGATTTATATGAAATACTGTATAAATACTTATGAACACCTTTTGACTCTGTTTCATTAATCGTAAGTCTAATGTGCATGTTTGTTGTCTGTGGTATTTTCCCAACAGGCTAAAAGGTACAGCATCAACACTGATGGGAAAATTGGCCCCTATTCCCATGGGCTTCTTGTTATCTGACCTCCTTAATAGTTATAATTGATATAAAGTATTGCCTGTATTAAAAAAAAAAAAAAAAAAAAAGTTGAAATTAATGAAAATGGCAGATATTTTGTAAATAAGAGTAGAGAATTTTTTTAAATTAACAAATGCAGTGCAAAAACAATGTCGATAAGGACAGGATTGAATTGTGCTCACAAGTAATTGCTATCAACACACGGTGCCAAGTCAGAACAGTTCCTCTAGAGCTCAGAACTTTATAAAATTCTGAATATGAACGGCTCTTTGCATACACAGCAGTCTCCTCAGTCATTTCAGTTTTGTGTTTTCCGCTGTGCTGAACAAACATGAAAACAAAACTCTCCTGTATTTGAGGATTTTTTTTCCCTTTCCTCTTTAGTCTTCAGATATTTTTGTTTTAAGTAGAAAGAGATGAAAAACACATATTTTGTTTTATTTGTTACCCTGGGAAAAATATTAGAGAGGGGGCGGCCCAAGGGATGTGCGGGGCCATATGCGGAGAGTCATTGTGGGGCCTCATTTGCATAAATATTTGCATAATGTTAACATGGCGCTAACTCTTAGTAAAAATGCCTCTTAATGAGTGTATGGATAAAAAAAGATTACCAGATTTCTACATTACTATACTCCAGTGCCAACCGTCAGGCACATTAGGAAGTACTATAAACACTGCTCATTTAGAACCCGTAACGAACTCACCATATAATAGCACTACCAGGACTCAAGGAGCACCAAACCCTACCTATCAAAAAGGCAACACTGCAAATATTAAACCAATACATCTCAGGGAATACCAATACATCTTCTATTGGGGAAAGAGAACAAGTGGCACTGTCAAATAGAAACTACATGAACAGAATACCTCAGCTCAGTTAACACATACAGAACATAGACCGTCACCAAACAAAGAACAAGGGATCACAATTTAGAAATAAAAAGACAATAATTAAACAGGGAACCCCAAAAGCCAAATTTGGAATGTACAACAACACTGGAGAAATAAAACTAAATTAATTTTCTCCTGTACTAAACAAAAACGCAAAGACGTTAGTAATGCACATTTCCTAGAGCTGACATATTCTAGTTAATCAATTCAAAATAAAGTATTTTTACCTTTTATTTGAGCATTTTATTTTTTAGTTGCAATTACTCCAGTCACTTTCTTCTGGTTTATTCATGTCTTCTGCTAACTCTCCATTGTCTGGTGTCCATTTGTCCTAGTTCTTTTCCATTCTCTCTGTACACCTGTTTTAATATACTGATCTTCCCCTTTTGCTGTTTCCTCCATTTCTTTCTTTATTCCTTTATCATCCACTCAGATTTCACCCTTTCATCCTCAATCCCCACTTACTCTCCCAATACCTGGCCAATCGTAGATTTTTCTTCCCTCCCACACAAAATATCTCTTCTCCTCTCCACCCTCACTCCTCCAGCCCCATCCCCTTCTAGTCCTCCCCCAACATTAGCTCCCTTCTAGTTCTATCCCCACCCAGCATCTGCTTACTTCTAGTCGCATTCTCCCATCCCCTGCATCAGCCCATTTCCAGTCCTAGCACCCCCCATCAGCCCATTTCCAGTCCTACCATCAGCCAGTTCCAGTCCTATTCCAGCCCCCATCAGCCCATTTCCAGTCCTATCGTGGCCCCTCCCTTATAAGCCGTTTGCAGTTGTATCCCAGCCTCCCATCAGCAAATTTACAGTCCAAGCCCTCCCATCAGCCATTTACAGTCCTATCCTAGCCCCCCATCAGACCATTTACAGTCCAAGCCCCCCATCAGCCATTTACAGTCCTATCCTAGCCCCCACCCCCACCCTGGAGAGCCCTGTGCATGTCTGAGCGGCTTACAAGGGAACCGAGGATGTCAGAGACCACAGCTCGCCTCTGCACAGTGCTGGAGTGAAGAGCAGGGCTGGGAAAGGTTAAAGGTCATTTCCTGTTTTCTGGCACTAGCGGGCTTCATGCGAACACAGCACGAATGAAGGAGCATGCTTCTCTTCACTCCAGCACTGTGCAGAGGCAAGCCGGGGCCTCTGGCATCCCTGACTCTCTCTGAAGCCGGCCCTAAAAACCTAGCGGAATGAAGTTCATGCAGGGCCCTGTGCGAACAACATTCTTGCTCAAAGCACATGCCAGCCCTGGTTACAGATCAAGCTGAGGTTCTGGCTATATCCTCAATGTGGTAGAAGAATCCTGGACTTTGACACCCACTCTGAATGCCTAGGTATAGAACATAACCAGGCTGAATGTAAAAACTGCAGAAAGATGTCTCCCCTGTGTGCAATTCAATAGATCATCTTCATAAAAACATAAGATATGCCATACTGAGTCAGACCAAGGTCCATCAAGCCCAGTATCCTGTTTCCAACAGTGGCCAATCCAGGTTACGAGTACCTAGCAGGTTCCCAAAAAGACATAGGTTCCACAGTGCTTGTCCCAGGGCAAGTAGTGGATTTCCCGGGTCCAATTTATGGACCTTCCCTTCAGGAACTTGTCCAAACCTTTTTTTTAAACCCAGCTACACTAGCAGCTTTTACTACATCCTCTGGTAATGAATTCCAAAGTTTAAGCGTTGAGTGAAAAAATATTTTCCCTTATTAGTCTTAAGTGGGTTACATTGTAACTTAATTGCTTGTCCCCTAGTCTTTCTACTTTATCATGGTGTAAACAACCAATTTATCTTTACCCGTTCCACTCCATTCATTAATTTATTAGACCTCTATCATATCTCCCCTCAGTCATCTCTTTTCAAGGTTGAAGAGCCCTAACCTTTTTAGCCTCTCTTCAAAGGGGTATCCTTTCATCCCCTTTACCATTTTTGGGGCTCTTCTCTGTATTTCTTCTAATTCTGCTGTATCCTTTTTAAGATAGGGCGAACAGAATTGCACACAGTATTCAAAGTTCAGTCTCACCATGGAGTGATAGAGGCATTATAATATCCTTTGCTTTATTCTCCATTCTTTTCTTTCATTCCTAGCATTCTATTTGCTTTCTTGGCCGCCACTGCACACCGTGTGGAGGGTTTCATTGTGGTGTTCACGATGATGCCCAAATATTTTCCTGGGTGGTGGTTCCTAATGTGGAATTGCATCGTGTAACCTTAAGAACATAAGATATGCCACACTGGGTCAGACCAAGGTCCATCAAGCCCAATATCCTGTTTCCAACAGTGGCCAATCTAGGTCACAAGTACCTAGTAGTTTCCCCAAAAGACACAGGTTCCATAATGCTTGTACTGGGGCAAGCAGTGGATTTCCCAGGTTCCCTTTAATAATAGTTTATGGGACCTTTCCTCCAGGAACTTCTCCAAACTTTTTTTTAAACCCGGCTGCACTAACAGCTTTTACTACATCCTCCGATAATAAATTCCAGAGTTTGATTACATGTTGAGTGAAAAAATATTTTTTCTTATTAGTCTTAAATAGGTTACACTGTAGCTTCATTGTATGTCCCCTAGTCTTTCTATATTTTGATGGCATAAACAATCGATTTACGTTTACCCGTTCCACTCCATTCATTAATTTATAGACCTCTATCATATCTCCCCTCAGCCATCTCTTTTCCAGGTTGAAGAGCCCTAACCTTTTTAGCCTCTCGGCATAGGGGAATGCTTTCATCCCCTTTACCATTTTTGTGGCACTTCTCTGTACCTCTTCTAATTTCTTTTTAAGCTACGGCATCCATCCATAATTGCACACAATATTCAAGATGCGGTTGCACCATGGAATGATACAGAGGCATTATAATATCCTTTGTTTTATTCTCCATTCCTTTCCTTATGATTCCTAGTGTTCTATTTGCTTTCTTGGCCGCTACTGCACACTGGGAGGAGGGTTTCAACATGTTATCCACAATGACGCCTTAATCTTTTCCTGGTTGATGGTTCCCAATGTGGAACCTTGCATTGTGGAACCATAGTTTGTGGTCTTTTCTAGGTGTATAACTTTGCATTTATCCACATTAAATCTCATCTGCCATGTCCACTCTTCCAATTTATCAAAGTCCTCTTGCAATTTTTCACAATTCTCTTGTGTTTTACAACTTTGAATAATTTTGTCTCATCTACAGATTTGATTACCTTGCTCGTTGTTCCCATTTCCAGGTCTTTTATGGAATATGTTAAAAAGCAGCGGACCCAGCACAGATCCCTGGGGTACTCCACTATTTAACTTTCTCCATTGAGAAAATTGTCTTTCATCCCTACCCTCTGCTTTCTGTCTTTCCTGATCCACAGTAGTACACTGCCTTCCTATTCCATGAGTTTTTATTTTCACCAAGAGTCTCTCATGAGAGACCTTGTCAAATGGCTTTATGAAAATCCAGATACACTATATCAACCTGCTCACCTCTGTCTACCTATTTATTCACATCTTCAAAAATATAACAGATTATGAACCCTAACATTACTCTGACAACACTGAAAGAATAAACTCTGAACACACCTGTGATCGGTTGTCAGTGCTCACATGGCTTTATTCAACCCTTGATTGATTACTCTGTTTTTAATATTTTTAGATTTATAGCTTACTTGAGATAAGCTTTGCCTTTTGTTTGCATCATTGTTAATTCATTATTTCCTCTACTAATAATTTTCCTTATCTGATAGCTCACTGTGTTTTAAGACTTATCTGTAATTTTTATTTTATTTTATTTATTTTGTCTTTATTCACTTATTAACTTATTATCCCTCTCCTTCTAAATGTGCTTCCCTTCTGACATTTCTTATGGCCCCACATCATTCTTTGTTCCTTTATCTGATCTTCCCTAGCCACCTACCCTCATTCCAACAACCCAATACCCCTCTTCTATCTTACCCTCTCTCCACTTTCTCTATTTCCTCCTCCCCATCTTATCCTCCACCCTTTCCTTAGCTCTTGAGATTCAGCTTCTCCTTCCTCTCATTCATCACTCTCCTTCCTCTCTAAAACAACCTCATCCTTGTTTCTGCTGTGCTGTCTCTTTTCTCCCTCACACTCTTCTCCTTCTCTTTCTGGTGACATTAAACCCCATCCTGGCCCACCTTCTTTTTTTCTCTCACTCTCATATTAGTTCCTCTCTCCACCACCCCAGTCTCATCCATAATCTCCAGGAACAAGCAGGAATGTAGTCTTCACATATGGGTATTGTCGGTACCGACGGAGCCTGCACGGGAACGCTCCCCAGCGTCCAATAAGAACGCTTTTGGGAGCATCCCTCAGCACATGCGCGCTGCCTTCCCGCCTTTCCAACTGTCCCTCTTCAGTTCTTTGTTTTCCGTGGAGCCAACAGGATCCATACCCTGTCACCGCAGAAAATTCCGTCTTTAAAATTGTTTTCTTTTGGTCGTGTTTGCCTGCCACACGACGCTTACCGGTACCGCCGGTTCTTTTATTTTTCAAAAATAAAACTTATACTTTGAGCTGTTTCTCTTCATAAACTTTTCTTTTTTGGTGCTAGGCGCCATTTTGGGCACTAGGCCCCATATTCCTAAAACATGGAAAAACCAACTAGTGGTTTTAAAAAATGTACTAAGTGTGGCGGTACTATTTCTGTCACTGACACCCATGATTGGTGTCTTAAATGTTTAGGGCCTGAACATTCTCCATCTGAATGTCTCTCCTGTATGGGGATGACTAAAAGAGGAAGACAGATCCGGGCTGTAAAGCTCGGTACCCTCTTTTCTTTGGATGCCAGATCCATTGCATCGACATCTTCAAGGGCCTCCTCTTCCTCCCATGGATCTCAGGTAACTAAACATAAAAGCCGGTCCTCAAAGGGTAGCTCTCCTGCTAAGCATGGAGAGGCCATTGGCATTGCCCTTGAGGGAACCACACCGGCAAAGCAGCCCTGGTGGGAGGCTTCAGCTTCCAAAGCATCAATGGGGCTCCAGGATGTTCTCGAGGTCCCAACCTCGCAAGAACTACCTGTGCCATGCTCAGGGTTTTCGGCCGTCTTCTCCGGTACCGATACCCAGGCATCGGCAGCGTCGATAGACCAGAGGTTCCTCGCTATGGAATGCAGAATCGCAGCTCTTCTCTCAGCTGCGGTACCGTTGGTCCAACGGGCAGCGGTACCGACATGGACACCGATGCCGGTACGTACCGACGGTACCGGCCCCAGTGGGAATTCTTCCCACGCCATCTCTGGCTGGAATCGACAGATCAGTACCGGATCAACTCGGTACTGATTTCGATTGATACTGGGACCGTGCTTTGCATGAGCATCGTGGTCAGGAATACTTTGAATCCTCCGATTCCGAAGACTCTGACAATTCTGCTGGTACTAGAGGGTTTCTCCCAGAGGATCCCTCTTCTCCCCAACACAGACTATCACCTCCAGAGGACATGTCCTTTCAGGATTTTATTCGTGATATGGCCAAGGGCCTTTCAATCACAGTAGCACCTGAAGAGGAACCCAGAGCAAAGGAATTGGAAATTCTCCAATATCCTAAAGCTCCAAAGGAGGCAGCCACTCTGCCCATCCATGAAATTCTACATAACCTGATGCTCAGAATGTGGGAGACACCTCTGACTACATCTCCTCACTCTAGGAGACTTGATACTATGTATCGAGTTCCCCCATGTCCTGGATTTCAAAAGACTCAGCTGCCACACCATTCAATGGTGGTGGAGTCAGCCATGCGTAGGATGAAAAGTGCAAAGAGGCATACATCCAATCCTCCAGGTCGTGAATGCAGGACTCTGGACGCTTTTGGGCGCCAAACTTTTCAGGCTTCCATGCTCTCGGCTAGGATCAGTTCATATATACTGTATATGGGAATGTTCCTCAAGGAAGTTACAGGAGATTTGGAGCTTATGAGCCCATTTCTCCCAGATGATAAGAGACAAGACTTTCTTGCTCTAGTTAAGCATGCTCAAGAGGTCTCCAAGTTTGTAAATCGTGCAGCCTTTGACTGCTTTGAATGCATCAGCAGAACCTCTGCTATTGCCATTGGCGCACGACGGATTGCCTGGTTTCAGGCATCAGACTTGGATACAGGACAAGTTAGGCAACATTCCTTGCACGGGAGAGAATCTCTTTGGCAAGAACTGGCAGGAAAAGGCTAACGAGTTGGATGCTGACAATACTACTCTAGATAGATTGTCGAAATCTACAGCCACTCCAACCAAAAAGAAGTCTTATAAAAAAAAACCTCTTTCAGCAAAAAGAGGAAATTTTATCCTTTCTATACCTAGCAGAGTCAATCTCAGGGTCAGGTTGCCCAAAAGGGACAAACTAGACAGCAAAAGAAGCCAAAAGGCCACAGAGCCCAACCAGCTCTGCAGGTTCAGCCCCCTCAAGGGCTTTGACTCCTTCCTAGAGAGCTTAGCCTTCCTGCCTCTGAGGGGCCCCCAACCCCCCAATATCCCAGGCAGGTTATGCCACTTTGCCAACAGATGGCATCAGATAACAGCAGAAGATTAGACTTTGCCCATTGTAGGAGAAGGGTACAAGCTTTATTTTCACAGCATGCCCCCTCCTACAATTCTAAAGCAATTCAATTCTCAAACCTCCGCAAACAATCTGCTAGATCACGAGGTCTCAACACTTCTTGCCCAAAGGGCAATAGAGGAGGTACCCATTCTTCAATGGGGTGCAGGGTTCTACTCCCCCCTTTTTTCTTATTCCAAATAAAACAGGAGGACACAGACCCATTTTAGACCTCAAGAGAATTGAACAAATACCTGTTTCGAGAGAAGTTCAAAATGATTTCTCTAGGAACTCTTCTGCCATACCTTCAAAGCCAGGATTGGCTTTGCTCTCTAAACTTAAAGGATGCATACACTCACATTCTGATCCATCCAGATCACAGGAAATTCTTACGATTCCTTTTCAGGGGAAAACATTTCCAGTACAGGGTTCTTCCCTTTGGTCTAGCTTCAGCACCAAGGGTATTCACGAAATGCATGGCAGTAGTAGCTGCATTTCTACGAACCCTGGGGATATTCGTCTTCCCTTACTTAGACGACTGGCTCATTCGAGCCCCTACAGTTGCAGAGGCCAGCACTGCACTGTCTCGCATAATGCGAATCCTCGAATACTTGGGGTTGGTAATTAACTTCCCAAAATCCCAACTTGTTCCTTCCCAATGCCTGGAATTCATAGAGCAAAGGCTTTCCTTCCACAGGCCCGGTGTCTTCACATAATGCAACTAGCTTCTCAAGCAGCAGGGAAATCCTCCCTAACTGCCCGAGAGCTACTACAGTTGCTGGGACATATGGCATCCACAGTTCATGTAGTCCCATATGCTCGCCTCCACATGCGAGCAGCTCAGTGGACCCTATCCACACAGTGGACACAGGCCACAGATCATTTTTTCGGACAAAATAATAAACTCTCAACGACTAATTTTGTCCCTCCAATGGTGGCAATCCCTAGAAAATCTGACACTGGGGTCTCCTTTTCATCAACCCCTTTTTCAGGCCACCCTAACAGATGCATCGCAGGTGGGTTGGGGAGCACACCTGAATCATCTCTCTACCCAGGGAACCTGGACTCCACAGGAGGCTGGTCTACACATAAACCTCCTGGAATTAAGAGCAATCTATTTAGCTCTTCGAGTATTCCACGCCCAGCTGAGCTACAAGACAGTCCTAGTCCAGACGGACAATCAAGTAGCAATGTTCTATGTGAACAAGCAGGGCGGGACAGGCTCTCTGTCGTTATGCAACGAAGCTTTACGACTGTGGGCCCTCGCCAGAGAGTATCAAATTCAAGTGGTATATCTTCCAGGCATTCAAAACCTTTGGGCAGACAAACTCAGTACTGCTGCCTCACGAGTGGTCCCTCCACCTGGACCAGGTGGCAAAGATATTTCATCTCTGGGGCACTCCAGACATAGACCTCTTCGCAAGTCCACTGAATGCCAAACTTCCCCGGTTCTGTTCCAGGATTACGGCTCACAATTGTCAGACAAGGGATGCCTTCCTCTTTCACTGGGGTCAGGGCTTCCTTTATGCCTTCACACCCATTCCTCTCATCCCCAAAACACTCTTCAAGCTTCAGAGAGACAGGGGTCGCATGATTCTCATAGCGCCACGATGGCCACGCCAACCGTGGTATCCCCTGCTTCTACATCTCTCTCAAGAGGCACCTCTGGAGTTAGGGCATGCTCCAGATCTCCTTTCCTAAGAGAACGGGACGCTATGGCACCCGAATCCCCAGTCCCCAGTCCCTGCATCTCATGGCCTGGTTGCTGAAGGCTTAGACCTCCAGGATTTCAACCTGTCCCAACAGGTAAAGGATATCCTTCAGGCTTCTAGGAAACTTTCCACAAGAAGATCTTATGCGAGGAATTTAGTCTTCACAACCCACCCACCTCCCCTAGGAGTTGTCTCTCTGTCTCTTTCCTCTCTCCCTCTATCCTGTTCACTCAGCTACAAACTTAACTGAAGAGGGACAGTTGGAAAGATGGGGGGGCAGCGCGCATGTGCTGAGGGATGCTCCCAAAAGCGTTCTTATTGGACGCTGGGGAGCGTTCTCGTGCAGGCTCTGACGTTACCCATATGTGAAGACTAAATTCCTGCTGTTCCCAGAGATCACCTGTTACAGGTGGGTAACTATGCTTTCCTCTCCTTTCCCCCTCCTCTCTCCCCTTCTCATGTACCTTATGGGATGCGCATTCTATTTCTAATAAACTTCCTTTTACCCATGATCTCTTTATCTCTCGTGCTTTCCATCTTCTTTCTCTTACTGAGACATGGCTCCTCCCCAATGACACTGCTTCAGTTGCTGTCCTCTCTCATGGCGGCTACCAATTCCCCCAAACTCTTCATGCCAATGGCTGCGGTGGTAGTGTTGGGTTTCTACTTTCTCCTTCTTGCCAATTTAAACCCCTCCTCCTACCTCAGTCCCATTCCTTTCCCTCCTTTGAAGTCCACTCCATCCATCTTTTTAATCCCCTACCTCTCCAGATCGCTGTTATCTAGACTCCCTGACACGTCCACTTCTACCTTCCTCACTGATTTTGACTCTTGGCTCTCCTTATTCCTGGACTCTTCCTCCCCGTCCCTTATTCTTGGTGACTTTAATTTTCATATTGATAACCCTTCTGACCCCTATGCATCTAAGGGGCTTGTTTACAAAGCCGCGGTAGCGGTTTCTGCTAGTTATCGGAGCCGCGGCCCCATTGATTTCAATGGGGCTGCGGCTCCGATAACTATCGGAAACCGCTACCGCGGCTTTGTAAACAAGCCCCTAAGCTTCTTTCCCTTACCTCCACTTTCAACCTCCCAGCTTTGCTCTTCTGCTCCCACTCATCAGCTTGGTCACTGCCTTGACCTCGTTTTCTATTCTAATTGTTTACCTTCTAATTTTGGCACCTCAGTTCTTCCCTTATCTGATCACCACCTTTTAAGTATCACTCTTCATCACTCCCTGCCTCATCTTGCCCAGTCTCCTCCTATCTTTTTAGGATTCTTCATGCTATCGATCCACTGACTCTATCCACCACTGTCTCTTCTCTTCTTTCTTCCAGTTTGTCCTCTAAGTCTGTTGATGAGGCCATAGTTTCCTATAATACTGCTCTCTCCTCTACTCTGGATACTTTTGCTCCGCCCATAGCATGTCCTGTGAGGTGCACTTCATCTCAACCCTGGCTGTCTTCAACTACCCACTACCTACGCTCCTGTGCCTGCTCAGCTGAACGTACTTGGCTCAAATTGCCAAATGCATTAAAACTAGCAACGGTACGTCCCATCCCAAAGAAAACCACCCTACCGAAAACAGACCCCGCAGCCTACAGACCCATCTCAAGCATCCCTTTCCTGGCTAAAATCATAGAGAAAGTAGTCCAGCAACAACTACAACATCTCGACATACACCACCCCCTCGACCCAAACCAACACGGTTTCAGACCCAATCACGGGGTGGAAACTCTACTGACACAACTGTTCGACAGCCTGTTAAGAACAATTGACAACACCAGAATGGGCGTACTCATGATATTCCTGGACATTTCCGCAGCATTCGACACCGTATGCCACTCAACGCTTCTAACAAGACTTGAAGAAGCGGGCCTACATGACACCACCCTGAGATGGTTTACATCCTACCTGAAGAACAGACAGCTCCAGGTCAGATGTGGATCAAAGACCTCTCAACCCATCAACGTCACACAGGGAGTCCCACAAGGCTCATCCCTCTCCGCCCTGCTTTTCAACCTTTACATTCAGCCCATCAGCACAATCATCAGAAGCTTCAATATTCAATACACCATATATGCTGACGATATAATGATATTCACACCAATCAACCTAACTAAACCAGACTACAACAACATAGCCAACTGCTTCAAAGAAATGTCAACCTGGCTGCAAAAAAACAACCTAGCAATAAACTATAACAAAACCGAAGCTCTGATCATAACAAGAGACCAAGCTTTCACACCCACGCCCTCCATCAACCTGAACAATGCCATCATACCAATAAGACAAGAGATAAAATACCTGGGAATAACACTTGACAGGGAGCTCAACCTACAATCCCACATTGCGAAGACCACCAGAAGCGCCTACGTCAAGATGAGGACAATCAGACGACTCAAACCCATCCTTGCTCCCGAGCATTTTCGAACAGTATGCCAAGCCATCATCACACCCACACTAGACTATTGCAACCACATCTACCTAGGACTACCAAAGAAATCAACCCAACCACTTCAACTAGCACAAAACACAGCCGCACGACTCATAACAGACAGCTCAACCCACGAACACATCACCCCCATACTATACCACCTTCACTGGCTCCCAATCAGCTCTCGAGTCCGCTACAAAGTTCTCCTAACCACTTTCAAAATAATGAACAACCTATCTGCAGACAGCCTACAACAATTCATAACAACTGACAACAGCAAAAGACCAAGAAGAAAGGGAACATCGAACAACATCAGAACCCCAAAGGACTTCACCAGAACTAAACAATCCACATCAAAACGAGCGTTCACCCTAGCAGCCCCCGCCATGTGGAACTCCCTCCCCGACCACCTCAGAGCAACAAACAACACCAAAGAATTCAGAAAACTGCTTAAAACTGAACTATTCACAGACTACTTCAAGGACCTCACAGAATGACTCCTAAGATAGCAAAGCCATCCATGTAAATATGCATCTGTAAATATGTACTTAAACGCACACTGTATATAGCTCACATCAAAATCTTCCACACGCACTCACGCAGCACACTGTATCATTTCTCGCACTGCATGCTAATGACAACCACACCCTTCATTGATTGTTTGCTGTGCCAACCGCTTTGATTTCATGATAAAGCGGTATACCAAGTCCGTTTAAATAAATAAATAAATAAATAAATCCCGCTCCCTTTCTGACTTCTTTCACTTCAGATTCATGCTTACTACTTTCCATTCTGCCGTTGCACTCACTAAGCAAATCTATTTTATCCATCTGACTGTCTTGCCTCTAAACCCCACTATCTCTTCTATACCCTCGGTTTTCTTCTTAAGACACAACCACCTCCAATCCCTCCCTCCTGTCTCTGCCCAAACCCTAGCTGACTATTTCCATGACTGTCTATAAGTTTACACTTCAATTCCCTACAAAATCTTCACCCCTTCTTCCCCCTTTCCAATACCAACTTTTCCCCTCAACTTCTACCATCATTTCATCCTTTTCTAAAATCTCTTAAGAGGAAACCTCTAAACTCTCACTACCTGTTCTTCTGATCCTATCCCCACCCATCTCCTCAACTCCATCATCCCTTCCATCTCACATATTCTCAACCTTTCACTCTCAACTACAACCTTCCCTGCAGCCTTCAAGTATGCTGTGATAACTCCTCTCCTCAAAAAACCTTCACTTGACCCTACTTGCCCTTCTAATTCTCTGGGAACAAGCAGGAAATCAGCCATCACATTTGGGTGACATTGGCACCAACTGAACCCGCATGGAAGCATCTCCCCAACTTTCAAAGAAAGCCTTTGGGAGATGCACCACGCATGCGTGGTTCCCTTCCTGTCCAAGGATGCCATCTTGCCTCAGTCTCCTTTTTTCTGCGGAGCCCTCTGGATGTCTGTCCAGTTTCCCCCGGAAAAAGTGTTTTTTGATACTGTTTTATCCAGTCTGTTCACCAGTACCTTTCCCGCCCTCAAGCCAGCTTACCTCGGCGTCGCTCCTCAGGTTCATTCTCTTACTTTTTGATTTTTCTTCGAGGTATCCCTCGATCGGCATTCGTGCCCTTTTTCGGCTGAAGACCTCAGACCCCTGCTGGGCGGCAGGGCCCCCCTTTTTCTCCAGGGAACAAGCAGGAATCAGTCCTCACTTAGGGGTGACGTCAGCACCGACGGAGCCCGCATGGAGCAATTTCCCAGTTTTCAAAAAAAGCTTTTGGGATTGCTACCATGCATGCGTGGTCCTCTTCCCACCCAAGGGTGCCATCTTGCTCATTCTCCCTTCTTCCATGGAGCCCTTTGGACGCATGTTCTCGTCCCTCGGAAAACGTTTTTGTTTCCTTGCCTTAACAGGCTCTCCTTTCTTTTTTCCGGTTGCACCAGTCCTCTACCCGTCCTCCCCTTGTTCTCTTTTGGAACTTATGGGGATACCTTTTCTAAATTTTGTCTTCTTGGGCTTCGTGCCCATTTTTCTTCCCAACCGCTGGCCGCGTGGGTCTTCGACCTTGCAGGGGCTGTTTTTGCCCCCATGGCCACCGAGTTTAAAAAACGCAATAGATGCTCTAGGAACATGTCTCTTACGGACACTCATGACTGTTGTCTAAGGTGGCTGGGAGTGGACCATGATCCAGAGCTCTGTTTGCTCTGTAAGAAAATGTCCTCTAAGGCCCTGCTCAGTCATAAGCAGAAGTCCGAAGACATTTTTCGAAAGGCTGCCTCGGAGCCTCCAGTGGCACCCTCGGTCGTCTCCCACCCGGTGGGTTCTTCCCCTGCGGCACCGTGTTCCAGGTGGCATTCTGACTAGGGGTCCCCTGAGGTGGAACAGCACAAAAAGAAGACCTAGAAGTCTGTCTTGGGCCCCCAACAAGCGTGAGTGCTCCCGCGCCCGGTTGCTTAGTCCCCTTCGGTGTCCCTGAGAGTCAGACAAAGAGCAGCCCCGCAAGGTACCTCGCAGAGAAATGGAGGCCTCTGGCAAAGGTGCCCAGTCTCCTGAGGGCCGTCCCAATGAGGACACCCTCTCCTCCTCAACGGCCGATCCGGTGACCCCGGTAACGGCATCCCAGGGCCCCACGCCCGCGTGGGAATCCCGTATGCTGGCGCTAGAATGCAGCATTTCTGCATTCATTGCTTCTGAGCAGGCGCTCAAGACCAGCTTCGCTGACTTGCGCCCGGTGACCGTGGGTCCCTCATGTGGGACACCCAAATCCATCCAAGGAACCCCCGAGAGCCATGGGCCTCGTGAAGGTCTTCGACGTTGGTCTCACTCGCTCTCCCGTTCTTCGGGGCGAGATCGTCCAAGGCCTCTGGCTCCAGGCCGCCGACCATCGGACAGGGCGAACCGCCCGGCTCGGATCCCTCGACTGACTTCTCGGACTGGGAATCCAATTGGGACACATCCCCAGAGATCCGCACCCACCAGGATCTTCCATTGGACCCCTCGCCGCCTGGTCTCCAGCTGCGTTTACCACCCGAGGACACCTCCTCCTTTTTTGTGTTCATTTGGGACATGGCTCAGGCCCTCAACGTGGTCACCCAGACCGAAGAGGATCCTCGTGCTGAACTCGATATTCTTCAGTATGAAGCACCGCCCAGGGAATCCCTCATCATGCCGGTGCCGCCGATCCTCACCCGGCTATTGCTCCGCATGTGGGAGGACCCGGCCTCAGTTCCCATTGTGAGCAAGCGCCTTGACACAATGTACAAGGTGCAGCGGGGGCCAGGCTTCCGAAAGACCCAACTTCCACACATCTCGATGGTGGTGGAATCAGCTATGAGGAAGAAAAAAAGCCCGAAGTCCCACTCATCGGTCCCACCGGGCCGTGAATTGAGAGCTCTTGATGCCCTGGGCCGCAAGGCCTATCATGGATCCATGCTCTCTTGTCGCATCCAGGCATACCAATTATATATTGGTATGTTCCTCCATGACTTGACTAAAGAACTCGGAGGTTTCTCCACGGCCCTTGAGGGCGAGCCCCTTGACAGGTTCCGCATGCTGTTAAAATCAGTGGCTGATTGCTCCAAGTATATTTCTCGAGCCTCCTATGATGGCTTCGAGACATTGGCTCGGGTGGCGGCGCAGGCATTGGGGCTCGCCGCCAGGCTTGACTCCAATCTTCGAATTTGGAGCAGTGGGTGCAGGAGAAGCTCCTGGACGTGCCTTGCCTCAGCGAACAACTTTTTGGTAAGACAATGGAGGAGAAGGCCGCAGAGATCGAGAGAGAGTACGTCACTAGGACCCTTCTCTCTCGCAAAACCTCTACACTGCCTCGGAAGAAGCAGTCTACCAAGAAGCCCTTCTTCCCCAGGAAAGGCCTCCAGTATCACGGCTATCCACCGTACCTGGCTACATACCTGGCTACTCCCACGCTGACCACTCCTAAGCAAGGGAAGCCCGGCCAAAGTTGCCATAAACCAAAGGGCCCGAAGGCCCAGACGCTGGCTCCCCCGCAACCCCCTCAGGTGTTTTGATGCCAGTTGCATAGCCCCTCACCCTCCGGCGATGCAGCAGCCCGTGGGGGGACATCTGTTCTGCTTCGCCCCAGCATGGGCGCTTATCACCCCAGACACCTGGGTCCTCCAGGTCATCCGGGAGGGCTATCGCCTCCACTTCGACAGGCTTCCACCCCCTTTCTCCCCAACAGAGCCTCCTCTACTCCCCGCACACCAGCTTTTGCTGCAACGGGAATTACACTCCCTCCTTGCCCAACGGGCAGTTGAGAAGGTCCCTCCCCACCTTCGAGGTCGGGGCTTTTATTCCTGGTACTTCCTCATCCCGAAAAAGATGGGGGGGGGGGGGTCTGCGACCCATTCTCTACCTCCGCAAGCTAAACAGGTTCCTGGTGTGGGAGAAATTCAAGATGTTATCTCTTGGCGTGCTGCTGCCCTTCCTCCGGCAGGGCGACTGGCTATGCTCCTTGGATCTAAAGGACGCTTTCGCCCACATCTTGATCCACCCTCAACATAGGTAGTACCTTCGTTTCAGGGTGCAGGGAGAGCACTTTCAGTACAGAGTACTCTCCTTCAGCCTAGCATCCTCTCCTCGGGTCTTCACAAAGTGCCTCGTCGTGGCCACCGCTCACCTTTGGCGCTGGGGCGTGCCTGTGTTTCCCTACCTTGACAACTGGCTCGTTACAGGCTCCTCTGTCGAGGAAGTCCGACAAGCGATGTCATGCACTGTCGTCCTCTTGGAGAGCTTGGGGTTCTTGGTCAACTACCCAAAGTCTCACCTCGAGCCGGCTCAGGCTCTCGACTTCATCAGGGCGCGCCTCGATACTCGGCTGGCCATGGCCTTCTTGCCGGTGGATCACTCCAACCACCTCCAGGCTCTGGTGGCTCGCGTCCAGAGTGCCCACCAGGTCACCGCTCGGTCCATGCTACGTCTCTTGGGACACATGGCCTCGACCATGCATGTATTTCCTCACTCCCGCCTGCACATACGGACGACCCAGTGGTGTCTCAGCTCCCAATGGAGTCAATCCCTCGGACACTTCAGGGACCCCATCAGGGTTCTTCCCGACCTTCATTTGTCCCTGAACTGGTAGCAAAACCCCCGCAACCTCCTTTGTGTATCGCCCTTCCAGGCCCCACAGCACGATGTGGTACTAACCACAGATGCTTCCCTGTTAGGGAGCCATTGTGGGTCTCTCTGCATGCAGGGGCAGTGGTCGCCTGTGGAGGCTAAGCAGCAGATAAACCGGCTTGATCTCCGGGCCATTCAGTTGGCCCTTAGGGCCTTCGAGAATGTCCTCAGCGGGAAGTCTATTCAAGTGCAGACCAACAAATGGGTAGCGAAGTTTTACATCAACAAGGAAGGGGGCACGGGGTTGCGCTCCCTCTGCAGGGAAGCGGTCCTCATCTGCTCTTTTGCCGCCCGGCAGAGGATGTCCCTCAAGGCGACATACCTCCCGGGTCAGGAGAACGGCCTGGCAGATAGGCTCAGCAGAATCCTTCGCCCCCACAAGTGGCACCTGTTTCTACGCTGGGGCACTCCAGCGATGGATCTCTTTGCCAGCCCCCAGAACACACAACTCCCTCGCTTCTGCGGCCTGGTGCCACACCGGGGGAGGGAGGGCCCCGATGCATTTCTCCAATCCCCTATATGCATTCCCCTCCTTTCCCCCTCATTGCGAGAACTCTGTTCAGGGCTCAACGGGACGGGGCATCTCTGATTCTCATGGCCTCGGTAGCCTTGGTTCCTGCTCCTACTCCCCTGAGCTCTGCCAGGGACTTGCTGACGCAGGAGGAGGCTCAGGTACTGCACCCAAACTTTACCCTCCCTATCCCTCACAGCCTGGCGGCTGAATGGGTCTCTCTAGCCTCTCTGGCCCTTCCAGAGGAGGTCGAGGAAATCCTCCTTGCCTTGAGGAAGGACTCCACTAGGCGGGCTTACGCCTTTAAGTGGAAAAGCTTCTCCTTCTGGTGCTCGGAGCACCAGATCGACCCCCTTCTCATGCCTGGTTCGGTGGGTTCTCCAGTACCTTCTCCACCTCTCGAGGGAAGGGCTGAAGTTGAACTCTGTTAGGGTTCATTTGAGCGCCATATCGGCTAATCATCTCCCTATCCGAGGGAAGGCCTCTCTCGGGGCAACCACTAGTCACCCGCTTCATGCAGGGCCTTCTGTTATCCAAGCCACCCATCCGTCCCCCTCCGGTGGAATGGGACTTGAACGTGGTGCTCACGCAGCTCACTCGTCCACACTTCAAGCCGTTGGCGACGTGTTTGCTCTGGCATTTGTCCTGGAAGGTGACCTTCCTGGTGGCGCTGACCTCGGCTCGCCGAGTCAGTGACCTTCAGGTGCTCATGGCTGGCGCCCCTTACACCAGGTTTTATCGGAACAGGGTGGTCCTTCTGACTCATCCTAAATTCTTACCCAAGGTCGTGTCGGCATTTCATCTCAACCAAGAGATAGTGCTCCCGACCTTCTTCCTGAGGCCATGCGCCAATCAGGCGTCAGCGGCTCTCCACACCCTCGACTGCAGGCGGGCCCTCACCTTCTACTTGCAGCGTACCCAGACTCATCGCAAGTCTGACCGGCTCTTCGTGACCTATGATCCCAATAGGCAGGGGCAAGCAGTCACCAAGTGCACCTTCTCGGTTTGGGTGGCGGACTGCATCGCGTTTGCCCATGTGAAGGCGGGCGTCCCTCTGGATCATCAAGTCACTGTACATGGGTCCGAGCCAAAGTGACCTCGCTGCACTCCGTGCCCATGATGGACATCTGCTGGGCGGCAACCTGGTCTTCTATGAATACCTTCGCCACCCACTACTGCCTGGAGAGGGAGTCCCGCCAGGACAGCGCCTTCGGCGAGGCTGTACTCCGTCATCTGTTTGGGGTATAAGCAACTCCTGCCCTTCGACCCTTCTTCACGGCTACCAAGGGCTTTGCCCTCAGGGCCCAAGGGCTCGGGCTCCTTTGGGCTTCGGCTTCTGCTTATAGCCTCGCGGGGGCGTATTTTTCTTTGGTTATAGGTTTGGTATCCTGTAGCTAGGGAGTGCCATAAGTGAGGACTGACTTCCTGCTTGTTCCTGGAGAAAGCGTAATTACTCACCTGTAACACGTGTTCTCCAGGGACAGCAGAAATCAGTCCTCACTACCCTCCCGCCTCCCCTGATGAGTTGCTGAATTTTTGTCTTTCCCTTGCCATCTGCTTGGTAGGGCTCGAGCTAAGGGATCTGACTGAGCAAGATGGCACCCTTGGGCGGGAAGAGTACCACGCATGCATGGTAGCAATCCCAAAGGCTTTCTTTGAAAGCTGGGGAATTGCTCAGTGCGGGCTCCGTCGGTGCCGACGTCACCTATAAGTGAGAACCGATTCCTGCTGTCCCTGGAGAATACCTGTTACAGGTAAGTAACTACACTTTTCCGATGGTGTCCAGCAGATTCAAGAAGTGCGATCAGTGCAGTAAGATGATGTCCCTCACTAATCCACATGACTGCTGCCTCCGGTCCCTTGCCCTGACATGACAACTCGAATGGCGAGCTTTGCAGGACCATAATGCAAAGACCCTTAAAAGCCGCCAGCAGCAGCAGAAATATTTTTTCACAAGTCCGACTCTGTGCCGGAGTCTCCAGCAATACCCGGTTCCAGGGCCCCCTCCAGTACTACTTTGCCCCCTTGAAGCCCAGGCTACTTTGGAGTCCTGCGGCCACAGTTCCTTCTAGAAGAAATCCCCGTAGGTGGAATGCAAGACGTCCTTGAAGACCACCTCAGAGACTGGGTCCAGGAAGACTGGAAAATCCCACGCCAGGCCCTGCAGCCCCCCTGGCATGAGTCGGAATGATCAGAGCAGGAGCAGCTTCACAGGCTGCCCCGGAAGGAGTCGTCGGTGCCCGCTGACTGGCCTCAGACACCCGAGGCCATCCTTGTCGAGGATGACTCCTTGATGGAACCAATGCTGGACCCGAAACCTTCGTTGTCTGCGTCAAAGGCTGTGGAGCCAACTGGCGTAGAGACCAGGATGGCAGCCTTAGAGCACAGTATCTCTGCCCTCATGGCCCAGCAGCGGGCGTTCATGTCTGGTTCATCCGCCCCGATGACGGTACTCTCGACATCAAGGGCCTCCCTGGAAGTCGAGCAGATCCTCGAGTGCCACCAGCCTCGAGAGAGCCATTGGTGTCAGACGAGATCCCGGTCCCATTCCTCAGGTTAGCGGTCCTTTCCGGAAAGCGCATGCGGCTCAGACCATAGGTCCTTCGGAGGCCCCAGGCCTCTGGGCTTGGACCTCGACCACAGTAACCGCGAAGCCTCTGAATCAACCTTGGACTTCCAATCTGACTGGGAGGATGAGGAATTCTCAGACACCCGGCGACACTTTGACATGCCCTCAGACCTGTCTCCCCAATGCCCCAACATCATTCCCTGCCTGAGGACGTCCCTTTCCTCGACTTTGTGTGGGACATGGCTAAGGCGCTTGCCATCAAGACCGAGGCGGAGGATGACCCTCGCACAGATGAACTGAAGAGCCTCCAGTATGAAGCCCCTCCAAAGAAGGCCCTCGCAGTGCCCCTTCCTCTGATCTTCGAGTGCCTCCTTCTTCATAAGTTGGAGATACCAGTTTCGGTGCCCATTGTAAGCAGGCGACTTGTGTCCATGTACCAAGTCCACCGAGGCCCCATGTTCCAGAAGACCTTACTTCCCCACAGCTCAATGATCGTTGAGTCTTCCATGTGCAGACTCAAGAGCCAAAAGACCCATCCCTCGGTACCACCCTATAGGGAGGCCCAGAACCTTGACGTCCTCGGCCAGAAGGTCTTCCAGGGCTCGATGCTCACATGCCGAGTTCAGTCCTATCAACTGTACATCGGCATGTACTTCAAAGAGGTAGCGAGGGAGCTGTACGAGTTCTCGGCAGGCCTCAATGGAGAACCCCTCCAGAGGTTCAAGGCTGTGACCTCTGCGGTCAAGGAGTGCTCGAAGTTTTTATCACAAGCAGCCTATGACTGCTTCAAGACCTCAACCAGAGTGGCCATCGTAGGCATCGGAGCCTGACGTCAGGCATTACTGCAGTCATCTGACCTTGAACCATGGGTTCAGGACAAACTTATTGATGTCCCCTGTATTGAAGAGAATCTCTTTGGGATACCCATAGCAGACAAAACTGCAGAGATAGAGACTGAGTTTCTAACGAGGACCAGACTCTCTAAAAAGACCTCATTCCAGCCACGACAGAAGGCACTGGGGAAGAAACCCTTCTTCCCAAGGAAAAGGGGAGGCTTTGGTAATGCTTCACAGTTCTAAGCCTTTTCGGCCCTTCATCAAGGCCAGTAGCACAAGGGGCAGGGGCACAGCCCCCTTAAACAGAAGGCCCCCAAGTCCCAGGCGTAAACCCCAACTTAGCCTGGGGGGGCTTTTGACTCCCTGGGTGTGACCTCTCCCCCAAGAGATCCTCAACAGCTCACAGGGTGGCATCTGGCCCTGTTTGCCCACAGGAGGTCAAAGAGGGCTACCTCCTCCACCACCCTTACACTTCCCAGGAGAGCCAATAAGATCTCTCCTTCACCAGACCTGCTCCTCACTGAGCTCGCAGGTCTCTAGGACGAGCCGTTAGAGCCAGTCCCCAGACATCTATGGGTTAAGGACTTCTACCCCAGGTATTTCCTCATCCCCATGCAAACAGGAGGCCTCAGGCCCAACCCGGACCTGCGGGACTTGAACAGATTCCTAATGAGGGAGAAGTTCAAGATGCTCTCCTTTGGAACATTGCTGCCCTTCCTCCAGCAGGAGACTGGCTATGCTCCTTAGACCTGAAGAATGCTTATACGCACATCCTGATCCATCCCAGCCATTGAAAGTACCTCCGCTTCATGGTGGGAGGAGGCCACTACCAATACAGGGTGCTACCCTTTGGACTGGCCTCATCGCCAAGGATCTTCACCAAGTGCCTATCGGTGATAGTGGCACACCTTCGTCTTCAGGGGGGGCCTTCACCTTTCCCTACCTGGATGACTGGCTCATAAAGGGGGGAGGGGGACACAGCTGCAGTAGTGCACCAAGCCACCAGGCGCATCATCCACACCCTGCAGCACCTGGGATTCATCATCAACTACCCCAAGTCACACCTCACCCCTCAGTGCCTAGAGTTTATAGGGGCTCAACTAGATACCCTCCAAACAAAGGCCTCCCTCCCTCCCTCCCTCAGGAAGAGGGCAGAACATCTCAGGAGGCTAGCCGCAGAGGTACAGCACTGCCAGATGTTACCCACCCGTCTTCTCCTCCTCCTGCAGGGACACATCGCCTCCAAGGTCCACGTGACCCCATATGCTCACCTACATATGAGGGTGGCACAGTGGTTTCTCTGCTCTGTGGACACAAGCCACGGGCAGGCTTTGTGGTAGTGACCCACTATGGACGCCTCCCTGATGGGTTGGGGAGCTTACTGGAGGAACCCCTGCACACAAAGCAACTAGTCCCAGACGGAATGCAGGCTGCAGATCAACCTTCTTGAGCTCCGGGAGATATTTCTAGCTCTACGAGTCTTCTACTACAACTGCAATGCCAGTCGGTGCTGGTCCAGACCGACGACCAAATCGCGTGTTCTATGTCAACAAGCAAGTGGGCATGGGGTCGTACTCCCTCTGCCAAGAGGCGGTAGCCCTCTGCTCATATGCGATAGGCAACGAGATGCTCCTGAGGGTTGTGTACCTCCCAGGTCAAGACAATGCCCTGGTGGACAAGCTGAGCAGAGTCCATAAGCTGCATGAGTGGTGCCTGGATCCCAGAGTGGCCTCACAGTGGTTTTGACTCTGGGGTGTCCCCCTAGTTGACCTGTTTGCCAGCCTGTAAAACAGTTACCCCGCTTCTCCTCCTGTCAACTGCACCCTTCTCGAGTAGTGGCGGATGTGTTCCTCATGCAGTGGACGAAAGGCCTTCTCTACGCCTTCCCACTGACACCACTAGTCGCCAAGACCCTCTTCAATGTCCAATGCAATAGGGCATCACTGATTCTGATAGTCCCTCGGTGGCCCAGGCAATCCTGGTTCCCACTGCTCCTCTCCCCAGTTCTCAGTCTGGTGCGCCGAGAGGCAAGCAAACCTGTTCTCCTGTTCTGTACAGATGGTGTTCCAGTACCTACTCCACCTGTCATTGGTGAGACTGAAGTCTCAGTCAGGGTGCACATGAGTGCTATCGCAGCGCACCACCATTCTGTTGAGAGAAAACGCTTCTCAGCTCAGCCCCTGTTCTGCGGGGCTCATGCTATCCACCCACCAGCTGTGGAATGGGATCTCAACATGGTCCTCGTGCAGCTTACTAAGCCACCATTTGAGCCCCTGGCTACCTGCCACTTGCGGTACCTCTCCTGGAAGGTTGTCTGTCTTGTGGCACTCACATCAGCTCGCAGGGTTAGCAAGCTCTAGGTTCTGATGGTAGAGCACCCCTACACGAGGTTCTGTAAGAACAGGGTGGTGCTCCGTGCACACCCCAGGTTTCTATCAAAGGTGGTGTCCCCATTCCACCTCAATCAGGAAGTGGTGCTCCCCCACCTTCTTTCTGAGGCCTCACGCTGGCAAGGCGGAGATCACCCTCCATACTTTGGATTGTAGAAGGGCTCTGTCCTTCTATTTGCAACAGACCCAGGGCCACCGCAAAGCACCTCAGCTTTTCACCTTCTATGACCCCAGTCTACTGGGGCTCCCAGTTAAGTGAATTCTGTCCACTTTGGTGGCAGACTGCATTGCCCTCGCCTATGAACAAGCGGGGATCTCATAAGACCCCATGGCACACCACGTCAGGGCCATGGCTACTTCCGTGGCAAATCTGCGTTCCGGCCCTGTGACAGAAATCTGTCGGGCCACCACCTGGTCTTCGGTCCATACCTTCGCGGCTCACTACTGCCTGGAGAGGGAGTCCAGACAGGACAGCACCTTCAGCCAAGCCATACTCTGTAACCTCTTCGGGGTGTAGGCAACTCCTGCCCTTCGACCCTTCTGTGTTCAGGCTACTGGGTCTGCCGGACACTTGGGTCTTGCGAGAGTCTCTCAGTTGGGAATCAACTGCTGCAGCTCACAGATCCCCCTTTGCAGGTCACCATGGCGTTTTTACAGATTCTTGGTAGCCTGTAGCTGGGGAATCCCATATGTGAGAACTGACTTCCTGCTTGTTCCCGGAGAAAGCGTAGTTACTCACCTGTAACAGGTGTTCTCCAGAGACAGCAGGAATGAGTCCTCACAACCCTCCCTCTTCCCCTTCGAGTTGCTTCTTTACCATATTTTAATTTTTGTCATCTTAGCTATGTCATTAGACTAAGGCAAAATGGCACCCTTGGGCAGGAAGGGGACTATGCATGCGTGGTGCATCTCCCTAAGGCTTTCTTTGAAAACTGGGGAGATGCTTCCATGTGGGCTCCATCAGCACCAACATCACCCATATGTGAAGACTGATTCCTGCTGTCCCTAGAGAACACCTGTTACAGGTGAGTAACTATGCTTTACCCACCCATCTCCTCCCATTTGTTTCCTAACTTCTTGAATGTGCAGTTCTCCGCCATTGCCTCTAATTTCTCTCCTCTCATGCCCTTCTTGATCTACTCCAGTCTGGTTTTCGGCCCTTTCATTCTACTGAAACAGCTCGTGCCAAAATCTCTAGTGACTTGTTCCTGGCTAAGTCCAAAGGCCTTTACTTGGTTCTCATTCTTCTTGACCTTTCTGCTGCTTTTGATACTGTGACCACCTCTTCCTCCTCGACACATTATCCTTGGTTTTAGGGGCTCTGTGCTGTCTTGGTTCTCTTTTTATCTCTCCAATCGCTCTTTCAGTGTTTGTTCTGGTGCTTCCTCCTCTGCTGCCATCCCTCTTTCAGTTGGTATACCCCAAGGATCTGTTCTTGGCCCTCTCCTTTTCTCTCTCTACACCCAGTCCCTTGGTGCCCTCATCTCTTCCCATGGCTTTCAGTATCATTTTTAGGCTGATGACTGTTCTTATCTCGTATCTCTGCCTGCTTATCTGACATCGCTGACTGGATGTTTCACTGCCATCAGAAATTGAACATGGCTATGTTTGTTTATTTTTGCTTGATTAACCACCCTTTGTGGGCAACAGCAGGCGGTTTACAAAACATAATTAAAACAAAAGAAACAGGAGAAAAAGAACTCCATTTTTAAAAGAAAAGTTTAAAATCATTCACAAGAGGAAAGAAGAAAAGTAGGTAAGAGGGACAGTTGCAACAGAGAGAACACTAGTTAGGGAGCAGGGATGTCAAAGGCGATGGAAAACAGGTGCATAGAAACATAGAAACATGATGACAGAAAAAGACCACATGGCCTATCTAGTCTGTCCTTCCATAACAACTACAACAGTCCACTTTTTACTTTTAGAGATCCTCTGTGTTGGTCCCATGCTTTTTTGAATTCAGTCACCGTCCTCATCTCCACCACCTCCACTGGGAGACTATTCCACGGATCCACCACTCTTTCCGTAAAGAAATATTTCCGCATATCACTCCTGAATCTATCTCCCTTCACCCTCATCCCATGTCCCCTCGTAGCAGAACTTGCTTTCAATTGAAAGAGGCTCTCTCCTTGAACATTTATGCCACGGAGGTATTTAAACATCTCAATCATATCACCTCTATCCCGCCTTTCCTCTAAGGTGTACATATTAAGATCCTTAAGTCTGTCCTCATATGCTTTATAATGAAGCCCATTAATCATTTTAGTAGCAACCCTCTGCACCGACTCCATCCTGTTCACATCCTTTTGAAGGTGCGGTCTCCAGAATTGCACACCATACTCCAAATGAGGTCGCACCAAAGACTTATACAGAGGCATTATCACCTCCTTTTTTCTGCTAGCCATTCCTCTCCGTATGCACCCAAGCATCCTTCTAGCTTTTGCTGTCGCCTTTTCTACCTGTTTAGCTACTTTAAGATCATCAGACACAACCACGCCTAGGTCCCGCTCTTCTTTAGTGGACAAAAGTACTTCACCTCCTATATTGTATTGCTCCCTTGGATTGCTGCAGCCCAAATGCATGACCTTACATTTTTTAACATTAAATCCCAGCTGCCAAATTCTAGACCATTCTTCAAGCTTAGCAAGATCCCTCCTCATGTTATCTACACCTTCCTGGGTGTCTACTCTATTGCAGATTTTGGTATCATCCGCAAAGAGGCAAACCTTACCCGACAGCCCTTCCGCTATATCACTAACAAAGATGTTAAAAAGAATCGGACCAAGGACAGATCCCTGGGGTACACCACTGGTAACATTCTTCTCCTCAGAGTGAGCTCCATTTACCTGTACTCTTTGTCGCCTCCCACCCAACCAATTTCTAACCCAAGCAGTAACTTTAGGGTCCATCCCTAGGGTGCTCAGTTTGTTTATAAGTCGCCTGTGAGGAACAGTGTCAAAGGCTTTACTGAAATCTAAATACACCACATCTAGAGCTCTCCCTCAGTCCAACTCCCTGGTCACCCAGTCAAAGAAATCAATCAGATTTGTCTGACAAGATCTGCCTCTGGTGAATCCATGCTGCCTCGGATCCTGTAATCCGCTGGACTCCAGAAACCTCACTATTTTCTCTTTCAGCAGCGTTTCCAATAATTTACTCACCACCGAAGTTAAACTAACCGGCCTGTAGTTTTCAACCACATCCTTACTTCCGCTTTTGTGTAAAGGCACCACATGAGCCTCTCTCCAGTCCTTTGGCACCACTCCCGAGGCATTGAAACGGTCAGTCAGTGGAGTTGCCAGAACATCCCCAAGTTCCCTCAGTATTCTAGGGTGTATCCCATCCGGTCCCATCGCTTTGTCTACTTTAAGTTGAGCTAGTTTCTCACGAACACAATCTTCTGAAAATTGTTCAAGATGTCCCTCGCTTCTGTTCTTATTTGTGGGTGTTTTCTGAGGTCCTGCTCCTGGTTCTTCATCTGTGAACACAGAACAAAAATATTTGTTAAGCAATTCCGCTTTATCCTTATCAGCTTCTACATATTCCTCCCCTGCACCCTTCAGTCTGACAATACCACTTTTGCCCTTCCTCTTCTCACTAATATATCAGAAAAATGTCTTATCCCCCCATTTTATTGCATTGGCTATTTCCTCCTCCTTTTGAATTTTTGCCTTCTTGACTACTTTGCTAGCTTCTCTAAGTTTTTCCAAATACAGATGCCTGTCTTCCTCTCTCTGTGATCTCTTGTATTTCATGAAGGCCTCCCTCTTTTTCTTCACTTTTTCAGCTACTTCCTTCGAAAACCATAGCGGTCTCCTGTTCCTTTTACCTTTATTTATCATTTTAACAAAAAGGTTGGTTGCCTTTAAAATACTCCCTTTCAGTTTAGCCCACTGTTTTTCTACATCCCCCAGCTGTTCCCATCCCCATCTCCCAAAGGCTTTCTTTGAAAACTGGGGAGATGCTTCCATGTGCTAAAACCAAACTTCTTATTTTTCCCCCTAAACCTTCCTCCTTTCTCTATCACTGTTGACAATATGCTGCTTCTTCCTGTTTCCTCAGCCCGCAACCTTGGAGTCATATTTGACTCCTCCCTTTCCTTCTCCACACATATTCAACAGATTGCTAAAACCTGTTGTTTCTTTCTCTATAACATTAGCAAAATTTGTCCCTTCCTCTATGAACACACTACTAAACCTCTTGTCCACTCTTCAGTTACCTCCCGTATTGACTATTGCAATCTCCTCCTTGCTGGTGACCCTCAGAGTCACCTCTCTCCTCTTCAATCTATTGAGAATTCTGCTGTGCAGCTAATCTTCCACCAGCACCAATAAACTCATATAACACCTCTTCTGAAATCACTTCATTGGCTCATCTTCCGTTTCCATATCCATTTCAAACTTCTCCTCCTAACCTATAAACATATTCACTCTGTTGCCCTCATTACCTTTTCTCTCTCCTCTCTCCCTACACCCCTCCTCGTGAACTCCGCTCCTCCTCTGGCTTTCTTCTCTCTTTGCCCTTTTCTTCTACTGCCAGCTCAAGACTTCGATCTTTTCACCTTGCTGCTCCTTATGCCTGGAACAAACTTCCTGTATCTTAATGTCAAGTCTCATCTCTCTTCCTCTTCAAATCCATGCTAAAGGCTTACCTCTTTGAGGCCGCGTTTGAATCCTAATCTCATTCCCCTTGTGTCTCCTCTCCCTATTGAACCGCTTATTTTTCTTGTATTATGCGTCTGTCGTAACTAGATTGTAAACTCTATGAGCAGGGATTGTCTTCTATATGTGTTTGTACAGTGCTGCATACACATTGTAGTACTATATAAATGATTTATAGTAGCAGTAGTAGTAAGACAAGACCTTCCTCGGCTAAATCCCTGTTGGCTTTCTCCCATTAAGCCATGACTATCTACAAGTTCAGTAATTTTGTTCTTTATAATAGTTTCTTCCATTGTGCCCAATACTGACGTCAGGCTTACTGGTCTGTAGTTTCTCTGATCGCCCCTTGAGCCCTTTTTAAAAATTGGCGTTACATTGGTCATTTGCCAATCTTTAGGTAGTACAGATAATCTGTGAACTATCATTAAAATCACTAATAGTAGGTCTGCAATCTCATATTTCAATTCTTTCAACACCTTCGGATGTATACCATCCAGTCCAGGTGATTTGCTACTCTTCAGTTTATCAAATAGTTGTAATACATCTTCCTGGTTTATTGGTATTTCTTTCAATTCTACTGATGCATCACCTTTAAATGCCATTTCAGGCATGGGTTGTCTCCCTGCATCTTTCTCAGTAAAGACTGAAGCAAAGAATTCATTCAGTCACTCCATTATGGGCTTGTTCTCTTAGTGCCCTTTTTATCCCTCTATCATCTAATAATGTTCCAACTGACTCTCACAGGTTTTTTTGATACAAGTGTACTTGAAAAATTTATTGTTGTTGTTGTTTCCATGGCAAGCTTTTTTCCCAATTCTCTCTTTGCCTGCCTTATCAATGCCTTGCATATAACTTGCTAGTGCTTATGTTTCCAGTTTTCGTCATTTGACTCCTTTTTCCTTTTCCTGAAAAATGTGTCTTTGGCTACAACAGCCTCTCTGACCTCGGCTTTATATCATGCTGGCAGTTTTTTGGCCTGCCTTCTACTTTTCTTAAAGCATGGAATACATCTAGTCTGGGCTTCCAAGATTGTATTTTTAAACAATGTCCATGCTTGATGTAAATCTTTAACCTTTGCAGCTGCTCCTTTTAGTTTTTTTAAACTATTTTCTGCATTTTATCATAGTTTCCCTTTTGAACGTTAAAAGATAGTACTGTGGATTTCTTTGCTGTCCTTCCTCCATTTATTAAATCAAATTCGATCATGCTATGATCACTATTGCCAAGTGGGCCCAATACCCTTATTTTTTGCACCAAATCCTGTGTTCCACTAAGGACTAGGTCCAAAATAGCTTCCCCTCTTGTCAGTTCATGAACCAGCTGCTCCAAGAAGCAGCCATTTATTTCATCTAGAGACTTTATCTCCCTAGCATATCGGGGTAATTGAAATCAACCATTATTATTACTGTGTTGTAGCTTTTGTTAGCTTCCCTGTTTTCTATTAGCATTTCATAATCCATTTGTTCATTCTGGTCCACCCCACTGCCATCACCTTCCCCATTTTACATGGAATGTCGATCCATAGAGATTGCAGATGTTGCCTCCACTTCCCTGTGCAGTGGCGACAAACGTTCAGTGCCATGTGTTCTCTAACTTAGCGCAAGTGTCAGCTGACACCTCATGGCATAAAGCACAGTCTTCCACACAGCTGCAAAGGCTTGAGTGTAAGGTAACTTCAGAGACCATCTCAAAAACATTGGAGAAGTGCAGGTGACCTTCAGAATGTGGCTTATAAGGGTAAACGTGCTCGGCTTTCCTGAAAAATCTGTGCTTCCTAAAAAGCTTTGGCAAGACTGTAACATTAACCTACATCCTTTGCTGTCAGCACAGAGAGCTCTGCTGAACAAATATCCTTGCACTGGACTTGGAAGTATCTCATTCTTTGCTGGTCTAGAGCACAGTTGCATCTGCGCTGGGAGTCAGCTCTCTCCCTAGTGCAGACCCAACACAAATATCTTTGTTGGTTATAGACTGACATCTCCTGCTCAGCAGTCTTCAGTGCAATATACACTGGCATCTTCTCCAGTACTAGTCATAGCAGTGAATGAGTCAGCTCCAGGAACAAGCAGGAATGTAGTCTTCACATATGGGTGACATTGGGTACTGACGGAGCCCGTGCGGGAAGCTCCACAACTACCAATAGGAAAACCTTTAGGAGCACTCCACTGTGCCTGCGCTACTGTCTTCCCACTCTTCCAACTCCTTCTCCTCAGTTCTTCTTTTTCTCCGGGAACAAGCAGGAAGTCATCCTCACATTTGGGTGACGTCGGCACCGTGGAGCTCTTGCAGAAGCATCCCTTCAACTTTCAAAGAAAGCCTTTGCAAGATGCCACCACACATGCGTGGTCC
This sequence comes from Ichthyophis bannanicus, assembly GCA_033557465.1. Classification (NCBI taxonomy): domain Eukaryota; kingdom Metazoa; phylum Chordata; class Amphibia; order Gymnophiona; family Ichthyophiidae; genus Ichthyophis; species Ichthyophis bannanicus. Next base: position 603,588,481 of record CM066036.1, on the reverse strand, counting down.
CCTTCCTGTCCAAGGGTGCCATCTTGTTCAGTCTCCTTTATTCCACGGAGCCCTTCAGACATTTGTCTGGCTTGTCCCCGGAAAAAGTTGATTTTTCTCTCCGAATTTCATACTCGCCTCCAGTATCGCACCGGTACTCTTCCCGCCTACCGACCCTGTTGCCTCGGTATCAAGTTCAGTCTATTTTTATAGTTTTTCGTTCTTTTCTTTTCCTGGCATCTTCACGCATTTTTTCTCCCACTGGCAGCCCTGAGAGTCTTCAACCTCGCAGGGGTACTTTTTTCCCCCATGGCTACCAGTAGCTTTAAGAAGTGTGTTCGGTGCTCCAAAATTGTCTTTTGACCGACACACAAACAACTTCTGTCTCTGCTGCTTCAGGCCAGACCATGACCCAACAGCCTGCAGTCTCTGCAAGAGGATGTCCAGTAAGGCCCTCAAGAGCCGCCAGCAGCAGCATGATGAGTTTTTCCCCGAGTCCCCAGTACCTCCGAAGGCCAGGGCCTTTCTGAGGCCCCGACATCTCAGGCCGAACCTTCCAAACACAAGCTTCGTCATGGGTCCTCAGAAAGAGGGGGTCTCCCTCAAGGGAACCCAGGAAGAAGAAGAAACCCATGAAGGCGGGATCCTTGGACAGTTCCAACCGGCCGGGTGCTCCCCGGTCTCTGTCCCGCAGTTCAATATGTTCGTCCAAGGTGTCTGAGAAGGAGCGGCCTGCTAAGGTTCCCCAGAAAGATCCGACCGTGGACCGGCCTCTGTCCCCAGACACTATCCTCATCGAGGATTCCCCTTTGGGGGAGCTGGTGTCGGGCCCAAGTCCCACGGGGCCTGCGCCGAATGCTGTGGAGCCTTCTGGTCTGGAGTCCCAGTCTGGTCTGGAATGCAGTTTGTCTGCCTTCATGGGCCAGCAGTGACCGGTTCATCCGCCCTGACCACCAGGCCCTCTATGTCCAAGACATCCCCAGGGGCCAAGCCGATCATCTGCTGAGGTCGCGATCTGTGTCCCGCTCGACAGGACTATGGTCATCCGCGGCAAGTTTGCCGAACACTGGCTGCAGGGCATCAGGGGCCCTGAAGCCTGTGGAGCAGCCCTCCTATGAGTCCTCGATGGACTATTCCAAGTGGGAGACAGAGGATGAGGAGTCCTTCGATACCCGTAGCCACTGCGACGTCCTATCTGACTCTCCCATCTTGGAGCCTCGACGGCGGCTGATGATATGGGCTTCCTTGATTCTGTCAAGGAATGTCTATTGCCCTGGCATTCCCGACCGAGTCGAAGGAGGACCCTCGGGCAGATGAGTTGGAAAGCCTCCAGTATGAAGCCCTTCCACAGGAATCGCTCACGGTGCCTATCTCTCCCATCCTGGAATGGCTGATACTCCGAATGTGTGAGACATTGGCTTCAGTGCCGGTGGTGAGCAAACGGCTCGACTCGATGTATCAAGTCTGCCGGAGCTCAGGCTTCCAAAAGTCACAGCTGCCACATAACTCGATGGTGGTGAAGTCGGCCATGCGCTGGCTGAAAATCCATAAGACGTACTCTTCAGTGCCCCCCAGCAGGGAGGTCCACACCCTGGATGCCCTCGGCAGAAACTGCTTCCAGGGTTCAATGCTCATCGGTCGCATCCAGGCCTACCAGCTGTACATGGGCATGTACCTGAGAGACCTGGCGAAGGAACTCCCCGGGTTCTCAGATGGTCTCTCAGAGGAACCCTTGTAGCGGTTCAAGAACCTGGCCAAAGCAGTCCATGAATGCTCCAAATTCATGTCTCGAGTGGCCTATGATGGGTTCCAGTCAGCGGCTCAAGTAGCAGCAGCTGGCATCAGTGCACACCACCAAGCTTGGCTACAGTCGTCCAACCTCGAGCAGTGGGTTCAGGACAAATTGGTCGATGTCCCCTTGGCAAGGAGAGAATCTCTTTGGCAAACCCATGACCGACAAGGCTGCCGAGCTGGAGACCGAGTTCATGACAAGGACCAGGCTCTCCAAAAAAGAGCGGTACCCCTTCCCGATGGAAGGGCTCGGGTAAAAAGTCCTTTTACCTGAGGAAGGGAAATACTTACTGAAACTACCCACCTTACCAGGCCTCCACAGCTCCCTTGGAACATTGCTGCCATACCTCCAGCAGGGAGACTGGCTATGCTCCTTAGACCTCAAGGATGCTTATACCCACATTCTCATCAACCCCAACCACAGGCAGTACCTGCGGTTTGTAGTGGGGGGCAGGCATTTTCAGTACAGAGTACTCCCCTTCAGCCTGGCTTCGGCCCCAAGAGTTTTCACAAAATGCCTCGCAGTTGTGGCCGCCTTCCTCTGCTCCAGGGGTCTTCATATTTTCCTACCTGGACGACTGACTCATAAATGGAGGCATGGCCTCGGAGGTGCAGCAGGTCACCGCACGCACTATCCAGGTTCTGCAGCACTTGGGTTTTGTCATAAACTGCCCCATGTGTCTTCTCCTCCCGACACAGTGTCTGGAGTTCATTGGGGCAAAGATGGACACTCTCCAGTCAGAAGCTTTCTTGCCCAGGGACCGAGCAAGAAAGCCTCCACGGTCCACATCACCCCCGACGCTCGCCTCCACATGAGGGCGGCATAGTGATGTCTCTGGGACCAGTGGTCTCGGGCCACGGGTCGTCTCCAAGACAGTTTCTGTGACCCGCCCAACTGGTGGATTCTCTGGTGGCAGTCTCCAGCATCTCGAGGCGGGCATGCCTTTTCAGGCCCCAAGCCCCTCAAGGGTCTTCACCACAGACGCCTCCCTGCTCGGCTGGGGAGACCACTCTGCGGACATCTTCGCACTCAGGGCAACTGGTCACCAGACGAGAACACCCAGCAGATCAACCTCCTGGAACGCCAAGCCATTCACCTAGCCCTGAGGGTTTTCGGTCACCACCTGCATCACCAGCCAGTGCTGGTCCAGACGGACAACCAGGTGGCGATGTTCTACATGAACAAACAGCAGGGCACAGGGTCTCATACCCTTTGTCAGGATGCACAGGTCCTCTGCTCATATGCAATCCAACAGGGTATCCTGTAGGCAGTGTACCTGCCAGGCCAGGACAACCTGCTGGCCGACAGGCTCAGCAGAGTTCTCCAGCCACACGAGTGGCAGCTGGACCCCAAGGTAGCCAGCTGGCTTTTCCATCTCTGGGGGGAACCCGTGATTGACCTGTTCATCAGCCCGGACAACTTTGTTACCCCGCTTCTGCTCCCAGCAGGCCCACCCTTTCAGGATGGCAGCGGATGCGTTCCTAGTCTCATGATCGGAAGGTCTCATGTACGCCTTCCCTCCTACGCCGCAGATCGTCAAGACCTTGTTCAGGACCCTACACGACAGGGCCTCACTCATCCTGATGATAGCTCCTCGGTGGCCCAAGCAACCGTGGTCCTGCTGCTTCTGCAGTTGATGGTGGAGACCTCCATCCCCTTGGGGACCACCCCGGGACTCCTATCTCAGGAGGGGGGCTGACAGCCTGGGTGAATCTGGCCCCTTTCAACCTTCCGGTTGAGGTGGAAGACATTCTGTGGCCTCTCGCAAGGCCTCTACTAGGAAGGCTTATGCCCTCAAAAAGCACAGGCTCTCTGTTTAGTGTGCCGAACACGGGGCTGACCCTTTCTCCTACCCAGTGGCTCTGGTGCTACAGTACCTTTTTCCACCTCTCAGTCCCGGCTCAAATCTAACTCTGTCCAAGTGCATCTTAGTGCCCTAGCGGTGCACCACCATCTGTTGGATGGTAAGCCCCTCTCGGCCCAACCATTGGTAACCCGTCCTTTTGGGGCCTGCTCTTATTGAAGCCTCCCGGTTTGCCCTCCAGCAACCAAATAGGACCTCAGCATAGTGTTGGGGCTGCTCACTCACCTGCCCTTCGAACCTCTGTCTACCTGCCACCTCTGCTACCTCTCTTGGAAGGTGGTTTTCCTGGTCGCGCTCATCTCCGCTTGCAGAGTTAGCGAGCTTCAGGCTCTTGCGGCAGAGGTGCCCTATACCAGGTTCTACAAGAACAGAGTGGTGCTCCGCGCACACCCCAAATTCCTGCCGAAGGTAGTGTCGCCTTTCCATCTCAACCAGGAAGTGGTGCTCCCTACCTTCTTTCCAAGACCTCACTCCAGTCGGGCGGATACGGTCCTTCACACCTTGGACTGTAAGAGGGCTTTGTCCTTCTATATCCAGCGCACTCAGGGCCACTGCAAAGCTTCTCAGCTTTTCATCTCCTACAACCCCAGTAGGCTTGGGGAGGCAGTGACCCAAGGATACGCTGTCCACATAGGTGGCAGACTGTATCGCCCTCGCTTATGAGCAGGCAAGGCTCCCACTGGAAGGCCGTGTCAAGTGCACTGTGTCAGGGCCATGGCGGCCTCAGTGACAAACTTGCACTCTGTTCTAATGGTGAACATCTGCCGGGCCACCACCTGATCTTCAGCCCATACCTTCGCAGCCCATTACTGCCTGGAAAGAGAGTCCCAACGGGACAGTGCCCGGCCAGGCTGTGCTCCATAACCTTTTCGGGGTTTAGGCAACTCCTACCCTCCGACCTTTCTGGCTACCGAATTTCTGGTTTCATCGGATACAGGGGTCCTACTGTGGTCTGTGTACATGGGCTAAATTGCTGCTGCTTGCGGCTCCCCATGAGGGAGCCTCTTTTCTTGCTATGGGCTTTCAGTAGCCTGTAGCTGGGGTGTCCCATATATGACTTCCTGCTTGTTCCCGGAGAAAGCGTAGTTACTCACTTGTAACAGATGTTCTCCAGGGACAGCAGGAATCAATCCTCAAAACCCTACCCTTGGAGTTGCTCCTTTACCATCTTTTATTTTTGCTGTCTTTTAGCTATGTCATCTGACTGAGCAAGATGGCACCCTTGGGCGGGAAGGGGACCTCATTCCCGCACTTCAAAGCTCTCCTTAAAACCCATCTATTCTCCCAGGCTTTTGATCTCCCAGCATCCTTATGACAGGTATGACAGTTCCGATACTACATTCCACCCCCCCCCCTCACCTCAGTGTTTAGCCTTCTAGTCGTGTAATGCTGTCCTTTCTATCTTTCTATCTATGTCTCTCTAGTTCTTTCCTGTCACTGAATGGCGTTCCTCTCCTTTAATTTGCTAGCAGCCTGCTTTTTTTTCTGTACACCGTCCTGATGCTCCGGTCTTGGGCGGTATATCAAGCCTGCGTATAAATAAATAAAAAGTATAAATAAAGACCATGCATGCATGGTGGCATCTCCCAAAGACTTTCTTTGAAAGCTGGGGGGATGCTTCCGCGAGGGCTCCATCGGTGCTGATGTCACCCATATGTGAGGACGGATTCCTGCTGTCTCCGGAGAACACCTGTTACAGGTGAGTAACTACACTTTCCGCAGAGCCAAAGGGTCAAAACCCTATCACCAGAGAAAAGAACTTAAAAACTTTCTTCAAAAGGCGCTTCTGCCTCTCCGCACTGGTTTCGATAGATCCTGGTATCATTTTACTTTTATTTTTTCCTCTAAAATTATTTTTTTTCTTTTTCAGAACTTTTCCTCAGGGCCTCGTGCCCACTGGGCCTTGCCCACTATCTTCATGATGGAAAAATCCTTGAGTAGGTTCAAAAAATACACCAAATACTCCAGCACCATTTCAGTGATAAATAAACATGATTGGTGTCTTAAATGCCTTGGTCCTGACAACATACCCCAAGCCTGCTCCCTGTGCAAACAGAAGAGAGGCCTAGGGAATCGGGCCAAAACAGTTTAGAGAACTATTTCCATCAGACTCAATGTCATTGGCCTCAATTTCCTCTTGAACATCCTCATGCTCTCAGGGTTCCAAGCAGTCTAAAGATTCCGAACCGTCAGAGAAAGACAAAGACTCGCGTCTCCTTCGAGGTCTTCCAAAGAAAAGCTAAAGATTTGAGAATCCTCAGAGAAGTCGAAGGAACCGAAGGAAAGGTCCAAGGATTACTCAGGCAAGTCTGGCAAATCGAGGGAGAGATCGTGCTCTAAACACTGGGAGTCTTCCAGGATCTCTTCTGACTCTGGCTATTGGCACAGGCATCCCCGGCGGGAGGACTTGTCCTCCAAAGCCTTGATGGGGAATCGGAAGACACCCGAGACCTCGACTTCTGGAGAGCCCCCAATGCCTTGCTCTGGTAAGGTGTCTCCAAGCCCCGTTTTTACACTGGACCAGACACAGGCAACCTCCTTGGATCAGCGCATGTTGTCCTTGGAGAGGACTTTGGCAGCCCTCCTTGCAGCTTCAGTTCCTCTTGCACCGACAGCTGGGGGACCACATACTGGGGCATCGACATCGGTAACCCCATCGACACCAATCCAGGCATCAGCATCGGTACCACTATCGGTAACGACCCACTGTGCATCGAGAACTGAGGCCTTTGTACTGACATCGATATCTGTATCAGCCACCAAGATCCCATGGGGAAGAACTTCATTTCTGGACCCTGAAGATATCAAGTAGCATCAACACCGTTCATATGGTATCGACAATGTTGATACTCACCGGTGTCAGACTCGGATATGTCCGATTCCAACCACCACTCCTTTGATTCACAGACCTCCATGACATCACCTCCTAGCCCTTGTCTCAAACCATGAGCACTCGCAGAAAAGCTCCTCCTGAAGACATGTCTTTTCAGGAATTTGAGTTATGGTGGGGGGCTATTGATTCCGGCTGTATTGGAACCGGAACCGAGGACGGAAGAGCTGGAAATACTCCAGTACCCTACAGCCTGAAGGAGGCCACGATCCTCCCGGTGCATCGCATCCTCCACAACTTGATACTCTGGATGTAGGAGACCCCTCTCATGGTATACCCAATTAGCTGTTGGCTTGATACCATGTACAGGGTGCCGGAGTGTCCCGGTTTCAGAAACTACAACTTCTGCACCACTCTATGGTGGTTGAATCGGCGATATGTCGCATTAAAAGTGGCAAAAACCACTCTTCCATACCTCTGGGAAGAGAACCCAGGAATCTCTTTTCCTTTGCCTGCCAATCCTTTCAAGCATTGATGCTAACCAGCAGAATTAACTCTTACATTCTCTATATGGGAATGTTCCTCAAAGAACTAAATAAGGACTGTGAGGGTTTTCTTCCATTCCTTCCTGAGGAAGAGAGACTTGCTTTTCAAGCTGTACTTGCACATAGCCAAAATGTGTCAAAGTTTGTGAGTAAGGCAGCATTCAATGCTTTCGAATCCACTAGTAGAGCCTCATCTATTGCCATCGGTGCACGCGGGTTAGCTTGACTCCAAGCATCAGACCTCGAACAATGGATCCAGGACAAGCTTGGCAGTATGCCCTGTACAGGAGAGAGCCTCCTTGGTAAGAACTGGAGGGAGAAGGTTGGAGAGCTAGAAACAGATGACACAACCCTGAAATGGCTCTGCAGAAAGACTGCTTTGCATACAAGAAGAAGGCAGCAGTTAAAAGGCCCTTCTACCCAAAGAAGAGGAGGTTCTACTCCTATTCTTAACCGGCTTATCAACCCCAGCAGAAACAACAGGATCCTAAACAAGCAAAAAAGCCCAGGCTAGCTAAGCCACAGCCAGCCACTCAGGCACCAGCAGCACCCAGTTTTTGACTCCCACCTAGGGAGCACAGCCAGTCCATTCCTACACATTCAGGAACCCACCACTATTCCAGGGAGATTCTGCCATTTTTCACATCGATGGTGTTCAGAAGGGTTACCAGCTAAATTTTCAGAAACGTCCCCCTCACTACTTCAGGGGGAATTTCCCCACCCAACCTCCCCTGGACACCCTGTTCAAATAGGAGGTCAACAATATCCTTTCCCAAGGAGTCATAGAAGCAGTTCTTCAAAACCAACTACTAAAAGGCTTCTACTCCCCCTACTTCCTCATTCCAAAGAAATCAGGGTGCTACAGACCCATTCTCAACCTCGGAGAGTGAAACAAGTTCCTCATCAAGGAGAAATTCAAAATGATCTCTCTGGGAACCCTCCTTCCGTATCTACAGAAACAAGACTGGCTCTGTTCCCTAGACCTTAGAGGCCTACACTCACATTCTGATTCATCCAGACTACAGACAATATCTTCGCTTCACCTGTCAGAGCACCCATTATCAGTACAGGGTCCTTCCCTTCGGCCTTGCAGCTACACCAAGGGCCTTCACGAAGTGCATGGCCATAGTGGCAGCATATCTTTGAAACAACAAAATCTTCATCTTCCCTTACTTAGATGACTGGCTAATAAAGGCAGAATCTCCTGGAGAACTCTGCTCATCTCTTCAGCAAACTCTTGTACTATTGCAGCACCTATGATTTGTAATAAACTTCCCAAAGTCCCAGCTCACTTCAACCCAAAGACTGGAATTGATAGGAGCCATACTGGACACAACAATTCAGAGCCTTCCTTCCTATGGACAGCATGAACAGATTGGTGGACCTAGCCACCCACATATGCCAACAGCAGCCTGCAATGGCTTGAGTCATCTTGTGCTTCTTTGGGCCACATGGCATCTACAGTACATGTAGTACCTTACGCGAGATTGCACATGCGACTAATTTAAGGAATGGAGTGGAATGGGTAAACGTAGATCAATTGTTTGTCATCAGAATATAGAAAGACTAAGGGACATGCAATGAAGCTACAAGGTAACCTATTTAAGACTAAGAGAAAATATTTTTTCACTCAACGTGTAATCAAACTCTGGAATTTGTTACCGGAGGATGTAGTAAAAGCTGTTATTGTAGCTGGGTTTAAAAAAGGTTTGGACAAGTTCCTGGAGGAAAGATCCATAAACCATTATTAAAAGGGACCCGGGATATCACTGCTTGACCCAATACAAGCATTGAGGAACCTGTGTCTTTTGGGGAAACTGCTAGGTACTTATGACCTAGATTGGCCAGTGTTGGAAACAGGATACTGGGCTTGATGGACCTTGGTCTGACCCAGTATGGCATATCTTATGTTCTAACCCAGTGGACCTAAGCCACAGGGAATCTACGGGATATCATACAAGTAACATGCCCTCTGGCCGACTTACGTCTCTGGTAGTGCACCCCAATAAATCTTCTTGTAGGGTCACCTTTCTGGATGCCCCAACCTCAACATACCCTGACTACAGATGTATCCAAGCTCGGTTGGGGAGCCCATCTAGATTCTGTCTCCACACAAGGACTGTGGACAGCCCAGGAATCAACCCAACAAATCAACCTCCTCCTTCTTAAAAAGCATAGATTTACATTTGTGTATGTTTATATTTATGGTGTTTGACAATTTTATTTGGTTACCATCTGGGGTCATGTGAATTTTCAGCTGTTAAAATGGGGCCACAATGAAAATAATTTTGGGAAGCACTGACTTAAACTATAAGCTCCCAGATTCAATGTTCAGCTCTCTCTTACTTCTGTAGTAGTAGAACTGGCAGTGAAGAAAGCAAATAAATGCAGAGAACCTAATATCCCACCTAAAAAATACTGGACCACCTGGGTCCAGATTGCTGGACCATTTGGGAAGAAAGTATCCCAGGGAGCCATGATACCTGCAAGAACTGAAGCTTATCAATTTTGCATGATACAGACTATGCACAGGAGCGATAGAAGACTTTTTTCTTTGGGGGGCCCCATGTTCTGCCCCGTGGGCAGAGACCCTTCCTATTTGTCTGCAGGAGATCTTATCTCCAGTGGGCTGTCAGGAAGGATCTTTACCATGATCGTGGCTTCCCTTCTTTCTCCCCATGGGCAGCCTGCTACCTGCCATGCCATGTTTTTGGTGGGACCAGGCCCATGTGGCGCACCCCTTTCCAACGCCTATATCTATGTGTACTATCTATCAAACAGTTCAAGGATTTTTGTCTCACCTGTCTCCCTGATCACAATCTAAACTGCAAATGAGTGTGGAACACATCTCATCTTCAGCACTCTTCAACACTTCAAGAATTCTGGTTTCTGCCATTGCTGCCAGATGACTTGCATGGCTATAAGCTTCTTCTTGCATGAAGATATGCATACTAGACTGGCAAATGCGCACATGTATAGTGGATACCATCTCTTGTGTCTGTATCCTAGACCTCACCAGAGAGAGGGCATCCAAAGCAAACTGCAGTTAGGCAGCCAAAACAGCCCTGTTTTTTACTGTCCTCTTCAATCATAGTGTATTGCCCTGCTATGATATTAAATTCAAGATCAATAAACGTCGTGTTTCCTTGTTACAAGAATAAAAAGATTCAAACATAAATTCAAGATCAAACTGCCACACGTGCAAGGTATTTAATAAACTATTTAATATGACAATTAGCTAGACAATATAACAATATTACAAGAACAACACATAGAACAATGCATCACCAAACTGACATCATCGCAGCCCTTATCAGCTGGGAGAGCCACAACGAAGGCTGGAGACAAGTCTGGGATTCCTCACGCGCTGGCACACGTGGACCTCAGCTCTCTACCTGTCCTAGATGTTCTAGCTCTTTTTTATAGGCTGTAACAAATGTATCGCAGTTGGACTGTATGACTCCTCTCCACCCCATACACCTTTACTAAACAGTAATTTCTGACCAGTCCTCCTCCAGCCTTTGTTCTCCAAGTTAATAAACAATTCTGGTCAGTCATTCCCCTACACCTTTGGTCTCTGGGCTAGTAAACAGCTGGCTCAGCATGATTCCTCACATACGGGATGGTTCAAAAAATGCAACATTCCTTGCTGATTCAAATAAATCTTTAATTAGTATTACACATAGCCATTTCCATTATAAGAAGTTCATCCTACCCTTACCTATAGAAGGTTGGATGCAGTTCGCCCTTCAAGCATTACAGAAGATCACAACCAGTTCTTTGAGTACTCAACATAATCAAATTAGGTTACTCTCTCAGGTTTCTGGATCTTTCACCAGAAGGGCCAAAAGCTTGGTTTCAACTTCATTTGCACCCATCTGCTTTGTGAGCAAATCATGTTCATCCTAAAATCCAATGCAAGAGAATCTGTTTCAACCCAGGAAAGGAAATGGGGTTCTGTTCCAGGCATTTCCTCATTTCCATGAAGATAGGAGGGTTGCAGCCTCTCTTAGATCTCGGAAACATCAATATGTTTTTACACAAAGAAGAATTCAAATTCAAAATGAATGCTCTTTTTCCCCTCAATCCTCTCCTACTTGATCAAAGAGGACTGGCAGCATTTGCTGATCTCAAGAATGCCTACATACATCCCAGTTCTTCTGAAATGCAGGAAATATCTATGGTTCCCCCTGCAAACCAAACATTACCAATACAAAATACTTTATCCTTCTTTAGCCTCTCCTTGACCCACAGAGTTTTCACCAAATGCCTAGTAGTTGTAGCAGTCTATCTACATAAGCAGTGACATTTAGTGATTCCATATCTCGACAATCGGCTGCAGAATGCTTCCTTGAGATGCTTCTCATTCTATGCACAGGATCCAAAAGACAAGCAGAGCTCCGGAGTCTCAATGCACGGTTGAGACTATGGTGCAAAGAAGGTGGTTTTGGATTTGTTAAGAACCGGGCAGCATTCTGGGGAAGAAAGAGGCTTTTCTGAAAGGATGGGCTCTACCTTAACCGGGATGGAACCATGCTTCTGGAATTAACCTTTAAAAAGGAGAGCGAACAGCTTTTAAACTAGATAATAAAGTAATAAAACCTTTTTCAAGTATATTCGTAGCAAAAAAACAGTTAGACCATTAGATGATAGGAGGGGTAAGAGGGGCACTAAAAGGGGACAAGGCCATAGCGGAGAAACTGAATGAATTCCTTGCCTCAGTCTTTACTGAAGAACATGTAGAAAAGTTACCCATGCCTGAAATGGTATTTAAAAGTGATGCATCAGAAGAATTGATAGAAATATTGATAAACCGGGAAGATGTATTACAACTATTTGATAAACTGAAGAGTAGCAAATCACCTGGACCAGATGGTATACATCCAAAAGTGTTGAAAGAATTGAAATATGAGATTGCAGACCTACTTATTAAAATCATCAGTAGTACCTGAAGACTGGTGAATGACCAATGTAATGACAATTATTTAAAAAGTGTTCCAGCGGTAATCCGGGAAATACCAAAGCTCACTGCAAAACTGCACATGGTAAAGCTAACACGGTATATAGTTTACTGTAAGATAGTTTCATACGTTACCTGTATATAAGTTATAATGTTCAACGTAAAGTGTGTTAATTGTTCTATGTAAACTGCCCCTGATCTCTGGAAGGGGCGGAATATAAAAACTTGTTAAATTTTAAATAAATAAATACATTTAAAATAAATAAATACAGACCAGTGAGTCTGACAGCAATAACAGGCAAAATAGTAGAAACCATTATACCAGGCAAAATGGTAAAAACCATTATAAAGAACAAAATTACTGAACATGTAGCTAGTTGTCGTTTAATGGGAGAAAGCCAACATGGATTTAGCCAAGGAAGGTCTTGTCTTACTAATCTGTTATACTTTTTTGAAGGTGTGAATAAACAGGTAGACAAAAATGAAGCTGGTTGATATAGTGTATCTGGATTTTCAGAAAGGCTTCGACACCGCACACCAGCTTCTGCTGCAGCAAGAATTACACTCCCTCCTTGCCCAACGGGCAGTCAAGAAGGTCCTCCCCATCTTCGAAGTCGGGGCTTTTATTCCCGGTACTTCCTTGTTCCAAAAAAGACGGGGGGTCTGCGGCCCATCCTCGACCTCCGCAGGCTAAACAAGTTCCTGGTGTGGGAGAAATTCAAGATGTTATCTCTTGGCGTGCTGCTGCCCTTCCTCCGGCAGGGCGACTGGCTATGCTCCTTGGTTCTAAAGGACGCTTACACACATCTTGATCCATCCCCAACGCAGACAGTACCTGCGTTTCAGAGTGCAGGGAGAGCACTTCCAATACAGGGTGCTCCCCTTCAGCCTTGCGTCCGCCCCACGGGTCTTCACGCAGTGCCTCGTCATGGCTGCCACTCACCTTCGGCGCCAGGGTGTGCCGGTGTTTCCCTACCTCGACAACTGGTTCATTACGTGCCCCTCCGTTGAGGAGGCCCGGCAAGCGATGTCACGCACTGTCCTTCTCTTGGAGAACTTGGGGTTCTTGGTCAACTACCCAAAGTCTCACCTCGAGCCAGTGCAGGCTCTCGAGTTCATCAGGGCGCGCCTCTATACTCGGCAGGCCATGGCCTTCTTGCCAGTGGATCACTCCACCCATCTCCGAGCCCTGGCGGCTCGCGTTCAAAGCACCCACCAGGTCACCGCTCGGTCCATGCTACGTCTCCTGGGCCACATGGCCTTGACCGTACATGTAGATCCCTGCTCTCACCTGCACATGCGGATGGCTCAGTGGTGTCTCAGTGCCCAATGGAGCCAGTCCCTCGGACACTTCAGGGACCCTGACAGGGTTCTCCCCAACCTCCGCTTGTCCCTGAACTGGTGGCAGCACCTCCGCAATCTCCTCCGGGGATCGCCCTTTCAGACCCCACAGCACGATGTGCTAACTACAGACGCTTCCCTGTTAGGGTGGGGAGCCCATTGCGGGTCTTTCTGCACGCAGGGGCAATGGTCACCTATGGAGCCTCAGCAGCAGATAAATCTGGTGGGCCCTGAGGGCCTTAGACGATCTCCTCAGCAGGAAGTCAGTTCTAGTACAGACGGACAACCGTGTAGCAATGTCCTACATTAACAAAGAGGGAGGCACAGGATCGCATTCCCTCTGCAGGGAAGTGGTACTCATCTGCTCTTTCGCTGCCCGACGGAGGATGTCCCTCAGGGCAGCGTTCCTCCCGGGTCAGGAGAACAGTCTTGCGGACAGACTCAGCAGAATCATTTGCTCCCATGAGTAGAGGCTGGATCCCAGAGTGGCAGGCTGGCTGTTTCTCCGCTGGGGCACTCCAGCAATAGACCTCTTCGCCAGCCCTTAGAACATGCAGATCCCTCACTTTTGTGGCCCAGTACCTCATCCGGACAGGGAGGGCCCTGATGCATTTCTCCTGGACCGGTCCTCCAGTCTCCTATATGCATTCCCTCCTTTTCCCCTCATTGCAAGGACTCTGTGCAAGGCTCAACAGGACGGGGCATCGTTAATCCTTGTGGACCCCTTGTGGCCTTGGCAGCCTTGGTTTCCGCTTCTGCTCCGGCTGTCGACAGAACCTCTGTTTCCCCTGGGCTTGGCCATGGACTTGCTAAAGCAGGAAGAGGGTTGGGTTCTACACCTGAACCTAACCTCCCTATCCCTCAGCCTGGCAGCTGAACGGGTCTCTCTAGCCTCTCTGGCCCTTCTGGAGGAGGTTGAGGAAATCCTCCTTGCCTTGAGGAAGGACTCCACTAGGCGGGTGTGTGCTTTTAAGTGGAAACGCTTTTCCATCTGGTGCTCTGAACACCAGATCAACCCCTTCTCATGCCTGGTTCGGTGTGTTCTCCAGTACCACCTCCACCTCTCGAGGGTAGGACTGAAGTCAAACTCTGTTAGAGTTCATTTGAGCCCCATATCGGCTAATCATCCCCCTATCGAGGGAAAACCTCTTTCGGAGCAGCCGTTAGTCTCCTGCTTCATGCGGGGCCTTCTGCATTCCAAGCAACCCATCCATCCCCCTCCAGCAGAAAGGGACTTGAACATGATGCTCATGCAGCTCACCCATCCACCCTTCGAGCCAATGGCAACGTGTTCGCTCCGAGATTTGTCCTGGAAGGTGGCCTTCCTGGTGGCGCTGACCTCGGCTCGCCGAGTCAGTGATATTCAGGCACTTATGGCTGGCGCCCCTTACACCAGGTTTTATCGGAACAGGGTGGTCCTCCGGATCCATCCTAAATTCTTACCTAAGGTCGTGTCTGCTTTTCATCTCAATCAAGAGATAATGCTCCCGACCTTCTTCCTGAAGCCCCACACTGACCAGGCATTGGCGGCTCTCCACACCCTCGACTGCAAGTGGGCCCTCGCCTTCTACTTACAGCGTACTCAGACTTTTCGTAACCTACTATCACAATCGGCAGGGGCAAGCAGTCATCAAGTGCACCCTCTCAGTTTGGGTGGCGAACTGCATCGCCTTCGCCCATGCGAAGGCGGGCGACCCTCTGGAACGTCGAGTCACCGCTCACGGGGTCCGAGCCAAGGTGGCCTCACTGTGCTCCGTGCCCCTGATGGACATCTGCCGGTTGACGATCTGGTCTTCCACGAATACCTTCGCTGCCCACTACTGCCTGGAGAGGAGTCCCGCCGGGACAGCGCCTTCAGCCAAGCTGTACTCTGTAACCTGTTTGGGGTATAAGAAGCTCTTGCCCTCCGACCCTTCTTCATGGCTACTGAGGGCTTCACCCCGAGGACTCGGGCTCCTTTGGGCCTCGGCTTCTGCTTATGACCTCACAGAGGCGTTTTTCTTTTGGTTACAGGTTCGGTAGCCTGTAGCAAGGGAGTCCCGTAAGTGAGGACTGACTTCCTGCTTGTTCCTGGAGAAAGTGTAGTTACTCACCTGTAACAGGTGTTCTCCAGGGACAGCAGGAATCGGTCCTCACTACCCTCCCGCCTCCCCTGATGAGTTGCTGAATTTTTGTCCTTCCCTTGTCATCTGCTTGGTAGGGCTCGAGCTAAGGCACCTGACTGAGCAAGATGGCACCCTTGGGCGGGAAGAGGACCACGCATGCGTGATAGCAATCCCAAAGGCTTTCTTTGAAAGCTGGGGACTTGCTCCGCGCAGGCTCTGTCGGTGCCGACGTCACCCATATGTGAGGACTGATTCCTGCTGTCCCTGGAGAGCACCTGTTACAGGTGGGTAACTACGCTTTTCTTCAAATTCCTTCTTGATACAGTCAATCTGAAATTATATTTGTGTTCAGCTTGAAGCTATCATAATCTCAAAAATATTTCAGGAAGCAAAACTTCTGAACAAATTTGTTGTCCAGTGAAATCTATATAGCTGCTGCCTTCTTTGACCTCAGCAGACATGGCATGCGAGTGGTCAAGTGATCATAGCCAGTTGGCTAGCTTCCTGTATTTCGTTCTGAGCACACTGGTATTTGTCTAACCCAGGGCTCGACAAATCCCAGGCACTAGGTCACCACGTTGACTAGAAATTTACACCTGGTGCCTGGGAATATTTCCAGGAACAAGTAGGATTGTAGTCTTAACATATGGGTGACGTCGACACCAACAGAGTCCATACAGGAACGCTCACCAGTATCCAGTAGGAAAACCTTTGGGAACAGCCCACTATGCCTGCGCATCTGCCTTCCCAACTCCTCTCCTCGGTTTTTCGTTTTCTGCGGAGCCAGCAGGTTGCAAAATCCTGTCACTGCCGAAAACGTTTCTTTTTTGGTGTATTACCATGCTCTGCCTTTCCGTCGACGCTAGTTACATCAGATTCGAAACTGGTCACGATAGAAAATTTTATAACTAGAAAAGAAAATTTATTTCTTTTTTTGTGGGTTAACTGCTAGCTAGGCCTTCAGACCTTCTTATTCCCTTCAATTCTGAGGGATATTTTTATCTGAAATGGAAAAAACTAACTAGTGGTTTAAAAAAAAAATAACATACCAAATGTGCCAGTACCATATCAGTCACGGATAAACATGACTGGTGTCTAAAATGTTTGGACCCTGACCATTTACCAACAAATTTCAAAGAGGCCTAAAAAACAGAGTCAGACAGTATGGATCACTGTTCACCCCGGACTCTCTTTGTGGCTTCCACATCATCGAGGACATTGACCTCCTCTCATGGGTCTCCGGTCTCTTTCAAGTCCAAACTTGAGAGTGTGTGATTTTTAAAAAGTCATCTACATCAAAAACTGATACAGAGACCAGAGGAAAGTTGCAGTATAAGCATCAAGACTCCCCTAAAGGTGTTTCCGATGCAGACCGGCCAGCCAAGCAGCCCCAGCAGGAGGGACCTGTTCTACAAAGCACAGGAGAGGCTCCAGGACGCTCCTGAGTAATCAACCTGTGAAGAGCTACCGGTTCCATGTTCTTGGATTGGTGGCTCAAAGCCCCATTGGTGATTCCACCCAGACATTGGCCATCTCCCTAGACCAACACATGCTGGCTCTTGAGAAGAGTTTGGCCGCACTCTTGGCAGCCTTGGTACATACAGTATTGACAGCTCCAGCAGTGCAGGCTTCAGCATTCTGCCTACAGCCAAGTGTGTTGGCCCCAATGCTGGCCCACGAGCCCGCATCCCTCTGTTGGAACCGACCGATACCACTGGTACCCAACAGGCTAAGACTGCCATGACTCCTGATGCCAATATCCCTGAGCATCAGTATCGGCATCTGCACTCGATATTGACGAAACATCAAGGTCGAACACGAGACCGATACTTCGATTTCTTGTCAGACTCCGATTCCAGTTCTTCTGATTCTGATGAGGGACCACTGGATTCCCAAGAACTTTCAGCCATCCCTTCAAACCTGTCCCCACCAGAAGATATGTCTTTCCAAAACTTCATCTGTGACATGACAGCAGAACTGGCCATCACAGTAGCCTCAGAGAAGGAACAGAGGGCAGAGGAATTGGAGATACTCTATTACCCTCCCATTCCCAAGAAAATGACTACTTTACCGGTGCATTGCATCTTACAAGATCTTATGCTCCACATGTGGGAAGCCCCTCTCACGGTTCTGCCTATCAGCAAGAGACTCAATACCATGTACCGAGTTAGTGTCCAGGCTTCCAGAAGCCTCAGCTCCCACACCACTCAATGGTGGTGGAATTGGCAATGTGCTGAATAAAGAGTTCAAAAAAATCACTTTTCAGTGCCTTTGGGTAGATACTCGAGGACACGTGCTGCATTTGGGCATCGATGTTTCAGGCATGCATGCTGGCCTCTAGGATAAATTCATATATGCTATACATGGTGTCACACTGCAGCGCCCTCTGGCGTAGGTATAGGCAGTTGCCTATGAGGGTTTAGCATGTGGGGCAAAGAGGAAAGCAAATTTATATACCTAAGTGCTGCTGTCTGGTGTCCATTGTAGTTGTGGGCCAAGTAACAGAGCGAAGGCCTTCTGTGAGTTCCAATAATAACTTTATTTCCACACACAGGAATTTGGAGCACTACGTCCCCAGGCACAAACAAAAAGTAGTGGTACTCAATTGTGTCAAATAAAAAGTCCATGAAAATCCTGATGCTTCTCAGGTACAATTCAAAGTACAAAGTTCAGCAATTAACTTCCATTAGCTTCAAATACAAGCCTTGATTTCTTCCATTAAACATTGCACTAGTATGCTCTCTTTCAACATAGGACATTCTCCAGCGTTGAGCTTTACTTCACAGGTGCAATAATTACATCTGAGTTTCCCACGGCAGAAGGCTGCCTTTCTCAATGAAACTCAGACTCATTCAAATAGGCTTCTCAGCACTTCTCATATAAGCTTTTGATACAGCTTCTCTCCTCTTATAGGATTCACTTAATGTAACTTCAATCCTTATAACAGATCCCACATTCCATAGGTGAATCACTGCTAACTGATGAAGGTGGATCAATTAACATCTCTTCTGGCTCTGGGTCTGATATATCTTTGAGGCTTTGGTTAAGAGAGTCTACAGACTGCCATTGCTTAATTAAATCCTTAAGCTGTCTTCTTTTGTTCTCCTTAACCTACCTAGGCACATGTACAGGCTCTAAGTTATCAGCACCTTTTAAAAGCTTATAAAAAGGGCTCACCTGATTTCTGGTACGCCTAGACTGAGTTCTCTGGCAGGGAGGTAAACATTTCCTGTGATACTGTTTCACTAAATCTTGTATTACAGCGTCTTCGTCAGAGCCTAGCTCCTGCCCGTGTCTGTGCTGCTTGTAATTAAGAACATGCTGATAGGCACCTGGGCTGCACTCAGAGCTAGAGCTTCTATAACGTTGTCTGTGACAAGCAACTTTCTTTAGCTTAGTGAAAGGGACCTTCTCTCTGCCCAATCTTTCTTTTATAATTTCATTCCTGAGAGAGGATTCCTGAGAGCTATTTCTCTCCCTTACAGGCAAGGTATCTGACCTTCTCCCCTGGAGTTTTAAATAGTCTCTGACCTGCTTTCCTTGGCTAATGAGCTCCAAGTAGTTCCTCCTTGGAAGGTTCCTCTGAGGCTTGGCCTCTCTCCTTGGCTCCCTTTGCCGCTGCTTCCCAGACTCTCTCTTGGTCTCTGCAGTCTTTCTCTCGGACTCTTTCCTGGTCCCAGTCCTGCTCTCGGACTTGTTCCTGTTCTCCGGTCTGTTCTCGTACTCCCTCTCCTTCTTTCTCCCTTGCTCTCTACTGGCAGTTGCTTCCTGGTTAAGTGAAGCAAGCTGCCCTATCGGGTGTGACTCCGCCCCTTTTCCTCCCACGTCAGCTCCCTGGGTTTGCTTCAAGCTAGGGTGTGGCTCTCTTTCCACTTTTCTGTGTAGCACAGCTTTCAGGGCTGTATCATTAACCCCTTCCTGCCCAGTTTCACTGACAGCTTCTGAAGAGAAAAAGTGTTTTAAACCTTCCTTATCAGGTTCTGCAACCTCTGCATTGTCACAATGGGCATGTTTCTAAAAGATGTTATCAGAGATCTGGAGACTCTTGCCCCCATGATCAAACAAGTTCAGAATACTTCAAAATTTATTACTGGGGCATTTTTTATACCTTTGAGTCAACACATAGCAAGCAGACTCTGTTCCTATGCTCACAGGTGGCACTTCAGAACAGTGGACTCTCAACATCGCCCAAAGGGGTTATCTGCTTCATTTTGAGACTTTACCCCCTACCAACTTCACAGGGGACTATCCCACCCATCCCCTTCAAAGCACTCTCTTAAGAGAAGAGGTGTCCACCCTATTATACCAAGGTGCAGTAGAATGAGTTCCTCCTCCTCAAGAAGGGATGGGCTGCTGCTACTCCATATTTTCTCATTCCAAAAAAAACGGGAGGCTTCAGGTCCATCTTGGATCTCGGAGACCTAAACAAGTTTCTGGTCTGAGAAAAATTCAAAATGATTTCCCTGGAAATTCTTCTCCCATACCTCCAGAGACAAGATTGACTGTGTTCTGTAGACTTAAAGGAGGCGTACACACACTTTCTGATCCATCCTCAGCACTGATTGTATCTGCTTCATGTTTCAGGGGAACCACAACAAATACCAGGTGTTGCCCTTTGGCTTAGCCTCTGCACCACGAATATTCACAAAATGCATGGCAGTAGTAGCGGCCTATCTCCACACTTTGGGGTCTTCATCTTCCCTTATGACTGACTAATCAGGGGAGACTTCCCTCAGGAAGTCAAATTCTCCCTTCATCACACCATCACGGTGCTCCAACATCTGGAATTTGTCCTAAACTTCCCAAAGTCTCACCTCACTCCAACTCAGTGGCTGGAGTTCATCGGAGTGTTCTTAGACACTCAACAGGCCCGAGCTCTTCTTCCACAAGATCGCTGTGCTCGACTCATTGAGCTGACAAACAAATGCAACAGCAAAGCCGCATAACTGCTCTAGAAATGCTCTGTCTGTTGGGACACATGGCCTCTATGGTCCATGTTGTCCCCTATGCTCGACTATATACACATCACCCCCTCAACTGACCAAATCTCTTCAGTGGAGGTGTTCTCCACAGAACCTACTTGGCAGGTCACCTTTTCAGATGCACTCTGACAACTGATGCCTCCAAGCTGGGTTGGGAATGCATCTGAATGATCTAACCACATAGGGACTGTGAACACAACAGGAATCTGTTCTGCAGACCAACCTCCTAGAACTACAGGTACTAACAAATGCCCTTTGGGTTTTTCAACCCCAGTTTTCAGGGCAACGGGTATTAGTCTGGACAGACAACCAGGTTGTCATGTTCTATGTGAACAAACAAGGGGACAGGATCCTATCCCCTATTCAAGGAAGCGCTTTGCCTATGATTCTTTGCCATCGCACACCACATTCACCTCAGAGCAGTGTATCTCCTGGGCGAGCTCAATGTACTTGTGGACAGGCTAAGCCGAATCCTTCATCCACGTGAATGGACCTTACATTGGGAGACTGCTGCTTGGATCTTTCAAACATGGGTACCCCCCTCATAGATCTTTTTGCCAGTCCGCAAAACACACAGCTTCCATTCTTCTGCTTCAGGCTTCTGTCCCTGCACAGACAGGCCCCAGACACCTTCCTTCTCCAGTGGGGACAGGATGTGCTCTATGCATTCCCTCCTATTTATTTATTTATTTATTTAACAATTCTTATATGCCGCACTATTTGTTATCAGTGTGGTTTACATTTAACAAAGAGTTTTCAGATCAGAGAAGACTGATTGAAATTACATTATAACAAGGAATAAAACTTGGAGAACATGGGAAACTATTTACATATTGACATGTATCAGGATGGTTGAGGAATACATGAAACTATGTACATAAAGATATGGCATAATAGTTAATACTTGATCTGAAAGTACGTAGGTTGCTTAGTACTGACAAGTGGGTGCTTGGGACTTGAGCGTTATGTTGTGTAGGAGTCTTTAGTAGGGGAGGGGGGATGGTTTCTTAGAGTCGGGGTGGCGGCTTGGACAAAATGGAGCAGAAAGAGGTGGTGTTTCGTTGCTTTCCGGAATTGTAGAAGATCCCGGATCGCTCTGATTTCTGGGGGGAGGTCGTTCCAACATTTTGGTGCATAGTAGGCAAAGGTTCTTCTCCTGGTTGTTTGGGAGCATTTTATGGAGTCTTTGGGAATAGTCAGTGTTGTCTGTTGTTGTCCTTCTGATTCTAGTTTTAGGAGTAGGTGTGATAAGTTCCTTGAGAGAATTGGGGGCGATGTTGTTATCCCCTTGATATCCAAAACGCTGTTCAAGCTACAGGTTGGCAAAGGCTCCATGATCCTCATAGCCCCTTTTTAGCCCCGTCAACCATGATTTCCAATGCTTGTTCGCCTTGTGCAGACTCAACAGACTCTGATGTACACCTGAACTCCTCTCCCAGGACCAAGGGATGCTTCTCCATCCCAGTCTTCATGCCCTTTGCCTCACGGCATGGCTGCTGAAGGGATAGTGCTTACCGACCTCGACCTGCCTCAGGAGGTCAAGGATATCCTGCTTGCATCACGCAAGCAGTCCACCAGGTGATCTTACGCCTTCAGATGGCGAAGATTTGCCCTCTGGTGCTCCCCAAAGAACATTGACCCCTTTGCCTGCCTGGCGGAATTCCTTCTACAATATCTCCTCCACTTGTCCTTTGCAGGTCTTAAGACTAACTCTGTCAGGCCACAATGGCACTAAGATGAACTCTATCTCCTCGCACCTCTTAGTAGCATGCTTCATGCGGGATCTCCTGCTGTCCAAGCCACCCATTAAGCCACCTCCAATGGCCTAGGACCTCAACGTGGTTCTAGATCAATTTCTAAAGCCTCCTTTTGAGCCTTTAGCTACCACTTCACTTTAGCTATGTTATTGCATTGGAAGGTAATCTTCGTCATCAACTCGCTGCATCAGCAAACTATACCCGGTTCCACCATGACAAAGTGGTCCTCCATACCCATCCACACTTCCTTTCGAAGGTGGTTGTCTCCTTCCATCTGAACCAGTCAGTAACCCTACCGACTTTCTTCCTGAGACCACATGCATCTCGGGCTGAAGCAGCGCTACACACCTTAGACTGTAAGTGAGCACTAGCGTACTACTTGGCTAGAACTAAGGTTCATGGAAGATCCTCTCAATTGTTCATTTCCTTTGATCCCAGTCACCTTGGACTACCAGTGACAAAAAGTACTCTATCCAGATGGTTAACAGATTGTATTTATTTTGCTTATGCACAGGCTGGACCCTCCCTGGAGGGTCATGTTACTGTTCGTAATGTGCAGGCTATGGCAATCTCCGTAGCTAAACTCTGTTCAGTATCCATTGACGAGATCTGTTGGGCAGCTACCTGGTCCTCCATTCATACTTTTGCTGCACATTGTTTGGACAGGGACTCCCGCTGGGACACTGTCTTTGGCCAAGCACCTCTTTGGGACTTAATCTTAACCCCTACCCTCTGTCCCAGACTTCTACAAGAGACCATACTATCATTAGAAGGGGGGTGTAACCTCCTGGAATTGAATCCAACATGACACATT
Organism: Ichthyophis bannanicus; assembly: GCA_033557465.1. NCBI lineage: Eukaryota > Metazoa > Chordata > Amphibia > Gymnophiona > Ichthyophiidae > Ichthyophis > Ichthyophis bannanicus. The sequence continues at coordinate 603,565,512 of CM066036.1, read as the reverse complement.
GTGTCCACACTCTTCGGCTCTAACTTTTAACCTCAGGGATCACATTGCTCTCCCTCCCTTCCCAGTCTGCTACCTGGGAGCTAATGTTTTATGTTTGTTTTATTAAATTTGATATACCGCCTTTCTACATAAGTCAAGGTGGTGTACAATATACAAACACAGAGGTTCGCGGCCAAGGCCAGTGAAGGTAGGAAAGGAAGTTACAGTTTCAATTGACAGGAAAGAAGAAGAGAGGACAAGACAACACGAGACGAGGGAGACTGTATGTTGTAGGGGAAACAGCTGGGTAGGGAGAGAGGTCAGACAAAAGGAGAGGGGAGGTCAAAAGCTAGTGCAAATAAGTGAGTCTTGAGATTGCGTTTAAAGGTGGGATGATGGGTCTCTAGGCGTAGGTAGGAAGGGAGAGTATTCCAAAGAGCGGGACCGGCAAAGAAAAAGGCGGAAGAACGGGTGGATTGCAGATGAGGGGGAGGGAAGAGTAAGGCGGTTGAGGTGGAACGAGCGGGGTGTGTACCTGGGAGAGTGGAGGCTGATAAGGTCGGCAAGATACTGAGGAGTGCTGGTGTAGAGAACTTTATGAACCAGAGTGAGTAGTTTGAAGTGAGTGCGGGCAGAGATGGGAAGCCAGTGAAGGTGTAAGAGTAGAGGAGTTGCGTGGTCACGGAGGGAGGAGTGAGTGACGAGGCGGGCTGCAGTGTTTTGAATCCTTTGAAGCCGTGATAGTTGAGATTTAGGTAAGCCATGGAGAACAGAATTTGAAAAGTCCACGCGTGCCATGACCAGGGATAGCAATAGGGTGTTGAGGGCTGTGGGGGTAAGAAATGGGCGAATGGCACGAAGGAAAAAGAAGGAAGTCTTAGTGATGTGTGAAATGTGGGAATGAAAAGAGAACGCTGAGTCAAAATGAACCCCGAGATAGCGGAAGGTGGTGACTAGTGGGATAGGAGTACCAGAAAAGGAAGGAGCCAGGAGGGGGGGTGGGGTGCTATGGGAGAACCAAATTGCAATGGTCTTGGTAAGGTTAAGGTGCAGGCAGTTTTGTGTTAGCCAGTTGGCCACCGTTGAGAGGCAGGAATTCAACATGGAGAGGTCAGGAGAGGAGGGGGAGGTGTGATGTAATAAGACAATGTCATCTGTGTAGTTAAATGCAGTGATGCCGGATTGCTGTATCAAAAGGGCAAGGGGGGCCAGGAAGAGGTTGAAGAGGAGAGGGGCCAATACTGAACCCTGGGGAACCCCGCAGGGGAGGTGAAGTGAGTCAGAAGGTGGGATAGAGGAAAGAAAAGAGTGAAACCAGCGGTGTACCACACTACAGAGTCCCGCATCCCGGAGACGGGAAAGGAGAAGAGAGTGATCGACTAGGTCAAAAGCTGCTGAAAGGTCAAGTGCTACCGTCACCGAGATATCACCACGGTCTCGAGCGACGTGCAAAGAATTAGTGAAGGCAAGCAAAACTGTCTCAACACTATGTCCCTGGCGAAATCCTGACTGACGTGGGTGCAAATAGTTAGTGGAATCAAGATGGTGCGAGAGCTGTGAAAAAACAAATTTCTCGAGAGGTTTGGAGAGGAAGGGGGTATTGGAAACAGGACGGTAGTGGGCAGGAATCAAGGGATCAAGTGAAGGGTTCTTCAAAATGGGACGTATCAGTGCATGTTTCCATGATTGGGGAAAGGTACCGGTGGAAAGACTGGAGTTGAACATTGTAAGAATAGGGGGAAGGAGCGCAAGATGGGGGACCAGTAGCCATGAGGAGGGGATGGGATCAAGGGAGCATGAGGTTTTCTTAGAGGAGGAGATAAGTCGGTGCAGTTCAGGGGGGGTGATCAAAGGAAAAGAAGCCCAGGAATGAGTCCCATATGTGAAGACTGCATTCCTGCTTGTTCCTGGAGATAGCATACTTACTCGCCTGTAACAGGTGATCTCTGGGAACAGCAGAAATCAGTCTTCACAATCCGCTCTCCTCCCCTAGGAGTTGTAGGGTTGATTTATTTTTTTCTCTTCCTCTCAGCTACAAACTCAACTGAGGAAAGAGGAGTTGGGAAGACAAACGTGCAGATGCAGTGGACTGTTTCCAAAGGATTTCCTATTGGTCGCTGGGGAGTGTTCCTGCGCAGGCTCCAAGGTTCCTGCGCAGGCTCCAAGACTGATACCTGCTGTTTCTGGAGATCACCTGTTACAGGTGAGTAACTGTGCTTTCTTAACCGCACCCCCTCCACACACAGACACACACACACATATACCGCTGTCTGCCTGCAGGAAGTAGATCCCTCATGGGCTGACAGAAGGGGTCTTTGCCATGATTGTGGCTCATTTCTGCTCACTGGAGATCAGATCCCCATGGACAAAAAAGGAGGTGAATGCTGCAATCCCAGCAAAAGCCCCTTCTGTCTGCCTGCGGGAGATCGATCTCTGCGGTCAGGACAGGAGGGGAAAGCCTGGTAGGCAGTAGGCTGCCCACAGACAGAGGACAGCTGGATCCAGGGCCTGCTGAAATGGAAAAAAGGTTAGGCGGGATGGGGGGTGAGCCAGCAATGATTTAAAGGGGCAGTAGATTTTAAAAACAAAAGGGAAGGTATGGATAATGAGAGATGGGAGTGCTAGGGGAGAGAGTCTGGAAGGGGAACAGAGTGTGGAGAGGAAGGGGGAAGGAAGAGTGCAAGGTGTTGAAAGTTAAAAGGATGAATACAGGGACAAAAGGGCACAACATGCATATATGCCAAAAGGTGCATCCCCCATCCAGAATACACACACACACACATACAAGCACCCCACCCCCACACGACAGAGGCGCACACACACACACACACACACAACGCTCCACAGCCCTTCATCCCACCCATACAAAAGCATCCACCACCGCAAACCACCATTGCACCACACAAGCACACAGACACTTTCTGCATATTTCTATGTAAAGATGCCTCATACAGCCCCTGCTATCATAATAAGATGCACTTTATCATCCCTCTTGAAACACTTCCACCCGTCCCAGACATGTATGAGTTTGGAAATGGAGGAACATCAATGGAGGAGGAAGGCAGTGGTGAGAGAAGGTGCATGAGGAGGTCACAGCCACTGGCTTCTAAGATTTTGGTCTCGCTCCTCAATACAAACAAAATTTGTCAAGGCTTGGTCTAACTATTAAAGCCAAATGTCATCAGATAGGAACCACAGCGACGGGCATAGCTCTCTTGAAGTGTGTTTCACTGGACAGTATATACAAAGCATACACTTCATCCTCATTTCATATTTTCACTTCCTACTACTGTTTGAACTAGTCCTTGGTCTGAGACTGTGAGTCTGGACCCGTGCATTTCTTGCATCGTTATCTATTGAGGAAGCCGCTTCTGCAATAGGAAATTTAGCTTTGAAATTAAGCAACCCTGATCTTAGGAGTCATCCACTTGTGTGCCTGATTCAGTTCTTGTTAATAGAAAAAAGAAAGTTGCTTAACCTGTAACTAGTAAACAGCAAGACTGATGAGGTGGACACAATCCCTCTCACCTTGCTGATACCTGCATTACTTCTGGAGCTATGGAACTAACAGGACTGAGGGGAGACCACAGTCTATAGGAAAGGTTATGCAAGGCCAGCCCAGGGGTTTCTGCTGCCCAAGACTGATGATCCTGCCATGCCGCCTTCCCCCCCTCCCTACCAAATCCATCTTCTCATCTTGAGGGAGGAGCTGGAGGTGGCATGACCCTTCACCCGATTTAAAAGCAGTAGCTTTGTGCCAGTGCCCCAGCAGGCCATGTGTTTCTGTGCCCACGCACATATTTATGGCCTGCCTTCCTACCCCCTTCCGACATGAAGTTGTCAGAGGGGCTCAGGAGCTTCGTCAAGCCATGGTTTTCACAGCATGGGCGCCAAAGCGCATGAACTGCTGCGGGCACCAAAGTGGCGACTCAAAGGCGCCGTTTCAAAAGAAATCATGCCATGCCACCCTAGGTGATCGCCTAATCTGCCTAGTGGACAGGCCAGCCCTGAGGGGATGCATGCTCAGAATTTTATGGATAGTTCTGACCTGTAGGAGAGCTGTTCATCCCGGCAAATGGTGATAACATTGCCCACTTGCATGGCTGATCAATCCAGTTGTATATGAAAAACACCCATTAGAGGTAAGCAACCTTGCTGCCTAAACAGATATCTAGAAAGCTATTCTTGTTGCAAAAATTCTGAAAATGCTCAAAATGGATCTTCTTAAATAAAAAGTCCACTGATTCAACAAAATGCTTAAAAACACTCAAAGATAATGCAACACCAAGGCATCCTAAACAGCAAGTTTTTATGCAATATGCACACACTTCTGTCTTAGCACTTTACATGTAATTTCACAAGACTGCCTTACTCAGAAAGTTCCTTTTTTCTGAAAACTCCTATTATCTGAAAGAAATCATGACCTTCATCCCATACTCTGTTACCCAAAGGTACTTTTAGTATTTGAAGTTGGCCTTATGTACTTTGACTGGAAAAACTCTCATTACCTCGAAAGTCTGTTTATTCATTAGCCAGATCAAGCCTGATCCTATCCATACTGGGCATGCTGCTGTTGCAGCTTTGGACATTTTAAAAACTACCTTCATATAATGCAAAAGAAAACCCCCAAATTATGTAACCAAGTCACACCATTTACCACAATTCTAAATCCAAATATTCTCTTAATTTTTTTAATTGTTTGTCTGGTTCTGCTCAAATTTTACTCAAATTTTATAAATATTTAACAAATATTTACAGTCTGTCACCAGGTAAACTGCGTCCTATGTCTGAACACAATCACCCGAGAAAGATAAGAGTCCCCCGAGACAGCGCTATGTTTTGGACCAAAATTTCCTTTCAGGATCCTGGTTCAGGGAGTTCCACAAAAAGTCACATTTAACTTCTTTAGACTTTGTAAATAGCTTAATCCCTTCTTCAGGTACTGACCTGCTTCTCCTACAGGGTATTTGGTTTCAAAGCTACTACTGATTACATTACCTTTTGTTCCATACAGTATAAAGAATGACTTTTTCATTTATTTATGTATTTAGACAGTTTTGTATACCACCACATTCTTCAATCAAAGTGGTCACAACACAATTGGGGGATACATTTAACACGAGGGGATATGAGACACATACACTAATACTTACAGGGAACATGGGCAATGGAGGGTTAAGTGGCTTGCCCAAGACCAAAAGGAGCACCTGTGGGACTAAAGTAAAGTTATTAAAATGCTTATTCTCCAGGACCAAGCAGGAAGTCAGTCCTCACATATGGGTGATGTTGGCGCCGACGGAGCCCTCGCGGAGCAATTTCCCCAGCTTTCAAAGAAAGCCTTTGGGAATTGCAGCGCGCATGCGCGGTCCCCTTCCCGCCCAAGGGTGCCATCTTGCTCAGTCTTCTTTTTTCCGCGGAGCCCTACAGACGCTGTTTGTGATCGCCGCTGAAAAAGTTGATTTTATTTGTTTTTCTTTTCTCGGTTCGACGCCGGATCCTTTTCCCACCCGGACCCGATACACCGGTATCGAGTCCGTTCATAATTTTTTCGGTTTTTGTCCTTCGTGACTAGCGTTCGCGCCACTGGCAGCCCTGTCTTTTGACCTCGCAGGGGCCCTTTTTCCCCCGATGGCTGCCAGCGGGTTTAAAAAGTGTGATCGGTGTAAGAAACTTGTGTCTCTTACCGACACACACGACTGCTGCCTCCGCTGCCTCGGACCCGATCATGACCCGATGATCTGTGGTCCGTGTGGCAAGATGTCCTCTAAAGCGTTGAGTCGGCAGCAACAAAAAGAAAGAATCTTCTCTGACTCCGGTCCTGAGCATCGTCGGAGTTCCTCTGAGCGGGGGTCTCCTGTCCGGGAACATCATCGGCAGAAGAAACCCGCGAGGGCGGCATCGGTGGACGCTCCTGGTTCCACGAGGGCCAGGTCGCATAGCCCCGATAGCCGTCCCAGGTCCTCGGAGTCGGAGAGGCCTTCGAAACATCCTCGTCTCGAGATGGAGTCTCCTAGACACGTGAGTACTGTAGTCCTCATGGACTCACCTCCGAAGGAGCCGACGCCGGGCCCGATGCCGTCGGGGCCCGAGTCGGGGGCTGCTGGGTCTCCTGAGCTCGGACTCAGGTTGACAGCCTTGGAGAGCAGTTTGGCTGCCTTCATGGACCAGCAGCGGGCATTGATCGCTGGCCTCGCCGGTGCATCTGCCCTGGCCGCCGGGACTTCGACGTCCAAGTCGACCCCGGAGACCGAGCCGATCCTCGAGTCCATGCGAGCTCGAGTCGATCCTCGGTCGCGGTCTCCCTCGGCCTCCCGTTCGAGACTGAGGTCGTCGACGCCGACACCCTCGGCGTCGGGGCGGAGGGCATCAGTGCCCGCCCGACTGGAGCCGCTCGATTCCTCCTCCGAGGAGTCAGCCTGGGAAACGGAGGACGAAGAGTCCCCTGGTACTTTTCGGACTCGGTGCGTCCCATCGGACTCGCCTGAGTCCGAACCTCAGAGATGGTCCCCCCCGGAGGACACCCGGTTCTCGGACTTCATGCGGGATATGGCCAAGGCCTTGGCATTCCCCGCGGATCCCGAGGAGGAGCCTCGAGCCGAAGAGCTCGATGCCCTCCAGTATGACTATCCCCCGAAGGAGGCCTTTACTGTACCGGTTCCTCCGATGCTGGAGCGACTTCTCTTCCGCATGTGGGAGAGCCCGGCATCGGCGCCGGTGTTAAGCAAGCGGGTCGATTCCATTTATCGAGTCCGCAAGAGCCCCGGGTTCCAAAAGGCACAACTACCGCACCATTCCATGGTGGTGGAATCGGCCATGCATCGACTCAAGAGTCAGAAGATGCACTCCTTGGTGCCTCCCGGCCGGGAGGCCCGGAACCTGGATGCCCTCGGTAGGAAGTGCTTCCAGGGCTTTATGCTTGCTTGTCGAGTCCAGACCTACCAGCTGTATATGGGCATGTATCTCCGGGACCTGGCAAAAGAAATTGCCGGGTTCTCTGCTGGTCTCTCCGAGGAACCTTTGCAGAGGTTCCAGGCCTTGTCCACTGGCATTCGAGTGTGCTCGAAGTTTATCTCTCGGGCAGCCTACGATGGCTTCGAAGCATCGGCTCGAGTAGCCGGAGCCGGTATCGGTGCCCGCCGACAGGCTTGGCTTCAGTCATCCGACCTCGAGCCATGGGTACAGGACAAGTTGGTCGATGTCCCCTGCAGAGGTGAAAACCTCTTTGGCAAGCCCATGGCTGAAAAGGCTGCACAGATCGAGACCGAGACTCTGACCAGGACTCGGCTGTCCAGAAAAACCTCTGCCCCTTCTCAGAAGAAGAAGGGCTCGGGTAAAAAGCCCTTTTACCCGAGGAAGGCGGCTGCCTATAAACACTACCCTCATTATCAGGCCTCAGCAGCTCCCCAACAGGGTCAGCAGGCCAAGGGACGGGGTAATGGGTCCCGTAGGCAGCAGGCCCCCAAGCCCACAACACCGGCCCCTGCTCAGCAGGGTGGGGTTTTTTGACTCCATCAGCATAGCCTCTTCCCCTCTGCTGGTTTCTCTCAGCACAGGAGGCCGGCTGGTCCACTTTGCCCACAGGTGGTCAGCCATCACATCAGATACCTGGGTGCTTCATATAGTTCAAAAAGGCTATCTTCTTCACTTTAACCAGGTACCTCCCTCCTACTTTCCAGGGGAGCCTCCAAGACTCCCTCTGCACAGGGACTTACTCCTTCAGGAGTTGGCAAGTCGTCTTCAGGAACAGGCTGTGGACCCGGTGCCCCACCACCTGAGAGGTCAAGGCTTTTATTCCAGGTACTTTCTGATACCAAAATGAACAGGAGGCCTCAGGCCCATCCTGGACTTGCGAAACCTCAACAAGTTCCTGGCCAGGGAAAAGTTCAAGATGCTTACCCTTGGAATCCTGCTGCCCTACCTCCAGCAGGGAGACTGGCTATGCTCTTTGGATCTAAAGGATGCCTATACTCACATCCTTATTCATCCAGACCACAGACAATATCTCAGGTTTGTTGTGGGAGGAAATCATTACCAGTACAGAGTACTGCCCTTTGGCCTATCCTCCGCCCCCAGGGTGTTCACCAAATGCCTAGCAGTGGTGGCGGCCTATCTAAGACTTCAAGGCCTCTTTGTATTTCCATACCTGGACGACTGGCTCATCAGGGCCCAGTCTTCCCAAGAGGCCACTCAGGCCACTCATCGCACTGTGACTCTACTCCAGCACTTGGGATTTGTCATAAACTTCGCAAAGTCCACTTTGCTCCCCTCTCAAAATCTCGAATTCATCGGCGCAAGGTTGAACACACTTCAGGCGCGGGCCTTCCTGCCTCTAGACAGGGCACACAGGCTCATGGATCTAGCCAGCCACTTTCGCAGCAATTCCCTGGTCTCTGCCAGGCAATTTCTGAGACTGCTCGGCCATATGGCTTCCACGGTCCATGTAACCCCCAATGCCCGCCTGAACATGCGACCTGCTCAATGGTGCCTTCGCACTCAATGGCATCAGGCCACGGGGAGCCTGGCGGACTCAGTACAGGTATCCAAACTGCTGGTCTCTTCTCTGCAGTGGTGGCTTCATCTACCAAACCTGGTGCTGGGAGTGGATGTTCAATCTCCTCCGCCTTCTCAGGTGCTGACAACCGATGCTTCTCTCCTAGGTTGGGGAGCACATTGCCAAGGGACATGTACTCAAGGCCTCTGGACTCCTTGGGAGTCTGCTCAGCAGATAAACTTCCTGGAGCTCAGAGCCATCCGCCTAGCTCTGAGAGCCTTCTCCCACCTCACTTCTCACCAGTCTGTGCTGGTCCAGATGGACAATCAAGTTGCAATGTTCTACGTGAACAAACAAGGAGGTACAGGCTCCTTCCTTCTCTGTCAGGAGGCACGGAGACTGTGCTCTTGGGCCGTCCTTCACGGAATTCTGCTCAAAGCTGTCTATCTCCCAGGTCAAGAAAATTATCTGGCAGACAGGCTGAGCAGGATCCTCCAACCTCACGAGTGGAGATTGGATCCGTTGGTGGTTCAGCAGATCTTTCTCAAGTGGAGCCTCCCCACCATGGATCTATTTGCCAGTCCCCTGAACCGGCAGCTTCCCAAATTCTGCTCTCGACAACCGCGAGTGGCGGCGGATGCTTTCCTGATTCCATGGTCCACAGGCCTCTTATATGCCTTTCCTCCCATGCCACTGGTGTCTTGGACGCTCTTCAAAGTTCTCAGAGACAGAACCTCGATGATCCTAGTAGCTCCCCGGTGGCCGAGACAACCCTGGTTCCCGCTTCTAATGCAGCTGGCGGTGGACACTCCTCTTCCTCTGGGGTTTCAATCCGATCTCCTGTCACAGGATCAGGGGACTTTCCTACACTCCAACCTCCGGTCCCTTCATCTGATGGCCTGGCTGCTGAAAGGGTAGTCCTTGCTCCCCTCCTGCTGCCTCGTGAGGTGGAAGAGGTCATCTTGGCCTCCAAGCAGCCCTCCACCCGGAAGTCCTACGCTCTTAAGTGGCATAGGTTCTCCGTGTGGTGTGCTCAGCAGTCTGAGAATCCCTTCTCCTGCTTGGTGGCAGTAGTCTTGCAATATTTGCTTTACCTCTCCAATCTGGGCCTTAAGTCCAACTCTGTCAGAGTCCACCTCAGTGCTCTCTCTGCGCATCACGCACCGGTGGATAGCAGGCCTCTTTCCAACCACCCTTTGGTGGCTCGTTTTCTCCGAGGCCGCCTCCTCCTTAAGCCTCCTTTGCGCCCACCAGCCCCTGAATGGGATCTGAATGTGGTCTTGCAGCGGATTACCTGTCCGCCCTTTGAACCTATGGCTACCTGCCCTCTTCGTTTTCTTTCCTGGAAAACCTTGTTTTTGGTAGCCCTTACCTCTGCTAGGCGCGTTAGTGAACTACAGGCCCTAGTGTCTGATCCTCCTTACACTAGGTTCTATAGGAATAGGGTAGTCTTACGGACTCACCCTAAGTTTCTTCCTAAAGTGGTTTCTCCTTTTCATCTCAACCAGGATGTGGTTCTTCCAACCTTCTTTCCCAGGCCGCACTCCAGCCGGGCTGAGATGGTCCTGCATACCCTGGACTGTAGGAGGGCCTTGTCCTTCTACCTTGACCGTACGCGGGAGCATAGGAGGGCTGTTCAGCTCTTCGTTTCTTTTGACCCCAATAAGTTGGGGCTACCTGTCTCCAAGCGTACTTTGTCCATATGGGTTGCTGACTGTATCGCTTGGGCTTATGGGGCAGCCGGCCTCTCGTTGGAGGGTCGTGTCACGTCACGGCTCATCGTGTTAGGGCGAAGGCTGCGTCAGTGGCTCATTTCCGCTCTGTTCCGTTGGCAGACATCTGCCGGGCCGCTACTTGGTCTTCAAGCCAGACTTTTGCGGCCCATTACTGCCTGGAAAGGGAGTCCCACAGGGACAGTGCTTTCGGTCAGGCAGTCCTCCATAATCTCTTTGAGGTTTAGGCAACTCCTATCCTCCGGCCCTGGTGTTGGGCTACCGGTCGGGGGCGTTTTCAGAGAAGATTCCTTCCTTCTGTGCTACTGAGCTAGAGGGAGCTCATTTTTCCGCTTGAGGTCTCTGGTAGCCTTAAGCTAGGGAGTCCCAAATGTGAGGACTGACTTCCTGCATGGTCCTGGAGAAAGAGTAGTTACTTACCTGTAACAGGTGTTCTCCAGGAGCAGCAGGAATCAGTCCTCACAACCCTCCCTCCTCCCCTTGGAGTTGCAGTCCTATCATTTCGTTTTTGCTAATTTTTTTTTGCTGTCTTTTAGCTATGTCATCAGACTGAGCAAGATGGCACCCTTGGGCGGGAAGGGGACCGCGCATGCGTGCTGCAATTCCCAAAGGCTTTCTTTGAAAGCTGGGGAAATTGCTCTGCGAGGGCTCCGTCGGCGCCGACGTCACCCATATGTGAGGACTGATTCCTGCTGCTCCTGGAGAACACCTGTTACAGGTGAGTAACTACTCTATCCCAGAAAACTATTCCTAAAACAAGTACGTATGGTTATGTCACGATGTAAAATAAATGCAGCTTACTTAAACAGTAATGGTTAAAATCAATTTACTAGGCAAGTAATGTATATTTTGATTTCCAGTTAAGCTTGGTAGGTAGATGTAGTAGTAAATGATTCTATGTGTTTTTCCAAGTGATTTAATTTTTAGTTATGTATGTTTTTTCTTTTTCTTTCAGGTTTATTTAAAGGAGATAATGCCTATACAAAATTTGAAAACTAATATTCAGATCTATGCAAACTACTAAGAAATCTGACGGCCTGTATCAGATAAACGGAGTGTTGCAATTTTGTGGATTTATCTATTTCCAGACCCTTAGAAAATCTAGTTACAAAATAACTATGAAATTCTCTCTTTAAAAAAACCATAAAACATAAATACAAAATATAGCCCTTAATAAAAAAAATGTTTTAAACTGAACTGTATAACATGAATTATTCTAAATAATATAATTGAACTAATACTAGCAAGTGTAAAAACCTGAAAATGTTTGTCGCTGGCATGCAGTTACTTCTCATATGTATGTTTTTGTCACTTTCATTTGTCTTCTAACTAACCTTTTTCTTTGCCTTCCAACCTTTCCGCATCACCTAGCCACACATGACTAGCCTTCTCTTTATATCTCTACTTGGGAAACAAAAACATCAATCTTGCCCTCTTAGAGATGAAGATATGTGGATGTGGTTGTTCTGGTTAAAAGGAGTTGATAACACTAAAGTAGCCAGTGTTAATTTGGTTAGGAAGATTCAGAAGTCATGACAATACACTGAAAAACATGCATGTGCAGTTCAGTTATACTTTATTTTAGAAAGGCTGTTAAGCCACGCAACGTTTTGAAGACATAACTAGGGTTAAATTATCAGCCTTTTCCCTTCCACGTTTTTTGTAAGATTTTTATAAGGTGATGTGCAGCTTTTTAAGAATTTAATGAGATGACAGATTTGATATGTTAAAATGCAACACTTTTGTATAAAGTCTCCCTGTTTAAATTTTTCATACTCAGCCAATAGATGTAGGATGTTGTAATTTGAGTCTTACAGATCACAAGTGAAAATGTGAAAAAAACTTTATTATGGTTTTCCTTTTCCTTATAAAGCAAAGGTTAAGAGGGAAACAATATTTAGTAACTACTTTTACACTTTATAGTACATATGTTTGAAAACTGATTTTTGATTGCTTTGTAACCTAAATTATTTTTCCAGTTCTTTCTCCTGATATACAGACTTGCACTCAGACAACTATTTTGTCTTTAGGGGCTTTGAGGTGTCTAGCGAATTAAACAAAACTGTTAACCGAGCCATAGAAAGTAACTTACAGAAATATCTAAGCTAAATGTATAGTTCAAATGGCAACTGAAAAATCAAGACCACTGTGTGTAGCAATTCTAGACTTTCTGAGCTGGTGAGAGTCCATCTTCTCTCTAAAATAAAAAAAAAAGACCTGTAAATCATTTTAATGTACAGTATGTCAGACATTTATTTTAATTTCTCTGCTCAAGACTATCATGCAAAAAAGTGAGACTGGCTACCTTAATATCCATTGGGACCAATTATTTTACCTTGATAAATATCAGGATTTTGCTTATTGCACGCAAGTTTTTCATATTCATTTGCTGTGAATTCATCTGTCTGTACAATATATTTTGTTACAGATTCTATCTTGAATTATTCTTTGTACAGATTTCCCAAATGCTTTTTTACATTTTCTACAGTGCCTTTTCAAATGCAGAATTATTGCAAGGGTTGTTTAAAACAAAATGCCATTATGTTATGGCGTGTGAACAAATATCAGAACTAATTTTATTGCTCTAAGGCTTGTTGCTACTGTGGGCTGTTTAGAGTAAAACAGAGCAGACTCTCAGAATCCACAATAAGATATTACTGTGGAATTTATAATCACAAGGTTACCAAAGAAAAGCCTTGCCGTCACTGGTTAAGAAATTGCATTAATGTTGCTGTATCCCTGTGGTAAAGTGTACATATAACAAAATTATATCTAATATGTAGTGTTGAATATTTACAAATCTATGCATGATCTTTAAATGTGTAGAACTTTTCATGCAACTGTGAATTTGCTGCATTTCTTTCAGTTGTGACTACTTGCAATGATGTATATGTATTTTCAGTAGCTCTTGCTCATACTTAATAAAAAGATGTTATATGTAACCCGTGATTTTTTTGGTAGTACAAAACAGTATGTTGTAGAAAATAAAAGCTTTCTCACCCTCCCATAGTGTAGGGAATGGCAATATTTTAGCTTCCTGGTGTAAGGGTACGTTGTGACCAATGTTCCCTCTAATTTTCTGTAGGCTGTGTGCGCATAAAATATCAGCTGTGTGCAGCTTTTGAAGGAAGGTTAAATTTTTGTGCGCCACATAACGACACTCGGAGTTATATACTTTAAAATTTGACTACACATCAGAATACAGTATGTACACCACTTTGATTGCACTAGAAAATATTGTAGAACTTGTGAAAACCGTAAATACACAACAACTTTTAAATTTTAAGACGTCTATGTTGTTTTCTATCTGAATCAGAACCGTAATTTTTGTGCGCTGTGTTATAAAGTATGTGCGCTCGCTCGGCAAAGTGTGTGCACGCGCACACGCGCACAGCTTAGAGGGAACAGTGGTTGTGACCCTGTGATGGTCTCTCTACCCTTTTTTGTTTTGGGTTACTATTGTTTTTCAGTTATCTTTTATTGTGGTATTTATAAAGGGCTTTGGATGAATCTCTCAGGAGTGTGGTATTTAAAAGTTTCTGGTAAATCTGCAAGATTTATTTTATTCATAGATAACACACTTTAAAATCATTTTTCTCATGAGAGCTAATGTATACAAAGAACTAAACCTTTGCCATGCATGCATCAATATAAATCTGGTGTGGTTTTCAGAAAAACTGTCATCTTTCTTACCCTTGACAGAGATTGATGCTTTCCAAAACAAATTTATTTAATTTAGTTTTTCTTGTGTTCTGTCTTCTGATCATTTTCTTTCTGGTAAAATTTAGTGCATTTCCACCATTGACCTGGGTTGGTTTATTTATTTATTTGACAGACTTTTTTTAATACCTCTTTATCTGGGTTGTTGGGATAATAGCTATTTGTATGACAAAACCATTCATTACTGTTTCGAAGTTGTCCCTAATTCTTAATCTACAAGCAATTTGTGTCACTGAAGTAGGTAAACCAATAGATGGGCGGACAAGATAGGCAGTATAGTCTTTATCTGCTGTCATTTTCTATGTTTTTTATGTAAAAACCCTGGACCTGTAAATGAACTGCAGGATATGTTAAGTGTATTAAGCATCCCTATCTATCTAGCTAAAAGTGACTTTTTCTTTTTTAAAATTTTATATTGATATAATTTTAACAATACATTTCAAGACTACCTTTATGAGAAAATATTAAATACACTGTTTTAGACACACAATTAAAATAAGAAAACTCTTCTCATGCAGTTCACAATAGTATACTTCCTGTAATGAGGAGGTGGGTATGAAGAAATGAACATAGGAGATATTAAGAAACCGCATTACAAAAGAAAAAAATATCAAGCGTGGTCAGCATTATTGACACCCCTTGCATTTTAGGAATGTTGTGTACAATATCTTGAGAAATAATTGGAAATATTCAGACTGTATGTCATATTTTAATAGTATGTTTAAAGGTATTCAACAAAAAAAAAGATAACTCTGAAATTTAGACATAGTAATTTCTGAGAAAAAAACCCAAAATATGACCTGGACAGGATTAATGGCACCCTTCACTAATATTTGGTTGCACAACCCTTGGCAGTGATGTCTATAAGTTTCGTACATCTGTCTGCTGGTAGTTTCTCCTACTCTTCAACTGCAATTTGTTCCAGCTCATGAATGTTTCCAGGATTCCTTTTATCAATGGCAGATTCCAGCTCTCTCCAAAGGTTTTCGATTGGATTGAGATCAGGACTCATTGTTGGATGGTTTAAAACAGCCCATTTTTTCCTTTGTAACCATTATTTCTCCAGGACCAAGCAGGAAGTCAGTCCTCACATATGGGTGACGTCGACGGAGCCCCCATGCGGAGCATTTCCCCAGCTTTCAAAGAAAGCCTTTGGGAATGCAGGCACGCATGCGCGGTCCCCTTCCCGCCCAAAGGTGCCATCTTGCTCAGTCTTCTTTTTTCTGCGGAGCCCTTTGGATGCCTGTCCTTGTCACCCGTGAAAAAAGTTGATTTTTCTGCGTTGGGTCGAGTTTTTTCTTCGGTTCGACGTCTGTTCCTTTCCCGCCTGGACTCGGTATACCGGTGCCGAGCCCGGATCTCTTTTTTTGGTTTTTGTCCTTAGATACTGTGTTCGCGCCTTTTTTTCTTTTCCCTGGCAGCCCAATTTTTTGATCTTGCAGGGACCCTTTTTCCCCCAATGGCTGCCAGTGGCTTTAAGAAGTGTGATCGGTGTAAGAAACTGATGTCTTTCACCGACACACACGACTGCTGCCTCCGGTGCCTGGGGCCAGACCATGATTCTGCGGTCTGTAGTCCCTGTGGCAAAATGTCTTCCAAGGCATTACGGAGCCGTCAGCACCAGCGTGAGAGGATCTTCTCCGAATCTGCCTCTGGACGGGTCCAGACATCGTCAGAGGCCTCGACGTCTCGGGAGTCTGACCCTGAGCATTGTCGGGGCTCCTCTGAAAGGGAGTCCCCCTCGAGGGAGCACCGAAGGAAGAAGAAACCCGCGAGGGCGGCATTGGTGGACGCTCTTGGCTCCTCGAGGGCCAGGTCGCATAGCCCCGATCGCCGTCCCGGGTCTTCAGAGTCGGAGAGGCCTGCAAAGCATCCTCATGTAGAGTCGGAGGCCCCGAGTCACATGAGTACTGTAGTCCTCATGGACTCTCCTCCAGGGGAGCCGACGTCGGGCCCGACGCCGTCGGGGCCCCGAGTCGGAGGCTGCTGGGTCTCCTGAGCTCGGACTCAGTTTGATGGCCTTGGAGAGCAGATTGTCTGCCTTCATGGAGCAGCAGCGGGTGCTGATCGCCGGTCTCACCGGCGCATCTGCCCCGACCACCGGGACATCGACGTCCAAGTCTACCCCGGAGGCCGAGCCAATCCTCAAGACCATGCAAACTCGAGTCGATCCTTGGCCGAGGTCACCCTCAGCCTGCCGTTCGGGACTGAGGTCGTCGACGCCGGATCCCTCGGCATCGGGGCGGATGGCGTCAGTGCCCGTCCACTCGGAGCTGCTCGATTCCTCCTCAGAGGAATAGGCGTGGGAAACGGAGGAGGAGGAGTCCCCTGATACCTTCCGGACTCGGTGCGTCCCTTCGGACTCACCGGGTTCCGAGCCTCGAACCAGATACCCTCCGGAGGATACCAGGTTCTCGGATTTCGTGAGGGACATGGCCAAGGCATTGGCATTCCCTGCGGACCCCGAGGAGGAACCTCGAGCCGAGGAGCTCGAGGCTCTGCAGTATGACTCTCCTCCCAAGGAGGCCTTTACTGTCCCGGTTCCTCCGATGCTGGAGCGGTTACTCTTCCACATGTGGGAGGCGCCGGCCTTGATGCCGGTTCTAAGCAAGCGGGTCGATTCCATCTATCGAGTCCGCAAGAGCCCCGGGTTTCAAAAGGCACAGCTACCGCACCATTCCATGGTTGTGGAATCGGCCATGCATCGCCTGAAGAGTCAGAAGATGCACTCTTCGGTGCCTCCCAGCAGGGAAGCCCGGAACCTGGATGCCCTCGGTAGAAAGTGCTTCCAGGGCTCTATGCTTGCTTGCCATGTCCAGACCTACCAGCTGTACATGGGCATGTACCTTCGAGACCTGGCAAAGGAGATTGCTGTGTTCTCTGCTGGTTTTTCTGAGGAACCTTTGCAGAGGTTCAAGGCCTTGTCTTCTGGTATTCGAGAGTGCTCGAAGTTTGTCTCGAGCAGCCTACGATGGATTTGAGGCTTCGGCCCGGGTAGCAGGGGCCAGCATCGGTGCTCGCTGCCAGGCCTGGCTACAATCCTTGGACCTCGAGCCGTGGGTACAGGACAAGTTGGTCGATGTCCCTTGCTGAGGTGAAAACCTCTTTGGCAAGCCCATTGCCGAAAAGGCTGCAGAACTCGAGACCGAGACTCTTACCCGGACCAGGCTGTCCAGGAAGACCTCTGCCCCTTCTCAGAAGAAGAAGGGCTCGGGGAAAAAAGACCTTTTATCCGAGGAAGACCACTGCCTACAAAACCTACCCTCACTACCAGGCCTCTGCAGCTCCCCAACAGGGCCAGCAGGCCAAGGGGCAGGGTCATGGGCCCCGTAGGCAGAAGGCCCCCAAGCCTCCTACTCTGGCTCCTGCTCAGCAGGGAGGGGGTTTTTGACTATGCCAGCATAGCCTCTTCTCCTCTCCAGGGCACAGGAGGTCGGCTGACCCTGTACGCAGACAGGTGGCCAGCCATCACAGGGGATACTTGGATGTTAAGCATCATCGAAAGGGGCTATCTGCTCCACTTCACCCAGATACCCCCCTCCTATTTTCCAGGGGAGCCTCCAAGACCCCCTCTGCACAGATACTTACTTACTCCTTCAGGAGTGGAAGGTCTACTGAGGGACCAGGCGGTGGAACCGGTGCTTCACCACCTGGAAGGGCAAGGCTTCTACTCCAGGTACTTCCTGGTACCAAAAAGAACAGGCCTCAGACTCATCCTCGACCTGAGAAATCTGAACAAGTTTCTGGAGAGGGAAAAGTTCAGGATGCTTACCCTTAGGATCTTACTGCCCTAACTCCAGCAGGGAGATTGGCTATGCTCCTTAGACCTGAATTATGCTTATACTCACATCCTCATCCATCCAAGTCACAGACAGTTCCTCAGATTTGTGGTGGGAGGAAAGCACTTCCAGTACAGAGTGCTCCTTTTGGCCTCACCTTCGCCCCCAGGGTTTTTACAAAATGCCTGGCGGTAGTTGCGGCCTACCTCAGGAACCAGGGGATCTTTGTGTTCCCTTACCTGGCAGGGGCTAGTCTCCACAAGAGGCCAGGCAGGCCACCTGCAGAACCATATCCCTGCTTCAGCACCTGGGGTTCGTTATAAACTTCCTAAAGTCCACTTTGGTCCCCTCACAGGATGTGGAATTCATAGGGGCAAGGTTGGATACCATCCATGCAAAGGCCTATTTGCCTGTGGACAGAGCTCACAGGCTGATAAAGTTGACCGCCAGTTTCGGGCGAACTCTCTGGTCTCGGCCAGACACTTCCTCCGGCTCTTAGGTCACATGGCTTCCACAGTGCATGTCACCCCACATGCCCGGCTACACATGAGGCCAGCTCAGTGGCACCTCAGGGCGCAGTGTCTGCAGGCCACAGGGAAATTGTCAGACAGAATAAAGGTGTCCAAACTCTTGGTGGACTCCTTACGCTGGTGGAGGCATCTCCCAAATCTGGTCGGGGGTGTTCTTTTTCAGGCCTCCCCACACACTCAGGTACTGACAACCGATGCTTCCCTGCAGGGCTGGGGGGCTCACTGCCAGGGAGCCTGCACCCAAGGCTTGTGGTCTTCGTGGGAGGCTGCCCAGCAGATCAACCTGTTGGAATTGAGGGCCATTCGACTAGCCTTACGGACTTTCTCTCAGATCCTGTCTCACCAGTCTGTCCTAGTTCAGACGGACAACCAGGTGGCTATGTTTTACGTCAACAAGCAGGGCGGCACAGGATCCAGACTTCTGTGCCTGGAAGCACAAGCTCTCTGCTCCTTGGCTGTCACTCAGGGCATGACCCTCAGGGCAGTCAACCTCCCAGGCCAGGAAAACTACCTGGCGGACAGAATCAGCAGATTCCTGCAGCCTCACGTGTGGCAGTTGGATCCTGTGGTAGTTCAACGGATCTTTCTGAAGTGGGGTCTTCCGACCATGGATCTTTTTGCCAGTCCGCTAAACAGGCAACTACCCAGGTTCTGTTCCAGGCAACCGCATCCCTTGAGAACAGCGTCAGATGCATTCCTGATCCCCTGGTCAAAGAGCCTGCTGTATGCCTTTCCTCCCACACCTCTGGTGGCCCGGACTCTATTCAAAATCCAGCAGGACCGAGCCAAGGTGATCCTGATAGCCCCCAGGTGGCCCAGGCAGCCGTGGTTCCCTCTTCTGCAGTTGGCAGTGGATGCTCCACTTCCTCTGGGGTTGCAACCCGACCTTCTGACTCAGGATCAGGGGTCCCTCTTGCATCCCAGCCTCAAATCCCTCAATTTGATGGCCTGGCTGCTGAAAGGCTAGTCCTTGCCCCCTTGCTCCTGTCAAGGCAGGTTGAAGAGGTGGTGTTGGCCTCCAGGAAGCATTCCACTAGGAAGGCCTATGCTCTGAAGTGGCGTAGGTTCTCTACTTGGTGTTCTCAACAGCAAGAGGACCCCTTCTCCTGCTCTGTCCAGGTGGTGCTGCAATACTTGCTCCACCTTTCCAACCTAGGACTTCAGTCCAACTCTGTCTGGGTTCACCTCAGTGCCCTCTCAGCTCACCACTCACCGGTGGATGGACAGTCTCTCTCAGGCCACCCTCTGGTGTCTCGCTTTCTCAGAGGCCTGCTTCTGCTTAAGCCTCCTATTCGTCCACCGGCCACTGAGTGGGATCTCAGTGTGGTCTTGCAGCAACTGACTTGCCCACCTTTTGAGCCGATGGCAACCTGCCATTTACTCTCCTGGAAGGTGTTGTTCCTTGTGGCACTCACCTCGGCTAGGCGGGTGAGTGAGCTTCAAGCCCTGGTCTCGGATAGGCTGTATACCAGGTTCTATAGGAACAGGGTAGTCTTGCGGACTCATCCTAAGTTCCTTCCAAAGGTAGTGTTCTCCTTCCACCTCAACCAGGAGGTGGTACTTCCGACGTTCTTTCCCAGGCCGCACGCCAGTAGGGCAGAGACTGTCTTGCATACCCTGGATTGTAGAAGGGCGCTGCCTTTTTACCTTGAACGTACGCAGGGGCATAGAAGGGCTTCTCAACTCATTTCCTTTGACCCTAATAAATTGGGGTTGCCTGTCACTAAGCGTACATTGTCCATTTGGGTGGCAGACTGTATCGCCTGGGCGTACAGGGCAGCCGGCCTCTCCCTGGAGGGTCGAGTAAAGGCCCACCGGGTCAGGGCGAAGGCCGCATCAGTAGCTCACTTCCATTCTGTTCCGTTGGCAGACATCTGCCGGGCCGCTACTTGGTCTTCATGCCAGACTTTTGCGGACCACTACTGCCTCGAGAGGGAGTCCCATAGGGACAGTGATTTCGGGCAAGCGGTGCTCTGTAATCTCTTTGAGGTTTAGTTAACTCCTATCCTCCGGCCCTGGTGTTGGGCTACCGTTCAGATGTGGTCTCGGAGAAGATTCTCTCGCTGTTGCTGAGACTCTAGAGGGAGCTCTATTTTTCAGCCTGGGTTCCTGGTAGCCCAGAGCTAGGGAGTCACCCATATGTGAGGACTGACTTCCTGCTTGGTCCTGGAGAAAGAGTAGTTACTCACCTGTAACAGGTGTTCTCCAGGAGCAGCAGGAATCAGTTCTCACGACCCTCCCTCTTCCCCTTGGAGTTGCAGTTGTACATAGTTCATTTTCTTTTGTGCTGTCTTTTAGCTATGTCATTAAACTGAGCAAGATGGCACCTTTGGGCGGGAAGGGGACCGCGCATGCGTGCCTGCATTGCCAAAGGCTTACTTTGAAAGCTGGGGAAATGCTCCGCATGGGGGCTCCGTCGACGCCAATGTCACCCATATGTGAGGACTGATTCCTGCTGCTCCTGGAGGACACCTGTTACAGGTGAGTAACTACTCTTTTTGTACATTTGGATGTATGTTTTGGGTCATTGTCCTGCTGGAAGACCCATTACCTTTGACTCGAACCTGGCTTTCTGACACTAGGTTGCACATTTCAGTCTAAAATACCTTGGTAGTTCTCAGACTTTGTGATTCCTTTAATATGTTCCATGCCTCTAGTTCCTGAAGCAGCAAAAGAGCCCCACAACATTATGGAACCACCACCATATTTAACTGTAGGAAGGGTGGGGGGGTTTTCTTATAAGCTTCATTTCTTTGCCTGTAAATGTATCATTGGTCTGCATTGTAAAAGAGCTCAAATTTGGTTTCATCTGTCCACAGAACATCTTCCAAGAAGGATTGTGGTTGTTTCAAGGTGGGTTTGGGCATAGATCAGGTTTGCCTTTTTATGTCTGTCTTTGAGCAATGGAGTCCTCCTTGGCCTTCACCCATGAAGACATCCTTTGCATGACGTATGGCGTAGTTAGAAACCACCACTCCAGACTGCTCCAGGTCAACCTTAAGTTCTTTGGATGTTCTATATGGTGTTTTCCAACAGTTTGCAGTAACATTTGAAGACTTATTTGATTAATTTTCTTCTTCCAACCACATCCTGGGAGGTTCTTGACAGTTCTATGAGCAGAAAACATCTTAATAACATTGTGAACTGTAGAATCCCAAGATATTTGGGGATGGTCTTGAACCTATTTGAAGTTTGGTGATAATGGTTTTTATGACTGTCTTAGGCAGCTCTCTTGTCTTTACCATTGTAAAAATGAAACAAGTAGTGAATGTGGCCATTTTAAACATTAGAGTCATGATTAATTGGTTGATAAGTCATGTAAGTTCTGACAGTTGGTCACAGGTGCATCTACTTTTACAGCAGTGGGAATGTGGTGGTTCTGTATAGACTGATTTGAATTGTTTGCCAATAATTAATCATGTCCTGGCAGTGTCCCAGTTTTTATACGATTTCCTTTTTTAATTGGTCTTGTTTTATTTGGTCCTTTTTTTGTGTCAAATATATGTGCATATATAGTCCAAAGCCATTTCACTAGTCACTTTTTTTTAGGAGATATTGGACATTAAGGGGTATGTTTACTAAACTGTCTTAACGTGCGCTCGGCGATAATGTGCAGGATGCCTTAAAAGGAGTGGGCGTTCCGGTCTAAATGTAGCAATCGGGGATTATCACGCGATAATGTGCGCAGCACATGTTATCGCGCGATAGAGGGAGCTGTGCACGTTAACGCGCGGTAACCTTAAGTAGGCGCGCTGAACTGCAAATACAGCAGCAGAGGTGTAGCACAATGATTAATACACTGACTGACTGGTACAGGGGTCATGAGTTCAATCCCCCCAGTGGGCTTAATGAATAAGGCTGTCTGAGGCATTACCCTTTTCTCCAGGACCAAGCAGGAAGTCAGTCCTCACATATGGGTGACATCGACGCCGATGGAGCCCCTGCGGAGCATTTCCCCAGCTTTCTATGAAAGCCTTTGGGAATACTGCACGCATGCGCGGTCCCCTTCCCACCTAAAGGTGCCATCTTGCTCAGTCTCTCTTTTTCCATGGAGCCCGTCGGACGTGTGTCCTAGTTCACCTGGAAAACAGATTTTTTTCTTCAAATCCCTGCGATTTCTTTGCGGTTTCTTCTCCGGTTTGATGCCGGTTCCCCTTCCCGCTGGGTTCGGTACACCGGTATCGAGCCCAATCTTATTTTTTCGGTTTTTGCCCTTCGTGGCTGGCGTTCGCGCCCTTTTTTCTTTTTCCCTGGAAGGCCGGTCCTTTGACCTCACAGGGACTCTTTTCCCCGATGGCCTCCAGTGGTTTTAAGAAGTGTGATTGGTGCAAGAAATTAATGTCTCTCACCGACACACACGACTGCTGCCTTCGGTGCCTCGGTCCTGATCATGATCCTAAGATCTGTGAACCGTGTGGCAAAATGTCCACTAAGGCACTGCGAAGTCGTCAGCACCAAAAGGAAAGGCTTTTCTCTGATTCGGCCTCCGGCCGGGCCCGGACCTCATCTGAGGCCTCGACATCTCGGGATTCTGACCCCGAGCATCGTCGGGGTTCCTTGGAGAGGGGGTCCCCCGAGCGGGAGCGAAAGAGGAAGAAGCCGCTCGTGAGGGTGGTGTCGGAGGAGGTCCCTAGCTCCTCGAGGGCTAGGTCTCGGACCCCCGACCGCCGTCCCGGGCCCGTGGAACAGGAGAAGCCGTCAAAAGTACCTCGTGTGGAGCCGGAGTCTGCTGGACACGTAAGTCCTGTTGTCCTCGAGGACTCTCCTCCCAGGGAGCCGACGTCGGGCCCAGTGCCACCGGGGCCCGAGTCGGTGGCTGCTGAGTCTCCTGAGCTGAGTCTCAGGCTGACAGCCTTGGAGTGCAGACTGTCTGCCTTCATGGATCAGCAGCGGGTGCTGATGGCCAGCCTCGCTGGCGCATCTGCCCCAACCACCGGGACGTCAAAGTCGACCCCAGAGACCGAGCCGATACTCGAGACCATGAAGGCTCGAGGTCGTCCTCGGTCGCGGTCACCCTTGACCTCCCAGTCGGGACCGAGGGTGTAGACGCCGGTGCCTTCGGCGTCGGGGCGGGTGCTGCCAGGCCCTGTGCAGTCGGAGCCCGACTTCTCTTCGGACGAGTCCGCCTGGGAGACAGAGGACGAGGAGTCCCCCAATACCTTCAAGACTTGGTGCATCCCGTCAGACTCGCCGCAATCTGAGCCCCGGAGTAGATCCCCTCCGGAGGATACCCGGTTCTCGGAGTTTGTCCGGGATATGGCCACTGCTTTGGCGATCCCGGCGGACCCCGAGGAGGAGCCTCGAGCCAAAGAGCTCGAGGCCCTCCAGTATGACTCTCCTCCGAAGGAGGCCTTTACTGTCCTGGTTCCTCAGATGCTGGAACGGCTCCGGCTCCTCTTCCGGAGGTGGGAGGCACCGGCCTCGGCGCCAGTTCTAAGCAAGCGGGTTGATTCCATTTATCAACTCCGTAAGAGCTCTGGTTTTCAGAAGGCACAGCTACCACACCATTCCATGGTGGTGGAATTGGCCATGCATCGTCTGAAAAGCCAGAAGATGCACTCCGCGGTGCCCCCCGTCCGGGAGGCCTGGAACCTGGATGCGTGTGGTAGAAAGTGCTTCCAGGGCTCGATGCTTGCTTGCCGTGTCCAGTCTTACTAGCTGTACATGGGCATGTACTTGCGGGACCTGGCAAATGAGCTTGCCGGGTTCTCTGCTGGTCTCTCCGGGGAACCTTTGCAGAGGTTCAAGTCCTTGTCTTCGGGGATCCGGGAATGCTCTATGTTCATGTCCCGAGCAGCCTACAATGGCTTCGAGGCCTCGGCCCGTGTTGCGCAGCCGGCATCGCGGCTCGACGCCAGGCATGGCTGCAGTCATCGGACCTCGAGCCATGGGTTCAAGACAAGTTGGTCGATGTCCCTTGCCGAGGTGAGAACCTTTTTGGCAAGCCCATGGCCGAGAAGGCTGCTGAGCTCGAGACTGAGCACCTCACGAGGACAAGGCTGTCTAGAAAGACTTCTGCCCCTTCACATAAGAAGAAGGACTCGGGTAAGAAGTCCTTTTACCCAAGGAAGACGACTGCCTACAAACAGTTCCCACCTTACCAGGCCTCCCCCGCTCCCCCATAGGGTCAGCAGGCCAAGGGACAGGGACATGGGCTCCATAGGCAGAAGGCCTCCAAGCCTCAGCCTCCTGCTCCCACTCAGCAGGGTGGGGGTTTTTGACTCCCAAGGCATAGCCTCTCCGTCTCTGCTGTCCCATCCCTGTACAGGAGGTCGACTAACCCTGTTTGCCCACTGGTGGCCACCCATTACAGGAGACAATTGGGTCTTAAGCATAGTCCACAAGAGCTACATGCTTCATTTTCATCAGTTACCTCCTCCCTACTTTCCAGGAGAGCCTCCAAGGCCTCCTCTCCATACAGCCCTTCTCCTGCAGGAGCTTCAAGGTCTGTTGCGAGACAAGGCGGTGGAGCGTGTGCCTCCCCACCTACAAGGTCACGGTTTCTACTCCAGGTACTTCCTAGTACCGAAGAGGACAGGGGACCTCAGGCCTATTCTCGACCTCAGGAATCTCAACAAGTTCCTAGAGAAGGAAAAGTTCAAGATGCTTACTCTTGGAACACTTCTGACCTACCTCCAGCAGGGAGATTGGCTATGCTCTTTAGATCTAAAAGATGCGTACACTCACATCCTCATTCACCCAGACAACAGAATGTACCTCAGGTTCATTGTGGGAGGAAACCATTATCAGTACAGAGTGCTGCCATTTGGCCTCACCTCCACTCCCAGGTTCTTTACCAAATACCTGGCAGTGGTGGCGGCCTACTTAAGGAATCAGGGTATCTTTGTCTTCCCCTATCTGGAAGACTGGCTCATCAGGGGTCAGACGTGCCAGGAGGCCAGGCAAGTCACTCTCCGGACGATTTCTCTACTCCAACACCTGGGTTTTGTCATAACTTCACAAAGTCCACTTTGCTCCCCTCCCAAAACTTGGAGTTCATAGGGGCAAGGCTAGACTCTCTGCAGGCAAAAGCTTTATTGCCAGAGGACAGAGCCCAAAGACTGTGATAACCTTGGCAAACCATTTTCTCAGCAGGTCACTGGTCTCCGCCAGGCTCTGCCTGAGGCTTCTTGCCCACATGGCTTCGACAGTACATGTGACTCCCAATGCCAGGCTTCATATGAGGCCTGCGCAATGGTGCCTCAGAACTCAGTGGTCGCAGGCTACAGGGAGCCTCAGAGACAGAGTAAGGGTGTCCAGACCATTCCTGCAGTCCCTACGTTGGTGGCTGCAACCCCCCAACTTACTGAAAGGGATGCCTTTTCAGCCACCTGGGTTCACAGTGGTATTGACCACCGATGCCTCCCTGCAGGGCTGGGGAGCACACTGGGCAAGTGCACCCAGGGCCTGTGGTCCCCCTGGGAGGCCAAGCAGCAAATCAATCTACTGGAACTGCGGGCTATTCGTTTAGCCCTCAAGACTTTCTCTCAAACCCTGGCCAACCAGTCTGTCTTAGTACAAACAGACAATCGGGTAGCCATGTTTTATGTGAACAAACAGGGGGGCACTGGGTCCAGGCTCCTTTGTCAGGAGGCGCAGGACCTTTGCTTGTTGAGCTCAGGCGCAACATGTTTCTCAGGGCGGTTTATCTTCCTGGCCAGGAAAATTACCTGGCAGACAGGTTGAGCAGGATTCTGCAGCCCCACGAATGGCAACTCCATCCCTTGGTGGTTCAGAAGATTTTCCTAAAATGGGGACTTCCATCCATAGATCTGTTTGCCAGTCCCCTGAACGGACAGCTGCCCAGGTTCTGCTCCAGGCAACCACATCCTCTGCGGCTAGCAGCGGATGCTTTTCTGATTTCCTGGTCCCAGGGCCTCCTGTATGCGTTTCCTCCCACGCCTCTGGTGGCCCGAACCCTGTTCAAGATCCTACTAGGCAAGGCCTCGGTCATTCTGGTAGCTCCCAGGTGGCCGAGGCAACCTTGGTTCCCACTTCTGCTTCAACTAGCAGTGGACACTCCACTTCCTCTGGGGTTGCAGCCCGACCTTCTCTCTCAGGACCAGGGGTCTCTTCTGCACCCCAATCTCAAATCTCTCAATTTGATGGCCTGGAAGCTGCAAGGGTAGATTTGGCTCCCTGGGGCCTCCCTCAGGAAGTTGAGGAGGTCGTCCTGGCCTCTAGGAAGCAGTCCACTAGAAAAACCTATGCCCTGAAGAGGTTTTCTGTGTGGTGTCAGCTGCGTACGGAAGATCCTTTCTCCTGTTCTGTACCTATGGTGCTTCAGTACCTGCTGCACTTATCCAATCAGGGCCTTAAGTCCAATTCTGTTCGGGTCCACCTCTCAGCTCTAGCAGCTCACCACTCACTGGTGGAAGGACACTCTTTGTCGGTTCACCCCTTGGTGTCCCGGTTCCTCAGAGGTTTGCTCTTGCTCAAGCCTCCTGTCTGTCCTCCAGCCCCTGAGTGGGAGTTGAATGTGGTCTTGCAACAACTGACTCGCCCACCCTTTGTGCCGATGGCTACTTGTCCTCTCTGCTTCCTTTCCTGGAAGACACTCTTCCTGGTAGCCTTAACCTTGGCCAGACGAGTGAGTGAGCTTCAGGCCCTGGTCTGTGACAGGCCTTACACCCGATTCTATAGGAACAGGGTAGTCCTTACGACTCATCCAAAGTTCCTCCCAAAGGTTGTCTCCTCTTTCCACCTCAACCAGGAGGTGGTTCTTCCAACGTTCTTCCCTAGGCCTCATGCAAGCCAGGATGAGGTGGTCCTGCATACCCTGGACTGTAGGAGGGCCTTATCCTTCTACCTTGACCGTGCGCAGGGGCATAGAAGGGCTGCCCAGCTCTTCATATCTTTTGACCCTAATAATTTGGGGTTAGCTGTGTCCAAGCGTACCTTGTCCATTTGGGTGGCTGACTGTATCACCTGGGCTTACAAGGCGGCTGACCTTCCCTTGCAGGGTCGAGTCACGGCCCATCGTGTCAGGGCAATGGCTGCCTCAGTAGCTCATTTCCGCGCTGTACCGTTGGCAGACATCTGCAGGGCTGCGACTTGTTCTTCAAGCCAGACTTTTGCGGCCCATTACTGCCTGGAGAGGGAGTCCTGTAGGGACAGTGCTTTTGGCCAGGCAGTACTCCGGAATCTCTTTGAGGTTTAGGCAACTCCTGCCCTCCAGCCCTCCGTTGGGCTACCGGTGGAGGTTCTTTCAGTGAAAAGCCTTTCTTTGATACTGGGACTAGAGGGAGTTCTCTTGTTCAGCCTGGGTTCCCTGGTAGCCCAGAGCTAGGGAGTCACCCATATGGGAGGACTGACTTCCTGCTTGGTTCTGGAGAAAGAGTAGTTACTCATCTGTAACAGGTGTTCTCCAGGAGCAGCAGGAATCAGTCCTCACAACCCTCCCTCCTCCCCTGGGAGTTGCAGTTGTACATAGCACACAAAAATGTAAAATAAACTGGTTTTTAGCTATGTCATTTGACTGAGCAAGATGGCACCTTTAGGCGGGAAGGGGACCGCGCATGCATTCAGTATTCCCAAAGGCTTTCATAGAAAGCTGGGGAAATGCTCCGCAGGGGCTCCATCGGCGTCAATGTCACCCATATGTGAGGACTGATTCCTGCTGCTCCTGGAGAACACCTGTTACAGGTGAGTAACTACTCTTACTTTAAACCAGTGCTGTCAGAGGCAATTTCTTTTTTACTTCCAATTAGTGCTGCCAGCAAACACATCCTCACAGTGCTGTAGCCTAAGGCGCCACATAAGGCGCCCTATAAGGCACCCCAAAGGGCCCATTATAAAGGTGCTTTATGGGGCACCTTATGAGGCACCTTAAGGTTGCAGCACTGTGAGTGTGTTTTTACTAGCAGCACTAATTTAAATTAAAAAAGGAAAATGCCTCAGACAGCCCTATCAAATGACCCCACTGTGGGATCAAACCCATGACCTCTGACTCCACAGGCAGTGAAGTAACCAGTGGGCTATAGCTACTAACAAACCCCTGGCTGGCTACAGAAGGACTGCAGGTCACCACACAAACTGTCTACTGTGGTTACCAGGATAGGGTTAACCCACCCGTACCCATGATGCGCTGCAAATGCAAATCAGCAGTCTACAGATTGATTACAAGATGGGGTATGCACCCCCACGGCACCTCAGCCTGGTAGGGGGAACTGACCGTGTGTGTTACTGGCACAGAGTAGCTACAGACCTTCACATTGTGCGGGTACTGTGCTCACCCTGAGGGTGAGGTGGGGTGCCCAGCACCAGGTCCACAGCACCTTTCATGGCTGAAATAGGCCATGCTGCAGGTCCCCATCAGTGCCAGTGTGTGTGATAGGTAGTTCCTGCAGACACACCTAGGATACATATCTGTCCATCTGCATTTCTCAGTCACATCTAGCCCTTATGGGCTATGATGCACCCAGAATAGTGCATATCCTGTGTTGGTGCCATGGTCACATGATGTAGGTGAAGGGGGGGTATTTGGACCCATAGGCAGATTATGTACTACCACCACCACCACCACCCAACCTGCCCCCTGTGGCTCAGGGTGGGAAACAGGATCTCCCACCAACATCCACATTCTACCTCCCTGCAATGGTGGCAGTGGAGGGGGCCATCAACCCCAGGCCTGCTGGGGAGCAGACACCCTACAGGGCAGTCAATGCAGATCTGTACACATCCATAAGGCAATGGCAGGCAGACAGGCCTGGAAATGCTCAGCTGGAGCAAAAGCAAATGCTCCTGTGGCTGTGCTGCTGAAGGGAGGGGGTGACTGATACTGGGGCTGACTGATACTGGGGTGACTGATACTGGGGTTGATACTGGGGAAGGGAGCTGGGACTGGCAATGGGCTGATATTGGGACTGGGGAAAACCTTCAATGGGCTGATACCAGTCTGGGGGGCTGGGACTGGAAACTGGATGATACGGAGGCTGGTGGGACTAGAAGTTGGCTGATATTGGACCTGGGGAGCTGCAAATGGGCTGATACTATACTAGGTTTGGAGAGATGGGACTGGAATAGGGCTGGGCCTAGAAGGGAGCTAATTCTGGTGCTGAGGTCTTGGGACTGAAATGGGGCTGATGCTGGCAAAGGCTAAGGTCAGAGTAGGAAAATGAGGAGGAAGGTTCTTTGCTTTGATAGCTGCTTCTCTTCTGTCCGCGGGGGATCATATCCCCCGCGGGCAGCTTACTGCCTGCCATCTGCAATCATTGCAAAGACCCTTCTTGTCTGCCCGCAAGGATTATGGGCAGATAAGAAGGGTCTTTGCAATGATAGTGGCTGGAAGGCAGCAGTCTGCCCATGGGGATCCCCCCCCCCCCCCCCCCGTGAGCAGAAGAAAAAACATGATCACAGCAAAGATCCTCCATGTTTGCAAACAGGAAGGATCTCACTCATGGGGTGGGGCTTGGACAGAGTTAGGGCGGAGCTTGGAGCAGTGTTTGGGCCTCCTCCCCCCCCCCAAAACAACAAAAAAAAAGCCCTTCTGCTGCCTCTGAAGAAAGGTACAAAAGTGTCTGTTTTTAGGGAATGATATGACAGCCTTGAAAATATTCAGGTCTTATATCTCATTACAGGAGGAAATGCATTTCTGTTTCTATTTTTTCCTGTGTTTCACAGTTTGTCTGATTTTGGAGTTTTCCCATTTCAATTTTTGTCTTTTGTAATTTCTTTCTTTAATTGTAAATGGTCTGTGTTTTCCATGTGCAGCTGAGATAAGGGAGTCTGTTAATATGTAGGTTTTCTCTAGGAATCTGTAATAGTTCAGCTTGTTCTCTCTTCCAACTGGGAATTATTGGTGTTGTAGAATATTTGCAGTGCTGATTTTCCACATGTAGGGTTGGTGCTATTTGAGTTCTGGATGCTGGTATTTCATGTTTTTTTTGCCAGGATTTTGTGTTATCATGCACAATGTCTAGCTGAGAAGGGAGATAGTGGTGATGTCACTGATGTGAGACTAAGAATCTGTTGTTGGGAGAGTTTTATTGGTGAATCTGGGTATGTTCCATATGAATGAATAATTATGCCCTATCAGACTGATATTAACATAAGAATATAAGATATGCCATACTGGGTCAGACCAAGGTCCATCAAGCCCAGTATCCTGTTTCCAACAGTGGCCAATCTAGGTCATACGTACCTAGCAGTTTTCCCAAAAGACACAAGTTCCACAATGCTTGTATTGGGTCAAGCATTGACATCCTGGGTCCTTTCTTAATAATGGTTTATGGACTTTTCCTCCAGGAACTTGTCCAAACCTTTTTTAAACCCAGCTACACTAACAGCCTTTACTACATCCTCCGGTAACAAATTCCAGAGTTTGATTAAACGTTGAGTGAAAAAATATTTTCTCTTATTTGTCTTAAATAGTTTACCCTGGAGCTTGACTGCAGTTTGATCGGAGGTGTGCTGAGCCCCATCCATCGGGCCGAGAGACTGCTGGGACTGCTTTTGTGCTGCCGACGCTGGTATTACCTGGCTCCTATCAGGCAGGCACGCCTGAGGCAGCCTGCTCCTGGTGGGGCTTCTTTTTGGCTATAAGATCTTTGCCCCTTTTCTCCGCGACCGCAGAGCGCGGCCGTGGGGCGTGGTTCGAAGGGGCATTTTCAAAGTGGCAGGACCTGCCCCTTTGACGCCCCTTTGACTTCCCTTTGACTTCACTGCGGCACTTCGGTGCTGTAAGTTTCGTTTTGCTATCAGTGTTAGTACAGGCTTAATGATAAGGTTTGTTTAGTTTTGTGCTTTCATTTGCTAAGTTGGCTTTATTTGTATTGCTGGTTTATATATTTGTACTATGGGCAAACGGAAGGCCAAAGTATATAGCAGACCCCAGACTGCCAATACCAGGGGTGTAAAACTGGTCGGCCCTCTGGATAAACATTTTGCCCCTCTTTAGCGCAATCCTCTCCCGACGGCGCTTCTTTGAGCCCTGACGGGATATCTCCTCCACCTTGTCCTATCTCTGGTTTATCAGTTGCTTCTAGGGAGCCCTCTGAGATAGAAAGGAAAGTAAATGTTGTGGTTAAACTCCCTACTCCAGTTCAGTTTGTAACTCTTGGAAGTTCGTCAGAGCTCCCGACGTTACTTCCTGATGCAGAAGTTACCTTGAAAGATGTTTGGGGGGCTTTACAGTGTATTGATACTAAAGTGTCTTCCTCTTTAAGTTCCTTACGTACTTTTTCTCAGGAAGCTGCTGTTTCCTTGCAGCAACTTGAGAAAGTATCTTTGATGGATATGGCTTTTGTTAAATTAGAATCTCAAGTTCTTCCACTTTATTCAACTAATGTTGCTGGAATTAAAGATTCTTTAATATTGCATTCAGACTTGGAAGCGCTTAAATTCTATGCGTGCTTGTGATTTACGGTTTTTAAATTTTCCTCAATCTTCCCTTTTATCACCTAAGATTCTTTTGGATAATTACTTGAAAGAGATATTAGTCATATCAGACCCTATTGAAGTTTCACAAATTTACTATATTCCCTCAGGCTCCAAAAAGGTTAACCCTGCTGAGGGTAAGCTGGACGAGGTGGTTCCTTCTATGTCTAATTTAACTGCCTTTCTAGAGGATTCTCTAGATATCAGTCTACGTTCTACTTTGCTGGTCACTTTTCCATCTGTTCTGGTTAAACAGTGTATTAGAGCTTTTTTAAGGCTAAGTTGGCCACGTTTTGTGGACAGTCTGTTAATGTTTTCCCCGATGTGTCTTGTGGTACCCAACTACAATGGAGGCAATTTTTATCTTTAAAGCCTCAGGTCCTAGCTTTGGGCGCTACTTTCTTTTTAATATTTCCTTGTAAGTGTTTCATCAATTTTGATGGAGCTTCATATGTTTTTGTTGACGTGACACATCTTAAAACATTTTGTTAAATAGGCAGGGTTTAGTTAGAGAAGGCAGTGTTTGATTGTAATAGCCTCCTAGTTTCCAGAGTTTGATTACACGTTGAGTGAAAAAATATTTTCTTTTATTAGTCTTAAATAGTTTACCCTGTAGCTTCATTGCATGTCCCCTAGTCTTTCTATATTCTGATAACGTAAACAATCGATCTACGTTTACCCGTTCCACTACGTTCATTAATTTATAGACTTCTATCATATCTCCCCTCAGCCATCTCTTTTCCAGGTTAAAGAGCCCTAAACCTTTTAGCCTTTCTTCATATTTCAGTTCTTTCAACATCCTTGGATGTATACCATCTGGTCCAGGTGATTTGCTACTCTTCAGTTTATCAAATAGTTGTAATACATCTTCCCGGTGAGGCAATATTTCTTTCAATTCCTTTGCAGTTTTTATTTTATTTTAGTGACATCAAGTCAGTGTTGACTCATAGCGACCCAGCTACCTCTGGCTTTTCTTGGCAATGTATCACCAGAAGTAGATTGCCAGCCTTTTCTTCCGAGGCAAGGGAGGGTAAAGTGACTTGCCCAAGGTCACAAAGAGTGCCAGTGGGAATCAAACCCTTGATCTTCTGGTACTTCTTCATGATAATCTATTGTTTGATGAGGAATTGAAGATAATTAAGGACTTGGGCAAAGTTAAGACTTCATTGAGCAAATACAGTACAAGAACAACAAAAATGTTCTGCACAATATATAAAATATACAAAAAACTGCAGATCTTATATTCCCATCAACAAATGTGAAAACAAAAGCTAAAATAGCATCTGAAATTGCTCCTCTTCAAAGGTCTATACAATGTTATCTCTATGCCCACTTCAAATTATTATTGAAAAATTATTATAAGTGGTATTAAAATCTATTTAGTGTAGGTACCAGTCAAAGACCATTACAGTGCACAAAGCACGTACCGGTCCAGACACACCTATACGAATAAACTCATAATTTACTCCATATAGTCCTTTCTATATCTCTTTTTTTTTTGTCTCTCCTGCAGAATAGAATGTGTGTGTGTGGACGCATTCAAACTCCAGCCCCCACTGCAGGTAGGAATTGCCAAAACACCATTGCATCATGTTTGGAGGTGTTGGGCTTTGATATATGGACTCTGAAAAGCAGAGTTGAAGAAGAGTTTTTGCCATCATGGGGCAGTGTAGAAACACCCATCCCGTTGAATGTGGGTCCAATGTTTGAAATTTGGGAGCCAAGTATTATACAGCAAGCTGCTATACACATTAACTTAAGAAATTAAGAAATGCCATACTGGGTCAGACCAAGGTCCATCAAGTCCAGTATCCTGTTTCCAACAGTGGCCAATCTAGGTCACAAATACCTAGTAGTTTCCCTAAAAGACACAGGTTCCACAATGCTTGTATTGGGGCAAGCAGTGGATATTTATTTATTTATTTTATTTAACATCTCTTCTATACCGCGCTATTAAAATCAGCGCGGTGTACATTGAACAAAATATACTGCAATGCATACAGGTAACATTGAGTTTACAGAGAACAAAGGAATATATAACATGGAATAACAGGGATAACTGTGTACAGTCAACATTATACTATATATATACTTTAACTATATACAATATTTAAACTCGAATGGATATTGTGCATGTATTCATGTAGGTGGCACGGGAAAACAGCAGTAATGTGAGCTATCGTGGAGTCTAACCATTTTCTGGTTGTATTAAGGTGCTAAGGCGTTTGGTGTAAGTGGGAGGCCTGTTGGTTGTTTGAGTGTCCATGATCACTTCTGGGTAGTATTTTGTGAATAGGTGATGCTTCACGGCTTTTCGGAATTGTAATAGACTTTTGATGCCACGGATTTCATGGGGAAGTGTATTCCAGTTTAGGGGTGCGAATATTGAGAAAGCTCTGTTCGATGTAGCTTTAGTACATGATGTCATCATCTTGGGAACTATTAAAGTGTTCATAGCAGTAGACCTTCTGTTTCTATTTTCGAGGGTGTTATGGATTAGTTTGCTGATTAGTGTCGGTGGGTAGTTATTCATGGCTTTGAAGGTCAGGACTAGTGACTTATATAAGAGTCTGGCTTGCAGAGGTAGCCAGTGTAGGTCTTTCATGATAGGCGTTATGTGAGCAGATCTTGGTGACCCAGAGAGGACTCTTGCGGCTGCATTCATAGCCAGACGAAGTGGATTTAAAGTTGATTGAGAGAGCCCGTGGAGGATGATGTTCGCAAAGTCCAGATGTGGGAGGACTAATGCCTGGAAGGTTGATCGGTAGTCAGTATAGTCAAGTAGGGGGCGGAGGTGGCGTAGTGTTCTGATCTTATGATATATACACTTTGTCACATTCTTCACATGGATTGTCATATCCAGGTGTTGGTCCAATGTGATGCCGAGGTATCGGATTGTGGGTTTGGAGTCAGTTCTATGTTGTTGACCAGTAGTGACGGAGGAGGTATGAACTTACGATTCCTTGTAACAAATAGAACATCAGTTTTGCTTTGATTTATTCTTAAGTTTTGAGTCAGCAGCCATTCAGCTACTGCTCCGAAACAATTGATTATTGGTGAAAACACTGGTTGGTCAGTTTTGAACGGCATGTATATGAGGATGTCATCTGCGTATGCCAGGCATTGCACGTTGAAGGATCGGATCAATTCACATATCGGCTGCATATATATATTGAACATTAATGCCGATAGGGAGGATCCTTGTGGTACACCTTGAGACTGTAGGAATGGCTCTGAGGATTCCTGGCCTGTTTTAACTTGTTGCCACCTATTGGAAAGGTAGGATCTACACCATTCCAGTGCTGTGCTTCGAATCCCCTTCTCTATCAGACGTTGCAGCAGTATATCGTGGTTCACAGAATCGAAGGCGGCGGAAATGTCTAGAAAGATGAGGACAAATCCTTGTTTGATGCTGTTTATACCTGTGATCAGATCATTGAATAGGGTTGTAAGGATTGTGTCGACCCCATGTGCTTCTCTGAATCCATGTTGTGATTTGTCTAGTGGTGCTTCCATGTCAATATGATGTTGGATCTGTTGTTGGGCAGCTTTCTCGATGATTTTTGCAAGCTGGGGGATGCTAGAGATTGGCCTAAATGATTCAACTTTGGATGGGTCGAGCTTACTGTTTTTCAGTAGGGGCTTGATAGAGGTGTGTTTCAGACTCTGGGGGAATGAGCCTGTTAGAAAGGACTGGTTCAGTATCTTGCACAAGATTTGGCTTAGATCATGTCGCAGATCTTTGATCCAGCTGGCTGGGCATGGGTCATTAGGTGCCGTGCTAGGATTAATGGAGGCGATAATGTTCTCAATTTCACTAGTTGATATAGTATTGAAGTTGCAAAATGGAGTTATTTGATATCCTGGATCCCCTTTAATAATGGTTTATGGACCTTTCCTCCAGGAACGTTTGAGAATGTTCTGATTTCTATAAAGGATTACTATTATTTTTTTAAATTCTAAATGGTCTAGTAGTATTATATAATGGCAGATCGGGAGTTGTATGTCTTCCCACCATGGCTGCTGGTGGGCAGAGTCTTACACATTTAGGGCCTGTTATTCTGATAGCACTGGATTAGCCCTGGAGACCGTGTTTGCAGATCTGATAGATCTCTTGAATAGGCAGCCCCTGTGGTTTCCCCAAATGCTGGGTCTGCTTTGTCAAGGGTGAGTCATGATGGAGAACCCTACTGCCTTCTTGTGTATGGCTAGGCAAACGAAAGGAAAAAACTGAAGTGACGGGGATACTCTGCTTCGGTCATTGAAATTTTTCTGAAGGTCCATAAGACTTTCCCTTTGCTCGCTCTGAGTTAGACATTTCTTTGAGGTCTAGTATTTGGAGCGCTGTTTCTCCAAGAACAAGCAGGAAGTCAGTCCTCACATATAGGGTGACATCGGTGCCGACGGAGCCCTTGTGCGGAGCAAATCCCCAGCTTTCAGAGAAAGTCTTTGGGAATTGCATCACGCATGCGCTGTCCCCTTCCTGCCCAAGGGTGCCATCTTGCTCAGTCTCCTTTTTTCTGCGGAGCCCTCTGGACGTTGTCCCTGTGGAGAAAGTTTAAAAAGTTAAGAATTCTTTCTTTCCTTTACCGGATCGACACCGGTTCCTCTTCCCGCCTTCGGCTTGGTACACCGGTATTAAGTCCGGCTTGATTTTTTGGTTTTTGTCCTTCGTGTTTGGCGTTCGCGCCCTTTTTCTTTTTCACTGGCAGCCCAGGTCTTTGACCTCGCAGGAGCCCTTTTTCCCCTGATAACTGCCAGCGGATTTAAAAAATTTGATTGGTGTACAAAGTTAATGCCCCTCACCGATACGCATGACTGCTGTCTCCGGTGCCTCGGGCCCTACCACAACCCAGCGGTCTGCGGTCCGTGTAGGAAGGTGTCCTCTAAGGCCCTGAGGAGCTGCCAGCAGCAGCATGATAGGATTTTCCCTGAGTCAGTGCCTTTGCGAGCCTGGACCTCGTCTGAGGCCTCTACGTCTCGGGGGGAGCATTCTGAGCCTGAGCGTCGTAGGGGTTCCTCGGAGAGGGAGTCTCCCTCATGGGAACACTGAAGGAAGAAGAAATCCTCGAAGGTGGCATCATTGGATGTCTTGGAGCGACCTCCCGGGGTCTGTCGTGGAGTCCCGAGTGCCGGCCAGGATCCTCAGAGATGGAGCGTCCAGCGAAGATTCCTCACTGGGAGACGGATCAGCCGAGGCAGGTAACAACTGTCCTCATAGAGGACTCCCTCCGGGGGAACTGGCGTCGGGCCCGACTGTGTTGGGACCTGACCCGGTGGCTGTAGAGCCTTCTGGACTTGAGTTCAGAATGGTGGCCTTGGAGCGCAGTATGTCTGCCTTCATGGAGCAGCAGCGGACACTGATTGCCGGTCTGTCCGGTTCTTCTGCCCCAACCACCAGGCCACCGACATCGAAGTCGACCCCGGAGGCCGAGCTGATCCTTGAGGCCATTTGAGATCAAGTCGATCCTCGGCCGAGGTCCCTCTCGGCCTCCCGTTTGGGACCGAGGTCGTCGCTGCTGGACCTCCCAACGTCGGGGCGATCAGTGCCGGGGCCCTTGATGCCAGAGCCCATCGATTCCTCCTCAGAGGCATCGGGATGGGAAACGTAAGAGGAGTCCCCAGACACCTGTCAGCACAGGGACGTCCCGTCAGATTCCCCGGTGTCTGAACCTCGGAGAAGGTCCCTTCTGGAGGACACAAGGTTCTTGGACTTCATGAGGGATATGTCCAAGGCCTTGGCGTTCCCCACGGAGTCTGAGGAGGATCCTTGAGCCGACAAGCTCGAGATCCTGCAGTATGAGGCCCCCCCCCCTCGGGAGGCCCTTACTGTACTCATGCCTCCGATCCTGGAACGACTGATGCTTCACATGTGGCAGACACCAGCATCTTCGCCGGTGATCAGCAAACCGATTGACTCGATGTATCGAGTCCGCCGGAGCCCTGACTTTCAAAAGTCACAATTGCCACACAATTCCATGGTTGTGGAATCGGCCATGCGCAGGCTGAAGAGCCAGAAGACGCATTCCTCGGTGCCTCCCAGCAGGGAGACCCGCAACTTGGATACCCTCGGCAAAAAGTGCTTCCAGGGTTCAATGCTGATTTGTTGTATCCAGGCCTACCAGCTGTACATGGGCATGTACCTGAGGGACCTGGCGAAGGAACTCGCCGGGTTCATGGCTGGTCTCTCTGAGGGGCCTTTGCAGTGCTTCAGGAGCTTGTCCACTGCCATCCGTGAGTGCTCGAAGTTTATGACTCGAGCGACCTATGACGGGTTCGAGTCGACAGCCTGGGTAGCTGTGGCGGGCATCGGTGCACTCCGCCTAGCATGGCTACAGTCGTCGTACCTCAAGCAATGGGTTCAGGACAAGTTGGTCGATATCCCATTCCAAGGAGAGAACCTCTTTGGCAAACCCATGACCAACAAGTCAGCGAACTGGAGTCCGAGTACATGACGAGGACACGGCTCTCCAAGAAGACCTCTGCCCCTTCTCGCAAGAAGGGCTCAGGTAAAAAGCCCTTTTACCCATGGAAGGATGCTGCTTACTGAAGCTAGCCCCATTTTCAGGCCTCTCCGGTTCCCCAACAGGGGCAGCAGGCCAAGGGACAGGGGCATGGCCCGCATAAGCAGAAAGCCCCCAAACCCCAGGCACCGGCTCCGGCCCAGCCTGGCAGTGGCTTTTGACTCTCACATCATGGCCTCTCTCCCCGCAGTGGACAAGCAGTGCACAGGAGGCGGGCTTACCCTGTATGCCCACATGTGGACAGCCATTACCACCGTTGCCTGGGTCCTGCAGATAGCCCTGTTGTACTATCTTCTTCATCTGGCCCAGGTGCCCCCTCCTTACTTCCCGGGAGAGCCCCTCAGGTCTCCCCTTCACCGGGACCTTCTGCTGAAGGAGTTGGCGGGTCTTCTCGAGGATCAGGCGGTAGAACCAATGCCCCACCACCTATATCCCACCACCTACAGGGCAAAGGCTTCTATTCCAGGTACTTTCTGGTACCAAAGAGAACAGGAGGCCTCGGGCCCATCCTCGACCTGCGCAACTTAAACAAATTCCTAGTGAGGGAAAAGTTCAAGATGCTGTCTCTTGGAATATTGCTGCCTTACCTCTGCCAGGGAGACTGGCTATGCTCCTTAGACCTAAAGTATGCGTATACACACATCCTGATACACCCAGACCACAGGCAATATCTACGCTTTGTGGTGGGAGGCAATCACTACCAGTACAGGGTGCTACCCTTTGGCCTGGCCTCAGCCCCCAGGGTATTCACAAAGTGCCTGGTGGTGGTGGCCGCCTTTCTCAGACTTCCAGGGGTCTTTGTCTTCCCCTATCTAGATGAATGGCTCATCAGAGGCACTTCAGCCAGAGAGGTCCATCAGGCCACATCTCGCACCATCCAGGTGCTCCAGCAGCTGGGGTTTGTAATCAATTACCCCAAGTCCAGCCTTGTTCCCACTCAACAACTACAGTTCATTGGGGCCAGACTCGATACCCTTCAGGCAAGGGCCTACCTGCCGGCAGACAGGGCGAACAGGCTTCTGGCCCTGACATGTCAGATGAGTCACAGATCCATAGTGTCAGCAAGACAGTTTCTGCGCCTTCTCGGGCACATGGCGTCTATGGTCCATGTGACACCAGATGCCTGCCTCCATATGCGAACTGCTCAATGATGCCTCAGAGACCAATGGTCACAGGCCACAGGCTGCCTCAGAGACAGAGTCACAATATCCAGGCGACTAGTACGGTCCCTTGACTGTTGACTTCAGCCACTCCACTTTGGAGGCGCACGAAGATCCTAACCACGGATGCATCCCTGCTGAGCTGGGGAGCCCATTGCCAAGGGCTTTGTACTCCAGGAGTGTGCTCCCCAAACGAGAGAGCACAACAAATCAATTTCTTGACGCTCCGTGCCATCTGCCTAGCCTTAAGAGTATTCTGGCGGATCCTGGCTCACGAACCTGTCTTGGTACAGACAGACAACCAGGTGGCCATGTTCTATGTGAACAAGCAGGGTGGAAAGGGGTCCTGTCCACTATGTCAGGAAACCCTCGATCTGTGC
This sequence comes from Ichthyophis bannanicus, assembly GCA_033557465.1. NCBI lineage: Eukaryota > Metazoa > Chordata > Amphibia > Gymnophiona > Ichthyophiidae > Ichthyophis > Ichthyophis bannanicus. The sequence continues at coordinate 603,525,839 of CM066036.1, read as the reverse complement.
TAGTTTGCGACCCTGCATGGCATTCATCTGCGGGCCGTCCACCTGCTGGGCCAAGACAACTGCTTAGCTGACAGGCTAAGCAGGATGTTCCAGCCCCACAAGTGGCAGCTGGACAGGGGAGTAGTCCATTGGCTTTTTCAGACCTGGGAATGGTCAGTTATGGATTTGTTTGCGAGTCTTGTCAATCACCAGTTGCCCCGGTTCTGCTCCAGGCAGCCGCATCCACACAGGATGGCTGCCGATGCATTTCTGATATCATGGTCTGTAGGCCTCCTGTATGCGTTTCCTCCGACGCCCCTGGTGGCCAAGACTCTATTAAAGATCCTCCAGGTCAAGGTTTTGGTCATCCTGGTAACCCCGAGGTGGCCGAGGCAACCTTGGTTTCTGCTCCTACTTTAGTTAGCGGTGGAGGCCCCCATTCCCCTGGGATCCTCTCCAAGCCTCCTTCCCAGGAGGGGGGCACTCTCCTGCACCCCAACCTCAGCTCCCTCAATCTAATGGCATGGCTGATGAAAGGGTAATACACCACTCCTCCTTCCAAAGAATGTTGAAGAGGTCTTGCTGGCCTCAAGGAGGCTGTCGATTAGATGGACCTATGCCTTGAAGTGGCGTAGGTTTGTGACTTGGTGCGAGGAGCAGGGTGTGGATCCTTTCTCCTGCCAAGTTGGGGTATTTTGCAGTTCCTTCTCCACCTCTCGGATTTGGGCCTCAAGTCCAACTCCGTCAGAGTTCACCTCAGCGCCCTTACAACAAATCACTTCTCGGTGGAGGGAAAACCTCTCTCTGCCCATCCCTTGGTTTCTTGATTCTTGAGAGGCCTGCTTCTGTTAAAGCCTCCGGTTTGCCCTCCGGCAACCGAGTGGGACTTGAATATGGTTTTAGGGCAGCTTACTCGGCCACTCTTTGAGCCGATGGCAACCTGCCATCTACGCTACCTTTCTTGGAAGGTGGTTTTCTTGGTGGCACTCGCGTCAGCTTGGCAGGTGAGTGAGCTTCAGGCCCTTGTGTCAGACAGGCCTTATACTAGGTTCTATAGGAACCGGGTGGTGCTTCGCATGCACCCCAAGTTCCTTCCGAAAGTGGTCTCCTCGTTCCACCTCAACCAGGAGGTGGTGCTGCCTACCTTTTTTCCCAGGCCGCATGCCAGTCGGGCAGAGACAGTGCTGCATACCCTGGACTGTAAGAGGGCGTTGGCCTTCTATATTCAGCATACACAGCACCATAGAAGGGCTTCTCAGCTGTTCATATCCTACGATCCCAGTAAGCTGGGGATGACTGTTTCCAAGCGCACACTGTCCACCTGAGTGGACATACAGGGTAGCCGAGCTTCCGTTGGAGGGTCATGTCATGGCCCATTGGGTCAGGGCCATCAGTGGCTCATTTCCGCTCTGTTCCGTTGGCAGACATCTGCTGGCGCCTGGTCTTTGGGTCAGACTTTTGCAACCCATTATTGCCTGGATAGGGAGTCCCGTCGGGACAGTGCTTTCGGCCAGGCTGTACTCCGTAACCTTTTCGAGGTCTAGGCAACTCCTGCTCGCCGACCCTTCTGTGTCAGGCTATTGGCGTGCTACTGTCTCAGTTAGATTCCTATTGTGGCTGCTTGTGGCTCTCGTAGAGGGAGCCTATTTTTCAGCTGTGGGTTCTCGGTAGCCTATAGCTGGGGAGTCCCATATGTGAGGACTGACTTCCTGCTTGTTCCCGGAGAAAGCGTAGTTACTCACTTGTAATAAGTGTTATGCAGGGACAGCACGAATCAGTCCTCATGACCCTCCCTCCTCCCCTTGGAGTTGCAGTCCTATTATTATTTTTGTTCTTTTTAGCTATGTCATTTGACTGAGCAAGATGGCACTCTTGGGCGGGAAGGGGACCGCACATGCGTGATGCAATTCCCAAAGGCTTTCTCTGAAAGCTGGAGATTTGCTCCGCACGAGGGCTCCATCGGTGCCGACGTCACCCTATATGTGAGGACTGATTCCTGCTGTCCCCGGAGAACACCTGCTACAGGTGAGTAACTACGCTATTTCTTCTGTGAAAGCAGGCATACTGCTTATTTTGGCTTCTCTTGGATTTCCACAGGTAATATGATGAACTTTGCAGTTTTCCGGGTTATGCTGTGTTTTCATAACTGGAACCAATGTTTCAGCCACCATGCTGTGACTTTCTTCAGGGTGAAGTGGTTAGGCAGTAGATAGCTGTTCTTTTATACAGTATAGTAGTCCTCAAACCAGGTTTGTGGGATTGGAGGGGGGAAATTTGAATTTGAATTTTGGCGGAAAAGTCTATTGGAGAAAGGCTGGAGATCTCTTTTTCCATAGATCAGAAGGTTCTCTTGTGTGTTTAAAGATGCTGTCCCCATAGTGTTTCTTTAAAATGTTCTCTTGGGCTGCCACAGCTAGTATGATGAACTTTGCAGTTTTCTGGGTTATGCTGTTTTTGTAACTGGAACAAATGTTTCTCCATCTGTATATCCCATGATTTTGATGTGCTACTGTTTTGATCTTCACTGGGAGGCTGTTACATGCATCCACCACCCCTCTCCATGATATATTCTGTTGCAAAGTCTATTTCCTTTAAGCATCTTTTCATGACCTCTTGGTCTAAAATTTCCTTTCCATTGAAAATGTTGCTCTTGCATTCATGCTTTGAGATATTATACTGTCACTATGTATACATCCTTCTAGGGTCTATATGTAGACTTTTAAGGCTGATTTCATAGGGCTCAATGCACAGTGCAGCATTTTAGTAGCCCTTCCCTGGATTGCTTCTACTGTCTTCTATGACCTCTAGAACTGGGCACAATATCCAGATGAAGTCTCATTAATGACCTGCACAGAGGCATCAGCTTTTTAGATGCATTTCATATGAAAATGAAGGTGATTATTAGGACTGTTGTGTCTATCCATCTATCTTGGTCATGTATAAGGGAGGCTCTGGTTGAATGGACTTAGCTGAAATTTGTTTGGAAAGCTTGGTAGTAGTTTCACCTGGGCATCTATTGCCCTTGTATCAATGCTAGCACTGTGAAAATTTCAGCGTGGAAAGAAGAGGATGATGATGTCCTGACTCAAGCTCTGAAAGGAAGGGAGACCTTTAAGAGCCAGTGGGAGCCTCAAATCCCTGCTCATTCAAGAATTTTGAATAACTATTTTCTGCTGCACTTTGTCTACTGAATTTTAGAGAACTGTTCTTTCTGTATTTTATACTTGGCACTTTCTTTATGTGATTTTCAGTCTTCAGCAAAGTCTGTATGTATGTATAGATATATATATATATATATGCCTAGCTAAATAAATAATCAATCAACAGGAGATAAAAGTTCACCCATGAACATTTTTTGCTGGGTTTGCTTTTCCCTAGCAATACACTATAAAATGTGCCTACATTTTCCTGAGCTGCCAGCATATATCTTAGCTACTGATAATACATCTTTCTATTAATCTTTCCATCCTTCTAGCTTTCACCAATGCATTGTCCTACTACTTTGCTACATTGAGGACTCAGATAGTATTTGGAAGGGATAGGCGATGGATTTGTATTTATTTTGCTCATGCCTTTACATTTGAGTACAATACGTATTTCCCTATCCTTACAATCTATGTTTGGACCTGAGGCAATGGAGGGTTAAGCGACTCAGCCCAAAGTCGCAAGAAGCATCAGTGGAACATCTCTGGTTCTCAGACCACTGATCTAAGCACCAGGTTACTCTTCCAAGCCAATATGCTCTGAATGCTGCCTATGAGCAATTGCCCCTTTTAAGGGAACAGGATGACAAGTTAATTTTGCTTTTAAATAGTGCAGGGATTTGGAGCTAAGTCTGAGCACTGAAGGGAAGATTCCTGAATCTTTAAGTTTCCAGTGACACCAAGGGCAGGGTAACTGGTTGCAAAGCACAAATAAACTATGTAGAAAAGAACACTCAATTTGTTTTAACAAATTGTCTGTCGTCTTTTGTAAGTTCCTTACAGACACATACTGCACTTTTACCCTGTTATGCTGTTCTTAAAATTACTAATCTCAGGATTAAAATGGCTTATCCTCTGACAAAGAAATAGTGGTGATCTTCCTTGAAAAGACTAAAGAATACCAAAAGGATATCTATTTGTGCTTTATCGACTATAGCAAGGCTTTTGACTGTGTAAACCATGAGAAACTCTGGGCCACATTAAGAAAGATGGGTATACCAGAACACCTGATCGTACTCTTGCACAATCTGTACATTGATCAAGAAGCAGCAGTTTGAATGGAACAAGGAGAAACAGAATGGTTTAAAATAAGCAAAGGTGTAAGACAAGGCTGCATACTTTCCCCCTACCTGTTTAATTTATATGCAGAACAAATCATCAGAGAAGCAGGATTGTATGAAGACAACAGAGGTGTGAAGATTGGTGGAAGACTCATCAACAACCTTTGCTATGCTGATGATACCATATTACTGGCTGAAAGTGAAGATGATCTGAAACATTTGCTTCTCACAATCAAAGAACATAGTCTCAAAATGGGCCTGCACCTTAATGTAAAGAAGACAAAGATCATGACAACTGGCATAATCAACAGGTTCATCGTTGAAGGAGAAGAAATTGAAATTGTGAACAACTTTAACCTACTTGGATCAACTATCAATAAAGAAGCAACAAGCAGTCAAGAAATCAGACGACGCATTGCTCTTGGCAGAATGGCTATGAAAGACCTAGATAAGATTCTCAAGAGCAGAGATGTCTCTCTCCATACAAAGTGGTGGCAAAAAGCTGCTGCTTTTGGAAATACTGCTGCTGCCCACCTCCTTCTCTTGAAATGGAAGGGGTGGCAGCTGGGGGGAGCAGCAGCAACTGGAGGGGTAGTGAGGCTGGGGTTTCTGCATAGGGGTTACTCTGGACCAGCACCTGAATTTGAACTCACACATAAACAATATCACCAAGGTTATCTTAAAATCCGCTCCCTCCGTCATCTCAAGCCACTATTTGAACCCTCTGACTTCTGATCTGTTTTCCAAGCCCTCATTATGCCCCACTTTGACTATGCTAACATTATTCTACACGGCCTTCCTGCCCACACACTCTGTCCGTTACAAATGGCCATGAATACTGCGGCACGAACCATCTACGGGGTCTCCAAATATGAGCATGTGACATCTTTACTAATGCAGATTCACTGGCTTCCTATAGCCGGGCGCCTTAAGTTTAAAACCCTCTTAATTGCATTCAAAATCCTCCATCAACTCTCTGCAACCGCCTTAGAAGACTTCCTACACTGGACACCGGACAGCAGAATCAGGAGAACAAACATGGCAAATACCCTTGCCATTCCCACTTTAGCTAGTAATACCTCGCAATATATCCGGCACAGAGCCTTCACTTTATTTGCCCCTCAGCTCTGGAACTCCCTCCAAGCACCAATTCGGCTTATCACTGACCTATCCACCTTTAAAAAGGCAATAAAAACGTACCTTTTCCAACTATACTTCGACCATGTCACATAACCCACTACTGCCTCGCCTTTGTCGAATGCTGCTCTCTTTCCCCTAATATGGACTGTAAATAGCTTCTGTTTGTAATCACTAAACTATGTTCATTATGTTATGATGAGGTATTCTGTTCAGTTTTATTTATTTACTCTGTTATCTACTGTAAGCTATGTTACTAGTTACTTGTTTGATATAAACCCGTTCAATGCAAACATGTTCTATGTATCACGTTGTTATTCTGTAAACCGATTTGACTCTAAATAGTGCGGTATATAAAACCAAATAAATAAATAAATAGGGTGGCAGAAACCCTTGAGCCAGCCCTGGTCTTCCCCAACAGCACAACAAAGTGCCTAGAGGGTGAAGTGACTTACCCAAGGTTTGTTTATTTAGCAATGCTTATAAACCACTTTTCACCAGGTCACCAGCCCTCACTTGGTTTGCAACTTGTTGTGCTGTGAGGGCTTGTGTGCATCAGTGATGCTGAGAGCTAAACTATCGGTAGTTTAACTACTGGCAGGGTCTCCCAAGATGGACAGGTCTCAGTTGAGGTGCCAGACCAAGACAAACCACCCATCTGGACAGCAGCAGAATGGGATAGTGTTGACGGCGGAGGATCATATTTCTGTGACAACGGCAACAACACCAAACGTAAACTGCGCGGAAGAAAGGCCCAGCAATCTACTTCTGTATCTTGCCATGAAAACCCAATGGATAGTTACAACAAAACAAATTGTGCTATAGTGCTGGAAGATGAGACCCCCAGGTCGGAAGGCACTCAACTAGCTACTGGGGAAGAGCTGAAGACTTTTCAGAGTAAAGCCAGCATTTATGATGTGATTGGATCAAAGCCCTCGGGATGTCTGACTGCTGATGTAGCTGCACATGAAATGAGAGTCAGAAGCTGTAAAGATGTCTTACGCATTGGAACATGGAACGTATGAAGCATGAACCAAGGGAAATTGGAGGTGGTTAAGAATGAAATGGTACGTGTACAACTTGATCTGTTGGGTGTCAGTGAACTGAAATGGACTGGCATCGGGCACTTTGCATCAGATGATCACATGGTCTACTATGCTGGAAATGAAAGACAAAGAAGAAATGGTGTTGCATTTATAATAAAGAAGAAACTTGCAAGAACTGTAATGAAATACAATGCAATCAGCGAACACTTAATCTCTATTTGTCTACGAGGAATGCCTATCAACACAACTATAATTCAAGTATATGCCCCAACAACAGCTGCAGAAGAGAATGAACAAGTACAAGCTGAAATTGACAGAACATGCAAACAGGATATCCTGATAGTCATGGGTGACTGGAACGCAAAAGTTGGCAACAAAGAAGAAGGCAAAGTAGTTGGAAAATATGGACTTGGCAACAGAAATGAAGCTGGAGAAAGACTGATAGAATTCTGCAAGACCAACGATCTATTCATCTCAAACACCTTCTTCCATCAACACAAGCGGCGACTGTACACATGGACTTCACCCAATGGATTGTATAAAAATCAAATTGACTTCATCTGTGGAAGTCAACGATGGAAAAGTTCTATAACATCAACAAAGATAAAACCTGGAGCTGACTGTGGTACAGATCATCAACTACTAGTATGCAAACTCAAGCTAAAGTTGAAAAAGAGCAAACCACTCATGAATGCAGCAAAATATGACCTTGAGAATATACCACTGGAATTTAAAGACTGCCTGCAAAATGGATTTGCTGCTTTAAATACAAATGGCAGAGCTCTAGAAGAGCTATGGAATGACATCAAGAAGGTTGTGTTGGAAGAAAGCGAGAAGTCTCTACAAAAGGTGAAAAAGCAAAAACGGCCAAAATGGATGACGGAAGAAACTCTGAAAATTGCCCAGAAACACAGAAAAGCTAAAGCCAGAGGAGAAAGAAAGGCAATAACAGAACTCAACAGAGATTTCCAACATGCAGCAAGACAGGACAAGGAAAAGTACCACAACGACACATGCAAGGAAATAGAAGCAGAAACTATTAGAGGAAGAACAAGATCGGCTTTCCTAAAGCTACGAGAGTTAAAGAAAAAGTTCCAGCCTCGAATTGGAAGGTTACAAGATGCTCAAGGTTCTATGTTGAATGATGCTGAGAAGATCAAGAAAAGGTGGAAGGAATATACAGAATTTTTATATGATAAAGATCAAGTGGACCAACAGCCGTTTCAACCTGTACCTTATGATCGGGAAGCATCGGTGATGAAAGAAGAAATTGAAGCAGCATTGATAGCCTTATCAAAGAAAAAAGCACCAGGCATTGATAGCAATCTGATGCAGCTGTTACCGTACTTACAAGGCTCTGCCAAGAAATATGGAAGACAACATCATGGCCAACTGACTGGAAAAGATCTGTGTTTATACCAATACTAAAGAAAGGTGATCCAACTGACTGTGGAAATTATCGCACAATCGCTCTGATCCCACATGCCAGCAAAATTCTACTGAAGATTATTCAAAAAAGACTACAACCATATCTGGAACAAGAACTACCTGAAGTGCAAGCAGGGTTCAGGAAAGAGTGAGGAACGAGAGACATCATTGCGGATGTGAGATGGATCCTTGAAAAGACTAAAGAATACCAAAAGGATATCTATTTGTGCTTTATCGACTATAGCAAGGCTTTTGACTGTGTAAACCATGAGAAACTCTGGGCCACATTAAGAAGCATGGGTATACCAGAACACCTGATCGTACTCTTGCACAATCTGTACATTGATCAAGAAGCAACAGTTCGAATGGAACAAGGAGAAATAGAATGGTTTAAAATAAGCAAAGGTGTAAGATAAGGCTGCATACTTCCCCCTTACCTGTTTAATTTATATGCAGAACAAATCATCAGAGAAGCAGGATTGTATGAAGACAACAGAGGTGTGAAGATTGGTGGGAGACTCATCAACAATCTTCGCTATGCTGATGATTCTACATTACTGGCTGAAAGTGAAGATGATCTGAAACATTTGCTTCTCACAATCAAAGAACATAGTCTGAAAATGGGCCTGCACCTTAATTAAAGAAGACAAAGATCATGACAGCTGGCATAATCAACAGGTTCATCGTTGAAGGAGAAGAAATTGAAATCGTGAACAACTTTAACCTACTTGGATCAACTATCAATAAAGAAGCAACAAGCAGTCAAGAAATCAGACGACGCATTGCTCTTGGCAGAATGTCTATGAAAAATCTAGATAAGATTCTCAAGAGCAGAGATGTCTCTCTCCATACAAAAATTTGACTTGTTCAAGCCATGGTATTTTTAATAACATCATATGGATGTGAAAGCTGGACAGTGAAAAAGATAGACAGGAAGAAAATTGATGCCTTTGAATTATGGTGCTGGCGGCGAATACTGTGTATACCATGGACTGCCTGAAGAACAAACCAGTCAGTACTAGAGGAGATCTTTAGAAGCTCAGATGACAAGACTTCGACTTTCATACTTTGGACACATCATGCGAAGAGAGAGATCATTGGAGAAAGACATCATGCTTGGCAAGATAGAAGGTCAACGCAAAAGAGGAAGGCCAGAAATGAGATGGATCAATACAATAACAGCAGCTATGGGTACCAGTCTGTCAACAATGAGCCACCTAACTCAAGACCGAACACAATTTAGGATAGCTATCCAGAGGGTCGCCATGAGTCGACTCCGACTCAACGGCACTCAACAACAACAACAACCACTTTTCACCAGGTCAAAGCGGTGTACATTCAGGTATGGTATATATTTCTCTTGTTCCCGAAGGGCTCACAATCTATATGTTGTACCTGAGGCAACAGAGGATTAAGTGGTTTGCCCGAGGCCATAAAGGGTGCCTGTGGGATTAGAAATCCCAGTCCCTCCAGCCTGAGGCAACTTGCACAAACCACTAGGCCACTCCTCCCAAGGTTACAAGAAGAGTTGTTAGGATTTGAACCCTGGATTCCCTGATTGTCACTATGCCACTTTAACAATTAAAGCTATTCCAAACATTGATGTTTATAACTCCCTCCAGACAAAAATCATTTCAAAAAAATATTAAATTACTAAATACGGCAAAAAATGGGACAAACATAAAAGAACATTGTAACAAGCTGGTACCAGTTATTACACCTAAAATAGTAAACATTTAAAAATGCAAATAAATTATCCCAAAAGTCTTCAATATCAAAATAAATGTCTATTATTTTTTTTACTTCCCAGCATTTGTCTATAGCTGTCTCTTATCCCTAGTCTTCAACTGTTTCCCTTTCCCCTTTCTCCACTCCTCTCTGTGCCTCTCACTCTCTCTACAGCAGTCCCTGTCTCTGAGGCTTCAACAAGATCAGCTTCTCTTTTGATAGGGACTCTCAGGAAACAAAAAATTGACAGGATTGTTGAGTGCGTTAAAGTGAAAAAGGAGAACTTAAAATGTCTAGTAATTGCAACTGAAAAAATTTGGAACCAAAATACTATTTTCAATACAATATAAAAAGAAAATTCTTGAAAATACCAGAGAGTTCAACATGTGGGCTTATTGGTGATATAAACATCTACCTGCCTAAACTATTTACGCCATCATCACCCTCAATTGGTGTATACCGAATAAAGGTGCTATCCAATGTTATATTAAACTCACTAAATTCGGTAACGCCACTACAATATATCACCCATACTGGATATAAATGTTCAAACAATGATATAACTGGTGGCAGCAAAAAACTGGAAGAACAAAGTTGGCAATCACTTAGCTTCATAACGCAGTGTCAGCTCCATCACCTGCTGTCTTACTACAACAAAGCTAACACCTTGTAATGAAGATGTGTGGTTTATTTACAAGCAAAGCAAGGATACTTATTCAGAAAGGCAAGTAATTCTCTTAGTTACACATGAGTAGTTAGAAAAGATAACTAGAAAGCAATTATTTACAGGAGACTAATACATCACCGATAGGTTTTTTTTTTTTTTTTTTTTATTATATTCTCTTATATACTGCGCTATTCTACATCAGTGTGGTTTACATTGAACAAACTGAAATTACATTGAACAGGGCATTATAACTTGGAGATAACTATTTTACAGGGAACATGGGCTATGGAGGGTTAAGTGGCTTGCCCAAGACCACAAGGAGCACCTGTGGGACTAGAAACCCCAGTCCTTCCGGACCAAGGTTGCTGTCCTCTAGTGGGATTTGAACCCCCGACCTTCCGGCCTGAAGTACCTTGTCCCAACCACTAGGCCACTCCTCCACTCCACTTATGAGAGTTATGAGATAGTGCAGCTATTTACTGGAGAATAATACTTCACCAAACTGTATCATCGCAGCCCTTTAAAACATCAGCTGGGAGAGAGCACAGTGAAGGCTGGAGAAAAGTCTGGGATTCTTCATGCGTTGGCATGCGCCTAGCCAAGCAGATCTACTCTCTCTCTGTTCTGGATTTTCTCTCTCTTTTTATATGCTGTAACAAATCTGTTGCAGCTAGCTCTCACACATGAGCTTTTCCCTACAGATATTCTCCACCCCATACACCTTTGCTAACAGTAATTTGACCAGTCCTTCTCCAGCCTTTGTTTGCTCCCAGCCTTTGGTATCCAGGCAGGCATCTGACAATGCTCACCCCCCATGATTTTAGAAGCTCAAAACGTCTACAATTACAATTGATGCATATCTTGTTTACATTTGCTTTCTCATCAATTGATCTACATCTGCTAAGAGAATTGTTCGAAGGCCAGGAGAAGAATTCTGTCTCCCTCTTTGATCTGTGAGCATCCCAGATAAGACATTCTCCCTCTCTGGTTTTCCAGCATCCCTAGGACATTTGCATTTGTTAGGAGAAGAACTCCTCCCTGGTCTTTCAGTATCCCTCAGGCTAGATGTATAAGCAGTTTCTCACCAGACTGCAAATATAGCTTTGGTCTCTGGGCTAGCAAGCTGGCTCAGCATGATTTCTCATATGCATAATGGCTCAAAAGTACAATTTCCTTGCAAAGTTCAATATTCCTTGCTGATCCATATAAATCTTTAATTAGTAATACATTCCACCCGTGGATCAGTAAGGATATTGTACGTAAGCAGTGGCTGAACTGCCTTTGTAATTCATTTGGAAATACAATAATAATAACATGGGATAAAACATAGTGGATAATATTAAGGTAAATGCTTGAGGGGACAAGAAGTCACGGTATAAATTAGGTGATATTTTTCCAAGATAGGGAGGAGTGGCTCAGTGGTTGGGACAGGTTACCTCAGGCCGGAGGGCCGGGGGTTCAATTCCCGCATGGGGACAAGTAACCTCAGGCTGAAGGGACTGGGGTCTCTAGTACCATGGCTGCTCCTTGTGGCCTTGGGCAAGCCACTTAACCCTCCATTGCCTCAGGTACACTTAGATTGTGAGCCCTGCGGGGACAAAGGAATAAAAAGTACCTGTTAGTATACATGTAAACTGCTCTGATGCAAAGGGCGGTATATCAAATGCCTAAACCATAACCATCTAATATACCATGCCCACCAGCATTACAATTTCCAAAGCCAAATGGCTTGTGGATCTCAGTTACTTTTATCAGTTCCCCATGCAGTGGGGGACTCATTTCACCTGCATATTCAGAACTTTTTCTACTGTATATCTGCCCCATGGATTTTGATCTACTAGTTATATATTGAGGGTAGTGGAGCAAGTGGTGAGGGATTAACAACCTCAATCATATTGCAACTACTTCTCCCTCCACCAGCTATGAATCTGGTCTTGGATAGTTTACCCAAACGTTTACACTATTGACCACCCGTGGATTCAAAAAGCAGTATGAGCAGGAGAAAGAGAAACCACAGCAATAACTGAGATCTGGGGAACAGGTGAAACAAGCAATTGGGCACATAACTTTCAGCAGAAAAAATCTGAGATTCTAGAATTAGTTACTTTCCAACTTAATTGGTATAGTTTGTGATAATAAAAGGATAACAATACATAAGACAAAAAATCATTCACAAAAGCCCCCATCAGTCCAATAGTCCTCTTCCTATTTTCAGATAATTTGGTCCTGCTTCTCAGCAGTTCTTCAGGACTTTGTAGTGTGCTTCACCTTTCTCTGAAGTTTAAGTTTGGTTACTCTCAAAAGTTGAACCTCTCATTCTCATAGGCGGATATCTTGGCCCTTTTTTCAATGTGACACACTGATCCAGGTAGGGACTCCTTCACACATTTCTGCGGTGTGTAGTTCGGCGTTCTTGAGATGGTCTGTTCCATCTGGATTCTGGCCAATTCCCTCTGCTGGAATCTCTGGATTGCAATTGGTGACATGGCTCCAGGCCTCATTCAGAAGAGCAGCACCAATATTAAATGAAAAGACTAAAATATTCTAGATTAGATTTCACAATGAGATAAACTTAATTTCATCCATATTTACTAAGATCATATCCTATAAATATTGCTTTATAAACTTTCAATGGTCTACCAGTAACTATCTCGTATGGTGTCAATCTTGTCTCACAGTTTGATTAACTCCTTGTCTCTCTATCACTGGAGATTCATTTGCTGGTAGGAAATATTCCATTATGCCATTGACTGATCTTTACATGTTTACAGATCAGACAAGTTGCACACACATGTTCTGCAATTTTGGCAAGTTTTAGAATTATACCAATTTGTGAGAATTTGTCATCAAATCATCCCCCTTTGTCTCTGCATGCCTGGCCAGGACATACAGAGGAAAAGTGAGGCAAAAAAGCATCTGGAAGTACCACATGGCCAGTGTGGGTTTTCCAAAGCTCATCAGCATGCAAGGTGCACCTAGCCTGTTTCCAGGTGTCTATTTCCAATTGTTGAATATGTGCTGGGGCTTAGATGAATTCCTAAATTGAAGATTCTGGAGATGGCATAGTTGAATAAAGTGCTCATCATTTTTTGTTTACATATTCATTAAGCAGATAGTCACTTTAAATTACCTTCATCAGTTTAATTTCCATCAGAGTTCTTCTTAATATCGCACTTCACCCCTCACAACACTTTTTCATCACCTGCATCATTCCACCAACTACATACATAGGTCCTTTTCATGTTTTTTATACCATACTAATGTATCCTTATTTGGCAAGGCTGCTAAAAATATCAAACAATTGTTAAAAACTTAGTATTGGTGTAAACAAATGGTAGGCATAAAATATAAATTTAGATTCTTCTCAATAAGCATAACAGTATGAGTAAACAGTGTCCCTTTCCCACTAACTTAATTGGTATAGTTTGTGATAAGGAAGCCTGTAGTGAGCTTATGGAAATAGGAGAAACTAATGATTTTGCTTTTAAGAAAAGTGACATCCCTGCAGTGCACAGGTTTCAGCTTTTGCCTAGAGAAAGCAAGCACAGAGAAAATGAACCTAGGCTGCCATACCCAAGCTCTGCTGACGTAGTTGCAGGCTTGGAAGATAATTGCAAGCACCTGTCCAGAGAGTGAGAGACACTGCCCGGGAAGCAAGGATATAAACCTTGGCTAGAGAGAGAGAGAAGAGAAGGAGAGAAGAGAGCCTGGGAGGAGAGAGACCAGGAGAGGAGTGCTCAGAGAGAGAGAGCAGAGAAGGCTTCAAACCCCAGTTCCTGATCAGAAGGTTCAGAGAGTTCAGAGGTGGGAGTCCAGGACTCAGCACAAGAGTCAAAAGAGCCAAGCCTGGAACAGGGAGCCGTGGCAGAGCTCCAGGAAGGAACTCAAGCAAGTGAACCAGGGACTGTTTCCCTGAAGCTGGAGGGAGACTGGTGAACACAGCCAGAGAGAAGTGTCCACAGCCTCAGGTACAATTTATCCTTACCGGATAGAGCTGTGCTCAAGAGAGACACAGGGATCCTCAGAGAGATTTTACCCTGAGACGTACGTTAAAAGCTCAGAGCAGGGCATTGCATTACCGAAGCTGGAGGAAATGCAGGTAGACCTTATTGAGCAAGATTCATTGGCTCCAGAAGTACTCATGGACTGTACACTATGTCAAGCTGATAGCATTGAGTTCCTTTGCTAAGGAATAACTAAAAAGATAAAGTCTCCTGAAAAGTAGAGTAATGAAACCTAGCCTTAGCTGAAGGTAGGAACTTGCTCTTTTCAAGGGGAGGATACCTGTTGCATGTACATTTGAGTGCTTAATGAAGACAAAGGTAAAAGAAGATATTTTACTTTATTGAATGAAGAAGCTGTGTTTTCTTTATCCGTTATGTTGATAAGCAGCTGCATATAATTAATGACTGTGAAGCTCATCCAGCCTAATTTGTAAATAACCTTGAGCGAATGACTGGAGAAGTATCCTGTTACAGTCTGCATGGACTTTGTTTGCGTTTGGGGAATAAATTTTGTCATTTGCCTTTACTTTTGGTTTCATTTATTTATTTATTTATTTACATTCTCTTATATACCGCGCTATTCTGCATCAGCGCGGTTTACATTGAACAAACTGAAATTACATTGAACAGGGCATTATAACTTGGAGATAACTATTTTACAGGGAACATGGGCTATGGAGGGTTAAGTGGCTTGCCCAAGACCACAAGGAGCACCTGTGGGACTAGAAACCCCAGTCCTTCCGGCCCAAGGTTGCTGTCCTCTAGTGGGATTTGAACCTCCGACCTTCCGGCCTGAAGTACCTTGCCCCAACCACTAGGCCACTCCTCCACTTCATGACTACACTTCATCTTAGAAGGCTAAAACTACAACTCCCAGCATGCTTCACTGGAGAAAAATAGTTTATTCAACCTTTTATAAAAGAGAAGTTAATGGCAACCCTATCCCTCTAAGCCTGAGGCAGAGGGCTGGGGCGTGACAAGTTCTAAATGGACATATGTGCTCATTCTAAATAGCAACTGTCTAAACAATCTAGGTAAAGTCCTTACAATATAAAACTATTATTTTGCAACATTTTATAACATCAATCCCAATAGAAAGAAATATGGCTCCTAACATGACAGCCACATATCTCTCACGTATGACTAGAGTCTATCGTATACACTGTTCTCAGTGAGAGTGCTGTAGGAAACTTAAAAATACTTGGACTGATCTTGAAATTGCAGTGTCCACAAGGATTTGTGTAAGCTACTCATTAATTATGGTGTCAAAAGAGATCCTTTTGAGGTGAGAGACCTAAGAGGGTACAAGGCATTGGAGGTTGGGCCTCATGGTGATACTTCTTCAGGTTCTTCATGGCCTGCAAGGCATTTGTGGCTGGGCCTCATGGCGATGCTTCCTCAGGTTCTTGGCCTACTCTCCCCTGCCTATTCATGTCTCTTCAGAGGCATAAACATACAAGGTTCATGTTCTTCAGGCCTTGTGGGTCCTCGAGGAGTCTTAGAGCAGTCAGAATTCCGGTGGCCCAGATCATCACACTCGGAGCAGCACGTTTATTGCCTTTTCCTATGCTGTGGCCTCACCTTCTGCCTCTCTCTCTCTCTCATTCCCAAACCTCTCCTGGATCGTTGCTGACGAGCAAGATTTGGTTTTGTCCAATCAACTCAAGTTAATGTTATTGTTTTTATTTGTAAATAACTACAAATATTCTCATATTTTCTGGGACCTCAGTTCCATCTTCCCACTAAATGTGCTCTATATACTTGGGAATAAAGCAATTTCAGATCAGCCTCTTTCCAAACTTTTAGCAAAAATATTTACTCATCTTGTAATTGCTGAGTGTGTACTGGACCTCTGCATAATGTACTACTACAACAAGTATATTTGATAACATACAAGTGCAAGTGTATAAACTAAACTCCTGAAACTGAAATTTAAAAAACTTTCAAAACAAAATACACCTTATCTCTGAACACCAACAGTAGAATTCAAATACATTCAAATGACATGAAACTGATACTTTTTCATGAAAAGGTTGGTGGATATCTGGAATGCAAACACTCCCTTGTCACATTCAAATTAAAACCCTATACATAATACCTGAGACTGGTATATATATATAAAAAAACCTATAGTTACAGCTCTTTGCGTTTCTGTAAAATATGAACAGTAATTATGCCCTCTATGAGGTGCTTCCCACAATATATAAAATCCTCATAACTTTTAAGTTTGCTTGATAGCATACACAGTCAAAGACAAAGAATAGATGCATAACATACAAAAGATAAAGCTTAACCAGGATTACCTTCTTATTCACTCAGGATTTAAATCATTTTCAAGTTGCAATCTTGTAATTACTGGCTCAGGATGCCCCATTGTCCTTTCAGGGCTCTTAACCTCTACTTTGAAGATCAAAGGAAAAACAGAAACAGTTTCTTTAATGTTCTATCTTTTTGTTTTTTTCGTTGAGCTTTAAACACAAGACAAATCGAAGCTTACAAGTGCTTTATGCCTAACAGCCTATCTGATCAGAATAAGGTGTTTCTCTTAAGAAATTTCACCCTGCATACTGAACACTGAACTAGACCCTCCCCCCTGGATAGTTCTGAAAAGCAACATGCCTTAACAACAGCTAAAACAAGTAATAAAGTCTTCGCTTCTTCATAATCCCTATAAGGATGTTTCATAACAATTAATACTAGCTCTACAGGATAGAGTCATTTTGTTTAAAGCACTGAACTAAACATCTTTGCATCACAAGGTTACATATTTTCCTAAACAGTTTTTTTATTATTTTAGATCTCTTTTCCTCGGCTGCAGAATTCAGCTGCAGTCATTTCTCTTATCAATTTGATCTCAAATTTGTAAAGTCATAATAACATGATCAAACTGCTCTTGTATCACAAGGTCAGAACTAATCAAACTGAATTTCTTAGCATTACCATGAATCTATCATTAATCTCTTGTTGATTAAAATCCTCCACAGTATCTTCTAGATTAACTCCTCCAGGATTTTGGGGAGTACTCTGCACTTTCCTCCTATAAATTGGTTAGCAATAGACATGTGCATTTTCTTTTTCTTTCTTTTCCCCCGTCTCTTACGATATTTATACTGAGCCACCCTCTCAGCAACTTGCTGATAAATGTCTATTTTATCTGTCCACAAATGGGTTTGGCATTGTAACATTGTTACCATTTTCTGTAAATCACAATTCTGCTTTTCAAGTTGCTCAATCAAATCTAATTTGCTGGATTTTGTCTGATGCATCTTACGATATGCAGACAGCAAAAGCCAACCTCTCCTCCCTAACACACCCAATTCTGTCCCTTTTTTAACAGGTTTTCTTTTGCAAGCATGCAAGGACATTCACAGGTTCAGTATCTTTTAAAACAGAATCCCAATTCTCACTTAGTCCTGACCCACAAGACCACTCTCTAGCTAACATTTCATAAAACGCCTGATGCCAGCTGTGAATATTTATAATATTCACATCTTTACCCCCCTTTACAGTATTTACACAATTTCCTCTTCTTTTCAACATTGTCCAAGTCTTTTTTTTTCGTACCCCACTTCTGGTACCAAAATGTCTTACTACAACAAAGCTAACACCTTGTAATGAAGACGTGTGGTTTATTTACAAGCAAAGCAAGGATACTTTTTCAGAAAGGCAAGTAATTCTCTTAGTTACACATGAGTAGTTAGAAAAGATAACTAGAAAGCAATTATTTACAGGAGACTAATACATCACTGATAGAGTTATGAGATAGTACAGCTATTTACAGGAGAATAATACTTCACCAAACTGTATCATCGCAGCCCTTTAAAACATCAGCTGGGAGAGAGCACAGCGAAGGCTGGAGAAAAGTCTGGGATTCTTCATGCGTTGGCATGTGCCTGGCCAAGCAGATCTACTCTCTCTCTGTTCTGGAATTTCTCTCTCTTTTTATATGCTGTAACAAATGTGTTGCAGCTAGCTCTCACATGTGAGCTTTTCTCTACAGATATTCTCCACCCCATACACCTTTGCTAATAGTAATTTGACCAGTCCTTCTCCAGCCTTTGTTTGCTCCCAGCCTTTGGTTTCCGGGCAGGCATCTGACAATGCTCACCCCCTATGGTTTTAGAAGTTCAAAACTTCTACAATTACAATTGATGCATATCTTGTTTACATTTGCTTTCTCATCAATTGATCTACATCTGCTAAGAAAATTGTTCAAAGGCCAGGAGAAGAATTCTGTCTCCCTCTTTGATCTGAGCATCCCAGATAAGACTGTCTCCCTCTCTGGTTTTCCAGCATCCCTAGGACATTTGCATTTGTTAGGAGAAGAACTCCTCCCTGATCTTTCAGTATCCCTCAGGCTAGATGTGTAAGCAGTTTCTCACCAGACTGCAAATATAGCTTTGGTCTCTGGGCTAGCAAGCTGGCTCAGCATGATTTCTCATATGCATGATGGCTCAAAAGTACAATTTCCTTGCAAAGTTCAATATTCCTTGCTGATCCAAATAAATCTTTAATTAGTAATACACCTGGTCCAAAGAACATGGCTCGACAAAGATTATAACAGATTCAATCTTGACCATGGCCATTGGCTTCACTGTTATCACAACTTCATCAGAATGAACAGTCACCCTATTCAACTTACTCTACTTCCACAATATACGATTAACAAGCATGAGTACAGAAGGCTTGTTTTTCCGCTAGTGTTAGGAATTGAAGCTATTTATCTTAATGTGGTTTAACAGGCTATAGGGTTGGTTGGATCTTTATAAGGGTTTTTTTGTACAAGATGCAATCGATGGTGTTTCTTCTTTCTCTGTTTATTATATTGATAAATAGATAAAAATGTATAAAAATGAACATTTTAAAAATATGGGCTTGTATATGTTATATATCACTTGTATGGGGTTCTCTTGTTATAAGATCATAAAATTGATTAGATATTTATCTTCTTATTGAGACTTAGAGAGGTTTTTATTAAATTAATTATGATTTTTTTGTTTCAGCAAAAATATCAATTGTCCAGGATTACTCTGATAAAGTTTTAAGCGACAGCCAACATGGCTTTAGCCAAGGAAGGTCTTGTCTTACTAATCTGTTATGTTTTTTTGAAGGTGTGAATAAACAGGTAGACAAAGGTGAGTCGGTTGATATAGTGTATCTGGATTTTTAGAAAGCCTTTGACAAGGTCCATCATGAGAGACTCTTGGAGAAATTAAAAAGTCATGGGATAGGAGGCAATGTATTATTGTGGATCAGGAACTGGTTAAAAGATAGAAAGCAGAGGGTAGGGCTAAATGGCCAATTTTCCCAATGGAGAAAGGTGAATAGTGGAGTACCCCAGGGATCTGTGCTGGGTCTGCTGCTTTTTAACATATTCATAAATGACCTGGAAATGGTAATAATGAGTGAGGAATCAAATTTGCAGATGACATAAAATTATTCAAAGTTGTTAAAACCCAAGAGGATTGTGAAAAATTGCAAGAGGACCTTGATAAATTGGAAGACTAGGCATCCAGATGAAAAAGATCATCGTGGATAGCATGTTGAAACCCTCTGCCTAGTGTGCAGCGGTGGCCAAGAAAAAAAAATAGAATGCTAGGAATCATAAGGAAAAGAATGGAGAATAAAACAAAGGATATTATAATGTCTCCGTATCGTTCCATGGTGAGACCACACCTTGAATATTGTGTGCAATTCTGGTCACTGTATCTTAAAAAGGATATAGCATTATTAGAAAAGGTACAGAGAAGAGCCACCAAAATGGTAAAGGGGATGGAAGGATACCCCTATGGAAGAGAGGCTAAAAAGGTTAGTGCTTTTCAACCTGGAAAAGAGATGGCTGAGGGGAAATATGATAGAGGTCTCTAAATTAATGAATGGAGTGGAACAGGTAAATGTAGATCGATTGTTTACACCATCAAAATATAGAAAGACTAGGGGACATGCAATAAAGCTATGGTGTAACCTATTTAAGATTAAAAAGAGAAAAACAATTTTCACTCAACGTGTAATCAAACTCTGGAATTTGTTACCGGAGGATATAGTAAAAGTTGTTAAGTGTAGTTGGGTTTTTTTAAAAGTTTGAATAAATTCCTGGAGGAAAGGTCCATAAACATTATTAAAGGGGACCTGGGAAATCCACTGCTTGCTCCAATACAAGCACTGTGGAACCTGTGTCTGGGGAAACTGCTAGGTACTTGTGACCTAGATTGGCCTCTGTTGGAAACAGGATACTGGGCTTGATGGATCTTGGTCTGACCCAGTATGGTGCATTTTATGTTTTTATGTACGAAACACTAGGGGGCCGCTATCAGTTTTGGGGTGTCTGGGGATGTACACATTGGGTTCCCTTTGTTTAACATTCCATTTGCACATTAAAAGATGTGTACTGAAGTTCTATTTGCACATTTAAAAGATAAATGTATTTGCTTTATGGAAAATTTTCAACTAATATATTGAAGGTTTTTTTGGATCTATGATGTGGTAAGCCCTACCTGACAGTTATTTTATTCTTGTCAGACATTTGAGGTGCTTTGTGATACCTGAGATCCTTTATACATATGCTTTATACATATTTTTTCTGAGTTGTAGCTTCACTGTCTCTCGGTTGGGTAGTGTCTTTTGGTTTACACAGACAAATATGACTAATGGAGGATTAGGGTAGAAATTAGGGGATACAGTTATAACACACATGTGTGGTAAACAGAATAAGGAGGAATGGGATCCAAAAGAAGCTTCAAAGGTAGATTTTTAGCCTGGATTTGAATTGGACCAGAGATAGAGCATGGCATACTGTCTCAAGTAGTCCATTCCAAAAGTACAGTGCAGCAAGGTGATCTGGAATTAGCAGTGGAAGAGAAGGGCACAAATAAAAGAGATTAGCCAATGAGCAAAGTATTTCAGGAAGGGTGTAGGGAGAGATAAGAGACGAGAGCTAATGAGGAGCAGCAGCAGAATGAATGCACTTGTAGGTCCAGCAGGAGACATTTTAACTGGATGTGAAAATGGATGGTGAGCCAGTGAATTGACTTAAGAATGGGGGTTATGAATAATACATTGAAATCTTCTGCTCAGTGTGCAGGAGTGGCCAAGAAAGCTAATAAAATGCTAGGAATTCTAAAGAAAGGAATGGAGAATAAAACAAAGGCTATCATAATGCCTCTGTATCATTCTATGATGCAGCCCTACCTTGAGTATTGTGTGCAGCTGCATCTAAAATAAGATATAGCAGAAAAAGTATAGAGAAGGATGACCAAAATAATAAAGGGGATGGAAGGATACCCCTATGAGGAGAGGCTTAAAACATTAGGGCTGTTCAGGTTGGAGGCGACACAGCTGGGGTGAGATGTGATAGAGGTATATAAAATAATGAGTGGAGTGGAATGAGTAAATGTGAATCGGTTGTTGATTTCTTCAAAAAGTGTATGCTGCTCATTGCATCTAGCGGATTGTGTCCAGAAAGTTTTTGCAAGATTCCATATTGGGTCTATGCTTATTGGCCTTATTAACGGTTTACCCCCTGATGAAGGCAACACCGAAACGTGGCCATGTAGGGGTTGTGTTAATAAAGGACCCTTTCACCTCCTTGCCCTTGTGTGTTCTCTGTGTTTCAGCGAGATAGGATGTGCGTTTCTTTTTGTGAAGACCAAGGAGCACACACAGTGAAGCTACAAAATAATATATTTAAGAGTAATCTGAGAACATAATTTTTCACTCAACATGTAATTCAGTTCTGGAATTCATTGCCAGAGGATGTAGATGGGTTTTAAAAAGATTCGGACAAGTTTCTGGAGGAAAAGTCTATAAACCATTATTAACCCTCGGATACACTACCCCTGGGTCAGGGGTGACCCGGGTGTCGGTTTTTGTGTTTTTTCTTCAAAATGGTAAGGAATTGTATTTTGGTACTCTAGGTATTCCTCAACGAACCATTTTTAAGTATTTTCATACATATGGTTTGCAAAAATAACGTTTTTATACAGTACAGCATGCTGCTGAACAAACAAGGGGTGATTTTCGACACTCGCACAATAACACTCTCCTTTGTTTTATAGCAGCAAAGAAAGTCACCACTCCAAGTCCACATTACAATCCTGTGTTTTCTAACGTCTTGCTTACATTTATGACGTCACCTGACGTCAGTTCCTTGTTTGTTTCTGTGGATTAAAATTTTTTACGACAAAGGTAAACAATGCCACTCCCGAAACGCTTCAGCAGCTGTGCAGCAACTGAAAAAATTAGACGTTGGTTGAATGAAGAAAGTGACAGTAATGATAGTTTGAGTAATGATACTGAAGGTGCTGATACGGATAGTGCAGTCCTTCCCGCCCAGTCCGATCAGCTTGATCTTGATGATAGCGGCAGTGAAGCGGAAGATGCTGTCGAAGAAAATAAAATAAGTGATGACGATAGCAGTTCATACAGCAATTCTGAAACTTCTGAATCACATTCTGAAAATGAGGAAGTTACTGACAGTCATTACACAGCTCGTTCTGGCATGCATTGGAATAAAACTGTACCGCCAACATCAAGAACAAGGGAAGCAAATATAGTCAGAGAATCTTCTGGACCAATTGCTCTGATCAGAGGTATAACTAATGCTAAGGATATTTTTGACATGTTTGTAACTCCAGATATATTGTCAGCAGTGTTAGATTTCACAAATTCTGAAGGCATACGTAGAGCTGAAGCAATGCAGCCACCATGTACTGACTGGAAGCAGGTAACAATGGAAGAGCTCCAAGCAGCATTGGGTCTTCTGTACATGAGTGGTGTTTTCAGGTTGAACAAAGTATCTGTACGCAGAACTTGGGCTAAAAGTCCTATCCAGAATCCTATATTTCCAGCTGTTATGTCAGGTAAAAGGTTTGCAGAAATATTGAGTTTACTTCGATTTGATGACAAACAAACCCGTGAATCACGAAGGGCCAATGACAAATTTACTCCAGTCAGAGATGTTTGGAATTTATTCATTTCTCAGTGCATGAAAATGTACACACCATCTGCATACTTGACTGTTGATGAACAATTGTTGGGGTTCAGAGGCAAGTGTCCGTTTCATCAATACATCAAGTCTAAACCAGACCGATACGGTATAAAGTTATGGGTGTGTGCAGATGCCGAAACGTATTATGTATTCAACATGAAGCCATACCTAGGGCATGAAGAGTCAGTTACTCGTGACAAAACAGTATCTCTAGGAGCTGATGTTGTTTTGAAGCTTATTGAACCTCTGGAACGGTCTGGCAGGAACATTACTTGCGACAATTTCTTTACTAATGTACAACTGGCTGATGTTCTTCTTAGCAAGAATTTGACACTACTGGGCAAAGTAAGACGTTGCATCCGTGACATACCTTCAGAATTCCAGGCAAATCGCTCAAGAATTGTGGGATCCTCAATATTTGGCTTCAGTGGAGACAAGACTTTGGTGTCATTCGTCCCAAAACGAAACAAATAAGTTATGCTGCTGTCAACACTTCACCATGATAATAAAATTGATGAAAAATCAAAGAAGCCAGAAATAATACTTGACTACAACAGAACGAAAGGGGGTGTTGACACAGTAGATCAGTTGTGCCACACATACAGTGTGAAAAGATCAACTCGTCGATGGCCACTTTGCGTGTTTTATGGACTGCTTGATATCGCGGCTGTAAATTCATTCATAATATTTATGTACAACAATCCTATGTTTCATCACAAGGAAAACTGCAAGAGAAGGTTTTTTCTGGAGGAACTCGCTTTGAATCTCATGAAGCCTCAGCTACAAAATCGTCAAAGCCATCCAGAAGGTCTGACAAGCCATACACGTCAATCCATGGCCAATGTTGGCTATCCTTGCCTTGAAATGCCTAAGCCACCAAGACCGTTGACCACACGGGCATCAGCAAAGAAAAGAAAAAGATGCTCCTTTTTGTCCAAGTGACAGAGATCGAAAAGTATTTACCGAATGTGAAATCTGTCTGAAGCGAGTGTGTCCTGAACATTCAAGAACAACTACTAGCACATTGTGCATAAACTGTTGTTGAAAAAAACAATGTACTTCATGTATTGCTTACTAGTTTTCTGTTGTTTACAATGCACTGTTGTCAATTTGTTATAACACAGTAATTTTTTTGTCACAATTTGCATCATGCCATTACTTGACATAATGGCACCATACTTTGATTGTTGCTGTCCACCTAGCGAATAAATATAGAACTATTGTAGTTTGCAAAGCGTGCAGTGCTGCACACCATTTTTAAGCTTGCAACTGAATAGTTAACAGGTATTGACATTATGCAGCATATATCTGACCTTGTACAACTTGTCCTGCCTGATCTTGGCTAGCATTGCACATTATTCACTTGAAAGGGTGAATTAATAACAAGTATTATAAAAAATAAATAAAAGTATGTCTTTTTCTTCACAATTTAACCATGTTTTACAAACAAAAGTAGATGTTTTACCATATTTCTACATATGGGTCAGGGGTGACCCGGGGGTAGTGTATACGTGTCAGTCGATTTACCGAGTGTATCCGAGGGTTAAAGCGGATTAGGGGAAATCCACTGTTTATCCCTGTGATGGAATTTGTCTGCATTTTAGGATCTTGCCAAGCCATTGTGACCTGGATTGATCACTGCTGGAAATAGGACACTAGGCTTGATGGACCTTTTGGTCTGACCCAGTATGCACATCTTTTGTTTTTGTGTTACTGTCTTCTGCTGTTTGAGTATCTGCTTTTTGTATTCTGTTTCTCTATTTTATGGATATTTGGGCTGAAATATTAATCTGCTGATAATCATGCAATATGTTGTGCTTTATGTGCTGAATGTGATATAATAAATGGTTATTATGATATATTCTTAATAAATATTAATGGGCTAAAACACCCCATTAAAATAAAAAAAATCCTTGGTCTATTTAAGGAACACAAGGCTGATATTTGTTGTCTATAAGAAATATATTTAAACCTTTAACGAGACTTGCAAACTACAAAGAGAATGGCTTCAAAACTGTTTTTCACCTGCTACACACAGAGCTGGGATCAGGTTTTCATGCAACCAGGGTAGCTATTTAGACTTAAACCCTACTCTTCCCCTTGTTTGGTGTGGATGTGCGGAGTGGAGAAGGGAGTGCAGCAGAATTGGTTCTCATCAGGCTCTACCTTGTCAGTCAGTTTGGACATGTAGAGGCCAACAGGTCAGTAGTGTCTTTGGACAGAAAATATTTGGAGGTAAAGGGGGGAGGGGGCAAAATGGCATTTCTATACATAATACCCACCATATTATTGCTCCTCCTCCCCTTAAATTAGATAAAGGAAAACAAAACAAGAAAAAGTCCCAAAGGCCTTTTATACATAAAGGAACCCTCACTACCCCAGATAATATCAGCTCTCCAGTAAAACTACCATTAGAATCGATAGTGCCAACAAATTCATCTGGAAGTCTGGATCTATAGAGGATTGAACAGAATGCCAATATAAAACCTGCATTTCCAGTTCTGTAACTTATACTCATGTTCTTCAGCAGTGAAACTAGGATCTTTCACCTTACAACTCACCATACAAATTAATATTAAAGCTGTAGTATCGCCTCAGATACAGTAACACTCCTTCCAATGCCAGATACTTTCTAAATTAACACAAAACCCTGAACCTATCCAGCCGAGATCAGCTTAAGGGGTGAGCTAGTGAGGCACTGGCTGAGGACGCTGAGGTTTCAGGAAGCCAAAAGCCTACTTCACCAGCTCACCACTTTGCTCCCACCATTGGGTCCTGTACTTCTGCCAGTGGTGCTGTGGCACGTCAGCATTTTTAAAAGATGAAAATAGGCATTTCCTGTCTTCTGTGAGAAACAGAAAGTGCTTGCTTACACCTTCTAGAATTGCTGAACTGCTGTGGCTGCGCCAGCAGAAGCACAGCACAGTGGCAGTAGTGAAGCCACAAGCTCTCGGTGCTGTGTAAAGGATTAATCGGGGGGCTGACTGGGACTGGAAATGGGCTGCTGCTGGGAGGGGGCTGTAAATGAGCTGATGCTAGAGCTGAGGAGGGACTGATGCTGGGGGTTCACAGGATGAGAATGGATATGGGCCGATGCTGAGGGGCTGGGATTGAAAGTGGGCTGATGATGGATCTGGGGCTGGCAGATGTTGGAGTGAGAAGGAAGAGAATGAAAGATATTGTAGGGAAAAGAAGAAGTAAGGGCACATACAGGGAAAGGTTTAAAAGAGGGAGTATACGGATGGATGCTAAGGAAAGGGAAGGTTAATAACTATTGAAGAGAGAAATAGATGGGCAGGGAAGGCAGAAGGAGGAAAGAAGACAGATATTAGGGACATTCAGTATGTGGAAGAGCGGGCACTCACATTTAACTGGAGACTCTAAGATTGGGTGGGAGGCCAGAAAAAGACCAACTCTAAGATTTATTTATTTTATTTATTTATTTATACATCTTTTCTATACCGCCACTTCCAGAGATCAGTGGCGGTTTACAGGTAACATAAACTTTAATAATAGAGTACTATTATTTTACATAGAACAGATTTAGAACAAAGAACATTCAACTATTAAATGTAACTCAAAATACAATGAGATAACAGGAGAGGTAGGAACGATTGAATAGGGTATGAATTAGTTAATGTTTCAAAACATAATATGTCAACAGTAAAGGGATATATTTACATTAAATTACAGTTATTCACATTAGCGACAAGCAATTGCGTTCAAAGAGTAAGCTTAATCTAGGTGAGAAATGTGTATGTGTGGGAAAGATTTTGTGCCTTGTCTAGGTAGGGTCAGTGAGTGACTGATGATCAGTGTTTTTCTCTGAGTTAGGATTATCTTCAATTTGGAGGTTATTGTAGTACAGAGTAAATAGATGGGTTTTTAGATTTTTTCTAAATAATTGGGTTTTTAGATTTTTTTCTAAATAATTGAAGGTCCTTGATTGGCTGGATATTGGAAATGTAAAATAAGTGGGTACTCATGGACTGGGTAGGGTGGAAGAGTAGAAATTTGGGGATTAGCTGGAAGAAAGTTAGGACTAACTAGGGATTAGGAGGACTATAGGTACTATAGGTGAGAGGGGTATGAGTAGGGCTGTGAGACGGTGTAAAGTATGGGAAGAGGAAAGTTTGAAGGACCCGGAAGAGTTGAGAAGCAGTTGAAAAGAATAGAAGGCTATGAAGTGGGTGAGAGATAAAGGAGACAGATCTTTGAAGAAGAAGGTAAGAGAGAGCAGAAATGAGAGAGGTAAATGGGAATATAGGGACCCGGATAGAAGGTAAGATAAGAAAGGGACCGAAGTTGGTGAGGGGATGAGTGATGGGAAAGATTTGGAGCTGATGAGAAGCAAAAGAAGGTAGCAGAGGCTGGAGAGGCAGTAAGTACAGAGGGTAAACTTGAAAGCAGATGAAAGATGGAGGGAGGGGGGAATAAGAGGCTGGTGGAAAATTGGAGGATCAGGGAAGTAAAAAAAAAAAAAGGAAAACTAGTAAGTAGGTGAAAGGTTGAAAAAGAGAGACTGAAAACTGAAGGTGGAGAAGGAGGAATAGCTCCAGGCAGACAAAAAGACAGATGAGAGAAATGGAGAAAAGATGAACTAGAAGGATCAAGGTCATAGATGTAGGGGAGAAGGGATGAAGACAAGGAAAGTGAAGAAATAGAATATGGAAATGAGATCCTGGTAAAAAATAGCGTAGGGAAAAAACATGAGAAAGTGGTAAAGAAAAACTAGGACTAACTCAACTAGAAAACTGAATGATCAGACAACAAAGGAACCAAATAAATGTAGATTTCTAGAGAATGAAATACAGTATATCTGCTTTGAAAATGTTAATTTCTTTCTATTTTGTTCAGTACAGGAGGAAATGCATTTCTGTTTATCTTTCTTCAGTGTGCCGTGGCTCACGGAGTCTGAATTCTTGGGTTTTCCATTTTGTTTTTTATCTGCACATGTTTCTAGTTTGCAGTCTCTTATTCTTTACAAGGTAAATTTTCTGTGAGTAATGTTAGGGGAGCCATGAGGACAGGACAGAAAATTTTCCAGACAGCGGTGATATTCAGTCACTATCTGGATAAGTAGTTAGGTCTGGCGAATAGAGGCCTAAACAGCATAGTAATGTGCTGGCACTATCTATATGGATTCAGTTAAAATGGCAGAGTCAGTTGTTTAACTTAAACCAGTGACTGTACTGACTGAAAATGTACCCCTATTTACATGGTTCATACTGAAAGACTGGCCCCAAGATGGAGGTGCAAAAGCAAGCAAAAGTTGGCTCAGGGCACCACAACTCCTTGAACCAGCTTTATATCTAGCAAACATTTCATAACAGCACTAATTACCAGATCTCATACTGCAACAATCCTACCTGATAAAAGACAACCCTGCAAACATTCCATCGACCCTAAAGCATCAGTACTGGAAAAAACAGAAAAAGCAAGATTGCAATAGAGCCCTACAAGAAAACGAAATAGTAGCAGAATCTTTTAACTTAGACATGTAGAACATGGACAGCCCCTCACCGAATGCACAAAAAGGGTCCACCGATAAGAAATAAACTTGCAGACCAAAATGGAAATGGAAACCTCCAAAAAAAAAAACCTTTGGCTGAATATTCAAATTAAGTAATATAGTCACAGGCAGCCAATAATCTTAGAACTGGCTGTGTGGTTTTTTTTAAACATAGAAAAAGAAAAATGACAGCAGATAAAGACCATAGGGCCTATCCGGTCTGCCCATACATACCAACTACTAAGTTCTACAATCCCTCGTTTTCCATTAAAGATCCTCTTTTGTCTCATGCTTTCTTGAATTCAGATACAGTCCTTGTCTCCACCTCCTCCACTCTTTCCATAAAAAAATACTTCCTCTGATAACTCCTAAATCAATCCCCTTTTGCCTTCATCCTATGCCCCCTCATTCCAGAGCTTTTTTTCCATTCAAAGAGGCTCTCCTTCTGTGCAGTTATGCAACAGAGGTATTTGAATATCTCTACTATATTTCCCCTCTTCTGTCTTTCTTCCAAAATATACACATTGAGTTCTTTATGTCTGCCCCATATGCTTTATGATGAAGACCACTGGCCTTTTTAGTAGCCATCCTCTGCACCGATTCCATTCTATTTTATTCCTTTTGAAGGTGCGGTTTCCAGAATTGTTCATCAATCTCACCAGAGACTTATACAGAGACACTATCACCTCCTTCTTCCTGCTGACCCTTCCTCCCCGTATGCATCAAAGCATCTTTCTGGATTTTGCTGTTGCCTTTTACACTGATTTGGTCACCTTAAGATCATCAGAAACAATCACCCCCAGGTCCCGTTCTTCTTTTGTAGACAGAAGTAGCATAGTGGTTGAAGTGGAGGAGTAGCCTAAGGTTAGAACACTTGCTTGGGAAGCAAGAGACAAGGGCTCAATTCCCAAAAAACACTCCTTGTAGCCTTGGGCAAGTCACTTAACCCTCTATTTCCTCAGAAAAATCCAAGTTATCAATGTCCCTGTTTAATGTGCATCACCAAGTTTCAGTTTTAATATAAACTGCTTTGACTGAAATGATAAAGCAGTATAAAAAAAACCTGTTAAATAAATAAAAATATACTGTACCACTCCCTTGGATTGTTTTCAGCCCAAATGCATGGCCCTGCAATTCTTAGCATTAAATTTCAGTTGCCAAATTTTTGAGCATTCTTCAGGCTTCACTAGATCCCTCCTCACATTATCTACCCTATTGAATATTTTCATATCATCCACAAAGAGACACACCTTTCCTGGCAGCCTTTCTGCAATAATACTTACAACAATTTTAAAAAGAATTGGACCAAGGACCACTCCCTGTGACACTCCACTGGTAATGTCCTTATCCTTGGAGTGATTTCCGTTTATCAGTACCCTTTGTTGCCTCTCACTAAGTCATTTTCTAATCCAGTTTGTCACTTTAGGGTCTATCCCTAGAGCATTCAATTCATTTATAGTATCAGGCTGAAAATATGGCTGAATGGCCCATCTGTATAATCATGGGGGTGGGTTTGGAATGGAGCATGAGTGAGCTTTAAAGTTATACATTAAACAATAGTATTCAGTGCTAAACGGATAATTTTATATGTTTAGGCCTGCCAAATAACAGTTCTAAACTAAATGGATAGTGTCAGCATGGTGGAACCAGAAGTCAGGACTATTCAAAACCAATTTATTGATAACAGACCCCGACGCGTTTCGGCAATGATGCCTTCATCAGGGGGTAACAGCTATAATGTAAATAAAAATAATAATGTACATCAACCGTAAAAGAAATAAATAAAGTAAAATAAACGAATACTTAAAATGTTATAATCTGGATAAAAACTGGGACTGGTGGAGCTAACATCAATAAGATTAAACAAAGACAAATGTATAAAAATGTATAAAAACGCAGGACATGGAAATATGATAATCAAAAGTAATAATGGTAAACATAAACACTTATGAACAATTATGAATAAAAGTATGTCTGAGAAAAATAAATGAAAAACAACATAAGTCTCATAACATCAAGAGAAAAAGAAAATGATTCAAAAAATTCTGGTACTTACATACAATCATGTGCATGGGCTAAAAGTATAATCCTAAGTTCAAGGCTGTGTACGTTCTGTCTCACTATATTGAAGAGACTGAATGTTGCCTAAGTTGGACTACAAATATAATAGGTAGCAAGGTAAGACTTTAGTTGAACTCAAACATGTTAAGAAAATCGTAAATAGTTAAATTATTGAACAAGATAACAACAATAAAGTAAATATATAATATAATACATTATTATATTATTTTATCAATAAATGTTAATAAGCATATTGATTATCGGACCATCAGAATGTGTACGGATGTTTTAGAATGAGACTAATAAACAGAGAGTCAAAGGTTGAGAATCTATATCATGGCAAAAAAGTAAAACCAGGAAAGACATAACAACTATTCCAATGAGGTAAAATTGCACAAATCGAAGGTGCCAATACATAAAATAACATTAAATAGTCTGAGTGGTAAGTCTTTTATACGTATGAAGATAACATCAAATAATTTAAATAATAAATTGATGAATATGTGTGTTTGTACCTATATCTTTGTATTGAGAGGGAAGACCAATGATAGTAAAAAGATTAGCTCTAGTAAATTTACTATAAAGGATATATATATGTAATAACATGTGCGTACCCACTAATGATATGTTTGATAGAACACACGCTTATCTAAATCTTAAAAAACTGTATGTATGCATAATTAATTAATTAAATAAATGAATAAATATGGTTTATCTTAAAAATTTGATAAATTAAAAAACAATGATCTTAATTAATCCTGTGTCAGGAGATACAACAAGAATATTATGATCAAGACTCTGATATTGAGACAATGACATTAAATGAGAATAGTGTGTAATTGATTTAAAGGACATATATGGATTTCTTGATAACATTATATTATTCTCTAGATGCAGTAAGTTAACGATATAGAACTTATGCAGTGGAAAAATTCATATGTCTTAATATAATGTCACGTACTGTTGTTGTGAGCTAGAGAAAATCACATGGGATCATTAAATAGCGGGCTTAGGAAGGAATGGGCCAAAGTTTATTTAAAACTAACCGGCATGGTGGTTTGACTCGAGGAAAAGAGATATAATGCCTCAGATACAATTATAGTGACCCAAAGTGTAAAATACCTTAAAAAGGTCTTATTCCTTCCAAGATCGTTGCCTAAATATAAAAATGCATAAAAATGTTCAATTACTGTATGAAAACAGGTTGTTACTTGGAAAAGGTTTTATAAAAGAGAAAACTGAGTATTGAATTTAACATGTGCATTGTGAATAAAACAAGTATTGAATCAATGTAAAACTACATTTGAAACTACTTTGTTTACATGTGTCAAACTAAACGCAGTGGGGATAATGCCGTGAGACACGGAGGAGAATGAAAGTGACAATGAAGATACCAAAACGGACTGTTTCCATGATATAGCATTATGTATTGCTTAACTCACACTACTGCTATTGTATAGTGTGCAAGTAATTTACTCACGTCAATCCTCCGAGCGAATCCAAAAAATATCTGCCTTGGAGAAATGCAAGAAGCTGATGCTGCTCTCATGAAATCGAAAGTGAAAGTGCACTAGCTGCGGAGGATTTGATATAGCTTTTTTGAACTTGGCGCCAAAAAAAAACAAGAAAGCTGATTGGAGGATGAATAATGAGATGAAACACGTAGAGGCTCATTATAATATAAATGAATAAGATCGCTAGATACCAATGTGTAATGGATGCGCTTGCAAACAGCTTGTTAGTAAAATAAAGACCAAGATACCAGCAATGATACTGTTATTAAACAGAGAATGACAAGACCAATATATAAATAGATGTATCTCTAAAATACCGTGGACAATTATCTAGATCAATAAATGTGTAAACTAAAATGGACAATGAACATCATGACATGAACCATGAATTCCAGTAGAATTATCGGTAAAAAACTATTAAAGAGGGGAAGAACGAACTCAATACTTGACAAATTGTATGTCTTCTTATGCCTCTACTATCGTACAAGATAGATTATTTCTAATGTTTGCACCTTGTACGATAGTAGAGGCATAAGAAGACATACAATTTGTCAAGTATTGAGTTCGTTCTTCCCCTCTTTAATAGTTTTTTACCGATAATTCTACTGGAATTCATGGTTCATGTCATGATGTTCATTGTCCATTTTAGTTTACACATTTATTGATCTAGATAATTGTCCACGGTATTTTAGAGATACATCTATTTATATATTGGTCTTGTCATTCTCTGTTTAATAACAGTATCATTGCTGGTATCTTGGTCTTTATTTTACTAACAAGCTGTTTGCAAGCGCATCCATTACACATTGGTATCTAGCGATCTTATTCATTTATATTATAATGAGCCTCTACGTGTTTCATCTCATTATTCATCCTCCAATCAGCTTTCTTGTTTTTTTTTTTTTTGGCGCCAAGTTCAAAAAAGCTATATCAAATCCTCCGCAGCTAGTGCACTTTCACTTTCGATTTCATGAGAGCAGCATCAGCTTCTTGCATTTCTCCAAGGCAGATATTTTTTGGATTCGCTCGGAGGATTGACGTGAGTAAATTACTTGCACACTATACAATAGCAGTAGTGTGAGTTAAGCAATACATAATGCTATATCATGGAAACAGTCCGTTTTGGTATCTTCATTGTCACTTTCATTCTCCTCCGTGTCTCACGGCATTATCCCCACTGCGTTTAGTTTGACACATGTAAACAAAGTAGTTTCAAATGTAGTTTTACATTGATTCAATACTTGTTTTATTCACAATGCACATGTTAAATTCAATACTCAGTTTTCTCTTTTATAAAACCTTTTCCAAGTAACAACCTGTTTTCATACAGTAATTGAACATTTTTATGCATTTTTATATTTAGGCAACGATCTTGGAAGGAATAAGACCTTTTTAAGGTATTTTACACTTTGGGTCACTATAATTGTATCTGAGGCATTATATCTCTTTTCCTCGAGTCAAACCACCATGCCGGTTAGTTTTAAATAAACTTTGGCCCATTCCTTCCTAAGCCCGCTATTTAATGATCCCATGTGATTTTCTCTAGCTCACAACAACAGTACGTGACATTATATTAAGACATATGAATTTTTCCACTGCATAAGTTCTATATCGTTAACTTACTGCATCTAGAGAATAATATAATGTTATCAAGAAATCCATATATGTCCTTTAAATCAATTACACACTATTCTCATTTAATGTCATTGTCTCAATATCAGAGTCTTGATCATAATATTCTTGTTGTATCTCCTGACACAGGATTAATTAAGATCATTGTTTTTTAATTTATCAAATTTTTAAGATAAACCATATTTATTCATTTATTTAATTAATTAATTATGCATACATACAGTTTTTTAAGATTTAGATAAGCGTGTGTTCTATCAAACATATCATTAGTGGGTACGCACATGTTATTACATATATATCATTTATAGTAAATTTACTAGAGCTAATCTTTTTACTATCATTGGTCTTCCCTCTCAATACAAAGATATAGGTACAAACACACATATTCATCAATTTATTATTTAAATTATTTGATGTTATCTTCATACGTATAAAAGACTTACCACTCAGACTATTTAATGTTATTTTATGTATTGGCACCTTCGATTTGTGCAATTTTACCTCATTGGAATAGTTGTTATGTCTTTCCTGGTTTTACTTTTTTGCCATGATATAGATTCTCAACCTTTGACTCTCTGTTTATTAGTCTCATTCTAAAACATCCGTACACATTCTGATGGTCCGATAATCAATATGCTTATTAACATTTATTGATAAAATAATATAATAATGTATTATATTATATATTTACTTTATTGTTGTTATCTTGTTCAATAATTTAACTATTTACGATTTTCTTAACATGTTTGAGTTCAACTAAAGTCTTACCTTGCTACCTATTATATTTGTAGTCCAACTTAGGCAACATTCAGTCTCTTCAATATAGTGAGACAGAACGTACACAGCCTTGAACTTAGGATTATACTTTTAGCCCATGCACATGATTGTATGTAAGTACCAGAATTTTTTGAATCATTTTCTTTTTCTCTTGATGTTATGAGACTTATGTTGTTTTTCATTTATTTTTCTCAGACATACTTTTATTCATAATTGTTCATAAGTGTTTATGTTTACCATTATTACTTTTGATTATCATATTTCCATGTCCTGCGTTTTTATACATTTTTATACATTTGTCTTTGTTTAATCTTATTGATGTTAGCTCCACCAGTCCCAGTTTTTATCCAGATTATAACATTTTAAGTATTCGTTTATTTTACTTTATTTATTTCTTTTACGGTTGATGTACATTATTATTTTTATTTACATTATAGCTGTTACCCCCTGATGAAGGCATCATTGCCGAAACGCGTCGGGGTCTGTTATCAATAAATTGGTTTTGAATAGTCCTGACTTCTGGTTCTTGCTTTTTGTGGTTCCTGCTGGACTTTTGCAAGCACAAGTGCTCCTTGTTTTTTCCCCTAGTGTCAGCATGGTGACCACACTATTCGTATATATAGCACTGCTATCCATATAGCGGCACTATTTTTCCTCCATATATATTTCCCCTTTCTCGCCTTCTCCCTCTACCCTTTCACCCTTCATATCTGCTTACTTCCTCCTTCCTGATGCTATGCCTTCTCACTCCATCCTCTCTGGAGGCTCTTCTCTCTTCCTCCAAACATATTTTCTTACCCCTACTCCTTCCCTCTAGAGACTTTTCTTTCTTCTTACTCCCTCCCTCTTTTTACAACTCTTCCATCAGATGCTCTTTCCCCCTTTTCACCTTGTCCTTTTCTTCCCAGGGTCTTCCTTTTACTCCTCCTTCCTTTTCTCTTCCCTCCCCCTCCTCTTAGACTGACTGGACCGCAGAGTTCTCCAGGAACAAGCAGGAAGTCAGTCCTCACTTATGGGTGACATCGGCACCGACGGAGCCCACGCAGAGCAATTCCCCAGCTTTCAAAGAAAGCCTTTAGGATTGCTACCGTGCATGTGTGGTCCTCTTCCCGCCCAAGGGTGACATCTTGCTCAGTCTCCCTTTTTCCGCAGAGCCCTTTGGATGCACATCCTCGTCCTTCGGAATAGGTTTTCATTTTCCTCACTTTAACAGGCTATATCTCTTTTTTCCAGTTGCACCGGTCCTCTACCCGTCCTCCCCTTGCTCTCTTTTGAAGCTTGCGGGGATACCTTTTCTAAATATTTTCTTCCCGGGCTTCGCACCCTTTTTTCTCTCCAACCACTGGCCGCATGGGTCTTCAACTTCGCAGAGACTGTTTTTGCCCCCATGGCCACCGGTTTTAAAAAATGTGATAAATGCTCTAGGAACATGTCGCTTACGGACACTCATGACTGCTGTCTAAGGTGTCTGGGAGCCGACCATGACCCAGAGCTCTGTTCGCTCTGTAAGAAAATGTCCTCTAAGGCCCTGCTCAGCCATAAGCAGAAGTCTGAAGACATTTTTCAAAAGGCTGCTTCGGAGTCCCCAGTGGCACACTCGGTTGTTTCCCCTCCGGTGGGTTCTCCCCCTGCGGCACCGCGTTCCAGGCGGCATTCAGACCAGGGGTCCCCCAAGGTGGGACGGCGCAAAAAGAAGGTGGCCTCGAAGTCGCTGTCTGGGGTCCCCGACAAGCGCGAGCGCTCCCGCGCCCAGTCACTTAGCCCCATTCAGCATTCCCGAGAGTCGGACAAGGAGTGGCCCCACAAGGTACCTCGCAGAGAAATGGAGACCTCCGGCGAAGGCGCCCTGTCTCCTAAGGGCCGTCCCAGTGAGGACCCCCTCTCCTCCTTGACGCTCGATCTGGTGACCCCGGTATCGGCGTCCCAGGGCCCCACGCCCGCGTGGGAGTCCTGTATGCTGGCGCAAGAATGCAGTGTTTCTGCGTTCATTGCTTCCCAGCAGGCGCTCACAGCCAGCTTTGCTGACTTATGCCTGAAGACCACGGGTTCCTCGCATAGGACACCCAAATCTGTCCAGGAAACCCCCGAGAGCCACGGGCCTCGTGAGGGTCCTTGATGTCGGTCTTGCTCGCTCTCCCGTTCTTCAGGGGCGAGATTGTCCAGGGCTTCCGGCTCCAGGCTGCCAGCCATTGGACAGGGTGAACCATCCGGCTTGGATCCCTTGACCGATTTCTCAGACTGGGAATCCGATGGGGACACATCCCCGGAGACCAGCACGCACCAGGATCTTCCGTCGGAACCCCTCGCCGCCTGATCTCCAGCGGCGTTCACCACCCAAAGACACCTCCTTTTTGGTGTTTATTCTGGACATGGCTCAGGCACTCAACCTGGTCACCCAGACCGAGGAAGACCCTCGTGCTGAAGAACTCAATATTCTTCAGTACGTGGCCCCGCCCAGGGAATCCCTCACCGTGCCAGTGCCGCCGATCCTTTCCTGGCTATTTCTCTGCATGTGGGAGGCCCCAGCCTCGGTCTCCATTGTGAGCAAGCGCCTTGACACAATGTACAAGGTGCAGTGAGGGCCAGGCTTCCGTAAGACTCAACTTCCACACACCTTGATGGTAGTGGAATCAGCCATGAGGAATCAGAAAAGCCCTTAGTCCCACTCCTCGGTTCCACCAGGCTGAGAGTCCAGAGCCCTTGATGCCCTGGGCCTCAAGGCCTTTCCAGGTTCCATGCTCTCCTGTCACATCTAGGCATACCAATTATATATGGGTATGTTCCTCCGCAACTTGGCAAAAGAACTTGGAGGCTTCCCCGCGGGTCTCGAAGGCGAGCCCCTCGACAGGTTCCACATCCTGTTGAAATCAGTGGCGGATTGCTCCAAGTATATTTCTCGAGCCTCCTATGACAGCTTCGAGACATCGGCTCGGGTGGCGGCCACAGGCATCGGAACCTGACGCCATGCTTGGCTCCAATCTTCGGATTTGGAACAGTGGGTTCAGGAGAAGCTCCTGGACGTACCCTGCCTCGGTGAACAACTTTTTGGTAAGCCAATGAAGGAGAAGGCTGCGGAGATTGAGATGGAGTACGTCACTAGGACCCATCTCTCCCGCAAGACCTCGATGCTGCCTCGGAAGAAGCAGCCTGCCAAGAAGCCCTTCTTTCCCAGGAAAGGCCTCCAATACCGCAGCTACATGCCGTACCCGGCTACCCCTGTGCCGACCACTCCAGCACAGGGGAAGCCTGGCCAACGTCACCATAAACCAAAGGGCTCGAAGGCCCAGATGCCGGCTCCCTCACAATCCCCTCAGGGGTTTTGACCCAAGTGGCATGGCCTCTCGCCCTCCAGCGGTGCAGCAACCAGTGGGGGGATGCCTGTCCTGCTTATCACCTCTGACACCTGTGTCCTCCAGGTCATCCAGGAGGGCTATCGCCTCCACTTCAACAAGCTCCCACCCCCTTTCTCCCCGGCAATGCCTCCTCAACTCCCCGCACACCAGCTCTTGCTGCAGCAGGAATTACACTCCCTCCTCACCCAACGGGCAGTCAAGAAGGTCCCTTCCCACTTTTGAGGTCGGGGCTTTTATTCCCGGTACTTCCTCATCCTGAAAAAGACAGGGGGGGTCTGCGGCCCATCCTCAACCTCCGCAAGCTGAACAAGTTTCAGTGCGGGAGAAATTCAAGATGTTATCTCTTGGCGTGCTGCTGCCCTTCCTCCGGCAGGGTGACTGGCTATGCTCCTTGGATCTAAAGGACACGTATGCCCATATCCTGATCCACCCCCAACACAGGCAGTAGCTGCGTTTCAGGGTGCAGGGAGAGCTCTTCTAGTACAGGATGCTCCCCTTCGGCCTTGCATCCACCCCACGGGTCTTCACGAAGTGCCTCGTCGTGGCCGCCGCTCACCTTCTGTGCCGGGACGTGTCGGTGTTTCCCTACCTCGATGACTGGCCCGTTACAGGCTCCTCCATCGAGGAGGCCTGGCAAGCGATGTCGCACATTGTCCTCCTCTTGGAGAGTTTGGGGTTCTTGGTCAACTACCCAAAATCTCACCTTGAGCCGGCACAGACTCTTGAGTTCATCGGGAAGCGCCTCGATACTCGGAAGGCCATGGCCTTCTTGCAGGTGGATCGCTCCATTCACCTCCAGGCTCTGGTGGCGCGTGTCCAGAGCGCCCACCAGGTCACCGCTCGGTCAAAGCTATGTCTCTTGGGCCACATAGCCTCAACCGTGCATGTGGTTCCTCACTCCCGCCTGCACATGTGGATGACCCAGTGATGTCTCAGCTCCCAATGAAGTCAATCCTTCAGACACCTCAGGGACCCCGTCAGGGTTCTTCACGACCTTTGTTTATCCCTGAATTGGTGGCAAAACCCCCGCAACCTCCTTCAGGATCACCCTTCCAGACCCCACAGCACGATGTGGTACTGACCACGGATGCTTCCTTGTTAGGGTGGGGAGCCCATTGCGGGTCTCTGCACACAGGGGCAGTGGTCGCCAGTGGAGGCTCAAAAGCAGATAAGCCTGCTTGAGTTCTGGGCAATCCGGTGGGCCCTGAGGGCCTTCGAGAATGTCCTCAGCGGGAAGTCGGTTCTGGTGCAGACCGACAACTGGGTAGCGATGTTCTATATCAACAAAGAGGGGGCACGGGCTCGCGCTCCCTCTGCAGGGAAGCAGTCCTCATCTGCTGTTTTGCCGCCAGGCGGAGGATGTCCCTCAAGGCGACGTACCTCCCGGGTCAGGAGAATGGCCTGGCGGACAGGCTCAGCAGAATCCTGCGCCTCGATCCCAGAGTGGCAGGCTGGCTGTTTCTATGCTGGTACAACACTACGAAAGCAAGTACCACACCAAATGTAGAAACCAGTCCAAAGGCGTGGTATGGTGGAAAACCAAAACCTTTATTAAACAATGCCAGCCCGACACAGGTCGTGTTTCACCACACAATGTAGAACGTGGTCCATCACAAAGGGATAAAATAAAAAAGATTTACCCCTAGGTAACAAGAAGGACCTCCCTTTTTTCAACATGGATCAAATGTGGAAGGGGGGTGGTCGAGACAGTTCTCGTGCGCGCCCACGTCCCATGGAGTCAGACAGACAATACCATTTGGAAGACAACTGACCCTATAAGCAACAAAATTATTACAGAGGACGAGGTCGTGGCCGAGGGAGGGGGGTTCTGATGTCAGAAAGGTCAGAAGAGAGGAGATATTAACAATAAAATCACCTAATAATGTTGTTAACATATTTAAGTATGTACTTTCACCGGATGAAGAATCCCTCTTAAATAAGGGTTTATCATTTGTACCTAAAAGAAGATTAGATCCTTTTGACATTCAAGTTGACCTATACAAGTTTTTTCGCAAAGTACGGATTAAAAATTTTTTTGCCAATCATCCCGACAGTTGCTCTAAAGATACATCTATCATTTGTAAAAAATCCACATGGATCCCTCCCCAAGGCACAGATCCCGTTATAGAAGCCTTTGAGCAAGTCGCAACAAAACAGGTTATGAAAGTTCTTAAAAACCAACGCTCCTCCTTTCACAATATTACACAGGGTGAAAAACAAGCTATTTTGTCGTTACAAAAAAATAATGACATTATAATAAAACCTGCAGACAAAGGAGGAGCGGTTGTTGTTTTAGATAAAGCATATTATATATCTGAGATTAACCGCCAATTAAATGATTCTGTTTTTTTATCAGAGACTTGATGGGGATCCTACACAGAACTTGAAGAACAGTATTGATAATCTTGTTCTTTCAGCATTTGAAATTGGATATGTTGAAGTTTCCTTGCGGGATGTCTGGGAGCTGGTGGCATGAATGGAAATGTTCCTGCATGCCTCCCTTTCCCAGGTTTCCCAATTTTCAAAGAATGTTGTACAGAAGTTGGGAGTCCATGAAGAGGCTATTGCTAAACATAATATTGCTTTGAATAAATTAGAGGGGCAGGTTTCAGTTATGCAGGCTGTTGCATCCTCTTCGATTAGGGATAATCTTACTATACATCATCAAATAGAATCCCTTGAGAATGTTGTACATGCAAAAAATTTGAGATTCTTAAATTTTCCACAAACTCATTATCTTTCTCCGTCTATTTTGCTAAATAAATACTTCAAGGAGGTTCTGTTAATTGATGATGTGAACTCTATAAAATTTCCTGTTTATTATGTCCCTATATTAGCCTCAACAGGAACCTCTTCCCCTATTGCCAAAGGCGCAGAGAAGGTGTCGGTATCTCATTCATTAGATATTTCTGCTTTTTTGGAATCCTCGACCGATGAGATTACTAGACGCGCTACATTGATTGTTACTTTTCTCTCCTTAACAAAATATTGATGTGATCACTTTAGTAACAAACTTCTTAAAAAGTGTGGAAGACGGTAGCCGGTTCAAGTATGCGAAACACCGGCATAGTGCAAACTACAGCCCCTTGAGAAAACCTTGGAGTGAAACGCACCAGCGCAAAGGTTGGCGTTGGGGAATTACAGCTCCTTCAGATAAGTGCCATTTTTTTCTAAGCAGATAGTTTTAAGTTGGAAAACTTTTCGTGTGGTAATCTTATCTGTTTAGAGCCCAGCACTATCAAGTTTACTATCAGCAACGTACGGGTCGTTGATGCAAATGTGAGCTTTGGGTCTGAAGAGTTCTTCAAAATCTGAAAAATCAGCTCCGTATTAGTCTGAGACCCAGTTGCAAAAAAAGAAAAAAATGTACCTCTTATGGTGAAAGAGTGGAGCGTGTCTATTCATTGTTACTTTTCTCTCCTTATCAGATAAAAATTTAGTATTGCATTCATATTTCCCCCAAAAAGATCAATTGTTTTGTGGTTCCACAGTTCAGGTTTTTCCTGATGTGTGTAGACTCACCCAAAAGCGGCGTAAAGATTTTTTAGTATTAAGACCACGCGCCTTGGCAATCGGGGCCTCTTTCTTTTTAAAATATCCATGTAAGTGTATCTTGATATATGAGCAGACAAAGTATATATTCATGGAATCTGATCAATTGAATGTATTTTTGCTTGGTAAAGAAAATGTTTAGAGAGAATGTTACTCACTTCCTTTCTAAGTTTTAGGGTTAGTAGTGTTGTTATGGGACCAGTATATATTTGGGGGGTTTTCTTG
Source organism: Ichthyophis bannanicus (assembly GCA_033557465.1). Lineage (NCBI taxonomy): Eukaryota > Metazoa > Chordata > Amphibia > Gymnophiona > Ichthyophiidae > Ichthyophis > Ichthyophis bannanicus. The sequence goes on along the minus strand of CM066036.1, from coordinate 603,483,974 downwards.
TTTTCTTAAGGATGATATTTCCTGTTTTTGCCTCTTTTCCCTCCCCTTGATGTGGACTTGATTGTAATTCTTTTCATTTTGTAATAAAATTACAGTGTATACTAATAAAAAAAAAGAAAGAAATTGGATGTTACTGCAAAAGAAAAGGCTTTTTTAATTGTGGATACACCTATCATTCCCACTATATACATCATTCCCAAAATACACAAATCTCTAGAAGCTCCGCTAGGATGGCCAATTGTTTCTGCCATTGGCTCCCTTCTAGAACCTATATCCAAATTTCTAGATGTTTTGTTACGGCCGTTTGTCTTGAATATGTGGTCATACGTGAGAGATTCTGCACATGTTATACAGTTATTGTCTACCTTCAATAACTATGATCCTGATATTATGCTAGTTACACTCAATGTTGAGTCACTTTACACCAATGTTCCTCAACTTGATGCTTTACACATTATCGAACAATGCCTTCTTAAGAGAAGTACACATAGGCGCATACCAACGGCTTTTTTGATTTCTTCAGCAAGATTAGCACTTTGTGAAAACTTTTTTTGTTTTAGGGATTCTTTCTATAAGCAGATTAAGGGAGTTGCCATGGGGTCCTTGATGGCCCCGGATATAGCAAATCTGTATATGTTTCACTTCTAAGAACGTTTTTTTTAAAATCCCACCCTTTTGAACTTAACATTCTTCTCTGGATAAGGTATATTGATGACATTTTGATTCTCTGGAAAGGCACAGTAGATGAACTTACTCATTTTAATCAATGGGTTAATCAATTAGATGTGAACCTACGCTTCCAGATGACTTATGATCCTCACCACATCTCTTATCTAGATTTACTCATCAAGAAAGAAAAAGAAGACTTTTCCACTACATTATACAGAAAACCTACTGACAGAAACACTATCTTGCATTATAAGAGTTTTCACAATCCATCACTGAAAAATAATCTACCTGTTAGCCAATTTTTAAGAGCCAAGAGGATTTGCACCAAACCACAGGATTTTCAGCTGCAGGCTAAAGACATGAAGGAGAGGTTTTTAGCAAGACAATACCCTATGTGCCACCTCGATATAGCATATCAAAGAGCCCTAATGTTCTCTCGTGAAGATTTGCTTAAGGTTAAACCAAGGAAAGATAATGTAGGAATCGTTTGTCCCCTCCTGTATTCTTCACAATCAAGTAGCATTATTAAAATATTGCAAAAGGAGTGGCACCTGATACAAACCCTACCTGCCTTTCAAGATTTACAGTTAACCATTGCGCATAAACGCAATATAAATTTACAGAACCTCTTGGTTCCATCAGCATTAACAGAGAGGAAATATTTGTCAAAGTACAAAGGACAATACCAAGTGGTAAATGCTCCGTATGTTTGAATTCTTTACCTGTAAGGAACAAATTCATTCACCCTTTTACTAATCAAACTTTTTAAATTGATGATTTTTCCAACTGTGATACTCATAACGTTGTATACGTTGTTCAGTGTCCTTGCAAAAAATTGTATGTTGGAAAAACCATTCGGAGTATTAGAACAAGAATAGCTGAGCATAAGAGTTGCATTAAACGAGGTTTAACCGATAAACCTCTTGTTCAACATTGGCAAGAGGCACAGCACAAAGTTATGGATCTAAAGTTTTTGGTCATAAAGAAAGTTAAAATAAATTGGAGAGGGGGGGACATAAATAAAACCATTATGAGGTTAGAACAACGATATATCTTTTTATTAGACACCTTGGTCCCTAACGGACTTAATTTGGATAAAGATTTATCAGTGTTCCTTTGAGATTTCTCTTTGCCCCTTCCCCTACAGTTTCCATCATCCATTGCTGATTGCACATTCATGCATTTCTGATGTTACTATATTTTTTATTCATGTTTTTATTCGTGTCATGTAGATTACCTTTCATTTGAACAATTATTATTCATTTTATTTATTGAAGGTAGACAATAACTGTATTTTTTCAACTCCTTTTTTACTGTTTGGCAGTTTGTTCTCCCTTCCTCTTCGTTTCTTATTACTAATTTTAAGTAATAACTTGAGGTATTATGTTATATTCCATCATACTTTTTATTATATTTTTTAATTTACTATGTGCTACATAGGACTTCAACCTTGGGCCGGAAGGACTGGGGTTTCTAGTCCCACAGGTGCTCCTTGTGGTCTTGGGCAAGCCACTTAACCCTCCATAGCCCATGTTCCCTGTAAAATAGTTATCTCCAAGTTATAATGCCCTGTTCAATGTAATTTCAGTTTGTTCAATGTAAACCGCACTGATGCAGAATAGCGCGGTATATAAGAGATTGTAAATAAATATTCGCTTCTTTTAGCAATTGGTTGAACCTCAATCCTTTTCTTTTTAAACATTTGATTTTTCCTTTTTGTTCATGCAGTATTCTGTATGTGGTGGCCGGTAAATGTCATCTCTATACTTACAACATTATGGTTCTTTTTATTGTTGTAATTGGTTTTCTGTTGATACTCAGTACTCTTTCCTTTCCCTTCTCACGCTTTGTTCACTATCCGTCAATCAGTTTTACTCCGCCCCCCCCTTTCCCCTTTTTCAAGGTGCATGGGCAGGCGTTTTTTCGTCTATTGCTTCTGACATTTACAAGCGTCGGTTGTTGCAGAGAAGGTGATATCTAAGATTCATTATTACTATATGACATGTGTTTATGTATTGTCTTTAAGTTCCATTAAGAAGCCATCTCTTTTTTGCTGCTCCCATTGTTTTAAAAGTACATCCATTTTACTTTCACTTGGTTTCGTTTTAGTAGCATTCCCGTTTGTGCGAGCCATGCTTTTTTAAGCCTGTATTTTTAGTTGTACTTTATTAATTCCCAATGTATGATCACTGATTGTTCACACTCTTTCTTTTAAATAAATGTTTTTTGGTCCGTCCTCCTCTTAACCTGGTTATAATAGTCTTGAAAATCTACATCTTCATAACATAATCTTATGACAACGTCCCACCGCGCGCATCCAGCGCTCATGTATTTTTTTATTAATCAGTATATTGCTTCTATAATGTGTTTTTTATTATGTTTTGTCATATATGGACACACATCTACTGTTTTTATTAAAAGCATGGTTAGTTATTTTAATTCTTTTTTACACATTTCGGTTTTAATGCAAAGCGCTATTCTATAAATGTAATGATTTAGCGTCTTTGTTTATTTATTAAACAAATGCTTTTATGGTTTATTTATTTTTCACAATTTTATTATAAGTATCCCTCCGTGGCTCACTCACTCCTGCTGCTTTGTTCCATTTTTTCCTCTTCTCTGGATATAAGATAAAGTTACGTTCAGTTTTATACTTTTAAACTGATCCGCCCTTCCTTGTTCCATTATTTATGTTTTGTATGCTGTTATAATTGTTTGCTAATTTATTTATTTATATTACTTCTAGAAAATGCAGATTTATAGCAGTTTGAAATATTATTTATTTATTTATGTAGACAGTTTTGTATACCACTTTATCCTTCAATCAAAGTGGTCACAACACAATTGGGGGATACATTTAACATGAGGGGATATGAGACACATACACTAATACTTACAGGGAACATGGGCAATGGAGGGTTAAGTGGCTTGCCCAAGACCACAAGGAGCACCCGTGGGACTAGAAACCCCAGTCCTTCCGGCCCAAGGTTGCTGTCCTCTAGTGGGATTTGAACCACTGACCTTCTGGCCTGTGGTACCTTGCCCCAACCACTAGGCCACTCCTCCCTATCTTTAGACCATGGTTTTAGACCATTCAGATAGAAGGTCAAGATGTTCTTACAGTCCAACATGGTCTTTCACAGAGGTATTTATGTTTCTATATGTTGCATATCTTTTGGTTTTATCCCTTTGGGGCATACTCGTTTGTTCTCTATGTTTACATGGTGTTTTATATTAATTTTAGAGCATTTTATTTATTTATTGTGCTATGATGTTTTATATTCAGTTTAATGTGTTTTTTGTTATTTATATTTATATTGGTTTATTTATCAATAGAATATACTACTATTTTCTCTGTTCTTTTATGTTTTTAAGTATTTATATGTTTATATTTTTAGTGTTTGCCAGTAAAACCCCTGACGAAGTGTGACGAAACACGGCCTGTGTCGGGTTGGCATTGTTTAATAAAGGTTTTGGTTTTCCACCATACCACGCTTTTGGACTTGTTTCTATGCTGGGGCACTCCAGCGATGGACTTCTTCGCCAGCCCTCAGGACACACAACTCCCTCACTTCTGTGGCCTGGTGCCGCACCCGAGTAGGGAGGCCCCCGATGCATTTCTCCTGGATTGGTCCTCCAGTCTTCTGTATGCACTCCCTCCTTTCCCCCTCATTGCAAGGACTCTGTTCAAGGCTCAACGGGATGGGACATGGCTGATTCTCGTGGCCCCCTCGTGGCCTCAGCAACCTTGCTTTCCACTCCTGCTCCAGCTGTTGTCGGAGCCTCCGATCCCCCTGGACTCTGCCAGGTACTTGCTGATGTAGGAGGAGGGTCGGGTACTACACCCGAATCTACTCTCCCCATCCTTCACGGCCTGGCGGCTGAACGGGTCTCTCTAGCCTCTCTGGCCCTTCCGGAGGAGGTTTAGGAAATCCTCCTTGCCTCAAGAAAGGACTCTACTAGGTGAGCTGATGCCTTTAAGTGGAAACGCTTCTCCGTCTGGTGCTCGAAGCACCAGATCGACCCCTTTTCATGCCCGGTTCGATGGGTTCTCTGGTACCTTCTCCACCTCTCGAGGGATGGGCTGAAGTCGAACTCTGTTAGAATTCGTCTGAGCGCCATATCGGCTAATCACCTCCCTATCGAGGAAAGACTCTCTTGGGGCAACCACTAGTCTCCCGCTTCATGCGGGGCTTTCTGTTATCCAAGCCGCCCATCCGTCCCCCTCCGGCGGAATGGGACTTGAACGTGGTGCCCATGAATCTCACTCGTCCACCTTTCGAGCCGATGGTGATGAGTTCGCTCTGGCATTTGTCCTGGAAGGTGGCCTTCCTGGTGGCACTGACCTCGGCTTGGCGAGTCAGTGAGCTTCAGGTGCTCATGGCTGGCGCCCCTTATACCAGGTTTTATCGGAACAGGGTGGTCCGCTGGACGCATCCTAAGTTCTTACCCAAGGTTGTGTCGGCCTTTTATCTCAACCAAGATATAGTGCTTCCAACCTTCTTCCTGAGACCCCATGCCGATCAGGTATCAGCAACTCTCCACACCCTCGACTGCAAGCGGACCCTCGCCTTCTACTTGCAGCATACCCAGACTCATCGCAAGTTTGACCAGCTCTTCGTGACCTAGGATCCCAATAGGCAGGGACAGACAGTCACCAAGTGCACCATCTCGGTTTGGGTGGCAGACTGCATCGCGTTTGCCCATGTGAAGGCAGGCGTCCCTCTGGATCATTGAGTCACTGCACATAGGTTCGGAGCCAAAGCAGCCTCGGTGGCATTGCTGCGCTCCGTGCCCATGATGGACATCTACCGGGTGGCAACCTGGTCTTCTACGAATACCTCGCCGTCCACTACTGCCTGGAGAGGGAGTCCCACTAGGACAGCGCCTTCGGCCAAGCTGTACTCCATAATCTGTTTGGGATATAAGCAACTCCTGTCCTCCGACCCTTCTTCACGGCTACCGAGGGTTCCGCCCTAAAGACCCGGGCTTCTGCTTCTTCTGCTTCTGGCCTTGTGGAGGTATTTTTTGGTTGCAGGCTCAGTAGCCTGTAACTAGGGAGTCTCATAAGTGAGGACTGACTTCCTGCTTGTTCCTGGAGAAAGCGTAGTTACTCACCTGTAACAGGTGTTCTCCAGGGACAGCAGGAATCAGTCCTCAATACCCTCCCACCTCCCCTGATGAGTTGCTGAGTTTTTGTCCTTCCTTTGCCATCTGCTTGGTAGGGCTCGAGCTAAGGGACCTGACTGAGCAAGATGGCACTCTTGGGCGGGAAGAGGACCACGCATGTGTGGTAGCAATCCCAAAGGCTTTCTTTGAAAGCTGGGGAATTGCTCCACGCGGGCTCTGTCGGTGCCGATGTCACTCATAAGTGAGGACTGATTCCTGCTGTCCCTGGAGAACACCTGTTACAGGTGAGTAACTACACTTTATCTACACTTGATTCCCTTCCCCACTGTGCAATCTTAGAGGCTGGCAGCAGGAGAAGTGTTTAATCTGAAGTCATCTCCTGCTGCTACAGGGCCAGTCTTATGAGATTTGGCCCAAGGCAGCAGATGACAATTAAATGTCTCAGGCTGCCAACTGAAGAGCTGCACAGTGTAGGGAGGGAAGGAGGAATGGCTAGATCAGAGCAAGAAGTCAGTGCTGCAGCATGGTGTGGCCTGACACCCCTCACCATGTCCTCACTCTGGCTACATATACGAAAAATGTTGTGGCAGTGTTCATTTAAAAAACGCTTGAATGTGCAGGTGGTATACCACAAATCTGATTCCATGGCATATGGCTTCTGGTAGTCTTAGTCGCATTCAATATTAAAGTACCATCCTTAATATTTATGCCACTAAGATGGACTCCCTCCTCAATGCTAAAAAATGCAGGGTCATGCATCTGGGCTGCAGAAATCCAAGGGAAGAGTACAGTATAGGGTAAGGTACTCCACCAAAGAAGAGAGAGACCTGGGCATGATTGTTTCTGATTATCTAAATGTGTGTAAACATGTAAAAAAGGTGATGGCAAAAGCCAGAAGGAAACTTGGGTGCAAAGCGAGAGGAATGATCACCAGGAAGAAGGTAATATTGCCTCTGTATAAGTCTTTAGTGAGACCTCATTTGGAGTACTGTGTGCAGTTCTAGAGAGCATATTTTCAGCAGGATATAAACAGGATGGAGTCAGTGCAGAGGATGGCTACCACAATGGTTACTGGTCGTTGTCATACGGCATATGGGGACAAACTTAAAGATCTCAATATATATTCTTTGGAAGAAAGGCGGGAGAGGGGAGATATGATAGACAAGTTTAAATACCTCCATTCCATAAATGCACAGGAGAGCCTCTTTCAGTTAAAGAAAATTCTGCAACAAAGGCGCATTTTTTATTTTATTATTTTTATTAGAGTCTCTTTTATACCGCGCTATTCGGCATCAGTGCGGTTTACAATGAACAATAAAATACACATTTCCGATGGTACTTTGTGTTTACAGTTGAACAGGTAATGCAACTTGGATAACAGGATGAAGATGAAAAGGAATAGATTTGGGAATAATTTGAGGAAATATTTCTTTACAGAAAGAGTGGAAGATGCATGGAATAGTCTCCTAGTGAAGGTAGTAAAAACAAGGACTATATCTGAATTCAAGAAAGCATGGGAGAAACACAGAAGATCTCTAAGGGAAGAAAATAGACTGTAAAACTTAGTAGTTGGTTTGGAAGGACAGACTTGACGGGCTTTATGGTCTTTAACTGCCAACATTTTTTTCAGTTTCTTTTCAGTGGCACTATCCGGATAATGCTGCTAAATACTGCCACAGACTGCACAAAAGATGCATAGTTAAAACTATGGTGGTCTGTGTGTAGGTTGGGAGCGTCTTGGTTGCTATCCAGTCAACGATGATATTCAACTGCTAACTCAATAGCTACTGATTAAAGTTAGGACAGGGAGGAGGAGGGAGGAGTGGTCTAGTGGTTAGGACAAGGTACTTCGGGCCGGGGGTTCAAGTCCCACCTGGGGACAGCAATCTCAGGCCGGAGGGAATGGGATTTCTAGTCCTATAGGCACTCCTTGTGGTCTTGGGCAGGCCACTTAACCCTCCATTGCCCATGTTCCCTGTAAGTATTAACATATGTGTGTCATATCCCCTCATGTTAAATGTATCCCCCAATTGACCGCTTTGACCCGGTGAAAAGCGGAATATAAATACAGCTAAATAAATAAATAAGACAGGCCAATGACTGTCCTAACTTTAACTGGTTTTCACTACCCGGTTAGTGGCTGAATATCACCACTGACCAAATAGTGAAGATGCTGTCTGGCAAAACCAGATATTCAGTGCTGGATGCCAGATAGGTTCTGGTGCTAAATATGGTGACATTTTATTTACCAGTTAATGTCCTTTCTTTGATTCCTGCTAGACCAATCCAGACAAGTGGGTTGTGTTCCCCTACCAGCAGACATGTGGAGACAAAGAACTAATGAAAAGCCCAGGTTTCAATGACATTACTCCCATGACTCTATTTGCTTCAGCCACCGGAGCTCCCTTCAGTATTTGTCCCAAAGCATATGGAAGAAACATGGCAAGCCTCACACAACTTCAATCGTGGGCAACAAGGAATAAGCAATAGTAGAGAAGTATGTACAGGAAAGCATAGAAGATGAACCTGCAGAGCCAAGTATAAAAATCATAGCAAACCCAAGGGAAATACAGCAGAGGAACAAGACAAATATAGTTTCAGGGGTAGGCCCTGGACTGATCTAGCAGGACTCAAGAAAAGGACATTTACTGGTAAGTAAAATGTCATCCTTCCATATCATCCTGCTAGATCAGTCCAGACAAGTGGGATGTACCAAAGCTACTGTACAAATCCACTGGGAGGAAGAAGACACAGCAGCTCGCAAAACCCCAGAGCCAAAGGCCGTGTCCATCCACATGTGGATATCCAAATGATAATGCTTGACAAAAGTGCAAAGTGATGCCCATGTTGCTGCCTGACAAATGTCTGCAGTGGCTGCCAAGCTCTGCTCTGCCCATGAGGATGCTTGTGCTCGGGTAGAATGGGCATGCAAGCCCTCTGGAACTGGCTGGTTCCTCAAAAGACACACCAAGACAATGACCTCCTTAATCTAGCACCCTAAAGCTGACTTGGCCACCATGTTATCCTTGCACAGGCCAGCAAACAGCACAAAAAGATGGTTGGACTTACGAAGGGAATTTGTAACCTCCACGTACCAGAGAAGCACCATCCGGACATCCATAAGGCAAAGATCCTTATCCCTTCCCTGACACTGCTCCTTAGAGAAGGAAGGAAGGCAGATCACCTGGTTCACATAAAGGGGAGAAAGAACCTTAGGCAAGAAGGAAGGCACAGGCCAGATGGAAATAGCCTCCTTAGAAAGACAGATAAGGATCTTGGCAAGAAGAGCTTGCAACTCGGAAATCTGCCTTGCGACACAAATTGCAACCAAGAAGACCGTCAAATTCTTTGAGTTAGCACACTTCAATGGCTCAAAAGGCACCACCATCAGTGCCCCGAGCACCAGACACATATCCCAGGAAGGAATCACAGAATGGAGAAGAAGACGCAGACACTGAACTCCCTGGAGAAAGTATGAGAAATCCAGGTGCAAGGCTAGAGACTTACCAGTCACAGGACCTATGAAACAGGCCAAAGCTGCCACCTGAACTTTCAGGGAGCTAAAGGAAAGGATCTTCTCCAGGCTGTCCTCTAAAAAGGCCAACAGAGAAGGCACTTTAGCCACCTCATAAGCCAACTGCCGAGTACCCCACCATCGCTCAAAGAGGCACCAAATCTGCATGTATGCTAGCTTGGTAGACTTCCTCTGGGCTCCAAGCAGAGTAGAGGCCACCGCTGGACAGTAGCCTGTATACGCTAGCCGTCTCCTTCCAAGAGCCAAGCCATAATCAAGAAGTGAACTTGGTCCTCCAGGATGATTGGCCCCTGCCACAATAGGCCCCGAGATGGAGACAATCAAAAAAGAGGGGCCTGCAGGAGCCGCATCAGGTCTCTGAACTACGCTCTCCTTTGCTAATTTGGTGCCATCAGAACAATCCAGCCTGGGTGATGTTTTATATGCCGAAACACATGCCCCACCAGCAGCCACGGAGAAAACACATACAGTAGGTACTGATTCGGCCAATGCTGCATCAGGGCATCGAAGCCCTTGGACCCTATCTCTGTGCAGCGACTGAAGAAGTGTTTTGCTAATTAAACGAGGTGCGAAAATAAAGTCCAATACACTTTGGAATAAAGATAAGCAGTTTATTTATAAAATAAAGAAAAGGTAACTTGAAAGCAAGTAATTCACTTATCTACAAACAGCAAGATACAGGAAAATGATACATCCACCGACAAAGCCATGAACTTCATCTCCTGCCACACTTTGACTAAATGGGTCCCGGATTCAGCCAGGCAAGAGAGAGAGAGACTTCTCAGTCGGGAGACTCCTAGACAGTGCACATGTTCACTCCATAGGTGAGGCCCCTTTTTTGCTCTCTCCTGACTGAAAAAGGCACCCATTTTATCCTGTTGCAAGAGCAACCAGTAATTTTCCAGCAGATGACATACACACAGAATAGGATCAGCTATCCATTAAACATAATCAAGATGTTGGCCATGTGCCTGAGAATGCTCAAGGGAGGGGCAACTCCCATTTCATGGTTCAGAAGCTCAGAACTCTGATAGATAACTTTATGAGAAAAAGCATAGTTGCTATGGGAAGAAGCTTTTCCTTATCTACATCCTTGTATCAGGACTCCCTCTCATAAGTTTCACATGATGTAGTTATGCAAGATGATGTTTTTCACAAAATTGTACAGGAATCTCTCTCTCCCATAAAACTGAGGTTTAATTAACTCCTAACTCACTGCTGATGCATAATCAGTAGTCAACTTTAATTCACTTTCACTACATTAAGCAGCAAACGTTGGCATTGGTAGGTCTCCATCAGATCTATTTCAGGGCAATCCCAATGGTGCAGAATCAACTGAAAAACCTCCTGACTCAACTCTCACTCTCCAGGATCCAGAGAGTGCCAGTTGAGGAAGTCTGCCTCTACATTATCTACCCTGGCAATGTGTTGAGTTAACAAGGCTAGGAGGTTCTTTTCCACCCAGGCAAACAGGAGAGACCCAGAGCTACCCCAGCACTCCTCATGCCGCCTTACTGATTGACATAAGTCATAAGACATAAGTCACCACTATGGCACTGTCTGAAAAGGCTTGAACTACCGGGCCCTTAAGCAGGAGCTGGAAAAGCAGAAAAGCCAACCTGATGGCCTTCACCTTGAGGCAGATTATGGACCATACTGCTTCCTTGCGGTTCCACTGGCCCTTGGCTTTACTGTCTTGGCAATGGACTCAACAGCCTGAGAGACTGGCATCCATTGTCAGGTGTATCCAGGAGAAATTATCCAGCAGCATGCCCTTCCTGCTGCCATCACCTTAGGCTGGACTTCACCATCAATGGAAGGGGGAGCCTGTGCTCGAACACCTGAGAACTCAGGGATCACCGACCCAGCAAGGACTGCTGGAGCAGGCACATGTGAGGACATGCTCATAGCACCATCTCTATGGTTACTGCCATCAATCCGAGAAGCTGAAGATAATCCCAGACTCTGGGAGTCCACTGCACACAAAACAGCACCAGACAATCCAACAGTCTTTGACTTTCTCCTCTGGCAGGAAAACTCTGCCCACTCGAGTGTCAAAATGTGTTCCCATAAGCTCCAGGGACTGGGAAGGCAACAACTGGCTCTTTCCCTGATTGATCCTAAAAGGACACCACTTGGGACGCCACCCAAGATGCCTCTGAAAGGGTACGAGCCTGGATGAGCCAGCCATCCAGATAGGAATGGATACAGATCCCTTGGCACCACAGCACCGCCACTGCCACTACCATGACGATGGAGAATGTCCTTGGGGCAGTGGATAGCCCAAAAGGGAGGGCAGGCAGCAAACTGATTGTGACAGCCAAACATGGCAAAACTCAGATACTTTGCTGATCCACCAAGATCGAGATATGAAACTATGCCTTGGCCAGATCCAGAGAAGCCAAGGACTCCCCTCAGCGCACTGCTGGAATTATAGAGCGCAAGATTTCCATCCAGAAGCGCATGACATGCAAGTGCTCATTGACCCACTTGAGGTCCAGAATGGGTGGGAAGGAACAGTCTTTTTTTTTTTTTTATTGGCACCACAAAATAGACTGAGTATCTGCCCTTGCCCCACTTGTCCAGCAGGATGGGCACTACTACCTTTAGATGCAGCAACTTGTCCAAGGTGGTCCACACAGCGACACTTTCAATCACAGACTCACAAGGGGAGATGATGAAGGCATCTGGAATCAGCTTTCTGCAGCCCAGGACATAGCCAATCTGAACGGTGTCTAGCAGTAGCAATCCTTGGTAACCTAGGTTCATTACTGAAAGAAAAAGTGAAGTCTGCCTCCAACCGGAGGAACCGGGGAATGGGCTCCCAAGCCTTCATTGTGCAGCCTGGGAGGATCTTCCTCTGGGTGGGACCAAGTCTCTGGATCCACGTGTTCCACAAAAAGACTGAGAGCAAGACCAAAGCCCAGAAGCAGAAGGGAAGAAAGGTGGGGGGGGGGGGTTCAGGTTGGTACCAATGAGAGTCCTGAGACCTCCGGAGATCCGGCTAGACTGCCCTTGGTTGACAGGTGGAGGCTGATGAGAAAGGGGCAACAGCCCACTTCAAAGACCCCTTGGACCTGTCTTCCAGAAGACGGTAAAATTTTGTCTCGCCCAGGTCCTTTACCAGCTTCTCCAAATTGGCTCCAAAATGAAGCTTCCCCGTAAAAGCCATGTGGGCCAACCAGGCTTTGGAAGATGTATCCACTGCCCAGTGCCACAGCCAAATCTGCCATGACACTGTCATCAGGGCACCATCCCTGGCTGCCAAAAGTACCAGGATGCACAAGGAGCAAGAGACGAAGGTTTGGATGTTCAAGAACCTTTATTTGTAAAAACCCCCAAGGTTCTTGAACATCCAAACCTTCGTCTCTTGCTCCTTGTGCATCCTGTGGCTAGTGCAAGACACGCTGCTCCTTGCTGTGTTTTGCCAAAAGTACCAGGTCATACATGGCATCAGAAAGGAAGGCTGTAGAAGACTCTAAAAGAGGGATAGAAATATCCAGTGGAAGAGACTGAATCCACTGAAGTAGGACGAGACATCAGGCCTGCACATACTGCAACTGAAGAATAGCAGCCGCCATGGCAAACTAGTTCTTCAACACAAATCCACCTTTCAGTCCAGAGTATCCTTTAAGGCCAATCCGGCTTCTACAGGAATGGTGGTCAATCTGGTAACAGCCATGACTTGCGTATCCACCTTGGAAATATCAACCACACAACACACTCCTCCAGGAGAGTATGCATCTTCTTATGCACCCTTAGCCCCTTAAGCGGGGAGACGGGTTAATCCCACTCTGGCCAGAACAGGCCCTTGAGCACCTCTGGGAAGACCATAGTGGATTTTTGAACCCCTTGCAGTTCCTGCTTTTTGACTGGAGCATCTGCCAAGCTCGAAGTGGATAAGACCCTGGGATCAACACTTCCAGTTCCTATTCCTGGGACAGGCAAATAACCTCCTCCTCTTCACAATCCTCTAAAGGTAAGAGTACTTTTTCATCAGACATCTCAATCCAAATCACAACTGATCCTATCCCCGGGAGGGGGGAAGGGGGAAGCCCCTGCCAGGGACGCTTTGCCATCAATTGAAGAAGGCTTCCACTCTCAGAATGCCCCCATTGCACACAGGGGAAACAAAAAGCAGCAGTGTCTGCGTATCCAGTCTGGAATGACCAGGCTTACTACAAAGTGAAAGAATTCTGGGGAGGACAATCCAGACTCCGGAAGCTCTCCTCACAGAAATGAACCCCCTACACTCAGGGGCATAGTCGCCGCCAATCCCCTAGATGGATAGAGGGCTCTGCACAGACACCGGATCCTCTGACTGAATGAATATCCTTACCCATAGCGCCATCCACCATTTCCTGCCCTGAAGCAGGCAAGATTGGGCTAACAGAGAGGGGGAGTAGGTCCTCCAGTGATGACTCAGAAGCAGCCATGCAGGAAAAGCAGACTCCAGAAGCTGGAGATAAGACACCATGCTTGCAAGAGTTAAGGGAAGTGTCACAACAACACGTGCTATGGATGCGGTGGCTGGAAGGGTGCAAGTTAACTGCACTTTTACTACAGTGCATGTTACAGGAGCTAGCACTGGCATCACTTGGGTGGAACGCATGCAAGGAACACACAATGGCTGGGTGCACAATAGGGAAAATGCTATTAAAGCGTGCAGAGAACAGCTGGAAACCCCCACATGGCACCAATGGTCACCAGTGGTCTACTCCCGAATTGCGTCCCCCACAGACAGAATCATGAGTCCTCAACAAGGATAAGCTGTGGTACTCATCTCCTGAGAGCCTCAGGCAGTGAATCCATGCCGGGCTCAACTTTACTCTCCTTGAACCGTTTGCCTGGCTTTGCAGCACTGTATGTAAGGTGGCTGGCAGGCAGATCCCTCTGAAAGCCTTCTGCAATCTTTGGAAGAGAGAAGAAAGTACAGAGGAGGGAGGGGGCATTGAGGTTGTATGAGGCAGTCACACTCTTCCAGATTCTTCCAACTTCTGGCTGCTCAACAGACCCTTATCCAGAGTACGAACATGGAGCTGAACCAATTTTCCCTCCTCCTATGGCTACCGAAAAGACTGCAGTCTAATGGAGCCTCCCACGTCACACTCTAGTGAGAGATCATCCTGCAGACTGTTGTTTTATGAGCATTTTAAATCAATCTTTTCCTCGCAAATCTTCAGAATTTTCTCAGAGAAAATCCATCCACCATCTGCTGAAGACAAAGAAATACTGAAGGGACCTCTGGTGGCTGAGGCGAAAAGAGCCATGGGAGTGATATAATTGAAACCTGGGCGTTTCATTGGTTCTTTGTCTCCACCAATCTGCTGGTAGGAAAGCACAAGCCACTTGTCTGGACTGATCTAGCAGGACAATATGAAACTAGTTTTATTTAAAGTGGCGGTTGCTAGATGCTTTTAAAAGTACCTAGCGGCCGCTACTGAATAGCAGCCCCAATATATCTACACCAGGTCTGGCCAGTACTTAGAGAATCTTCCCCTTTACAAATGAGGGTGGAAGAAAAAAAAGTATTAAGCTTATCAGTTTTTCTCCAGGATTAATTACTTCTTTCAGTTTCAAATGATTTTATACCTTACATTTGTGGAACTGATACTGAAAGCGTTATTTCTGACCATGCTGTCATGTCCAACAATAGACTGATTTGCCCCAAAGCAGCAGAGTTCAATATGGAAATTTAATAATCAACTTCTATTGGATAAGGAATTTATGCAATACTTAATGGTGGCTATCAAATAATATCTTGATATCCGTGATCCTTGTCAACGTCCCTTTTATGTTAAATGGGATGTCCTCAAAGCTATTTTACAATGAGAATTACTTATGTAGCTAAGATCCATAAACAGTGAAACACAGATCTATCTTATAAAGCTGATTAAATAAAACAAGTGGAAGCTTGACTGGTAAATGTATTCCATAATGATTAATTGATTAATTTGTATAAACTAAAATATCAAAATAGAAGTGAGTTCTATATCAAAAAGTATATTATGCTTGCAACAATAAGGAGGGATGAAGACAATATTATTTTTACTCATGATATGAAAAATGTGTTTCTTTGTTTTTAATCAGAATTTATATGCTTGTCCAACCTTACTAGAGCTGATGAGTGTGGAAACCATCTTATGTGAACGGTGTATAACATATTTGATAGTTCCTCCAGAATTTTGGTGTCCACTATATCCGCCAGCCGTCTAGCTTAGTTATGCACTTATGGCCTATATGAGAATGTCAACAACAGGCTGGCAAATGCTTCATGTCCTGGAGCCTCCTTATTTGGAGAAAAAAGTGAAGGAGACATGGACATCATTAAGGATCACTGCTCTACTCTACAATGCCTCTCTGCTGTTCTACCAATGCCTATATCTTCTTTCAGATGTATGAGTACATCCTAGTAGTGCTGAAATTTACTACCCTCGAAGAAGAACCTTCTGGCCAATTTAGAGACTACTTCAACAAGTGCAACATCCTGTCTTCATTAAACCCTGACAGCAGTATAGAGGTCAGTCAAAGCAGGCTGCACCTGCTCAACTGAAACAGTCTACTTTTTGACTATTGTCTACTGTCGCAGCCAGAATATTTTCAGAATGTACATTCTGCCCTGCTGTAAGGGGTTGGGTTCCTCTCTTCTCTTGGGAGTGGGTGCAAAACACTATGGATTCCTGCGTCTTCAGCATAGTAAAGCCAGGATACCAACTATGGTTTCTTATCTAACTACCATCGTCCTCTTCAGCATGTCACTTGCCTCAGATCCATATCTGTCTCCCACTCGTTCGTTTTCTGTTTCTATCCCTCTTCTAAGTATAAGTGTCACTCTCTTTCCTATCACTTCTGGCATTCCATTCTTCTCCTTCCTTTTTTTTTTTACCTGATTTCATTGTAAACCACCCTGCTGCGAATGTAGAAGGTGATATATCAAGTTTAATAAACATAAAGATACATACAGGAAGAGGTCTATGTCATCCTGCAGTCCAAAGTAATAGAGTCAGCCTGCCACAAGAAAAGAACTAAGGCTTCTGCTTCAGGTACTTCTGATTCCCAAGAAGATGGGAGACTTGCACCCAACAAGGACTTGGTTATCTCAACCTTTTTCTCTTAAGGAAATATTCAAAAAATGAACACTCATACTTAGTAACATAGTAAATAACAGCAGATAAAGACCAGCAAGGCCCATTTAATCTGCCCAGTAAGGTGGCTAGGGCCTCATCTGTTACTTCCTAAAGGCTACTCCCCCTCCCTGTCTTTATTTTCAGGGTTCTGCCACTCCATGTGGATTACTCCCCTCCTTTGTTTAGAATTGCAACTGGCACTCCATGCCTTGTTTTGACATGTGAAAGTCATTTAAGTTTTGTTCTTAGTGGAAATGCTCCCATTATTTTGATTCCATCTTCTTGTGCTATATAGGGATCCTGTTATCTCACACCTTTCTGAATTCTGTCTCTGTTTTTATCTCCACCCCCTCCACTGGGAGGGCATTCCAGACATCCATAAATAGTACGCAACTTAGTCTGGCTTAAGCCTATGTTTTGGTCTAATTCTAATGTACATAGTTCAGCTGTTCTATGTAATTGATCATGTACTGTTTGTTGTACATTTCACTCAAAAATAACCCCCGCCAATCCAATGACCCAAGATGAATCACCACAGTCTATAGTCATTGATTTATATTACCAGTCTATAGTCATTGATTTATATTTCAGGGGGGAGGGTTTTTCCTTCTGACGTATGGATGGTTGTGGCCAATAATGAGTTCTGTCTTTCGCATTATAAGGTTCTTCCGGGGGGAGGTAGAGTAAGGCAACTTCCTGGAAGGAACACATTCACTTGATACAGGGCCCGGAGTTGGTCCGAAACATGCATGTCGTGGTGGCGTTTGCTGGCAGAATAAGATGGCGCGATAATTCAGCTTTCAATTGCCTAAGTTCCAGCACGGTTTGAAGTTTTATTGCCTTTAGTAAATGATATGTGGATACATTTGATTTTGGAAATTTCTCTCACCCGGTTTCGGCTGTGGTTTCACACTATTTTATGATTGTGAGGGCTGTGGCCCTCTTGAATAAAAGGGCTCTCCCAATAAGGGGAGGTGGGTATTTCCTCCCACCTCTCAGGTTGGTTGTGCCCGACAAAAACAGAAGGTTGTCCAAAGTTTCACCAGAGTGGCGATTGGTAATATAAATCAATGACTATAGACTGTGGTGTTGTACATTTCAAACATTGTTTATTGTAAACCACATTTGATCTATTGGAAAAAGTGGTATAAAAATTCAAAATAAATAAATTAATAAATTTCCTGATGCTGCTTTTAAATTTACCTCCTTCCAGTTTTATTTCATGTCCTCTTGTTCTGTAGCTTTCTTATCTTTGGAAAAGGTTTGTTTGTTCATGAATATCTTTAAGTATTTAAATATCTATATCATTTGGTATCGATATTCTAGTGCAGACTTCATACCATTTTGGTTGCTTTCTTCTCAACCACTTCATCGTTCTATATCCTTAATGAGCTATGTCCTCCAAAACTGAACACAGAACTCCGCGAGAGGTCTCACCAATGAGTACAGAGGCATTATCACCTCCTCCTTTCTGCTGGTTATGCCCTTCTCTATGCAACCTAACATCCTTTTGGCTTTGATTACCACCTTATCACAGTGTTTCTCAACCTTGAAATTCTTAGACACTATTACCATGAGGTCTCTTTTCTAATCTGTGCACATCACCCTCTTGCCTCCTACTGCATACAGTTCCTTTAGATTTCTGCACCCCGAATGCATCACTCTGCACTTCTTCACATTAAAGCTTAACTATTAAGCATCAGCTCTAGTTTCTGAAGAATCAATTCTCACACTGTGTACTCCTTCTGGGGTGTCCTTTCTGTTGAAAATCTGTGTGTCATCTGCAAAAAGGCAAAATTTTCCTTCTAACCCTTTGATCCTGGAATGTATCTCATCCAGCCCCATGGCTTTGTCCAATTTCAAATCTGCAATTTGTTCATAAACTCTTTCTTTTGTGAATGGGGCAATATCTACACCATTCCCATATCTTTGCTAATCATCTACAGTCCATCTCCAGATTGATGGATCCATGGCCTTTCTCCAGAAAGGAGACTGGTTATGCACACTGGTTCTCAAAAATACTTACACACACAAACACTGATTTATTTATTTAGGTTTGCTTGCTATAGCATTTTCCAAGAGTTTATCAAAGCAGTTTTGCAATAACATGTTTAAAATGTCAAGAGTAGAAAATACCTCCAGTTCTTGCTTTGTATGGACCAAGCTGGTCTTTATCTGTCCTCACATACTGCTACTATGTATGGACCATTATCAGTACAAGGTTCTCCCTTTTTTTTTTCAGCTGCCAGAGTTTTCACAAAATGCTGAATGGTTGTAGCCACACATCTATGCAAGTGAAGTCACCTAGTTTTTCCCTACAAGTGGCTCCTGGCAGCATTATCACAAATCCTGGCAAAAGCCTCCAAGGATGAAAGATTTACCTGCTACAGAATTTAGGCTTCATTATCAACATCCAGAAATCAACCTTGTACCGTAAAAACGGGACTTTGTTTATAAAAAGGGGACTATTGTATTTGTTATGAAAGGGTAGACTAGATAGGCCATATGGTCTTTTTCTGCTGTCATGTTTCTGTGACTCGGTCCTGCTTCTCAGCTGTCATGTTTCTGTGACTCAGTCCTGCTTCTCAATGGAAAGCATTGTTCATCACTTAACAGGTGGTTTTGTAGACAGCAGGATTAATCAGGTATACAGTCCTTTCCACTTCCCTGATAGTTCCATAGCGCAGTAATTTATGCAGTTATCTAAGACGACTGTTGTGTGTGGAAAAGGCTGCAGGTGCTCAGAACTTTACACTACTGCATTGGCACGATTCCTGCCGACCCTTCAACTTTCTCTCTGATTCCAACTCAGAGTGGGAGATGGAGGACAAGTCCCTGGACACAGCATGGCACAGAGGTGCCCCCCTCAGTCCACTCGCCACTGCTGGAGTGCTGTCGGTTCCCTCCTGAGGACCTCTGTTTCTTGGACTTTGTCCGACTGATGGGGAAGGCATTGTCCTTCACTATTGAGGCAGAGGAGGAGCTTCGGGAAGAGGCCCTTGAGATCCTCCAATATCCTTCCCTGCCCAAGGAGGCTATCACAGTCCCGGTGCCACCACTCTTTAAGCACTTCTTGTTTAGAATGTGGAAGACCCCGGTTATGATGACCATCATGAGCAGACATCCCAAAATCGATGTATCGTGTCTGCAAGAATCCGGGCTACGAAAAAACACAACTGCCACACAATTCCATGGTGGTGGAATCAGCTATGTGCCATATTAAGAGCCAGAAGATGCACTCTTCTGTGCCTCCTGGCCAGGAAGCCTGAACCATGGATGACTTTGGTAGGAAGTGCTACCAGGGCTCAATGCTCATAGCCTGTATCCAGGCATACCAGCTGTATATGAGCATGTACCTGAGAGACCTGAGAGGGGAGTTTGCCAGGTTCTGAGCTGGGCTTTCTGACGACCATCTCCAGAGTTTCAAGAACCTAGTTCCCACAGTGAAGGGGTTCTCTAAGTACGTTACTCGTGTGGCCTATGATGGCTTCATGTCTGTGGTTCAGGTGGCTGCTGTGGGCATTAGTGCCCACTGCCTGGCATGGCTACAGACCTCTGATTTGGAGCCATGGGTTCAGGATAAATTGGTCAAAGTCCTGTGCTGAAGGGTCAACCTTTTCGTTGAGCCCATGACAGAGAAGGGCACAGAGCTGGAGACTGAGTTGCTCACCAGACCCAGGCTCTCTATGAAGACTGCTGATCCTTTGCAGCGGAAGGCTTCGGGGGAAAAAGTCCTTCTATCCGAAAAAGAAGGCCTATGGAGGTTAGTCCCATTATCAGGCCTACCTAGCTCCCCCACAGAGGCAGCAGGCCAAGGACCAGGGACAGGGCACTTGTAGACCCAAGGCCCTCAAGCCATAGCCAGTGCTACATCTGCAGTCACAGCCTGGGAGGGGCTTTTGACTCCAGGACCATAGCCGATCTCCCCCTGGAGGATCCCGCTCTGCGGCACATCGGCAGGCGGCTTACGTCCTTTGCCTATCGTTGGCTCAGCATCACCAGTGATGCTTGGGCTTTGCAAGTGGTGAGGGAGGACTACTTCCTCCACTTCGAACAGATGCCACCTCCTGGAAGAAAGGACCAAATACAGAGGATCACTGAGGGAGAGGAAGGGATTGTGGAACCTAATATTTCTTATGTATGTGCAGAGTGGATAGGCCATATGGTCTTTACTACCTACCTGACTCCCTCGACTTCTTACTCTCCTGACCTTGGTCCCCAGCTCAGTATGAATGCTCCTATCTTTCCCACCAGATATGGCGTTCTTTCCCTTACTTCTCTACTATTTGTTTTATTGTACACCGCTCTTCTGCATATGTGACGGGCAGTATATCAAATTCAGTAAACATACCCTGGGTACAAAGTACCCTTGCCTTCAATCCCCCTCCCCTCTAGCCTTTACCCTTTCCCTATGCTGACCTTCCTCTCTCGTTCTTTACCTTCCTATCCTTTATTAAGTTGTAACTTTCTTTTCCTTTTCCGGCCACGTGCCTACTGTATTGAAGATTTATTTTATTGTAAACCGCTCTGTTTATCTCTGAAGAGCGGTCAATCAAGCCAATAAACATAAACATAAACATATCTGCCATTGTTTTCTATACTTCTGTTTCTATGTATTTTCCTGAGCCACAACCTCTAGCACTTCTGTCTTTTGGGAGGTTGATTTTAACTGATCTTTAAGCTCTTCCAACTCAGTTCGAACCCCTGCTAATGGCTCCTTCTTGTTATGCAGTATTTAATGAAGCTGTAACAGTTCATTTATTAGGATTTGCAGTGTAATCTCTGAGTCTTTGGCAGTCGTCATCTTAAGTGCAGACAAGGGTTTGCCTTTCATCTTTTAGCTGGCTGACTGCTAGATATAGCAAAGTCCAACTTGGTTGGTTTGGAGCTTGCAATAATCCTCACTGATTTAGAAACATCAGTGGCCCAAAAGTGAATAGAAAATGGCAAATTAGATAATCTCCCGGGAGCACAATTCCTAAGCAATCATTTGGGTCAATGCTCTCTGGAGTCCTCCCTCCCCCCACATCATCCTTTATGGAAGACTCTATCCCCAGGAACGTCCCAATGTTAGCCGGTTAGTATCAAGGCATTTAGATGGGCTAGGAGGGGATATTCAATGGTACTAACTGGGTAAATGCTACTGAATATCCCAGTGAGTGACATCTATGCAGTTTGCAGGTCTGCAAACCACATGCATGCTTTTGAATATGCCCCCCTCCCCTTAATAAGTTTCTCAGCTGCAACATTGCTCCATCTCAGACTTACATTGCCGTGGAACAAGATTAAATATTTCTGGTTAATGCTGACCATAAGAACATAAGATATGCCATACTGGGTCAGACCAAGGTCCATCAAGCCCAGTATCCTGTTTCCAACAGTGGCCAATCTAGGTCATACATACCTAGCAGTTTCCCCAAAAGACACAGGTTCCGCAATGCTTGTACTGGGTCAAGCATTGATATCCTGGGTCCCTTCTTAATAATGGTTTATGGACCTTTCCTCCAGGAACTTGTCCAAACCTTTTTTAAACCCAGCTACACTAACAGCCTTTACTACATCCTCCGGTAGCAAATTCCAGAGTTTGATTACACATTGAGTGAAAAAATATTTTCTTTTGTTAGTCTTAAATAGTTTGCCCTGTAGCTTCATTGCATGTCCCCTAGTCTTTCTATATTCTGATAATGTAAACAATTCATCTACGTTTACCCGTTCCACTCCGTTCATTAATTTATAGACTTCTATCATATCTCCCCTCAGCTGTCTCTTTTCCAGGTTAAAGAGCCCTAACTTTTTAGCCTTTCTTCATAGGAGTATCCTTCCATCCCCTTTACCATTTTGGTGGCTCTTCTCTGAACCTTTTCTAATAACTCTATATCCTTTTTAAGATACGGTGATTAGAATTGCACACAATATTCAAGGTGCGGTCTTACCATGGAACGATACAGAGGCATTATAATATCTTTTGTTTTATTTTCCATTCCTTTCCTTATCATACCTAGCATTCTATTTGCACACTGGGCCGAGGGTTTTAACATGTTATCCACAATGACGCCTAAATCTTTTTCCTGGGTGGTGGTTCCTAATGTGGAACCTTGCATTGTGTAACCATAGTTTGGGTTGTTCTTCCCTAGGTGCATAACTTTGCACTTGTCCACATTAAATGTCGTCTGCCATTTTGATGCCCAATCTTCTAATTTATCCTCTTGCAATATTCCACAATCCTCTTGGATTTTAACAACTTCAAATAGTTTTGTGTCATCTGCAAATTTGATAACCTCACTCGTTATTCCACTTTCCAGGTCATTTATGAATATGTCAAGCAGTGGACCCAGCACAGATCCCTGGGGTACACCACTATTCACCTTTCTCCATTGGGGAAAATTGGCCATTTAGCCCTACCCTCTGCTTTCTATCTTTTAACCAGTTCTTGATCCACAGTAGTACACTGTCTCCTATCCCATGACTCTTTAGTTTTGCCAAAAGTCTCTGATGAGGGACCTTGTCAAAGGCTTTCTGAAAGTCCAGATACACTATATCAACCGACTCACCTTTGTCCACCTGTTTATTCACACCTTCAAAAAACATAACAGATTAGTAAGACAATATCTTCCTTGTCTAAAGCCATGTTGGCTATCTCCCATTAGGCCATGACTATCTACATGCTGAGTAATTTTATTCTTTATGATGGTTTCTACCATTTTTCCCGGTACTGACGTGAGGCTCACCGGTCTGTAGTTTCCCGGATCACCCCTGGAACCCTTTTTAAAAATTGGTGTTACATTGGCGATCCTCCAATCTTCAGGTATTAGAGATGATTTTAGTGGTAGTTCACAGATTTATTTATTTATTTAGCTGTCTTTATATCCCGCTTTTCACCGGGTCAAAGCGGTCAATTGGGGGATACATTTAACACGAGGGGATATGAGACACATATGCTAATACTTATAGGGAACATGGGCAATGCAGGGAGGAGTAGACTAGTGGTTGGGGCAAGGTACTTCAGGCCGGAAGGTCGGAGGTTCAAATCCCACCAGAGGACAGCAACCTTGGGCCGGAAGGACTGAGGTTTCTAGTCCCACAGATGCTCCTTGTGGTCTTGGGCAAGCCACTTAACCCTCCATAGCCCATGTTCCCTGTAAGTATTAGTGTATGTGTCTCATATCCCCGTGTGTTAAATGTATCCCCCAATTGTGTTGTGACCGCTTTGATTGAAGGATAAGGCGGTATACAAAACTGTCTAAATAAATAAAAATAAATAAGTGGCTTGCCCAAGACCACAAGGAGTGCCTATAGGACTAGAAATCCCAGTCCCTCCGGCCTGAGATTGCTGTCCCCAGGTGGGACTTGAACCCCCGGCCCTCCGGCCTGAAGTACCTTGTCCTAACCACTAGACCACTCCTCCCAGATTACTAATAGCAGGTCTGCAATCTCATATTTCAGTTCTTTCAACACCCTTGGAAGTATACCATCCGGCCCAGGTGATTTGCTACTCTTCAGTTTATCTAATAGTTGTAATACATCTTCCCAATGTATCGATATTTCCTTCAATTCTTCCGCACCTTTAAATACCACTTCAGTCATGGGTAACATCCCTACATCTTCCTCAGTAAAGACCGAAGCAAAGAATTCATTCAGTCTCTCCGCTATCGCCTTGTCGCCTCTTAGTGCCCCTTTAACTCCTCTATCATCTAATGGACCAACTGACTCTCTCAAAGGTTTTTTGCTATGAATGTACTTGAAAAAATCTTTATTTCGCGTTTTTGCTTCCACTACAAGCTTCTTCTCAAATTCTCCCTTTGCCTGCTTTATCAATGCCTTGCATTTGACTTGCCAGTGCTTGTGCTGATTCCAGATTTCGTCATTTGGCTCCTTTTTCCATTTCCTGAAAGATGCTTTTCTGGCAACAACAGCCTCTCTGACCTCACCTTTAAACCATGCTGGCAGTTTTTTGGACTTCCTTCCACTTTTCTTAAAGCGTGGAATACAGCTGGTCTGGGCTGCCAAGATAGTATTTTTCAACAACACCCAAGCTTGATGTAAGTCTTTAACCTTTGCAACTGCTCCTTTTAGTTTTTTCTTAACTATTTTCCTCATTTTATCATAGTCTCGCTTTCGAAAGTTAAAAGGTAGTACTGTGGATTTCCATACTATCCCTCCTCCACTAATTAAATCAAAGGCGATCATGCTATGATCACTATTACCAAGTGGCCCCAACACCCTTATCTCTTGCACTAGATCTGGTGTTCCACTAAGGACTAAGTCCAAAATGGCTTCCCCTCTGGTCCGTTCATGAACCAGCTTATAACACTTATTAAAAGAGGGCTGCTACACAGTACCCTGTCCTGTGCTGCTGAAAGAAACAAATATTTTTATGCCTGAGGGCTGCATAGTCAAATAACAGGTTCCCTTATATATTTGGGGAAATGGGTGTGTGCATTGGTGGGGTGGAGTTAATTAATTGAACTCCTTTGGTAATCATTTTTTATGCTCATATATCTGTTTTTGAAGCAATGACAAATACATATATTTTCTTTTCTGAATATCAGATTTTACCACTATTTGAGATTCTGACACTATATTGCGCCCCCCAGAGGTAAAGTCAAGTGACTTAAGACCTTTAAGCTTAATGATTTCTAGTGAACTCCTAGTATTCAGCCTGTGTTGATCAGTGTTGCTCAAACCACTGGGGGCAAAAATGAAACCAGATAGTCAATGCAGGAGCCTA
This sequence comes from Ichthyophis bannanicus, assembly GCA_033557465.1. NCBI lineage: Eukaryota > Metazoa > Chordata > Amphibia > Gymnophiona > Ichthyophiidae > Ichthyophis > Ichthyophis bannanicus. Next base: position 603,458,785 of record CM066036.1, on the reverse strand, counting down.
TCTGGTGTCTGACTCCATTGACTTGTTCTAACTTTATGCAGTTTACCTAACCAATTAGCCACTAACCATATAGTCACTGAAACCACCCTGGATCTTCCTGAAATGAATTGAACATTTGCAAGGTGGTCTGTGGGGATATTCAGCAGCATTTATAAGCTTATGTTGCTTAATATCGGTCTGAGCAAGATTTATGCAGTTTGCAGGACCTGCAAATGGCATAAACCCTTCGGAATATCGACCCCCCCCCCCCTAATTTTTTGGATTAGTGTTTTCTGGAAAACTCTATCATGTTTTACAGTTTACACAGCTGAGTGACAGTTCTTAATTAATTTTTATCAGCTGAATTTCTAATACAGAAACCTAGAACATGACAGCAGAAAAAAATAATATGGCCTTTCTAGTCTACCCATCTAAACCAACAGCCCAGTCTCTGTGATCCCTTCCTCTCCCTTGGATATCATCTGTACTTGTCCCATGAATTCTGGTACTCTCCGCACCTCCATCTCTTGCATTGGGAGGCTGTTCTAAGCATCTGGTGCCCATGGTACCCTTTCCATAAAGAACTGTTTCCTTAAATTAGTTCTAAGTCTATCCCTTTCACTCTTATCCTAAGATCCTTTGTTCCAGAGATGGGGCCAGTGAAAGGATATGAGGAGCCCTAGGCAAACCCTTATTTCTACTGCACCCTTGCTTCTGCTCTCGCCCTCCCTTTCTGGGACCTGCAGTAGCGGCAATGGCTTTCAAGCAGCTTCCTAGCGCTTACCCAAAGTCTCCGAAATTGCAGTGCTTGCTTTGACCAGCTGCATCCATCCCCTCCAACGCAGACTTCATGTTTGCATGGGGGCCTAGTTTGTCTAATGGGTAGTGTCAGCCCTGTCCAGAGATTCCTTTCTATGACAAGTGACTTTATGCCTTGGAGGTATTTGAATATAGATAATTTCTCCCTTACTCCTCTTCTCTTCCAGGGTATACATATTTAAGTCTTGAAATCTGTTCCCATATCCTTTATAATGAAGACCATTCATCAGTTTAGTAGCTGCCATCGGGACCAATTCCGTCTGGTTAAAATCCTTTTGAAGCTGCAGTCCCAACAATTGTGCATAGTACTCCAAATGAGGTCTCACCGGAGACTTATACAGGCTTGTCAGTGGTTTAGTACAGCAGTTCCAAAACTGAGGGTCACAAAATCATCAGCTGAGGTGTCAATATATCCCAGATGTAAAAAAAAACACTTGCACTTCTGGTGCCATGTAGCCAACCAATGTACAAAGCAAGCCCACATTTCTGCTGGCTAAAGAGAATGCAAAGAGGGGAGCCTGTTGTTCACCACCACTATCCTCCCACATGCCTGCTGGTTGAAGAAAACAGAGAGCAAGGAGCATAGTAGAGCTACTCCACCAGTGATGTCTCTGCTGTTGACCACTTTGGAATCAGTCAGTAGGTGTCCCCCTCCGGCAATCGCTGTCATTGCTAGTCCCAGCCTGCACCACCACAGTGATCAATGCTGCCAGCAATACTTGGCCTGCTTTAACCTGTGCTATGCAGGACCATCCCCAGCGTTCAAGGTGTTTGTACCCTAGGCGAACCTTAAAACTTATCCCTTCCTCCACCCTGGCTATCAGAATCAACTGTTTAGCTTTGAATAACCTGGTCTTTGCTGTTCCCCAGAAGCTGCCAACCCTAGGTGGCTGTGTAGTTTATCTCGTGGTTGGGATGGCCCTGGTGCTGCTACTAAAATTACTGCTGCCTGAAATATTGCTTACTTTCCCATGGCTGAGATCACTGCTACTACTGACTGACCCAAGATTTTGTGTGGAGATGGCCAGAGACACCCTTGCTCTCCTCCTCCTTCTGCCTTTGATTATGAAGTGGATTTATTAAGTTTAAAAGGGGGGAGGGGAGTTTAAAATGGAAAGGGAGAGGTAATGTGCCTGGGAGTATGAGAAAGAGGGTCTGAGCCTGGGGATGGTGATGAGAGTCAAGGGATGAGCCTTCTAGATGTGAGAATGGGGAAGGGAGAAATTGAAGGGTAAGCACAGCAGAGAAAAATAGAATGAGTCTGTGGAAGTGGGAGCTAGGAAATAAGCCCAGTGACAGTGATCCTCACTGAGGGTTAGAGAATAGGTATGACTGTGGTGGAGAGAGAGAGGAGCTGGAGGATGTAACAGGGATCACCTCGGTGTGACATGAGAAAGGCTGATGAAGGTGAAGTCTGTCTGAGAGGAGGTGGGCTATGGGGTGAAGAAGGATCAGTTGTGAGGGTTAAGAAAGGAGCTAGCTGATATAAGAAAAGTTGGTAGGGTAAGATAGAGGATAAGACAGAGATGGGAGAGAGATGATCATATAGAGGGTAAGTATGGGATGAGAAAGGGGATGGCACAGATGATATGCACTGAGGGATGTAATAGAAGGGTCTGGGATGGTAAGAGAGTGAGGGATCAATGCTAGGAGGTGTGTGTGAGAGAAGCATGAAGGGCATGCATGTTTGGAGAAGAGAGGAAGTAACTTTTGAAATGGGCAGAGAGAGAGGCTACCGACTGAGGGATAGAAGGAGAAAGAGGCTGACTGGAGAAAAGAGAGATGAAGGTAAGAGAATACAGAAAGACAAAACATATTAAATATAATGGAAACAATAAAAAAGAACCCATAAAATATGGCAAAACAAAAAAACAACCAAAAACATAAGTCTAGTATGAGGCAGCGGAACAACTTTTTGATTCGGAGGGCCAAATAAATGAACCTCTACCCCCTCCTCCCCCCTAGTTGCTGATGTGTGGAACAATGAGTTAGTTGGCTCAGGGCCTTGGTGGCCCACTCATATTTGGCTGCCAATGACTTCATACATGTCATACAATTGCTCCAGGTGGGGAGTGGGGAGAGGAGAAAGAGGCTGTGAGGATGGGTGAGTGGGTGAGTGGTGCTCTGTTTATGTGTGCGTTTGAGGGCATGCAGGATTTGGGAGGATTAAGATGGTTTTTCAATGGGTGGGGAGAAGGATTCCATGTAACTGAGAGAGAGAAGGGGAGGCTGATTAAAGAGAGAGGAGGAAAAGAGAGTAAAGACGTTATATGTGTTAAATGACAAAACAAAAATAAACTTTAAAAACCTAAAAGATAAGGCAAAACAAAACATAAATAGGGAAAACAAGCAGGCATGCCTTTGATAATGCTTTCAGGGCATGTTATGTTTTTTTTTCCCAATTATTGTAACATATTGAATCCTTTTTACTGTGTGGAGTGTACATGAGTGTGGTAGGTGTTTGTGTGTTGGGGGTTATATATGTGAATTCATGGTGTGTGGGGTAGATAATGTGTGTAGGATGAGTGTATATAGATGGGTATGAGTAGGATTTTGGCCAGAGGGTTATGGTGCTGTGCATAGATCAGTGGTTCTCAACCCAGTCCTCAGGGCACACCTAGCCAGGCGGATTTTCAGGATTCTCACAATGAATATGCATGAGAGAGATTTGTATGCACAGTCTCCATTGTATATAGATCTATCTCATGCATATTTATTATGAATATCATGAAAACCTGACTTGGCTGAGTGTGCTTAGAGGACTGGATTGAGAACCACTGGTATAGAGGATGTGCATGTATCTATGTCTATATGTGTGTATGGAGAAGTGGGGGAGTATGGGTGTAGGTGAATAGGCTGGAGTGGGTATGTACGTGGGGATATAGGTATGTGTAGGTGAAATGGAGTTTTTTTTGGGTGGGCTGTGGGTATGTTGGATGTAGGGTGTGGGAAGCAGCTGGTGGGTGGGATATGTGTGCATAGGGGGTGCAATATTGAGTGTGTGGGTGACAGGTGAGCATGGTTTTGTTTTGTTTTTATTGTGGTGTTATGTATATGTGTCAAGGGGATCAGAAGGTATACAAATTTTACTGAAACTAAGAACCACTATGAATGTTGTTTGAGTATTATAGTTGCCTTCTGGGGTCTGTGAATTTTGGATGAGTAAAATGGGGTCAATTTGCAGAAATGTTTGGGAAACGCTGGTTTAGTTATTGTAGTTCCAAATATTCTATTTCTCTACAATAAAATTTAAAGATTGTTTATTTTAAATATCAATATTTTAATGAAAAGCAAGCATTGACCTTCCTTTTCATCATTTTGTCTTGAAACCTCCAGATCAGAAAACAATATTTTACATAGTAATCCTCCGATTTTGAATTCTTCCATATATACACAGGTCTGCGACTAAAAAGCTGTTTGATTATTTTCATCTAATTTCCATGTATTTTGGTGTGCTGAAAACAAATAAAATATTGAAAAACTCCTAGACGTCATGATTTGCCACAACATGCAAAATTGTCTTCAAATTTATCAAATTTTTTCAAATTACTATTAATTAATTCAAATTACTATTAATTAATTCACATAAGTGAATTTAAGATATAAAATGCCAAAAAAACCTTAAAGGGGTTATCCGAGTTATGTAAAAAAAAATATAGCACTGTAAATCTGATGGTCAGCAATATATACATAAGCTAAGCAAGTTTTAAGTCCGTGCTTCTAATGGTAGAAGGGATTAATCTTTCCTGAAGAATCTAGTGGGAGGGAGACACAGGACAGATAGCAGCAGCTCCGGTCAGTGCAGGGGGGCGTGGCCAGCACTGTGACGTCTCGTGTACAGACACAGAGCTGCTCTCTCCTGCATGCCACCCTTGTGCACGAATCATCGTCAGGTTCTTGGTTCTAGGCTGTTCACACTTTTTCATCGCAATTCGTGTTAGCTCGTCATTCTTCAACCGTTATGTTATGGCTCCGCGAAAGTGTATTAATTCACCAGACAGTTTCTGTTTCATCTGTGGTGAATATACAGTGTTGAAGCAACAGCAGAATATTACAGACTTTGTGAAAAAAGTATACTTTGCATACTTTGGACTAAAAATTGGAGATCAAGATAAAGTCTGGGCGCCTCATAAAGTGTGCAAACGGTGTGTTGAGGACCTCTGAAGCTGGTTCAAGGGTAAGAAAAAATCTTTCCGTTATGGGATTCCTATGGTATGGCGAGAGCAAAAGAACCATAGTGACGACTGTTACTTTTGTTCATGCGATGTGAAAGGGTTTAATTCCAAATGGAAGCATTCCATTTCATACCACAATCTTCACTCGGCAATTCGTCCCATCCCCCATGGCACAGATATACCAGTACCCAAGCCCCCTGCTACCTTGGAAGAGATATCTAGCTCCAATGAAGGTGAAGTCATACCTGAACCAGATGACGAATCAAGTTCTGACTTTGAAGATGATACAAGACCAAAATTGTTTTCTCAGGAGGAGATGAATGATTTGGTAAGAGACTTGAATCTTCCCAAAGATGCCGCTGAGTTACTCGGATCAAGGCTGAAAAGCAGGAATTTATTGATGCCAGGAGTGTCATCTTCATGGTTCAGACATCGTGAAAAGGAGTTTGTTCCTTACTTCGCCCAGGAAGACAAGTTGGTTTATTGCATCGATGTCGAAGGTCTGATGGGTCAATTTAAAATCCAATATGATTCAGAGCAATGGCGTTTTATAGATTCTTCAAAAAGAAGTCTCAAAGCAGTTTTACTCCACAACGGTTTTTACGCTTCCATACCTGTAGGTCATTCCGTACACTTGAAGGAAACCTACGAGAAATTGGAATTGGTTCTTTGTAAACTTAAATATGTAGACCATGGTTGGCAAGTGTGTGGGGACCTGAAGGTCTTGTGCATGCTGCTTGGGCAACAAGCTGAGTATACCAAATATCCTTGTTTTCTGTGTCTGTGGGACAGTCGAGACCAACAAAATCACTGGACCAAGAAGAGTTGGCAGCCGAGGGTGCTAACAGTTGGTGAAAAAACTTTGGTACCTTCCCATAAAGTTCTTCTACCACCTCTCCACATAAAATTGGGATTGATGAAGCAATTCGTAAAATCACTTCCAAGAGATGGAGAATGCTTCAAATACTTGGTCACCAAGTTTCCAGGCCTGTCGGAGGCAAAATTGAAGGAAGGTGTGTTCGTCGGACCAGACATTAGAAGGCTTATAGTTGATCAAGAGTTTGTCAATACCATGACGGATCCTCAAAAATAAGGGTGGATTGCATTTAAAGAAGTCGTACAGAAATTTTTAGGCAATAACAAAGATCCTCACTACAAAAAGATCGTCGGACGAATGCTGAAAGCATTTCAAGCTTTAGGTTGCCTGATGAGTTTGAAAGTGCATTTCCTCCAGTCCTACCTTGACTACTTTCCTGAAAATTTGGGAGCTGTGAGTGAGGAACAAGGTGAACGATTCCACCAAGACATTAAAGAGATGGAAAGGAGATACCAGGGAAAATGGAGCATTACAATGATGGCAGACTACTGTTGGATGCTTCAGAGAGACATTCCAGATGCTACTCACAAGCGTAAATGCACCAAGAGGAGCCTCACAAGGAAGAAGAATCAAGTTTAGTGTGTGTAGGTGAGCTAATTTCAGTTCAAAAAAGGATTTTCATGAAAATATTGTAATAAAACTTTAATTTTATAAGTCTATTTCCATTTATTTTGAGGTATTGCCTTATTTAACATAGTTACCTAAATTGTCAGGAAACGTGATGTCCTATGGCAAAATGGAGGTCATTTTCAGATTCAGCAAACCAAAAAACATAAAGATTACGTGGAATAACCAAAACAGCTCTTGAAAAAAAATTTTTGCAGACCTGTACCATCACGCTTTTGTTCAAATTTTTGGAAACTTTTGAAAAATGTTCCCTTGGTATCTTTTGATTATTTTGAAAATAAACAAACCGCTCTAATCTCTCCCCTCAAATTGCAGTTTAAACTATTCAGGTTTGTTCTTTCTCTGCTTGTCCGGTTTACTGGAATTAAGCAATAGCCACATTTCTTTTTTAAAACGTCTCTGTCTGAATAAGAACCATTTTTATTTTTCCAGAGCATTATTACTAAGGGCTACATTTGGAACTGACAGGCAGGATCTGAAGCATAATGGTTTGTATTTTAATAGCATTGCTGTAGGCAACCCAGATGCTCCCTATGGCACTCTTGCGGCATTGTGCAATCAGGTAGCACGAATATCCTAGTATCTTAAACAATGCTCTCTGTAGCTTTGCTTGACGGGGCTGTCTGCTTTTTACACTTGATTTTTCCTATTGTGCCTTTATGCTTACCATCTCAAATAATACTAGGCTGATTTCTGATACGTTCTTGCAATGTTATATTTCCTCTTTTTGTTCTTTCTCGAAAGGAGCTTGTGGGATAGGTGGCTAATCAGCTGTCAGTAACTCAAGAGTATTTTTCCAGCTGTTCTTTAAAGAAAACATTGCAATATCAAACCACATTCTTCTTTTTATGTTGTTCCTTCCTTCAGACACTTAGCTAGATTTATTTGACGGGGGAAAAGGTGAAATATGCTGGATCTCTCCCATTTTGGGTCTTATTCAGAAAGGGGTCTCCTCACCCCCAACACACATTTTGTACTTATTAAAATTAAAAATCTTTATTGAATACAAAGTTTTGTCTCTAGGAAAAATTGAACTGAATATATCCAAATTATTCTGGGTTTGAAGGAGAAGATACAGTAGCTATATGGATTTAATCAAGTAGTAATTGTCTTTAAAAAGATATATATAAAAGAGAAATTCTCAAGTATCTCACAGAAATTTGGGAGTGACAGTGAATGTGGCTTCTAATTGGCTTCCAGTAGATAATCATATTTTCACTCACTGTATGGGCTACTCGGAGAATCATCCCAATGTGGGCACACTTTTTCAGTGACTCATGGAGGCCTTAGACATGTGCATTCATGTCTCAGGAGCACCTTCTGGTCGTATGGCTGCGGCTACTGCTGATACACAGATCATCTTTCTTTCTTGAACCATTTTGGAATGAATAATTTCTTGATGTGACTTCCTTTGTTTTTATTTTTCTCTAACCCTTCCACTTCTCTTGCAGCCATTTATATGGTTATGCCATCTCTGAATTTTTATGCACTTTCTTTAGTCTATAGCAGTAGTTCTCAACCCAGTCCTCTGGGACCCCTAGTCCAGTTGGGTTTTCAGGGTATTGTGACGCTCGCGCCCCTACCAGGCGGTTGCCTAGTAGGGACGGTTGGCCATCTGTATCCCTTCGAGGGTTGTAGTTGTGTCAATAAGAAAACCAAGTGGTATTTTAAAGCGCACAGGAAATTTTTATTCGGTTTCCAAAGTTGGCAAGTGATGAACATAAAAATTCTTTAAGCACTTTTTCCAGACAAAAGAAATACAAGGATAATTTCTCCAAATCAAAATGTCCAAACAAAACTCACAGCAGTTTCTATTCTTCACTGCGATTGCTTGACCTTACAAAACAAAAGCATTTGTAAAAACTCTTCACAGCTTCCAACCCCGCTGTTGCCACGCCCCATACAAACAGTTCTAGCTGTTTGGGCCTTCACTAAAGTTTTGCAGTTTTAGCTTCCTAAAAGAGAGATTCCTAACCTCTTGTCTTCAGGGTTACTCTTCTCTTTCAACTCTTGGAACTGCTTTAACTTGCAACAGCTTCCTTTTGTATTTCAGTGTTTTCTAACACACATTACTATTATATTTTAGTGCACAGCTCACATTCCATCTCAGAGGTTTCTGACTCAACAACACTTCCTTCAGGGCCTACTTCCATGCTCTCCAGTGAGCTACAGCTAGGTGCTCTTTGAAAGTGCTCTGGTAACTTTTCCTTAAGAGTCTTTGCAATGTTAAACAGTCTCTCACACTGCCTGGCCTTGGCTCCTCCAAGCCGGTCTCTTGTGTGTCTCTCCTGCTTAACCTCCCTCCTGAGATACTTCTTGCTGTGCTGAGGCTTCAGGTGTCTGAAAGTCTCCTCTGAGTCAGAGCAAGAACTATTCTGGTGGCACTGCTCATTCCCTGTGTACCTTTCTTGGCTGCCTTTGTAATGGTTCCTCCATTTGCTGCTCTCCTTGGCTGCAAGGGTTTTCCACAGCTTGGCCCCAGATCTCTCCTGTCTGTGCCTCCTGGGAATTGGACTTGAACCTGGGCTAGGGCTTGAACTGCAGCTGCCACTGGTGCTTGCTCCTGCACTCCTCCTGGACCTTCTGCTCACAGCTCCTTCCTCCTTCTGCCTCAAACGCAAACTGTGCCTCCCTCTTTTGTTTGTTCTTCCTCTGCTAACTGTTGAGCTGGGCAACTCCCTTCCTAGCTCCTCCCACTTGGACCTCCTACTCCTCTGCAGGGTTGTCCTGTGGTCTGTGATTGGCTTACCTTTGGCTCTGCCCTCTAGGTTTCTTTCAGTGCTTCTAGTATGGAGCCTAGGATTTTGTGCTCCCATCCCCCGCAATGAAAAAAAATCCTTATTTTTTTCCGTTTTCCCTAGCTGGGCTGCACTCACCTCATCACATATCCCCCCCCTTAGACTATTTCGGGCTGTCGCTTTATCCCGCGAACAGCACGAAATACACACTATGGGCTGAGAATCTTCATTCAACTGTGGGGCTAGTTGAGTACTTCCAGTACGTTCTTGCCACTGTCGCAACAGATTAGCGTGATACACTTGGGACTTCCCTCGTCCAGTATCCACAACATAAGACACTGGCCCAAGTTGTTTTATTATTTTATAAGGGCCCTTCCACGAGTTCTCAAAGCGAGAATTCGCTGCGGCTATCATAACCATGACTCTATCTCCGACCTTTAAAAGTCGGGGCTTTGCCCGCCGATCGTGATAGGTTTTCTGTCTCGTTTGACTCCTTTTCAAATTTTCCTACGCTACTGTAGCTATCCGCTGTAGGCGATTCTTCAGGTCTGTTAAAAACCTGGGAACCTCCTGTACCTCCTCTACCGGTGCTACCCATTGTTCCCTTAATACATCTAATATTCCCCGCGGCGTCCTCCCATACATCAATTCATAGGGTGATGTGCCAGTAGAGGACTGTCTCCTCTCCCTGCATGCGTAGAGCACAAAAGGCAACATCGTATCCCATTCACTAAACCTGCCCTCCAAGCTCCTTCTTAAGAGGTTCTTTAAAGTTTGGTTAAACCTCTCCACTAACCCATTGGTTTGGGGATGGTAAGCTGCGGTACGGATATGCCGAATACCGAACGCATCCCATACCTGAGCTAGATGTCGGGACATAAAATTTGTTCCTTGGTCTGATAAGACCTCCCGAGGAAACCCTATCTCACAAAACAAACGAATGAGCTCTAGAGCTATCACTCGTGCTGAAGTATTTCTCAAAGGGATGGCCCACGGAAAGCGAGTGGCATGGTCCATTATGACCAGAATATATTGGTGACCTCTAGGAGTTTTTAGTAAGGGCCCCACTATGTCCACCCCCAACCTATGCACCGGCTCCTTTATAACTGGTAGGGGAATTAAAGGCACCTCTGGTGGACGGTTACTGGAAACCCTTTGGCAAGCTGGGCAAGAAGCACAGAACCTCGCCGTTTCTGCGTATACGCCTGGCCAGTAAAACCTATCAAGGACCTGATCCAGGGTGCTCTGTACACCTTTATGCCCCCCCACGGGGTGATCATGGGCCAACCTTAAAATTATATTTTTAAAAGAAGCAGGTATCACCAACTGCCTCCGTAGCTCACCTGTCCGAGGATTTATACCCTCCCTATACAACAAATTGTTATCCCATAAAAATCTTGGTAGGGCCTCAGATCCCTTCTGGGCGAATTCACATGCTCGCCCCAAAGCAGGATCTGCCTTTTGCTCATCCGGAAAGGAGGGAAACTTCGCTATTACCTCTTCAGAAACCCAGGGCATCTCCTGACCGGACAATAACTGTCTCCTATTCTGAGTTCTGAGGCTCCTCCCTAGCTTCCTCTCAGCCTTTCCTTTCCTGATGGTATCCTTAGCCGGGGTTATCAGATCATCATGAAAAGAGGTCCCTGGTATGGGTTCCTCCTGTGAATCTACCCCTTCCTCTGAGGGTCTAGAGCCTGCACGCGTGGTAACCAGGCCTGCCTTTTCTTGCAGCTTTTTCTCCACTCCCTTCCTGAACGGGGACCAATCTCGGCCCAGTATAATCTCATGAGGGAGTCTTGGTATTACTGCTACTGCTACCTCCCTTCCCCTGCCTAAGCCTTTTATCTTAACGGCTTGAAGTGGGTAGGTAGAGGCAGCCCCATGTACACATTTAATTTTAACCTGCCCCCTTGAGGACTCTTGGGCGCACTGCTTCTGGGCTTCTATCACTTTCCATAATTTTCTGGAGATCATGGACTGACTTGCCCCTGAATCTAACAGTGCTTCGGTCTTTATTCCCTCTACCTCTACGGATAGGAGGAATCCTTCACCTATCTCCTTGGGGTGTGTTATCACAAAGGCTTTCTTTGTCTTACAATTTTTCTTGAGGTGACCAGGCTCACCACAAGAAAAACACTTTCTTTGCAGGTTGAATTTTTCCATGGGCTTATCTCTCTCTTTCCTATATTTACTCAAGGCTGCATTCTTTTCCTGCACACCTGTACCTTGAAAAACGCCCCCTTTCTTTAGGCTCAGTTTCTGGGCCTCCAGAAAGCAGTCTGCCAAGACTATGGCTTCTCGGGTGTTCTTACAGTTTTGTTTTATCAAAAAGCTTTGCATGTCTATAGGAACAGCTTCAATAAATTGTTCTAGAATTATTGCATCAATAATAGACTCTATATCTTTCTTTTCTGGCAATAGCCATTTAAAGACTAAGCTCTTAACCCTATAATACAGAGCTTGTGGTGTTTCACCTTCTTTTAAGACAGATGCTCTTAGAAGTCTCCTATAAGTGGAGGAACTTAAACCCACCCGTTCTCTTATAGCTTCTTTAACATGCTCATAATTATGAATAGAATCAACTGGCATTTCCCTGTAGGCAGCTAATGCCTCACCGCTTAGAGTAGTGGCAAACCTTACAGCTAGCTGTTCTTTAGGCCACTGAGCTAGACCAGCTATTCTCTCAAACGCTTCTATATGGTCGTCAAGGTTGTCATCCTTGCTTAAACGACCACATGCAAACGGTCCGAAGGCTAATCCTTCCCCCCCTGTACCAACAGGTTGAGTCTTTGGAACAGCCTGCGCTTGCTTTGTTGCTTCTTCCTGAGTCCGGATCCATTTGGCCATCATTTCCAGCAGGGGTTGCTGTTGGGCTCGCAACATGGAGGTCGCCTGCTCCTGGCTCAACACTGCCATCTCCCGCTGCTTCGCGAATTGGTCCGCTACCCACGCCAGTACGTCCGCTACTTCCATCTCAGATTGTAGTCTCTGCAACAAAACAGACAAGACACACACAAAGTGCAGCACTTTTTTTTTTTTTCTCTCACTTCCCCAAGTGAGCAGCTGGTGGCCCCCTTACACCAGAATCCAGGCCTACCCCTTCCAGTTTACGGGTTACCTGATTCTGATGCAGGTCTCAGCACTTCCACCAGTCACAGCGCTCCCGATCCGAATCCGCTCCGGTTTTTCCTCCGGTTCCTCGATCGGTCACCGCCTTTCCTGGAGTTCTCCGTCCAGATGTATGGCCCAAATATGCTCTTCTTGACCACTGGAACACCGCATCCAAAAACTACGCCACCTGTGACGCTCGCGCCCCTACCAGGCGGTTGCCTAGTAGGGACGGCTGGCCATCTGTATCCCTTCGAGGGTTGTAGTTGTGTCAATAAGAAAACCAAGTGGTATTTTAAAGCGCACAGGAAATTTTTATTCGGTTTCCAAAGTTGGCAAGTGATGAACATAAAAATTCTTTAAGCACTTTTTCCAGACAAAAGAAATACAAGGATAATTTCTCCAAATCAAAATGTCCAAACAAAACTCACAGCAGTTTCTATTCTTCACTGCGATTGCTTGACCTTACAAAACAAAAGCATTTGTAAAAACTCTTCACAGCTTCCAACCCCGCTGTTGCCACGCCCCATACAAACAGTTCTAGCTGTTTGGGCCTTCACTAAAGTTTTGCAGTTTTAGCTTCCTAAAAGAGAGATTCCTAACCTCTTGTCTTCAGGGTTACTCTTCTCTTTCAACTCTTGGAACTGCTTTAACTTGCAACAGCTTCCTTTTGTATTTCAGTGTTTTCTAACACACATTACTATTATATTTTAGTGCACAGCTCACATTCCATCTCAGAGGTTTCTGACTCAACAACACTTCCTTCAGGGCCTACTTCCATGCTCTCCAGTGAGCTACAGCTAGGTGCTCTTTGAAAGTGCTCTGGTAACTTTTCCTTAAGAGTCTTTGCAATGTTAAACAGTCTCTCACACTGCCTGGCCTTGGCTCCTCCAAGCCGGTCTCTTGTGTGTCTCTCCTGCTTAAACCTCCCTCCTGAGATACTTCTTGCTGTGCTGAGGCTTCAGGTGTCTGAAAGTCTCCTCTGAGTCAGAGCAAGAACTATTCTGGTGGCACTGCTCATTCCCTGTGTACCTTTCTTGGCTGCCTTTGTAATGGTTCCTCCATTTGCTGCTCTCCTTGGCTGCAAGGGTTTTCCACAGCTTGGCCCCAGATCTCTCCTGTCTGTGCCTCCTGGGAATTGGACTTGAACCTGGGCTAGGGCTTGAACTGCAGCTGCCACTGGTGCTTGCTCCTGCACTCCTCCTGGACCTTCTGCTCACAGCTCCTTCCTCCTTCTGCCTCAAACGCAAACTGTGCCTCCCTCTTTTGTTTGTTCTTCCTCTGCTAACTGTTGAGCTGGGCAACTCCCTTCCTAGCTCCTCCCACTTGGACCTCCTACTCCTCTGCAGGGTTGTCCTGTGGTCTGTGATTGGCTTACCTTTGGCTCTGCCCTCTAGGTTTCTTTCAGTGCTTCTAGTATGGAGCCTAGGATTTTGTGCTCCCATCCCCTGCAATGAAAAAAAATCCTTCTTTTTTTCCGTTTTCCCTAGCTGGGCTGCACTCACCTCATCACAGTATCCACAATGAATATTCATGCATGCAGATCTATCTCATGCATATTCATTGTGGCTATCCTGAATACCTGACTGACCTGGGGGTCCCAGAGGACTGGGTTGAGAACCACTGGTCTATAGGTTTAAGTACTCGCTGCGGTGTATCTGTCACTGCCAAGTCTGTTCCTCCCTCTGGGTGATTTTGCAACTACCTTCTCCTTCAGCAGTTTATATTGGCCAAGCCGTACTGTTCTGTGAAGACAAAAATAAAATTTGGAAATTAAATTCAGTGCTCCACAGGCTTTAAACAAACTTTATTTTTATCATGTAGACTGAAAGAAACACTGAATGCATTCTGTTTACTCTGTATCTTGAAAATGTGAATACATTTTTGGAATAAACTACCAGCAGAGGTGGTAGAAAGCAAAACAATAAAACATGGGAGCAAGACTTTTTTAGGTATGTTAGTGACAAGAGGAAGTGCAAAGGTAGCATTGTGAGACTCAAGGGTAAAGAGGACAAATATGTAGAGGCTGATGAGGATAAAGCAGAATTGCTTAACAAATATTTCTGTTCTGTGTTCACAGATGAAGGGCTGGGAATAGAACCTCAGAAAACAAGCACAAAAAGGAATGGAAGCAGAGGGTATCGAAAGAACTTAGGAAGTGCTGGCGGCAATGCTGATTGAGCTTTTCAATGCTTCCTTAGAGTTGGGAGTGATCCCAGAGGACGAGATGTGCGAATGTGGTTCCTGTTCACAAAAGCGGAACGTAAGAAAGTTTGACCTCTGTGGTGAGTAAATTAATGGAAATGCTGCTAACACAGGCAATGGTACAGTTTCTACAATCCAAGGAATTACAGGATTTGAGACAGCAGCTTTACTAGAGGTAGGTCTTGTCAGACAAATCTGATTTTAATGACTGTGTGACCAGAGAATTAAATTGGGAGAGAATGTTAGATGTGTGGTATACTTAGATTTCAACAAGACCTTTGACACCATTTTGAATAAACTGAGTGCCCTTGGGACGGACTCTAAAGTGACTGGGTGAAAAACTGGTTGAGTGGGAGGTGTGAGAGTGGTAAATGGAATTCACTCTGAAAATTGGGGAATTACCAGTGGCATGCCTCAGGGATCAATCTTTGGTCCTGTTCTCTTTAACATTTTTATAAGAGTTATTGCGGAAGGTCTGTTGGGAAAGGTATGACTCTTTACGGATGAAATCGAAACCTGCAACAGAGTAGACACCCTGGAAGGTGTGGATAACATGAGGAAGGATCTAGCAAAGTTTGAAGAATGGTTGAGAATTTGGCAGCTAAAAATTATGCTAAAAAATGCAAAGTCCTGCATTTGGGCTACAAAAACCCAAGGGAGTGGCACAGTATATGGGGTGAAGTATTTCAATGCACAAAAGAAGAGTCAGATTGGGAGTGATCATATTGGATGATGTTAAATGGCCAAACATAAAAGGTGATGACAAAAAACAGAAGGATGCTTGGGTGCATCGGGAGAGGAATGGGCAGCAAGGGAAAGGGGGTTGATAATGCTTTCATACAAGACTCTAGTGAGATCTCATTTGGAGTACTGTATATACTTCTGCAGACCACACCTTTAGAAGGATAAAACAGGATGCAGTTGGTCCAGAGAGTGGCTACTAAAATGGTCAGTGTCCATCATAAAGCATATGGGGATAGACTTAAAGATCTCAATATGTATACTTTGGTGGAAAGGAGGGAGAGGGTGACATGGCAGAGACATATAAATAACTTCATGGAACAATACTCAGGAGGTAGCCCTCTTCAAGTTGAAAGGAAGCTCTGGAACGAGGGGTAATAGGATGAAGATGAAAGGGGATAGACTCGGGAGTAATCTGAGGAAATATTTCTTTATGGAAAGAGTGATGGATGCATGGAACAGCCTCACAGTGGAGGTGGTGGAGACAAGAACTGTATCTGAATTCTAGAAAGAATGGGACAAATACAAAGGATCTCTTTGGGAGAGAAAGGAATTGTAGACCTTAATAGTTCTCATGGATGGGCAGATTGGATAAGCTGTATGGTCTTTTTTATGCCATCATTTTCTCTTTTTCACTGTTTTTATGTTTCATAGGACAAATGTGTTGGTAGTAGCAGGGGAAAGGGAGGGTCCTAAGTATTTGTTTAAGTATGGGAACTTTTATACATATCTATTTTTTAATAAACATTCCCCAAAATTATTCAAAATGGTCAAAACACAAGTGGACTATAAGGAAGTACAGGAGAACATTGTGAGAATGGGAAAGTGGACATCTAAATGGCAGATGAAATGTAATGTACTGTGGCAAGGAGGCCTATCCGGAGTCTGGGGGAGGACAAAGAGACAGGGAATTCACCCTAGTAAAGGGCCCCCTTTTACCGAGACAGGGTAGGAAAGCCATAAACACCTCCAGGAATCAGAAAACTTCCACGTGGAACACATTTCATTCTCCCCCTAGTAGAATGAAGGGGAGAGGATACAAGGCTCAGAATCCCTTAGGCAGTAAATGCTCCAAGCACTCAGGTGCCCGAAGTCAGGCTAATTGCCGACACCTGAGTAGGGAGGGGTTGGAGCTAGAGCCCTGGAAGTATAAACTTAAGCCAGAGTATGATTTAAGGGAAAGGAGAGAGAGAGAGGAGAGGAGAAGCAGGAAGCCAGGCTGAGCAGAGCAGAGGAACGGAGCTTCCAGCTGGAGAGAGTGCTATTTGGCATGTAGCATGGCTGCAGGAGAGTTTGGAGCCAGGAACAAGAGAGACTCCAAGATCCCCCGGGAGGCTGTTAGCTGAGCATGGTGAGCAGGACGGGGAGTCAGAACCTATGCAGCTGGGAGAGCCCGAGGTGAAGCTGATTGAGGAGGACACTCCCATGGACTGTTCCTTGTGCCAAGCTATTAAACCTGGGAATGTAGAAAAAGCAAGCCAGTCCTGAAAGAAAGGCTTCCAGGAAAAAGGTACCCTTATTCCAAGCAGGGTGGCTGAGATCCCCATGTGTTTATAGAGGGGAAGTTTACCACAGACTTTAAATGTGATTGTTTTTGTTTTGTGCTTTAACCCCAGCAAAGCTGAGAAGGGAACACAATAGGCTTGCTGGTAAAGACTGTGTATCCTGCAATAGAGAAAACCTTTAAAACTGCATTTTGTGGTTGGATATGTTTTGGACAATACTCTGCTTCCAAGAGTCCTGACCCAACAATCCTATGTGTGGTATGATCAAACCATTGTGTATATAAAAATAATAAATTTCTGTCATTTGCCTTACCTACTTGAGCCTGACTACAGCTTTCTACATGATGCACCCAAACAGCTGAATAAGGACTACATTTCCCAGAGGGCATTGCAGGGAAATAGTTTAAAGCTGAAAAAGCATACACCAGAAAGTTCCTCTAATAATCCACGCCCCTCTAATCTAGAGGCGAGTGGTGGTGGCGTGACAGTACACAACATATCCAAAATGATGCATATAAGAGAAAAAGTCCAAGTTTATAGCTGCATAATGCTTAGCTGATACCTGATTAAACATGCAGAAGGAGACAGTTCACTTCTATTATCTCTGCTAAGTCATTTCATCCCTACCAGACAATGTCACCTCGGCTCCAAACATTTGCCTACACCTTCTGTCCCGTAGCCCCAGCCCCCGAACCCATCCTCTCTCTTTAAATCAATCTCCCTTTCTGTTCCCACCACTCTCTCTCCTCCCTGTTCCCACCATTTACTCTTTCTATCTGCCTTCTCTGTCCCCACCATTCTCTGTTTCTCAATCCCCCTCCCTATCCCCACTGGTCTCTCTCATTCCCCCCCATCAGTCTGTCTGTTTTTTTTACCCTGTCCCCATCAATCGATCTCTATTTTTCTCTCTTTCCCCACTAACCCTGCCCCTACTGGTCTTTCTCTCTCTCTATGTCCCTCTCCCCACCAGTCAGACTATTTTTCTCTCTCAGCAGCCTCCATATATTCTCCCTAGGCTCGATTCCTTCCTACTTTTCTCTCTTCTCAGGCTCCACATCCTCCCCTTAAGCTTTATCCTCAGGTCTTTATCCCCAAAGTCTCAAAACATTGAGAAATTGCTGTAAAATTTAAACTGTACATATAATTTTAAGGTAAACATTGCCTACCTAAATAGAAATGTCTTCAACCACACTCAGTCTTTGATGCATGAGTAGTATAATGGGTACACTACTTGTCAAACTGATTGACAGGTGAGATAAGGATGGCAGGAGCCAATCAGCGTTCACTTCCGGTGTATGTCCCGCCTTAGGCCACGCCCCCATAGATGTGAATGGTGAGTTAGCCCCGCCCACTTCCACCCCCAAACTGTTGACAGGTACCAATCAGTGTCCACTTCCGGTGTATGTCCCGCCTTAGGCCATGCTCCCTCCCATAGAAGTGAATGGTGAGTTAGCCCTGCCCACTCCTGACCCCAAGCGTGGCCACTGCCCCCACTTGACACGCCTCCACCCCGCCCCAAGGATTACATCATCCAATCAGTGTCCACTTCTGGGTTTGTGCCACACCCATGCCCCGCCCCACAATATGGCATTAGCCAATCAGCACCCACTTCCAGGTTTGTGCCCCACCCACAACCTCCCACCCTCAACCACGCCCCTGCCTACATCATTGGAAATGACATCACCGGAAACGGTGTCATCAGAAATGGACTGTCCCTTTTTGCTGACATCACCGGAAACATGGTGTCATCAGAAAAGGGCCATGTCCTTTTCCGATGACCTCAGCGGAAGCAGAGTGATTGACTCCGGAAATGTGTTTTGCTTCTGGTTAATATTTACATCTGCAAAAAGCAGGAACCCTGGAAAACAAAACAAAAAATGCTTTTCTCTCTCTCCCACTGCCCCAGTTCTTTTTTCTCACAAAAGATTCTTAGCACAGCACAGGGCTTTTCACAGAGGCACAGACAGGGTAGAAGCTTTTCTTTCAAATGTTAAACCTCAATTAACACATCTTTTGTTAGAGAAACCACTGCTGTCCATGTGATAGAATTTTGCTTTTAAGACCTCATGGTTAGAGAAAAGTATTCTGGCAAACACAGTGTAAGTTCAGACTGAAATACAGAGAGAGAGACCTGAGTTCAAATCCCCCTAATACAGCTATTTTTTTTTGAGAGAGAGAGAGAGCTGAGTTCAAACACAGCCACAGCTATTTTTTAGTGGCCTTGAAAAAACCAATACTGAGAGACAAGTCTGAACATGCCTCTCTAGGGTGTGGTAACACGTGATTGGTTGAAACAAGAGGTCTGTTCTGAGCATGCTCCAGGTGTTCTGAGCATGCTCCAGGTGTAAGGCTGTGTGTCCTGCGTAAGGGGAACATTTTAACACAGAGATTCAAAAAGAAAAAATGGCTCTTTTTGGAACACCAAGCAGAATTTCCAGCAGGGCACACAACATTAATTACTAAAACCATTCTGAAGATGTTGGCAAAATAAAAAGAATAGTCAAAGCACGGCAATCATGAAGGAAACCTTATTGAATAGCATTTACTATGACCCCAAAGCAACAGGGAGCTTTGGGGGCATAAATCCTCTACTTCAAGCTGCTAAAAAGCAGGATAAAACAGTCAACAGAAACAATGTAGTTAGATGGGCTACTGGACAAGATGCTTATACTTTACAGAGACCTGCTAGGGTCCATTTTAAAAGAAACAAGACGATCGTGTCAGATGTGGATGCGCAATGGCAGCCTGATTTAGTTGATATGGCAGCCTTGTCCCATTATAACAATGGCTACAAATACATATTAACAGTGGTAGACATCCTGTCAAAATATGTATGGGCTGCAAGTTTAAAACCGAAAACCGGTCATGACGTTGCTAAAGCCTTTGAAAAAATATTTAATCTAGGTCGTATACCTGAAAAAATACAGACAGACAAGGGTAAAGAATTTTTAAATAGGTCCCTGAAGAATTTATTAAAACAAAGAGGGGTTAATCATTTTGTAACCAATAACGATGTTAAAGCAGCGGTGGTAGAAAGGTTTAACAGGACTTTGAAATCCAAAATGTGGCGTTATTTTACTACAGTCAGACCTTAAAATAGGACAAACACACACTAACAATTACAACATAAAACATATAAAATTATAATTAAATGTAGGACCCCATTGCCAGCTAAGTTTGACCTTAAGTTTTGGTCTTTAGAATTTATATTCTTAGCACTGTGGCTTTTTGGGTCTGCTCTGTTTTCTTTAAGACTGTTGAACAAATTGAAATAATAATAAAAAAGATTAAAGGGAGAAGTCCATTCATACGAGGGGGTTTCCTGTCCCCTGACTTGACGGATGTTCCTACGTTTAATTATAATTTTATATGTTTTATGTTGTAATTGTTAGTGTGTGTTTGTCCTACTTTATGGTCTGACTTTTTAAACAGGATTTACCTAACAGAGCTTAGATTTGGCAATTTTTTGGAGTTATTTTACTACACACAACACCTTTAGGTACCAAGACGTATTGCAGGCTTTTGTGCACAGTTATAATCATAGTTTTCACAGAACAATAAAGACAAGGCCTGTAGATGTGACACACACAAATTCTCTGCAGATCTGGAAAAGAGTCTACGGTGATAGCATCAAGCGTAAGCACACCAAGAATCCCTTAAAGAAAGGAGATCATGTAAGACTTTCAAAAACTAAAGGAAAATTTGAAAAAGGTTACGAGCAAACGTGGACTGACGAGGTATTTATAATAACGGACATTTTAAACAGGGGCCAGAAAGCGACATACAAGATACAGGATTATGACGGTGAAGCCATACAAGGTTCTTTTTATCCTGAAGAATTGCTAAAAGTCACATCACAACAGGACAGAATATACCGAATTGAAAAGGTTCTAAAGGTAAAAGGATGTGGCAGGAACAGATTCTACCTCATGAAATGGAGGAGATGGCCTGTTAAATTTAACAGTTGGGTTAAAGCATCAGAGATTCAAGACATCTGATTTCTTTCTTTTGAAGCAGCATTAAAATAAAATTTAAAATGAATGATGGTGGCTTTTATATCACACTGCCTAGCAATGCCTCAGCAGGTGTTTTCCCAAAATACCAGCTCTAATTTTACCATACAACTAGCAAGGCCTTTGAACTTACAAGGACAGTGGGAAGTGGGGCTCGTGGAAATACAATACCCCAACACCTGGGAGAATATTAAGGAAGACCATAAGTATGTTGTTGCTTCCGCAGCAGGAAATATACAGCACCTTATAGTCAGGAAAGGACATTACGCGACCATGCAGAGTTTAGTGGAATCCATGAATCAGGACATTAGCAACATCTATAAATCGGCGGCACCACTAATCATTTATGAGTCCCATGCGCGAAGAATCCGAATAAAATCGGAAGATAGGTCTACTATTTATGCGTATGGTGATTTGGCAACCATTTTGGGAATAGAAGCTTACGTTAATACACAGCGTTCCCATTTTCCAGGGGATATCACGGCCGGTTTTAATACCCTCTACCTTGTCACCAGCTCTCCTTAAACCCCCGAGTAGAGGTTAAGGGAGTGGGTTTTTCCCTATTGAAATAGCTGTTTTACAGATCCTGGAGCAATGCCCCTTGGGAAATGTAGTCTTTTCACCCAATCAATAAGGAGCAGTTGTGGAAAAAGTGGTTAAGCAACCAAAGGATTTTATTTCCCCTCCCGGGGTGGACTTTACCATGAACAGAAAACACAATCCAGGTATTTACTGGTATTTGGACAAACAAAAGTTCCTTAACAGAAAAAGGCTTTCTTCAGCATTAACCAAGGTGAAAACAAACATTCAAACAAAACCACGCTGTTTCCTCACAGCTCTCTGTTTCCACGTGCTATCTGTGCTGTACTCTCTTTTCAAGCAGGCTTTCACCATAATGAAACTATTCCATTGGCCAGAGATAATGTACAGTCCATTATATCTATATCTTCTCCAGTATCAATACACTCTGGTTCACAGTCCATCAATTCCTCCTGCTCATAAGGAAATGTTTGAACCGGCACTGCTGGTGCCACGCCCTTTCTTACTGCTCCAGGCTTTACACGATATGCTTGGGTCAAATACTGGCTTTCACACAGACTATCAGGCCCAGTATTCTTTTCCCAGCACCACCCTTCTGGGTACAAACAGTCACTGTAATTAAGTATATTCAAGCCTCTTGGCTTACCTTTCAGCCTTACTGGTGGAGGTTTTCTCTGGTGCTTTTGAATAGCTGTAGGTTCCCAACCTAAGCCCTGCTCATAGCATTTCACTTGCCTCCTAGGCTTTCTGTCTCTCCCGTGCTCCCCAGGATATTGCAGACAATCTCCTTTGCCCTTGTTATATCCTGTCCTCGGGGTTTCTTTCTTTCTCCTCAAGAAGGAATCTGTCTCTCCTTTCCATAGAGACTCTGGCTTACTCTGGGCATAGCTGTCTTCAGTGTAGCTCTCAATAGCTTCTCTCTCCAGTTCATATGCCTCACTTCCTGCTTCTTCAGCCAACTCTTCATTACCTCCTTCTCTGCCTACATTACTCCACCTACTCCACTTACTTAACTCACCTGAACCTTCTTTAATAGGGTGAATTCTGGGGCCGTGCTCAACTCCACCCCCTAGCAGGTGTCCTGCATTACCTTGTGATTCACCCCTTGAATGATAGCACCGGCGTTTCTCTTGCTTCCGTGCTTGGTTCCCACGGTAACCAGGAGCCATGTGCTTCTGTTTACAGCTCAGCTCTACTTTTGTTCCTGGCTTTTTAGCTTCATGAAATGGGCTAGAAAGACCCACTATGTCACAACCTGTACACAGATATTGTAGAGCACCAGTTAGCAGGTGACCATTTTGTGCCACTGCTGCGCTGTGTTCCAACTAAGGGGGTTAGGGATGAGTTTATCACGTTAACTTATGATAAGCCGCATAATGTCCCTGTGAACAAACAGCATATTGATACCATCACATTTGAAATAAAGACGGATCAGGACAGGCACGTCTCATTTCGTTACGGGAAGGTGATCCTTAAGCTTCATCTGCGACCCCGGAGGGTGACTGTTTTTTAAAATGGTTGTGGCTAAAGACTACGGAGACCCCAAAGCATACAGGCATTATTATACAACACAAGCCGGCTATGGGCTTTCAGGATATCATGGAGTACCGGTCATGTACGGGGCCAGTGTAGGCAGTGTTTTTCGCAGCCTCTTTAGAAAAGCTATGCCGTTTTTGAGAAGGGGTTTTGAAATTATTAAACCACACGTGAAAGGCGCCGCAAAAAACATAGCCAAGGATGTCATGAGTCATGTCACAACGGCTGTTTTAAATAAAATGAACCAGGCTACAGAACAGGCAGATCAGGACTGGCTGTGATTAGAAGAGCTGTTAAAAGAAAGAGAACCGAGTCTCGGGAGTTATCGCAAGGACCGCCCAAGCCTTTTAAAAGAAAGAAACCCGTGGGTGACAGGTCTCAGAAGCTTAACCGCCGGTCTAAGAAGAGAAGCGCTAGCTCTAGGCAGCGAGATATATTCTAAAAAGCACCATGGCTTTTGTACACCACGGTTCTGAAGAGTGTGTTAAATCGGAACTGGACCTGTTTCAACTAGCACCGACCCAAACAAGTATCAAAAAAAGTATTTATGTGGAAATTCCGCCATTATCGGCTTTGTCGGAAACAGCTCCTTTGGACTTCTATATTGCAGGTCATGGTGAAGACTACATTGATTTAAATAGTACACTTTTGCACCTGGCCTGTAAAATTGTGGCAGAAGATGGCTCGAACATCGACCCGGCAGCCAAAGTAGCGCTGGTGAACTACCCAATCGCAGCTGTGTTTAGCCAGCTGGATGTTAACCTGTGACCAACTCATTAGCCAGAGCAACAACTGCTACCCCTACAGAGCCCTCATAGAGCTGCTTCTCAATTATGGCGAAGGATCCCTCAAATCACAGTTTACAAGCGGGCTGTTTTATAAAGACACAGCCGGGCAGCATGAGGTGAGAGAGATAGGATCTCGCAACGTCGGCTTTACTGAAAGGGCCCAATTCATGGTCTCTAGCCACAAGGTAGAGCTTTTGGGGCATTTACATAGCGATCTATTTTTTCAAGAAAAGTTATTGATTAATGGTGTGGATCTCAAAATCAAATTGACCCGCAACAAAAACTCTTTCTGTTTAATGAGCGGTGATGCCGAAGAAAGTTATAAAATCCTTATCCTAAATGCTGCGCTCTTTGTAAAGAGAGTTAAAGTTTCCCCCGGAGTGCGCCTGGGACATGCGAAAGCTCTGCTGAAAGCTAATGTCAAGTATGCTATTGACCGTGTGGGACTGAAGGTGTTTAGCATACCAGCCGGTGCCCGTGTGACTAACCAGGAAAATCTCTTTTTGGGGCAGCTACCAAAACTCATTGTGCTGGGATTTGTGGATAATGATGCTTTCAGCGGTAATTATGCTAAAAACCCCTTCAATTTTAAACATTATGATATTAATTTTGCCGCTCTATATGTGGATGGTGAACAAGTACCCGGGAAACCTCTTCAACCTGACTTTCAAAACGGATGTTGTATAAGAGAATATATGCAACTGATACAAGCAAGTGGCAAACATCTGAAAGATACAGCATTGCTGATTGACCGTCAGGAGTTTTACAAAGGTTATACCCTGTTGGCGTTTGACCTTTCACCGGATCAGGAGTGTGCAGACCATTACTCGTTGATTAAAACTGGCAACCTGCGGGCT
The DNA here is from genome assembly GCA_033557465.1 of Ichthyophis bannanicus. Lineage (NCBI taxonomy): Eukaryota > Metazoa > Chordata > Amphibia > Gymnophiona > Ichthyophiidae > Ichthyophis > Ichthyophis bannanicus. The sequence continues at coordinate 603,434,277 of CM066036.1, read as the reverse complement.
GAAATATGTTTTGCCAGTGCCTTACCCCATACAGTTAACATGATTGTTTATGGGGTTTTTGACAATGTGATAGAAATTAATCATAGAAGGAATGTTCTTTTTTATTTATTTATTTATTTAGCTGTATTTATATCCCGCTTTTCACTGGGTCAAAGCGGTCAATTGGGGGATACAGCAAAATAAATAAATAAATATGAGACACATACGCTAATACTTACAGGGAACATGGGCAATGGAGGGTTAAGTGGCTTGCCCAAGACCACAAGGAGTGCCTATAGGACTAGAAATCCCAGTCCCTCCGGCCTGAGATTGCTGTCCCCAGGTGGGACTTGAACCCCCGGCCCTCCAGCCTGAAGTACCTTGTCCTAACCACTAGACCACTCCTCCCTCCTTTTGATCATTCGTGAAAATGAACACCCTGCAGATCTTCCGTATTTTAAAGAAGGACCCCTGTGTTTCAGATTTCTTTTTAGATGTGCTACCCAGCGACTGGTTAGCGGATGTACAAATATCAAGGAAGCCCGTGTGTTTGGTGGTAAATACACACCCTCATAATCTACCTGGAGAACACTGGATAGCCATCTATATATGTGGAGATGGAACAGGGGAATTTTTTGATTCTTATGGACAACCACCTGATAGCTTATTCTTTCCTGCCAGCATTATGAGCTTTTTCAACAAGCATTGTAAAACTGCTTTATACCACAACAGACAATTACAGCACCCAATGTCTACGGCTTGTGGATATCACTGTGTATTTTTCTTGCACCACCGCTGTAAAGGGGTGCCTTTTGAAAATATTTTAGAAATGTATTCTGAAGATTTAATGCAAAATGATGATATGGTGTTACATTTTGTAAAACGCAACAAACAAACTTTGTGTAGATCTTTTAGAAATCCGTTTCATAATCAGCAAGTGTGTTTTTCCTATTGTGAATGTTTTGATGCTTCTAAATAAAAAGTAGCCCTTCTAAGGAGGTTTTTTGAAAAGAAACCACTGTCTAGTCTTTCATTTTTTGTTTTTAAACATTTTATTGAAAATACATTTTTACACACTCAACCACTGGTGGCCGTGGGATAATTTACGTTTTTTGTGTGGGAGTAGCTCTTTGATCTTTATCGGACACGTGTACATTTTAGTAGCCTTCACAGATGGGTTCTCTTTGAGGCGTGCCAGTACATCTCTGTTGGCTGCATTACCCATTACCGTAGAGGGCATATTTAATTTGGCTAGGGTTTGCATGAACTCCTCCCAGCCCCTGGGTATTCTTCGTTGTGAAAGAGCTTGGGGCTGTGTAGCCCCACGAACGAGGTCGAGTAGGTTAGAGCCATTGACGGGGTTTCCCCGGTATACAAATGTTCCATTTCCCTCCCAGGATGCCACATCCTTGTTTTTTAACAGTTTATTAAGTAGCAACTCAGCATTTTTCCTATAACGCATACTGATGCTGTTTAACACTTCTTGTATTACAGGGTCTGGAGGTCTAATATTTTCTAGAGATGCTGCCGTTGATGTCTCATCTTGTGCCTGTAGATACAAGTTTATTTTTTCTTTTTCCATATCCCTCTGTCTGTTAAGCACGAGATAGCGCTGTAGCACTTCTGAGTAACATTTAGCCTTTTCGTGTTCAGACATACCGACGCTTTGCAGGATGTTTTTCATTTCTTCATCTAACTTATGAATGGTCGTGGTTCTAATAGTTTCATCCCGATCTGGCGGGTTTCTCAAGCGCTCATGTTGTTGACTAGGGACTATGTACATTTTTTCAGCGTGCTGCATTAGAGGTTTGTCAGAAGCCCCGTTATCAATGGTAATGCAAAACTTAACAGGGGCCCGATAAATCCGCCCGACTGTCTCACCAATTACTTCTTTTTTTTAATGGGTAGTCTTTTATCACACAGACTCTTTATGGCATGACGTTTCCCTTTTAAAACCTTTATCTGTTGTTGTGAAAGAGGAATGTTACCTTTTAGGGTGTTGAGAGCGATTTCAACTATAGCTGCTACCAAATCATTAGAAGCTGTATTCAGGATGGCCCTTCTGTGCTGCGGAGAGGCTTGAACCAAAAGTTTTAAAAGGGGCAGGTTTCTCTTTACACGGCGAGACATGTTGTCTGAGACACACAAGCATGTATGAAGGAGCTGGTTACATATTAATTTCTTTTTATGTGTGATTTGTGGTTTTTCACAGTATACTGTGGTCCAATCTGGCGGGAAGATATCCGTCCTCAGTCTGTAAGCCTCAGGCGTTGTGTTATTTAAATCCATAACGAGATAACCAAACGGCTTTCTGGTTGCATCCTCGAAGACTTCTAAAAAGAATTTTGATTTTCCAGGGTACATCTGCCTGGCTAGCATGGCAATCTGTAACTTATCTCTAGGATTCTTAAAGAGCACCATGTATTTGGTATTTAAAGTTATAGTTCGGCTTGCTTTACCTTGGCAGAAAACGTTTTGAACAATATATATGATGCTCAGGTTTCTGTGATGCACATAGTTGGTAAAGGCTTTCTCTATTTCATCACTTTTACAGGCAGAATCCATTAGGTCATCAACAATAACCAAGTTTACTTTATTGGTTGGAAACATTCGTTCATCATTAAAAGTATCAGGCAAAGTGTCCATAAATGTAATAAAAGGATATTTATTTAACATTTCTTTATACAGAGGTTGCCAGCAACTGTAACACCACACAATATTGTTAGGCATGACAGTCAATACACGACCAGCGTGTTCTAACATCTTTTTAACAAAGAAGCTCTTGCCTGAATTGGACGGCCTCGCTAAAATACAAGAAAAAGGATGTGACCAGCGCACATCCACCACGCTAGTATCCATAGGGTAATGTGCTAAAGCCATCCTCCAACTTCACCCTTTTGTCATACACAACCTTTTGTGTTTTTTATAATCACACCAGTCTCTATTGTCCAACCCTTTTTTGTTTCTTATAATACCAGGTTGCTGTATTCCTATCTTTTTCTGGGATAAATCTGCTGCCCCAGGCTTGTAGTCCAAAACTAGATCTTTCAAACTAGTGAAATTGATTTTCTGGCAGTTTTCTATGTTTAACATAATCCCTTTTACTTTCATACAGGTTTTCCCGCTTGACAGCTTGTAGCCGTATGTTTTAGGCCCCGCTGATACAAACTCTGTGATATGTTCATCTGAGGGTATCTCGCTTGTGAGCTCACCTAAATAATTACCCAAAGATGGGTTCCAATCACCCTCTCGACTTAGAAATATCACAGAATCTGTATCATGGTAAGACAGCGCTCTTGCAAACTATCTAGAAGGTTGTACAGCTCCAGGCGTGCATAAGCCGTTGTAAAACAGGCAATGAAAATGTTGGTGCTACCCGACAATATGCACTGGTCTTTTGAGTGCCTCCAAGACACACAGGCTGTTTCATCATCAATAAAATCGCATGATGAAACCTCGAATTCAGGAGAAAACAGATATTTAAAGAGATCATCAGGTTCTCTCACAATGCTTGTGGTAGGCAGGTTTGTTCTTTGACCAAATTTACCCCACAGGGAATTTAAGAAAAGTTTTGCTATTTGACACTTAGCAGGGTTTACATTAATCTGGTCTGCACGCAAACACACCCCCTCTTTTCTAAAGAAATCAGCTATGTACACATTTTGTTTTTCAGTATCATTGCACCATCGAGGGTAGCCAGAAGCCTCTTGTTTTTGACGGAGGTGCATTTTGATGTATTCGGAAAAGAGATTATCAGATTTTTGCTCGAAATGCCAGATTTCATAGATTTCAACAACCACATACCCTTTTGCAATGGCTAAATTCATCTCCACCGTACACCAAGTCCCCACAAAGGCTCTCTCCTCATCCGTGTGGGCACACATTTCCTGTTGCCATGTGTCAGCACACGTGTGACACAGTGGAAACATAAGCTTACCGCCCAACCGTATGGGTAACACGGGGAAAAAGAGCTTTCGTGGGGGATATACGTTTGCTTTTATAAAACCAAAGTACTTTGTAGGGGGACCAAATTTGTCATAAATGATTTTTGGATGGCCTATTGGATATTCCTTTGTTTTATTGACAAAATTTATAGGCTGGTAAAATCATAGTAGTGTATTTTTTTCCCCAGGTCTTGTTTTGTGGTACAGACAAATGGCATTTGTTCTACCCCCAAAAAAGGCATCTCGTGGAATCAGAGGTTGCGGTAATGCGGAGTCAGCCAGGAAATCTGCGCAGCCCCCGTCATTTTCTTTTACCATCTGCTTCCACTCGTGCTCCCATAGACTTATGACCTTGAACCCAGGAATGCAGCTTTTAGCTTTGTTTTGTAATAAAGAAAATCATAGGTCGTGGCTGCTACAGGATTCTGGTCTTTATCGTTATAACAGCTCGGACAGCCGTGGTGAAAACAACCATTAAATTCAAAAGCTGTTTCTACCCCATCGATCACAGCATAGCCATCAAGAAAATAAGACCCCCACCTTTTTTTTCACCACCTTTCAGAGCATGTGTGATTTGTATATTTTCTTTGGCCTCCACATACATCAGCCATTGAATAGAGGGGGGTGAATATCTCTTTGTCTGCCGGCGATAGTTATCTGGTGGGATGAGTGCCACAATCTTGGGTTCTAAAAACATTAATCTGAACATAGCCAAACATACAGATGCAAGGGTTATATATTGGAAAGGGTCTAAACACCTTGTTTGAATTTCTGAGATGTCACCATGCTCTACAAACACTTCTTTCTCTGTCATTTTCATGATTTCAGCTCGGTAGAGAACACAGGCCTGCCGCAAAATAGATACATCCTGCTGACAGTAATAAACCAGCTCTTTTTGCAAATTAAAAGTTTTATGCTGATTGTCCTTGTACCATTGTAAAAATTCCTCTTTTTCTTCAGGCAACATGTTACTCACACCGTAATGTTCAACACCCGGCATGGGGCCCACCTAATTTTGATTTTCCAGAGTATTAAAAAAGTGCGGAAAGTACCCCTTGCTGTCTGTAAAACCCATGGCTTGCGGACGTTTGCTAAGTTTCATAGGCAAGAAATTTAGAGAGTCTATAAAACGGATAGTCAAAGGTTCAACGGTAATTTGTAAAAGTTAAGCACCTTGAACCAGCAGCCCTGTGTTCATCTTTTCCTTAAGTAGTTGTTTAAGAACAAAATACCCGTCATAACCTTTGGAATTATGGGCTATGAAGGTGTAGCCTTTAAATTTTTTGTCACAAAAAATCTGTATAAAGGCAGAAATACATTTGAGACCCTTGAATTCCCAATTTCTTTCATCATTTAAGTCCGTCGCATATATGTAATTAGGGACATGCCAGCCTGTTTCTTGCATACATTCACAATCATAAAAAATATACTTTTCAGATGTTTCAGTTTTACCAATAGGGGTCATAAAACATAAGTGGATGCCATCCCCGGTTAGGGGCTCGCGACATAGTTTACAATGCCGGCCCTTGCACTTATGTTTCTTGTCCACATAAGACTCACATGCCTGGCACAGTATCTTAGATAAACACGCCACTTCTTTTTTCAGAGCCAGATATGCGTGTCTATCTAAACACTCTTTAGACCGACAAAAGAGTTTGCAATTAGGGCATCTCTGTTGTACACCAACATTATTTGCACACGTTAGTGTCAAACAAAGACGGCACCATAATGTGCAATTATGATAGTGACTGTACGGTTTCTGACAGTAACTACAGAAGTTGCGTTCCCCATAGAATTTTTTGACATCGGTTATACCATAGAAATGGTCATCGTGTAGCAACAAGAACACAGTCTTAGGGAACACAGGTCTGTCTGATGTCTTAAAACAAACCCATGAATTTGTGTAAAGCACAACGCGTATGTTTATCTTTAAATGCTGTTCAAATATTGCTACATTATCGAGCATGACTTTTCTATGTACCGGCCAGCCCAATTCATTATGTAGTTTTTTAGCACCTTCTAACAATTTGACATCTGTCATTTTTACCTTTGACATGAGGGCTGTGAGGCTACCTGCAAAACACAGGTTATTATCAGTGTTGTTCAAGTCTATCAAATACATCCTTTTCTTATGAATTATATGGCTAAATGGTATAGTCTTTAAGACCCTACGAGCTCCCCCACCCTGATTTCTTATGACAAGTACAACAACACGGAATATATCACAAACCTGGATTTCTCTGTGACTCTGAAGGAGTTTAGCGATCTGATTTAAGAAATCGTCAGCGTCTAATGCTTCTGGGTTTAACTTTCCAGAATACAAGGAATTATGAAAAAGAGATGAGTGTAGATGCACCTGTACATAATCACCGGGTGAAACCCTGCTGCTAACCTCATCCAGAATATGTTGAATACCTTGCCAAATGGTGAATTGAGCCTCAGATAATGATGTTACCCTGTCTAAATTAATAAACCAAAATTCCTCTGAATAAATTACACCATTAAACTTGTCCAATTTACGATCCCACCTTTTCACAAACTGAACATAGCTAACTGGTTCTGGTTCTTCAGCGGGGCCTAATGCAAGATTATTTGCTCTGTCCTCTGAAACACTGTGATCAAAGACACGGCTTTCACCATGCCCTCCGTATTCTGTACTGGCATGTGTAGATTCACCATCAGAAAAACTTTCGCTGTGTGATCTTTTCCTGTTAGACTTCTCTCCCATAGCCGCTGGTTTTCTAACATTTTCTCGATCTGAAAAATAAAAACGTAGGGGCTAATACTTTTTTTTCTTTTACAGCGGCCTAAAAATTTAGGAGCTGGATAAAACCGGAATACTCACGATTCTGCTTGTCTTTTGGTTTTCTGTAAGGTACCGTCTGTTGGTTAGGCTGGACATCTTGTTTTGTAGCATCTTCTTGGTCTTAAAATTAAAAGATTAAAGGTTGAGGTTGTCCTCTGAAACACTGTGATCAGACACGTCTTTCAGCAAGCCCTCCGTATTCTGTACTGGCGTGTGTACCTTGCCAAATGGTGAATTGAGCCTCAGATAATGATGTTACCCTGTTTAAATTAATAAACCGAAATTCCTCTGAATAAATTACACCATTAAACTTGTCCAATTTACGATCCCACCTTTTCACAAACTGAACATAGCTAACTGGTTCTGGCTCTTCAGCGGGGCCTAATGCAAGATTATTTGCTCTGTCCTCTGAAACACTGTGATCAAAGACACGGCTTTCACCATGCCCTCCGTATTCTGTACTGGCATGTGTAGATTCACCTTCAGAAAAACTTTCGCTGTGTGATCTTTTCCTGTTAGACTTCTCTCCCATAGCCGCTGGTTTTCTAACATTTTCTCGGTCTGAAAAAGAAAACATAGGGGCTAATACTTTTTTTTCTTTTACAGAGACCTTAAAATCTATGTGTTGGATAAAACCGGAATACTCATGATTCTGCTTGTCTTTTGGTTTTCTGTAAGGTACTATCTGTTGGTTAGGCTGGACATCTTGTTTTGTAGCATCTTCTTGGTCTAAAATAAAAAAAAAGATTAAAGGTTGAGACACATTATAAAGAGCATGGCTGCTGGAAAATTAAAACCCACAGGTCATACCTTTTAACTTTCTTTGTTGCCTTCTTTTTGTAAGAGAGAGTTTATTTGCAACCCCCTTTTTCTGCTCCTATTTTTAAAGACAATCATGAGAGACAGAAACATTGCATAGCCAATATTTTTTAAAAAAGTAAGACTCATATCTACTCACCATGTCTGAAGAAGAGTTGCAGATGTTACAAGCTATAGAGACTGTGGTCTTTTCTGGCAGCTGAAATGTACTGCGCCTTTTTTAAATGAAATTCTTTGATGGGGTTTACAGCCCCCCCCCCCCCCACAGACTCTTTAACTGAAACATCTCTGGATCTCATAATCTTATCATACGACCTGGCTAATTCACACTGCCTTTTTTTTTCGCAGACAGTACATTGTAATAGATGCTATATATTGTGTATGTGGACCTATGTGGTTAATACACATTTCCCAGACGTCTTAAGTGGATTTTAGTTCTACAATAGATAAATCACAAGGTCCCATTTTTTCCAGACAACCAATTGTAGGTTTAATTAACTAGGCAATCCTAAAACACACAAAGCTGTAGGTTCAAAATGTTTTATTTCAAATAAAATGTTTTCATCTTGTGAAATGATTAATTTGAGCATTACAAGTTTTTTTAAAAAAATATATAAAGGCATACATATAATTTTTGTTCATCTGTATGTTCAGCTAATAGATTCTGGAAATACATACATTTTCATAAAAAGTCAATTTTTACAGAACTTGGTGTTTTTTAAAGAACGATCTGTAATCTCTGTCACAGATTAAACCTTCATATCACAGTCTGCCGCAGATCTAAGCAAAATATTGAGCAGCTGTCCTGGATTTCTAGTGGTATTAAAATCTCTAATGAGTTCAAACAAAAAATTCAAATTTTCATAAACTAGGGCAGTTGCTTTTATTTTATGACCAACAATCATGGCAACATTTACAATAGGTCCTAGACACAACCTGTTACAAGTTTTATGGATTTTCTGCTGTATTTCCTTGTGTCAGACAATCATGATGTCTTTGCCCTGGAGCATGTATTACACAAGCTGCACAGTCTCTATGCATAACGCCCCTGCCAGCATTTCCTGATAATACAGCCCACCTTTGCTTGTATAGCAGATTTAAATGTGTTTATTTCATCAGGTTTTGTGTAGTCCTTTTGGCAGGCTATGACATCAAGCGCTTCCCTTTGATATGTACAAAGAAAGCACAAACAGCGTAGATTGGTTGCCTGTATGTCCCGTAGCTCTTGTAGGACATACAGAAACAATGCCAGTGTGAAACTGTGAATCACCTCTTCTTCTATAACACTTTTCTAAATAAAAAAAAACTTCTCTTACCTCTGCTGATCCTAGTTCTTCCAATAAACAGTTTGTTTCGAAATTTGCAGCGGCATAATATTTGGTGTTCCAAAAAGAGCCATGTTTTCTTTTTGAATCTCTGTGTTAAAATGTTCCCCTTACACAGGACACACAGCCTTACACCAGGAGCATGCTCAGAACAGACCTCTTGTTTCAACCAATCACATGTTACCACACCCTACAGAGGCATGTTCAGACTTGTCTCTCCATATTGGTTTTTTCAAAGCTACTATAAAAATAGCTGTATTAGGGGGATTTGAACACAGCTCTCTCTCTCTCCAAAAAATAGCTGTATTAGGGGGATTTTGAACTCAGCTCTCTCTCTCACTCTGAATTTCAGTCTGAACTGCACTGTGTTTACCAGAATATTTCTCTCTAACCATGAGGTCTTAAAAGCAAAATTCTATCACATGGAAAGCACTGGTTTCTCTAACAAAAGATGTGTTAATTGAGGTTTAACATTTGTAAAGAAAAGCTTCTACCCTGTCTGTGCCTCTGTGAAAAGCCCTGTGCTGTGCTAAGAATCTTTTGTGAGAAAAAAAAGAACTGGGGCAGTGGGAGAGAGAGAAACATTTTTTGTTTTCCAGGGTTCCTGCTTTTTGCAGATGTAAACATTAACCAGAAGCAAAACACATTTCCGGAGTCAATCACTCTGCTTCCGCTGAGGTCATCGGAAAAGGACACGGCCCTTTTCTGATGACACCCTGTTTCCGGTGATGTCAGCAAAAAGGGACAGTCCATTTCTGATGACATCCTGTTTCCAGTGATGTCATTTCCGATGATGTAGGCAAGGGCGTGGTTGAGGGTGGGAGGCTGTGGGTGGGGCACAAACCCGGAAGTGGGTGCTGATTGGCTAATGCCATATTGTGGGGCGGGGCGTGGGTGTGGCACAAACCCGGAAGTGGACGCTGATTGGATGATGTAATCCTTGGGGCAGGGTGGAGGCGTGTCAAGTAGGGGTGGTGGCCACGCCTGGGGGTGGGAGTGGGTGGGGCTATCTCACCATTCACTTCTATGGGAGGGGTGTGGCCTAAGGCGGGACATACACTGGAAGTGGACGCTGATTGGTACCTGTCAAGAGTTTGTGGGCGGGAGTGGGCAGGGCTAACTCACCATTCACTTCTATGGGAGGGGGCGTGGCCTAAGGCGGGACATACACCGGAAGTGAACGCTGATTGGCTCCTGCCATCCTTATCTCACCTGTCAATCAGTTTGACAAGTAGTGTACCCATTATACTACTTGCATGCTTAACATTATATCTGTAAGCCTTCACTTTCCCTGCAATTAATTTGCTTCTCCTATTAATTTAAATCCGTCTTTTGCAATGAAAATTATGCATGCCAGGCTCTTTCATCAATATGCTCATTACTCATCTTGAGAGACAGTGGGATTCTCTCCTGGGATTTCAGGGTTTGTTTTGGGTGACAGTTGCTGGAAATTTTCCACGATCTCAAGCATATGGTGGTAATATTTTAAAAAAGAAGCAGCAATCAAACAGGTACCATCGGTTCTGAACATAGTGATTGGGCCAGGGCCATCCCAACCATTGGGCAAGATTATGCTGTTGCCTAGGGCAGCAGCTTCTGCAAGGCAGCTAAAAGTAGCAGTCAAAATCAAACAATAGATGTCAACAGCCACACAAACTCAAAGAACCAGCAGCACATTCTTTTACCTGCAAGGAAAGTGGGTGCATACAAAATGTGTGTGTGTGTCATTGAATCAGTGGGAATTGAACCCTGGCCTCCTGGTTGCTGCTTAAACCACTAGGCTACTCATGCACTCCAATGAGGTGTACTGCTCATGGACAGAATCCGCAACCTTAACTGGGGAAGCCGTGTCCCTTGCCACCAGGTCATTTGAGAATATGATGTCCAATTATGCATTTGTACAGGATTGTTGTGAGAGGAGTAGTGTTGGGATGATCATGACTGTTTAATTATCAAAATCTTAGGGGGGGGGGAAGAGGAACATGTAAGGCTGAAGGTCCATCTAGGGCACCCAGTAACCTTGCAATGACCCTTGGTTGGTTGGTAGAGATGAGGACAGTATTTGAATTCAAAAAACCTGGGACAAACATAGAAGATCTCTAAAGGAAAAAAGGGGACTATTGTAGTAGTTGATATGGAAGGGCAGACTAGATAGGCCATGTGGTCTTTTTCTGTCGTCATGTTTCTATGTTTCTAACCTGTCAAAAGAACCTGACTGACACACTTTCAACAACTCTGCTTTCATTAGGTAGCACGGGAAAAATCAGACTACAAGAGTGAAAAATTGCAACTGCAATAAATGAAAATACCTGAACTTGACATCAATCTTTCTTCCTATATTATATCTATTTATATATCTGTAAAAGAGGCATCAAAACAGCTTGAGGGCAAACTTCCACTTAGCTTAGTCACCCTTTATGTCTATTTTCATCACTTACTCTGTAACCTTGTTTTCTTTAATATTCTTTTTTGCTGCAGACAGTCCTATTGTAGCCACCTATGTCTACATAGTGACACTGCTATTAATTCCAGAGACGGTTTCCTATATAAAATAGACTTGAAAATATGGGCCTTTTTTGGATTTTTCACATAGGATCCTGTTATCAAATCAGGCCCAAAAAGAATACTCGTACTTTTCCCCACAGTATGCACATAATTCCATGTTGAAGATTAGCCCAGGGGATACATGCACTTACATTGACACCCATTCTTAACTACACATTTGCCAGGTTAATTTACACGCATCCAGTTGAATGTTATATAATGCACGTAAATGCAAACCCCTCCCCCACTTCTCTCCAGTACAGAAACAGACTGCATGTGCATATCAGGCATGCAATTTTATAAAAACGTGTTTCTGCAGCATAAAATGCTGCTTTAACAAGAGGAATGATTTGGAAATGACCTCACTATATTTGTATGCATCATTTAGTACAGCTTTCTTTAGAAGCTCAGATGACAAGACTTCGACTTTCATACTTTGGACATATTATGTGAAGAGACAGATCATTAGAGAAAGACATCATGCTTGGCAAGGTAGAAGGTCAATGCAAAAGAGGAAAGCCGGCAATGAGATGGACCGATACAATAACAGCAGCTATGGGTGCCAGTTTGAACAATGAGTCGCCTGACTGAAGACTGAATACAGTTTAGGACAATTATCCAGAGAGTCACCATGAGTCGACACCGACTCGACAGCACTTAACAACAACAACTTTTTTTTAAGTTAGAAAATTTAAAATAAATGTGTAAATACTGCCAGTTTCACAATACTCTTAATATTTTGAAAATATGTGACTCCCATGTGCAAATTTAATCAAAACCTTTCTATCACTCTTTAGTTATAGCGTAAAGTCCCTGAAACCTCATGAGGCAGATATTCAAAACAAAGCTGTACCCCTAAATTTAGGGATCTGACTTAAAGCAGCACGCTCAGGTGCCAGATCTCAGATCCTGATCGGCAGCAGCAGGAACGCAAGATACTCCTGCCCTCGCCGCCAAGGCCAGTCAGGACCCATCGAAACGCTATCATGGAGCATTTAAAAAGTAGCACGCTCGGGTGCTGGTTCTCCAACCCCTGATTGGCAGCAGCAGGAATGCAGGATACTCCCGCCCTCTGCCACCAAAGCCAATCAGGATCCATCGAGACATGACCAAGGGACATTTAAAAAGCAGCGCAATCAGATGCTAGATGCCCGAACCGGCATCAGTGGCACGGAGCGGGAATGCAGGATACTCCCGCCCCCCACCACCAAGGCCTATCAGGGCCCATCGAGACACCAGCAAGGGACATTTAAAAAGCAGAGATGCCAGATCCCCAACCCCTGATCGGCAGCAGCTACAAGGAGCAGGAACGTAGGATACCCCCGCTCTCTGCCGCCAAGGCCAATCAGGGCCCATCGATACACCACCAAGGGACATTTAAAAAGCAGCACCCTGAGGCGTACCCATGCCTGAAAGCCCGCGTCTGAGGGCCTTGCCAGAGAGCCCTTTGGCATGGCCCTTAGGCACGGGCTGTTGGTGAGGACAAACAATAGAACCAAGGTTCTCTCCCCAATCTCAAAATACAATAGATTACCCCACTGGTTGCTAAGACACAACTGCCAATCGAAGCCCCAACAACATCATCCTTCCACCAACAGACTTACCCTCAGCAACCAGAGAGTTCTATTCAAGGCAACTACGAGAAGGTAATCACCCTTCCATCACAACATGACCCCTGGCTCCAGAACACCACAGCTACATAACACAAATCTTAGCTACTGTGAGACCCACTGCATAACTTCTACTGCATGACCTATAAGGTACAAATAACTGCAACAATAAGCAAGCAGGCAGGAGAAACCACCTAAAACATCAACATGGCATTGCTAAGACAAAGGTACACTTCTTACCATTTTGATACTCCTACTACTTACCTGAACAATCACCCACCTCACAGCAGCAATTAGATCAAGCTATAGCAGCCAAATACCTATAATTACCAGCTATAGATATCCTATAAATGCCACACTCACAATACAAGCCAGTCCTCAATACCAAAAATGCCACTATGCTCTAAAACACATACCACAACAAACAGTGCAGTGAGACCACGCCACGTGAACAACATGACACTCCCTATACGTTCTTACCAATGCCTACTCAGCAAAAAATAAAATTCAAACCCTGGCTGACTTTATAAATGAACATAGCCTAGAGATACTATTCATCATAGAAATTTGCTTCTTAGACACTGATTCAGTCCTACTAAACCGACTATCTCCCCCTACACACATAATATTCACATCAAACAGAACCACCAGCAGAGGCAGAGCAGTGTATATAATTTCTAATGAGAACTTGAAATTCAGCATCTCCAGCTCCAGTTCCACTAAAGAACGGAACACCTTTACATAACAAACAGACACATCACACTCTGTTTAGCATTCTGAGCCCCTCATAGGGATACCGCAGACCTTATCACCTTACTCAAAATTGCATGCTCCTCACCACACAATCACCAACCTCTGATAATTCTAAGAGACCTTAACCTGGCATCCTCCCCCATGTCACAATCAGCGGCCTTCCTGGAAGCTATGAACACTCTCGGATAAGTTACGAAGAAAGACACACTGCTCACAGGGGCGGCTCTATAATAAGGCGAAGTGAGGCGGCTGTCTCAGGCGGCAAAGTTTTGAGGGCGGCAAATGCCCCCAAAACAGCCACCTCACTTCGCCTTCAACGTTAAAAAATGAAAAAAAAAAAAAAAAAAGCGCACAAGTTGTTGCTGCCGAATCCGCTTCTCGGCAGCAGCAAATCTCACCACCTAACTTCTTCTGCAGCCAGGGCTCCCTGCCTCATAGGGAACCATGGCTGTGCTGCTGAAGCCAGTGCAGAGCCTTCCTGTCTCTCGGAGGACTCCATGCAGCATTGTCCCGCCCCCAAAGGAAGTTGTTACAACCGCCCCCAAAGGAAGTTATTACAACTTCCTTTGGGGGCGGGACAATGCTGCACGGAGCCCTCTGAGAGACGGGAAGGCTCTGCACCGGCTTCAGCAGCACAGCCACGGTTCCCTAAGAGACAGGGAGCCCCAGCTGCAGAAGAAGGAGGCACAGGAACTAAGGGGGGGAGGAGGGGGCAGGGGATAAGGGAAAGGTGAGATCTGCAACTGGGCTGACATGGAGGGAGGGGGCTGACATGGAGGGGAGGAGGATGGAAGGGAATTGACAAAGGAAAGGTGGTGTCTGCAACTGGGCTGACGGGGGCTGGGGGCTGGAAGGGAATTGACATGAAGGGAAGGTGGGGTCTGCAATGGGGATGACACAGGGGGAGGAGGGGGCTGGAAGGGGATTGACATGACGGGAAGGTGGGGCCTGCAACTGGGTTGACATTGGGGGAGGAGAGGGCTGACACTGGGGAAGGAGGAGGCTGGAAGGGAACTGACAAGTGTTCCCTCTCATCCAGCAGGAACAACTGGAGTGCTGCAGGCATCGAACAAATCAGTCTGATCGCTGCAGGCGATCAGGCTGATTTGAGCGGCGATGGCACTCCGTTTTTTTTAATTTTAGATTTTGTCGCCTTTGCTCTCTCTGCTTTCCTGCCGCTTTTTTTTTTTTTTTTTTTTTTTTTTGCTGCAAGCATTCTTGAGGAAAAAAAACGCAGCGGGCAGGCAGAGGCAGAGCAGAAGTGGCAAAATCTAAAATTAAAACAGCCAGAGTGCCCCCGCCGGATGAGAGGTGCAGGTGGAGGGAGTGGGGACAGGAGGAGGACAAGGAGAGATAACGGTGAGAGATGGGGGACAAAGGGGGAGACAGGGAACAAATACTGGACAAAGGGGGAGACAGGGGGAAAATTCTGGACAGAAGGGAAGATGGAGACATACTGGAAAAAGGGGGGGGGGACAAGTATTAGACAAAGGGGAGAGACAGGGGGGCAAATGCTGGACAAAGGGGCGAGACAGGGGGACATATTGGACAGACAGGGGATAAATGCTGGACAGAGGGGAGAGACAGTACGGGTTAGGATTATAATGGGCTGATGGGGTGCTAGCACTGGTAATGGGCAGATTGAGGAGCTAGGACTGGTAATGGGTTGATTAGGGAAGGCTAGGACTGGGAATGGACTGATCTAGGGGGGCTGGGACTGGTAATGGGCTGATCAGGGGGGCTAGCACTGCTAATGGGCTGAGGAAGGACTAGCACTGGAAATGAGCTGATTAGGGAAGGCTAGGACTGGTAGTGGGCTGATGGGGGGGGTTAGGACTGGTAATGGACTGATGGGGGCTAGCATTGGAAATGAGCTGATTGGGGAGGTTAGGGCTCTAAATGGGCTGATTAGAAGAGGCTAGGACTGGTAATAGGCTGATGGGGAATAGGACTAGTAATGGGCTGATTAGGGGAGGCTAGCACTGGTAATGGGCTGAGGGTGCACTAGCACTGGAAATGAGCTGATTAAGGGAGGCTAGGACTGGTAATGGGCTGATGGGGGGTAGGACTGGTAATGGATGGGGGGGGGTAGGACTGGTAATGGACTGAGGGGGCGCTAGCATTGGAAATGAGCTGATCGGGGAGGCTAGACTGGAAATGGGCTGATTAGTGGAGGCTAGGACTGGTAATGGGCTGAAGGGGGGGGGGGGTAGGACCGGTAATGGGCTGAAGAGGGGGGTAGGACCGGTAATGGGCTGATAGGGGATAGGACTAGTAATGGGCTGATTAGGGGAGGCTAGCACTGGTAATGGGCTGAGGGGGGACTAGCACTGGAAATGAACTGATTAAGGGAGGCTAGGACTAGTAATGGGCTGATGGGGGGGTGGGTAGGACTGGTAATGGACTGAGAGGGGCTAGCATTGGAAATGAGCTGATTGGGGAGGCTAGGACTGGAAATGGGCTGATTAGTGGAGGCTAGGACTGGTAATGGGCTGATGGAGGAAGGAGGGGGGGGGGGTAGGACCGGTAATGGGCTGATTAGGGGAGGCTAGCACTGGTAATAGGGTTGAAGGCGGACTAGCACTGGAAGTGAGCTAATTGGGGGGCTTCAACTGGGAATGGGCGATTGGTGAGGAGGGGAGGATAGAGCTGCTGGCCTTGGAAGAAAACTGGGGTCTAGGGCTACAAATGGGCTGATGCGAGGGGATGGGAGAATGGGACTGAAAGGGAGTGGATGCTGAGAGGGGCTGCCATGGTATTTGGACTAGAAGGAGTTGGACAGTGGGGAAGGAGGGGGACTGGAAGGGAATGGACACCAGTGGCAGTCATGGGAATACAAGTTGACATTGGAACGTACCAGGAGGGAGGACTGGAAAGGGGCTCATACTGGGAAGGGTTACAGGGACTGGAAATAGGCTGATGGAAAGAAGTGAAGAAAACAAAAGAAGATATAAGAAATGGCAGATGGACCATAGACCACAGAAAGAGAGCTAAGAGAATACAGGAAAGCAGAAGCCTCAGATCGGGACCAGCATGATCAGAGAATAAAATGGTCAGACAACAAAGGTAGAAAAAATAATTTTATTTCATTTTAGTGATTGGAGTTTGTGTTATCTTTATATTGTATACCGCATGGAGGAACTGCATACCTCGTATTTATCTGATGTTGCAGTGCTTGAAGAGTCTGGCTTCTTGGGGTTTCAGTTTAAATTTTGTCTACATATTTTTATTTTTACTTTAGATTGTAAGTCACTTATTCTGTACTTGGTAAGGGTCTGTGTTCTGAGTGTGTGACTGAGCCCAGGTGTTCTGTTAACATAGAGTTTGTACATAAAGATTTATACTGTACTGTAGTAATTTGACATGTTCAGCTTTTCAAATAGGTGTATGGATGTTCCAGGGTCCACTGTAGTATTTACAGTGACGCTTTATTTTGGTGGGCTCCTTATGTGAGTTTTGGAAGTTGGTGCTGATATTGTATGGTATGATAAATTTGCTCTATAGATAGTGACTTTGTTGTAGGGTTTTGTATTAGTTCACAATATACCTGGTACTGGAGAATGTTTGTTGTTGTTGTTAGTGAGATGATCAGAATCAGATTTTGAGATATTGAGTTCTGTGGGTGAATGTCCTAGTTCTGCTCTGCAACCACTGTTGATGGGTTTTCTGTGGATGCAAAATATATTTTGAAAAAGAAAAGGTAATAACCATAATGCAGTTTATAACAACAAAATAAAAATTATTTATAATTTAGTTTTATAAACTGTGCTGTGGTTCTCGCTCTCTTTTAGTTTCCTTGGTGTGCAAACATCTTGCATTTCCTCCATATAATCTAATCAGCTTTTTGGTTTGGTTCAGTCCCTGATTGGAGTTTTGAAAAAGCCTTGCCCACCTCTACGGCGGGGGAGGGGGGCAGGGGGGTGCACCATTTCATCTTTCGCCTCAGACAGCAGATTGCCTTGAGCCGCCCCTGACTGCTCACGACCTGGAAATTCCGAGAATTCAACAGTGAACAATTCATTGAGGCAGTCACCCCACAACTGGACCTCATCAAATCAGCAAATTCAGACCTCAACAAAATGATAACAATCTGGAATGATGCCCTATACGCTACAGCACTTGCACGCCCAAGGAAAATAGCATCAAAACATCACACCAGTGCTCCATGGTTCTCTACATCCTTACAGAACCAGAAAAGCAGCTTACATTGCCTCAAATGAAAATGGAGAAACTCTAGAGACCCTCTTCTCCAAAATACTTACACTGTAGGAAGGGTGTTATTTTCCTTACATTTACAGGCAAAGAAATTAAGCTTATATCGCTGCTCTGCATTGCCAAAGTGCTCAAGTTTGGTTTCATCTGTCTACAGAACATTTTCCCAGAAGGAATTTGGTTTCTCAAGGTGGATTTAGACAAAGATCAGGCGTGCCTTGTTATGTCTGTCTTTGAGCAGTGGGGTCCACCTTAGCCTTTGCCCATGAAGTCCTTCTTTCTTTAGTATATGGCATATGGTGCAGGTTGAAACCACCACTCCAGATTGCTCCAGGTCAGCCTTAAGTTCTTTGAATGTTGTACATGGTGTATTTTCAACAATTCACACTAACCTTAGAAAACTTCTTGGATTAATTTTCCTCTTCCCACTATGTCCTGGGAGGTTCTTGACAGTTCCATGAACAGAAAACTTCTTAATAACATTGAGAACTGTAGACACAGGAATGACAGTCTTTGGAGATGGCCTTGTACCCCTTTGAAGTTTCATGTTTGGTGATAATGGCTTTTCTGATGGTCTCAGGCAGCTCTATTGTCTTCACCATTGTGAAAATGGAACAGGGAATGAATGTGGCCATTTTAAACACTAGAGCCATCATTCATTGGTTGATTCAAGTCATGTAAGTAGTGACAGTTGATCAAAATGTTTCTAATTTTTCTACAATGGGAATGTGGTTCTTCTGTTCAAACTGATTTGAATTGTTTCTAAGGGTGCCAAAAATCATGTACTATATTCTCACAAACTCCCAAAATATCTTATCAAAAGGCTTACAATTAATATGATTCTTCAACCTTACAATCATGCAGCTGAGAAATAAACCATGAACAGAGAAACCATCAGAGCATAGCTGAGGATTGAACAAATGGTATCATTCATTGGTCTCATCTGAAAGTGGAACAATAATTACAAAATAATCTTCACAACAATCACAGCACAAAACAATCTCTGACATGATATCGCTTTTCAGACTAACGTGTCTTGCTTCAGGGAATTAACTTTACAAAAACACAACTGCATCAAAGGCTAGCTCCTAATATAGTATATTTGTAGTCCTACTCCTTGTTGTGAGGATCAGTTTTGGAATTATTTGTAAAAATCATGTACTGGCAATGTCCCAGCTTTTATACTATTTCCCACTATTTCCTTTTTTAATTGGTCTTGATTTATATGATTCTTTTATATGTCAAATATGTGTGCAAATATAGACCAAAGCCATTTCACTGGCCACTTTTATTTTAGGAGATATTGGACATTAAGGGTTGACCTGCAATCGTGCCAATAATGTTGACCACAACTGTATCTGCAAAAGAGAATATAAGGAGGGATCAGCTTAAGGAATAGTCTAGAGTTTGGCAGTTAAGATTCAATGCTAAAAGATGCAGGGCCATGCACTTAAAGAACATAAGAACATGAGAAATGTCATACTGGGTCAGACCAAGGCCCATCAAGCCCAGTATCCTGTTTCCAATGTTGGCCATTCCAGGTCACAAGTACCTAGCAGTTTCCCAAAAAGACACACAGGTTCCATAATGCTTGTATTGGATTACCTGGGTCCTCTTTATGGTTTATGGACCTTTTCTCCCGGAACTTGTCGAAACCTTTTTTTAAAACCAGCTACATCCTCCGGTAACAAATTCCAGAGTTTGATTACGCATTGAGTGAAAAAAATATCTTCTCTTACTAGTCTTAAACGGGTTACACTATAGCTTCATTGCAGGTCCCCTAATCTTTCTACTTTTTGGTGGTGTAAACAATCAAGCTACATTTTCCTGTTCCACTCCATTCATTAATTTATAGACCTCTATCATATCTCCCCTCAACTATCTCTTTTCCAGGTTGAAAAGCCCAAACCTTTTAAGCCTCTCCTCATAGGAATTTCCTTCCACCCCCTTATTATTTTGGTGGCTCTTCTCTGTACCTTTTCTAATTCTGCTATATCCTTTTTAAGATACGACAACCAGAATTGCACACAATATTCATGGTGTGGTCATACCATGGAACGATACAGAGGCATTATAATATCTTTTGTCTTATTCTCCATTCCTTTCCTTATGATTCCTAACATTTTATTTGCCTTATTGGCCGCCACCGCACATTGAGCAGAGAGTTTCAACATGTTATCCACGATGACGCCTAAATCTTTTTCCTGGGTAGTGGCTCCGAATATGGAACCTTGCATCGTGTAACCATACTTTGGATTGTTCTTTTCTAGGTGCATAACTTTGCACTTGTCCACATTAACTTTCATCTGCCATTTGAACGTCCAATCTTCCAATTTATCAAGGTCCTTTTTATTTATTTATTCATTCACATCTTTTGATACACTGCTAGAGCCAGAGCATAAAAGTGGTTTACAACAATAGGGTTGCTACAGAATGGAAAGAAAAAAGGAACACCAATAAATTGACAGGACAGTAGAGAAAAGAAAAGGCATAGAGCAAGAAGAGGACATGACATAACTGGACACAACTAAGGGAATTTTTCACAATCCTCTTGGGTTTTAACAACTTTGAATAATTTTGTGTCATCTGCAAATTTGACTAACTCATTCATTATTCCCATTTCCAGGTCATTTATGAATATGTTAAAAAGCAGCAGACCCAGCACAGATCCCTAGGTACTCCACTATTCACCTTTCTCTATTGGGAAAATTGGCCATTTGGCCCTACCCTCTGCTTTCTGTCTTTTAATCAGTTCCTGATCCACATTGGTACATTGCCTCCTATCCTATGACCTTTTTAACTTCGCCAAGAGTTTCTCATGAGGGACCTTGTCAAAGCCTTTCCAAAAATCTAGATACACTATATCGACTGGCTCACCTTTGTCTACCTGTTTTTTCACATCTTCAAAAAAGTATATCAGATTAGTAAGCCAAGACCTTCCTTGGCTAATGCCATGTTGACTTTCTCCCATTAAACCATGACTATCTCAATGTTCAGTAAATTTGTTCTTTATAATGGTTTCTACCATTTTGCCCAGTACTAATGTCAGGCTCACTGGCCTGTAGTTTCCCATTTCACCCCTGGAGCCTTTTTTTTTTATTTTATTTATTTAACATTTCTTATCTACCGCCTTTCATGATATCAAGGCGGTTTACATTGAATAAACTGAAATTACATTGAACAGGGCATTATAACTTGGAGATAACTATTTTACAGGGAACATGGGCAATGGAGGGTTAAGTGACTTGCCCAAGACCACAAGGAGCACCTGTGGGACTAGAAACCCCAGTCCTTTCGGCCCAAGGTTGTTGTCCTCTAGTGGGATTTGAACCCCCAACCTTCTGGCCTGAGGTAACTTGCCCCATGGCGTTACATTGGCCATTCGCCAATCTTCCAGGTACTTCAGATGATTTTAATGATAGTTCTCAGATTACTAATAGTAGGTCTGCAATCTCATATTTCAATTCTTTCAACACCCTTGGGTGTATACCATCTAGTCCAGGTGATTTGCTAGTTTAGTTTATCAAATAGTTGTATTATATTTTCCTGGTTTATCGATATTTCTTTCAGTTCTTCCGATGCATCACCTTTAAATACCATTTCAGTCATGGGTAACTACACCTTCTTCAGAATACTGCAGCTCGCCTCGTTACTTTTTCCAGTAGATATGATCACATCACTCCCGTCCTGCTCCGTTTACACTGGCTTCCTCTCCAATATCGCTTTCACTACAAATTTCTGATTCTCCTTCACCGGACCATTTACACCTGTACTCCCCGTTACCTGGCAGACTGTATCTCACTGTATTCTCCCCATCGGCTGCTTCGTTCCATTCATGCTAACCGTTTGTCTCTCCCTTCACCTTCCCAAGCCCGTCTGGAGCAGACGCGGCACTCAGCTTGGTTTTTCCTTGGTCCTTCACTCTGGAATATGTTACCCACCTCACTTCGTTTAGAACCATCTTACCCTCAGTTTAAGTCACTGCTCAAAACTTACCTTTTTCAGAAAGCTTTTGACCTTCCCCCTGAAGCTCCCCCCTAATTGGTCTCTGCTTGTGTGTTAACCCCATGTATCGTCCTTGTTTGTTTACTTATGTTCTTTTCTGTACCCTGGTTTGGTTAATATCATTTCTCCTTATGATTTGATGTTAAATGTTAACATGATTTGTTTTGCGATTTATTATGATTTACTGTTAAGTGTTCCAGTGTGATTTGTTCACTTTCTCTTTACCCTTCTTTCCTGTCTTAATTTTGGCGTTCTGTTTCTTGGATTGTGGTGCTAATCAGTTTTTATTGTACACCGCTTAATGCTTTTGCCACAGCGGTATATCAAATTTAAAGAAAGATAAAGATAAGGACCGAAGCAAAGAATTCATTCAGTCTTTCCGCTATGGCCTTGTCCCCTCTTAGTGCCCCTTTTACTCCTCTGTCATTTAATGGTCCAACTGACTCTCTCACTGGTTTTTACTAAGAATATACAGTACTTGAAAAAGTCGTTATTATGCATTTTTGCTTCCACACCAAGCTTCTTCTCAAATTCTCTTTGCCTGCCTTATCAATGCCTTGCATCTAACTTGCCAGTGCTTATGTTGTTTCCAGTTTTTGTCATTTGGCTTCTTTTTCCATTTCCTGAAAGATGCTTTTTTAGCTACAACAGCCTCTCTGACCTCGAATTTAAATAGCATGCTGGCAGTTTTTTGGACTTTCTTACACCTTTCTTAAAGTATGGAATACAGCTGGCCTGGGCTTACAAGATAGTATTTTTAAACAACACCCATGCTTTATGTAAATCTTTAACCTTTGCAGCTGCTCCTTTTAATTTTTTTCTTAACTATTGACCTCATTTTATCATAGTCTCCCTTTGGAATGATAAAAGGCAGTACTGTGGATTTCCTTGCCATCCTTCCTCCATTTATGAAATCAAATGTGATTATGCTTTGATTACTATTTCCAGGTGGCCCCGATACCCTTATCTCTTGCACCAGATCTTGTGTACCACTAAGGAATAGGTCCAAAATGGCTTTCCCTCTTGTCAGTTCATGAATCAGCTGCTCCAAGAAGCAATCATTTTTTTCATCTAGAAACTTTATCTCCTTAGCATGTCCTGCCATGACACTGACCCAGTCGATACTGGGGTAATTGAAATCCCCCATTATTATTACTGTATTATAACTTTTGTTAGCATCCCTGATTTCTATGAACATTTCATCATCCATTTGTTCATTTTGGCCAGGCAGTCACTAGTACATCCCCACCTCCATTGCCTTCCCTTTTTAACATGGAGTTTCAATCCATAGAGATTCTATCGTTTATTTTGTTTCCTTCAACACTTTAATCCTGTGTGACTCAATGCCCTCTCTAACATAGAGCACAACCCCTCCACTAATTTGAGCTACTCTATCATTGCGATATAATTTGAACCCAGGTATCAGTGTCCCACTAGTTGTCCTCCTTCTACCAGGTCTCTGAGATACCAATCATAACTAAACTCTCATTTAGTGCTATATATTCTAACTCTCCCATCTTATTTTTTAAACTTCTAGCATTTGCATACAAGTATTTTAGAGGTTGTATTTTATTCATATTAATCTGGTTATTGGTAGGCAGAGGTAATTTGGAATCCTTAAGCTCTGTCTGCTCTGTATTTAAAGGCATTTGGGTTACTCTTGTTTCTGTTGGAATTTCTCTGTCGATATTCCCTAACTTCAATCTTTTGCTAGTACCCTTCAAGGATACATCCCTTGAGCTATAATAACCCACGAGAATGGTACAGTCAGTGGGTGGAGTTCTTCTTTACACAAAATAAGAGAAGGATTTGAGACCGATTGCATCAGATGATCTTAAGTTGGCCAAACAGGTAGATAAGATGACAGGAAGATGTTTGGTTGCATTAGGAGAGAAATAGCCTGTAGAGAAAAGGAAGTGATAGAGCAGTGATTCCCAAACTTGGGGTCAGGACCCAAAATGGGGTCACATCATCAATGAATGTGGTCACAAAAAGATGACCATTTCCCCTTCTCTCTAGATTTTCACTGTGATCTATGCCATGTAGTGGCAGTCACCAGTCAGCCTGTGAACATTCATAGGCCCGTGCCCTCTCCTGGGTAAGATTCCTGTTATACTGGAAACCCATGCTGAGGTCTGTTAGACCATACTGCACACTGACACAAAGGACCCTGTACTAACTGCTGCTCCTTTTGCCACTACTGTTGCTGCTGCCTTCCTGCTTTAGATGAGTGGAGGGAGGGGAAGGAGGCTGGAGACTTACTTTTTTGATTTCATCATCTGTTGTTACGTGAATTTTCAGTTGCTAAAATGGGGTCTCATGGGATAAAAGTTTGGAAAGCACTGTGATAGGGTCTATGTACAAAGGTTTGGTGAGATTTCACATGGAGTACTGTGTGCAATTTTGGAGATCAGACCTTCAAAAAGATATAGTTTGGATTGAACTGGTCCAGAGGATGACTACTGAAATGCTTGATGGTCTTCATCATAAAGCATATAACTATGTATTCATTGGAGGAGATGTGTTAAAGGGAACATTTAATAGACACTGTAAAACTTTTAAGGTATAAATACAAGGGATCCTTCCTTTCTCAAAGGAAGGATCAGAAATGAGGCATCATAGGATTATGGTGAAAGTGACAGTGTCAGGAGTAATCTAAGGAAATATTTCTTTACAGAAAAGGTAGTTGATATATGGAACAGCCTCCCAGTGAAGATGGAGAAGAGGACACTATCAGAATTCAAGAAAGCATGGAACAAGCACCAAGGATCTCTAAGGAAGAAGGGATGGTAGACTGATTTTAGAATTCATTATAAAATTCTTATTCTAGTGTACACATTATTATATGCTGATTTTCCTATTTATTTGCCAAGCCTCTTAACACCAGCTTAGGCTTCCCGGCTAATACGTTCCCAATCCACAGATGAATTGGTACTAACCTCACCCTCTCATATCTGCTTTGATATTACAAGACGCACATCATTCTCTTACTTGGGTTCTTTACTATGGAATACCCCCAACTCTAAGAGGAAAATCCAGTCGGCATCCTTTCAATGCAGTCCTAAAACCACTTCTTTTTACACAGGTCTTCAGGGAGTTGGATGGTGAGCAATGGAGTGAATGAACTGGGAATGGTGTATAGAGCTTCTCAATCTTATTGTCTTTCTTACCATACATTTACTCAATCACTTTGATCATATAATGTGAACTGTTATGTTGTACCTTTACTTTAGTTTATTGAAAAATTTGATGTACCACCCTCCAAATCAAACTAAATACTGGCTTGTTGGTTTGAATGATTAAAGTGGATAATCTGTGTGGTCTTTTTCTGCTGTCATTTTGTTTTTGTTTCACATGCATCCATACAGAAATAAAGAGAGACAATGGCCACAAGAAGTCCAAAAAGATACTTTATTTGTGGACCCGACTTTTGCCTGCATCAGAGGCCTAATTAGGTTATAACTGAAACAATTTATCACTGACACAACAAATTGTATAGAGGGAGCTACCACAATGGCTCTTTACAACTGCCTATTTTCAGCCAAACTCAGGATCCTGAATTTTATTTTTTTTAAATTTTGTTTAACTAGTTTCAGAACTTTAACAACACGGTGGCACTTAACACACTTTAACTTAATTCATTAGCATTAACCTTTAGTTAAAATTATGCACATTGATTGGATGCACGTTGAATGGTAGATATATGTGCAAATACGTGATTTGTGCACACTTAAAAGTTTTAGGCACCCAAATGTGTGCTCATGAATGCACATCTGTAGCAGGAACAATCATCATCTCTGCACGTACCACTCTATGCACAGAAATAATTTTCTAAAAATAAAACGCCAGGCCAGAGCTCATAGTGGCACCCATCTTCCATTCCAGCTGCAATGAGGTAAAGGAAACAAGTTAAAAATGACAGGACTGTGACAAAAGCTTCCCAATCAATGACCTGGCAGGATATCACCACTGTCAATATAAATTGTTATGACATGTTCAAGTAATACACCACTAGTGTTTTCTGCTGGTGGTTGTACTCCATCTTAATAACAGCTGGCCCATGGCATGTCCAGA
The DNA here is from genome assembly GCA_033557465.1 of Ichthyophis bannanicus. Taxonomy (NCBI): domain Eukaryota; kingdom Metazoa; phylum Chordata; class Amphibia; order Gymnophiona; family Ichthyophiidae; genus Ichthyophis; species Ichthyophis bannanicus. The sequence goes on along the minus strand of CM066036.1, from coordinate 603,408,206 downwards.
GACATTGACCACTGCTGCTATATCTGGGAAACAGAAAAAACTTGAGAGATGGATATGAATTATTAAATCAAATGTTTCCATGAGAACTGAAAAAAACATCTTTGCAGTATGGAAGAAAATAGGCCATGCAATAATTGCTGTGCTAAGCATTCATTAGGTAAGTTCTATGAAATGAAAGGGATACAAATAAAATAATTATTACATTGAGGTTTAATTATAATAAAGATAGGCATTAGAAAACTGCAGAACTCCAGCATTAGGTATCTGATAACATAGAAAGTAGCTAGAAAAAGTTGTACAAACTCAGGGCCGGCACAACCATTAGGTGAACTAGAGTTCCAGTGGTCAGAGAGTGCCCATTGCTGCCGCTTTCGCCCCTCTCCAGGATGTGCAGTGGGGGCAATAATTTACTAATGTACTATGGTGGCAGAGTTACCTTCTCTTCTGGCGCCGCAGTGCCATTCGCACTTCCATCATTAGTGCTCTTATTCCACTTCCTGTTAAAGGAAGTGGAATGGGAGGGGCAGAAGCACAAATTACACTGCAGTGCTGGAAGAGAAGGTAACTCCAGCACTGCTGCAACTCTTAGAGAGGGGCGGCAATGGGGGCAGGGGTGGTACTGGGAATGAGGTCCGCCTAGGGTGGCTCATACCCTTGCACTGGCCCTGTACAAACTGTATGTAAGTTCTGAAATTGTGCTATAAAACATTTGCTGCTTGATACCTTTACTCATTTAGGAGCAGAAAGCAGTTTTCTGAAATCTTCAGATGTCCTGTCTGCTGTTGACAGCATTCACTGTGGAGTGTATACAGGCAGTATTCCCAAACATGCTTTCTTTGCAGCACTAAAAACCTAAATTAATCAGTTTCCTTTTTCTTTAGTAGGTTTCACTATTCCTAGGTGACTTCCATACTAACCAACACACTATAGTATATTTAAATGACTGCTTAAACCATATATTTTGTGGCGCTTCTTATATATATAAAGCCTGGTCCCATAAGTGGCATATCTGGACACCCAAGAACTGGACGGGCCGGACTGTACCCGATTCTGCAGTGAGGCAGCTGCGGGACATGTCCAGGCAGCAAGACGGCTAGGCCTTCCTCTGCTCCCACTGGTGTACTGAAGCTGTGGCATCCTTTAGGAGCACCGATGGCCAGACATCCCACCAGAAAGAATGAACGAATGAAAAAAAGAACAAATGAAGAAAAAAATGAAAAATTAACGAATGAACGAAAATATGAAAAATGAACGAATGAAGGAACGAATGAACGAAAAATGAACAAATGAAAAATGAATGAATGAAAAAAGAACAAATGAACGAATGAACGAAAAAATGAATGAATTACAAAAAACTAATGTACGAAAAATGAAAAAATGAACGAAAAAATGAATGCATTAAAAAAAGAATGAATGAATGAAAAAATGAACGAATGAAAAAAAGAACGAATGAAAAAATGCAAAAATGAATGAATGAAAGAACAAATGAATGAAATAATGAACAAATAAAAAAAGGAACATATGAAAGGAATGAACAAAAAAATGAACGAATGAAAAAAATGAAAGATGAACAAATGAAAGAACGAATGAACAAAAAAATGAACGAATGAAAAAAAGAACAAATGAGCAACAAAATTAAAAATGAATGCATGAAAGAATGAATGAAAAATGAACGAACGTACGAAAAAATGAACGAATGAAATAAGTGAAAGAATGAACGAAAATATGAACGAATGAACAAAAAAATGAAAAATGAACGAATGAAAGAATGAAGGAATGAAAGAAAAATGAACAAATGAAAAATTAACAATGAAAGAATGAATGAACGAAAAAATGAACAAATAAAAAAATGAACGAATGAACGAATGAAAAAAAGGAATGAACGAATGAAAAAAAGAACGAATGAACACAAAAATGAACGAAAAAATGAACGAATGAAAGAACGAATGAAAAATTAAACGAATGAAAAAAATGAATGAACCAAAAAATGAACGAATGAAAGAACGAATGAACGAAAAAATGAACGAATGAAAAAAAGAACAAATGAATGAAAAAATGAACCTCGGGCAGAGAATTAGTGCCAAGTTCAGGTCTACTCCTCTGAAACTGTTTTATTGGCTTTGCAGCAGTGCATTTAAGGTGGCTGTCAGGAAGATCCCTCTGAGCGGCTTCTCAATCTTCGTGAGAGAGCAGGGGGGACAGAGGAGGAGGGAGGGGGCATTGAGTTGTATGAGGCTGCTGCTGCACTCTTCCAGATCCTTCTAATTTCTGGCTGCTCAACAGGCTCTTATCATGATAAGGGCATGGAGCTGAACTGATTTTCCCTCCTCCTATGGCTACCAAAAAGAGTGCAGCTTCCCATGTCATGCTGAAGTGAGAGAGTCACCCTCAAGGTGGTTGTTCACAAGCGTTTAATCAGATCTTTTCCTCTCAATCTTCAGATTTTATTCAGAGAGGAAAAGATCTATTTACTATCTGCTGGAAGTAAAGAAATACTGAAGAGATCCCTCTGGTGGCTGAGGCGAACAGAGGCATAGGAGTGATGTCATTGAAACCGAGGCTTTTCATTGCTTGTCTCCACCAGTCTGCTGTTAGGGGAACACAACCCACTTGTCTGGACTGGTCTAGCAGGATGATGAAAACTGCGGTTACAATTTCTTGTGTGTGTATTCAGTTATGTTTATGTTTATTCCGGTATCTGATATACTGCCCCGCCCCCCATTACATCGGGGCGGTTTACAATATAACAAAACAAAAATGGGGAAGGAAAAGAAAAAGAACTACAATATGCATAAAGAAAAGAGGGGGAAAGATAAATACATATACAGGCATACACAGACATACAGGGTAAAGGTGTAGGAAAAATGGGATTATAAAATCATGGGGGAAGTTAAAGGCTAAGTAAAAGAGATGGGTTTTCAGAAGAGAGAAGAACTTGGGATAGGATTCCTGTAGGCGAAGAGCAGGAGGGAGAGAGTTCCACAGGGAAGGGCCAAGGTAAATAAAAAGGCTGATTGCCGGGTGGATTGCAGGTGTGCTTGTGCGAGGGAAGGGAGGTGTAGACGGTTGACATGAATCAAGCGGCTACTACTCTGCAACTGGCGGTATGTGCCAGTCTGATGTCTCAAGCCCTGCTTCCGGGGTTTGGGCTCGTTCTCAGTCCTTTCATGGAACATGTGGGCCCAGGGACTTGGTCCCTTTCTGAGAATGACCCTCCTGGGCTGGGCAATGAAGGTTTGGGGGCCGATTCCCTGGTTCCTCTGGTTAGAGGCAGGCTTTGTCTTTTCTTTCAGAAATGGGCCCAGGTTATCAAGGATCACTGGGTGCTAGACACCCTTCAGTTAGGCTATGTCCTGGAATGCAAAGAACTGATTCCGGATGCTTTCGTCATCTCATCTTGTGGGTTGTGATGAAAAGTGACACTATTTTTGCAGCTCATTGTGGGGGAATATGCTCTGGGTAGCCCGCTGGGTGTAGCAGGAGTGGAAGGAGATTCTTCGCTTATCCTTGGGCCTGATGTCTCCTTGAGTCCACAGTGCCATGCCCCTCCGGAGCAGCCAGGGTGGAAGATCTCTCATGCTGCAGCCAAAGCTACCATGTGAGGAATCCGGCAGTCTTTCTCCTTCAGAGTTGCAGCTGCCTTCTCCCAGAAGTGAAAGCTGAGTGGCGAGCCTGGAGAGGCAGGAGCTGTGGAGGAGTGGTCTACTTGCCTACAATGTGAAGAAACTTTTTCCTTGCCTACAGCAGCATATGGATTCAGTCTGGAAGGACCCTGGCATTGTTGTTAGCGAGATCCCAGGTGTTCACATTAGAGACTTTGTGGGAAGTGTTATTTAAATTGGAGCAATCTCTTTCTTCTCACCTCCAGACTTTCTCTATGCAGTTTTAAACAGTCTGGACAGAAGACTGAGGCATATGGAACTTTATTGGATAATATTCAGACAGAATTGGCTTCTGTGGAAACATGTTTGGCTAACAAGATACTGTCTTAGCAGTTATGAAGGACTCAGAGATTATGCATAGAAAGCTTGAATCTTGAAAATTCTTCTAGAAGTAGAAATTTAAGGATTCTTAACTTTCCCAAGGTTCCTTCTATTTTGGCCTTGGAATTGTTTAAGAAATTCATGGTTTCTGTTTTGAAGATACCCGTTGAATCTATGCCTCCAATATCTAATGCTTTTTATTTGCCTACTGTAAAACTTAAAACTGTGGAGGGCCATGAGCAATCCTCAGTTTTGTCCTGTGATAGACTGGACCCTACAGCCTTTTTAGAAAGAACTGAATCTGAACCCAGGTTGACGGCTACTTTGTTGATCACCTTGGCTTTAGATGCAGACTGAAATTGGTTAATTAAAATGTTTTTTCATTCTTCAAATAAGGTGTTTATGGACTCCCATATCAGGATTTTTCTAGGGCTACACAGAAAAGAAGGAAGCAATTATTATTACTTAAAGCTGGGGTGCTTCAGTTGGGTGGTCTATTCTTTTTACAATTTCCTTGTAAATGTTTAGTCAAGTTGGCTAGGTCCAACTTTCTTTTCTTTGACCCGTAGCACCTGTCCACCTTTATTTCTTCTAGGTTGGTGGCTGTTCGGGCCGCTTCTACACATGTCTCTAACACTGGCCCTGTTGTGGATTAGGGCCTTTTGTTTTTGGATGAAATATGGGCCCCCTTCTTGTCTGCCTGTAGTCCTGTTTAATATCCAGTTGAATTTCTTTGATTTGTGGGTGAAGGTCAGTTCATTTTCTTTGATTTGTATATAATATTGTATGATTTTTCTGTACTTGTTTGCCCTTTTCTCTGCAATATTTTCTTTTTAATTTTGGAAAACTACATAAATAAATTTAAACAAAAAATGATGCTGTGCAGACCACCTTGGACAAGTTGCTGCGCCTACAGGCAGTGAAGCCTGTCCCCCTGGATGATGGACAAGTTGCTGCGCCTATAGGCAGTGAAGCCTGTCCCCCTGGACGAGCAGGGCAAGGGCAGATACTCCATCTATTTTGTGGTGTCCAAAAAGGACGGTTCCTTCTGTTGTGCCCTTCTCGGGGCAGGCCCGGCTTACCTGGCCCTTCTAACAGGAAGGAAAAAAACAAGACACATACACAGAAAATCAGTTATATTAATTCCAGAGCTCTAGAAGGAAGACTGTAAGGGGTCCAGATCAGGACTCCTCCTCCAACCACCTTCGAAAATCTTCCTCCAGAGATCTGCCTTTTATTAAGTAGTATCAGCTGACATAGTTAATTTTTAATTAACAGTGGATGATATTCATGTTACAAAATTACAGGTCTGGAATAAAATCTGCTTACAGGATCATTTTTCTGCTGATGCTTTGCAAAAATTCATATAAAAGCCCATAATCACAAAGCGACAGCAGGTGTCGCTACAGTTCTATCATCAAACAAGAGTTGATTAGTTACACTTATAATTTCTTTCTAAATTCTGCAGGTTTCTCAAGCTTTTATTTGATTTCGAGTTACATGTGGACCTAAGGTCTCTGATTCCACTGGTCAACACTGAAAACAGTTACTGACTTTAAAAGGCCCTAATCTGTAGTATCTTGGTGAGCTGAACACGAATATAACATTAAGAAAATTTTATTGGCTCTCATTCTGAATAGATTGCGTGTAGTTCATTTTTGACGTTTCACCATGTAAATTTATCCAGTAGGACATCAACAACATCCCAAATAAGCCTTGAATGATGTAATATTGCATCACATTGCATAATACCAGCATGCACACATCATCCAGAGTTGATTGCATTATTTTCTGATGCAATGCAATACTACTGCCAGATGGCTGCTGAAGCCATCTGACATCAGCAGTGTACTATACGCAGTTGGAAAGGAAAGTAATCTGGTATTCTGTTCCGATATTGAAAGCCTCATGAATGCCTTAAAAATCACTCATGACCCACAAGACTGGAGACTATTTATAGACTCTTCGAAACTGAGTCTGAAGGTTGTGCTTTTGAACAATGGAAACCGTCTTCCATCTATTCCAGTAGCACATGCCGTCCACATGAAAGAGACATACGATAACTTAAAGCATCTACTGACTTCCATTAACTATAACAAGTACAGCTGGCACCTCTGTGGTGACGTGAAGGTTGTTGCCCTTTTAATGGGACTGCAACAGGGATATATAACATACATGTGTTTCTTATATGAGTGGGATAGCCAAGCAAGGGCTTGGCACTACTTGCGGAAGGAATGGAATCGCAGACAAAATGTAACAGTTGGAGAGAAGAATATCCAGCACCCAGCTCTGGTTGAGGTTCACAAAATCCTGCTACCACCCCTTCACATCAAACTAGGTTTGATGAAAAACTTTGTGAAGGCCATCGACCACACTTCGCCAGATTTCCGATACCTGCATGAAAAATTCCCTCGACTCAGCGAAGCAAAGATTAAAGAGGGAGTTTTTGTGGGTCCTCAGATTCGAGAGCTCTTCAAAGATGACCAGTTCAACAACTTGCTGCAGGGTGATGCGAAACAAGCATGAAAAATGCTTTTCGCCTAGTGTCAACAAACTTTCTTGGGAATGTTAGGGCAGAAAACTACAAGGAACTAGTAGAAGACATGCTGATGCAGTATCAGAAACTTGGCTGCACTATGTCTCTAAAGATCCATTTCCTTGATTCCCATCTCAATTTCTTTCCTGACAATTGTGGTATGGTTAGTGATGAACAGGGCAAACGTTTTCACCAGGATATCGCAACAATGGAGCAACGATACCAGGGAAAATGGTCCACTACAATGCTGGCTGACTACTGCTGGACACTCTCCAGAGAAGCTCCCGAACAGCTGTACAAGAGACAGGCGAAACAATCTAAGAAGTAGTCTATGACTTGTTTTTTTGCAGGTATTAACTGAAGGCCTATTATATTTACTACTGACATGCATTTCGTGATATAAACATTAATTCTTGTAGATTACAAAAAAACTAGAGCAAATTCTGCAATTTCACTGTCATATTCGTGTTCAGCATATATAAATTAATAAGAAATGACTATTTTTATGTCAGTAACATGACTTTTGTAAAGATTTGTTGACCAGTGTTCTCGGAAAGTTCATGCAATAGTGCTGACATTAGTTGTTATCTAAAATTTGACCCATCATTTACAAGAAGGGCGGAGGATGTCTGCATTACAGAAAGTCCCCAAAATTTGCAGAAGCTAACCTTTGGTAACAGTAGCTGTGTACACAATTTGTTAGTTAATCTCTTTTGCAATAAATGTCAGCAGTTTTTACAGAGACAGAAGCTTCTATCTAAAAATGTATATTTCAGCCTTGTATTACAATAAGCATATATTCCTACCTGGTTAGGGGTATATGGCTACAGCCACCTTCACAACTGTTTCTTCATCATGATCTGTGCTTCCGTTACTGTCTGTATCTATATCAAGAGTACCATAAACGGGGGCATCACTATCCATATCAAGATCAAGATTGCCATAGACAGGATGATCTATACTAGTGTAAGCTACCTTATCACACAAAAGCTCATCAGTCTCTAACCTTGTTCTGGGGCCTTGGCCAGTCCTTCCTTTCTCACACCTTCTGGCCCATTCTGGACCTCAAGGAGGTCAAGGATCACTTGCACATCCCGTGTTTCTGAATGGAAACCTTGCATTCCGTGATTCAAACAGTGTGCCGAGGGGAGTTCTTGACTTCTCTGGATCTGGCCAAAGTGTGCTTTCATATCCCGATCCAGGCAGATCAGAAAACGTATCTGCATTTTGCCATACTTGGCTCTCACTATCAGTTCACCACCCTCCCTTTCGGGCTATCCACTGCCCCAAGGATGTTCTCCAAGGTCATACTTAATACTTAACTCTATGTAAATATTTGTACATACCATGTGAATAGTTTCCCTGTTATCCCAGTTTGTTTATGCCTTGTTCTATGTAAGCACATTGTGATATTTAATGCATTGTTGCTCTGTTCAGTTTTACTGTAAACCGCGCTGATTTCAATAGCGCGGTATATAAAAAATAAAAATAAAAAAATAAATAAAAAATGATGGTGGCAGCTGTGGTGCCGAGGGATCTATATCCATATCTGGATGACTGGCTCATCTGTGCCCATTCTCATTCAGAAGAGTCTCAGGTAACATCCCAAGTGGTGTCCTTTTTGGAAAACCTCGGCTGGGTGATCAATCTGATAAAGAGCCAGTTGCTGCCCTCCCAGTCCCTGGAGTTTCTGGGAGCATGTTTCGACACTTGAGTGGGCTGTTTTTCTGCCAGAGGAGAAAGTCAAAAGCCTGTTGGATTGCCTGCCACTGTTGTATGCGCAGTGGGCTCCCAGCATCTGGGATTATCTTCAGCTCCTCGGATGATGGCGGTAACCATAGAGATGGTGCCAGACATGTGTTCATATGCAACTGCTCCTGTGGTCCTTGCTGACTCCATGGTTCCTGAGGTCTCGGGAGTTCAAGCATAGGCTCCCACTCCCATTCATGGTGAAGTCCAGCCTACAGTGGTGGCAGCAACCTGGTCATCTGAGGAAAAGTGTGCCACTGGATGATTTCTCCTGGATTATCCTGATGATGGATACCAGTCTCTTGGGCTGGGGAGCCCATTGCCAAGACCATATGGCCCAGGGCCGTTGGAACTGAAGGGGTGTGGTCCATCAACCGCCTTGAGGAGAAGACTATCAGGTTGGCTGTGCTGTGTTTCTAGTCCCTGATTGAGTATTTTCAGGCAATGCCACGTCAGTGGCTTTTGTCAATCGACAGGGCAGTATGAGGAGTGTCAGGGTAGCTCTGGAGATGGCTCTCCTGTTTGCCTAAGTGGGGAAGAAACTCATAACCTTATCGGCTCTCCACATTGCTAGGGTGGACAGCGTGGAAACGGACTTCCTCAACCAGCACTCCCTGGATCCTGGAGAGTGGGAGTTGAATCAGGAGACATTTCAGTTGATTCCCCGCCACTGGTGTCATCTGAAAGTGGACCTGATGGCAACCTGCTTCACTGCTAAAATTTTCCGCTTCTTCAGTCACTGCACGGAGACAGGGTCTGAGGGCAGTGATGCCCTGGCCCAGCCTTGGCTAAGTCAGCACCTGCTGTACATGTTTCCTCCGTGGCCCCTGGTTGGAGCATGTGATTTGGTGTATAGAATGTCACCCAGGCAGGATTATCCTGGTGGTGCCGAATTGGCTGAGGAGACCTGATGTGACTCCTGCAGGCATCTCTTCTTTAATTGCCTCTGTCTCAGGGCCTATTTTGGCAGGAACAGATCATCCTGGAAGACCCTGCTCCCTTCTCACGTACAGCTTGGCTCTTGAAAGGAGATGGCTAGCGCATAAGGGCTATTCTCTGGTGGTAGTCTCCACTCTGTTCAGAGCCTGGAGGAGGTCTACCAAACTAGTATATGTGCGGGTCTGGTGCCTCTTTGAGTGATAGTACGATGCTCGGCAGTTGGCTTCTGAGGTGGCCAAGATGCTATCTTTGTTGGCTTTTTTACAGGATGGCCTGGAGAAGGGCCTTAGCTCCCTGAATGTTTAAGTAGTGGCTTTGGCCTATTTCTGAGGTCCAGTAGCTGGTAAGTCTCTAGCCTTGCATTCAGATGTCTCATGTTTTCTCCAGGGTGTTCAGCATCTGCATCCTTCTCTCCAGTCTGTGGTCACTTCCTGGGATCTGTGTCTGGTGCTCAGAGCCCTGATGTCAGTGCCCCTTGAAGCATGCTGCTTTGAGGGATTCGATGCTCAAGACTATCTTCTTGGTTACGATTTGTTCCGCAAGGTGGATTTCCGAGCTGCAGGCTCTGTCTTGCTGAGATCTTTATCTGTTTTTTTCAAGTGAGGCCATTTCCTTTCAGCCTCTGCCTTCCATCTTGCCTAAGGTGATTTTTCCCTTTCATGTGAACCAGGTGGTCTGCCTGCCCTCCTTATCTAAGGAATAGTGTTAGGGGAAGGATGAGATTTTTGCCTTGTGGATGTCTGGAGGGTGCATCTCTGGTACTTGGAGGTTACAAATTCTTTTCGTAAATCCAACCATCTTATTGTGCTGTTTGCTGGCCTGTGCAAGAGTGATGCAGCAGCTAAGTCAGCTTTGGGGCGCTAGATTAAGGAGACCATTGTCTCAGTGTATCTGTTGCGGAACAGGCCAGTTCTGGAGGCTTTGCATGCCCATTCTACCGGAGCACAAGCATCCTCATGGGCAGAGCAAAGCTCGGTAGCCTCTGCAGATATTTGTCGGATGGCAATGTGGGCATCATTTTCCACTTTTGTCAAGCATTACCACCTGGATGTCCATGTGCAAGCGGACATGGCCTATGGCTCAAGGATTTTGTGAGCTGCTGTGTCTTCTTTCTGCCCAGTGGAGTTGTAGCTTTGGTCTAGCAGGACGATATGGAAGGTGACATTTTACTTACCAGTTAATGTCCTTACCTCGAGTCCTGCTAGACCAGTCCAGGACACACCTATAAAACTGCATTTACTCTGTTCTTCTGCTGTGGTACTCTTGGGTCCTCTATGATTCTACTTCACTCCCCTGCTTCATATTCTACTGACAGCCTTCTCTTTATGCTTTCCTGTACAAAGTTCTCTACTGTTTATTACTCATTGTTGCCCACGATTGAGGTTGTGTGAGGCTCGCTATGTTTCTCCCATATGCTTTGGGACAAATACTGAAGAGATCTAAGGTGGCTGAGGTGAATAGAGGCATAGGAGTGATGTCATTAAAACCCGGGCTCTTCATTGGTTCTTTGTCTCCACCAATCTGCTGGTAGGGGAACACAACCCACTTGTCTGGACTAGTCTAGCAGGACGCAGGGAAAAGACATTAACTGGTAAGTAAAATGTCATCTTTTTTATCAAAATATTAGTTGATTTGAGTGAATTTCTGGTCATCAAGAAGTACTGGGTTTTATTTTTACGTCTTATTGCTTATTTGGGCATTATTACCATTCATAGTGCTAATTTTGCGCACAATCTGATAACATAGGTGCAAAGTCGAGCAAGCAGACTGAGATTTGGGACCCTGCATGATCGTTTATTTTATCCTCACTTCCTTATTACTAAGGCTTTTTCTTAACTCTCGCATCCCTTTTAAATTCAAATACCATTTTAACCTTCATTGCCTCTGCTGTGTGGTTGCTCTATTACCATTTTTTTCCATGAAGAAATACATCCTTCTTTTATTGAATCTACCCCCTGAAGCTTTGTGTAACAGTCCCTTCCACTGAAAAAAATCTTGTTTCTTGTAAATAAATTGCTCTTACATTTGAGAATTAAATACGTCTATCAAATCCCTATTCTTTTTCCCAGTTTTGTCCCCGGAGCCATCAGAGCAGCAGTTGTTTGTTAAGTTTATGACTGTTCTTAACCATGTTCTGGCGTATGTGTGCTGCATGCTCTTCTTCCTTTCTTTCTTCTCTGTTCTATCTTTAATTGGCATTCCTCTCATGTAATTTATACATAACTTTCTATAAATTGTCTTGTAAACTGCTTTCTGTACACTGAAGAGGCAGTATAGCAAATAAAGTTAGCCATAACCATTCTTCACCAATATATATAATCTGAGATAGAGGTGTGCAGGCAAAATATTTCATATAATTTTGTTTTCCAAAAAAAGTGCTAAACGTTTTGCCTCGTTTTTATCTTTTCCTGTTTTTTTTTTGTCATATCCAGGTTTACATCAATAGTGCGCACTATCAAACAATAGTGCATGCTATTTGCACATGCGCGAATAGCACATATGATTGTGTAATATAGAGGGCCATTTTAAAAGGTTTAGTAATGATTTAGACGTCTGAAGTCGTGCATGTGGACGTTGAAATCATGGACACGCCTCCAGAGCCATTCCACAAATGAGGTTCACAGATGTCTCCGGTGCAGGAACATCCAAGTAGGCATGGGGGTGTGGTGGAGGCATATCCGGGGAGTGGCAATGTTCTTTTAGGACAGCTCATTTGTCCCCCACCAAGGAGGTAGTTTTCAGAAACATCAGAGATGTTTGCAGACATGTCAATGTTTATACCTGCTCCAGCCACGAATAGGCATCAGGAAAGTGCTTGTTTTCAGCTTTACGCATCCAAAGAGTGGAGAATTAAGTGACCAGCCATAAATCACAAAGACCCACACTGGGATTTGAACCCTAACCACTTAAGCCAGTACTCTGTACCGATTATGCTATTAGACATCTTGGTTCTGAAATGCTATCCTGGGGAGATCTATATAGATGTTTGATACACGTTGTGATAAGGAAGCTTATCAGGACCTAGAAGAAAGGGGTAAAAAGAAAGAATTTACCTTAATAAAGGGACCCATTTTAAAAGGTCCAGGACTTAAAACTCCATTTGCTCCTAGAAAGCCAGTAATTCCTGGCTACAATGAGGAACAGAGTGCCCCTAGTGGTGGAAAGGATAGGGAATACAGGCCCAGGGTAGGAAACCCTTATGTCACTGCATCCCCTAATCACACAGCTGCCACGAGGGAGTTTGATCTTTCTCACCTGAGAGGGGAGAGGGTGGAGCAGGAGACTGAGGGGTTTAAGTTTAACTCAGTTAGGTCAGAGAGAGCAGCAAGTCCAGCAGGAGAAAGCAGTAGAGCAAGAGGAGAAGCAGGAGCAAGAGGACATGTAGGGACAAGCAGGACTCGTGGAGAGAAACTGGAAGGACTCCTGAGACCAGAGAGTGCTGCAACTGCTGACCAGAGGGCAAGAGAGAGCAGAAGTTTTGCCTACTCAAGGAATAGAGCAGTGAGAGCCAGAAGCACTAATTGGAGAACAGGATTTGCTAGATGGTGGCCAGAGCATGTAAGGAGTGAAGCTACTACAGGCTTTGATCAAGGTATGAGCCCCAGAAGCTTAGCTAATACGGAGCAATACGTATTTGCCAGAGACAGCCTTAATCATAGTAGAAGGCAGTCAAGTAAGCTATCTGAATTTGAGCCAGAGTGTGAACCCATGGAATTGGGGGAGCCAGATTTACCTTGTGATGAAGAGGTCTCATGCATTGACTGCCCTGCATGACAGTCTGCCAATTAGGAATGGTTGCAAGGGGATGTCAACCGTAAAGAGAAGCCTCCAGTGTCCAAAGCCCTGAGAGCTGTATTTGCTTGTTAATGCTCTAAGCTCAGGAAAAGTGTGACGCAGTGCAAAGCTGAATCTTCCTGATTGTTTTTTGAGAAACAGCTGTGAGCAGTGCAGAGTTCAATTTTGGATGCCGTTTCAATTGAAGGAAGTAAGAAATGCTTTTGCTTGTCTAAACTACTGAGAAAACCTGGAAAAGAGTTTTTATCTGCTTGTATGAATTGGACTATCTGTATGAAGTGCTGAGTTTAAGCATACAAGATAGCCAGGTATTTGTTCTGGACTGGAGAGGGAAAAGAAACCTGGTTTAAAAGTTTTTCTGTTTGTTTTGATCTGCACGGAAAAGCAGGTGCAGTTAATTAAGCTGAGGAAAGCTGTTTGTTTTCAGTTCAAGTTATTCTGTAAAGAGTTACAAGAATTCCTGGTGAAAATATCTTAAAAAGGTGGTTCTGTGAACCTAGCGTGTCTTTTTGTGCTAATGAATAAATTGCACTCACTCAAACCCAACTACAAATGAAGGTGTTTTTTTTTTCATCTGAGCCCAAATGATATCTAACTGAACTACCTTTCCCAGAATGCATTTAAAGGCATCCAGTTAGAAAAGGCCAGAAAGTTGAAGCACCACAGTGACAAAAATAAATCCACGCCCCTCCATACCAATGTGTGGGCTAAGAGTGTGACAACGTGCATATTGGGCACGTCCATATTTCCGAAATCATGCCTGAACTTGCACGTAACTGCTTTTTTTTCAGACGTTCTGACTTTGATGTCCCAGATTGCACTTGGACGTCCCAATGTGAAATGTGCCGCAGTGGACTATTGCTTGATAATGTACACTATTTGCCAATACTATGCACCACTGTTCAATAGCGCACACTATTTCTTGATAGTGTGTTGTATTTGCTAATAGTGCACCCTGTTAATAAAAACCCAGAACTGACAAAATGTTTCCTCTCTCATTTTTAATTGAAAATGGTACAAAATGAATGCACATCTCTACTCTGAGGCCAATATTCAAAACCTTTGTCTGGGTGCCTCTGGAATTTATCCAGACATATCTTTACTCATTAAAATTTCCCCTACTGCCACTAAAGCATGTGGTTTTGCTTTATCTGAACAATGCTGATATGCAGCACTGCCCTGCTAAAGTTAACTGGACAGGCGCGCAAGCTATGCTAAAGTTAGCCTGTCCTAAAATGTATCTAATTATATTCAGCAACACTGAAGTGCTTCTGAACATCTGGACAAAGTTAACTGGAAAAACATTCCTGTGAACTGTAGCACTTTCTCTGGCACTGAATATCATCCTCTTAGGTGGTTAAGTTTCAAGTAATAAGGCTCATCATACAACATTTGATGAAATTAGACTTACCTAATTGTAGTTCCTGGAGTGGAGACAGTCTAGTCCCGGACCTCTGGGTTCCCAATCTCATACAGCAGCTTGGAGACTGAGAACTCCTCCTTTTCTGATGTCACTGGTATATCCAGTCGGGAGCCTCCCCCTGAAGCCAGTTACCTATTGACAAAGCAGATTCAACCGGAGCTACAAGAAAGAATATACAGTAAAAATTAACCTCTAAACATGCAAACTAGGGAGAGAACCCCTCCCAACGGAATTTAAACTTTAAGCGTGCAGAAGACAGTCCTTTCCCACCATGAGAAAGAAAAAGAAGGGTTCCCTCCCTACCCCAATCTTCTGAGGGAACCAGACATCCGTTAGTTACGGAACTTCCAGAAACAGCACTGACCTGAGAACTCCCTGTACTCCACCCTTCCATTGGCCGCAGCAACAGATTGGGTAGGGACACGGGACTAGACTGTCTCCACTCCAGGAACTACAATTAGCAGGTAAGTAATTTCATCTTCCTAATCGTGTAGACAGTCTAGTCCCGGACCTCTGGGTTGTACCAGAGCAGTAACAGAAGTTAAACACGGGAGGGACCTGGTAGGCCAGCTTGGAGCACTGCAGCACCGAAGGAGGAATCCTCCTCGGAAAACACATTTAAACCGTAGTGCTGAACGAAGGAGTTTAAGGACAACCAGGTCGCCGCCTTACAGATGTCCACTGGAGACACCAGACGAATCTCAGCCCAAGAGGTTGCCTGAGACCTGGTGGAGTGGGCTTTCAGACCCTTCGGAACCGGTTTGCCCTTTAGGACATACGAAGACGCAATGGCTTCCCTAATCCACCGCGCAATGGAGGCCTTTGAGGCCGCTTCGCCCTTCCGAGGCCCCGCAAAAAGCACAAAGAGCCAATCCGATTTACGGAAAACGGCCGTCCGCCGAAGATACTTCAACGCTCGACGGACGTCCAAAAGATGCAGTTTCCTAGACGTCGGGCTAGATGAGACCTCTCGGAAGACTGGCAAGGAGATCTCCTGATTCAGATGAAACGCCAAAACGACCTTCAGAAGAAAGGCCGGGACCAGTCTCAGGACCACCCTCGACGGCCCAAAGACCAAGTAGGGCTCTCTGCAGCATAGGGCCTGCAGTTCCGACACTCTCCTCGC
Source organism: Ichthyophis bannanicus (assembly GCA_033557465.1). NCBI lineage: Eukaryota > Metazoa > Chordata > Amphibia > Gymnophiona > Ichthyophiidae > Ichthyophis > Ichthyophis bannanicus. The sequence goes on along the minus strand of CM066036.1, from coordinate 603,392,655 downwards.
AGAACAAATGGCTACCAAAAACACCACCTTCAAAGTGAGGTCCTTGACGGACGCTCTGGAGAGCGGTTCAAACGGCTCGCGCTCCAGCGCCTCGAGCACGAAAGGCAGATGCCACGTCGGGATCACCTGTCGCAAGGGCGGACGGAGAAGCGACACTGCTTGCAAGAAGCGCTTGATGTCCATATGGCTACCGAGCGAGTGACCACTGATCTTGCCTTTGTAACACGCCAGGGCCGCCACTTGCACCCAGAGGGAACTAGCGGCTAATCCCTTGTCGAAGCCATCCTGTAGGAACTGAAGCATCTGAGGGACGGTGGAAGTTAATGGATCACACCCGTGGGATGTGCATCAGTCCTCAAAAACTCTCCAGATGCGGACATAAGCCAATGAGGTGGACCGCCTGCGAGCCTTCAGCAAGGTAGCAATGACCGGGCCGGAATACCCGTGGGATCTCAACCGAGCCCTTTCAAGAGCCAGGCCGTAAGCGAGAATCGATCCACGTGGGGCATGAGAAGAGGACCCTGAGACAGCAGATCTGCTCGAGGAGGAAGGCGCCAGGGCTTTGCCACTAGCAGCCTCATCAGATCGCCGTACCAGGGGTGGTGCGGCCAGTCCGGCGCTATGAGGATCACCTGCCCCCGGAATCTCTCTATTTTTTGGACCACTCTGCCAATCAACGTCCACGGAGGAAACACATACAGTAGCTGCCCCACTGGCCAGCTTTGGGTGAGAGCATCCAATCCCTCTGACATCCGTTCTTTGCGCCGTCTGTAAAACTGGCTGACCGGAACATCGCCATGAGATCCATGACCGGCGTGCCCCAGCGACGCACTAGCATTTCGAAGACCTCCAGGTGCAAGATCCATTCCCCCGGATCTACGCGTACCCGGCTGAGAAAATCGGCCCCCACGTTGTCCACGCCCGCAACATGAGCCGCCGACAGGTCGAGGAGATTCTCTTCGGCCCAAACGCACAGCGCTTCGGCCTCGGACTCCAGCGCGACGCTACTTGTCCCCCCCCCTGCTTGTTGACATAGGACACTGCCGTCGCGTTGTCGGAGAAGACTCGTACTGCTCGCTTCTCGAGGAAGGGACGGAATTCCTGCAGAGCCAGAGTCACCGCCCGAAGCTCCAAGTGATTGATTGGCCACGCCTGTTCCTGAGGAGACCACTCGCCCTGTGCAAACCTCCCCTGACAATGTGCCCCCCAGCCCGCTAGGCTGGCGTCTGTCGTCAAGGGCACCCATTCCAGGGCATCCAATGCCTTTCCGGACCGGAGAGAGGCGGGCCGCAGCCACCATCTCAGGGCCAGACGCGTCTCCGCCGAGCAGGGCAGCCTTCGAAACAGGGGATCTTGCTGGGGCGACCAACGCCTGAGGAGTGCTCTTTGTAAGGGCCTCATGTGCGCTCTCGCCCAGGGCACCGTCCTATGGTAGCTGCCATGGTGCCCAAAAGTTGGAGATAGTGCCAGGCCGACGGCGTCTTGTAGAGTAAAAACCTCCGAAGAAGGATTTGCAAAGCACGAACCCGCTGATCCGTGAGGAACACCCTGCCCTGGACCGTATCGAACCGCGCTCCCAGGTATTCCAGATTCTGAGAAGGGACCATGCAACTCTTGGCTAGGTTGACTACCCAACCGAGGCTCTCCAAGAAGGCCAACACTCTGGCCGTCGCTCGCACGCTCTCTTCGTGTGACTTTGCCCGAATCAGCCAGTTGTCGAGGTAAGGGTGAATGAGAATACCTTCCTTGCGCAAGGCGGCCGCCACCACTACCATGACCTTGGTGAAGACCCGCGGAGCAGTGGCTAGGCCGAAGGGCAGAGCTCGAAACTGAAAGTGCCCGAAGGACACTGCGAATCAGAGGAACCTGTGGTGGTCTGCCCGAATGGGAATGTGCAGATACGCTTCGGATAAATCGAGGGACGTAAGGAATTCCCCTTTTTGCACCGCTACAATCACCGACCGCAGGGTCTCCATATGGAAGTGAGACACGCGGAGACATCGGTTCACTCTTTTGAGATCCAGGATTGGCCAAAAACCTGCGGTCTTTTTCGGCACCACGAAGTAAATGGAATATCAACCTGAGCCGCATTGGTCTGACGGCACCGGCACGATCGCATTGAGAGCGAGGAGCGTCCGCACTGTCTCCCGCAGGGCTCGAAGTTTGGAGGCGGACCTGCCAGGGGACAGTACAAAGGCCTCCCTGACTGGACGTAGAAGTTCTAGCGCATAACCTTCTCTGATGACTTCTAGCACCCACTGATCTGAGGTGATTTGGACCCAGGCAGAGTAAAAACTCTGCAGCCGCCCCCCCACGGGAGGTAGGGGTGCCTGGGTCCACCTTATCTCATTGCGATTTTCGGGCGGGAATGGACGAGGAGGAAGACCCAAAACCCCTTCCTGCCCCCCGAAACCCCTGATTCCTACTGGGGAACCGACCTTGCTGGCCCGAGGAGAATCTTTGATACCGATAGCGACGAAAATCCCGGGGCTGGCCCCTGCCCCCCGGGGTAGAACGCGCAGGCTTGGGCTTGTCCTCCGGCAACCTACCGCCTTTGGATTCCCCTAAGTCCTTAACCAACTTCTCCAGCTCTTCCCCAAACAAGAGGCGCCCCTTAAAGGGAAGTTTACTGAGCCGAGCTTTAGAGGAGGCATCCGCCGCCCAATTCCTCAACCACAGGTACCGTCTGTCCGCAACCGCCGATGCCATGCTCTTCGCCAGCCCCCACATGAGATCATAGTGGATATCCGCCAAGTAAGCCGCCCCCGACTCTAAACGAGATGCGTGCCCCAACGTGTCCTGCTCTGTGCCAGGCACCTGTTGCGCCCACCGGAGACAGGCTCTGGCCACCCAGGCTCTGCAGATGGCCGCCCGGAGAGAAAGGGCGTTCACATCACTTGCTTTAACAGAATATCCAACTTCCTGTCTTGCGCGTCTTTAAGAGCCGTACTGCCTTCTACGGGAATGGTCATCTTCTTAGTTACCGCCGAAACGGCCGCGTCCACCTTAGGGGACACCAGAAGGTCTCTATCCTGGTCGCCTAGGGGATACAGGTGACTCATGATCCTGGCCCCTTTCAGCAGAGCCTCCGGAATGGCCCACTCTTCTTGAATCAGTTCATGAAACACCCTGTGCACCGGAAACACTCTTTGGGTCTTCCGAAACACCTGTAATAGAGGATCTTCCAGGGCTTCATCCGTAGCTGAGCCAGGCACAGGCATGTTAAGCGCCTTGAGGGACGCCTCAATAAGCGCCGACAATTCCTCTCTGCAGAAGACCAGGACTACCCTGGCCTGGTCTTCCCTTTCCGTCAGCTCCCCTTCTTCCAACTCATCCTCCAACAGAAGGCCTTCCTCATCAGATAACGGCCCTTCTGAAGCAACCGAGTGCTCACTGAGCTCCCCTTCCAGCCGAGACCTCTTAACCCCACCAGTAGCCTCCTCCTCAGCTAAAGGTGCCGCCGTTCTCTTTTGGGGAGGAGGGCATGCCACCCTACCGGAAAGGGAGTCCCGACTCACCACTTGGTGGAGCACACTCTCAAATTCCTTTGAAAAAATGGCAGCTAAATTCGACGGTAGGGGGCCCTGGAGGGCCAGATCATCCGGGATAGAGGAGGGGCCTGGCAACGGGGAGTCCCGAGAGAAAACCTGGGGGTGCTCAGCTGAGGGACCAGCAGCCATGCCGGTCTCAGCCCCTGGTGCCTCCATTTTGTCCCCCTGGGCCTGAAGGGCCGAGGCGTCCTTAGTGCAGGCCTTGCAGATGCCCGAGTCTGAGCTCTTCTTGGCCCCACAGACCAAGCAAAGAGGCTTAGAGGGCATGACTAACCCTTAGAGAGTCGCTGCCGCGCCAGGGACCCTCGAGGGCCGGCCACCGGCTGACCGCGAAACGGCCGCCGCCTGCCGCTCTTCCGAAAATAATTCCTGAATAGCAAGGGAAAGTAGGAGACTACAGAAAACGAAAAGAAAAGAAAAATCCCATAGCACTTAGGGAGAAGCGGATTTTGCGCCTCAAATATAGCCGCCCACCCCCGTTGGGAAACTGTCCGCTGATACAGGCCAAGAGCACGCCGCCACCATGCGGCGTAGGCTCGAGGCCCTGTTTTGGCGGCAAACACGCTGCCGCAGCACAGACCGGGCCCCCCGCTTGCCTTTGTGAACTGGGAGCCAGAGCCCGCGGGACGTCAGGAATGGCGGCACGAGCACCGTCCTAGAGTCCACTTAGGACAGAGCCCTCTTTCAACCTCCGCAGGCACGGCTACTCCGATGCACAGGGACCGTACGCACAGCGGGCTGACAGGCAAACCTCTGCCAAAGATGCTGGCTACGGTGTGCACAGTCCAGGCTCAAACTGTTCGACAACAGCGAGTCGGTTCTGGTTCCCTTTGTTTCTGCGCTCTCTACTGAGAAGAAAAGCCTTCAGGCAGAGTGAAAAGAGGCGAAGGAGAGGCAAGGGGAGAGGACGACCTGCTGCAGGCTTAAAGGTACAGTCCTCTCCCTCTCATCACCAGATTACGGGCGATGGAAACGCTAACAGCCCCAAGTGATTTCCCTTTTTTTTTTTTTAACAAGGTCCTAGTTGTTTCTCCGGTGATCCTGGGCCTCAGGGCTCACCAACCATCCAGCTGCTTGGAGACTGAGGTAACTGGCTTCAGGGGGAGGCTCCCGACTGGATATACCAGTGACATCAGAAAAGGAGGAGTTTTCTCAGTCTCCAAGCTGCTGTATGAGATTGGGAACCCAGAGGTCCGGGACTAGACTGTCTACACGATCAGGAAGCATTGTTTTAATAAACCTTTTCTAGACTGATTCATTCCCACCTCCTTTTCATGTCCATACTGCTTTTAGCCACTGATAAGGGCCTGTTGAACAGCCACAAAGTTATTGCACTCAGTCTCCTTCAAAGTAGTCCCCTTCTGATAAAACACTTCCTCAAGCGTTCCTGCCACTGCTGGAAACAATTTTGGAATTCCTCTTTCGTTATGCTGTGAAGCTGCTGTGTCAGTTTTTGCATAATGGTCTCCAAGTTATCGAATCTCCTTCCTTTTAGTAGTAATTTCAGTTTTGGAAACAAAAAAAAGTCATAGGGTGTGAGGTCAGGTGAGTATGTAGGCTGACGAACTTGCCTGATTTAGTGTTTGGCCAAGAACTGCTGAACAAGATGTGATGCATGAGCAGGGGAATTATCGTGATGAAGCAACCATTCACCATTCCTGTACAACTCTGGCCTCTTATGACGAACTGCATCTCTCAAATGAGTCAAAACTTGATAATTTTGACCTTTTAGAGCATACTCATGATGAACAATACCCTGGTAATCTAATAAAACTGAGCATGACCTTGACATTGTTCCTCACCTGACAGGCTTTCATGGGCCTGGGAGAGTTTGGAGTCTTCCATTGTGAAGATTGAGCCTTAGTTTCCAGGTCATAACCATAAACCCATGATTCAACAACAGTAATAATCTTTTTGATGAAATCAGTCATTTTCAATGCATTTCTACTCGCTGGCTGCAGATAGTCGATCTTCTTTTTGGTCAGGTGACAGGAGTTTTGCCAGGAATTTTGCAGACACACGTCTCATCCCCAAACTGACAGTAAGAATGGACTGTACTGACCCAAAACTGATGTCCATGTCCTCAGCAAGCTCCTGGATAGTCAATCAATGATTTGAGCGTATTGCGGCATGTATTTCTTCAACTGTCTTCATTCCTGCTCGTGGATGGCCTTCCAGAACGTTTGTCACTGTGAATACTTTGGCGGCCCTCTTGGAAATGTTTGTACCAGTCATAAACTCGAGCATGATTCATGCATTTATCGCCATACATTTTCTGAAGCATGTCATAAATATCTTTGAACAAATCTCCCAAGTTTTTGGCAGAATTTAATGCAAATTCCCCATTCAATTTTTTCACTCATCGTAAATCTGACAAACTGCTTTTACATGATACCAAACAACACGTGATTTAAAAAACTACAGGTGTGCTGCAGCCACACTGTACTCTATACATGCAGGGCATATAACTAAGTCACTGCATGCTTAAAAGCATAGTGGTGCGACGTATTGTAATATAGCTACACAAGTCTCAATAGTTTTGATCTCAACTTGTATCCTTTCATGTGAAGTCTATTCATCTGGCAAGTCACTCTTATTTGTGCCCTTCTCTATTACTGTTGACTGACTACTCTGATTTTTCAAACTTGTTGCATATTTTGCAAGGAACATAAGAAAATAAGAACATAAATTCCATACTGGGTCAAACCAAGGTCCATCAAGCCCAGTAACCTGTTTCCAACAGCGGCCAATCCAGGTCACAAGAACCTGGCAGGTTCCCAAAAAGGCACACAGGTTCCACAGTGCTTGTCCTAGAGCAAGCAGTAGAAGATTTCCAGAGTCTTCTTTAATAATGGTTTATGGACCTTTCCTCCAGGAACTTGTCAATGTAGCTGGTTTTATAAAAGGTTTGGACAACTTTTGCTACATCCTCCGTTAACGAATTCCAGAGTTGATTATGCGCTGAGTGAAAAAAATATTTTCTCTTATTAATCTTAAATAGGTCTTTCTACTTTTTGATGGCGTAAACAATTGATCTGCCCTTCTGTTTACCCGTTCTACTCCATTCATTCATTCATTTATAGACCTCTATCATATCTCCCCTCAGCCATCTCTTTGAAGTTGAAGAGCTCTGCCTTTTAAGCCTTTCCTCAAGATGTATGCTTCCATTCCCTTTACCAATTTCTTTGCTCTTCTCTGTACTTTTTCTAATTCTGCTATATGCTTTTTAAGATATAGTGACCATAATCACACCACAGAACAAAACAGAGGCATTATATTTGTTTTAATCTCAATTCCTTTCCTTATGATTCCTAGCATTATATATTCTTTCTTGGTGGCTGCTGCACATTGGGTGGAGGGTTTTGATGTGTTATCTATGATACCTAAATCTTTTTCCCAGGTGATGTTACTAATGTGGAATCTTGCATTGTATAACCATAGTTTTGGTTTATCACGCCTCCCGCTCCCTAACCTTGAGGGTTAAGGAGGGGTTGCCTTGTGATGCCCTTGAGGCAATTAGTTGTAGTTGTGTTAGTGCTTCGAGCAGTAAGGCATGGCAAAGAGAAATTTATTTTCATGAGGTTTATTTGCCAGTTGTGCGGTTCAAATGCAACAGACGGTGCAGAAGTTATAAATCCAAAACAAGAGTAAAAGAAACTAGATAAACAGGCTTGCAATGCTGTGCTATCTTCAGGAATTCACATTCACCTCATGTGATCCAAACATGAACTGAAGAACAGAAAGGTTCATTCAACAGTAGTGCTTCTGCTATACAAATCAGTTGAACTTTAACTCATTCACTTTTTACCAGCTTCTTTGTATAGGAAGAGTCAAGTACATCTGCTATATTACCCCATACAACAGGTAAACCCTTTTTCCCTTGTCTTTCTCAATTAAGCAGGTTGAACAGTCCATTAATGTGTCCTCTTCTGTAGATGACAGAGAATTAGGAAAAGGCATTCTTTCCTCACAGCCAGCAACTGGTTCTGGGGCACTGTAATTAAAACTTGCCTTACGTTCCAAAAACTCTCTAAACTCTTGGAGAAGTGATTCAGCTGGTGACTTCCCTTCACTTAGCTGATGTCCCTTTTCTCCCGTGAGCAATTGTTTGCTGAGGCTCTTTATCTCAGGCTGATTAACATACTTGTTTGTATCAGGAAAACAAACATCCAACGTGCTGCTAACATTATCTCTCCACCTCTCTCTACATGTGGGTGCTGTGCTTAGATATTTGGCAGTACGGGGAGAGTCTTTAAAGAGAGATTTAAAAGCATGGATGTCAGCCCCTTCCTGGCTAGGTACTTCAGCTAGCTTGTAAGAATATTCACTGTTATTCAAACCCTCTCCTTGCGGAAAGCAGCTGCCACCATTTTGTCTGACTTGGCTTTTAAAACTAGGGCACACTCCCTCTGGCTTTAGAGCATAAAACTTATCAACTATTTCTCCCCCACTGGGTACCTTAGATAGAAGTTTTCCTTTGGAGAATTCTTTGTCTTTCTGCCTTTTATTCCATAGCTCTGCCTGGTCCTGCAGCCTTGGATCTCTCAGTGTTTTGAAAGTCTTCTGCCCCCAGCAGTTTCTTTCAGCCTCTGAGCCTTCCACCACGCTACCTACTAGTTGCAGACTATTTGAGGAATCACAGCAGCAAAGATGCTTCCTTCCAGACTTCCCCTCTGAAACTCTTATTTCGCCTTCTGGGAATTCTCTCCGTCTCTGTTCTTGCCCTTGTTGCTCTCTTGGCTTCCGTTGCTCTCCTTCACTTCCTGGCTTCTGACTATTTAACCAGGTGCTTCTAGCTTGCACTGCCCGCCTCCTCTTAGGGCGTGCCCAATCAAGAGCTTTACTACTCCCCTCCCCCGAGGTGAGCTGTTCTGCTTGATTAGTTCTGAGTTTTTTTCTTTCTGCAGAGAAATTCCTGCTTTCTCCTGCAGTACCGGCTTCTACCACCGGATGCTTATCTGTGTCCATCGGTTCCTGGGGAGCTACTGCGTCACAGGTTGTTCTTTCCTAGGTGCATAACTTTGCACTTTATTTATTTTTTATACTGTGCTCTTTAGAATCAGTGTGGTTTACATGTATACTAACAGGTACCCTTGTCCCTGAAGGGCTCACAATCTAAGTGTACCTGAGACAATGGAGGGTTAAGTGGCTTGCCCAAGGCCACAAGGAGTGGCCATGGGACTGGAGACCCCAGTCCCTCTGGCCTGAGGTTGCTTGTCCCCATGTGGGAATTGAACCCCTGGCCTTCTGGCCTGAGGTAGCCTGTCCCAACCACTGAGCTACTCCTCCCTCCCTTGTCCACATTACATTTCATCTGCCATTTGAATATCTAGTCTTCCAATTTATCAAGGTCATCTTGCAATTTTTTACAATCCTCTTGTGTTTTAACAACTTTGAATAATTTGATCACCTCACTCATTATTCCCATTTCCAGGTCATTTATAAATATGTTAAAAAGCAGCAGACCCAGCACAGACCCCTGAGGTACTCCACTATTCACCTTTCTCCATTGAGAAAATTGGTAATTTAGCCCTACCCTCTGTTTTCTATCTTTTAACCAGTTTCTGATCTACAATAGTACACTGCTTCCTATCCGATGACTTTTTAATTTTGCCAAGAGTCTCTCATGAGGGACCTTGTCAAAGGCTTTGTGAAAATCCAGATACACTATGGGCCCGATTCTGCAAGACGGATAGCGGGGCTGTATGTCCCGGAAGGATGTCCAGCCCCGCTAGCCGCCTGCACCGTATGTCGCCTCTTTGCCTCCCTGCACACACAAAGTCACTGTGTATGCTTCAGGGGATGTGAGTGGCATGGGGGTGGTGAATAGGCGGAGTGTGAGTGGGACCGGCCCCCGGACGTACGGGGTCGATTCAGGTCATGGCTCTGTACGTCCGGGAAGTACCGGGGTGATGACCAGCTTATTCCACACTGGAGGTGGAATAAGTGCTGGCTGCTCCTCCAGATTGGCTGGCCAGCCCCCCCCATCATCAACATCGGCAAGCCAGGTGAGTCCCCGCTGCCCGATCCAGGCCCTGGCTGCCCCCACCGGGGTCAGGCAGCAAGGAAACTGGGGTCCACAGCGCAAAGGGCTGGATAGGGCAATGCATGGGCATACTTGGCTGTGTCTCAGTGCTTGATCCTGTAACCATAGGAATGTCTTGCTCCTGTGGTGCAGAATCATATGCTAATGGCCCTATGCTGCTTGGGACCATACAGATGGCCCGAACGTGCCCCTTCTGGGATCGGGCTCCACATAAACTGGCTCACCTTTGTCTACCTGTTTATTCACACCTTCAAAAAATATATAACAGATTAGTAAGACAAGACTTACCTTGGCTAAATTCATGTTGGCTTTCTCCCACTAAACTTCGACTATCTACATGTTCAGTAATTTTGTTCTTTATAATGGCTTTTCTCATTTTGCTTGGTACTGATGTCAGGCTCATCGATCTGTAGTTTCCCAGATCACCCCTCCCTGGAAATCTTTTTAAAAATTGGCCTTACATTGGCCATTCTCCAGTCTTCCAGATGATTTTAATGATAGTTCACAGATTACTAATAGTAGGTCTGCAATCTCATGCTTCAGTTCATTTATCACTCTCTGATGTATACCATCCAGTCCAGGGGATTTACTGTTCTTCATTCTATCAAGTAATTGTATCTTCCCAGTTTATCAATAATTATTTCAATTCTTTTTTAAATACTATTTTTAGGCATGGGTAGCTTCCTTGCATTTTCTTTAGAAAAGACCAAAGCAAAGAATTCATTGAATCTTTCCATTATGGCCTTGTCCTCTCTTAGCACACTTTTTACCCCTCTATCTCTGGGAGAACTGTTCTGTCCTGGTGATGTGCTATAATTTCACCTACTTGTATGCCTGGTATATCTTACTGACTATGGAAAACATCTATTGTAGATGAACAACAATGTTTCATCTTATTCCTGAAACTGAAATGGAACACTTGGTATCTGGCAACACCTACAGTAGCCTAGGCTTCTCTATACTCTTAAAAAATGCATGGCAAGTTTGAATTTGAATGATGGGTTTTGAGGAGGTTCTTTTGTTGTAGTTGTACAGAGGAGGAACAGAAACTGGATTTAATGTAACCAAAGAAGATAATGTCAACCAAGCCTTTAACAACAACAACCACCTCTGCTTGTTGCTAAGTGTCCTCGAGTTGGTGTCCACTCATAACAATCCTCTGTACCTTTTAGAAATGAAGATAAAGGAGCTGCCCTCCTGTTACCAAATAAGGGACACAAGACGGTTGCTCTTAACACCAAAGGAAGAAAAAGTATTAGTTCAGTTTGGTTACTTTCATCTTATTGTAATGTGTATGCCTTCGAGTCAGTGCTGACTCCTGGTGACTCAGCAACTCCTATGTTTTCTTGGCAGTAGATAGCCAGGCCTTTCTTCCGAGGCAATGGAGGGTTAAGTGACTTGCCCAAGGCCACAAGGTATAGTAGTGGGAATCGAACCCCGCTCTATAAGCCAGTCTCTAACCATTAGGCTAGTCCTCCACTCGATCGCCACTGAATTCACAAAAAAATTGAAGTTATACAACATTCTAGAAGGCTACGAGATGTGCAACTTTTAGTCCAAATAAATACTTTCAGGTTTACCGCTCGTATACTGGCAGATTCGAATATACCCACCCAACATCTCCCAGCTTAACCTTTCATTTCTGTAACTTCTCTACTTCCTGTTTTCTCATTGACGTACTTCCATTCGTTTCTGTGCCCTTCCCCCACCCATTCAAAGCGCGCTCCCGTTCGGCGGCGCGCGCGCACGTGAACGCGCATGCGTCACGTGACCGTGCCTCTACCTATCGAAACGGTAGAATATTGGGGTAAGGCGCGTTCACGACAGCCGTTGCGGCGGGATAGGAGCGTACCCGAGAGCTTGGCTTTCCCTTTCTCTTTCCGTTCCTTAAAAAAAAAAACAAAAAAAACCGACGTCCCGCGATGTCTGAGGAGAAGCCCAAGGTAAGGCGCGGTGCGTGGGTGCGGGAGCCCGCCTACCTTTCCGCGCACTCGTTAAGATTCAAATGTTAACGGCTGCCAGGAGCTTCCTGCTGGGGCAGTACAGAGCTCGGGCCCTTCGGCGGCCGGGACGCGCAAATTAAGCGAATGTGGGATTGTGGTCCCCTATTGCTTTGTGCGCTTTCTAAGGCTCGGGCTGGGCTGTACCATTGGGCCGGCAGTATGCAGGCAGAGCCCGGTGCCCCCCCCCCTCCGTGTCAGGAGTGGACGGGGGCGGAGGGAGGTGGAAGACTGGCAGCAGTCCCTTATGTTCTTGATAATAAACGTCATCTCGTGTAGTGTTTCGTCTCTTTCTAGTCAGAATACAAATATTATTGTCTTTGTATACTCTTAGTGGGTATCTTTCAATGCTGTTAGGGCTCCGCGCTGAGCCTCAGGACCGCAGGGCTTAGTAGTGGAGAAATTTAGATAGTTGGGTTGGACTTTGTTGAGGAAACGAGATGAAGGGGTAAACTGAGAAAGGAAGGAGGAGAAATTCGATGGAGAAGATCGTTATGCCTGCTTCTGTCACTGCTCTCTTCTATGCAAACACCTTTTCGTTATCCTCTAACCAGGGCTGGCCCAACAATCGGACAGTCATTTAGAGCGGCACGGCAAAGAGCAGGGCATTTAAACTTAATTCTGACTGCCACTGGAGCATAATGCTTGAGCCTGTGCACATTAAACTGGCTTGGATCCTTGAAATGACTCCTGGTTTTATTTATTGCATGCTTATCTGCTGCTACAGCTTAAATGCAATGCAAAAGTCCCCAAACGTTTTTGAGAGGCTTCCTCGGGAGCAGTGAAACACCTTTTTATTTGGTTAAAGATGGTCAGGCAAAGAAGTCTCTACATTACCGAGTTGATAATGTGTTTATCAGGCCCTGGACTAGACTACCCTTCTTCCTTTCAGCTACCTAGAACACTTGAAAACATTGTTATCTTGTCAATCAGCATTTAACAGTAACTATCTTCCTGCTTCTATTATACATTTTTAACAGATTCCAGTACCCACAGAAATAAATGCCACTTATAAAGATTCTGTATTGCTCTAGCACAGGGGTTTTCAGCCCAGACCTCTGGAGGCACCTAGCCAGTCATGTTTTTCAGAATAACCACAATTGATATGCATGAATGAGTTTTGCATACAGTGGAAGCAGTTAATGCAAAAATTTCTCTCATGCATATTGTTTATGTTTATTAGAGAACTTGATTTCCTTAGCGGTTCTCAAGTCTAGTCCCCACCTCTGGGTTTTGCTCCTCCTCCAGCAGCTTGGAGACTGATAAACATCATGCTTTTTCTGATGTCACTGGTATATCCTGTGAGGATCCGCCTCTGCTCCAGTTGCTTTAGGCTCCAAGCAGCTGGAGGATCAGTGGACCAGGGCTCCTGGTTCACTAGAGGAGCAATTAAGTAGAGATACTGTTAAATTTGGGTTTTATTATTAGGTTTACTTACTTTATTTTATAGGGAAATTGGTGCGTTTAGGTGTTCTGAAGGGGTTGGTACCTTTAAGAAGCTGTTAGGCCTGCTCGATTGTTTCTTCTCCATTCCCCCCCCCCTCCTTTACTTGCTTATCAGAGTCGGGGGAGACTGCGGCCAGACGACTGGGCCTCCGAGAGTGAAGGAGTTCCATGCTGTAGTGCCGGCAGATAGCGGATGCAGAGGTTTTGCCTGCGAACCGCTTCCACGAGGCTGCACTGTTTGGCAGACAAACGGGGGGTTGCAGTTCCGTCCCTCTTCTACTCTGCTGGACTCCCAACGTGGAGAACGCGAAGGCCGGAGCCGGCGAGAGAGGTAAGTGGGCTCCGGATCTCAGTGCATGCCCAGCCAGGAGCTTTTTAGGCGCGAAACAGCGCGCAGAGCCTGACCGCGTGGCGGCAGGCAGGGGGAACGCGGTCAGGCGTTCGGGGCCTTTGAGGGCTTCCTTTTAGAGCGGAAAGCTTCGTTTTTTGCTTCGAGCTCCTTTTTTCGGCTCGGGGGAGCCACGGCAGTTTTGGGTGCTTCTTTTGGAGGTACTTTAAAAAAAAAAAAGGTGCCTTATATAGTGGCAGACAGTCAGTGATAGTGTGATGCCGTGCAAGTCCCTGTGCCTGGTATGCGGCTCTAGGAAGGGCGTGCTATCAGAAGCGGGCGTTTGCCGGAGCTGTGTGCAGGAAGCAAGCACAATGGAGAGTCCCTTGGAAGGGGGAACTCAGCCACAGAGCGCGAGCCGGTTGCTGAGAATTTCCCGAGTCAGGAGCCGGTAGCGGGTACCTCTTCCACACCGGATCCGTTTCCCTCGCTGGTAGCCTTGCCGGAGGGGTATGCGGCACTTCTATCTCAGCAATTTGAGGTTTTTCTGCAGCAGGCCCTGGGGGCTCTGCGCAAGGAGCACACGCCAAGCGCGAGCGGAGATAAGAGGGCGGAAAAGAGACTGGGTATTCCTCTGAGCTCAGGAGCGGGGGGCAGTGAAGGAAAGAGGTCCAAGCCGGAGGTAGAGGTGAAGGAACCTCCTCTGAGATCACTGACGCTTCCATCAGATGAGGGCGACCCTGATCTGGACGTTGAGAGTGAACTGGAGGAAGGCGAGATCGCCGAAAAGGAAGACCAGGCTAGAGTGGTCCGGTTGTTCCGGAGGGAGGAGTTGTCAGCACTCATTGCGGAGACGCTGAAGGCTCTGAATATGCCAGTGCCCGGGCCTGCGGAGGATGAGACGTTGGAGGATCCTTTGCTGCAGGTTTTTTGTAGAAATCAAAGAGCTTTTCCGGTGCATAGAGTTATTCGGGAGATGATCCAGGAAGAATGGGATACGCCGGAGGCAAGTCTCAAAGGTTCCAGGATTATGGGCCGCCTGTATCCACTGCTGGAGCAGGATAGGGAGTTGTTCAAGGCTCCAAAGGTGGATGCCGCTGTTTCGGCGGTGACGAAGAGGACTACCATCCCGGTGGAGGGCAGTACTGCGCTCAAGGATTCTCAGGACAGGAAGTTGGATACTTTGTTAAAGCAAGTGTTTGAGGTGAATGCGCTTTCCATGCACGCGGCGATCTGTGGGGCATGGGTGGCGCGAGCATGCCTGCGTTGGTCGTAACGCATTCATGGAGAAAATTCCGTTGGGGAATCAGCTAGATTGGAGTCGGGGTCCGCTTATCTGGCTGATATACATTACGACCTCATTCGGGGCCTATCTAAGAGCATGGCGTCGTGATAGCGGCCCGTCGGTACTTCTGGCTGCGCAATTGGGTGGCGGATGGGTCGTCTAAAGCCAGGCTCAGTAAGCTTCCTTTCAGAGGGTGTCTGCTATTTGGAGAAGACTTGGAAAAGATAGTTAAGGATTTGGGTGAGTCCAAGGGAGGTAGACTGCCAGAAGATAAGCCAAAGCAGGGGCGGTCGACGCCTGCGCCCAGGGGACAGCAGAGAGAGTTTCGTTGGTTCCGCTTTCCTAGGTTCAGTCAAGCTCAGAGAGGTCGCTTTCCCATGCGGACGCAGGGATTTCGTCCCTTTCGGGGAGCAGGAAGAGGATTCGCGGCCTCTTCTTCCTCCTCTACGAATCTTCGAAAGTCACAATGAAGTGAGGAGTGCCCAGGTGGGGGTGGTGCCCGTTGGAGGTCGGTTACGGGATTTTTACGCTGCTTGGGTCCAGATAACTACGGATCAGTGGGTGTTAGAGGTGTTTCGAGAAGGGTATGCGTTGAAGCTGCTAAGGCCGATAAGGGACTCGTTCGTGCAGTCGCCTTGCAAAGCGCCGGGCAAAGCCGCGGCGGTGCGGGAAACGGTACAGCGGTTTCTGGATTTGAACGCGATTGTGCCGGTTCCTTTAGACCAATGCGGCTGCGGTCGGTACTCCATTTACTTCATAGTTCCAAAAACGGGAGGAACCTTTCGGGCTATTCTGGATCTCAAAAGGGTAAATCGTCTGCGCGTATCCCATTTTCATATGGAAACGTTGAGGTCCGTGACTGTCGCAGTGAGAGAGGGCGAGTTTCTCACGGCATTAGACCTTTTGGAAGCGTACCTGCACATTCTGATCCGGAAGGAGCATCAGACGTTTCTCTGTTTTGCGGTACCTGTAGGACATTTTTAGTTCCGGGCATTGCCGTTCGGGCCGGCCACAGCTCCACGAGCATTTACCAAAGTGATGGTGGTGGTGGCAGCAGCGTTGCGAAAGGAGGGGCATCCTAGTTCACCCGTGCTTGAACGATTGGTTGATCCGAGCGAAGTCGAGAGCAGAAAGCGTGGCGGTGACGCAGAGAGCAGTGGAGTTTCTGTAGAGTCTTGGTTGGGTAGTCAATGTGTCAAAGAGCCAGTTGACTCCGTTGCAGCGTCTAGAATATCTGGGGGCCTGTTTCGATACGGAGGCGGGTCGGATTTTTCTGCCACGTCAACGGGCGATCGGGCTGCGAGCCTTAGTCCGGTGATTTCTGGGCAGACGGTGGCCTACGGCATGGCATTATCTGCAGTTGCTGGGGACAATGGCAGCAGCGTTGGAGGTGGTGCCGTGGGCGAGGGCTCACATGAGGCCGTTGCAGCGGGCTCTGCTCAGATGATGATCGCACCAAAATGATTCCCTGTCACAAGTGCTGCCGTGTCCGGAGGAGGCGCGGCCGGCTCTGCACTGGTGGTTGCGTCCCGAGGCTCTGGAGGTAGGGATGCCTTTGGAGGCGCCTTCTTGAGTACCTCTGACGACAGATGCCAGTCTGTCAGGATGGGGAGCTCATTTTCAGCAAAGCTTCGCGCAAGGTCACTGGAACGAACAGGAAAGGAGTTGGTCAATCAACAGATTGGAGTTGAGAGCGGTGACTCTCACGCTGCGGGAGTTTCAGCGACAGCTGCGCGGGCAGGCGGTCCGAGTGTTTTCCGACAACGCGACAGCGGTGGCCTACATCAACCGGCAGGGCGGCACAACCAGCGTCCATCTGGAAGCCGAAGCAGAGCGGTTGTTCGAGTGGGCCGAAGATCAGTTGACAGCGATATCGGCAGCACATTTGGCCGAGGTGGACAATGTGAAAGCCGATTTCCTGAGCAGGGTCAAGGTGGATCCAGGGGAATGGGTCCTACAACAGGAAGTGTTCGAGATGTTGGTGAAGCGATGGGGGTGATGGATCTCATGGCAACGTTTCAGTCGGCAAAAGCCAGTCGGTTTTACAGCAGGAGGAGAGAATGAATGTCCGAGGGCCTGGATGCTCTCATTCAGGCGTGGCCGGAGCAGCAGCTGCTTTACGTGTTTCTGCCTTGGGTGCTGATAGGAAAGGTTGTACAGCGCATCGAAGGTCATCGGGGCGAAGTGATACTGATAGCTCCAGATTGGCCCAGAAGGGCCTGGTACGCAGACCTGCATCGTCTACTCGTAGTGGAGCCATGGAAGCTGCCTCCACGGGGGGATCTGTTGACGCAGGGGCCTCTACGCATGCCGTTCGTGGATCGGTTCTCGCTTACGGCCTAGCTCTTGAGAGGGCGCGGCTAGCCAAGAGGGGCTATTCTGCTGCGGTTATTGACACATTGTTGAGAGCTCGGAAGAGGTCTACTTCGTTGGCGTACATTAGGGTTTGGCGCGTGTTTGAGCAATGGTGTTTGGAGAAGCAGTTGCAGCTGTTGAGAGCAACTGTCCCGCAGCTGTTGGCTTTCTTGCAAAATGGTGTGGAGAAAGGTTTGGCGGCAGCGTCCCTGCGGGTGCAGGTAGCGGCGTTATCCTGTTACAGGGGAAAGGTAGCAGGTGTGACGGTAGGATCGCACCCGGATGTTAAGAAATTCTTGAGAGCAGTTTGTCTTCTTAGGCCTCCGTGTAGACAAGTAGTCCCGAGTTGGAGCCTTCCTTTGGTGCTGGAAGCGCTCGGTCGGGAACCGTTTGAACCTCTGTCGCGGGCGTCCTTGAAGGATCTCACTCTCAAGGTCGTGTTCCTGGTAGCTATTTGCTCAGCTAGGCGAATTTCGGAATTGCAGGCCTTGTCTTGTAAGAAGCAGTTTCTGTCTTTCCATGACGCCAAGGTGGTGTTGAGACCAGTTCCATCGTTTTTACCCAAGCTGGTTTCGCCGTTTCATTTGAATCAGGAGGTAGCTTTACCGGTGTTCAGAGATCAGAGGTTGTCGTCTTCCGCCGATAAGGCTCATGTTTTGGATATCCGTAGGGCCTTGAAGACGTATCTTCGGAGGACGGAAGGATTCCGCAGAATGGATAGGTTATTTGTATTGTTTGGGGGGCCAAGAAAGGGTGAGTCAGCATCCCGTGCTTCCATTGCCAGGTGGATTAAAGAGGCCATAGCGTCCGCCTATGTCTTGAAGGGGAAGCCGGTGCCCGAGGGCTCATTCTACTAGAGCGCAAGCGGCTTCTTGGGCAGAATGTGGTATGGTGACGGCGGTGGAGATCTGCAAGGCAGCGACTTGGTCGTCATTAGGTCCTTTCATCAAGCATTACCGTCTGGATGTTCGACAACACGGGGATGCGTGTTTTGGCTCTGCAGTGCTTCAGGCAGGGCTAGCTGGTCCCTCCCGATGATTTACTGCTCTGTTACTTACCCAGAGGTGGGGACTAGACTTGAGAACCGCTAAGGAAAGGTAAATTAGACTTACCTGCTAATTGTAGTTCCTTTAGGGACTCAAGTCTAGTCCCGGATCCCTCTCAGGTATGTCTTTGAGAATGCTATGCCTGAAGCAGGAGGAATACACAGGTAAGAAGTTAGGCAGGATAGCGAACAAGGTGTTAAGGTAGGGCGCTCTCCTCAGTTTAAGGGAGGAGCAGGCCTGATAGGTTCTATTACTGCTGGCGGAGTAAGGTTATATTTAAAAAAAAAAAAAAAACCTTAAGGTTTTGGGTTGGTTATAGTATGGTTTATGTGTGCTACTTAATTGTTGCTCTGGTGAGTTTGCTTTGTCAATAGATAACTGGAGCAGAGAGGCGGATCCTCACAGGATATACCAGTGACATCAGAAAAAGGATGATGTTTATCAGTCTCCAAGCTGTTGGAGGAGGAGCAAAACCCAGAGGTGGGGACTAGACTTGAGTCCCTAAAGGAACTACAATTAGCAGGTAAGTCTAATTTACCTATACCGCCCATCACGATAGCATCTGAGCGGTTCACATAAAACAAAGCTGCTAGAAAAGAAAAAGAACGCCAATAGGTTTGATAGGAAAGAATAGAATAATGGTTAAAAGAGGACAGGTGAGGAGCAGAAAAGCAGAAGGAGGGGACAGACTGATTAAGCATCAGCGAGGGGAGGGAGAGAGAGGAGACGGGGGTAGGGGAAGGTCAAAAGCTGTACAGAAGAGGTGGATTTTCAAGATGGCCTTGAAATTTTTGAAGGAGGACTCAAGACCGGAGGGCTGGGGGAAGCGAGTTCCAGAGTCGGGGGCCGAGGAAATAGAAGGCGGAGGAGCAGGTGAATTCCAAGTGGACTTGGGATGGGGAAGGGAGGATCATGCGGTTTGCGTGTATGGAACGGAGGGAGCAGTGGAGGGTGTGGAGGTGGACCAAATCGGCGAGATAGAGGGGGGTGCCGTGTGAATAGATTTGTGGACAAAGATGAGGAACTTGTATTGAATTCGAAAAGTGAGTGGGAGCCAATGCAAACGGATGAGGAGAGGAGTGACGTGGTCGAAGCGTGACGAGCAGGTAAGAATATGGGCGGCAGTGTTCTGAACTCATTGCAGGTGTAGAAGCTGAGATTGAGGAAGACCAGCCAGGGAAACATTACAATAGTCTAAGCGGGAGATAACAAGGGAGAGAAGAAGAGTGGTCATGGCGGAGGAAGAGAAGAAAGGACAGACAGAGCGGACTTGTCTTAGGTAGAGAAGCAGTGTTGGACAACTGAGGAAATATGAGCTTTAAAGGATAATGAGGAATCAAGGGTCACGCCCAAGTAGCGCAGGGAGGAAACTATTTGGATAGGAGAAGAGGGAAAACTGGGGAACGAGAGGGGGGCGGGACTACCAGCGGTGAACCAGAAGGCTGATGTTTGTGGTTGTCCTGAAAACCTGACTGGCTAGGTGTGTCTGCTCTAGCAGATACATTTAGTCACAGTATAACACACATGCACTACTCTTGGGGGATAGTGTGAAAAATAATCTGCCACAATGTAGAAACAATTATTTAAAAGTATTTGTATGCTGCAATAAGATCCTAAGTGGCTCACAACATAATGCATACCATAAATAAATATAAACAATATAACGTTTGTAACATTTAGATTCTGAGAGGATTGCATCAAGAACATTAGAAATAATCAGAACAAGACATCATAACAGAATTTTCAGACAATATGAGTAGGCTATGACCCAAATACCTGAAAACATAAATGGGTCTTAATCTTCTTAGTGAAAAATCAATACATAAAATAGAAATAAAACATCTGAATAAAAACTTCAGTGGGGGGACAATTTCTCCATATGGGTGAGTTTTGCGCATATCATGACAGTCATGAACTCCACTTCTAAGAGTATGTGGAGTACGATCTCAGTTTCTCAAATTTACTGCTAATGCTCGGCGTAGTACTTGCATCGTGCCAAAGAGAGCTACCTCCTAGAGTTCGTAAAATGTTACATGTATGGGTAATTTATCAAAGTGTGCTTGGAAATTCCTCTTAATTAGGCCTGTGGCACCCAACACAATGGGAAATAACTCAGTATAATTCTGCCACATTTTCTTGGTCTCTGACTGCATTTCTTTGTACTTGAATATTTTCTCCTTCTCAACGCGATTCACAGAGTAGTCATTTGGAACTAACACCTCTATAATCGATGCTGTTCTGGTGGTTTTCTCCTTTACCAGCTTTCTTGCCTCCAGCTTTTTATCGGTCGGAATGGGAGTATCCCAGGTGATCATAACCTCCTCATTCTCTGTAATTCTTTAGGGGGTCATGTCCCAATGCTTTTCGGGCACAGTAATGTGCTTACAGAGTTTCCAATGGATAAGGCGTGCTACTTTATTGTGTCTTTCTATATAGAAATTTTCTGCCATCAGAACTTCACAGCCAGTTATGAGGTGAGTCACCGTTTCCAGGTCTTTCCACAGAATCGACATATGTCTGTTTTGCCAGTTTTTCCAAAGCTCGCTTGTAAACCATCTCGTCCGTAAGCTGCTGTCCTGGGCTGCAACTATCAACCTCTCATCCTTAGGTTTCAGTTCATGTGTCCGCTCTTGATCGGCAAAGGGTTCCTGGAGTAACACTGTATTTCTCACAAAATGTGTTTGTGCATTTGCCACTTGTTTTTCCTTCCTTGTTGATCCAACTCTTTGTAGAGTTTTTTTTTTCTGTTGTTTTGCAAATTCTATCACTTCCTTTCCTGTGAATGCCCGTGGATTCTCACTCATTTCCTTCTAGTTTTTGGAACGCTTATCCAAGTTTGATGATAGAGACAGATTATGGATGTTTACTTTCATATTCCAGGACATTTTGCACATTTGGATCAGATGAAGCAGTTAGGTAGGCCCCGGAGGCCTATGATAGTAGCTCCATAGGTGTAATCAATCTCTGAGACCTAGCCCTCCTTCAGCTCTCGGAATGTACAGTCTCGGCATACACTGATTCATGTAAATTAATTCATGGGCATGGAGGAATTTTCTTGTTCACACATCCAGGTTTTCAAGATCTTTGAGAGGCTAGTCCACAATCTCAAAGCTGTATGAGAGTACAGGAATTGCCAACTGATTAATGGCCTGCATCTTAATCCATGATGTTAAAGCACTTTTCACTAACTATTTTAATCTCCTGTAGTATTCTTTATTGGTCTTTTCTCTCTGTAATTTTGGCTTGAGTGTCGTTCTTTCCTTTACTCCGAGATACTTATATACATCTTCCTGTTCAAGATCATTGATGTCACAGCCCTCAGCCAGGAAGATGTTTTCCAGTTTCCTCAATTTTCCTCTAAAAAAAAGTGCCTTAGCACTTTTTCAATGCCAGAGGTCATTCTGATGTCATCAGAAAAACTTTTCACCACACAGAGTTGCTCTGCTAATTGTTGTTTGCTGGAACTGTAGAGCTTCAGATCGTCTACAAATAATAAATGAGATGTTATTTCTGGGTTGTTACCTTCTTTAGGATTCATGTTAAATCCGTATTCCAAAGAGTTGATGAGAGTACTCATTGGATTAAGCACCACACAAAACAGAAGGGGCAACATGGAATCTCCTGTAATATTGCTCACTGGATCTTAATGTTAGGAATGATGTACTGACCATCTTCATATCTCAAAAAGAGTGTGGTTTGCCACATTGTCATGGTGAATTTAATGTAGTCTATCAAACCAGGATTTATTTTATACATTTCAAGGCAATTTATTATCCGAGTGTGGGATGCTATCAAAAGTTTTCTTTTAATCAATCCATGCTATACTGAGATTTCTGTTTTTCTTAGCACTGGCCATAATGGCTTTATTCAACATTAACTGGTCCGTGGTTCCATATGCCCCTCTCTTATTGCCCTTTTGCTCTATTGCCATGATGTTATTGGACTTGATGTGATCATATATTCTGTCTGCATCTATTGTAGTAAACAGCTTATATGTTGCAGGTAGACAAGTTATTGGTCTGTAATTATTGGGAATATTTCTTGGGTCCCCCTTCGGAAGGAGAAATGTTCTTCTTGAAATAAGCCTGGCTGCCACAATGGCTCTGTGCCCACCCCTGTAATGCACCATACTATCATAATGCATTAGTAACACTTTCTCTTTGAGCAAGCATTTAACATTCTACTTGAACTTTAGCAAATCTCTCTCAAGGTGTGCTAAGGAAACATCATTCCACAAAATTGTTCCAGTGTAAGAAAATGCACAAGAATGAAATTCTACTCTATGAAAGAGATTTCACTCTAGGTACTGTCATGCAGCGAGGGCTGATGAGAGCCCAGTTGAGAGAAAAAAAGGTGTTTTTCACAGAGAAAAAGACTTGCAATATTCCCAGGAACCAGCTAGAGGGAGCAAGAGTGACTTCAGGGAGACTGAAGAGCCACGCCCAGCTGGTCACGTGGAAATGCCAACCAGCTTCCAATCCTCAAAGGCAGGAGGGCTTCATAAGGGGAGTGTGGAAGACTGGAGAGGAAGGAGAAGAGGCAGAAGGAGCACCGGCAGCCTCGGAGACAGAAGCACCAGCAGGAGCGGCAGCCCTAGCAGAAGCAAGGGGAGAATCACTGGCAGCACCAGGAGAGAGAGGTGGAAGTGGAAACCTGACTACTCTAGTGCTAGAGGATTTCCAGGAGGGAGAGGTGATTTCTCAGGAGCTGAGGAAGGACCTAAGGAGGTGTCAGCTCAAGCCAAACCGAGAGCTGTTTGCCCTCAGAGGCAAAAGCCCTGCTGTAACTGCAACCCTAAGCCAAACAAGAATCAGCTGGAGAAGCCAAGCCACACTGAGCCAGAAAGCCAGAAGCTGGGCTTGTACAGAGGCAGGCCTTCACCAGGAGAAGGAAGTCAAAGGCTGCAGGGTAAGCCTAACCTGCATAGAAAAGGATTTCACCAAGCTGCTGCCTGGGAAAGGCAGGCAGTGGAAGAAAGCCGGTTACTTGAGGATTGCTGCCATACAAGGTATGAGAAATGTATGCCTAATAAGAAAGTTGTGAATGGTAAAAGCTATGATACAGCTGCTAGAAAACCTCTAAGGAAAGAGGACACTTTAAAGCCTAATACAGCACGTGGCCGACGCCCCAGGCTAGGCCAAGGACATTGGGAACTGCTACAGAAAATATACAAAACCCCTGAATGTGTTTTACAAGAAACCAGGGATATCGAGCCAATGCAAGTGGAACTGGCAGGAGATTTATCTGACCATGAGATGGACTGTACACTTTGCATTTCTGAAAGTTTAGAGTCACTGCCAGACTTGTGATTGGGTGAATTGCCAGCAGAGCCTTCTGTATTTGTTTGAGCACCTCCATTCCTGTGACGTATAACAGTTTTTGCTTTGAACCCAGAGTTTGTTTTCTACCTGAATTAAGGACATTTGCTTTAAAGTTGTAACCCACTATTTTGAACCACTGTGAAAAGGGAAATAAAAGCCTTATTAATTCCCACCACTCAGCTTGATCATTTCATTGAAGACTGGAGCTAAAACAACTACAAGGACCAAGAGCCAGTTGGACCTTTAGAAGACTCTCCAATCTTAACCTTATATTTTTGTGTCGCACCTGCCCTGGCATCCACTGGCCACCAGGGAAGTGTTGCTGACAGTACTCACAATAAACCCTAAATAATTGACCATAATTATGCCTAAGTAGATGAAGAACTGTCACTGACTAAATAAAATGAAGCTAGACCTTGTAATGACTTTAACAGAAAGGTAAAGATGCAGATTTTTAATTTTGTTATTATCCTGCTAGAGCAGTCCAGATGAGTAGGTTATGCTTTTCATCCAGCAGGTAGAGGTAGACTTAATCAACCTCCAGTGATGTCATCACTTGCAATGTTCCTATTAAGCTGCGCTGAGTCCTCCGTCAGCATGCCTGCTGGTGGGGAGAAGTACAAAGTGATCATGCTTAGGATTGTGTGGCAAAGGCAGATCCCAAGAGCCTGCTGATGCTGTGTGATCCGCTGTGTGATCGCTTTGCACATCCTCCCACAGGCAGGAATGCCAGTGGAGGACTCTGCGCAGCTGAGCGAGAACATTGATCACTTGATATATCCTCTGGTGTAGCTCAGAGAAACCACTATTCCTTATCGTCCCTCCAGTACTGTACGTGTGGTTATCAGCCTCAACCAGCAGTTGGGAACTGAGCTGCATCTGGGCTGCAGCAATCCAAGGAAGCAATATAGTATAGGGGGTGAAGTACTTTTGTCCACTAAAGAAGAGCGGGACCTAGGCGTGGTTGTGTCTGATGATCTTAAAGTAGCTAAACAGGTAGAAAAGGCGACAGCAAAAGCTAGAAGGATGCTTGGGTGCATACGGAGAGGAATGGCTAGCAGAAAAAAGGAGGTGATAATGCCTCTGTATAAGTCTTTGGTGTGACTTCATTTGGAGTATTGTGTGCAATTCTGGAGACCGCACCTTCAAAAGGATATAAACAGGATGGAGTTGGTACAGAGGGTGGCTACTAAAATGGGTAGTGGTCTTCATTATAAAGCATATAAGGACAGACTTAAGGATCTTAATATGTACACCTTAGAGGAAAGGCGGGATAGAGTTGATATGATTGAGACGTTTAAATACCTCCGTGGCATAAATGCACAGGGGGAGAGCCTCTTTTGATTGAAAGTAAGTTCTGCTACTAGGGGACATGGGATGAGGGTGAAAGGGGATAGATTCAGGAGTGATATGCAGAAATATTTCTTTACGGAAAGAGTGGTGGATCCGTGGAATAGTCTCCCAGTGGAGGTGGTAGAGATGAGGATGGTATCTGAATTTAAAAAAGCATGAGACAAACACAGAGGATCTCTAAAGGATAAAATGGGACTGTTGTAGTTGTTGATAGGGAAGGACAGACTAGATAGGCATGTGGTCTTTTTCTGTCGGCTTTTTCTATGTTTCTATGTCAGATTTCTGTTGTCATAGTACAAGAGCTCCCTCCATAGGTTCCAGAGATCAGTATCTCAGTTCCCAGCAGCTGAGAGAGCTTTCCCATGGCTGAACTCTACTGGAAGAATTTATTCAGGCACATTAAAAAGAAATAAATAAGAAAGCTGCAGGACAATAGCAGAGACTGAGCAGCAAGCAGGTGCTTGCAGGCTGGGCAATTTCCTGTGTTAAACCATTTAATGGTGGGGGCTGGCAGGGTCTGCCTCTTAAGCACCGGGACCCTTGAGCAGGTCAGGAGCAGCCCAGGTGTCAAATACCTGGTGGTCCAGGCTCCTTTCCCCAAAGCCAGACTGTCCGCATTCCTCTGAGGGGGCTCTGCTAACTTTCCTAATTTCCTCCCTTCAATTCAGTCTTTGGTGTTTATAGCTGCTGTGCCTTTAAATTCAAAGTAGGAACCCCAACAGTAATTTTCAGTGCCTCATTAAGCAGAACAATCAGCGGTCAGCTGTCGGGAGATTGCCTTTTAGTTCAGAGTACCGGGGGTCAGTAAGTACCTTTCTTTTCTTCTCCTTCAGGCCATCGGTTTTTTTTCAGCGCATGCTTTTGTCTCACATGTTACATGCTCCCTCCTGCTGTGCTGTGTGTGAGGGGAACTGCGGTTTTCTTGCTGAGTGTTTTTACAGAGGTTGTGTTAGGCAGGGAAAGTTTGCCCAAGGTGTTTTGTTTTGTTTTTTAACCATCGGAGGCATGGATTCTTCTGAGGTGTCAGGACAGAATTCCTCTCAGTCGAGGGCTATGACAGTTTTGGCAGGAACTGCAGCCATTTCCTCTCCAGCGGCCATTTCATCGTAGTAAACAAGAAAACATCATAAAAAGCAGAAACATTAAGTTTCAGCATCAGAAACCGCTCAGGCTATCGTTTCTAGGCAAGAGAAGTTTTCCCGGAGTTTATTTTAGTTTTGCACAAAGCCTTTTCCTCTTCGTGTCTCCGGGCCAGTCCAGGAACTGTAGGGTAGTCAGTCCTCTCCAGCAGCTGAGGACTGAATTCTCAAAGTCTTACTGAGAGGCTATCCATCTCCCCCTGGTTACAGAGATTCAGTCTATCAGTCTTCAGCAGCTGGATAGGACAGGTTTCTGACAGGCTTCTGGTGAGACAAAGAGGAATCAACAAAGTGGACAGAGCTCAGACTTTCTTGCCTGGGGGGCCCTAGCAGGGTTCAATTACTAGGAACAGGCAGACTATCAGGGTTTAAAAAGTAAAAAAAAAAAACCACCACCACCCTTTTTGGAAACTGAGTACGGCTGCAGGGAAACCTGCTCTACAGGGCAGCAGAGGCAGAACCTGCCTTGCTTAGCGGCATCGTGCACAACCGATTGAAGGGGGGAGCTGGGAACCCCAGAGTCCAGCCCCATTGGTTCAGGAACCCAAACTGCCTCTAACGGAAAGGTTTTGGAGGTAAGGAGAGCTTAGTTTTTTGAGAGGCCTCTAGTACAGCGTGCAGGATTCGTTGCCGTCGGAGGGAGTGGAGCGGTAGCAGTGGCAGCGCATTTGGCCGGAGTCGGCAGCGTGTGTGCTGTTTGGAAGTCGCTGGGGGCTGTCAGTCTTAGGTTGTTGCCGGTTTTGTGAACGCCGTGGTAGTCAGGTTGCCAGACTGTTAGGAGACAGCATGGAAGAGAGAGCAAAGTCGGTAGGTCCGTTGGGCAGCCATTTGAGCGCGGGGGAAAAAGTGGGAACGGTGGCCATTTTGGAGAAGGCAGCCGTTTCTCCCGCGCTCCAGGTGAAACCGGAGAAAAAGAAGGCAAAAGTTAAAAAGCCTAATTTGAGCGTGCCTGCTGCCCAGATACCTGGTCCAGTGCTTCAGGGGGGTTTGAATTCTGTTTTTTCTGCGGATTTCATCCTCTCGCTACATAAAGCTTACTGCTTGAAGCTTTGGCAGGGGCAGGACAAAGTTTCTCCCCCTAGCCTGTCAGGTTCGCTGAGAACAGATGAGGCTTCCATGGACCCAGGTGAGGGAACCTCTAGGAGAGGATTACTAGGGGAGGCTGTGGCCGATGGCTTTGGACAACAGCCTCCTATGCCTCAGATATCTGAGGAGGGGGAGCTTCTCTCCCAGGAAGGGCTAGATCAGTGGTCAGCTGACCTAGAAGAGGGAGAGATTCCTCCAGGTGAGGAACCCAATGTATTTAGAGTCTTTCGGAAAGAGGAACTGGGGTCTCTTATTGCGCATTTGCTAGTGGCCCTCAATATTGCGCTACCGATGGTGCAGGAGGAACCCTTGGAGGATCCGTTACTTCAGGGTTTTAAAGCAGAGCAACGCTGTTTTCCGGTTCATAGAGTAATTGAGCAGATGGTGGAGTCTGAATGGGAATGTCCAGAGGCCACTCTCAGGGGTGCTCGGGCCACGGGTAGACTGTACCTGGTGCCGCAGGAGAAAAAGGAGTTACTACGAATGCCAAAGGTGGTCGTATCAGCAGTGACAAAGAAGACGACGATTCCGGTAGAGGGCGGTGCGGCCCTTAAGGATCTGCAAGATAGGAAATTGGAGTCGCTTCTGAAGCAGGCGTTTGATACTAGTGCACTTTCCCTGCAGGCCTCCGTTTGTGGTGCCTACGTGGCACGAGCCTCCATTCGTTGGCTCCAAGGGGATTCTAACCCAGAGGGGAGCGACGGTTCTTCCGCGGAAGGCGCGAAGCTGGAATTGGCGGCGGCGTACCTGGCAGATGCCTTCTATGATCTGGTACGGATTTCGGGGAAGTCCATGGCATCAGTGATTGCTGCAAGAAGGTTTCTCTGGCTGAGAAGCTGGGCGGTGGATGCTTCTAAGGCCCGCCTTAGTAAGCTACCATATAAGGGCAAGCTGCTCTTTGAGGAAGCTCTGGAAAAGATTGTTAAGGATCTGGGGGACTCTAAGCGGGGTCGACTTCCAGAGGACTGTCCTAAGGGCCCAAAGCCAGGAGGGCTGCAGAAAGGGCCAAGCAGAGAGTTTCACAGATTTAGAGGGGCTCGTTTTGCGCCTTATCAGCGTGGTTGCTTTCATTCCAGAGGGCAGTCCTTTCAAGGAGCTCGAGGTTTTGGCAGAGGTTATTTCGGTTCCCAGCAGAGCTCCTCCAAGAAGACACAATGAAATGCGGATGGTCCAGGCGGAGGTTCCAGTAGGGGGCCACTTGCAAGGCTTCCTCTCCGTCTGGACCACCATCACCTCATACCGGTGGGTACTGGAGAGTATCTGCGACGGTTATGCGCTGGAGTTTGCTCAGCCGTTGTTGGATGCCTTCATGGTATCTCCTTGCGGTTCGCAGGCAAAGAAGGATGCAGTTCACGCTACGCTTCAGCATCTGCTGCAGCTTCAAGCGGTAGTCCCTGTGCCGCCGGACCACTGCGGATTCGGTCGATACTCGATTTATTTTGTAGTTCCCAAAAAGGAAGTTTCCTTTCGGCCTATTCTGGATCTCAAGCACGTAAACCACTGTTTAAAGGTGCCGCATTTCCGTATGGAGACTCTGCGGTCGGTAATTTGCTCCGTGAGACGGTGCGAGATGCTGTCCTCCATAGACTTGACGGAGGCCTATCTACACATTCCCATCAGGCAGGATCATCAGAGGTTTCTGCGCTTTGCGGTGCCCATGGGACATTTTCAGTTCTGGGCACTACCGTTCGGGCTAACGACGGCGCCACGCACATTCACAAAGGTGGTGGTGGTGGTGGTGGCGGCGGCGGCGACGTTGCGAAGGGAAGGCGTCCTAGTATATCCCTACCTGGATGACTGGCTGATTCGGGCTCCGTCGATTCAGGATTCCGTCAACACTACAGCGCGAGTGGTAGCGGTCCTGGAATAGCTTGGTTGGGTAGTAAACCAAGCCAAGAGTCACCTGGCTCCGGTGCAGCGCCTCGTGTACCTTGGGGCTTTGTTCGACATGGCCGTGGGGGCGGTGTTTCTGCCGGAGGACCAAGTTTGGAAGATTTTGAAGCAGGTTGCTGTGTTTTTATGACTAAAGGCTCTAACAGCGTGGCGATACTTGCAGCCGCTGGGCTCCATGGCAGCGGTGTTGGACCTGGTCCCATGGGCCAGGGCGCATATGCGTCCTCTGCAGCAGGCCTTGCTTTCCAGATGGTCGCCCAAGAATCATCCGCTGAGTCAGAGGTTAGAAGTTTCAGAGGCGGTCCGGAACAGCTTGCAGTGGTGGCTGGATGCAAAGAATCTTCAAGCAGGGGTGCCACTGGAACACCCAGAGTGGGTCCTGGTGACCACGGACGCCAGTCTATCAGGCTGGGGAGTGCATTGTATGTCACAAATAGCGCAGGGGGGCTGGCTTCCGGAAGTGAGCGGCTGGTCCATCAATCGTTTGGAGATAAGAGCGGTGCGCATGGCTCTCCAAAGGTTCAGTGCCTTGGTATCGGGAAAGGCGGTGCACGTGTTTTCCAACAATGCAGTAACAGTATCTTATATCAATCGACAGGGCGGTACAGGCAGTGTGGCTTTGTTGGAGGAGAGTCAACAGCTAATGCAGTGGGCAGAGAGTCATTTGATAGCGTCGGCAGCTCATGTAGCTGGGAATGACAATCTGCAGGCCGATTACTTCAATCGGAATGTAGTAGATTCAGGAGAGTGGGAATTGAACGCGGCAGTTTTTCACGACATTACGCTGCGGTGGGGGCAGCCGATCATGGATCTAATGGCCACTCTCGTCAATTCCAAGGCGCATCGGTTTTTCAGCAGGTGCAGAGAACCCATGTCGGAAGGGCTCGACAGGTTGGCTCAGCATTGGCCGTCAAGCGGGCTGCTCTATGTGTTTCCTCTGTGGCCCATGATTGGACGAGTCATTCAGAGGATAGTATGGCACGACGGCAAGGTGATTCTAGAGGTCTATAAAATTAATGAATGCCATGGAACGGATAAACGTAGATTGATTACGTCATCAAAAAGTAGAAAGACGTGCAATGAAGCTACAGTGTAACCTGTTTAAGATTAATAAGAGAAAATATTTTTTCACTCAACATACAGTCAAACTTTGGAATTTGTTATCAGAGGATGTAGTAAAAGCTGTTAGTATAGCTGGGTTTAAAAATGATTTGGACAAGTTCCTGGAGGAAAGGTCCATAAACCGTTATTAAAGAGGACCTGAGAAATCCAGTGCTTACCCCAATACAAGAATTGTGGAGATTGAGTGTCTTTTTGGAAAACTGTCAGGTACTTGTGACCTGGATTGGCCACTGTTGGAAACAGGATACTGGGCTTGATGGACCTTGGTTTGACCCAGTATGGCAGTTCTTATGTTCTGAACCTGCTCCGGAGGCAATGATACCATTCCATTCTTAGTATTGTACCATGTATCGGGGTAGACAAGATCCTTAGAGGGCTTCTGCTTGCTCTTGGGCATGTTGGCCACTGTGATACCTGGGTACAAACTATATCGTAATAATAGAGCTGATTAAATTGGTGGAGGAGTTGCGCTTTTATGTTAGAGAGGCCATTGAGTCACAAAGGATTAAAGTTTTGCAGGAAAGAAAATTTCCAGTTCATACTGCTAGACCAGTCCAGACAAACGGGTTATGCACCCCTGCCAGCAGATCTTGGAGACAGAGAATTCTACCAGAGCTCTGATAGGCTGGAGCCTGGTGATATAATCCTACCCCTAGGGGTCTCCCTCAGTTTTTCTCTGTCTCCAGCAGATCTGGATGCTTTTTTTATTGCTCCTTCAAACAAAATTTAAAATGCTTTATTTCTTTGTGATTTCTCTTGGAGAGATTATGCCCTGAGTTGCCAGTGTACTTATCTGAGCACCAGGATGATTCCAGCTGAAGCTCCTGTGTCCTCTGTCACAGTAGAGATCGCTGATGTGCAGACTCCCCAGCACTAGTCATGAGGGCTATTTAGCTGGATGGTAAGCCTCCTAAAATCCAGTCCCTGGGGCTGATTTTAGTGGTGAGGCAGCTGCAGTGGTTTGAGCAGCGGTCCGTGGCTTCTCTGCACTTTCGGTACTGTAAGTACAGAAACTATCTTTCTCCCACTGCTGTCTGCAACTCTGTGGTAACTCGATTTATTTTTCTTGATTTTTCAGCGATTTTAGGCATTTCTCTCATGCCTGCAACCCTCCCACCTTCTCCTTTGACTTTTTAAGTTAATTCCTTAGCTTTTGGGGGTTTTAATTCACTCTTTTGAGGTTTATTTTTGCCGGCGGCCATTTTGAATAGCTAATGAGACCCGGTTTTTGGCGGGAAGCCAGATTCCTTCTCTGCTGCCTTCTAACAGCTATATTGCTGTTTAAGTTTTTTTCCACAACACTTGCTAGCTGTGAGTTGTGAAGGGGTTCCTTTTTCTCTGCCTATGTATTAACATAATGAATAAAAAGTACGGAAGGCATGAATAGAGAACAGGATGCAATTCAGAGCCACAGTACAATGCTAAGTCACTGACGAATGGTGCAGGGCTCATGGGTTCCATCCCCCACTGTGCCCAATAAAGAAGGCTGGCTGAGGCATTACCTATTATGGGGAATATTGTTAAATGCCTGTTCCTGCAGGACGCAGTTATTTGTTTTTAGTTCTCACTATGCCTTATTCAGGTTTACGCTGCATAGGCTGTCAGAAGAAACACAGGGACCTCATGAATCAGCTCTTCTCTTCCCCCAGCATCTTGCTTCCCCAGATGAACTTGGGTACTCCTGAGCATGGCTTCAGTGGAGCTCTCCATTGGCTTTACACTGTGCTGAGTCTTTCCCACGAGAGTTTGGGCGCCTCCAGGAAGTTCAGGTATCATTTTCTGAAAGAAAACTGTGAGTAGCCTGTTTTTTTCTTACTTGCCCCAGCTGCTCTGGGATGATTTCAACTGCATCTGGACCGGCTGCCTCTGAGTTTTGAAGTTCCTGCTTTAAAATTTTAATCCACAAACTGCAGCAGGGTTACTTTGTACGTCTTACTGAATATTGTACCTGTCTTATTCAATATACCATTTGATTGGAATTTTAAGTCAGTGTTTTGGATCCTGACTGTTTTGGGCTCGGCCTAATTAAGCATACTCATTGTAATCTTCCTACAGCTGGATTTGAGCTTCTACATCCCTCCCCAGAAACACCTTTCAGCCCCTACCATGGAGGTCTGAATGGCTGCGGAGGGATCACCCTCTAATTTCCCTACTTTCAGTCACTGTAATTGCCTTACCCTGACTTTGAAAGTTTCTCTGTGCCAGCACAGTGAATGACTGACAGTTCCCTTCTCAGCTCAGTGAATACCTGACAGTTTTTCTGTGCCAGCGGCCATTTTGTTTTTCTCTTCAGTGTTTCTTTTTGGAGGAAACAGCTCTAGACAGCAGTTTCCACACATTTCAACATGCTGTGGAGACACGTGGAGTTTCAAGATCCTTTTCTTGAAGAGTCCTGGGTTTCCCTGAGCCTACCTTGCTTTTTGTTTTAAATGCTAAAAAAAAAAAACACAAGAAGAGGAAAGGTGGTTTAAGTCTCTACAATGCTTCTTTCTCTGGCTGTCTTATATGAGATATGTAATCAGCCGAAGGGGGCATTAATAGATTGCTTGTGTTCCACCTGCACGCTGCATCCCGGAGACTTCCCCATTCCCACTGCGCTGCTAGCTGGGTTCATCAGCACCTTATCTCCCCCCTCCTCAGAGCCCCTGCTGCAGGATCTTCCTGCAGGAGAAGATTCAGTCAGCTCCCATGTCGCTTCCACAGCCGCTGGAGGCCACAGCAGCCTTGACTGACAGTGCCTTCCTCACACTCTTCCATCTGGCATGACGCCTGTGACTTTTGGAGTCTTTTGGATTATCTCCTACACCTGCCCAGTAGCAGGCGAGCATATGGCGTGGTCTCGCAAGTGGTCCCATAAGTCCTCAGACCTTAGAGCAGTACGTCCTCCTTGGGGCGTAGCATGTGCCTTGCGGGGTACTATGGAGGAGTACGGAGATAGGGAATATTCTCCGTCTGTTTTCTTCGCTGACGGTTCTCAGCCTTTTTCGGTAAGAGCAGTTGCCGGCTCTAATCACACAGGTGATGGAGTCGCTCCCCCTAGCCGACACGCCTGCTCCTCCGGATTCTCAACTCCGGTTGCAGCCGGATCCCATTTTCCAGAGCATTCGTACGGCACGCGGTATTGGTCGGTTATACCCTTGGTCTCCCTTTCACTTGGACCGTTGGCTGACATACCCGACAGTTGATGCATTCTGACCAGGGTCATCAGGCATACCACACTTCCGGTTGAGGGCGGAGAGGCGCTCCGCGACCAGCTAGACCTGAAGAGTTGGGAGACTGCTACAGTCCAGTTTTCCTTCGCCCGCTATTTCCTTCTTGCAGATGTGCGGAGGTCTGGCAGCTCGGGCCTCCCTTCGATGGATTCCGCAGCTTCCTGGTGTTCCCGAGTTGGTTCATTTCGAATCCATCGCTGCATTCCGGGCAGAGGCATTCTGTGATCTCTTGCAGCTGTCAGCTCGCTTCCTAGCACCGGTGTCGGTAGCTCGGAGATGGCTCAGCCTGCGTCAATGGGCAGTGGATGTTGCTTCATTTAAAGGCTCCAGCGTTTAGATGCCATTCGTCCCGGTCCACCGTTGGAAGGAGGACTGGGCCGTTACTCTGTCTATTTTGGAATGCTTCAGGAAAGAAAATTCGCTGTAGAATCTCCATGGATTGAAATTCCATGTAAAAAGGGGAAGGCGATGGCAGTGGGGGGGTGTACTATCGACCGCCTGACTAGAATGAACAGATGGATGATGAAATGCTCAAAGAATTCAGGGAATCTAACAAAAGTTACAGAACAGTAATAATAATGGGTGATTTCAATTATCCCGGTATTGACTGGGTCAGTGGCCCAGCAGGACATGCTAGGGAGATAAGGTTTCTAGATAAAATAAATGACTGCTTCTTGGAGCAGCTGGTTCATGAACGGACCAGAGGGGAAGCCATTTTGGACTTAGTCCTTAGTGGAACACCAGATATGGTGCAAGAGATTAGGGTGTTGGGGTCACTTGGCAGTAGTGATCATAGCATGATCACGTTTGATTTAATTAATGGAGGAGGGATGGTTAGGAAATCCACAGTACTACCTTTTAAGTTTTGAAAAGGAGACTATGATAAAATGAGGAAAATAGTTAAGAAAAAACTAAAAGGAGCAGTTGCAAAGGTTAAAAACTTACATCAAGCTTAGGTGGTGTTCAAAAATACTCTTGGAAGCCCAGACCAGCTGTATTCCAAGTAAGAAAAGTGGAAGGAAGTCCAAAAAACTGCAGCATGTTTAAAGGTGAGGTCAGAGAGGCAGCTGTTGCTAAAAAAGCATCTTTCAGAAAATGGAAAACAGAGCCTAATGATGAAAACTGGAAACAGCACAAGCACTGGCAATTAAATGAAAGGCATTGATAAGGCAGGCAAAGAGATAATTTGAGAAGAAACTTGCTGTGGAAGCAAAAACGCGTAATAAAGACTTTTTCAAGTACATTCATAGCAAAAAATCTGTGAGACAGTCAGTTGGACCATTAGATGATGGAGGGGTAAAAGGGGGCAGTAAGAGGGACAAGGGCTATAGTGGAGAGACTTAATGAATTCTTTGCTTCGGTCTTTACTGAGGAAGATGTAGGGATGTTACCCATGACTGAAATATTTAAAGGTGATAATGCGGAAGAATTGAAAGAAATATCGATACACCAGGAAGATGTATTACAACTAATTGATAAACTGAGGCGTAGCAAATCACCTGGACCGGATGGTATACATCCAAGGGTGTTGAAAGAACTGAAATATGAGATTGCAGACCTGCTATTAATAATCTGTGAACTATCATTAAAATCATCTGTAATACCTAAAGATTGGAGGATGGCCAATTTTTAAAAAGGGTTCCAGGTGTGAACCGGGAAACTACAGATCGGTGAGCCTGACGTCAGTACCGGGAAAAATGGTAGAAACCATCATAAAGAACAAAATTACTCAACATGTAGATAGTCATGGCTTAGACAAGGAAGATCTTGTCTTACTAATTTGTTATGTTTTTTTGAAGGTGTGAATAAACAGGTAGATAAAGGTGAGTCGGTTGATATAATGTATCTGGACTTTCAGAAAGCCTTTGACAAGGTTCCTCATCAGAGACTTTTGGCAAAACTAAAAAGTCATGGGATAGGAGGCAGTGTACTATTGTGGATCAGGAACTGGTTAAAAGATAGACAGAAAGCAGAGGGTAGGGCTAAATGGCCAATTTTCCCAATGGAAAAAAGTGAATAGTGGAGTATCGCAGGGATTTGTGCTGTCCCTGCTGCTTTTTGACATATTCATAAATGACCTGGAAAAGGGAATAATGAGTGAGGTTATCAAATTTGCAGCTGACACAAAACTATTTAAAGTTGTTAAAACCCAAGAGGATTGTGGAAAATTGCAAGAGGATCTTGATAAATTTGGATGACTGGGCATCTAAATGGCAGTTGAAATTTAATGTGGACAAGTGCAAAGTTATGCACCTAGGAAAGAACAACCCAAACTATGGTTACATGATAAAAGGTTTCACATTGGGAACCACCACCCAGGAAAAAGATTTAGGCGTCATTGTGGATAACATGTTAAAACCCTCTGCCCAGTGTGCAGCGGTGGCCAAGAGAGCAAATAGAATGCTAGGTATCATAAGGAAAGGAATGAAAAATAAAACAAAGGATATTATAATGTCTCTGTATCATTCCATGGTGCGACCACACCTTGAATATTGTGTGCAATTCTGGTTGCCGTATCTTAAAAAGGATATAGCGTTATTAGAAAAGGTACAGGGAAGAGCCACCAAAATGATAAAGGGGATGGAAAGATACTCCTATGAAGAGAGGCTAAAAGGTTTAGGGCTCTTCAACCTGGAAAAGAGATGGCTGAGGGGAGATATGATAGAGGTCTATAAATTAATGAATGGAGTGGAACGGGTAAACGTAAATCAGTTGTTTACGTCATCAGAATATAAAAAGACTAGGGGACATGCAATGAAATTACAAGGTAACCTATTTAAGAATAATAAGAGAAAATATTTTTTCACTCAACGTTTAATCAAACTCTGGAATTTGTTACCGGAGGATGTAGTAAAAGCTGTTAGTGTAGCTGGGTTTAAAAAAGGTTTGGACAAGTTCCTGGAGGAAAGGTCCATAAACCATTATTAAAAGGGACCCAGGATATCACTGCTTGACCCAATTCAAGCATTGAGGAACCTATGTCTCTTGGGGAGACTGCTAGGTACTTATGACCTGGATTGGCCACTATTGGAAACAGGATACTGGGCTTGATGGACCTTGGTCTGACCCAGTATGGCATATCTTATGCTCTTATGTTCATCCTAGGCTCTGTAGAAAGGCTACCACCCGATGAGAGGCCATGACGTTTTCCATTTACGGCTTCACCCGAATCAGCCATTTTCCAAATAGGGATGAACCAGAATCCCCTCTTTTCTCTGAGTGGCCGCTACCATGACTATTACCTTGGTGAAAGTCCGAGGTGCTGTGGCCAGACCAAACAGCAGTGCCTGGAATCGTAAATGACCCACCAGAACCGCAAACCTCAGTAAGCGGTGGTGTCCGGGACGTTTGAGAATATAAAGATATGCCTCTGTATGGTACAGAGCTGTGAGGAACCCGCCCCGTTGGACAGAGAGAATAACCGACCTCAGCATTTCCATGTGGAATTGCAGCACCAGCAAGGCACTGTTTACTTGCTTGAGGTCCATAATGGGCCTAAAGGAGCCCTCCTAACAGGTCTCTGGGCACTGGAACCACCATCTCTAGGTGAAACAAGTGCTGCAGCGTTTCCTGCACTGCTTGGATCTTGGGTGAAGCTTTGCAGGGTGATTCGAGGAAGGCATCGGCAAGAGGACGAGCAAACCCGAGAGCACACCACTCGTGAATCACCTCTAGAATCCACTGGTCTGAAGTTATTGTGGCCCAGGTGGAATAAAACTGTAGTAGCCGACCATCTATCGGTTCTGGATTTGCCTGAGCTGCCTTTGCTATACTGGGACTTTTTGGGTGGCACAGAAATTCTGGAATAATAACTCCTGCCAGCTCCCTTGTAACCCCAAAAGAGCTGACCATGTTAAGTATAAATGCTCCGCTGAAAGAAGACAAAGTGAGAAGCCCGAAGCCTATGATAGTCTCTTATGTTGACACCTAGGTGCAGAGCGAGTCTTCGGAGCTTTTGGACAATCCTCGGGAAGCCGAGAAACCTTAATATCCCTGAGGTCCTTAATAATCTACTCCAGTGCCTCCCCAAACAAAAGTTATCCTTTAAAAAGGAGCTTATTGAGATGCTTACTGAGATGTTAGAAGATAACCAGTTGCGCAGCCACATTTTTTGACCGATGCATGGGCCAGATCACAGCCAGATAGGCCAAAACCAACTCCTGCTTGGCCACTTCTGGGAGGGAGAGAGCGGCTTTCCCATCCCCGCTCGATAGTCCCTGGGACCAGAGTATACACGCCCTTGTGATATATGCCCCCATAGATTGAGGCCTGCAGAGTCAAAGCGCTGGTATAAAACACCTTCTTCAAAAGGTTTTCCAGCTTATGATCTTTGACGTTCTTCAATACTGCTCCACCTTCAACAGGAATGGTAGTTTGCTTGGTCACTGCAGAAACTAATGTGTCCATTTTAGGCATTTTAAGAAGGTCCTTGTCTGGCTGCGGAATGGGTATAGATGAGCTATGGCTATACTCCTCCTCAAACCCACTTCAGTAAATTCCCATTTGGACTCAGTCATCTGTTTAAGCACCCTGTGCACTAGAGAGGTGATCTGGAGGTACTTAAACCCCTGTAGGAACAATTCTTTTAAGGGCTCCTCTGTTGGTGCATGAGCTTGAGCTATGTTAAGTGCTGCCAAAGAATGGTAAATTGAAGAGGCTTGCTCTTCACATCGAAAGACCCTCATCACACTGGGGTCTTCCGCAAGAGGAATCTTTCCATCCTCTAGGGCCATTGTCTCCCCTCAGAGATTAGATGGGTCCTCCAAGGGGTCCTCTGAGCCCCCTGACTGAGGCAATCTCTGTTCTTCACCCAGCTCTTCCTCAGTACATGGCTTCTTTAGAGGAGGGACCTCTGAGCAAGGTTCCCCCTCTAGCAGAGTGCCAGGAAATTCTATGCTCCTTCTGTTCCCTTTATTGACTGATATCATGCCCTGGCTCTGTCTCGGGCATTAGGCTTAGTGTATTAATAACACAAAATTTGCCATAAAAAAACCACTCTGAAGATCCATGCCCTCTTAAATTAGACACCCCAGAAGAAAAATCACAGCTGTGCTTCTGTCCCCCCAAGCCTGAGGGCGACATAGCTGCTACGGGTAAAATGGTCATGGTTCCTGCCAAAAGTGCAGGAACCACTAGCGCTGAGGCACTCTTATCTGCAGGCCCTGATGTTGTGTCCATCCTGCCTGCCGAAATAAGGGCTTCTGTGGACTTGCCTTCCCTGATGCAGGAGCAAAACGCACCATCCCCGAACAACGTGCTCCTCCAGCTGCCACAAGCAAGGTAGGAAGCCTTCAGAGCCTGCATGTATCCCCGACAAAACAGAAAACGCCCGATGAGCCTATGAACAGAAAGGAAATCAATGGCACTCACCTGAGCACAATTGTACGTTGCATGGAACGGAAAAACAACAAAAAGGGAGCCCTATGGCTAGAAACTGCTTGTTAGCACCCTGACTTACTGGTTTCTGCGATCCCCGCTCCTCTCACTGGAAGTGAATAACTTTTGAAGACATAGAGCACCAAATTTGAGGTAACAAGCCTCAAAGGAAAATCCACTGAAAGGTTTACTGGAGTTTCCGGCTGTGGGGGAAGGGGACATGCACTACCAGGTATTCGATCCCTAAATCACACCAAGGCCACCTGACCTTGGTGCCAAAGGAGCAGCTTCTGCCCCCTGCTCACTCAAATTTGCACAGCCAAAGCTATCACCCAGCCCAATTACAGCAACACCATGTAAGCTCCTCTTTATCTCCTTATCCAGTGCGTCTCCAAATTCTGTTCTCTCTTTTATTATCTTTTTTTTTTCTTCCAGTGGAATCCAGACGATGCAGAAGCTCCTCCCCAGCTACTGCAGACTGAGATACTGGCTTATGGAGTCAGGGGAGGGAACTTTTTCAATGCTGACATCTCAAGCTTGAATATGCTCAGTCTCCAGCTGCTGGTAGATGGGATCTGATGAGTCTTTTCTGAGAAATAGCTGGTTGGGAAGTTTTCTCGGACCCATGTCATATCAGACCAATGAATCTCAAGATTCTCAGGGTTATGCACTGGAGTTTGCAGAGGCTCTATGAGACGCCATTGTGGTGTCTCCCTGTAGCTCCCTGTTTAAGTGGGTAGTGATTGATGAAACTTTACAGAGTCTCCTGCAGTTGCAGGCTATTCTACCCATGCGCTCTGTAGAGCATGGCCAGTGGAGTTAGTTCATCTACATTGTGATGCCCAAGAAGGAAATTTCCTTCTGGCCTATTTTGGACGAAGACAATCATTGCCAAACTCCAAGTCCCTCATTTCCACATGGTGACCATAAGGTTGGTCATTGCGTTAGTCCGGAGGAGTGAGGTTTTTTTTTTTTCTTTTATTTATGAATTTAATCAAATACATCCAGGTAATATACTTGTACAGAAAAGATGGTAATTCACACAAAATAAAAGGAAGCTAATTTAAAAAAGCATCAAAAATCAGTGAACACCATCACCCTAGCCCACAATATAGCCAAGAGACCAAGAAAATACACATGAAAAAAGGAAAGAGAATTAATCTCAAATAAATAAAAGCAAAAAAGCAATGCAGGCAATATCTTCCTATTACGGAGTCAAAGGAGCGAGAGAAATGATTGTATGAGAATTTATGAATGCAAGCAGTTGGGAAGGCTCGAAGAATACTTACTGTAGGTGACAGACTGAAATTTGACCATGCATTTAAAGGGGAATTTTAAGAAAAAGTGTGCGCGTCTAATTGAAAAACAGCAGGTTTCATAAGCAAAAAAGTCCTTTCTCCTTCCTCTGTATCCTTGGAAAAATCAGTGAAAATGTGAACAGTATTACCCATGAGTGTGCTGCCAGTTCTTGAAATCCATTTTCAAAAGCCAGTCCCGATCCACAGGGAGAGCAGAAATAGCTACGAGTAGAGAAGTTAGAGCCTCAGAATCAGATTTTTCCAGTATATCCATTACATTCAATAAGCAGAATCTGGTGGGACTTGAGAATACTTTTCAGGCGTTTCAGAAGAACACTTCTTAGCTTTATGAAGGTAATATGCTTTTGAAATAGGAGGCAAAGCCTCTCGAGCAGTCTTCAAGACATCCTCCATATAGGTTTTAAATATCTCCTTCAAAGAAACCACTTGAGACAGGAAAATTAAAACCCCTTATATTTGCACCCTTTGAAACAGTTTCCAACCTTTCAATTTTATTCTTAAGAACAATATTAACTTTTATCAATGCTGATACATTACCTTGAAGAGAAGTGCTCGTACTCATTAAGGGGTATGTTTACTAAATAGTGGTAGCAGCTGGTGCGATATCTGAGCCGCGGCCCCATTGATATTGCACGGAAGCCACTACCGTTGTTTAGTAAACATACCCCTAAGTCTTCAGTAAAACTTCATACTTGAGAGAGATCCTGCTGGCATTGATCCAGCCTGGTAGCATTCTCATGGACTTTTACAGAAATGAACTGTTTCTGAGGTTGCAAAGCACACCCCAGCTGTGATATAGCTTCCCAGAATGTCTCCAAGGAAAATTGTGCAGGTAGTTGAAAAGAAAATGAAGAGGAAAAATTCAAAGAAGCCGCACATATGACCTCCGTGGAATCAAAACTGCCTGCAGAAATTCTCTTCTCTTCTCTTGCTCAGGAGACCGAGAGGACAAGCCTCGACGTGCCTCCATGGCCATGCCAACCGCATTCTCTGGGGGAAGAACCTGATGAGTGTCAACCCTCATGGCACTGGCTTTCTGCCCTCCAGCGCACGCCTCTTCCAAATCTCAACGGGGGGGGGGGGGGGAGTGCTCACTTCATCTAGGCCGGGGGGCCCACAGGCAGTGGCTGTAGCTGGGGCCTCCATAACTCAAGGGAGAATGACATTTCCACGCCCGGTAGTGATGCCAAGTCCATTGACACCGGTGTTGAAGCCGCCAGGCTCAACCCTGAAGCTTGTTGCACCCCAGGATGAACAAGGAATTTGTCTATGGTGGAATCAGAGGTGGGTGGCTGGGAGCAGAGGGCGTATTCCCTGTTTTCCCTTTCCTCATATTCATTGAAAGAAAGATGTAGAGATGCCTGCATGATTTATTTATTTATTTTTTATTTATTTATTTAGCTGTATTTATATCCCGCTTTTCACCGGGTCAAAGCGGTCAATTGGGGATACATTTAACACGAGGGGATGATACTGCATTTAACACGAGGGGATGATACTGCCATCTTGGTCCCTCCGATCCCGACAAGGGAAGTTTCTAATCTCCCTTATTCCTCTACGTTTCTCTGGGCCAGTCCAGGAATTCTCGGGTAGTCGCCAATCCCCTTCAGCAGCTGAGGACTGAACACTGAAACTTTTCCCCTGACAGGCTACCCAGCCCCCCCTGGAGTCAGAGGCTCAGTCAGTCCTCAGCAGCGGAACAGGACGTGGTAGACAGGCTCCCTGGAGTGACATAGAGGAATGAGAATTTAGTTTAAGGCAAGAGAAGCTTCTGCCGGGTATTTTGCCCTAGCGGGGTAATTATGCCACGGTTTTTGGCTGCTTAAAAGAAGTTAAGCGTTAAAGGGAACAAATAAGAAATGACTGCAGATTTCCCTCACAGGCAATAAGGGCAGAGCCTGCCCGGTAAGCTTAATGCTGGCAGTTCTGTTTCTCCGCGGAGGTTGAGGGAGACACTGGGAGCCCCAGAATCCACCCCTCTCTCTTCGGCATGTCATCTCTCTTTCCTGCTAGCAGCAGTAGAAAAGGGGATCGCGCAGCGGCAGCCAGCTTCTCTGAGGTGAGTCGGGCCTGACTTCAGTGTGGGTGCCCGGGTTCGGTTGGGCCTCAGGGCTTGCTTGGTGAAGCGGACTTTGTTTTAGCGGTATGAGTGCATGTTACCGGTGGCTCCGTGTCTGCAATGTGGTAATCGCTGGGGGCTTTCTGGTTCAGGCTTCTGTTGCTTGTGTGTGAGGGGTAGCTCTAGTGTTGAACGGCTGTTTGGGGGCCTAATGGAGTCCACTTCAGCGGCGGTGGAGATGGCAGCTGCACCTCAGAAAACAGCTTTTAACGTGGGAATGGTGGCCATTTTGGATGGACTGGCTGTTTCTTTGAAGCCTCACAGCAAGGTGGGAAAGAAGAAGGTGCGTGCCAAGAAGGCCTCTACTGCAGGTGGTTCGGTGCAGGCACAGACTGGGGGTTTTCCTGAGGGATTACAGTCATTTTTTTCAGCGGAGTTTATCTTAGCCTTACACAAAGCATATTGTTTGAAGGTTGGTCAGTTTGTGAACCAGGAGGTTCCCCCAATCTGGGGACTCAGCTGGAGGAAAGGAGCATAACAGACCCGGGAGAGGGGCCCTCTCAGCGGGGGAAAGGTGCTGAGTCCAGCCAGAATACCTGCGGGTTACAGTTAGATCTGCCTTCGGTTGCTGAGGAAGGTGAGATCCTCTCGGAGGCAGGTATAGACTCCTGGGCAGGAGATTTCGAAGAAGGAGAGCTGCTGCCTGGGGAGGACCCTGATGTGTTTAGGGTGTTTCGTAAGGAGGAGCTGGGAGCATTGATTTCGTAGTCGTTAGCGGCCCTAAATCTAGCTCTGCCAGTGGTTACGCAGGAGCCTCTTGA
This sequence comes from Ichthyophis bannanicus, assembly GCA_033557465.1. Taxonomy (NCBI): domain Eukaryota; kingdom Metazoa; phylum Chordata; class Amphibia; order Gymnophiona; family Ichthyophiidae; genus Ichthyophis; species Ichthyophis bannanicus. The sequence goes on along the minus strand of CM066036.1, from coordinate 603,349,897 downwards.
GGATCCCTTGCTTCAAGGTTTTAAAGCAGAGCAGCGCTGTTTTCCCATTCATAGGGTAATAAAGCAAATGATTGAGTCCGAATGGGAATGTCCAGAGGCCACCTTAAGAGGGAGCCGCACTATGGGTCGTCTGTACCCGTTGCCGCAGGAGGAGAAGGAGTTATTCCGCATGCCTAAGGTGGATGCCTTGGTCGCTGCGGTGACAAAGAAGACAACTATTCCGGTGGAAGGGGGCACTGCCCTTAAGGATCTACAGGACCAGAAGTTGGAGTCCCTGCTTAAGCAGGCGTTTGATTCAAGTGCGCTGTCTCTACAGGCCTCCATCTGTGGAGCGTATGTTTCACGAGCTTCTATCCGGTGGCTCCAAGGAGGTATGGGGCCAGCCAAGGAAGATGGTTCGTCTCCGGATGAGGCGAAGTTGGAATCTGCTGCAGCTTATCTAGCGGACACCTTTTATGATTTAGTTTGGATAGCGGCTAAGTCAATGGCATCGGTGATTGCTGCTAGGCGGTTTCTCTGGCTTCGAAGTTGGGCAGCGGATTCTTCTTCTAAGACTCGGCTGAGTAAGCTGCCGTATAAGGGCAAGCTGCTCTTTGGAGAGGCGCTAGAGAAGATTGTTAAAGATTTGGGTGATTCCAAAGGAGGTCGTCTGCCGGAGGACCGACCTAAGCTAGCGAAGCAGGGCCCAATGTCCAGAGGGCAGAACAGGAGCAGGTTTCGGGGCTCTCGTTTTGCTCTGTATCAAAGAGGTAGGTTTCTGTCCAGAGGTCAGCCCTTTCGAGGAGCTCGAGGGTTCGGCAGGGGGTACTTCGGTGCCCAGCAGAGCTCTAACAAGAAATCTCAATGAAGGGACGCAGGTCCGGACGGAGATTCCGGTGGGAGGACGTTTAAGGGAGTTTGTCTCCGTTTTGGGCCGCTATAACTTCAGACAAGTGGGTTCTGAGAATCATTTGCGAAGGTTGCACCCTGGAGTTCTCTCAACCGCTGGCGGACGCCTTCATGAACTCCCCATGTGGGTCCCAAGCAAAGGTAGAGGCAATCTCTGCCACGCTGTAGCAGTTGTTGCAGCTCCAAGCGGTGGTTCCGGTGCCTCTCTGCCAGTACAGATTAGGTCGGTACTCGATTTATTTCGTAGTTCCCAAGAAGGAAGGGTCTTTTCGGCCAATTTTGGATCTCAAGCATGTAAACCGGTGTTTACATGTGCCGCATTTTCGAATGGAAACGCTCAGGTCGGTGATACGGTCGGTTCAGCCGGGAGAGTTACTTTTGTCAATAGATCTGACGGAAGCTTATTTGCACATTCCTATTAGGGCGGATCATCAGAGGTTTTTGCGGTTCGCAGTGCCCATGGGTCATCTCCAGTTCAGGGCGTTGCCCTTCGGGCTGGCGACAGTGCCTCGCACCTTTACAAAGGTGATGGTAGTGGTGGCTGCGGCATTGCGGATGGAAGGCATTCAAGTGCATCCCTATCTGGGCGATTGGTTGATTTGTGCGCCCTCGATAGCAGAATCGGAGTCCGCCACCAGGAGGGTGGTGGACTTTCTGGAAAGTCTCGGCTGGGTTATCAACCAGACCAAAAGCAAGCTGATGCCCATGAAGTGCCTTTCTTATCTCGGGGTGTTGTTCGACACAGAGATAGGGTCAGTGTCCTTGCCCAAGGACAGAGTGCAAAAGATTTTGAGGCAGGTGAGATTATTTTTGCGCTTGCAGATGCCGACGGCTTGGAGGTACTTGCAGCTTCTCGGTTCCATGGCAGTGGCCTTGGACTTAGTTCCATGGGCAAGGGCGCATATGCGTCCTCTTCAGCGGGCGTTATTGACCAATGGTCGCCTCAGGATCACCTGATGACCCAGCGGCTGGTATGCCCGGGCGACGTCCTCGACAGTTTGCTGTGGTGGTTAGACCCACAGCATCTTCGTGCAGGGATGCCATTGCGAGAACCGGAGTGGTTGTTGGTCACCACAGACGCCAGCCTCTCGGGCTGGGGAGTGCATTGTCTCTCCCGAGTAGCGCAAGGAGTTTGGTCGACAGAGGAGAGCGCGTGGTCGATAAATCGTTTGTGCGCTTCGCTCTGCGGGAGTTCGAGGATCTCGTACAGCAGAAAGCGGTTCGCGTGTTCTCAGACAATCTGGTCACGGTGTCCTATATCAACAGGCAAGGGGGCACAAAGAGCGTAGCTATGCTAGAGGAGAGTCAGTTGTTGCTGCAGTGGGCGGAAGCCCATTTAGTGGTGTTGTCGGCGGCACATGTAGCGGGAAAGGACAACCTGCAGGTGGATTTCCTCAATCGTCATCTTCTAGACCCGGGAGAATGGGAACTAAATGCGTCAGTGTTTCATGACATCACGCTAAAATGGGGACTCCCAGTTATGGATCTGATGGCGACCTTCAACAATGCAAAGGCATCTCGGTTTTACAGCAGGGGCAGGGAGCGCATGTCGGAGGGCCTAGACGGCCTGGTGCAGCCCTGGCCGGTGCGCAGTCTGCTATATATGTTTCTGCCTTGGCTGATGATAGGTCGGGTGATCCAGAGAATTGCGGGTCACGCGGGGACGGTAATTCTCATTGCCCCAGATTGGCCCAGACTGCCGTGGTATGCGGATCTGGTGTGTCTTCTGATAGAACGGCCATGGCGGCTTCCAGCTCGGGTCAATCTGTTGGCTCAAGGTCCCGTTCTCATGCCGCAAGTGGATCGGTTCTTGCTTACGGCTTGGCTCTTGAGAGGGAAAGGTTGCGATGGCGGGGATACTCGGCGTCGGTGATCAGCACTCTGTTGTGGTCCAAGAGGAGATCAACGACGTTAGCATATGTTCATGTCTGGCGAATTTTTGAAAGTTGGTGCAAAGACAGGGAACGCAGGCCTTTGGCGGCCTCCTTACCGGACATCTTGGCTTTTCTGCAAGGAGGGTTAGAAAAGGGCCTAGCGCTTAGTACTCTCCAGGTTCAGCTGGCGGCCTTGGCTTGTTATAGGGGACGAGTGCACGGAATTTCCTTGACCTCGCATCTGGATGTTCTGCGTTTTTTGCTAGCGGCGAATAACATAAGGCCTCCGTTGAGACAAGTAGTTCCCTCTTGGGATTTGAACTTGGTCCTGGAAGCGTGGACGCAGCCTCCCTTGCGGTCCGCAGCGGCGAAAGATTTGAAGGAGCTTTCGTGGAAAACGGCTTTTCTGGTGGCCTTATGTTCCGCTAGACGAATCTCTGATCTACAGGCGCTTTCGCGTCGGGAGCCGTATTTGCAGTTTTCAGCAGAGAGGGTGTGGCTGAGACCGGTTCCGTCCTATCTGCCAAAGGTGGTTTCCAGTTTTCACTTAAATCAGCCGATTTCTCTTCCTACTTTTTCGGATAGTCTAATAGGGGCGCAAGGTCGCACCCTTCGTCAGTTGGACATGGGAAAAGTACTCAGGCGGTACTTGAGGAAGACGGCTCCGTTTCGTAGATCAGACAGATTGTTTGTTTTGTTTGGGGGTGTTCATAAAGGAGAAGCAGCTGCCAAGGCTTCAATTGCTCGCTGGGTGAAGCAAGCCGTGGTGGCAGCGTATGAAGCCAGGGGAACGGCACTTCCCGGGGGGCTCAGAGCACATTCTACTAGGGGACAAGCGATGTCCTGGGCGGAGTTCGCTTTTGTTTCTCCAGTGAACATCTGTCGAGCGGCAACATGGTCGACACTCCACACCTTCACGAAGCATTATCGTTTGGATCTTCAGGCTAGAGATGACGCAAGGTTTGGAGCATCAGTCCTGATGGCGGGGCGTGCCGGTCCCTCCCATGTATAGGAACTGCTTTGGTACTTCTCGAGAGTTCCTGGACTGGCCCGGAGAAACGTAGAGGAAGGAGAAATTAGGCCTTACCTGCTAATTGTCTTTCCTTGAGTTCTCTCCGGGCCAGTCCAGGTCCCACCCAGTATGGCTCGTAGGTTGGCTGAGAGGTTAGGAGTAAGTTGGGTGGTTACGGATCATTGTGGTAATTTTTAGATTTATGGTGCTTGAATCACCTTATGTCCAAAGTCGTGTGGATTTTCCGAGGGGTGGATTTTAAGGTCCTGGTAGGTGTCATAATTTTCTCCCTAATATTAAAAAAAAAAAAAAAAAAAAAAAAGGAAAGGACAAAAGAGAATAAAGGGAGACAGCGAACAGGGATGGCCCTGCGTCAGGAAGATCCTTGTCAACTTATTTAAAGTTGCTGTTGGTGAGTTTTGCAGTGGTTTGTTGTTGTTTTCAATGAGTTTCAGTTACGGTAGGTTAGGCTGCTTTGACAAAAGTAAACTGAGCCTCTGACTCCAGGGGGGGCTGGGTAGCCTGTCAGGGGAAAAGTTTCAGTGTTCAGTCCTCAGCTGCTGAAGGGGATTGGCGACTACCCGCGAGTTCCTCGACTGGCCCGGAGAGAACTCAAGGAAAGACAATTAGCAGGTAAGGCCTAATTTCTCCATCTCGCTGACGTGTACTTCCATGTTCCCATCCAGGAGCACTACCAGTGATTTCTCTGCTTCTATGTCCTAGCCTGCCATTTTCAGTTCCGAGCTCTACCTTTTGGCCTGGCCACAGCTTTTTACACCTTTTTGAAGGTCATGGTGACGTTCTGCGCAAGTAAGGAATCCGGGTTCACCTGTACCTGGATGACTGGCTGATATGGTCAGATTCTCTGGAGAAATCCATGAACAACATAGCCCTTAGTGAATTTGCTGACTAGAAAGGTTGGGGTTGATGATCAACTATTCCAATGGGAACCTGATTCCTTCCTAAGACCCGGAGTACCCCTGGGTGTGATTGAACACTCCTGGCCATGAGTTTGTTCATGTGGGAGAGCTCACTCAAGCTGCAGAGCCAACTCTGGGAGTTTTTTGCTCAACTCCTGGAGTCCATTGCTCTGGAATTGGTCCCTTGGACCAGTGCGCACTTGGACACTTTCAGACACATCTGCTGTCTCTTGGATCTCCCTGTTCTCAATTGTTCAACCAGACCCTCCCTCCCAGGAGATTAAGGAACAGATAGTGTGGTAGTTATAGTCTTGCTTTCTGATGGACGGGATGCCCCTGGAAGCCCCAGATTGAGTGATGGATGCCCGCCTGCCTGAAGTTCTGGGGAGCTCACTGTCTAGGTCAGCTTGTCTGGGGACCGTGGTCTACTTACAAGGTCTACTGGTCAGTCAACCAGTAGGAGGCCAGAGCAATCTGCCGGGTTCTGGAAAGGTTCCAGCTCCTACTGGTGGGCAGAGTGGTTTGCGTGTTCTCAAAGAATATCACAACTTAGGTGTACGTAAACAAGCAAAATGGAACTCAAAGTGCCGCACTGGTTCTCGAGGTGACAACTGTGTTGCTGGGCAGAGGAGCATTTGATTGACCTGTCCACAGCCCATATGGCAGTTTATTTATTTATTTATTTATTTTTATTTAGCATATATTTGTATACCGCTACTTCCAGCGATCAGGAGCGGTTTGATTAAGTAAACAAGGAGTGTCGGATCAATGACAAATTTCAAGAAATTACAGCGTGATTTACAAGGTTATATGATGGTTATCAGAACAAAGCCAGTCATTTTCAATAATGTATACAGTTTGATTCATGGGATAAGCACAACACAGAGTTAGGGGGGGGGGGAGAGAGGGAGATTTACATATGTACAATTTTACACTTGTTTCATTTTGGAGCATAAGTACATTTTACAATTGACTACATTTTGGTGATGCAGCTGATGTTAGATTGTATTGATGTTCAGGACACGTTGTAGGCTTGTTGAAATAAGTATGTCTTCAGTTTTTTTCTGAAGACCATAAGGTTGTTGATTGATCGCAACTCAGGCGGGAGTTGGTTCCAAAGTGAGGGGGCAGTGTAGGAGTATGCCCTGTTGCTTGTGGCTATTTTAACTGATCTTATACTTATTGGTACCTGCAGGTTGTTTATGGTGGTGGTTCTCCAGTTGTGGGCCTTCCACTATTCCGCAGTTAAAGTGGAGAACCATTCCAGCGGCAGGAAGGTCCGTGGACGGCGGGCTTAGATGCCATGCTTAAGGAGTGGCTCCAGGAAGGGCTTCTGTATGTTTCCCCCTCCCCCATAGTCCTTGGTGAGCCACTTTTTGTGTAGGCTTTGGTCTCCCCCAGGTTGGTAATCTTATTGGCTCTGGACTGACTGTGCAGATTATGGTAATACTGGTCTCTTGAACCTACTGGCTAGATCCTTTCCCTTGTTGTCTCAAGAGAAGGGCCTCTGTGGCAACGGCCCCTGTTGATGAAGGATTACAGTACCTTCTCTGTTAGGACCTGGCCCTTGAGATGCATAGGTTTTCTAGGAAGAGCTACTCTGGAGAGATAGTGGACACTCTTCTCAAGGCCCAGGGGGCCTCTGTTTCCATAGCCTATGTGAGAGTCTGGAGGGGTTTTGAGTTGTGGTGTTCATATTAGACCCTGGAAGCCAAGAAAGTGGAAATAGTCACAGTTTACATAAGAACATAAGAGATGCCATACTGGGTCAGACCAAGGGTCCTTCAAGCCCAGTGTGGTTGATATGGAAGGACAGACTAGATAGGCCATGTGGTCTTTTTCTGTCATGTTTCTGTGTTTCTATCTGATTTCCAATAGTGGCCAGTCCAGTAACAAGAACTTGTTAGGTTCTCAAAAAAGGTACACAAATTCCATGCTGCTTATCCAAGTGGTAAGCAGTGGCTTTCCCTGGTCCTCTTTAATAATAGTTTTTTGGACTTTTCCTCCAAGAACTTGTCCAAACTTTTTTTTTTAAACCCAGCTACTCTAACAGCTTTTACTACATCCTCCAGTAACAAATTCTGAAATTTGATTATGCATTGAGTGAAAAAATATTTTCTCCTATTCTTGAATAGGCTGTATTGTTGCTTCATTGCGTGTCCCCTAATCTTCTTTTTTTGAAGCAGTAAACAACCAATCTACGTTTATCTGTTCCACTCCATTCATTATTTTATAGACCTCTATCATATCTCCCTTCAGCTGTCTCTTTGCCAAGTTGAAGAGCCCTAACCTTTTAAGCCTTTCCTCATAGGGGTATCCCTTCATCCCCTTTACCATTTTGTTGGCTCTTCTCTGTACCTTCTCTAGTTCTGCTATATTCTTTTTAAGATATGGCGAGAAGAAATGCACACAATATTCAAGGTGTGGTCGCACTATGGACCAATAGAGAAGTATTAGAATATCCTTGGTTTTATTCTCCATTCCTTTCTTTGTGATTCCTAGCATTCTATTTGCTTTCTCGGCTGCCGCTGCACACTGGGCAGAGGGTTTCAATATATTATCTACAATGACGATCAAATCTTTTTCCTGGGTGGTGGTTCCTAATGTGAAACTTTGTATCATCTAACCAGAGTTTGGGTTGTTCTTCCCTAAATGCATATCTTTGCACTTGACTACATTAAATTCCATCTGCCATTTTGATGCCCAGTCTTGCAATTTATCAGTCGTCTGTCAATTTTTCACAATCCTCTTGTGTTTTAACAACTTTGAATAATTTTGTGTAATCTGCAAATTTGATCACCTCACTCATTGTTCCCATTTCCAGGTCATTTATGAATATGTTAAAAAGCATCAGGTCAAGGACAGATCCAGGGGTATTCCGTTATTTACCTTTCTCCATTGAGAAAATTGGCCATTTAGCCCTGCTCTCTGTTTTCTATCTTTTAACCAGTTTCCTGATCCACCAGTAGTACACTGCCTCCTATCCCATGACTATTTAATTTCCCCCCGAGTCTGTCATGAGGGACCTTGTCAAAGGCTTTTTGAAAGTCCAGTTACAGTATATCACCCAGCTCACCATTATATACCTGTTTATTCATATCTTCAAAAATTGTAAGAGTTTAGCGAGACAAGACTTTCCTTCGCTAAATCCATGTTGTCTTTCAGCCATTAACCCATGACTATTTACAGTTGTGGTCAATATTATTGGCATCCTTGCATTTTAGCTATGTTGTGTACAATATTTTGAGAAATAATCTGAAATATTCTGTCGTCATAATATTTTAATAGTACTTTCAAAGGTATATATATTTAAAAAAAGATGTATGTTCAACTTAGACGTAGTAATTCTGAGAAAAAAAAAACAACAAAATATGACCTGGGCAGGATTAATGGCACACTTCACTGTTTGGTTGCACAATCCTTGGAAATGTTGACAGCCTCCAAATGTTTCTTGTAGCCATCTATAAGTTTCTTACATCTGTCTGCTGGTAGTTTCTCCCACTCTTCAACTGCGATTTGTTCCAATTCATGAATGTTTCCAGGATACCTTTTACCACTGACAGATTTCAGCTCTTTCCAAAGGTTCTTGATTGGATTGAGATCAGGACTCATTGCTGGCCAGTTTAAAACAATCCATTTTTCCTTTTTAACCATTCTTTTGTACTTTTGAATGTATGTTTTGGGTCATTATGCTGCTGGGAGATCCATGACCTTCGACTCAAGACATAGCTTTCTAACATTAGATAGCACATTTAGCTCCAAAATACTTTGGCAGTCCTCTGACTTCATGATTCCTTTAATAAGTTCCAGGCCTCAAGCTCCTGAGGTAGCAAAACACAATATTTTGGAATCTCTACCGTATTTAACTGTAGGAAGGGTGTCTTTATCTTATAAGCTTCATTTCTTTACCTGTAACTGTATCACTGGTCTGCTTTGCAAAAGAGCTCAAGTTTGGTTTCATCTATCCACAGAACATTTTCCCAGGATTGTGGTTTCTCAAGGTGAGCTTGAGCAAAGATCATGCATACCCTTTTATGTCTCTGAGCAGTGAGATCCTTCTTGGCCTTTGCCCATGAAGTCCTTCTTTTTTTAGAGCATGGCATATGGTATGGGTTGAAACCACCACTCTAGATTGATCTGGGTCAGCCTTAAGCTCTTTGGATGTTGTATATGATGTTTTTCCAACAGTTTGCACTAACCTTTGAGGACTTCTTGGATTAATTTTTCTCTTCCCACCACATCCTAGGAGGTTCTTGACAGTCAATGGGCGGCAGAAAACGTCTTAGTAACTTTGCATATTGTAAACACAGGAATCCCAAGGTCTTTGGAGATGGCCTTGTACCAGTTTGATGTTTGGTGATAATGACTTTTCTGACGGTCTTGTCTTCACCATTGTGAAAATGGAACGGAGTGAATATGGCCATTTTAAACATTAGAGCCATCATTCATTGGTTGATTCAAATCATCTGTATACCGATAATTGATCACAGGTGCATCTACTTTTACTGCAATGGCAATATAGTTCTGTTCAAACTGATTTGAATTGTTTATAAGAGTGCCAATAATCATGTCCTGGCAATGTTCCAGTTTTGTACTATTTCCTGTTTCCTTTTTTAATTGGTCTAGTTTTATTTGATTATTTTGTGTGTCAAATATGTGTGCATATCTAGTCCAAAGCCATTTCACTCTTTTTTTAGGAGATATTGGACATTAAGGGGTTGAGCTGCAAGGGTGCCCATAATGTTGACCACAACTGTACATGTTCAGTAAAGTTGTTTTTTTATAATGGTTTTTACCATTTTGCCCGGTACAGACGTTGGGCTCACCGGTCTGTAGTTTCCGGATCACTCCTTGGAACTCTTTTTAAAAATTGGCATTACATTGCCCCTTCTGCAGTCCTCTGGTTCTATGGATGATTTTAATGATAGCAGACCTACTTTTAATAATCTGCGAACTATCTATCCCATATTTAAGTTCTTTCAGCACCCTGGGATGTATGCCATCTGGTCCAGGTGATTTGCTGCTCTTTAGTATATCAAATAACTGTATTACATTTTCTCCAGGACCAAGCAGGAAGTCAGTCCTCACTTATGGGTGACGTCGGCGCCGACGGAGCCCTCGCGGAGCAATTTTCCCCAGCTTTCAAAGAAAGCCTTTGGGAATTGCAGCGTGCATGCGCGGTCGTCTTCCCGCCCGAGGGTGCCATCTTAGCCAGTCTTCTTTTTTCCGCGGAGCCCTACAGACGTCCCCGTCTTGTCCCCGCGAAAAAGTTGATTTTCTTCTTTATTTTATCCTTTTTTCTTTCGGTTCGACGCCGATCGTTTTCCCGCCCGGACTCGCGACGCCGGTCTCGAGTCCTCTTACTTTTTTTCGGTTTTTTCTGACTTAGTCAGCTTTCGTTTTCGTTTTCCCTGGCAGCCCGGTCCTTTGACCTCGCAGGGGCCCTTTTTCCCCCGATGGCTGCCAGTGGGTTTAAGCGGTGTGGTCGGTGTGACCGAAATATGTCACTAACCGACACACACGACTTTTGCCTCCGCTGCCTGGGCCCGGATCATGAGGAACTGATCTGTGGGCCCTGCTGCAAACTGTCCTCAAAGGCGTTGAGAAGTCGGCGGCATCAGCGTGAGAGGATCTTCGCTGACCCCAGCCGTACCCGGACCTCGTCGGAGGCCTCCGTGTCGAAAGGCTCCAGCTCGGACCGTCGCCGGAGCTCCTCCGACCGGGGTTCTCCCTCCGGGGACCATCGTCGGAAGGAAAAACCCGCGAGGGCGGCGTCGGTGGACGCTCCTGGCTCCGCGAGGGCCAGGTCGCATAGCCCCGACAGCCGCCCCGGGTCCTTGGAGAAGGAACACATCCCGAAGCGACCTCGCCTGGAGTCGGAGATGCCTGCCCGGGTAAGTCCTGTGGTCCTTCTGGACTCGCCTCCGCGACAGCCGACGTCGGGCCCGACGCCGTCGGGGCCCGAGTCGGGGGCTGCTGGGTCACCTGAGCTCGGACTCAGGTTGACGGCCTTGGAGAGCAGACTGTCTGCCTTCATGGACCAGCAGAGGGCACTGCTCGCTGGCTTCGCTGGCGTCGCTGCCCCGACCGCCGGGACGTCGACGTCCAAGTCGACCCCGGAGACCGAGCCGATCCTCGAGTCGATGAGAACTCGAGTCGATCCTCGGTCGAGGTCACCCTCGGCCTCCCGTTCGGGACCGAGGTCGCCGACGCCGACTCCCTCGACGTCGGGGCGGCTGGCGCCGCACCCTGCCCGGGCCGACCCTACCGAGTCCTCGTCGGAGTCGGTCTGGGAGTCTGAGGAGGAAGAGTCACCTGATTCTTTCCGGACTCGGTGTGTCCCATCGGACTCACTGGAGTCCGAGCCTCGGAAGCAGTCCCCCCCGGAGGATGCCCGGTTCTCGGACTTCGTTAGGGATATGGCCAAGGCTTTGGCCTTCCCTGCGGATCCCGAGGAGGAGCCTCGAGCCGAGGAGCGCGACGCCCTCCAGTATGACTCTCCCGCGAGGGAACACTTTACTGTGCCGGTTCCTCCTATGCTGGAACGACTACTCTTCCGCATGTGGGAGAGTCCGGCCTCCTCGCCGGTCCTGAGCAAGCGGGTCGATTCTATCTATCGGGTCCGCAAGAGCCCTGGCTTTCAAAAGGCACAGCTGCCACACCATTCCATGGTAGTGGAATCGGCCATGCATCGTCTTAAGAGCCAGAAGATGCACTCCTCGGTGCCTCCTGGAAGGGAGGCCCGTAACCTGGATGGCCTTGGCAAGAAGTGCTTCCAGGGCTCTATGCTCGCATGTCGTGTCCAGACTTACCAGCTTTACATGGGCATGTATCTCCGGGATCTGGCTAAAGAGCTAGCCGGATTCTCCGCTGGTCTCTCCGAGGAGCCCTTGCGGAGGTTCCTAGCCTTGTCCACGGGCATTCGGGAATGCTCAAAGTTCATGTCCCGAGCAGCCTATGATGGCTTTGAAGCCTCGGCTCGAGTAGCCGCAGCCGGCATCGGTGCCCGCCGACAGGCTTGGCTTCAGTCGTCCGACCTTGAGCCCTGGGTACAGGACAAGTTGGTCGATGTCCCCTGCCGAGGCGAAAACCTCTTTGGCAAGCCCATGGCGGAAAAGGCTGCACAAATTGAGACTGAGACTCTCACCAGGACCAGGCTTTCTAGGAAGACCTCCGCCCCTTCCCAGAAAAAGAAGGGCTCGGGGAAAAAGTCCTTTTACCCGAGGAAGGCGGCTGCCTACAAACAATACCCCCACTATCAGGCCCCTGCAGCTCCCCAACAGGGCCAGCAGGCCAAGGGACGGTGTAACGGGTCCCGTAGGCAGCAAGCCCCCAAGCCTGCACCACCAGCCCCTGCTCAGCAGGGTGGGGGCTTTTGACTCGCTCAGCATAGCCTCTCCCCCCCCGCTGGTTCCCCCCAGCACCGGAGGCCGGCTGGTTCACTTCGCCCACAGGTGGTCCAGCATCACCGCAGATGCCTGGGTGCTTCAGGTCGTGCGAGAAGGCTACCTTCTCCACTTCCATCAGGTCCCTCCCTCCTATTTTCCGGGAGAGCCTCCGCGCGCCCCCCTCTGCACAGGGAGTTGCTCCTTCAGGAGTTAGCAGGTCTTCTGCAGGAACAGGCGGTGGAACCGGTGCCACACCACCTGAGAGGTCAAGGCTTCTATTCAAGGTATTTTCTGATACCAAAGAGAACAGGGGGCCTCAGACCCATCCTGGACTTGCGCAACCTCAACAAGTTCCTTGTGCGGGAGAAGTTCAAAATGCTTACCCTTGGAATCCTTCTGCCCTACCTCCAGCAGGGAGATTGGCTATGCTCCTTGGATCTAAAGGATGCCTACACGCACATCCTCATCCACCCAAGCCACCGCCAATACCTAAGGTTTGTGGTGGCAGGAAATCATTACCAGTACAGAGTACTGCCCTTTGGCCTGTCCTCCGCACCGCGAGTCTTCACAAAATGTCTCGCGGTCGTGGCGGCCCATCTCCGGCTTCACGGCCTCTATGTCTTTCCGTACCTCGACGACTGGCTCATCAGAGCAGCGTCCGCTCAGGAGGTCACCAACGCCACGTGCCGCACGGTGACTCTACTGCAGCACTTGGGCTTTGTCATAAACTTCGCAAAGTCCACTTTGCTCCCCTCACAGGATCTCGAGTTCATCGGCGCAAGGCTGCACACTCCTCAGGCGCGAGCGTACCTGCCGCTCGACAGGGCTCAGCGGCTCATGGACCTAGCCGACCGCTTTCGCAGCCAGCCCCTGGTCTCCGCCAGGCGCTTCCTGAGACTGCTCGGCCATATGGCTTCCACCGTCCATGTGACCCCCAATGCCCGCCTGAACATGCGGTCTGCTCAATGGTGTCTCCGCCGGCAGTGGCGACAAGCCACGGGCGGCCTCGCAGACCTAGGGCGCGTTTCCGAGCCGCTGATCTCGTCTCTCCGGTGGTGGCTCCGGCAGCCGAACCTGATATTCGGTATGCCTTTCCAGTCACCTCAGCCGACCCGGGTGCTGACCACCGATGCATCCCTCCTGGGCTGGGGAGCGCATTGCCAAGAGGCGCGTACTCAGGGCCTCTGGACCACGTGGGAGTCTGCTCAGCAGATCAACTTCCTGGAGCTCCGGGTGATCCGCCTAGCTCTCAAGGCCTTCTCCCACCTGACTTCCCAACAGTCCGTCCTTGTCCAGATGGACAATCAAGTTGCCATGTTCTACGTGAACAAACAGGGGGGCACGGGCTCCTTTCTCCTCTGCCGGGAGGCTCAGAAGCTCTGCTCTTGGGCCGTCAGTCACGGCATTCTCCTCAAGGCAGTTTATCTCCCGGGCCAAGACAATTGCCTTGCGGACAAACTCAGCAGGGTCCTCCAGCCGCACGAGTGGCGTCTGGATCCCTTGGTAGTTCAGAAGCTCTTCCTCAAGTGGGGCCTCCCCACGATGGATCTCTTTGCCAGTCCTCACAACCGGCAGCTTCCTCGCTTCTGCTCTCGTCAGCCACACCCCCTTCGGGTTGCGGCGGACGCTTTTCTGATCTCATGGTCGGGGAGCCTTCTGTACGCTTTCCCTCCCATCCCGCTGGTCTCTCGGACTCTTTTCAAGGTTCTCCGAGACAAAGCCTTTATGATCCTGGTGGCCCCTCGCTGGCCCAGACAGCCGTGGTTTCCGCTCCTGCTGCAACTGGCGGTGGAGGGTCCGATCCCTCTGGGGGTACAACCGGATCTCCTCACTCAGGATCAGGGGTCCCTACTGCACCCCAACCTCAGGTCTCTCAACCTCATGGCCTGGCTGCTGAGAGGGTAGTCCTTGCTCCCCTTCTCCTGCCGGCGGAGGTGGAGGAGGTCGTCCTGGCTTCGCGACGCCCTTCTACCCGCAAATGCTACGCCCTTAAATGGCGTCGCTTTGCAGTCTGGTGTACCCAACAGTCGCAGGATCCCTTCTCCTGCCCGGTGTCGGTGCTCTTGCAGTACTTGCTACACCTCTCTAATCTGGGACTTAAGTCCAACTCCGTCAAAGTTCACCTCAGTGCTCTTTCGGCACATCATGTGCCGGTGGACGATAGACCTCTCTCCAGCGACCCTCTCGTAGCGAGGTTTCTCCGAGGTCTCCTTCTACTTAAACCACCTCTGCGCCCGCCAGCGCCGGACTGGGACCTGAATGTGGTTTTGCAGCGGATCACCTGTCCGCCTTTTGAACCTATGGCTACCTGTTCTCTCCGTTTTCTGTCTTGGAAAACACTGTTCTTGATAGCCCTCACTTCCGCTAGGCGCGTAAGTGAATTGCAGGCCCTCGTGTCTGATCCCCCCTACACTCGGTTCTACAAGAATAGGGTAGTCCTACGGACGCACCCAAAGTTTCTGCCTAAAGTGGTCTCCCCTTTTCACATCAATCAGGAGGTGGTACTTCCAACCTTCTTTCCCAGGCCACACTCCAGCCGAGCTGAGACGGTCCTCCATACCCTGGACTGTAGAAGGGCTTTGAACTTCTACCTTGACCGTACGCGGGAGCACCGTAAAGCTGCTCAGCTTTTTGTGTCTTTTGACCCCAATAAATTGGGGCTCCCGGTCTCCAAGCGTACTCTGTCCATCTGGGTTGCGGACTGTATCTCTTGGGCTTATGGGGCAGCCGGACTCTCCTTAGAAAGTCGAGTCACGGCTCATTGCGTTCGGGCAAAGGCCACGTCAGTGGCTTACCTCCGCTCTGTTCCGCTGGCAGACATCTGCCGGGCCGCTACTTGGTCTTCGAGCCAGACTTTTGCGGTCCATTACTGTCTCGAGAGGGAGTCCCGTAGGGACAGTGCTTTCGGACAGGCAGTCCTCCGTAATCTCTTTGAGGTCTGAGCAACTCCTACCCTCCATCCCGGATGTGGGCTACCGGTGGGTACTAATTCAGCGAAGATTCTTTCCTTCTGTGCTGCTGAGCTAGAGGGAGCTCATTTTTGTGCTTAGGGTCTCCGGTAGCCTTGAGCTTGGGAGTCCCATAAGTGAGGACTGACTTCCTGCTTGGTCCTGGAGAAAGCGTAGTTACTCACCTGTAACAGGTGTTCTCCAGGAGCAGCAGGAATCAATCCTCACTACCCTCCCTCCTCCCCTTGGAGTTGCAATCGTCTGCTTATGTTCTTTTTGCAAATTTTTATGCTGTCTTTTTTAGCTATGTCATCTGACTGGCTAAGATGGCACCCTCGGCGGGAAGACGACCGCGCATGCGCGCTGCAATTCCCAAAGGCTTTCTTTGAAAGCTGGGGAAAATTGCTCCGCGAGGGCTCCGTCGGCGCCGACGTCACCCATAAGTGAGGACTGATTCCTGCTGCTCCTGGAGAACACCTGTTACAGGTGAGTAACTACGCTTTCCCAATTTATTGAGATTTGTTTTAGTTGCTAATACATCACCTTTTAAATATCAGTTCTGGCATGGGTACGTTTTTGGGAAACACAAAAAAGAGAGCGAACCCTCACAGTACCACAGGAATCACAAAGGGCAAGGGACGTGTGGAGGTCGCAGGTGCTTTTTATTGTAAGAAACCCCTATGCGTTTCGGCTGCTGCCTTCCTTGGGGTATACAACACAAAAACATTACAATTAAAAGTAAACTCGTACATAGTAATCAAAATAATAAGTAAGGTATACAAGTAAATAAATAGTTAAAATAATATGAAAAATAAATAATTAACAGCAAAAATATATTAAAATCCTGAACAATTAAAGAGCTAAGGGCAGAGAACATGTGGAAACATGTAATACACAGACACCTTGTCTGAAACCCAAATGTGGAGCGAGAGATGAGGAGGTACATAGGTATCAAATGCTAAGGAGCCATATTCACTCTTGCACTCTGTGGATATCCTTTAGAAACTAATATTACATAAGAACATTCCTAAAATAAAAATAAAGAATATGTCATCATGACATAGTTATATTCAGATGTTCAATTGATAAAAATGGGGGAGGGGACAACGGGAGTAAACAGTGTACTCTTATTTTGAAAAAAAGGAAATATTTAACGAGGAACACTTTTTGTAAAAGACATGTTGCATAAATATATCTGTGGAAAGGACATCAGAACCAGGGGAATCATATCGGAACTAGACCGCACTCTCGGGGGATAAGTAAAACGAAGTGCAGCATATATAAAAGCCACAAACAGGCACGTTTAAAATCCATCCGAAAGCGTATATGACCTCAGTAGATTCAAATACAAAGATATATTTATGCAACATATTTCCTTTTTTTCAAAAGGTATTCATTGCTAGCTGGAGTGGACACAGCGTGGCTCGTGGAAGCCCTTGTAGGATCGCATTGGCGTAATCGAAATGTGGGATGATCAGTGCTTGATAGATTGTCCGTAAGTCGTCTGGTTCTAGCAAGGAGCGTAAGTGTCTGAGAGTCCGGATTTTATGGTAGACTGCTTTTACCATGTTGCTAATGTGCGCTTTCATGTCTAAGCGTTGGTCTAAGGTGACCCCAAGGTATCGGATTGTGGACTTGGTTTGTTAGCTCCGCTTCCTTGACTTTTAGGCAGGCTGGAGGGATGAATTCTTGGTTCCTCGTGACAAAAAGAAATTCTGTTTTCTTGTGCTGTATTCGGAGGTTTTGGGAATGGAGCCAGTTGTGTTCTTATGTGTTCTTATGTAATATTAGTTTCTAAAGGATATCCACAGAATGTAAGAGTGAGTATGGCTCCTTAGCATTTGATACCTATGTACCTCCTCATCTCTCTCTCCACATTTGGGTTTCAGACAAGGTGTCTGGTGTATTACGTGTTTCCACATTTTCTCTGCCCGTAGCTCTTTAATTGTTCAGGATTTTAATATATTTTTTGCTATTATTTATTTATTTATCTTTTATATATTCTTTTAATTATTTACTTGTATACCTTACTTATTTTGATTACTATGTATGAGTTTGTTTTTAATTGTATTGTTTTTGATTTTAAGTTGTATACCCCCTAAGGAAGGCAGCAGCTGAAACGCGTAGGAGTTTCTTACAATAAAAAGCACCTGTGACTTCCACACGTCCCTCACCCTTTGTGGTTCCTGTCCCATGGGTAATTTTTCTACATCTTATTTTGTAAAGAGTGAAGCAAAGAATTAATTCAGTCTTTCTGCTATCGCATTGCCCTCTCTTTAGTGCCCCTTTTACCCCTCTATCATTTAATGGCCCAATTGACTGTCACAAGTGTTTTGCTACGAATGTACTTGAAAAAAGTTTTTCTCATGCGTTTTTTCATCCATGGCAAGCTTCTTTTCAAATTCTCTAGTTGCCTGCCTTATGCCTTGCATTTAACTTGCCAGCATTTGTTATTTCCTGTTTTTATCATTTGGCTCTTTTTGTTTTTCATTTTCTGAAGGATTTTCTCTTAGCTATGACAACCTCTTTGGGCCTGATTTTCAAGGCCTTTACACAGGTAACTTCCCTAGTTACCCATGTAAAGGCCTTATCCGGGGTTTTCGAAGGGCACCTACATGGGTAGTGCCCTTCGAAAATTCCGGATATGTCCCTATATCCACATAGCATTGGGGCGTGTTGGCAGCATTCCGGAGTAGAGGCAGGCCATGCTGCTATTCGTGTAGCACCAATTTTTGATGCTACACGGTTAGCGCTCTGCGTCTTAAAGATAGGCATGAGAAATCCTCGCCTTTCTTTAAGGCGCTGGGGCTAACCATGTAGCATCGAAAATCAGGTACACGGGTAGTTCCTGTGACTTCTTGTCTGTGCGGCAACACCTGGATTTTCAATGCTGGGACCATATATGACCCCACATGGAAAATCTGTGGGAGGTGGGCGGTCTATACACCGATGCAGTGCATAGCACCGCCCATCTCAAATTCGGGCCCTTTAACTTCACCTTTAAGCCATGCCGGCTGTCTTTGGTCTTCCTTCCACCAGAGGGCATCGGGCCATTGAGAAAGGCAAGTCACAGCCGAATCCAGCATGAGCTCTTCAGCCGATTATGGTGGACAAGGCTGCCATTTTGTGTCATCCCCATCTGCATCCCTGTGTTGTGATGGTGGCAACCACAGCCTCGGAAGGTTGAAAGGCTGCAGCCCTGCTGTAGAGAGGCAGGCTATGAGAGCTGGCTCCATATCCCCCAGGGAAGGGGTGCTTACCGCCGATGGTGCTGAAGTAAATTTGCCCTGCTGCTGAGCTGTCAGAAAATCCCCCAAGGAGGAGGGTGAGTAACCTGGATGGTTAAAAAAAAAAGAAAGGCAGCTTTTATTTTTCTTCTGTCTGGTTTCTGAGCACAAGCAGTGCCGATGGACAGTACTGCGTGGGCTTCCTTAGGGTCAGTGTGGTACTTTGTTAAAATTAAAAAAAAAAAAAAAAAAGTAGAGCGAGACTCTTCAAGCCATTACTATTGAGGTTGAGGTCTCAATTGGCTGGGGAAGCCTTTACCTCCTCTTAGACTTTGGTGAGGTCAGACCTCCATGGGGACAGGAGTAGGAGGACGTAGCCTAGAAGTGGTGGTTTTCCCCTCTTTGACAGCCTGTTGTGAGATCTGTGGTCTCAGACTGTCTTGGTGATCTTACTCTGGACTTATATAGGCTTGCAAATCTGACTGTCTCTTGTCTCTGGGGATGCTCTTAGCAGCCCTTGGAGGAGCCTGAGTGGCATGATTCCCTGGCCCTGGCACTATTGAGGGGCTTCTGAGCTGGAGGTGCTGGTGCTCTGTCAAGGGTTATACCCAATGGCATGCATATCTGTGTCTACTGAGCTAGATTCCAGGCACTTGCCTCCTGCAGAACACATCCATGGGTTACATGCATGAGGCATTTTACGTGCCTGGGCAGCGTTACCCAGCACTTTGTGCCCATTTCATAGTCAGGAGTTGGGGCTAGCTATTCATTTCACATGCCCTTTGCCTTTGGGTTGCCTATCTGAATGACACAGTATTAGCCTTCAGGATTGATGTCCGGGTTGGCAACAAGCACCTCTATCTTGCCGGAACCAGCTTGATCTGTAATTCCCCCGATGGCAGCTCTGTCTCAAGGGCAGTGGAATGCATGAGAATTTGCTACAGTTTTTAGTGTGGTGTGTTGGGTGCAGCTGAAGGTGGTGCATTATGCATTGCTTTCTCCACAATGAGTGTGCATGTACCCTTTTTGTGGAAGGTTTTTGTCTAGAGGGGCCAGGTGGTGGCCTGTCTTGGACACAAAGCTGTTCTTGCACCCTGTTTGGCTGGGTCTGGATTGTGGCTATGACACCCTGAGTGTGACTGTTCTTGCCTGATCTTGGGCACTTAGCAGAGTCAGGCCTGGATGGTGATCAGTGGGGAGAAAAATGCTGTGTACTTACTAGGTGGCGATGGGAGCACCACTGTGCCTTGGACCATCTATATAGACAATAGCCAGCTGGCCTCAAGTCTGCTTAGGGGCTTCTTAGGATATGTCAAGGGCATTACATGCATTGGAGAGGCTAGGTAGCCAACATTCTCAAGATGACCTCGCTGGCATCAACTGTTCTTTCCGTTCAACTTCCAGGAGGGTGTCCACCCGGTGAGGCTTGCAGGTGGAAGAAAGGAGTGTGTCAGGATTATGGATAGCAGGTTCTGCTTATCTGTCTAACCAGGGTGGCTTCGTGAGGGTGAAGGGTATTTTGGCTAGTGGCACCTCTTTTATCTGGTGGCATATCTAGAAATCCCCTTGGCTGTTGGAAAATGCTGTCAGGTTTATGCTGAATACAGACATTGCTGGCTCAAAGGGCAGGCACTTTGGGCTACTATAGCTCTCCATCCCTGCCAGGCGAGTCTCCAGTGTGTTACGATGTGGCTGAGGGGACTTATACTGCTGGTTTGTCCTTAAGGGTTCAGACATGTCCATTTGGGATGAAATGGGTGTGGAGTTTCACCCTGGGCTGCTCCAGTCCAAGGAGCTCCACATGAGATACTAGTTGCCATGATCAGAGATATGGGTCCGGCTAGGGTACAGGAGTTGGGCCGAGCTGGTGACTGTACAGCGATGTGCATTATCCATATATATGCTTGGGGGGGGGAGATGTAATCCAAAAGAGAGATCTGTTCTGGGACAGAACTTACCATTGCCTTAGACAAGTGGTTTGGGTTTCAACAGATTGCGCCGGTGGGGGAACTTGAGCTGGATCCTGCAACGTGCATTAGGAGAGGGAGCTCCTTTGGATGCTCTCTTGGGTTCCCTAAAACAGGGCCTTGGTGCTTCCCTGAGCTTCTGACAGAGCTAGGTTGAGTTGAGACCTTATCCGTAGCTATCCTTATAGGGAGCTAGGCTGCGTGAGCAGAAAATGTCCATGCCACAGGTTCCTAGATAGAACAGTTCTCTACCAGCTGCTGGATGCGGTGTCTTGGCGTGACAGTCAGCCATCCAGTGGAGTTCAGCTGGCAAGATGCCGCCTTTCAACCCAAAGGGCACTGGTTCAAGACCAGCCTCAGACAGGAAGAGGAAAAACAACCAGCATGATTTTAAAGAAAGGTGGTTGTTCCTGGGGTTATTGTCTGGTTTTGGGACTCTCAACAGTGCATTAGGAATGATTCCTGTCCTGCAGGATATTCCTTTGTCGCCAGAGGTGAGGCCTAGCCTGCACCTTCTCACCAATTTGGTCAGTCATGAGGGAGCTATCAGGATGTTTATGATTAAAACTTCAGTTACTCTGGCCTAGTGGCACAGTTCCTGGCAGTGAACCCCTTACTGCTCATAGCTTTATTTGCACTTGATTTGAACTCCCTGTGAGGTCATCAGGGCACTTGTAGTTCCCAAGAATGTAGTGCCATGTTGGGCGGCAGTTCGTGTTAGCGTGGACGGCTCGCAGGCTCTGACTTCCTTGGTCTCAGCTGATGCATGTGGCCAGGGCCGGCCCGTCCATTGAGCAATAATGTTTTTTGCACAGGGCCCCGCGTTTCAGGGGGCCCCGCGCAAAGAACATTCTGCTTTTTTTTTTATTACATTTAAAAACAAAAACCTGGCTCTAGCTGCTGCCGCTGCCGCATCCGTCGCAGCAGCGGCAGAATGGCGTGTCCCGCGGGGCCCCTTCTCCTCTTCGAGCCCTCTGCAAGGGCTTTCAGATTCGCGAAGGGAGAGTTGTGCTCCCTCGCGTCTCTGTAAAGCCCGCAGGGGCTAATGGGAAATTTCCCATCAGCCCCTTTAGACGCGAGGGGCTGATGGGAAATTTCCCATTAGCCCCTGCGGGCTTTACAGAGACGCGAGGGAGCACTCTCCCTTCGCGAATCTGAAAGCCCTTGCAGAGGGCTCGACGTGGAGAGGGGGCCCCGCGGGACACGCCATTCTGCCGCTGCTGCGACGGACGCGGCAGCAGCTAGAGCCAGGTTTTTGTTTTTAAATTTGCCGGAAGGGAAGGGAAGGGAAGGGAAGGGGGGGGGGGGCTGATGGAGGCTGGCTGGAAATGGGGTGATGGGGGGTTAGGACTGGAAATGTGCAAGGGGGGGGGGTTGGGAAGGGAAATTTGCCAGGGGGGGGTTTGGAAGGGAAATGTGCAAGGGGGGGGTTAGGACTGGAAATGTGCAAGGGGGGGGGTTAGGACTGGAAATGGGCTGGGACTGATGGAGGCTGACTTGAAATGGGCTGGGGGGGGGTTAGGACTGGAAATGGGCTGGAGGGGGGGTTAGGACTGGAAATGGGCTGGGGCTGATGAAAGCTGACTGGAAATGGGCTGGGGAGGGGTTAGGACTGGAAATGTGCTGGGGGGGGTTTAGTCCTGCTAATGGGCTGGGGCTGATGGAGGCTGACTGGAAATGGGCTGGGGGGGTTAAGACTGGTAATGGGCTGGGGGGTTAAGACTGGTAATGGGCTGGGGGTTGATGGAGGCTGACTGGAAATGGGGTGATGGGGGGTTAGGACTGGAAATGGGCTGGGGGGGGTTAAGACTGGTAATGGGCTGTGGGCTGATGGGGGCTGTCTGGAAATAGGGTGATGGGGGTTAGGATTGCTAATGGGCTATGGGGGGGGGGTTAGGACTGCTAATGGGCTATGGGGGCGCTAGGACAGGAAAAGGGCTGATGG
Organism: Ichthyophis bannanicus; assembly: GCA_033557465.1. Lineage (NCBI taxonomy): Eukaryota > Metazoa > Chordata > Amphibia > Gymnophiona > Ichthyophiidae > Ichthyophis > Ichthyophis bannanicus. Next base: position 603,327,728 of record CM066036.1, on the reverse strand, counting down.
GGAGGGGTTAGGACTTGAGGTGGGCTGATGTGGTTAGGACTAGTAATGGGCTGTGGGCTGATGGGGGGGTTAGGACTGGCAATGGGCTATGGGGGGCTGACTGGAAATGGGCTGATGGGGTTAAGACTGGAAGTGGGCTGATGGGGGGTTAGGACTGGTAATGGGTTATAGGGGGGGCTTAAACTGAAAATGGGTTGATGGGGGGCTAGGACTGGTAATGGGTTGGGGGATTGCTATGACTGGAAATGGACTGAGTGGACGGGGAGGCTTGAACTGCAAATAGCTGATGGGGAGGGAGCTTGGAATGGAAATGGGCTGTGAGGGAAGGGAGCTAGAACTGAAAATGGGCTGATGGAGCAGCTAGGATAGGACTGGAAATAGGCTGTTGGGGGGAGCTAAGATTGGAAATGGGCTGTGGTGGGGGCTTGAATTGAAATGGACTCATGGAGGGGCTAGAACTGGAAGTAGGCTCATGGGGGGGCTTGGACTGGAATTGGGCTGAGTGGAGGGGAGCTAGGATTTGACATGGGCTGATGGTGGGGCTAGGAAATGACTAGAAATGGGCTGATGGGGGGCTAGGATTGGAAATGAGCTGATGAAGGGACTCAGACTGAAAATGGATGGGGGAGCTAGGACTGGAAATGGGTTGATGGGGGGCTAGGACTGGAAATGGGCTGATGCAGGGACTAGAAGGGAATGGATGCTGGGTGAGACTGGAACTAGAAGGGAGCTGATGTTGGGGGAGGATTAGAATGGGATGGGGCTGGGAGAGTAAAATGGAGAGGGGAAAAATATTTTGTGTGGGAGGGATGAAAAATCTACAATTGGCCGGGTATTGGGAGAGTAAGTGGGGATTGAGGATGGAGGGGTAAAATTTGTGTGGATGAAATAAGAATGAGGAAAGAGCAAAAGGATAAAGATTAGTATGTTAAAGCAGATGTAGAGAGAGAGGATGGAAAGAAAACTAGAAGAGAGAAGAAAGGACAAATGGACAGCAGACGATGGAGAGTTAGCAGAAAACATGAAGAAACCAGAAGAAAGTGGCTGGAGCAATTGCAACTGAAAAAAAATGCACAAAAGGTAGAAATATATCTCTTTATTTTGAATTTATTAACTGGAATATGAAAGTTCTGGGAAATGTGCATCATTAACGTCTGCGCTTTGTTTGGTACAAGAGGAAATTGATTTATAGTTTTATTTCTACAGTGTTGTTGTACATTCCAAGTTTGGCTTTTGGGGTTCCCAGTTTAAATTATTGCCTTCCTGTTTCTAAATTGCGATTCCTTGTTTGGTGATGGTCTATGTTCTGCATGTGTAACTGAGCTGAGGTATTCTGTTTATGTAATTCCTATTTGACATTGCCACTTGTTCTCTTTCCCCAGTATTCTCTGAAATGTACTGGTTTAATATTTGCAGTGTTTCCTTTTGATAGGTAGGGACTGGTGCTTTGTGAGTCCTGGTAATGCTGTCAGGATACAGCGGGTTTGCTATGGGTTCTAAATGGGCAGCGTTTGTAGTAGTTCCTAATGTGCCTGGCGGTTGGCACTGGATTATAGTAATGTAGAAATCTTTTAGTCTTTCTTTATCCATACACTCATTAAGAGACATGTTTACTAAAAGTTAGTGTATGGTAACATCATGCAAATATTTATGCAAATAAGGCCACTTATGCAAATGAGGCCCCGCACCGAGTCTCCGCACATGGCCCCGCACCCCCCTTGGGCCGCACCTGCATGTGGCCCGTGTGGTTTCATCAGGAAGTTCTAAGTAATATTGCAAGGCAGCAGAGCTGCTTTATGGGATTCCCCTATCAGCCCTATTAGGTGCAAGGCTTAAAAGTTGGAGACTCCACTGTAAGGCTCTTAAGATGCCAAGAAGGCCATAGTAGGTGGATCTCTTACATTTCAGTGGTGGCGTTTCTGTTCTTCTGGTTTTGGTGGTAAAGGATCATCATGCTCTGCTTTTACTTTCCTACCTAGAGGAGGTTCAGTGCTTGTTGCAGACTGTCTGTCTTGGGGAGATGCTAGTCTGAGGAGGACTGTTTTTTACTCCTCAACTCAGATGTCTTTGCTTCTGGCACATAGATGCACTATCTCTCTGGCGGATTTTTAGATGTAGAGGCTTTCAGAGAATAGGGTCAGAAAAGGGATTTCTTATCCCTTGAATTTGTCCCTGGATGGTCTGTTGGCCCTTTCTAATGAGCGGGGCTCATTGAGCGGCTTGCTCGTATGTTTGATGCTGGTGTATGTTTGATGCTGGTGCAGGTGGCAGCAGTGGTTTATCTTCCGGCTAGGGAAGTATTCCCACTGAGTGAATTCAATATGCTTGGTCGATGCACTCTTGGTGTGGGAGGGGGCTTGCTTTGAGCCTATTTCAGAGATCTCCCTGAGGGTTCTGATGCTGAAACCATGTGCCTAGGGGCTCTCTAGTTGGTGTCTGAGTTGTTAATACCCCAGGCAGGCTCACATAGAGAGTTCTTTCTGGAGAAGGGATGATTCTTAGTCTAGTACCTTCTTTTCAGCCTGTGCTGGCATCTGTGTTTCTCTTTATTTGTTTGTTATCTCCCCTAATGCTCTCAGCTTCAGGCAAGTTTCTAGACTTTCCGGTGGTGCAAGGGGTTCTACGTCAGTTTTGAAGAGAAACAGGTTTTCAGGGTTGCATCACTTTTTTCGATTATTGTTGCACAGTTGTGCTAGGGTGACTCAGTCTTCAAAGTTTTGGTTGCCCATTAGGATGAAGGAAGTAGTTGCGTCAGTCTGTCTGTGGAGCGGATGTTTTTGGCAAGACCGAGGGGTCAGATTGCTTTGGGAGTGGAGTTTGGATTGGAGCCTTCCTGTGAGTTTGGTAAGGCAGCAAACAGTTCGTTCCTACATGCTTAGGTATGACTTCATTGTCTGGAGGTTCAAGCACAGAAGGTGGTGCTATTTCAGGTGCTAGTGTTGCAAGCCAGACTCCTTTGTCTCACCCATAGTTAGGTACTGCTTTGGTACATCTCACATGTCTGGACTGTACTAGAGGAATGATGAGGAAGGTGAAATTAGGCCTTACCTGCTCATTGTCTTTCCTCGAGTCCCTCCAGTACAGTCCAGGAACTGCCCTGGCTATGTCTTTGAGCCCAGATGTTTGAAGATTCTCACGGAAGCTATCGGCCTATGCCTCTGTAAAGTCACGGTTCCACTGTGTTGTTTATGTTGCTACAGGTTGCCTGTAGAGTCTGGACGGTGGAGGACTGGCTTGGTGGTTCTGGCCCCTGATCGGAACAAAAGTTTCTTATTCACTTGGTATTGTTACACCTGTAGTTCCTTAGCGTTCTTCCAGTCCAGTCCCGGAATTCTGGGTTCCTTAGCGTTCCTCCAGTTCAGTCCTCTACCTCTGGGTTGTCAATCTCCTCCTGCAGCTAGGAGACTGGTATGTCAGAATGATGACATCACTGGATATAGCCTGCTTCACTCCCACTTGCATCCCAGTGTAACCAGTCTCCTTGCAGCAGGAGGTTTGACGAGCCTTAGGAGAGGCTCTTTTGGAGGAATGGATAAGGAGCAGGTGTTGTTTTTGGGGATAGTTAAGTTAGGTTTAATCTGAGCAGTGCCCTTTAAATATTAAAAAAAAAAAAAAAAAAGGCAAAGCACTTGTTGCTTTATAGGAAGAAAGGCTTTCTTATACCTGTCTGGCCGGTATTGTGCTCTTTCTTCCTGAGGGGAGTTTGACTCGGGCAGTCGAGTTACACCCCCTCCCCCGTGGGGCCCAGAAGTCTCACCTCCCTGAAGCTACGGAGGTGAGCCGTTCTGTTCAGCTGTGCACACCGGCGCTTCAGTCCTTCCCTGCAGGGGCTGCTCCGGTAGGTCTCGTTTGAGGGGCACGCTGTTTTTAAAGGCCCGGGAGTACCGACGGTGCATGAGTCGCTTTGCAGTGGAGCAGACCGCGCCGGTAAGTCTTCTGATGCTCGGCAGGGCCCTGTTTTTCAGGCAGCATTCATTTGTGCGATCGGCGTCTGCTGCGGATTTTGGCGCCTTTTTTCTCCCCGCAGCGGTTTGCATCGTGGCGGCCATTTTGTGAACCGCGATGCAACCGCGTGGCTGCTGATTGAAGCCCGAACGTGCTGCTTCGGGCCCGGGCACTGTTGTGAGCCTTTCTGGTTCTTTCTTGTTATTTATTTTGCTTTCTTTGCATTTTGGTTTGGGTTTTTAATTTTCATTTTCCTGCGGTTTCTCTCGGTTCAGTCAGCCCTTCATTTTTTTTTTGGAGGGGGGGCTTTTGTTTTTGTTTTTCTCGAGGATAGCTGCTATTTAAAAAAAACAAACAAAAAAAACCCTTAAAGAAAGCAGGTGCAGTACAGTATTTGCAGGAGCCACCTCGAACTTGGGAGGTTTGGTTCTTCTCCATGGCTACTCGGCCCCAGTGCCTCGTTTGTGGGGCCAGGAGGGGCAAACTCGCTGACACCGGGGTGTGCAGAAGCTGTGCTGCCCTGTCCTCCGCAGTGGAGACCCAAATGGAGGCGCATGCCTCTCCCGAGGCGCAGGGAGTGCCGGTCGGGCTGAGCACGGGTTCCCCACAAGCCCCGGCGCCAGAGCCAGATTTGGAGGAGATGCCCAGTCCCTCAGGCGAGTCCTGCACTCCTCAGGCGAGTCCTGCACTCCTCAGGCATCGGGTCTTAGCGGATTCAGTCCGGAGTTTGTTCTTCTGATGCATCAGGCCTTCTGTCTCCGGCAGCAGGGGAAGAGACCGCGCTCTGCGTCTCCGACTTCTCGGCCAACACAGGTGGTGGCGGAAGGTGGGGTGGCTGCGGAGTTGTCCGTGCCAAAGCAAGCCCGGCTTTCGGATCCGCTGGAGGGTTCCTGGTTAGAGCCTTCGGATCCGGACTGGGATCTCGAGGAGGGCTCGCAGGCTCTAGAGGAAGGTGAGATCCAGGAGCCCGAGGATCAAGCGAAGATCATTCGGGTCTTCCGCCGTGAAGAGTTGGCCGCCTTGATTTCCGAGACCTTGCAGATGTTGAACCTTACTCCGCCAGCGGCGGTGGAGGACGAGGTGGAGGATCCTGTCATCCAGGCGGTTCGGCAGACACAGGTGGTGTTTCCTGTGCACTGGGTGGTTGAGAAGATGATTCAAGACGAGTGGGATAAACCGGAGGCCGGTCTTCGGGGCATTCGTACTTTAAATAGGTTGTATCCATTGGTGGATACCGCTAAGGACAGGTTCTGGACTCCGCGAATAGATGCGGTGGTGTCCGCTGTGACCAAGAAGACCACCATTCCCGTTGAGGGCAGTGCGGCCCTGAAGGATGCTCAGGACCGTAGGGTTGATGGTCTCCTCAAGCAGGCCTTTGAAGCGGACTCTCTTTCGTTGCAGGCCTCCATTTGCGGGGCCTGGGTGGCCCGGGCGTGTTTGCGTTGGGCACAAAGGTTGCGACAATCCTCGCGCGTTGAATTGGAAGAGATGAAAGAGTTGGATCGTTTGGAGTCGGGCGCGGCCTACTTGGCGGATGTGCATTATGACTTAATTCGGGCGCTGGCCAACAGCACCGGCTCGCTGGTGGCTGCCCGTCGCTCTTTGTGGCTGCGCAACTGAGCCGCGGACGGCCCTTCTAAGTCCCGCCTAAGCAAGCTTCCCTTTAAGGGCGGTTTGTTGTTTGGAGACGATTTGGATAAGTTGGTGAAGGACTTGGGAGAGTCTAAGGCGGGCCGTTTGCCCGAGGACAAACCAAAGCAGGCCAAGACTGCTCAGGGTGGTTAGGGTCAGTTTCGGGACTTCCGGAGATTTCGTTCGCCGCAACCCGGTGCCTTCCAGAGGGGGCGCTTCCCCTCCAGGGGCCAGGGCTTCCGGGGGTTTCGGGGAGCAAATAGAGGCTTCTCTTCCGCCCCAGCTTCCACTGCCCGTAAGTCTCAATGAGGCGAGGCGGGTCCCGGCGGGAGAGCCCCCCATTGGCGGTCGGCTTCGGGGGTTTCTTCCTGCCTGGGCCCACATCACCTCAGACCGGTGGGTGTTGGATATCATTCAACACGGCTATGCGTTAGAGCTGGCACGCCCCGTGCGGGACTCGTTTGTCATGTCTCCCTGCCGGGGTCCCGTGAAGTCGGCGGCGGTTCGCAATACCTTGCAACGGCTCCTTCAATTGGGGGCCGTCGTGGAGGTTCCAAAGGCCGATTACGGCATGGGTCGCTACTCCATTTATTTCGTGGTGCCCAAAAAAGGAGGGCAATTGCGGCCCATTCTCGACCTGAAAGGGGTGAACCGCTGTTTGCGAGTGCCGCACTTTCGAATGGAGACGTTGAGGTCAGTCATTGTTGCGGTACGGCGCGGAGAATTCTTGACGTCCCTAGACTTGTTGGAGGCGTACTTGCACATCCCTATTCGGGAGGCACATCAGCGTTTCCTGCGGTTCGCTCTTCCCTGGGGTCACTTCCAGTTTCGGGCGTTGCCCTTCGGCCTGGCAACAGCGCCGCAAACTTTCACCAAGATTATGGTGGTGGTAGCGGCGGCGTTGCGCAAGGAAGGTATTCTGGTCCACCCTTACCTGGGCGATTGGTTGATTCGAGCCAAGTCTGCGGAGGAGAGTCTCCGGGTCACCGGCAGGGTGGTTCAGTTCTTGCAGGAGCTGGGGTGGGTAGTCAACCCGACCAAGAGTCGTCTTCAGCCCACCCAAGAGCTCGAATACCTGGGGGTCAGGTTTGATACCTCCAAGGGGCAAGTGTTCCTACCGCGCAAGCAGGCCGAGGGGTTGCGGACCCTGGTACGACAGTTTCGGTCGAAGCCAGCACCTTCGGCGTGGGATTATCTCCGAGTGCTGGGCACAATGGCGGCAACGTTGGAAGCGGTGCCTTGGGCCAGGTTTCATATGCGGCCTCTCCAGAGGGCGCTACTCCGTCGTTGGTCCCATCAGAACGATTCGTTGGGCACGCGTCTGCCGTGTCCAAGCAAAGTTCGGATGTCCCTTCGCTGGTGGCTTCGTCCCTCGTCGCTGGCGGCCGGCTTGCCGCTGGAACAGCCGGAATGGCTTCCGCTGCTGACGGATGCCTGTCTGGGGGGCTGGGGAGCCCACTGCGCGGGTCAGTTTGCGCAAGGGCTTTGGTCGACCCAGGAGGCGTCTTGGGCGATCAATCGCCTAGAGCTTCGCGCGGTGTTCCGGGCCCTTCAGGCCTTCCAGAACTTGGTGCACGGTCGCCCAGTACGAGTCCTCTCCAACAACTCGGCGACGGTAGTGTACATCAATCGACAGGGCGGCACAGGCAGTGCCGCAATGGAAGCAGAGGCCGACGACTTGTTCGCGTGGGTAGAGCTTCACTTGTCCGCGATATCAGCGGCGCACATTGCCGGCAAGGACAATGTCACCGTGGACTTCCTCAGCAGAGTGCGCGTAGATGCAGGGGAGTGGGAACTGCATCCCGCGGTATTTCGTCAAATAGTTCGGCGCTGGGGGATTCCGGTCATGGATCTCATGGCGACCTTTCAGTCAGCCAAGGTTGACCGCTTCTTCAGCAGGCGACGGGAGCGGATGTCGGAAGGTATCGACGCCTTACTTCATCGGTGGCCGGTGGACGGCCTTCTCTATGTGTTTCCGCCCTGGGCATTGATCGGCAGAGTGGTTCAGAGGATCGGGGCGCATGCGGGACGGGTGCTATTGGTGGCGCCCGATTGGCCGAGGCGTCCCTGGTACGCGGACCTGATACAACTCTTGGACGGAGAGCCTTGGCGTCTCCCGGTGAGGTCGGATCTCTTACTCCAGGGCCCGCTCCTCATGCCTCAGGTGGAACGGTTCTCGCTTACGGTATGGCCCTTGAGAGGGCTAGGTTCATGAAGAAGGGTTATTCGTCGGCTGTGGTGGCCACCTTGCTTCGGATGCGTAAGCCTTCCACCTCCTTGGCGTATGTACGGATCTGGCGGGTCTTTGAGGATTGGTGCTCGCGACGGCAGGTTCGGCCTACCTCGGCTCCCATCCCATTGATCTTGGAATTTCTACAAGAGGGTTTTGATAAAGGTCTTGCTGCCAGTTCCTTGCGCATTCAGTTGGCGGCCCTGTCCTGTTATTGGGGCAAGGTTCAGGGGGCGTCGTTGGGGGCTCATCCGGACGTCAGTCGTTTTCTAAAGGCGGTCTCCCGGGTACGCCCGGCGCGCCGGATATCTGTACCTCCGTGGGATCTGAATCTCATGCTCACGGCCTTGACAGAAACACCCTTTGAGCGGTTTTTCTGGTGGCAATTTGTTCCGCGAGGCGTGTGTCCGAACTTCAGGCGTTGTCGTGTCGGGAGCCCTTTCTGTCTTTTTCTAAGGAAAAGGTGGTCTTGCGTACGGTTCCGTCCTTTCTGTCTAAGGTGGTGTCTCCCTTTCATGTGAACCAGACTGTGTGTTTGCCCGTGCTGGGATCGTTGGGGGGCGGAGAATCGGATCGCAGCCTTTGGCGTCTCGATGCGAAAAGGGTCTTGCGCCACTATTTGCGGGCTACGGCGCCCTTCCGCCGGTCGGAGCGGTTATTTGTGCTGTTCGGTGGTGTTCGTAAGGGCGAGGCGGCGGCTAAGGCATCCATTGCCCGCTGGCTCAAGGAAGCGATTGCGTCCGCGTATTTGCTTAAGGGGCGTGTTATGCCTCTCGGACTCAGGGCGCATTCTACCAGGGCGCAAGCGTCCTCCTGGGCGGAGCTTAGCTTGGTTCCCCCGGGAGACATTTGTAGAGCGGCGACTTGGTCGTCTCTGCATTCGTTCAGCAAGCATTACCGTCTGGATGTTGCTGCGGCTTCAGATGCTCGTTTCGGCTCGGCGGTTTTGGCCGCTGGCTGGAAGGGTCCCTCCCATTGATTACTGCTCTGGTACATCCCAGAGGTAGAGGACTGAACTGGAGGAACGCTAAGGAAATGATAATTACACTTACCTGGTAATTGTAGTTCCTTTAGTGACGACAGTTCGGTCCTCCTTCCCGCCCAGAGTTTTGTAGGAGGTTTCCAGCTTGGTGCCGTGCCGATGAGTGTTACAGGTGAGTCGAGTTTACTTTCTTTCCTTTCTCTTGTTTGTTCCGTCCTCACGGGTGGGGCAGGTGGTAAGAAAGCCTGTCGAAAGGGGTAGACTGTATTTTGCTGAGAGTGTTTTTCTCTTTAGCTACTTATTTGTTGCTCCTTTGAGTCTGCTTTGTTATAGTTTACACTGGGATGCAAGTGGGAGTGAAGCAGGCTATATCCAGTGATGTCATCATTCTGACATACCAGTCTCCTAGCTGCAGGAGATTGACAACCCAGAGGTAGAGGACTGAACTGTCGTCACTAAAGGAACTACAATTACCAGGTAAGTGTAATTATCATTTATGCACCTCTTCCAGCAGCTTGGAGACTGAGCACGTCATCCTTTTGATGACCTTCACCTATATATACTGCTGGCACCTCCCACCAGCTCCAGTATGCTCAGTCTCCAAGCAGCCGGAGTTCGCAATGATCCAGGACTCTGGTTCAATGGAGAAACAACTAAGGAGTGCTAGGTTTTGATTTAATTTGATTTGATATGATTTTGAGTTACCTTGTGTTTTCAATTGGCATTCATTTGTTTCGATTCCTTTTGTTCTGTGGGCTGGTTCCTGCTGGGGGGGGGAATAGCCCGGAGACCCTCCTGCTTTCTCCCTTCTGCTCTCTGGACAGGAGCTGTGTCTGGTGATTGGCTCCCAAACCCACGCATGGGTGAGGAGCTGGGGGACTAGATTTGGAAGGCAGCAGGGTCCCGCACAGACAGGGGAGGGGTCTTGGACAGCATCAGAGAAGTCCCGTCGCCGAAGCCCGCCGGTGTGGCTGAGCACGGGAGCGGCGGTCCAATATAATGCCTCCCTCATTCGGTGTCGGTGGATTTGGTTCCCACAGCAGTCCACTGAGTTTGCCCTGTCACTGAAGCTATCGGGTGAGGCTGAGCACGGGAACAGCCTAGCAGAGGAACATTGACTTCTTGCATGCTGCACGCTGGACCGCATGGTGAGAGTGGCCTATTGGGCATGCAGCAGTGTTCGCAGTCAGACGCAGCAGTCCCGGGAAGAGGAGGGGGAAGCATGTCTTTTATGGTTGTTCTGCCTTTGGGGGTCGGGATACGGCACCACGGTCTGGTAGTTTGTGCCTGCAGTCAGTCTAATTATAGTTTAAAAAAAAAGAAAAGAAAAAAGGGATAGGGGCAAGGAAGTCAGGTCCTTAGAGCCTTGGTGGGGTCTCCTTTTCAGCCTTTGCGAGTGTTTGCTGGGGGACTTCCTCCCTTTACCTTGAAGTCCCAGGGAGTGCTGGTAAGGGTGGGGCACAATGCCGGGGCACCCACAGTGCCTGGTTTGTGGCACCCAAAGGGGGACAGTCTCGGATATAGAGGTATGCCACAGCTGCACCCAGGAGGCAGCTTCAGTGGAGCAGGAATTGCAGGCTGTTGGGGATCCCTTGTCCCAGGAATGAGGGATCGCCCCACATCTGGAAGGGGGAGCTTCGGGCTTCTGCTCTCTCTTACCAGAAATGCAGCCCAATCCCTAGCTTCTTCCTAGGCCCTCCACCTCTCAGGAGCATGGAGTGGGGGGGGGGCACAGGAGAGGCTTTTCACCAGAGTTCATCCTTCTCTTACATAAGGTATATTGCCTACACCAGCAAGGGCCCAGCCCGGCTTCTGCAGGAAGGGCTCACGCTTCTAAGCATCCTGCACCCACCGGAGATGGGGATGAAGCCACCTAAGAGAGCAAGAGGCTCAGAAGTTTGGGAAGACCAGTCTCCTCGGTCCGAGGTTCTGGGAGGAACGGACCTAGACACAGTTCTGGTCACTCCGGAAGAGGAGGGATAGTTGGAAGAAGGAGAAATTCCGCAGCAGGAAGAGCAGATGCGAATTGTCCGCGTCTTTCGCTGCGCTTATTGGCAAGTCCTTGAAGGCGCTCAATATGCCTACAGAACTCCAGGCCAAGGAAGGAAGCGCTGGGGGACTCTTTACTTCTAGCGGTCTGGAAGACGCAGAAAGATTTTTTCCGATCCATCAAGTGGTCAAGCAGATGATCCACGATGAGTGGGAATCGCTGGGCTAAAAGGTTCACGAATCATGGCATGTCTCTACCACTTGCTGGATCAGGCGCGAGAGCTCCTTCGGTCTCCGAAAGTGGATGCGGCGGTCTCCGCGGTGACCAAGAAGACTACTATCCCAGTGGAAGGCAGTGCGGCCCTTAAGGATTCCCAAGACATGAAGTTGAATACGTTGCTGAAGCAAGCCTTTGATATCAAGCCCTTACACTGTAGACTTTGGTCTGCGGTGCCTGGGTGGCTTGAGCCTGTCTCCACTGGGTCCAACGGATCCAGCATCCAGGGGACCTGGCAGAGGATTCGGTGGGTGAGGCAGCACGACTCTAATCAGGAGTGGCCTATCTCTCAGGCGCCCACTATGACCTTATTAGAGGTCTCTCTAAGAGCATGGCCTTGATGGTGGCAGCCCGCCGCTATCTCTGGCTCAGAAATTGGGTGTCTGACAGCTCCTCTAAGGCTGCCTTTCAAGGGGAAGCTGCTGTTTAGGGAGGAGCTGGACAAATTGGTAAAGGACCTATGGGAGTCAAAGGGGGGCGTCTCCCGGAGGATAAACAGAAACAACCTTGCAGTACCCTTCCGGCTCATTCGCAGCCGCCGGAGTTTAGGAGATTTTGAAATCCTCATTCAATGCCCTTTCAGAAGGGTCCGTTTCCCGTGAAGGGGCAGGAGTTTTGGGGCTTTCGAGGATCGGGGAGGGGCTTCAGTTCCTCCTCCTCCTCGGGTCCAAAGAAAATACAATGAAGCGAGGGGGCCTCAGGTGTGGGTACTGCCCGTGGGAGGTCGGTTGTGGGAGTTTTTACCTGCCTGGGCCCAAATCACGTCCGACCAGTGGGTGCTGGAAGTCATCCGAGAGGGCTACGCCCTCAACTTTGCATGCCCAGTGAGTCAGTCTTTTGTCATGTCTCCATGCAGGGCTCCTGCTATGGCCGCGGCCATAAAGGAGGCGCTGACGCAGCTTCTGCAGTTAAAAGCGGTAGTTCTCGTTCCCAGGAACCAGTATGGCTGCAGTTGGTACTCAATCTTTATTTTGTGGTGCCAAAAAGGGAGGGGGTCCTTCCAACTCATCCTTGATCTCAAACACATGAATCGTTGTCTTCGGGTTCCCCATTTCTACATGAAAACGTTGCGGTCCATCATAATAGCGGTCAGAGAAGGAGATTTCTTGACGTCCCTCAACCTGATGGAGATATACCTTCACATTCCCATCCGACCGGCCCATCAACAGTTTCTCCAATTCGCAGTTCAATGGGGACATTTTCAGTTCCAGACCCTACCATTCGATCTGGCCACAACTCCTCGCACCTTCACCAAGATCATGGTGGTTGTGGCAGCAACACTCTGAAAGGAGAGAATACTTGTACACCTATATCTCGATGATTGGCTGATCAGGGCAAAGTCCAAGGAGGAGAGCGAGCAGGCAGCGTCCCTAGTTGGTGGATTTCCTGCTCAGTCTCGGTTGAGTAGTCAACCTAGCCAAGAGAAGCTTGCATCTGTCCCAAGAGATTGCGTGCACTTCGATACAAGTGGAGGCAAGGAGTACCTTCCGGACCGGTGGGCTCAGGACCTGCAACGGTTGGTGCGGTAGTTCTGCAGATGAAGAAACCCTTGGCCTGGCATTACTTACAGATACTCGGGACAATGGCGGCAACTCTCAACTTGCTACCACGTTCAAGGGCCCATACGTAGCCATTACAGAGTGCTCTGCTCCATTGATGATCCCATCAGAGCTAGCTGCTTTTGATGAGGCTTCCCTGCCCAGTGCAGACCTGAAGGATGCTCAGGTGGTGGCTCTATCTTGGGAACTTGGCAGTGGGAATGCCTCTCGAGACCCTCCTGATCACCGATGCAAGTCTGTCCGGATGTGGAGCACACTGCGAGGGGCACCTTACCAGGGTTGTTGGAGTCCACAGGAGGCCCTTTCGTCCATCAACAAACTGGAAATGAGGGCAGTGGTTCTGGCGCTGAAGAGCTTCATTCCATGGCTGCGGGGGAAAGTGGTCAGGGTGTTCTCGGACAACGCAACCACAGTGGCTTATATCAATCACCAAGGAGGTGCAGGCAGCACCACTTTGGAAGAAAAGGCGAAAAGTCTGATGGGGTGGGCGGAAGCTCACCTTCAAGTGTTGTCAGCAGTGCATGTGGCCGAGGTCAACAACGTGACGGCAGACTACCTAACCTGACGGCAGACTACCGTCTGCTGCTGCGTTCAAGTGGATCCCGGCGAGTGGGAACTCTGCCAGGAGGTCTGCTAGTAGACAGATGGGGCACCCCCTGTCATGGATCTCATGGCAAGATGGAAATCCAGCCAAGGTGAGTTGTTTCTTCAGCAGGAAGTGAGAGAGGATGTCGGAAGGCCTGGATGCTCTGGTCCAGAGTTGGCCCTCTGAAGGGTTCCTATATGTGTTTCCGCTGTGGGTGTTGATAGGCAAAGTCATCCAAAGAATAGAGGCCCACCAGGGTTTGGTCATCCTCATTGCTCCGGTTGGCCGTGGCGTCCGTGGTATGCCGATCTGATGTGGTTTCTTGCAGATCGACCTTGGCGGCTCCCAGAGCGGGAGGACCTGCTGATGCAGAGTCCAATTAGAATACCTCAAGTGGGTCGGTTCTCGCTTACAGCATGGCTCTTGAAAGGGCAAGGTTGCTAAACAGGGGCTACTCTGGCCCAATAATTGCAACCATGCTGAAAGCCCAGAAAAGATCCACCTCTCTCTCCTACTTCAGGGTATGATGTTTATTTGAGGAATGGTGCTCAGCGAGGCAGTGCAGTCCGACCTCTTCGTCCCTTCTGGACATTTTAGCATTTTTGCAGGCTGGGTCTGAAAAAGGTTTAGTTGCTAGTTCTTTGAGGGTCCACATGGTGGCCATCTTTTGCTATCATGGAAGATTTCAAGGGGGCTCACTAGGAGCGCACCCAGACATAGTCTGTCTTCTGAAAGCAGTGAAGCGACTGCGTCCCTCACGTAGAGCGGTGGTTCCTCCCTGGGATCTTTTTTTTTTTTTCCAAATCTGTTTATTGATAACATATAGGACAACGACAACAAACATCCAAACAATGTCCAGTCTTACAGAATAACAGCCAGTATAACAGAGTAACATCCATTGTCATACAATAGCACCTCCCGGGCAGGGCTGTGTCTTGTCCACCACCCGGGGGTGATAACGACAGCAAAATTGTAAACAACACAATCCACACCAATGTACCCAACCCCCCCCCCCCCACCCCCAGGAACCAGAACTACACCAGAGTATCATACCAAGGAGCAACACTCCGCTCCACCCACTACTAACCCACTTTGAGCACTTCACTACGGGTTCGAGGCCCCAACCGCTGAATATAAGGCATCCAGATCAGCAAAAAAGTGGCCCATCGTCGGGGGTGCCGCTGCGCACTCCACCGTTCCATAAGCATAAGTTGATGCAGGCTATTGCGCCATTCACAAAACGTGGGGGCCGTAGGTTCCCTCCACCGGTGAAGGATAGGGCCCTTACCCACCAGACAGGCCTTCCGCACCAATATTCTCTCCCAGCGCCCCTTAGGGTGGAGTGGTCCCACCTGATCCAGCATTACCAACGGTCCCGTCCAACCGACCCGCTGCTGCAACAGGCCACTAAGATACTCCCCAATGCGCAACCAGTATCGGCGAACAAGGGGGCAGCCCCACCACATATGACCCAGGTCCGCTAAAGAACAGGGGCATTTGGGACACCCCCCATAAGTTGCGATACAGCTTCGCAGCGCTCGCCACGGAGAAAAATGGGCTCGAATAATGCATTTGAATTGGATCTCACGCCACCGGGCCCCTTCAACCAAGTGCGCAATCCGTCCCAACGCACCCTGAACCGAGCCTGGGGCCAACTCCCGGCCTAATTCCCTCGCCCAGGACTGCTCCACCGCCGAATAATCAGGGGGCGGATCAAGTAAATCTAACCGCTTCTTTAGCATGGCTATGGTCGGGGGGGACTCCGCCCCTGGCAAAAAATTCAAGAATCCGTGCCGAGTGCTCCGCATGCAGTTCACGTCCCGACAACGAGCCAACATAATGGGACAGTTGTGCGTATGCAAAAACAGATTTTCCAGGGTCCAAACCATACTCCCGACAAAGCACCCCCAAGGTCTTACATCTCCCGTCCTGTTCCACCACATGGCCAAGGCGCTTTATCCCCGACTGTTCCCAACGCCGAAAGGAAGCTGACTCGGAGCCCGGGGTGAAAGAAGCGTTGCCCCGCAGAAGCAACCAACTGGAAACCTCAGGGTTGCGCCCCCAATATTTATTGATCTGTTGCCACGTACGCCGTGTTGCCTGCATCAAAACGCTGCCTGTCAGACGAACCGGCAAAGCAATGCGTTTTAAATGCAACACCGCATCCAGAGTGTGCGGGGCCACAAAGGCCTCTTCAAAGGCTCGGGGTGTATAAACCTCAGTATCCCCCAGCCAGTCGGCAAGGTGGCGGGCTTGACAGGCCAACGCATACTTCCAAAGGTCCGGAACCCCAACACCTCCCGAGCGCCCCCCCCTCGCATCCTAGCCAACGGTATACGCGCTCTAGCACCCTTCCAGAGAAACCCACAAATTTCCCGCTCCAAACGCCGCAGGTCACGTCGCAATAGCCACACCGGTAGCGTTTGCATCCAGTAAAGCACTCGGGGGAGAGCTACCATCCCCAAAGCAGCCACTCTACCCAATAGGGACAGAGGAAGGGGCGCCCAGGCCAATAACTGCGCGCGGAGCTTGAGAAGAACTCGCTCGAAATTGACTTTATAAAGCAGAGAAGGAGTCCTGGTCAGCAAAATGCCTAGATAAGCAAAAGACTCTGCAGCCCAACGGAGCGGAAAGCTCCCCTGCCAGCTCCCCCTCAATCGCCCCGCTACATCCAAGGCCTCAGACTTATCCAAATTAAGCTGTAAGCCTGCAAATCTGCCATAAAGAGAAAACTCCTCTAGCAACCGGGGCAGCGATCGTTGGGGGCCTCGTAAGGTGGACCAGCATATCATCCGCAAAGGCAGCCACTTTGAACCCATGTAGCCCAATACGTACTCCACCCTCCCTGGGATCTTAACTTGATTCTGGAATCGCTCACAAGGGAGCCCTTTGAGCCTCTGGCTCGGGCCTCTCTGAAGGACTTGACATTGAAGACGGTATTTCTGGTGGCGATTTGCTCTGCTAGAAGAATTTCGGAGCTACAGGCCCTCTCCTGTCAGCCTTCGTTTCTTCACTTCTCCAAGGACAAGGTGGTGATTCGATCGGTTCCTTCATTCTTACCAAAGGTGGTGTCGGAATTCCACGTGAACCAGTCGGTCTCCCTTCCAGCACTGCCTAGTGTGGATGAGGAAACTACGGACTCTCGCCTGCGTCATCTGGATGTCTGCAGCGTCCTGAGGTATCTGAGGAGGATGGAGCCGTTCCGTAGATCCGATCGCTTGTTTGTCTTGTTTGGGGGGCTGTGAAAGGGCGAGGCGGCAGCCAAGGCCTCTATTTCCCATTGGATCAAAGAAGCCATTGCATCAGCTAATGTGTTGAGAGGTAGGACAGTGCCAGCAGGCCTGCGGGCACATTACATGAGAGGTCTGGCGGCTTCCTGAGCATGAAGCTAGCCTGGTGCCACCAGCAGAAATCTGCAGGGCAGCGATGTGGTCCTCACTGCAAACCTTTTCTAAGCATTACCGACTGGATGTCCAGGCAGCAGGGGATGCGTGTTTCAGTGGGGGTAGTCCTCAGGGCTGGTCTCGCAGGTCCCTCCTGTTGATGGTACTGTTCTGTTACATCCCAGAATTCTGGGACTGGAGGAACGCTAAGGAAAGTATAATTGGAGCTTACCTGCTAATTAGCGTTCCTGAAGGAACTCCATTCCAGTCCCGTATTCTCCTTCCTCAGTGTCTTTATGGAAGTTTCAGGCTGTTGATCCCAGCTGGGAGGACTGGCCGCAGGGGGGTGGGGGGTAAGATCTGGGCGCTGTCTTGTTCGGGGGCACGGCAGGGCAGCGGATGTGGGAATAGTCGGTGGACTGTCCGCCGCTCTTTTTGCCTCTCTTCTATGTGGATGCTGTGGCTGGAAGACTCACAGGTAGGTCTCCTCTGCATATGGGGGAAGTTCCTCTGAGCGGGGAGGGAAGCTTAGGTTTAGAGTTTATATTGTTTAACTTCTTATTTGTTGCTCCTGTGAGTTTGCTTTGTACATAGGTTACTGGAGCTGGTGGGAGATGCCAGCAGTATATATAGGTGGAGGTCATCAAAAGGATGATGTGCTCAGTCTCCAAGCTGCTGGAAGAGGTGCACAACCCAGAATTCCAGGATTGGACTGGAGTTCCTTCAGGAGCACTAAATAGCAGGTAAGCTCTAATTATACTTTATTGGATAAGTGCTTAATGGCTGTTCTTTATGGAGTCTGCTTTGTTACAGAAATACTGCTAAGATGGTTACACAGGACCCTTATGCAGTGACATTATCAAACCACTGGTTTTCATACTCCATTTGCTAGTAGGAAGGCATAAACTCACATGACTAGACTGGAGGGACGTTAGGAAAGAAAATTAGCAGATAAGACCTAAATTTACCTTTTTGACTTTTAGATTTCTCTGTTTTAGGACGGTTCCATGACCAGTTCTAAAGGGAGGTGGTGATACACTGTTTTGGGGCTTATTTTGAACTTTAAATTTGTCAGGTTTTATTGTTGAATTATTGTGTTTTTATTACTTTTCATTTTTGGTATGTAAAGTATGTGCCGCTTAACAGGGGCGGCCCAAGGGGGGTGCGGGGCCATGTGCGGAGACTCGGTGCGGGGCCTCATTTGCATAAGGGGCCTCATTTGCATAAATATTTGCATAATGTTACCATACACTAACTTTTAGTATACATGCCTCTTCATGAGTGTATGGATAAAAAAAGACAAAGATTTCTACATTACTATAATCCAGTGCCAACCGCCAGGCACATTAGGAACTACTACAAACACTGCCCATTTAGAACCCATAGCAAACCCACCGTATCCCAACAGCACTACCAGGACTCATAAAGCACCATACACTACCTATCAAAAGGCAACACTGCAAATATTAAACCAATACATTTCAGAGAATAACAATACATGACCTACTGGGGAAAGAGAACAAGTGACAATGTCAAATAGGAATTACATAAACAGAATACCTCAGCTCAGTTACACATGCAGAACATAGACTATCACCAAACAAGGAATCACAATTTAAAAACAGGAAGACAATAATTAAACTGGGAACCCTAAAAGCCAAACTTGGAATGTACAACAACAATGTAGAAATAAAACTATAAATTAATTTCCTCTTGTACTAAACAAAGCACAGACATTAATGATGCACATTTCCCAGAGCTGACATATTCCAGTTAATAAATTCAAAATAAAGAGATATCTTTGTACCTTTTGTGCATTTTTTTTTCAGTTGCAATTGTTCCAGCCACTTTCTTCTGGTTTATTTGTGTCTTCTGCTATCTCTCCATCGTCTGCTGTCCATTTGTCCTTTCTTCTCTTCTAGTTTTTTCCATTCTCTCTCTACATCTGCTTTAACATAATAATCTTTCTCCTTTTGCTCTTTCCTCATTCCTATTTCATCCACTCAAATTTTACCCCTCCATCCTCAATCCCCACTTAGTCTCCCAATACCCGGCCAATTGTACATTTTTCTTCCCTCCCACACAAAATATTTTTCCCCTCTCCATTTCATTCTCCCAGCCCCATCCCCTTCTAATCTCCCCCAACATCAGCTCCCTTTTAGTTCCAGCCCCACCCAGTATCCGCTCCCTTCTAGTCCCCACATCAGCCCATTTCCAGTCCTAGCTCCCCCATCCATTTCCAGTCCTATCCGAGTCCCTTCATCAGCTCATTTCCAATACCAGCCTCCCATCAGCCCATTTCTAGTCCTTTCCTAGCCCCACCATCAGCCCATGTTAAATCCTAGCTCCCCTCCACTCAGCCCATTTCTAAACCAAGCCCCCCATGAGCCTACTTCCAGTTCTAGCCCCTCCATGAGTCCATTTCAATCCAAGCCCCCACCACAGCCCATTTCCAATCTTAGCTCCCCCCAACACCCAATTCTCAGTTCTATCCTAGCCCATCCATCAGCCCAGTTCCTGTCCTAGCTCCCTCCCCTAAGAGCCCATTCCAAGCCCCCCTTCCCATCAGCTATTTGCAGTTCAAGCCCCCTTCCACTCAGCCCATTTCCATTCCAAGTCCCCGTTCTCCTCATCCCATTTCCATTCCTAGCCCCGTCACCATCAGCTATTTGCAGTTCAAGCCCCCCACTTCCCCTCAGCCCATTTCCATTCCAAGCCCCATCCCCAACAGCTATTTGCAGTTCAAGCCCCCTTCCACTCAGCCCATTTCCAGTCCTAGCAACCCCCCCAACCCATTACCAGTCCTAGCCCCCCATAGCCCACTCCCAGTCCTAATCCCACCAGCCCATTTCCAGTCCTAATCCCCCATCACCCAATTTTTAGGTTAAGACCGCCCATAGCCCAGTACCAGTCCTAACCTCCCCATCAGCCCACTCCCAGTCCTAATCCCCCATCACTCAATTTTTAGTTTAAGCCCTCCCATAGCCCATTACCAGTCCTAACCCCCCATCAACCCACTTCCAGTCCTAATCCCACCAGCCCATTTCCAGTCCTAATCCCCCATCACCCAATTTTTAGTTTAAGCCCCCCCAGCGCCCATCACCACTCCTAACCCCTCCCCAGCGCCCATCACAACTCCTAACCCCCCCAGCGCCCATCACCACTCCTAACCCCCCCAGCCCAGCACCCATCACCACTCCTAACCCCCCCAGCCAGCCCAGTGCCCATCACCACTCCTACCCCCCCCAGCCAGCCCAGTGCCCATCACCACTCCTAACCCCCCCCAACCAGCCCAGTGTCCATCACCACTCCTAACCCCCCCCCAGCCAGCCCAGCCCATCCCATCACTACTCCTAACACCTCCCCCCCCAGCCCAGCCCAGCCCAGCCCATCACAACTCCTAACCCCCCCCAGCCCAGCCCAGCCCATCACTACTCCTAACACCCCCCCCCCCGCCCAGCCCAGCCCATCACTACTCCTAACACCACCCCCCCAGCCCAGCCCAGCCCAGCCCAGCAGCACTTCTAACCCCCAGCCCAGCCCAGCCCAGCACCACTCCTAACGCCCAGCCCAGCCCAGGGAAATTTAAATAAAAAAGAAAACCTGTCTCCTGCCGCTGTCGGGGCCGCCGCGGCAGAATCGAGCGTGCCGCGGGGCCCCCCTGTACCCGGCACAGCCTCTCCTCCCTGTAGCAGCTCTCTAGTTGGAGCTGAAGTCAGACGCGCCGGCTTGCAGAGCGCGAGGGAAGAGTTTTTCCCTCGCTGCTCTGTTAAGCCCGCGGGGGCTGATGGGAAGTTCCCATCAGCCCCCGCGGGCCTAACAGAGTCGCGAAAGGGAAACTCTTCCCTTCGCGCTCTGCAAGCCGGCGCGTCTGACTGCAGCTCAGAAGAGAGAGCTGCTACAGGGAGGAGAGGCTGTGCCGGGTACAGGGGGGCCCCGCGGCACGCTCGATTCTGCCGCGGCGGCCCCGACAGCGGCAGGAGACAGGTTTTCTTTTTTTTTTCAATTTTACTTTTACAAAAGAATGTTTTTTGCGCGGGGCCCCCTGAAACGCGGGGCCCTGTGCAAAAAACATTCTCGCTCAATGGACGGGCTGGCCCTGCCGCTTAATGTTTTTTACTTTTTGTGATTTATTGCCTTGATACGACTTTTTTATATTATTATTATGGTGGTGTTTTTACTTTCTTTTCAGCTTTGAAAAAGGTTAGCTGAAGTTTTACTGGGGTAGAACATAAGAAATGCCATACTGGGTCATACCAAGGTCCATCAAGCACAGTATTCTGTTTCCAACAGTGGCCAATCCACGTCACAAGTACCTAGCAGGTTCCCAAAAAGAGACACAGGTTCCACAATGCTTGTATTGGGGCAAGCAGTGGATTTCCCGGGTTCTCTTTAATAATGGTTTATGGACTGGACCTTTCTTCCAGGAATTTGTCCAAACCTTTTTTAAATCCAGCTACACTGACAGCTTTTACTACATCCTCTGGTAACGAATTCAAGAGTTTGATTACACGTTGAGTGGAAAAATATTTTCTCTTAGTCTTAAATGGGTTATATTGTAGCTTCATTGCATGCCCCCTAGTATTTCTACTTTTTGATGGCATAAAAAAATCAATCTACGTTTACGCATTCCACTCCATTAATTGATAGACCTCTATCATATCTCCCCTCAGCCGTCTCTTTTCTAGGTTGAAGAGCCCTAACTTTTAAGCCTCTCCCATAAGGGTATCATTCCATCCCCTTTACCAATTTGGTAGAAAAATGTTCTGACAACTTGTATAACATCCAGAATTTTTTAGGAACCAATAAGAGAGAGTTTTTCCCATTAACATTTTTTTTTCACTTTCACACTTTTTTGTCTAAACTTTTTCTTTTGCTCATTTTAAAATGTATGTATGTATTTTTTTTTTATTAATTTTTCGTCTTGTTCTCCCTTCCATTACATCAGCTCTCTTCCTAGCCTCATCCTGCTCTAGTGAGAATAGCAATGCTTTTCCAGGCCAAGAGTGGCAGTCTCTCTTCCCTGCCTGAGCAGCTATTAGCTCAGGATGATATAAGGTACCGCGTCCAGAATTCTAGGCAACCTAGTACCTAGATTTTTCTAGCTTAGCTTTTTTTTTTTTGTCCATGGTTATTGATGTGACATCAGTTGTTTTGTTCAGCTGTCCTTAATATGCTGACTTTTCTGTACACTTAGAATGACTACTTAAGTGAATATTACATTTGATGAAACTGTTGTGTGAATTACTGTGTGTAAATCTAACTTGACTGTTTTGCAGGAAGGTGTGAAAACAGAGAATGACCACATTAATCTCAAGGTAGCTGGCCAGGATGGTTCAGTGGTCCAGTTTAAAATAAAACGGCACACCCCTCTCAACAAACTCATGAAAGCCTACTGTGACAGACAGGTAAGACAACATAACTAGAATAGTTTATTAATGGTAATAGTATACTCGGGGCCTTTTTGAGGAGTATGTGGTGATATGGCGTACTGGCACCTTTTTCATTGCCTGCTAATATTGACCTATGGTCCTCATGTATTAATGAAAGAGCCCTGCATATGAATATTGGCACCTTTTTTTCTGTAGATTCTTTAAAAGCTGATGCATCTGATTCATTTTGAGGTCTCTTCATCCATGTTCTGATTTTATTTTATTTTTATGTGAAAGGATTGCAATTTTCAGATTATTCAGTCACTATTCCTGCAAAAATAAAATTATTCCTTGACAAGCAGGATGAATCAACCCACACAAGTGGTTGATATCATTTAGCAGCACCAGCACAAACCAGCTGTCTACTAGGTTTTTGTGAATATGTGTGGGACGTCTAGGCTGCAATCTCATGAGCTCCTTCGGTCTTTTAGTTCACACTTGTCTGGATTCTTGACCTCTGTCTTCAGAGTAGTTTTTTAAACTGTTGAGCATTTTTTTTCTAACCCATTAGTGTCCTTTTCCTTTCCTTCCCCCACATCCCTTAAAACCAAAATTAGTTTAATCTGAAGCGGCCAGGCTTTTGCCATAGTGAATACTTTGAGTGTAATGGAAAATGTCACAGATACCTCACCAATGTTTGGAATCAGATCATGATGTTCCAAATTGCTCTTACTGTGCTAAAATGTCCAGAGAACAAGGTATTTGTTTGAGGACCTTTAAGATGTCTATATTGTAGTCCCACTAGTTGGAAGCAAAGCTGAGGTAGCAGAGAAAATGGGTCTGATAAGAAAGGGCACAAGGGATTCATTTTGGGTGTGAGGAACAAATCCTTCACATGGGAGACAGTTTCAGGATCTGTGTTGTAGGAATTACCATTATAATTAAAACAAACAAACAAACAAACAACCCCCCCCCTCCCTCCATTTAAAGTAGGAAGCTTGATATACCATATTGCCGCAAACTTTAGTATTAACGAAACCCACATTTTCTTTTTCATCCTGTTAGACCAGTCTAGGGCAGTGGGTTATGCCACCCTGCCAGCAGATGGAGATAGAGACCTGAACTTTCCAGTAACATTACCAATATAAAGATTGGTACATTCTAGAAATGGCTAGTATTTCTGTGCCTCTAGCAGATGGTGCAGGTTGGACTGGTGCAGCATGATTCTTTATTTGTGTTTTGGCATGTCTCCCTAGAGCAGGGGTGGGCAATTGTTTTGGCTCGGGGGCCACTTTGACAGGGCCGTGGTTAGCGGAGGGCCGCACCTTCTAAAACTGATCGAATTCATTAGTTAACATTACATTTCATTTAATGCAAAGTGTAAATTGCATAATAATTTTTTTTTTGTTCCATCAAGTCAGTGTTGACTCATAGCGTCCCAGCTACCTCTGGGTTTTCTTGGCAATGTATCACCGGAAGTAGATTGCCAGCCTTTTCTTCCGAGGCAATGGAGGGTAAAGTGACTTGCCCAAAGTCACAAGGAGTGCCAGTGGGAATTGAACCCTTGATCTTCTGGGTACTAGGCAGTTGCTCTAACCATTAGGCTACTCCTCCACTCCTATTATTTTATAATAAATAAAACTAAAACAATAGTGGTACACAGAAAAGGTTTCATTGAATTATTTATGTGCAAATTACACAAGTAATCTAATGAGAAAAATGTAACCTCTCACACGTTTTTACAATTCTTTTGAAATCAGGCGTGAGGTTGCTTGTTGAGATCCACATCACTGCCTGCAAGTTTATGTCAGTCACAGAGGATCTATTTATCTCCAGGAACAAGCAGGAATAAGTCGTCACATATGGGTACGTCGGTACCGACGGAGCCCGCGCGGGAAAGCTCCCCAGCTTTTCAGATTAAAAGCTTTTGGGGCCTCCCACTGCACATGCGCTGCCTTCCCGCCTTCCTGACCAGCTCTCGTCAGTTTCTTTTTTTCCGCGGAGCCAGCAGGTCGTGTTCCTGTCACCGCTGAAGAAATTGTTAATTTTATTGTTTTCTTTAGACCGCGTACCTGCCTTCCCCATTCTGAAACCGGTACTGCCGGTCTCTCTTTCTTTCTTTTGAAAAAAAAAAAAATATATTTTTCTTTTCTTCAGCACAGCTTGGTACTTTGTTAGGCCTTCAGGCCTACACAAATTCTCCTCATGGAGAAGCCAGTTCCTGGTTTTAAAAAGTGTACCAAGTGCAGTGCTGTCATTCCTCTTACAGACACCCATGAATGGTGTCTTAAATGTTTAGGACCTGACCATTCCATACCGGACTGCCCATCCTGCTCCCAGATGTCGAAACGTGGATTGCAGAACCGGGCCAACAAGTTCCATGTGCTGTTTCCTTCAGAAGCATCACAGTCATCCAGGTCTTCCTCTCCGGATGGATCTCAGGTAACCAAAACTCCAGTGGGCAAATCCTCTAAAAGCAAATCTCTTTCTAAAGATCGAGAGGCTCTCAATTCTGAGTTCGAGGATTCTGCCCAGGCCAAAAAACCCCGGCGGGAGGTTCCGGCCTCCAAAGCAATCATGGGGTCACAGGTTGACATCGATGGCGCGGCCTCGACAGATCACCTGTTGTACTGCTCTGGGGTACCGGCCCATACCGGTACCGACATCCAGGCAGCAGTGGCGTCTATGGGCAATACTGTCCAAGTCATGCAGCAGGCCATTCTGGCTTTTATTAATGCTGCTACGCCCTCGGTACCGCAGCCAGCGGTACCGGGTCCAGTTCCGGTAATGGCTTCCATACCGGAACCGAGGCCATCGTCTTCCAAACGCAGATCGGTTCCGCATGCCGGATCCGGGCTTTTGCCCGGTACCGATCCCATACCCGGTACGCCCGATGTCGATACCGAACGGTATGCGTATCGTGCGTTGGAAGCACATAGAGGATACTCTGCTTCTTCAGAGGATTTTAACTCCTCTGATGATTCTGATGAGTTCTCCCTTGATCTTCCTGAGGAGCCTTCTTCTCCTAACAGGAGAATGTCTCCACCAGAGGATTTGTCCTTTCAGGACTTTATCATAGAAATGGCTAAAGGTCTTTCTATTGCTTCATCCTCTGAAAAGGAACCCAGATCAAAGAAACTGGATATTTTAGGATACTCTAAGTCTCCTAAAGAGGCAGTCACCCTGCCTATCCATGAAATCCTTCAAGAACACTTGATGGACTTATGGGAGGCTCCTCTAACATTGTCTCCTTCTTCTCGCAGGTTGGACACCATGTACCGTGTCCCCCCTTCTCCTGGTTTCCAAAAAACCCAGTTGCCTCACCATTCTATTGTGGTGAAGTCTGCAATGAAGAAGATAAAGAGTACCAAAAGGCACTCTTCTACTCCTCCAGGGCGAGAATGTAAGACTCTAGACTCTTTTGGCAGGAAAAGTTTCCAGGCTACTATGCTTATAGCCAGGATTAATTCCTATAGTCTTTACATGGGCATGTTTCTCAGTGAAATCGCTCTAAAAGTTCGGCATTTTGCCCCCTTTATCCCTGAGGATAAGAGGGAGCAGTTCATTTCCTTAGTGAAACACCTTTTGGATATTTCAAAGTTCTCCAACAGGGCAGCTTTTGATTCCTTTGAGGGTGCTGGTAGGGCTTCGGGCATTGCTATAGCAGCCCGACGTCTTGCTTGGCTCCAGGCTTCTGATCTAGAACCTTGGGTCCTAGATGGCTTACGAAATCTGCCCTGTACAGGTGAGAACTTATTTGGTGAGGAGTGGCAAATTAAGGCCACTCAAATGGATGCAGAAAATGCCACCTTAGATAAACTTTCTAAGTCTACCTCCACTCCTGCCAAGAAGAAGTCTTTTAAGAGGCCTTATTACAAGAAGTCCAGATTTTCCACACATACTGGCCAACAATCCTCTCAGCCTCGTTTTGCTGCTAAACGTCAGCAACCTAAACAGGCAAGGTCAAAGCCTGCGGCGTCTGCTACGCCTCAGCAGGCTCCACCCCCTCAGGGGTTTTGACTTGCCCCTAGAGAACTTAACTTTTCTGGCTCTAGAACAACCAGAGCCCCTCACCATACCCGGAAGGTTAGCTCACTTTGCTCCCAGATGGGAGCAAATTACATCAGAGCAATGGACCCTCTCTATCATCAGAGAGGGTTACAAACTCCATTTTTCCGACCTTCCTCCTTATACTATGGTGAGGCAGTTCAATTCTCCCCCATCTCTCCTGGCCCTCTTGGGTCAGGAAGTCTCCTCCCTCCTTGCCCAGGGGGCAATAGAGGAGGTCCCTCTTCTTCAACAGGGGACGGGATTCTACTCCCCTTATTTTCTAATACCAAAGAAGACAGAGGGCTTCAGACCAATTCTGGATCTGAGAGAATTGAACAAATTTCTTTTCAAGGAGAAATTCAAAATGCTTTCTCTGGGCATTCTCCTTCCATACCTTCAGAGTCAGGATTGGCTTTGTTCTCTAGACCTAAAGGATGCGTATACACACATACTCATCCACCCATCCCACAGAAAATACCTTCGATTTCTGTTTCAGGGAAAACATTTCCAGTACAGAGTACTCCCCTTCGGTCTAGCCTCTGCTCCAAGAGTGTTCACCAAATGCATGGCAGTCGTAGCTGCCTTTCTAAGAGGCCTGGGAATTTTCATATTCCCATACCTGGACGACTGGCTCATCCGAGCTCCCTCTCAGTCCCAGGCCCAAATTTCCCTGGACCGCACAAGGCGTCTTCTGCAGTATCTAGGACTGGTAGTAAACCTTCCCAAGTCTCAACTAATCCCTACTCAGTCTCTCGAGTTCATAGGGGCCCAGTTAGACACCATCACTGCAAGGGCCTACCTGCCTCAGGTCAGGGCCCAACGCCTGCTGAGTTTGGCCTCCCAAGCTCAGTCCAGCAGTCATTTGACAGCCCGGGAAATGCTGCGACTTCTGGGCCACATGGCCTCCACGGTACATGTGGTGCCCTACGCTCGTCTGCATATGAGAGCAGCTCAATGGACCTTGGCCACCCAGTGGACTCAAGCATCTGGAGCGCTCTCCGACCAAATATTCACCTCAAGCCGTCTATTTTGGTCCCTCCAATGGTGGACATCCACCAAGAATCTGTTGTTGGGGGCCCCCTTCCAACCTTTGTTGCCCCAAGCAACCCTCACAACAGATGCCTCCCAGACAGGGTGGGGAGCTCATCTTCAGAACCTCTCCACTCAGGGCACTTGGTCTCCACAGGAGGCCACCCTTCATATCAACCTCCTGGAACTGCGAGCAATTTACCTTGCCCTCAAGGTCTTCTATACCCTCCTTGTCAACCTGACTGTCCTAGTTCAGACAGACAATCAGGTAGCCATGTTCTATATAAACAAACAAGGAGGGACAGGCTTTCTGTCGCTTTGCAACGAAGCTCTCAGATTATGGGCCTTCGCCAGAGAGCATCAAATTCACCTTCTTGCAGTGTATCTTCCAGGAGTTCAAAACTCTCGTGCAGACAGACTCAGTCGAGTTCTGCTTCCACACGAATGGTCCCTACATATGGACCAGATACGCAGAATCTTTCAGGAATGGGGGACCCCGGACATAGACCTCTTTGCAAGTCCGTGGAATGCCAAACTTCCCCGGTTCTGTTCCAGAACTCAGTGTCAGGGAGCTCAGGCCCACGATGCCTTCCTCCTGCATTGGGGTCAGGAATTCCTCTATGCCTTTCCACCCATTCCTCTAATATCCAAGACTCTGTTCAAGCTCCAGAGGGATCACGGGACTATGATCCTCATAGCTCCCCGCTGGCCACGCCAGGTGTGGTTCCCTCTACTTCTGCATCTCTCCCAGGGATCCTCCCTGGACCTGGGAGCTGCGCCAGACCTTCTGTCTCAGGAGGAGGCGACTTTGTGGCACCCAAATCCCTACATCTCAGAGCTTGGTTACTGAAGGCCTAAGTCTTCAAGACTTTAATCTTTCTCAACCTGTGACAGATATCCTTCATGCCTCTAGGAAACCTTCCACGAGGCGTTCTTAGGCTTTCAAATGGAAACGTTTTTCCATTTGGTGTGCTCAGCAGGGTCTTGACCCTCTAGCACTTCCTTTGAATTCCCTCTTGGACTATCTCCTGCATCTTTCAAATGCAGGCCTTAAGACGAATTCAGTAAGGGTCCATTTGAGTGCTATTGCAGCATCCTTAAAACCTATAAATGGACAACCTGTCTCCTCTCATCCTCTTGTTGCACGTTTCATGAGAGGCCTGACTCTAACTAAACCTCCCATCCGACCTCCTCCGGTAGCATGGGATTTGAACCTAGTTCTAGGTCAGCTTATGAAGCCACCTTTTGAGCCTTTGGACTCTACCTCCTTCAAATTTCTTTCCTGGAAGGTTGTTTTCCTTATTGCAGTCACTTCGGCTCACCGCATCAGTGAACTGCAGGCTTTAGAGGCTCATCCACCTTATACTAGGTTTCATCATGATAAGGTGGTCCTTAGGACGAATCCCCACTTTATGCCCAAAGTGGTCTCGCCTTTTCATCTTAATCCAGAGGTATATCTACCTGTCTTTTTCCCGGCTCCTCATGCATCCAGTGCAGAGAGGAACCTTCATACTCTGGATTGTAAAAGAGCTCTTGCCTTTTACCTCAACAGGACTCAACCACATCGAAAGTCTTCCCAACTTTTCGTGGCTTTTGATCCTTCTCATTTGGGACTTCCAGTCACCAAGCGTACACTTTCCAATTGGATCGCTCAGTGTATTTCTTTTGCTTACCAGAGTAAGAACATTTCTCTGGAGGGCCATGTCACAGCTCACAATGTGAGAGCCATGGCCACTTCTATGGCTCATCTTCACTCTGTGTCCATAGATCAGATCTGTCGAGCAGCCACTTGGGCCTCGGTTCATACCTTCACAGCCCATTACTGCTTGGACAAGGACTCCCGCCGGGATGCCTTGTTTGGTCAGGCTGTCCTCAAACACCTGTTCCATACTTAAACAACTCCTGCCCACCTTCCCTGGATGGATGCCTGAGATCCATGCGAAGATGGTTTACCCTTGGAGGGGGATCTCCCAGGCATCTTAGCTAGGGAGTCCCCATATGTGATGACTTATTCCTGCTTGTTCCTGGAGATAGCACAGTTACTTACCTGTAACAGGTGATCTCTGGGAACAGCAGGAATTAGTCATCACAACCCACCCACCTCTCCTAGGAGTTGTATCTCTATCTATCTATCTTCCTGTCCTCTCTCTCTATTGTCTCAGCTTTAAACTCGAACTGACGAGAGCTGGTCAGGAAGGCGGGAAGGCAGCGCGCATGTGCAGTGGGAGGCCCCAAAAGCTTTTAATCTGAAAAGCTGGGGAGCTTTCCCGCGCGGGCTCCGTCGGTACCGACGTACCCATATGTGATGACTAATTCCTGCTGTTCCCAGAGATCACCTGTTACAGGTAAGTAACTGTGCTTTACTCTTGTTGATTTTCATGCAAGAAAAACTTTGCTCACAAATATATGTGGATCCAAAAATAGAAAACATTTTCCCAGCAAATTTCTTCACACAGGGAAATTTGTCAGTAGAGATTTATAAAATTCTATCAATGTCACAGAATTAAACATTTCTTTCAGCGTGTGATCTGACTGCATGTCAGTTAGTTCAAGCTACACCTCCTTAAGTACTGTATCAATATCAGCAGTGAAAGGATAAGATAGCAAATTGAATTCAGGCTCAATTTTCTTGAAGTCCTGAAATCTTCTTGTGACCTCATCCTCCAAACTCAGCAAATGATCCCTAATCTTGGAAGAAACACTTGCAGACACTTTCTGTTTTCCTAATAAAGGGAAATGACAAAACTTGCCCTCACCTTCTTGCCTTGCAAATAGACCTAGTTTTGTTTCGAATGATCTCACATGCCTCAACATTTCATGTGCAAACAACCCCTTTCTCTGCAATGTCACATTCAATTCATTTAATTTTTCAAACATATCAGCTGCAAACATCATCTCATATCTCCACTCCTCACATCCCATTTTGGTCACAAAATCACATGAAATCCCCTTCATGTCCAGAAAGAGGAGAGTTTCATTCTGTAATTCCCAAACCCGTTTTAGGACTTTGCCCAGGCTCAACCACCGAACACTGTTGTGGTAAATCACATCTCTGTACTCTGCCTCCATATCCTCAAGCAGAGATTTAAATTGTCGATGGTTGAGCGCCCTTGCTCTGATTGTGTTCACCACGCTCACTACAGGATCCACCACATGCTTTAGGTCCAGTGCAGCTTTACAAAGGCTTTCCTGATGCAAAATACAGTGAAAAGACAAGATATCACTGTCTGGGTGTTCTGCTTTTAACTTGTTCTCTAAAAGTTTAATCATACCCACATTTTTTCCAGTAAATGCTCTGGCCCCATCTGTTGTAATGCTTGCCATTCTATTCCATGATAAGGCACTTTTCTCCACACAATCCATAACACACTCAAACAAGTCCTGACCAGTGGTTGTATTTTTCATTGATTACAAACCAAGTAGTTTCTCTGTGATAACATTTTCATCAATTCCACGGATAAAGATAAGTAACTGTGCAGTGTCTTGGTTATTGGTGCTCATCCAGTGCCAAAGAAAACCAAACAAAATCTTTTCTCGCAGTGTTCAGCTGTTCTGTTAGTTTGTCACTGATTAAGTCTATGCGCCGCATTATAGTCCTTCTTGATAATGAAATGGTTTCGAATTTGCTTCTCGCGTCAGGGCACAGGATGCTTGCGCAATCTACAAAGCACTGCTCAACAAACTCGCCATCAGAAAATGGCTTGTTGTTTTTAGCGAGGTTGTATGCGACCATGAAGCTTGCCTCTGTAGCACTATCCTGAAGTGTCGATTGCTTTGTAAATATGGTCTGTTGCTTCTTCAGCTTTGTAACACACTCTGCAGCTTTTTTCCTGCGTTCTTCCTCGGACATTTCGCTACCAAACTCGCCATGTTTTGTTTGGTGGTGTCATTTCAAATTGTATTCCTTGAATACGGCAGCCGTCTCGTGACACAGTAAACACACCGCCTTATTCCCTGAATTACTGAAGAAATATTTGTGCATCCAGTCTTCATTAGACTCACGGCATTCTTTTTCGATTTTGCACTTTTTAGGAGGGCCCATGGTTCACTCAGGTCGGAACGTTACAGATCTTACTGTTGCAAAGATGAAACTGACATGAGACAGAATTGCCGTCAATGTGGGTATCAACATCGACTGTGCATGCGTATGAGCGGGCACATGCGCAGTAGGTATCCAGCTATTAAAACACGGGGCTAATTTTCTTTGACACAAGGGAAGCAAGTCTCGGTTCAAGTTAGCCTCGGCATTAGCAGTTTACTGTGATCAGTTTACGAAAATTTTAGATTTGGAAGATTTTTTTACTGAATGCTTCCGTGGGCCGCAGAAAACTCTGTGGCGGGTCATATGCGGCCCATGGGCCGTAAATTGCCCACCCCTGACCTAGAGCACAGTCTATGACCTGCAGCCCTCTGTTGAATCCTTGGTCTGGAAAGGCTCTCAAGGATTGGTCTGTGAACCTTGCCATGATTGAGCAGGAGCTCTCTGCCTCCGTGTGCCTCAAGCCCTGATCTGCAGGTCTTGGCTTGGTGAGGCTGTATTTGGCAAGGGGCCCTGGGGGCCACTGACATCTGGAGTGAGTACTCATGGTTACAGGTCTCCTTATACTTTTCCCTCCCTCCTCAGTCTTTGCTAATGCTGTTTCCATATCAGCCTGCTAGACCAGTCCAAACACAAGTGGGTTGTGTTTCCCTATCAGCAGATTGGTGGAGACAAAGAATCAATGAAAAGTCCAGATTTCAATGACATCACTCCCATGCCTCTATCCGCCTCAGCCACTAGAGGTCTCTTCAGTCTTTCTTTCTCTCCAGTAGATGGTGGATGGATTTTCTCCTCTCTGAAGAAAATTCTGAAGATTGAAGGGAAAAGATTGATTAATGACCACCTGACTATATCACTTGAGTGTGGCGTGGGAGTCTCCACTAGACTGTGGTCTTTTTGGTAGCCATAGGAGGAGGGAAAATTGGTTCAGCTCCATGAAGTTATGATAAGAACCTGTTTTGCAACGAGAAATTGGAAGGATCTGGAAGAATGCACCAGCCTCACACAACCTCAATACCTCTCTCCCGTCCCCCCCTCCCGCTCTCTCCCAAATATTGCAGAAGGGTCCCAGAAGGATTTGCCTGTCAGCCACCTTAAACATAGTGCTGCAAAGCCACTATAACAATATCAGGGGGATAGAGATGAGCCCTGCACGAATCTTCTGCCTAGGGCTCTCTGGGGATGAGTACCAAGACTTGACCTCGCCTCATCATTGTCCTTTTTGGAGACTTCTGATTCCATCAGTGTGGGACACAATTCGGGGTAAATTGCTGGTGACCGTTGGCGTGGTGTGGGGGGTTTCCTGCCATTTTCTGCACATGCATGTAGCATTTTCTCCTATTGTGCACCTGGAGATTGCATGGTCTGTATGCATGTTCTTCCCAAACGGCTGCAATGTACTGTATATTCCTACCCTAGCACCTGTAATGTGTGTTGCAGTAAAAGCGCAGTTAACGTCTGCCTTTAGGATGCTGTGGCCTTAGCATGCGCTGTTGTGATACTTGCTTTAACTCTTATGTCTTCTTCCAAGAATTGATGTTTGACCTGTGGCAAGTGTGGTGCCTCATTTTGGCTTCTGGACTCTGCTCTTCTAGCATGGCAGCTCCTTAGTTGTCCCTGGAGGGATTGCCTCCTCTACGCCAGGGGATGCGGTTAGTCAAGCCTTGCCTAAAGTCAGGAGGTACCAGATGGTGCTGTGGGTAAGGATAACCAGCTGGCCGGAAGTTCCAACGAGCATGCTGTGTGCCGCTCCCCCGACTTCTAGGGCATCGACGGCAACTATGTCCCCTGGTGTAGGGGGGCTCATTTCCACGGGGAGAGCTTCTGGAGTACGGATTGTCCTTCCCGGAATTCTTTTCTCTTTACAACAGGGCCTGGTCGTTCTGGCATGGAAGTTCTGACCCTGCAGCATCTGGGTCCATGTGAGCGCAGTTTCATGAGGGGGGCAGGCTGAAAGCAGAAACCAAGTTCAATTGGCTACAGCTAAAAGTCCCTGGCAAAGAGGCTGCCCGCTGGAGATGGGGATTAGCTGGGATCTGTCCGAGATTTGGACTGTAGCTTGGATTCAGATGTCTGATGTGGATGAAGAAGTACTCTTGTGGGGAGGAAGTGATGTCACCGAGCCATATGGTGGTGTTGGGCTAGAACTCCACTCCTCACTGGCTCCAAATTGCAGCGATTCTCCCCCTTTACACCCGATAGTGCCTGGAAACATGAGTGCATTCTTTCCGCTAAGTGTCCACAAGCAGCTTGGAGACTGAGCGTGTCACAGTTCTGACATCAGGGCATACATACCGGTGGCACCTCCCACTAGAGCCAGTATCTCAGTCTCCAAGCAGCTGGGGTGAGGAGATTCCTTAGGTCAGGCTCACTAGAGGAACTATAGGGAATTGGTAGATGGATTAAAGCAAATAAGCTGGGGCCCAAAGGCAGTACAGTAGGGTAAGACTGAATCTGTTAAAAAAAACAAAATAGCCTTAACGGAGAGCACAAGTGAGAGGGGGAATCGCGGCTGCACTTGCTCTTGCTGTTAATCAGCCCCAGTATTTCAAGTGACTGAGTTTACAAGTGCCTTAGGAACGCTCCCATCGACGCCGAAGCTCAGAGGCAGTTGAGTGTCATGCGGGAAGTAAAGAAACTTTTGGATGCCTGGTTGGTGAGTGTCCAGGACATACTTTCTTGGAGGGACCCAGCTCTCACTATTTTAATCAACGGCCCGGCACGTCGCGTGGAAAGGCAGCCATTTTGTGTAGCAGTTTTCTTTTCCTTTCTTTCATTTATTTTCTTCTGCACTGCTTATTTGGGGTTCAGGACCTGGCGATTTTAGTGGCACAGGCAGAGCACAGTAGCAGTGGGTGGCAACCGGACTCCAGAGGACTGTATTCACGTTTTCTTGTTTTTATGGTGCAGTTCTGACTCCCTCCGTATAGCCTCATTAAGGAGCTCAGGCTGAGTGGATTTTCATCGGGCTTGAGATCCGAGTAGCAGAGAAGTTAACACTGTGCTCAGAGAGGGAGCAGAGTCTCCCTGGTCTCATTTGAAAAAAAGAAACAGGAATATTCACAATGGCCAGCAAAAACACATGCTTGATATGTGGGTCTAAGAGGAGATCGTTGTCCAGCACAGGGCTCTGTCATAACTTGCGAGGCAGAAGTCAGGACAGCAGAGGTAGGTTATCTCGAAGGCAAGGAAGACAGCATGCCAGGGCCCTCAAAGGAGAAGGGAGAGGCTTCCGTGCATTCCTGGGGGGGGGTTGTGCTTCCTTGGTTCTGACAAAGGTTCAGAGTAAGGACTCCGGGGTATGCCCTTCTGAAGTACCGGAAGCAAATAAAAAGACAGGAAAGACCGGGAAAGCCTCTAAACGCTCTTCTCGGGCGGAT
The DNA here is from genome assembly GCA_033557465.1 of Ichthyophis bannanicus. Taxonomy (NCBI): domain Eukaryota; kingdom Metazoa; phylum Chordata; class Amphibia; order Gymnophiona; family Ichthyophiidae; genus Ichthyophis; species Ichthyophis bannanicus. Next base: position 603,293,275 of record CM066036.1, on the reverse strand, counting down.
CGATAAGCAGAGATGCTGGGTGCTTTCTCCCCAGAGTTTGTCCTACTTCTACACAAGGCTTTTTGTTAGAAGCAGCGGTTGGAGTTGGAGGGCACACATGGGCCCATTTTACAGCAGGCAGTGTTTGAGGCGATTTCGGGAAGTAGGGCGCTGGGTGAACCGGGCCGTAGTAGAAGGCAGCTGGAGAAGGACCCTTGGGGAGAACGGGGCTTCTTCATTTGAGGAAGAAGAAGAGTGTGCAATGGTGCAAGAGGAGGGGGAGGAGGTGATGGAGCTGGAGGAGGGGGAGATTCCTCAAGTAGATGAGTCTTGCATAGTGCGAGTCTTTAGGAAGGAGGAACTGACTGCGTTGATTACGCATTCCTTGAAGGCTCTTAATATGGATAAAGAAACTCCCTCAGAGGAAAAGACATTGGAGGATCCCCCCTTCCAAGCATTCAGGCAGATGATTCAGGAGGAATGGGATGTGCTGGAGGCTGCTTTGAAGGGCACAAGGATGATGGCACGACTGTACCCACTCCCAGAGTGGAACAGGGTCCTTCTGCGTGCCCCGAAGATGGATGCTGCAGTGTCGGCGGTAACGAAGACCACCATTTCAGTGGAAGGCAGTTCAGCGCTAAAGGATGTTCAGGATAGGAAGGTGGAAACCCTTTTAAAGCAGGCGTCTGACATCAGTGTGCTGTCCTTACAGATGTCAATATGCGGGGCCTTTGTGGCACAAGCATGCTTAAGGTGGATGCAAAGTATGATTGAGTACTTAGGAGTACAAATTCCTGATGAGGTGGCCAATGTGGAGGCCGGGGACGCATTCCTGACGAATACCTTTTACGATTTGATTCGCAGTGGGCCCAAGGGTATGGCGGCAGTAGTAGCAGCACGGTGATATCTCTCGCTGAGGAATTGGGTGGCAGACGGCTCATCAAAGGCGCGGTTGAGCAAGTTGCCATTCTGGGGGAAACTCCTGTTTGGGGAGGACCTCGACAAGCTGGTGAAGGACTTGGGAGAGTCAAAAGGGGGTTGTCTGCCCGAAGATAAACCGAAGCTCGTCAGAACAAGCGGCCCATTTTGCTCCATATTGGAAAGGCAGATTCCTATTTAGAGGGCAGTCCTTTTGAGGTTTCAGAGGAGCGGGCAGATGCTTCTTCTTTTCCGTGCCCGCAGCCCCTAAGAAGTCACAATGAAGTGAGGACCGCCCACACAGTGGGCGTACCCATAGGAGGTTGGCTGTGGGACCTTTACTCTGTGTGGCACAGGTTACTTCCGATCAGTGGGTATTGGAGATCTTCCGACAGGGGTATGTGTTGGAGTTCCAGCGTCCACTCGCGGAAGCCTTCATTCTTTCGCAGTGCAAAGCTCTTCAGAAATGAAAGACTGCATGAAACGTTGGAAAGGCTACTGCAGTTTTGAGCGGTCAAGCTGGTGCCGGAAGACCAATGCTGTTATGGTCATTACTCGATCTATTTTGTGGTTCCCAAAAAAGAAGGCTCTTTCTGGTCCATTCTAGACCTCAAACACGTAAACAGGTGTCTAAGGGTGCCTCGGTTCCATATGGAGACACTTCATTCTGTGATTGTAGCGGTCAGGGAAGAAGAGTTCTTGACTTCTCTCGACCTGACAGAAGCCTATCTGCATATTCCCATTCGATCAGAGCAGCGACAGCACTTAAGGTTTGTGGTACCCATGGGGCATTTCCGGTTTCAGGCATTACCTTTTGGATTGGTAACCACCCCATTTACAAGAATGATAATGGTAGTGGCGGCAGCGGGCCTGAGACAAGAAGGGGTTCTGGTGCATCCCTATCTGGACGATTGGCTCATCCAGGCGAAATCAGAGACCGAAAGCATGCGGGTCACTTCGGAGGTGATCGGGTACTTACAAAAGTTTGGTTGAGTAATAAACGTTGCAGAGAGTCAACTCCGTCCCTCTCAGGACTTGGTGTATCTAGACAAGGATCAGATGTGTTTCCTGAGCAGACTGCAGACCTTGCAATCGCAGATTTGGAGATTTTGCAACATGGCGAGGTCAACAGTGTGGCACTACCTGCAAGTGCTGGGCTCTATGGTGGCGACTATCGATCTGGTGCAGTGGGCAAGGGTGCACATGCATCCACTGCAGTGTAGTCTACTGAGCAGATGTTCAGCTCAGAATCAGCCTCTGTCACTTCTGCTGTTATGTCTGGAAGACCTTTGGCACTCGCTCTGCTGGTGGCTAGTCAGGGACAACCTGAATGGGGCATGCTCTTGGAAACACCCACCTGGGTTATAGTGATGATGGACGCCAGCCTGACTGGCTGAGGAGCTCATTGCAAGGGACAGATCGCACAGGGGCTTTGGTCGGAGCTGGAAGCTACTTGGTTGATAAACCGCCTCGAGTTGAGGGCAATATTCTTAGCATTGCAGCAGTTCCGCGCGTGGCTCCGCAGGGGGGTCAGTACGTTTGTTCTCGGACAATGTGACAACGGTTGCATATATCAACCATCATGGGGGCATGGGCAGTGCCAAATTGGAGGAGGAGGTGGCCCCACTACTAGTATTGGTGGAGGAGCATCTACGAGCTCTCAACGTCACATGTAGCGGGAAAGGACAGTGTGACAGCAGATTATCTCTGCAGGGTGCACATCGACTCGGGAGAATGGTCGCTCAAAACGCAGGTGTTTCTTCACCTGGTCAGGCGATGGGGGTCAGCCAATTATGGACCTCATGGCGACATTGGATTCAGCGAAAGCTCCATAGTTTTTCAGCAGAAGAAGGAAATGAATGTCAGAAGGTCTCGATGCAATAATACAGGTGTTGGCAGCAGATGAGCTGCTGTATGTATTTCTGTCTTGGGCCCTGATAGGGTGAGTGGTTTAAAAGGATAGGAGCACATGCAGGTCCGGTGGTGCTGATAGCCTCCGATTGGCCTCAGCACCCGTGGTATACTGATTTGGTCCACTTGCAGGTGGACCATCGTGGAGACTGCTGGCAAGGGCAGACCTGCTGGTGCAGGGGCCTATTCTGATGCCTCAAGTGGATCAATTCTCACTTACGGCTTGGCTATTGAGCGAGAGCGCTTGCGGCGAAAAGGGTACTCGACCCCGGTAATCTCGATGCTGCTGAGAGCTAGAAGGCACTCGTCGCGTGCTTATTTGCGAGTATGAAGAGTGTTTGAGCACTGGTGTGCGCAAACTCACTGCAAGCCGCTATCGGATTCAGTGCCGGAGGTGTTGGCATTTCTGCAGGGTGGGTTTAAGAAAGGTTTGGCATGCAGCACCCTCAGGGTCTAGGTGGCAGTGCTTTAATGCTACCACAGAAGAGTCAAAGGGGTCTCCCTGGCAGCTCATCCAGACGTCGTTTGGTTTCTCAGAGCAGTGAAGCAGGAGCGTCCACCCTTCAGAGCGGTGGTGCCTTCCTGGGACCTCAGTCTGGTACTGTCGGTGCTGACGGAACCACCTTTTGAACCTTTAAGTGCGTGTATGGTAAAGGATCTCACCATAAAGACTGTGTTCCTGGTGTCAATCTGCTCTACGAGGAGAATCTCAGAGTTGCAGGCCTTATCCTGTAGGGAACTTTTACTGGTGTTGGATAGTGAGAAGGTGGTTCTCTGACTGGTTCCTTCCTTCCTTCCTTGCTGAAAGTGCTGTCAGTGTTCCATTTGAATCGGGCAGTGACTCTACCAGTGTTTTCAGAAACAGGGGGTAAGGACAGAGATCCTCTGCTCCACTGCCTGGACATCAAACGAGTATTGCGCCATTACTTGAAAAGGACGAAATCCTTTCAGATCCGATTGGCTGTGTGTTTTATATAATGGCCTGCGTAAGGGAGAAGTGGCTTCTAAAGTCACCATTTCCCGGTGGTGCAAGAGGCGATTCTTCAGCGTATTTGCTAGGAAACAAGCAGGTGCCTGGGGCGTTGCGAGCACACTCAACTCGTGCGCAGGTGACTTCATGGGCAAAGTCATGCTTGGTGCCGCCAGGGGATATTTGTAAGGTGGCAACCTGGTCGTCTCCACATACCTTTGTGAAGCACTATAGACTTAATATCCAGGTGGCAGGGGATGCGCGTTTTGGAACAACAGTTCTTTTTTTATTTTTTTTTTTATTAATTTTATATTTATAGCATACAAATACAAAACTAAAGAAAATACAGTCAAGGATCAAAACATATTACAAAATAAAAAATAAAACAATAACAATAATAACATCACCAAGACCGTTATATAGCCCACATCATGGAGGAACTTTAGCCAAAGAACAAGCAAGGGTAATACTTAGTAAAGGTTCCATACCCCCAACCGAGACCCAAACAGAAAATAGAAATTCCTAAATTAAGAGGACGCCAAAAGTGTCTCGAGTTGTAATGGATCAACAAAAATATAATTAATTCGCTGTAAAGTAACAAGACATTTGCATGGATACCGCAGAGAGAAGGTTCCTCCCACAGCCAAAACTCGTTGTTTAAGCTGGAGGAAGGACCTCCATCGTGCCTGAGTTAACCGGGAAATGTCAGAAAAAATGGACAACTTATGGCCATGAAAAGAGACATCCTTTTTTGGGAAAAAAGCTTTCATAATTCGGGCCTTGTCTGAAAAATTAACCAAGGTGATCACCAACGTTGCCCGTGAGGGGATCAAAGCCTGAGAGTTTTCAAGAAAATCTGTTAAGTCCACATCACTATGGTCCTCCGACAGAGCAACATTGGTGTCCCCTGATAATTCCCGAGAAGGCAAATAAAAAGAATGGGCAAGCAAAATTGATTCAGGATCAGAAATTAACAATATTTCTTTACAGTACTGTTGGAACAAAGAAATAGGTGACATGAAACGAGTTTTAGGAAAATTCAATATGTGCAAATTGTTAGCACGAGTCATATTCTCAAGTGATTCCAGCTGCTTATACAAAGTAAGGGTATCTTTTAAGGAAGTAGAGCTAGCCGATTGAAAAACACCGGCTTGAACTTCTAATTTATCCACACATTGGGACAATCTCCCAATGGTGGAATCCAAATCTTGTACCCGTTTTGTAACTTGCTGAGAAAAGCCAGCTGTCTGAGCCATAAAATTTTTTAACAAAGAATTAGTAGCGGAAACTTGTTTCCAAACATCAGATAAAGTAACATATTCAGGTTCTAAAACAAGAGGGAGAGAAGAAATACCCAATAGCCAAAAGAGGACTAAAGGAAGCTTTACACGATTCTACAAGACCAACTTGAATGTCCTCCTCCTCCCCGGAGGCAGACGAAGCCTCAGAGGAGAAGGTGTCCAAAGCTGACGTTTGAGTCAAACCGGGGTTTGGGGGGGGAGTCCTTTCGATGGAACTCAAGGACGCTCCAGAAGCAGGAGAAGAGGAAATCGGAACAGCAGAAGCAGTCTTAGATTTAATAACCACATGTTGGTCCATTGGGCCAATAGTCGGACCAGACGTCAAATTACTATCAGAAGATTGCTTCAAAGACTTACTTTTCCGTTTACAATGTCCCCTGGGCATTCCTTCAGCAAGTTGGGCACTAGGCCCCGAGATGGCACCGAAGGGGCATTCCCCCTTGGGCACACCCCCTTCGGGCGTGCGACCGCGGCCGCGAAGGCAGCCGGTGTTTAAGAGTGCAGGAGCCTCGGTGTCAGCTGTGAGGGGCTTCACTTGCATCCAATGATGTTGAGAGAAAAGCTGGCTGCCAAGCCCTGTTGTCTCCGGCGCAGTTCCTCTGGAACAGCAGTTCTTTAAGCTGGTCTAGCGGGTCCCTCCCAGGAGTAGTACTACTGTGGTACATCCCACAGGTCCGAGACTGGACTGGAGGAACAATAAGGAAGGTGAAATTAGGTCTCGCCTGCTAATTATCGTTCCTTGAGTGAGTCCAGTCCAATTCCGGTTCCCACCCAGTAAAGTTACAGCTCCAGCCACAAGGATGTCAACATATATAATCAGAGCACACAGGGTAAACAGCGGTGCGACGTGGTAGGACACAGCATGGACCCTTTAGTACAGTGCTCAACGTAGTCGGGAGTGTTCTTTACCTTCTAGCAGAGGAAGGTCTACTGTGGTAAGTGATTTTGCTCTTTCTCTCAGGGGATGGTGGTGTTTCTCCTAGTTGGGGAGGGGGATTGTGGTATATAGCTAAAAGCAAAAAAAAAAAAGAGAGAAAAAAGTTTTTGCTACTATTCTTTATCTTTATCTTTATTAAAACTTATTATACCGCCTGAACCTAGAGGCATACAGCGGTGTACAATAAAAAATAAAGGAGACTACTGTCAGAAATAGAAAGGAACGCCAATTCATTTACAGGAAAGGATAGCAAGGAAGAGAGAAATAAAAGAAAAGTTAAAAGAAAAGTACAAACGGGTTGGGGAGGAACAGTCAGCTGCCAACAGCAGAGGAAAGGGGGAAAGGAAGGTCAAAAGCCGTGCAAAAAAGGTGAGTCTTAAGTGAAGCTTTAAAGGAGCGGAAGGAGGAATCTAGACGTAAGGCTGAGGGAAGGGAGTTCCATAGACAGGGGCCAAGAAAAAAGAAAGCGGAAGAACGTGTAGATTCAAGGCGAGCCCTAGAAGGGGGTGGGAGAAAAAGACGATTAGCATGAATTGACCGAAGAACTCTAGAGGGACAGTGAAAATGAACCAGATCCGAAAGATAAAGAGGGACACCGGTGTGCAAAGCCTTGTGAACAAAGATCAGAATCTTATATTGAATACGAAAAGGGATAGGCAACCAGTGTAATTGAATAAGAAGGGGAGTGATATGAGCCGAGCGGGAAGAATTAGTGAGAAGACGAGCAGCGGTGTGATGAACTAATTGAAGACGGTGAAGCTGAGAAAGAGGGAGACCGGCCAAGGAAGCATTGCAATAGTCTAGGCGAGAAACTACGAGGGAAAGAAGGAGCGTGGTCATAGAAGGGAGGGAAAGAAAAGGCCGAATAGCACGAAGTTGCCGAAGTGTGTGGAAAGAGCGCTGAACAACGGAAGAGACATGATCCTTGAAAGTTAAAGCCGAATCCAGGGTGACACCAAGATAGCGCATAGATGTGACAAGAGGGATGGGCCCAGCAGAAAGAGATGGGGTGAGGGTGGGAATGGGAGCACCAGCGGTAAACCAAATAGCAGAAGTCTTAGATAGATTAACATGCAAAAGGTTCTCAGAAAACCAGGAAGAAACAGCGGAAAGACAAACATTAAGGGGGCCAATATCAGGCGTGAGGGGACAGGTGTGATAAAGGAGGAGGATATCATCTGCGTAATAGTACGCAGAGATACCGTGCTCCTGGATAAGTAAAGCAAGAGGGGCTAAGAAAATATTAAACAACAAGGGGGCTAGTACAGAACCCTGAGGGACACCACAGGGAAGGGGTGACGAAGCAGATGAATCAGAACCCGATGAAACTGAGAAAGACCGGTTAAAAAGAAACGAGTGAAACCAATGTTGCTTTCGTGAGTCTGCTTTGTCAATAGGACACTGTCTCTGTTGGGAGGTGCCACTAGTATGTATGCCCTGATGTCAGAACTGTGACATGCTCAGTCTTCATGCTGCTGGTGAGGTGACACTACCCACAGGTCGAGGACTGGACTGGACTGGACTCCCTCAAGGTACGTCCATTAGCAGGCAAGACCTAATTTCACCTTGATCTTCAAGAGTTTGCCTTCGAGCACATGCCAGCCCAGAAGCGCGGCAAGGCAGAATGGCATCTGAGGCAGCATGGTGCCGTGGGACTGCGAGTGCATGAGGCAGCATCAGTGGCTCTGAAGGGGAAGCACAGTTCACGCCAGCTGAATTTTGACTGTGGTGCTAGGACCTTAAATCTGAAATGCTGTCTGTGCATGGTGATATTGCAGCATTGGCCACTGAGCTTTACCAGGACTAGACTGAGATGGTCAGGAGGGTGAACAACATTGAAGCGCACATGGAGGAACACAATTATAGCATCGTACAATAAGCTAACGAGGGTCTCGCTGACAAAGTGGAGGACCTCGAGAACCACAGCTACTGCAGAAATCTGCTTTCATGTGATCCCAGAGGAGGCAGCCTATACAGACTGTGCAGAGGTGGTAGGAAAAATTGTGGCAGCCCTCTAGGCGGGGGAGGAGGAATGCCAGATGGTACTCCTCGATTGGGTTCATTGGGTGCTGGGGCCCCCTGCGTGCGAACTTACTGCACAATGTGGTCGTGCGCTTCCATAATTTTATCATCAAAGAGCAGTTGGCTTCCAAGTCCTTCAGGAAAGGGGCTGCTTTTGGAAGGTCACCGTATTAAAATCTTTGAGGACTTGTCCCCTATGGCTCTGTGACAGCACCAAGAATTGAGAGAGATTGCCAGGAAGCTATGCAAACTGGGGTTCGGTACCATTGGCAGTTTCCATTTGTGCTGGCAATCACTAGGGAGGGTCGAATTGTTCGGGCTCGGATTCATGTGGAAGCCTTGACCTGCCTGAAGGATCTGGGGGTCTCGGGGATAGACGAGCTGCCCTGATCTCCAGCTGTCTCGAGGAGCAAGAAAGTGTGCTGGCAGATGGTTGAGCGGGGCAAGTGGCTCTGCCACCATTCTGCAGGTCGGAGGCCAGCAGATTCTATTGATTCTAATGACTGATTGAGGGGACTCAATGACTTTTGTACCTTGCTGCCACCTGAGGGGTGGCTAATGGTGGAAGGGAGTTGAGAATGGGAGATTGTTTGAAGTGTGTAGAGTTATTGGTGATGTTTTGATGGGACGCCTGGGGGGGGGGGATAATGGTTTTGAGGGCGCATGTGGATGTTAGAGAGTGTACTGGTGAGAGGAGGGTGGTTGTGAGTTATTGGAGGGAGTGGTGGGGGAGGTAGCGGGCATGGTGGGGCCATGTTGTAACATGGTGGGGGCGGGAGGCAGTATGTAGGGTTGGAGGAGGAACGCTAAGGCAAGCAGACCATGCTGGATTTGGTGAGTGGGAGGCTTGTAGGGCGGTGGTGTGCTTTACCTCTGGTGGAGGAGTTGCCCAGAGGGTATGGGCAGTGTAAAAGCTAGGGGTGGGGTTGGTGGAGGAAGGCTGTGGATGGGGCTCTGGGACGTGGAGTGGATTTGGTGATAAGATAAATGGCCTTGTTGAGAGTGGGAGCCATTAATGCAGAGGGGTTTAACCTACCCCGGAAGCACCAATTCTTTTTCAAGAAACTCAATTGGTTGCAGTTGGGCATTGTATGTATTGAAAAAACACATCTTAGAGCGTGTGATCAGACTCTATTGCAGGACAGAAATGACCAGCCAATGGTATTTTGCTTCCAAGGGGAGAGGAGAGGTCAAATTGGGCAGGGTGGCTATTTGGTTAGGAATTCCCTTCCATTTGAAGAGCTAGAGGTGGTTCGGGATGGGGAAGGGAGGTATGTGGCCCTCAAGGGCACTTTGCAGGGTAAACTTGTAATGGTAGTGAGCGTATATGCACCCAACCAGGGTCAGGGGCCTTTTTTGACCATCTGGGTGTGGAACTGTCAGGGTTTGTGGAAGGGTCTCTGATTATTGGGGGGGGGGGGAGGGTGGCGCTTTTAATATGGTCTTTTGATTACAGTTGGATAGGGAGGGGGGACACAGGCAGCATCTGAAGGGATTTATGCAGCTTTGGCAGCTAATGGATTGTTGGAGGGAGCATTATCCACAAAGTTGATCTTATTTGTACTTTCCCCATGACACCAAACATACTCCCGTATAGATACAGTATGCTTTTGGTTAGTCATGATCTTTATAGTGCTAAAGAGCAGTGAGCACAAACCCATCACTTGGGCAGACCATAGGCCAGTTTGGATGCAGGTGATGGGATGGGGTCGCCAGAGAGGGTAAAGTTTTTGGAGAATGAATGATAGTCTCCTTCGGGATAAAAGATTGTGACAGCAATTGAAAGGATATTGAGGATTTTTTGTCCTCAGTCATACTGGGGAGATGCAGTTGGCAATTGTGTGGGATGCTTTCAAGGGTTGGTTTGTTATGGGAGGGGCACAGAAAAAGAGCTACGCCGTCAAGAATTAGAGAGGGGATACATGAAGATCAAGGAACTGGAGTGGGAGCATGTGCAGAAAGGGGATTGGAACACATGAAGAGATTTGGAATAAGCAAGAACAAGGGTGTAGACTTACAGCTGGAAGACTTGGCCTTTCGGCTGCAATGTGTTGGACAGCGGTACTATAAGCCGGGTTGTTTGTTGGTCAAAAGTCTTAAGGTGCAACAGGCCTTCCAGGCAGTGGTCCGGTTACGGAGGGCTAGAAGGGAATGGGTGTTGGGAGATGAGGCAATTAGGGCCGAGTTTCGAACGTTTTATCATGCTCTGTATCGAATTGGAGACTGGCTTGGAAGAGGTGGAGCTCTATTTGGAGGAGGTTCTCCCCATCCTGTCTAAAGTCGATAGGGAAAGGTTGGGCCAACCCATAACAGTCAGGGAGGTTCAAGGGCTAGATGGTCTAACGGCGGGAGTCTATCAGCTTGCCCCCATTCTGGTAGAGGTGTTTGATAGTGTCTTAGAGGGGGAGCAGCTGCCTCTTTCGCTGGGACAAGCGGGGATCAATGTGCTCTTGAAACCTGAGAAGGAGGCAATGCAATGTGCGTCATACCGCCCTATCTCCTTGTTAAATTTAGATGCAAAAGTCTTGGCCAAAGTCTTAGCGAGTCACCTGAGTGTCTGTATGCCGCAACTAATCAATGCGAATCGGACAGGCTTCATTCAAGGCCGGCAGGCCACGGATAATGTAAAGCAAGCGTTTAACCTCTTTTGTGTGTCTCAGGAAGAAAATCTTGGGGCCATGGCTGTGGTGGTGGATGCAGAAAAGCATTAGATAAGGTAGGCTGGGATTTCCTGTGAGCATCCCTGAAGAGGTTTGGGGTGGGGACACACTTTTATCCAGTGGGTGTGGAGTATGTACACAAGGCCTCAGGCGGTGGTGAAGATGAATGGGGGTATACTCTGGGTTTTTCAGGCTGCCCATCAACACAACTATAATTCAGGTATATGCCCCAACAACAGCTGCAGAAAAGGAAAACATTGATAAGTTTTATGAACAAGTACAAACTGAAAATGACAGAACATGCAAACAGGATATCCTGATAGTCATGGGTGACTAGAACGCAAAGGTTGGCAACAAAGAAGAAGGCAAAGTGGTTGGAAAATATGGACTTGGCAACAGAAACAAAGCTGGAGAAAGACTGATAGAATTCTGCAAGACCAATGATCTATTCATCTCAAACACCTTCTTCCAGCAACACAAGCGCCGACTGTACACGTGGACTTCCCCCAATGGATTGTATAGAAATCAAATTGACTACATCTGTGGAAGACAACGATGGAAAAGCTCGATAACATCAACAAAGACAAAACCTGGAGCTGACTGTGGTACAGATCACCAACTACTAGTATGCAAACTCAAGCTGAAGTTGAAAAAGAGCAAGTCATTCATGAATGTAGCAAAATATGACCTTGAGAATATACCACTGGAATTTAAAGACTGCCTGAGAAATCAATTTGCTGCTTCAGATACAAATGACAGAGTTCCAAAAAAGTTATGGGATGGCATCAAGAAGGCTGTATTGGAAGAAAGCGATAAGTCTCTACATAAGGTGAAAAAGCAAAAACGGCCAAAATGGATGACTGAAGAAACTCTGAAAATTGCCCAGAAACTCAGAGAAGCTAAAGCCAGAGGAGAAAGAGAGGCAATCACAGAACTCAACAGAGATTTTCAACGTGCAGCAAGGGAAGACAAGGAGAAGTACTACAATGACACATGCAAGGAAAAAGAATCAGAAGCTATTAGAGGAAGATCAAGATCGGCTTTTCTAAAGCTACAAGAGTTAAAGAAAAAATTCCAGCCTCGAATTGGAATGCTACAAGGTGCTCAAGGATCCATGTTGAATGATACTGAGAAGATCAAGAAAAGGTGGAAAGAATATACAGAGTCATTATACCATAAAGATCAAGTGGACCAACAGCCGTTTCAACCTATACCTTATGATCAGGAACCATTAGTGATGAAAGAAGAAGTCGAAGCAGCATTGAAAACCTTATCAAAGAACAAAGCACCAGGCATTGATGACATTCCCATTGAGTTATTACAGCAATCAGATGATAGATGAAGCTGTTACCATACGTACAAGGCTCTGCCAGGAAATTTGGAAGACAAATTCATGGCCAACTGACTGGAAAAGATCTGTGTTTATACCAATACTGAAGAAAGGTAACCTGACTGACTGTGGAAATTATCGCACTATCGCTCTGATCCCACATGCCAGCAAGATTCTACTCAAGATCATTCAGCAGAGACTACAACCATACCTGGAATGAGAACTGCCTGAAGTGCAAACAGGGTTCAGGAAAGGGAGAGGAACGAGAGACATTATCGCGGATGTTGGATGGATCCTTGAAAAGCAAAAGAATACCAAAAGGATATCTATATGTGTTTTATTTATTTATTTATTTATTTATTTATTTATTGTTCTTTTATACCGCACTCTTTTTCATCAGCGCGGTTTACATTAAACAGAAATACTCATTACAATCAACAAATTGTGATAAGTTTACATATAACAGGAGTAGTCAACTGGGAATTTAACTTTGGGAAACTTTGTACATATTTGTAAATAACATATATACAGGGGATAGGATTTCTTAGTTACATCTTGAGTAAATAAGGTATATACAATTTTACTGTGCATGTTAGAGGGATGGTGATGAGCTTTGGAAATGCAGAATGAAGAGATGGTGTTTTATAGCTTTTCTGAAATTCTTGAGGTCCGTAATAGCTCTTATGTTGTGGGGAAGGTTGTTCCAACATCTGGGTGCATAGTATGCAAAGGCCCTGTCTGATGTTGAATGTTTGCATTTTGTGGTCTCTTGTGGAATAACTAGGGTATTTGCCGCTGCTGACCTCCTGGATCTAATATTTTATTGACTACAGCAAGGCTTTTGATTGTATAAACCATGAGAAACTCTGGGCCACATTAAGAAGCCAGAACACCTGATCCTTCTCTTGCACAACCTTTACACTGATCAAGAAGCAACAGTTTGAACGGAGCTAGGAGAAACAGAATGGTTTAAAATCATCAAAGGTGTATGACAAGGCTGCATACTTTCCCCCTATCTATTTAATTTTTATGCAAAACAAATCATCAGAGAAGCAGGACTGAATGAAGACAACAGAGGTGTGAAGATTGGTGGAAGACTCATCAACAACCTTCGCTATGCTGATGATACCACACTACTGACTGAAAGTGGAGACGATTTGAAACATTTGCTTCTCAAGATCAAGGAATATAGTCTTAAAATGGGTCTGCACCTTAATGTTAAGAAGACAAATATCCTGACAACTGGCAAAGGGAATAAGTACATTGTTGATGGAGAAGAAATTGAAATAGTTGAAAACTTTAACCTACTTAGATCAACAAGCAATCAAGAAATCAGACGACACATTGCTCTTGGCAGTGACATCATATGGATGTGAAAGTTGGACAGTGAAAAAGATAGACAGGAAGAAAATTGATGCCTTTGAATTATGGTGCTGGCGACGAATACTGTGTATACTATGGACTGCCCAAAGAACAAACCAGTCAGTAGTAGAGGAGATCAAACCTAAGCTTTCTTTAGAAGCTCAGATTACAAGACTTCGACTTTCATACTCTGGACATATCATGCGAAGAGAGAGATCATTAGAGAAAGACATCATGCTTGGCAAGATAGAAGGTCAACGCAAAAGAGGAAGGCCAGCAATGAGATGGATCAATACAATAACAGCAGCTATGGGTGCCAGTCTGTCAACAATGAGCCGCCTGACTGAAGATTGAACACAGTTTGGGACAGCTATCCAGAGGGTCGCCATGAGTCAACACCGACTTGATGGCACTTAACAACAGCATGGTTCACCAAAGAAGTGGCTGCATAAATAAAGGCAAAAAACACAGCATTCCCAACATTCAGCAGATCACAAAAAGAAGAACCCAGAAAAGAATATAGGATAAAGCTAAAAGAGACAAGGAGAGAAATAATGATAGCAAAGGCAGAAAAAAAGATAGCTAAAGATATGAAGCATGGAGACAAAACTTTTCTCAGGTATATTCAAAAGAGGAAGATCAGAGGTGGAATTGCCAGACTCAAAAGTACCGAGAACGGATTTATGGAAAGTGACATTGAAAAAGCAAAAATGCTAAACAAATACTTCTGTTCTATATTCACTCAGGAAAATCCTGGAGAAGAGTCACATATGATCGACAAATATACAAATATGAAAGGAGTAGATACCACACCATTCACAGAAAACAATGTTTTTGAATAGCTTGCAAAACTGAAAGTGGACAAGGCCATGGGACCGGAAGGGATACATTCCAGGATACTGAAGGAGCTCAGAGAGTTTCTGGCAGGGCTTTTAAAGGATGTTTTTAATAGATCTTTGGAGACAGGAGAGGTTTCGCAGGACTGGAAAAGGGCTGATGTGGTAATAGGGGACAAACTATAGGCCAGTAAACCTTACCTCTGTGGTGGGAAAAGTAATGGAGGCACTCATGAAAGAAAGAATAATGGATTTTCTGGAAACCAATGGATTGCATGATCCAAGGCAACATGGTTTTACCAGGGGAAGATCATGCCAAACAAATTTGATTGAGTTTTTGACTGGGAGACCAGAGAACTAGATCAAGGCCATGCGATGGATGTGATATATTTAGATTTCAAAAGCCTTTGATACTGTTCTTCATAGGAGGCTTATCAATAAACTGAGCAGCCTGGGGGGATAGGTCCCAAGGTAGTGAACTGAATCGGACAACAGAAGGTGGTGGTAAATAGAATTCACCAGAAGAAAGGAAAATGCATAGTGGCGTGCCTCAGAGATCGGTCCTGGGACCGATACTGTTTCATGTATTTGTGAGTGATATTGCAGAGGGACTAAATGGAAAAGTCTGCCTTTTTGCAGATGATATGAAAATTTGGAACAGAGTGGACACTTCTGAGGGAGTGGACAACATGAGGAAAGATCTAAAAATGCTGGAAGAATGGTCTAATGCTTGGCAGTTATAATTTAATGTGAAGAAGTGCAGAGTCATGCACCGGGATGTAGCAATCCAAAGGAATCGTATGCGAGGTTGGTGTGCACAGACCAGGAGAGGGACCTCGGAGTGCTAGTGTGTGTGGATCTCAAGGTGGCGAAACAATATGGCAAGGCAGTAGCCAAAGCCAGAAGGATGCTGGGCTGCATACAGAGAGGAATAAACAGCAGAAAGGAGGAGGTATTAAAGCTCCTGTACAGGTGATTGGTGAGACTTCACTTAGAGTATTGTATTCAGTTTTGGAGACAGTATCTCACAAAGGATGCAAAAAGACTTGAAATGGTTCAGAGGGAAGTGACCAAAATGATTTGGAGTCTGTGCCAGAAGATGTATGAAAAGAGACTTGAAGACCTAAATATGTATATCCTAGAGGAGAGGAGAGACGAGACAGACCTTTAAATACTTAAAGGGTATCAATGAACAAACATTTCAAAGAAGGGGAAATTGTAAAACTAGAGGACACACGACGAAGCTGTAAGGCAGTAAATTTAAAAATAACATCAGGAAATACTTTTTCACTGAAAGGGTGGGTGGATGCTTGGAATGCCCTCCTGATGAAGGTGGTTGGGGCAAATGCAATGCAACGTGTGCCTTCGAGTCAATACAGTGACAGAATTAAAAATGGCATGGGACAGACACAGTGGATCCCTTTATAGCAAGAGGATAAAATCAAAGCAAACATAAGTATCTTTTATACTCAATAAATAGAGGGGGGCTGACCTGCATCGAGCAGCAGGTACAACCCTAAACACAGGCATAGAGGGACATGACCTGCACAGAGCTGCAGTTACAACCACTGTAGCCACCCTACTGGGTAGACTAGATGGACAATACTGGTCTATCTCCAGGAACAAGCAGGAATGAGTCTTCACATATGGGTATCGTCGGTACCGACGGAGCCTGCGCGGGAATGCTCCCCAGCGTCCAAGAGGAAAGCTTTTGGGAGCATCCCACAGCGCCTGCATGCTGCCTTCCCGCCTTTCCCAACCGCCTCTCTCCAGTTCTTCTTTTCCGCGGAGCCAGCAGGTCGTGTTCCTGTCACCGCTGAAGAAGTTCTTTATTTTATTTTATTTCTTTGGTCGCGCGTCTGACTTCTTCGACGTCGGACCGGTACTGCCGGTCTTTCTTTCTTTCTTTCTTTAAAAAAAAAAAGAAAACAACCTACCGTTGCCACTTCTGTGCTTTTTTTCTTTTGGGCCTTAGGCCTAGGAAAAGGTTTCCTCATGGAAAAGCCTGCTTCCGGGTTTAAAAAGTGCACGAAGTGCAGCGGCACTATTTCTCTCACCGACACCCATGAGTGGTGTCTAAAATGTTTGGGTCCTGACCACTCCATCACGGACTGTGAGTCCTGTGCCATGATGTCTAAAAGGGGTCGACAGAATCGAGCAGCCAAGCTCAGTACCCTGTTTCCCTCTGATGCAGCTTCGGTGGCATCGACGTCTTCCAGGGCTGCTTCTTCCTCCCATGGATCTCAGGTAACCAAACATAAATCCAGCCGGTCCTCGAAGGGTAGATCTCCCTCTAAGTATCGAGATGCCTCCGGGCTTGCTCTCGAGGATCCTGCACCGGCAAAATTACCCCGGCGGGAGGCTCTGGCTTCCAAAGCTTTATCTATGGGGTCACAGGTTGACATCGATGGCTCGGCCTCGACCGATCACCTGTTGCCATGTTCTGGGGTACCGGTGGTTCCCACTGGTACCGACATCCAGACATTGGTGGCGTCGATGGATCAGAATATTCTGACCATGCAGCGTGCCATTACGGCAGTCATACAGGCTGCGACGCCTCCGGTACCGCAACAAACTCCATTGTCGGTACCGGTTTCGGCACCGGCACCGATATCGGTTCCGGCGCCGGTACCGATATCGGTTCCGGCGCCGGTACCGATATCGGTTCCGGCGCCGGTACCGATTGCATCAACATCGGCTTCGGTGTCGACTGCAGCGGTACCCTGTCCTGTGATGCCCATTGGTACAGAATTGGTACCGATCACTCCCGATGTCGATACCACTCGGTACGCGTATCGGGCTCTGCAGGAGCATCCAGACAGGCGATACTTTGATTCCTCCGAAGACTCTGATGAATCAGAGGCTTCTGTCGAAGCATCGGTACTCCTTCCTCAGGAGCCCTCTTCTCCAAAAAGGAGAATGTCTCCTCCAGAGGACTTGTCTTTTCAAGACTTCATTAGGGAAGTGGCCAGGGGCCTCTATAATTCAGTGGCCCCTGAACCAGAACCTAGAGCCAAGAAATTGGATATTTTGCAATATCCTAAGGCTCCTAAAGAGGCAGCTACTTTACCAATTCATGAGATCCTTTATGATCACATGTTGGGCATATGGGAGACTCCTCTCACCACCTCCCCTCATTCTCGTAGGTTGGACACCATGTACCGTGTTCCTCCTTGTCCTGGCTTTCATAAGACTCAGCTTTCTCACCATTCTATTGTGGTGGAGTCTGCTATGAAGAGGATAAAGAGTGCAAAAAGACACTCCTCTAATCCTCCAGGAAGAGAATGCAGAACCTTAGATGCTTTTGGCAGGAGAATTTTCCAGGCCAATATGCTTGCTGCCAGAATCAACTCCTATAGTCTCTATATGGGGATGTTTCTAAAAGAAGTTACAGATCATCTGCAAACTTTATCTCCTTTTATCTCAGAAGATAAAAGGGAGGAGTTTCTCACCTGGCTTAAGCATGCCCAGGATGTTTCCAAATTTTCCAACCGTGCAGCCTTTGACTCTTTTGAGTGTGCCAGCAGAGCCTCGGCTATTGCCATAGGTGCACGCAGAGTGACTTGGTTACAAGCTTCTGATTTGGAACCTTGGGTCCAGGATGGAGTAGGAAATCTTCCTTGTACAGGTGAAAACCTTTTTGGCAAGGATTGGCAAGCAAAGGCCACTCAGATGGATGCTGAGAATTCTGCTTTAGATAGACTTTCAAAGTCTACTTCTTCTCCTGTCAGAAAAAGGTTATTCAAAAAGGCTTTCTTTCCCAAAAAGGGGAACTATTATCCTGTTTATGGTCAACAGGCATCTTCTGCAGGTCGTTTTGCTGCAAAGCGACAGCAACAACCTAAACAGGCCAAGCCTAAGGCTGCAAGGGCTGCTACGGCCCAAACGCCTCAGCCTCCTCAGGGCCTTTGACTTTCAACTAGAGAACTTAGCCTTTCTGGCTCTAAAAAAAAAACCCAGAGCCTCTCACCATTCCAGGAAGGTTAGCTCACTTTGTTCCCAGATGAGAACAAATCACAGCAGAGCAATGGACCCTCTCCATCATAAGGGAGGGGTACAAGCTTCATTTCTTAAACCTTCCTCCTCACACCATGGTGAGACAGTTCAATTCTCCAACATCTCTCCTCGACCTTCTGGGTCAGGAGATTGCTACCCTTCTTGCCCAAGGGGCAATAGAAGAAGTACACCTTCTTCAACAGGGCTCAGGGTTCTACTCCCCCTACTTTCTTATCCCAAAGAAAACAGGAGGCTACAGACCCATATTAAATCTCAGAGAATTGAACAAGTTTCTATGCAAGGAGAAATTCAAGATGATTTCTCTTGGTGCTCTCCTTCCATAACTCCAGAGTCAGGATTGGCTTTGTTCGCTAGACCTCAAGGATGCATACACCCATGTCCTCATCCATCCAACACACAGAAGGTTCCTTCGGTTCCTTTATCAAGGAAAGTACTACCAATACAGAGTGCTTCCTTTCGGTCTGGCCTCTGCACCAAGAGTTTTCACAAAATGCATGGCAGTAGTAGCTGCATTTCTACGCACTCTAGGGATATTCGTATTCCCATATCTGGACGACTGGCTCATCCGAGCTCCATCCCAGTCAGAGGCCCAGACTTCCCTAGCCTGCACAAGGCGTGCTCTTCAGTATCTTGGACTTGTTATAAACATCCCAAAATCCCATCTCACCCCTACTCAATCTTTAGAGTTCATAGGGGCCTTGCTGGATACCACAACTGCAAGGGCCTATCTTTCCCAGGCCCGTTGCCTACGCTTGGTGCAGTTAGCCTCACAAATTCAGTTAAAGTCCCATTTAACTGCTCAACAGATGTTACAACTGTTAGGCCACATGGCATCCACCGTGCATGTGGTTCCTTACGCTCGCCTTCACATGAGGGCAGCTCAGTGGACTCTGTCCACCCAATGGACCCAGGCATCAGGGTGCCTGTCAGACAAAATAGCAACCTCCAGTCGCCTCTTTTGGTCTCTCCAGTGGTGGAAGTCCACTCAAAATCTGTTGCTGGGGTCCCCCTTTCAACAGGTGTTACCCCAAGCAACCCTTACAACAGATGCCTCTCCAAGGGGTTGGGGAGCTCATCTACAAGATCTCTCCACTCAAGGCATCTGGTCTCCACAGGAGACATCTCTGCATATCAACCTCTTAGAGCTCAGAGCAATTTTTCTAGCTCTCAGAGACTTCCACACCCTGCTCAGCTACAAGACAGTCCTCATCCACACGGACAACCAAGTAGCCATGTTCTACGTGAACAAGCAGGGCGGGACTGGCTCTCTGTCGCTTTGCAACGAAGCTCTGAGATTGTGGGCCTTCGCCAGAGAGCATCAAATTCATCTCATGGCAGTGTATCTTCCAGGGGTTCAAAACTCTTGGGCAGACAGACTCAGTCGAGTTCTGCTTCCACACGAATGGTCCCTCCATGGGGACCAAATAGCCAGGATCTTTCGAATTTGGGGAAACCCGGACATAGACCTGTTTGCAAGTCCGTGGAATGCCAAACTTCCCCGGTTCTGTTCCAGGATTCCGTGTCAGGGAGTTCAGGCCAGGGATGCCTTCCTCCTTCATTGGGGGCAAGACTTCCTCTATGCCTTTCCACCCATTCCCCTAATTCCCAAGACACTGTTCAAACTTCAGAGAGACAAGGGGTCTATGATCCTCATAGCACCACATTGGCCACGCCAAGTGTGGTACCCTCTACTTCTGCATCTCTCTCAAGCTCACTCCCTGGACTTAGGATCTGCTCCAGAACTCCTGTCCCAGGAGGAGGGAACGTTGTGGCACCCAAATCCCCAGTCTCTTCATCTCAGGGCCTGGTTGCTGAAGGCCTAGACCTTCAGGATTTGCCTCTTTCTCAGCAAGTGAAGGATATCCTTCATGCTTCCAGAAAGCCTTCCACTAGACGTTCCGATGCTTTTAAATGGAAAAGGTTTACCATTTGGTGTGCAGAGAAGGGTCTTAACCCTCTTGCAATACCTCTGAATTCTTTACTAGAGTATTTGCTGCATTTATCCCATGCAGGCCTTAAAATGATTCAGTAAGAGTCCATTTGAGTGCTATTGCAGCATCCCTTAAGCCTCTCAATGGACAGCCTATTTCCTCTCATCCTCTTATAGCAAGATTCATGAGAGGCCTTCTTTTGATTAAACCTCCCATTAGACCACCTCCAGTGGCATGGGACTTGAATCTGGTTCTTGGCCAGCTTATGAAGCCACCCTTTGAACCCTTAGCCACTACCTCCTTGAAATTTCTTTCCTGGAAGGTTATTTTTCTCATTGCAGTCACTTCAGCTCGCCGCATCAGTGAGCTGCAAGCCTTGGTGGCTAATCCTCCTTATACAAGGTTCCATCATGACAAGGTAGTCCTCAGGACCAATCCACACTTTATGCCTAAAGTGGTCTCACCTTTTCATCTGAACGAGGAGGTGTATTTACCTGTCTTTTTTCCAGGACCTCATGCATCAAGTGCAGAGAGGAATCTCCATACCCTGGATTGTAACAGAGCGCTCACTTTTTACTTACAAAGGACACAGCAACATAGAAAGTCCTCTCAACTCTTTGTTGCTTTTGATCCCTCTCATTTAGGACTTCCAGTCTCTAAGAGAACTCTGTCCAATTGGATTGCTCAGTGTATTTCTTTTGCCTACCAGAGTAAGAACCTTTCTCTGGAGGGCCATGTCACAGCTCACAATGTGAGGGCCATGGCAGCCTCTATGGCTCATCTAAACTCTGTGTCCATCGACCAAATCTGTCGAGCGGCCACCTGGGCCTCGGTTCATACCTTTACAGCCCATTACTGCTTGGACAAGGACTCCCGCCTGGATGCCTTGTTTGGTCAGGCTGTTCTCAAACACCTGTTCCATACTTAATCAACTCCTACTTAATCAAATCCCTGGTTGGATGCCCGAGATCCATGGAGGGAGGTAGAGCCCTTCTCAGGGACTCACAACCTTGGGGATCTCCCTGGCATCTCAAGCTGGGGAGTCCCCATATGTGAAGACTCATTCCTGCTTGTTCCTGGAGATAGCACAGTTACTTACCTGTAACAGGTGATCTCTGGGAATAGCAGGAATAAGTCTTCACAACCCACCCACCTCCCCTAGGAGTGGTATCTCTCTATCTGTCTTTCCTTTCCTTTCTCTCTCTCTCTTTGTCTCAGCTTAAAACTCGAACTGGAGAGAGGCGGTTGGGAAAGGAGGGAAGGCAGCGCGCAGGCGCTGTGGGATGCTCCCAAAAGCTTTCCTCTTGGATGCTGGGGAGCGTTCCCGCGCAGGCTCCATCGGTACCGACGATACCCATATGTGAAGACTTATTCCTGCTGTTCCCAGAGATCACCTGTTACAGGTAAGTAACTGTGCTTTATCTGCAGTCATATAGTATGTTAGTTTGAGGGAAGAGCAACATTTATTTATTTAGACAGTTTTGTATGCCACCTTATCCTTCAATCAAAGTGGTCACAACACAATTGGGGGATACATTTAACACGAGGGGATATGAGACACATATGCTAATACTTACAAGGAACATGGGCTACGGAGGGTTAAATGGCTTGCCCAAGACCACAAGGAGCACCTGTGGGACTAGAAACCCCAGTCCTTCCAGCCCAAGTTTGCTGTCCTCTAGTGGGATTTGAACCCCTGACCTTCCGGCCTGAGGTACCTTGCCCCAACCACTAGGCCACTCCTCCTCCACTCCACTAAGCCACTCCACACTCATTGTTCGCCAATGGTGTTTTGTTAGTGCTCACGGAGCCAGACCTCTCTGCGAACTTTGCAGGAAGAGATGGATAACTATTATCAGGTTTCCAGTTTCAAGGTGAATTTGGATAAAACAGAGGCTCTTAACATTACACTTCCGGGGGATGAGGTGGCGCGTTTGCACTGTGCCTTTCCTTTTAAGTGGGCCTCAGATCACTTGGTGTACTTGGGGGTTAAGATAGGTCCGGATTCCTCTAGGTTGTACCACTTCAATTATCTGCCCTGGTGGTGAGAGGTTACAGAAGAACTGGAATGGTGAATGCAGTTTCCTTTGGTGTATATCACGCATAAAGATAGTTAAACTTCCTAATATTCTTTATTTTTTTCAGACGCTGCCTGTGAACGTCCCACAGGAGGATTTGGAGAGGCTCAATGCAAGCTTTTTCAGTATATCTGGAGGTGACGGCCACCCTAGTTAGCACAATCGGTGCGTTACCATCTTAAAAAAAAAAGGAGGCTTTGTGGTCCCCAGTCTCTATTGGTACCATATGGCAACACAGCTGAGTAAATGTGTAGGTTGGCATGGAGGGCCAGGTTGGAAATGGGTGCAGATTGAGGATCATTATATGAAGGGTGTCCTCTTTCAACATCTGTTTAGGGTTCAGATAGGAGAGTGGGTGTCATTAATCCTTGTGCACGCTATGTGGAGCAGCTATGGGGGTGGTCTACGTATTGTAAAAGATTACGGTGTGTCGTGTCCCTAATGCAACTTATTTGTTACAATGACAGCTTCATCTGGAGATTGGTTGACCCCTTGTTTCAGCAGTGGGAGAGACAGGGCCTAGCTACTTTTGGTACAACTCTGTCCAGAGGGGGAGCTGTCTACCTTTACAAAATTGCAGGAGGACTTTGGGTACTTACAAATACAACATTGGTTGAGCAGCAAGGTATTGGGTCAGGCCATGGAGGTTGGGTTGACTGATTTTGAGTGTCTCTGCTCGTACCCAGTGGCCAAGAAGTGAGTTATCTCAAAACTATATAGGTTGCTTGTGAGGCAGGCTATTGTTAGTTGTTGTTAAGTGCCGTCGAGTCGGAGTCGACTCATGGCGACCCTCTGGATAGCTATCCTAACTTGTGTTCGGTCTTCAGTCAGGCGACTCATTGTTGACAGACTGGTACCCGTAGCTGCTGTTATTGTATCGATCCATCTCATTGCTGGCCTTCCTATTTTGCGTTGACCTTCTATCTTGCCAAGCATGATGTCTTTCTCTAATGATCTCTCTCTCCGCATGATGTGTCCAAAGTATGAAAGTCGAAGTCTTGTCATCTGAGCTTCTAAAGAAAGCTTAGGTTTGATCTCCTCTAGTACAGACTGGTTTGTTCTTCGGGCAGTCCATGGTATACACAGTATTCGCCGCCAGCACCATAATTCAAAGGCATCAATTTTCTTCCTGTCTATCTTTTTCACTGTCCAGCTTTCACATCCATATAATGTTATTGAAAATACCATGGCTTGAACAAGTCGAATCTTTGTATGGAGAGAGACATCTCTGCTCTTGAGAATCTTATCTAGGTCTTTCATAGCCATTCTGCCAAGAGCAATGCGTCGTCTGATTTCTTGACTGCTTGTTGCTTCTTTATTGATAGTTGATCCAAGTAGGTTAAAGTTATTCACGATTTCAGTTTCTTCTCCTTCGACGATGAACCTGTTGATTATGCCAGTTGTCATGATCTTTGTCTTCTTTACATTAAGGTGCAGGCCCATTTTGAGACTGTTCTTTGATTGTGAGAAGCAAATGTTTCAGATCACCTTCACTTTCCGCCAGTAATGTGGTATCATCAGCATAGCGAAGGTTGTTGATGAGTCTTCCACCAATCTTCACACCTCTGTTGTCTTCATACAATCCTGCTTCTCTGATGATTTGTTCTGCATATAAATTAAACAGGTAGGGGGAAAGTATGCAGCCTTGTCTTACACCTTTGCTTATTTTAAACCATTCTGTTTCTCCTTGTTCCGTTCGAACTGTTGCTTCTTGATCAATGTACAGATTGTGCAAGAGAACGATCAGGTGTTCTGGCTATTACCAAGGTCTATTTCCAAATACAGTGGGAAGGCAATCTTGGCCGAGAGCTGGATGACAAGGAGTGGGGGTTGATCTTTAAAAGACTAGGACAGGGTCCGGTCTCGGCTCAGCATGTGGAAAATGGCTATAAAGTCCTTTGCCACTGGTACCTGACCCTGGTGCGTCTTCATAGAATGGTTAAAGGGTATTCAAATAGCTGTTGGTGGGGCTGTGGGATGGTGGGGACGTTTTGTCATATGTGGTGGGCATGTCTGGGTTTAAAGGACTTTTGGATAAGAATGTATAGGGAGGGGAGGGATTTAGTGGGGTGGTAGGGGGTGAAAGTTGGTAAGGTGGCTAGGGTAGGTGGTGTGAATGTGTGCGCTTGCAGCGTGCTGTGAACTGGCCCTTTTCTGGAAGTCAATGCAAGTGCCTACTGTTCAATCCTGGGAAAACCAAATGTACAATGTGTTCATTTTGGAAAAACTAACTGCTACCTGATGAAATCAATTATCGTAGTTCGAAAAGATATGGGGGCCTTTTGTTTCTAAGTATGTGGGAGTGCCATGATTCATGATCGAGGAGCGGGGGGGGGGGGGGGGGGTATATGCTGTGGCTTTCAAGTTGTTCATTGTTGGGCTGTTGTATAAAAAATTTGGTTTAATAAAACATTAAATTACAATAAAAAAGAAATGCTCTTGTCTTTAGAGGATTGTGAGGAGGCCAATGTTATCCACCTGTTCTGAAAGAAAGAACTGGAGGTATTGATTCCCAGGGTCTTATCCACCTTGAGCTTGGTGGATGTTCCAGGCAATGGAGCAGGAACTGAAGATGCATCAACTCCTGCAAGGGATGTGGAAATCCACTATTGTCTTCTGATTCCCGGAGGTGCTCAAGGGCCTGTACTGGTTGGAATGGGATTCCTTCTGACTCCCTGCCTAAGGGACTAACGGTGTATAAGAAGATGCATGCTCTCCCAGAGAAGGAGTGTATTGTGTGGTTTGATATTTCCAAGGTGGATGTCCATATCATGGCAGTTACCAGTCGGACCACTGTTCCTATGGAATGTGGATTGGCCTTAAAGGATACGCTGGACTAAAAGGCGGATTTGTGTTCAAGAACTAGTTTGCTGCGGCAGCTGCTTTTCTTCAGTTGCGGTATGTGCAGGCCTGGTGTCTCGAGCCCTGCTCTCTTCTTCCACCAGATGATTCTACCCCTCTTTCTGATGCCATGTACGATTTGGTATGTCTGTGCGGCCAGGGATTGTGCCCTGTCGATGGTGACACTGCATTGACTTGGCTGTGACATGGGGTAGTGGACTCATCTTCCAAAACCAGGTTGCTCATCTGTCCTTATGCTTCTCTTGGAAAGTGACATTTTATTTACTGGATAATATCCTTTCCTTGAGTTCTGCTTAGACCAGTCCAGGACCCACCTTGGATAACTGTTTGTTCTCCAGGACCAAGCAGGAAGTCAGTCCTCACATATGGGTGACATTGATGCCGATGGAGCCCCATGCGGAGCATTCCCCAGCTTTCTAAGAAAGCCTTTGGGAATACACCACGCATGCGCGGTCCCCTTCCCGCCCAAAGGTGCCATCTTGCTCAGACTCTCTTTTTCCGTGGAGCCCATCGGACGTTTGTCCTAGTTCACCCGGAAAAGTTGACGTTCTTTTCAGAGATTTTTTCTTGTTTTCTCCGAGTTCGACGCCGGTTCCCCTTCCAGTCAGGTTCGGTACACCGGTATCGAGCCCGTTCTCTTTTTTAGGTTTTTGCCCTTCGTGGCTGGCGTTCGCGTCTTTTTTCTGTTTTCCCTGGACCTCGCGGGGGCCCTTTTTTCCCCGATGGCTTCCAGTGGTTTCAAGAAGTGTGATCGGTGCAAGAAACTAATGTCTCTCACCCACACACACGACTGCTGCCTTCGGTGCCTCAGCCCAGATCATGATTCCAAGATCTGTGGCCCGTGTGGCAAAATGTCCACCAAGGCACTACGCAGCCGTCAGCACCAGAAGGAGAGGATTTTCTCGGATTCTGCCTCTGGCCGGGCCCGGACCTCGTCTGAGGCCTCGACGTCTTGGGAGTCTGATCCCGAGCATCGCCGGGATTCCTCGGACAGGGGGTCCCCCGACAGGGACCGCAAGAGGAAGAAATGGCTCGCGAGGGCAGCGTCGGAAGAGGTCCTTGGTTCCTCGAGGGCCAGGTCTAAGACCCCCGACTGCCATCCCGGACCTTTGGAACAGGAGAAGCCGTCCAAAATGCCTTGTGTGGAGCCGGAGACCGTCGGACACGTAAGTCCTGTAGTCCTCGTGGACTCTCCTCTGAGGGAGCCGACGTCGGGCCCGGCACCACCGGGGCCCGAGTCGGTGGCTGCTGAGTCTCCTGAGCTTGGACTCAGGCTGACAGCTCTGGAGTGCAGACTGTCTGCCTTCATGGAGCAGCAGCGGGTACTGATGGCCAGCCTCGCTGGTGCATCTGCCCCGACCGCGGGGATATCGACGTCGAAGTCGACCCCGGAGACCGAGCCGATACTCGAGACCATGAAGGTTCGAGGTCGTCCTCGGTCAAGGTCTCATTCGACCTCCCGCTCGGAACTGAGGGTGTCGACGCCGGTGCCTTCGGCGTCGGGGTGGGTGCCACGAGACCCGCGCAGTTTGAGTCCCTCGACTCCTCTTCGGACGAGTCAGCATGGGAGACGGAGGACGAGGAGTCCCCCGACACCTTCCAGACTCGGTGCGTCCCTTCGGACTCACCGCAGTCCGAGCCCCGGAGTAGGTCCCCTCCGGAGGACACCCCGTTCTCGGAGTTCGTGCGGGACATGGCCAAGGCCTTGGCGATTCCCGCGGACCCCGAGGAGGAGTCTCGAGCCGAGGAGCTCGAGGCCCTCCAGTATGACTCTCCTCCAAAGGAGGCCTTTACTGTTCCGGTTCCTCCGATGCTGGAATGGCTCCTCTTCAGGATGTGGGAAGCACTGGCCTCGGTGCCGGTCTTGAGCAAGCGGGTCGATTCCATTTATTGACTCCGTAAGAGCTCTGGCTTCCAAAAGGCACAGTTGCCGCACCATTCCATGTTGGTGGAATCGGCCATGCATCGTCTGAAGAGCCAGAAGATGCACTCCGCGGTGTCCCCCGGCAGGGAGGCCCGGAACCTGGATCATTTCGGCAGAAAGTGCTTCCAGGGCTCAATGCTTGCTTGCTGTGTCCAGTCATACCAGCTGTACATGGGCATGTACCTCCGAGACCTGGCAAAGGAGCTTGCCGGGTTCTCTGCTGGTCTCTCCGGGGAGCCTTTGCAGAGGTTCCAGTCTTTGTCTTCAGGAATCCGGGACTGTTCCAAGTTCATGTCCCGAGCGGCCTACGATGGCTTTGAGGCTTCGGCTCGGGTAGCAGCAGCCGGCATCGGTGCCCGACCCCAGGCGTGGCTGCATTCATCGGACCTCAAGCCTTGGTTGCAGGACAAGTTGGTCGATGTCCCTTGCTGGGGTGAAAACCTTTTTGGCAAGCCCATGGACGAGAAGGCGGCTGAGCTCGAGACCGAGCACCTGACCAGGACAAGACTGTCCAGAAAGACTTCTGCCCCTTCTCACAAAAAGAAGGGCTCGGGTAAAAAGTCCTTCTACCCGAGAAAGGGGTCTGCCTACAAACCTTTCCTTCAATACCAGGCCTCCCCAGCTCCCCAGCAGGGGCAGCAGGCCAAGGGGCAGGGACATGGGCCCCGTAGGCAGAAAACCCCCAAGCCTCCGGCTCCTGCTCCCACTCAGCAGGGTGGGGGTTTTTGACTCCCAAAGCATAGCCTCTCCGTCTCTGCTGTCCCATCCCTGCACAGGAGGTCGACTAGCCCTGTTTGCCCACAGGTGGCCACCCATTACAGGAGACAATTGGGTCTTAAGCATAGTCCACAAGGGCTATATGCTCCATTTTCAACAGTTGCCTCCTCACTTCCCAGGAGAGCCTCCAAGGCCTCCTCTGCACACAGACCTTCTCCTTCGAGAGCTTCAAGGTCTGCTGCTAGATAAGGCGGTAGAGCCTGTGCCTCCCCACCTACAAGGTCACGGTTTCTACTCCAGGTACTTCCTAGTACCATAGAGGACCGGGGGCCTCAGGCCTGTTCTCGACCTCAGAAATCTCAACAAGTTCTTGGAGAAAGAAAAGTTCAAGATGCTTACTCTTGGAACATTACTGCTCTACCTCCGGCAGGGAGATTGGCTATGCTCCTTGGATCTCAAGGATGCGTACACTCACATCCTCATTCATCCAGACCACAGAAAGTACCTCAGGTTCATTGTGGGAGGAAACCATTATCAGTACAGGGTACTGCCTTTTGGCCTCACCTCCGCCCCCAGAGTCAGTGGTGGCTGCCTACTTGAGGAATCAAGGTATCTTTGTCTTCCCCTACCTGGACGACTGGCTCATCAGGGGTCAGACGTGTCAGGAGGCCAGACAAGCCACCCTCTGAACTATCTCTCTCCTTCAACACCTGGGTTTTGTCATAAACTTCGCAAAGTCCACTTTGCTCCCCTCCCAGAACCTAGAGTTCATAGGGGCAAGGCTAGATTCTCTGCAAGCAAAGGCTTTCTTGCCAGAGGACAGAACACAAAGACTGATAGACCTGGCAAACCAGTTTCTCAGCATGCCACTGGTTTCCGCCAGACTCTGTCTGAGGCTCCTGGGCCACATGGCATCGACAGTGTATGTGACTCCAAATGCCCGACTCCACATGAGGCCTGCCCAGTGGTGCCTCAGAACTCAGTGGACGCAGGCCACAGGCAGTCTCAGAGACAGAGTGCGGGCATCCAAATCATTCCTGAACTCCCTACGGTGGTGGCTGCACCCCCCCAACTTACTACAGGGGGTGCCTTTTCAGATACCGGTGTTCACAGTAGTGTTAACCACGATGCCTCCTTGCAAGGCTGGGGGGCACATTGTCTAGACAAGTGAACCCAGGGCCTGTGGTCTCCATGGGAGGCCACACAACAGATCAACCTACTAGAACTCCGGGCTATTCGATTAGCCCTCAAGACCTTCTCTCGAACCCTGGCTCACCAGTCTGTCTTAGTACAGACAGACAACCAAGTAGCCATGTTCTATGTGAACAAGCAGGGCGGCACTGGGTCCAGGCTCCTGTGTCAGGAGGCACGGGCCCTTTGTTTGCGCTCAGGCACAACATGTTTCTAAAGGGTGTTTATCTCCCTGGCCAGGAAAACTTCCTGGCAGACAGGTTGAGCAGTGTTCTGCAGCCCCACGAATGGCAACTACATCCATTAGTGGTTCAAAAAATTTTCCTGAAATGGGGACTTCCATCCATAGATCTCTTTGCCAGTCCCCTGAACCGGCAGCTGCCCAGGTTCTGCTCCAGGCAACCGCATCCCATGAGGTTGGCGGCGGATGCCTTCCTGATTTCCTGGTCCCAGGGCCTCCTGTATGCGTTTCCTCCCACGCCTCTGGTGGCCTGAACCTTATTCAAGATTCTAAGGGACAAGGCCTCGGTTCTCCTGGTGGTCCCCAGGTGGCCGAGGCAGCCTTGGTTTCACTCCTGCTTCAACTTGCAGTGGACACTCCACTACCCCTGGGGGTGCAACCCGATCTTATTTCTCAGAATCAGGGTTTCCTTCTGCATCCAAACCTCAAATCTCTCAATTTGATGGCTTGGAGGCTGCAAGGGTAGTCTTGGCTCCCTGGGGCCTGCCTCAGGAAGTTGAAGAGGTGGTCTTGGCCTCTAGAAAGCAATCCACCAGGAAAACCTATGCCCTGAGATGGAGAAGGTTCTCTTTGTGGTGACAGCAGTGCCCAGCAGACCCTTTCTCCTGTTCTGTGCCAGTGGTACTTCAGTACCTCCTGCATTTATCCAATCAGGGCCTCAAGTCCAATTCTGTTCGGGTCCACCTCTCAGCTCTGGCAGCTCACCACTCTCTGGTAGACGGACACTCTTTGTCGGTGCACCCCTTGGTGTCCAGGTTCCTCAGAGGTTTGCTCTTGCTCAAGCCTCCTATCTGTCCTCCAGCCCCTGAGTGGGAGTTGAATGTGGTCTTGCAGCAACTGACTCGTCCACCTTTTGAGCCGATGGCTACCTGTCCTCTCCGCTTCCTTTCTTGGAAGACTCTCTTCTTGGTAGCCCTGACCTCGGCCAGGCGAGTGAGTGAACTTCAGGCCTTGGTCTGTGACAGGCCCTACACTCGCTTCTATAGGAACAGGGTAGTCCTTAGGACTCATCCTAAGTTCCTTCCTAAAGTTGTCTCCTCTTTCCACCTCCACCAGGAGGTGGTCCTTCCGACTTTCTTCCCTAGGCATCATGCAAACCAGGCTGAAGCAGTCCTGCATACCCTGGACTGTAGAAGGGCCTTATGCTTCTACCTTGACAGTACACAGGGGCATAGAAGGGCTACTCAGCTCTTCGTGTCTTTCGACCCTAATAATTTGGGGTTACCTGTGTCCAAGCGTACCTTGTCCATCTGGGTAGCTGACTGTATCACCTGGGCTTACAGGGCAGCTGACCTTCCTTTGCAGGGTCGGCTCACGGCCCACCGTGTCAGGGCAATGGCTGCCTCAGTAGCTCATCTCTGCTCTGTACCATTGGCAGACATCTGCAGGGCTGCAACTTGGTCCTCAAGCCAGACTTTTGCAACCCATTACTGCCTGGAAACGGAGTCCCGTAGGGACAGTGCTTTTGGTCAGGCGGTACTCCGGAATCTTTTTGAGGTTTAGGCAACTCCTGCCCTCCTGCCCTCTGGTTGGGCTACCGGTGGGGGTATGTTTCAGTGAAATCTTTTTCTCTGGTGCTGCGGCTAGAGGGAGTTCTTTTTTTCAGCCTGGGTTCCTGGTAGCCCAGAGCTAGGGAGTCACCCATATGTGAGGACTGACTTCCTGCTTGGTCCTGGAGAAAGTGTAGTTACTCACCTGTAACAGGTGTTCTCCAGGAGCAGCAGGAATCAGTCCTCACAACCCTCCCTCCTCCCCTGGGAGTTGCAGTTGTACATAGTTCATTTTTACATTTTATGTGCTGTCTTTTAGCTATGTCATCAGACTGAGCAAGATGGCACCTTTGGGCGGGAAGGGGACCGCGCATGCGTGGTGTATTCCCAAAGGCTTTCTTAGAAAGCTGGGGAATGCTCCGCATGGGGCTCTATCGGCATCGATGTCACCCATATGTGAGGACTGATTCCTGCTGCTCCTGGAGAACACCTGTTACAGGTGAGTAACTACTCTGTCTGCTGTTCTTTGTGATTGACCCTGAGGGCTCATACCCTTCTGACAAACCTTCTGTGGAAGCTGATCCTGTACATAGTTGTGATTATTGTTCTGATGAACCTGGTTATCTTCCCTGAGGTGGTGTGAGTTCTGAGGTTCCTTACAATATACTTTGATATGAATATTACTGAAGGCTCCCTCTAGACATTCTGGCTGATATAGCATGATGATGTCATAAAGAAGCCTCTGGACGTTTCCTCTGTCTCCACATCTGCTGGTAGGGGGACACAACCCACTTACCTGGACAAGGGAGATATGATGCAGATGTTTAAATACTTAAAAATATTTATGAACAAACTAACCTTTTTTCAAAGCAGATGAAGCTGTAAAACTCGAGGGCATAAAATGAAGCTGCAAGGTGGTAATTTTAAAAGCAGCATCAGGAAGTACTTATTCACTGAACGGGAGGTGGATGCCTGGAATGCCCTCCAGATGGAGTTGGTAGGAGCAAAAACAGTGACAGAATTCAAAATGGTATTGTGCAAACACTAGTGGATCCCTATATAGTAGGAGGATGTAATCAAAACAAACTTAAATATCTTTTATTCTCCAGGACCAAGCAGGAAGTCAGTCCTCACATATGGGTGACGTCGGCGCCGACGGAGCCTCCGTGCGGAGCATTTCCCTAGCTTTCAAGGAAAGCCTTTGGGAATGCAGCGCCCAGGAGTGGCATCTTGCTCAGTCTTTCTTTTTCCGTGGAGCCCGACGGACGTGTGTTCGTGTCACCCGGGAAAAGTTGATTTTTTTTTTCTGCGATTTTCACGTTGTCTTATCCGGTTCGATGCCGGTTCCCCTTCCTGTCTGGGCTCGGTACACCGGTATCGAGTCCGGAATTTTGATTTTCGGTTTTTGTCCTTTGTGACTAGCGTTTGCGCTCTTTTTGTGTTTCACTGGCAGCCTGGTCTTTTGACCTTGCAGGGGCCCATTTTCCCCCGATGGCTGCCAGCAGGTTCAAAAAGTGTGATCGGTGCAAGAAACGTTTGTCTCTCACTGACACACATGACTGCTGCCTCCGATGCCTCTGACCTGACCATGATCCGCTGGCCTGTGGCCCGTGCGGCAAAATGTCGTCAAAGGCGCTTCGGAGCTGTCAGCTTCAACGTGAGAGAATTTTCTCTGACTCCGCGTCCGGCCGGGCCCGGACTTCGTCAGAGGCCTCGACATCTTGGGAGTCCGACCCCGAGCGCCGACGGGGTTCCTCTGAAAGGGAGTCTCCCACCGGGAGCACAGAAGGAAGAAAAAGCTTGCGAGGGCGGTGTCGGTGGAGGCTCCTGGTTCCTCGAGGGCCAGGTCGCGTAGCCCTGACTGCCGCCCCTGGCTCCCGGAGTCTGAGAGGCCTTCCAAGCTACCTCATGTGGAGCCGGAGTCCCCGAGTCACGTAAGTGCAGTTGTCCTTGTGGACTCTCCTCCGGGGGAGCCGCCGTCGGAGCCCAAGTCGGGGGCTGCTGAGTCTCCTGAGCTTGGATTCAGGTTGACGGCCTTGGAGAGCAGCTTGGCTGCCTTCATCGAACAGCAGTGGGTGCTGATCGCTGGTCTGACCGGTGCATCTGCCCTGACCACCAGGACCTCGACGTCTAAGTCGATCCCGGAGACCGAGCCGAGTCTCGAGCCGATGAAGTCTCAAGTCGATCCTTGGTCAAGGTCCACCTCGACCTCCCGTGCGGGGCCGAGGCCCACACGGCCGGAGCCGCTCGATTCCTCCTCGGAGGAGTCAGAGTGGGAGACGGAGGATGAGGAGTCCCCGGACACCTTCCGGACCCGGTGCGTCCCTTCGGACTCATAGGAGGCCGAGCCTCGGAGATGGTCCCCCCCAGAGGATACCCGGTTCTCGGACTTCGTGAGGGACATGGCCAAAGCCTTGGCCTTCCCTGCGGACACCGAGGAGGAGCCTCGAGCTGAGGAGCTCGATGCCCTCCAGTATGATTTTCCTCTGAAGGAAGCCTTTACTGTACCGGTTCCTCCGATGCTGGAACAGCTGCTCTTCCGTATGTGGGAGGCACCAGACTCGACGCCAGTTCTTAGCAAACGGGTCGATTCCATTTATCGAGTCCATAAGAGCACTGGGTTCCAAAAGGCACAGCTACCGCACCACTCCATGGTTGTGGCATCGGCCATGCACTGTCTGAAGAGTCAGAACCTGGATGCCCTCAGTATAAAGTGCTTCCAGGGCTCTATGCTATCTTGCCGTGTCCAGACCCTACCATGTACCTACGAGACCTGGCAAAGGAGATTGCCGGGTTCTCAGCTGGCCTCTCCGAGGAACCTTTGCAGAGGTTCAAGGCTTTGTCAACAGGGATTCGAAAGTGCTCGAAGTTTATCTCTCGAGCAGCCTATAATGGCTTTGAGACTTCGGCCCGGGTAGCCACGGCCGGCATCAGTGCACGCAGTCAGGCCTGGCTACAGTCATCAGACCTGCAGCCATGGGTGCAGTACAAGTTAGTCGATGTCCCCTGCCGAGGTGAAAACCTTTTCAGTAAGCCCATGACTGAAAAGGCTGCGGAAATCGAGACTGAGACTCTCACCAGGACAAGGCTGTCCAGGAAGACTTCTGCCCCTTTTCAGAAAAAGAAGGGCTCGGGAAAGAAGCCCTTTTTCCAGAGGAAGGGTACTGCCTACAAATCCTACCCTCAAAACCAGGCCTCTCCAGCTCCCCAACAGGGCCAGCAGGCCAAGGGGCAGGGGCATGGGCCCCGTAGGCAGAAGACCCCCAAGCCGCCACCTCCGGTTCCTGCACAGCAGGGAGCAGGGTTTTGACTCCCACAGCATAGCCTCTTCTCCACAGCTGGCTCCACTCAGCACAGGAGGTCGGCTGACTCTGTATGCTTGCAGGTGGCCAGCCATCACAGGGGATACCTGGGTACTGAGCATAGTCCAGAAGGGCTACTTGCTCCACTTCCACCAGCTACCCCCCTCCTACTATCCAGGGGAGCTTCCAAGACTCCCCTCTACACAGGAACCTCCTCCTTCAGGAGTTGGCAAGTCTTCTAAAGGAACAGGCGGTGGAACCGGTGCCTCACCACATGAAAGGGCAAGGCTTCTACTCCAGGTACTTCTGGTACCAAAAAGGACAGGAGGCCTCCGGCGTATCCTAGACTTGCGAAACTTAAACAAGTTTCTGGAGAGGGAAAAGTTCAAGATGCTTACCCTTGGGATACTGCTGCCCTACCTCCAGCAGGGAGATTGGCTATGCTCCTTAGATCTAAAGGATGCTTATACTCACATCCTCATCCATCCGGACCACAGACAATATCTCAGATTTGTTGTGGGAGGAAACCATTTCCAGTACAGAGTATTTCCCTTTAGCCTAACTTCCGCCCCCAGGGTTTTCACCAAATGCCTGGCGGTGGTGGCGGCCTATCTCCAGGAACAAGCAGGAATAAGTCCTCACATATGGGTACGTCGGTACCGACGGAGCCCGTGCGGGAAAGCTCCCCAGCTTCTTAGAATAGAAGCTTTTGGGACCTCCCACTGCACATGCGCACTGCCTTCCCGCCTTCCTGAACAGCTCTCCTCAGTTTCTCTTTTCCGCGGAGCCAGCAGGTCGTGTTCCTGTCACCGCTGAAGAAATTGTTATTTTATTTGTTTCTTTAGACCGCGTACCTGCCTTCCCCATACCGATACCGGTATCGCCGGTCTTTTCTTTCTTTCTTTAAAAAATTATAATTCTTTTTTCTTATTTTTTAGCTTTTTGGTCACTTCAGAGAGGCCTCTCGGCCTACTCAATTTCTCCTCATGGAGAAGCCAGCCCCTGGATTTAAGAAGTGTACCAAATGTAATGCTGTTATTTCAGTCACAGACACCCATGACTGGTGTCTGAAATGTTTGGGGCCTGACCATTCCATACCGGACTGCCCATCTTGCTCCCACATGTCTAAACGTGGGCTGCAGAACCGGGCCAACAAATTCCATGTGCTGTTTGCTTCAGAGAATACAGCATCACAGTCATCCAGGTCTTCTTCTCCGGATGGATCTCAGGTAACCAAACCTTCTGTGGGCAAGTCCTCAAAGAGCAAATCTCCTTCAAAGCATCGAGAGGCTCTTAGCTTAGAACTTGAGGACCCTGCCCCAGCCAAACAACCCCGGCGGGAAGTCCAACTTCCAAAAACGCCAATTCAGGGGTCTCAGGTTGATATCGATGCTACGGCCTCGACAGATCACCTGTTAGCCTGCTCTGGGGTACCGGGTCACTCCGGTACCGACATCCAGGCAGCTATGGCGTCCATGGGCGATACTGTACAGTCCATGCAGCAGGCCGTCATGGCTTTCATTAAAGCTGCAACGCCATCGGTTCCGCTTTCAGCGGTTCCGGGCCCGATACCGGTATCGTCCGCCATGCCGGTATCGAGGCCGTCCACCTCTAAACGCAAGTCGGTACCGTATGGGCTTTCGCTCCATACCGGTTCCATACCCGATACGCCCGATATCGATACCGATCGGTACGCGTATCGTGCGTTAGAGGAAAGCACCGATTCCTCTGAGGATTTTCACTCCTCTGATGATTCTGCTGAGTTTTCACTCAACTTACCTGAGGAGCCCTCTTCTCCTAAAAGGAGAATGTCCCCTCCAGAGGATTTGTCCTTCCAGGACTTTGTTTTAGATATGGCTACAGCCCTTTCTATTACCACATCCTCTGAAAAGGAACCCAGATCCAAAAAACTGGATATTTTGGGATACTCAAAGGCCCCTAAGGAGGCAGTTACCCTGCCTATCCATGAAATCCTTCAAGAACAACTGATGGATTTCTGGGAAAATCCTTTGACTTTGTCTCCTTATTCCCGTAGGTTGGACACCATGTATAGGGTCCCTCCTTCTCCTGGTTTCCAAAAGACTCAATTGCCCCACCACTCTATTGTGGTGAAGTCTGCAATGAAGAAGATTAGGAGTACCAAAAGGCACTCTTCCACCCCTCCAGGACGGGAATGTAAGACTTTGGACTCTTTTGGTAGGAAAATTTTCCAGGCTAGTATGCTTATAGCCAGGATTAATTCCTACAGTCTCTATATGGGCATGTTCCTAGAGGAACTTGCCAAAAAGGTGCGGCATTTTGCCCCCTTTATCCCTGAGGATAAAAAGCAGGGATTCCTTTCCCTAGTGAAACAACTCTTAGAGGTTTCTAAGTTCTCTAATAGGGCAGCATATGATTCCTTTGAGGGAGCCAGTAGGGCTTCGGGCATTGCTATTGCAGCCCGACGTCTTGCTTGGCTCCAGGCCTCTGATCTGGAACCTTGGGTTCTAGATGGCTTACGGAATCTGCCCTGTACAGGTGAGAACTTATTTGGGGAAGAGTGGCAAATCAAAGCCACCCAGATGGATGCTGAAAATGCCACCTTGGAAAGACTTTCAAAGTCCACTTCAATTCCTACTAAGAAAAAGTCTTTTAAAAGGCCTTACTATAAGAAGGCCAGAGTTGCTTCAAATACTGGCCAGCAGTCTTCTCAACCTCGCTATACTGCTAAGCGTCAGCAATCCAAACAAGCACGAGCTAAGCCTGCAGCAGCTACTGTAGCTCAGCAGGCTCCAACCCCTCAGGGGTTTTGACTTGCTCCTAGGGAACTTGCCACTTCTGGTTCCATCACAACCAGAACCTCTCACCATACCCGGAAGGTTGGTTCACTTTGCTCCCAGATGGGAACAAATCACAACAGAACAATGGACCCTCTCTATCATTCGAGAGGGTTACAAACTTCATTTCTCCAGCCTTCCTCCCCATCATATGGTGAGACCATTCAATTCTCCCCCATCTCTCCTAACCCTGTTGGGTCAAGAGGTTTCCTCTCTTCTTGCCCAAGGGGCCATAGAAGAGGTTCCTCTTCCTCAACAAGGGTCCGGTTTCTACTCCCCTTATTTTCTCATTCCAAAGAAGACAGGGGGATTCAGACCAATCCTAGATCTGAGAGAATTGAACAAATTTCTCTTCAAGGAGAAATTCAAAATGCTGTCTCTCGGCATTCTCCTTCCTTACCTCCAGGGTCAGGACTGGCTTTGTTCTCTAGACCTACAGGATGCGTATACACATATACTCATCCATCCATCCCACAGAAAGTATCTTCGCTTTCTGTTTCAGGGAAAACATTTCCAATACAGAGTACTCCCCTTCGGTCTAGCCTCTGCTCCAAGAGTATTCACAAAATGCATGGCAGTCGTAGCCGCATTTCTAAGAGGCATGGGAATCTTTGTCTTCCCATATCTGGACGACTGGCTCATCCGAGCTCCAACTCAGTCACAGGCCCAGATTTCCCTGGACCACACAAGGAGCCTTTTGCAGTATCTGGGACTGGTAGTAAACCTTCCCAAGTCCCAACTCATCCCTACTCAATCTCTAGAATTCATAGGGGCCCAGTTGGACACCATCACTGCAAGGGCCTACCTTCCACATGTTCGAGGCCAGCGCCTCCTGAGTTTGGCCTCCCAAGCTCAGTCCAGCACTCACTTGACAGCCAGGGAAATGCTACGCCTACTGGGTCATATGGCCTCCACAGTGCATGTGGTGCCCTATGCTCGTCTTCATATAAGAGCAGCTCAATGGACCCTGGCCACTCAGTGGACTCAGGCGTCAGGAGCGCTCTCAGACCAAATACAAACCTCCGATCGTCTGTTTTGGTCCCTCCACTGGTGGACTTCCACCAAGAATCTGTTGTTGGGGGCTCCATTTCAACCATTGCTACCCCAAGCAACCCTCACAACAGATGCCTCCCAAACAGGGTGGGGAGCCCATCTGCAAACTCTCTCCACTCAGGGCACTTGGTCTCTACAGGA
This sequence comes from Ichthyophis bannanicus, assembly GCA_033557465.1. NCBI lineage: Eukaryota > Metazoa > Chordata > Amphibia > Gymnophiona > Ichthyophiidae > Ichthyophis > Ichthyophis bannanicus. The sequence goes on along the minus strand of CM066036.1, from coordinate 603,255,286 downwards.
GACCACCCTTCATATCAATCTTCTGGAACTGCGAGCAATTTACCTTGCCCTCAAGGTCTTCCACTCCCTCCTAGCCAACCTCACTGTCCTAGTTCAGACGGACAATCAGGTGGCCATGTTTTACATAAACAAACAAGGAGGGACGGGCTCTCTGTCGCTTTGCAACGAAGCTCTAAGACTATGGGCCTTCGCCAGAGAGCATCAGATTCACCTGCTAGCAGTGTATCTCCCAGGAGTTCAAAACTCTCGGGCAGACAGGCTCAGTCGAGTTCTGCTGCCACACGAATGGTCCCTACATTTGGACCAAATAAACCGAATCTTTCAGGAATGGGGGACCCCGGACATAGACCTCTTTGCAAGTCCGTGGAATGCCAAACTTCCCCGGTTCTGTTCCAGAACTCCGTGTCAGGGAGCTCAGGCTACGGACGCCTTTCTCCTGAATTGGAATCAGGCATTCCTATATGCCTTTCCACCCATTCCTTTGATTCCCAAGACTCTGTTCAAACTCCAGAGGGATCATGGAACTATGATCCTCATAGCTCCACGCTGGCCACGCCAAGTGTGGTTCCCTCTACTTCTACAGCTCTCCCAGGGATCCTACTTGGATCTGGGAGCTGCGCCAGACCTCCTGTCTCAGGAGGAGGGGACTTTGTGGCACCCAAACCCCAAATCCCTTCACCTCAGTGCTTGGTTACTGAAGGCTTAAGCCTTCAAGACTTTCATCTTTCCCAACCAGTGAAAGATATCCTTTCTGCCTCTAGGAAACCCTCTACCAGGCGTTCCTATGCTTTCAAATGGAAACGTTTTTCCATTTGGTGTGCTCAGCAGGGTCTTGACCCTCTGGCACTTCCTTTGAATTCTCTTCTTGATTATCTCCTGCATCTATCCAATGCAGGCCTCAAGACGAATTCGGTAAGAGTCCATTTAAGTGCTATTGCAGCATCCTTGAAACATATAAATGGACAACCTATCTCCTCTCATCCTCTTGTTGCAAGATTCATGAGAGGCCTGACTCTCACTAAACCTCCCATCTGACCACCCCCGGTCGCATGGGATTTGAATCTAGTGCTCGGTCAACTTATGAAGCCACCTTTTGAGCCAATGTTTTCCACCTCCTTGAAATTTCTTTCCTGGAAGGTCATCTTCCTCATTGCAGTCACTTCGGCTCGCCGCATCAGTGAGCTGCAGGCTTTAGTGGCTAATCCACCTTACACAAGATTTCATCATGATAAGGTGGTCCTTAGGACGAATCCCCACTTTATGCCTAAAGTGGTCTCGCCTTTTCATCTTAATCAAGAGGTATATCTACCTGTCTTTTTTCCGGCTCCTCATGCATCCAATGCAGAGAGGAACCTTCATACTCTGGATTGTAAAAGAGCTCTCGCTTTTTACCTTAATAGGACTCAGCCACATCGAAAGTCTTCTCAACTTTTTGTGGCCTTTGATCCTTCCCATTTGGGACTTCCAGTCTCCAAGCGTACACTTTCCAATTGGATTGCTCAGTGTATTTCTTTTGCTTACCAGAGCAAAAACATTTCTCTGGAAGGCCATGTCACTGCTCACAATGTGAGGGCCATGGCAACTTCTATGGCTCATCTGCACTCTGTTTCCATAGATCAGATCTGTCGAGCCGCTACCTGGGCCTCGGTTCATACCTTCACAGCCCATTACTGTTTGGACAAGGACTCCCGCCGGGATGCCTTGTTTGGCCAGGCTGTCCTCAAGCACCTGTTCCATTCCTAAACAACTCCTGCCCACCTTCCCAGAATGGATGCCTGAGATCCATACGAAGATGGCGAACCTTTACAGGGGATCCCATGCATCTAAGCTAGGGAGTCCCCATATGTGAGGACTTATTCCTGCTTGTTCCTGGAGATAGCACAGTTACTTACCTGTAACAGGTGATCTCTGGGAACAGCAGGAATTAGTCCTCACAACCCACCCACCTCCCCTAGGAGTTGTATCTTTTATCTATCTATCTTCCTGTCCTCTCTCTGTTGACTCAGCTATAAACTCGAAACTGAGGAGAGCTGTTCAGGAAGGCGGGAAGGCAGTGCGCATGTGCAGTGGGAGGTCCCAAAAGCTTCTATTCTAAGAAGCTGGGGAGCTTTCCCGCACGGGCTCCGTCGGTACCGACGTACCCATATGTGAGGACTAATTCCTGCTGTTCCCAGAGATCACCTGTTACAGGTAAGTAACTGTGCTTTCTCAGGAATCGGGGAATTTTCATCTTCCCATACCTGGACGACTGGATCATCAGGGGCCAGTCTCTCCAGGAGGCCAGACAAGCCACTCTTCGCACTGTCTCTCTTCTTCAGCATCTGGGCTTTGTCATAAACTACGCAAAGTCCACTTTGCTCACCTCACAAAACCTAGAGTTTATAGGGGCAAAATTAGACACCCTTCAGGCAAAAGCTTACTTGCCCGAGGATAGGGCCCACAGACTGAGGGACTTGGCCAACCAGTTCCAAAGCAATTCTCAGATCTCCGCCAGGCACTTCCTGCGGCTCCTGGGCCACATGGCATCCACGGTACATGTGACTCCGAATGCCCATCTGCACATGCGGGCTGCTCAGTGGTGCCTCAGAGCTCAGTGGGCGCAGGCCACAGGCGACCTCCGAGACAGAGTAAAGGTGTCCAAACCACTTTTGGACTCCTTGCAGTGGTGGCTACATCTCCCAAACCTTCTCAGAGGGGTACCTTCTCAGGCCCCAGCACACACAAAGGTGCTGATGACCGATGCTTCCTTAAAGGGCTGGGGTGCACATTGCCAGGGCACGTGCACTCAAGGCCTCTGGTCTCCTCGGGAGGCCACACAGCACATCAATCTGTTGGAGCTGCGAGCAATCCGCTTGGCTCTCCAGACTTTTTCTCATGCCCTCTCTCACCAGTCTGTCTTAGTTCAGACAGACAATCAGGTAGCAATGTTCTATGTGAATAAGCAAGGGGGCACAGGGTCCTGACTCCTATGTCAGGAGGCGCAGGCCCTTTGCACCTTTGCAGTCAAATATGGCATGTTTCTCAAAGTAGTTTATCTATCTGGTCAGGAGAACCTCTTGGTAGACAAACTAAGCAGGATTCTCCAGCCTCACGAATGGCAGTTGAATCCACTGGTGGTCCAGCAGATCTTTCTATGATGGGGAATTCCATCAGTCGATCTCTTTGCAAGTCCACTGAACCGTCAGCTGCCCAGGTTTTGCTCCAGACAGCTGCATCCCCTGAGAATGGCAGCAGATGCGTTTCTGATCTCTTGGTCTACGGGCCTCCTGTATGCGTTTCCTCCCACGCCCCTGGTGGCCCGAACTCTGTTCAAGATTCTATGGGACAAGGCCTCGGTGATTCTGGTAGCCCTCAGATGGCCGAGGCAACCGTGGTTTCCACTTCTGCAGTTGGCGGTGGAAACTCCATTCCCTCTGTGGTTGCAATCCGATCTCCTGTCTCAGGATCAGGGTTCCCTTCTGCACCCCAATCTCAGATCCCTCAATCTGATGGCCTGGCTGCTGAAAGGATAGCGCTGGCTCCCTTACTTCTGCCTAGGGAAGTTGAGGAGGTGGTCATGGCCTCCAGTAGGCAGTCCACCAGAAAGTCCTATGCACTCAAGTGGCGTAGGTTCTCAATATGGTGTGCTCAGCGCAATGAAGATCCTTTCTCCTGCCTTGTGCCAGTAGTACTACAATACCTACTTCACCTGTCAGACCTAGGTCTTAAGTCCAACTCTGTTCGGGTCCACCTCTGTGCTCTATCAGCAGATCACTCATCGGTGGAGGGTCAGTCTCTGTCGGTTCACCCCTTGGTGTCCCGCTTCCTCAGAGGCCTGCTTCTGCTCAAGCCTCCAATTCGTCCACCGGCCACTGTGGGATTTGAACATGGTCTTGCAGCAACTTACTCGCTCACCGTTTGAGCCGATGGCTACTTGCCATTTACGCTTCCTTTCTTGGAAGGCGCTCTTCCTGGTAGCTCTTACCTCGGCCAGACGTGTGAGTGAACTACAAGCTCTGGTTTCTGATAGACCGTACACACGGTTTTATAGGAACAGGGTGGTCCTACGGACCCAAGTTCCTTCCAAAAGTTGTCTCCTCCTTCCACCTCAACCAGGAGGTGGTTCTTCCGACATTCTTTCCCAGGCCACATACCAGCCGGGCTGAAACAGTCTTGCATACCTTGGACTGTAAGAGAACGTACGCGGGGGCACCGAAGGGCTACTCAACTCTTCATCTCCTTTGATCCTAATAAATTGGGGTTGCCTGTCTCCAAGCGTACCTTGTCCACTTGGGTGGCAGATTGTATCGCCTGGGCGTACAAGGCAGCCGGCCTCTCCTTGCAGGGTCGAGTCACGGCCCACCGTGTCAGGGTGAAAGCCGCGTCAGTAGCTCATCTCCGCTCTGTTCCGTTGGTAGACATCTGCCGGGCCGCTACTTGGTCTTCAAGCCAGACTTTTGCGGCCCACTACTGCCTCGAGAGAGAGTCCCAAAGGGACATTGCTTTCGGACAGGCGGTACTCCGTAATCTCTTTGAGGTTTAAGCAACTCCTACCCTCCGGCCCTTGTGTTGGGCTACTGTACAGGGTCGTTCTCAGAGGATATTCTTATCATGGATGCTGAGGCTCTGTAGAGGGAGCCATTTTTCAGCTTTAGGTTTCCGGTAGCCTAGAGCTGGGGAGTCCCATATGTGAGGACTGACTTCCTGCTTGTTCCTGGAGAAAGAGTAGTTACTCACCTGTAACAGCTGTTCTCCAGGAGCAGCAGGAATCGGTCCTCACGACCCTCCCTCCTCTCCTGGAGTTGCAGTCATATACTTCATTTTGTTTTTTTGCTGTCTTTTAGCTATGTCATCAGACTGAGCAAGATGGCACCCTTGGGCGGGAAGGGGACCGCGCATGCGCTCTGCATTCCCAAAGGCTTTGAAATCGGGGGCTTTCCCCTTGAAATTTGGGGAAATGCTCCGCACGGGGGCTCCATCGGCGCCGACATCAGCCATATGTGAGGACTGATTCCTGCTGCTCCTGGAGAACACCTGTTACAGGTGAGTAACTACTCTTACTTCAGCAAATAGAGGATGTGTGTATGTGGCCTCACAGAGTGGTAAGTACAACCCTAAACAAAGGCAGAGAGAGGAGGTGACCTGCATGGAGTGGTGGGTACAAGCACTCTAGACACCTTACTGGGCAGACTAGATGGATCATACTGTTTTTTATCTGCCATCCTATACTGTGTTACTATTACTTTTTATTTAAGATCAAGTACTTTTTGATATCCTTTTGTGATTTATAATTTTTGTGGTGGTTTTTAGAGCCTTTTATGGGTATAATTACAGTAGACAATGGGCTCCATTTGGCACCTTTTATAATAATGAAGATGTATTTTGTTATTAAAATCTGAAAAATAGATTTTTAATATATTCATTTTAAGCCAATTTTACTTTTTAGACACAATGTTCCTAATTTTACTTGAGCTATGGATCTCCAGGAACAAGCAGGAATGTAGTCTGCACATATGGGTATCGTCGGTTCCGACGGAGCCTGCGTGGGAACGCTCCCCAGCGTCCAATAGGAAAGCTTTTGGGAGCACTCCACAGCGCCTGTGTGCTGCTTTCCTGCCTTTCCAACTGTCCCTCTCCAGTTCTTCATTTTCCGCAGAGCTGACAGGTCACATACCCTGTCACCGCAGAAAACATTTGTCTTTAATGTTTGTTTTTGTGGTCGCGTCTGCCTTCCTTCGACGCCATACCGGTACCGCCGGTTCTTTCTTCTGTCTTTAAAAAAATAAATAAATAAAATTATAGTTTCTGGGGTGTTTTACTTTAGAAACCTTTTTCCTTCGTGCTAGGCGCCATTTTGGGCACTAGGCCCAATTTTTTCCTTAAAAATGAAAAAACCTACTTCAGGTTTTAAGAAATGTTCTAAATGTGGCGGTACTATTTTGGCACCAACACCCACGATTGGTGTCTCAAATGTTTAGGTCCTGACCACTCTATTTCAGAGTGCCACTCCTGTGGAATGATATCAAAAATAGGCCGGCAGAACCGAGCTGCTAAACTTAGCACCCTTTTTCACTCAGACGTGGCATCTGTTGCATCGACGTCCTCCAGGGCCTCATCTTCCTCCCATGGATCTCAGGTAACTAAACATAAATCTAGCCGGTCCTCAAAGGATAGATCTCCTTCTAAGTATCGAGATGCCCCTGGCGTTGCCCTTGAGGAATTTTCACCGGGAAAACTGCCCCGGCGGGAGGATTCGGCTTCCAAAGCACTAACGGGGCTCCAGAATGTTCTCGAGGCCTCAACCTTGGCAGAACTACTGGCGCCATGCTCTGGGGTTCTGGCCGCTTCTAACGGTACCGACACCCAAGCATCATCAGCATTGATAGACCAGAGATTCCTTGCTATCGAACGCAGTCTAGCGGCTCTTCTCACGGCTTCGGTACCGTTGAAACCGCTTCAGACACCTCAGCCATACTGGTACCGACACTGGTACCAGAACCAGTACCGACTGCATTAGCATCGGCGGGTATGCCACCCATACAGAGTCATGCCTATGTCTCCGGCATCGACAGATCGGTACCGGAACAACCCGATACCGACTTCGATCGATACCAGTACCGTGCTTTGCACGATCACCGGGATCGGAGGTATTTTGAATCCTCTGATGAGTCTGAAGACTCAGAAAGCTCTGCCGATACAAGAGTACTTCTCCACGAGGATTCCTCTTCTCCTCAGCGCAGAATGTCTCTGCCAGAGGATATGTTCTTTCAGGACTTTATCCGTGATGTGGCCCGAGGCCTTTCCATCACAGTAGCTCCTCAAAAAGAGCCTAGGGCAAAGGAATTGGAAATTCTCCAATACCCTAAGGCTCCCAAAGAGGCAGCTACTCTGCCTATTCATGAGATTTACATGATCTTATGCTAAGGATGTGGGGAAACACCTTTAACCACATCTCCTCATTCTCGAAGACTCGATACCATGTATCGAGTTCCACCTTGTCCTGGATTTCAAAAAACTCAATTACCACACCATTCAGTGGTGGTGGAATCAGCCATGAGAAGGATGAAAAGTGCAAAGAGACATGCATCCAATCCTCCAGGTCGTGAATGTAGGACTGTCGATGCCTTTGGGCATCGATGCTTCCAAGCTTCCATGCTCTCAGCTAGGATCAGTTCCTATATCTTGTATATGGGAATGTTCCTTAAAGAGGTCACAGGAGACTTGGAGCTTATGAGCCCCCTCCTTCCTGATGACAAAAGGCAAGACTATCTTACTCTAGTCAAACATGCTCAGGATGTTTCCAAGTTTGTAAATCGTGCAGCCTTTGACTGTTTTGAGTGCATAACCAGAACCTCTGCTATTGCCATTGGTGCATCTGACTTGGAAATTTGGGTACAGGATAAATTATGAAACATTCCTTGCACAGGAGAAAATCTCTTTGGCAAGAATTGGCAGGAGAAGGCTAATGAGATTAGATGCTGACAATATCACCTTGGATAGATTGTCCAAATCTACAGCCGATCCTGTAAGAAAAAAATCCTCTAAGAAAGTATTTTTCAATGAGAAAAATAAGTTTTATCCTTCCTATACTAAACAGGGACACTGTCCAGGTCAGACTGCCCAAAAGGGACAACAGCAACAACCTAGACAACAAAAGAAGCCAAAAGCTGCCAAACCTCAGCCACCTCAGCAGGCTCAGCCTCCTCAGGGGCTTTGCTTCCTCTCTAGAGAACTTTGCTTCCTGCCGCTGAACGGTCCAGAACCTTCGACCATCCCAGGCACGTTATGTCATTTTGCCCACAGATGGTACCAAATAACAGCAGAAAATTGGACTCTGTCCATTGTACGAGAGGTGTACAAGCTTCATTTTCATAGCATGCCCCCTCCTACAATTGTAAGGCAGTTCAATTCTCAGACCTCTCTCGACAGTCCTTTAGGTCAAGAAGTCACAATGCTCCTTGCCCAAGGAACAATAGAGGAAGTACCCATTCCTCATCAGGGTACAGGGTTCTACTCCCCCTATTTCCTTATTCCAAAGAAAACAGGGGGACACAGACCCATTTTAGACCGCAGAGAATTGAACAAATATTTGTTACGAGAGACGTTCAAAATGGTCTCTCTAGGAACTCTGCTGCCATACCTTCAAAGTCAGGATTGGCTTTGTTCTCTAGATCTCAAGGATGCATATACTCATATTCTCATCCATCCAAATCATAGGAGATTCCACCGATTCCTGTTTCAAGGAAAGCACTACCAATACAAGGTTCTTCCCTTTGGCCTGACTACTGCGCCAAGAGTGTTCACAAAATGCATGGCTGTGGTAGCAGCATTTCTCCGCACTCTGGGATATTCGTCTTCCCTTACTTAGACGACTGTCTCATTCGAGCCCCTACAGTGCCAGAAGCCAGCTCTGCTCTGTTTCGCACAATACGAATTCTTCAGTATTTGGGACTGGTCATAAACCTCCCAAAATCCAATCTTGCTCCCACTCAATCCCTAGAGTTCATAGGAGCTCATCTGGATACCAGACAGACAAGGGCTTTCCTTTCGCAGCCCCGCTGTCTTCGCATAGTACAACTAGCTTCCCAAGCAGTGCTCAAACTTTGTCTCACTGCTCGGGAAATGCTACAATTGCTAGGCCACATGGCATCCACCGTGCATGTGGTTTCTTATGCTCGCCTCCATATGCTTGCAGCCCAGTGGACTTTATCCACTCAGTGGACACAGGCCTCAGGCTGCTTGTCGGACAAAATAAACTGAAATCGTCTTATTTCATCCCTCCAATGGTGGCAATCACCCAGAAACCTTCTGATGGGGTCTCCTTTCCAGCAACCCCTATCCCAAGCCACCCTAACAACAGATGCATCATAGGCGGGATGGGGAGCCCATCTGCATGATCTCTCTACCCAGGATCTCCAGGAACAAGCAGGAATGTAGTCATCACATATGGGTATCATCGGTACCGACGGAGCCTGCACGGGAACGCTCCCCAGCGTCCAATTAGAAAGCTTTTGGGAGCATTCCACAGCGCCTGCGTGCTGCCTTCCCACCTTTCCCAACTGCCTCTCTCCAGTTCTTCTTTTTCCGCGGAGCCAGCAGGTCGCTGTTCCTGTCACCGCAGAAGAATTCCTTTTTATTTATTTCTTTTTTGTGGTCGCGTCTGCCTTCCTCAACGCTTTACCGGTACCGCCGTTTTTTTTCTTATTATTTCTGTCTTTAAAAAATATATTCTACTTTTTTTCTTTTTTCTTCAGGTGCATGTGCCTTTTTGGGCCTTAGGCCCAAAAACTTTTCCTTACAATGGAGAAACCTGCCTCAGGTTTCAAAACGTGCACCAAGTGTGGCGGTACCATTTCCGTCACCAACACCCATGAATGATGTCTAAAATGTTTAGGTCCTGACCACTCCATCACGGATTGTATGTCCTGCGCCATGATGTCTAAAAGAGGTCGGCAAGAAACCGAGCTGCTAAGCTCAGTATCCCGTTTCCCTCTGATGCAGCTTCGGTGGCATCAACGTCTTCCAGGGCTGCTTCTTCCTCCCGTGGATCTCAGTTAACTAAACATAAGTCCAGCCGGTCCTCAAAGGGTAGATCTCCTTCTAAGCATCGAGATGCCTCTGGCGTTGCCCTTGAGGATTCTGCACTGGCAAAATTGCCCCGGCGGGAGGCTTCTGCTTCCAAAGCATTATCGGGGCTCCAGGATGTTCTTGAGGCCTCGACCTCGGCAGAACTACTGGTGCCATGCTCTGGGGTACCGGCGGTCTCCTCCGGTACTGACATCCAGGCATTGGCAGCGTCGATAGACCAGAGAGTCCTGGCTATTGAGCGCAGTCTGGCGGCTCTCCTTGCAGCATCGACGCCCTCGGAACCGCGACAGACAATTTGACTGGCACCGGCACCGGCCCCGGCATCGGTATCGGTACCGATAGCATCGATATCAGCATCGGTGTCTGCTTTGCTGGTACCCAGTCATCCGATGCCCTCCAGTACCGATACCCTGGTACCGGTTACTCCCGGTACCGACTTCGGTCGGTACGGGTATCAGGCTCTTCAAGAGCATCCGGACAGACGGTACTTTGAGTCCTCAGAAGAATCTGAGGATTCTGACAGTTCTGTCAATGCAGGAATGCTTCTCCCAGAGGAGCCCTCCTCCCCTAAGCGCAGTATGTCTCCTCCAGAGGATATTTCCTTCCAGGATTTTATCAGGGAGGTGGCTCGGGGCCTGTCCATTACTGTGGCCCCTGAAACAGAGCCAAGGGCCAAGGAGTTGGAAATTTTACAATATCCCAAAACTCCTAAGGAAGCAGCTACCTTGCCCATTCATGAGATTTTATATGATCTCATGTTAAGGATGTGGGAGACACCTCTTACCACCTCTCCTCATTCTTGCAGACTGGATACTATGTATCGAGTCCCTCCTTGTCCTGGTTTCCAAAAGACTCAGCTTCCTCACCACTCTATTGTAGTGGAATCAGCTATGAGAAGGATCAAGAGTGCAAAGAGGCATGCTTCTAATCCTGCAGGACGTGAGTGCAGAATCCTGGATGCTTTTGGACGTCGGGTCTTCCATGCTTTCTGCCAGGATTAGTTCCTATAGTCTCTACATGGGAATGTTCCTAAAGGAGGTCACACATGATTTAGAAGCTTTAAGTCCTATTCTTCCTGAGGATAGAAGACAGGATTTTCTCACTTTGGTCAAACATGCCCAAGATGTTTCTAAATTTGCCAACCGTGCAGCCTTTGACTGCTTTGAGTGCATAAGCAGAACCTCGGCTATTGCCATAGGTGCACGTAGAATTGCTTGGCTCCAGGCATCTGATCTAGAGCTCTGGGTACAAGACAAATTGGGAAATATCCCTTGTACTGGTGAGAACCTGTTTGGTAAAGATTGGCAGGAAAAGGCTAATGAGATGGATGCTGACAACTCCACTTTGGATAGGTTATCCAAGTCCACAGCTGATCCTGCTAGAAAGAAATTGTTCAAGAAACCATTCTTTTCTAAAAAGAGAAAATATTATCCTGCTTATGTTCAGCAGGGACGTTCGGCAGGTCAGCTTGCCAGGAAAGGTCAGCAACCACCCAAACAGAAGAAAGCAAAGACTGCTAAGCCTCAGCCGGGCCAGCAGTCTCAGCCTCCACAGGGCCTTTGACTTTCAGCTAGAGAACTTAGCCTTCCTGGCTCTCGTGGGACCAGAGCCTTCCACCATTCCAGGAAGGTTATGTCATTTTGCCCCCAGATGGGGGCAGATAACAGCAGAGCATTGGGCACTCTCCATCATAAAAGAGGGGTACAAGCTTCATTTTTCAAGCATGCCCCCTCACACAATAGTAAAGCAGTTCAATTCTCCGACCTCTCTCATCAACCAGTTAGGTCAGGAGGTCGCTATCCTTCTTGCCCAAGGGGCAATAGAAGAAGTACCCATTCATCAGCAGGGTACAGGGTTCTATTCCCCTTATTTCCTTATCCCAAAGAAAACAGGGGGTTACAGACCTATCTTAGACCTCAGAGAATTGAACAAATTCCTTGTCAAGGAGAAATTCAAGATGATTTCTCTCGGATCTCTGCTGCCATACTTTCAGAGTCAGGATTGGCTTTGTTCTCTAGATCTCAAGGATGCGTACACCCATGTCCTCATCCATCCAACCCACAGAAGGTTCTTTCAGTTCTTTTTTCAAGGAAAGCACTACCAATACAGGGTGCTTCCTTTTGGCCTGGCCTCAGCACCAAGGATGTTCACAAAATGCATGGCTGTAGTAGCAGCATTTCTCCGCACTCTAGGGATATTCATCTTCCCCTGCTTAGATGACTGGCTCATTCGAGCCCCAACAGAGTCAGAGGCCAGGACTTCTCTATCCTGCACAATGCGTATCCTTCAGTATTTAGGGCTGGTAATAAACATCCCAAAATCCAGTCTAACTCCCACTCAGTCTTTAGAGTTCATAGGAGCTTTGCTGGATACCAGAAAGGCAAGGGCCTATCTCCTCCAGGCCCGTTGCCTTCGCATGGTGCAGTTAGCTTCTCAAGCAGTGCTAAAGCCTCATCTCACTGCTCGAGAAATGTTACAACTACTAGGCCACATGGCATCTACTGTGCATGTGGTTCCCTATGCTCGCCTCCATATGAGGGCAGCTCAGTGGACTTTATCCACCCAATGGACCCAGGCATCAGGATGCCTGTCAGACAAAATAGCAAACACAAGTCGCCTTATTTTGTCCCTCCAATGGTGGAAGTCCACTCAAAACCTGTTGCTGGGGTCCCCTTTTCAACAACCCTTACCCCAAGCAACTCTCACAACAGATGCTTCTCCCATGGGTTGGGGAGCTCATCTGCAAGACCTCTCCACCCAAGGCACCTGGTCTCCACAGGAGAGTCATCTACATATCAATCTCTTGGAGCTCAGAGCAATCTTCCTTGTTCTGCAAGTGTTCCACGCCCTGCTCAGCTGCAGGACAGTCCTCATTCATACGGACAATCAAGTAGCCATGTTCTATGTGAGCAAGCAGGGGGGAACAGGCTCTCTGTCGCTTTGCAACGAAGCTTTGCGACTATGGGCCCTCGCCAGAGAGCATCAGATTAATCTCCTGGCAGTGTATCTTCCAGGCATAAAAAACTCTTGGGCAGACAGACTCAGTCGAGTTCTTCTTCCACACGAATGGTCTCTGCATGCAGACCAGGTAACCAAGATTTTTCAAATTTGGGGAACCCCGGACATAGACCTCTTTGCAAGTCCGTGGAATGCCAAACTTCCCCGGTTCTGTTCCAGAATTCCGGCTCAGAAGGCTCAGGCCAGGGATGCTTTCCTCCTTCATTGGGGTCAAGACTTCCTGTATGCCTTTCCACCCATTCCCCTGATTCTCAAAACCCTGTTCAAGCTTCAGAGAGACAGAGGCCATATGATTCTCATAGCTCCACATTGGCCACGGCAAGTGTGGTACCCTCTGCTTCTACATCTCTCTCAAGCATAAGAACATAAGAACATAAGATATGCCATACTGGGTCAGACCAAGGTCCATCAAGCCCAGTATTCTGTTTCCAACAGTGGCCAATCTAGGTCATATGTACCTAGCAGTTTCCCCAAGGGACACAGGTTCCACAATGCTTGTATTGGTTCAAGCATTGATATCCTGGGTCCCTTCTTAATAATGGCTTATGGACCTTTCCTCCAGGAACTTGTCCAAACCTTTTTTAAACCCAGCTACACTAACAGCCTTTACTACATCCTCCGGTAACAAATTCCAGAGTTTGATTACACGTTGAGTGAAAAGATATTTTCTTTTATTAGTCTTAAATAGTTTACCCTGTAGCTTCATTGCATGTCCCCTAGTCTTTCTATATTCTGATAAGGTAAACAATCGATCTACGTTTACCCGTTCCACTCCGCTCATTAATTTATAGACTTCTATCATATCTCCCCTCAGCCGTCTCTTTTCCAGGTTAAAGAGCCCTAACCTTTTTAGCCTTTCTTCATAGGAGTATCCTTCCATCCCCTTTACCATTTTGATGGCTCTTCTCTGAACCTTTTCTAATAACTCTATATCCTTTTTAAGATACGGCGACCAGAATTGCACACAATATTCAAGGTGCGGTCTCACCATGGAACGATATAGAGGCATTATAATATCCTTTGTTTTATTTTCCATTCCTTTCCTTATCATACCTAGCATTCTATTTGCTCTCTTGGCCGCCGCTGCACACTGGGCCGAGGGTTTTAACATGGTATCCACAATGACGCCTAAATCATTTTCCTGGGTGGTGGTTCCTAATGTGGAACCTTGCATCGTGTAACCATAGTTTGGGTTGTTCTTCCCTAGGTGCATAACCTTGCACTTGTCCACATTAAATTTCATCTGCTCCAGATGTTATGGTCCAGAGTTAGGGTCTGCTCCAGATCTCCTATCTCAGGAGGACGGAATGTTATGGCATCCCAATCCCCAGTCTCTGCATCTCAGGGCTTGGTTGCTGAAGGCCTAGATCTCCAAGATCTTAATCTTCCTCAGCAAGTAAATGATATTCTTTTTGCTTCCAGGAAACCTTCCACAAGACGCTCTTATGCTTTTAAGTGGAAAAGGTTAACCATATGGTGTTCGCAGAAGGGTCTTAACCCCCTTGCGATATCTCTGGAATCAGTGCTGGAGTATCTCCTTCATTTATCCAATGCAGGACTTGAGACTAACTCAGTAAGAGTCCATTTGCGTGCTATTGCAGCTTCCTTTAAGCCTCTAAATGGACATCCTATTTCCTCTCATCCTCTTATAGCAAGATTTATGAGAGGCCTTCTTCTAACTAAGCCTCCCATTAGGCCACCACCGGTGGCATGGGACTTAAACCTGGTTCTTGGGCAGCTCATGAAGCCACCCTTTGAACCTTTAACTACTACCTTCTTGAAATTCCTCCACGCAGTTTAAGTTTAGTGTTGTTGCCGTTGTCACAGAAATGTGATCCTTCACCGCCAACACCATCCCATTCTGCTGCTGCCCAGATGGGTTTTCATGGCTAGATACAGAAGTAGTTTGCCAGGCCTTTTCTCAGCGCAGTTTAAGTTTAGTGTTGTTGCTGTTGTCACAGAAATGTGATCCTCCACCACAACACTGTTTCATTCTGCTGCTGCCCAGATGGGTGGTTTGTCTTGGTCTGGCACCTCAGCTGAGACTTGTCCATCTTGGGAAACCCTGCCAGTAGATAAACTATCGATAGCTTAGCTCTCAGCATCACTGATGCACACAAGCCCTTGCAGCACGACAAGCTGCAAACCAAGTGATGGGTATATATATTTATTCTTTGTTTAATTGTGTTTTTTATTATGTTTATACCCCCCCTGACGCAGGTGGGTACCGAAACATGGCCATATAGGGTGGCAGTAGTCTTTTTTTTTTTTTTTTTTTAATGTTTGGTGGGTGTGTGTGAGAGAGAGAGCGAGATCATGACCCGCTTCTGCTCTTGAGAACCTTCATAACTGTAACAGTCATCTTCCCCAAAAAACTTTCTAATAGGGTTGCGCTACACAAACTTAATCCAGCAAAATTAGGGCAACCCTTGGCTACAGGATTCCTCACCTGTGCAGCTGTTTTGATTCTGTTTGCCAATGGAGAAAGCAAAGCTACTTATGTGTAACCGATACTCCATAGGCAGCAGGATTAATCAGACATACATACCTGCTCCCTTCCCATAGAGTTGAATCTTAAACTCTGCAAAGGTTTAATGAGACTTTTGAGGTGGTGGCTGTGTGGGACCTCCCATGTATGCTCAGAAAAACTTTTTGAGCTCTCAGAAAGCTAGCTGTATAGCTGTGTAATTAATTTGCTGTCTATTTTGCTTTATGTTGAGGACTGGCTGTTTACTGTTTGTTTTTTTTTAAATAGCAGTGCCAAATTGAAAAAGTCATAAAAAACAAGTTAATAATAATCATGAATAAAATCATGTGCCATCTTCTGTTTCCATGCACTTTTTGATGGAGACAGTTAACTATTTTGAAAGTACATTTTAAATGTGTAATTCTGCACAGTCGCACTAAATAATTCTAGAGCTAATAAAGACCAATGAAGATGAACATTTCAGTTACATCAGAGAAGACCTGACTGTTTTTTTAATGTTTTACAGGGCTTGGCATTGAGACAGATAAGATTTAGATTTGATGGACAGCCGATTAATGAAACTGACACGCCTGCACAGGTATGGCACATATCCATAATTTACTGCAGTTCTTATTGCTTTTTCTGGTTTTAAATTTGTTCTGTTTTGCATGAAGAGAAGTTACTATTTCTTTTAGGGATGAAAGAGGCTCTCTCTCTGTAGGGCTAGGAACATAGTACCAGTTTCTCTCCAGAGACTCCTTGGTCTCTCACAAGGCTGAGAGAACATTTTTTTTCTGTATTCCCTGAAACTTAATTTCTACTTCAACATTCCTGCTCTCCAATTTTGAATAATTCTGTAGCATAAATATTTTGGCCTCAAGCCCCTCTCCCATGACTGTAGACTGAGCTTGATGCAGCAAAGAAGCTATGAAACTAGCAGTTATTTCTCTACAGCAGTACCAGCTGGATTATGAGTATCCCTCCCTTGGTTTCTTACATCAGATCTTACAAAAATCTGCAGTGTTTATGGCACATTTTCATAAATTTGGGGGGGGGGGGTACTTTATTAGTATTTCTTGTGTGATTTAGTTTTTCTTCCTCTCTTTTTCATGGAGGGAGTTTTAGTGATTGGGCCTGGGAAGAGAGAGTTAGGAGGAGAAGGGTTTTGAAGGAAGGAAATGGGGGGGGCAAAGGATGACTACTATTACTACTGAGCATTTGTATAGTGCTACAAGACGTACGCAGCGCTGCACAGACATGTAAGAGACAGTCCCTGCTCATCATAGCTTACAATCTAATCAAAGTAGATCTCAGCGAAGACAAATGGAGAAGAAATCTCAGGCAAGAGGGATGCGTATGGGAATAATGAGAATCGGGGATTTAGAGGAAAGCAATTGAAGTTAGAGAGGGATTAGGTACAGGAGAGGAAAGGATCTGGGAGGGGGATCTGAGATCAGGAGAACAGGGGACGGTTCACTTAGACTCATCTTCCCAACATTATACCTTCTCGCACCATACTTCCTTAAATCCTCATGCGCCCCACACATAAGAACATAAGATATGCCATACTGGGTCAGACCAAGGTCCATCAAGCCCAGTATTCTGTTTCCAACAGTGGCCAATCTAGGTCATACGTACCTAGCAGTTTCCCCAAGGGACACAGGTTCCACAATGCTTGTATTGGTTCAAGCATTGATATCCTGGGTCCCTTCTTAATAATGGTTTATGGACCTTTCCTCCAGGAACTTGTCCAAACCTTTTTTAAACCCAGCTACACTAACAGCCTTTACTACATCCTCCGGTAACAAATTCCAGAGTTTGATTACACGTTGAGTGAAAAAATATTTTCTTTTATTAGTCTTAAATAGTTTACCCTGTAGCTTCATTGCATGTCCCCTAGTCTTTCTATATTCTGATAAGGTAAACAATCGATCTACGTTTACCCGTTCCACTCCGTTCATTAATTTATAGACTTCTATCATATCTCCCCTCAGCCGTCTCTTTTCCAGGTTAAAGAGCCCCAACCTTTTTAGCCTTTCTTCATAGGAGTAGCCTTCCATCCCCTTTACCATTTTGGTGGCTCTTCTCTGAACCTTTTCTAAAATCGCTATATCCTTTTTAAGATACGGCGACCAGAATTGCACACAATATTCAAGGTGCGGTCTCACCATGGAACGATATAGAGGCATTATAATATCTTTTGTTTTATTTTCCATTCCTTTCCTTATCATACCTAGCATTCTATTTGCTCTCTTGGCCGCCGCTGCACACTGGGCCGAGGGTTTTAACATGGTATCCACAAGGACGCCTAAATCTTTTTCTTGGGTGGTGGTTCCTAATGTGGAACCTTGCATCGTGTAACCATAGTTTGGGTTGTTCTTCCCTAGGTGCATAACCTTGCACTTCTCCACATTAAATTTCATCTGCCATTTTGATGCCCAGTCTTCCAATTTATCAAGATCCTCTTGCAATTTTCCACAATCCTCCTGGGTTTTAACAACTTTAAATAGTTTTGTGTCATCAGCAAATTTGATAACCTCACTCGTTATTCCACTTTCCAGGTCATTTATGAATATGTCAAAAAGCAGCGGACCCAGCACAGATCCCTGGGGTACACCACTATTCACCTTTCTCCATTGGGAAAATTGGCCATTTAGCCCTACCCTCTGCTTTCTATCTTTTAACCAGTTCCTGATCCACAGTAGTACACTGCCTCCTATCCCATGACTCTTTAGTTTTGCCAAAAGTCTCTGATGAGGGACCTTGTCAAAGGCTTTCTGAAAGTCCAGATACACAATATCAACCGACTCACCTTTGTCCACCTGTTTATTCACTCCTTCAAAAAAACATAACAGATTAGTAAGACAAGATCTTCCTTGTCTAAAGCCATGTTGGCTGTCTCCCATTAGGTCATGACTATCTATATGCTGAGTAATTTTATTCTTTATGATGGTTTCTACCATTTTTCCCGGTACTGATGTCAGGCTCACCGGTCTGTAGTTTCCCGGATCACCCCTCGAACCCTTTTTAAAAAATTGGTGTTACATTGGCGATCCTCCAATCCTCAGGTATTAGAGATGATTTTAATGATAGTTCACAGATTACTGATAGCAGGTCTGCAATCTCAAATTTCAGTTCTTTCAACACCCTTGGATGTATACCATCCGGCCCAGGTGATTTACTACTCTTCAGTTTATCTAATAGTTGTAAGACATCTTCCCGATGTATCGATATTTCCTTCAATTCTTCCACACCTTTAAATACCACTTCAGTCGTGGGTAACATCCCTACATCTTCCTCAGTACAATACCTCTGTTCATGCTCTACAGCCCTTATGATCTCTTCTCGGTTGCCCATCAGCTCCTCTGATCCTTTCACTTCCCCCCCTCCCTCCTTCAATCCTCACACCTGCTCTAATCTTTACACTTTCCCCTTCATCTTTCACTCAGTTGTTCCCCCTTTTGCCCCTCATTTACCCTTCCATTCCAGTTTGGCTACAGAAGAGGAAATTAGCAGCACAGCACCATAGACTGTCATCATCTACTGTTGCCTGAGGCCAGTGTTGTGCTTTGTAACACATGGTTCAAAACTTAAATTCTTGGTTTGATGCACTTATGCTAAGTAGGAGTCATGGGTGCGATACAAGGCAGCTGCCACCAAATAGCATTTCTGACATGCTAGCCTCCTGACTCTTATGATGATACCTTGGGGAATTCCATGGGAAGGGCTGTAATTTTGCAGCCCTTTCTGTGGAATTGCAGAAGATCAGTCATATGTATTTCTGCTGACCACAAGCTTCTCAGCGGATTACAACAAAATATTGTCATTTCACATATATACTGTCAGACTATGACAAACTAAAAGCATCAACAGTACAAACCACTGTAAGTGCAGCAGTCTTGGAAAACAGTCAGGAGACGTGGCAGTAGTATAGGCCTTTATTATTCCACGGATCAAGCGTGCCAACCCGACACTGGCCGTGTTTCGTATTACACTTCCTCAGGGGTTTACGGCTCACTATGAATAAACACATATAAAAACCAAACACATAACAAAAATTAAAATAAATAAATGTAAAACATTATTGTAACAATGTTAAAAAAAACTATTAAAAAGATTAACAAACCTCATGACATATAAAATATGTAAGATAAAGCATGAATAAATCAAATAAAGCAAACCAAAACATGATAACCAATGATAAAATCATCTAGAACTTAAAAATATAAATACATAAAACCATGCACTATCTAAAAGACAATAATATATAAATTCTACATATGTTATAAAAAGACAACATTTGCTAAGAAACATTTAGTAAAAGACAAATATTTAGTGGGAGTCAAAACGGGCTAAAAGGAGAGAGAGGAGGACGGAGGACGCTACCTCTAGATAAATGTGAAAATGAAGGAGCAATTAAAATGACTAAACAATTATACGACTAACCAAATAAAATAGATACTTATAAAACCTATAGGACATATGATCCATAAAGGAAACCCAATTAAAATGAAATAAATATAACATAGAGAATGTGTGTAATATATATAAAACATAGAGAATGTGTGTAATAAAAATCATGTATTTTCATACCGCTATAACTTCCCGTGCAACACGGGCATGCTCCTAATCTTGCTGAGACACCAGAAAATTGTTCCAGTGCACTTTCAATATAATTAGAATTATCTAATAAAATAAATAAAAAAATCATATATAGTTGTTAGTATGCACATATTGTATCTAATTAATCATAACCCTAACAGACCAAAGGAATATATGCAATGAACCACCCGTGTTTTAAAACACGAAAAGAGAATGGTTTACTAGGGACCTGCTTCTAAACTTTAAACCACCACGAATAAGTTAATATTATAAAACTGTGACTACCCAACCACCGGGCACATCCTCAATCATGCCAAAGGCAGAAAAGGCTCCTTATCATATGTATAATAAAAAAACATTCTAAAAAGTGAATAAATATATAAAAAAACCATTATCAAAAAGTTAAACGCCCGCGTATGTGAACTGCCATATTTATTGCCGCGGTCAAGACAAACTTCCAATATAACAAGGGACCTACTCTTAAAAAAACACACCGGGGGAAAGAAAACTAAATCTATAAGACACAAACTCTAACAGCATCTCATTGTGATAGAATACTTCTTCAATAAAGGCTAACAAATCCAACCTGTAAGAACAAAAGAAAACACCGCTCACAAGCGGGATACCAGCTTCTACACATCAAGATGCCCGTGCGTGCGCTGTGAATTTTAAAGCCCTGCTTTGGCGGGAACTATAATAGTTGAAACTGGTGATTTAAAAAGGATTGTAAATGAGAGATTAACAATGGGGGACATAAATATAAGCACCCTAAAAATAGTTGAGATAACAGGGGACAACCCAAATAATGTACTTTGGCTTTATTTAAATGAAACTTGAAAGAAAAAAGTGTAAACTATTTTGCGATCTATAATAAATGTCAAAAAATAGAATTAAAGGAAATTAACAGATCCGCCAAGCGGAAACCGGGATGCACCCGAATAAACAAATCACACTAATTACACTTATTAAAATGAAAATGCCTCTATTTGAATTGGATATTAAAAACTGAAGGAAGGGAGCAACATTAAAACTGCACTACAAACAAGCGGAAACCGGGATGCACCCGAATGAACCAATTACACTTATTAAAATGAAAATGCCTCTATTTGAATTGGATATTAAGAACTGAAGGAAGGGAGCAACATTAAAACTGCACTACAAACGCCCATTGGATCATAAAACCCTATGAAAAATGATTAAAAAGACCATATATATAATCATAAAAAAACGGATAAATCTAAATCCAGATTTAATCCATGTGGAGCAATAGTATTCAGTAAAAAAATGTTACTTTTGTTCTAACCTAAGGGTTGTTTTAACAAAATCACCTCCCCTCCAATTTTGTTGGACTTTCTTTATAACAAAGAATTTTACATCTGCCACTGTGTGTCCCATATCCAACCAATGTTGCACTAATGGTTTTTCTATCAGCTTCCTTCTAATACAGCTTTTGTGTTCAATGATACGTGTGCGTATGCACCGGTTTATTTTGCCAACATAAAGTTTATCACAGGGGCATTTAATAACATAGATGACACTAGGTGTTTCACAATTTGAAAATTCATTTATGTAAAATATCTTTTGAGTGTCGGGATGAATGAAGGTATTGCGCACCGGAAGGACATGGGGACAAACGGAGCAGTGCCCACATTGGAATTGCCCCTTATATTTAGATAATCTCTTACGCTCTGTAAAAGCTGAAGGAACTAAGAGATTCCGGAGATTAACATTCCTCTTATGGGCCACTATCAATGAAATATTGCGAAACTTGGGAAGGGACTGGATGAGGCGCCATTCTCTTTTGAGTATGCTTACAATTTTATGTGATTGTAGTGAATATAATAAAGGACATACCATTTTAGATTGCACACTCTTTTCTTTTGGTTTTAGCAAATTCTCACGTAATTTGTCTCGTGCTCTTACATAGGCTTTTTCAATACACTGATTGGGATATTGACATACCTTTAAACCGTTCTGATAAATCTCTGGCATGATGTTCAAACTCATTTAGAGTGGTGCAGGCTCTTTTCACTCTGAGAAACTGTCCCACAGGTAAATTTCTCTTAAGAGCAGGATTGTGAAAACTGGTGTAATGTAAAAGATGATTATTATCTGTGGGTTTTCTATACAGTGTTGTTGTAATCTTTCCCCTTTCTAGTTGAACCATAAGGTCCAGATAGGGTATATGTGTGGAATCATAAGTGATTTGAAACCTTAAATGAACATCAAGCAAATTAATCCATATATTAAATTCTGATAACAACTCTATAGAACCATTCCAGATCAACAAAATGTCGTCAATATAACGTATCCATAATAGGACTTCATTTTTAAATGGATGTTCTTTCAAGAAGGACTCCTCAAATTGAAACATATATAAATTTGCAATGTCAGGAGCCATCGAGGAGCCCATGGCCACCCCCTTGATTTGCTGATAAAAAAGATCCCTAAAACAGAAAAAATTGTTGCACATAGCAATTTCCGCTAGGGTTAAAAGGAAAGAGGTAGGAATGCGCTTGTGTTCATAGCGCCAATCAGTAACAGAAACGTGAATAAAAAACACACATATATCTGGTACACATCAGATCGAAGAAAACTGAAACAGAAATTAAGAAACTTAGAACATAAATGGAGACGAACAAAATCAGAAAATGATAAATCTCTATTTCTGCAGACCCTAAAATTATATAAAGAATCCATAAACAAAATAAAGAAAGAATACCACACAAAATTACTCACAAAATCACTTAGCTGACCAAGAGAGCTATTTTCTATAGTGAAATCTCTAACAAAAACATGCACACCTGAGGATGATACACCCACAATTGCTAGCAAACCATTACTTCAGTCACTCAGATCAGAACGAAACTCCAACTAACACACAGTCCTCATACTCAGTTTCTCAAAATAGTGCAGCATGGTCTACATTTTATGTGATTGACAATAAACATCTCAAAAATATAATAACCAAAATCAATACTACTACCTCCCCCATTGACCCCCTGCCCAGTCAGTTGGTTAAAAGCATCCAAAGATGAGATTACTTCAATCGAGATAATAAACTCCTCATTGATACAAGGATACATGCCTACTGCCTTTAAAACAGGCCACAATCCACCCTACACTAAAATCCACAACATTGGACAAACATCTACCTAACTCATATCGACCAATTTCAAGTTTACCATTCCTAACAAAGGTCATAGAAAAAGTTGTTCAGTTACAGCTACAGGACTTCATTGAACTAAATGCACCCCTGGACGAGAATCAATACGGGTTTAGACCACAACATAGTGTTGAGACTCTTATGCTATCACTCATCGATAAACTCATACGTGGCATAGATAACAGTAAACAGGCCTTTATTCTAATTTTTATAGACATTAAAGCAGCCTTTGATAGCATAAACCACGGACTACTCATACAGAGACTAAAACAAATTGGTCTGCAAGGGACAGTCATAAACTGGTTTACATCCTACCTATCCAACAGAACGCAACAGGTCAGAATAGGGCAAGACTCATCATCCATCTTTACTCAGAACCAAGGTATCCCACAAGGATCCTCCTTATCTGCCCTACTCTTTAATATATCTCCAGGAACAAGCAGGAATGTAGTCTTCACATATGGGTATTGTCAGTACCGATGGAGCCCGTGTGGGAACGCTCCCCAGCGTCCAGTAGGAACGCTTTTGGGAGCATCCCACAGCGCATGCGTGCTGCCTTCCCACCTCTGTACCTCTCTCACTTCAGTTCTTCATTTTCCGCAGAGCCGACAGGACATGTACCCTGCCACCGCAGAAAAGTTGTTTTTTATGGTCGCGTCTGCCTTCACTCGACGCCTACCGGTACCGCCTCTTCTTCTTTATTTAAAAAAAAAACCTTGTATTTTCTTCAGGGATCTTTCCCCTGTTTCTGGTGCTAGGTGCCATTTTGGGCATTAGGCCCACTTTTCTTCAAGCATGGAGAAACCAGCTAGTGGTTTCAAAAAATGCTTAAAGTGTGGCGGTACCATTTCCGTCACCGACACCTATGAGTGGTGTCTAAAATGTTTAGGTCCTGAACATTGTCCAACGGAGTGTCTCTTCTGCACAAGGATGACCAAAAGGGGGCTGTAGAATAGAGCTGCAAAAACTCGGTACCCTTTTTGCCGTGGATATGATGTCACTTGCATCAACGTCTTCCAGGGCTTCATCTTCCTCCCATGGATCTCAGGTAACTAAACTTAAGTCTTCTAAGACTGGCCGGTCTTCAAAGGGTAAATCTCCTTCAAAGTATCGAGATGCCACTGGCGTTGCCCTTGAAGATAGTTCACTGGCAAAACAGCCCCGGCAGGAGTCTTCGGGCTCCAAAGCATTAACGGGGTTCCAGGATATTCCAGAGGCTTCCACCTCTGCAAAACTACTGGTGCCTTGTCCTGGGGTCGTACCCGCTTCCACCAGTGCCGACACCCAGGCATTGGCAAGAGCGATGGACAAGAGAATCCCCACTATTGAGTGCAGTCTAGCGTCCCTCTTAGCAGCTTAAGTACCGCTAAGACCGCTACAGATGGTACCGGTACCAACAGTACCTGCTTCGACAGGACTGCTTCCCCCCATGCCGAGCCTTGAGTCTATCTCAGGTATCGGGGATCAGGAACCGAGACATTTCAGTACCGACTTCGAGCGGTACCGATACCATGTGTTATAGGAGCACCCGGTACAAACTATCTTTGAGTCTTCCAATTCCGATGACTCTGACGATTCTACCGGTACCAGAGCAAACCTACTAGAGGATTCAACTCCTTCTCCTCAACGCAGGATGTCTCCTCCAGAAGATATTGTCACCAGCACCCCTTTTTTGGCCCTGTTAGGCGCCCGCCTAGGGCCGTGAGGTGTGGGTTGCCTTATTAAAGAAACAGTCAGTAGCCATGTAATTAAGGCAAAAGAAATAATTCGGGTTTTATTCCCCGTCCCACATAGGATTCTTTATGAACAGCACAAATGGAACACAAAAGAAAACTGTTTCTTCACAGTATAGAAAATAAACTCTACGCCAGCACGACGTATCACAGAACTCCTGCTTGCTTGGCTAACATAGGGATGTAATTTCATCAGACAGACAAAGCGTGCAATCCATGGAATCCGGTTCTATATCACACTCCTGGTTTTCCCATTGCATCTGCTCATAGTCTGTATTTGGAGGCTGTGATAAGGAAGCTTATCATAGCTCAGGAAGGAGCTATAGTAAAGGTGAAGTGACTCTGAACAAGCAACCTGTCAGTTCTGGTAGAAATAAGAAAACAGAATTTTTCTATAAAAGACTACCAGTCCCAGAATGCACCAGGTTTTCAACAGCCATTAGAGGAGCTGAAGTGGGGAAACGTGTGTTCAATCAAGAGGGCTATGAGGTAATCCCCAAGCACTCATCTCAAAGGGCAGGGCCTGATTCAGCACAGCTGCGCTGTGCTAGGGTGGAGCACTCATCTAACCAGAATAAAGGTAGAGTTTATTCTACAGAGAATTATCCTCAGTTTCATCTGGGAGATCCTCAGTTTCATTTGGGAGATCCTCAGGATCAGCTTGGATATCCTCATCTTGGACATCTTCATCATCTGGAGGATCATCAGAAACAGAAGCCAGACCGGACGGACAGAGAGGGCAAGAAACCCTTTGGAAGAAAGAAGAGAAAAGCATTTGGGAGGTCTAAAGGAGTCCAGAGCAGTACGTATACTGGAAGGTATTCCAAGGGCCAGCATACACCATTGGACTGGGGAAAGCCAGAGGAATGGTGCTGCAGAGCTAGGAATCTCCAGAGGGTACCTGTGAGGGAGACGGCTGCACTTGGAAGGGACCCTAGGACCCGTGCCAGAAGGTATGTGAAGAGAGATCCAGTGTCCAGGGATCTGGATTGGAAGGCTGGACATAAGAACTGGACTACATACTGGCCAGGCTATTTAGAGAGGAACTCTAACAGCAATGGAAGCTCAGGTATGAACACTGATCTATGCCCTAGCTATAACCTTGAAAGACAGCAGGGAAACAAGTATTCTCCTGAGAGTGCTACATTGAGAAATTCCTCTGTGTCAATCCATGATATTGAACCCATGATTGTTGAAGAAGGGGGAGCGGTCTTAGATACAGGCTGTGAATATATGGATTGCTCTCTGTCTAAACTCCTTTGGTAATTTTCTGTTACAAAGTACAACAACCATCACAAAGAAATACAAACTTGTTCTTTAATCTACTCAGAAAAGCTCCTGAAGTAGGATTTGAGCCACGCAGTAGAAAGCAAGCCAGCTAAGGGGTTTCAGCTGGGTAACTGCTAGCAATTGAGCCTTACCTAATTGCTTGTGAGCTCTGAGGGAATCACTTCTGAATCTATGTGTGAAGATATAAGAAGTTAACCTGAAAAGAACAGTTTTTCCCTTCTTTGTGGGTTTTGCTTGTTGTTTGAAACACTGCTAAGAAAATATTAGCTAAAGCCTACAGAAAAGACCAGTTTGTTACCAACCAGGTCTTTATTCTTTTCATTTGATTGCCTGACAAGTTCATCTGTTGTTTTCCTGATTTTGTTTTTCTAAGTTTAACACTGAAAGCAAGTATCCTGTTTTATGTGCTACCAAGCATATCTGAGTTGGGAGAAATAACCCCATAAATAAATATCTTATTGGCTTTACACTCAAGCACAACTAATTATTGTGAGCAGCTGTGGTGTGAATGGACTGCATTTCCCACAATCCCTTGCAAATCATATTGATATATGCACTTGCCAAGACTGTGAACATTCTCACCCAGGCTGCCGTCTGACAAGGCACATAACAATCTTTACAACTGAACTCCTCACAGCTCTTCCCTTGAACGACACTGGTTACCCTATTTGGTAAGTGCTCTATTTCAACAGGGTTCAAGAATCCTGTGCTAGGAACGGTCTCTTTCAGGTTCCTTCTCCAATAGGGATTTTCCTCCCAACTAGTGGCTTTTTCCCTCTAGCTACAACAGGGTACTTAGCTTTTGTCCCTGGGTAATGAGCTTCTCTCTCTGGGCTTTGGCTGGCTCCTCTCCAAGACTTCCACGTCTCTATAGCTGGGTCCAAGCTGTAATCCCTTTCTGAGGAGAGTCTGTGTCTGCTGCCTCTTGCTACCGGGACACGTCCTTTACTTCCTGGTTCTAGCAAGGTCTGCTGGTTGAGAGGACTTCCTTCCTCTTGGTTACTCACTCTCCAGTTACCGAGGCCCCCTCTGGCTTGGGAGACTCCTCTGCCGCTACAGCCTGCTCCACCCTTTGGCTTCTGCTCCTGCCTTTGCTGCCTTGGCTCCAGCCCCTCCCTTTGCTCCTCTACTGGGCTTTCCCTGTAGTTTTTATGCTCCTGTTCTCTGCACGTTGTACGTGCCCTTCCACTCAGGTGAGCTTGATTAGCCTTTTGGCTTTCTGCTGCGTCACCTTTGGTGAATGGAAAGTTTTCTCCACTATACTTGGGCTTTTTGAAAGCTGAATATGTTTGCTGCCTATGTGCTTGTGAGGTAAGCTCTTCCTCTTTTCCTATTAACATAGGCTCAGAGCCTATTAACATAGGCTCTGAGCTAGCCATTTCCTCATATAACATAGGCTCTGTACTAGTTACCTCATTACAATATGTCCTTCCAGGATTTCATACGTGATTTAGCAAAGGGTCTTGCAATCACTGTGATCCCAGAAAAGGAACCTAGGGCAGAAGAATTAAGAATTCTACAATACCCTATGGCTCCCAAGGAGGCAGCTATGCTTCCCATTCACAAGATCTTACATGATCTGATATTGAGAATGTTGGAAACTCCTTTAACAATAACTTCAACTTCCTGATGCCTTGACACTATGTACTGAGTGCCAAGTTGTCCTGGTTTTCAAAAAACTCAGTTACCACACCATTCAATGGTAGTGGAATCGGCCATGCGAAGAATCAAGAGTGCTAAAACACATTCTTCTAATCCTCCAGGCTGGGAATCCAGGACACTCGATCCCTTTGGGCGTCGATGCTTTCAATCCTCCATGCTTTCAGCCAGGATCAGTTCCTACATTCTTTATATGGGAATGTTCTTGGAAGAAGTCACAAAAGACTTAGAACTCATTAGCCCTTGTGTCTCTGAGGAAAAAAGAGCAGGCTACCTTATTCTGGTCAAACACGCCCTGAATGTTTCTAAATTCATGAACTGTGCTACCTTTGATTGCTTTGAATGTATTAGCAGAACCTCTGCTATATCCATAGGGGCACGTCATATTGCTTGGCTTCAAGCATCAGACTTAGAACAGTGGGTGCAAGAAAAGCTGAGAAACTTTCCTTGTACAGGAGAAAACCTCTTTGGCAAGGACTGGCAAGACAAGGCTAATCAGCGTGAATATGAAAATACTACCTTGAACAGACTATTAAAGTCTACAGCCAACCCAGCAAAAAAGAAAACATTCAAAAAACCTTTTTCAGTAAAGAAAAGAAACCTTACCAATCTTACACCCATCAAAGCCACTGTCCTCTTCATGTTCCCCAGAAGGGGCAACAACAGAACAGACAGCAAAGGAAGCCGCAAGCTCAAAGAGCTCAACCGGCCCAACAGACCCAACCCCTTCAGGGTCTTTGACTTCTACCTAGAGAACTTAGTCATTCTGCCCCTAAAAGTTCCAGAACCCTTAACCATTCCAGGAAGACTATGCTACTTTGCCAAAAGATGGCAACAAATAACATCAGAAAATTGGACTCTGTCCATTGTACGACTGGGGTACAAGCTTCATTTTCTCAACTTGCCCCCACTTGCAATAATAAAACAGTTCAATTCTCAGGCCCCTGCCACCAGCCTTTTGTGGCAGGAAGTCACATCACTTCTCGCTCAAGGAGCAATCGAAGAAGTACCCATACCCCAACAGGGGACGGGGTTTTACTCCCCCTATTTTCTTATTCCAAAGAAGACAAGGGGACACAGGCCTATACTAGACTTCAGAGAATTAAACACATTTGTTCCGAGAAAAGTTCAAAATGATCTCCCTCGGGACACTCCTACCATACCTTCAAAATCAGGATTGGCTATGTTCTCTAGATCTAAGAGATGCATACATGCATACTCTCATCCACTCAGATCACAGAAGGTTTCTTCGAGTCCTAGTCCAAGGAAGACACTTCCAGTACAGAGTTCTTCCTTTCAGACTGGCCTCTGCTCCAAGAGTCTTCACAAAATGCATGGCAGTGGTAGCAGCATTTATGAGGACTCTGGGAATATTCGTCTTCCCTTACTTAGACGATTGGCTCATTCGAGCATCGGCAGCTCCAGAGGCCAGCTTCGCTCTTTCTCGAGCAATGAGAATTCTTCAGTACTTGGGACTGGTCATAAACCTCCCAAAATCTCATCTCACCCCCTCTCAATCTCTCAAATTCATAGGGGTTCGTCCAGACACACGACAGTCAAAGGCTTTCCTGCCACAGCCACGCTGTCTACGAATACTACAACTGGCATCTCAAGCATCTATAAAGGTGTCCCTTACTGCTCGAGAAATGCTTCAACTTCTGGGACACATGGCATCCACTGTCCATGTGGTTCCCTATGCTTGTCTCCACATGTGAGCAGCCCAGTGGACCCTATCCTCTCAATGGTCACAGGTCTTGGATCAGCTAATGGACAAGATCAGAAACACCACATGTCTGATTTCGTCCCTGCAATGGTGGCAATCTCTAGAAAACCTCCTCGTAGGCTCTCCTTTCCAGCAGCTTCTATATCAGGCCACCCTAACAACAGATGCGTCCAAGATGGGTTGGGGAGCCCACTTGCACAATCTGTCCACTCAGGGTCTCTGGACCCCACAGGAGGTTTTCCTTCACATAAACCTCCTAGAGCTAAGAGCCATCTTTTCAAGTCTTTCAGGCCCATCGCAACAAAAAGACAGTTCTGGTCCAAACCGACAATCAGGTAGCTATGTTCTATGTGAACAAGCAAGGCGGAACAAGCTCTCTGTCACTATGCAATGAAGCTTTGTGACTATGGGCCCTCGCCAGAGAGTTGCAAATTCACCTGTTTGCGGTATACCTTCCGGGCATTCAAAACTTATGGGCAGACAGACTCAGTCGAATACTTCTGCCACACGAGTAGTCCCTCCACTCATACCAGCTTGCTTGAGTGTTTCAAATCTGGGGAACACCATATATAGACCTCTTTGCAAGTCCACAGAATGCCAAACTTCCCCGATTCTGTTCCAGAATCCCGGCTCACAACTGTCAGGCAAGAGATGCTGTCCTACTCTACTGGGGTCAGGACTTCCTCTATACCTTCCCGCCCATTCCCCTCATTCCTAAGACTTTATTCAAACTTCAGAGAGACAGAGGTCGTATGATACTCATAGCTCCACGTTGGCCACGTCAAACGTGGTATCCTCTTCTGCGTCTCTCTCAAACCACTCCTCTGGAGTTGGGGAATGCTCCAGATCTTCTGTCTCAGGAGGACGGATGCTTACTGCATCCCAATCCCCAGTCCCTACATCTCAGGGCCTGGTTACTGAAAGCCTAGAATTCCAGGATATTGACCTTTCTCAACAAGTAAAGGATATCCTTCTGGCTTCCAGAAAACCTTCCAAAAAACGTTCCTATGCTTTTAAGTGGAAAAGGTTCTCTGTCTGGTGTTCACAAAAGGGACTTAACCCCCTTTTGGTATCTGTAGAGTCGCTACTAGAGTATCTCCTCCAATTATCAACTTCTGGTCTAAAGACCAATTCAGTGAGAGTCCATCTTAGTGCTATTGCTGCTTTTCATAAACCTTTCGATGGACAACCTATTTCCTTTCATCCACTTGTATCAAGATTTATGAGAGGCCTACTCTTAACAAAACCTCCCATTAAACCACCACCGGTGGCATGGGATCTGAATCTTGTTCTTGGTCAGCTTATGAAACCGCCCTTTGAACCTTTAGCCACTTCAGACCTAAAGTTTCTTTCATGGAAAGTTATTTTCCTAATTGCCATCACTTCTGCCAGATGCATTATTGAACTAGAGGTGCTAGTAGCTGACCCTCCTTATGCAAGGTTCCACCATGATAAAGTAGTGCTCAGGACTCATCCTCAATTTATGCCAAAGGTGGTTTCGCCTTTCCATTTAAACCAGTCGGTTTATCTTCCTATATTCTTCCCTAGGCCTCATGCCTCTAGTGCGGAAAGGAATCTTCATACATTGGAGATAAAAGGCTAAGGCTCTTTTACAATCCAAAGAACTAAGCCACATAGAAAATCTTCTCAGCTTTTTGTGGCTTTTGACTCTAGTCGTTTGGGACTTCCAGTTTCCAAAAGAACTCTGTCAAATTGGTTTGCAGATTGCATATCCTATACATATCAAAGGACTTTCTCTCGAGGGCCATGTCACAGCTCACAATGTGAGAGCAATGGCAGCCTCAACGGCTAACCTTCGTTTTGTGTCTATGGATGACATCTGCAAAGCAGCCACTTGGGCTTTGGTACACACTTTCACAGCCCACTACTGCTTAGACAAGGACTCTCGTCGGGATGCCTCGTTTGGCCAGGCTGTTCTCCAGCATCTCTTCCATACTTAGTACAACTCCTACCCACCGGTCACGGTTTGGATGCCAGAGGTCCATGGGAGGAAGCATAACTCATCTCACCTGAGTTCGCAGCTTGCTGGGGTCACCCCTTGGCATCTCTCAGCTGGGGAGTCCCCATATGTGAAGACTACATTCCTGCTTGTTCCTGGAGATAGCGTAGTTACTCACCTGTAACAGGTGATCTCCGGGAACAGCAGGAATTTAGTCTTCATAACCCACCCACCTCCCCTAGGAGTTGTCTCTATCTATCGTTTTCTCTACTTCTCTCCTTTGGTCTCAGCTATAAACTCAACTGAAGTGAGAGAGGTACAGAGGCGGGAAGGCAGCACGCATGCACTGTGGGATGCTCCCAAAAGCTTTCTTATTGGACGCTGGGTAGCGTTACCGCATGGGCTCCGTCGGTACCGATGACACCCATATGTGAAGACTCTATTCCTGCTGTTCCCGGAGATCACCTGTTACAGGTGAGTAACTACGCTTTACCTGCAGTCCATTTGCAATATATTCAAAACACATAACATTAGCTATCATCTTTACGCTGATAATATTATGATGTACCATCCTATAGATTTTAAAAACCCAGATCACTTCCACATTATCGCATGCTTGAATGACATAGCAGGCTGGCTCAATGACCATAACCTCAAAATTAACCTAAAAAAACCTGAAGTTCTTTGTTTCCAGAAATCCAAACTTCACCCTCCCAAACAAAATCCTACTACAAGAGACAGAAATTGAAGAAAAAGGATGAGGTCAGATACCTAGGTGTAGTGTTAGATCAAACATTAAGCATGGCCTCCCACATAGAAAACATTACAAAAAGTATATACTTCAAATTACGAACACTCCAACTACTTAGACCATTGCTAGAAGATCATGACTTCAGAACTGTCCTTCAGTCATTAATAACTCCACACATAGACTACTGCAACAGTATTCTCCAGGGACTCCCTAAAAAACCCACACATCAGCTCCAACTAGCACAAAACCTGGCTGCACGAATTGTTTCAAAATCTAGATGCATAGATCACATCACTCCTATACTCCATGACCTCCACTGGTTACCGGTCACATCAAGAATAAAATACAAATATCTAATGATTATATTTAAACATCTCAACAACATAGCCTCAACACCACTTTCCGCCCTACTCATACCAACTAGCACAACTAGGACAAGAAGACATGGTTCCCAAAACACCTATATAGTACCTTCACACATCCACAACACAAATCAAGGCACCAGCTCAAGAGCCTTCTCCTACATTGCCCCAGCATTATGGAACTCCCTCCCCAATAACCTAAGAGCTACAAAAGACCTCCTTCAATTCCGAAAGGATTTAAAAACCTTCCTGTTCATTGAGCATTTTGGTGACTCAAATAACACCACCAGTGCACTAACAAGGCAGAGCAATGAATCAACGAATCAACAATCATATAAAGATACCTAGTCCATGTCTTATACAACATATTGTACATAGTCATAACATGTTAACTGTATATAGTTTTAAAGGTTAATTGTACATAGTTTCAAAGTTTAATTAAAGTTTGCTGTGATGTTCCGTGTAAACCTCCCTTGATCTCTGGAAGGGGCGGTATATAAAAGCTTGTTAAATAAATAAATAAAAATAACTGTGCTTTCCTCCTGCATGTTACAGGCTCCCTCCTGTGGTGTTGTGTGTGAGGAGAGACATTGTGTTAGGTAAATAAAGTTTGCCCAAGGGTTTTTTTTTTTACAATATTCCTCTGTCTGGGGCTGCAGCAGTTTTGGTGAGAACTGCAGCCATTCCCTCTCCAGTGGCCATGTCTCCTCAGCAAGCTAAGAAATGCCAGAGAAAGCACAAATATTTAATTTCAGCACCAGAGGCAGCTCAAAGTACTATTCCAGGGCAGGCTGAATTGCCTTATGCCCTGCAGGAGACCTCTCTTGCTATGGAGGTTCTTCCAGCTAAAATGAAAAGGATGGCGGATGATTCTTGGTTAGACCAAGATTCACCTCAGTCTCTCCACTCAGAGAAACCTCAGGAGGGGCAATGGACTTCTGGGGTGAGACAATGGCTACTGAACTAGAGGAAGGGGGAGATCCTGCAAGGGGAGAATCCTAGTATGGTTAGAGTTTTTCACAAGGAGGAGCTGGCTATGCTGATTGTGCACTCGCTGGCTGCTCTTATCATTATACTGGCCCCTGCAGTAGCAGAGAAGCCCCTGGAGGATCCACTTCTGCAGAGATTTAAGTCCTCACAAATTACCTTTCCGGTGCCCTTGTGCTTCCTCCCAAAAAGTCCCAATAAAATGAGGCAAGCCCGGGTGGAGGTAGTTCCAAAAGAGGGTCATCTTCAACAGTTTTACTCTACCTGGGTGTCTATTACCACCGATCAGTGGGAGCTGGAAGTTATCAGAGAGGGGTACGCTTTCGAATTGGCTCATTGTCTCTCAGAGGCCTTCGTGCAGTCTCCTTGCAAAACTTGCTCAAAACAGCAGACAGTCCAGGATACGTTACAGAGGTTGCTGGACCTCTAGGCTGTAGTACCTCTTCTGAACGACCAATGCGGATCCGGTCGATACTCCATTTACTTTGTGGTCCCCAAAAAAGAGGGTACCTTCTGTCCCATCTTAGCCCTCAAGCATGTAAACTGGATCCTTTGTGTGCCGCATTTTCGCATAAAAAGCTGGTGTTTGGTGACGGAGGTGGTCAGGAAGGGAGAATTTCTCTTGGCACTGGATCTCACAGAAGCGTATTTTCATATTACAATTCGACCAGACCATCAGCAGTATCTATGGTTTTCAGTGCTGATGGGACATTATCAGTTTCAGCAACTGCCATTAGGCCTGGCCATGACGCCAAGATCATGGTGGTCATGCGACCGCTCTGAGACAGGAGCGCATGTTCATTTATTTGTATCTTGACGATTGGATGATCATAGCAAAATCCAAGAGCGAAGGCACTTCCGTTACCCAGGGGGTGATGGAATTCCTCTGGAGCCTCAGCTGGGTGGAACTTGTTTTCTTCCTAGAAGAGCGGGTGCAGAAGATTTGAGCTTAGATACAGTCTTTCCTTGGCATGATGGCACTTTTGGCGGGGTACTATCTTCAGCTCCTGGTCTTCATGGCAGCAGCCTTGGAGCTTGTGCCCTGGGCACAGGTTCACAGGTGTCCTCTTCAACAGGCTCTACTCTCTCATTGGTTCCCACATCTACACCTGCTTTCAAAAAAGCTGATCTGCCGCTGGTCACCAGACAGAGTCTTCTGTGGTGGCTGCGGACGGAGCACCTTGTAGCAGGAATGCCACTGGAACCACAGAACTGGATTTTGGTGACAACAGATGCCAGTCTCATGGGGTGGAGAGCACATTGCGAGTCACAGGTGACATACGGACTTTGGTCCCAGGAGGAGAGCTCTTGGTCCATCAGTCGCCTGGAAATGAGGGCAGTCTTTCTAGCTCTACAATCCTTCCTCCCTCCCTCCCTCCCTCCCTCCAATTCATCGGAGAGCAGTAAGGGTCTGCTCAGACAATGTGATGACAGTACCATACATCAGTCGGGGGGGGGGGGGCACAGGCAGTGTGATGTTGCTGTAAGAGATTCATTCTCTATTTCTGTGGGTGGAAGAGAACCTTGAGGTTCTTTTGGCAGCTCACCTGGCTGGCAAGATGAACGTTCAAACGGATTTTCTCAGCTGACACTGCCTAGACCTTGGAGAATGGAATTAAACACAGCAGGGTTTCACGAGATCACCTGCTGAAGTGTGCCAGTCATGGATCTCATGGCCTCCGCCTACAATGCCAAGGTGAACAGGTTTTTCAGCAGATGTCGGAAGCCCATGTCAGAGGGCTTTGATGCTCTGGCACAGAGGTGGCCGACAGAAGGACTCCTGTATGTGTTTCCTTTGTGGCCCCAAATAGGACATCTCCTTCAAAGCATAGAGGACCATCCTGGAAAGGTGGTTCTTATCGCTCCGGACTGGCCCCGAAGGCTGTGGTATGCCAAACTCTGCAGGCTTTGATAACCAGTCCCTGGCATCTCCCGAACAGAATCAATCTACTTTCACAAGGACTGATCCTGATGCCTCAAGTGGATCAATTCTTGCTTATGGCCTGGCTCTTGAAAGGACATGGCTGAAGCAGAAGGGCTTCAGGACGGTGGTAGAATACTCTCTTGAAAACCCATGAGCATTCAACGTCCTTGGCTTATGTCATAGTGTGGAGAGTGAGAACTGGTGTGTGGTCAACGGGCTCTGGGCCTTTTCATTCTCTCTTCCGGATGTTCTGGCCTTCTTGGGGGCCGGGCTGGACAAGGGGTTGACCTTAAATTCCCTCAGAGTCCAGGTGGCAGCTCTCTTGTGTTACCATGGGCATGTACAGGGGTTCTCGCTTGCGGATCATACCATGTAGTCCAGTTCCTCAGGGCAGTTAAGCAAGTGCGGCCACCCTGGCAGGCTATTGTTCCTCCATGGGACCTCAACCTGGTTCTATCAACTCTTACATAGTGGCCTTTTGAGTTTCTCTTGATAGCTTCCTTGAAGGGCCTTACCTTGAAGGTGGTTTTCTTGGTGACAATCTGTTCGGCACTTTGAATTTCAGAGCTTCAGGTTGCTCTGAAGGCACATTCAACAAGATCTCAATAGGTCTCCTGGGTGGCCACTGGTTGTCCTTGCATACATTTACGTGTCATTACCATCTAGATGTGTAAGCCTCAAATGATGCGTGTTTTGGGGCTTTGGTACTCTAGGTCTGACTCTCGGGTCCCTCCCAAGATTAGTTAGTGCTCTGGTACATCTCACTCATACTGGACCGGACTGAAGGGACGATAAGGAAGGCAAAATTAGACCTTTCCTGCTAATTGTCTTTCCTTGAGTCCATCCAGTCCAGGACCGCCCCCCCCCCCCCCTCCACCCTGCTATTTGTCCCGGAAGGGCTTCCTTAAGGAGAACATCACTATACCCCAGAGAGTACTCTGCGATTTATTTATTTATTTTTATTTATTTAGACAGTTTTTGTATACCACCTTATCCTTCAATCAAAGCGGTCACAACACAATTGGGGGATACATTTAACATGCGGGGATATGAGACACATACACTAATACTTACAGGGAACATGGGCTATGGAGTGTTAAGTGGCTTGCCCAAGACCACAAGGAGCACCTGTGGGACTAGAAACCCCAGTCCTTCCGGCCCAAGGTTGCTGTCCTCTACTGGGATTTGAACCCCCGACCTTCCGGCCTGAAGTACCTTGCCCCAACCACTAGGCTACTCCTCCCTCCCTATTTATGGCAAGTATGACCCTGGCTTATTGCCGCCTTTTCACCTTGTAAATAGTTCTTGCAGTTTTCTTTTCTGCAACACAAGGTTTTTATTGGGGGGGGGGGGCTTAATTTTTGCCCTCTGGTTTGTATACTGAGAATATCGCCTATGTTTGTAACCTTACTATACTCTCTTAAAGTCTGTTTTGTCAATAGGATACTGATTTCTGGAGCCTATGGAGGGAGCTCTTATACTATGACATCAGAAATCTGACATGCTCAGTTCCCAACTGCTAGTAGAGGTTGAGAACTCATTCATACTGGACTGGACTGGACTGGATGGACTCAAGGAAAGACAATTAGAAGTTAAGGTCTAATTTTGCCTTTGCCATGCATGGCTCTCCCCTTCAGTTCGCCGTCTCCTATTCGGACTCTCCACTGCTTTAAGGACGTTCTCTAAGGTCATGATGGTGGTGGTGGCAGCTATGGTGCCAGTGGATTTGTATGTACCCATAACTGAACTACTGGCTCATCCGAGCCCATTTTCTTTCAGAGGCATCTTTATTTATTTATTTATTTATTTAGCAAACACTTATATACCGCTGCTTCCAGCGATCAGCAGCGGTCCGATTACAATAGGAGAACTGTCAAATCAGTACAGTAGAATTTGGGGCGCGCATAGGTTGATTCGGAGGGTAGGCACATCACATCACACAATATGTACATATATACAAATGACCAGTATACACAAATCAAATTCAAGAGTAATAAATGCAGTAGAATTTGGGGCGCGCATTGAATAGTTCCCCGAGTGGTGTCCTTTCTGATAAGCAATGGCTGGGTGATCAATTGGGAAAAGAGCCAGTTGTTGCATTCCCAGTCCCTGAGAGCACATTTGGATACTCGACTGTGCAGAGGAGAAAGTCAAAGGCTGTTGGATTGCTTAGCATTGTTCTGTTCGCAGCAGGCTCCCAGAGTCCAGGTTGATATTCAGCTCCTCAGATTGATGGCAGTGACAATAGAGATGGTGCCGTGGGTGCATGTTCATCTGCGGCTGCTCCAGTGGTCCTTAATGATTCTGTGGTCTCAGTGTTCTCAGTGGTTCAAGCTCAGGCTCCTGCTCCCAATGATGTGGTGATGGCAGCAGCCCAGTCTTCTGAGGAAGGGCATGCTGCTGGACAATTTCTCATGGATCATTCTGACGACAACCCGTGTCTCAGGCTGCCATTGGAACCACATGGAGATGGTGTGATCCATCAACTGCCTTGAGGCGAGTGCCATCAGGTTGGCTCTTCTGCATTTCCAGTCCGGTCGAGGGCTGGGCAGTTTGAGTGTTCTCAGGCAGTGCCACAGTAGTGGCTTATGTCTACTGGCAGGGTAGCAGGAGGAGTGCTGGAGTGGTCCTGGAGATAGCTCTCCTGTTTGCCTAGGTGGCAAAGAACCTCCTAGTTTGTTGGCTCTCCACATTTCTGGGGTAAATTTTCTGAGCCAGCACTCTCTGGTTCCAGGAAAGTGGGAGTTGAGTCAGGAGGTGTTCCAGTTGTTTCTGCACCACTGGGGTCGCCCCTAGAGGGATCTGATGGCGACCCACTCCAATGTCAAAGTCTGCCACTTCTTCAGTCACCACAAGGAGATGAGTTCCGAGGGCATTGGTGACTGGTTCAACCTTGGCCAAGTCAACATCTGCTGTATGTGTTTCCTCTGTGGTCCCTGGTGTGGTATGTGGCTCAGCATGTGGCGCGCCACCTGAGAAGGATTGTTCTTGTGGCACCGGGTTGGCTGAAGAGAGCGTGATTCGGAGATCTAATGCAGCTCCTGCAAGAGCCACCTCTTTGCCTCGGGGCCTATTATGTCGTGGGCCACTTGTCCTGAAGGATCTGGCTGCCTTCTTGCTTGTGGCTTGGCCCCTGCAAAGAGATGGTTAGCGCATATAGGCTACTTTCCAGTGGTGGTTTTCCACTCTGATCAGAACCTGGAAGAGGTCTACTAACCTGGTTTAAATGCGGGTCTGCTTGATTGCTGTGGTGCACACGGCAACTGGCTCCTGAGGCGGCCAAGGTGTGCTCCCTCTTTTGGCCTTTTCTGCAGGATGGTCTAGAGAAGGGCCTTTTCCATATCATCCTGCTAGGCCTTTACTTGATCCTACTTGTCCTTCTAATTATCAATCCATCTTTCTTCTTCCCTTTATTTCCAAACTTCTTGAACGTGCAGTTCTCCGCCATTGCTTTGAATTTCTCTGGGAACAAGCAGGAAGCCAGTCCTCTCATATGGGTGACATTGGGGTTGATGGAGCCTGCGCAGAAGCATCTCCCCAGCTTTCAAAGAAAGCCTTTGGGAGATGCACCACACATGCATGATCCACTTCCTGCCCAAGGGTGCCAGCTTGCTTCAGTCTCCTTTTTTCTGTGGAGCCCTTTGGACGCTGTCCAATTTTCCCCAGAAAAAGTCTATTTTATTCTCAAGTTTTGTCTGGTTTGCATACCAGTTCCTTCCCGCCCCCAAGCCAGCTTGCTCACCTCGACATCACTCCTCAAGTCCATTTGTCTATTTTTTTCTTAGTTCTCCCTCGACCGGTGTTAGCACCCTTTTTCAGCCGAAGACCTTGAACCTCTGCTGGGAGGCGGGACCCCCTTTTTCCGATAGCCTCCAGTGGCTTCAAAAAGTGTGACAGGTGTAGCAAAATAATGTCATTCACTGAACCACACGACTGCTGCCTCTAATTCCTTGGTCCGGAGCACAACAACGCCAACTGCGAGCTTTGCAGAACTATGACCCCAAAGGCCTTAAAGAGCCGCCATCAGCAGCAGGAAAAGTTCTTTCAGAAGTCCGACTCCACCCTGGAGTCTCCGGTGACACTATGCTCCAGGGCCCCCTTCGATGCCTCAGTGTCCCGTGAAGCCAGAGCCTCTTCAGAGTCCCTTGGCCGCGATTATTCTGAGCAGAAGTCCCTAGAGGTGGAGCATAAGAAGAAAAAATCTTCGAAGACCGCCTCGGAGGACAGATCTAGAAAGAAGGTAAAATCCCATTCCAGGTCCCACAGGCATGAGTCCGGGGAGTCAGGGCAGGAGCGGCCCACCAAGATGCCCCGCAAGGAGTTGTCTGCCCCGCCGACTGGCCTCGGACCTTGGAGGCCATCCTCATCGAGAACTCTCCCTCGACGGTAGCAACGATGGGCCCAAAGTCCTCTGTGCCTGTGTCGAAGGCTCCGGAGCAGACTGCCATGGAGACCAGAATGGTAGCCCTAGAGAGCAGTATATCTGCCTTAGTGGTCATGCAGCAGGCATTTGTCTGGCTTGTCCTTTTCATCCACCTCGATGACGGGAACCTCGACATCGAGGGCTTCCCCGGACATCGAATTGGTGCTTGAGCACCATCAGCCTCGAGAGAGCCCCTGGCCCCGGTCAAGGTCTCGGTTCTCCCCAGTGAACGCCCGCGACTCAGACCAATGATTTTCCAGAGGTCATGCACTGCAAAGAGCAGTCCTCGACCGAGGTTATCGTGCAGCATTGGACTCATACTCAGACTTTGAATTTAAATGGGAGACCAAGGACGAAGAGTCCCCGGACACAAGGCGCCACTGTGACGTGCCCTTGTACTCATCTCCCCTGGCGACCAGATGTTGTTCTCCTCCCGAGGACAAGCATTCCTCGATTTCATGAGGTGTATGACCAAGGCTCTTACTATCGCGACTGAGGCCGAAGAGGACCTGCGAACCGAGGAATTGGAGATTCTCCAATACGAGGCACCCCCGAAGGAAACCCTTACGGTCCCAGTGCCCCCGATCCTCAACCGCCTTCTCTTTTACGCACATGGGAAACATTGGTGTCTGTACCAATTGTTAGCAGGCAGCCTCAGCGCCATGTACTGGGTATACCAAAGCCATGGATTCCAAAAGACCCAGCTTCTCCACAACTCCATGGTCGAGGAGTCAGCCATGCACAGGCTTAAGAACCAAAAAAAACGTTTGTCAGCACCAGCCGACAGGGATGCCCGAATCCTTGATTCCCTTGGTCGGAACGCCTTTCAGGGCTTGATGCTAACATGCTGAATCCAGTCAGCATGTACCTGAAGGAACTATCAAAGGAGCTCGGGGGATTCTCAGCAGGCTTGATGGCAAACCCCTGCAGAGGTTCAAGACCCTAACCTCGGCAGTAAAGGAATGCTCAAAGTTGCTGTCCCTTGCAGCCTATGCTGGCTTCGAGTCATTAGCCAGGGTGGACACTGTGGTATCAGAGCACGATGCCAAGCATGGCTGCAGTCATCCGACCTGGAGCAAGGGGTACAGGACAAACTAATCAATGTCCCCTGCATAGGTGAAAACCTTTATAGGAAGCCCATGGCGAATAAATCCTCTGACTACCTGCCACCTGCGATACCTCTCCTGGAAGGTTGCCTTCCTGGTAGCACTCACTTCAACTCGCAGACTCAGCGAGTTCCAGGCTCTAATGGCAGCGCCTTCTTGCACGAGGTTCGACAAGAACAGGGTGATGCTCCGCACAACCCCAAGTTTCTCCTGAAGGTGGTGTCCCCCTTTCACCTCAATTAGGAAGTGTTTGTCCCCACCTTCTTTCCGAGGCCTCACGACTGTAAGGCAGAGACTCTTTTCCATACTCTGTATTGCAAGAGAGCTCTGTCCTTCTACCTACAGTGGATGCAGGGCCACCGCAAAGCTCAACAGCTTTTCGTATCCTATGACCCCAGCCGTCTGGAGCTCCCAGTGACTAAGCGAACTCTGTCCACTTGGGTGGAAGACACCATTTCACTTGTTGCCTACGGGCAAGTGGGATCACACTGGACCAGAGAGTCACTGCGCACTGTGTTATGGTCATGGCAACGTCCGTGGCAAATCTGTGTTCATCCCCATGACGGAAATTTGCCAGACCGCCACCTGGTCCTCAGTCCATATTTTCGCAGCTCACTACTGCCTGGAGAGGGAGTCCCAATGGGACAGCACCTTCAGCCAGGCCATACTCCGTAATATTTTCAGGGTGTAGGCAACTCCTGCTCTCCGACCCTTCTATGTTCAGGCTACCGAAGTTCTGGTTCTCACTGGACACTTGGGTCTTGCGAGATCTCTCTTAGGATTCAACTGCTGCTGATCATGGTTCACTTGTAGCTGGGGAGTCCCATATGTGAGGACTGACTTCCTGCTTGTTCCTGGAGAAATCGTAGTTATTCACCTGTAACAGGTGTTCTCTGGGGACAGCATGAATCGGTCCTCACAACCCTCCTTCCTCCCATTGGAGTTGCTTTTTTACATCTTTTATTTTTTACTGTCTTAGCTATGTCATTTGACTGAGGCAAGATGGCACCAATGGGCAGGAAGTGGACCACGCATGCATAGTGCATCTCCCAAAGGCTTTCTCTGAAAGCTGGGGAGATGCTTCCACGCAGGCTCTGACGGCGCCGATGTCACCCATATGTGAGGACTGATTCCTGCTGTCCCCAGAGAACACCTTTTACAGGTGAGTACGCTTTCTCTCCTCTCAAGCCCTGCTAGGTCTACTTCGATATGGATTTCGTCCCTTACATTCTACTGAGAAGGTTCTTGCCAAAGTCTCCAGCAACTTGTTCCTGGCTAAATCTAATGGCCTTTACTCAGTTGTCCTCCTTCTTGACCT
This sequence comes from Ichthyophis bannanicus, assembly GCA_033557465.1. NCBI lineage: Eukaryota > Metazoa > Chordata > Amphibia > Gymnophiona > Ichthyophiidae > Ichthyophis > Ichthyophis bannanicus. Next base: position 603,213,230 of record CM066036.1, on the reverse strand, counting down.
TTCTATTGTTTTTGACACTTTTGACCACCATATTCTCCGTGACACATTGTCCTCACTTGGTTTTAGGGACTCTGTGCTGTCCTGGTCTTCTTCCATTGCTCTTTCAGCGTCTGTTCTGGTGGTTCCTCCTCTACTGCTCTCCCACTCTCAGTTGGTGTACCCCAAGAGTCTGTTCTGGGCTTTTTGTCTATACCCAGCCCCTTGGTGCTGTCTTCTCCTCCCATGGATTTCAGTATCATTTCTATGCTGATTACTCTCAGATCTCTATCTACACCCAATATTTCTCTAACACTTCAGGCCCGCATCTCTGCCTGCCTATCTGACATCGCTGCCTGGATGTCTCACCACTGCTTGAAACTGAACATGGCCAAAACCAAACTTCTTATTTTTCCTTCTAAACCCTCTCCCCCCCCCCCCCAACCGCCTCGTTTCTCTATCGTTGGCAATAACACCCTTTTACTTCCTGTTTCCTCAGCCTGCAACCTTGTGGTCATCTTTGACTTCACCCTCTCCTCCACACATATCCATAGCTAAAACCTGTCATTTCTTTCTCTATAACATTAACAAAATGTGTCCTTTCCTTTCTGAACATACTACTAAAACCACTTATCCATTCTTTAATCGCCTCCCATCTCAGCTATTGCAACCTCCTCCTTGCTTGTCTCCCTCCGAGTCATCTCTCTCCCCTTCAATCTATTCAGAACTCAACTGTACGGCTAATCTTCCGCCAGCCCTGATACGCTCATATAACCCCTCTTCTGAGGTCTCTTCACTGGCTCCCCTTCCATTTCTGTATCCAGTTCAAACTTCTCCTTCTGGACATATAAATGCATTCATTTTGCTGCTCCTCACTATCTTTCCTCTCTCCTCTACCGCTACACCCCTGCTCATGAACTCTGCTCTTCCACTGGCCTACTTCTCTCAATGCCCTTTTCTTCCTCTGCCAACTTGCTGCTCCTTATGACTGGAATAAACTGCCCAAGTGTACGCCGGGCTTCATCTCTCCCCCTTTTCAAATCCATTCTAAAGTCTCGCCTCTTTCAGGCTGCTTTTGGATCCTGGTTCCTTGTTTCCCTTGTGTCTCTTTCCCTTTCCTACTTGTATCTTTAGTCTCATCTATTGTATTGTCTGTCTTGATTAGATTGTAAGCTTTGACGAGCAGGGACCATATTTTATGTGTATCTGTACAACACTGTGTACACCTTGTAGCGCTATATAAATGATTAGTAGTTAGTAGTAATAGACCAGTCCAGACAAGTGGGTCGTGTTCCCCTGCCAACAGATTGGTGAAGACAAAGAACCACTCCTGTGCCTCTATTCTCCTCAGGCACCAGAGGTCCCTTCAGTATTTCTTTGTCTCCAGCAGATGGTCAATGGATTTTCTCCTCTCTGAAGGGAAAAAAATCTGAAGATTGAGAGGAAAAGATTGATCAAGTGCTCGTGAACAACCACTTTGAGCATGACTCTTTCACTTGAGTGTGATGGGGGGAGGGGCTCCATTAGACTGCAATCTTTTCGGTAGCCATAGGAGGAGGAAAATTTGGTTCAGCTTCATGCTCTTACCGTGGATAAGAGCCTGTTGAGCAGTCAGAAAATTGGAAGGATCCGGAAGGTTGGAAGAATTCAGCAGCAGCCTTACACAACCTCAACAGCCCCTCTGTCTGTCCCCCCTGCTCTCTCCCAAGGATTGCAAAAGACTCAGAGGAATCTGCCTGCCAGGCACCTTAAATTCAGTGCTGCCATGCCAGAGAAACAGTTTCAGGGGAGTAGAGCTGAGCCCAGCATGGATCCTCTGCCTGGGGCTCTCAGAGGGTGAGTACCAAGGCTTGACCTTGTCATTGTCCTTGTTGGGGCCTCCTTATTCAGTCTTCCTGGGACATAGTTCAAGGTGGACCGCTGGTGACCGTTGAGACAGTGTGCGGTTTCCCGCCGTTTTCTGCATGCGTTAGTAGCGTTTACCTTTTGTGCACCTGGCGGTCACGTGTTCTGCCCATGCGGCTCCAACGCATGCTCCTTCCCTAGTGCCTGTAACGTGTGTTGCAATAAAAGAGCAGTTTACGCGCTCCTTTGGGCCGCCACAGCCTTAGTATGTGCTGTTGTGATACTTGCCTTAACTCTCTATGTCTTCTTCCAGGAAATGTTGTTTGACTTGCGGCAAGCGAGCTGCCTCATATCTGGATTTTGGACTCTGCTTTTCATGCATGGCAGCTTCTGAGTCATCCCTGGGGGGGCCTTCTTCCCCTCTCCCAGCCAGGGGATGCAGTTAGTCTGGCCTTACCTGCCTTAAGGCAGGAGGTGATGGTGCTATGAGTAAGAATATCCAGCCCAGAGGATCCGTCGACAGTGCTGTGTGCCGCTCATTGTCCTCTAGGGAGTCTGGCGGCTGTGCCCCCTAGTTGAGGGATCATTTCTGAAAGGATAACTTACGGATTCAGGACAGTCCTCCCTGGAATCTTTTCTTTTTTCAGCAGGCCTGGTCCTTCTGGCATGGCAATTCAGACCCTGCAGGCTCCGGGTGCCCCTGGGTGCAATCTCGTGTGGGGCAGGCTGTGAGTGGAAGCGCTGTTTGATTACCCTTTTTTTTGTGTGTAATAAATGTTATTGAGACGTTTCAAATAATATACATTCAAACCATCAAACCACACCAGAGAGATACATTATATAACATATAGTTTCCCCCAGCATGTCCAACAAGGTGATAAGAAGGGAGGAATCCAAAGACATACCATTTATGCATCCAGTATTAAGAACAATGCATAAAAAATAGACTCATGCAGTGCATCTCTAAACAAAAACATCCCATAACCAAACAGGGCATATCCCCCAGCATCATGCCAAACCGCTTAAATTAACTTAACTAATTATCATCAGCTTTACAGAATTAGCAGATGTATTGCAACATCATCTTCTGTTGATAATATAGAAGAGGTAATTACACCCCTTGAGTTAGTGCATAAAACAAAACCCAACCCTTCTATCCCTCTGATCTACGGAGCAACTAAGCAATATAACTCCCTTAGGGGGTCAGTGGCTCAACAACCACTGCTCAAACCTTTTGCCCTCCCCTCCCTCTACTACCCACCCTCCCTCCCCTACCTCTCTGAACCATCCAAGAAAGAAAAAAGAAAGAAAAGGAAGAAAGCAACAGACTGCAAATTCTTAATGTACTGAAACAAGGAATTCGAATGCAACTCTTTACCAAGCAAAATCCTCAGCTCTGGCTCAATTTAAACCCAATACATACGTAAAGAATAGAGACTGGAGAAAAGGATAGACTTCTTCCGCTTAGCTACCGGAGAGACAAACTGGATCATCAATCACTCTATTGTCATCCCGAAGAACTAAACTCCATAGTTCCTCACCCTGAAAGGAGAGTCCTCGAACTGAAGCTGTGATTATCTCCAGGAACAAGCAGGAATGTAGTCTTCACATATGGGTATCGTCAGTACCGACGGAGCCTGCACAGGAACGCTCCCCAGCGTCCAATTAGAAAGCTTTTGGGAGCATCCCACAGCGCCTGCGTGCTGCCTTCCTGCCTTTCCCAACTGCCTCTCTCCATTTCTTCGTTTTCCCCGGAGCCAGCAGGTCATCGTTCCTGTACCGCAGAAAAGTTTTCCTATTCTCCTTCTTTTTTGTGGTCGCGTCTGCCTTCCTCGACGCTATACTGGTACCGCCGGTTCTTTCTTTCCTTCTTTTTAAACAACAACAACAACAACAAAAAATATATATATATATAGTTCTTTTTTTTTTTCAAACTTTTCTCCTCAGGTGCACATGCCATTTTGGGCCTTAGGCCCAAAATTTCCTTTACTATGGAAAAACCTGCTTCGGGTTTCAAGAAGTGCACCAAGTGTGGTGGTACCATCTCCGTCACCGACACCCATGAGTGGTGTCTTAAATGTTTAGGTCCTGACCACTCCATTTCGCAGTGTATGGCCTGTGCCATGATGTCCAAGAGGGGTCGACAAAACCGGGCTGCTAAGCTCAGCACCCTTTTTCCCTCCGATGCAGCCTCTGTGGCATCGACGTCTTCCAGGGCTTCGTCTTCCTCCCATGGATCTCAGGTAACTAAACATAAGTCTGGCCAGTCCTCAAAGGGTAGATCTCCTTCTAAGCATCGAGATGCCTCAGGCGTTGCCCTTGAGGGTTCTGTACCGGCAAAATTGCCCTGGCGGGAGGCTTCGGCTTCCAAAGCATTACACAGGTACACTAAAAAATTTTTTTTTTAAACTGCCTCTAATGTTTCGATTGATTTTTACGTTTTTTGGTGCGCTGAATCCAAATCTGATAACCAATTTGCTCCATCACGTACAGATTTTTTGCTACATTGGGTTAGCAGTTTGAGGTGAACGTTTCAGATTGAGTGCGATCGAGATAAAAGTTTCTTGGATGAATTCTTTATACTAATTGTTTAGTAGTTATTCAAATAAGAATAAAGAAAATTGTAACAAGGCAGCACATAAGAATAGAGTAATGTCAACAAAACACACTGTGATGGTAGCAAAATTGTCTGCACTTAAAACAGCCACATACATGTGCACAAACATTGAGCATATAAGAGCGAGGTTAGACACAAAGCAAAGCAAAGAAATGTGCAAAAAATGTTGTACAGGTATGTATATAAGAATAGAAAACGCAAACCGCACCAATACATGAAGACAAACACCCGATGGTGTGAAAATAAAATTCTAATAAATGAGATCCGACACTGTGGTAATAACTAGCAAATTTTTATTTCAAAGTTTAGTAAAAACACGATATTTGTCAACACAGTTTAGATTTTAAAGTCATTCTTGGGTCAATCAATCTCCTGGTGGGCCCGTTTCTTCTTCCCCCGAATGCTTCTCTTGGTGCGCTGCTTGGTGTATTTTTCATCTGGGGTTTCCCGCAGCAGCAACCAGCAGAAATCAGCCATCATAGTGGTGTTCCATCTTCCTTGGTACCTTCTCTCTGCGTCCTTGATGTCCTGGTGAAACCTTTCACCTTTTTCTTCACTGTACGCCCCCAGATTTTCGGGAAGGTAGTTCACATGGGAGTGCAAGAAATGGACTTTCAGGCTCATGTTACAGCCTTGTTCTTTGAAGGCATTGAGCATCCTGGCAACAATATCCTTATAGTTCTCATCCCGCCTGTTCCCCAAGAATTTGAGAACATCCTTGAAGGAATCCCAGGCTTCTTTTTCCTTCTCAGACATCGTTTCAGCGAATGCTCCATCTGAAATGAGTTTCCTTATATCAGGGCCAACAAACACTCCTTCCTTTAGCTTTGCTTCAGAAAGTCGGGGGAACTTTGAGCAAAGGTACTGAAAGCACTCACCATCTTTTGGAAGGGACTTGATGAATTGCTTAATGAGACCCAACTTAATGTGGAGAGGTGGTAATAGAATTTTATCACGAGGTACCAAGCTCTCATGAAGAACATTTTTCTCACCGGGTCTCAAATACTCCCGAATTGGCCAGTCTTTTTTCCGCCAGTGTAGGTCGCGGGCCCGGCTATCCCACAAGCAAAGGAAGCAGGGATATTTGGTGAAACCGGATTGCTGCCCTAATAGCATGGATAGAATTTTAAAGTCTCCACAAATCATCCACTTATGCTCATCATAACGAATCTTCTGAAGAATCAGGGCCAAATTCTCGTATTTTCTTGAAGAATAACAGAGTGAGCAATAGGAACTGAAGCGAATGTGTTGCCATTATGAAGAAGAACACCTTTTATGCTGTCTTTTGACGAATCAATGAACAGCCGCCATTCAGCAGGATCATACTTGAGTTTAAACTTTTCCATCACTCCGTATATATCGTTGCAAAATACCAAATCTTCCTCTTTGCTGAAATACTTCAAAAATTGTGTCTCGCGGTTGCGGTACCAATAAAAAGTTGTTCCTGGTGACAATAGATTTTTCTGTTTAAGCCGAGAACCTAGCAGTTGGGCAGCATCTTTTGGGAGTCCTAAATCCCGGACTAAATCATTCAATTCAGCTTGAGAGAAAAGTTCAGGTTTCGGATCTGGTTCAGTTTCAAACTCGGAAGAACTGGACTCATCGGGAAAAGCCATCTGATGAGTCTCATCATGATCAGAACCGTCCACACAAATATGATCCAAAGATTTTGGTGGTTCAGGCACAGGTACTTCGTTGCTATGAGGCATAGGCCTAATTGCTGAGGGAAGGTAGGGGTAACTTATTACGTTCTTATTTTTTAAGTTGTATCCCTTCACAATGCAAGAGCAAAAATAGCAGTCACTGCTGTGGTCTCTTTGTTCACGCCACATCATAGGTATTCCGAAACAAAATGCTTGTTTTTTACCTTTCATCCATAAGCGTAGATCTTCCTCACATGTCTTGCACACTTTGTGAGGAGCCCACGGTTTGTCTTGATCGCCTAACTTCAAACCAAAATAGGCGAAATATACTTTTTTAATAAATGCAGAAATGTTCCTCTGCCGCTTTTTCATGGTATATTCCCCACAAATAAAACAAAAACTGTCCGGAGAGTTGACGCAATCTCTGGCTCTGTGAGCCATCACAAATACACAGCACTGCAAACTACAACTGTAGTGAACCACTTCGGAATAAAACTGGATTACGACTGAGCAAACAAAAGGTAATAATGAACTTGCAAGAAACTGAAATTTGACAGGAACGTTCATGTCGCAACCACCGTGTTTGAGCGAGCGAACGAGGCGAGGCGAACAGGAAAGAACATGCGCCAGCGCGAGTACTGGATTTAGTCCCCCGCCTCCCAATTGTCCTGTTAATGTATAAAATGAATACAAAACACTCTAAAATATCATGAGGGAGTGTTTCTAGTTAGTTAACCATTACAACCTCTATTTTGGGCCAAGAAAATAAACTGCAGTCGGCTAAAAAGAAATTATGTGAACATTCCTTATATGGGTAAGAAATCTAATTTTGCAAGAAAACGTGACGTGATGGAACATTTTGGCTATTTTTCCTGAATTCAGCACCCCAAAATCTATAGGAATCAGTTGCAAAACTGGAGGCAGTTTTTTGGTAGTGTACCTGTGTTATTGGGGCTCCAGGATGTTCTCGAGACCTCAACCTCGGCAGAACTACTGGTGCCATGCTCTGGGGTACCGGCTGCTTTCTCTGGTACCGATACCCAGGCATCGGCAGCGTCGATAGACCAGAGATTCCTGGCTATTGAACACAGTCTGGCGGCTCTCCTTGCGGCATCGACACCCTCGGAACCGCATCAGACAGTTCAACCGGTACCGGTACCGACTCCAGCACCGGTATCAGTACCAGTACCGACGGCATCGACATCGGTGTCTGCTTTGCCGGCACGAGTGATGCTAAGCCTTCCGGTACCGATACACCAGTACCGTTTCCCCCGGCACTGACTTCGGTCGGTACGGGTATCGTGCTCTACAAGAGCATCCGGACAGAAGGTACTTTGAGTCCTCGGAGGAGTCTGAGGATTCTGACAGCTCCGTCGGTACCGGAGTACTTCTCCCGGAGGAGCCTTCCTCTCCTAAACGCAGGATGTCCCCTCCAGAAGATATCTCCTTTCAGGACTTTATCAGGGAGGTGGCTCAAGGTCTTTCCATTACTGTGGCTCCTGAAACAGAGCCCAGGGCAAAGGAGTTGAAGATTCTGCAATATCCCAAGGCTCCTAAGGAGGCAGCTACTTTGCCTGTCCATGAGATCTTACATGATCTCATGTTGAGTATGTGGGAAACACCTCTAACCACCTCTCCTCACTCTCGTAGACTGGATACCATGTATCGAGTCCCTCCATGTCCTGGCTTCCAAAAAACTCAGCTTCCTCACCACTCTATTGTAGTGGAATCAGCTATGAGAAGGATCAGAAGTGCAAAGAGGCATGCCTCTAATCCTCCAGGACGTGAGTGTCGAACTTTGGATGCCTTTGGACGTCGTACTTTCCAGGCTTCCATGCTTTCTGCCAGGATCAGTTCCTATATTTTATATATGGGAATGTTCCTTAAGGAAGTCACAGGAGATTTAGAGGTTTTGAGCCCTCTTCTTCCTGATGATAAGAGGCAGGATTTTCTCACACTGGTCAAACACGCCCAGGATGTTTCTAAGTTTGTCAATCGTGCAGTTTTTGACTGTTTTGAGTGCATAAGCAGAATCTCTGCCATTGCCATAGGTGCACGTAGAATTGCCTGGCTCCAGGCATCTGATTTGGAGCTCTGGGTGCAGGACAAACTGGGCGATATCCCTTGTACGGGTGACAATCTATTGGCAAGAATTGGCAAGAGAAAGCCAATGAATTGGATGCTGACAACTCCACTTTGGATAGATTATCCAAAGCCACAGCTGTTCCTGCAAGGAAAAAATCTTACAAGAAACCATTCTTCTCCAAGAAGAAGAGATTTTATCCCTCTTATTCCAAGCAGGGATGTTCTGCAGGTCAACCTGCCCGAAAGTCAGCAACCACCTAAACAAAGGGAAGCAAAGACTGCTAAGTCTCAACCGTCTCAGCAGTCTTAGCCTCCACAAGGCCTTTGACTTCCATCTAGAGAACTTAGCCTTCCTGGCTCTCAATGGACCAGAGCCTTCCACCATTCCAGGAAGGTTGTGTCACTTTGCCCCCAGATGGGGGCAGATAGCAGCAAAACATTGGACTCTCTCCATTATAAAAGAGGGGTACAAGCTTCACTTTCTGTGCATGCCCCCTCCCACAATGGTAAGAGAGTTCAATTCTCAGACCTCTCTCATCAACCTGTTAGATCAAGAGGTCACTATGCTTCTTGCCCAAGGGGCAATAGAAGAGGTACCCACTCTTCAACAAGGTACAGGGTTTTACTCCCCCTATTTCCGTATCCCAGAGAAAACAGGGGGACACAGACCTATTTTAGACCTCAGAGAATTGGACAAATTCCTGTTCAAGGAGAAATTCAAGATGGTTTCTCTGGGAACTCTGCTGCCATACCTTCAGAGTCAGGATTGGCTTTGTTCTCTAGATCTCAAGGATGCGTACACTCATGTTCTCATCCATCCAACTCACAGAAAGTTCCTTTGCTTCCTTTTTCAAGGAAAGCACTACCAATACAGGGTGCTTCCTTTTGGCCTGGCCTCAGCACCAAGGGTGTTTACGAAATGCATGGCTGTGGTAGCAGCATTTCTTCACACTCTAGGAATATTCGTCTTCCCCTACTTAGACCACTGGCTCATTCGAGCCCCATCAGAGTCAGAGGCCAGGATTTCTGTATCTTGCACAATGCGTATCTTTCAGTATTTGGGTCTGGTCATAAACATCCCAAAATCCAGCCTAACTCCCACTCAGTCTATAGAGTTCATAGGAGCTTTGCTGGATACCAGAAAAGCAAGGGCCTATCTTCCCCAGACCCGTTACCTTCGCATGGTGCAGTTAGCTTCTCAAGCAGTGCTAAAGCCTCATCTCACTGCTTGAGAAATGTTACAACTACTAGGCCACATGGCATCTACCGTGCATGTGGTTCCTTATGCTCGCCTCCATATGAGAGCAGCCCAGTGGACTTTATCCACTCAATGGACACAGGCATCAGGGTGCCTGTCAGACAAAATAGCAAACACAAATCGCCTTATTTTGTCCCTCCAATGGTGGCAGTCCATTCAAAACCTGTTGCTGAGGTCCCCATTTCAACAACCTTTACCTCAGTCAACTCTCACAACAGATGCTTCACCAATGGGTTGGGGAGCTCATCTGCAAGACCTCTCCACCCAAGGCACTTGGACTCCACAGGAGACTCATCTACACATCAGTCTCTTAGAGCTCAGAGCAATCTTCTTTGCTCTTCGAGTGTTCCACACCCTGCTGAGCTACAAGACAGTCCTCATTCATACGGACAATCAAGTAGCCATGTTCTACGTGAACAAGCAGTGAGGAACAGGCTCTCTGTCGCTTTGCAACGAAGCTTTGCGACTATGGGCCCTCGCCAGAGAGCATCAGATTCATCTCCTGGCAGTATATCTTCCAGGTATCCAAAACTCTTGGGCAGACAGACTCAGTCGAGTTCTGCTTCCACACGAATGGTCTCTACATGCAGACCAGGTGGCCAAGATTTTTCAAATTTGGGGAACCCCGGACATAGACCTCTTTGCAAGTCCGTTGAATACCAAACTTCCCCGGTTCTGTTCCAGAATTCCGGCTCAGGGCTCTCAGGCCAGGGATGCTTTCCTCCTTCACTAGGGTCAAGACTTCCTTTATGCCTTTTCACCCATTCCCCTAATTCCCAAAACCCTGTTGAAGCTTCATAGACAGAGGCCGTATGATTCTCATAGCTCTACATTGGCCACGGCAAGTGTGGTACCCTCTGCTTCTATATCTCTCTCAAGCTCCCTCTCTGGAGTTAGGGTCTGCTCCAGATCTCCTGTCTCAGGAGGACGGAAATTTATGGCATCCCAATCCCCAGTCTCTGCATCTCAGGGCTTGGTTGCTGAAGGCCTAGATCTCCATGATCTTAACCTCTCTCAGCAAGTAAAGGATATCCTTTATGCTTCCAGGAAGCCTTCCACAAGACGCTCTTATGCTTTCAAGTGGAAAAGGTTTACCATATGGTATTCGCAAAAGGATCTTAACCCCCTTGCGATACCTCTGGAATCATTGCTGGCGTATCTCCTTCATTTATCCAATGCAGGACTTAAAACTAACTCAGTAAGGGTCCATTTGAGTGCTATTGCAGCTTCTTTCAAGCCTTTAAATGGACAACCTATTTCCTCCCATCCTTTTATAGCAAGATTTATGAGATGCCTTCTTCTTACTAATCCTCCCATTAGGCCACCATCGGTGGCATGTGACTTAAACCTGGTTCTTGGTCAGCTTATGAAGCCACCTTTCGAACCCTTAGCTACTACTTCGCTGAAATTCCTTTCCTGGAAAGTTATCTTTCTCATTGCAATCACGTCAGCATGTCGCATCAGTGAGTTGCAAGCACTAGTGACTGATCCCCCTTATACAAGGTTCCATCATGACAAGGTAGTCCTTAGGACTCATCCACACTTTATGCCAAAGGTGGTCTCACCTTTTCGTCTAAACCAAGTGGTCTACCTGCCTGTATTTTTTCCAAGGCCTCATGCATCAAATGCAGAAAGGAATCTTCATACTTTGGACTGTAAAAGAGCTTTAGCTTTTTACTTACAAAGAACACAGCAACATAGAAAGTCCTCTCAACTCTTTGTTGCTTTTGATCCTTTTCATTTGGGACTTCCAGTCGATGGATCAGAATATCCTGACCATGCAGCGTGTCATTACGGCATTCATACAAGCTGCGACGCCTTCGGTACCGCAACAAACTCCGTTGTCGGTACCGGCTCCGGCACCGGTACCGATTGCATCGACATCGGCTTCGGTGTCGACTGCAGCGGTACACTGTTCTGTGATGCCCATCGGTACCAAATCGGTACCGATCACTCCCGATGTCGATATCACCCGGTACGCGTATCGGGCTCTGCAGGAGCATCCAGACAGGCGATACTTCGATTCCTCTGAAGACTCTGATGAATCAGAGGCCTCTGTCGAAGCATCGGTGATCCTTCCTCAGGAGCCCTCTTCTCCAAAAAGAAGAATGTCTCCTCCAGAAGACTTGTCTTTTCAAGACTTCATTAGGGAAGTGGCCAGGGGCCTTTCCATTTCAGTGGCCCCTGAGGCAGAGCCTAGAGCCAAAAAATTATCCTAAGGCTCCTAAAGAGGCAGCCACTTTACCAATTCATGAGATTCTTTATGATCACATGTTGGGCATATGGGAGACTCCTCTCACCACCTCCCCTCATTCTCGTAGGTTGGACACCATGTATCGTGTTCCTCCTTGTCCTGGCTTTCATAAGACTCAGCTTCCTCACCACTCCATTGTGGTGGAGTCTGCTATGAAGAAGATAAAGAGTACAAAAAGGCACTCTTCTAATCCTCCAGGAAGAGAATGCAGAACCTTAGATGCTTTTGGCAGGAGAATTTTCCAGGCCAATATGCTTGTTGCCAGAATCAACTCCTATAGTCTCTATATGGGGATGTTTCTAAAAGAAGTTACAGATTATCTGCAAACTTTATCTCCTTTTATTTCAGAAGATAAAAGGGAAGAGTTTCTCACCTGGCTCAAAAATGCCCAGGATGTTTCCAAACTTTCCAACCGTGCAGCCTTTGACTCTTTTGAGTGTGCCAGCAGAACCTCGGCTATTGCCATAGGTGCACGCAGAGTTGCTTGGTTACAAGCTTCTGATTTGGAACCCTGGGTTCAGGATGGACTAGGAAACCTTCCTTGTACAGGTGAAAACCTTTTTGTCAAAGATTGGCAAGCAAAGGCCACCCAGATGGATGCTGAAAATTATGCTTTAGATAGACTCTCAAAGTCTACTTCTGCTCCTTTTAAGAAAAGGTTGTTCAAAAAGGGTTTTTTTCCCAAAAAAGGGAGATATTATTCTGCTTATGGTCAGCAGGCATCTTCTGCAGGTCGTTTTGCTACAAAGAGACAGCAACAACCGAAACAGGCCAAGCCTAAGGCTGCTAGGACTGCTACGGCCCAACAGCCTCAGCCTCCTCAGGGCCTTTGACTTACAGCTAGAGAACTTAGCCTTTCTGGCTCTAGAACATCCAGAGCCTCTCACCATTCCAGGAAGGTTAGCTCACTTTGCTCCCAGATGGGAACAAATCACAGCAGAGCACTGGACCCTCTCCATCATAAGGGAAGGGTACAAGCTTCATTTATTGAACCTTTCCCCTCACACCATGGTGAGACAGTTCAATTCTCCAACATCTCTCCTTGACCTTCTGGGTCAGGAGATTGCTACCCTTCTTGCCCAAGGGGCAATAGAAGAAGTACCCCTTCTTCAACAGGGCTCAGGGTTCTGCTCCCCCTACTTTCTCATCCCAAAGAAAACAGGGGGCTACAGACCCATATTAGATCTCAGAGAATTGAACAAGTTTCTATGCAAGGAGAAATTCAAGATGATTTCTTTCGGTACTCTCCTTCCATACCTCCAGAGTCAGGACTGGCTTTGTTCTCTAGATCTCAAGGATGCGTACACCCATGTCCTCATCCATCCAACACACAGAAGGTTCCTTCGGTTTCTTTTCCAAGGAAAGCACTATCAATACAGAGTGCTTCCCTTCGGTCTGGCCTCTGCACCAAGGGTGTTCACAAAATGCATGGCAGTAGTAGCAGCATTTTTACGCATTCTGGGAATATTTGTATTCCCATATCTGGACGACTGGCTCATCCGAGCTCCATCCCAGTCAGAGGCCCAGGCTTCCCTAGCCTGCACAAGGCGTATCCTTCAGTATCTGGGACTTGTAATAAACATCCCAAAATCCCATCTCACACCTACTCAATCTCTAGAGTTCATAGGGGCCTTGCTGGATACCACCACTGCAAGGGCCTATCTTCCCCAGGCCCGTTGCCTATGCTTGGTGCAGTTAGCCTCACAAATTCAGTTAAAGTCCCATTTAACTGCTCGAGAGATGTTACAACTGTTAGGCCACATGGCATCCACCGTGCATGTGGTCCCTTATGCTCGCCTTCAAATGAGGGCAGCTCAATGGACTCTGTCCACCCAATGGACCCAGGCATCAGGGTGCCTGTCAGACAAAATAGTAACCTCCAGTCGCCTCTTTTGGTCCCTCCAGTGGTGGAAGTCCACTCAAAATCTGTTGCTGGGGTCTCCCTTTCAACAGTTGCTACCCCAAGCAACCCTTACAAGAGATGCCTATCCAAAGGGTTGGGGAGCTCATCTGCAAGATCTCTCCACCCAGGGCATCTGGTCTCCACAGGAGACATCTCTACATATCAACCTCTTAGAGCTCAGAGCAATTTTTCTGGCTCTCAGAGTCTTCCACACCCTGCTCAGCTACAAGACAGTCCTCATCCACACGGACAACCAAGTAGCCATGTTCTACGTGAACAAGCAGGGGGGGGGGGGACTGCAACGAAGCTCTGAGATTGTGGGCCTTCGCCAGAGAGCATCAAATTCATCTCATGGCAGTGTATCTTCCAGGGGTTCAAAACTCTTGGGCAGACAGACTCAGTCGAGTTCTGCTTCCACACGAATGGTCCCAGATAGCCAGGATCTTCCGAATTTGGGGAACCCTGGACATAGACCTGTTTGCAAGTCCGTGGAATGCCAAACTTCCCCGGTTCTGTTCCAGAATTCCGTGTCAGGGAGTTCAGGCCTGGGATGCCTTCCTCCTCCATTGGGGGCAAGACTTCCTCTATGCCTTTCCACCTATTCCCCTAATTCCCAGGACACTGTTCAAACTTCAGAGAGACAAGGGGTCTATGATCCTCATAGCACCACATTGGCCATGCCAAGTGTGGTACCCTCTACTTCTGCATCTCTCTCAAGCTCCCTCCCTGGACTTGGGATCTGCTCCAGACCTCCTATCCCAGGAGGAGGGAACGTTGTGGCACCCAAATCCCAAGTCTCTTCATCTCAGGGCCTGGTTGCTGAAGGCCTAGACCTTCAAGATTTGCATCTTTCTCAGCAAGTGAAGGATATCCTTCATGCTTCCAGAAAGCCTTCCACTAGACGTTCCTATGCTTTTAAATGGAAAAGGTTTACCATTTGGTGTGCAGAGAAGGGTCTTAACCCTCTTGCAATACCTCTGAATTCTTTACTAGAGTATTTGCTGCATTTATCCCATGCAGGCCTCAAAACAAATTCAGTAAGAGTCCATTTGAGTGCTATTGCAGCATCCCTTAAGCCTCTCAATGGACAGCCTATTTCCTCTCATCCTCTTATTGCAAGATTTATGAGAGGCCTTCTTTTAACTAAACTTCCCATTAGACCACCTCCAGTGGCATGGGACTTGAACTTGGTTCTTGGCCAGCTTATGAAGCCACCCTTTGAACCCTTAGCCCCTACCTCCTTGAAATTCCTTTCCTGGAAGGTTATTTTTCTCATTGCAGTCACCTCTGCTCGCCGCATCAGTGAACTGCAAGCCTTGGTGGCTAATCCTCCTTATACAAGGTTCCATCATGACAAGGTAGTCCTCAGGACTAATCCACACTTTATGCCTAAAGTGGTCTCACCTTTTCATCTGAACCAGGAGGTTTATTTACCTGTCTTTTTTCCAGGACCTCATGTATCAAGTGCAGAGAGGAATCTTCATACCCTGGATTGTAAGAGAGCTCTTGCTTTTTACTTATAAAGGACACAGCAACATAGAAAGTCCTCTCAACTCTTTGTTGCTTTTGATCCCTCTCATTTAGGACTGCCAGTCTCTAAGATAACTCTGTCCAATTGGATTGCTCAGTGTATTTCTTTTGCCTACCAGAGTAAGAACCTTTCTCTGGAGGGCCATGTCACAGCTCACAATGTGAGGGCCATGGCAGCCTCTATGGCTCATCTAAATTCTGTCCATCGACCAGATCTGTCGAGCGGCCACCTGGGCCTCGGTTCATACCTTTACAGCCCATTACTGCTTGGACAAGGACTCCCGCCGGGATGCCTTGTTTGGTCAGGCTGTTCTCAAACACCTGTTCCATACCTAATGAAGTCCTACCCTCCATCCTTGGCTGGATGCCTGAGATTCATGGGTGGAGGTAGAGCCCTTCTCAGGGACTCACAACCTGGGTGATCTCCCAGGCATCTCTAGCTGGGGAGTCCCCATATGTGAAGACTCATTCCTGCTTGTTCCTGGAGATAGCACAGTTACTTACCTGTAACAGGTGATCTCTGGGAACAGCAGGAATAAGTCTTCACAACCCACTCACCTCCCCTAGAATTTGTATCTCTCTCTCTATCTTTCCTTTCCTCACTCTCTCTTTGTCTCAGCTTTAAAACTCGAACTGGAGAGAGGCGGTTGGGAAAGGCGGGAAGGCAGCGTGCAGGCGCTGTGGGATGCTCCCAAAAGCTTTCCTTTTGGATGCTGGGGTGCGTTCCCGCGCAGGCTTCGTCGGTACCGACGATACCCATATGTGAAGACTTATTCCTGCTGTTCCCAGATATCACCTGTTACAGGTAAGTAACTGTGCTTTCCTTATCGTTCCTCCAGTTTAGTCCTCTACTTCTGGGTTGTGCACCTCTTTCTGCAGCTAGGAGACTGGGCATGTCAAAGTCGTGACATCACTGGATATAGCCTGCTGGTATCTCCCATCAGCCTCCAGTGTGTCCAGTCTCCTTGCAGCAGGAGGACATAGTGAGCCTAGCTTCTGGGCTCACTTGGGGGGAACAGATAAGGAGCATTTAGTGTGACAAATTCTATTCTGATTTTACTTTTGATTTTTACCTTTAATTTACTTTTAATTTTACTTTTAATTCAGTTACCTTTGGTTAATTGGCAATCAGGGATTAGTTCCCTTTAGTTAGGAGCAAATTTCCTTATTTACAGTAATTTTAAATTTGAGCCTGGTTCTTTAAATTAGTAGCAGTTCTCGCCTTCCCTCCTTGTCAGTTATTTTCACTTGCTGCAGGCATTTGCCGGTGCGGATCTCTCTCCCTTGACTGTACGGGAGAGAGCTCCGGGACCCGTACAGCCATACTGAAGCTGTGTGAGACGGAGCCTCTCCGTTGCTGCGGGATTTTAATTTTACTCTGTGGAACCGGCTGAGCAATCCTCGCCACGGCTGCCAGGCGCATCAGCGCGGCTTGAGGATCGGATGAATTCAAGGTGGTAGGAGCAGGCGGTGTGGCTTTTGGCCCTGCAGGTAAGGCCTTCGGGCTCGGTCGGTCTGCTGAGGCCTCCTTTTTGCAGCGGCTGTTGTTCTTGGCGCCAAAATTCATTGGCGAAGGGGCGGCCATTTCCTCTCTAGGTATTTGGACTGTATGGCGAGAGTTGCAGTGAGCTGCCTGCGTGAGGGAAAACAACAGGCAGAATAGCTAAATTTTTGGGCCTAGTGTGTGTTTCTTTCTTTTGTTTGTAGGATTTTTTTTTTGAGGCTCAGGGGGTTCCTCAGCATTAAGGGGGACTGTTGTCAGTCCTCTTTATAGAATAAATAAGAATAAACTTAAAAACAGGACAGCAGTTTTGGCATTGATCCCTGATACCACATGGTCTATCTCCAGGAACAAGCAGGAATAAGTCCTCACATATGGGTACGTCGGTACCGACGGAGCCCGTGCGGGAAAGCTCCCCAGCTTCTTAGAATAGAAGCTTTTGGGACCTCCCACTGCACATGCGCACTGCCTTCCCGCCTTCCTGAACAGCTCTCCTCAGTTTCTCTTTTTCCGCGGAGCCAGCAGGTCGTGTTCCTGTCACCGCTGAAGAAATTGTTATTTTATTTGTTTCTTTAGACCGCGTACCTGCCTTCCCCATACCGATACCGGTATCGCCGGTCTTTTCTTTCTTTCTTTAAAAAATTATAATTCTTTTTTTTCTTTTTTTAGCTTTTTGGTCACTTCAGAGAGGCCTCTCGGCCTACTCAATTTCTCCTCATGGAGAAGCCAGCCCCTGGATTTAAGAAGTGTACCAAATGTAATGCTGTTATTTCAGTCACAGACACCCATGAATGGTGTCTGAAATGTTTGGGGCCTGACCATTCCATACCGGACTGCCCATCTTGCTCCCACATGTCTAAACGTGGGCTGCAGAACCGGGCCAACAAATTCCATGTGCTGTTTGCTTCAGAGAATACAACATCACAGTCATCCAGGTCTTCTTCTCCGGATGGATCTCAGGTAACCAAACCTTCTGTGGGCAAGTCCTCAAAGAGCAAATCTCCTTCAAAGCATCGAGAGGCTCTTAGCTTAGAACTTGAGGACCCTGCCCCAGCCAAACAACCCCGGCGGGAAGTCCAACTTCCAAAAACGCCAATTCAGGGGTCTCAGGTTGATATCGATGCTACGGCCTCGACAGATCACCTGTTAGCCTGCTCTGGGGTACCGGGTCACTCCGGTACCGACATCCAGGCAGCTATGGCGTCCATGGGCGATACTGTACAGTCCATGCAGCAGGCCGTCATGGCTTTCATTAAAGCTGCAACGCCATCGGTTCCGCTTTCAGCGGTTCCGGGCCCGATACCGGTATCGTCCGCCATGCCGGTATCGAGGCCGTCCACCTCTAAACGCAAGTCGGTACCGTATGGGCTTTCGCTCCATACCGGTTCCATACCCGATACGCCCGATATCGATACCGATCGGTACGCGTATCGTGCGTTAGAGGAAAGCACCGATTCCTCTGAGGATTTTCACTCCTCTGATGATTCTGCTGAGTTTTCACTCAACTTACCTGAGGAGCCCTCTTCTCCTAAAAGGAGAATGTCCCCTCCAGAGGATTTGTCCTTCCAGGACTTTGTTTTAGATATGGCTACAGCCCTTTCTATTACCACATCCTCTGAAAAGGAACCCAGATCCAAAAAACTGGATATTTTGGGATACTCAAAGGCCCCTAAGGAGGCAGTTACCCTGCCTATCCATGAAATCCTTCAAGAACAACTGATGGATTTCTGGGAAAATCCTTTGACTTTGTCTCCTTATTCCCGTAGGTTGGACACCATGTATAGGGTCCCTCCTTCTCCTGGTTTCCAAAAGACTCAATTGCCCCACCACTCTATTGTGGTGAAGTCTGCATTGAAGAAGATTAGGAGTACCAAAAGGCACTCTTCCACCCCTCCAGGACGGGAATGTAAGACTTTGGACTCTTTTGGTAGGAAAATTTTCCAGGCTAGTATGCTTATAGCCAGGATTAATTCCTACAGTCTCTATATGGGCATGTTCCTGGAGGAACTTGCCAAAAAGGTGCGGCATTTTGCCCCCTTTATCCCTGAGGATAAAAAGCAGGGATTCCTTTCCCTAGTGAAACAACTCTTAGAGGTTTCTAAGTTCTCTAATAGGGCAGCATATGATTCCTTTGAGGGAGCCAGTAGGGCTTCGGGCATTGCTATTGCAGCCCGACGTCTTGCTTGGCTCCAGGCCTCTGATCTGGAACCTTGGGTTCTAGATGGCTTACGGAATCTGCCCTGTACAGGTGAGAACTTATTTGGGGAAGAGTGGCAAATCAAAGCCACCCAGATGGATGCTGAAAATGCCACCTTGGAAAGACTTTCAAAGTCCACTTCAATTCCTACTAAGAAAAAGTCTTTTAAAAGGCCTTACTATAAGAAGGCCAGAGTTGCTTCAAATACTGGCCAGCAGTCTTCTCAACCTCGCTATACTGCTAAGCGTCAGCAATCCAAACAAGCACGAGCTAAGCCTGCAGCAGCTACTGTAGCTCAGCAGGCTCCAACCCCTCAGGGGTTTTGACTTGCTCCTAGGGAACTTGCCACTTCTGGTTCTAACACAACCAGAACCTCTCACCATACCCGGAAGGTTGGTTCACTTTGCTCCCAGATGGGAACAAATCACAACAGAACAATGGACCCTCTCTATCATTCGAGAGGGTTACAAACTTCATTTCTCCAGCCTTCCTCCCCATCATATGGTGAGACCATTCAATTCTCCCCCATCTCTCCTAACCCTGTTGGGTCAAGAGGTTTCCTCTCTTCTTGCCCAAGGGGCCATAGAAGAGGTTCCTCTTCCTCAACAAGGGTCCGGTTTCTACTCCCCTTATTTTCTCATTCCAAAGAAGACAGGGGGATTCAGACCAATCCTAGATCTGAGAGAATTGAACAAATTTCTCTTCAAGGAGAAATTCAAAATGCTGTCTCTCGGCATTCTCCTTCCTTACCTCCAGGGTCAGGACTGGCTTTGTTCTCTAGACCTACAGGATGCGTATACACATATACTCATCCATCCATCCCACAGAAAGTATCTTCGCTTTCTGTTTCAGGGAAAACATTTCCAATACAGAGTACTCCCCTTCGGTCTAGCCTCTGCTCCAAGAGTATTCACAAAATGCATGGCAGTCGTAGCCGCATTTCTAAGAGGCATGGGAATCTTTGTCTTCCCATATCTGGACGACTGGCTCATCCGAGCTCCAACTCAGTCACAGGCCCAGATTTCCCTGGACCACACAAGGAGCCTTTTGCAGTATCTGGGACTGGTAGTAAACCTTCCCAAGTCCCAACTCATCCCTACTCAATCTCTAGAATTCATAGGGGCCCAGTTGGACACCATCACTGCAAGGGCCTACCTTCCACATGTTCGAGGCCAGCGCCTCCTGAGTTTGGCCTCCCAAGCTCAGTCCAGCACTCACTTGACAGCCAGGGAAATGCTACGCCTACTGGGTCATATGGCCTCCACAGTGCATGTGGTGCCCTATGCTCGTCTTCATATGAGAGCAGCTCAATGGACCCTGGCCACTCAGTGGACTCAGGCGTCAGGAGCGCTCTCAGACCAAATACAAACCTCCGATCGTCTGTTTTGGTCCCTCCACTGGTGGACTTCCACCAAGAATCTGTTGTTGGGGGCTCCATTTCAACCATTGCTACCCCAAGCAACCCTCACAACAGATGCCTCCCAAACAGGGTGGGGAGCCCATCTGCAAACTCTCTCCACTCAGGGCACTTGGTCTCTACAGGAGACCACCCTTCATATCAATCTTCTGGAACTGCGAGCAATTTACCTTGCCCTCAAGGTCTTCCACTCCCTCCTAGCCAACCTCACTGTCCTAGTTCAGACGGACAATCAGGTGGCCATGTTTTACATAAACAAACAAGGAGGGACGGGCTCTCTGTCGCTTTGCAACGAAGCTCTAAGACTATGGGCCTTCGCCAGAGAGCATCAGATTCACCTGCTAGCAGTGTATCTCCCAGGAGTTCAAAACTCTCGGGCAGACAGGCTCAGTCGAGTTCTGCTGCCACACGAATGGTCCCTACATTTGGACCAAATAAACCGAATCTTTCAGGAATGGGGGACCCCGGACATAGACCTCTTTGCAAGTCCGTGGAATGCCAAACTTCCCCGGTTCTGTTCCAGAACTCCGTGTCAGGGAGCTCAGGCTACAGACGCCTTTCTCCTGAATTGGAATCAGGCATTCCTATATGCCTTTCCACCCATTCCTTTGATTCCCAAGACTCTGTTCAAACTCCAGAGGGATCATGGAACTATGATCCTCATAGCTCCACGCTGGCCACGCCAAGTGTGGTTCCCTCTACTTCTACAGCTCTCCCAGGGATCCTACTTGGATCTGGGAGCTGCGCCAGACCTCCTGTCTCAGGAGGAGGGGACTTTGTGGCACCCAAACCCCAAATCCCTTCACCTCAGTGCTTGGTTACTGAAGGCTTAAGCCTTCAAGACTTTCATCTTTCCCAACCAGTGAAAGATATCCTTTCTGCCTCTAGGAAACCCTCTACCAGGCGTTCCTATGCTTTCAAATGGAAACGTTTTTCCATTTGGTGTGCTCAGCAGGGTCTTGACCCTCTGGCACTTCCTTTGAATTCTCTTCTTGATTATCTCCTGCATCTATCCAATGCAGGCCTCAAGACGAATTCGGTAAGAGTCCATTTAAGTGCTATTGCAGCATCCTTGAAACATATAAATGGACAACCTATCTCCTCTCATCCTCTTGTTGCAAGATTCATGAGAGGCCTGACTCTCACTAAACCTCCCATCAGACCACCCCCGGTCGCATGGGATTTGAATCTAGTGCTCGGTCAACTTATGAAGCCACCTTTTGAGCCAATGTTTTCCACCTCCTTGAAATTTCTTTCCTGGAAGGTCATCTTCCTCATTGCAGTCACTTCGGCTCGCCGCATCAGTGAGCTGCAGGCTTTAGTGGCTAATCCACCTTACACAAGATTTCATCATGATAAGGTGGTCCTTAGGACGAATCCCCACTTTATGCCTAAAGTGGTCTCGCCTTTTCATCTTAATCAAGAGGTATATCTACCTGTCTTTTTTCCAGCTCCTCATGCATCCAATGCAGAGAGGAACCTTCATACTCTGGATTGTAAAAGAGCTCTCGCTTTTTACCTTAATAGGACTCAGCCACATCGAAAGTCTTCTCAACTTTTTGTGGCCTTTGATCCTTCCCATTTGGGACTTCCAGTCTCCAAGCGTACACTTTCCAATTGGATTGCCTCAGTGTATTTCTTTTGCTTACCAGAGCAAAAACATTTCTCTGGAAGGCCATGTCACTGCTCACAATGTGAGGGCCATGGCAACTTCTATGGCTCATCTGCACTCTGTTTCCATAGATCAGATCTGTCGAGCCGCTACCTGGGCCTCGGTTCATACCTTCACAGCCCATTACTGTTTGGACAAGGACTCCCGCCGGGATGCCTTGTTTGGCCAGGCTGTCCTCAAGCACCTGTTCCATTCCTAAACAACTCCTGCCCACCTTCCCAGAATGGATGCCTGAGATCCATACGAAGATGGCGAACCTTTACAGGGGATCCCATGCATCTAAGCTAGGGAGTCCCCATATGTGAGGACTTATTCCTGCTTGTTCCTGGAGATAGCACAGTTACTTACCTGTAACAGGTGATCTCTGGGAACAGCAGGAATTAGTCCTCACAACCCACCCACCTCCCCTAGGAGTTGTATCTTTTATCTATCTATCTTCCTGTCCTCTCTCTGTTGACTCAGCTATAAACTCGAAACTGAGGAGAGCTGTTCAGGAAGGCGGGAAGGCAGTGCGCATGTGCAGTGGGAGGTCCCAAAAGCTTCTATTCTAAGAAGCTGGGGAGCTTTCCCGCACGGGCTCCGTCGGTACCGACGTACCCATATGTGAGGACTAATTCCTGCTGTTCCCAGAGATCACCTGTTACAGGTAAGTAACTGTGCTTTCCCTCCTAATCATGTCTCTGAGGAGCATCTGTTAAGGCCCAGGATATTAGGCAAATTGCCAGCATTTAAGTTCAAGGGCAGAGCCCTAACTTGTAGTTGGCAGGAGGGAAAGCCTAGAAGTGTGCCTTTATGTATTCTATAGTGAAAGTTGCCCAAAATTCACAGGGACAGGTTTAGGAAACCTTAGGATATAAAAAAATAGACAGTTAAACTGTCAACCGGAAGTGCCTGTGCTACGGTCTATGTGGCCACCAGAGGGCAGCTGGTACACTCAATAGTGCCTTTCTATGACTGTGGGTATGCATGCAGCCATTATCTGCAGGTTAGGAAAGAAATCACCACAGAGCCTCGGTGATGTGATGTAAGGTCTGAGAATCCAGTTTATATGACCAAGATTTAAAGCTCTTAATTTCTGTATCATTGGTCCGGCTCTGCTGCCCTAAAGGCCACCGAATGACAGTGCTGCTCATGAATCACATATAGTATTCAGTGCCCCTATCCCTGGGGGGTGAGTGGTACAATACAAAATCATATTACTCATCAGCTTCACACAGGCAACAACCTCTCAGACCTCCATTTGCAAGGTGGTCGGTGTATTCCACTGCTATTTCTCTGACTGCAGGAAGGGCCTGGGGAGGTGCTTGTGTGTTTCATAGCAACACTTAGCAGGCCCTTCCCAGGAAATTCTCATCTATTACTAGAGCAGGGTTTCATTTCATTTCATTTCTCTGGTTGTGGTTAATGCACAGCGTCAGGGGCTGTGTTCGAAAGCTTGGGTCCCACGGACTTTGGTGAGATTTCAAAAAGAAAAAGAAACTCGCTTTAGTGAGAGATAGCCTTGTTCATTTTTAGCTAACACTGTTGATTTTACTTTTGATTTTTACCTTTTGCGCCTGAATCCCAAGGACGGGACACTGTTTGTTTGCTTCCTGGGGTTCTACTTTCTATTTTGCTCTTCAGCTCCCTGGCAGATGCAGTAGGCTGGCATGGGGTGGGCAACGCCTCCTGCAATGCAGAATCTCCCAGGATAAGGGGGGGAAGGACAGGGAAGGACAACTGGGTGCAGCGGGGGCTGGTAGCTTCTTGCAAAGCTATAGTAGCAGTTCGGGTAATTTTAGCGGATCTGCTTTGATTTCATTGGAGTTGGCGGAAACTTGGTTTTTGGAGTCCTATCCTTTAAAAAAAAAAAAAAAAAAAGCAAACAAAACAGGGCATAGCTATGTTGATTTACCAGAATCTCCTTCCGCTATCCATAGAAGGTCCTATAAAGCGTTAAAGTCGGTTTATATGGCAGGATAATATTTTGGCTTAGCTGCTGTGATATAGCGCTATGTTCCGCTGTAAACATATTCAAGTCAAAAGGAATTATGGTGATAACTCTCTTGGACAGTTGTAACAGGTGCTTGGGTGAGCGCGCCATGGCCAGTCCACAGATGTGGAATGCTCTGCCATAAGCATTATGTCATGGGAAGAATTTTATAGTTGTGTGGTTTCTTAATGGAAAATGTTCCCGTTTAGTTTGACTTTGCCAAATTATATGATTTTACGGTAGATTTGTAATGTCTTAATTTTGGCTATATGTGGTTTAATTTTACATATGGAAAAGGCAGCTCAGCGGGGAGGGGTTGCAAAATAGAACTCTGGCCTTTGGAGCTATCTATGCTCCCATTCCATTTATCAGAGGTTCGCCAGTCCGGAGAGTCTCTGCTAGTGTTCGGTGAATGCCTTAATGGGGGGCCAGAAGCAGCTAGGCTAGTTCTGTAGCAGCAATGGCAGCGGCTCAGACTCTAGTAGGCATACTTCATATGTTGGGCTTACAAGATGGCTTCCGCGCTGATTGGCATCAGCCAAGGTGACTGCCGGTTTAGACTGTGGATGTGGAGTCAGCCTGGAGGAGGGCCTTGCGTTCCCTGGACAATGCCCTGCATACACTGAATCCCTTCAATTCGATCAGCTGCTGGCAGGACACAAGGCACGCTCGCATGCTTTTTTGCTTCAGTGGTCTAAAAGTGGAGTCTTTACCAGGTGATATAATGGGAACTTGTCTGCAGTTTCTCGACTTCTTCATTGCTAACTCAATTGCCACTGCGGAATGAGAGCTGTATTTCATATCACCAGGTGCTAGTTGATCGTAAAATATAAAGTCCATCTTTGTGCAGTCAGACGGAATGGGGCGTTACTCTAGCAGGAAGGCCGTGGATTGGTATGCCTGTGTTTGGGAGTTCTTTCTACTTCATATTGTTGGCACGGAAAGAGCGTCTCTTAACATATGCTGACGGCATTTGTGGTTTAGAGGTGTCTTTGTAAAAATAAATAAATAAATAAATAATAATTAAAAAAAAAAAAAAAAAGAAAGAGAGAAAATCCAGAAAGTATTCAGCTGTCCTGAATTCGCCTGTTCTTGATTGACATTTTGAGGCTAAGCAGGGGCAGACCTGGGTACTACGTGGGTGGGTGCACACCTTGCACTACCAGGGGGTGTGGACTCACTGTATGGAACAGAGCCCTAGCAATCTACTTTATCGCAAGATGGGAAAGTAGATGATTTACTGAAGCGATCGTTGGGGGCAATGCTCTGGCCTTACAAGCTCCCATTTTTGGAGCCTGGGGAGGCGAGAGCATGCTTCAGGTGGTCGCAGTGTTTACGGCAGTCTACTCGCCTGGAACAGGAAAGGATCAGGGAGTTGAATCGACTAGAGCCTGATTTGCTTTATGGGGCAAATGTGCATTATGGCTTAATTCAAGCGCTAGCTAATATTATTGGCTTCCTTGGGGTTCACCCAGAGGTCTCTCTGGTGGAGGAATGGGGCAGCTGATGGTTCGTCCAAGTCGAGGGTCAGTAAGCTCCCAATTAAGTCTTTGTCTTGTCCTTTCCCCGTGGGCTCTCATAGGGCAACTAGTTGGCATATTGAGGCTTTCGGAGAAAGGCGCTCTTGGTAGCGCCCGGTTGGGCGAGACGGCCTACTAGGCTTTTCTCATTCGCCTACTCGACAGGCTTTTCCTAGAAGTTGTCGGTAGCAGACGTTCTGCTGCGGCTAGGTCCATGACGAATGTCTCAGGTGGATCGGTGTCCGCCTACGGTTTGGCCTTTGTATGGGCGGGGCTCAAGTAGAAGGGTTATTCTGCGGCAGTCTTCTCCGCCTTGTTAAGAGCAAGGAGGCAGGCTGCTTCTGCTACCGTAGGTCCATGCTTAGCGCCTTTTGGAAGGCTGCTATTCACAGCAGGTCCGGGCGACAAAGGTGTCTGTATCTCTGCAGGAGTTCTCTGCAGGACAGTGTCTGAAGGAACTAGCGGCCAGTTCCTTAGAGGATCCAGCGAGCGACTGTTTCCGGCTGTAGAGGTCTGTGAAGGGAATAGCGCTAGGTGTTCGGATCGATGTGTAGCGTTTCCTTAAGTTGGGATCCGACTGCGCTCCTCAAGGAGAGTTCAGGTGCCGCCGGGGAATCCCGATTGGGCCTTAGAGGCGTTAGCTAAAGAGTCCTTTGATTCTTTACTCCAGGCGTCGGTAAAGGATTTGCTGTTATAGACAGTGGCTTTGATAGCTCATTGTTCGGTGCGACGAGTTTCAGAGTTTCAGGCGTTGTCATGTAATGAGCCATTTTCACCCTTTCTGGATAGAGGGTGGTATTTGCGAGCAGTCCTGTCGTCCTTCCAAAAGGTGGTTTCTGATTTTTCTCCTGAGCCTATTGCTTTCTCTTCCAGTTCTCGGTTTTTCTGGAAGGGGAGGTTTTTATTCGTAGCTTACGCCGATAGGAAACATTACATGCAGGGTGCGATGTTCGTTTCTTTGTATCTCCAGGAACAAGCAGGAATAAGTCCTCACATATGGGTACGTCGGTACCGACGGAGCCTGAGCGGGAAAGCTCCCCAGCTTCCCAGAAGGAAGCTTTTGGGGCCTCCCACTGCACATGCGTGCTGCCTTCCCGCCTTCCTGACCAGCTCTCCTCAGTTTCTCTTTTTCCGCGGAGCCAGCAGGTCGTGTTCCTGTCACCGCTGAAGAAATTATTGTTTTAGTTTGTTTCTTTAGACCGCGTACCTGCCTTCCCCATACCGAAACCGGTACCGCTGGTCTCTCTTTTCTTTCTTTTAAAAAAAAAAAAAAAATCTTTATTCTGCACAACTTGGTGACTTCGGTTAGGCCTCAGACCTACACAAATTCTCCTCATGGAGAAACCAGCCCCTGGTTTTAAGAAGTGTACCAAGTGTAGTGCTGTTATTTCTGTCACAGACACCCATGAATGGTGTCTTAAGTGTTTGGGACCTGACCACTCCATTCCGGACTGCCCATCCTGCTCCCAGATGTCTAAACGTGGGTTGCAGAACCGGGCCAACAAATTCCATGTGCTGTTTGCTTCAGATAATCCAGCATCACAGTCATCCAGGTCTTCCTCTCCGGATGGATCTCAGGTAACCAAACCCTCTGCGGGCAGGTCCTCAAAGAGCAAATCTCCTTCAAAGCATCGAGAGGCTCTCACTTTTGAGTCTGAGGATCCTGCCCCAGCCAAACAACCCCGGCGGGAAGCTCTGGCTTCCAAAGCACCATCTATGGGGTTACAGGTTGACATCGATGGCACGGCCTCGACTGATCACCTGTTGGACTGCTCTGGGGTACCGGCCCATACCGGTACCGACATCCAGGCAGCAGTGGCGTCTATGAGCAATACTGTTCAGACCATGCAGCAGGCCATGCTGGCTTTTATTAATGCTGCAACGCCCTCGGTACCGGGTCCGGTTCCGGTATCATCTCCCATACCGGAACCGAGACCATCGACTTCCAAACGCAGATCGGTTCCGCATGCCGGATCCGGGTTTTCACCTGATACCGATCCCATACCCGGTACACCCGATGTCGATACCGATCGGTATGCGTATCGTGCGTTGGAAGCAAATAGAGAATACTCTGCTTCTTCTGAGGATTTTGACTCCTCTGAGGACTCTGATGAGCTGTCTCTAGTTCTTCATGAAGACCCCTCTTCCCCAAAGAGGAGAATGTCTCCACCAGAGGATTTGTCCTTTCAAGACTTCATTATTGAACTAGCTAAAGGACTTTCTATTACCACATCCTCTGAAAAAGAACCTAGGTCAAAGAAATTGGATATTTTAGGATACCCTAAGGTTCCTAAAGAGGCAGTCACCCTGCCTATCCATGAAATCCTTCAAGAACACTTGATGGACTTATGGGAGGCTCCTCTAACGTTGTCTCCTTATTCTCGTAGGTTGGACACCATGTACCGGGTCCCTCCCTCCTCCTGGTTTTCAAAAGATTCAGTTGCCTCACCATTCCATTGTGGTGAAGTCTGCACTGAAAAAGATTAAGAGTACCAAAAGGCACTCTTCTACCCCTCCAGGACGAGAATGTAAGACCCTAGACTGTTTTGGCAAGAAAATTTTCCAGGCTACTATGCTTATAGCCAGGATTAATTCTTACAGTCTGTATATGGGCATGTTTCTCAGGGAACTTGCCCTAAAGATACGACATTTTGCCTCCTTTATCCCTGAGGATAGAAAAGAGGAGTTCATTTCTCTGGTGAAACAGCTTCTAGATGTTTCTAAGTTCTCCAACAGAGCAGCTTTTGATTCCTTTGAGGGTGCTGGTAGAGCTTCGGGCATTGCTATTGCAGCCCGACGACTTGCTTGGCTCCAGGCCTCTGACCTAGAACCCTGGGTCCTGGATGGCTTACGGAATCTGCCCTGTACAGGTGAGAACTTATTTGGTAAGGACTGGCAAATTAAAGCCACTCAAATGGACGCAGAAAATGCTACCTTGGATAGACTTTCTAAGTCTACCTCTACTCCTGCCAAGAAAAAGTCTTTCAAGAGGCCTTACTACAAGAAGGCCAGATTTTCCACAAATACTGGCCAACAATCTTCTCAGCCTCGCTTTGCTGCTAAACGTCAGCAACCTAAACAGGCAAAGTCAAAGCCTGCAGCGTCTACCACTTCTCAGCAGGCTCAACCCCCTCAGGGGTTTTGACTTGCCCCTAGAGAACTTAACATTTCTGGCTCTAGAACAACCAGAGCCCCTCACCATTCCCGGAAGGTTAGCTCACTTTGCTCCCAGATGGGAGCAAATCACATCAGAGCAATGGACCCTCTCTATCATCAGAGAGGGCTACAAACTTCATTTTTCCAACCTTCCTCCATATACCATGGTGAGGCACTTCAATTCTCCCCCATTTCTCCTGGACCTGTTGGATCAGGAAGTCTCTTCTCTCCTTGCCCAAGGGGCAATAGAAGAGGTCCTCTTCTTCAACAAGGGACAGGATTCTACTCCCCTTATTTTCTCATAACAAAGAAGACAGGGGGATTCAGACCTATCCTAGATCTGAGAGAATTGAACAAATTTCTGTACAAGGAGAAATTCAAAATGCTTTCTCTAGGCATTCTCCTTCCATACCTTCAGAGTCAGGATTGGCTTTGTTCTCTAGATCTCAAGGATGCGTACACACATATACTCATCCACCCATCCCACAGAAAATATCTAAGATTTCTGTTTCAGGGAAAACATTTCCAGTACAGAGTACTTCCCTTCGGTCTAGCCTCTGCTCCAAGAGTGTTCACCAAATGCATGGCAGTTGTTGCCGCATTTCTAAGAGGTCTGGGAATTTTTGTATTCCCATATCTGGACGACTGGCTCATCCGAGCTCCATCTCAGTCAGAGGACCAGATTTCCCTGGACCGCACAAGGCATCTTCTGCAGTATCTGGGACTGGTGGTAAACCTTCCCAAGTCTCAACTTATCCCTACTCAGTCTCTGGAATTCATAGGGGCCCAGTTGGACACCACCACTGCAAGGGCCTACCTACCTCAAGTCCGGGGCCAACGTCTGCTGTGCTTGGCCTCCCAAGCTCAGTCCAGCAGTCACTTGACAGCCAGAGAAATGCTGCGACTTCTGGGCCACATGACCTCCACGGTACACGTGGTACCCTACGCTCGTCTTCATATGAGAGCAGCTCAATGGACCTTGGCCACCCAGTGGACTCAAGCATCAGGAGCGCTCTCCGACCAAATACTCACCTCAAAGCGTCTGTTTTGGTCCCTCCAATGGTGGATGTCCACCAAGAATCTGTTGTTGGGGGCCCCCTTCCAACCTTTGTTGCCCCAAGCAACCCTCACAACAGATGCCTCCCAAACAGGGTGGGGAGCCCATCTACAATCCCTCTCCACTCAGGGTACTTGGTCTCCGCAGGAGACCACCCTTCACATCAACCTCCTGGAACTGCGAGCAATCTTCTTTGCCCTCAAAGTCTTCCATACCCTCCTTGTCAACCTGACCGTCCTAGTTCAGACAGACAATCAGGTGGCCATGTTCTACGTAAACAAACAAGGAGGGACAGGCTCTCTGTCGCTTTGCAATGAATCTCTCAGATTATGGGCCTTCGCCAGAGAGCATCAAATTCATCTTCTGGCAGTATATCTTCCAGGGGTTCAAAACTCTCGGGCAGACAGACTCAGTCGAGTTCTGCTTCCACACGAATGGTCCCTACATATGGACCAGATAGGCAGAATCTTTCAGGAATGGGGAACCCCGGACATAGACCTCTTTGCAAGTCCGTGGAATGCCAAACCTCCCCGGTTCTGTTCCAGGACTCCGTGCAAGGGAGCTCAGGCCAACGACGCCTTTCTCCTGCATTGGGGTCAGGAATTCCTATATGCCTTTCCACCCATTCCTTTGATTCCCAAGACTCTGTTCAAACTCCAGAGGGATCACGGATCGATGATCCTCATAGCTCCACGCTGGCCACGCCAAGTGTGGTTCCCTCTACTTCTGCATCTCTCCCAGGGACCCTCCCTGGACCTGGGAGCTGCGCCAGATCTTCTCTCTCAGGAGAAAGGGACTTTGTGGCACCCAAACCCCAAGTCCCTACACCTCAGAGCTTGGTTACTGAAGGCCTAAGCCTTCATGACTTCAATCTTTCTCAACCAGTGAAAGATATCCTTCATGCCTCTAGGAAACCCTCCACGAGGCGTTCCTATGCTTTCAAATGGAAACGCTTTTCCATTTGGTGTGCTCAACAGGGTCTTGACCCTCTAGCACTTCCTTTGAATTCTCTACTAGACTATCTCCTGCATCTTTCTAATGCAGGCCTTAAGACGAATTCAGTAAGAGTCCATTTGAGTGCTATTGCAGCATCCTTAAAACCTATAAATGGACAACCTGTTTCCTCTCATCCGCTTGTTGCAAGATTCATGAGAGGCCTGACTCTAACTAAGCCTCCCATCCGACCTCCTCCGGTAGCATGGGACTTGAACCTAGTTCTAGGTCAGCTTATGAAGCCACCTTTTGAACCGTTGGTTTCTACCTCCTTGAAATTTCTTTCCTGGAAGGTCCTTTTCCTTATTGCAGTCACTTCGGCTCGCCGCATCAGTGAACTACAGGCCTTAGTGGCTCATCCACCTTATACTAGGTTTCATCATGATAAGGTGGTCCTTAGGACGAATCCCCACTTTATGCCCAAAGTGGTCTTGCCTTTTCATCTTAATCAAGAGGTATATCTACCTGTCTTTTTCCCGGCTCCTCATGCATCCAGTGCAGAGAGGAACCTTCATACTTTAGATTGTAAAAGAGCTCTTGCCTTTTACCTCAACAGGACTCAGCCACATCGAAAGTCTTCCCAACTTTTCGTGGCTTTTGATCCTTCTCATTTGGGACTTCCAGTCTCCAAACGTACACTTTCCAATTGGATTGCTCAGTGTATTTCCTTTGCTTACCAGAGTAAAAATATTTCTCTGGAAGGCCATGTCACAGCTCACAATGTGAGGGCCATGGCCACCTCTATGGCTCATCTTCACTCTGTCTCCATAGATCAGATCTGTCGAGCCGCCATATGGGCCTCGGTTCATACCTTCACAGCCCATTACTGCTTGGACAAGGACTCCCGCCGGGATGCCTTGTTTGGTCAGGCTGTCCTCAAACACCTGTTCCATACTTGAACAACTCCTGCCCACCTTCCCAGGATGGATGCCTGAGATCCATACGAAGATGGCGAACCCTTGGAACGGGATCTCCCAGGCATCTTAGCTAGGGAGTCCCCATATGTGAGGACTTATTCCTGCTTGTTCCTGGAGATAGCACAGTTACTTACCTGTAACAGGTGATCTCTGGGAACAGCAGGAATTAGTCCTCACAACCCACCCACCTCCCCTAGGAGTTGTATCTTCTATCTATCTTCCTTTCCTCTCTCTATTGTCTCAGCTATAAACTCGAACTGAGGAGAGCTGGTCAGGAAGGCGGGAAGGCAGCGCGCATGTGCAGTGGGAGGCCCCAAAAGCTTCCTTCTGGGAAGCTGGGGAGCTTTCCCGCTCAGGCTCCGTTGGTACCGACGTACCCATATGTGAGGACTAATTCCTGCTGTTCCCAGAGATCACCTGTTACAGGTAAGTAACTGTGCTTTTTGTGTGCTGGTTGGAGGTCCCCACAAAGGGGAAGCAGCAGCAAAGGTGGCCATTTCGCACTGGGTTAAGGCGGTGGTTGCCTCAGCTTTCTGCTGGCGAGGTTGTATGATTCCGGGGGGCTTTCTGACTCTTGCTACCAGGGCACAAGCGGCTTCATGGGTGAATCACTGTGGCATTCCACCAGGGGGGATTGGTAGAGCAGCTTCCAGGTCGTCTCTTCATTTCCTCAGTAACCACTACTGCCTAAATGTTTTGGCAGTAAAGGAGGCCTGTTCCGTGTCGGCGGTATGGTGAGTTGGCTGGATAGGTCCCTCCCAATGATTACTGCTCTGTTACATCCCAGAAGTAGAGGACTAAACTGGAGGAACGATAAGGAAATAGAAATTACACTTACCTGGTAATTGTCATTCCTTGAGTGACGACAGTTTAGTCCTCATTCCCGCCCAGGAGTATGATTTTTTCAGTTTATTTTCAGGCGGAGTGGAGCATCAATCTCAAGGAGTAGACAGATCCTTTCAGTTTCTAGATCGCAGTGAGTATTCCTCTCTGTTCTTTCTTTCTTTTCTCTTATTTAAACGAGGTGATGGTATAGGATACGTGTTTGCATAGGGGGGACATGAATGTAAAGTTAAAAAAAAAAAAAAAAGAAGAAAAGAGAAAAGAAAATATAAGACGGATACGGTTTAAAAGGCTCCTCCGGTTGAGGAATGGGGAGTTATTTAAAGTTATGGTATAGTTACTTATTTGTTGTTCCTTTGAGTTTGCTTTGTCAACACTGGAGGCTGATGGGAGATACCAGCAGGTTATATTCAGTGATGTCACGACTTTGACATGCCCAGTCTCCTAGCTGCAGGAAGAGGTGCACAGCCCAGAAGAAGAGGACTAAACTGTCGTCACTCAAGGAACGACAATTACCAGGTAAGTGTAATTTCTATTTATGTAAGGCAACTGAGACGCAGGTATTCCAAGCTGCCTACAAATCTTTTGCCAAGCCACCCAGCAAGGACCAATGAAAAGGTGTGTCCCGGACCTTAGCTACCTCCAATGATTCACTGAGAAAGGGTACCGCTTCTAACGGAATCGGCTTCATCCAATCTTTTTCTAGGGAAGCCCAATCGGCATCGGCATTAATTCTCCACTGCAATAACGATCGCAGACAAAACATGCATAATACATCTCCGGGTCAGACAGCCCTAACCCCCAGACCATTTTGGTAGTGTCAGAATCTGCCAACTAATTAAAGGGTGTTTTCCCCTCCAAAGAAAGCGCATTATCGCCTGCCGGATATTCTTAAAGAAAGTGCTAGGAAGAGAAATAGGTAGTTGCGTAAAAAGAAAAAGCAGCTTAGGTAATACCAACATCTTGTAAGCATTTATCCGTCCTAACCAGGAGATCGAGCCTGAACCCCAACGTTCCATATCGTGTCTGATCTTTTTAAGGAGGGGAAGATAGTTCAGATTATACAACATCGAAATATCCCTGTGTATTATAATACCTAGGTAGCAGAAATGATCCACCACTGGGAACTCTCCCCTGTTAGAATAAGATCTCTCCGAGGATCGGGATAAACAAGTAATGTCGACTTCTGCATATTTACTGTAAATCCAGATATGCACGAGAAGGGATCTAAAATGTTTATCACTGTAGGAAGGGACTTGGAAGGATTACTAACATAGATCAGCGTATCATCAGCATATAATGAAATAAAATGCCATTCTGATCCTAGATGGATACCAAATTCCTCTGCTCTTAACCTGATATGAGCCGCTAAGGGCTCCATCGCAAGGGCAAACAGCAAAGGAGAAAGCAGACATCATTGCCTCGTGCTTGTACCTAATAAAAAGGATGGAGAGATGAAACCATTTATTGATACCGAGGCTTGAGGGCTAGCATATAGAGAAGCAATTCACATACGAAACGAGACCCCGAAGCCAAACTCATTGAGGACCTGTAAAAGATATGGCCATTCTAGTTTGTCGAAAGCTTTCTCAGCTATTGAGAGGATACCATAAGACCCTACCTTAGATCTAAGGCCCTGTAACACATTGAGTAATCTTCGCACATTCTCGATACCATATCTGTTTTTTATAAATCCTGTTTGATTTGGATGGACAATGTCTGGAATTAAAGTGGCTAGTCGATTACCTAGTACCTTGGTAAAACTTTTGTAATCTAGATTCAACAGAGAGATCGGTCGGTAGTTAGAGCACTGCATTGGATCTTTGTCTGCTTTGGGAATCACTACAATATTTGCTTGGTAGAAGGATGCCGGAAGTGTTTTCTTGGAAAGAATTTCATTAAAAACTGTCAGCAGTATCGGGGCAAATAAATCTGGAAATACCTTATACAACTCTGCCGGTAAGAAATCTGGTCCCGCAGCCTTAGCAGATTTTAGGTTCCTCATTACTAGAAGAACCTCCTGAAGGGTAAAGGGCCGATCCAAATGTTCCTTTCCTTCCGGTGAAAGCTGTGGTAGAGAGGCTTCCCGCAGCCAATCTCGAATATCCTTAGTTGTTGCGGACGTTTCACTAGCATATAACTGTTCATAGAACTTCGCAAAAATTGTTGCTATGTCTGTAGAACCATGCATTACCTGACCTTGAGGGGATTTGATCGCTGCTGTTTTATGACGTTGTCATTGGCGTTTCAATTGCCACATCAACAGCTTCCCTGCCTTATTCCCCTGTTCATAAAATCTCTGTCTTGTTCGCATGAAAAGCGAGGCAATTTGTTCGGACTCAAGAGCCGCTAGCTCCCCCCTACGGCCAGTCAACACTTTCCATACTCTGGAGCCCCCTCCTCATCTGTGCTTTTTTTCCAAATCAGCAATCTCCTGACGGAGTTCCTCCTGTCTAGCCTCCGATTTTCTTTTAAAGGCACTCGACAAAGAGATAAGCTGCCCTCATAGAACCGCCTTCCTGGCCTCCCACAAAAGAGCTCTAGATATATATCAGAGGTATCATTAAATGCTAAAAACTCCACCCAGCCTTTCTGAACCTCTGAGGCGAACCCCTGTTTGAGCAGTAGTTTGCGATGTAAGGACCATTTGCATGGTGGGGTCTCTGTCTTCCCCAAGGAGATAACAATAGTAATAATCGCATGACCCGACGGGCCCATAGTTCCAATGGATGGTCTGAGTCAACCATGAAATCCCTGGACGTGACAAGAACCACATGTCAATGCAAGAGTGACAGTTGTGTACTTTAGAGTAGAAAGTATAGTCTCTTTCTGAAGTATGCAGATATCTCCAAACATCACAAAGATCAAAATATGAAACCCAGTCCTCAAGTAATTTCATCGGATTAAGCCCAGTAACCCAAACCCCGGATCAATCTAGCTCTGAACGCACACAATTAAAGTCACCTCCTATGAGCAGTTCCACTTGACGTTGTCATTGGAGAGCCTCAGAAAGATCGTGCAAAGAACTCCCCACCGCAGCTGGAGGAAGATAAACATTCACTAAAGTTAAAGTGATCCCATGTATAGAACCAACCAGAATCAAAAAGCGACTCTCCGGATCTGTAAATTGATTTATAAGCTGAAAGGGACAGGTAGAAAAAAATAAAAGCTACCCCTCTTTTCCTTGAGGAAAAATTAGCTAGGTGTATTTGTGGAAATCTATTTCTAGCAGAATTAAAGTGATCTTGCCAAGAAAAATGTGTTTCTTGAAGAAAGATTATCTCAGCTTTCTCCGGGTACAACGGGTCCAGAACCCTCCTACGTTTATAGGGATTATTAAGTCCATGCACATTCCATTAAATACTCTTAACCATTCCCAATTATTGACTTAAGCCATTTAATTACCTTCCCTATACTTTGAACAGCAATGCCTATTCCCCAAAATCTGCTATCATTCCTTCCCAAAAAACTCTGCTGATCTTAAAGAGTATCCCAAGTTCTCAAAATTAGTTGTATGATGCCAGGGTCGGAGAACCCCCCCTCCCCACCCCCCCCCCCACCCTCTCCCACCAAACATTCCTATATATGCAGGATGTAAACCAGGGGTCTCAAACTCAAATTGCTTTGAGGGCCAAATGAGGACTTGTAAAGTAACCCGGGGGCCGCATAAGACGTGGGGCCTCATTTGCATAATGGGCCTCATTTGCATAAATATTTGCATAATGTTACCATACACTAACTTTTAGTAAACATGCCTCTTTAATGAGTATGGATAAAGAAAGACTAAAAGATTTAGAAACAAGAAGACAATAATTAAACTGGGAACCCCAAAAGCCAAACTTGGAATGTACAACACTGTAGAAATAAAACTATAAATTAATTTCCTCTTGTACTAAACAAAGCGCAAACATTAATGATGCACATTTCCCAGAGCTGACATATTCCAGTTAATAAATTCAAAATAAAGAGATATTTTTCTACCTTTTGTGCATTTTTTTCAGTTGCAATTGTTCCAGCCACTTTCTTCTGGTTTCTTCATGTCTTCTGCTAACTCTCCATCGTCTGCTGTCCATTTGCCCTTTCTTCTCTCCCTAGTTTTTTTTCCATTCTCTCTCTACATCTGCTTTAACATACTAATCTTTCTCCTTTTTCTCTTTCCTCATTCCTATTTCATCCACTCAAATTTTACCCCTCCATCCTCAATCCCCACTTACTCTCCCAATACCTGGCCAATTGTAGATTTGTCTTCTCTCCCAGACCATATATTTTTCCCCTCTCCATTTCACTTTCCCAGCTCCATCCCATTCTAATCCTCCCCCAACATCAGCTCCCTTCTAGTTCCAGCCCCACCCAGCATCCGCGCCCGTCTAGTCCCCCCATCAGTCCATTTCCAGTCCTATCCTAGCCTCACCATCAGCCCATTTCCAATCCTAGCCCCCCATCAGCCCATTTCCAATCCTAGCTCCCTCCCCTCACAGCCCATTTCCATTCCAAGCCCCCCTCCCCATCAGCCATTTGCAGTTCAAGCCCCCCTTCCACTCAGCCCATTTCCAGTCCTAGCAACCCCCCCCCAGCCCATTACCAGTCCTAGACCCCCCATAGCCCATTACCAGTCCTAACCTCCCCATAGCGCACTTCCAGTTTTACCCCCCATCACCCCATTTTCAGTCTTACCCCCCCCATAGCCCATTACCAGTCATAACCCCCTCCTGCCAATAGCCCATCTCCAGTCATAACCCCCCCCTGCCAATAGCCCATCTCCAGTCATAACCCCCCCCTGCCAATAGCCCATCTCCAGTCATAAACCCCCCTGCCAATAGCCCATCTCCAGTCATAACCCCCCCTGCCAATAGCCCATTTCCAGTCATACCCCCCCTGCCAATAGCCCATTTCCAGTCATACCCCCCCTGCCAATAGCCCATTTCCAGTCATACCCCCCCCTGCCAATAGCCCATTTCCAGTCATACCCCCCCCTTGCCAATAGCCCATTTCCAGTCATACCCCCCCTGCAAATTGCCCTTTTCCTGTCATACCCCCCCCGCCAATAGCCCATTTCCAGTCCTACACCCCCCCCCCCAGGTAAATTTAAAAAAAACCTGGCTTCTGCTGCTGCAGCAGAAAATCAGCTGTCCCGCGGCCCCTTCCCCTCTGCGCGGAGAGCCCTGAGTGTGCTTCATCTGTGGCGTGCTTTTTAAGCCGCGAAGAGAGTATTTCCCTCTCGCGCGGCTTAAACCTAGTCACTTTTCAAGCCTCGCGAGAGGGAAATACTCTCTTCGCGGCTTGAAAAGCACCCGCTGATGGAGCACTCTCGGGGATCTCCGGGCAGAGAGGAAGGGGCCGCAGGACAGCTGATTTTGCTGCTTGAGCAGCAGAAGCCAGTTTTTTGTTTTTTTAAAATTGACCGTTGATTCTGCCGTTGCCACGGCGGCAACGGCAGCAGCAGCAGAAGCCGTCGCGGGCCGCACAACGTTCTCTCGCGGGCCGCGTGTTTGAGACCCCTGATGTAAACCAAACATATAAACATCGCAAAATTGGCGACACTGCTAGTGTCTCCAGAGAAGGCACTGTATACAGGTTTATGAAAAAAACATCCCTACCTCCCTCCCATCCCCTATCCCAGTAAGCTGAATACATATTTCCCTATAAAATGCCTCCCTAATCTTCCAATTCTATGCTTCATGGAAACTTCCTCCTTACAACATCCCTCTCTGCACGTCTTCTCCAAGGTCAGCCCTCTCCACCCTCCAATACCCCTGTCACCCGGTTTTACGAAACTGCCTCTAACACCCAATTAGTATTGGTGAGGCAAACCCTGACCAATACTAGAAGAGGTTATCCCAGACATAAGCTCCAATCATAAAATGACAAACATATTAGACTCAAGTAGGAACTGAAATGTCCATCTCTTTTTGAAGATTTGATTCGAGGTCTGAGCTGGACGACTTGCGAGATCTAGGTACTTTGCGTCTCTTTGGCAAGGACATCTCCCACTCTCCATTCGTACTTCTCTGACGTAGGGGCCATTCACCATGTTGCATCAGATCCGAGATTTTTTTGAGGACATTGTTCCATTCGAACATTAAGGCGACGGGAAAGCCCCATCTGTAAGGAATTGCACGCTTCTGCAGCACCTGAGTTAAGGGCTTCTCCGTCGCTCCAAGGTATATTGAGAAAGGTCCTGGTATATCTGGATCTCTTGTCCTTTAAAGACCACAGAGCGTTTACCCCTTAAACTTCTCATTAGAGCCACTTTATCTTCAAAAAAGCTGAAACAGGTTATAACTGCATGAGATTGAGCATTAGAAGCTCTTCGGGCCCCATAGCTACGGTGAGCCCTTTCCAAACGTACATGGTTAGAAGCATTCAGCACACAAAAGGCATAAAGTTCTTGCATTAGAGCTGTAGTGTCCTCTAGCCCTCCAGTTTGTTCGGCAAGCCCAAACACTCTGATGTCATTACGTCGCTGACGATTTTCTAGCTCATCTTGTCTCTCATTAAAATCTTTTGTGAGTTGGTCCAATTTTATAATTTTGGACTGGAAAGCCACAGTCGAGTCCATTTGCTCCCCTATATTGATCCTGGTTTGTGTAACCCTGTCATCAAGTGATTTAAGATCCACTCGGATATCACTCACCGCCTTAGTGAAGTCCTGCCGGAAGAGCTTAAGCTTCTTTAGAATTTCCAAAAAATCTGCCTTTGTAACCGGAGACTGTGGCCCCGAAGGATTGATTTTGGAGGTGGAAGCTCCCTCTGATGTGGGTGAAGAATTTGTTGAAGTAGAATCCGAAGATCTAGCAAACTTAGATAGAGAGGATGCATAGGATTTTGAGGTAGCCATATTGTTGCCAGCTGGATCAGCGTTCCTGTTACTACTGCTGCTCGTGCCCTGTGTGTGCCACCAACTCTTGTCACAAACTGACCAGCTGTTTCTGCAGTCCACCAATACGTCCCCCACACCTCCAGGGATCTGCAATGGCTGGAAGAACTTCACCTAACACGCGCTATCTGCAAATAGAGAAGGCACCACAGAACAGCGAGTCAAGTTTTGCTCAGTGAGGAAAGACGATATCTGACCAGGAGGAATATCTCTGCCTGAGTTGTGACCCGATCTTGATTCAATTTTCCTCAGATATCAAGATTTCCTATAAATTCTGAAAGTCACCATCCGGCACTTTAATTCCAACTCCCATCCCTTGGATCAGATGTCCTCATTACAGAAATTCCTGAAGGTCGGAGAGCTCGCTGACAATACTGGTGGTAGCAATGGGATTTTGATTTAACAAGAAAAATGGTTGCCTGCAATACTCTGAGTAGCCATACGGGGGAGCTCCCGGCTAAAGCATATAGCTGTGATACAGGGAAAGGAGCTGCAATTCCAACTTCCTTCAGGAATATCAAGGTAAACACACTCTGCAGCTCCCGATTTGAGGCAGATGGTGGGGTTTCACTCCAGTGACTATCACAGCTTTAATTATAGAAAGGGGCTTTCCTCTGCAGCACTCTGACTTTTAAATGTGTTGGCTTGCCTGGAGAGCAGGAGGATTCAGGGAGGAGCTAGGCACTCACACACAACAGGGGGAATCCCTGAACAGCGATTCTGCTCCTCGATGGTAACAGGGCACAATAACTAGAGCAGCTCACCTCTCAGTTTGAGGCAGATGGTGGGGTTTCACTCCAGCGAAGATCACATCTCCGATTGTAGAAAGGGACTTTCCTCTGGAGCACCCTGACTTTAAAATTTGCTGGCTTGCTTGGAGAGCAGGAGATTACGGGGAGGAGCTAGGCATTCACACACAGCAGGGGGGCTCCCTGAACATTGATTCTGCTCCTCGATGGGAACAGGGCACAGTAACTGGTGCAGCTCACCTCCCAGTTTGAGGCAGATGGTGGGGTTTCACTCCAGCGAAGATCACATCTCCGATTGTAGAAAGGGACTTTCCTCTGCAGCACCCTGACTTTAAAATTTGCT
Organism: Ichthyophis bannanicus; assembly: GCA_033557465.1. NCBI lineage: Eukaryota > Metazoa > Chordata > Amphibia > Gymnophiona > Ichthyophiidae > Ichthyophis > Ichthyophis bannanicus. Next base: position 603,172,905 of record CM066036.1, on the reverse strand, counting down.
GGCTTGCTTGGAGAGCAGGAGGTTACAGGGAGGAGCTAGGCATTCACACACAGCAGGGGGGCTCCCTGAACATTGATTCTGCTCCTCGATGGGAACAGGGCACAGTAACTGGTGCAGCTCACCTCCCAGTTTGAGGCAGATGGTGGAATTTCACTCCAGCGACGATCACAGCTCCTGTTGTAAACAGGGGCTATTTCCAGGAGCAAGTAGGAATGTAGTCTTCACATATGGGTATCGTCGGTACCGATGGAGCCTGCGCGGGAACGCTCCCCAGCGTCCAATAGGAAGCTTTTGGGAGGATCCCACAGCGCCTGCGTGCTGCCTTCCCGCCTTTCCCAACTGTCCCTCTCCAGTTCTTCGTTTTCCGCGGAGCCGACAGGTTGCACATCCTGTCACCGCAGAAAAATAATTCCCATCTATTCTTCTTTTTTGTGGTTGCGTCTGCCTTCCTTCGACGCTACACCGGTACCGCCGGTTCTTCTTTCTTTTTTCCAAACCCCCCCCCCCCCCCAACCTTTCTTTCTGGAGTCTCTTCTAGTTATTTTCTCCTCAGGTGGCACGCGCCATTTAAAATGGAAAAACCCACTTTGGGTTTTAAAAAGTGTTCCAAGTGTGGCGGTACCATTTCCGTCACCGACACCCATGAGTGGTGCCTCAAATGTTTAGGTCCTGACCCCACTCTATTTCGGAGTGTGTTGCCTGTGGGATGATGTTGAAAAGGGGCTGGCAGAACCGAGCTGCTAAACTTAGCACCCTTTTTCCCTCCGATGCAGCCTCTGTGGCATCGACGTCTTCCAGGGCTTCGTCTTCCTCCCATGGATCTCAGGTAACTAAACATAAATCTGTCCGGTCCTCAAAGGGTAGATCTCCCTCTAAGTATCGAGATGCCTCTGGCGTTGCCCTTGAGGGACTTTCACCGGCAAAATTGCCCCGGCGGGAGGCTTCGGCTTCCAAAGCACTAATGGGGCTCCAGGATGTTCTCGAGGCCTCAACCTCGGCAGAACTACTGGTGCCATGCTCTGGGGTACCGGCTGCTTCATCCGGTATCGATACCCAAGCATCGTTCAACCAGTACAGGCACCGACTCCGGTACTGGTACCGACTGCATCGACATCGGCAGGTCTTCTACCGGGACCGAGTCATGCTTATCCATCCGGTATCGACAAGTCGGTACCGGACCCCTCTGATGCTGACTTTGATCTGTACTGGTACCGTGCCTTGCACGATCACCCGGATCGGAGGTACTTTGAATCCTCAGAGGAGTCTGAAGACTCTGAAAGCTCTGCTGATACCAGAGTACTTCTTCCTGAGGATTCTTCTTCTCCTCAGCGTAGGATGTCTCCACCAGAGGATATGTCCTTTCAGGATTTTATCCGAGATGTGGCCCGAGGTCTTTCCATTATAGTGGCTCCTGAAAAAGAGCCTAGGGCAAAGGAATTAGAAATCCTACAATACCCTAAAGCTCCCAAGGAGGCAGCTACCTTACCTATTCATGATATCTTACATGATCTCATGTTAGGGATGTGGGAAACACCTCTAACCACATCTCCTCACTCTTGAAGACTCAACACCATGTATCGAGTTCCTCCTTGTCCTGGATTTCAAAAAACTCAATTACCACACCATTCAATGGTGGTGGAATCAGCTATGAGAAGGATCAAGAGTGCAAAAAGGCATGCATCTAATCCTCCAGGACGTGAGTGTAGGACTCTTGACGCCTTTGGACGTCGAACCTTCCAGGCTTCCATGCTTTCTGCTAGGATCACTTCCTATATCTTATATATGGGAATGTTCCTTAAGGATGTCACAGGAGATTTAGAGCTTATGAGCTCTCTCCTTCCTGATGATAAGAGGCAGGATTTCCTCGCCCTTGTCAAACATGCTCAGGATGTTTCCAAGTTTGTGAATCGTGCAGCCTTTGACTGTTTTGAGTGCATAAGCAGAACCTCTGCTATTGCCATAGGTGCACGTAGGATTGCCTGGCTCCAGGCATCTGACTTGGAACTTTGGGTACAGGATAAACTAGGAAATATTCCTTGCACAGGAGAGAATCTCTTTGGCAAGAATTGGCAGGAAAAAGCTAATGAGATAGATGTTGACAATATCATTTTGGATAGATTATCTAAATCTACAGCTGATCCTGCAAGGAAAAAATCCTACAAGAAACCATTCTTCAGTAAGAAGAAGAAGTTTTATCCATCCTATACCCAGCAGGGGCATCTTTTAGGTCAGTCTGCCCAAAAGGGACTGCAGCAACAACCTAGGCAAAGGAAAACAAAAGCTGCTAAGCCTCAACCGGCTCAGCAGACTCAGCCTCCATAGGGGCTTTGACTCCTATCTAGAGAACTTGCCTTCCTGGCCCTAAATGGCCCAGAGCCTTCCACCATTCCAGGAAGCTTATGTCATTTTACCCCCAGATGGGGGCAGATAACAGCAGAAAATTGGACCTTGTCTATTGTAAGAGAGGGTTACAAGCTTCATTTCCTCAGCATGCCCCCTCCTACAATGGTAAGACAGTTCAATTCTCAGACCTCTCTCAACGACCAGTTAGGTCAAGAGGTCACTATGCTTCTTGCCCAAGGGGCAATAGAAGAGGTACCCATTCCCCAACAGGGTACAGGGTTCTACTCCCCCTATTTCCTTATTCCAAAGAAAACAGGAGGACACAGACCCATTTTAGACCTCAGAGAATTGAACAAGTTCCTGTTCAAAGAGAAGTTCAAAATGATATCTCCAGGAACAAGAAGGAATGAGTCTTCACATATGTGTACGTCGGTACCGACGGAGTCTGTGCGGGAACGCTCCCCAGCATCCATTTAGAACACTTTTGGGAGCATCCCACCACGCCTGCGTGCTGCCCTCCCGTCTTTCCCAACTGCCTCTCCTCAGTTTTCGTTTTTCCGCGGAGCCGGCAGGACGTTCTCCTGTCACCGCAGAAAATTCTCCCTTATTTTTTGTTTTTTCTTGTGGTCGCGTCTACCTTCCCTCGACGCACCGGTACCGCCGGTGTTTTCTTCTTCTTTTCTTTTACAAATATTTCCTTCTGTAGAAATTTTTTTCCTATTTAGTGCCTGACAGGCTTCGGCCTGCTAGGCCTCTCCTTTTTCCCTCATGGAAATTCTAGCCACTAGAAAGTGTTTTAACTGTGGCACTACCAAATTACTTTTGGACACCCATAATTGGTGCCAACATCGATTCAGTCTCTCAAATCTAGTTGCCATCAATTGATTATGACAGCATGCCTGCATGCACTCAAACTTGCACCTGCATGATTGAGAGGCTCCAGCTTCACTGTCCAGCCATCCAGGCTATCTATAGCTTCAATGAAGAACCACAACCAGGAATAGCTTCTACCTACATAATCAAAATTAGCTTCAACCTACCCCAGCCTAACTTCTCAGGTGCAAGGGGTGCATTAACAGTCCAAGCATCATGTCCCTTGCCTCTTGAGCTTGGGAATTGTCCACACTGGTCAACATTGAAATCGTTACTGACTTTTAAAGGCCCTAATCTGTAGTATCTTGGTGAGCTGAACATGAGTATAACATTAAAAAAAATTTATTGGCTCTCGTTTTGAAGATATTGCATGTAGTTCATTTTTGATGTTTTACTGTGTAAATTTATCCAGTAGGACATCAACAACATCCCATATAAGCCTTGAATGATGTAATATTGCATCACATTGCATAATACCAGCATGCACACATCATCCAGAGTTGATTGCATCATTTTCTGATGCAATGCAATACTACTGCCAGACGGCTGCTGAAGCCATCTGACGTCAGCAGTGTACTATATGCAGTCAGAAAGGAAAGTAATCTAGTATTCTGTTCCGATATTGAAAGCCTCATGAATGCCTTAAAATCACTCATGACCCACAAGACTGGAGACTATTTATAGACTCTTCGAAACTGAGTCTGAAGGCTGTGCTTTTGAACAATGGAAACCGTCTTCCATCTATTCCAGTAGCACATGCCGTCCACATGAGAGACATACGATAACTTAAAGCATCTACTGACTTCCATTAACTATAACAAGTACAGCTGGCACCTCTGTGGTGACTTGAAGGTAGTTGCCCTTTTAATGGGACTGCAGCAGGGATATATAAAATACATGTGTTTCTTATGTGAGTGGGATAGCCGAGCAAGGGATTGGCACTACTTGCGGAAGGAATGGAATCGCAGACAAAATATAACAGTTGGAGAGAAGAATATCCAGCACTCAGCTCTGGTGAAAAACTTCGTGAAAGCCATGGACCGCACTTCGCCAGCTTTCCGATACCTGCATGAAAAATTCCCTCGACTCCGCGAAGCAAAGATTGAAGAGGGAGTTTTTGTGGGTCCTCAGATTCGAGAGCTCTTCAAAGATGACCGGTTCAACAACTTGCTGCAGGGTGATGCGAAACAAGCATGAAAAATGCTTTTCGCCTAGTGTCAACAAACATTCTCGGGAATGTTAGGGCAGAAAACTACAAGGAACTAGTAGAAGACATGCTGATGCAGTATCAGAAACTTGGCTGCAATATGTCTCTAAAGATCCATTTCCTTGATTCCCATCTCTATTTCTTTCCTGACAACTGTGGTATGGTTAGTGATGAACAGGGCGAACATTTTCACCAGAATATCACAACGAAGGAGCAAAGATAGCAGGGAAAATGGTCCACTAGAATGCTGGCTGACTACTGCTGGACACTCCCCAGAGAAGCTCCCACACAGCTGTACAAGAGACGGGCGAAAAAAATCTAAGAAGTAGTCTATGACTTGGTTTTTTACAGGTATTAACCGAAGGCCTATTATATTTACTATTGACATGCATTTCGTAATGTAAACATTAATTCTTGTAGATTACAAAAATCCTAGAGCCAACTTTGCAATTTCACTGTCATATTCATGTTCCACATATAAAAATTGATAAGAAATGACTATTTTTATTCAGTAACATGACTTTTGTAAAACTTTGTTGACCAGTGCCATCTGTGTGGCCGATTATATCCTGTTTGTCCATGGAGAAGGAGAGGTTGCTTACCTGGAATGGTGGGTCTCCTTGGACAGCAGGATAAATCTGACATACAATCCCTCCCCTTTCGGTTGAAACTACTGAGTTTTTCCTAGACTTTACTTAAGCTCTGTGAATGACTGCAGGGGAGGAGCAACGGTAGTGCAGAATGGATCAATTGCATGTGCCCAGACAGTTTTCTAGACTCTTCTGGACTCTGGGAGAGCAAGTCCGGCCTGGTGTCATCAGGAATGATGTCGCTCATCTGTGTGGGTGATTTTATCCTGCTGTCCAAGTAGAACCACTGTTAAAGGTTAGCAATCTCTCCATTTCTTAGTCAAATGTAATGAAAAAAAAAATAAAGAACCTTTCTTTTGTTTTACAGCTGGAGATGGAAGATGAAGATACCATTGATGTGTTTCAACAGCAAACAGGGGGAGTGTGTTAAATGGGATTTTCTTGAGAGGAATCAGACCACATACACACTTCACTTCCTCATCTGTCCTTGGAATTGCTATTAAATAGTAAACAAATGAAAATGCTTGATCACATGAGATACTTCTGAAACACTTGAGGACTTTACCAAAATATTTCTTTGATATACAATTTTGAGTTGCACAAGTCTCTGCAGGGATTAATCAACATAAATTGGGCCAATCAGAATTGTCTTCTCTATTTTCAAAAATCAAGGTTGTCTTTCAACTGTTGTGTATATTTTTTTTAAATTGTGGCCTAACTCTCCACCCGTATTGAAATTCATATATTTTCCCCAAGCAGTTTTTTCAGTGCATGTTCCACTCTCCTTTTTCATACTCTAATTATGTAAATAACGATGTTCCCTGCACAAGTAGTTTGAGGCCTATTCCCAAAACTCGAATGAGTAAAGATGAGGAAAATAAGATTTTACTTCTAGTCATGCTGTAAACATTTTTGGTTACTCAAAAAATGTTAAATACATATGTGGACTGTACATGCAGATAAAATACTTTTTAGTGTAGAAGTTTGAGATATGACAAATTTTAAGTGTTGTCACACTGTGCTAAAATAAAATAAATGTTTTAAGAATATATACACGGTTACAAACTGATTAATGTTGGCAGTTGAATTACTACTAGAAATATGAATTGGAAGTATACTGCTTAATAATAATGAACTCCATTTTTGTACAGTTTTCCTTTACTTAATCATTTTCCATTATCCAAAGTTCAATATTGGTTTGCTGAATGATGAATAAGATATTTGTAGAACAACTCTTTATTTCTCTATTTGTAGGCGGTAGTGTTTTCACTGTTAGTCATTATTAGTTGCACATTTCTTGGCCTCTGGTTTTTTTTTATACCCTATCTATTCAATACTATACTTAAAAAAAAAAACTACGAAACTAAGATCAGTCATTTGGCATGTATTTGCAGCAAAGTTCTGTGTATGAAAAAAATATCAAGGTTGTTAATGCATTAAAATGTCACACTTCAAGCAATGTCTGCTGCTTCACATGATGTATTGAAAGTTGTTGAGTTATTTCATTTCTATAATTTTACTTGCTGCTTGATCAGGTCCATTATTGACTTTTTATATTGTCTGACCATGCTAGATTATCTTTAGCTTGCTTAAGTTTTGCTGAAAGTGTTTTTTCCCTTTGGTTTTATTTTATTGTATATTGTCTAGGGTGGTCTATTCTGTTGAAATAGTCATTGCTTATTCACTGATTTGTACATTTGCTACTGTATACAGTAAATATAGTTTGGTACACTTGCTTGCTTTTTATTTTTTTATGACTGCATTTCAAGTGTGATAACTATGATACTGATAATGCATATATTGTAAATGTAGGCTAAAAAAAGAACATTTAACTTCCTTTTTATCAGTGAGAAATGCAGTTCTGTATTGAGGTTGGATGCTGGAAAAAAATGTGTAGATACACTGAAAATTCTGTGTCCAGGTGAAAATTCATATCGTTCCTGAAAATCAGGTCCCAGTTAACAAGCTGAATTATCCAGTCTCTGACATTTAGTTTCTCTGGGAACAAGCAAGAAGTCGTCCTCACATATGGGTGATGTCCTCTGATGGAGCCCCAGGCAGGGACACTCCCCAACTTCCATTGGAAGCCTCCATCACGCATGCTCGTCTGCCTTCCCGCCTGCTCCGCCAGTGCATCCGCCAAGACCACTAGGACCTTGACATCGAGGACTTCCCCAGTTGCTGAGCAGATCCTCATGAGCCCAACACCTCGAGTCGATCCTTGGCAGAAGTCTCGATCACGATCCCACTCCTCGGGAATGAGATCCTTACTGTTGAGTGCTCATGGCTCTGGCCACGAAGCCGCTGTGATCCATCGGCCCCGGCGACCTGGATCTTGTGGGTCCGCGGATGAGACATCACCAGACACTCGCAAACACTGCAATGTCCCACCGGACCCATCCCCTCTGGTGATCTGGCATCAATCACCACCTGAGGACACCTCATTCCTCGACTTCGTGCAGGACATGTTGAGGGCACTGACTCGTCGCACTGGTCCTGTCATATCAGCTTTACAGGGGTATGTTCTTAAAAGATCTCATGGGGTACCTGAGTGAGCTCAGCTGCCTCAGCCCAGCAGGGCGCTTGGAGGCCTTCTGTACCTTGGTTGGCGATGGGAAGAACTTGTCCAAGTATATTGTGTGAGCCATGTCTGACACTTTTGTGTCAGTGGCCAGGGTTGTGGCAGTAGGCATCGGTGCACGCTGGCTGGCATGACTCAAGTTCTCTAATTTGGAGCAGTGGGTCCAGGAGAAGCTGGCAGACATGCTGTACACTGGTGAAAATCTTTTCGTCAAGTCCATTCAGGTAAGGGTGGCTGAGACTGAGCAGGTGTCCATTTCCCATCTCTCATGCAAGATGGTGGACCCTGCCAAGAAGAAGCATCAGGGGAAGAAGCCTTTGTACATGCCGAAAGCACCGGTACTATCTGAGCCCCCAGGGAGCTCAGCCGAAGGCGCAGACCAGACGGCAGCTGCATCGGGCCAAGCCACAGAAAGCCCAACCTGTGCCACAGCGGGGGGTGGAGTTTTGATGCCTTCCTCAGGAGCATAGCCAGTCACCCAGTCACCAAGAGAGTGCTTTCTCAGGTGAGCAATTAACTCATCCACTTTGCGCACAGGTGGCTCTTCATCATCACGGACACCTAGATACTGCAGATAGTATGGAACAGGTATCTGCAGCATTTTGCTGAGCTCCCGCATCCATTCTTTTTAGGGGAGTACCCTCTAGAGCCGCACCATTGCGGTCTCTTCCAGACAGTCGCTGCCCTGCTGGCAGTACTGGCAATCAAACCAGTGTCCCCGGCGTATATAGGACAGGGATTCTACTCTCACTACTTCTTCATCCCCAAGAAGATGGGGGGGGGGGCGGTGTTTTAAGCCCATCCTGGACCTCAGAGACTTGAACTGTTTTATGGTATGAGAAAAGTTCAAGATATCTGCACTTAATGTGGGGCAGCCAGCACTTTCAGTACTGGGTGCTGCCCTTTGGGCTGGTGTCTGCCCCCAGGATCTTCGCAAAATGCCTTGCGGTCATTGTCGCTTACCTCCAGATCCTGTGGGTCTTTGTCTTCCCCTGCTTAGACGACTGGCTGATAAAAGCCTCCACTCCAGATGGCATGCGGCACTCAGCACACCTGATGATACAGGTGCTCAAGCGACTTGGGTTTGTGGTCACCTACCCAAAGTCTCACCTGTAGCCTCACAGCAGCTAGAATTCATCGGGGCCCTTCTGGACACCACATGGGACCAAGCTTTTCTCCCAAAGGACCGCTTGCAGCAGCTCATAGAAGTGGTCTCTGCCACCCGCCAAAAGCGGCACACACCGACACAAGGAATTCTGCACATGTTAGCTAACATGGCCTCCATGGTACATGTGACCCTGATGGCCATTACCAAGCCCCTTGTGGAATCCCTCAAGTGGTGGCTGCAGCCAGGGTACTTGCTCCATGGTCTTCAATTTCAATTGATGTCGCCTCACAGGACACTCACCACTGATGCATCGAAGCTGGGCTGGGGCACCAACTTGGAAGGCCTGCAGACGGAGCAGGAGAGTCTGCTCCAGATCAACTTTCTAGAATTGTGTGGGTATGTGAATGCCCTCAGAACTTTCCAGGCTCACCTAGCAGCCAGGTAGTCCTCATTCAGAGAATCAAGTGGCTATGCTCTACTCAACAAGCAGGGCAGGCACGGGCTCATACCTCCTGTATTGTGAGGCAGTGTACCTCTTGAAGTTCACAGTGGCCCATGGCATGGAGCTGCAGGTGACCTACCTGCAAGAGGATCTCAACACGCTGGCGGACCATCTCAGCTGTGTTTTCCAGCCCCCCGAATGGACCCCTCAACAGGAGGGTGCTGGAGCACATCTTCCAGAAGTGGGGCACTCTGACAGTGGACCTCTTCGCCATACCTCACAATGCCCTAGTGGATCGCTTTTGCTCCCACCTGGCTTCCAAGGATAGGGAGGCCTCAGACGCCTTCCTCCTGAATTGGGATGTGGGTCTGTTCTGTGCATGCTTTCTGATCCCACTGGTGATGAAGACACTGCTCAAGATCCAGATGGACATGGGGACCATGATCCTCATTGCCTTATACTGGCCCAGGCAGCTGTGGTTCTCCCTGCTGATCCATCTCTCCCACCGGAAGCCTCTCCAGCTTGGTTGTGACCCCACCCTCATATCTCAGGAGGGTGGGACCCTAGTGTACCCAAAGGTCTGGTCCCTGGTCCTCACAGCATGGACGCTGAGTGAGTAGTCCTGTCAGAGCTTAACTTGCCAAGGGAGGTGACGGATGTCCTCTTGGCCTCCTGCAAGGATTCCACCCACTGCTACTACGCCTTCAAGTGGCACAGGTTCTCACTTTGGTGTGCTGACAAGGCACTGGACACCTTCCCATGCTCGGTGGAGCACTTCGTGCATCTCTCCAATTCATGCCTCAAGTCTAACTCTGTTAGGACTAATCGCACTCAGGTGCACTAACACAAGATCTTGGAAGGGAAGCCAGTCTCCACTTAGCTGCTGGTGGCCCGCTTCATGCGAGGTTTACTCCTGTTAAAGCCTCTCATTAAGCCCCTGTCGGTGGCGTGGGATCTGAATGTGGTCTTGGGACAGTTGTCAGCACCCTTCGAGCCGCTGGCAACTTGTCCGTTGAAATTTCTGACCTAGAAGGTCGTCTTTCTTGTGGCTATCACTTCGGCTCCTCTAGTCAGTGAGCTTCAGGCTCTGATGGCTTATCCGCCGTACACAAGGTTCCACCATAACCGTATTGTGCTCCGCACCCACCCGTGCTTCTTGCCCAAGGTGGTCTCGGCTTTCCACTTCAACCAGTTGGTGGTACTACCCACCTTCTTTCCTCAACCTCATGTCAACAGGGCAGAAGCTCAGCTGCATATGCTGGACTATGAATGTGCGCTGGCCTTCTACTTTGAGCAGACCAACCTGCACCGGCGTTCTATGCAGCTGTACATCTCATATGATCTCAACATGCTGGGCGTGGCTGTCTCCAAATGCACGCTGTCCATTTTGATAGTAGATTGCATATCCTTTGTCTATGCTCAGGCAGAACTGAGCCTCAAGGGTCATGTCACAGCCCATAATGTCTCAGTCATGGCTACATCTGTGGCCAATCTGTGCTCTGTCTCCATGGAGGAGATCTGCAGGGCTGCCACATGGTCCTCTGTCCACACCTTTACATTCCACTACTGCCTGGATGGGGATTCCTGGTGTGACAGTAACTTCGGCCAAGCCCGTACTCCAGCATCTGTTTGGGATATAGGTTCAACTCCTTCCCACCAGCCCTTCTGTCTGTCCAGGCTACCAAAAGAGTCATCCTAATGTTGATGTATTCTGTGGATGTCGAATCAGTCGCGTCCCGAACAGGGATCACACACTGTTTCTTCTGGTGCTTGTTGCACCAGTTGGGCTGTTTTTTGTGTTCGGTAGCCTGTAGCTTGGGAGTCCCATACATGAGAACCTCTTCCTGCTTGTTTATAGAGAAAATGTAGTTACTCATTTGTAGCAGGTTTTCTCCATGAACAGCAGGAATAAGTCCTCACAACCCTCCCACCTCCCCGTGGAGTTGTTTTTGAATACTAGCTTTTGTATGCTACTGAGGAGAAGATGGTGCTGCGACAGGCAGGAAGTTTTTCGTGATGAAGGCTCCCAAAAGTTTTCAATGGAAGCTGGGGAGCATTCCCCCACGGGACTCTGTCGTAGGATGTCACCCATACATGAGTATTTATTCCTACTGTTCACGGAGAACATCTGCTAGAGGTGAGTATCTACACTTTCACTCACCTGCCCTATATTGATTTTTCAAAGCGTTTTCTACCATTTTCTAGCTGCTGCTCTTTCTGTCTTTTGTAGCCCTTTCATAGCAGCGGAGTAAACATTTTTGTCAGGATTTGCAGTTTCTGAATAATGTGTATGCATGGAAGTTGCTATAACTGAACCCATATTCCAACCTTTATTAACACAGAGAGAGATTTTTAGTTTAAAATTAAATTCCTTATACTGCTAGACCAGTCCAGAGAAGTGGGTTATGTATTATATTTGCCAGCAGGTGGATGCAGACTTGAATAACTTTCAGTGATGTTAGCACTCTTAGGGGTCTGTTTACTAAACGGCGCACTTGTACGGGGCGCACATGAGCGCTCTAAAAGATGTATTTAAGTGCTCTTAAGCGCCCCGTACGAGTGCGCGGCACATTAACGGGTCCCGCAAGCGTGCGCCGACAACGCGCACATTTGCGGGGCGGTAATGTGCGAAAGAGGCGTGCAAAGGCGAAATGAGGGCGGAGGAAGGCCCCCTAGGGGCGGAGAGACGGGGTCAGTGGGCGGAATGTGGGAGGGGAGAGACTCGCCGCACAGGAGCGTGCCCGAATCTGCAAGGAAATATAACGCCAGTGAAACACTCGCGTTAGAGGTGCTGTGCAGGGAAAAGAAACCGTTTCCGTCAGCAATGTGCAGCACAATAGTGGAAGCCCAAAAACCGTGAGCAGTGTGATCCATGTGCACAGATCAAACTCCGTAATGTCACAGGGCACTAGCCACACGGGCGCCGCGCACCTTAGCGCATCTGTCAATCACAGCTTCTGTTCTTCACGACGGAACGCCCACTCCTTATACGGCACCCGCTCGGTACCGCGGACCGCACACCACCGGCCTTTTAGTAAACAGACCCCTTACTATCATACCCTGTATTTTTCTGATTTTTTTTTATAAGCATTTCTTTTTCTCCATTGGTTTCAGTGGTAAGCATTTGGCTCTTTGCTGCTTCTAATAATTTTTTTTTATTAGTATTTAGCTCACACCTTTCCAGTCATAGTTCAAGGTGAGTTACATTCAGGTACTCAGATATTCCCCTGTCCCTAGAGGGCTTACAATCTAAATTTGTACCTGAGGCAATGGAGGGTTAAGTGACTTGCTCAAGGCCACAAGCTGTGCAATTTGAACCGTGGTGTCTATGGTCACCAGGCTGCTGCTCTAACCACAAGGCTGCTACTCCAGCTTTAAATTTAAACAAAGGCGCTCCCCAGGCTTATGTGAGTGTCCAGGTTTCCCTACTTGGGTTTTCCCAGTCAGTCAGATATGCCTTAGGATTCCCTTTTTGCTATGGCTCTGCTTCTTGTTTCAATGTGGATTTTGTCATAGGTTTTTTTTTTGGGGGGGGGGGGGGGGTTGTCATTGCCACTGCAGCCTTCAACCATGAAGCTCAATTGAACCTGTATCTCCTAGTACTATTTTTTTTCATGGCTGCTGCTTTTTGCTGCTGTTATGGCTACAAATCCAGGGGTATTTTTTTAGGCATTTTGAGACCTCATCCCCACAGGGGACTCGGGGCCCAATGCCATTCCTATGGCGGCTGCAGCTCCTTTCTTTTTCTTTTTTCACCGGTGAACACTGCAAACACTTCAGATTACAGCTTGGGGCCAAGTGGAGTGTGGCAGGGTGGCCCTAGCTGCCTGGGATCTCTTGGGGCCCTACTTGTCAGCCAGCTTGCACTGCAGGTCCTGAAACAGCTTGAGGTTTTGTTTAGTTCAAATAACTGCCTAGCAGCCCTGTTCATTGGGGCCCAGGGCCTAGGTGTCTCTGGGGACCTGGGGCCCAAGAATGCTCTGGTCACAGACAGCTAGAGGGGTCATGGTCCCTCCCTTTGCCCTTATACTTCTCTGTTTCTCCAGGAGCCCAACATTTTCCCCTATGAGGTCTGGTTGAAGGACTTAAATGCAATTACTGTCTCTGGAAAATTAGTCTTGAGGAGGATGGAGTGGTGGTTCCCCCAGGATCTGGTTACGATATCTGTGAATCCATCTGGATTTCTGGCTGGCCTGGTGATTCTCTTTAGTGGAGGCCAGATACAACATAGGCCTCGTGAGCTCTGTCTGGTAAGGTTAGAGTCAGTGATATTCTGTCCTAAGAATAGTCTGATTCTCCCAGGATTTTGAGTATCTGGAAGTTGGTTCCATCCTTTCTCCAGGAACAAGCAGGAAGACAGTCCTCACTTATGGGGTGACGTCAGCACCGATGGATTCCGCGCAGAGCAATTCCCCAGCTTTCAAAGAAAGCCTTTGGGATTCCTTATCGTCCCTCCAGTCCAGTCCCGCACCTCTGGGTAGTGTACCTCTTCCAGCAGCTTGGAGACTGAGCATGTCATATTTTTGATGACACTAGTGTACATATGCAGCTGGCACCGTCCACCAACCCCAGTATGCTCAGCCTCCAAGCAGCTGGAAAAGGTTGTGAGCCAGGGTGCCGGACTCACTGAAGGGACAACTAAGGAGATAGGTTTAGTTAGAGTTTGCTTTTATTTCCCCTGTTAAGGTGCAGGTTTCTTTGTTTTTAAAGGCAGAAGTAAAAAAAAGAAAAATCAGAAGGAACAGAGAGAACCCGGGAGACAACAGGGCTGAGGGGAGGATATTCCTTCTTCCCCCTCGCCCCCCAGGATAAGGGTCTAGCTGCCAGTCCCTTGAGGGTTCAACTGGCAGCGATTTCTGGTTATCGCAGGAAAGTCCACGGGGTGCCGTTGGGTAAACACCCAGACGTGCTGAGCTTTCTAGGGGCGGTGACCCACCTCCGTCTGCCAAAGAGGGCAGTGGTACCGCCTTGGAATCTCAATCTGCTGCTGACGGTGCTGTCTGGGGAACCCTTTGAGCCATTGAGTCGAGCTTTCCTGAAGGATTTGACTCTGAAAATGGTATTCCTGGTGGCGATTTGCTCAGCACGCAGGATTTCGGAGCTTCAGACCCTGTCATGCCATAAGCCATTTCTTTCCTTCTCCAAGGAGAAAGTGGTCCTGCGCCCGGTACCTTCATTTTTCCCCAAGGTGGTGTCAGCATTTCATGTAAATCAGGCCATTTCCTTACCGGCTCTGGTGAGCTCGGATGTGGGCCCTTCCACTCCACAGCTGTGCCACTTGGATGCGAAGGTATGTGAAAAGGGCATCGTCCTTTCGGAGATTGGACCCGTCTGTTGGTTCTGTTTGGCGGGTCGCGCAAAAGTGAGGCGGCAGCTACCGTATATACTCGAGTATAAGCCGAGTTTTTCAGCACATTTTTTGTGCTGAAAAACGGCCCCCTCGGCTTATACTCGAGTCAACGTCAGGGGGCAAGAATGTTTTTTGCACAGGGCCCCGCGTTTCAGGGGGCCCCGCGCAAAAAACATTCTTCATCCCAAGTTAAAAAAAAAAAGAAACAACCCAGCTGCTTCTGCCGCGGCAGCATCAAGAGTGCCGCGGCAGTATCAAGAGTGCCGCCGCCGCGGGCCCCCCCCCGGCAGAGCCTCCCTGGATCGCCTCCCTGGATCGCAGCCTATCCCCGAACGCGGGCTTCTTTCAGAGCCGCGAGAGTTTCCTTTCTCGCGGCTCTGTTAATCCCCCCGGCGGGATTAACAGAGCCGCGAGAAAGGAAACTCTCGCGGCTCTGAAAGAAGCCCGCGTTCGGGGATAGGCTGTGATGCAGGGAGGCGATCCAGGGAGGCTCTGCCGGGGGGGCCCCGCGGCGGCGGCGGCACTCTTGATACTGCCGCGGCACTCTTGATGCTGCCGCGGCAGAAGCAGCTGGGTTGTTTTTTTTTTAATTTGGGTTGATAGGGCGGAAGGGGATTTAGGACTGGTAATGGGGGGGAGGCCAAGACTGGAAGTGGGCTGATAGAGGAGGGTTAGGACTAGTAATGGGCCATGGGGGGGGGTGCTAAGACTGGAAGTGGGCTGATGGGGGGGTTAGGGCTGGTAATGGGCTATGGAAATGGGCTGATGGGGGGTTAGGACTGGTAATTGGCTATGGGGGGGCTAAGACTGGAAATGGGCTGATGGGGAGGTTTAGGACTGGTAATGGGTTATGGGGGGGCTAAGAATGGAAGTGTGCTGATGGGGAGGTTTAGGACTGGTAATGGGTTATGGGGGGGCTAAGAATGGAAGTGGGCTGATGGGGAGTTTTAGGACTGGTAATGGGTTATTGGGGGGGGCTAAGACTGGAAATGGGCTGATGGGGGGTTAGGACTGGTAATTGGCTATGGGAGGGGTTAGGACTGGTAATGGGCTGATGGGGGATTAGGACTGGTAATGGGCTATGGGGGGCTAAGACTGGAAATAGGCTGATGGGGGGGCTAGGCCTGGAAATAGGGTGATGGGGGGGTTAGGACGTAATGGGCTGATGGGAGGGGTTAGGACTAGTAATGGGCTATGGGGGGGCTAGGACTGGAAATGGGCTGATGGGGGTTAGGACTGGTAATGGGCTGGGGGGGCTAAGACTGTTAATGGGCTGGGGGGGTTGCTAGGACTGGAAATGGGCTGAGTGGAAGGAGGGCTTGAACTGCAAATACGGTAGCTGATGGGGACGGGGGCTTGGAATGGAAATGGGTTGTGAGGGGGAGGGAGCTAGGACTGGAAATGGGTGAGTGGGGGGGGCTAGGACAGGAAATGGGCTGATGGAGGGGCTAGAATAGGACTGGAAATTGGCTGTTGGGGGGTGCTAAGATTGGAAATGGGCTGTGGTGGGGGTTTGGATTGAAATGGACTCATGAAGGGGCTAGAACTGGAAGTAGGCTCATGGGGGGCTTGGATTGGAAATGGGCTGAGTGGAGGGGAGCTAGGATTTGACATGGGCTGATGGGCTCATGGGGGGCTGGGATTGGAAATGAGCTGATGGAGGGACTCGGATTGGACTGGAAATAAATGGGGGAGCTAGGACTGGAAATAGGCTGATGGTGGGTCTAGTATAGGACTGGAAATGGGCTTATGGGGGGCTAGGACTGGAAATGGGCTGATGCGGGAACTAGAAGGGAGCGGATGCTGGGTGGGACTGGAACTAGAATGGAGCTGATGTTGGGGGAGGATTAGAATGGGATGGAGCTGGGAGAGTGAAATGGAGAGGGGAAAAATATTTTGTGTGGGAGGGAAGACAAATCTACTGTCCACTGCCTAATGTACTGACCTCTGCCTAATGTACAGACTACGGTACATAAGTAATATAGGGGCTGATTTATAAAGCCAAATGCAAGTTAAACTTTTCAAGTGGAGAAAAAGGAGGGACGGGGCATGACGCCCCCCTCCCCATCCTAAAAATTCTTTTTTTTATCCTGTTAGAAATGGATCCCAATATCGGTGCCAGTACTTCTAATCCTGGACCAAAACAAAAACGCAGGTCATACGAAGCTGCTTTCAAACTTAAGGTTGTGTCAAGAGCAGAAGAAAGCAATAACAGTATTGCAAGTAGGGAATTTTGTGTTGACGAAAAACAAGTAAGGGAGTGGCGGAAAATGAAAGCTGACTTGGAAAAGATTCCAAAGGCAAAAAAAGCTCGACGTGGTTTAACGACTTCATATGGGGCTCTAGAGACTGAATTGCATAAATGGGTTATGGAGTGTCGTCAAAATGGTTACTGTGTAACACGCATGGGAATTCGCTTACATGCCCTTCAAATGGCTAAAGATGAAAAATTTAAAGTACCAGGCACTAAAAAATTTGTTGCATCAGCAGGATGGTGTACCCGCTTCATGAATAGGTTTGGCCTATGTTTGCGGCAAAGAACAAAGATTGCACAGAAGCTGCCAAAAGACCTTGATGAAAAAGTGATGTCATTCCATTCATTCATCATAAAACAAAGAAGGATCCATAACTACGACCTTCAAAATATTGGGAATATGGATGAAACGCCTATGACCTTTGATCTTCCAAGCAACAGAACTGTGGCAAGTTTGGGAGACAAAACTATTTTACTAAGAACCACAGGAAATGAAAAAAATCATTTCACAGTCGTTCTGTCATGTTTGGCTAATGGAACCAAGCTGCGGCCTGTTATTATTTTCAAAAGAAAGACCTTGCCTAAAAAGGTCAAATTCCCACCACGAATTACAGTGCGTGCACATATTAAAGGCTGGATGGATGAAGATGGAACAAAAAAATGGATGGAAGAAATTTGGAACGGACGACCAGGAGCAGCCTTAAAGAAAAAACCATCATTGCTAGTTTGGGATATGTTCAGAGCCCACACATCTGATGACATAAAAAAATTGGCAAAGTCTTCTCAAGTTACTTTGGCCGTTATTCCAGGTGGGCTTACATCTGTATTGCAGCCCCTAGATGTGTGTTTAAATAAACCTTTCAAAGACCGTGTGCGAAAGATGTGGCATGAATGGATGTCATCTGGTCAAGCTCAACTGACAAAAGTTGGAAATCTGAGAAAGCCAGACATAGAATTGATAGCACAGTGGGTTCGTGATGCATGGGAAGATATTCCAGAGGACCTGGTGCAACGCGCTTTTAAGAAATGTGGCATTAGTAATGCTATGGATGGCAGTGAAGACAGCGCATTGTATGAGAACGACAGCAGTGATGGTGTTGACTGTGAAGTCAGTGATGATGACAATGTTTATGCTGATAACATCACAGGAGCTGAAGCAGCTGAAGCTCTGTTTGGACATACAGATGATGAGGAGGAGAACTCCAGTTTTGAAGGATTTTAGCTCTTGTGTGTTAGCTTGGTTGCTGATTAAGCTAAGGTTGATGTACTTTTAAAGATACGGTATTTTTGATACCATATTGTTTTTATTGACCCCATTTTCCACTTACAGAGCTATTTTACTGTTTTTTGTTTAAATAAATATTCATGTAATTTTATTGGTCTCTATCTTTATTTTTTACATTGACTAGTAGGTGCCTCATTTCCCACCCTCGGCTTATACTCAAGTCAATAGTTTTGCCCAGTTTTTTGTGGTAAAATTAGGTACCTCGGCTTATATTCGGGTCGGCTAATACTCGAGTATATACGGTAGTCCTCCATTTCCAGAAGGATCAGTGAGGCAATCACATCTGCATACATCTTGAATGGTAGAGCAGTGCCGGCGGGGTTGCGTAAGCATTCCATGAGGGCTCAGGCAGCCTCGTGGGCAGAGTATAGTTTAGTTTCGCCGGTGGAGATCTGTAGGGTGGCATACTTTCTCTGAACATTTTCATCTGGATGTCCAGGCGGCGGGTGACGCTCGTTTGAGATCGGCAGTGCTTCAGGCTGGTTGTGCGGGTCCCTTCCGTTAGTTTAACTGCTCTGATACATCCCAGAGGTGCGGGACTGGACTGGAGGGACGATAAGGAAAGAGAAATTAGACTTACCTGCTAATTGTTGTTCCTTGAGGAACTCCAGTCCAGTCCCAGAACCCTCCCTGAGTGTTTTCTGTGATAATCTATGCACACCCCGGTTCTGAAGCTGGTTCCCTTGGTGGAGGAAGTGGCCAGGGGGAGCTGGGTAGGGGTGTGTAATCAGTGTTTGGAGGAGGGGCGGACCAGAAAAGCTGTCGGTTGCTTGCTTCCCGCTGGTTGAAGTTGCTCAGGCGCTCAACAGGTAGGCCTCCCCATCCTGGAGGGGGGGACGGGGTATCCTTTCCAGGGGATGGAGGGGGTACTAGTTTATTTAGATGTAGAAGTGTTTGTTGCATGTTTAACTACTTATTTGTTGCTCCTCTGAGTCTGCTTTGTCAATAGGTACTGGGGCTGTCTAGTGTCATCAAAAAGATGACATGCTCAGTCTCCAAGCTGCTGGAAGAGGTACATTACCCAGAGGTGTGGGACTGGACTGGAGTGGAGTTCCTCAAGGAACAACAATTATCAGGTAAGTCTAATTTCTCTTTGCTGCCACGCATGCGTGGTCCTCTTCTCATCCAAAGGTGCCATCTTGCTCAGTCTCCCTTTTTCCGCGGAGCCCTTCGGACGCACGTCCTTGTCCCTCTGAAAAAGTGTTTCGTTCTCGGCCTCTGGCCTGTGGTTTTTCTGGTAGCACCGGTCCTCTACCCGTCCTTCCCCTGCTCTTCTTTTCCCTTGAGCAAGGGGACGTCCTTTTTTATGAAATGTTCCTTTTGTGGGCTTTGCGCCCTTTTTTCCCCAACTGCTGGCCGCAAAGGTCTTCGACCTAGCGGGGGCCCTTTTTGCCCCAATGGCCACCAGTTATAAAAATATGACAGATGCTCCAAGAACATGTCGCTCACAGACACTCATGACTGCTGTCTGCGGTGTCTCGGAGCCGACCATGACCCGGAGCTCTGCTCTCTTTGCAAGAAAATGTCCTCCAAAGCCCTGCTAAGTCGTAAGCAGAAGTCTGATGACATTTTCCAGAAGGTGGACCCGGAATCCCCGGTGGCACCCTTGGTCATCCCTCCGCCGGTGGGATCTCCTGCTTCGGCCCGGCGTTTCAGCCGGCACTCTGATCAAGGGTGCCCCCGAAGTGGAGAGGCAGAAGAAAAAGAAGACCTCAAAGTCGCTGTCGGGGGCTTCAGACAAGCGCAAGCGCTCCCGTGCTTGGTCGCTCAGCCTCCCCCCCCCCCCCCCGGCGTTCCCGAGAGTCGGACAAGGAGCAGCCTCGAAGGTACCTCGTACAGATACGGAGGCTTCCAGTGATGGTGCCCGGTCTCCTCAGGGTCGTCCCATTGAGGACCCCCTCTCCTCTTTCATGCCAGACCCGGTGACCCTGATACTTGTCCTGGAAACCCCCGAGAGCCGCGGGCCTTTTGAGGGTCCTTGTCGGCGGTCTCTCATGCCTTCCCATTCATCGGGAGCAAGATTCCCCAAGGTCTCTGGCTCCAAACGGGCCTCTGCCACTGGACGGAGCGACCAACCCGAGTCTGACTCCTTCTCGGGCTGGGAGTCAGCCGGGGTTACCTCCCTGGAGACCTGCGCCCACAGGGACCTCCCGTCGTACCCGTCCCCACCTGCCTCTCCGATATGTTCGCCGCCCGAGGACACATCCTTTCTAGTGTTTGTGCGGGACATGGCACAGGCTCTCAACCTGGATACGCAGGCTGAGGAGGAATCACGAGATGAAGAGCTGGACATTTTACAGTATGAGTCCCCGCCTCAGGAGTCTCTTACTGTCCCAGTTCCTCCTGTTTTGCCCAGGCTGCTCCTCCGCATGTGGGAGACACCTGCTTCGGTCCCCATTGTGAGCAAATGCCTTGATTCCATGTATAGGGTCCAGCGTGGCCAGAGTTTCCGGAAGACCCAGCTTCCGCACACCTCCATGGTACTGGAATCGGCGATGAGGAAGCAAAAGAGCCCGAAGTCACACTCTTCGGTCCCGCTGGCAGGGAGTCTAGAGCCCTCAGCGCCCTTGGGTGTAAGGCCTATCAGGGATCCATGCTCACATGCCACATTCAGGCATACCAATTGTATATGGGCATGTTCCTACGTGACCTCGCCAAGGAGCTCGGCGGGTTCTCCGCAGGTCTCGGCGGTGAACCTCTTCTCAGGTTCCAAACCCTCCTGAGGTCTGTCGCAGAGTACTCGAAGTACCTCTCCCGTGCCGCATATGACGGATTTGAGTCCTCCACCTGAGTGGTGGCAGCCGGCATCAGGGCCCGAAGCCAGGCGTGACTCCAGTCCTCAGACCTGGAGCCAGTGGGTCCAAGAGAAGCTCCTGGACGTCCCCTGCCTCAGCAAACAATTATTCGGTAAACCCATGGAGGATAAGGCCACTGCGATAGAAATGGAGTTTGTGACTTGGACCCACCTCGCGCGTAAGACCTCTTCTCTCCCTTTGAAGAAGTAGCAAACCAAGAAGCTGTTCTTCCAAAGAAAGGGGATCACCTATTGGGGATACCCGCCCTTCCTGCCCACCCCTGCGCTGGCCTCTGGCACCCAGGGAAAGGGGGGAGTGCAGGGCCACCGCAAGCCTAAAGGGTCCAAGGCCTAACCCCCGGCACCACCCCAACCCACCTAGGGTTTTTGATGCTGACCACATAGCCTCTTGCACTCCGGCAGCGCTTCCGCCGGTGGGGGGACATCTGTCCCTTTTCGCTCCACAGTGGGCGTCGGACACTTGGGTTCTCCAGGTAGTCCGAGACTGATATCTTCTTCGTCTGGACAGGTGCCCTCCTCCCTTCTCCCTGGCAAAGCCTACTTGGCTTTCCATGCACCAGACTTACTTGCAGCGGGAGCTGTCCAACCTCCTCGCCCAGCAGGCGGTCGAGATGGTGCCACTGCACCTTCAAGGTTGGGGGTTTTACTCTCGCTACTTCCTCGTTCTGAAAAAGACAGGGGGCCTACGCCCTATCCTCAACCTAAGGAACCTGAACAAGTTTCTGATGCAGGAGAAGTTCAAAATGTTATCATTTGGCATCCTGCTGCCCTTCCTCCAGCAGGGCGACTGGCTATGCTCCTTGGATCTTAGGGACACTAACGCCCACATCCTAGTTCACCCCCAGCACAAGCAATACCTGTGCTCCAGAGTGCAGCACTACCAATACAGGATGCTTCCCTTTGGGCTCGCATCGGCGCCGCGGGTTTTCACAAAGTGCCTCTCCGCGGCTGCCGCCTTCCTCAGGCAGCAGGGCATACCCATCTTCCCCTACTTTGACGTCTGACTCGTCACAGGGACCTTGGCTGGGGAAGCTTGTCTGGCGATGTCGCGCATGATCCTTCTCGAACGCCTCTGCTTCTTGATCAATTACGTCACCTCGAACCAGTGCAGACCTTGGAGTTCATTGGCGCACACCTCGACATGGTGCGAGCGACCGCCTTCCTACCTGCGAACTGCGCAGACCGCCTCTGTGCCATGGCTGCCCAGGTCCACAGCAGGGCTCGGGTCATGTTGCACCTCCTAGGGCACATGGCCTTCACCGTCCATGTGGTCCCCCATGCCCACATGCAGACAGCTCAGTGGTGCCTCAAGGCACAATGGAGCCAGGCCTCCGGTCACCTCAGAGACCTTGTCTGAGTCTCCCTCAGTCTCCACAACTCCCTGGAGTGGTGGCAGGACCCCCCAAGCTTCCAGCGTGAAATGCCCTTCCAGCCCCCACAGCACGAGCTCGTCCTGATGATGGATGCTTTCCTGCTGGGTTGGGGAGCCCACTGTGGCCACTTGTGCACCCAGGGGCAGTGATCGCTCGAAGAGTCTCAGCAGCAGATCAACCTGCTCGAGCTCCGGGTGGTCCTGTGGGTCCCGAAGGTCTTCAAGGGCCATCTGAAGGGGAAGTCGGTGCTCGTGCAGACCGACAACAGAGTTGCCATGTTCTACATGAACAAGGAAGGGGGAACGGGATCCCGCACCCTCTGCCGGGAAGCGATCCTCCTTTGCGTCTCACCGGGGCATGACCCTATGAGTGGTCTACCTCCCGGCCAGGAGAATGTCCTCCACCCACACGAGTGGTGCCTGAATCCAGAGGTCACCGACCTCTTGTTCCATCAGTGGGGGGGACCTGTTTGCCAGTCTGATGAACGCGCAGCTTCCCCGGTTCTGTGGCCTGGTCCCACACCCGAGCAGGGTGGCTCCGGATGCGTTCCTTTTAAGCTGGACCTCCGGGCTTCTCTATGCTTCCCCCCCCCACTCCTCTCATTGTGAGGACCCTCCGCAAGGTTCAGCGGGAACGAGCCTCAGTCATCCTCGTGGCCTCGACAGCCTTGGTTGCCGCTTCTGCTCCGGCTCTCGTCCGAGCCTCCAGTCCCACTGGGCTATGCCCAGGACCTGCTAACACAGGAGGAGGGTCGGGTACTCCACCCAAACCTGGCCTCGCTGCCTCATACAGCCTGACGGCTGAACGGGTCGCCTTAGCCCCGCTAGACCTCCCGGAGGAGGTCCTCCTCGCGTTGTGGAAGGACTCGACGAGACTGACATACCCCTTGAAGTGGCGACGCTTCTCAGCCTGGTGCTCCGAGCTCCAAATCAACCCATTCTCCTGCTCTACCCGGTAGGTACTCCAGTACCTCCTCCACCTCTCGAAGATAGGACTGAAATCCAACTCGGTCAGGGTGCACCTGAGCGCCATTTCGGCGAACCATCTCCCCATCAAGGGGAAACCCCTCTCGGGGCAGTCCTTGGTTTCCCGCTTTATATGAGGCCTCTTACTTTCCAAGCCTCCCATCTGGCCTCTTCTGGCGGAGTGGGACCTTAACGTGGTGCTCATGTAGCTTACACGATCACCCTTCAAGCCGATGGCGACGTGCTTGCTTCGGCACCTCTCCTGGAAGGGTCTTCCTGGTGGCTTTGACTTCGGCTCGCCGAGTCAGTGAACTTAAGGCCCTCATGGCTGAGGCTACCTACACCAGGTTCTGTGGGAACAGAGTGGTCCCCAGCATCCATCCCAAGTTCCTACCGAAAGTTGTCTCGGATTTCCATCTAAATCAGGAGATAGTCTTGCCGACCTTCTTCCAGAGGCCTCATATTGATCAGGCATCAGCAATTTTGCATATACTTGACTGCAAGAGGGCTCTTGCCTTCTACCTCCAGCGCACCCAGGCTCATTGCAAGTCTGGTCGGCTCTTCGTCGCCTACGATCCCAATCGCCTGGGGCAAGCAGTCACCAAACACACCCTTTCTATCTGGGTAGCGGACTGCATCGCCAAGGTGGCTTCGGTGGCTTCATTGTGCTCAGTGCCTCTCACTTTCGCTGTGCAATACTGCCTAGAGATGGAGTCCTGCCAGGACAGCGCCTTCGGCCAGGCAGTACTTCGTAATCTGTTCAGGGTATAAGCAACTCCTACCCTACTACTACTATTTAGCACTTGTAAAGCTCCACGCACGCAGCTCTGCACAGCTAACCTACAAGAGGTGGCTAAGATACAAGAGACAGTCTCTGCCCGTCAGAGTTGTGCTCATCGGAGCTTACAATCTAATTAGAACAGAGCATTAGTCAGTTCTGCGGAAGGTACGGTGTGGTACAGTTTGATATAGCTTGGTCTATACTTGGGTCATAAACGTTGATGGGAGTTAGGGTAGGATGAGGATGGAAGTCAGGATCTGAATGCAACGGTGAAGAGGTGGGTCTTCAACCTGGATTTGAAGAGGGCCAGGGAGGAAGCCTGGCGCACAGACGCAGGTAGGCAGTTCCAGGCGTGAGGCGCAGCAAGGTGAAAGGAGTGCAGTCGGGAGTTCGCGATGTGGGTGAAAGGCATTGAAGCGATTTGTTAGCGGAGCGCAAATTTCGAGAGGGGACATAAGGAGAGATAAGAGATATGAGGTATTGAGGTGCCATGGAGTGAATGCATTTATAGATCAGCAGGAGAAGCTTGAACTGGATGCAGAATTGGACAGGGAGCCAGTGAAGTGACTTGAGGAGAGGAGTAATGTGGGCATGGCGAGGCTGGCAGAAGATTAGTCGAGCAGCATGATTTTGTATGGATTGAAGGGGAAGGAGGTGGCTCACGGGGAGACCAGCGAGGAGTAGGTTGCAGTAATCAAGGCAAAAGGAGTGGATAAGCATTTTGGTAGTGTGTTCAGAGAGGAAGGGGCAGATTTTGCTGATGTTGTAGAGGAAAAAACGGCAGGTCTTAGCTACAAGCTGGATATGGGCGGAGAAGGAGAGAGAGGTGTCAAAGATAACTCCTAGATTGCGGGCCGAGGGAACGGAAGGATAGTAGATCCATCCACGTGGATTGAGAGAGGGGGAAGTGGGGGGGGGGGGGAGGAGTTAGGTGGAAAGACAAGGAGTTCAGTCTTGGCCATGTTCAATTTCAATTGGCGATGAGACATCCAGGCAGCGATGTCCGAAAGACAGGCAGAGATCTTGGACTGGGTTGCCGGAGAAATATTAAGTGTAGAGAGGTAGATTTGGAAGTCATCGGCATAGAGGTGGTACTGAAAGCCATGGGGAGAGATAAGCACGCCAAGGCCTTGGGTATAGAGAGAGAAAAGGAGGGGGCCCAGGACAGATCCCTGGGGTACACCTACATGGAGCGGGGTAGGGGAGGAGGAGAAGCCACCAGACCATACACTGAATGAGCGATGGGAGAGGTAGGAGGAGAACCAGGATAGTACGGAGTCCTTGAAGCCAAGCGAGAAGAGAGTGGTGAGGAGAAGGTCGTGGTCAACAGTGTCAAAGGCAGCAGAAAGGTCAAGAAGGATGAGGATAGAATAGAGGCCCTTAGATTTAGCCAGGAACAGGTCGTTGGTGACTTTTGTGAGTGCTGTTTCAGTGGAGTGTAGGGGACGGAAGGCTGATTGCAGTTGGTCCAGGAGGGCCTGGGAGGTGAGGAAGTCGTGGCAGCGACGGTGGACTGCGCGTTCTAATAGTTTGGATATGAAGGGAAGGAGGGAGATGGGTCAATAGTTAGAAGGGCATGTGGGATCAAGTGAGGGTTTCTTGAGGAGGGGTGTGACAACAGCATGTTTGAAGTCAAGGGGGACAGTTGCAGTGGAGAGTGAAAGGTTGAGGATATGAGTGATGGAGGGACCAATGGTGAGGGAGATGGAATGTAGGAGATGGGTGGGGATAGGGTCTGTTGAACTGTTGGTGGGTTTGAAAGAGGAAAGAAGAAGTGCGGTTTCTTCTTCAGAAATCGTGGAAAAGGAGAAGAGGGTGGCAGGGGGAATATGGATGGGGGAGGAGAAATGGGGAGGGGAGGTAGATGAGGGGGTAGGGAATTGGAGGGTAATTTTGAGGATTTTGTCATGGAAGTAGTCGGCTAGGGTTTGGGCAGAGAAGGAGGGTGGGATCGGGGGCGGGGGGACCTTGAGGAGAGAATTGAGGGTGTTAAAGAGGCGGCGAGGATCAGAGGCAAGGGAATTAGTCAGATGGATGTAGTAATCTTGTTTTACAAGTGCTAAGGCTGACTGGAAGGAGCCAAGCATGAATTTGAAGTGTAGAAAGTCTTCCGTGGAGTGGGATTTGGACCAGGCTCGTTCGGCAGAACGGGTGCAGATGCGTAGGTAACGGATTGTGGGTGAAAGCCAGGGTTGGAGAGTAGATCGTTTTACAGGACGTGAGGTGGGAGGGGCAAGAGTGTCGAGGGCTGAGGATAGTGTAGCATTGTATGAGGATAATGCTTCGTCGACGGACTCGGAGTATAAAATGGAGGAAAGAGATGGAGAAATGATGGCGGAGAGAGTCAGGGGATCAATATTATGAAGGTTTCTAAATAGGTCGGAGCTGACAGGACGAGGTTGGGATGGCGGGAGCTGAAGAGTAAATGTTAAGAGGTGATGGTCAGATGAGGGAAGGATTGATGTGTGGAAGTTTGAAGGAGAGGAATTGGGGAAGAGTTTTAGGTCAAGGCAGTGGCCGTGTAGGTGTGTGGGGGCAGTGGAGCAAAGTTGGAGGTAGAACGAGGAGGTAAGAGCGAGGAATTTTGAGGCATTGGGGTCGGAGGGGTTGTTGATGTGAATGTTGAAATCGCCAAGAATAAGAGTGGGGGAGGAGGGATCCATAAAGGCAGAGAGCCAGGAGTCAAAGTCGGTGAGGAAGGTTGATTTGGAGTTGTCGGGTGGGCGATAAATAACAGCTACATGGAGGGGAAGTGGTGTGAGGAGGCGAATGGAGTGGACTTCAAAGGAGAGGGGGGAATGTGATTGGGGTGGCAGGAGGGGGAGGGTAGGAGGCCAACGCCACCACCGTGACCAGTAGATCGAGGTGTATGGGAGAATTGGTAGCCCCCATAGCAGAGAGAGGCAATGGATGCGGTGTCGTCTGGGGGGAGCCAGGTCTCGGTCAGGGCAAGAAGGTGTAGGGCATTAGAGATGAAAAGTTTGTGAATAAAAGTGTTTTTTTTTAATGACTGAGCAGGCGTTCCATAGGGCGCAAGTAAACGGGAGAGCGGAGGGGGGGGGGGGAAAAGAGGGATATGGATAAGGTTGGATAAGTTACGTGTGGATTTCTTATCAGAGTAGCGTGGGGGTCTGTATCTAGGGTAGTACCAAGATTTAGAGGGAGTAGGGTGTGGGTGGGTATGTCTGGGTGTATATGCTCTCCAAGAGGGACATGAGGGAGGGGAAGTGAGGGATAAATTGATGGTATCAGGTAGGTTATCTGAGGGATTATTTTTGAGGGTAGGGTTGGAGTTGATATCTATGGATGGGTGATTGTGAGATAAATGGGGGAGGGAGGAGCGGGATGTGGATGAGATTAGATAGGGTACGTGAGGAACTTTCTTTAGTGTGGGAAAGAAATGGGGGGGGCAGGGTTGGGGTTGATATTACCTGATGAGAGAAAGAGAATGAGTATTAGAGAGTGAGGTAAAGTGGAGATAGTGCGGCGGAAGCGAGGATGGGGTTGCCTTAGAGAGAGAGGGGGGTTAGTTGAATGCGGGGGATGGTGTGAAGAAGCTCAAGAGCAGGTGCTAGGCTAGGGGGCAGAATGGAAGGAGAAGTGAGGAGGGTAGAAAGGAGGGCTGGATGAATGCGGGGGATGGTGTGGGGAGGCTCAAGAGCAGGTGCTAGGCTAGGGGGCAGAGTGGAGGGAGAAGTGAGGAAGGTAAGGGTAGGGGGGAGAGGAGGGAGGATGTTGATAGGAGGGGAGGCAGTTGGGGAGGAAGAGAAGGGCAATGAGATATGGGGCCATGGTAGTGGGCAGCAAGGTTTGAGCAAACAAATGGTAGCAGTTCTATGCAACAGTGGGTAGCAGTTCTACGCGGGCAATGGGTAGCAGTTCTAAGCAACAATGGATGACAGTTCTATGCAGGCAGTGGGTAGCAGTTCTATGCAACAGTGGGTAGCAGTTTACACAGGCAATGGATAACGGTTCAATGCAGGCAATGGGTAGCAGTTCTACCAGGCAACGGATAACAGCTCTATGCAGGCAGTGGGTAGTAGTTCAACTTAGACAATGGGTAGCAGTTCTATGCAACAGTGGGCAGCAGTTCTACGCAGGCAATGGGTAGCAGTTCTACGCAGGCAATGGGTAGCAGTTCTACACAGGCAACGGATAACAGTTCTATGCAACAGTGGGTAGCAGTTCTATGCGGGCGATGGGTAGCAGTTCTAAGCAGATAATGGGTGGAGGAGTGATAGTGCTTACTCAATTCCAGGGAGCTGCGGTGAATTGGAGGAGCAGGATAGATGGATCATGCCAGAGCGCCTAAGGGCCACGCCAAAGTGCCCTCTGGCAAGGCCCTAAGGTGCGGGCCCGCCAGGCGTGGGCGTGCCTGCTGGAGCACGCCACTTAAAGGGCCGATTGCCCTTTGATCTCCTGGTGGCGGTGGTACTGAAAGCTCCCGCTGGAGCACGCCGCTTAAAGGGCCAATCGCCCTTTTATCTCCTGGTGACCACCTTGATTGAAGGATAAGGTGGCATACAAATCACGTTCACTCTGGAAGATCCCATCAGCTGCCTCTCCCATTTAAGAGTTCCCTGCCTGGTGGAGACATTCCTCTCGTTGCCAGCCTTCAGGACCACCTGAGGATAACTGCTCCAGTGTGAATAACTCTTCCTTGCCCACTTTGGTGCTCTTGCCTGACTTCAAGGTGCCACTTGGTCCCGACGGGGCTAGGTAGCGACCCTCACAGTCCCGGAACGTCACCTTGCCCTCCGACCCTTCGACGGCTACCAAGAGCTTCGCCCCGGGGAACCGAAGACGGGCTCCCCTGGGCATCGACTTCTGCTTGCAGCCTTGTGGAGGCATTTTTGGCTTACAGGTTCTGTAGCCTGTAGCAGGGGAGTCCCATAAGTGAGGACTGACTTCCTGCTTGTTCCTGGAGAAAGCGTAGTTACTCACCTGTAACAGGTGTTCTCCAGGGACAGCAGGAATCAGTCCTCATTACCCTCCCACCTCCCCTGAAGAGTTGCTATTTTTGTCCTTCCCTTGCCATCTGCTTAGTAGGGCTGTAGCTAGGGGACCTGACTGAGCAAGATGGCACCTTTGGGTGGGAAGAGGACCACGCGTGCGTGGCAGCAATCCCAAAGGCTTTCTTTGAAAGCTGGGGAATTGCTCCGCGTGGGCTCCATCGGTGCTGATGTCACCCCATAAGTGAGGACTGATTCCTGCTGTCCCTGGAGAACACCTGTTACAGGTGAGTAACTACGCTTTCCCGAGTCGAGCTTCCTGGTTACTGCGAGTCTGCTTAAGCCCCAGCTGCCTCTGAGCATGAAACGCTCTTAAAAGAAATACCATGAAATATGTCGGATATTCCTCTACCAGTTTCCAAATATGCGGGGAGAATTGTTAGAAAAGGAAAATCAAGAAGACATCAAAAGAACAAAGTCACCAAGGAGACGAAATACAGAATCTATACTGCTAAAACACATCCAAGGAGCTACCATGTAGTATATTGAACTGCTAGACAGAAACTACTATTTAGAAAAACTCTTAAAATGTTTTGTGTTAGAAAGGGTATATCCAGCATCAATTTCTATTTGCTTGGAAACCTCTGACATTTCAAAGGATATTTAAAGAAAAGGTCATCATCCAGTGTTAAAACATTGGACACATCTTCAAAAAATATCTGCCTCTATTTTGTGCCTACTTAAAAAAAATCAGGGAACATCCTGTCCTCTGCCTCAAAACAAAAGTATTTTTAGCCCAAAAGAAAGCCTTCATAATGGAATCCTTATCTGCTTCAAACACAAAGGAGACCAAAAAAAGTGGCATAAGAGAACCTGCAGAGCACAGACCAATCTAAACTATCTACAGAAACCTAGCATACCTCCACAACTCTTGTAGCTCCTTCTACAGCTTTTTTTAAACAGCAAAAGCTAGATTTATGAAAGTGTGCTATTAGTAAATAAGTCCAATTCCATAAAATGGGACCTGCAGTAAATAATGCATGGTAGTGCAGTAGTGGCTTTTATTAACTCTAGTTTCAAAAGCCTTATTTAAGGGGCAAATAGTTTCTTCAGGGATTTTGAGGGATAGACAGGAGCAATATGCAGAAATATTTCTTTACGGAAAGGGTGATAGATGCGTGGAATAGTCTCCCAGTGGAGGTGGTAGAGATGAGGACAGTATCTGAATTCAAAAAAGCATGAGACAAACACAGATGATCTCTACAGGAAAAAAGGGGAATATTGTAGTTGATATGGAAGGGCAGACTAGATAGGCAATGTGGTCTTTTTCTGCCATCATATTTCTGTTTCTTCAAAGTTATTTTGATACTTTTAGACCTACTTAGTGCTATTGACCTAATTAACCTTACTATTAATGTACTTGGTATTGATAATTGGGTATTAGCTTGGAGAATTTCTTTTTTATCTAATAGAATGTACTCAGTTACCATGAAAGGTAATTTGTTGGATTATTGTGCTTTAAATTGTAGGGCACTACAAGGGGGCTGGTTGTCATCTTTGCTATTAAATTTTTTTATGCAGCAGTTAGATGATTTGGTTCATTCTGTATGTTTACCTGGGTACATCAATTAATATCATATTCAGCTTCTTGTACTTTTAAATAACTGCTTACAAGTTATTTATGACTAAAGATATAAAAAGATGAAGCTGTTGGGAAGAAAGTGACCAAAAAGATATTGGATCTGTGCCAGAAGAGATATGAGAAGGGCCTTGTAGACCTGCATATGTGTATCGTAAAGGACAGGAAGGACAGTGGCAATATGATACAGATTGTTAAATATTTGAAAGTATTAATAACAAACAAATCTTTCCTTATTGTCCCTCCAGTCCATTCCTGTTACTTGTGGGTTATCAGCTCTCACCAGCAGCTTGGAGACTGAGCATGTCAGTTTCTGACATCACCATAGATAGCTGGTACCTCCTTCCAGCCCTCAGTATCTGTCTCCAAGCAGCTGGAGAGACGTGATTCCATTGAAGGGACTCACTAAGGGACAAATAAGGAGTGTACGGCAAGTGGGGAGAATTTGGTGGGGAGCTGTCCAGATCAGGTCACTGAGGAGAATCTGTTGTTAATCTGATTCTCAATAATAAGCCTCAGAAAGAAAAAGAAATTCAGGTAGCCAGCGGGGATAAGTAGGTTGGGGTTCTTCTGGGAAGCAGAACCCCCTCTAGGTAAGTTTTTACAGCCAGAGGGTGAAAGAGCAGTCACTGTCTGTGTGGTCAAAGGAGCCATGAGGGCAGATTGTCACAGAAGGGATCTGGACACTCCAGAGCCCCAATGCTGCTTCAGCTCAGTTTGAGCAGCTGGGAATGTAAGCAGAGGTGTTTCCTGCGTGCTAAGACCAGCAAAAACGTTTGCGCACTGAGAGATGCCATGGGCCGTGGCAGACTGGGACCACACGGCTGTGGACACAACTCTCTTTAGTTTGACGGGAACTACTGCCATTCTTCTTTGCCATGCTTTCACATGGGGGAAGGACTCCGGGAGCGGCCGGGGGGGTCCCTTTCCCTAGCCCTTGCATTTCATTATTTTGAACGGCAGTTGCAGATCAACTTGAATTTGGCGTACTTTCAGTTTGTTTTTCTTTTGGCACTAAGGCTTCAACTCCAGCAGCAGTGAACCCGGGAAGGGGGGGGGGGCGGTGGTTCAGGCGCTGGAAAGGGCTACAAGCAGGGATCTGAGAAAGAGCAGGAAAGCATGTCTTCCAGGCCTACCTGCCTAGCCTGTGGTACATGGAGGGGATCTGTCTCACCCCCTGGGTTTTGCCGCATGTATGAGACCAAAGCCCGGTCAGTAGAGGAGAGCAGGATGGAGGAAAGGAGTGATAAGATCTCAGAAGACACAGAGGTCACTCACCCTATGGAGGGTCAGACTACACCCACATCCGGCAGTGCAGCTGTGGGGTCTCAGGAGAACAGGGAAGCTGCAGGGTCTTCAGGAATGTCTTGCAGGGATAGGAGCCTCATTTCCCCAAAGTCCTCTACTTCTAGGGACTATTCAGTGGATGCTCTCCTGGGAGGTTTTACCCCAGAATTCATGCTACTGATACATAAGGCCTTCTGCCTGAAGCAGCACAGGAATAGAGGGTGCTCTTCAGGCCAGGGGTTGCCCTAAGAAAAGGGGTTCATTCGAGACCACCAGGGGGGGCAAGGATGGAGGGCAAACCCAGGTCTTCCAAAAGGCAGCTCAATTATGAGCCATGGGAGGAGATCGGGTCAGCTCAGTCAGAGGATCCAGCCGCAGAGATGGAGATAGACATGGAACCGATGGAGCTGAAGAAAGGCGAGATCCCACAAGGGGAAGAGTTGTGCATTGTCCGCAAATTCCGGCAAGAGGAATTGCCAGCACTGATCACTCAGTCCACAAAAGCCCTTAATGTGGGGATGGAGGTATCAATGATAGAGGAACCACTAGAGTACCCATTGTTCCAGGCAGTCTGGAAGACCAAGACAGTCTTTCCTCGCCACAGAGTGGTCAAACAGATGATCCAGAACAAATGGGATGGCCCAGAGACTTGGATGAAGGGCACACGGTCAATGACTTGGCTGTACCCGCTGCCAGAGCATGAGAAGGAGATCTTCCGTTCCCCAAGAATAGACATGGCATTCTCCAGGAACAAGCAGGAAGTTAGTCCTTACATATGGGTGATGTTGGCACCGACAGAGCCCACGCGAATCACTTCTCCAGCTTTCAAAGAAAGCCTTTGGGAATTCCACTACATATGCATGGTCCCCTTCCCCCAACCCCCCAAGGGTGCCATCTTAACTCAGTCTCCCTTTTTTTTGCGGAGCCCTTCGGACGTGCATCTCATCCCTGGAAAACGTTTTTTCTCTGTTTCCAACCGGTTTTGCTCTACCGGCCCTCGCCGGTTCTCTTCCCGCCTCCCGAGTACCTCTGCTTCAGCCCTGGTCTCGGGATTTTTTCTTTTATCCCTTTTTTGCTTTTACCGCTCTTCGTGCTCTTTTTAACCGCGTTGAGGACCTTCGACCTCACAGGGGTCCTTTTTGCTCCAATGGCTTCCAGTTTTAAGAAATGTGATAGATGCTCTAAAAACATGTCGCTCACGGACACCCATGACTGTTGTCTCAGGTGTCTAGGAGCTGATCATGATCCGGCGCTATGCTGCCTCTGTAAGAAGATGTCCTCCAAGACCATCCAGAGTCGTAAGTAGAAGCTGGATGATCTCTTCCGTAAGGCAGCCCCGGTATCCCTGGTAGCCTCCTGCTCTTCGGTCCCACAAGCTTCAGAGTCTCCTAAAGCTCCTCCCCGGTCCCAGCGGTACTCTGACCAGGGATCACCCGAATGCGAGCAGAAGAAGAAGAAGGCCTCGAGGACACTGTCAGGTGCACCAGACAAGCAAGAGAGGTCATGTGCCCGGTCTCTCAGCCCCCCTCAGCAGTCTCTGGAGTTGGAGAGGGAGCGGACTAGTAAGGTGCCTCGAACTGATACAGAGGCCTCTGGCGAAGACACCCTGTCTCCCGAGGGTCGATCCCCCTCTCCTCCTAGAAAACCAGACTCGGACACCGCGGCATCAGTGTCGCAGGGCCCCACTCCAGAGTGGGAGGCCCGAATGTTGGCCTTGGAACGCAGCGTTTCTGTGTTCCTTGCTACCCAGCAGGCGCCTTGAGACCACAGGGACCTTGACCTCAAGGATTCCCCGGGCTGCCTTTGTGACCTCCGAGAGCCAGAGGCCTCGTGAGGATCGTCGGCGTGGGTCTCAATCTCTGTCCCATTCCTCGGACAAGATATCTTCACAGTCGAGTGCCTCTGGCTCCGGGCAGGTTTTGGCCTCAGAGATCCAGCGTGGGTTACCGACCCATCTCAAGCTGCCTGACCTTGAGTCCTCCACAGACTACTCATAATGAAAGTCCGACGGAGACACCTCCCTGGAGACTCGGTCCCATTGAGACCTCCCCTCTAACACATCCCCGCCGACCCAGAGGTGGCGATCACTTCCCAAGGACACCTCCTTCTTGGAGTTTGTCCAGGACATGGCACGAGCCCTAGCGCTCGCCACTGGGTCAGAGGAGAAGCCCCGTGCCGAGGAGCTTGATAATCTGCAATACGAAGCTCCTCCAAGGGAGGCTCTCTTGGTGCCGGTTCCTCCTATTCTGAACCGCCTCCTCCGCATGTGGGAGACTCCGGCCTCGGTTTCTATTGTGAGCAAGCGCCTGGACAATATGTACAAGGTCCAGCGAGGCCCAAGCTTTCGGAAAGCCCAGCTTCCCCACACCTCAGTGGTGGTCGAATCGGCCATGTGGAAGCTAAAGAACCCAAAGACTTACTCGTCCGTCCCTCCAGACAGATAGTCTCATACCCTCGACGCCCTCGGGCGCAAGGTGTTCTCTGTAAACTGCCCCTGATCTCTGGAAGGGGCGGTATAAAAAAATGCACAAATAAATAAATAAGGCTTATCAGAGCTCTATGTTGTCATGCTGCATCCAGGTTTACCAATTATACATTGGGATGTTCCTCCGCAATCTCGCTAAAGAGCCCGGAGGCTTCGTGGCAGGCCTTGAGGGAAACCATCTCTAATGTTTTCAGGTCTTCTCAAAGTCTGTCGGGGAATGCTCGAAGTACCTCTCGTGAGCAGCGTACGACGACTTTGAGTCTTCTGCGCGGGTGGCGGCGGCTGGCATCAGTGCCCGCCGGCAGGCTTGATTCCAGTTCTCAGACCTGGAACAGTGGGTCCAGGAGAAACTGCTGGACATCCCCTACTTTGG
Organism: Ichthyophis bannanicus; assembly: GCA_033557465.1. Lineage (NCBI taxonomy): Eukaryota > Metazoa > Chordata > Amphibia > Gymnophiona > Ichthyophiidae > Ichthyophis > Ichthyophis bannanicus. The sequence continues at coordinate 603,138,202 of CM066036.1, read as the reverse complement.
GGTGCAGCTATTTGGCAAGCCCATGGAGGACAAGGCTGTAGAGATTGAGACGGAGTACATGACTCGCACTCGCCTCTCTCGGAAAACTTCCTCCCTCCCCAGGAAGAAACAGCAGAGCAAGAAGCCCTTCTTCCAACGAAAGGGGCTCCCGTACAGAGGCTACCTGGCCTATCCATCAGTGTCAACCCCTGTTCATGGCAGTCCGGAGTTGGGTCTTGAGGAAGGGCCCCAAGACCCAACCCCTGGATCTGGCTCAAATAGCCTTGGGGTTTTGACACCATCGGCATAGCCTCTCTCCCTCCACCAGGGCGGCAGTCCATTGGGGGGCATCTGGTCCATTTCTCCCGCAGGTGGGAGTCCATCACCACCGATGCCTGGGTTCTCCAGGTTGTTTGGGAGGGCTGTCATCTCCATCTGGACCGGGCCCCTCCTCCGTACTTTCCCGCCATGAGCCTCCAGGATCTCGCAGGCCTCCTCGAGGATGGTGCAGTGGGACCAGTCCCACCGTACCTCCCAATACTTCCTCATCCCGAAGTGGACAGAGTGGCCTTCGGCCCATCCTCGACCTCCGGAACCCTCAACAAGTTCCTGGTGCGGGAAAAGTTCAGGATGCTCTCCCTTGGAACGTTGCTGCCCTACCTCCGGCAGGGCGATTGGCTATGCTCCTTGAACTTAAAGGATGCCTACGCTCACATCCTCGTCCACCCTAAACACAGAAAGTACCTTCTCTTCAGGGAAACCATAACCAGTACAGGGTGCTTCCCTTCGGCCTCACATCTGCCCCATGGGTCTTCACGAAGTGCCTGACTGTGGCTGGAGGGCACCTTCGTCTATCCACATCTAGACGACTGGCCACGGACCGCACCATTTGCCTCCTGGAGCATCTGTGGTTTGTGATCAATTACCCATAGTCCCACCTTGCTCCAGTTCAGTCTCTGGAGTTCATTGGGGCTTGTTTGGACACCCTTTGGGCATGGCCTTTCATCCTCAGCACAGGAAGGAGGTGCGGTGCCACAGCGCCATCCCGGCCTGGATGATGCTTCGCCTTCTCAGCCACATGGCCTCCACGATCCATGTCATGCCCAACGCCCATCTCAACATGCGGGGGATGCAGTGGTGCCTTCAGGCACAATGGGGTTTTCAAGGACCGCTTGCAGCACTGAGCGGTGCTGGTCCAGACGGACAACCAGGTCACGATGTTCTATGTGAACAAACAAGGGGATACTGGCTCCTACAGCTTCTGTTTGGAGGTGACATCCCTGTGCTCCTTTGCAGTGAACCAGGGTATGACCGTCCGAGCCACTTATCTCCCAGGTCAGGACAATACATTTGTGGACCGGCTCAGCAGAGTCCTCTGGCCGTATGTGTGGTGCCTGTATCACTGAACGACGCAGCGCCTCTTCCAGCATTGGGGGACCCCAGACCTGGACCTCTGCCAGCCCGGCGAGCTCGCAGCTTCCTCGGTTTTGCGGTCCCCTGCCTCATCCAGGCGGGTTGGCCCCCGATGCTTTCCTCATCTCGTGGGACACGGGGCTACGGTATGCCTTCCCCCCCACGCCCCTCTTCTCCCGGATCCTTCTCAAGGTCCAGCAGGACAGGGCCTCAGTGATTCTCATAGCCCCAAGGTGGCCCAGGCAACCTTGGTTTCCCCTGCTGCTCCGTCTCTCGATGGAGCTTTTCCACCCCAATCTGAGGTCCCTTTGCCTCAGGGCTTGGCAACTGAGCAGGTCACGCTAGTCTCCAACTATCTCCCCTTGGACATAGAGAACGTTCTTTTGGCCTCATGAAAAGACTTGATCAGACGGGCTTACGCCTTCAAATGGCATTGGTTCTCGGTGTGGTGCTCAGAGCTCCGAGCAGATCCATTTTCATGCCCTACCAGTTTGGTCTTGCAGTACCTGCTCCACCTCTCGCAGTCTGGGCTGAAGTCTAATTCAGTCAGGGTTCACCTGAGTGCAAATCTTGGCAAACCACCACCCTATCGAGGGCAAGCCACTTTCGGGGCTACCGCTCGTCTCTCGTTTCATGCGAGGCCTGCTTCTTTCCAAACCCTCTACCCGCCCTCCTCCAGCGGAATAGGACCTCAATGTAGTCCTCACGCAGCTGAACAAGCAACCTTTCGAGCCCATGGCTTCCTGCCTGCTGTGGCACCTGTCATGGAAGGTGGCCTTCTTGATAGCTCTCACCTCCGCCTGGACAGTCATTGAATCCAGGCGCTGATGGCCGAGGCACCGTACATGAGGTTCTATAGGAACTGGGTGGTCCTGCGGACTCACCCCAAGTTCCTTCCGAAGGTTGTCTCAGATTTTCATCTCAGTCAAGAGATAGTGCTGCCCACTTTCTTCCCGAAACTCCACGCCAACCAGGCATCAGTGATTCTCCATACCCTGTATTCTAAGAGGGCGCTCTCTTTCTACCTGCAGTGGACTTGGGACCACCGCAGATCCAGGCAGCTCTTCATCTCCTTTGACCCCAGCCACCTGGGGCTGGCGGTCACCAAGCATACCTTGTCCATCTGGGTGGCGGACTGCATCGCCTTTGCCCAGGCTCAGGCCAGGTTTCCCCTGGACCACTGGGTCACAACTCACAACGTCTGAGTGATGGCTACGTCTGTTGCTAATCTGCGCTTGGTGCCGCTGGCAGACATCTGCTGGGCCACCACCTGGTCTTCCACTCAAACCTTCACGGTGCATTACTGCCTGGAGAGGGAGTCCCGTTGGAAGGCCACCTTCGGCCAGGTGCCACAATCTGTTTGGGGCTTAAGCAACTCCTGCCCTCCGACCCTTCTTGTTCCAGCTACCGGGAGCGTGGCCATCCAGGGTCCTCGGGCTGCCTTTGGCTTTCACTGGCAACTGCTCACGGCGATGTCGTTTTTTCCTACAGGTCCTTGGTAGCCTGTAGCTAGGGAGTCCCATATGTGAGGACTGACTTCCTGCTTGGTTCTGGAGAAAGCATAGTTACTCGCCTGTTACAGGCGTTCTCCAGGGACAGCAGAAATCAATCCTCACAACCCTCCCTCCTCCCCTTGGAGTTGCTATATGTTTTGCCATCTTCTTGAAGGGGCTATAGCTATGGCACCTGACTGAGTTAAGATGGCACCCTTGGGCACGAAGGGGACCATGCATGTGTGGTGGCATTCCCAAAGGCTTTCTTTGAAAGCTGGGGAAATGCTCGACGCAGGCTCTGTCGGTGCCAACATCACCCATATGTGAGGACTGATTCCTGCTGTCCCTGGAGAACACCTGTTACATGTGAGTAACTATGCTGTATCCATGGTCACAAAGAAGACCATATCCCGGTAGAGGGCAGTGCGGCCTTCAAAGATATCCAGGATAGGAAATTGGAAAATCTGCTAAAACAGGTTTTCAAGATCAACGCCTTGTCTTTACAGCAGGCCTTGGTCTGCAGAGCCTTTGTGGCCTGAGCATGTTTGTGTTGGGCACAAATGGTGTTCAATGGGGCTGAGGACCTGGACTCCCTGCCCCCGGAGGCCGCTATGCTAGAGTCCAGGGCGGCATACTTGTCAGATGCCTTCTATGATCTGATCAGGGGCTTGTCCAAGGGTATGGTCTCGGCAGTAGCTGCTTGGTGCTATCTGTGGTTGCAGAATTGGGTGGTGGACGAGTCCTCCAAGACTTGATTAAGTAAGCTTCCATTTAAGGGGAAGCTTCTTTTTGGAGAAGACCTGGATAAGTTGGCGAAGGACCTCGGTGAATCCAAGGGAGTTAGGCTACCAGAGGACAAGCAGAAGCTGGTACGTATAGCGATTCCAGTGCAGGGGCAGGCGCAGGATTACTGGCACTTCAAGGTGGTCCATTTTGCTCCTTTCCAAAGGGGACAATTTCTGTCAGAGGGCAATCCTTTCAAGGTTTCCGAGGGTCTGGGAGGGGTTTCTACTCCTCGACTCCCACAGTTGCCAAGAAGTCACAATGATGCCAGGCAAGCCCAGGGGGTGATAGTTCCTATAGGGGGTCGGCTATGGGATTTTTAGGCCACCTGGGTCACAATTACTTCTGATCAGTGGGTACTGGAGGTCATAAGAGAAGGGTATGCATTGGAGTTTGCAGGGCCGCTGGCAGACACTTTTGTCAACTCTCCTTGCAGGAATCATCACAAGCGAGAGGTGGTAAGGACCATCTTCTTGAGCTGCGTCCAGTGGTGAGGGTCTCCAGAGACCAGTGTGGCTATGTTCGATACTCCATATGTTTTGTAGTTCCCAAGAAAGAAGGGTCATTTCGGCCCATACTAGACCTCAAGCATGTGAATCGGTGCTTGAGATTTCCCAGGTTCCACATGGAGACTCTCCAGTTGGTCATAGTGTCAGTCCGGAAAGGAGAATTCTTGACCTCGCTCGAATTCACAGAAGCTTACCTGCACATTCCCATCAGGGCCAAGCATCAGCGATCTCTGTGTTTTGCAGTCCAATGCAGTACTTTCAGTGCCATGCCCTGTCTTTTGGACTGACTACCATCCCCTGCATCTTCACCAAGGTGATGGTGGTAATGGCGGCGGGTCTTCAGCAAGAAGGAATTTTGGGTACATCCTTACCTGGAAGATTGGCTCATTCGGGCAGTTCCATTGAGGACAGCATGTGGATGACTAAGCAGGTCTCGCCTTTCTGCAGGGGGTCGGCTGGGTCATCAGCTTCACGAAGAGCAGGCTCCAGCCTTCTCAGGACTTAGTGTGTCTGGGAGCCCGATTTCAAACTAACAAAGGCAGTGTCTTTGCCACAGGACAGACAAGTTATGCTGCAGAATCAGGTCCGTCAGTTGCTGCAAATGAAGAAAAAGCATGGCATTATCTACAGATGCTGGGTTCAGTGGTGGCAGGTGGTGTGGCGCTCCCTACCGTTTAGGCGGTTGCCTATAGGCAGGGGTGTGCCATCTAATGTCCCTTTTAATATGGGTTCCAGAGCTAGGGCTTCTGGGTATTGTAGTTGTGTGAAATAAAAAGAAATCCGAGGGTTGAAGGCAAACACAGGAAATTTATTGTGTCTTTTCCTTTGCAAAGAACTTTCTTTGAAGCTCAGCACATGTTAACAAAAATAGGATGTACTCTCCAACAAACGAAGTTCCAGTCAAACAGGATTCTGGCAGAGATAAATGTTACAATTGCTTCATGCAGCTTGCTACACCCAAAAGTGTTTCTTCCCCAAAGTCCAACAGTTAGAAAAACAGCTTAGCTGGCTGCAGCTAACTTCCAGCAAAGGTATCAGCTTTTCTAAGCTGAGTAAAACTTTAAACAAAGCTTCTTTTGCTTCTAGCTGTTTTCTTAATCATTCAAATCAATCTTGAATCATTTCCTCTCAGCTCTAAACACCAGCAATTCTCCTTTTAAACATTTCCAGCATTCAAGACATAAGACATTCAGGTAAAATGGCTTCTGGCTTTTTTTCCTCAGTTTAAAAAAACCTACAGCCTCTTCATTCTGTCTTCATACAAAAAGAACAATCCATCAAGGAGTCTAAAGAGTCTTGTTCCATATCATAAGGCTCTGTCTGCATGTCTTCATAATCAGACTCTGCTGTCTCCGGGCTTAACTCGGGCTGCGGGGACATAGGCTTAATCTCCTCTAAGAGTTTTAAGACCTTTTCCCATTGGGACTTCTCTCTGTGCTCAGGGTTTTTAGAATGGCTGTAGAGACCCTTATCTCTCAACAAGCTGGACAAGGCTTCTAACTGGCTCACCTTGTATTTCGTGACCCTTCTCCTCACAGACCTTTCCAGAGGTAAAACTTCTGCCACAGACTTATGCAGGGCTGCTCCCGTACCTGGACTATAGTCAGCAACTCTCTCAGGATAGACTCTCCGGTCTCCAGACCTTGCTGCAATGCCTTTACAGCATGGGCTTCTCCCTGGACTGTAGTCCCCAGTGTGCTGGATGCCTTGGGACTCCCTTCTGTGGCTGTCTCTGGAAAACCTCTCTCTTTCCTTTCCCCTGAAGGTTCCTTTCCCTTCAGTTTGCTTCAGGAGTTCTTCTGCCTCCTCTCTCTTGGCAGGCTCCCTTCTTTCTGTTTCCTGGAGCTTAAATGTGTGTAGCTGCTCTCCCTGTTCCAACTCCTCCCACAGGTGCTTCACCTTCCTGTGTTTCCATGGAGCTTGGGCGTGGCCTGGACTCAGCAGCTCTGTGTGTGTGTTTTTTTTCTTTGGCTGCAGTTTCAAACCCCCTGCTCTCTGAACTATGCCTCAGCTTGCAGGTAAAAGTTTGTTTTCCAGCTATTTCCATGGGCTCTGATGCCCCTTCATCACCACAGTGGTTAGCGCAGCATCACAAACTCAATCATCCACTACTGTGTCCTCGGGAGTTTCAAGTGGACCTGTGGTGGTGGTTGTGATCAGACAAGTTGCAGATGGGCATGCATCTGGAGACTCCACAGTGGATTCCGTTGACCACGGATGCCAGCCTGACTGGCTGGGGGACACACTGCAAAGCCCAGATTGCGCAAGGTCTCTGGTCACAGGAACAGAGCTCCTGGCAGATCAATTGATTAGAGTTGCAAGTCGTACTCCTAGCCCTACAGGAGTTTCAGACCTTCCTGCAAGGGAAGATGGTATGAGTATTCTTGGACAATGCCACAACAGTGGTTTACATCAATCGTCAAGGAGGCACAAGCAGCGTGCAGCTAGAGGAGGAGGACAGTCCGCCACTAGAGTGGGCAGAAGACAATCTCCAAGCGCTTTCAGCAACTCACGTAGCAGGAAAAGACAACGTGGTGGCAGATTATCTCAGTTGGGTCTGATTGGATCCCCCAGAGTGGTCTCTTAACGACAAGGTCTTCTCACATGTAATGCACCATTGGGGGCAGCTGATCATGGATCTAATGGCGACCTTCCAGTCAGCAAAGGCAGAGAGATTTTACAGAAGAAGAAGAGAGCAGATGTCGGAGGACCTCGATGCACTGGTGCAAAACTGGTCGGTGCAGAGGTTACTCTGTGTTTCCCTCATTGGTGCTTATAGGGCACGTAGTGCAGAGGATAGAGGCACATTGGGGGTTGGTCATCCTCATAGCTCCTGATTGGCTCAGACAGCCGTGGTATGCGGACCTGATCAGATCTGCTCCAGAGTCCTGTGCTTATGCCTCAGGTTGCTCAATTCTTGCTTATGGCATGGCTCTTGCAAGGGTGTGGTTGAAGAAATAGGGGTACTCTATCTCGGTAATCTCCACCATGCTGAAAGCCCAGAAGCGCTCTACCTCCCTGGCTTACATTAGTGTATGGAGGATTTTTGAAAAATGATGCGCTGAATATAGCTGTCACCCACTTGCGGCCTCAGTCCCAGATATACTCACCTTTTTACAGGCGTGTTTGGATAAAGGTTTGGCGTACAGTTTGGTTTCGCCGGGAGAGATCTGTAGGGCTGCAACTTGGTCAACCTTGCATACCTCTGTAAAGCATTATCGTCTGATTGTTCAAATGATGGGTGATGTACGTTTTGGTTCGGCAGAGCTTCAAGCCAGGCTCACGGGTCCATCCCAATGTTAGTACTGCTATGGTACATCTCACAAGTAATGGGTCTGGCTGAGGGATGATAAGGAAGGTGAAATTAGGACTTATCTAATTGTCTTTCTTTGAGTTCCTCCAGTCCAGTCCTGGACCCTTCCTGAGGTTCAGTGCATCTGTATGGTGATGGCATTCCCAGGCTTAAAGAATTTCATCGGCAGGTATTAGGTCCGGTAGTTATTCTAGCAGTCATCATTCGTCATCGGCTCCATTGGGGGCTGCCTAGTTCCTTTCTGTGGGTTCAACTTCTGGAGAGGAATTAATGAAGTGTTCATGTCAAGTAAGTGTGTTCTATTATCTCGGTAAATGGGAAATGGCACTTTTAATGTTAGGGGGAAGGGGTTGTTCTGCCTGTTGGGGATAGCAGAGAAGTAGTAGGTTTTGTTGTGAACCAAGTATACCTTTTCACAAAAAGGGTGGTGGATGCCTGGAAGGCTCTCCTGATTTTGGAGGGGGGGAGGGGAGAGAACAGTGATGGCATTCAGAATGGCATGGAATAAACAGAGGATCCTTATATAGTAAGTAGATGAATCACTCTTCAAAAAAGGCATAGAGGGGTCTGTGCACAGAGAGGCAGGTACAACCCAAAACAAAAAGGGGGGGGGGGGAGGAGGTACCTGCACGGGACAGCAGCTACAACCCTAAAAGCCAAAGCATATGTGTGGGGAGTAGCCTGCATACAGCAGCACTAAAAAGTATTCGGTCTGCTTTCAGAGGGTAGTTACTAAACAACTGTATTATGAAGGTATCCCTCTAGTAAAATTAATCAAAGCTGATGTATCATAATCCACTAGATACAATCACAAACTCCTTATTCTTATGCCAATTTGTTTGTCTTATTATAAACCACTGGTCTCAGACTATAGCGTGCACTGCTCAGGAACATGTCTCAAGAGCTACGTGCTACAGTGACATCAATGACCAGGTTATTATGTTTTAAAGTATGGCTTGAAAAGATGTCATGTACCAAATTTTGGGATTCTTAAAAAATCAGACTTATCTTAAATATTGATCCAGTTTCAGTATTTGCCACTATTGCAATTACCCCAACGCCACCTCTTCGGTATCCGATGTACGTTTCGTTGCTTCTTCAGGGGGCTTGCAAAAAATTGGCTCTACATACAAAAGAAAATGCAGCAATTACTATGTTAGACATATTGTTTCATGAAAGTAGAGGCAGAAGATAACTATCAAACCTGAACTGGGATATTTCTGAATCAGGCTTGTGCGGATAGCTTTGTGCTTGATACGGCTGCCTAGCCCTCTCAAAAAACGCCGCGCATGCGAGTTAGAGGTGTGCTCAAAAAGATTTAAATACTAGCAGTAAAAGTGACGTCACTCTTAGGGTGCTGCCAATCACGTTTCTTAATATCACAGACAGGCTCTCCATTCGATCATACTATTGAGCCCTCCAGGAAAAACAGTTTGCAATACATAAATCCATTTTTGTTCCCGCAGAAGGAGCATTTTTGCTCGAGAACTTCCAGAGCTACCTCCCAATACCCGATCCACGCCAAAACATCGTAGATCTTGGAACGCATGGCCTTGTTGTATACAGTGGGTTACTAAAGGAGCTGGGGGAACATCGCAGCTGACTCCACTGCAAAGTGATGGAAGCTCCTTTAGTAACCCACTGTATACAACAAGGCCATGCGTTCCAAGATCTACGATGTTTTGGCGTGGATCGGGTATTGGGAGGTAGCTCTGGAAGTTCTCGAGCAAAAATGCTCCTTCTGCGGGAACAAAAATGGATTTATGTATTGCAAACTGTTTTTCCTGGAGGGCTCAATAGTATGATCGAATGGAGAGCCTGTCTGTGATATTAAGAAACGTGATTGGCAGCACCCTAAGAGTGACGTCACTTTTACTGCTAGTATTTAAATCTTTTTGAGCACACCTCTAACTCGCATGCGCGGCGTTTTTTGAGAGGGCTAGGCAGCCGTATCAAGCACAAAGCTATCCGCACAAGCCTGATTCAGAAATATCCCAGTTCAGGTTTGATAGTTATCTTCTGCCTCTACTTTCATGAAACAATATGTCTAACATAGTAATTGCTGCATTTTCTTTTGTATGTAGAGCCAATTTTTTGCAAGCCCCCTGAAGAAGCAACGAAACGTACATCGGATACCGAAGAGGTGGCGTTTGGGGTAATTGCAATAGTGGCAAATACTGAAACTGGATCAATATTTAAGATAAGTCTGATTTTTTAAGAATCCCAAAATTTGGTACATGACATCTTTTCAAGCCATACTTTAAAACATAATAACCTGGTCATTGATGTCACTGTAGCACGTAGCTCTTGAGACATGTTCCTGAGCAGTGCACGCTATAGTCTGAGACCAGTGGTTTATAATAAGACAAACAAATTGGCATAAGAATAAGGAGTTTGTGATTGTATCTAGTGGATTATGATACATCAGCTTTGATTAATTTTACTAGAGGGATACCTTCATAATACAGTTGCATACAGCAGCAAGCATGGCCCTAGCCATTTTACTGGGAGACTAGATGGGCCCATGCTGGTCTTTCTCTGCTTTCATTTACTATGTTACTATCAATTGAATGAAAGTCTAATGCTAACATCTAATTGACATCCCCTTCTTGCAGTAACTTGAGAATCCCTCCTCATTATCTAATCCACTAAGCAAATTATTGTAAATTTCACTAAATAAGAACATAAGATATGCCATACTGGGTCAGACCAAGGTCTATCAAGCCCAGTATTCTGTTTCCAACAGTGGCCAATCTAGGTCATACGTACCTAGCAGTTTCCCCAAGGGACACAGGTTCCACAATGCTTGTATTGGTTCAAGCATTGATATCCTGGGTCCCTTCTTAATAATGGTTTATGGACCTTTCCTCCAGGAACTTGTCCAAACCTTTTTTAAACCCAGCTACACTAACAGCCTTTACTACATCCTCCGGTAACAAATTCCAGAGTTTGATTACACGTTGAGTGAAAAAATATTTTCTTTTATTAGTCTTAAATAGTTTACCCTGTAGCTTCATTGCATGTCCCCTAGTCTTTCTATATTCTGATAAGGTAAACAATCGATCTACGTTTACCCGTTCCACTCCGTTCATTAATTTATAGACTTCTATCATATCTCCCCTCAGCCGTCTCTTTTCCAGGTTAAAGAGCCCCAACCTTTTTAGCCTTTCTTCATAGGAGTAGCCTTCCATCCCCTTTACCATTTTGGTGGCTCTTCTCTGAACCTTTTCTAAAATCGCTATATCCTTTTTAAGATACGGCGACCAGAATTGCACACAATATTCAAGGTGCGGTCTCACCATGGAACGATATAGAGGCATTATAATATCTTTTGTTTTATTTTCCATTCCTTTCCTTATCATACCTAGCATTCTATTTGCTCTCTTGGCCGCCGCGGCACACTGGGCCGAGGGTTTTAACATGGTATCCACAATGACGCCTAAATCTTTTTCCTGGGTGGTGGTTCCTAATGTGGAACCTTGCATCGTGTAACCATAGTTTGGGTTGTTCTTCCCTAGGTGCATAACTATATACTATACTATACTATACTCTAACATGTACTTTACTATTGCCTATTAAAATAGTAACCTAACACAAATGTTCTATCATGTAATACATAATCATTTTACTATCTGACACGAAATACAACATTATATAAATGTTAACTCGTTTTGACTTGTAGATAAAGTGAACTTATAAGTAAGCTAAATAAGTTCTTTTGCTTCCTGTTTCCAAACTCAAAATTGGGACATAGTGATCCCAATCCCAGTAACAGCAAAATATTTGTGTGTAAAGTTTGATGCTGCACCTTAAAGTCTAATATTTCAGTTGTTGCTCATAATGTTTTTGACAGATTGTGACTGGCTAGTCAACTTCATCTTTTTCTAGACTACAGTTGACTCAAAACAGTTTTATGCATAAAGGCCATTTTACATAGCACATTGAGATAGGAAATGAAAGGCCCAAGTTCAGATGGTCATAGTTCCCTGGGTATTTTACAAAACTGTTCTACAAAGGTGTGGAGTATTTGGTAAAATACTTTTCATATCATCCTACTAGACCAGTCCAGAACAGACAAGTGGGTTGTGTTCCCCTACCAGCAGATTGGTAGAGACAAAGAGCCAATGAAAAGCCCAGATTTCAATGACATCACTCCTATGCCTCTACTCGCCTCAGCCACCAGAGGTCCCTTCAGTATTTCTTTGTCTCCAGCAGATGGTGGATGGATTATTTTTTCCTTTCTGTAGAAAATCTGAATATTGAAAAGAAAAGAGATTCATTCTCCAGGAACAAGCAGGAAATCAGTCCTCACTTATGGGTGACGTCGGCACAGACGGAGCACACATGGAGCAATTCCCCAGTTTTCAAAGAAAGCCTTTGGGATTGCTACCACGCATGTGTGGTCCTCTTCCCGTCCAAGGGTGCCATCTTGCTCAGTCTCCCTTTTTCTGCGGAGCCCTTCGGACGCACGTCCTCATCCCTTGGAAAAAGTTTTGTTTTCCTCGCCTTAACAGGCTCTCTTTTTTCCAGTTGCACTAGTCCTCTTTCCATCCTTTCCCCTGCTCTATTCAGAGCTCTCGGGGATACACATTTTTCCTAAATTTTTTTGTTTTGGGCTTCGCACCCTTTTTTCACCCCAACCGCTGGCTGTGTGGGTCTTCGACCTCACAAGGGCCATTTTTGCCCCCATGGCCACCAGATTTAAAAAATGCAATAGATGCTCTAGGAACATGTCGCTTACGGACACTCATGACTGTTGTCTGCGGTGCCTGGGAGCTGACCATGACCCAGAGCTCTGTTTGCTCTTAAGAAAATGTCCTCTAAGGTCCTGCTCAGTCGTAAGCAGAAGTCAGAAGACATTTTCCGGAAGACTGCCTCGGAGTCTCCGGTGGCGCCCTCGGTCGTCTCTCTTCCAGCAGCTTCTCCCTCTGTGGCCCCGCATTCTTTTTGGCATTCCGACCAGGGGTCCCCCGAGGTAGAACGACGCAAGAAGAAGGCCTTGAAGTCGCTGTCCGTTACCCCCGACAAGCGTGAGCGCTCTCGTGCCCGGTCGCTTAGTCCTCTTCAGCGTTCCCGAGAGTCGGACAAGGAATGGCCCCGCAAGGTACCTCGCAGGGAAACTGAGGCCTCCGGCGAAGGCGCCCAGTCTGCTGAGGGTCATCCCGGTGAGGACCCCCTCTACTCCTCGACGCCAGATCCAGTGACCGTGATATCGGCATCCCAGGGCTCCACGCCCACATGGGTGTCCCGTATGCTGGCGCTCGAACACAGCATTTCTGTGTTCATTCCTTCCCAGCAGGTGCTCAGGGCCAGCTTCGCTGATTTGCGCCCAGAGACTGCAGGTACCTTTCGTGGGACACCCAAATCTGTCCAGGAAACCCCCGAGAGATGCAGGTCTCGTGAGGGTCCTCGACTTCTGTCGCGCTCGTTCTCCCGTTCCTCGGAGGCGAGATCGTCCAGGGCCTCTGACTCCAGGCCGCCCCACCCCGCTCGGATCCCTCGACCAATTTTTCAGACTGGGAGTCCGATGGGGACACCTCCTTGGAAACCTGTACCCACTGGGAACTTCCGTCGGACCCCTCGTCACCGGCATTCCAGTGGCGCTCACCACCCAAAGACATCTCCTTCCTGGTGTTTATTTGGGACATGGCAGGGGCCCTCATGCTGAGGAACTCGATATTCTTCAGTACGAGTCCCCGCCCAGGGAATCCCTCACTGTGCCTGTACCGCTTATTCTACCTCGGCTGTTGCTCCGCATGTGGGAGGCCCCAGCCTTGGTCCCCATTGTGAGCAAGCGCCTTGACACATTGTACAAGGTGCAGCGCAGGCCTGGCTTCCAAAAGACCCAACTCCCACACACCTCGATAGTGGTGGAATCAGCCATGAGGAAGCAGAAGAGCCCGAAGTCACACTCATCAGTACCACCGGGCTGAGAGGCGAGAGTCCTCGATGCCTTGGGCCGCAAGGCCTATCAAGGTTCCATGCTCTCTTGTCACATCCAGGCATATCAGTTGTACATTGGTATGTTCCTATGCGACTTGGCAAAGGAACTTGGAGGTTTTTCCGCGGGCCTCGAGGGGGTGCATCTCGATAGATTCCGCACCTTGTTAAAATCAGTGGCCCACTGCTCCAAGTAAATCTCTTGAGCCTCCTATGATGGCTTCGAGACATTGGCTCGGGTGGCGGCTGCGGGCATTGGAGCCCACCGCCAGGCATGGCTCCGATCTTCGGATTTGGAACAGTGGGTGCAGGAGAAGCTCCTGGATTTGCCCTGCCTTAGTGAACAACTCTTTGGCAAGCCGATGGAGGAGAAGGCTGCGGAGATCGAGACGGAGTTCGTCACCAGGACCCATCTCTCCCGCAAGACCTCTACGCTGCCTCGGAAAAAGCAGCCAACCAAAAAGCCCTTCTTCCCCAGAAAAAATCCTCCAGTATCGTGGCTACCTGCCATACCCGGCTACCCCCATGCCGACTGCTCCGGTGCAGGGAAAGCTTGGCCAGGGGCACCGTAAACCAAAGGGCCTGAAGGCCCAAACACCGGCTCCCCCTCAACCCACTCAGGGGTTTTGACGTCAACGGCATGGCTCCTCGCACTCCGGTGATACAGCAGCCAGTGGGGGGGGGACGCCTGTCCCGCTTTGCCCCATCATGGGCGCTCATCACCTCGGACACCTGGGTTCTCCAGGTTGTTCGGGAGGGCTATCGCCTCCATTTCGAAAGGCTTCCACCTCTTTTCTCATCGGCAGAGCCTGCTCAACTCCCCGCACATCAGCTTTGCTACAGCGGGAATTGCACTCCCTCCTTGCCCAACGGGCAGTCGAGAAGGTCCCTCCCCACCTTCGAGGTCGCGGCTTTTATTCCCGGTACTTCCTCGTCCTGAAAAAGACGGGGGGTCTGAGGCCCATCCTCGACCTCCACAAGCTAAACAAGTTCCTGGTGCGGGAGAAATTCAAGATGTTATCTCTTGGCATGCTGCTGCCCTTCCTCCGGCAGGGCAACTGGCTATGCTCTTTGGATCTAAAGGATGCTTACGCCCATATCTTGATCCACCCCCAACACAGGCAGTACCTGCGTTTCAGGGTGCAGGGAGAGCACTTCCAGTACAGGGTGCTCCCCTTCGGCCTTGCATCCACCCCACGGGTCTTCACGAAGTGCCTCGTCGTGGCCGCCACTCACCTAAGGCGCCGGGGCATGCCGGTTTGTCCCTTCCTCGACGACTGGCTCATTACAGGCTCCTCCTTCAAGGAGGCATGGCAAGCAATGTCGCGCACTGTCCTCCTCTTGGAGAGCTTGGGGTTCTTGGTCAACTACCCAAAGTCTCACCTCAAGCCAGTGCAGGCTCTCAAGTTCATCGGGGCGCGCCTCGATACTCGGCAGGCCATCGCTTTCTTGCCGGTGGATCGCTCCACCCGCCTCCGAGCTCTGGTGGCTCGCATCCAAAGTGCCCACCAGGTTAACGCTCGGTCCATGCTACGTCTCCTGGGCCACATGGCCTTGTCCGTGCATGTGGTTCCTCACTCCCGCCTGCATATGCGGGCGGCTCAGTGGTGTCTCAATACCCAATGGAGCCAGTCCCTCGGACACCTCAGGGACCCCACCAGGGTTCTTCCCGATCTCCGCTTGTCCCTGAACTGGTGGCAAAACCCCCTCAACCTCATGCAGGGATCGCCCTTTCAGGCCCCACAGCATGATGTGGTACTGATTACAGACGCTTCCCTGTTAGGTGGGGAGCCCACTGCGGGTCTCTCTGCACACAGGGGCAATGGTCACCAATGGAGGCTCAGCAGCAGATAAACCTGCTCGAGCTCCGGGTCATCCGTTGGGTCCTGAGGGCCTTCGAGGATATCCTTAGCGGGAAGTCGGTTCTGGTACAGACCGACAACCGGGTAGCGATGTTCTACATCAACAAGGAGGGGGGCACGGGGTCGCGCTCCCTCTGCAGGGAAGCAGTCCTCATCTGCTTTTTAGCCACCCGACGGAGGATGTCCCTCAAGGCGATGTACCTCCCGGGTCAGGAGAATGGCTTCGCGGACAGACTCAACAGAAATCCTTCGTCCCCACAAGTGGCGACTGGATCCCAGAGTGGCAGGCTGGCTGTTTCTACGCTGGGGCACTCCAGCGATAGACCTCTTCGCCAGCCCCCGGAACACACAGCTCCCTAGCTTTTGCGGCCCAGTACCGCACCCGGGCAGGGAGGGCCCCAATGCATTTCTTCTGGACTGGTCCTCCAGTCTTCTGTATGCATTCCCTCCTTTCCCCCTCATTGCGGGGACTCTCCTCAAGGCTCAACAGGACGGGGCATCACTGATTCTCATGGCTCCCTCGTGGCCTCAGCAGCCTTGGCTCCCACTCCTGCTCCTGCTCTCGTTGGAGCCTCTAGTTCCCCTGGGCTCTGCCAGGCACTTGCTAACGCAGGAGGAGGATCGGGTACTGCACCTGAACCTATCCTCCCTATCCCTCACGGCCTGGTGGCTGAACGGGTCTCTCTAGCCTCTCTGGCCCTTCCAGAGGAGGTCGAGGAAATCCTCCTCACCTCGAGGAAATCTTCCTCACCTCGAGGAAGGACTCCACTAGGCGGGCTTACACCTTTAAGTGGAAACGCTTCTCCGTCTGGTGCTCAGAACACCAGATCGACCCCTTCTCGTGCCCTGTTCGGTGGGTTCTCCATTACCTCCTCCACCTCTTGAGTGAGGGCTGAAGTCGAACTCTGTTAGAGTTCATTTGAGCGCCATATCGGCTAATCATCTCTCTATCAAGGGAAAGCCTCTTTCCGGGCAGCTGCTAGTCTCCCACTTCATGCGGGGCCTTCTGCTGTCCAAACTGCCCATCCGTCCCCCTCCGGCGGAATGGAACTTGAACGTGGTGCTCACGCAGTTCACTCGTTCACCCTTCGAGCCGATGGCGATGTGTTCGCTCCAGCACTTGTCCTGGAAGGTGGCCTTCCTGGTGGCGCTGACCTCGGATCACCGAGTCAGTGAGCTTCAGGTGCTCATGGCTGGCGCCCCTTACACCAGGTTTTATTGGAACAGGGTGGTCCTCCGGACCCACCCTAAATTCTTACCCAAGGTCATGTCGGCCTTTCATCTCAACCAAGAGATAGTGCTCCCGACCTTCTTCCTGAGGCCCCACGCCGATCAGGCATCAGCGGCTCTCCACACCCTCGACTGTAAGCGGGCCCTCGCCTTGTACTTGCAGCATACCCAGACTCACCACAAGTCTGACAGACTTTTTGTGACCTACGATCCCAATAGGCAGGGGCAAGCAGTCACCAAGTGCACCCTCTGTATTTGGGTGGCGGACTGCATCACCTTCGCCCATGCGAAGGCGGGCATCCCTCTGGATCGTCGAGTCACTGCACATGGGGTCCGAGTCAAAGCAGCCTCGATGGCCTTTCTGCATTCCATGCCCATGATGGACATCTGCTGGGCGGCAATCTAGTCTTCTACGAATGCCTTTGCCGCCCAATACTGCCTGGAGAGGGAGTCTCGCCGGGACAGCGCCTTCTGCCAGGCTGTCCTCCGTAATCTGTTTGGGGTATAAGCAACTCCTGCCCTCCGACCCTTCTTCACGGCTACCGAGGACTTTGCCCCGAGGATGCAGGCTCCTTTGGGCTTCTGCTTACAGCCTCGCGGAGGCGTTTTTTGGTTACAGGTTCGGTAGCCTGTAGCTAGGGAGTCCCATAAGTGAGGACTGACTTCCTGCTTGTTCCTGGAGAAAGCGTAGTTACTCACCTGTAACAGGTGTTCTCCAGGGACAGCAGGAATCAGTCCTCACTACCCTCCTGCCTCCCCTGATGAGTTGCTGTATTTTTGTCCTTCCCTTGCCATCTGCTTGGTAGGGGTCAAGCTAAGGAACCTGACTGAGCAAGATGGCACCCTTGGGCGGGAAGAGGACCACGCATGCCTGGTAGCAATCCCAAAGGCTTTCTTTGAAAACTGGGGAATTGCTTCACGTGGGCTCCGTCGCTGCCGACGTCACCCATAAGTGAGGATTGATTCCTGCTATCCCTGGAGAACACCTGTTAAAGGTGTGTAACTAAGCTTTAAATGCTCGTGAATGACCACCTTGATTATAGAAAGGTGACTCACTTGAGCGCAACGTGGGAGGCTCCACTAGACTGTGGTCTTTTTGGTAGCCAGAGGAGGAGGGTAAATTGATTCAGCTCCATGCCCTTATCATGATAAGGGTCTGTTGAGCAGAAACAAATTGAAAGGATTTTGAAGAGTACAGCAGCCTCACACAACCTCTGTCTCGCCTGCTCTCTCCCAAAGATTGCAGAAGGCTCTCGGAGGGATCTGACTGCCAGTCACCTTACACCCAGTGCTGCAAAGTCAGCCAGTGAAGCAGTTTCAGGGGAGTAGAACTGAGCCTGGCATGGATCCTCCACCTGGGACTCTCAGGGGGCAAGTACCAAGACTTGACCTTGTCATTGTCCTTGTTGGGGACTCCCAGTTCTGTCTCTGAAGGACACAATTCAGGGTGGACTGCTAGTGATTGACGACGCTGTGTTGAGGTTTCCTGCCATTTTCTGTATGCATTTGTAACATTTTTGCCTATTGTGCGTCTGATGATCGCATGGTTTGCCCAAGGGGATTCAATACATGCTCCTTCCTTAGCGCCTTTAATGTGTGTAAAGTAAAAGCACAGTTAATGCCGCCTTAGCACATGCTCTTCTGATACTTATCCTAACTCTTTAACTTTTTCCAGGAAACGTTGTTTGACTTGTGGGAAGTGAAGAGCCTCATCCTTGGATTCTGGACTCTGCCTTTCCTGCATGGAATCTTCTGAGTCTCTCCTGGAGGGACTGCTTTCCCCCTCTCAGCAAGGGATGTGGTTAGTCTGCCCTTACCTGCCTCAGGGCAGGAAGTGTCGGATAGCGCTTTGAGTAAGGGATATTCAGCCAGTCAGAGGCTCCAGAGACCATGTGTTGAGCCGCTCTTCATCCTCTAGGGGGGTCTGTGGCGGCATTGCCCCTGGTGTTGGGAAGCTTTATCTGAGAGTAGAGCTTTCAGACTCTAGTTTGTCTTCCCTGGAATTATTTTCCTTTTTGCAACAGGCTGGTCTTTCTGGCGTGGTAATTCAGACCTTGTGGCCTTTGAGTGCCCCCGGACATAGTCTCATGCTGAGCAGGCTTTTCAATTACCTCTGACTAAGTGTCTCTGGCGAGAGACACTCCCTGGAGATGGGGAACAGCTAGGAGCTATCCGAGATGTTGACTATGCCTCCGATTCAGATGGCTCTGTAAGAACATAAGATATGCCATATTGGGTCAGACCAAGGTCCATTAAGCCCAGTATCCTGTTTCCAACAGTGGCCAATTAGGTCATAAGTACCTACCAGTTTCCCCAAAAGACACAGGTTCCAGAATGCTTGTATTGGGTCAAGCAGTAATATCCCGGGTCCCTTTTAATAATGGTTTATGGACCTTTCCTCCAGGACTTGTCCAAACCTTTTTTAAACCCAGCTACACTAATAGCTTTTACTACGTCTTCCGGTAACAAATTCAAGAGTTTGATTACACGTACTAGGATCTGATGTAGAAGAGGCAGTGCTCTCACCTTCAGAAGATTCTGCTGAGGCGGGCATGATCCACCTATTCCAGAAGGAGGAGCTGGTGGCGCGATTACCAGGGTTTCATCCGCCTTGAACTTGACAGTTGCTTCCGGCATGGAACAGAAACTGAAGGTACACCTGCTTCTTCAAGGGGTGCGTAAATCCACTGCTGTCTTCCTGTTCCTGGAGGTGATCAAGGATATGATCTGGTTGGAGTGGGGCTCCCACAACTCCTTACCTAAAGAGTTAAGGATGTATAAGAAAATCTACGCTCTCCTGGAGGAGCGCGTCAAGTGTTTTGATATTCCCAAGGTGTATGTGCAGGTCACGGTGCTTATCAGACGGGGACCACACCATTCTTGTGGAAGGCATATCATCCTTAAAGGATGTCCTGGACCTCAAAGTGGATTCCTTGCTGAGGACCAATTTGCTGTGGCAGCAGCTATTCTACAGCTGACAGTGTATACCAGCCTGACGTCTTGAGTCCTGCTGTAGTGGACTCAGTCTCTTCCACCTGATGATACTACCCCTCTTTTGGAGTCTGCTATGGCCTTCCTTTCTGATGCCATGTATGGCCTGGTATGTTTGACAGCCAGGGATGGTGCCCTGATGAGTGTGTCGCGGCAAGGGATTTGGCTCTGGCACTGGGCAGCAGACACCTCCTCCAAAGCCCGTTTCGCTCAACTGGCCTGTAAGGGGAAGCTTCTGTTTGGAATCAATTTGGAGAAGCTGGTGAAGGATCTAGGTGAGGCAAAATCTTACAGCCTACTAGAAGACAGGTCCGAGGGGCCTGTGAAGTGTGCTGCTGCTCCTTTATCAGCCTCTGCCCGGCCACCAAAGGATCGCTGGCTGGATTTCCGGGGGTCTCAGATCTATCATCATTTCCACCCTGGAAAACCTTTCTTCCCCTTTGCTTCAGGGCTTCGGGCTCATTCGCAGTCTTTTCGTGGAGCGCGTGGGTCCAGGGACTGTCCCCTCCAGAGGAGGACCCTCTCGGGTTACGTAATGAAAGTTTGGGGGCCCATTCCCTGATTCCTCTGGTGGGCAGCAGGCTTTGCCTTTTCTTTCAGGAATGGGCCTGATTTACCCAGTATTGCTGGATGCTAGACACCATTCAGATTGGCTGTGCCCTGGAATGCAAAGAGCTGATTCCCGATGACTTTGTCATTTCCCCTTGGGAGTCTGCGATCAAAGGTGCTGCTGAGCAGACTTGGACAAATTACTGCACCTAAAGGTGGTTGTGCTTGTCCCCTCAGACAAGCGGGGAAAGGGCAGATGCTCCCTCTATTTTGTGGTACCAAAGAAGGAAAGTTCCTTTTGACCTATTCTGGACCTCAAGGGAGTCAGTGAGCACTTGCACATCCTGAACTTTCGGATGAAAGTCTTTTGCTCCTTGATCCAAGCAGTGTGCCGAGGGGAGTGCTTGGCTTCTCTGGATTTAGCCATGGTGTATTTCATATCCCAATCTAGGCAGATCAGCAGAAGTATCTGCATTTTGCCGTGCTTGGCTCTCACTATCAATTTACTGCCCTCCCTTTCGGGCTATCCACTGCCCCAAGGATGTTCTTCAAGGTCATGGTATCGGCTGTGGCATTAAGGGATCTCTGTCTATCCCTATCTGGATAACTGGCTCATTAGAACCTGTTGCCTGTCAGAAGTGTCTCGGATGGCGACCCAAGTGGTGTCCTTTTTGGAAAGCCTTAGCTGGGTGATCAATCATGGAAAGAGCCAGCTTTTGGCCTTCCCAGTCCTTTCTGGCCCTATGAGTGTTGCGCCACCACCTGCAACACCGGTCTGTACTGATCCAGATAGACAATCAAGTCGCCATGTTCTATATTAACAAGCAGAAGGACACAGGCTCGTACTCTCTCCTCCAGGAGACAGTGACCCTCCTCTTCTTCGCAGCTCTCAGCAACATGCTCTTGTGAGCAGTTTGCCTCCCAGGCCAGGACAACTGCCTAGCGGAGAGGCTGAGCAGAATCCTTCGGCCGCACGAGTGATGTTTGAACCTCAGGGTGGCCAAGAGGCCCTGCCACCTCTGGGGCAGGCCCGTGATGGATCTGTTTGCCTGTCTGGGCAATACATAGCTGCCTCGCTTCTGCTCACACTAACCACACCCGGAGAAAGTGGCAGCAGATGCCTTCCTGATCTCGTGGTCCGAAGGCCTACTCTATGCATTCCCACTGATCCCCCTGGTCACCAGGACCCTCTTCAAGGTCCAGAGCGAGAGGGCGTCAGTCATACTAATTGCCCCCAGATGGCCGAGACAGCCCTGGTTTCCACTCCTGCTTTCCCTGTCAGTGGCACTTCCAGTCCTGCTGAGCCAAGCCCTGGACCTCCTGTCTCAGGAGGGGGGGGGCTCACTCCTGCACCCCAACCTGGGGTCCGTAATTCTAACAGTGTGACTGCTGAAAGGGTAGCACTGACCCTTTTCATTCTCCTGAGAGAAGTCGAGGAGATCCTTCTGGCCTCCCGAAAGTCCTCCACCAGACGGGCTTATGCCTTTAAATGGAGAAGGTTCTCCACCCGGTGTGTGGGAAAAAAGGGAAAACCCCTTCTCCTGCCATGTGCAATTAGTACTCCAGTACTGCACCTGTGACACCAGACTGAAGTCCAACTCAGTGAGGGTGCATCTGCACATGATAGCTGCTCACCACAACTCTGTGGCAGGAAAACCCCTCTTGGGCCAGCCCCTGGTCTCCATGTTCCTCTGAGGCCTCCTGTTATCCAAGCCCCCTCTGAGCTATGGCAGCAGACTGGGACTGCAACATGGTGCTCTCATAGTTCACCGTTGGAGCCTCTAGCCATTTGCGATACCTGTCTTGGAAAGTAGCCTTTCTGGTGGTCCTCACATCCACTCAAAGAGTGAGCAAACTCCAGGCACTGGTGGCGGATCCACCATATACAAGGTTCTAAAAAACAGGGTGGTGCTCTGCATGCACCCCAAATTCCTCCCAAAGGTGGTATCTTCTTTCCACCTCAACCAAAAGGTGGTCCTCCTCATGCTGGCAGGGAGGAACTAGTACTTCATACACTGGATTGCAAATGGGCCCTGTCCATCTACTTACAGAGGACCCAGGCTCATCACAAAGCTCCTCAGCTTTTCGTGTCTTATGACCCCAGCAGACTGGGGCTCCGTGTCTAAGCAAACTCTGTCCACTTGGATGGCAGACTATATTGCCCTTACTTATGAGTGAGCTGGCCTTTCCACGGATCACAGTGCACCACATGAGGGCGATTGCCACGTTCATGGCCAATCTGCGCTCAGTGCCAGTGACGGAGATATGCAAGACCGCCACATGGTCTTTTGATTCACACCTTCACAGCTCACTACTGCCTGGAGAATGAGTCTTGCAGGGACAGTGCATTTGGTCAGGCAGTATTCCGTAATATTCTCAGGTGTAGGCAACTCCTACCCTGTAAATCTTCTGTGTTCAGGCTACCGGAGTGATAGTGCCTCTGGACGCTAGGGTCTTGCAGAGTCTCTCAATGAGGAGTCACCTTCTGCAACTCATGGCTACCCAATTTGGTCGCTGCTGGTGCTGTCCTGGTTCGGTCCTCGGCAACCTAAAGCTAGGGCGTCCCATATGTGAGGACTGACTTCCTGCTTGTTCCTGAAGAAAATGCAGTTACTCACCTGTAACAGGTGTTCTCCAGGGATAGCAGGAATCGGTCCTCACAACCCCTCCCCTGGGAGTTGCCTTCTACCTTGTTTTAGTTTTTCACTACCATCCTAACTATTGTCAGACGGCTGCCTAGGGTGAGAACTTACACAATCTTGACGATGCATATATTCATATGATTCTTGCAAGGTATTGTGGGTAATGTAGTTTTCACTCCCAAACACAGCTGAAGACAATAATTGAGTTGTGATACCAGTGGTAAGGCCAATAAAATACTTCTTTTATTGATGGGGTTTAATTCACCCAGCACAAGTTAGCAATATAAATGAGGTTACTTGCTTGCAGTGTTTAAATGGATAACATAAAGTCACAAAGCAAATCAGAAAACAACCTTCAACTTGTCAGGCAATTAGCTAATGTTTTCTTAGCAAATAATTACCAAATAAAAAGGCACAAAGAAATGAATAAACTTTGCTGGTTAGGTTAACTTCTGCTTATTTTCCACTCAGATCCAGCAGTGATTCTCCCTTGCTCACACACACAATCAGGTGCAGCTTTAATTACTATCAATTGTCCAGCTGAAACCCTTTAGCTGGCTGGCTGCTACTGTGTGAACCCAAATCCTGCTTTAAGAGCTGTTTGCAGGGGAAATAAGAACAAAGTTAGGTTTCTTTGTGATGGCTGATGTGTTTGCTCACAGAAAGCTAGCAATAGCACTTAGATAGAGAACAGTCCATGTAATTAATAGTTTCATCTGCTGTATCTCCCCCTTCATCAATCAGCATAGGGTCACTATCATACATTGGCACAGACGAGTCTTTCCATAAGGCACTATCATGAGAATGCTTATTCCCTTGCTGCCATTCACTATTATAGATAGGGTCTGGATCAGTGTTCATACCTGAGCCTCTCCTGCTATCATAATTCCTCTCTGTATAGCCTGGCCAGTATGTAATCCAATTCTGATGTCCAGCCTTCCAATCTTGATCCCTGGACACTGGATCTTTCCTCACATACCTTCTGGCCTTGGTCTGAAAGTCCTTTCCACGTGCAGTCTTCTCTCTTCCAGGTAGCCACTGGTGAGTCCTATCTCTGCCATTCCATTCCTCTGGCTGACTCCAGTCCAATGGACTCTGCTGGCACTTGGAATACCTCCCAGTATGGGTACTGCCTTGGATTCTCCCAGACCCTCCAATGGCCTTTCTTCTCTTCCTTCCAGAGAGTTTCCTTCTTTCTCTATCCGCTTGGCTTGGCTTCTGCTTCTCCAGGTGATGCTTAAACCTGTAGCTGGACTGGAGCTTGTAGCCGTTGCTGTCTCTGTCTTTGAAGCTCTTTCTGTAGCTGTTATCTGTAGAATAAGCTCTATTCTTATTCTGTCCTAATGTGTGCTCCTCCCTAACACAGCACAGCTGTGTTGAATCAGGCCCTGTCCTTTGAGATGAGTGCTTAGGGATTACCTCATAGCTCTCTTGATTGCACACACGTTTTCTCACTTCAGCCCCTCTCATGGCTGCTGGAAACCTGGTGCATTCTGGGACTGGTAGTCTTTTATGTGAAAACTCTGTTTTCTTGCTTCTACCAGAACTGACAGTTTGCTTGTTCAGAGTCACATCATCTTTTCTATAGCTCCTACCTGAGCTATGATAAGCTTCCTTATCACATACCCCCCTGCTTAAGTTATTACGGACTGGTTTTACTGGTGAAACTGCTTTCCTACAGTCCGTAATACCTACGAGAGTGTTCTCTTCTTGAAGCTCACTTACTTCCTGACTGGGTTCAAGGTCATTATTTACAGGCCTCTCCTTCCAAGACTTAAGTACATTAATATGGTAGGTCTGCCTACGCCCTCTTGCATTTTCTACCATATAAGACACTGGGCTTACTTGTTTAACAACCTCCCATGGCCCTTTCCACTGTACCTCAAATTTTGGAGCAGTTCCTGCTACTTGAACCAAAACCTTTTCACCAATGGTTAATTGGCGGCTTTTGGCCTTTCTATCATACCACCCTTTCTGGCGAACTTGACTGTCCTGCAGGTTCCTCTCAGCAACCTGCGACGTCCTTTTCAAACGTGCTCTCAAGTCACGTAGAAACAGTGGCACCTCCTGACTTCCTGGTTCAGGATCAATCCATTGTTCCCTCAAAATATCCAACAAACCCCGTGGAGCCCTACCATACATCAACTCATATGGAGTTACACCTAGGGACACTTGAATTCTTTCCCTGCAGGCATATAAGGCAAAGGGTAATAACATATCCCATTCTTTCACCTCTCCTGCTAACCCCCTTCTCAACATTTGTTTGAGTGTTTGGTTGAATCTCTCCACCAAACCATTTGATTGTGGATGGTAGGCTGAGGTTTTCACGTGACGAATGCCAAAGGCATCCCAGACCTGGGCCAAATATTTGGATACAAAATTGGACCCTCGGTCAGTCAACACCTCTCTTGGGAATCCCACTTCACAAAACAATTTTACTAGCTCTAAAGCTATTGTTTTTGCAGAAACATTCCTCAATGGTATGGCCCAGGGAAACCTTGTTGCCTGATCTACCATAACTAGGATGTATTGGAAACCTCGGGGCGTTTTGACTAATGGGCCTACAATATCCATGGCAATGCGACCAATTGGGTCTGTGATGATTGGCATGGGGATCAATGGCACCACCGGTGGGTGAGCCGCTGTAACTCGCTGACACGCTGGACATGCAGCACAAAACTGGGCAGTTTCTTTGAAGATACCTGGCCAGTAAAAACGCACAAGTATTTGATCCAGCGTTCCTTGCATACCTTTATGACCTCCCACTGGATGATCATGTGCTAGTCTAAGTACTAGCCCTTTGAAAGTTGTGGGTACCACCAATTGTTTACGTATGGCACCATTTCTGGGGTCCTGACTCTCTCTATATAATATGTCATTATCTAGTCTGAATCTGGGCAATTCCTCCCTGACCTCCTGAGCATACTTAAAAGCTCGGGTGAGAGCTTGATCAGCTCGCTGCTCTTGTGGAAAGTTAGGAAACTTTGCCACCAACTCAGCTGGCACCCAGGGTAAATTTTGACCAGCTAACATCTCAGCCCTACCCTGTGCTCTGCAAAGTCTCTCACGCCTCTTTTGTGCTTTCAACTTTCTTACTTTACCAGATGATGGGGTTATTAAATCATCATGAGAGGGTAAGTCTCCTAATAACTCTGCCTGCTCCCCCTCCTCCTTCTGCTGGCTCTCTAACTTAGCCTGCGAGCGGGTGGATACAAGGCCCCTCTTATTACCCATAGTTTGGCCTTCTGGAAGCTTAACCATCTTTTTAGCTAGGGACTGAGGACTTCCAAAGAAAGGCCCGGGAGCTATTTCCATTATTAAACCTTCTCCCTCCTTCTTTCCTAGCCCTTTCACTAGTTCCTGCTTAAATCTTGGCCAGTCCTTTCCTAGAACCAAATCAAAGGGTAGCCTAGGCACTACTGCTAATAGGACTTCCTCTTGTTCCCCTAGGCACTTAACCTTTAGCCTATAGGTGGGATATGATGATGCAGCACCATGAATGCATCTGATGTGAACTTGGCTTTCAGGGGTTCTAGGCACAAATCTTTCTTGGGCCTCTATCCTCTTCCAAAGCCTTTTTGACATCATACTCTGGTCTGCCCCAGAGTCTAATAATGCATTTGTGGTAATTCCCTGCACATCAACCATCAAAAGAAATCCTTCCTTGGGCTGTTTTAAATCCAAACCCATTAAACTAGTGTGTGTCTGGCATCTCTTCTCTAAATGTCCCAATTTTCCACACTTGAAACATTTCTTTCTATTCCACTGTGTCATCTGGTTTGATACAGTACATTCATTTTCAGAAACATTCTTAATTATTCTCTTTTCTGATACAGCACATTTAGCCTCAGCATCCATCTTTAGAGGGCCACCCATTCTATGGCAAGCCTGCGTGGCTTCCAAGAATCTCTCTGCTAGCATGGTTGCCTCTCCAAGATTTTGGCAATTTTGCTGTATAAGAAAAACATTCAAATCTTTAGGTACCCCAAGCATAAATTGTTCCAGCATTATAATATCTAATAACATTTCTACTGTCTTTTGCTCAGGCTCCAACCATTTTACAGCTAAACTTCTGATTCTCTGACTCAGAGCCCTGGGTGTCTCACCCACTTTCAATGTAACAGCTCTAAACATTCGCCTATACTCTGAAATAGACAACCCTAGGCGATCTCTAATAGCTGCCTTTACATCCTTATAAATCAAAGCCTGGGCTGCTGGCATTGCTCTGTAAGCTGCTAGTGCCTCACCAGTTAATGAGGCTGCCAGCCTTACTGCCCACTGGGTCTCTGGCCATGCTAAAGCCTGTGCCACTCTTTCAAAAGACTCTAGAAAATCATCAACATTATCATCTGGAGTTAATTTCCCAAAATTAAACGCCCCAATCCCTTGATTGAGTCCCACACTGTCCACATGTGGTGTACCAGTACTAACTGCTGGTCTTGCATCTGTTCCACTTTGGCTCTGCAGCTGAACTAGAGCTTGCACCAGATCAAGCACTGGTTTCTGCTGTTCCATTAAGGCCTTCATAGCAGTGTCCTGGGCCTGCTGTGATAGCTCCTGCTGCTTACTAAATTGGGCTGCCATCCACTGAGCCATCTCCCTCGGACCCATCTTGCTCCCTGCAAGAAATAAAGAAAAAAAAAAAACCAAAGAGCAGCACCTTCCAACCAGGTGTGTTTTTTTCAACTTTTTTTTTTTTCAATTACCCCCTGTGCTTACACACATCCACCACTAGACATGCCCAGGTACATATTACCTTGTCTCAGTGATGAATCCAGCTTTGCACAGGGTCTTTTCATCTGGGACAGCTTCCTGGAACAACCACTTCTCCTCCAAAGTACAGATGAGGGAAAAAATCTTCTTTCAGCTTCAAACTTGAATTTTATTTGTAATCCACAGCAAATAAATCCTCTTGGTGCAAAAGCAATCCGAAAAACTACGCCATTTGTCAGACGGCTGCCTAGGGTGAGAACTTACACAATCTTGACGATGCATATATTCATATGATTCTTGCAAGGTATTGTGGGTAATGTAGTTCTTTCACTCCCAAACACAGCTGAAGACAATAATTGAGTTGTGATACCAGTGGTAAGGCCAATAAAATACTTCTTTTATTGATGGGGTTTAATTCACCCAGCACAAGTATGCTTGTTAGCAATATAAATGAGGTTACTTGCTTGCAGTGTTTAAATGGATAACATAAAGTCACAAAGCAAATCAGAAAACAACCTTCAACTTGTCAGGCAATTAGCTAATGTTTTCTTAGCAAATAATTACCAAATAAAAAGGCACAAAGAAATGAATAAACTTTGCTGGTTAGGTTAACTTCTGCTTATTTTCCACTCAGATCCAGCAGTGATTCTCCCTTGCTCACACACACAATCAGGTGCAGCTTTAATTACTATCAATTGTCCAGCTGAAACCCTTTAGCTGGCTGGCTGCTACTGTGTGAACCCAAATCCTGCTTTAAGAGCTGTTTGCAGGGGAAATAAGAACAAAGTTAGGTTTCTTTGTGATGGCTGAGGTGTTTGCTCACAGAAAGCTAGCAATAGCACTTAGATAGAGAACAGTCCATGTAATTGATAGTTTCATCTGCTGTATCTCCCCCTTCATCAATCAGCATAGGGTCACTATCATACATTGGCACAGACGAGTCTTTCCATAAGGCACTATCATGAGAATGCTTATTCCCTTGCTGCCATTCACTATTATAGATAGGGTCTGGATCAGTGTTCATACCTGAGCCTCTCCTGCTATCATAATTCCTCTCTGTATAGCCTGGCCAGTATGTAATCCAATTCTGATGTCCAGCCTTCCAATCTTGATCCCTGGACACTGGATCTTTCCTCACATACCTTCTGGCCTTGGTCTGAAAGTCCTTTCCACGTGCAGTCTTCTCTCTTCCAGGTAGCCACTGGTGATTCCTATCTCTGCCATTCCATTCCTCTGGCTGACTCCAGTCCAATGGACTCTGCTGGCACTTGGAATACCTCCCAGTATGGGTACTGCCTTGGATTCTCCCAGACCCTCCAATAGCCTTTCTTCTCTTCCTTCCAGAGAGTTTCCTTCTTTCTCTATCCGCTTGGCTTGGCTTCTGCTTCTCCAGGTGATGCTTAAACCTGTAGCTGGACTGGAGCTTGTAGCCGTTGCTGTCTCTGTCTTTGAAGCTCTTTCTGTAGCTGTTATCTGTAGAATAAGCTCTATTCTTATTCTGTCCTAATGTGTGCTCCTCCCTAACACAGTGCAGCTGTGTTGAATCAGGCCCTGTCCTTTGAGATGAGTGCTTAGGGATTACCTCATAGCTCTCTTGATTGCACACACGTTTTCTTACTTCAGCCCCTCTCATGGCTGCTGGAAACCTGGTGCATTCTGGGACTGGTAGTCTTTTATGTGAAAACTCTGTTTTCTTGCTTCTACCAGAACTGACAGGTTGCATGTTCAGAGTCACATCATCTTTTCTATAGCTCCTACCTGAGCTATGATAAGCTTCCTTATCACACTATGTCATCTGACTGAGCAAGATGCACCCTTGGGTGGGAAGGAGATCACGCATGTGTGGTAGCATGTCCTAAAGGCTTTCTTTAAAAGCTGGGGAAATGCTCTGCATGGGCTTCATCGGTGCCAACATCACCCATATGCGAGGACTGAGTCCTGCTGTTACAGGTGAGTAATTACGCTTTTCCAGTGCTCAAGGATCATGTCTGCCATGGATACCCATAACTAGTGCCTTCAGTGCCTGGGAGACCACATCATCAGCCCTCTTTTAATTTTTGCTTGCAGATGGCAAAAAGAGAATTCAAAAGTCAAGAGAAGCAGTACAAATCGCTTTTTGGTGCTCATAAGTCAGATGCATCGGCAGCATCGGTCTCAATGGCATTGAAGGCTGCTTCGGACACTGGCGGTACATCGACCTTGAGGGGTTTTTGAGCCCACTCAGAACCAAGTACTCATAGTGCCCCGAAACAACAGCCATTGATTGATATCGGCCTGGAGATGAGGAAGGATTCATCTTCATAGGCTCCATAGGGTGATCATGCCAAGCATCGAGTGGAGACTGCGATGAATTGCTGTTGAAGCCCTTCGAGGCATGGTGTCAAGAGCAATGAGGGTCCATGAGAGTACCCCTCTAAGCTGCCCTGAAGGGGAGGCGAGCTCATCCTTCAAGACATTGCAGGGGAGCGACTGCTTACTGAATGCCTAGACCAATCGCTGATACCTCCTTACAGTTTCCGGCTACATCGGCTAAAGTTGCTGAGGCCCCAGAGCCTTTGGAGTTGACAGCTATGGAGAATCGCCTTCTAAGGGCACTCGAGGATCGGATTACAATGCTCTTTCCCATGCAGCATGTCGGTGCCCCGATGGTGTCTGCATCAACATCAGCTCCTATCCAACCAATCCTCAAAATGCACAGCTTGCCTGCGGGAGAAGTATTGACATTGGGGCATCGAAGGGCTCCAGCACCGGAGCCTGTCTGGCTGATCTCACTTTCTAATGTCTCTAGGTCCAATGCCCCCCTTCCAAAACTAAACAAGCATTGGTGCATCATTGCTCCTGAAGTAATTCACGATCCCCAAGGGTCAGGAGAGAGATCAAGGCAGAGACTCGGAAGTATTTTGATTTCCTCAGAAGGCTGGGTCACCAATGTCAAATCAAAGGAAAATTGCAAGAGGACCTTAATAAATTGGAACCACCATCCAGGAAAAAGATTTAGATGTCATCATGGATAACACATTGAGACCCTCCACCCGGTGTGCAGAGGCAGCCAAGAAGGCAAATAGAATGCTAGGAGTCATAAGGAAAGGAATGGAGAATAAAACAAAGGATATTATAATGCCTCTGTATTGTTCCATGGTGTGACCGTACCTTGAATATTGTATGCAGTTCTGATCACCTTATCTTAAAAAGGATATAGTGGAATTGGAAAAGATACAGAGAAGAGCCACAAAAATGGTAAAGGGGATGGAAGGATACCCCTATGAGAGGCTTAAAAGGTTAGGGCTCTTCAACCTGGAAAAAAGACGGCTGAGGGGAGATATGGTAGAGGTAATGAATGGAGTGGAATGGGTAAATGTAGATCAATTGTTTATGCCATCAAAAAGTAGAAAGACTAGCGGACATGCAATGAAGCTATTGTGCAACTGTGTTTAAGACTAATAAGAGAAAATATTTTTTACTCAACACGTAATCAAACTCTGGAATTCTTTACCGGAGGATGTAGTAAAAGCTGTTAGTGTAGTTGGGCTTAAAAAAAGTTTGGACAAGTTCCTGGAAGAAAGGTCCATAAAGCATTATTAAAGAGGACCCGGGAAATCCACTGCTTGCCCCAATACAAACATTGTGAAACCTGTGTGTCTTTTTGGAAAACCCGCCAGGTACTTGTGACCTGGATTGGTCACTGTTGGAAACAGGATACTGGGCTTGATGGACCTTGGTCTGATCCAGTATGGCATTTCTTATGTTCTTAACTCAGTGGACCCAGGCCACTGGGCGACTCGGGGATTATCTGTATGTCACCAATCCACTCGTTCAGCCATTACAATGGTGGACAATCCACTACAATTTGTTCAAAAGTCTCTCCTTCCAAATTGCTCCACCACAAATTGTTTTGACAACAGATACATCCAAACTGGGTTGGGGAGCACATCTCGATGGGGTTCGCACTCAGGGTGATTGGTCCTTCCAAGAAAATCTCCATCAGATTAATTTCTTGGAGCTAAGAGCTGTAGCAAATGCTCTAATGGCTTTCAGAGATCAATTGACCAACCATATTGTCCTGATGCAAACTGACAGTCAAGTAGCAATGTTCTACATCAATAAGCAGGGAGGAATGGGCTCATACCTCCTGTGCTGGAAGCAGTCAGTTTGTGGAAATTTGCCATTGCCCATGGAATGGACTTGATAGCCACGTACCTACCAGGCGAATGAAACACTGGCAGAACCTGCATGAATGGATAGTGGACAAGGTGGTTGCAGCTTGCATCTTTTAAGAGTGAGGGACCCCCTTGATTGATCTGTTTGCGATTCCTCAGAATGCCCAAGTAGGTCTCTTCTGTCCCAGAGTAAGATCACATAGCAGGCTAGCATCGGATGCTTTCCTCCTACATTGGGGGGAGAGAGTCTTCTGTATGCGTATCCTCCAATTCCTCTCATTGCCAAGACCCTCCTGAAACTCAAAACAGACAGAGGCACGATGATTCTTATTGATCCCTACTGGTCCAGACAGCCTTTGTTTCCTCTCTTGCTGAGCTCTCCAATCAGGAACCACTCCATTTGGGCCACACACCGGACCTGATTTCGCAGGAGGACGGAATGCACCCCAACATCAAGTCCTTGGCCCTCTTGTATGATGACAAAGTTGTAGCAGAAGACAGGCACCCGCACCGCGACAAACCCAGCTCCACATCCACGGGACAGACCCCCGCAACAGGGCGACCACCACAGATCCGGCTCCACCTCCACGGGACAGGCTCCCTCCACGGGACAGGCTCCCGCACCGCGACAGATCCAGCGTCACATCCACGGGACAGGCCCCCGCACCAAGACGACCGCCACAGATCCAGCTCCATATCCACGGGACAGGCTCCCGCACCGCGACAGACCCAGCTCCACATCCACGGGACAGGCCCCCGCACCAAGGCGACCAACACAGATCCAGCTCCACACACACGGGACAGGCTCCCTCCACGGGACAGGCTCCCGCACCAAGGCGTCCGCCACAGATCCAGCTCCACATCCACGGGACAGGCTCCCTCCACGGGACAGGCTCCCGCACCGCATCAGATCCAGCTCCACATCCAAGGGACAGGCTCCCTCCACGGGACAGGCTCCCACACCGCAACAGATACAGCTTCACATCCAAGGGACAGGCTCCCTCCACGGGACAGGCTCCCGCACCGCAACAGATACAACTTCACATCCCCAGGACAAGCCCCTGCAACAAGTACAGCTCTCCTCAAAAAAGCAAACAACAGACGAAAACCTAAGGACACAGGCGTCGCCCTATCAGAACATCACAAGCTATCAACATGCACACCACATACTTCCTCCCACTATACCTACTAGTCACACAACTCCTCCCACCAACTACACACCCCCACTACCCCCAAACAAACACACCATGGTACCCACCAACTGCACTGCCATATCTCGGTCCACAACACACACACAAAGAGACACTCGCAACCTCCCAAACAAAGAGACAAAACAGACACAAATCAAACCCCAACACCGGCCCTAAGGAAGCACACGTCGCAACAACCTCTTCCACAAAGAAAACATCAATTGAGCTCATAAACGCCAGATCCATCTGCAACAAGATACACACTCTGGTAGACCACATTGAAGAGCGACAGCCAGACATAATATGCATCACAGAGACATGGCTCAACCCTACCGACAGTGTACTACTCAACCAACTAGTACCGAACAACTACTCAGCATACAACTGCCCACGCATCCACAAGCGTGGAGGAGGAGTCCTAATAATAGCAAAAACAGAACTCAAGTTCAAGACACTGAATCTCACAGATACAAAGCAGTGTAACACAATTAGCATCAAGAACAAGAATATTGCAATCTGCCTAACCTACAGAGCACCCCGTGCTCCACCCGACGAACTAGCCTTCATACTCGAAGAAGCCTGTGCCATAACGTCAAACAACAAACCAGCACTACTAATCGGAGACTTCAACCTCAAGTCCGCCAATACAAAAGATGCAGAGGCCTTCCTTCAGGCAATGTCATCACTTCAATTCACACAGATAGTCAATGCACCAACACACAGACTAGGATCATCCCCAGACCTCATCTTCGCATCAAACTACCTAACTTCAAGAGACCTAATCTCTACACCCACCATCACCCCAGTACCATGGTCTGACCATTACTTAATCGAGACAAATCTGCAATCACAAGAAGACTGGACAAGCGAAAGAGCGAACTTCCCACACACACAAAGACGATTCAAGTCCTTTGACAAGGACGAATTCATCCAGGACACAATACAACACTTGAACATTGACTCAGAGGACCTGGAGGAACAAGTTTCCAACTGGAACAATGTCCTAGCTAACGCCGCCAAACCATCCGTTGACAGGACCAAGAAACAACACCACAACAAGAGACAAAACAAACCATGGTACTCAGCAAAAATACGACAGGAAAAGAGGGAGCTCAGGAAAATTGAACGGAGATGGAGAAAAAACAAAACTACTTCCGACCAACATCTTTACCTAACAAAGCAAAAACAATACAATGAACACATCAACCAATCAAAGAGAGAATTCCACACAAACCTGATAAATTCTTCCATCAACAAACCCAGAGAACTTTTCGAAATAGTAAAAACCCTGACAAAAGAGCAAGCAGCAGAAAGAGAAATACAAGTGGATCCACAGATATTCGCCGACCACATCAAAGACAAATTTCACTCCACAGAGCGCACAACACCCAGTAGAACCAACAGAACGAACGTCCACCCCAAAACCTGGGGCACATTCCACTCACCCTCAAAAGAGCAGATATCAGACATCATCTCCACAATCAACACAAGCACTGCTCCTACAGACCCTTGCCCAGTGTCATGGGTCAAAGCCACCAAAGCAAGCCTCATACCAAACATTCATAAAATGGTACACAACTCACTCACTCAAGGACTCATGCCACAGCAATTAAAGCTTGCCTCAGTAAGACCAATCACAAAGAAAACTTCTCTCAACAAAAAGGACCCAGCAGCATACCGACCAATCTCCAGCATACCCTTCCTCGCAAAAATAATCGAAAAGACGGTTCAACTACAACTTCAGGAACACATTGACGAACACGGAACTCTCGACGACAACCAACACGGATTTCGTCCCAACCATGGAGTCGAAACTCTCCTGATCTACCTCTTCGACAGCATCATAAGAATAATTGACGACATCAGGAATGGAATTATAATGATCTTCATCGACATCTCCTCAGCGTTCGACACAGTTGATCACAATATACTCCTGGAGAGACTGAAGAACACTGGTATACACGGTACCACTCTAAAATGGTTCCACTCGTACCTAACAGAAAGACAGCTACAGGTCAAGGTGGGACAGGACACCTCCCGGCCCATAAACGTCCAACAAGGAGTACCACAAGGATCCGCACTCTCAGCACTCCTTTTTAACATCTACATCCAACCAATATGCAACATTATGAAAGAGAACAACATCCAATACACAATATACGCAGACGATATAATGGTATACTCCCCGATATCAATCGAAAACCCGGACTTCTCTAAGATAGCAGACTGCCTTACCCAAATGGCGAAGTGGTGCAAAAACAACAATCTAGCTATAAACTACAACAAGACTGAAGCTTTAATCATCACTCGAAACCAAAGCTTCACACACCCACCAAACATAAAGATACAAAGCACCACGATACCGATAAGATCGGAGGTGAGATACCTTGGGGTTACTCTGGACAGTAAACTCAACCTCAAACCACACATAGACAAAACAATCCAAAAAGCATATTACAGGATGCGAATCATCAGGAGACTGAAACCACTCCTCGCTCCAGAACACTTCCGTACAGTCTGTCAAGCACTGATAACCCCAATACTGGACTTCTGCAATCCGATATACCTCAGACTACCAAAACAAGCTCTCAAACCACTACAGCTGGCACAAAACACTGCAGCTCGAATCATATCCGGAGCCGCAAGGCAGGAGCACATCACACCTACACTAAAGGACTTACACTGGCTCCCAATCATTGCTCGCATCAGATACAAGACTATCATAAACCTATTTAAGATAAAAGAACACACATCAGCCAACAGCCTCCACCTGCTCATACAACCGGAAACCAGCGCACGTCCCAGAAGAAGTCAAACACGCAACCGAGTCAGCACCCCAAATGAGTACAAGCACACACGCAAGGACACAACAGACAGAGCTCTCTCCATGGCTGCTCCAACAATATGGAACAATCTACCGGACGATCTAAGGGCAACTCCAGACCTCAAAGACTTCAGAAAACAACTGAAAACCATGCTGTTCATAGAGCACTATGGTCACATCACATAACCTAAGAGAATGGATAACAGCACTCCAATCCTCCCAAACAACTGAATATATATAAAATATGATTCTAGCACCACTGTAAATAGCCCACCCTGTATATAGCTCAAACAAATCAAGCACCCAACACATCCCTCACACAACTAAGTTTTATCCTCACTGCATGTACAACACACACACTTTACCTGATTGCTTGCTGTGATACCACCTTGATTATTAAGATAAGGCGGTTTAGAAATACTGTTAAATAAAATAAATAAATAAATAAATAATTCTTCTGGGAGGTTGGGAGAGTTGTGAGGACTTATTCCTGCTGTCCACAGGGAACATGTGCTATGGGTGAGGAAATACCTTTTCTCCATGGACAAGGGGAATGAAGTCCTCATGGATTGGACACCCTAGTTACAGGCTACCCTAAGAAAAAGAAAAATGCAGACAATCCCAACAGGGGCAAGAGAGTCTGTCAATGGTGGCAACCAGCTTTTTATGTAACATATATGTATATACACTAAAACATTATATTTTTAGGTAGCCTGAACAGAAAAGAATGGACCTAGGGGGGATGGAGTTGGATTCTAATCCCCAAACAGATTCCATAGTAAATGACTGGCCGAGACTGCTGTCATATTAGGAATCCCCTTCTAGACAATAACAAGATGTGAATGTATGGCCAGAAGACCACATTTCAGCTTTGTCCATCTCTTCCATGGAGACTGAATGCAAGTTGGCCACTGACATAGCCATGGCTCTGACATTGTGAACCGTGACGACCATCAAGGTTCAGGCCTGCTTGGGCATAAACAAAAGAGATGCAGTCTGCTAGCCAAATTGAATGAGAGCATTTGGAGACAGCAGCCCCTAGCTTATTGGGGTCAAAAGAAACAAAAAAACTGTATGGATTTTCTGTGGGCTTTTGTCCACTCCAAGTAGAAGGCCAAGACCTGTTTACAGTCCAAAATGTGTAACTTAGTTTCCCCTTTGGGGGCATGAGGTTTTGTGAAAAACGTTGGTAGGACAATGGATTAAGATGGAAATCAGTTACCTTTTATGGAAGGAATTTGGGATGAGTATGGAGGAATTTGATGAGTACATCAAATTCTATTTTGATAGAATTTGATGTAAGGTGGATGAACTACTAGAGAGAGTTTTTGCTGCTTGAGATGCAAACAGTTCTTGTTCCTTGAAAACTCCACTAGCTTTAAGATGTCTAACTCAACAGCAAGGCTGTTTTCTTCCTTCAAATATCAGATCTCTACCTTTCACTTACTGCCTGCAAATCCAGCAGTGTCTACTTTCTGTTCAGGAAATAGCAAAGTCTATTTGAGATGGGGTTTTTTGCTACCAGGAAAGTCTCATACAGTTGTGGTCAATGTTATTGGCACCCGTGCAGTTCAACCCCGTAATGTCAAATGTCTCCTTTAAAAAAAAAAAAAGTGGCCAGTGAAATGGCTTTGGACTATATATGCACACATATTTGACCCATAAAAGAATCAAATAAAACAAGACCAGTTAATAAAGGAAATAGTATAAAAACTGAGACGTTGCCAGGACATGATTATTGGCATCCTTATAAACAATTCAAATCAGTTTGAACAGAAGAACCACATTCCCACTGCAGTAAAATTAGACAGAATTGTGATCAATTGCACAGGTACACTAAAAAAAATTTTTTTTAAACTGCCTCTAATGTTTCGATTGATTTTTACGTTTTTTGGTGCGCTGAATCCAAATCTGGTAACCAATTTGCTCCATCACGTACAGATTTTTTGCTACATTGGGTTAGCAGTTTGAGGTGAACGTTTCAGATTGAGTGCGATCGAGATAAAAGTTTCTTGGATGAATTCTTTATACTAATTGTTTAGTAGTTATTCAAATAAGAATAAAGAAAATTGTAACAAGGCAGCACATAAGAATAGAGTAATGTCAACAAAACACACTGTGATGGTAGCAAAATTGTCTGCACTTAAAACAGCCACATACATGTGCACAAACATTGAGCATATAAGAGCGAGGTTAGACACAAAGCAAAGCAAAGAAATGTGCAAAAAATGTTGTACAGGTATGTATGTAAGAATAGAAAACGCAAACCGCACCATTGCAATACATGAAGACAAACACCCGATGGTGTGAAAATAAAATTCTAATAAATGAGATCCGACACTGTGGTAATAACTAGCAAATTTTTATTTCAAAGTTTAGTAAAAACACGATATTTGTCAACACAGTTTAGATTTTAAAGTCATTCTTGGGTCAATCAATCTCCTGGTGGGCCCGTTTCTTCTTCCCCCGAATGCTTCTCTTGGTGCGCTGCTTGGCGTATTTTTCATCTGGGGTTTCCCGCAGCAGCAACCAGCAGAAATCAGCCATCATAGTGGTGTTCCATCTTCCTTGGTACCTTCTCTCTGCATCCTTGATGTCCTGGTGAAACCTTTCACCTTGTTCTTCACTGTACGCCCCCAAGTTTTCGGGAAAGTAGTTCACATGGGAGTGCAAGAAATGGACTTTCAGGCTCATGTTACAGCCTTGTTCTTTGAAGGCATTGAGCATCCTGGCAACAATATCCTTATAGTTCTCATCCCGCCTGTTCCCCAAGAATTTGAGAACAACATCCTTGAAGGAATCCCAGGCTTCTTTTTCCTTCTCAGACATCGTTTCAGCGAATGCTCCATCTGAAATGAGTTTCCTTATATCAGGGCCAACAAACACTCCTTCCTTTAGCTTTGCTTCAGAAAGTCGGGGGAACTTTGAGCAAAGGTACCGAAAGCACTCACCATCTTTTGGAAGGGACTTGATGAATTGCTTAATGAGACCCAACTTAATGTGGAGAGGTGGTAATAGAATTTTATCACGAGGTACCAAGCTCTCATGAAGAACATTTTTCTCACCGGGTCTCAAATACTCCCAAATTGGCCAGTCTTTTTTCCCCCAGTGTAGGTCGCAGGCCCGGCTATCCCACAAGCAAAGGAAGCAGGGATATTTGGTGAAACCGGATTGCTGCCCTAATAGCATGGATAGAATTTTAAAGTCTCCACAAATCATCCACTTATGCTCATCATAACGAATCTTCTGAAGAATCGGGGCCAAATTCTCGTATTTTTCTTGGAGAATAACAGAGTGAGCAATAGGAACTGAAGCGAATGTGTTGCCATTATGAAGAAGAACACCTTTTATGCTGTCTTTTGACGAATCAATGAACAGCCGCCATTCAGCAGGATCATACTTGAGTTTAAACTTTTCCATCACTCGGTATATATCGTTGCAAAATACCAAATCTTCCTCTTTGCTGAAATACTTCAAAAATTGTGTCTCGCGGTTGCGGTACCAATAAAAAGTTGTTCCTGGTGACAATAGATTTTTCTGTTTAAGCCGAGAACCTAGCAGTTGGGCAGCATCTTTTGGGAGTCCTAAATCCCGGACTAAATCATTCAATTCAGCTTGAGAGAAAAGTTCAGGTTTCGGATCTGGTTCAGTTTCAAACTCAGAAGTACTGGACTCATCGGGAAAAGCCATCTGATGAGTCTCATCATGATCAGAACCGTCCACACAAATATGATCCAAAGATTTTGGTGGTTCAGGCACAGGTACTTCGTTGCTATGAGGCATAGGCCTAATTGCTGAGGGAAGGTTGGGGTAACTTATTATGTTCTTATTTTTTAAGTTGTATCCCTTCACAATGCAAGAGCAAAAATAGCAGTCACTGCTGTGGTCTCTTTGTTCACGCCACATCATAGGTATTCCGAAACGAAATGCTTGTTTTTTACCTTTCATCCATAAGCGTAGATCTTCCTCACATGTCTTGCACACTTTGTGAGGAGCCCACGGTTTGTCTTGATCGCCTAACTTCAAACCGAAATAGGCGAAATATACTTTTTTAATAAATACAGAAATGTTCCTCTGCCGCTTTTTCACGGTATATTCCCCACAAATAAAACAAAAACTGTCCAGAGAGTTGACGCAACCTCTGGCTCTGTGAGCCATCACAAATACACAGCACTGCAAACTACAACTGTAGTGAACCACTTCGGAATAAAGCTGGATTACGACTGAGCAAACAAATGGTAATAATGAACTTGCAAGAAACTGAAATTTGACAGGAACGTTCATGTCGCAACCACCGTGTTTGAGCGAGCGAACGAGGCGAGGCGAACAGGAAAGAACATGCGCCAGCGCGAGTACTGGATTTAGCCCCCCGCCTCCCAATTGTCCTGTTAATGTATAAAATGAATACAAAACACACTAAAATATCATGAGGGAGTGTTTCTAGTTAGTTAACCATTATAACCTCTATTTTGGGCCAAGAAAATAAACTGCAGTCGGCTAAAAAGAAATTATGTGAACATTCCTTATATGGGTAAGAAATCTAATTTTGCAAGAAAACGTGACGTGATGGAACATTTTGGCTATTTTTCCTGGATTCAGCACTAAAATCTATAGGAATCAGTTGCAAATTCCAAAATCTATAGGAATGAGTTGCAAAACTGGAGGCAGTTTTTTGGTAGTGTACCTGTGTTGTCAGCATTCGCATGACTTGAATCAACCAATGAATGATAGCTCTAATGTTTAAAATGGCCACATTCACTCCCTGTTCCATTTTCACAATGGTGAAGACACGTGAGCTCTGAGACAGTCCGAAAAGTCATTATCACCAAATATCAAACTTCAAAGGGATACAAGGCCATCTCCAAAGACCTCGAGATTCCTGTGTCTACAGTTCACAATGTTAAGAAGTTTTCTGCTCATGGAACTGTCTTCATCCTCCCAGGATATGGTGGGAAGAGGAAAATTAATCCAAGAAGTCTTTGAAGGTTAGTGCGAACTGTTGGAAAAACACCACATACAACATCCAAAAAGCTTAAGGCTGACCTGGAGCAATCTGGAGTGGTGGTTTCAACCTGTACCATACGCCACGTATTAAACAGAGAAGGACTTCATGGCAAAGGCAGACATTAAAGAAACCACAATCCTGGGAAAATGTTCTGTGGACAAATGAAACCAAACTTGAGCTCTTTGGCAATGCAGACGATCGATGCAATTACAGGTGAAGTGAAGCTTATAAAGAAGAAAAAACACCCTTCCTACAGTTACATATGGTGAAGGTTCCATAATGTGGGGCTGTTTTGCTGCTTCAGGAACTGGAGACCTGGAACGCATTAAAGGAATCATGAAGTCAGAGGACTACCAAGGTATTTTGGGCAAAATGTGCTACCTAGTGTCAGAAAGCTAGGTCGAGCTCGAAGGTCATGGATCCTTCAGCAAGACAATGACAAACATTAAGAAGTACAAAGGAATGGCTAAAAAGGAACAAATGGACTGTTTTAAACTGGCCAGCAATGAGTTCTGATCTCGATCCTTTGGAAACAGCTGAAATCTGCCATTGGTAAAAGGAATCCTGGAAACATTCATGAGCTGAAACAATCGCAGTTGAAGAGTGGGAGAAACTACCAGCAGACAGATGTATGAAATTTATAGATGGCTACACAAAACATTTGCAGGCTGTCATCACTGCCAACCAAATATTAGTGAAGGGTGCCATTAAGCCTGTCTAGGTCATATTTGTTTTCACAGAAATTACTACATCTAAGTTGCACAGACATCTTTTTTTGTTGTTGTATACGTTAGAACATACTATTAAAATATTATGATGACATACAGTTGGAATATTTTAAGATAGTATACACAACACATAAAATGCAATGGTGCCAATAATGTTGACCACAACTGTATGTAATGGGACCTTGGCATGGTATGACCAGAAGTAGATTACCAGGCCTTTTCTTCCAAAGCAGTGGAGAGTAAAGTGACTTGCCCAAGGCCACAGAAAGTGCCAATGGAGATCAAACCTTGATCTCTTGGGTACTAGGCTGTTGCTCTAACCAATAGGCTACGCCTTCACTCAACTGCCCTGTGATGCTTTTAAAGTCCTCACATGTAAAGGACTCTTCCTAGTACTAATTACCTCAGCTAAAAGACTCTGAACTACAGGTGTCGCTAACTGATGAACCATATGCTCAATTTGATCATCAGAAGGTTGTTCTTTGAACATAACATAGCTTTTTACCTAAACAAAGACATTTATAATTTGAGGACAAATGTTTTCTGTCTCACTTTCAATAATGTCCATAATGCTGTGGACTGCTGTACAGTTTGCCATATTGCATTCTTATATGAATTCTAGCACTTAGAGCTCTGAACATCTTCCATTACACCAGGGGTTCTCAACCTAGTCCCAGGGGATACACATAACTTGTCAGGTTTTGGGGATAACTACAGTGACTATGCATGAGAGAGATCTGCATGCAACTGAGACAATGCATGCAAATCTTTCTCATACATGGTCATTTTGGTTATCCTGAAAATCTGACTGGCTAGGTGTGTCCCAAGGACTGGGTTGAGAACCGCTGCATTAGACTCTATTTTAGTGCTCTCTAGGCCTGTCATATTTTAGTTCATATTCTCTGATATTCACCCCACATTTCATGAAAGGTTTTACTGCACGTCAAACTTTGTTAAGAACATAACATCAGATATGCCATACTGGGTACGACCAAGGGTCCATCAAGACCTGTATCCTGCTTCCAACAGTGGCCATTCCAGGTCTCAAGTACCTGTCTGATTCCCAAAGGTATACACATTCCATGCTGCTTGTCCCAGGGTAAACAGTAAACTTCACCAGTCATCTTTAATAATGGTTTATAGACTTTTTCTCCAGGAACTTATCCAAACCTGTTTTGAACCCAGCTACACTAACAGCTTTTACTACATCCTCCCATAATGAATTCCATACTTTGATTACACATTAAGAGAAAAAATATTTTCTCCAATTAGTCTTAAATATGCCACATTGCAGAACAACTGATCTACGTTTACTCGTTCCACTCCATTATTTTATAGACCTCTATAATATCTCAGCTATCTCTTTTCCAAGATGAAGAGTCCTAACCTTTTAAGCCTTTCCGCATAGGGATATCCTTTCATCCCCTTTACCATTTTGGCCGATCTTCTCTGTACCTTTCCAATTCTGCTATATCCTTTTTAAGATATGGGGACCAGAATTGCACACAATATTCAAGTTGCAGGTTGCACCATGGAGCAATAGAAGTATTTTAATATCCTTGGTTTCATTTTCTATTTGGTTCCTTATGATTCCTAGCATTCTATTTGCTTTCTTGGCTGCAGCTGCACACTGGGCAGAGGGTTTCAAAGTACTACCCATGTTGACGCCCAGATAAATTTCCTGAGTGATGATTCCTAAAGTGGAATCTTGCATTGTGTAACTGTAGTTTCGGTTGTTCTTCCCTAGGTGCATAACTTTGCACTTGTCCACATTAAACCTGGATGCCTGATTTCCCAATTTTTCAAGGTCCTCTTGCACTCTTTCACAATCCTCTTGTGTTTTAACAACTTTGAATAATTTCATGTTATCTGCAAATTTGATCACTCATTACTCCCATTTCCAGGTCATTTATAAATATGTCAAAAAGCAGTGGGCCCAGTACAGTCCCTTGGGTACTCCACTATTCACCTTTC
The DNA here is from genome assembly GCA_033557465.1 of Ichthyophis bannanicus. Lineage (NCBI taxonomy): Eukaryota > Metazoa > Chordata > Amphibia > Gymnophiona > Ichthyophiidae > Ichthyophis > Ichthyophis bannanicus. Next base: position 603,094,907 of record CM066036.1, on the reverse strand, counting down.
TCCATTGAGAAAATTGTCCATTTAACCCTACTCTTTATTTTCTGTCTTTTAACCAGTTCCTAATCCACAATAGTATACTCTCTCCTATCCCATGACTTTTGAATTTCCGCAAGAGTCTTTCATGAGGGACTTTGTCAAAGGCTTTCTGAAAATCCAGATACACTATAGCAACCGGCTCACCTTTATCTACCTGTTTATTCACACCTTTGAAAAAATATAACATTAGTGAGAGCAGATTTTCCTTGGCTAAATCCATGTTGGCTTCCTGCCATGAAGCCATGATATTCATGTATTTTGGAAGTTGTATTGGAGGGGAACAGGAGCGACAGTCTGTGAACGTGCCAACATAGGCACTTTAAAGCTCAACACAGCAGAGGGATCGCCCTGCTGCCTCCCTCCCCCAGGCAAAGAAGATGGATGCTGGGAGGGGGGATGGCATGCTAGGCTGGGCAGTATGGAAAGTCTGTCTAGGGCGGCAGAAATCCTCAGGCCAGCCCTGGATCCTAAATTACTGGATCAAACAGAGATAAAGGTCTAACACAGTTTGATGCTTAGTTCTAGAATAGTAGTGCACTAGTTATATATAACGCTGTACATAAGAACATAAAATATGCCATACTGGTTCTCTCTCAGATTCCTTTTATCACGCAGCTGTCATGGTTATATCTAAAGAAGATAAGAATGCTCTACTCTGTAGTAACAATCGGCCTATGTCCCTCCTGAATATAGACTATAAGCTTTTCACTAAGATCTTATGTGGGTGTCTCGAATCCTGATCCATCCAGATCAGACAGGCTTTATGAAGCATAGGTACATATTTGAGAATGCCGGCATTTACTTGATGTGATGCATGGCGTGAGTGTACAGAGCCTTACACAGTTCTCTCCCTCGATGCTGAGAAAGCATTTGATGAAGTCAAATGGCCTTTTCTGTTGGAGGTGCTTAAACAGTTTGGTTTCGGACCACACTTGTTTAATAGGATTGCGGCCATATATGCTAGTCCAGTGGCTATGGTGTGTGTTAATGGCTTCTGCTCGAATCATTTAGGATGTGGCACTCGACAAGGTTGCCCGCTCTTGCCTCTGCTCTTTGCTTGCCATTGAACCCTTTGCTTGTCGCATTCAGAGTAAGACAGAGGAGATAGGTATACACCTGGTGGGCTACACACACGCTCTGTCTTTACTCTGATGATACTTTGATCTACAGTAGCTTCAGAATCCTTCCATTACCATACCCATGGTAGTGTCCCTTATAGACCACTTCTCCCGTGTCTCTGGTTTCTCTGTTAACAGACAGAAATCTGCTCTTCTTCCCTGTCTTATGGAAGCAGGGGACTGTGCTAGAGTGATTTCTGTGATTTTTCTAGTGGTTGATCAATATCAGTATGTGGGGATTAAAGTCCCCCAATTGTTAACTAAGTTATATCAATTCAGTTATCAAGGTTTTGGGGTTTTTTTTAAGTTGTTTAGAGATCTGTGAGAGTGAAGCACTGTACTTTCTCGTGGTTGGGCTGCATCAATGTGGTCAAAATGCTGGTGCTGCTGAAAATTTTGTTCTTGTTTAATCAGCTGCCTATTCATGTACCAAGGAGTTTTTTTTAAAGGAGAGAAAAGTGTGCTTTTGTCGTTTATATGGCAGGGAAAAAAGCCCTGTGTAGGGTAGACCATGCTGGTTTCTCCCAAAGATTGTGGAGGACTTGGGGTTTCCAGACCTTGCATGGTATTATTGATGCTCATGTCTTCGAGCAGTTCATTTTTGTTTATGGGCTCGCGTTCTGACTGGGTTTGTATGGAAGAGGCCTGAATGGCCCGATTCTGTTAAGAGCTGTTCTTTTTTTTTTTTTTTGAAGGAGGCGGCTGAAGTTTGTAGGATATTAGCATGTCCACTTTTAGGACTCGTGTGGAAGGTCTGGCATTCCCTTTCCAAATGACATAACATAACAGTATGGCTCTCTCCATATACTCTGGTTTCGGCCTTCGTTTTTGTGCCAGATATGAGGGTGGGTAAGCCTGGCTTGCAAAGGGCCCTTAGGATCTCTTTATTTTTTGACGGTACTGCCTTTGCATTTAAGGATAGGGTGGAGAAGGTCTTTGGATCTTCCCTGAATTATTTCCAATACTTTCAATTGTGGCACTTTGTTGAGTCTCTTCCATCTGAAGTTTTGATCTTGCATCCTATTAGAGAGTGGGACTACATCCTGTTTGAGTCCACAAGATTGAAGTCTTTCATTGCTAAATTTTATTGGGCCCTTTCCTCTGAGAAATTGTTCTCAGACCAGGGGTTGCCATATGAGGGGGGGGGGGGGCAGTGATTGGGGCATAATCAGATGACTTCTGGTATTCAGTCAGCCAATATGGCCCTATCTTGCTTGATTTCTCTATCCCTGTCAACACACAACTTCAGATTCCTGATCGTATCCCCAGTCTAGTCCCGGACCTCTGAGTTGTCCACCTTAATCAGCAGCTTGGAGACTGAGGAACCTCCTTCTTTTCCATGATGTCATCCGTATATATCCCTGGGATCCGCCTTCCTCCATCAGTTACCTCAGTCTCCAAGCAGCTGAATAGGTCGAGCCCGGGAGTCCGGGCTCACTGGAGGAACAATTAAGGAACAGTTTGAGTGAAGTAGTAGGGTTTTAGTTTAAAAAAAAAATAAATCAGATGGGGCTGTGCCTTTAAATTTCAGGAGCTGTGCCTTCTGGGTGCCTCAGGCTCTTCTCTAACCTCCTTTAGTTTCCCCTCCAAGTGGCCCGGTGATATTCTGTAGAGGGGCCGGTTCGCTCCCGGTGGGTAGCAGTGGAGCTGAACCGGCAGAGGAGACAGAGCTGCACAGCCAAGCGCCATACAGAAGTCCTGCCTGTGAGCACGCCTCTGACTGTTCGCGGAGGTGTCCGGTGTCGGCCCTCTGAGGCTGTGATTCAGGACGGAGTTGGGGCCTCCTGGTCGTCCTCCGGCAGCGGTGAGCTTGGTCCGTCAGAATCTGCCTGCAAGGGCAACAGAGGTAAGAGGGCGGGCCGGGGACCATTTTTTGCCGCGGCGCGCAGGAGCGCTTTCGTCAGTGCAGGCCCGGCCACATGGCAGTAACGCGGGAGCACAGGGTCGGCTCTGGAGCTCACTCTAGGTTGTTTGCCGGCTTCTAGGGCCGCGGTTTGGAGGTCCGCGGGAGCTGATCAGGGGGGACAGCCAAGGGGCTTCTTTTTGCAGCGTGAGCTTAAAAAAAAAAAAAAAAAAGTAAAACTTTGCGTAAAGGCACAGAATCCCGGGTTGCAGACTTCCACGGTTCCCTTGGGGTTGGCAGATTGCGAGTAGAGCCCTCAAGGGGGAGGGGGTAGTTCTAAGGGGCTATGTCTCCAAAAGCCCAGTGTGTTCTTTGTGGGGCTAAGAGGAGTACTCTGCTAGACTCAGGAGTGTGCAGGGGTTGCTCCAAAGAGGCCGCAGCCATAGACCCTTCCGGGGAGGATGTGGGGCCCCTGGACGCTCCCTTGGTTGGTTTACCCCGTGGGGAGCCAGTGGCTGGGCCATCTTCCGCCTCGGAGTGGCCCACGCCTCAGGTGAGCTGGCCAAAGGGGCTAGAGGCCATCTTTTCGCCTGACTTTGTGGCCCTCCTGCAGCAGGCGGTGGGAGGTCTGCCTCTCAAGCAGACGGACTCTCCCAAGGGGAGCCGTTTAAAGCGTGCCAGCCAAGCTTTACCCGCAGAGGGACAGCATGGAGGAAAAAGGCTACGGCTGGATGCGGAGGCCGAGGCGCCATCTCTGGCTTCGGAGGCCGAGGCGCCATCTCTGGCTTCGGAGGGGCGTCTATCGGATGAGGAAGGAGAGAGTGTGCTCCCCGAGGAGGAACTGGAAGAAGGTGAGCTCGAGGACGAGGAGGAACAAGCTAGAGTAGTGCGGGTATTCCGAAGGGAGGAGCTGCCGGCCCTCATTTCAGAGACGTTGAGTACCCTAAACATGCCGGCGCAGGGGCCGGCGGAGGACGAGTCTCTGGAGGATCCATTGTTGCAGGTCTTCCGAAGTCTCAGAGGGCCTTTCCGGTACACCGGGTCTTTCAAGAGTTGATTCAGGAAGAATGGAACGTTCTGGAGGCGGCGCTCAAGGACTCCCGAGTGTTAAGCCGGTTATACCCGCTGGTAGATCAGGACAGGGAGGTTTTCAAGCCTCCCAAGGTGGACGCGGCCGTGGCGGCAGTGATAAAGAAGACCACCATCCCGGTGGAGGGCAGCGCGGTTCTGAAGGACTCGCAAGACAGGAAGCTGGACGCCCTGTTGCGGCAAGTTTTTGACACCAATGCCCTGTCCCTCCAGGCGGCTATCTGTGGGGTCTGGGTGGCCAGGGCCTGCCTTCGCTGGGCTCAACAGGTTCACTCAGGGCAGGTAGACGACAAGTCCAGCGAGGCCACCCATCTGGAGTCGGGAGTGGCCTATTTGTCGGACATTCATTATGACCTCATGCGGGGTCTGTCAAAGAGCATGGCAACAGCGGTTGCTGCCAGGCGGTACCTGTGGCTCCGTAACTGGGCAGCGGATTCTTCGTCCAAGGCCAGGTTGAGTAAGCTCCCGTTCAAGGGGTGCCTCCTGTTCGGGGAAGACCTGGAGAAGTTGGTCAAAGACTTGGGTGAGTCAAAGGGAGGCAAGCTACCGGAGGACAAGCCCAAGCAGAGCCGAGGAGCCACGGCGAGCAAGAGTCAGCAAAGGGACTTTCGCCGGTTTCGTTTCCAAAGGTTCGGTTCCGGACAGAGAGGCAGGTTTCCCGGTCGGAACCAGGGGTTTCGAGGCTTCCGGGGAGCAGGCAGAGGATTTGGGGGTGCCTCATCGGCCTCCTCTTCCTCCTCCTCTAATCTTAGAAAGGCACAATGAGATCAGGCGAACCCAGGGGGCCCTAGTTCCCGTGGGAGGTTGGTTGCAGGAGTTCTATGCCGCCTGGGTCCAGATTACTTCAGATCAGTGGGCGCTGGAGGTCATCCAAGAGGGCTACGCGCTGGAGCTTTAGCGGCCAGTGCGCGATGCCTTTGTGCGGTCTCCCTGCAAGGCGCCTGGCAAGTGCGGGGCGGTGCGGGAGACTGTACAAAGGCTACTAGACCTCCGGGCAATAGGGCCGGTGCCCCGAGACCAACAAGGTTGCGGTCGATACTCCATATATTTCGTGGTGCCAAAGAAGGACGGAGGTTTCCAGCCTATCCTGGACCTCAAGGGGGTGAATCGGTGTCTTCGCGTGGCCCACTTTCACATGGAAACCCTGCGTTCGGTGATTGTGGCAGTTCGGAAGGGCAAATTTCTCACTGCCTTAGACCTGTCGGAAGCCTATCTGCACATTCCTATTCGGCAGGAGCATCACTAATTTCTCTGCTTTGCGGTTCCTTTCGGCCATTACCAGTTCCAAGCGTTGCCGTTCGGCCTAGCAACGTTCATGGTGGTGGTTGTGGCAGCCTTGCGCAGGGAAGGCATCCTGGTGCACCCGTACCTAGACGACTGGTTGATCAGCGAAGTCAAGGGGCGAGGGCGAACAAGCTACTTCCAGGGTAGTCAGTTTTCTAGAGAGCCTGGGTAGGGTGGTCAACCGGGCAAAGAGCAAGTTAGTGCCCTCCCAGAGCATAGAATACTTAGGGGCCCGGTTCGACATGGAGACCGGGCACGTGTTTCTCCCTCAGCAAAGGGCGCGAAGGTTAAGGACGTTAGTCCGGAGGTTCCTGAAGAGAACGGAGTCCACTGCGTGGCAGTACCTACAGCTTCTGGGTACCATGGCGGTGGCCATAGAACTGGTACCGTGGGCGAGAGCTCACATGAGGCCCTTGCAAAGGGCGATGCTCCGGCGCTGGTCTCATCAGCAGGACCCGCTGTCACGGAAGCTCGCCTGCCCAGAAGAAACTCGAGTAGCGCTGTGCTGGTGGTTGGTCCCCAGTTCCTTGCAGAGAGGGAGGCCCCTAGAGGTGCCCGTGTGGATAGCCTTAACGACGGATGCCAGCCTCCTGGGTTGGGGGGCCCACTGCCAAGGCCGGTTCGCGCAGGGGCAGTGGAATGCTCAGGAGAAAACGTGGTCGATCAACCGATTGGAGTTGCGAGCTGTGTCTCTGGCGCTGGTGAGTTTTCAGCCGTGCCTCTTCGGGGCAGCGGTACGAGTGTTCTCCGACAACGCCACCGCGGTGGCATACATCTATCGTCAAGGGGGGGACCAGCAGTATGGTGCTGGAGGCGGAGTCAGAGAGTCTGTTCGACTGGGTCGAGGAGAATCTACTGGCAGTATCGGCAGCGCACGTAGCAGGAGTGGACAACGTGGAAGCCGACTTCCTCAGTCGAGTAAGGGTGGATCCTGGAGAATGGGTCCTCCATCAAGAGGTGTTCGACATGCTAACGCGCCGGTGGGGCACACCAGTGATGGATCTGATGGCCACTTTGCGTTCGGCGAAGGCCAGTCGCTTCTACTGCAGGAGAAAAGAAAGGATGTCGGAAGGTCTCAATGCGCTCATTCAGCCCTGGCCAGAGGGCCAGCTGCTGTACGTCTTTCCGCCGTGGGTGCTCTTCAGCAGGGTGATCCAGCGGATAGAGAGCTTCGGGGAGCAGGTGATCTTGATCACCCCAGACTGGCCACGCCGTCCTTGGTATGCGGATCTGTTAAGACTCCTGGCAGCGCGGCCGTGGCGGCTCCCAGTCCGTCCGGATCTGCTGTCGCAGTGCCCTCTGTTCATGCCTCATGTGGATCGGTTCTCGCTTACGGCTTGGCTATTGAAAGGGCTCAGTTGAGGGCGAGAGGTTATTCCACGGCGGTGATCTCCACGCTGCTGAAAGCTAGGAAGAGGTCTACGTCCTTAGCGTATGTCCGGGTGTGGAGAGTTTTTGAGGTGTGGTGTAGAGAGAGGGACTTGGAGGCGCTCAGGGCGTCCATCTCTCAGATCTTGGAATTTCTACAGGACGGTTTCGACAAGGGCTTAGCGGCGGCTTCGCTTAGGGTACAGGTTGCGGCTCTGTCGTGCTACTGAGGAAGGATTGCTGGTCGTTCCATAGGGGACCATCTGGATGTCAGGTGTTTTTTGAGAGCAGTGGCGTTACTATGGCCGCCTAGGGGGCGCCTGTTACCCAAATGGCAGCTTCCGCTGGTGCTGGCGGTGCTGGAGCGAGAGCCATTTGAGCCTCTGAGCACGGCTTCATTGAAGGATCTCACCTTGAAGGTCGTGTTTCTGGTGGCTATTTGCTCGGCCAGATGGATCTCGGAGCTGCAAGCGTTGTCCTGTAAAGCAGCGTTTTTCAACCACTGTGCCGCGGCACACTAGTGTGCCGTGAGATATTGTCTGGTGTGCCGTGGGAAAAATTCCAATTTCATCCATAACATGTGGCCTCGGCTCACAAATTAGGGTTGCCAACCGGCCGGTTTTTCCATGGCCAGGCCGGCTGCCAGCACAGTTGTAAAACCGGCCATTGAAAAGCCGGTTTTTTGCTCTGGCCGCAAGATCGGGAGCGGCCAGAGCAAAAAACCGGCTTTTGTGCCGAAGTCCGCAGCGCGAACGCGATCGCAATTCCCTATAGCAGTGCAGCCGCTGGTTCTGCTTTGTATAGAGCAGCGGCTGCACTACACTTACATTGAAAAGTAAAGAGAAACTGTGTCAGGAGCCCTCCGATCATGCAGAGCCCGAGGAAGTGATGTCATGGGGGCGGGCTCCTCACAGGCTGTCTTTCCTTTTCAAATTAACTTTAGCTGCAATAAAGTTAATTTGAAAAGGAAAGACAGCCTGTGAGGAGCCCGCCCCCATGACATCACTTCCTCGGGCTCTGCGATGACCGGAGGGCTCCTGACACAGTTTCTCTTTACTTTTCAATGTAAGTGTAGTGCAGCCGCTGCTCTGTACAAAGCAGAAGCAGCGGCTTGGGCAGAGGGGGGTGTGTGTGTGTGAGTGAACCAGCAAGGGGGGGGGAGTGTGAGTGAACCAGCAGTGGAGGGGGGGGGGGTGGTGTGAGTGAACCAGCAAGGGGGGGGGCGATGGTGTGAGTGAACCAGCAGGGGAGGGGGGGTAAGTGAGTGAGTGACCCAGCAGGAGGGGTGAGTAAGTGACAGGGGGGTGGGTGAGTGAACCAGCAGTGGAGGGGGGGGGGGGTGGTGTGAGTGAACCAGCAGGGGAGGGGGGTTGGTGTGAACCAGCAGGGGAGGGGGTTGGTGTGAGTGTTTGATTCCTATTCAAGAGAATTACTTTATATATAGTCAATATAGGCACAGAGGTAAATTTTTTTAACATTTTCTAATGGTGGTGTGCCTCGTGATTTTTTTCATGAAAAAAGTGTGCCTTTGCACAAAAAAGGTTGAAAAACACTGCTGTAAAGAACCCTATCTGTCCTTTTTCGATTCGAAGGTGGTTTTGAGACCAGTTCTGGTGTTCTTGCCCAAGGTCGTGTCGGCGTTTCACTTGAATCAGGACATTTCCTTGCCAGTGTTCCGTGCAGACGCGACAGGTTCGGTGACAAGGAAGTTGGACGTCCAGCGGGCACTGAAAAAGTATCTTCGGCATACAGCGGGTTTCTGCAGATCAGAGAGATTGTTTGTCCTATTCGCAGGGCCTCGCCGGGGAGAGGTGGCGTCTAAGGCTTCTATCGCAAGGTGGATTAAGGAGGTGATTGCATCGGCTTACTTGCTCAAGGGAAAACCGGTTCCGGAAGGGCTGAGAGCCCATTCCACCAGAGCCCAGGCAACGTCCTGGGCGGAAGTGCAATTAGTGCCGCCGGTGGAGATTTGTAAGGCGGCCACGTGGTCTTCTTTGAATTCCTTTATTAAACACTACAGGTTGGACGTCCAGTCGGCACAGGATGCCTGCTTTGGTGCGGCAGTGCTGCAAGCTGCTGTAGCAGGGCCTTCCCGTTAAATTTACTGCTCTGGTACTTACTCAGAGGTCCGGGACTAGACTGGGGATACGATTAGGAAGGTGAAATTAGACTTACCTGATAATTGTTGTTCCTGGAGTAGACCCAGTCTAGTCCTGAGTCCCACCCCGGTGTTGAAGGGGTATGCAGCACGGTCTACTTTTCTTGAAGATGACAGGTAAGAAGAGTGGTGTAGGGGCTTGTGTCCCCGGGAAGAATCGGAGGTCATCTTTAAGGTGGGTGTTCGGGCAGGTGAGCAGGGCCGGCCCGTCCATTGAGCAAGAATGTTTTTTGCACAGGGCCCCGCGTTTCAGGGGGCCCCGCGCAAAGAACATTCTGCTTTTTTTTTTATTACATTTAAAAACAAAAACCTGGCTCTAGCTGCTGCCGCTGCCGCGTCCGTCGCAGCAGCGGCAGAATGGCGTGTCCCGCGGGGCCCCTTCTCCTCTTCGAGCCCTCTGCAAGGGCTTTCAGATTCGCGAAGGGAGAGTTGTGCTCCCTCGCGTCTCTGTAAAGCCCGCAGGGGCTAATGGGAAATTTCCCATCAGCCCCTTTAGACGCGAGGGGCTGATGGGAAATTTCCCATTAGCCCCTGCGGGCTTTACAGAGACGCGAGGGAGCACTCTCCCTTCGCGAATCTGAAAGCCCTTGCAGAGGGCTCGACGTGGAGAGGGGGCCCCGCGGGACACGCCATTCTGCCGCTGCTGCGACGGACGCGGCAGCAGCTAGAGCCAGGTTTTTGTTTTTAAATTTGCCGGAAGGGAAGGGAAGGGAAGGGAAGGGAAGGGAAGGGGGGGGGGGGCTGATGGAGGCTGTCTGGAAATGGGGTGATGGGGGGTTAGGACTGGAAATGTGCAAGGGGGGGGGGTTAGGACTGGAAATGTGCAAGGGGGGGGGTTAGGACTGGAAATGTGCAAGGGGGGGGGGTTAGGACTGGAAATGTGCAAGGGGGGGGGTTAGGACTGGAAATGTGCAAGGGGGGGGGTTAGGACTGGAAATGGGCTGGGACTGATGGAGGCTGACTTGAAATGGGGGGGGGGGGGGTTAGGACTGGAAATGGGGTGAGGGGGGGTTAGGACTGGAAATGGGCTGGGGCTGATGGAGGCTGACTGGAAATGGGCTGGGGAGGGGTTAGGACTGGAAATGGGCTGGGGGGGTTAAGACTGCTAATGGGCTGGGGCTGATGGAGGCTGACTGGAAATGGGCTGGGGGGGTTAAGACTGGTAATGGGCTGGGGGGGTTAAGACTGGTAATGGGCTGGGGGTTGATGGAGGCTGACTGGAAATGGGGTGATGGGGGGTTAGGACTGGAAATGGGCTGGGGGGGGTTAAGACTGGTAATGGGCTGTGGGCTGATGGGGGCTGTCTGGAAATAGGGTGATGGGGGTTAGGATTGCTAATGGGCTATGGGGGGGGGGTTAGGACTGCTAATGGGCTATGGGGGCGCTAGGACAGGAAAAGGGCTGATGGGGAGGGGTTAGGACTTGAGGTGGGCTGATGTGGTTAGGACTAGTAATGGGCTGTGGGCTGATGGGGGGGGGGGGTTAGGACTGGCAATGGGCTATGGGGGGCTGACTGGAAATGGGCTGATGGGGTTAAGACTGGAAGTGGGCTGATGGGGGGTTAGGACTGGTAATGGGTTATAGGGGGGGGGCTTAAACTGAAAATGGGTTGATGGGGGGCTAGGACTGGTAATGGGTTGGGGGATTGCTATGACGAAATGGACTGAGTGGACGGGGAGGCTTGAACTGCAAATAGCTGATGGGGAGGGAGCTTGGAATGGAAATGGGCTGTGAGGGAAGGGAGCTAGAACTGAAAATGGGCTGATGGAGCAGCTAGGATAGGACTGGAAATAGGCTGTTGGGGGGAGCTAAGATTGGAAATGGGCTGTGGTGGGGGCTTGAATTGAAATGGACTCATGGAGGGGCTAGAACTGGAAGTAGGCTCATGGGGGGGCTTGGACTGGAATTGGGCTGAGTGGAGGGGAGCTAGGATTTGACATGGGCTGATGGTGGGGCTAGGAAATGACTAGAAATGGGCTGATGGGGGGCTAGGATTGGAAATGAGCTGATGAAGGGACTCAGACTGAAAATGGATGGGGGAGCTAGGACTGGAAATGGGTTGATGGGGGGCTAGGACTGGAAATGGGCTGATGCAGGGACTAGAAGGGAATGGATGCTGGGTGAGACTGGAACTAGAAGGGAGCTGATGTTGGGGAGGATTAGAATGGGATGGGGCTGGGAGAGTAAAATGGAGAGGGGAAAAATATTTTGTGTGGGAGGGATGAAAAATCTACAATTGGCCGGGTATTGGGAGAGTAAGTGGGGATTGAGGATGGAGGGGTAAAATTTGTGTGGATGAAATAAGAATGAGGAAAGAGCAAAAGGATAAAGATTAGTATGTTAAAGCAGATGTAGAGAGAGAGGATGGAAAGAAAACTAGAAGAGAGAAGAAAGGACAAATGGACAGCAGACGATGGAGAGTTAGCAGAAAACATGAAGAAACCAGAAGAAAGTGGCTGGAGCAATTGCAACTGAAAAAAAATGCACAAAAGGTAGAAATATATCTCTTTATTTTGAATTTATTAACTGGAATATGAAAGTTCTGGGAAATGTGCATCATTAACGTCTGCGCTTTGTTTGGTACAAGAGGAAATTGATTTATAGTTTTATTTCTACAGTGTTGTTGTACATTCCAAGTTTGGCTTTTGGGGTTCCCAGTTTAAATTATTGCCTTCCTGTTTCTAAATTGCGATTCCTTGTTTGGTGATGGTCTATGTTCTGCATGTGTAACTGAGCTGAGGTATTCTGTTTATGTAATTCCTATTTGACATTGCCACTTGTTCTCTTTCCCCAGTATTCTCTGAAATGTACTGGTTTAATATTTGCAGTGTTTCCTTTTGATAGGTAGGGACTGGTGCTTTGTGAGTCCTGGTAATGCTGTCAGGATACAGCGGGTTTGCTATGGGTTCTAAATGGGCAGCGTTTGTAGTAGTTCCTAATGTGCCTGGCGGTTGGCACTGGATTATAGTAATGTAGAAATCTTTTAGTCTTTCTTTATCCATACACTCATTAAGAGACATGTTTACTAAAAGTTAGTGTATGGTAACATCATGCAAATATTTATGCAAATAAGGCCACTTATGCAAATGAGGCCCCGCACCGAGTCTCCGCACATGGCCCCGCACCCCCCTTGGGCCGCCCCTGCAGGTGAGAGGGAAGTCTTGGCACCCTTAGTGGTTAACAGTTCATTAGGTGATTTGTTCTTATGCAGTTACTTTGTTGAGTGTGTTTTAGGTGTTGGGAGGTTGGTGTTGGGAGGTCATGACTTACTTGTTGCTCTGGTGAGTCTGCTTTGTCAGTAGGGTACTGATGGAGGAAGGTGGATCCCAGGGATATATACGGTTGACATCATGGAAAAGAAGGAGGTTCCTCAGTCTCCAAGCTGCTGATTAAGGTGGACAACTCAGAGGTCTGGGACTAGACTGGGTCTACTCCAGGAACAACAATTAGCAGGTAAATCTAATTTCACCTTCTTCTCTTTATGACTGTCACCCCAACTAAGCATCTTTTCTTCTGGGATATGGCAGGTGACGCACTATGCTGGCAGAATTGTGGGGGTTTGGTGATCTAGAGCACATGTGGTGGCATTGCCTCAAGTTGCAATGTTTCTTGTTGGAGCGGTAGTTTCCAGAGCCCTGGGGCTGTCTATCCCGTTTACGCTTGCTCATGTGTGCTAGGTTATTTGCTACCGGAATTTGCTGACGCAGACCATCAAGATCTCTTATATTGCTTATTACTTGCTGCCCGGAGTATAATCACATGGTTCTGGAAAAGCCCTGCACTGAATGGTGGGTCAAGGGGTGGGATATCTACAGGATAGAGAAGCTCACTGCTGAGCTTTAAGGGAAACCGGATGTTGTTAGCAAAGTGTGGGCTTGGTTGTTACATGGAGTGGCCCACTAACATAGTAGTATTCTGATCCAGCTACCCTTTGCAGACTTCTGTAAGATGCCCCCGTAGTTGCCCAATTCTGTTGCCTTTGTCTAGTGCTGATTGAGTTGGCAGTGAGAGGATGGGGGATTGTTGTGGAGGTGGGGAAGTCCATGGAGTTGCAAGGTGCACAATCCTAGTTTTGTTCCAGGTTAGAGGGACACAGGCTGGTGTTAAATTGCTTCTTGATAATGGGTTCTCCCTGGATCATGGCCCCTGCTTTAACCCTGTTTTTCTTGATAATGCTTCCTATGTTCTTGTTTCTCTCCCTTGTATTTTAAGTGTCTATTATGATGAGGTGGGGGTTGGGTCAGGTGTTGGTTCTGGAGGGGAATTTTCTGACTGTAATACTTATCTTTGAGAGTTTAGATGAATGTTATTGTGTACCCAAACGGTCTATTTATTTATTGTTGATTGTGTGATCAGGTTTGTTTAGTTTGACATTGGCTCACTTTTGGATCAACAAAAATTTTATACACACAAAAAAAAGCCATACTGGGCCAGACTAAAGCTCCATCAAATTCAGCATCCTTTTTCCAACAGTAACCAATCCAATACTCCACATCCAAAGTACCTTTAGGTTCCCAAAAAAGTAGACAGATTCTATGCTGCTTTTCCCAGGTGTAAGCAGGAGATTTCTCTAATCCACTTCAATAATTGTTTATGGACTTTTCCTCCAAAAACTTGTACAACCCTCTTTCAAACCTGGCTACACTAACAGTTTTTACTACATCCTCTGGCAACAAATTTCAGAGTTTGATTATGTGTGGAGTGAAAAAATATTTCTCCGATTAGTCTTAAATGTGCCATACTGTAGCTTCATTATCTGTCCCCTAATCTTTCTACTATATCTTTGGAAAGAATCCAAGAACTAGCAAACACCTTGCCATGGAATACCAAAGAGCAAATCCTGACATACCTAACAGATGCAGAGGAGATTGGGAAGCATCCCTGCATTTGAAACTTCTTTAAGAACATCAGTTACAAAGACAGTAGCCCATAGTCTTGCCTCATTGTGGTCTCCCAGCCTCAAGGAAGATGTCAACCAAAGATAGTGGATGTTCCTGACACTGAAAATAATCTTTTTGGTGAAAAAGTAAAATAAACTGTGGACACCATTAAGGATCACTGTGCTACCCTGCAGGCATTGACACTGGCCACAACAGATCTGCAAACAACTTCCAGATGCCCTCAAACCTATAAAAGACAATAAGTCTGTCATAAGAGAAGGTGTGCTAGTTTCCTGGGGCAAGGATATTGTTGACAACAGCCTCCAATCAAACTTATACAGAGGGATGGTGGAAAGAGAAACTAGAGATGTCCACTAAAAAAAAAAAAGCCTGGTGTCTTTGTGACTGTAGCAACAAGCATAACCATCATGACTCCATTTCTAAATGAGCCTACCCTGCCTAGGGGAGGGAGATTATAAGTCATTTTATAGCAGCTGGTAGGACAACCCCCACTGCCTGCTATATGGTGGAACTGTGCACTCCTGAATGTGTGGTCTTTGCTGCTGAAATTACCGCTAGTTCAAGATCTCATACTGGTGGAGGGCATGGACTGCTTGTTCCTTACGGAGACTTGGGTAGGGAAGGGTAGATTGTTGATTGGCAGAATTGAGCTATGTGGGGTATCTGATGGGGAGATGAGATCTGAGAGGAAGCAGTGTGTTGGCAATGGTACATGAATGCCTCTGAGTTCAGAAGGAAGTGGTCCATGTCCCCGAGGGGGTGGAGGGTGTATTCCTGCGGGGAGTTGAGGGGATATTTTTGGTATATTGTCCACTGGGAATTGGCTGGGTGATGTGGAAGCAATTTTAGAGAAGACCCTTGGGTATAGGGAATTTTTGGTCATGGGTGATTTTAATGCATATGTGGATTGCGCTGAGGATGGGAAGACTTCTTTCCTAGTGTATTCATTGGAATTTGGGGACCTATGGCAATTGGTTAAGCAGGCAACACATTCAGGTGTACATACTTTGGATTTGGTATTTGGGAATACTCACACATTGAATGGGGGGGGGGGGGAGAGCATGCAGGCTCTGGGAGTGTGGCCTCTTCACTGGACTGATCATTGTTTGATTCGGTGTTGGGGGTACATGGCACCAATGACGCCAGAGTGTGGAGAGAGGTTCGTGGGGAGGTAGACATAGATCAGTGGGGGGCTGTGGCACTGGCAGGTCACCAGGTGAGCCAGGAAGGGGCAGTGGAACAGTTAATAGAGGATTGGCATTAGTCAGTTTCGATGGCATTGGATGAGGTGGTGCCGGCTCATAAGGCCTTGATGTGGAGTATTTGGAGGAACTCCTGGTTTTCTAGGGAACTTCATGAAGAGAAGAGGGTGCTGCAGCAGTTGGAGTGGCAGTGGTGCAATTCCAGGCAGAGAGTGACCGACGGCATTGGCGGAGGTCGACAAATATATACAGGCAGCATGTTCTGGCCAAGAGGCACTGTTTCTCAGCACAGATTGCACAGGCCGATAATTGGTCTAAGGCTATTTTCTAGGTGGTGTCTGCACTGGTGGGGATCCAAAGTGGGTCTGTGAGGGGATATGAGAAGGCAGAAGTGAGTGTAGATGACTTGGCTCAATATTTCATGGATAAAGTGGAGCAGTTGAAGAGTAGCTTGGGGGGGGGGGGAGGGCATGGACGGTGGTGGGTGGTGCTGCCCCCCTTGTTAGGCCTGGAGAGATCAGACTCCTTCTATCCTATGACTGGTGAGCGCCTGTTGACTTTACTAGCCAGAGTGCAGGAGACCTGGTCAGGGTTGGATCCAGCCCCTATTAGGTGTTTTAAAGGGGCTACACAGCCTATGTTAGAGTGCATGTGCACATTGATTAATGCGTTGTTGCAACAGGGCAGTATCTCTGTTGCAGCGAAATGCACGCAATGAATAATACCAGGAGTCAGTGCAAAGATCCAAGCCAATTTATTGTGCACAAGTCTCAGGTAATGTCACATTCAAAAAGGTCTGAGCCATGGAGTCCAGCAAACAACACCTTATATACCTTTCTTCTCCAGTTTAACATGGGCAAACTTTCTATTGGTCCCAATGTCCCCTGCACCTATCCAATTGGGAACTCTCTCTGGGCCTAGCACCCTGTTCCCCCTGCTCAGACTTCTCTAACAAAGGCACAGTTCTTAGACTTTGATACATTTCTCCTACAAGGTCACTTCTAGCTTAGAGAATGTGTGAATACAGAGCACTGGAACATATCTGTCATCAGCATAAAAGAATTCAATAAAGGATTCATACAAACTTATCAGAAGCAGTTTAAAGCAGTTTCTCTAACTTTTACTGACTTTGGCTTTTCTCAGCATTACTATTCTCAGGTGGGGGCTGGGACTCAGGCCTAGCTTACAGGCCTCTCATACGTTTACAGGCTATTCTATGCCATAGCCTGCCACATTCCCCCCTTTGATTATTCTCACCCGCAAGTGAGAAAGGGTGAGAATCAAATCATACATTTCACTTGGTCATTAGCATCATGTTGTTGTATAGGGGAATATTGCCACATAGCTAATATCTTTGTAGCTGCTTTACGCTCAACAGTACTATCAATAGTTGAGGTCAGCATACTCAAGCATAAGGGTAGGAAACATGGGAGAAACAAGCATATAGCCAATATTGATAAGACAATGAACACAAGTGTTTTCAGGCCGCCCAACCCTGAAAACAGAGAACCAAACCATCCATCGAGTTGCAAGCCATGCCAGGTCTGGACTGGTACATAGGTTTGCTTTCTCATATGATTGGCTATATCTTCTACAACTTGTCCTTCATTATCGATTTGCAAACAACAGTTAGTTAAATTCAGCTTCCCACACACCCCTCCCTCAGCTGCAAGTAAATAATCTAATGCTAAGCGATTCTGATAAATAGCTGTACGCATCTGCATGGCTTGTTTAGCCAATAGGGTTAGTGCTCTACTAGTTTCATTGGTTATTATTTCAACAACAGCTTGCAAACGTATAATACGATTTAACATATACACAGGGGTGCGGTAACCCCAAGAGCCATCTTGTGCTCAGGTAGCAGGTCCATAGTAGGAAACAATTCTCTCCGGTGGCCATTCTTCAGATGTCACATCCCTTTTGTCCCACTGGCCTATCTTCAGAGCCTCTCGCTTCTGTCGACTTTTATATATGGGAAATCCCAGTTGTTCCCCATGGGAAATAGGTAAGAGGAAGAAGGAAGGTCTTATGGTCCCCAAAACACACACACCTCCCCAGTTAGCAGGGAGTCTAGCATATGCTCGGGTTCCACAGATCCAATACAGTCTAGGTGGAGCTTGCCAGGTATTGTGAGAAGCCAGATTTGTCCATAACCTGGCAAGGTTAGGAAAGATAATCAGAGGATTGGAGGGTTCCGGGGCATTGGCACCTGACCACCAGGATGTCTTTCTGGTAGTAGCATTATAGTACTTCTGGTTTAAACAGACCAATTGTCCCACTAGCATAGTTCAACTGTGGTCCAGCACGAGCAAAACATAGGTTACCAACAATGGGGTTAGTTAGGACCCATTCACTGGTAGCTTTATGCAGATCAGTTTGGTTGTATGGTACAGAATAATTCAATTCTTGCGTTTCCCAAGGCCACTGGTCTCCCATCTGAGTTCCCCCACAGAAAAGACAGTCAGAGACATGGAGACTGGATGCTCCAGCTCCAGCTAGTTCAATGAACAAATTTCGAGAAGTGTGGGGAACTACAAACTCTGCCTTCATGGCCTCATAAAAAGTATGATGTATTTGATAAGGTGAAGAGACATGAGTTTTTGTGTTAAGCTGGATATATACAAAAGTTCCAGGGTCAGTTCCACTTCTTGCTATACGTAGACCGAATCGGAATCCCTGCTTCCACTGGCTCGGGTCGAGGATGAGGAGCCGTAGGGGATTACAAGCACCTTTCTTGCACTTCTGAGGTTCCAGTAGGGGTAATCTCTCTAAATTGGCCTTGCAATTATCTCCAGCTTGTCCAGTAGGGCTACCAGACCAGGTAGCATAGTACACACAGCCCCATTTTGGACAAAAATAGTCATCTTTTGATGGCTTACCATAAGTGGATGGAGAATGTATCCCAGTGCATATTCCCCATCTGTATGCACCTTCCGGACACATATACTTGTCGTCATAGTAGTAAGCTTGTTCCCATGACCCACACCTGTAATAGTCATTTCTGTTTATCAGATCACAAGCATCAAAATACAGGGGTACAGGTCGGGTGGGATCAGAGAGTTGACTTGTAGCATTTATGAGGGCTCCATCTTCATCATTCCATCGTAGTTCCAGGACATAGTAAGAAGGATTCTGCCGGGCACTAAAACAGGTACGAGTTTTTCCTTTTGTGCAGATATTCAGTTCCGTGCCATTATACGTACATTGGCTGACTGTACCAGTGCAAGTGTAGTAAGAGTGATAAAGTAAAGTCTGGGTGACCTTCATCCCAGTTCGGGTAGTGGTTATACAAGCTGCACAAGGGGGCAGGGCAAACGTTGTCCCACGGGGTCCCAGGGTTACTGCAAAGATGAAACAGTAGTAGGTGATCATCATGATCATAGTCTCTGATGATGGATAAACTGAAATTTTGATAACTCAGAACTTGAAGACTTCTCCTTCCTCAACTTCCAAGAATGGGGTTCTCAGATCCTCACGATAGTGGTGGTCTTCTTCGCAGTGTAAGTCGCAATGGTGATGCAGGATCAGCGGTCGAAGTCCAAGGATGACTCTCAGGAACTGCTGCTGGCTTTACTCGACTGTGGTGAATCCAGGAGTCGATTTCTGCTACTTTAACTGCTGTTGGCGTTGACAGCAAAACGACACATGGTCCCTTCCAATGAGGCGCCAATGGTGTTTTCTTCTACTCTTTGACCCACACCGAGGCTCCAGGCTTGAAAGGATGCAATGGCTCTGTCAGATTGATAGGTAACTGGTCCTGCACCCAGGTATGGAGGCCCTGCAAGACAGAACTTAGAGCCAACAATTCTAGTGATTTCTGATCCAATCTGACTCATATCCCCCCTTATCCCCTGAACTATGGGCGGGGGTCGCCCATACAAAACTTCAAATGGGGAAACCCCTAATGACTTGGTGGGGGCTGAACGTATTCTGAGGAGGGCAATGGGGAGAGCTTGGGGCCACTTCAGGTGAGCTTCCTGACAGAGCTTGGACAACTGGGACTTCAGGGTTCGGTTCATTCTCTCTACTTTCCCTGAACTTTGGGGTCTATAAGCTGTATGTAACTTCCACTGTATTTGTAAAGCACGGGCTAGCTGTTGAGTTACTTGTGACACAAAGGATGGCCCATTGTCTGACCCTATGGCCAAGGGTATTCCGAACCGAGGAATGATTTCATGGAGCAGAGCCTTAGTGACTTCTCTGGCCTTTTCAGTTCTGGTGGGGAAAGCCTCCACCCACTCAGAAAAAGTACAAACTAGAACCAATAAGTAGTGATATCCATTTGCTCGTGGCATTTCTGCAAAGTTTATTTGGATATTTCCCATGGGGGTAACTCCCACTGATTGAACTCTTGGAGGTGGGACAGGACCCTGCCGGGCATTATTCTTTGCACAGGTTACACATTTTCGGGCTATTGAGGCAGTTAAGGGTCCTAACAGTGAGATACAGAAATGCGGTTTCAGAGCTTACTCCATTGCAGTTTTCCCATAGTGTGTAGCTTGGTGGAAGGCGTGAACAAAGGCTGGACCCAGGGCTTCAGGGATCACAATCATACCAGGGGGTGAGCCTCCCTCGGGTGGTGGCAACACTATCCATCCAGTCTCTGGAGGCAGTGGCAGTGGAATCTGTGCTGAAAAAGGCAGGCAGTGACTTGCAAGACTGCAGTATTTTCCACCCTATCTCTAATCTGCCCCTTCTGGCAAAACTGGTGGAGAAGGAAGTGGGTGGTGCAAGTAGGAGGGTATCTGGAGGATCATATACTCCTGGATGTGGGCCAGGGAGAGTTTTGTTTGGGAAGTGGGGTAGAGATTCTGTTGGTGGCTATGCTTGACCAGGTTGGTGGCCATGCTTGACCAGTGGCTGGATCAAGGTATCTCGGTGCTGTTGGTGTCACTGATCTATCTGCACAAAAAAAAACCTTTTTTGGTTCGGACAAATAAATAACAGAAAAGAAAACCAAACCAAAGATACAGCGACCTATTAGTAATTTTTTTGTCGGAGCTAGCCGGAGGAGGGTCGAAATGAAAAAACGACCCACACCAGGCGGTCAGCTACTTTTTTCTCTTAAGGTTCTTCACCTCAATAATTAAGTCTACAAAAACCTTTATTTCACTTATCTCAGTTAATATTTCAATCCCAAGTTGCTAGTAGAGAAGAATCTTTCTGCATGACGTGCACGTTTCGGGCACCTTGCCCTGTCTCAAGTGCAATATCCAAGAATTAAAGAATTTCCAGCAACCGACATCCAAAACGCCATCAATGCGGCTAAGGTCTAATTTACAATGGCCGAAATGCTATTTAAAGAAGAACCATCCAATCAAAAAAGAGAGAACCCCACAGAAAGGGGAATCGCTATTATGATTGGAGACTAAGATGATGACGACAGCAACATTCAGAGAAGACTCTGCCAGTCTATTTCACGGTTCAAACCCTCAGGCTCCACCGTATCCAAAAGATAGATCCACCGTTGTTCTAATCTTTGTAGCCTATCTTCTCTGTTTCCTCCATGGGGATTTAAAGGCACATGATCTATTATAGACCAACGAAGTTGATCAAAACAATGAGAACGGTCTAGACAATGAGAGACCATAGGTGCTGAAGCTATCTTCTGTCGAAGCCGAGAGGCATGCTCCACCAATCGACGTTTCATAGAACGAATTGTTCGCCCAATGTATAAAAAAGGACACGGACATTGTATAAAAAACACCACATAAGTCGATTCACAATTCGTATCCCATCTACTCCGATAAATCTGATGAGTTTTCGGATGACTCCATTCTATGCCCACCATCGCCATCATGCAGTAGTCACATCGCCGACAAGAGGAATGGCCCAATATCGTTTTTTTATAAATATACTGATCTATCTGCGGCATTCAACCTCGTCAAGCGTCGCCCTGTGGTGCATTGGGGATTGGTGGCAGGGTACTCAAGTGGTTAGACTCTTTCGTGTCTGATAGATGCTTTAGAATAAGAGGGTCAGTGGGCTACTTGTCCCTTTATGCTTGTGAATGGGGGGGGGGGGGTGCTGCAGGGCTCCACCTTGTCCCCTCTAACATTTATTTGTGCTCTTGGGGGCTCTGGTGTGCTCCTTTGGCTTATCTTTCTATGCATATGCCGATGATCCCCAAATTCTGGCTCCTCTGAGTGGGGGTTTGGAGGTAGCAGTGAGGCGGCTGAATGATTGCTTAGAAAAGGTATACACATGGCTGGAGGGTAGTGGCCTGGTACTCAATGTTGACAAGACTGTGTGTCTGCACTTTGGGACAGTCGCTCGGTCGGACTTCCAATGGTTACCGGCCATTTCAGGTTTTGAAATTCCTTGTATGGAATTTCATTCCTTGTGCGTAATACTGGAATGGACTGGCAATGGGGAGAAGCAGATTGGTTGAGTGGTTCAGCATGTGCCTGGACAAGCTTAGACTAGCTAGTCAACTGCTGCCGTATTTGGATACTGCAGCATTGTGATTAGTGGTACAGACCTTGGTTACTGTAACATCCTATATGTCAGGTTACCGTATTGGGCTCTAAAGCATCTACAGGTGATGCAAAATATAGCTGCATGACTTGATGGGAGCAGGACTCTGGGAAAGTGCACGGCCCTCCCTGGCTCAGCTGCATTGGCTGCCTGTGCGGGAATGTGGCTTGTTCAAATTGTTGGTGATAGTCTTCAGGGTGTTGCAGGATTTGTGCCCCAGCTATCTGCTCATCCTTCTGGACTGGTATCAGCTACCTCTGCCTTTGCGGTCATCCCAAGGTCGGCTCTTAGAAGTGCCTTGGTTAGAGGTAGTGCATACGACCTCCAGCCACGAAAAAAATATTCAGGGTAGTGGCGAGTGAGTGGTGGAATGCTCTTCCTTTAGACCTACAAGCTGAGACTTCTCTGATGGCTTTCTATAAGCTGCTAAAGGCATGGTTGTTCTCTGGGGCATGAGATGG
Organism: Ichthyophis bannanicus; assembly: GCA_033557465.1. Lineage (NCBI taxonomy): Eukaryota > Metazoa > Chordata > Amphibia > Gymnophiona > Ichthyophiidae > Ichthyophis > Ichthyophis bannanicus. The sequence goes on along the minus strand of CM066036.1, from coordinate 603,072,970 downwards.
ATTGGTTTTGGGGCAGGAGGTGATCTTGACTTTTTGATGCTGTAGATATGATTTTGATGATGATGTGTCTTCCCTCTTGTGTACACCCTTGTCTTTGTTAAGAAAGTTAGTTACATAGGTTTAAACCACCAAACTATCACCACTGACCACTGGTTGTTAAATGTATACTGTTTTCACTTACGACGTGTTGGTTTCTGCTATGGCTGGCTCCCTCAGACACCTGGAAGATGGATCTGCTTTGAGAGGAACATTGTTCCTCTTACAAACAGAAGCAATAGATACAGTACCTCCTTCACAAGTGTTTTTTGCTCTAGATAATTCCTCATACTAAACAAGCCCAGCGACCTACATCCGAATTTAGACCTCAGAGATTTAAAAAATATATTTACATGTACAAGCTCCATAGCTATCAAACTACCCAATTCCAGTAGAGTTATGTTATAAAGCTGTGGGAGATTGATGTGAGTTTTTTTTTTTACTGAACTATTAATTAAGAACAATCATAGTGGGACAGACCAAAGGTCCATCAAGCCCAGGGTCCTGTTTCTAAAAGCGACCAATCCAGTACCTAAATTTTCTGCAGAAGCCAATTCCATGCTACTTATCCCCAGGGATAAACAATGGTTTTCTCTTGGACTACCTTAATACCAGTTTATGGACTTTTCCCTCCAGGAATTTGTCCAAACTTTGCCAAGCACTCCTTGCTTGGTATTTCCCCTAGCCCTTATATTTCTTGAGAGGGTAATTATCAATTCACGTCTACCTGTTCCACTCCACTCAGCATGTTATAGACCTCTATCATATCTTCCCTCAGCCATCTCTTCTCCAGGCTAAAGATCCCTAATCTCTTTAGCCTTTCCTCATAGGAGAGTCATTCCGACCCTTTTATCATTTCTGTTGCCCTTCTCTGTGCCTTTTCTAATGCTGCTATAATCTTTCTTGAGATGCAGAGACTAGAATTGCACTCAATACTTAAGGTGTGGTTGCACCATGGAGCAATACAGACACATTATGATATCCTTTAATTTTCTGTTCCTTTCCTAATGATTCCTAACGTTCTGTTTGCTTTGCTGCTGCTGCTGCACACTGAACAGCAGTTTCAATGTATTATCTACAATCACGCCCAGATCCTTTTCTTGGGTGGTGACTCTTAATGTGGAACCTAGTATTGTTTATCGATGGTTTGGGTACTTGTCCACATTAAATTTCATCTACCATTTGGACTCCCAGTCTCACCAGTCCCTTTTGCAGTTTCTCACAATCAAAATGTGATTTAACAACTCTGAATAATTTGGTGTCATCTGCAAATTTTATTACATTGCTGCTTGTTCTCAATTCCAGATCATTTATAAATATGTTAAAAAGCACTGGTCCCAATACAGATTACTGTAGTAGTCCACTATTCATCTTCCTCCACTGAGGAATTACACTTGATGAAGGAATATTACATGTTGTGAAATATAAAATTGCTTAAAGCACTTAATAACCAAAGCCATTTTGAACAAAAGAATGGTTCAACCCTATCAGTTGATAGCAGAAGCCAACTGTGATCAAGGATTGTCGGTGACTAAATAAATCAAGACCAGCTTCACCTGCTTCCTAGGGCAGTTTCTACTGAATACACAACTGACTGATTTAATGGAATACACAAGTGAAACTCCATCAAAAACTAGTTTCACTCTTGAAGTGACATGCAGGGATGGTCCAAGGATATCTGACACCATAGGTGAACCTTCAACCAGATGCCCCCCCCCCTCCTTCCATAGTCCAGCAGCTAGAATTTTGCTCCAGATCTCATAATTCATGATTAAGAGAGTCTGCAATATACAAGTCATCCATCACTGGCCCTAGCAGTGAATGCTGAGCACAAAATAGTAATTTATCTTGCTGTTCCAGTTCAAACACAGCAAATATTGATCTTGGCAAGAAATTCATAAGAAAGCTACATGGTTTTAAATGGAAAAAAATTCCAAATCGCTTCAACTGCTTTCCTCCTAGTTAACTAAGCTCAAAATTATAATTAGATTCTAAGAATTACCTCAGGTGGTTCTAACTTTTTAAAATTTTATTTGTAATCAATTTTCAATTTTTAACAGCTAATACACATGTTGTAAGGAAAACAATCAAGATACCAAAGGAAAAACAAATGCATAGTACAACAGCATAGGAAATTGTTTCTCCAGGACTAAGCAGGAAGTCAGTCCTCACAAATGGGTGACGTCGGCGCCGAAGGAGCCCTCGTGCAGAGCATTTCTCCAGCTTTCAAAGAAAGCCTTTGGGAATGCAGCGCTCCTGCGCGGTCCCCTTCCCGCCCAAGGGTGCCATCTTGCTCAGTCTTTCTTTTTCCGTGGAGCCCAACGGACGTGAGTTCGTGTCACCTGGGAAAAGTAGATTTTTTTCAGCAATTTTTGCATTTTCTTATCCAGTTTGACGCTGGTTCCTCTTCCCGCCTGGGCTCGGTACACCGGTATCGAGTCTGGAATTTCTTTTTTCGGTTTTTGTCCTTCGTGACTAGCGTTCACGCCTTTTTTGTTATTTTCACTGGCAGCCCGATCTTTTGACCTTGCAGGGGCCCTTTTTCCCCCGATGGCTGCCAGCGGGTTCAAAAAACGTGATCGGTGCAAGAAACTTATGTCTCTCACCGACACACATGACTGCTGCCTCTGATGCCTCGGGCCTGACCATGACCCGCTGGTCTGTGGCCCGTGCGGCAAAATGTCGTCAAAGGCACTTCAGAGCTGTCAGCATCAACGTGAAAGAATTTTTTTCAGAGTCCGTGTCCGGCTGAGCCCGGACTTTGTCAGAGGCCTCGACATCTCAGGAGTCTGACTCCGAGCGCTGTCGTAGTTCCTCTGAGAGAGGGGTCTCCCACCCGGGAGCACAAAAGGAAGAAGAAGCTCATGAGGGCGGCATCGGTGGAGGCTCCTGAGTCCTCGAGGGCCAGGTCGCGTAGCCCTGACCACTGCCCTGGGCTCTCGGAGTCGGAGAGGCCATCCAAACTACCTCGCATGGAGCCAGAGTCCCCGAGTCATGTAAGTTCTGTTGTCCTTGTGGACTCTCTTCCGGAGGAGCCGCCGTCGAAGCCCAAGTCGGAGGCTGGTGAGTCTCCTGAGCTTGGACTCAGGCTGACAGCCTTGGAGAGCAGCTTGGCTGCCTTCATGGAACAGCAGCAGGTGCTGATCACCGGTCTGACCGGTGCATCTGCCCCAACCACCGGGACCTCGACATCTAAGTCGACCCCGGAGGTTGAGCCGATCCTTGAGTCCATCAAGTCTCGAGTCAATCCTCAGCCAAGGTCCCCCTCGACCTCCCGTGCGGGGCCGAGGTCGTCAGGGCGGGTGGCACCGAGGCCCACACGGCCAGAGCCACTCAACTCCTCCTTGGAGGAGTCGGCGTGGGAGACAGAGGATGAGGAGCCTCCTGACACCTTCCAGACCCGGTGCGTCCCTTCGGAGGATACCCGGTTCTCGGACTTCGTGAGGGACATGGCCAAGGCTTTGGCATTCCCTGCGGACACCGAAGAGGAGCCTCCAGCTGAGGAGCTCAGTGCCCTCCAGTATGATTTTCCTCTGAAGGAAGCCTTTACTGTACCGGTTCCTCCGATGCTGGAATGGCTGCTCTTCCATAGGTGGGAGGCACCGGCCTCGGTGCCGGTTCTTAGCAAATGGGTCGATTCCATTTATCGAGTCCATAAGAGCCCTGGGTTCCAAAAGGCGCAGCTACCGCACAATTCCATGGTTGTGGAATTGGCCATGCACAAGAGTCAGAAGATGCACTCCTCGGTGCCTCCCGGAAGGGAGGCCCGGAACCTGGATGCCCTCAGTAGAACGTGCTTCCAGGGCTCTATGCTATCTTGCCGTATCCAGACTTAGCAGCTGTACATGGGCATGTACTTAAGGGACCTGGCAAAGGAGATTGCCGGGTTCTCAGCTGGCCTCTCCGAGGAACCCTTGCAGAGGTTCAAAGCCTTGTCTACAGGGATCCGAGAGTGCTCAAAGTTTATCTCTCGAGCAGCCTATGATGGCTTCGAGGCTTCGGCATGGGTAGCCGTGGCTGGCATTGGTGCATGCCGTCAGGCCTGGCTACAGTCATCGGACCTGGAGTCATGGCTACAGGACAAGTTGGTCGATGTCCCATGCCAAGATGACAACCTATTCGGTAAACCCATGACTGAAAAGGCTGCAGAAATTGAGACTGAGACTTTCACCAGGACAAGGCTGTACAGAAAGACTTCTGCCCCTTCTCAAAAAAAGAAGGGCTTGGGAAAGAAGCCCTTTTTCCCAAGGAAGGGCGCTGCCTACAAAATCTACCCTCAGTATCAGGCCTCGCCAACTCCCCAACAGGGGCAGCTGGCCAAGGGGCAGGGTGTAGGCAGGTTCTTACCTACAAAGATCTCTAATTTTCACCAAGATTGCCTGGGTACATGGGAGCCGTACACCAGGAAAAAAAAAGAACTTAGATCACAGTCACTTGTCAGCAAAATTCCTTTATTCAGTACAAGTGGTCCACAATGGGGGCCGAGAGTGATTTCGTCCTCAATCTTGAGGCATGGGTGGATACTCGTACTTCTCGCACTTTTTCCACCAGATGGCATACGGATTGTTCCTCTCAGTTTGTGGTGTATCTTATAGTTTGCCCCTGTTCACTTTATTACGTGGGTCGAACAAAACGGGCGGTCCGGCTCAGACTCTCGGAACATGCCTCAAGATTGAGGACGAAATCGCTCTCGGCCCCCATTGTGGATCACTGTATATCTCAAGGTCATCTTTTTACTTCCCTGCGCTGGCGAGTGCTTGACTTCATACCGCCTGATCCGAGGGGAGGTGACAGGGAGCAGAAATTACAATATCAAGAACAACGATGGATCCATTTGTTGGATTCTGTTACCCCTAGGGGGTTAAATCAGCAAATTGACTGGCACACTATTATTTAGTACCATTTTTGGGGCTTTCAAACTACCATAGAGGGATTCCCTGGTGGTGGGTGTTTCCTCGTTATCTGGGAGCATTTTCATTGGCTCTGTGTTCCTCAGTTGTTTTTGACGTCAGACGCCGAAGAATGAAAGGCTTGCTACATCCCTGTTGGTTAGCTTGCTGCATGATTGCCAACTGTCGCTTATGGACGGACCTGAAGCAGGGTTTTTTACGAATATTATAAACCCGAAATGGGCGCTACGTCGTGTTGTCTATTTGGCGCTATCGGCAGCTACTGGATGCATAAGTGTGATGGCGCAGCCGAGAGAGAGCATAAGAAAAGAGGGAAAAATCAGTCATTTTCCCCAGAGAAAGGAACCAAATCCAGGAGTTTAGGGGTTAAAACTCCTGGTTCAGAAAAAAACTCCCTGCAGAAAGTTTGTAGTGAAGAGACACGCCCTAGCTCCATAGTTACCAGCCCTGCTCACGAGGGACAGCTGGGGGAGTGGCTAGGAGGCAGAAAGGGAAATCACAGATATAAATGGCAGGAACTTGGAGAAAGGCATGATGGAGGCTTGGAAAGGCTAAAGAGGCTAGAGGGCCTAGAGAGCCTTGGAGAGAACCGAGGAGGGTTAGAGAACCCAGGAAGGTTAAAGAGGCCAGAGGGCCTAGAGAGCCTGGAGAGGAAGTGCATTGGGAGACGGACTGCCAGAGAAGGTGGAACTTTCATTGAGAGAGGAAGGACAAGGAGGAGTCCTAGCTCTGATTCTGGAACCGGTTGGAATAGGGCAGAAGGTCCCAGAAGGGGAGGAGGCCCTAGGAGCTCCAGAGCACTAACCAAGGAAGGAACACGGAGAGTCAGGAAAACTTCACCAGAGACCTCTTGGAGGAAGGCAAGGCCAGCCAGAGATATTGAAGTTAGCCCAGTGACCTGTAAGAGAGACAGGAGAACTCCGTTTAGAGGGAAAGCTTACCCAGGGGAGATTGCAAGCCATGTGAGTAGCAGAAACCATTCTCCTGAAAGTTATATGGAATATGAGCCTTCAGCAGTAAAGCCTGCCAGAAGCTTACTTCCACAAAATAAGGTGAGCCATTTAAAATCCTCTACTAATCTTCTGAAAGTTAAGAAACTTCCTAATTGTAATAGCACTCCTCAGAAGAGAGAAGAGTCTGCTTTAAGCAGAGTGTTGAAAATCCTAGAGAGGTTAAAGCACTATAGGTCTGAGATTGAATCCAATGCTTCTCTAACAGAGTCAGATGTGGAAAGCATGGATTTAGGAGTCCCTGTGATAAATGAAGCAAGCTCAGACATAGAAATGGATTGCTCTCTAGTTTATAAGAAATAACTGAAAGCTAGAAGGTTTCTAGATACTCTGAAAACCTAGCAGCTGCTTTCAAGAAGAGCACGGCTGAGCAGAATATGCAAATGAGGTTGCTGAGATTCTAAGCTCTGTGTGTTTTAAGAAGAGCATGGCTGAGCAGAATATGCAAATGAGGTTGCTGAGATTCTAAGCTCTGACTGTGTGTTTAAAGAACTGTTGGTTAAGAAGTATAGAGTTTGCAATACAGCAAGTAGAGAAACTAAATGAATGTGAGAAGAAGGAAACAGTCTGCAATAGAGTTTGGACAATACTGGAGAATTGTAAACTGTACCTGTTTTAAAGCCACGTGAGAAACTGGTTTTGTCTGCACAAGAGTTTCACTGCTGTTTTGTATGAAGAAATACTTTCTGTTGTTTTGATTGCCAAGCTGAATATGGAAGCACTTTGTTTGATATATTGAACTATAAATAAGAAGTTCATTTTGGCTGAAGAAAAAATAATAAAAATCCTGCGTGCCTATAAACCTTCTCGGCTGAGTCATTTCAACCGCACAACTACAATTATAGGCAATCATCGAGGGAAACATATAAAAGTTCACGTCTCCAGCCCCTAGGCAACAGTCTAGCCGACGAGGCGCGACAATAAGTTAAGTTTTTGAACTTTTGATTTTCAAATATATTAATAAAAGGAGACGTCACAGTGGTGCTCTGCCTGATTACATAGCACTGTGCTGACACTCTCCGACAAAAAAATCTTTTCTAATGTTGGGGGATTTTTCTTATCAGAATCTTTTTGATAATTGGGTTACTTGGTGATTCTGATACGGTTCTGTTTTTTTCTAACTTACCTCCTTGTGCAGCTTGTATAACTACCACCCGAACTGGAATAAAGGTCACTCAGACTTTATCATTCCTACTATACTTGCACTGGTATAGTTAGCCGGTGTGTGTATAATGGTACAGAGTTGAATATCTGTACGAAAGGGAAAAGTAAGACTTGCTACAACCCCCGGCAGAACCCCTCTTATTATGTACTGGAGTTGCGATGGAATGATGAGGAGGGAGCCCTCATAAATGCCACACGACAACTCTCCGATCCCACAAAGTATGTTATCCTGAATTTTGATGCCTGTGATGTGATAAACAGAAATGCCTATCACAAGTGTGGATCTTGGGAACAAGCCTATTACTACGATGATAAATATATGTGTCCTGAAGGAGCATACGGATGAGGACGGTGTACTGGAAAGAGTTCCCCAACCGTCTACAGCAAATCATCTAGAGATGCCTACTTTTGTCCAAAGTGGGAATACGTGTACTATGCCACTTGGTCTGGTGGGCCTACTGGACGAGAGGGAGATAAACGCATAGCCAGCCTGCAAAAATTATCATTACCGGAGCCTCGGAAGTGCAAGAAAGGTGCCTGTAATCCTCTACAGCTCCTCATACTTAACCCTAGCCAGTGGAAGCAGGGGTTCAGATTTGGATTGCGTATAGCAGGAGGAGGCATAGATCCTGAAACTTTTTTCATATACAGCTAAATACTAAGACTCATGTATCTGCACCTTATCGAATACATCACTCCTTTTATGAGGCCATGAAGGCGGAATTTGAAATCCCTCATACCTCCCAAAACTTGTTCATCAAACTCACTGGGGCAGTAGTATCTAGTCTCCACATCTCGGATTGTTTCTTCTGTGGCAGAACTAAGATGGGAGACCAATGGCCCTGGGAGGCGCAAGAAGTGAACCATTCCATTCCTTATAATCAGACTGCTTTACATAATACTACTAGTGAGTGGGTACTGCCCACCCTATTGTTGGTAACTTGTGTTTTGCTCGTTCTGGACCACAGTTTACCATGCAGGTTGGACAGCTGGTCTGTCTCAATCAGAAGTTCTACAACAGTACCACTAGGAAGACGTCCTGGTGGTCGGGGATCAACACTCCAGAGCCCTCCAACCCTTTAGTCCTCTTCCCTAATCTTGCCAGCATCTGGACTAATTTGGCATTTCATAGTACCTGGCAAGCACCACCTGGACTGTATTGGATTTGTGGAACCCGAACATATGCTAGGCTTCCTCACCACTGGGGAGGAGCATGTGTATTGGGAACTATACGACCTTCCTTCTTTCTTCTGCCTATTTCCCATGGAGAACAACTGGGTTTCCCCGTGTACAGAAGTCGACAGAAATGAGAGGTCTTGAAAATAGGCCAATGGGACAAATGGAATGATGAGGAGTGGCCACCTGAGAGAATCATTTCATACTACGGACCCGCTACCTGGACACAAGATGGGACATGGGGATATCGCACTCCTGTATATATGATAAACCGTATTATACGTTTACAAGCTGTTGTTGAAATAATAACTAATGAAACTAGTAAAGCACTAACTCTTTTAGCTAAGCAGAGTACTCAAATGCGCACAGCTATTTATCAGAATCGTTTAGCTCTAGATTATTTGTTAGCAGCTGAAGGTGGAGTATGTGGAAAATTGAATTTAACCAACTGTTGTTTGCAGATTGATAATAATGGACAAGTTGTTGATATAGCTACTCAAATGTGAAAACAAACATATGTGCCTGTTCAGACCTGGCATGCTCTGAAGCTTGATGGGTGGTTTGGTTCAGCGTTTTCATGGTTAGGTGGTCTGAAGACCCTTGCGTTTATTGTATTATTCATATTAACTGTATGCTTGTTGCTCCCATGCCTATTACCCCTTGCCTTACGTATGATAACCTCAGTTATCAATAGCACTGTAGAACGGAAGGCAGCTACAAAGTTTTAACTATGTGGCAATATTACCCTATACCCCAAGATGATGCTGTTACACGAGTATAATATGTGATTTAATTCCCACCCTTTTTAACTTGCGGGTGAGAATAATCAAAGGGGGGAATGTGGTAGGCTATGGCCTATGATAGCCTGCAAATATAAAAGGCCTGTAAGTTAGGCCCTGATTCCAACCCCCATCCTAGTAAAGAACCAAAAATCTGTGAAAGTCTGAGAAAACTGTTTTAAACTGCTTAATAAGAAAGTTTCTTATGAATTCATAAAACCTTCATTATTCTCTTGTGTTCTGAAGATAGAAATGTTTCAATACTTGCATTCCTAGAGCTAGAAACGACCTCGCAGTAGAATTGTATCAATACCTAGAAACTGTGCCATTGTTAGAACAATCCTAGAGGAGGGAGCTGGGTGCTAGGCCCAGGAGGGGTCTCTGATTGGACAAATGCAGGGGGCGCTGGGACCAATAGAAAGTCTGCATGTATCAAACTGTAAAGAAATGTATAAAATGAATATGTTTCTGTAAGAACTTTGCTCAGTCCTTTTTGAAGCTTGACTGTCTGGGCCTTGTGCACAATAAATTGGCTTGGATCTTTGAAGTGACTCCTGGTATTATTTATTGCATGCTTATCAGCTGCTACAATGTAGCTTGCTTATTTGTGTTGCAGAATCAGGGGCCTTTCAGAACAGGTATATTTATACAGGCATCATGTGACAGATCATGTGATACTGATTGCACACAGATGGACACTAATTTTATTTATTTAACATTTTTTATATACCACCTTTCAGATTCTCAAGGTAGTTTACATGGAACAGAACTTGTTTACATAAAACGTTTTATTAGGACTATGTACAAAGCTGTTAACAGTGCTTACATTTAACAAATAACTACAGTTCTGTCTGTGGTTATAGACAATGGCTGGAGGGTTATGGAAATGCTCAGTGAATAAGTGAGTCTTTAATAGCTTCCTTAAGTCTGGTGTCTATGGTGGCTCTCAGGAGAGGTGAGAGAGCATTCCATAGCGAAGGGATGTAGAATTTGAATACTCTGTGTAGGGTATTCTGGGAGATGCCTGTGTGTGATGTGGTGCTTGCAAGGGAGTTTTGGTGCTGGGTTCTCCTTGATCTGTTGTCAGGGGTTCTTCTAATTATGTTTTTTAGGCAGCTGGCAGATTGGTTGTATTGAATCTTGAATGCCATCATTATGTCTTTATATTTTATTTGAGAGCTGATGGGGAGCCAGTGTTGTGATTCAAGTATGGGAGTGATATAGTCATGCTTGCTGGATCTTGTGATTAGTCGGGCTGTTGTGTTTTGGGTTAGTTGTAAGGTTAACATAATTAACTAATTATGTGATTTCTGAGGTTAATTGGTTGGATCAGATCTTATTTAGAGGTTTCATAGCAAAAGGGATGAATACATATGCACTCGCAACTTTTCAGTTTTTACTTTTTATATATACACATGGTATTTTATTGTCATTTCACTTCACCAATTTGGACTATATTGTTAGGTCCATTACCTAACATCCAAATGAATCTCCATTTTTATCCCAGGTTGTACATGTGACAAAACAAGACAAAAACCAAGGGAATGAATACTTTTGCAAGGCACTGTGTATATATCTCCTTCCCCACCACCTTCCCTCCCAAACAGTGACTCCACTGAAGGTAATTGTAGTAATCTCTCCCTTCCAAGCCATGGGCCTCCATCAGCCACTCAAAAGGTCAGACCTTCCCTTAATGAGTCAGCTTTCCCAGCCTCATAATGCCCTTCCCAGCCCACCACTTCATGCTATAAACCGCAGGCCACTCACCTGTCCAGAAACAGGCAGACAACAGCATCAGAACTGATAGCTTTGTCCCTGCTAAAACGTCTTGTTTATGCTGCTGTCACACTTCCAGGGTATGTTTTATATAAGGGTTGGGTTCCCCCTGCCTCCTGCCCCCCCTCAAACAGAGCTTCAAGTGAGCTCCCTGTTGCCAAGGCTCCTTCCAACACCACCCAGTTTATCTGGTTCCCGTATCCAGGAGTAGACACTCTTAAGTTGAGTGGCTTCATAATACTTCTTTACATCTGGTAGAACAAGGTCCACTTCTCTTTTTGCCCTCTGTAACATCCACCGGGCCATTCTGAATGTCCTCCCATTCCAAAGAAACTGTGAATCTTCTTTTGGAGCATCCTCAGTGCCTTCTCAGGCACCTCTACCGGCAATGCCTGAAATAGATACAAAAGCGGGGTAGGTGCAACAACTTTATCACTGCTATCCCCCCTAACCAGGGCAAGAAGCCTTGTCCCCCACTGGTGCAACAGCCCTTCCACTTCTCCCAACCTCCTCTTGAAGTTCAGCTCGTAAAGGGTCACATGGTTAACCCCTAGCTGCACACCTAAATACCAAATTCCCCACTTGCCCACCGGAAGCGGAGGATTCGCTGCAGCCTATCCCTCAGACTCTCTGAACTGTGATGTTCAAAATCTCAGACTTCCCCCAGTAGAGACTAAAGCCCAATAGTTGCCCATATTCTCCAAATTCCCACATAATATGGGGCAAGGAAATCTGAGGCCTCTCTATTGCCATAATGATATCATCAGCAAACAATGACAGTTGGCACTCACAATCTCCCACTTTGATATCCCTATTGTCCCTGCTTATCCGTATTCTAGCAGCCAGAGGTTCCAGAGTCAAAGCCAAAGGGGAAAGTGGGCACCCCTGATACATACCTGCTCGAATGCATGCCTATGGGTCAGCATACAGTGCTCTTATCCACCCCCGAAACCCCCCTGCAAAGCCCATCTTCCCTAGCGCCTGCATCATAAAGCCCCACGAAAAATGGTTGAACGCCTTCTCAGCATCCAAGGAAAGCAAACATGCAAGCTCCAGCTATTGCTGAGCTGCCCTGATAAGATTAAATAGCTTATGTACATTGTCAGGAGCCTGCCTGCCCAGCATAAAGCCTACTTGACCTCCCTCCACCAACCCCAAAATGACTTTGTACAGACAAGTAACCAGCACTTTGCCAACAGCTTAACATCTAAATTAAGCAGAGAGATAGGGTGATATGAGGTGCATGCCATAGGGTCCTTCTCCTCTTTAGGGATCAGAGATCCCTGCCCAGCCCATTGTCACTGCCAGCAGCTCACCTCCCAGGGGAAGATTAAACAGTTGCACCAGTGGGTGCAGTAAGCTCTCCCCAAAGTGCCTATAAAATCTGGCTGCAAGCCCATCAAGGCACGGCACCTTGTCAAGCTTGAGCGCCCCAATGGCTCCTCTGATTTCTTCAGGGCTAATCTCCCGATCCAGCTCCACTGCTGACTCCAGCTCTAATTTGTTCAAGGGCACTGAATCAAAAAAGCTTTTAAAGGTCTGCCTTGGGGGCTGGGGGTAGTGCCGTATACAACTTTTGAAAAAAAGCAGCAAACATACTTCTCATCTTCTCCCCCTGCCGGTGCAGCTGCCCTTGGGGACCCCTCACCGCCAAGATCTGAGAGCGCAACCTTTGCTTCCTTAGCTGGCCCACTTTATTGCCCCCCTCAAAAGCTTCCTGTTGCAGAAGCTTCATCCAGTAGCGGATCTCCTCCACCTCAACAGCATTTATTTGAGCTCTCACTGCTAGGACCTGGGCCTTCCCACCCCGTCCAACATGACCCCATTCCGTTCCTCCAACTACTGTAGCTCAGACTGCAACTGATAAAGACGAGCACCCTTCTCCCGCTTTATTCTGCCCCCCCCCCATTTGACCAAAACACTCCGCAGGGTGGCCATAAAACTGTCCCATATCATTCCCCATCCTACTTCTCCATTATTGTTGTGGTCAAAATATTCCTGTCTCAACCCCTCAATCTCTTTCATGACCCTAGTGTCTTTGAGCAGAGACTTATTAAGTCTTGTCGCCCCCACCTGGCTGGGCGTATAGCCGGGCACCAGGATGGAGTCGCCTTGCTGCCCTAGAATAAGTCTTCCCAATATGGCTGCCAGGAGGGCTGCTGGGATATGTAGTTTCACTTATCCATATTAGGCAAAAGTAGTTGTGCAGACAAGTGGTCAGGCAAAACAGAGAAATATTTATTTGTTGTGTTCTGGGGTTTCCATCATATTCACAAGTAACAGGCTGAATAAACAATAATGGAATTCTTCTCCAAAGCAAAGGTATAACTTTTACAAAAGTATGCACAGGAATACTGGTATCAGCAATAGATAGCTTCTTAGGAACTTGCTTTCAAAGCTCAGATTATAAAGCTTCTCATGGGCACATTAGCTTCTGATGGGAGTGTTTACTTCACAGCTCCTTTATAACAGAAACAGCTTTAAAATGTCCACTGAGCTTTCCCTTCAGTTTCAGGCCTTACAGAGCAACAGCTTGATTAACAACGTTCAGCTGTTCACCGTGCTGCGTCCTTCAATCAGGTAAGTTCCTTACTATGGCATTCACTCATTCAAACAGGTTTTAAGCTTAACATACTTCTAATTCATTAGCTTTACAATAAGAACACTGCATCTCATCGGAGCTATCTTCATAGTCTTCATAGCAGCTTCCTATATCCATTTCCTCAATGGCATCCTCACAACATTCTTCAGAGGGTACCTGGCTGTAGAGCTGACTAGTTTGTTTCTGGAGCATTTCATTCAATCTCTCTAATAGAACCTTTTTCTGCTCTATTTCTTCAGAGAGCGGGGAGTGCTGACCTGCAGACAAGCTATTGTTTCTACTGCTAGAGCTTAGCTGGTTATTATAATTATTCCTTCTATCAGGAACTAATTCTCTTAACTTTCTTTCAGGCAGGAATTCTGGAAGACACACTTGCCTTAGTTCAGGGCCGTTTAGTAGCTCTCCTCTTTCCTTGCCAGAGCCATGCTGCTTTCTCTCTTCAGACACTTCTCTCCGTTGTAGCAAACTTCCTTTCTGCTGAGACTGCCTTGGACCGGTTCCAAGCAGATCCCACTGCTTGTCTTTGAGCTTGAGCCCAGCACTTCTCGTGCCTCCTTGAGCCCCTTCTCCTCTAGCTCCAGTGCCTCTGGATTCTCTTCCAGGTCCTCTGGGTTCACTGCCACTCCTTCTTCTCTCCTCTCCTTCCTCCTTCACTTTCCGGTCCTCCTCTCCTTGACTTTTCAAACACAGGAGTTTTAAACTGCTCCCTCTCAGGGACCACGCCTTTTTCCCAGCACACATGGGAGCTGCTTAGGCTTCACTCCAGCCCTGATGTGCTGAAGTGGGCGGGGCTTAATGGTGACTGTGCTATGAGTCAAAGGTTCTCGGTTGCTGGGGAAACCCTGAATGCTCTCACTCTTAAAGGCACAGAGTTCATTCTCCTGGCATTCCATAGCCTCTGAACTGCCTTCATCATCACAGTCTCCAGAACTGCCGTCCCCTACTATCTGCCTGTATGGTCAGCATAGCTTCCACGGGGGCATGGTCACACCAGATAATGACATCCATGTTCACGCCCTTTAGCCATCCTATTACCTCCTTCCCCACCCAAAGCATATCTATCCAGGACTAGGAAGCATGCACATGAGAAGAGTAGGAGAATTTCCTCACCCCCGGGTGTAAAAACAGCCATGCGTCTATCACCTCTAGCCCTTTCAGAAAGCTCCGGAATTTGGCTCTATCCCCTCGTCTACCCTCCCCTCTTCCCATACAATCCTTTCATGTTATGTCATGTCATGTTAAAATTCCCCCTCCCCCCCAGTACCATGTTATCCTCCCTCATGGTGGCCAATTTTCTCCCAGGTTCTGCATAAATATCCTCCTGGGCACTGTGGGGGCAGAAATGCAGGCCAACTTAAATCACTCATTCCCTATTTGAATGCTCACCAACAGAAACCTTCCCTGCTTATCTAGGACGACCTGCCCAACAGTGGCCTGAAGATTAGTGTCCAGGAAGATAGCAACTCTCCCTTTCTTGTGCTCCATCATATTCAATGAATATAGCCTAGTGTGATAATTTTTTGGTGCTAACAGCTTCTCATGAGGTGCGTTTCCTGCCCCTGGAGCTCTTTATAAAGTTTCTGTCTCTTGAAGGGGGAAATTCAGCCCCTTTACATTCAAGATCACGATCTTCAACTCACTCGCCATGACTCACCTCCTCCCTTCTGCCTTCCTGCATCCCTTCCCCCTCCTCCCTGTACTCTCCCCTCCTGGCCTTGGGATCATAGGCTGCCGCCGCTGCCACAAGATGTCTTGACCCATATTCCCGTCCCCCTACACCAACAACACCCCACCCCACCCCAGTGCCTTCTCTCCCTTCACTGCTCATCCTACCCACCATAGTCCCTCACACCTATCCCTCTCCTTCCCACCATGTTCCAAATCCACACTTCCAACCTTACTTGACTCAGGCACATGCACTCTCCACATGCCAGTTTTAATAAAAAAAAAACAATCCTACAAGCCTAGCTACCTTCCCTCCTCCCCTCCCCAGTCCAACCCCCGATACAGATTGAAAAGGCCACTGTGCTGAGTGAGCCTCCAACAGCTTCAAACAGTTCCATGTCCAGCAGTCGCTCTCAATACCACTAGCCGCTCAACGGAGTCAATTCAGTTCTACCTGCTCAGCAAAAGTGTCCCGGCTCCCAGAATGTCTCTGCAGTTTTCATTGGCCATGCATTACTCACTGCCAGCAGCAGCAGTAATGGCATCAATCAGCACAGGACTATGTGTCAGTGTGTGCTCACAGACTCAAGTACTCTGCATGGGTTTCCAGTCTAAAAGGAAGCCCATACAGGACTAGGGGGCAGGGCATGTGAACATTCACTGACTTACTGGCTCCTGCGTGGACTGCTATTATTGGACATAGACATAGGCCACAGAGGAAGTCCAGAGAGAAAGGGTGCAGCCCTTTTTCCGTGACTCCATGCACTGATGATGTGACCCTCCCCCCCAACTCACAGTATAGGGACTACTGGTTTAGATACTTTAACCCAGTCCTAGGGACAAATCCAGCCAGTCGAGTTTTCAGGATATTCACCATAATGGAAAGGTCAGAGCCCCATGCGAATGACCTGTGGCGTAATGTGGCACAGACCCCAGCTGGAAGCCTCATTGGCTGCGCTCTCATCCTTTAAATTAAAAATAAAAGAGTCAAGGAAGAGCAGGCGGTTTTCCCTTTTCAGCCATGTATCATGATATTTGCTGCAATAGTAGGATGTTGCCTGTGGTGGGAGTGCAGCCAATATAAACACCATTGGGGAATTAGTCGGCCTCTCAATGCAAGCCCATCTCACTGTACCATCAAGCCCAGTTAGAAAGATATTACGTTAGTTACAGACAGATTTGGAACCATAATTGTTGCACTGCTTGACTGTTTTGTCTGTTTTCCCCTAATTGTTGCAGCTAGATGGCGGTTACCCGAGCCAAACTACAGGCATAGCCAAATCCTGAGAAGCAGGACACCCTAGCTGGCAGTAAGGCACAAGCATCCCAATGAGTCCCCTCAAGGTTAGCAACCAGCCTGACATAGGCATCCCATGAGACTGTATAGCAAGGCAGAAGGCATGGGGCAGGTCTAGTTTGGCTCGGTATAGTGGGCCACACACTCTGTGCACCAGTGGATGAGATCCCAGAAGGACAGTTCACTACACATCAATTTGGGTGACCAGGTAGGATCCCTGCCCCTGTAATTTCTATTTTGTTACTAACAAGGCTACAACCAATTGATCCACATTTGCTGAGCTGAGTTGTTGCATTTGTCATTAAAGTTAAGGGGTTGGGCTGGAACAAATGGATGGTTCCATTTGCCGACCCTAAACATATATTAAAGAGTTGCATGCATTTCCTTCAGTGGGGATGTTGCTCAAACTTTATAGGTTGTGCTTTTCCCAGCTTCTCTGCGATATGTTTGGTCCCTGACTTCCAGGGCTGGCCCATCCACCTCGCGACTGCCTAGGGCAGCCAGCCAAGGTGAGCTGTTTTCTGCCACCACTTTGTTGCCTGCATCTGCTTCTGATCCCCCTCTGATGCAACTTACGGCAGGCCATGTGTAGCAGTGAAGGAGTAGCCTAACTGGTAAGTGCACCAGCCTAGCACCCAAGAGATATGGGTTCCATTCCCACTGGCGCTCCTTGTGACCTTGGGCAAGTCACTTTACCTTCCATTGCCTTGGAAGAAAAAGGCTTGGCAATCTACTTCCGATCATACCTTGCCAAGAAAACCCAGGGGCTGCTGGGTTGCCAGGAGTCAGCATTGACTTGAGGGCACTTAAAAATAAATGTGTACTGATGCACATAGCCTGCAGTGGGCAACAAAGTGGCGGCTTAAAATACAGCTGCTGCACCCACTTCACCCCCCATGATGGAATCAGCAAGGCAGCAGAAACCCTTGGTCCGGCCCTGCCCACTCCTCTCCAAGAAATGGCAATTTTAGCTCTTTTAACTGCCAGGAAATTTGGAAGACAACATTGTGGCCAACTGACTGGAAAAGACTGTGTTTATACCAATACTAAAGAAAGGTGATCCAACTGACTGTGGAAATTATCACATAGTCTCTCTGGACCCACATACCAACAAGATTCTACTCAAGAATATTCAGCATAGACTACAACCATACCTGGAACGAAAACTGCCTGAAGTGCAAACAGGGTTCAGCAAAGGGCAAGGAACGAGAGACATCATTGCGGATGCAAGATGGATCCTTAAAAAGACTAAAGAATACCAAAAGAATATTTATATGTGTTTTATTGACTACAGCAAGGCTTTTGACTGTGTAAAACATGAGAAACTCTGGGCCACATTAAGAAGCATGGGTATACCAGAACACCTGATCGTTCTCTTGCACGACCTTTACACTGATCAGGAAGCAACAGTTTGAATGGAACAAGGAGAAACAGAGCGGTTAAAAATCAGCAAAGGTATACGACAAGGTTGCATACTTTCCCCCCTGTTTAATTTATTTGCAGTACAAATCATCAGAGAAGCAGGACTGTATGAAGACAGCTGAGGTGTGAAGATTGGTGAAGACTCATCAACAACCCTTGCTATGCTGATGACACCACATTACTGGCTGAAAGTGAAGATGATCTGAAACATTTGCTTCTCAAGATCAAGGCCTGCACCTTAATGTAAAGGAGACAAAAATCCTGACAACTGGTAAAAATCAATAAGTTCATCGTTGATGGAGAAAAAAAATCTAAATAGTGAACAACTTTAACCTACTTGGATCAACAATTAATAAAGAAACAATAAACAATCAAGAAATCCAATGAGGCTTTGCTCTTGGCGGAATGGCTACACAGGACCTAGACAAGATTCTCAAGAGCAGAGATGTCTCTCTTCATACAAAGATTCAACTCGTTCAAGTCATGATATTTTCAATTACGTCATATGGATGCGAAAGTTGAACCAAGAAAAAGATAGACAGGAAGAAAATCAATTATGGTGCTGGCGACGAATACTGTATATACCATGGACTGCCCAAAGAACAAACCAGTCAGTACTAGAGATCAAAACTATGCTTTAGAAGCTCAGATGACAAGCCTTCGTCTTTCATACTTTGGACATATCATGCGAAGAGAGAGAGCGTTAGAGAAAGACATCATGCTTGGCAAGGTAGAAGGTCAACGCAAAAGGGGAAGGCCAGCAATGAGATGGATCGATACAATAACAGCATCTATGGGTGTCACTTTATCAACAATGAGCCGCCTGACTGAAGACCGAACATAGTTCAGGACCACTATCCAGAGGGTCGCTATGAGTCGATACCGACTCGACAGCACTTAAAAGCAAAAATTACAGTACAATGTACTACAATAAAAGTACACCAGTTCTCATGCTACTCCCATGATCCATCCCCGGTCCCTCACCCCTCACTTTAGAATCCCTGCGTTAACCTACAGAAAAGCAGTTCCTTTAGGACTGCCACTGTTCCCTCTAAGCTGTGCGCGCGCACATACTTTACAACAGAGCGTGCAAAAATTACAGCTCTGATTCTGATAGAAAACAACACAGACGTCTTAAAATGTAAAAGTTATGATTGTAATTACTAGAAATTTCCCACTTCATTTAGTAATCATCTATTTTCATTTAATTTGATTAAAACCAATGTGGTGTACATACTGTATTCTGACGTGTAGTCAAATTTTAAAGTATATAACTCCGAGTGGCGCACAAAAATTTAACCTTCCTTCAAAAGCTGCACACAGCTGATATTTTATGGGCACACCGCCTACAGAAAATTAGAGGGAACATTGATGACTGCATCCATATAATAAACTAAATCCTTCTTGAAATTCGTAAAGTCTATTCAAGAAACGTATAGGAATATTCTTCCCCCTATCTCAGCCTACATGAGGCTGAAACAATTGCATCCAAGAAGGAATCAATGGGAGTCCAGAAACAGCCTCAGAAATCCCGCGGTCAGGTGCACCCCCCATCCCCGGTTCTCTTTACAGTCTGGAACCAGAGAGACTGCACGCGTGAAAGAGTGTCACTCAGCTTCCCCTCTTCTATCCGGAAATCGTTCAGCAAATGAACCGGAAATTGTCCTCCATTTCCGTAAACAGGAAGAAACGGCCCCAACGCGATTCGTGTGGGTAGGTAGCTATGGCGGGGACGGCGTTGAAGAGGCTGATGGCGGAATATAAACGTGAGTCTGTCTCAGGTGCTAAGGAGAAACAACTATATAAATGAAAAGTAGTAATGGGAGTGTTAGGTTTGGACCATGAGATAATCCCGCTGCTGGATTTAAGCGAGCAGGAGATCAACGGTACATGGTTCAGATCTTCCGCGTATTCCCTCCTGCTGCTGGTAAAGATTATCAGGCTTAGCCTCAGTCTTTTCATCTTCAGTGAGTTTCAGACATGTTCCCCGCTGGTGACTCCAACTCGGGTTGCCCTAGTGCGCTGGAGCCACGCTGGGAATCTGATGGACCAGCAGGTTATTATGGTGAGCACTTTCGTGTGCAGGATGCGGTAGAACACAATTTTTACACGCCAAAGAAGTCATCTTAATGTGTTTGGCTGTAGAAATTTGCGGTGCTTTCTAGTAATTTGTTGGGAAAGGTTGCTGGAAAAGTTCGTAATAGAATTCTTTGTTGTCATGGGTGTTGTAATACTATATAGGGGGAAAGGAGGTACATGTGAGCGATTTCACTTATTGCATGTACTGAGTGTTCTATAATATCATATTTTTATGTACAGTAATAATGATCAGTCATGATAAAACCTTTCTGACCTTGAATAGATTGACTCAGTTATGAATAATTAATATAGAAGAGAAAATAAGCTTTACATCCTCTTTTGTATTTCCTGTTGCCTTCTTGCTCACAATCTTTCCTCTGCTGTCTACTATTACTGCTAGCACAGTGCTGCTAGGCATGCACAGCACTGTACACATACACATAAGAGACAGTTCCTGATTCCCAGAGCTTATAATCCTGCTAAAACAAATAGAGCAAACAGAGGACTAGGGTAATTTTTTAATGGAAATGATTAAAACACACATGGGTGTAGACAGGAGAATGTCAGGATGCAAAGGCAGTTTCGATGCGATGAGATTTTAGTGTGGATTTGAATCTGAGATAAAGCCTACATTATTGATGCAGGTAGTCTTTTCCACTCGTACACTGCAGCAAGATAGAAAGAATGTGAAGTCTGGCCTTGGCAGTAGAAGAGAAGGGCATAGATAAAAGTAATTTGCTTGGTGAGTGGAGTTGCTAAGGAGAGATGTAAGGAGACAGAAGAGAGCTAATGAGGAGCCATGTTAGTAGAAGTTTGAACTGTATGCAGAAATGGATAAGGAGCGAATGATCTGACTTGAGAAGAGGGGGTTACATTAGTATAGCGCGGAAGATTAGCCATGTGGCTGAGTTTTGAACAGATTGAAGGGGAGACCAGTGAGGAGCAAGTTGAACTAGTCTAAATGAGAGGTGATGAGAGAGCAGAATATTACATAAGAAATGACATATTGGGTCAGACCAAGCTCCATCAAGCCCCGTATCCTGTTTCCAACAGTGGCCAATTCAGGTCACAAGTACCTGGGAGATCCAAAAAGACACACAGCTTCCACAATACTTGTCCCCGGGCAAGCAGTGGATTTCCTGGGTCCTCTTTAATATGGTTTATGGACCTTTCCTCCAGGAACTTGTCCAAACCTTTTTTAAACCCAGCTACACTAACTGCTTTTACTGCATCCTTCGTTAACGAATTCCAAAGTTTGATTATGCGTTGAGTAAAAAAATATTTTCTCTTATTAGTCTTAAACGGATTATACTGTAGCTTCATTGCATGTCCCCTAGTCATTCTACTTTCGATGGCATAAGCAATCAATCTGTGTTTACCCATTCCATTCATTAATTTATAGACCTCTATCATATCTCCCTCCAGCCGTCTCTTTTCCAGATTGAAGAGCCCTGACCTTTTAAGTCTCTTCTCATAAGGGTATCCTTCCATCTCCTTTACCATTTTGGTGGCTCGTCTCTGTACTTTTTCTAATTCAGCTATATCCTTATTAAGGTACGGCGACCAGAATTCTGTCACACCATGGAACGATACAGAGGCATTATAATATCCTTTGTCTTTTTCTCCATTCCTTTCCTTATGATTCCTAGCATTCTATTTGCCTTCTTGGCCACCACTGTACACTGGGTGGAGGGTTTCAATGTGTCATCCACGATGACGCCTAAATCTTTTTCCTGGGTGGTGGCTCCTAATTTGGAACCTTGTATCATATAACCATAATTTGGAATGTTCCTTTCTAGGTGCATAACTTTGCACTTATCCACATTAAATTTCGTCTGCCATTTAAACTGTTCAGTATTCCAATTTATCAAGGTCCTCTTGCAGTTTTTCACATTCCTGTTGTGTTTTAATAACTTTGAATAATTTTGTGTCATCTTCAGATTTGATTATCTCACTCGTTATTCCCATTTTCAGGTAATGTATAAATATGTTAAAAAGCAGCAGACCCAGCTCAGATTTCTGGAGTACTCCACTATTCACCTTTCTCTATTGGGAAAATTGTCCATTTAGCCCTATACTGCATTCTTTTAACAAATACACCACTTCCAATCCCATGTCTTTTTTAAATTTTGCCAAAAGTCTCTCATGAGGGACCTTGTCAAAGGCTTTCTGAAAATCCAGATACATTGTATCAACTGGCTCACCTTTTTGTCTGTTTATTTACAACTTCAAAAAAATATAACAGATTAGTAAGACAAGACTTTCCTTGGCTAAATCCATGTTGGCTTTCTCTCTTTAAAACATGTTCAGTAATTTTATTCTTTATAATGGTTTCTACCATTTTGCCCGGTACTGACACCAGGCTCACCAGTCTGTAGTTTCCCATACCACAACTGTAACCCTTTTTAAAAATTATCATTACATTGGCCATTCTCCAATCTTCCAGATGATTTTAAAGATAGTTCACAGATTACTAATAGTAGGTCTGTAATCTCATATTTCAGTTCTTTCAATACCCTCGGATGTATACCATCTGGCCGAAGTGATTTACTACTCTTCAGTTTATCAAATAGTTGTAATACATCTTCCCGGTTTATCAATATTTCTTTCAGTTCTTCTGATATATACATCACCTTTAAATACCATTTCGGGCATGGATAAAATCCCTACATCTTCCTCAGTAAAGACCGAAGCAAAGAATTCATTCAGGCACTTTGCTATGTCCTTGTCCTCCTTTAGTGCCCCTTTTTATCCCTCTATCATCCAGTGGTCTTGGTATAGTGTTCTGAGAGGGAGGGACACATTTTGCTGATGTTTAGAGAAAAGAAAGATAGGCTTTTGCTATATGTTGGATATGTGCCTTTTGCGTGAAAAAACGAAAATCATGCAGAATTAGCAGGAGGGGTAGAGTGACCAAGTGTTGAGTTTAACTATCATGAGGGACTGAGGCAGTGCTAATTGGGGCCATATTTTAAGCAGCAGGAAAGAGAGAGGTAGCTTGAGGCTGTGCTTAAGTAGCAGGCTAGAGGAAAGCAGAGCAGACTGGCTGCACCTACATTCAGCGCAAGTTGTCTTTAATTACAGAATCTTAGGAAGTTTTATTTATTTATTTTGAGAGGCTTATATACAGCTTAATCTTAGAGCCAAGGTGGTTTACATGGAACATATAACATGGAGTTGCACAGAATATCAAGAATTGAACTTAGGTGAACTTTATACACGAAAGAACCTAGAAAATTGAGCACAAATGAACTTTGTACAAGATACTGTGAGACTAACCCTAGAGGTCGGCTTGAGTAGATGAGGGGGAGAGTAAGGATGGGAGTTAGTCATTGTTGCCAAAATGTTTCTTGAAGAGATGTGTCTTTATTTTTCTTCTAAATTCCATTAAGCCTGTGTTTTCACGTAGGTGATCTGTTAACGCATTCCATGAGACTGGTGCATAGAGGGAGAAGACCTTGTTTGTGGTGGTTTTGTTGCTTTTCCAATATGTGTGGGGCACCACTAATTTATTTTGTTGGGGTGTTCTTCTTGCTCTGTTGTCGGGTGTTTTCTGGAGGAGGGATCGTAGGTAGGTAGAGGATAGGCCGCAAGATATTTTGGTTAATAGGATTTTATATTTTGTTCTTACTTTTACATGCAGCCAATGTTGTTTTTTGAGTTTAGGGGTTATGTGGTCCGATCTAGTGGCATGGGACAGTATGCGGGCATTGGTGTTTTGTGCGAGTTCCTGGGGGTGGAGTATGTAGTCCTTGAAGAGGATGTTGCAGTAGTTGATGTGGGGTAGGGAGGGTGAGGGCTTTGAAAGACCTTGCAGTAGCTATTGAAGTCCAGCAGTGGGCACAGGTGTTGCACTGTCTTTATCTTGTTGTATAAGGCTTTGGTGATGTTGCTGATGTGGGGTTGCAGAGTTTAATGCTTGTCGAGCG
The DNA here is from genome assembly GCA_033557465.1 of Ichthyophis bannanicus. NCBI lineage: Eukaryota > Metazoa > Chordata > Amphibia > Gymnophiona > Ichthyophiidae > Ichthyophis > Ichthyophis bannanicus. The sequence goes on along the minus strand of CM066036.1, from coordinate 603,049,125 downwards.
TTATACCAAGGTAGCATACTTCTGATTTTACTTTCAGCTGCGTTCCTCAAATTTTTATGGTAGAAGGGGAGGTGTAGTTCATGCCATGGAATATGCAAAGGGATTCTATCTTGTCAGGGTTGATAATGAGATTATGCCATTGAGTGACATTGTGGAGGCAGTTTATTAGAGGGCTGTAGCTGGGTTTCATGGTGGAGAATGGCATGTATAACATGACATCGTCTGCATATATGTGGTAGAGTATGCTGTGAGATTGTATTATCTTGCAGATGGTTGTAGGAAGATGTTAAATAAGATTGATAAGACGGCTGATCCTTGGGGGACTTCTTTTTTCTGTGTGTATGGGGTGGAGGTGTAACCATTCGTTGATACCTGCTGTTTTCATTTGGTCAGGTATGACTGGAACCATTTTAGTGTGGTGTTGATTATACCAATTGCCTGTAGGTGTTTTAGCAGTAGGTTGTGTGGTATGGAGTTAAAGGCAGCCCTGGTGTAGCTTCTCAGTGCCTTTGAGGTTGTCCATGAGTGCTGTGAGTAAGGTTTCAACACCGTAGTTGGGCTGAAACCGTAAGGTGATGGTCGAGTGGGGCATATGCCTCAATGTGCTGTTGGAGCTGGATTAAGATTTTTATTTATTTATTACATTTTTCTATACTGCCCCTTTCAGAGATCACGAGCGGTTTATAAAGAACTCAGAAACACTTTACAGGAGCAGATTTTTACAGGATAACTTGATTTGAGAACAAATTTAAAGCAATGATTTAAGAATGTAACTATGTACAGGTTAGCTATATACAGGAGTTCTTTGGGTTTGGGTGGGCTTGGGCAGACATAGACGTCTTTATGATTTTAGCAAGGATGGATTTATTTATTTTTTATTTACAGTTCTTATATACCGCGCTATTCAGTATCAGTGTGGTTTACAAACAACAAATTTTGCATCAGAACAAAGCTCTTTTGCTTACATTGTAACAGGATTGGTAACTTGGGGCTGTAACAAGGGTAACTATATACAGACAACAACAGTGGTCATTGTAACTATTTACAATTTATATTGCAAGGTTGGATTGTAATGCAAGAGACCATATCATAAGATCGTTGTGAGTGTGCTTGAGGGTGGGTCTGTTTTGTGTATTGTCAAGAGTTGTTATGTTGTTGGGATGTCGGAGGCTGTGTGAGTGAGTTGAGGTGCAGGAGGTGATTGTGTTAGGTTGGAGTGGCCGAAGTGAAGGCAGAATAGGTGGTGTTTAAGGGCTTTTCTGAACTGTGAGAGGTCACTGATTGCTCGGATATGAGGTGGGAGATTGTTCCACCACCTAGGGGCATAGAATGTAAAGGCTCTATTCCTTGTTGTTTGAGTACATTTGGTAGAGTCAAGTGGTATAGTCAGCGTATTGGTAGCTATTGACCTCCTTAGCCTGTTTGTAGGGGTGATGGTCAGGAGAGCAAAGAGGGATGGAGGGGATATCCGATTAATTGCTTTAAATGAAAGGAGTAATGCCTTGTAGGTGATCCTGCATTGTAATGGAAGCCAGTGTAGTTCCATAAGTATGGGCGTGATGTGATCTCTTCTGGATACGCCGCAGAGAATGCGGGCTGCTGCATTCATCGCCATCTGTAGTGGATTGAGGGTGCTGTTGGGGAGTCCGTGTAAGATGATGTTGGCATAATCAAAGTGAGGCATTACAAGTGTCGGGAATATTGTTCTGAAGTCATCTGGGGTTAGTAGAGGTCTTAGGTGTCTTAGTGTCCGTATTTTATTATAGATGGACTTGGTGGCGTTCTTTATGTGATCTTTGAAGTTGAGCTGTTGGTCTATTGCGACACCCAGGTAGCGTATTACGGATTTACATGGAAGCTCTGCATCTCGCACCTTCAATGAAGTGGGGGGAGAGAAGTTCTTGTTTTTGGTTATGAATAGTACTTCAGTTTTCTTGAAGTTTATGCGTAGATTCTGCGATAAGAGCCAATCAGTGATTATGTTGAAGCACTCTATTAGTGGGGAGAGGTCAGGGTGCATGATTTTGATTGGTGTGAATATCGAGACATCGTCTGCATAGATCAAACTGGATATATTAAAGGAGCGGATTATATCGCAAATTGGTTGCATATATATGTTGAAAAGTAAGGCACATAGGGAGGATCCTTGGGGTACTCCTTGTTGATGGAATGGTTCAGATGTTGAGGGTCCTATCCGTACATGTTGCCAGCGGTCAGCTAGATAGGATTTGCACCATTCCCAAGCCAAGCCATGAATTCCCTTTTCCTGAAGGCGAGAGAGGAGTTGCTCATGGTTAACAGAATCAAATGCAGCGGCAATATCGAGGAAGATGAGTACAAACCCGTTTTCGATTTTGTCGATACCTCTGGATAGGCTGGTGATGGGTCTGCATGAGCTGGGAAGCTTTGGGTCCAGTGTAGGGTTCTTTTTTAATGGGTGGATGGATGATATCTTTAGTTTGTGTGGCATGTATCCTTGTGTGAGTAAGAGTTGTATGATCTTGTGTATGATGGGTAGCAAGTTGTCATTTTGGTAGCTTTGGATGACCTGACTAGAGATCATTGCTATCTCCTGTTCTCCACAGAATGAATAGTATAAAATAATTTATGTATTTTAATGTTTGTGTGTATGATCATTGCATTAGTGCAAGTCATTTAGGGGTCCTTTAGTAATATTAGCATGCACTATCTGCCATAGAAATGCTAATTTAGTAAATGACCCCCTTAGGGAACTGAGAAAATAAACTAGTTTACTTTTTCTTTCTATTTATTGTAAACTTAAAGGAAAATCAAGTTATGTGGTTGGATAGAGATATCATCTTTATTTAGGAAATGTAGTTTAAGATGCAAGCTTTCCAGTTTACTTGTCTCTTTTAGCAATGACAGGGATGCCGGTAAAGAAACCGGAGGAGTCCTGAAAGCTGGAATTTTCAGACATCCATGAATACTACAAAGTTATCTCTACCTAGCTACTTTGTTGCTTTTTAAAAAAATGTTATTTATGCAATTTAACAGTTTTACATCCAACAAAACTGAATGATCAAGAAATAACAGAAAAACATAATTAGGTAATTCACTTTACAATACAAATCATCATTTGATAGATCACAAACTTTACCATAAGTGAGGCAAGAACATGAAATAACTTTTACAGGTACTAATGCACCAAAATAAAGAAAAATATCTTAGCAGGTTGCTTTTCTTTTAACTAATTCTATTTATTGTATATACTGACTGCATTGAAAACTGACAACATTTTACAAATCTGGAAAATTAGTTTTTGGTTCATGAACAATTAAGTTGTTGAATTTGTTGCTAGAGTATGTGGTCAAGGCTAATAATATAGAAAGTTTAGAAAAATGTATAGAGCACAGGCCTTGTAACGGTTATTAACTAGGTAGACTTGGGGAGTGTCAACTCTGGGAATGAGCAACAGGGAATGCATATACTGGTTATTTCGAAGTGACTACTTGACTACTTTTGGAGAAAGGATATTAGTCTTGATGGACCATTGCCTGATATATCATGGCTCTTCTTGTATTCTTATAGATTGGTTTTTTTTTTTTAACCTAATGACAAGCTTATAGTGAGCCACATTGATTTATTTTACATCATTTTATTGCCTACCACTTTAAATAAAGATCAAAGCTGTTTACAGAAAATGCATATAGAACATTGGTTTTCTTTGTGTCACCGGACTTGATCGTGTTCATTCCTTTTTATATGTATCTGCCATTTCACACCTTACCCGAATTCCTCATAGATTTGATGGGTATTTTAGGGAACTTCTTTTTAGTTTGAATTTCTTGTATGTGCCTTTTTTAATCTCCCTAGATAAACCTTTTGACAATTTTAAGCTTTTTTTTGCCTTCCAAGATGTTTCTATTTCTCTCTAATTTATATTGGTGAATATACAACTGGTCAGTAAACTTGTGGTTACTGTTTAACAGCTCAATACATGTACACCAAGACTTTCAGAGCTATGTTCTAGATTTTTCAGGAACTATACCGGAGAGTTGGCTGATTCTGCAGGAGTTTTTGAAATGTTAGGTAGTAGCTAAAGATTGGTGACATAGATAAAACATGCTGCTTAACAAGTGTGAGCATCAGGCCTTGGCTCTATGACCCTGTAGTGAGGCAAAGATGTCGGAAAATGCTGAGAAGGGTTGGTGGTGTGCTCTGGGAGCTATTGGCAAAATTGTCACTGGCTCCTTTTGCTATATCTGTGACACATCCCCCAACTTGGGAATGGAACACTTGCCAGAACATGAGGAACAAGAGGTGCTGTAGATAAAAATGAAGCCTCAAGAAGGGCATATACCGCAGTGCATCAGGAGATGCTCCCACCCCCCTCTGGGGTGCTGTGGCAGAGAAAAGGCCAGAGCTGCCTATATTAAAAAGACATTTCAATACAATGAAAAATAGGGATACAAAAATTTCCGATAATAGAATGTAAGTAACATCAAAGTAATTCACACCATTTCAAACATTTTAAAAAGAAAGGTGTGCTCATAAAAAATGAGTAAAAGGTACAAGAGAAAAACGTTAAAGATTCTGCTCACTTGGCTATAATTATAGCACACCATAAAGCCTCATTGGAAAAATTTATTTATAAAGTATTTTCAGTGTGTGTATGTATGTATATGTATATATTAGTATGCCAAGCATTTCATTTGTTAGCACCAGAGATTATCCAGAATATTAGACTAGCTTATTATACCAACAAATTAAAACAAAGAAAAAGAAATGTTCCTATCTCTGGAAAGTCCTTAATACTGGAGGCAAAGCAATTCAAATGAGAGGAAAACTAATGAGAATCAAGAAATATTTCTCATAAAACTACACCCAAAGGTAAGGACTTGCACGTACCAACAATTTTAATGGAGACTACAGCTATGCCACAGGAATATCTTTTAAGGGAGGTCTCCTATCTACTGGGGTTGAAACCACTTTATTCATAAAAACTGTTTGTTGAGGCAGATCAAAGAAAACACATTTCATGGTATTATATTTGATAAAACATTTGCATGGAAGAACAGAGCCCATATTTTGTAGAACGTGAGGTTGTATAAGTAAGAATTGTTCCTCTTCGTCTCTCCGGGCCAGTCCAGGAACTGTAGGGTTGTCAACCTCCTCCAGCAGCTGAGGACTAAATTCTGAAAGTCTTGCTGACAGCTTAACCAGCTCCCTCTGGCGTCCGAGACTCAGTTTTTCAGTCCTCAGCAGCTGAACAGGATGTGGACTGACAGGCTCCCAGGAGAGAAGAAGAGGAATACATAATAGAGCATACCCCGGAATAGCACCAATTTTAGTTTTGCTTGCTCTAGCAGGGCAGAAATAGCAAACGGCAAATTCGATTAGCACTTAAGGATAATAATAAAAAAAAAAAAAGCGGCGGTCCTCAGCTGCCATCAGTGCTCTTTGTTTCGCAGCGTGAGCAGAGCCTGCTCTGATTTTGAGGATCTGTGGATCGGGGGTTAGAGAAAGGAACTGGGTGCTCCAGAATCTACCTCTTTCCCTCCGACGCCCGAGCTCCGTTTCCCGCTGGCAGCGGTGAAAACGGGAGCCGGCATCAGAACGGGTTTCGCTGAGGTAAGACCACTTGATTTTTGAGCGTTGTGCTCATTGGTTCGAGCGCGTCGTTGGTTTCAGCAGGAGCGGGTCGGATCGCAGTGCTGTAGGTTCGGGGCTGTCGGCGAGGCAGTAGTGTCGGGTTAGCAGGGGCCGCATGCTACTGGCGTCTGCGGCGTGTCTTCAGTGTGGAAATTGCTGTGGAATGTTGGGGCTCGGGCTCTGCAGGATGTGTGTCAGACGGAGCAGTTGTGTAGAGAGTCTGCTCGGCGGTTTAATGGATCTGATTTTGGTGTTGGGGGAACCGATCGGCAGATCGCAGGACACGTTAGAGAAGGCGGGAACGGCGGCCATGTTGTCTGAGGCAGCCGTTTCTCCCGTACTTTTGAGCTCAGCGAAGAAGAGAAAGGTTAAGTCAAAAAGGCCGTTTCCGGAGAGTTCCCAGGTACAGGGTCCGTTGCTGGGGGTTCCGGATGGTGTGGAGTCCTTTTTTTTTTTTTTTGCCGGAGTTTATATTGGCTCTGCACAAGGCTTTTCATCTAAAAAAAGACCAGACTGTCAGTACTGCGGCAGTTTTCAGCTTGCAAGTGGCACAGTTGGAAGAGGGCAATTTACTGGACCCTGGGGAGGGCACTTCTCAGGCAGCGAAGAGTCCAGGGGCAGGCTCTGAGGGCTTTGGGCAGCAGCTCTCTACTCCTCAGATAGTGGAAGACAGGAAAATTTATTTTATTTATTTAACTGTATTTATATCCCGCTTTTCACCGGGTCAAAGCAGCCCAACATCTAAAAGGGGGGTGGGGGGGAGACAGTAATCAATTCTTAGGGTGGAGGGGCTGTCACCGGGGAGGCCAACATTAATGATCTGAACAGACATTAAGGACTTAAACGATGGGCATCAGTCTCTTAGTAGGTAGATCTGTGGGTATGTTAGAGGGTCTGGAGGGGTAGTCAGTGATGGATGTTTGTTTCTGGTCCGAGGTATTCCTGGAATAGGATGGTTTTTAGTTGTTTTCTGAATGTTGAAGGATCTCTGTTTCTGATTTGACTTGGTAGGGAGTTCAGAGGGATGGTGCATATAGTTCGATGGCTCTGTTGCAAGTCCGTTGATTGTATTTGGTTCGTTTGTGGGGGATGGTGAGGGTGTTGCTGGTGGTTTGTCTGGTTGTTCTGTTGTGGGTGGGTTGGGTCAGTAGAGTGCGAAGCTGGGAAGTCTGTGTTTGATAGAGGGCTTTGTGGATAAGTAGGGCTGATTTGTATTTGATTCTTGCTTCGAGAGGGAGTATGTGCAGTTCTCTCAGGACTGGGGTGATGTGCTCTTGTTTTTTTGCTTTCTGGATAATTCTTGCTGTGGTATTTAAGGCAGTTCATAGTGGGTTGGTGTGGGTGGCATGTAGTCCGTGATAGATTATATTGCAGTAGTCCAGGTGGGGGAGCGTCCTAGCTTGCATGACTGTCCTGAAGTCCTATGGATCAATGAGAGGCCTGAGGCATTGTACTGTTTTTGCCTTGTGGAATATTATTCCGGTAGTCTTTTTGATCTGTTGCTTGAATGTGAGCGCTTGGTCTAGGATGATTCCTAAGTATTTTATGTGTGGTTGTATTTGTATTAGTGTGGTTCCTAAGTTGAGGTGTGGTGGTGGTGTGAAGTATGGGTCCTTGGTTACTATGAGGGCTTCTGTTTTTTTATGTTGATGGATAGGTTGTTCCTTTGTAGCCAGCTGGAGACTTCTATGAAGCAGTCTGATAGTTGATTGTTTGTTGGGTTGGTGGTTGTGATCGGTCCATAGAGCATTATGTCATTTGCATAGGCAGGCTTGGACTCCTGGGCAGGAGAATTGGAGGAAGGGGAGATTGGCCCAGGCGAGGATACAAATGTATTCAGGGTTTTTCACAAGGAGGAGCTAGGGGCTCTTATTGTTCAGTCCCTGGTGGCCTTAAATATTGCCCTCCCTACGGTGCCGCAGGAACCTTTGGAAGATCCCTTACTTCAGGGGTTTAAAACAGAACAGCGCTGTTTCCCAGTCCATAGAGTAATTAAACAAATGATAGAGTAGGAATGGGAATGTCCTGAAGCTACTCTGAGGGGTAACCGCGCCATTGGCTGGCTTTACCCCGTTCCGCAGGAGGAGAAGGAGTTGTTGCAGATGCCGAAAGTAGATGCATTAGTTGCGGCAGTGACAAAGAAGACAACGATCCCGGTGGAAGGGGGTACTGCTCTTAAAGATCTTCAGGATAGGAAGTTGGAGGCGCTTCTGAAGCAGGCGTTTAATTCCTCGGCTCTGTCACTGCAGGCCTCCATTTGTGGGGCATATGTGGCACGGGCCTCTATCTGGTGGCTCCAAGGTGAGGCAAGTCCGGACAAGGAGGACAGGTCTTCATCAGAAGGAGCAAAGCTGGAATAGGTGGCAGCTTACTTAGCGGACACCTTTTATGACTTGGTCAAAATTTCAGCAAAGTCCATGGCGTCAGTGGTGGCCGCGAGGAGATTTCTCTGGCTGAGAAATTGGGCGGCTGACGCATCCTCTTAAGACTCGTCTTAGTAAGCTACCTTATAAGGGCAAGCTGCTTTTTGGGGAGGCCTTGGAGAAAATAGTGAAGGATTTGCGAGATTCCAAGGGTGGTCGCCTTCCGGAGGATCGGCCAAAAAGTACCAGGCCTGGAACTCTGCAAAGGGGTCAGGGTAGAGATTTTCTCAGATTTCGGGGGCCTCGGTTTTCACCCTACCAGAGAGGCTGGTTTGTGGCCAGAGGGCTGTCCTTATGGGGGGCTAGAGGCTTCGGCAGAGGATATTTCAACTCTCAGCAGGCCTCTAACAAGAAGCCGCAATGAAGGGTGGCAGGCCCAGGCGGAGATTCCGGTTGGAGGACGTTTGCAGGCGTTTCTTTCCGTCTGGGCCACCGTAACTACGGATCGTGGGTGCTGGAGATCATCCGCATGAAGTATGCGCTGGAGTTCGCTCATCCGCTAGCGGAGGCATTTGTGGTGTCTCCCTGCGGGTCTCAGGCGAAAAGGACAGCTGTCAACGATACACTGCAGCGTTGTTGAGTCTTCGGGCTGTGGTTTTGGTGCCTCGAGACCAATGCGGGTTAGGTCGCTACTTGATTTACTTCATGGTCCCCAAAAAGGAGGGGTCCTTCAGGCCAATTCTGGATCTGAAGCATGTAAATAATTGTTTGCGGGTTCCGCATTTTCGGATGGAAACCCTGAGATAGGTAATTCGGGCGGCAAAGCCAGGAGAGGTGCTTTCTTCCATAGATCTCACGGAGGCGTATCTGCACATTCCAATCAGGGTGGAACATCAAAGGTTTCTACATTTTGCCGTCCCCGTGGGTCATTTTCAGTTCAGGGCATTGCCGTTCGGGCTGGCCACCGCGCCGCGTACGTTCACAAAGATGATGGTGGTGGTGGCGGCGGCCTTACGGAAGGAAGGCATTCAGGTGCATCCCTACCTGGACGATTGGTTGGTTGATCCACGCAGCGTCGCCGAAGGAATTGGAAACAGCTACCCGGCGAGTGGTTCAGTGCTTGGAAGAACTCGGTTGGGTAATCAATCGAGCAAAGAGTCAGTTGCAGCCCATGCAGTGCCTTGCGTACCTCGGGGCATTGTTTGACACGGGGGTAGGGTCGGTCTACCTATCCGAGGACAGGACGCAAAAAATCTTACGGCGGGTACGGGCGTTCTTACGGATGAGAGCACCAACGGCGTGGCGGTATTTGCAGCTGCTGGGGTCCATGGCGGCGGTGTTGGACCTTGTTCCGTGGGCCAGGGCGCATATGCGCCCCCTCCAGTGAGCGCTGTTGTCCAGATGGTCGCCACAGGCTCATCCGCTATCGCGGCTGCTGGTGCTACAGGAAGACGTGAGCAACAGTCTGCTGTGGTGGTTGGACCCAGAACATCTTCAGGCAGGGGTGCCTTTGGTAGATCTGGAATGGGTGTTGGTCACCACGGATGCCAGCCTGTCGGGCTGGGGGCTCACTGTCTCTCTCAGGTGATGCAAGGCGGCTGGAACACAGTGGAGAGCAGCTGGTCGATCAAACGGTTGGAGCTCAGAGCAGTGCGTTTAGCGCTCCAGGATTTCAGCACGTTGGTGGAGGGGAATGCGGTTCGCGTTTTCTCCGACAATGTGGTGACTGTGTCGTATATCAACAAGCAAGGCAGCACGGGCAGTGCAGCTCTGCTGGAGGAGAGTCAGGAGTTGTTAGAATGGGCCGAAGTCCTTCTGCAAGCGCTGTCGGCAGCACATGTAGCCGGGAAGGACAATGTGCAGGCCGACTACCTAAGTCAGAATGTCCTGGATCCAGGAGAGTGGGAACGCGGCTGTATTTCACGACATTGTGATGCGGTGGGGGCAGCCTGTTATGGATCTGATGGCTACTTTCGACAATACCAAGGCAGCTCGGTTTTACAGCAGGTGCAGGGAACACATGTCGGAAGGTCTCGATGGGCTAGTTCAACCTTGGCTGCAGGACAAGCTGCTTTATGTGTTTCTTCCATGGCCACTGCTTGGCAGGGTAATTCAGAGGATAGCAGGGCACGGCGGCAAGGTGATTCTCATTGCCCCGGATTGGCCCTGACCTTGGTATGCGGATCTGGTGCGACTATTAGTGGATCGGCCTTGGAGGCTGCCCAGTCGGGTCAATCTGAGTCAGGGACCCGTTCTAATGCCTCAGGTAGATCGGTTCTTGCTTACGGCTTGGCTCTTGAGAGGGAACATTTGCGCCGCAGGGGGCTCTCTGCGTCAGTGATAGCTGCTATGTTAAAGTCGAGAAGGAGGTCAACTTCTCTAGCATATATTCGCGTGTGGCGCATTTTTGAGGCTTGGTGTAAGGAGCGTAGTGTAAGGCCGTTTACTGCAACTTTGCCAGATATTTTGTCGTTCCTGCAGAGGGGGCTAGAGAAGGGGCTAGCCCTCGGCACTCTTAAGGTTCACCTGGCGGCCCTGGCTTGCTTTAGGGGTAGAGTTCAGGGGAGCGTGTTGTCAGCGCTTCCGGACGTTCAACATTTCCTTAGGGCGGCTAGGAATATCAGGCCGCCGGTGAGGCAGGTGGTGCCCACTTGGGATTTGAACTTGGTGCTAGAGGCACTGACTCGGCCTCCTTTTGAGCCAGGGGCGTCAGGATCCTTGAAGGAGCTCTCGTGGAAGACCGCCTTCCTGGTGGCGTTGTGTTCCGCGAGGAGGGTGTCGGACCTGCAGGCGCTCTCGTGCAGAGAGCCATACATTCAGTTTTTGGCAGAGAAAGTGATGTTGAGGCCGTTTCCCTCTTTTCTCCCTAAGGTGGTTTCCAGTTTTCACTTGAACCAGTCTGTTTCCCTTCCTACCTTTCAGGAGCGGGATGGTGAGAAGGTGGAGTGGGCGCTTCGTAAGTTGGATATGGGTCATGTGCTATGACGGTATCTCAAGAGGACGAAGTCGTTTCGGAGGTCCGACAGGTTGTTCGTTCTTTTTGGTGGTCCCCATAAGGGTAAGGTGGCATCCAAGGCTTCCATTGCCTGGTGGGTGAAGCAGGCTATAGGGACTGCGTATGTGGCGCAAGGTAAGTCACCTCCAGAGGGGCTCAAAGCTCATTCTACGAGAGGCCAGGTGGCTTCTTGGGTGGAGTTCGCGATGGTTCTGCCCGTGGACATTTGTCGAGCGGCTACGTGGTCGTCGCTTCACACGTTCGCAAGGCACTATCGGTTGGATGTTCAGGCGAGAGGCGACGTGAAGGTCGGGGCCTTGGCTATTATGGCGGGACTCGCAGGACCCTCCCGAGTTTAGGAACTGCTTTGGTACTGCCCTACAGTTCCTGGACTGGCCCAGAGAGACGAAGAGGAAGGAGAAATTTAGACCTTACCTGCTAATTGTCTTTCCTTGAGTTCTCTCCGGGCCAGTCAGAATTCAGTCCTCAGCTGCTGGAGGAGGTTGACAACCCTACGGTTCCTGGACTGGCCCGGAGAGAACTCAAGGAAAGTCAGTTAGCAGGTAAGGTCTAATTTCTCCTTTCCTTCTTTTTTTTTGGGTGGCTCAAGCTCATACTTAATATAGAATAAAGTCTTGAGATCAAGTCTTGATCAACCTCAAATACAAATGAAACTATCATTGTAGCCCCTAAAACAACACCCTTAGTATGAACTTAACTGCGATTTTGGATTCTATCTGCGGAAGTGTGCAGTGTCTCCATCTGATGCTCTAGTGGAAATTCCTTCTTTGAGGGTGGGATATAAAATGCTCTGGCCACAGATGGAAGAGATTCTCATGGCAATTTTAAAACTTCAACTGTACATTTTCTGAGTATTTCCCAAAGGAGCTTGAACATTTCCAGATAGAGAATTACCCTTAACTCCTGGGGCCACGACCCCACTTTCTGTCCATCTGTTCTGCCCTCGCTGTCTTTCTGACACAAATCACATCCACTGATGCAGGAGAGGTTGGGCACCATTCGCTGCCTTATGCCACTGGATTATACCATTGCAGGGGGTTTGCCTCTGCTCCTGCTCCTCAGGGCTTATTGTGACATTCATGGTGGGGGAAGATGCTGATCCTCCTTCCATCAAGCACGTTTCCAATATCTGACTCCCGGGAGATCTTAGCGATTTGGTGGCAAACCAGTGTATCAGACCTTTTACTAGTAGATTCCGAGTCCGTACTATAGGTATAGGTTTTACCCTTCCTCTTCACCATTCAGATATTAACAATCAAAGCAAAATGCCATGGAGCAGAGGACCTACTCATCTGCTTTCTTGCTTTGCTTGAAAATACTTTAAATAATTCAATATGACCGAAAACATTCTAAAAAAAACCATAATAACCTCAGCTGCATCAGAGTGAACTGTCATATGACCAAACTGAGTACTATCACTTATAAAATGACATTAGATTGGAAGGGAGATCTGTGGAGTGCCATCACAACTATAGGAATTAAATGGGCTCTGGCAGCACTTAACATGTGGTTATGTTTAGCAAACATGCCTTTAAAAGGGCCCTTTTACTGAAATGCAGTAAGGTCAGTTTGCACTCTTTGAACGATAGCAGCAAAGCCCAGCGCACAGTAAGCACAAATGCCATGCAGTAACTGTGGGGGCATGCCTGGTATGTCTCCTGCACTCACCACGGGGAAGAGTTCCTTACTATGCGTTAAGTGCTCCTGTGATAACTGCAAATGAACTTAACACCACCTCAGTAGGTGGCATTAATTGCAGTCATGCAAATTGCAACTTTGACAGCGTGCGGTAAGCACCATGTGCTAACTACAATGTGCATTCTATGTTCGCTCTCCATCGATAACACAGCCAGTCCCCATACCTTGGCATGATATATATTTAATGGAGGAATTGCCATGCAAACTGTCATGCTATTGCATAACGGCTACTGTGCAATAAAACATTCATTAACTGCTTAGTGCAGGTTAGTAAAAGGGCCACTGAGTGTTTTTACAATGCAGTAAATTGACGTAGTTGATCATTGAATAGTGCAAATAATTGTTTAAATGAAGGTTATGATTATCTAAATCAAAGTTGACTGTAAGGTCTAACAAAACCACAACGGCAGCGTTACCAGCATCAAGATCTCTTCTTGTTCAGTATACAAACAAGCGGGCTTTAGTACTATAACCTGGACAGAAGCATGCTTGCCAAGGGTGCAGAGCATTGCTGTCATGGAGCAACTTACAGAGCTAACCGTAGACAACCTTTGCTGAGATCTTCGATATGAAAAAAGTGATATTTGACACTGAGTGGAAATTAGAAATGACTTCTGGATCTAATGTTGGATTCTTTAGAAGCAGTTGCTGGTAAAGCCTTGCAGACAACAATACAGGTAGCTAGCCCCCAGAATGAGCTCTGGCCAGAGGAGGATCTTGTCTGACAGAGGAAATCACAAGGAAGAAAAAGCAGGGAGGAAGAATCCTGAGCCCGTTAGACTCTTAAGGAAGGAGGGCTCCTAATACTACAAGGTTCTAAGCTACTGAGGATTTTGGAGGATCAGTCTGCAGAAATAACAGTAGAAGAGGATCCACTGCTTTTGGGGACTATGGTTAGGCAATCAAGGATATGGTGGCAGCAGAATGGGAACATACATATGCTTGGTTATTTCTGTAGCACCCACATGTAAACTGTATCCTTGGTCCAGACAGAGACTAGTAAGACTCCCAGAGCTATCAAAAGTGTAAAACAGCAATGTGATCCTCCCTTCACTCATTCTGTAAGCATTTGAGGCTAGATGTGCAGGCAAAGGAGGTGACTATGGCTTTCAGAACTGAAGTATTTATTTATTTAACAGGTTTTATATACTGCTTTTAGACCAAAGCAGTTTACAGAGAACAGTAAACAAGCTCAAGTGAGTCACCCTTACATAGAACATAAGGAGCGGAGGAGTGGCCTAATAGAGCACTGGCTTGGGAACCAAGAGACCAGGGTTTGATTCTCACTAGCATTCCTTGTGGCCTTGGACAAGTCACTTAACCCTCCATTTCCTCAGAAAAATCCAAGTTATGTCCCTGTTTAATGTACATTTCTAAGTTTACATTACAAAGTAAATTGCTTTGAATGAAACGGTAAAGCGGTATAAATAATCTTTTAAATAAATAAGGATACTGATAACTTGGAATTAACATAGTGAATGGGGATTAAACATAATAAGAGGGTGCTGTAGTTCATGCATTACAGTGTTAGGTGATTTTGTCAGTCCCATAATGCTTGATGAAGAGGTGGGTCTTTAGCAACCTTTTCAGGTCCTTTGGTGTTTGAGCTGCTCTTATGGGTTCTGTGGGGGAGTTACTGTACATAATTGAGGGTGCTTTGGTTTATTCCATATGTCTGAACTAGTGTGGCATAGGAAAAAGGAAGGCATGATAATAATAGTGCATACCTGTTAAATTCATTTCCTTGAATACTGTGGGACCAGTCTAAAGCCCATCCTAGGAGGCAAAAAAAAAAAAAAATACTGGGAAGCAAGAAAACAGAAATCTGCAGAATCAGGACATTTTTCCCTAGAAACAGGAACTTGGAAGAGAATAGGAGGATTGGAGATGGGGTGGGGGAGGAGAAGAAAGGCCCTGACTTATATGTCTGGACTGATCTAGCAGGACCAAAGCAAATGAAATTATCATATATATATATAATTATGCTTTATTATTTCTGCATGTGACATCAGACAGAATTGTTTGTTCTGGACATGTGGTGTGCAGCATGAGCTTCATATGTCATTTTCTTTCAGCAGTAATTGATGTAATAAGTGAGCTTTGCCAAAAATAAAGAGCATAAGTGACTTAGAAAATTAAAGAGAGAGAGACTTGGAATTTCAACTTGAAGCATTTAAGTGACTTAACAGAATTCAGTCATTGTAAGTCATGTGGATTTGCAGCGATGATGAGGTATTTATTATATGCTATTAAAAGTAATATCAGTTGAAAATTAAGCAATTTTTGGCTTTAGAATCACAAAATTTAATAATATTTCACTGTTGTATACATCAGATTTTGCTGAAGAAAATGTGGTTGACTGCACATATTATTCAGGTCATACGTTACTACTCTACACCACCAGGGGGTGGTACAATACAACATTTGTTCTTTAACATTTTTAGGTCTCTAGAATCTATATACTGAAGATTCCCCGAGTTTGCATATGTGACAAGTAGGAGTGTCACATGAGTCACATGAAACCTGCTGCTGCTTTCCAGTTGATACAGTTTTGTATGATAAGGCAATGCCATTTAGCTATAAGATCCAGTGCGGCTGTGAAGAGCTGCTCGATGGATGGGAGCTCTAATACAAGAGCTATAACAGGGCACTTTGCAGTTTTAAGATGGAGTTTGATATTTTCACATCTTATACAGCATCAAAAGGTGGGGATGCCTAAGTGAATTTTTGTTGCCAGTTACCACACTTTAAAAAGACAAGAGCAACACCTTCCTCTTTTAGAATGTAGAAGAAAAAGTGCAGCATATTTTTTATACAGATGGTGTGCACATGAATTGGTGGCACCATAAGCTAGTGGAGAAATCTTCAGCTAGCAAGGTTCTCCTTACAGTGCCATAGGAAGTTCAGGAAAGTATAGTGAGGTGAGAGAAATGCTGGCAATTGTCCCAAGCAAGAGTAATGGAGAGTCTTGCTTGGGACATGAATAATAACTACAGGGGCTTGTTTATGTGACAGATTTTGGTACTCGGCTAGAGCAAAGGGCCACATTAGAATTCAGAGTTGTATGACGAGGGTAACGCGAGCCTTGGCGTATATAACCTGTAAGTAGAATCACGGATATGGAGGTATTGAGCAAGTAACACTTTGATCTAGTAATAAAAGAGACTTATAGTGTGCTTTCCATGGGAAGGGTGTAGGGTGTTGCACAACCCTGTGTCATCAGGACTGCATGTAAACTTCTGAAATTAAAGAAACAGTGATGAAACTATTTATTACCGTTAGAGGGAAATAAAGCATCTTGTGCAGAATCACACAGGTTAGAAAGGTAAAATTGTATTATAGGACTTTCATTCCCCTTTCTGTGTTCTGATTATGAGCTTGCACCTCTTTCCTACAGCCAGTATGCCAAGCCATAGCTTATTACTATACACTCAGTATAGGTTTTACTTCTGATTACAGCTCATGAAGAAATATATTCAGGAAAATAAACTAGGATTCCATTCAAAGAATACCTTGACTATATTATAAATTGTCTGCAAATATGTGAAGTCCTGCATCTAGATGATTCATATTCATTCATTTTTTATTCATTGAAGACTTATATGCCGCCATTCTAAAAGGTTTTTTTTTTTTTTGGTTCATCATGCTAACTGGTTTTTAGTGATGATGTTGTGGACCAAGCAGCTTCCCAAAAGATGTTTTTTAAGCACATAGGCTTGAACCAGAGCTAGTAGACAGATTATACTATGTTGCTCGCTATGCTGTACTGAGAGCTTTTTCTGAGATTTTTCAAACTGCTCATTTTTGGCCCTGTGTGAAACCTATGATACGATGCAGATCCAGGACCTCTCTTAGGAAGCTACAATAGCAGTGACATGCACTGTTATCTTTTTATGTGTAAAAGGAATGAGGGTCTCTCATGATCAGACTTCATCAGCTGCTTGGCCAGTTTAGTCTACATAACTGCGTAAATAATGTGGATCCCCTCATGAGATGTGTTATCATATTTAAAGAAGTCTCTTCTGTTGCTGCTGCTATGAGGATATTCTTTCTCATACAGCAGAGCAGCTTAGTCAAGTCACATTCCATTTTGAGAAACAGGGTAGGCCGAAGTCACCATTGTTGTGCTAGCAAAAAAGAAGACATTTTCCATGCCTGCTAATTTCCTTTTGTTGAATCCTGCTAGATGAGTCCACACAAGAGGGTTATGCTTCACAGCCAGCAGTTAGAAGCGGACCAGAGCAATTTTCGGTAATGTTATCACTTGGTATATATGCTGGTGCAGCACTGAGAGAAGCCAGTATGACACTTCCCAAGCGGACAGCAAGATTGACAAACTCAAAAAAATCAACAACAATAACTTTGTACATACTTGTGTGTCTCTCATCATACTTGACTCTACATCGGGCACCAATACTGAAAATCCAGTTAAAAGGGGGCAGGGTTATCCTACAGTTTTGGGAATCTTCTAGAGTGGATCCTGGATTGGTCTAGCCTGCTGCCCCTAGATCCTTCTTGCAGCTGAAGGTGTTTCACCTTGGCATTACCTTGGGTGCGCATCAGATTGAACAGCGGCAGGCCCTACCTCCTCATGACGAGGCTTAACACATGAGGGTTTAGCTCCCACTTACTAGGATCCATGGTGTTCGACTCAAGAAGTCTACATGTCACATTATCAATGCCTGCTATGTGGACCACTGACAGAGCTACCAGATGAACCTCCACCCAGTGAAAGCTCCACCATCTCCATCAATGCTATGGGTGCTGCCTTGCTTATTGACACACATCACTGCCATGGCATTGTCTGAGAGTACTCTGACTGCTTTGCCTACTAGAAGGAACCAAAACCACTTCATAGCCAAAGAGGATCATTCTGGCCTTTAGTCTGTTGAGTTCTGAGGGGGACCAGTGCCCCTGAACAAACTGACCCAGACTTGCATTCATAGTACTAGCACCCCATCCAGCACCTTCAGAGACATCTCGTCCATCAGAAGGTGAGTTTGTAGCCACCAAGCAAATTTCCTCTTTCTTGGAAGAGGTAGGCACTCTTTGAACAACTGGGAGCAGGGAGATCAATGAATCAGAAGGTATTCCTGCAGGGGGCACATGTGTGTTGTGGCCCAAGATACCACTTCCCGAGTTGACACCATTGACTCCAGGCAGTCCCAGGCCCTGGGTATTGCCTTAAAGTAAAACTCCCTGAGCTGCAGCTTGCAGTTTGTCCAACCTTTCTGGGGTGAAAAATACCCTGCCTAAGTGAATATTGAAATGACCACCCAGATATTCTAAGTCCTGGAAGAAAACTAGGCTTCTCTTGGGGTAGTTCATCACCCTTGCCAGCTTTTTCAACTACTTGATTGCCTGGATGGAGTCTGTCCTGTACTTCTTGGAGTCAGATCAAATCAGCCAGTCATCCAGGTACAGGTGAACCCTGATTTCTTGCTTTCGTGAGTAGACTGCCACCACTACCATAATCCCCAAGAAGATAGGAGTTGTCTTAGCCAAACTAAAAGACAGGGAACAGAACTGAAAATGGTGGTTCAGGACGCAGAAGCAGAGGAACTACGGATGATGATTTATTTATTTAACAGTTTTTATATACCGCCTTCTCCTTAAGGCAGTTTACATTCCAACTCGAAATATTTCATTATAACACTTCAATAGGGGTGGGGTAACAGGGCATGCAGGGAAAGTTAACAAAGATCAATTTAACTTATAATCAAGTTGTGTAGTGTTTATGGGGTCATGCGTCAGAATCATGTTATGTTGTTCGTTGTCCAGGGCCTGATACCAGTAGGGGTGAAGTTCCCAAAGTACTCTATGTACAGTAATGTCTTTAACTTTTTCCTGAAGTCCTTTATGTCATGTGTGTCCCTGATGTCTTCTGGGAGAGAGTTCCATAATGCCGATGCATATAGTGAAAGCGGCCTTTTGGATGTACGTAGTCTGTTTGGTTTTAGAGTATTCGCTGGGTGTAATTAGCATGTTCTTATTGTTTATTCTCCTCAGATGGCTTTTGGGGGTCTCTTTTTATTAGCTCCTGGAGTGACTCTCTGCTGAGCTGTTTTTGTAAGATTTTGAAGATGTTGAGTGTTGCTTTAAACCTGGTGAGGCTCTTCATCGGGAGCCAGTGTAGTTGGTCCAGTATGGGTGTTATGTGTTCGTGTTTAGCTGATCCTGTGATGATACAGGCAGCCATATTCTGTGCCATTTGCAGGGGGTGAATGGCTTGTGTTGGTAGGCCTTGGTATAGCGAGTTGCAGTGGTCTAAAACCAGTGTGACAATGGCTTGAAGCACTGTATGGAGGTCATTCGAGCTGAAGAAGGGCTTCAATTTCCGGACACTCTTCATTTTGTGGTATGCATTCTTTGTTGTCCTGTTTATGTGGGATTATAGGTTCAAGTTCTGATCCAGAATGACCCCTAGGTATTTGACTTTGTTTCTGACGGTTATGCTTCTGTTTTGTAGTCTTATAGTGCTAGGAGGTATGAAGGCCTTGTTTCCTGTTATTACGAGTGCTTCTGTTTTATCGTAGTTTATGCTGAGGTTCTGGTCACTAAACCATGTGACCATTTCTGTGAGGCATTCAGTGATTTTTTTTTCCTCAGCGGTATATCAAATCCAATAAACATAAACATTTGAGTGTGTAGTCCGGTTTGTCATTGTCAGTGGAGGTATAGATCGTGATGCCATCAGCGTATAGCTTGTAGTGGATCTTGTATTTTGTTGATGACATCACAGATTGGCTGAATGTAAAGGCTGAAGAGCAGTGATGATATTGCTGAGCCCTGTGGTATTCCTTGTTGAACGAAGAGAATGTGTTTCTTCCACATTTGACATACTGTTGCCTGTTTTCCAAGTATGATTGGAACCATTTGATTGTGATGATGTGCAGACCTATCTCCTGTAGACATCTCAAAAGTATGGCGTTGAGGGCTGATGATGCGTCTTGGAAAATTTAGTATAAAACCTTTTTTATATTGTCTATTCCTTTGATAGTGCTGTGAAAGAGTGCTGTCAGCAATGTTTCCATGCTGTGGCTTGTCTTAAATCCATGTTGATGTGGATCTAGGTGCCGAATGTGAGTTGATGTGATCCTGCAGTTGTATCTGTACCGTTTTTTGATGTTCTGGATCGGAATATGGAAATAAAACTTGTAAAGGTTCTTGGAGGTTAGAAACTCCCCTTGCTAGAAAAAAATCCAATGACCAATCTGAGGGGTCCTCCATGTGGATGGGGTAGTCTTAGCTTGACATTGACCACTTTCAGATCCAGAATGGGTCAGAAAGACCCATCATTTTTGGGCACTATGAAGTAAATGGAATACTGCCCCTGACCTTATTCTGAAAAGGTATTCTCTAGAGACTTTGCAGTCTGCAACATATGTACCCTTTTGTGAGGACCTCAAGGACCTATTGGTCTGACATGATGTGTGTCCATTCCAAGTAAAACAGATGGCGACACCCTTGACTATCTCTCTCCCTTGGAAGGGACTCGCCAAATATCATCATTGTGAAGGCTTACAGGCTCCCAAGGAGGTGCCCGCTGAGTTCTTACCTCACTGGGATCCCCCAAAAGAACTGACTCTTTTTAGGTTTAGAACCAAAGGAGGACTAGGCCATGCTCAAACTCATTTGGCTCAAAACGTCCCCCACACTCCCTACTGAGCCCTATGTGAGGAACCTCTGGGTTTATCTTCCAGGAGCCACAGTAGGCAAGCTTCCCCAAGGTCTTTGACTACTTTCTCCAGGTCCTAACCAAAGGAGACCTTGCTCAGCCATAGCTGGATGCCATAGTGGCAGACCAATTCCAAAGCCAGAGTTGTCATCGAGCCACCACAGCTGTTGCCGTAGACTTAGAATCTTAGATCCTGATCAAGTCGTATAGAACATCCTCCAAATATGACACTCCAGACTTCAGTGTCTCAGGCAATTGCTGGAGCAAGTGTAAGAGTGCTCGGACCACCACACCCACACAGAGTGCTACCTGAGTTACCCAAGGCCGAAGCTGTGAAGGCATATTTGAGGAAGGCTTCCACTATCCTAATATAAGGCTCATTTAGCATAGTACCACTTTCACCAGAATGTCTGTGAACATCATCACCACCATGGCCTGGGCAGTCACCTTAGGGACCCCAAAAAGCTGTTCCATCTCACCTTGGAGTAGAGGATACAGCCAAGCCAGGACCTTAGTACCCCTTAGCCCCTCTTCCAGTATTTATCACTGAGAGAAGGCGAGCTTTAGAAAGAGGGCCCCAGGAGAGGAAAGCAGTCAGAGAGGACACTGCAGTCCCTCTAGGATAGGGTTCACTTATTAAACTTTCATTGGAGGGGCTCTGTAATGCGCAGGACCATCATGGCATCCTGAATAAGGGTGGAGAGGTCCCCCCATGAAAAAGATGGATCACTGAAAGATCTTCACTCTCTGCCAGGGGAGTCTTCTCTTCCTCCTATGACTTTGTTGTAGACGGTGTTCTCCTTTTCTCCTTAACCTCCCTCCAGAAGGGACAGGGCTGGGCTGTCAAAGGAGCAGATAGGCAAAAATGATGGACAGGGGGCACTTAATCCCCTTGCCACCAGAAGGCCTTATGTTCTCTATAGGGGAGGTCAGGCCTTGGACGTCCATGAGAGGGGCATACACGCAACTACCAGAGACTGAAAACAGTCTGTGAGCTGTTTCAGGAACTGCTGCTCAAAGCCAGCTGGGGGCTCCAGAGAACCTTCAAGGGCCTGCTGGCTTGAGCCTGTGGCTGCTTCACTATACTCCTCCTCAGCCGGGACCATGCGGCCATCCAAAATGGCAAGTGGAAAAATCATAGGAGACGCAGTTGTTAAGTGCTGTTGAATCGGTGTCGACTTGTGGCGACCCTCTGGATAGTTGCCCTAAACTGTGTCTGGTCTTCAGTCAGGCGACGCATTGTTGATAAAGTGGCACCCATAGCTGCTGTTATTGTATCTATCCATCTCATTGCTGGCCTTCCTCTTTTACATTGACAACCTTGCCAAGCATAATGTCTTTCTCTAACGATCTCTCTCTTTGCATGATGTGTCCAAAGTATGAAAGTTGAAGTTTTGTCATCTGAGCTTCTAGTTTTGATCTCCTCTAGTACTGACTGGTTTGTTCTTCAAGCAGTCCATGGTATGCACAGTATTCATTGCCAGCACCATAATTCAAAGGCATCGATTTTCTTCATGTCTATCTTTTTCACTGTCCAACTTTTAAACCTGCTTGGATCAACAATTTCAATTTCTTCTCCATCAATGATGAACTTATTGATTTTGCTAGTTGTTGGGAAGCAGTAGAGGTAGCAAAATTGGCATTGGACCCCGGGCTTCCCTAGGGGGTCTTGACATTGTACATGAAACAAAAAGAAATAGCGGAGAAGCCTTGGGGCATATTTTTTTGGCAGTTACGGAGCTCACTCAACAGGAGTTGCAAGCGGCACACCTCCATGCACCTGACACTTCAGCAGAGCTCAAACTGCAGTCAAAGAAAAAAAATATGAAGGAAGAAAACCATAATGGAAAAGGAACCCCTGATGGGTAAGGGAATCCCTGGACCGAACAGGCCAGCTGGAGAAACCTGAAAAGGGCCTCCATAGCCATTGACATGCCTAATAAGAGGAATGTATGTGTGTGTGTGGGGGGGGGGGGGTTCTTCTTTTTTTCTCTAAGATGTTTTATTCAAGCAGCAAAGACAGAGACAAATAAAGAAGAGGGACACAAATAAAAAATTAGGGGAAAATAAGCAGAATTAGGGAAGTGAGAGGGAAGGGAGAGCCTGGGCCTAAACTTACTAATCCCACTCAGGGGCCCCGTGGGGTGCTCCTGTCCCCTGTCCGGCCCACCAGTTCTGGAACCTGTGGGTAACAGTGCTGGGTACAGGACAGCTGTCATCTCAGGGATATGATAGGAGCACCCAAGCTCCGAGCAAATGTTGAACCAAGGTCTCAAATACACAGGCCACAATTTGTGACTGTGATCTGGACCAAGACAGGCAGGCCTTTCCGCATTGTTGCACCAGTCCACACACTTTGCCATCTGTTGGAGGCAGACAATACTGGCTTTTTCTCCGTGTTGCACCAACATATATACAGTAGGGATGTGCAGGCTGAAACATTATGTTTTCATACCATCCTGCTAGGCCAGTCTAAACAAGTGGGTTGTATCCTCCTGCCAGCAGAGTGGAGACAGAGGAAAAAAATGTAAATCTTTATCTTATCTTGCAGCCATATATGAGACAGCAGTCTCCAGCAGAGTGTGGACACATCTGTGCAGCTCTGAGAAAAATCTCCATGCATGTCTGCAGACAAGGAAGCTGTCGTTCAAGCTACCCTGGAGAGACTGCTCAGCTTCCAGGTTGTCATACTGGTGCCATCTGCCGAAAGGGGCAAGGGTCGGTATTCCATCTACTTTGTGTGCTGTAAAAGGTTGGGTCCTTCTGCCCAGTCTGAGATCTCAAGGGTGCCAGTGTTCACCTAAAGATCTTTCACTTTAGCATGGAGATGTTGAGGTCAGTCATCCAAGCAGTCTGGTGAGGGGAGTTTCTGTAATCTCTGGACTTGGTGAAAGCCTATTTCCACATCCTCATTCATGAGGAAAAGCAGAGGTTATTTATTTATTTATTTATTTTGGAAACATTTGTATACCGCAGCTTCCAGTGATCAGCTGCGGTGATTTCACACAAACGGTTACAAGTTATTCAAGCTAAAAACAGTGGTTACATAATTATGCACTTTTGTTCTCAGCACGTACTTTCAGTTGTCGCTCTACCCTTCAGTCTCTCTGCTGCACTAAGAATGTTCACAGAGATCGTACTGTTGCGTTGTTGCCACTCTGCAGCGCAAAGTGATTTGTGTTCATCCTTACCTGGACAACTGGCTTACACAGGCCAGGTCGTGTTTGGAGGTTCTTTGGGCATCTGCCCAAGTGGTGAAGTTCTGGAGAGTCTGGGCTGGGTGCTCAACTATGACAAGAGTCACTTAGAGCCTATCCAGTTGCTAGAGTATCTTGGGGAATCTTTCAACACCACTTCCTGTCTGAGAAACGAGCAGAGAAACCTTTTTTTTTATTTTATTATTTTTTTTTTTTAAAGCAGCAGGCTTCCCAAGGTGTGGGACTACCTACATCTCCTAGGGTCGATGTTGGCAGTGATGATCGCGACGATGATCGAGATGGACTCCTTGGTGCAAGTACACATGAATAGGGGTGTCCTGCATGGAGCGGTGGGTTCACCTCTAAACAAAAACATGGGGAGGGGTGGCCTGCACAGAGTGGCACATACTCCTGCCATCTTACTCCAGCCATCTTACTGGGCAGACTAGATGGACCATACTGGTCTTTATCTGCCGTCATTTACTATGTTACTATGAAACTGCTGCAAAGGTCTTTACTGTCCCGCTGGACATCTCCTTCACAGGACTTTGAGATCAGTCTTCCTCTTCTCCTATTGGTGGCATCCAGGCTATGATGGTGGGAGCAGCCAGTTCATCTGCTGAAAGGCC
Source organism: Ichthyophis bannanicus (assembly GCA_033557465.1). NCBI lineage: Eukaryota > Metazoa > Chordata > Amphibia > Gymnophiona > Ichthyophiidae > Ichthyophis > Ichthyophis bannanicus. The sequence goes on along the minus strand of CM066036.1, from coordinate 603,024,931 downwards.
TTTCCCAGGATGATCACCAGTGGCTTCTCCTGATGACAGAAACCTGCCTTTTCAGCTGGGGAGCCCATTTCAGGAGACAGCCCAGGGTTGTTGTAATGAGTGAGAGATGGTTTGCCCATCTCCAAAACTTAGTTTGAGGAAAGGCAGTTCAGATCTTCTTGGACAATGCCATGGTAGTGGCCCATGTCAACAGGCAAGGGGGCATGAAGAGTTTTGGGGTTGCTTGGGAAATGGCCCTTCTGTTCTTCTGGCCAGAGCAGAATCTCCTTGTCTCTTGGCACAACATAGTTCACTTCAACGTTGTCCATTCCCGCAATATCGGCCAGCATTCCCTCGATCCCAAAGGGTGGGAATTGAACCAAATAGCATTTCAGAGGATCCTGAACAGGTAGGGTCACCCCGGATGGCCTGGGCCATTGTCAAGGTGCAATGTTTTTTCAGCAGCCACAAAGAGGCAGGCTCCAAGGGCAGGGCGTCCTAGTTCAACCTTGGCCAAGATATGTTCTACCATATATTTCCTCTGTGGCCTCTCATAGGGTAAAAGCTTCATCACGTAGAGTGCCATCAGGGTCCAGTAGTTCTAGTAGCGCTGGATTGGCCAAGTAGGCCATGGCATATGGATCTGATGCGCCTTCGGCAGGGGCCCCCCCTACACCTCCCATCAGCTCGGGGGGGGGGGCGGGGCTCTTGAGGCAGGGGCCGGTCCTGTTAAATGAGCCAACTTCCTTGGCTCAAGAGGCAACACTTGGCATGTAAGGGATATTTTTCTACTGTGGTTTCTATGCTTCTGAAATTGAAGAGGCTCCACATATCTTGCATATTCCATATCGTCCCTCCAAAACAGTCCAGCACATGTGGGTTGTCATCCTCCTCTAGCAGCTAAGAACTGAGCATGCTTGAAACTTCTGATGTCACAGTAGAAGAGCTCCCTCCTTGAGCTTAAAGGCCAGTAACTCAGTCCTCAGCAGCTGAAGGAGGATCCTTTGCATGGCTAGGCTCCTCTGAAGGGTCTTGGCCTACTCTTTCCAATCTTTCTTTTTTCTGCAGTCAGACCTATAGAGAGCTTGAACAGACAATTAAGAGCTGGATATCACTGTGCCTTTGCAAGGGCAGTGGAGAGGGCCGACAGATAACAAGGTCTGACTGTCAGGATCCTTGAGTCGGTCTGGCAGAACCTAGGGATTTTTAATAAATACGTGGAACTCCCCCAGTTCTGCACTCTGTACAGATTTAGCAGGTTGAGTCCAAGAGTCTGCTGTATAGTTGCAGAAACGCCTACAGTTTTAAAATAAAGTACAAAAAAAAGAAAAAGCAGGCAAGTTTGGCTGTAACAGTTTCACCAGGAGCTTGAGTCAGCTCTGAGGGCATCACAGTGCCGGATTGTTGAGGAGGCATTTGGTAAGTGCATTATTTGGTTTTGGCAATTTCTTATAGGCTTCGCTCCCCCAGTGTCAGGCAGACTATGCGTGTTCCCACCGGAGTTTTTGTGCATGCGGCAGGACTGGATTTCCTGTGTCGCGTATGGAGGCACTTGAGGGGGATCTTAGCGGCAGGCATTGGCCATGTCTGTGCAAGGGCAGGCAGGTCGGCTGAAGTGGTTTTTAGCATCGGGGCCATAGATTTGCAGTCCGCGTCCTAGGAGTGGGACGAGGCAGCTTCTCCCAATGCCGTGGTTTTGGTGGAAAATGCAGCCGTTTCGGCTCGGCCACCTTTATTTATTTAACAGTTGCTTATATACCGCTACCTTCCACAGATCAGGTGCGGTTTACAATGAACGAAAAATGAACAGAGTAATAGGTCTGTTTTACATGAAACATTAGTTAACTAGGTACAAATTTGCTAAATACATTAAACATGATTGAACTATGTATGGTAAATCATTTGTTCTATAACAATCGAACTATTCCATATTTCGAACTATTTACATATTTCTATTTACAGGATTTACAAATAGTTATTAAATCAACTTTAAATTGTAGTTAAATTGAAGAAAAAATTGGAATTGGTATTCGCTGAGATATCTATTAGCCATTTCCTGTTAGTGGTAAGGTATTTTCTAGTGTGCCGAAATGGGAGATGAACAAATATGTTTTTAATTTCTTGCGGAGCTCCTTTGCATCATTTAATGCTCTTATTTCTTCAGGGAGGGAGTTCCATAGGGTGGGAGCTGCATGCGAAAACGCATGCAGCTTTCTGTGGAAAGCACAAAAAATGGTGGTAAAAAAGCGACTAGAAAATAGAAGAATAAGCAGGCAGCTATTCCAGCCCCGGGGCCTGCAGAACCGCCTATTGAGGGGCCAGAGGCATTTTTTTTACCCCAGATTTTGTATTACTGATTCATAAAGCATACTGTTTCAAGTGTATATAGGGTTCCCTGAGGATAGCACAGACTCCAGATAAGAGCCTGAAAGAGCTGATGCCTGATTCTCTACAGGGCAGTATCCCACAGGATGGGGAGCCTCAGATCAAACGACAGAGATGGGATGAATTTGCTTGGGAGAGCAGGGTTCCCCCCTATCTCAGACTTCCGATGATCCATTGGGAGGGACCTTTTGATCTGCTTGGAAATGTTGGACAGCAGGGGCTAGAAGACGGGGGAGATCCCGCAGGAGATGACCCCAATACCATGCGAGTGTTTCACCGGGACGAGCTAGCAGCTTTGATTAGTAACTTGCTGTCGGCTCTGAACATTGTGCTTGCCCCTGTGGTTTCAGAGGCACCCCTGGAGGACCCTTTGTTACAGAGGTTCAAGCTGGCTCAGAATGCCTTTCTGGTTCATAGGATTATTAAGAAAATGATTGAGGAGGCATGGGAGTTGCTAGAGGCTGGATTGAGGGGGTGACAAGGCACTGAGCCACTTGCATCCAATTCTACAGGAGGAAAAGAAACTCCTCAATGTCCAAGGTGGATGAGCTTGTCTCGGTGGTGACCAAGAAAACCACGATCCCTTTAGAAGGGAGTGCGGCCATGAAGTATTTGCAGGATTGCAAGCTGGGGACTTTTCTAAAGCAGGCATTTGACACTTGTGCTCTCATGCTGCAGGCCGCCTTCTGTGGGGTTTGTCACCAGGGCCTCAGTTCACTGCATTCAGAGTTTACCGGGGGTGGAGACCCCCTTGGAAAGGGGTCTGGAGGCAGCAAAGCTGGAATCAACCTCCGCATATCTGGCGGACACCTTTTATGATTTTGTTCATAAAAGTCCATGGCATTGATTATTGCGGCCAGGCATTTCCTGTGGTTACAGAACTGGGTGGCAGACATGTCTAAGACCCTTTCTCTCTATGATCTCTTGTATTTCCTGAAGACCTCCCTCCTTTTTCTTCACCTTTTTCAGCTACTTCTTTTGAGAACCATAGTGGCCTCCTTTTCCTTTTACATTCATTTACCTTTCTAAAAAAAAAGGTTTGTTGCCCTTAAAATATCCCCTTTTGGTTTTGCCCACTATTTCTATGTATCTCCCATCTGTTCCCATCCCGTTAACGACTCCTTGAGGTATTGTGCCATCTTGGCAAAGTTAGTTTTTCTAAAGTCTAAGACCCTTGCTTTTGAATGGATTTTATCAGCCCTAGTCCTAATATTGAACCATACCATCTGCTGATCACTGAATGAGAGATTATCTCCCACTATAACATCAGAAACACTTTCCCCATTGGTAAGCACCAAGTCCAGTATGGCCCCTTCACATGTGTGTTCTGTTACCAGTTGCCTGAATAGTTCTCCCTGTGGAGAATCCAGGATCATGTTACTTAGAGATGACACCACAGCAGGGATGTGCCAGTCAATATCCGGCATATTAAAATCACGTATTGGTAGCAGTTTTTCTTTCATGGCAATGCTGCATGTGTCTTCTATTAAATATCCATCCACTTCTTCTCCCTGTGAGGGGGATCTGTATATCACGCTAATGCAAATGGATTTCCCTTTCCCTCTTTCTAGTTTAACCCACATTGACTCCTCTCTCCCTTTTAAGCACTGTAATTCTATAGCTTTAATATTTTTTACATATAGTACCACTCCTCCTCCCCTTCTTCCTTCCCTGTCCTTCCTGAATAAAGTATAGCCAGGTATAATTATATCCCAGTCATGGTTGTCCATGAACCATGTCTCTGTAATCGCCACTTCCATATCATCTGTACAGTCCAGGTCAGATCCATGGGTTGTACCCCCCCAACCAGCAGCACCTCAGAGCTTGGTGATGTACCATATATAAGGAGCTGTGCATCACCAGGCTGATCAGTATAGTATTTGTTCAGTCTCCAGCAGTTGGGGGACACAGCTGTGCATCTGTGCTCTCTGGAGGGTCCTTCTGGCTGACAGTGGCAGAGGCCCTTGGGGTTTTGGGAGGATCCAGGGCTAGGCAAGCCAGGTGAAGTTCTCTGGTCTGGCCTCGCTTGGCTGCTTGCAAAGGACGAAAATTGTAAGTCAGAGAGTGATTTATAAGGAAAAACAAAAACATAAAGACAAAAGGACTGAGCACTGCCTTCCCAAATGCCCCGAGTGCTGCGAACCATCCCGAATTGGTGACAGCCTCAGGAGTAGTGAGGTGCAAACTTGGGGGCTCAAGTCCCTCCCTCTGTGAGAGTCCGTTTCCTGCCCTGCAGAGGGGGGTGTTGAGCCCTTCAGAGTGTGTGGGTGCTTCAGTCAAGAGGCCGTCGGTCCTTTATGTTGTTTTGCAGGTTTGGCACAAGGGAGAATGTCAGCGAGTGAGCAAGCCTGTGTGTGCTGCCTGCAGCGTGCCCAGAGGCTCTGTTTCCAAGGTGAGTCTGTACCGGCTCTGCTTTGAGGAGAACAGAGTGGTGGAGCAGGCCCTGCACATGTCTCAGGCAGCAAGCATGGACATGTTGTCAGAGGCCTCTGTATCTCAGATATCCATCTCTTCATGCTCCTCTGTAGTGGCGGAGCCTGGATTGGAGCATGGGGAGGCGGGAACAGCTAAGGGAGCTCAGCCCTCCTCAATAACGGCAACAAAAAAAACAAAGAAAAGTAGGGTGGGCTCGGATCAGACCATGGGAGTTTCGGGACTGCCTTTTACCCCAGAATTTGTGCTACTGCTTCACTGCGGGCACCTCCCAAGCAGCTCGGTGGTCTCCCCTGGCTGAGGGCTCCTTGGGGCTCAGCGCCTTAGAACTACCCGCTCTGGGGGAGCAGGGTGGGGCCCCGCAGGTGAAGAAACCACACTCTGCTGGGGAATCCTTGGCCCAGCCTGTCTCCTCTGTGTCCGTGTCTTCGGAGTTGGCCTTGGAGGCTCCTGAGTCCTGGGGCGAGTCCTGGGTGCCCGAGGGGGTGTCTGAGGATCGCCCCATGCCCAATGAACCTGTGTTGATCAGGCTGTTCCACAGGGAGGAGTTCCTGGCACTCGTTGCCCGCTTGCTGGGTGCCTTAACTTGAAAATGGGGGTGGCCGCGGAGGAGGTGGCACTGGAGGATCCTCTGCTGCAGGGGATCAGAGCTCCACAAGACTTCTCGGTTCAGAAGGCTAATAGGCAGATGATGGATGCAGAATGGGAAGTTCTGGAGGCTAACTTGTTTGGTGGCAGGATACTGTCCCGCCTCTACCCTCTGGCCCCAGAGGAAAAGGACTTGCTAAGGCTTCCAAAGGTATACGCCTTAGTCATGGCAGTTACCAAAAAGACCACCATCCCAGTAGAAAGTGGGGCAGCCAAGGACCCGCAGGATTGGAGGTTGGAAATGAAGCTGAAGCAGGCCTTTGAGGTCAGTGCTATGGCCCTACAGATCTCCATCTGTGGGGCTTATGTGGCGAGAGCCTCCTTGCGATGGGCACAAGCTCTTCCGGTGGAAGAGGCTGTGGTGGAGACAATGATGCTGGAGTCTGAAGCAGCCTATCTGGCGGATGCCTACTGTGATCAAGTGTGTACAGTCTCCAAAGTGATGGCTTTGACCGTGGCAGTGCGCCGCTTGCTATGGCTGCGAAATTGGTCAGAAGACATCTCTTCAAAGGTCCGTCTCTCGCGCTTACCCTTTTGGGGCAAACCTCTATTCAGGAAAGAATTGGAGAAGCTGGTCAAGGACCTGGGGGACACCAAGGGGTCCTGGCTACCGGAGGATTTTATTATTTTATTTATTTATTTATTTACATTCTCTTATATACCGCGCTATTCTGCATCAGTGCGGTTTACATTGAACAAACTGAAATTACATTGAACAGGGCATTATAACTTGGAGATAACTATTTTACAGGGAATATGGGCTATGGAGGGTTAAGTGGCTTGCCCAAGACCACAAGGAGCATCTGTGGGACTAGAAACCCCAGTCCTTCTGGCCCAAGGTTGCTGTCCTCTAGTGGGATTTGAACCCCCGATCTTACAGCCTGAAGTGCCTTGCCCCCAACCACTAGGCCACTCCTCCACTCCATTTGGAGGCGGGACAATGCTGCACCGATCCCGTCGAGAGACAGGGAACCACGGCTGAGCCTGTGAAACCGTTGTGGAGCCTTCCTGTCTCTCAACGGGATCCGTGCAGCATTGACCCGCCTCCAAAGGAAGTGGTAAACAACTTCCTTTGGAGGCGGGACAATACTGCACGGAGCCCGTCGAGAGACAGGAAGGCTCCACAATGGTTTCACAGGCTCAGCCGCGGTTCCCTAAGAGACAGGGAGCCACGACTGCAGAAGAAGAACAGGGCAATAGCAGGCAGACAGGGAGAGGGGTGGAGGGGGTAGGGAACCTGCAACGGGGCTGACATGGGGAGGAGGGAGGGGGGGCTGACATGGATGGAGGGATAGAGGGAGGGAGGGAGGGGGGCTGACATGGACAGAGGGGGGCTGACATGGAGGGAGGGAGGGAGGGCTGACATGGACAGAGGGGGGCTGACATGGAGAGGGGGGGCTGACATGGATGGACGGATGGAGGGAGGAAGGGGGCAGACATGGACTGAGGGGGGCTGACATGGACAGAGGGGAGAGACAGGGGGACATACTGGACAGGCGGGATAAATGCTAGGAGGGGAGAGACAATGTGGGTTAGGATAGTAATGGGCAGATGGGGGGGCGAGGACTGGTAATGGGTTGATTAGGGAAGGCTAGGACTGGGAATGGACTGATCAAGGGGGGTTGGGACTGGTAATGGGCTGATAGGGGGTAGGACTGGTAATGGACTGATGGGGGGCTAGCATTGGAAATGAGCTGATCGGGGAGGTTAGGACTGGTAATGGGCTGATGGGGGGGGGGGGGGTAGGACTGGTAATGGGCTGATTAGGGGAGCCTAGCACTGGTAATGGGGTTGAGGAGGGACTAGCACTGGAAATGAGCTGATTAGGGGAGGCTAGGACTGGTAATGAGCTGATGGGGGGGGGGTAGGACTGGTATTGGGCTGATTAGGGGAGGCTAGCACTGGTAATGGGGTTGAGGGGGGACTAGCACTGGAAGTGAGCTGATTGGGGGCTTTGACTGGGAATGGGCTGATTGTGGGGAGGGGAGGATAGAGCTGCTGGCCCTGGAAGAAAACTGGGGGCTAAGGCTACAAATGGGCTGATATGAGGGGATGGGAGAATGGAACTGGAAGGGAGTGGATTTGAGAGGGGCTGCCATGGTATTTGTACTAGAAGGGACTAGTCATTGGGGAAGGAGGGGGACTGGAAGGGAATGGACACCAGTGGCAGTCATGGGAATGCAAGTTGACAATGGAAGGTACTGGGCGTGAGGACTGGAAAGGGGCTGATACTGGGGAAGGTTACTGGGACTGGAAATAGGCTGATGGAAAGAAGTGAAGAAAGCGAAAGAAGAGAAATGGCAGATGGACCATAGACCACAGAAAGAGAGCTAAGAGAAGACAGGAAAGCAGAAGCCTCAGATCGGGACCAGCATGATCAGAGAATAAATTGGTCAGACAACTAAGGTAGAAAAAATAATTTTATTTCATATTAGTGATTTGACTACAAAATCATCATAATTTTGAAATCAAATATTGTTACTTGTTATTGGGATTAATTATTGTGGTTTAAATAAGTGAATTTTATAAATAAAAACATAATGCAAAGGCCTATAATATATTAATAATTCAACAAATGATTACAGCGACAATGCTTTAACGGTAAAGGAAGAGAGACGCATTTGATTTTATCATTGGGGGGTCATCACAAGTTGACCAGTGGTAAAATGGGTCACAGTACAAAAAAGGTTGAGAACCACTGCCCTAGACTCCAGGGGTGGGCAAGTCCGGTCCTGGAAAGCCGCAGACCAGTCAGGTTTTCATGATGTCCCTAATGAATATTCATGACCTATTTCCATACAATGGAAGGCAGTGGATGCAAATAGATCTCATGAATATTCATTAGGGACATCATGAAAACCTGACTGGACTTGCCCACCCCTGCCCTAGACCAATGAGGCTCCGGTCGGTACTCCAGTATATTTCATGGTTCCCAAGAAAGAGGGCTCGTTTCAGCCCATTTTAGATGTCAAGCATGTAAACGGGGTGCTGCACGTGCCGTATTTCCGCATGGAAACATTGAGATCTATGGTAGCAGCTGTAAGGCCGGGCGAGTTCCTAACCTCCCTGGACCTCTCCGAGGTGTACTTACATATACCGATTCAGCCGAAACATCAGTGTTTCCTGCGCTTTGCAGTCCACAGGGGCACTTTCAGTTCTGAGCCTTGCTGTTTGGCCTAGCCGCGGCACCTCTGACCTTCACAAAGGTGTGACGGTAGTGGTGGAGCCGCCTTGCACCGGGAAGGTGTGCTTGTACACCTCTACCTGGACGATTGGCTGTCCAGAGCAAAGTCAGCCAGGGAGAACAAAGGGGCCACAAGGAGAGTGGTTGAGTTCCTCCAGAGCTTGGGCTTGGTGGTCAACTTCGAGAAGAGCCACCTCTTACCCTCTTGACAGCTGACATACCTGGGCGCGAGCTTCGACACAGAATGGGGAATAGTTTCCCTCCTTTCGGAGAAGATCGATACGATCAGGGACCAGGTCAGTCAGTTCCTCTGTCTCCGTCGTCCGACAGCTTGGCACTGCAGCTTTTGGGCTCCATGGCGGCTAAGATAGAGTTGGTTCCGTGGGCATGGATCCACATGCGACCGCTACAATTCTCGCTGCTGTCCTGGTGGTCCCCGCAGTCTGACCCTCTGACACAGTATCTTCCTTCCCCGGAGGAGGCAAGGAGCAGCCTGACTTGGTGGCCTTGCTAGCACTGATGGCAGGTCTTCCGCTCGAGACACCGGCTTGGATAATGGTTACTACCGATTCCAGTCTCAGCGGCTTGGGGGTGCATTGCTAGGACAGCTTTGCCCGTGGCACTTGGACACCGCAGGAGGTGCAGTAGTCGATAAATTGGCCGGAGCTGAGGGCTGTCTCGTGGGCTCGCCATCATTTTGCATCCCTCCTGGAACATCAGGTGGTTCGGATTTTCTCAGACAATGCCACAGTGGTTGCTTACATCACTACCAGGGGGGACAGCCAGTCCGTCCCTGATGGAGGAAGCGATGCCGCTTCTCCAGTGGGCAGAGGAACATTTGTCAGCACTGTTGATAGCATTAGGCCTTACCTGCTAATTGCCTTTCCTTGCCAGAGCCCACCTGTTCTAGCTCGTCTTTAACGTCTTCTATGAGCGTTTGGTGGCAGCTTTCATTCTTTGGGGCTCGGAGTCTTCTGGACTCCTCTTAGTCTTGGTCCCGGCAGCGATCGTGGGCTGTTTATTTTCCTTTTTTTTTTTTTTTTTTGTTTCTCTGGTGTGACAACAGACAAGATTAGAGAAAGGACAAGTGGAGAAGTATGGTGGTACTACAATTGTGTTGGTGAGGAACCCGGTCCCGTAGCTGGGATTAGAGTGTGTTCCTAAGGGCCTTAGGGGCGCACCCTTAGACTTCATATGGTTGAGAAGTTTTCCCTTAGGGGTGTTTGTTTATCCTTCTGCTTTGGTACTCTTATACTGATCAGCCTGGTGATGCACAGCTCCTTATATATGGGGCATCAGAATGCTCTGAGTTACTCGGTCTCCACCTGCTGGTTGGGGGGAATAATCCATGCGTCGTCTGGCCTGGACTGTAGGGATTCAAGGAAAGACAATTAGCAGGTAAGGCCTAATTATACCTAAATCCAACTCAGCTTCTTCCATTAAAGCCTCAACATCTGGGATCTTATTTCCCATGCTACGGGCATTTATGCACACTGCTTACACCAATTTCTACAGAGGTATTTAATGTTTCAAGTAACCTGGGAGCTTTCTTCACTCATCCCCAATGAATCTAGTTTAAAGCCCTCTTCAGTAGATTAGCCAGTCTTCTGCTGAAGACACTTCGACTCTTCTTGGACAGATGGATGCCATATTTGCTCTGCAGCCTTTGGAACATCATCCCATGATCCAGGAAACCAAAACGCTCTCAATGACACCATCCACGCAGCCATGCATTAATCTCCAGGATGTGACTTCTTTGCCTTGGCCTTTACCCTCAACAGGGAGGATTGAAGAGAACACCACCAGCTCACCTATCTGCTTCACCCTTTGTCCCAGAGCCATGAAGTCACTTTTGATACGCTTAGAGGGATACCTAGCATTATCATTTGTGCCAAAATGGATGAACAACATCTGATAATGCTCAGTAGGCTTGATGAGTCTTGGCATACTCTCCGTAATTTCTCTGATTTTGGCATCTGGCAGACTGTACGCTTCTCTGGACATCAAGTATAGTCGGTGGATGGATGCCTCAGTACCTCTCAGAAGAAGGCAGACTACCCTTCGCTTCCTTGTGGTCACTGATTCTGCAACTTTGGGGTGCTTGAGCTCTGGTTCTTCCCTTTCCTGGGATGCTGTCACCTCCTCCACTTCCATGGCTGTATACTGGTTCTTCAGTTCAAGGGCTGGAGGGGTTGGCGTGTTGATTCTGTAGGCTCTGGTGACTTGTGTGCAACTTTCTTCATTGTGTAGCCTCTCATCTTCACCTCTGTCGGAGATCTTAAATGTTTCCCTATAAAGGTAAATTGCTCTTTGGGGAAGCCCTAAACAAGATACTTAAGGATCTTGGCGAGACAAAGAAAGCAAAATTACTGGAGGACAGTCCTAAGGCTCTGAAGCCTGGAAATGCTCCAGAGGGTTAGCAGAGAGATTATAGGAAGTTCTGTTCACCACGTTTTGCTCCCTACCAGAAGGGTCACTACTCTCCTAGAGGGCAGCCCTTTTGAGGCTACCGAGGGACCAATGGGATATTCCCCCCTCCCCCCAGCGGCTTCTGCTAAGAAGCCCCAATGAAACGAGGCAGGCCCAAGCGGAGATAGTGCCTATAGGTGGTCGGCTACAGCTGTTTTATTCTGCCTGGGCCACAATTACTACCGACAGGTGGGTACTGGATATAATCCAAGAGGGGGTATGCGCTGGAGTTTGCTCACCCTTTCGCCAACACCTTCATGCAGTCGCCCTGCAAGGCGACTGCAAAGCAGCAAGCAGTTCAGGAAACACTGCAGCGCTTGTTAAATCTGTAGGTGGTAGTGCCCATTCCTCAAGATCAGTACGAGTCAGGTCAATACTTGATTTATTTTGTGTTGCCAAAGAAGGGTGTTCTTTTCGTCCCATTCTGGATCTCAAACTAGTAAACAAGGCCTCGAGGGTGCCGCACCTCTGCATAGAGATGTTGTGCTAGGTTATCTTCCCAATATGACCAGAACACCTGTAGTATCTAAGGTTTGCAGTCCCGATGGGACATTTTCAATTCAAGGCACTTCCTTTAGCCCCTCCACAGCCCTTTGGACGTTCACCAAGGTCATGGTGGTGGTGGCAGCAACCTTGAGACAGGAGAAGTTGCTGGTGCACCCTTACCTGGATAACTGGCTGATAAGAGTGAAGTCTAGGGCTGAGGGTGTGGTAGCCACACAAAAAAGTGGTGGTGTTCTTGCAGTGCCTAGACTGGGTAGTCAGCTTCACCAAGAGTAAGACTGAACCAGTCCAAGACCTAGTCTACCTCGGGGCTCAATTCGACCCCGTGGCAGGGTTGGTCTTCCTGTCCAAGGAGAGAGCACAAAAACTTCGGAGTCAGGTCAGGGACTTTTCTCTGCATGAAGGTGCCCTCAGTTTGGTACTACCTGCAGCCATTGGGCTTCATGACAGCGGCGCTGGATCTGGTGCCGTGAGCCCTTCAGAGGACACTTCTATCCAGATGGTCTCCACAGTATCATCCGTTGTCAATGAAACTGATCTGTCCACAAGCAACCAGAGAGCAGCTGGACTGGTGGCTGCGACTAGATCATCTATTGGTAGGGATGCTGCTGTAGTTACCGGATTGGATTCTGGTAATGACCGATGCTAGCCTTACAGGATGAGGAGCGCATGGCGAGTTGAACATCACTCAAGGTCTGTAGTCCCCAGAATAGTGGTCGTGGTCTATCAGTCCAGGATAGTGTATCTGGCCCTCCAATCCTTCCAGGTGCTGATGTGGCACAGAGTTGTGCGGATCTGCTCCGACAACACGACGACAGTAGCCTACATCAATCAGCAGGGGGGCACAGGGAGTGCTCCCTCTAGCAGAGGAGGTGGGTCCTCTGATCTCCTGGGTGGAGGGCAATCTTGCTGCTCTTTCAGCAGCCCACATAGCAGGCAAAAAGAATGTCCAAGTGGATTTCCTCTGTCGTCACAGGCTAGACCCAGGGAAATGGGAGCTGAATGCGGCAGTTTTTTTTCCATGAGATCCCCAGGTGGTGAGGAGTACCGGTCATTGATCTGATGGCCTCCTTTTCCAATGCCAAGGCCAACAGGTTTTACTGCAGGTGCACGGAGACAATGTCCAAGGGTCTCGATGCTCTGGTGCAGAGGTGATCAATGGAAGGGCTCCTGTACTTGTTTCCCCTGTGGGCGCTCATAGGTCATCTCCTGCAGCACATAGAGGGCCATCATGGTCAAGTAATCCTCATTGCACCAGATTGGCCTCACTGGCTGTAATATGCCGATATGATCAGTCTCCTCATAGACAGTCCATGGCAGCTGCCTAGCAGGATCAATCTGCTATTGCTGGGACTGATTTTTATGCTGCAGGTGGATTGGTTCTTGCTTAGGGCAGGGCTCTTGAATGGGTGTGGCTGAGGCTCAGGGGCTATTCACCAGCAGTGGTTGCTACCCTCCTGAGGGCATGAAAGAGATCCACCTCATTGGCATACATCAGAGTCTGGAGAGTGTTTTGAGGATTCGTGTACTAAGAACAAAGTGCATCCTTTGGCGCTGTCTGTTCCAGATCTCCTTGCCTTTCTTCATGCCGGCTAGGATAAGGGACTGGCCTTGGGATCCCTGAGGGTGTAGGTAGCAGCGTGCTCCTATTTCTAGGATGGGTGCAAGGGCACCCACTAAGGGCTCATCAGAGTGGTGAAGCAGCTGTGGCCTCTGCAGCGTCCAGTACTGCTGCCTTGGGACCTCAACTTGGTATTCTCCGTTCTGATGGAAGAACCATTTCAGCCATTATCCCAAACTTCCTTGAAGGGTCCTACCCTGAAGGTGGTCTTCTTGGTGGCAATTTGTTGAGCTTGCAGGGTGTCAGAGCTGCAAACGTTGTCCTGCAGGGAGCTGTACTTGGTGTTGACGAAAGAGAAAGTGGTGTTGAGGCCTGTGCCGTCCTTTCTTCCCATGATGGTCTCCTTGTTTCATGTGAATCAGGTTGTCTCACTGCCCAGTTTTGTGCCCTGAGATGACTCGGCAGAAGAGTGGCAGCTCTATTTGTTTGGCGTGTGCAGAGTGCTGAAGCACTATTTGAAGTATATGAGCTCATTCCATAAGTCAGATAGGCTCTGAGTGCTGTTTGGGGGACCGTGTAAGGGTGAAGCGGCCTCCAAGGCTTCGATAGCATGCTGGGTGAGGGAGACAATTGCCTCAGCCTACCTCCTCAGGAGTAAGGTTGTTCTGCAAAGGCTTCAGGCGCACTCGACTAGGGCGCAGGCTGCATCCTGGGCAGAATTCAGCTTGGTTCCACCAGTGAAAATCTGCAAGATGGCAGCGTGGTCTTCTCTACATACGTTTGCCTGTCATTATTGTTTGGATGTGCACGTAGTGAGCATGGCGCGCTCTAGAGCTACTATGCTGCAAGCCAGACACGTGGGTCCCTCCCATATGTAGCTATTGCTCTAGTACATCCCACACGTGCTGGACTGGACTGGAGGGATGATATGGAAGGCAGAATTAGACCTTACCTGTTAATTGTCTTTCCTTGTTAGGTGAATCCGTACAAGTGTATTTCGGAATCGGTGAAACTGGGAGTGTCTGGCTCGGCAGAGGGAGGGGGATCTCAGTAGGAATGTCATCAGATTCAATTTCAGGGTCTCTTGCCTGTATGCGGTGGACAGGAAGGACCAGGTTATAGTCGTGTCTCTCTGCTTTGCATATAGTTCCTTTGGAGGTACAGTGATATGTTTTTGAAAAAAGAATAAAAATCAGAAGAGAGAGAATAAGGGAAACAAAAAGAGGAAATATTGTGTAGCAGGATACCGATGCTCTGCTCTCTTCAGTTCTGCTTTGCCAGTAGGATACTGGCCTTTGAACTACAAGGAGGAAGCTCTTCTACTGTAATATCAAAAGTTTTAGGCATGCTCTGTCCTTAGCTGCTGTAGGAGGGTGACAACCCACACGTGCTGGACTGGACTGGAGGGACTCGAGGAAAGACAAATTAGCAGGTAAGGTGCTTGTTGGCTTCACACCTGGATGTGGCTTGTTTCCTGTGGGGGGGGGGGGGAGGTTTAAACACTTGCATCCTCTCCTGCTATCTGTTCTTTCTTGCGATCTCAGTTTGATTCTTTGGGCTTTGATAGCTCAGCTGCTTCAGCCCTTGAGGAGGACTATGCGGTCTGCTCGGTGAGATGTTTCTTGGAGTTGCAGGTCTTGTGATGAGATCCCTACCTGTCATTTTTAGAAGAGGCCGTTCATTTACTGCCTGTTCCTCCTTTCTTGCCAAAGTGGTGTCATCTTTCCATGTCAATCAGATGGTCTGTTTTCCTTTGTTCCCAAAGGAATAGTGCTAGGGGGAAGGATAAGGACCTTTGCCTGGTGGACATTAGGAGGACTTTTTGTCTTTTTTGCAGGCTTGCATAAAGGTGAAGCGGCTTCAAAATCTACCTTGGGCTGCTGGATAAAGGAAGTGATAGGCCCAGGCTATCTGTTATGGAACCGGCCGGTCCTGGGGAATTTGCATGCACATTCCACATGGGCTCAGGCTTCCTTCTGGGTGGAGCATAGCTCAGTCGCTCGCATAGGCATCTGTCAGGTGGCAGCATGGTCATTGCTATCCACCTTTGTCAAGCATTACATCTTGGATGTCCATGCTCAGATGGACATGGCGTTTGGTACAGAGACTTTGAAGTCTACCATATCGTCTCACCAGGTGGAGGTGCAGCTTGGCTGTGCCCCACTTGTCTAGACTGGCTTAGCAGAATGATATGGAAAGTGACATTTTACTTACCAGATAATGTCCTGTCCTTGAGTCCTGCTAGGCCAGTCCAGGGCCTGCACCTGTGATCTGCTATGATCTGTTATTTTCTGGGTTTGGCCCTGTGGGCTATATTCCTCTTGGCAGACCTTTTTATCCAAAGAGTATTTTGTATATAGTTCTGTTCCTTGGACTTTTGATCCTTGTTACCCTCATTTAAACTGTATGTAGTCAGAGGTTTTGACCATGGCTTAGGTACGAATCGTGGATTAGTATGCCTCTAGATGCCTCGGATATGTTGCAGGATGAGGTCATAAGAAACCTCTAGATTTTTTTTTGTCTCTCCACCTCTGCTGGTAGGGGGAGACAACCCACTTGTCTGGGCTGGCCTAGCAGGACTCGAGGAAAGGACGTTATCTGGTAAGTAGAATGTCGTCTTCACATTGAAAGTGCAGAGTATGTTGTGTAGATCAGTGAAATAAATTCCTATTTTAATGCACTTTGAACTGCTTTTGTTAGCAGTACTGAAAAATATACAAGAATGTAACAATCATGATCAAACACCTGACTTTTCTATTCCACCACAAGCAGGTTCCAACTGGTTAAAACTGACACCAGAGAGAACTGCTGAGTGTGGCAGCTTGCTGCCAAGGAGAGAGATTTGATGCTGCTTTAGATCTTTCTACTGCTAGGGCTGTGCAGGCAGCTTTGGGTACCCTTGCCGACATCTTCACTGAGGACATTTAAAATCAAGACACATGAGGGCACATAGCCCTAGGCATGTGCCCAAAGGGGAATTCCCTCATGTGGCTTGATTTTAAATGTCCTCTGTGATGCATCAAAGGAGTACTATTAATTTGGAATGGTTATATCGACTAAGTGCCTGTATGAATGCTGTGCAGAGTTAAAAAGAAAAACAAGCGCAAGAAGTCTTTGGTGCCTTCTTCAGTGATTAGCAGCCCAATGGATATACTTCTAAAGAGCATGGAAGGTCAGACATCGCAAAGCACTTTTCAGCTTTCCTCTCCTTCTAATGAAGCTTCTCTGAGCACCACTGAATGCACTCCGACCCTCTCCTTGGATCCTCTTTGATTATTTCATGTTTACCCAACCTGAGTTTGTAAGTGCTTCAACTCTGTTCCTTTTTTTTTTTTTTTTTTTTTTAACTTTCTTTACCTAAACTTGTTCCTATCCTGCATTTGGTGTGAATGCACCTCAGGTTACATCTGAGTCTCAGATCTCTTTAGCAGATATATGGTTGCTAGTAACAAGGATTGAGAATTTACTGTGCACTATTGTTCCTTGATTATGTTCTTTATACCCAGGAAATAGTTAACAAACTTAGAGAACTTGATAGCTTACTGTGCTAGATAAAGGGATTTCCTCTTTGGACTCTCCAGTAGTTTCTTTACAGGCAGTGAGCATTTATCCTATTAAAGATAGTTTAACTTTGCACCATAAGATGGAGTCATCAGAGAACACTGCTAAAAGTAGGAATTTTGAAATTTTTTCCTTTTGCATGTTATCTGCAGATACCTTTGAAGAAATACTTCAAGGAAGTGTTAATGTTCCTAATGGGGTGGAATTATTTTCTCTAAATGTTGTTATATTTCAGACAATGTGAGAGCGGAGAGTGAACCTGAAAAGGGACTGGATGCACTAGTGAAAAATTCTAGTATTAATTTAACTACCATTTTGGAAGATTCACAGGATGTAACTTCCACTAGAACTAGTTTCTTGCTGACAGTCACCTCAAAGTGAAAAGCTGCTGGTTTTGAAATTGTGCTTTAAGGAAAAAGACTTAGTGTTTTGTGTCAAAAAAGACAAATATTCTATTTTGTGTTTTACACAGGCACGTAGAACATTCTTTCTCTTAAATCACATGTCCTTGCTTTAGGTGGCATTTTTTATGTTTTCCTTGTAAATGTCTTTTTCTTAACAGAATAATGGGTTTATTTTTTACGGATCCTGCACAACTTGAAAATTTTCTTCCTGAGCAAGAATGTGAAGAAATTTAATTTTTCCTTTATACTGTCTGGGGCGGGGGACAAGGTTGGGATTGGGTGTTCATTAGGATGGTTCAGTATTTTTGGGCTGTATTGATTGGTTGGTATGAGTCCCTTTTTGGATCTTGCAAAACCTTTTTTTCTTTTGGTGTTAGCCAATCACGCCTCTTATAATGTGGGCTGAAATATTATTATGGCTGTTTGTTGTGTATTTTCTTTCTCTGTTTTTTTTTTTTGTTTGATAGGCAATTGTTATTTTTTCCTGAAATTAAAAAAGAAAAAAAAAACGATACCAGATTATTTTCTGGTGCTGTGCCCATTCTCTGGAACCAGTTGTTATGGGAATAAGAATAATGGAAACATGTATCTAGTTCCTTCGAAAATTTATAAACTTGGCAGTTCCATGGTTTCTAGCCTTTAATAGGGGACAGTGTTATTTAACAAGATTAGTTTCACTATTATGTATTGCTGGGAGGGAATAGCTTTACTTTTCTCTAACTCCTTGCCAGTAAGTGGATGAATGCAGAGATGTATTTGCTGTCCTTTCCATAGTCTGACTCATTTTTATCATTTTTGGTCTCCTTTATAGTCTTACTAATGTATTTTTTGTACAGTAGATTAACAGTGTTTTTGTATTTATGGTTTTCTTTCATTGATATATTTTAATATAATGTATCAGATTACATAGTAACATAGTATATGAAGGCAGATAAAGAGTAGTATGGCCC
This sequence comes from Ichthyophis bannanicus, assembly GCA_033557465.1. Classification (NCBI taxonomy): domain Eukaryota; kingdom Metazoa; phylum Chordata; class Amphibia; order Gymnophiona; family Ichthyophiidae; genus Ichthyophis; species Ichthyophis bannanicus. The sequence goes on along the minus strand of CM066036.1, from coordinate 603,006,853 downwards.
ATCTAGTCTGCTCAGCAAGGTGACGAATAGGTGCACCTGCCGCTCCGTGCAGGTCACCCCTGTTTGTTGAGATATGAGATAGTTAAGTTTATTTTGATTTTACCCTGTTGCTATAAAGGGATCCTCTATGTCTGTCCCATGCTATTTTGAATTCTCTCACTATATTTGCCCCCGCTACTTCCATCGGTGGGGCATTTTAAGCATCTACCACCCTTTCAGTGAAAAAGTATTTCCTGACATTGCCTTTTAGTTTACCCCCTTGCAGTTTCATGTTATGCCCTCTAGTTTTTCAGCTTCCCCGTCTTTGAAAGAGGTTTATTTGTTCATTAATACTCTTAAGTATTTAAAGGTCTGTATCATATCTCCCCTATCCCTCCTCTCCTCTAGAGTATACATATTTAGGTCTTCAAGTATCTCCTCATACATCTTCTGGCGCAGGCTGCAAATCATTTTGGTCACCTTCCTCTGAACAGTTTCCAGTCGTCTTATATCCTTTGCGAGATATGGTCTCCAAAACTGAACACAGTACTCCAAGTGAGGCCTCACCAGTGACTTGTACCTCTTCTTTTCTGCTGGTAATTCCTTTCTGTATGCAACCCAGCATCCTTTTGGTTTGGTTTTAATTCTTATTATGTACCTTGAACCATCTGCTGATGAAAAGGTAGAATATAAGTAATTAAATTGTGTTTCTCAAATGCAGTAGATTGTGAATTGCATGGAACAGAGACTTTCCTAAGTGTATCAATACAGCCCTGCCTACTTCCATCAGTGCTATAGAAATGTTAAATAATAATTGTGGTAAAAAAGTGGCACTTGAGAGTTTTGTTTACATTGTATTTTATTCTGGGCTCTTTTACACACTCTTGTTCATTATTTTTGTTGTTGGAGTTTTAGTCCTCCTATTTTGACAGTGGTGCTAATTCTGATTGGATCAGATGACATGCCATTAATTCCCTTCTCTCATTAGTGTACAGATTCTCAGCCAAAAGAATAAGAAGGGATCCTCCCCACCTCATAGCACAAACCCTGCAGTTAGATGCCAGTTAGTGAGAATCCTAGAGTGATGCAGTACTCCAGTTCTGAAGAGAAGTCGGAGCATCTTAATTTTTTTTCACTTGCTTGTTGATTTGAGACTTAGTTATGTCTTGAGAGAGAGCCATCCTGAACTATCGACTGAACATGAGTACTGTGTAGTTCCTTATCGTTCCTCCAGTTCAGTCCTCTACCTCTGGGTTGTCAACCTCCTCCCGCAGCTTTGGAGACTGGCATGTCAAAATGATGACATTACTGGATATAGCCTGCTGCACTCTCACCTCAGTCCCAGTGTGACCAGTCTCCAGGCAGCAGGAGGACGTTGGCGAGCCTAGTAGAGGCTCTCTGGAGAAACAGATAAGGAGCGTTATGGTAGTGTAGCTGGAGAATAGGATTTTTCATTTTAGGAAGATGGGTGCGTGTGTACCTTTAAAAAAAAAAAAAAAAAAAAAAAATATATATGTAAGGCTCTTTGGCATTCTTACTCCCTGACCTTCTTAGGGTCCGGCTAGCAAACTGTACTTCTTTTCATTCATTGGTGGGGCCTAAGCAGGAGCGGTTACTCACCTTTTTAGGAGCCTCAGGTTCTCTCCCCCGGACATTTCGGGGGAGAGCCCCTTGTGTGTGGCTGTTGCCCTCCCGGGCCGGGTTAGTTGGTTGCTTGCGGCTGCGGGGGAGAGCTCTGGCTGACGAGCTGCAGGACAGCCGCGGTTTTCTCTATTCAACGGCGCAGTCCTGGCCGGTAAGCAGTCACCGGTTACAGGCTCGGCGTTCCCGGCACGGTGCCCCGCTAAAGCCCGCAGTGTGGACCGGGGAATTTTGGCGCCCTTTTTCCTCCGTCGGGGCACACGGCGGCCATTTTCCTGCACGCAGGGAAACCGCATGGCTGCTAACGGGCTCAGTAGCGGGTCTGCAACAGACGAACGTTTTGCAGAGTGCAGCATAGAGATTTATTTTCTTTTCTTTTGTTTCCCTTCTAAGTTTGTGGCTTCCCTTATCGCGCTTCGGTCTCTCTCGTGGAAAAAGCGGGAGGGGCTTCCTTTCTCACGGGGGGCGCGGATGGTCGATGTTGTTAACTTTCTGCTCTGTTAGTTGGGGCTGCATTTTCTTTTGGGTTATCGATGATCTAAAAAAACAAACAAACAAACAAACCCACAGCAGAGGGGGCAGTAAGTCTACCGCAAATAGTATCCTTGCTTCCTGACTCAGTAGTGCTATGGCAGGGCGTCCACAGTGTGTTGTCTGTGGAACCCGTAGGGGCACTGTGGCTGATTCAGGAGTGTGCAAGGGTTGTGCCACTCTTTCATCAGCTGTAGAGCAGCAAATGGATCTTAAAGAGGTCTCGGAGACGCAGGGGGGTTCTTTGGGAGCGTCAGCGTCTCCTCAGCCTCCTGAGCAAGGGTCTGTGTTGGAGGACGCTGCGGGTCCGTCGGTGATACGTCTGGTGGCGCAGTCCTCGGACCTCGGGGATTTTAGCCCTGATTTTGTATTGTTGATGCATCAGGCTTTCTGTTTGAGGCGTCAAGGTAAGTTGCCAGGGGCTATGGCGCTGGCCGGGACTTCCCCCCTTTCGGACACGGTGGGCGAGGGGCCTCCGCCTCCCAAGAAGCTGAGGGCGCGAAATACCACTTCTGCGGAACCGGATTGGCTGGACGGAGAAGAGATTGATTGGGATCTTGAGGAAGGGGTTCAGGATCTTGAGGAGGGGGAGATTCCTGAACCCGAGGACCAATCTAAAATCATTAGAGTCTTCTGTAGGGAAGAGCTATCGGCGTTGAACACGGAAGCTATGCAGATGCTGAATCTTTCCACGCAGGCTCCTGTGGAAGATGAAGTAGAAGATCCTGTCATTCAGGCAGTTCGGTAGACGCAGGTGGTTTTTCCTATTCACAGGGTAGTGGACAAAATGATTCAAGGGGAATGGGACTGACCGGAGGCAGGACTTTGTGGTGTAAGGACTATGAATCGGCTTTATCCTTTGGCAGTTAAAGATAAGGAACGGTTTAAAGCGCCCCGGGTGGACGCAGTAGTTTCGGCTGTGACAAAGAAGACTACTATCCCGGTGGAAGGTAGCGCGGCCTTAAAGGATGCCCAGGACCGTAAGGTGGACGGTTTGCTGAAACAGATTTTTGATGCAGATTCCCTCTCTTTACAGGCTTCTATTTGTGGTGCCTGGGTAGCTCGGGCGTGTTTACGCTGCGTTCAGAGGTTGAGACAGTCTCCGCATATGGATAGCGAAGAGATCAAGGAGTTGGGTTGCCTGGAGTCCGGAGCGGCGTACCTAGCAGACGTGCCTTATGATCTGATCCGCGCCATTGCTAATAGTACGGCTTCCTTGGTGGCCGCCCGCAGGTCGGTGTGGTTACGGAATTGGGCGGCGGACGGATCTTCAAGTCTCGCCTTAGTAAGTTGCCGTTTAAAGGGGGGTTATTATTTGGAGAGGACTTGGATAAGTTGGTCAAAGACCTGGGTGAGTCCAAGGTGGGCCGGCTTCCGGAAGATAAGCCGAAACAGGGGAGGCCCAGTTCGAGCTTTCGGGACCAGTTTTGGGATTTTCGACGGTTCCGGGCGTCGAGGTTCTCCAGTTTTCAGCGGGGTCGCTTTCCTTCCCGAGCCCAGAACTTCCGTGGGTTTAGGGGAGCCAATAGAGGTTTTTCCTCAGGTTCCACTTCCGCACCTCGCAAGGCTCAATGAAGTGAGGTGGGTCCCAGCAGAGGCGCCTCCTATAGGAGGAAGGCTGCGGGAGTTTCTTTCTGCTTGGACCCACATCACCTTCGACCAGTGGGTGTTGGAGATAATTCATCGGATATGCGCTAGAGTTGGCACGGCCGGTGACAGATTCCTTCGTCATGTCCCCCTGCAGAGGACCCAAAAAGGTCCTGGCAATTCACGAGATCTTGGAGCGGCTGGTCCGGTTAGGAGCGGTCGTAGAAGTTCCAAAAGAGGAGTACGGCATGGGGCGGTATTCCATTTTTTTCGTGGTGCCAAAGAAGGGCGGATCCTTAAGACCCATTTTAGATCTCAAGGCTGTGAATCGGTGCCTGCGGGTTCCGCACTTCTGGATGGAAACTTTGCGTTCAGTGATTGTAGCGGTGCGTCAAGGGGAGTATTTGACGTCGCTGGACCTTTCAGAAGCGTATTTGCATATTCCTATCCGGACAGCTCATCAGAAGTTCCTGAGGTTCGCCCTCCCTTGGGGTCATTATCAATTCCAGGCGTTGCCTTTCGGTCTGGCTACGGCGCTTCGGACCTTCACCAAAATTATGGTGGTGGTGGCGGCGGCGCTTCGCAAAGAAGGGATTCTCATGCACCCGTACCTCGACGATTGGCTGATACGGGCCAAGTCCGAGGAGGAGAGCGTTCGAGTGACAGGCAGAGTCGTGGATTTTTTGCAGAAGCTGGAGTGGGTGGTCAACCGGGCCAAGAGTCGGCTGAAGCCCTCCCGGGATTTAGAGTACTTAGGAGTGCGGTTCGACATGAAGAGCGGTCAAGTGTTTTTGCCGCACAAGAGAGCTCAGGCCCTTCAGAGTTTAGTTCATCAGTTCAGGGCCACTCCAGCCCTGACGGCATGGTCCTACCTTCGGGTGTTGGGAATGATGGCGGCAACGATAGAAGCGGTTCCATGGGCCAAGGTACATATGCGGCCACTACAAAGAGCGCTGCTTCGTCGCTGGTTGCATCAATCCGATCAACTGAGCAAACGGCTGCCGTGTCCAGTGAAGGTCAGGCAGTCCCTGCAGTGGTGGCTACGCAAGTTGTCGCTCTCAGCCGGCATGCCGCTGGAACTCCTGGACTGGCTGCCGCTCATCACGGATGCCAGTCTAGCCGGTTGGGGAGCCCACTGCGGGAGCAGGTTCGCGCAGGGGGTGTGGTCTCCCCTGGAGGCGTCTTGGTCGATAAACCGACTGGAACTGCGTGCGATCGCACTAGCACTAGAGGCGTTCGAGGAGTTGGTGTTGGGTCGCCCGGTTCGGATTCTGTCCGACAACTCGGCGGTGGTCGCCTATGTCTATCGTCAGGGGGGCACAGGAAGTGCGGCGATGGAGGAAGAGGCAGACAGGTTGTTCGCTGGGGTAGAGAACCGTGTGCTGGCAATCTCGGCAGCTCACATAGCAAGAAAAGACAATGTCAAGGCGGATTTCCTCAGCAGAGTGTGAGTAGATGCGGGGGAGTGGGAGCTGCATCCCGACGTCTTTGCGCAGATAGTGAATCGATGGGAATTGCCCATAATGGATCTCATGGCGACCTTTCAGTCGGCGAAGGCCGGCAGGTTCTTCAGCAGGAGGCGAGAGCGGATGTCAGAGGGCATCGACGCGCTGATGCAGCCGTGGCCGATGGCGGGGCTCCTTTACGTCTTTCCCCCGTGGGCATTGATAGGCTGGGTGGTGCAAAAGATTGGGGCTCACCCGGGAAAGATGCTGCTCGTGGCGCCCGACTGGCCGCAGCGCCCGTGGTACGCAGATCTCGTGCGGCTTCTGGACGGTCAGCCATGGAGGTTGCCAGCAAGAGCGGACCTGTTGCTTCAGGGCCCTCTTTTTATGCCTCAGGTGGATCGGTTCTCGCTTACGGTCTGGCCATTGAAAGGGCGCATCTGAGACGAAAAGGCTATTCGGCGGCGGTCATTGCTACGCTGATTAGGGCGCGCAAGCAGTCCACTTCCTTGGCGTATGTGCGCGTTTGGCGTATTTTTGAAGATTGGTGCTCGAGGAAACAGATCCGGGCGTCTAAGGTCGATATTCCGTCAATTTTAGAATTCCTGCAGTGTGGTTTTGATAAAGGTCTTGCAGCCAGTTCGCTGCGCGTGCAGTTGGCAGCCCTTTCCTGTTATCGAGGCAAGGTGAAGGGAGTACAGCTGGGTTCCCATCCTGATGTGGTTCGTTTCCTGAAGGCGGCCTCTCGGTTGAGGCCGATGCGTAGAGTGTTGATTTCTCCCTGGGACCTCAATTTGGTGTTGGCAGCGTTGTCTAAGCCTCCCTTTGAGCCTTTGCTTCAGGTTTCGGTGAAAGACTTGTGTGATAAGGAAGCTTATCATAGCTCAGGTAGGAGCTATAGAAAAGATGATGTGACTCTGAACAAGCAACCTGTCAGTTCTGGTAGAAGTAAGAAAACAGAGTTTTCACATAAAAGACTACCAGTCCCAGAATGCACCAGGTTTCCAGCAGCCATGAGAGGGGCTGAAGTGAGGAAATGTGTGTGTAATCAAGAGAGCTATGAGGTAATCCCTAAGCACTCATCTCAAAGGGCAGGGCCTGATTCAAGACAGCTGCACTGTGTTAGGGAGCAGCACACATTAGGAAAGAATAAGAATAGAGATTATTCTTCAGATAACAGTTACTACAAGCTCCAGCCCAGCTTCAAGGAGAGCTTCAGCAACTGCTACAGAGGGAGGAAGAGATACAGAGACGGCAACGGCTATAAGCTCAAGCACCAGTATCACCTGGAGAAACAGAAGCCAAGCCAAGCAGATAGAGAGAGAAGGAAACTCTCTGGAAGGAAGAGAAGAAAGGCCATTGGAAGGTCTGGGAGATTCCAAGGCAGTACTCATACTGGGAGGTATTCCAAAAGCCAGCAGAGTCCATTGGACTGGATTCAGCCAGAGGAATGGAGTGGCAGAGATAGGAATCACCAGTGGCTACCTGGAAGAGAGAAGACTGCATGTGGAAGGGACTTTCAGACCAAGGCCAGAAGGTATGTGAGAGGAGATCCAGTGTCCAGGGATCAAGATTGGAAGGCTGGACATCAGAATTGGGTTACATATTGGCCAGGCTATACAGAGAGGAATAATGATAGCAGGAGAGGCTCAGGTATGAACACTGATCCAGACCCTATCTATAATAGAGAATGGCAGCAAGGGAATAAGCATTCTCATGATAGTGCCTTAATGAAAGACTCGTCTGTGCCAATGTATGATAATGACCCTATGCTGATTGATACAGCAGATGAAAGTACAGTTTATATGGACTGTTCTCTATCTAAATGCTATTGCTAAGCCTTCTGTGAGAAAACACATTAGCCATCACAAAGAAACCTAACTTTGTTCTTTATTTCCACTGCAAACAGCTCTTAAAGCAGGATTTGGGTTCACACAGTAGCAGCCAGCCAGCTAAAGGCTTACAGCTGGTCAGTTGATAGTAATTAAAGCTGCACCTGATTGTGTGTGTGAGCAAGGGAGAATCACTGCTGAGATCTGCGTGGAAAATAAGCAGAAGTTAACCTAACCAGCAAAGTTTATTCTTTACTTTGTGCCTTTGTATTTGGTAATTATTTGCTAAGAAAACATTAGCTAATTGCCTGACAAGCTGAAGGTTGTTTTCTGGTTTACTTTGTGACTTTTTGTTATCCATTTTAAACACTGCAAGCAAGTAACCTCATTTATAGTGCTATCAAGCATACATGTGCTGGGTGAATTAAACCCCATCAATAAAAGAAGTATTTTATTGATCTTACCACTTGGTTTCACAACTCAAATTATTGTCATCAGCTGTGTTTGGGAGTGAATGAACTACAATACCCACAATACTTTGCAAGAATCATATGAATATATGCATCGTCAAGATTGTGTAAGTTCTCACCCTAGGCAGCCGTCTGACACTTGACATTGAAAACGGTTTTTCTGGTGGCGATCTGTTCAGCTAGGCGCATTTCTGAATTGCAGGCGTTGTCGTGTAGGGAGCTTTTCTTGTCCTTTTCTCGAGAGAAGGTGGTGCTGCGTCCGGTTCTGTCCTTTTTGCCCAAAGTGGTGTCTTCCTTTCATCTGAATCAGGCGGTATGTTTGCCAGTGCTGGGTTCTCGGGACGGCGGTGAACTGGCGTGCAGTTTGTGACGGTTGGATGTGAAGAGGATGTTGCGCAGATATTTAAAAGTGACAGAGTCCTTTCGCAAATCGGATCGGTTATTTGTGTTATTCGGAGGTGTGCGCAAAGGGGAGGCGGCAGCTAAGGCCTCCATTGCCCGGTGGATTCGGGAGGCGATTGCTTCAGCCTATCTCCTTCAAGGACGTGCGGTACCAGTGGGTTTGCGTGCACATTCCACCAGAGCACAGGCGTGCTCCTGGGCGGAGCACAGTTTGGTGCCGCCAGGGGATATTTGTAGGGCGGCGACTTGCTCTTCTCTACATACTTTCAGTAAGCATTACCGGCTGGATGTTGCGGCGGCGGCAGATGCCCAATTCGGGTCGGCAGTGCTGTGTGCCGGTTGGCGGGGTCCCTCCCAATGATTACTGCTCTGGTACTTCCCAGAGGTAGAGGACTGAACTGGAGGAACGATAAGGAAATGATAATTACACTTACCTGGTAATTGTAGTTCCTTGAGTGACGACAGTTCAGTCCTCCGTCCCGCCCAGAGTGTTATTCAGGAAGAATTCAGCATTGCCGCTAAAAAGAGAAGTATTACAGGTAGTGTGATAAGGAAGCTTATCATAGCTCAGGAAGGAGCTATAGAAAAGGTGAAGTGACTCTGAACAAGCAACCTGTCAGTTCTGGTAGAAATAAGAAAACAGAATTTTCCCATAAAAGACTACCAGTCCCAGAATGCACCAGGTTTCCAACAACCATTAGAGGAACTGAAGTGGGGAAACATGTGTTCAATCAGGAGGGCTATGAGGTAATCCCTAAGCACTCATCTCAAAGGGCAGGGCCTGATTCAGCACAGCTGCGCTGTGTTAAGGAGGAGCACTCATCTAAGCAGAATAAGAGTAGAGTTTATTCTACAGATGACCATCTTCACGATCACCTTGGATATCCAGAGAATGATCATCAGTTTCATCTGAAGGATCATCAGAAGCAGAAGCCAAACCGGACAGACAGAGAGGCAAGGAAACCCTCTGGAAGAAAGAGGAGAAAAGCCTTTGAGAGGTCTAGAAGAGTCCAAAGCAGTACGTATACTGGGAGGTATTCCAAGGGCCAGCATACACCATTGGACTGGGGAAAGCCAGAGGAATGGTGCTGCAGAGCTAGGAATCACCAGAGGCTACCTGTGAGGGAGACGGCTGCACATGGAAGGGACCCTAAGACCCGTGCCAGAAGGTATGTGAAGAGAGATCCAGTGTCCAGGGATCTGGATTGGAAGGCTGGACATAAGAACTGGACTACATACTGGCCAGGCTATATAGAGAGGAACTCTAGCAGCAATGGAAGCTCAGGTATGAACACTGTTCTATGCCCTAGCTATAACCTTGAAAGACAGCAGGGAAACAAGTATTCTCCTGAAAGTGCTCCATTGAGAGATTCATCTGTGCCAATCCATGATATTGAACCCATGCTTGTTGAACAAGGGGGAATAATAGCAGATGAAGATCCTATTTATATGGACTGTTCTCTGTCTAGACTCCGTTGGTAACTTTCTGTTATAAAGTACAGCAACCATCACAAAGAAATACAAATTTGTTCTTTAATCTACTCAGAAAAGCTCCTGAAGCAGGATTTGACCCACACAGTGGAAGGCAAGCCAGCTAAGGGGTTTCAGCTGGTGACTGCTAGCAATTAAGCCTTACCTAATTGCTTGTGAGCTAGGAGAGAATCACTTCTGAATCTATGTGGGAAGTAATCAGAAGTTAACCTGAAAAGAACAGTTTGTTTCTTGCTTTGTGGCTTTTCATTTGTTGTTTTCCTGATTTTGACTTTGTTTTTCCAAGTTAACACTGAAAGCAAGTTACCTGATTTATGTGCTACCAAGCATATCTTTGTTGGGAGAAATAACCCCATAAATAAAAATCTTATTGGCTTTACCCAAGAGCACAACTAAATTATTGTCAGCAGCTGTGTCTGGTGTGAATGAACTACATTGCCCACAATCCCTTGCAAATCATATAGAGATATGCACTTGCCGAGACTGTGAAGATTCTCACCCAGGCAGCCGTCTGACAGTAGGTTGTGTTGTTTGAGTCATTCTGTTATCTGTTTAAAGTTCTATGACAAAAAAAAAAGGGGGGGGGGGCGTAAGAAAGCCTTGCCAGTTTGATTAAAGGGTGTTCAGTGTAGGTAGACTAGATGCTATTGATTTTTGGCTACTTATTGGTTGCTCCTTTGAGTCTGCTTTGTTAATAGTTCACACTGGGACTGAGGTGAGAGTGCAGCAGGCTATATCCAGTGATGTCATCATTTTGACATGCCAGTCTCCAAAGCTGCAGGAGGAGGTTGACAACCCAGAGGTAGAGGACTGAACTGTCATCACTCAAGGAACTACAATTACCAGGTAAGTGTAATTATCATTTACTGTTACTCTAACTGAATGCCATCAGGATAAACATGAAACTGGTGATATGTTTTTTTTTTTAGGTTTTATAGGCCAATTAGGGACTTAAATACAAAATAAGATTCTACATCCAGTCATTCTTGAAGTTGTATGTTTTGGACTTAGCAATTTCTTTCTACTCCTTTGTATCGGTAGTTCAGTTAGAACCAGAGCTGGGATCTGGAGCTATGAGCCTTCATTCACAACTACCAAGGGATCTTCCCCCTGTTTTTATATCCCTTCCCAACTTACTTTAGTCCAGTCATTGCAGGAATGATGAGTCAGGGATCATGCGCCAGGACTGCTTCTGGAACATAGCTGTTCCAGGCCCTGAATCTGGCTAATAAGTGTTGTCCTTAAGCAATGACCATGTCTCCTACCTCCCCACTGGGGCCTATTAATGCTGCCTATGCATTGTCCACAGTTTCAGGTGAACCTGGGAATGAAACACTCAACTTGAGTATCTAACCAAGGACCTTCCACATGGAGTTATACTGAACACAATATTTGCCATTTCTGGTGTTCATATTAAATCTTTGGAGGTGCATTTGGACTTTAAAAAATATGATGGAGCAGTACAGTATAGAGGATGAGACATTTACTGTGCATGAAAGAAGATTGGGACCTTGTGGTATCTGTATCTGATGAAGGTTACAGGAAGAACCAAAAGGATGCTTGGGTGCATTAGGAGAGGATTAGTCAGAAGGAAAAAGGAGGTGATAGTGCCCCTATATGTGTGTCTGGTGATAATTCATTTGAAATACTGTGTGAACATCTGATGACCGCTATAAAAAGAGTGGAGTAGGTCCATAAGGCAGCTATTAGAATGGTTGACTGTCTTCAGCATAGCACATATGGGGACAGACTGCAAAATCTGAACATGTATTCTCTGGAAGATGAGCAGGAAAGAGGTTCTATCATAGAGACATTTAAATACTTCCAAGATATAAATACATAGAAATCTGGCTTTTCTCGATAGAAGGAAGGCCATGGAACAAAAGGGGTCATAGGATATAGATGAAAGTAAGAAGAATCAGGAATAATTTAAGAATTGGATTTGGGGTTTGATGGATGCTTTGGTATGACCCATTGTGGCAATGTTTATATTCTTAATGATTTGCTAATTTGGGAAATGTTGCAGGAAGCTTAGCAAGTTTGGAATGAATAGACCACATGGTTTTTATCTGCTATCGTTTTTCTGTTTCTATCTAGTCTGCTCATCTATACCAACTACTACGCTCTACAATTCCCTCCTTTCCCTTAGAGTTCCTTTGTGTTTTGTCCCATGCTTTCTTGAATTTAAATACAGTCATTGTTTCTACCCTCCAATGGGAGACTGCCACACATCCACAACTCTTTCCATAACAAAATATTTCCTCAGATTACACCTGTCTATCCCCTTTCACCTTCATCCTATGTGCCCTCATTCCAGAGCTTTCATTAAGTTGAAAGAGGCCCTTCTCCGGAACATTTATAACATGGAGGTATTTAAACATATCTCCCTTCTCCCATCTTTCTTCCAAAGTATACATATTGAGATCTTTAAGTATGTTCCTGTATGCTTTGATGAAGACCACTGGTCATTTTAGTAGCTACACTCTGCACTGACTCCATCCTGTTTCTATCCTTTTTAAAGTGCGGTTTCCAGAACTTCACACAGTACTTCAAATGAGGTCTCACTAGAGACTTATATAGAGGCACTATCATCTCCTCCTTCCTGCTGGCCATTCATCTCTCTGGATTTTGCCATTGCCTTTTCTGCATGTTTGGCCACCTTAAGATCTTCAGAAACAATCACTCTCAAGTCCTGCTCTTCTTTCATGGACAGAAGCACATCACCCACTATACTATACCACTCCCTTGGATTTTTGCAGCCTAAATGCATAGCCCTGCATTTTTTAGTAGAAGAAACAATTCTGCCTATTGGCTGTTTTTACAGCAATGGCTGAGATACCCATCAGGAGGACCAATAATATTTAGAGAACTTTGCCTTAGCTCCTAAACATTTTGGCTAGTGTCATCTTTTTTTGTTGTTTTTTTTTTTAATCTTGTAACTTTTTTTAAGCTAGTATATTTTTGGATTTCTGAATGCTTTTTAGCTCTTTCTTTTATTTTTTATATTTTTAGTTCAGTCTTTTAGTCCTTAAGTTATACACAGTTAAGGGCATGTTTACTAAGCTGGGCTAACGGTTAGCACGCGGTATTTGTAACTACGTCCCGATGTTATTCGTGCTAGCCATTAGCCCAGCTTAGTAAACATGCGCCTTATACAGTACATAGGACAAAGTATAGCACAAACAATCTACAAAATAAGAGTATAATAAACCCAAAACCAGAGGAGCCATTGAAAGAAAAACCCACTATACCCAAATTCCTTATTATCAATAATGCTGGAATGACTATTCCCAAGCACTAATGATTAAATTTTGACATACTCATCCATAGGTTGCATATTTGAAGCACTCGTGCTTGTCTGTTAGATCTGTCATCTGCTGCTGTCTCATATTTGTGTAATTTTGAAAGAGTAATCTACCAATATTCAACAAAGTAGAACTCCTTCCAGCTCCCCAAAATCACCTGCAATGCCTATGACTTCAACTAATAGAAGTCTACTGTGCACCCTAGATAATGGGACCTTCTGGACAGAAGATATAAAAATAACAGTGATAGGAGTCACCTCAAGATGAAAAATATGGGTATTGGTAACCTACATCTAATTCCAAAATGCGAGTATATTTAAATAATATAAAATTATGTGAGAAAAAGTTCCCATAGATTCCTTACAATGCCACATTTAGGAGATTCAAGAACTCCTAGCTTCCATAACTTTGAGTGTCCTAATTATACAATGAGCAATAAAAAAAGATACCGCATTAATTCTGCTGAAAGTAATGGATGATTAACACATATCCAAAAAATCGGCCAATAGGTAATATTCTCTGATATATTTACATATTTTTCCCAAACCTTTTCAAGCCTGCATTAACAGAATAATGAGCATCACTTGACACTTTATAAAACCTTGAGGTCACATGACCTTTAGCACAGGGCTTAACAAATTTTCTTGGAATGTAGGAGCCAGCCAAAAAACTTAAGATCCAGCGCAGAGACCTAAGTCACAGTATGTCCCCCCCTCCCTCCAAAAAAGGTGCATTGTAGTTTCCTTTATAGGGCCTATAGGAAAAGAAAGCTTGATAATGAGATGTTTTTCAGCAGCTGCAAACAGCAAGCAGAGAAATCAGTGAGTAAGAAAGATTGGATAAAGGCTTTGGGGGGAGGGGGGTTATGAGAAAAGAGATTTTCTTTTCTTCACATGATGATATGTGAAGCAAAAAAAGGAAGTTGCCTCATATCCAGCTATAAAGGGTCAGTGGAGGTGATGGGGGGAGGAAGAGGAGGAGAAGGGTCACTGTCTTCTTTTGCCACTGTGCAATGGAATTTTAAAGACCTCATTTCTAACTTTCTCATGAGTCAGCTCTCTGCAAGCTTGAGCTACACAGTGGAGGAAGTTTAGGCTAGTCTTGCAGTTTGAAATCTTTGTGAGAGTTGAAATTGCATGACTAGCCCAAACTTTCTCTATCATGTAGCTTAAGCTTACAGACCACTAATTATGGTGGGATGTAGGAAATACTGTGTTTAAGGTGTGGTGCTGCCAAACAGAAAAAAACATTAAGGGGCATGAAATCCCAGGTGCCAGGATGAAATTTCTAGGCGTCATGGCAACCTGGTACCCGGGATATGCTGAACCTTGCATTCGCATATATCTTTTAAACATTTTCATATTAAACTTGGAGGATTCACCACTTGATTCAGTCACTATCAGCTCCTTTTTAAAAAAAAAAAAAAAAAAAAAGGGGGGGGCATAAATGCATCCAATTAAATATTTTTGATATTTGGATCTCATAGTGCTTTTAAAGAGCCAGCAAAAATATATACTGGCCATTTTTGTCAATTGAAAAAGCTGTCATAACCCTTTTATCCAACAGCATACCCACTTGCTAACTGATCTATTGATTTTGAACTACGGGTTCAGCCATATAGGAGTATTGATTATTACGCTTCCAGGGAACTTCATTAATCTTATTTATATCCTTCAGTGCTTCATGCATTGATCTCCAAGTAAGACAGGAATCTTGACTATATAAAGCCTTGACACCAGGTAAGAGATAAAGGGAAATGGGAGAAGCAAGTTCCCATTCAGCAAGTAATCAACTCAGACACAGAGAATATTTACTTAATACCCACAATGCGCAAATTTAGTAAAAAGGCCTTATGATATAAGTAAAAGTCAGGAAATCCGACTTAGTCTTTGGCTTTGAGAACTTTCAACTTCAAAGCAATTCTGTGTAGTCTCCCTTTCCATAAGAATTTCATTAATAGTCTCATATCTTAAAAACATGCTTGTAATGATGTTACCCTCCCCCCTTCCTTTTATCAACAATAGCATTCCACATGCTTAAGTGACTGATTTTATGTTTACTCGTGTTATGTTACAGTATTGTTCAATATTCATAGTTCTATGTACTCACTAAGTTATTACTGTTCTCTGTAAGCCATATCAGCCAAATTGTTATATCTAAACTGCTTAGACTTGTAGATCAGCGGTATATTAACAGTTAAATAAATAACTGCCCAAGACATAGGAGCTTGTGGGTACTGGGTCCCCCAAAGGGAGGTCTGGGCTTCAGGCCCTAAGAAAAGGGTTGAAACAGTGTGACAAGGCAGTAGCCAAAGCGAGAAAGATGTTAGGCTGTATACAGAGAGGAATAATTAGCAGAAAGAAGGAGGTATTGGTGCCCCATGCAGGATGTTGGTGAGGCCTCACTTAGAGTATTCAGTTTTGGAGACTGTACCTTACAAAGGAAATAAAAAAAAAATACTTGAAATGGTTCAGAGGACGGCAAACAAGATGATGTGAGGCCCGTGTCAGAAGGAAGATTTAAATATGTATACCCTAGAAGAAAGGAGAAACAAGGGGGGGCATGATATAGACGTTTAAATACTTAAAAGGTATTAAGGAACAAACAAACTTTTTTTCAAAGACGGGGAGGCTGTAGAACTAGAGGACATGAAATGAAACTGCAAGGAAGTAAATTTAAAAGCAGCATCAGGAAATACTTTTTCACAGAAAGGGTGGTGGATGCCTGGAATGCCCTCCCAATAGAGGTGGTGGGAGCAAAAACAGGAACAGAATTCAAAAAGGCAAGGGGCAGACACAAGAGGATCACTTTATAGCAAGAGGAGTGAATCAAAACAAATGTAAATAACTTCATAAATGGAGAGGGGTAATCTCCCTGGAGCAGCTTGAATACTTCTACAATTCTGGCAACTTAATGAACAGACTAAATGGACCATGCTGGTCTTTATCTGCCGTCACTTACTATGTTACTAACATAAACTAAAAACAGCCTGTGAGCTAATTCAGGATCTGCAGTGGAAGTCCTGTGGAAAAGGAGAACTCCAGGACCCTAGAGGGCCCCCAGGGGTCACCGGCTTGTGGCTAGGACCACCCTGCTAGGCTCCACATCCTCCAGGATCAAATAGCCAATTCAAAAGCTGCAGTATCCATTGGTGGTAAAAAGAAATCAAAGAAACAGTGGGGGCCACAGCAATGGTATAGAATCCTGAGGGGCCCAAAATGCCCCAAAAAACACATTCCCTGGACATTCTAGCCATAATTGGGGCAAAAAGAAGCCACTGTGTAAAAACAAACGCTGCACATCACAGGCTGCATTGGGCTATGCAACTGAACAATGCAGCAGTAAAGTGTAAAATAAACCATGAAAAAAATGTGCCGAAAAGAGAAGCAGTGCCGTGGTGAAAAAGGACTCCTGAAAAGTGAATTATAGCACTTGCTGGGCTGATTGGGGAAACCTGAGCAGGGAAGTCCCAGATGCCCATGCAGGCCTGGGAGGCTGAGATACTGAACAAAGGCCTTTTTAAATTTGGAGCTGCTTTATTGAAAGCAGCAGAGAGTGAAATATTCCTCATTGAAACCAATGGGAGAAAAAAGGAGTTCAGAAAAATAGAAAAAAATTAGAAGAAAAATAAAACATGTAAATAAGTACAGCAAGAGGGAAGGGGGGTCCTGGGCTCAACTTACCAGCCCCCCCTTAGAAGCCCTGTGGGGTCCTCCTGCTACTCTTCGGTCCACCAAGTGCTAGAAGCCTGGGTAAAACTGCGCTGGACACAGGGTGACTTGCAGCTCCAGGAGACAAGGGTTTTCCCCCTTCTCTGAGCAACATTGGACCTTACGAAACTCAATCATAGTGATTGCAGCACTGTACTGTGGGCCAGGAGAGTTGGGCCTATTGGCAGTTACACCACTTTGCCACCTGCTGGAGGCAAACAATTACTGGCTTCTCTCAGTGCTGCATTAGTGGATCTGCTGAGTGATGATGTCACTGAAAGCTGCTGAAGTTTGACTCCACCTGCTGGCAAATGAAGATAACACACTGGTCTGGACTGGTCTAGCAGGATGATAAGGAAGCAGTTTTTGTTCATGAAATGAAATGTAAATGTATGTCATGGGTGAGTTCTGTATGCATACATATCTATCCAAACCAAGCTGACCTGAAAAGTGAGTGACCCCAGCCACCAAGAGGCCTATATTCACCATCTACCAAGAGGCCTGTGTTCCCAAACTTCTAATCTCTTGGTTGCATGAAATTGAAGCCTATTTGCCTTTTTTTTGAAAGAGAAAAGGTCATACAGATATAAATCTGGCAACAGATTGCAAAGTACAATATTTAATTCCTTAAATCTAGCAAAAATTCAGCTGGCTAAGGGAGGGCCTGAAGCTGACAGCTGTGCAGGTTGTGATTAGTTAATCTCACATGAAACAAAACAAGATGAGTGTTTTGTGCATGTATTCTGTAACAGACTGGTGCTGTTTAGGTTGTACAGACTGCTTAGCAATTGGCTTTCCATTTCAAACATTGTCATTTAGGTTTATCCATAAACAGTTATTTCTTGAAACCCAAAACCTCACACCATCAAAAAGGAACATGTAATAAACTTGGATTAAATATTTTGAAACGAGAGAGGTGATTGGAACAAATAGCATCAAACTGTTTAGAAGGCAGTATGACAAGTTCTTTGGGGGAAAAGTAGAGAAGCGAAATGGCATAAAATAAAATAGATTAGGTAATGAAATAAACCAGTGACAGCCAGATTGTACTGTTTTGGCTAGAGGTTGGACCTATAAAGTTGTTGTAATAAAGCATAGTAACCTCTGCACACAGTCTAGAGCTGACTTGTGTTTAGAGCTTAGCAACTAATTCAGAAAAGAGTCTCTAAAAAAAATGAAATCAAGCTTAAGAATCATGTTAGCAAACCACCCTTGGTCCTAATGTAATGAAGGCATCAGATATTACATCTGAATGCAAAGAAGTGTGTACATGCCTTTTAAAGGCTTAATGCAAGGCATTTTTACATTAGGAATTTAATTTCAGGTCTGAAGTGGAATAAAGTAGGTAGCATTAACTTATGTAGCTGTATGCCAGCATGATTTTTACCTGTGATTTTTCTTCCTCCTGACCTGCCTCTCCCAGGGTGAGGTAGGTGAACAAGAAGTGCCCCTTCTACAGACTTTTCCCAAAACCGACAAAATATAGCAGCTAAGTGGACCCTTCCCTTCCTGACCCAAGAAGTGTCCACCAAACGCAGCAGGAAGAAAAGAGGTTTTTACCTCCTTTCACACAGCTGAATGTTAAGTGCAACACAGCCAACAGTTAATATCCATTTATTTACTGTACTTAAGCAATGATTGGCCCACTCAAAGTCAATAAAGGACTCTTACCAGACTTAACTGTGATCACGAACTAAAATTTTGCAGTTAAAATGTTCATTATAAACACTGCCCATAACCAGTCCATGATCTATAAAAGCAGCAATAATTCTCTTAGCCATTTGATGCCACCTCAACTTTATAGATGTGGTTTTATTAAATATTTGGATTTGATTGGCTATAAGTGTTTGGGGAATATTACTAAGTTCTACTAGCACACATTGGTGATCTGATATAGAATTACTATAGAGTATTCCATTTTGAGCACTCGACTAAAGTTGTGGAGGGGCATTGGATGCAGTTAGGCCAGCTATTAATTAAGTCTTTAAAGGATATAAATGAGTGGTTGTGCAAGAGTGGATTGGATGTTGAATATGGGGGGGGGAACAGTGCGTATGACTTTTTTCGTGAATTAAAGAAGAAGGATTTGAAAATTAAACCTATGGCGAAAGGGAGCAAGATACCATGAGTGGATTTCATATGCTCATTAGGAGTAATACCGGAACAAGTGGGACTAGGGTAAAAACAAATTGTCGTTGTAGTGGAGGCAGGGCTGGCCCATCCTTTGAGTGAGAATGTTGTTCGCACAGGGCTCCATGCGAACCACATTCTCGCTTAATGGACGGCTGCAGAGGGAGCTGGGGAAGCCCGCGCAAGGCCCTGGCTCCCTCTGTACAGCCCGCCAGCGTGAAGAGCCTTTTCCTTCACGCTGGCGGCTATTTCAATGAAGCTGCGAATACTGAGCGAGGTTAACCTTTCTCTGCATTCGTGGCTTCATTGAAACAGTCGCCAGCGTGAAGTTAAAGGCTCTTCACTCTGGCGGGCTGTGAAGAGGGAGCCGGGGCCTCGCGCGGGCTTTCCCGGCTCCCTCTGCAGCTCCTTAGACGGCGCGGGGCTCTTCGGGAGAGGGGGGGAACAGACTGGAAATGGGCTGTGGTAGGGAAACGGACTGCAAGTGGGCTGTGGTGGGGAAACGGACTGCAAGTGGGCTGTGATGGTGGGGGGGAGGGAAATGGACTGTGATGGTGGGCGGGGGGGAAACAGACTGGAAATGGGCTGTGATGGGGGAGGACTGCAAGTGGGCTGTGATGGTGGGGGGAAGGAAATGTGCTGGGATGGGGGGGGGGAGCAGACAGGAAATGGGCTGTGATGGTGGGGGGGGGCAAAATGATTGGAAATGGGTGGTGGGGGAAACGGACTGGAAGTGGGCTGTGATGGTGGGGGGGAATGGACTGCAAGTGGGCTGTGATGGTGGGTGGAAACGGACTGGAAATGGGCTGTGATGGTGGGGGGGGGAATGGACTGCAATTGGGCTGTGATGGGGGGAGGACTGCAAGTGGGCTGTGATGGTGGGTGGAAACGGACTGGAAATGGGCTGTGATGGTGGGGGGGAATGGACTGCAAGTGGGCTGTGATGGGGGGAGGACTGCAAGTGGGCTGTGATGGTGGGGGAGCGGACTGGAAATGGGCTGTGATGGTAGGGGGGAAACACTGGAAATGGGCTGTGATGGGGGGAGGACTGCAAGTAGGCTGTGATGGTGTGGGGAGGGAAACAGACTGCAAATGGGCTGTGATGTTGGGGGGGATAGGACTGCAAATGGGCTGTGATGGTGGGGGGGGGGGGAAACATGGACTGGAAATGGGCTGATGGGGGCTGGAATAGGACAAAGTGGGCTGACGAGGGGGCTAGGATTGGAAATGGGCTGATGGGGGTCTGGAATGGAACTGGAAAAGAGCATATGGGGGGCTAGGACTGGAAATGGGCTGAGGAGGAGCTGGAATAGGACTAGAAATGGGCTGATGGGGGAACGTGGACTGCAAATGGGTGATGGGCTGGAATAGGACTGGAAGTGGGCTGATGGGAGTTGGAATAGGGCTGGAAATGGGCTGATGGGGGAGCTTGGAGTGGAAATGGGCTGATGTGGAAGCTTGGGAGACTGGGACTAGAAGGGGGCAGATGCTGGGTGGGTCTAGAACTTTAAGGGAGCTGATTTTGGGGGAGGACTAGAAATGGGGATGGGGAATGAGAATGGAGAGGGGAAAAGATATTTTGTGTGGGAGGGAAGAAAAGTCTACGATAGGCCAGGTATTGGAAGAGTAAGTGGAGATTGAGAATGGAAGGGTGAAATTTGAGTGGATGATAAAGGAATAAGGAAAGAAATGGAGGAAAGAGCAAAAGGGGAAAGATCAGTATGTTAAAGCAGATATAGAGAAAACATTTGGAAAAAAAATCTAAAAGAGAAGAAAGGACAAATGGGTAGCTCACAGAAGACACAAAGAAACCAGAAGAAAGTGACGGGAACAATTGCAACTGAAAAAGAAAATGCACAAGCAACAAAAGGTAGAAAAATACTTTATTTTGAATTTATTAACTGGAATATATCAGCTCTGAGAAATGTGCATCGTTAACGTCTTTTGTGTTTTGTTTAGTACAAGAGGAAATTAATTTATAGTTTTATTTCTCCAGTGTTGTACATCCCAAGTTTGGCTTTTGGGGTTCCCAATTTAATTATTGTCTTCCTGTTTCTAAATTGTGATCCCTTGTTCTTTGGTGACGGTCTATGTTCTGCATTTTAACCAAGCTGAGGTATTCTGTTCATGTAGTTTCTATTTGACCATTTCACTTGTTCTCTTTCCCCAGTAGGAGATGCATTGGTATTCTCTGAGATGTATTGGTTTAATATTTGCAGTATTGCCTTTTGATAGGTAGGGTTTGGTGCTTTGTGAGTCCTGGCAGAGCTGTTATGATATGGTGGATTTGCTATGAGTTCTAAATGGTCAGTGTTTATAGTACTTCCTAATGGGCCTAGCGGTTGGCACTGGAATATAGTAACGTAGAAATCTGTTAGTCTTTCTTTATCCAGACACTCATTAAGAAGCATGTTTACTTAAAATGCATGTTAACATTATGCAACTATTTATGCAAATGAGGTTCCATATGCAAATGAGGTCCCGCAATTAATCTCCGCGCATGGCCCCGCACCCCCCCTTGGGCCGCCCTGGGTGGAGGGCCTATTTTAAACTGAGGGTGGTGCAGCATCTCCATCCTTTGTGGATGACAAGAGTTCTATAGTTGGTATTGCTGGGAAGTATAATATGCTGTATATGGGGTCACAGAGAAAAAGGATAAAGAAACAAGTGGTCTAGAAGATGGCTGCATGGATACTTACAGAAGCTAATTGAAAGTGCTAGATCGATGTGTAGAAAACTACATTGGTTACCCATAAAGTTATGGTGACACTATTTAAAGTGTTACACAATCATAAGCAGATTATATGAAAACGTTGTTACTCTTGTATACCCCTAGGTAAAGGCTATGTTTGTTGTATAGATCTACTTTGGTTGTTCCACCTGAGGAAAGTATTAAGAAAGTGCAGTGGAGGGCTAGGGCTTTTAGGGTGCTCAGGAACATTGGAATGAGCTGCCTAGATGTTGCTTTACTTTTTTAATCTTTCCAAATAAACAGTAGTTGGAAAGAATGATATAACAGAGGCCGAGAATGTCTATCCATTTGTCTGTTTGTCTAGGGACAAAATGACTCATCAAAAATTTACATTGGGTTGGAAAGAAAAAAAAATCTGGTGATAATCTATTTAGCAAACCTTTGCATTCTAACTTAGATATTAATATGGACAAATGCAAAGTTATGCACCTAGGAAAGAACAACCCAAACTACGGTTACACGATGCAAGGTTATACATTAGGAACCACCACCCAGGAAAAAGGTTAAGGCGTCATCACTGATAATATGTTTAAACCCTACACCCAGTATGCAGCAGAAGCCAAGAAAGCAAATAGAATGCTAGGAATCATAAGGATAGGAATGGAGAATAAAACAAAGGATATTATATTGCCTCTGTATTGCTCCATGGCTCCAAGGTTATAGCTGAATTAGAAAAGGTACAAAGAAGAGCGACAAAAATGGTAAAGGGGATGAAAGGATACCCCTATGAGGAGAAGCTTAAAACGTTGGGGCTCTTCAACTTGGAAAAGAGATGGCTGAGGGTGGATATGATAGAGTTCTATAAATTAATGAATGGAGTGGAACGGGTAAACGTAGATCTGCTGTTTACATAGAAACACGTCTGCAGAAAAAGACCACATAGCCTATCTAGTCTGCCCTTCCATATCTATTACTATAGTAGTCCCCTTTTTTCCTTTAGAAATCCTTTGTGTTTGTCCCATGCTTTTTTGAATTGAGATACTGTTCTCATCTCTAGCACCTCCACTGGGAGACTATTACACGCATCTACCACTCTTTCCATAAAGAAATATTTCTGCATATTACTCCTGAGTCTATCCTCTTTCACCATCATTCTATCTCACCTCATAGCAGAGTTTGGTTTCAGTTGAAAGAGGCTCTCCTCCTGTGCCTTTATGCCACAGAGATAGTTAAACATCTCTATCATATCTCCTCTATCCTGCCTTTCCTGTAAAGTATGCATATTAAGATCCTTAAGATGGTCCTCATATGCTTCATAATGAAGACCATTAACCATTTTAATAGCCAACCCTCTGCACCGACTCCAACCTGTTTATATCCTATTTAAGGTGTGGTCTCCAGAATTGCACACAATACTCCAAATGAGGTCACATCAGAGACTTATACAAAAGCACTATCACCTCCTTTTTTCTGCTATCTATTCCTCTTCCTATGTACCCAAGCATCCTTCTAGCTTTCGCCATTGCCTTTTATACCTGTTTAGCTACTTTAAGATTGCCAGACACAATCACGACTAGGTCCCGCTCTTCTCAGCAAAGAGGCAAACCTTACCCGACAGCCCTTCCGCAATATCACTAACAAAAATGTTAAAAAGAATCGGACCAAGGACAGATCCCTGCGGCACACCACTGATAACCACCTCCTCCTCAGAGTAAGTTCCATTTAACTGTATCCTTTGCTGCCTCCCACTCAACCAATTTTAACCCAATCAGTAACTTTAGGGCCCATCCCTAGGGTGCTCAGTTTGGTTATAAGTCACCTGTGTGGAACTGTGTCAAAGGCTTTATTGAAATCTAAGTACACCACATCTAGGGCTCTCCCTCGGGTCAGCTAGTCAAAGAATTCAATCAGATTTGTCTGACAAGACCTGCCTCTGGTGAATCCATGCTGTCTCAGATCCTGTAATCCGCTGGACTCCAGAAACCTCACTATTTTCTCTTTCAGAAGCGTTTCCAATAATTTACTCACCACATAGGTTAGACTAACCGGCCTGTAGTTTTCAACCACATCCTTAGTTCCGCTTTTGTGCAAAGGGACCATATGTGCCTCTCTTCAGTCCTTTGGCACCACTCCCGACTCCAAAGAAGCATTGAAAAGGTTAGTCAGTGGAACTGCTAGAACATCCTCAAGTTCCTTCAGCATTCTTGGATGTATCCCATCCGGTCCTATCGCTTTGTCTACTTTTGGTTTAGCTACTTCCTCCCGAACACGGTCTTCTGAAATTTGTTCTAGATCCCCCTCGCTTCTGTTCCTATTTGTGGGTGTTTTCTGAGGTCCTGTTCCTGGCCCTTCATCTGTGAACACAGAACAGAAATATTTGTTAAGCAATTCAGCTTTATCCTCATCAGCTTCTACATATTCCTCCTCTTCACCTTTAACTCTCACAATACCACTTTTGCCCTTCCTCCCCTCACTAACATATCTAAAAAAAAGTTTTATTCCCCCCATTTTATTGCATTGGCTATTTCTTCTTCTTTTTCTATCTTTGCTTTCCTGACTACTTTTCTAGCTTCTCTAAGTGCTTCCAGATATAGATGCCTGTCTTCCTCTCTCTGTGATCTCTTGTATTTCATGAAGGCCGCCCTCGTTTTCTTCACCTTTTTCAGCTACTTCTTTTAAGAACCATAGTGGCCTTATTTTCCTTTTACCTTTCTTTACCTTCTAACAAAAAGGTTGGTTGCCTTTAAAATATCCCCCTTCAGTTTTGCCCACTGTTTTTCTACATCCCCCAGCTGTTCCCATCCCGCTAACGACTCCTTGATCTATTGGCTCATCTTGGCAAAGTTAGTTTTCCTAAAGTCTGAGACCCTGGCTTTTGAATGGATTTTAGCAGCCATAGTCCTAATACTGAACCACACCATCTGGTGATCACTGGATGCGAGATGATTTCCCACTATAACATTAGAAACACTTTCCCCATTGGTAAGTACCAAGACCAGTATGGCCTCTTCACTTGTGGGTTCTGTAACAGTTGCCCGAATAGTTCTCCCACTAGAGAATCCAGGATCTTCTTACTTCTAGATGACACCACAGCAGGGATGTGCCAATCAACATCCGGCATATTGAAATAATCTATCAATAGCACTTCCCCTGTCCTGGCAATGCTGCATATGTCTTCTTTTAAATCTCTGTCCACTTCTTTTCCCTGTGAGGGGAGTCTGTATATCACGCCAATGCAAATGGATTTCTCTTCCCCTCTTTCTAGTTTAGCCCACGGTGCCTCGTCTCTCCCTTTTAAGCCCTGTAATTCTATAGCTTTAAAATTATTTTTTACATATAGAGCCACTCCTCCTCCTCCTCCTCCTCCTCCTCCTACCCTGTCCTTCCTGAATAAAGTATAGTCTGGTATAATTACATCCCAGTTATGGTTGCCCGTGAACCATGTCTTTGTAACTGCCACTAAATCCAATTCAGCCTCTTCTATTAAAGCCTCAACATCTGGGATCTTATTTCCCATGCTATAGGCATTTATACACACCGCTTTCCAGATGTTGCCCCTTTTACCCATTTCTATTGAGGTATTTAATGTCTCACTTACATGGGGGCTTTCTTCACCCATTCTCAATGCCATCAAAAAGTAGAAAGACTAGAGAACACGCAATGAAGCTACAATGCAACCCATTCAAGACTAATAAGAGAGAGTGTTTTTTTTTTACTTAACTTGTAATCAAAATCAAATACCGGTTTTATAAGAATTACACTGGCTCCCAATCCAAAGCCAAATACATTGCAAGATATTAATGACAACTTTCAAGCTCCTAAGACTGATAGCCCCATCACATCTCTCCTCCCTTATCAGTTTATGTGAAGAAACACTTTCAAAGCAAGAAAACAATAAAACTAAACTAAGAATTTCTTCAGACTTCCGAAGATCCACTTTTCCCACTTCACGCCCATAATCTGGAATGACCTTCCAACCAACTTAAGAGAAACCACTGACCTCACCTCCTTCTGTAAAAGCAAACTAAAAGCCCATCTTTTCAGGCAACATTTTGGTAACCTACCGACACCCCCTGACAATGACCACATCCAATCCACATTATGAAGAAACAAACTACTTTATTCATTCCCGCCCCCTCCTCCTATCTCTGACCTATACATTTCTAATGCATTACCTACTGCACATAATCTTCTCTTATTGCTTCTTTTGTGATAGTTATGTTAATAGTTTTCTATTCATAGTTATTTGTTTTACTGTACATAGTTCTGCTGTTATATGTAACTGATACAGTTTTATGTAAACTGCATTTGATCTATTGGAAAAGGAGATAAAAATACACATAAATAATACTACATTCTCTGGTAACAAATTCCAGAGTTTATTAACAGCTGTTAGTGTAGCTGGGTTTAAAAAAGGTTTGGACAAGTTCCTGGAGCAGAAAGGTCTATAAACATTTATTAAAGAGGACCCGGGAAATCCACTGTTTGCTCCAGGACAAGCATTGCGGAACCTGTTTACCTCTTTGGGACTCTGCCAGGTACTTGTGGCCTGGATTGGCCACTGTTGGAAACAGGATGCTGGGCTTGATGGACCTTGGTCTGACCAGGTAAGGCATTTCTTTTGTTCTCATGTTAGGTGATCTAATCCATTTATGTCTACCATTAAATATAAGACTTTAGATAAGCTATTCCATACTGCTAGACCAGCAGAGGTGGATGCAGAGAAAAAAATTCCAGTGGCATCTTACAACCTTATCACGTTAGAATAGCTGATGTAACTAGGGGCACACCTTAATATGTTCTCTCTCTCTTCAGCTGATGGTGGATGCACTAATGCAGCAGTCATCACTTCCTCAATCTAGGGGGTTGGGAATTGAGCCTGTCAGGGTTTCAGAAGATTCAGGACCTCTGGGGTCATCATTAGCTGGATTCGATGGTGACTCAGTATAGTGCCAAAGTGCATAGGTTCTTCAGTTGCCGCAAGGAGGCAGGCTTTGAGCGCATTGATGCCCTGGCCAAAGCAGTGTCTGGTGTGTGTGTCTTCTCCATGACTACCTGTGGGGCGCATACTTCGCTGCGTAGAGCAACATCTGGGCTGGGTTGTCCTGGTGGCACCGGATTAGCTATGGAGATCGTGGTTCAGGGATCTGCCACAGTTCCTTTGGGAACCTCTTTTGTGACTTTCTGCAGTCCGGAGGCTGGACAACTCAACTCCCTTCTCGCTTATAACTTGGCTCTTGAGAGATAATATTTTAGCATGTAAATGCTGTTCTCCTTCATGCTTTCTACGCTCCTAAAAGCGAGCGGAGGTTCTACCAGTCTCGCCTTCATGAGAGTCTGGTGCCTGTTTGAGTGCTGATGCCATAAGCGTCAAGTTGGTCATAGTACGGTGGACTTGCCTTCCTTGCTTGCCATCCTTCAGGACGGCCTTGACAAGGGCCTCTTCCTTGATTTCTTGAGAGTTGAAGTGGTGGCTTTGGCATGCTTCAAGGGGCCAGTGGCAGCATGTCCTATAGCCTTGCACCTGGATGCATCTTGTTTCCTTCAGGGGGTACAATACTTGTGTCTTCCCATGTGGTCAGTCGTTCCCTCTTAGTACGTATTGATTTGAAAATAATTTGATATTCTGCCATTCAAGATATATGGCATGGCGGTGTACAAAAACAATTTCAGAATGCAAAAAAACTTGGAGTAATCATTATACAATGAAATGGACAAACAAAGAACAAAGGGTAGGGGAAAGCATATAGAACAGCAGCTTAGTTCTCTGGACCTTGTTATCAGAGCCCTCAAGACCATCTTCATGATTGTGATCTGCTCAGCAAGGTACATCTCCGAGTTAAAGGCGTTGTCGTGCAGGGATCCCTACTTGTTATTCTCAGAGGAGACCATGTACATTCGGCCTGTCTCCTCCTTACCCAAGGTGGTGCTATCCTTTTTATTTAATCAAGTGGTCTGTTTGCCCTCCTTTTCTGAGGAGTAGTGCCATGAGAACAATAAGGATCTTCTCTTGGTAAAATGTCCGGAGAGGGCTTTTCTGATATCTCAAGGCCATTAACTTCTTTTGCAAGTCAAACTGACTTTTTGTCCTATTTTCAGGCCTGCGTAAGGGTGAAATGGCCACAAGTCTACTCTGGGGTGCTGGATCAAGGAAACCATAGCCTCAGCCTGTCTGATGTGGAACTAGCCTCACTCCACTTGGGTGCATGCATTGTCCTGGGCGGAGCACAGCTCAGTTGCACCCTCAGATATTTGTCTGAGGGACAATGTGGGCATCATTTTCCACTTTATCAAGCATTACTACTTGGATGTTCACACTCGGGTAGACATGGCCTTTAGTACAGAGATATTGAAAGCTGCCATGTCTTTTTCCTGCTCAGTGCAGACATAGCATTGGTACGTCCTACTTGTCAGCACTGGTCTAGCAGGATGACATTTTACTTGGCGGATAATGTCCTTTCCTTGAGTCCTGCTAGACCAGTCCAGAACCTGCCACTGTGACCTGTTTTTCAGTGGTTGGCCCTACAGGCTCATACCCTCTTGACAAGCCCAGTGTGTAGCAGGGGCCAAGAAGGCAAATAGAATGCTAAGTATCGTAAGGAAAGGAATGGAGAATAAAACAAAGGATATTATAATGCCTCTGTATCGTTCCATGGTGCAACCACACCTTGAATATTGTGTGCAGTTCTGGTCGTAGTATCTTAAAAAAGGAAATAGCGGAATTAGAAAAGGTACAGAGAAGAGCCACCAAAATAGTAAGGGATGGAAGGATACCTCTGTGAGGATACCTCTGTGAGGAGAGGCTTAAAGGGTTAGAGCTCTTCAATCTGGAAAAGAGACGGCCAAGGGGAGATATGATAGAGGTCTATAAATTAATGGAGTGGAATGGGTAAACGTAGATCTATTGTTTACACCATCAAAATATAGAAAGACTAGTGGGCATTCAATGAAGCTACAGTCTAACCTGTTTAAGACTAATAAAAGAAAATGTTTTTCCACTCAAGGCGTAATCAAACTGTAATTCGTTACTGGAGGATGTAGTAAAAGCTGTTAATGTAGCTGGGTTTAAAGAAGGTTTGGACAAGTTCCTGGAGGAAAGGTCCATAAACCATTATTAAAGAGGACTCGGGAAATGCACTGCTTGCCCCAATACAATCAGTGTGGAACATGTATGTCTTTTGGAGAAACTGATAGGTACTTGGGACCTACTGTAGATTGGCTGCTATTAAAAACAGGATACTGGGCTTGATGGACCTTAGTCTGACCTAGTATGGCATATCTTATGTTTTAAATAGGTGTTAAACTTATGAAGGCAAATGTCTTCTTGTGGTCTTCCTTTGGATGGTTCCTTTAGGAGTGTTTTTGCTATGGTGAATAGTTCTCGTGGTTTATTTATTGCTTTGCTGATTAGATTGGTATGGTATTCCCTTTTTCACTTGAGTGTTTCCTCATTGTAGAGCTTAAGAGGTTGTGTGGAGAAGTGGGTCTCTAGAGCTTCTCCATTTGTGTTCTAAGTGTCTTAATTATTTTTTTTGCTTCTGCGAGGGTGGGTGGAGGGGGCTGAGAACCAAGGGGCCCTCATGCAGGGCTTCCCTGTATATCTTTTTGGATGTGTGAGAGCAGATTTTGATAGAGTTGTGTTCCAGCCTTAGTCTGTCAAGGTCAGTATACGAGTTTGCTATCATGTCAAGTTGCAGTATGACTGATTTGATGAACTCTTTCTTGAGGAATTTCTTGAATCTTCGGGTGGTCTGTGATGAAGGATCTTGAGTAACTTGCTCTGAGGTGAGGTGAATTGGAAAGAGGATGGTCTGAACATGGTACTGGGAGGAGTATGGTAAGTGGCTGGTGCAGTAGAAGGGGAGAGTCTGAAGGCAGAAATATGAGGTCCAAGCTGATGCCCTTTATTAAAAGTTCACTTGCTACACAGTGCCCTGTTGTGCACTTCTAAGGTAAAGGCTTACCAATTTCCTGGGTGATTCACACAGCCCTTGGCCTGATATAATGGATCTTTTAAATTGCCCTTTGATCTGTTACTTGCCTTTAACCCCTATTTAAGACAGCTTCACAGATCTTTTGCCTTCTAACTGGAAGGCCTCTTTGTAAAAGTCACTAGAAACAAGTTTATTTTTTCTTTCTACTCAGAGTATTCTACTTGTATGCTAAGCTGTACTATGATTTGATTTAAATAAAAAAGTTCTCTAGAAACATTTATTTCATTATCTATTTACTCTATTTTACTTTCTAGGTTAAGCTATACTATGATTTGATTTAAATGAAAAGCTCTCTAGAAACAAATGTATTTCAAAGTCTATTCACTTTTATTTTATGTTCTATGCTAAGCTATACTCTGCTTTGACTTAAATACAAAGCTGTCTTGTGATACTAAGACCTGACTCAGCAAAAACACTGAATTCTAAAATACACAGATTTATCAGCTTTTTCCCCAAGATTTATAGTTTATTCCAGAAGATTAATACTCATAAGTGTAGATCTATTTCCATTTGTAGCAGTCCCTTTTGGTAGTCCTTGGTATTCCTTTGGTAGTCTCCAAGCAGCTATCCACACCTCCAGTGATCCACTCCTCAGCAGAGGTCGACCCTCACCTCAGAAGCCGTGGTCACAATTTGACCTCCCATCACTCCGTAACCGAGAAGACACATGGTGAAGTCCTTGGGGATGTTCCCAAATAGTCTTCTGGAAGATAGGCCTAGAAATTTATTTATTTATTTTATTTATTTAACAGTATTTCTATACCGTCTTATCTTACAATCAAGGCGGTATCACAGCAAAACAATCAAGAGAAGTGATAGTGTTTTCATGCAGTGAGGGTTATATCGTGGTTTGAGTGTAAGATGTGTTGTGTGTTTGATTAGGTTGAGCTATGTACATTGTGCGCTATGATATATCGTGTGCTATTATACATTCTTCTATACATTTAGTGTTAGGAAACAACATGTGCCGTTATACATTCTCTTAACATTGGGTCTGAGGGGGGAAGGTTGGTCGTTCCTGGTAGTTAGATCATGTGACGTGTCCATAGTGTTCTTTGAACAGCGTTGTCTTCAGCTGTTTGCGAAAGTCTTTGAGGTCCGTTGTTGATCTCAGATCGTCTGGGAGGGTGTTCCAGATCGTTGGGGCAGCCAGAGAGAGTGCTCTTTCTGTGGTGTCCTTGCGTGTTTTTCTGAAGTCTCTAGAGGTGTTGACTCGGTTGGAGGTTCCTTTTCTTCTTGGGCGTGTGCTGGTGTCTGGTTGTATGAGGGTGTGCAGGCTGTTGGCTGAAGTGTGTTGTTTGATCTTGAATATGTTTATGATTGTTTTGTATTTGATGTGTGAAATGATTGGGAGTCAGTGTAGGTCTTTCAGAACGGGTGTGATATGTTCATGTCTTGTTGATCCAGATATTATGCGGGCTGCCGTGTTTTGTGCTAGTTGTAGTGGTTTGAGTGTTTGTTTTGCTAGTCCAAGGTAGATTGGGTTGCAGAAGTCCAATAATTAGTGCTTGGCATATGGTACGGAAGTGCTCAGTGGCGAGGAGGGGTTTAAGTCTTCTGATGATTCTCATCTTGTAGTATGCATTTTTGATTGTTTTGCTTACGTGTGCTTTGAGATTCAGTTCATTGTCCAGGGTCACTCCGAGGTATTTTACTTCTGATTTTATTGGTATGGTTGTATTTTGTATCTTGATGTCCGGTCGGTGGATGAAGTCTGGGTTACGAGTGATGATTAGTGCCTCAGTCTTGCTGTAGTTGATTTCGAGGTTGTTGTTTTTACACCATATTGTCATTTGTGTGAGGCAGTTTGTTATTTTGGAGTAGTCTGAGTTGTCAACTGTGATAGGTGTGAATATCATGATATCATCTGCATAGATTGTATATTGAATGCTGTTCTTTTTCAGGATGTCGCATATTGGCTGGATGTAGATGTTAAACAGTAGTGCTGAGAGTGCGGATCCTTGTGGTACTCCTTGGAGGACTTTTATGGGTTGAGAGGTGTTGTGGCCTATCTTGACCTGTATCTGCCTGTCGGTTAGGTATGAGTGGAACCATTTTAAGGTGGGATCATGTAGCCCAATGTTTTTTAGTCTTTCCAGGAGAATTTTGTGGTCTACTGTGTCAAATGCTGAAGAGATGTCAATGAAGATCATTATGATTCTATTCTTAGTGTTGTCTATGGTTCGGAGGATGCTGTCGAAGAGGTAAATCAGTAATGTTTCGACTCCATGGTTGGGGTGAAAACCGTGTTGGTTGTCATCCAGTGGTGCATGGTTGTCGATGTGTTCTTGTAGTTGGTGTTGTACTGTTTTTTCGATGATTTTTGCCAGAAAGGGTATGCTGGATATTGGTCGGCATGCTGCCGGGTGGTTCTTGTCGAGAGTTGTTTTCTTTGGGATCGGTCTTACTGTGGCGAGCTTTAGTTGATTTGGCATGAGTCCTTGAGTGAGGGAGTTGTGCACTATGTTGTGTATGATGTGGATGAAGCTTTATTTTGTGGCTTTGATCCATGAGACTGGGCAAGGGTCTGAAGGAGCGGTGCTTGTATTGATTTTGGAGATGATGTGGGAGAGCTGCTCTGCTGATGGTGGGCAAAATGTGTCCCAGGTCTTGGGGTGCGAGATAGACTTCGTGGGTGCGCTGGGTCTTGTTTGCTCTGCAGAGTGAAATTTTTCCTTGATGTGGTCAGCAAATTTTTGCGGGTCTATTTGTACTTCACTTTCTGTCCTTTGCTCTTTTGTGAGGCTTTTCACGATTTCGAATAGCTCTCTGGGCTTGTTGATGGAGGTGTTTATTATGTTTGTATGGTATTCTCTCTTTGAATGGTTGATGTGTTCATTGTATTGTTTTTGCTTTGTTAGGTATAGTTGGTGCTTGTCAGATGCCTTGGTCTTTCTCCATTTCCGTTCTATCTTTCTGAGTTCCCTTTTTTCTTGTCGTATGTTTTTTGAGTACCACGGCTTATGTTGTAGCTTGTTGTGACGGTGTTTCTTGGGTCTTGCATCTGTTGCTTTGGCGGCATTAGATAGAGTGCTGTTCCAGTTGGTTATTTGAGCCTCCAGGTCGTCTGTTTCTGTGGTCAGTTGTTGTATCGTGTCTTGTAGGAATGTGTCCCTGTCGAAGTTCTTGAATCGTCTTTGTGCGGGTGCGTTGTCTGAGCGTTCGTTTAGATTGTCTTTTTGTAGTATGTTTATGTTTATGTTTATTTAGAATTTGATATACCGCTCAGGCCAAAAAGGCATTAGAGCGGTTTACAATACTACATCATTCAAGAAAATAGGAAAGGAACGCCATTTATATGCATCTTTATCTCGATTATGTAGTGGTCCGACCAAGGAACTGGGGTGATGGTAGGTGTTGAAATTAGACCTCTTGATGTTAGGTCATTGGTTGCGAAGATGAGGTCTGGGGATGATCCGTGTCTGTGCGTAGGGGCATCGACTATTTGGGTGAACTGAAGAGAAGTCATTGCTTGAAGGAAAGCTTCTGCATCTTTGGTGTTGGTTGACTTGAGGTTGAAGTCTCCTAGCAGTAGCGTGGGCTTGTTAGTTGAGGTGATGGCGTAGACTGCTTCGAGTGTTGTGGCTAGTTGGTCAGGTGATGCTCTGCGTGCTCTGTAGGTTAGGCAGAGTGCCATGTGTTTGTTCTCGATGCTGATTGTGTTAGATTGTTGTGTGTCAGTGAAACTCCGAGCTTTGAATCTTAGGTTCTTTTTTGCAATTATCAGGACTCCTCCTCCACGCTTGTGGGTGCGTGGGCAGTTGTATGCTGTGTATGTGTCTGGCACCAATTGATTGAGTAGTACATTGTCGGTGGGATTGAGCCATGTCTCTGTGATGCAGAGTACGTCGGGCTGACTGTCTTCTATGTGGTCTGCTATTGTGTGTATCTTGTTGCATATGGATCTGGCAAGAATTCCTCTTGTAGGGCTGTGCGTAGAGCCTGGAGATGTTCTCGAACTACTGAGAGTCTTTTGGGTCTCAGGTCCCAGAAGGGCAGGCCTTTTGGCGCTTTCACTGTGTTCGAGTTTCCATCATGGCTCCTTTGGAAGCCAGTAAGCTCCCTCAGTGGTGCAGCCAGTTGGATTGTAGCTTGGGTTGTTTCTCTCTGAGAGGACCCACACAGTGTTAGACCTGTGGGTCTTTGGGGTCCTCAGTTAAGGTTGGAAATGTATTAGCTCCTTCTGCAAGATACCTGCCTTCTAACCCTAAAGTTTCTGGTTCAGGCTGATTTGGGAATAATGATGCGCAATATTTGAATTACGGCAGTGCCTACAAGGGATCCCCTGCTAGAGTCTCCTGCAGCTCACTGTTCATGAGGGTGATGTTCAAGGATACTCCTCAGTGTCTCTTGCAATTGCATCTATTTTTCCCATGCCCTCTTCAGTAGGGCCAGGGACATTATTCCATCTATATAGTAGTTCCCAGGAAGGGTGGTTTCTTCTGGCATAATGTGGAGCTAACGGCGGTAGTTTTTGGATTCCAAGTCTCTCATTTCTGTATGAGGACCCTTGGATCTGTCATTGTATTGATCAGGCAGTGGATATTCCTCACCTTCCTAGACCTCACCAAGGTGTATTGTCACTTTCCCATGTGGGAGCAGCACCAGCAGTATTCCAGGGGATTTTTCTGTTTCAAGCCCTTCCCTTTGGCCTAGATGTGACTCCTCATACCTTTTCCAAAGCAGTATTGTGATAGTGGCATTCTTACGCAAGGAACCCAGGGTCTGCCCATACCTCGTTCATTCAGTCTCTCTGGAGAAGCCCAGAGATGATCCAGCCCTGGTGATTTACTAGCTGAAAAGGCTAGGATTAACTGTCTTCAGATCAGCCTAATTCTCTCCTAAGACTTGGAGTACCTGGGTTTTGGTTCTTTCCTGGCCGGGTTTGTTCCTTACAGAGAGGTCCCTCATGCTTCAGATCCAACTCAAAGCAGTCCTTGCTCAGTGGGCTCCATGTACTGGGAACTATTTCCAAGTCCTTGACTTGATGGCAGCAACCTTGAAGCTGGTTCTTTGGACCAGGGTACATATGCATCCACTGCAGAGGTATCTGCTGACTTTCTAGTGTCCCTGTTCCCAGTCGCTCAACCAGCCCCTTCCTCTCCCAGGGGATATCAAAGAGCAGTTGAGGTGGCAGTTATGGTTTCACCATCTGATGGCCAGGGTTGGAAGCACTGGATTGAGTGATTATCGCCTTAAAGTGCTAGGGTGCGCAATGTCTGGTCCAATTGGCTCAGGTACTCTGGTCCGCTCAAGAGGACTCCTGAGCAATCATTCATTTGGAGGCAAGAGTGAGCCATCTGGCCCTGGAGAGTTTCAGGCCTCTTCTAGTGGACAAAGCAGTCTGAGTGTTCAAGGACAATGCCATGGCGGTGGTGTATGTCTAGAAATAAGATAGAGCTCACAGTGCTGGAGTGAAATTCAAGATCACAGAGCTGAGATGTTGGATGAAAGAGCATCTGATTGCCATGGTTTGCAGTGCATATTGCAGATATCAACTATGTGCAGGCTGACTTCCTGTGTCAAAACTCCTTGGAAAAGGTGAGAGAGCTCAGCTCTCATGCTTGTGACCTCATAGTGCGCAGACAAGACCTTCCAGTATTCACTTGATGGCCACTCAAGAAAATGCCAATATGAGGAGCTATTTCAGCCGTGGGGAGAACCCATGCAGTGGCCTCAAGAAGGGATACTGTATGTCCCCCCCCCCCCCTCCTTGGCCGCTGGTGAGCCATTCTTTGCACAGGTTTTGTGCCCATCCAGGTGTGGTGATCCTAGTGGTCCTGGATTGGCCAACCTCGCAGGCCATGGTACATGCATTTCTTCATCCAGGGAACAGGGCCCTCTTTTGCTGCTTAAAGAGAAGGGCCTATGGTGATGCTTACGTCCTGGTCCTTGAGAGGCATAACCTCTCCAAGAAGTGCTACTCTGGAGTGGTAGCAGACATTCATTTTATGGCTGAGAGGACCGATGCATCTTTAGCTTATGTGAGAGCCTTTTGACAGCCTGTCCTGGACCGGGGCTTAAGGCTGAAGGTTCAGTTAATGGTCCTGATGTATTACGGGAGTTGCATCCAAAGAATTTAATTGGCGATGCTCCCTATGTTTCCCACTTCCTCAGGACAGTGAAGCAGCTCCATCCACCTATGTGCCCTGTTATAAAACCCTAGCAGAGGATCCATGCTTGTGCAGCTCTACTCCCCTGAAACAGTTTATCTTGCTTGGCAGCACTACAGTTAAGTTATATGGCAGGCAGAGTCCTCTGAAAGCCTTCTGCAATCTTTGGGAAAGAGCAAGGGGGACAGAGGAGGAGGGAGGGGGCGATAAGGTTGTGTGAGGCTGCTTAATTCTTCCATCCTTCCAGATCCTTCCAATTTTCTAGCTGCTCAACAGGCTCTTACCTAGGGTAAGAGCGTGGAGTTGAACTCATTTTCCATCCTCCTATGGCTACCAAAAGGACCACAGTCTAGTGGAGCTCCCACGATGTGCATCAAAGTGATCTGTCACAAGCATTTTCATCAATTTTCCCCTCTCAGTTCTTCAGATTTTCTTCAGAGAGGAGAAAATCCATCCACCATCTGCTGCAGACAAAGAAATACTGAAGAGACCTCTGGTAGCTAAGGTTAACAGAGGCATAGGAGTGATGTTATTGAAACCTGGGCATTTCATTGGTTCTTTGTCTTCATCAATCTGCTGGTAGGGGAACACACTTGTCTGGATTGGTCTAGCAGGATGATATGCAGTGTTGCCAAGCAAGAGAAACTGTTTCAGGGGAGTAGAGCTGTGCAGGCATGGATCCTCTGCCTGGGACTCTTAGTGAGTGAGTACCAAGGCTTGACCTCATTGTCCTTGTTGGGGGCTCCCGATTCCATCTGTGTGGGATGCGCGGTCCTTGTGGTGGTTCTGCCTGAGCGGCTCCAATGCGTATTCCTACCCTAGTGCCTTTAATGCTCATTGCAATAAAAGTGCAATTAACACATGCCTTTGGGCCACTGTGGCCTTAGCATGCGCTATTATGACACTTGCCTTAACACTCTGTTGTCTTCCAGGAACATTGTTTGACCTCTAGCAAGCGAGGTGACTCATCTCTGGCTTCTGAACTTTGTCCTTCTTGCATGGCTGCTTTTGAGTTGTGCCTGGAGGACCTGCTTCCTTCCTCTCAGTTGAGGGATGCAGTTAGTCCGGCCTTGCCTGCCTCAGTTCAGGAGGTGAAGGATGGCGCTAGGAGGTCTGCAGCAGTTGTGCCCCCTAGTGTAGGGGTCCTTTCCGAGAGGAGAGCTTCCGGATTGTCCTCCCTTGAGTTATTTTCTTTTTTTACAGTAGGCCTGGTCCTTCTGGCGTGGAAATTTGGTCTCTACAACCTCTAGGTGCCCCCGGGTACAGTCTCATGTGGGGCAGGCTGAGAATGGCAGCCCTGTTTGATTGCCTTTGGCTAAGTGTCCCCAGAGAGGGGTGCCCCCTTGAGATGGAGAACTGCTGGGAGCTGTTCGAGATTTTGACTATGACTTGGATTCAGATTGCTCTGTACTGTGCTCTGATGTGGATGAAGACGTACTCTAGCCTTCAGAAGATTGCGAAGAGGCGGTCTCATCTGCCTTGAACTTGATGGATGGTTTCCGGCATGGAGCAGGAGCTGAAGGTGCACCCGCTCCTTCAGTGCTTGCAGAAATCCACTGCTGTCTTCCATTCTGAGAGGTGATCAAGGATATGATTCAGTCTGAATGGGACCCTCCCAACTCCCTGCCTATGGGGTTAAGGGTGTGTAAGAATATCTGCACTCTCCCAGAGAAGGAGTGCATTGAGTGGTTTGATATTACCATGTTGGATGTGCAGGTCATGACGATTACTAGACGGACCACCATGCCTGTGGATGGCGGATCGGCCTTAAAGGATTTTCTGGATCATAAGGTGCATTCTTTGTTGAAGGGCCAGTATGCCATAGTGGCTGCTATTCTGCAACTGGTAGTATGTGTCAGTCTGACATCTCGAGTCTTGCTCCATGGATCCATTCTCTTCTGTTGGCTGATAATGCTCCTCTTTTGGAGTCGGCTATGGCCTTCCTTTCTGATGCCATGTATGACCTAGTATGTTTGGTGGCCAGGGATGGTGCCCTGATGGATGGTGTCATGGCATTAGACTTGGCTCCGGCTCTGGGCTGCAGACTCATCTTCCAAAGCCTGGTTGGCCCAACTGTCTTTTATGGGGAAGCTTCTTTTTGGAGTCAATTTGAAGAAGCTGGTGAAGGACCTGGCGAGACAAAATCTTACTACCTTCCAGAAGACAAGTCCAGGGGACCTGTGAAGCTGGTTGGTGCCCCTTTCTCGTCACCCTCCACCCATCCATCAAGGACGTGCTCGCCAGATCCCCAGGGGTCTCGGGACTTTCATTGTTACCTGCCTGGAAAACCCTTCTTTCCCTCTGCTTCTGGGCTTTGGGCTCTTTCTTGGTCCTTTTGTGGAGCACATGGGCCCAGAGACTCTGTCCGCTCTAGGGGAGGACCCTCCGAGGCTGTGCAATGAAGGTTGGGGGGGCCCATTCCCTGGTTCCTCTGGTTGGAAGCAGGCTTCAGCTTTTCTTTGAGGAATGGGCCTGGGTTATCAAGGATCACTGGTTGCTAGACACCATTCAATTTGGCTATGTCCTGAAATGCAAAGAACTGATTCCAAATGCCTTCATCATCTCCCCTTGTGGATCTGCAATCAAAAGTGTCACTGTGTGGACCACCTTGGACAGTTTACCTGTCCCCTCCGGATGAGCAGGGCAAGGGCAGATACTCCATTTCATGGTGCCAAAATAGGACAGTTCCTTCCTGCCCATTCTGGACCTCAAGGGGGGTCAATGAGCATTTGCGCGTCCTGCATTTCCAGATGGAAACCTTGCTCTCCATGATTCAAGTAGTGCACTGAGGGGAGTTCTTGGCGTCTCCGGATCTGACTGAGGTATATTTTCATATTCCAATCCGGGTAGATCAGCAAAGTATCTGCGTTTTGCCTTGCTTGGCTCTCACTATTGGTTTGCTGCCCTCCCCTTCAGGTTATCCAGTGCCCAAAGGACATTCTCCAAGGTCATGGTGGGGGTTGCTGTGGCGCCAAGGGATCTGTGTCTATATCCATATCTGTATGACTGACTCTCTTAGCCTGTTCCCTTTCAAAAGTGTCTTGGGTGGTGTCCAGAGTGGTGTCTTTTTTTTTTTTTTTGGAAAGCCTCGGCGGCATGATCAATTGGAGAAAGAGTCAATTGTTGCCTTCCCAATACCTGGAGCTTCTGGGAGCATGTTTCAACACATGAATGGGCAGTGTTTTTTTGCCAGAGGAAAGTCAAGACTGTAAGATTGCCTGGTACTGTTCTATGTGCAGGAGGCTCCAAAATTCTGGGATTATCTTAAGCTCCTCGGATTGATGGTAACGACCATACAAATGGTGCCATGGGCACGTGATCACATGCGACCACTCCAGCGGTCCTTATTGACTTGGTGGACCCCGAGCTCTCAGGAGTATGAGTATAGGCTCCCACTCCCAATGACAGTGAAGGCCAGCCTGCGATTATGGCGGCAGCCCTGTCATCTGAGGAAGGGCATACCACTGGATGATTTTTCCTGGATCCTTCTGATGACGGATGTCAGTCTCTTGGATTGGGCAGCCCATTGTCAAGACCATGTAGCCCACGGCTGTTGGAACCACAGGGAAGCGGTGTGGTCCATCAGCCGCCTCGAGGCGAGGGTTATCAGGTTGGTTCTTCTACATTTCCAGCCAGGTGGTTCAAGTGTTTTTAGACAGCGCCACAGTAGTGGCTTATGTCAGTGGGCAAGGCAGGTAGCCAGGGTAGCTCTGGAGAGGGCTCTCCTGTTTGCCTGGGTGGAGAAGAACTCCTAGCTTTGTCAGCTCAGCATGTTGCTGGGTGGACAATGTGGAAGTGTATTTTCTCAGCCATCACTCTTTCGATCCTGGAGAGTAGGAGCTGAGTCAGGAGGCGTTTCAGTTGATTCTGCGCCACTGGGGTCACCTCGAAATGTATCTCATGGTGGCCTGCTGCAATGGCAAATTTTTCCGCTTCTTCAATTGTCACACAGAGTCTGAGGGCGTTGACGCACTGGCTAGCCTTGGCCAAGTCAGCACCTGCTGAACGTGGTTCCTCTCTGGCTCCTGGTGAGGCATGTGATTTGGCGTATAGAATGCCACCTGGGCAGGATTGTCCTGGTAGCGTCAGATTGTCAAGGAGAGCATGGTTCAGAAAGCTGATGCAGTTCCTGTAGGCGCTTTGTCTTCGGTTGCCTTTGTCTTGTGGCCTGTTGCAGCAGGGACCAGTTGTTCTAAAGGACCTGGTTCCCTTCTCGCTTACAGCTTGGCTCTTGAAAGGAGATGATTAGCGCATAAGGGCTACTCTCCAGTAGTGATCTCTATTCTGCTCAGAGCCCGGAGGAGGTCTACCAAGCTAGCATAAGTGTGGATCTGGTGCCTCTTTGAACAATACTGCAGCCCTTTGCAGTTGACTCCTGAGGCTGCCAAGGTGCCATCTCTGTTGGTCTTCCTACCGGATGCCCTGGAGAAGGGCCTTTCCTTGAGCTTCCTGAAATTTAGATGGCAGCTTTGGCCTGTTTCTGTGGTCTGGTGGCTGGTAAGTCTCTAGCCTTCCACCCGGACGTCTCGCACTTTCTCCAGGCGGTTTGACATCTGCGTCCTCCCATTTGGAAGGACTGTGGTTTCTAGTCCCACAGGTGCTCCTTGTGGTCTTGGGCAAGCCACTTAACTCTCCATAGCCCATGTTCCCTTTAAAATAGTTATCTCCAAGTTATAATGCCCTGTTCAATGTAATTTCAGTTTATTCAATGTAAACCGCACTGATGAAGAATAGCGCGGTATATAAGAGAATGTAAATAAATAAAATAAATAAATAAAATTTGATCTGTGATCCCTTCCTGGGATCTATGTCTGGTGCTCAGGGCCGTGATGGTGGTGCCCTTTGAGCCGTTGAAGCGTGCTACTTTGAAGGATTTGACGCGATTTGTTCCATAAGATGAGTTTCCAAGATTCAGGCTCTGTCTTGCCTTATGTGTCTTTTTCAGAGGAGGCCATTTCCATTCAGCCTGTGCCTTTCCTCTTGGCTAAGGTGCCTTCTCCCTTTCCCATGTGGTCTGCCTGCCCTCCTTTTCTAAGGAGCAGTGTCAGGGGAAGGATAAGGATCTTCACCTGGTGGATGTCCAGTGCTTCTCCGATACTTGGATGTTACAAATTCCTTTCGTAAGTCCGACAATTTTTTTGTGCTGTTTGTTGGCCTGCGCAAAGGTGACGCTGTGGCCAAGTCGACTTTGGGGCGCTGGATTAAAGAGGCCATTGCCTCAGCATATCTCTTAGGGAGCTGACCAGTTCCGGAGCGTTTGTGTGCCCATTCTACCTGAGCGCAGGCATCCTCGTGGGCGGAGTGGAGCTTGGTAGCCTCTGCAGACATTTGTCAGGCAGCAAGATGGGCATCACTTTTCCATTTTTTTTGTTGCGTGGACATTTCCGCTTGGATATCCATGCGAAGGCAGACACGGCCTTTGGCTCAAGGGTTTTGTGAGCAGCTGTCTCTTCTTCCCGCCCAGTGAAGTTGTAGCTTTGGTAGATCCCATTTATCTGGACTGGTCTAGCAGGATGATATGGAAAGTGACGTTCTACATCAAAGTTAATGTCCTTTCATTGAGTCCTGCTAGACCAGTCCGCTATGATTTTTATCCTTGGTTCTGCAGGTTAACATAGTATATGATGGCAGATAAAAACCAGTATGGTCCATCTAGTCTGTCCAGCAAGGCGGCAAGAGTAAGTGCACCTGCTGCTCCGTGCAGGTCACCCCTCCCCATGCTTTTGTTTAGGGTTGTACCCACTGCTCCATGTAGGTCACCCCTATTTGTTGAGATATAAGAGATAATGATGTTTATTTTGATTTTATCCTGTTGCTATAAAGGGATCCACTGTGTCTGTCCCATGCCATTTTGAATTCTGTCACTGTATTTGCCCCCACCACTTCCATCAGAAGGGCATTCCAAGCATCCACCACCCTTTCAGTGAAGAAGTATTTCCTGACATTGCCTTTCATTTTACCCCCTTGTAGCTTCATGTTATGCCCTCTAGTTTTACAGCTTCCTTGTCTTTGGAAGAGATTTGCTTGTTCATTAGTAATCTTTAAGTATTTAAAGGTCTGAATCATATCTCCCCTGCCCCTCCTCTCCTCCAGACCCAATTCTGTTCCCGCGGCTCTACTGACTTGGGCACAGCGCTCCTGGCATGTTGATCTTCTACTGATAACCTTCTGTTTATGCTTTCCTGTATGTAGTCCCATGATTGAGGTTGTGTGAGACTTGCCATGTTTCTCCAATATGCTTTGTGACAAATACTGAAGAGACATCTGGTTGTTGTGCCGAATAGAGGCATAGGAGTGATGTCATTAAAACTGGGCTTTTGATGTCATTAAAACCTGGGCTTTTCATTTTTTTTGTCTCCACCAATCTGCTGGTAGGGGAATACAACCCACTTGTCTGGACTAGTCTAGGAGGACTGAAGGAAAGGACATTAACTGGTAAGTAAAATGTTACCATATGCATATTGTCGTCAGGTGCCCCTAGTGGCCAGTGGCTGTAAGGGCATGCTGAGCATTTTTATTATTTTTAAGGAGCAATGGCTCTTTAAGGCCCAGTGCAGTTTGGCCCTTGGAGTTTTAGCTCCTTATGAGAACAAATTATATAAGCCAAGAGTGGAGGGTAATAAGGCTTTATTTCCCCTTTAACGCAAGGGTTCACTAAGACATAAGAAAATAAAGATAGTCCTTCTTTATAAAGGGTTCCACCAAATAAGCAGGCAAACAACTGTTATAAGCTTCACAATTGAATGCAGGGTTTAACTGAGGATTCTTTCATTCCAGAGTAAATTAAACAAGCAGGCAAACAAACTGTTAATAAGCTTCACAATTGATTGCAGGGTTTCTTTTTATTTATTTATTTTTTTTTTTTATTTATTTTATACACATTTATATACCGCATCTTCCAAAGTTCAGTTGCGGTTTACAGTGAACAATAGTTAACAAAGCAAGTTTGTTTTACAGGGAACGTCAT
Organism: Ichthyophis bannanicus; assembly: GCA_033557465.1. Lineage (NCBI taxonomy): Eukaryota > Metazoa > Chordata > Amphibia > Gymnophiona > Ichthyophiidae > Ichthyophis > Ichthyophis bannanicus. Next base: position 602,964,564 of record CM066036.1, on the reverse strand, counting down.
ATTATAGCAGAACATATTTACAAGGAACATCATATTATATATAGAATATACAGTCTAAACAATGTGGGATAATACAGAACAGAATAAACTATATACAGTTTTATATATGTATTTATATACATGGAAGTGAAAGGACATAAGCTGTGAAGTCATCATGATTGTGTGTCAATTGTGTGGGTTAGGGTTTTTGCTTGATGCAGATATTTACAGTTCTACTAGTTTTATATTTACAGTTCTACTAAGAACTCAAGACTAGTAGTAGCACAAAAAGTACAATCCATGGATTCATCCTGAGGAATGGGAATAGTATTCTCAAACTCTATTTCCATGGACTCTGCGTCACTGGCTTCTCCCTCTGAATAAGTGCTTTCCCTTACGGCTACAAGTTTAGAGGGTCTGTCTCTGCTTCTTTTCTTCCAGTAAGACTCTTCTGTTAAGCCCTTAGGTATTGTTTTAAAAAGCTCTGCTTTGTTCCCTCTTCTCATATACTGAGCGTCTGCTTTATCAAAGTTTCTAGGAGCAAGGCTTTCTTTTAAAAGTAAAGAGCCACCATACCTTGGCTTCCTGCAGCTGCTACACCTGGAGCTTTCTCTCTCACGTACTTCTCTCTGGAGACAAGTTTCCTTGTGCAGTGCTTTGTCTTCCTGAAGCCCAGGAAAACCTGGTGAGGATTCCCAACCTCTGTGCTTCTGTGTAAAGGTAGCTTTGCTATAGGAACCTCTCCTCCTTGTACCTTGTAATCCTGGTCCAGCAAACTCAGGTGAATGTAGGCTTCTCTTAAAGCATGGCTCCTTGGTTTTCTGTGCTCCTCTTTCAGCTGTTGCTGCTCTTGTTGTGCTGCTTGATCCAGCTACGTTACTTGGGCTGGGAGTGTCACTCCTTCCAGCCAAACTGCTTCTCCTGGCAGCCTCTCTCTGTGCTCTGCCCCTCTGGACTCTATCCCTCTGGATAGTCTCCCTCTGGATTCTGTCCCTCTGGGCTTGCTCCGTGTGGACTCTCTCCTTCTCCACGCTCCTTCTCCTTCCGTCTGGCTGAACTGCTGCCGGCTGAGTTCCCTTCGGATGGATTCCTCTCGACTGGATTCCTCCTGCACACTCACACCTCCTTCTGGCTGTCTTTCCTTTATAAAGGCATTTTACCTTTGAAACTCCCGGGCTTGCCTTCAGGTGCAGCTGGTTAACACTCATACAACAATCAGGGGCTGGGCATGTTGACTCAGCCTCTGTAGGATTACTCCTGCCCCCTCTAGCTGTGCTGCGAGGTAATTGCATCTTCTGCACATCCCCAGCTCTGTGAAAGACAGGGGTTTTTCCTAAACCTGCACCTTCTGTGGCTCCAGCCTCATGACAATATCTTATGGTTTTTATATCCGGTTTCTAACAAAAGGGAATGACATTAGATTCCATGCTGCTTATCCTGGGAGTAAGCAGTGGATTTCCCTAGTCCACTTTAATAATGGTTTATGGACTTTCCCTTCAAGAAATTGTCCAAGCCTCTTATAAACCCAACTACACTAACTGCTTTTACTACATCCTATGGCAACAAATTCCAGAGTGTGATTACACGTTGAGTGAAAAAAACATTTTCTCCGATTAGCTTTAAATGTGCTACTTTGTAGCTTCGTTGTGTGTCACTTAGTCTTTCTACTTTTTGAAGGAGTAAACACCCAATCTGCGTTTACCCATGCCACTCCACTCATCATTTTATAGAGGTTTAAAAAAAGCCGTCTCTTTTCCAAGCTGAAGAGCCCTAACCTTTTAAGTCTTTCCTGGTAGATATGGCACCAGGACTGCACAGAATATTTAAGGTGCAGTCACGTCATGGAGTGATACACTGGCATTATGATATCCTTTGTTTAATTCTCTGTTCCTTTCCTTTTGATTCCTAGCATTCTATTTGTTTTCTTGGCTGCCACTGCACAATGGGCAGAGGGTTTCAGCGTATAATCCACGATGATGCTTTGATCCTTTTCCTGGGTGGTGATTCTTAATGTGAAATCTTGCATAGTGTTACCATGTAGTTTGGGTTGTTCTTTTCTAAGTGCATAGTTTTGCAGTTGTCTGCATTAAATTTAAGCTGCCATTTGGATATCCAGTCTCCAAATTTCTCAAGGTCGTCTTGCACTTTTTCACAATCCTTTTGTGTTTTAACAACTTTGAATAATTTTGTGTCATCTGCATATTTGATCATCTCACTCATTAGTCCCATTTCCAGTTCATTTATAAATATGTTTAAAAGCAGCAGGCCCAGCATAGATCCCTGGGGTACTCCAGAATTTACCTTTCTCCAATGAGAAAATTGGCCATTTAGCCCTACTCTGTTTTCTGTCTTTTTAACTTTATTCCCAATCCACAATAGTACATTGCCTCCTTTCCCATAACTTTTTAATTAATTTATTTTATTTAACAGGTGTTTTATACCACTTTATAATTTTTAGTCATAGCGGTTTATATAAACTTGGTAATGTACATTGAACAGGGACAGTGATAACTTGGATTCATCTGAGGCAATGGAGGGTTAAGTGACTTGCTCAAGGCTACATGGAGTGCTAGTGAGAATCAAACCCTGGTTTCTTGGTTCAGAAGCCTCTAACCATTAGGCTATTCCTCCACTCCACTAATTTGAGTGTCTCATGAGGGTCCTTGTCAAAGTCTTTTTCAAAATCCAGATACACTATGGTGGTAATTCTGAACTGTTGGATGTCCAGCCCCACTAAACGCCTGGCCTTCATCCTGGAAACAGAGCTCCTGGCATGTAGATCTGAGTTGTGTAGGGATCTCTGATTGTGGGTGGGAGGGGGCGGGTTGCAGGTGGAGCGAGGGTGGGCTGTGGGCAGCGCCATGACCCCGGATGTACAGGGCTAATTCCGAGGTCGGCCATTTGTACGGGGGACTTATTCCACTTCGGAGGTGGAATACATCCCCCTAGTCAGAGCCTGATTGGGGAGCTGGGCAGCGGACCAGAGGTGAGGGGGTGCAGGGTAGTCCCCGCAGCCCATCTCCAATAGGGGGTTGGGCTGCGGGGAAAAGCAGAATGCTGAGTCTGCCATGGTGCCACAGCTCTATGCAGGAGCCAGGCTAGGCTAGCTAGGGAGTTCATTGGACATCCAGGCGGCCAGAATCGGGGTATGGCCTGCACGTCTAGGCCAGTAAACCCGATTCTATTCCCGTGACCATGTCTAGCCCCCGCAGGTGCAGAATTGGGTGCAACTGGAGCACATTCTGATTCTGACCAGCTGTACAGGCAGGGACGCACAGAACAGAATTGTCTTCCGCATCAACTGGCTCACCATTACCTACCTGTTTATTCACATCTTCAAAGAATATAGTATAGTGAGACAGGACTTTTCTTGGCTAAATCCATGTTGGGTTTGTGCCATTAAACCATGACTATCTACATGTTCAGTAATTTTCTTCTTTATAATGGTTTCTATGTGCCCAGCACTGACTGGCACACCGGTCTGTAGTTTCCTGGTGTGACATTGGCTACTTTCCAATCCTCGGTTACTACAGATGATTTTAATTATAGTTCATAGCTTTCTAATAGTAGGTCTGCAATCTCTATTTTAGTTTCTTTCAGCTTATTAGGATGTATACTGTCTGGTCCAGTGATTTTAGTTTATCAAATAGCTATTTTACATCTTCCTGATTTATCAAGATTTGTTTCAGTCCCTCTGATACATCACATTTAAATATCATTTCTGGCATGGGTAACTTCTCTACATCGTCTTAAGCAAAGACCCAAGCAAAAATTCATTCAGTCTCTCCGCTATGACCTTGTCCTCCCTTAGTGCCCTTTTTACCGCTCTATCATCTAATGGACCAACTGACTTTAATAGTTTTTTTTGCTACGAATGTACTTGAAAAAACTTTTATTTTGATCTTGTCCTTCCACAACAAGCTTCTTTTCGAATTTTTGCCTGTCTAATCATTGCTTTGCATCTAACTTGCCAGTGCTTATGTTTCTTGTTTTCGTCATTTAGCTCTTTTTCTCCATTTTCTGAAAGATGCTTTTTTGGTTATAATAGCCTCTCTGACCTCACCTTTAAACCATGATGGCAGTCATTTGGCCTTCCTTCCACCTTAATCAAAGCGTGGAATACATCTGGTCTAGGCATTCTAGACCAGACCAGACCAGTCATATTTTTGAATTACTCCCAGGCTTGATGCAAACTTTTAACCTTTGCAACTGCTACTTTTAATTTTGTTCTTAACCATTTTCCTCGTTTTATCATAGTCTCCCTTTTGAAAGTTAAATGCTAGCGCAGTTGATTGCCTCTCTGTCCTCCCTCCTTTTATTGCATTAAATGTGATCATGTTATGTTGCCAAGTGGCCCAAATGCTCCAGATCCTGCATTCCACTAAGGACTAAGTCTAAAATCACTTTCCCTCATGTCAATTCCTGAACCAACTGTTCCATGAAGTAGTCATTCCATCTAGAAACCATATCTTTCTAGCATGTCCTGATATGACATTGACCAGTTGATGCTGGGGTAATTGAAATCACTCATTATTGCTGTTATAACTTTTGTTAGTTTCCCTAATTTCTTTTAGCATTTTGTCATCACATCTGTTCATTCTGGCCAGACAAATGGTAGTATGCCCCACTGCCATAGCCTTTCCCCTTTTACATAGAATTTCTATCCATAGAGATTCTACAGTGTATTTTGATTCCTGAAATATTTTATCCTGTTTGATTCAATGCCCTCTTTAACATATAGGGAAACCCCTCCACCAGTTTGATCTACCCTATCATTGCGATATAATTGTACCCAGATGTCAGTGTCTCATTGGTTGGCCTCCTTCCCCCAGATCTCTGAGATGCCAATTATAGTTAGCCTTTCATTCACTATATATTCTAACTTTCCCATTTTTAGACTTCTGGTATTTGCATATAGGCATTTCCTTATCGTCACTCCAGTCCAGTCCCTTCACTTCTGGGTTACGCAACCCTTCCAGCAGCTTGGAGGCTGAGCCCAACCTTTTTGGGGGATGGAGCGGTATAAATACCACTGGGACCACCCACCCACTCCAGTATTCTCAGCCTCCAAGCAGCTGGAGGGTTCCGTAAGCCTGGGGCTTACTGGAGTCCTACCTTGATTTTCTTAATTTCCTTAATTTTTGCTTAATTTTACTTAATTCAGTTATTTAATTTTGCCTTTATTTCTTTAGCGTTTTTGGGGGCTCTGCTCCTTTAAGAATTGCCTCTCTCTCCCTCCCCCCCCCCCCCCCGGCTCCGACGCGGCTCGCAGAGCAAAGCCTCGGGTCTGCAGCAGCGAGGAGGTGCTCTGCTCTACCCAGCTTCCTGCACTTCTAGCTCTGCCGTCTTCGGGGGAAACAGCCTCGCGCCGAAGCCCTGAAGGTGGCTGAGCGCTAGAGGCTGCAACGACAACCGGAGGGAAGCCAACCATCCCGGCCCGACGCTGCTGACCGCGGAGAAGAACCGCGCGGTGCCCAGCTTATCTCACGGTGCGATCAGACGGCGATCGCACTCATGCTTCAGAGGGGGCTCAGCGCCGGTCTCAGCGTTGGAGAGCAGGCAGGCGCCAGAGTCCTTTTTCCCCGAGCAGGCTCCACGTGGTGAGGCCTACCACGTGTAGAGCCCTCGGGTGGTATCCGCAGCATCGGGCCCAGGATCTTCAAACTACAAACAGCAAGTACCTCCCTTAGGGGACAAAGGAGTGTTAGCCACTAATTTTAATTAATTTCGAGTTAATTTTTTTTGATTTATGCTCGATTTCGATTTTAATTTATTTAACGTTAATTTTAATCGCTATTAACTTATTGCAGCCCAATTGGGTTTAGTTTAAGGTAATCCGTTTAAATCGCCTAGGGGTATTTAAAGGAATTGTTTCCTAAGGGAAATTGGGCTTTGGTTGCAAGGGCCTCAAAGATAAACCCCAACCTTTCCCCATGGCTTCTAAGCCACGCTGTCCTTCATGTGGTACGCGCAGGGGCACCTCCGCAGAGGCAGGAATCTGCAGGAGCTGCGCCGCAGTGGCTGCATCAGTAGAACAGGAGATATTGCAGCCTTCCCAGGGATCATCAGACCCTCTAGTAGGGGATGGGGGGTCCCAGGGTTCAATCTCTACCCCCTCGGAGCTACCCATGCCTCCCCTACTCCCTCCGCCCCCACCCTCGAGTGCAGGAGGGGACGGAGAATTTTTCTCCCCTGACTTCATCCTTTTACTCCATAAGACCTACTGCCTGCGCAAGCAGGGCCTAGGATCAGAGGAGGTTACCACACCAGTGGAAGAAAGATCAGCCAGGCTCCTCGGGGCTATCAACCCGGAATCTAGCATCCCTTCTAAGCGTCAGCGTCTGGAGGGGGAAGACCTCCTACCGTCCTTTTCCCAGGGGGCTCCGGAGGAGGATGGCTCGGTGAAGGACTTGGACGAGGATGAGGAGGAACTGGAAGAAGGAGAGATCCCGGAAGAAGATCAATCTCGGATAGTTAGGGTCTTTAGGCGAGAGGAGCTTCCGGCGTTAATTAATGAATCCTTAAAAGTACTCAATGTGGCCTCAGATATACCAACGCAGGAGGAGGCATTGGAGGACCCCTTAATACAGGCCATTAGGAGATCCCAGAAGGTCTTCCCGGTCCACAGGGTAGTGCGCCAGATGATCCAGGAAGAATGGGACCAACCGGAATCCAGTTTAAGGGGAGTCAGAACCATGTCTCGCCTATACCCTCTCCCAGAGACAGATAAGGAACTGCTAAAATTGCCCAGGGTGGATGCAGCGGTATCTGCAGTCACTAAGAAGACGACTATCCCAGTTGAGGGCAGTTCAGCCTTAAAAGATGCACAAGACAGGAAGCTGGATACACTCCTGAAACAAGCCTTTGATGTAAGCGCCCTCGCATTGCAGGCCTCCGTGTCAGGAGCTTGGGTAGCTCGAGCCTGCTTAAGATGGGCTCAGCAGCTTCAGTCAGAGGACTCTTCGGCCGAGATCCAGGCGAACTCAGCCAGAGTGGAATCTGGCGCAGCCTACTTGGCGGATAGTCAGTATGACCTCATCAGAAGCCTAGCCAAAAACATGGCCTCGGTGGTGGCGGCTAGACGTTATCTGTGGCTACGTAATTGGGCAGCTGATGCTTCCTCGAAGGCACGCCTAAGTCGGCTCCCTTTTAAAGGGAAACTCTTATTTGGGGAGGATCTGGAGAAGCTGGTCAAAGATCTGGGCGCGTCTAAGGGAAGTAGACTCCCAGAAGATAGACCAACACAAGGCCGCCCCCAAGCCCCAGTGCGCACACAGCCTAGGGAGGCGCGGAGATTTCGAACAGCCAGATCAAATCCCTTTTCCAAGGGAGAAGGTTTCAGAGGTTTTCGAGGGGCAGGTCGGGGATTTGGGGCTTCCTCCTCCTCCTCCTCCTCCTCCTTCTCAGGCCCTAGGAAACAACAATGAGGTGTCGGGGGTCCAGGGGGAAGGATGGCCGGTAGGCGGCCGCCTGAGGCTGTTTCTCCCCGCCTGGACCCGTGTCACGTCCGATCAATGGGTCCTAGAGGTGATCAGAGAAGGTTATGCACTAGAATTCGCAAAGCAAATCCCACCAGCATTTGTTCAGTCGCCCTGTGGCGCTCCAACAAAAAGGACAGCAATCGAGTCTACTCTTGCCCGTCTAATAGCCTTAGGGGCGGTAATTCCAGTACCTCCAGACCAGTGCGGATCCGGTCGGTACTCGATTTACTTTGTGGTACCAAAAAAGGAGGGTTCCTTTCGGCCAATCCTAGATCTAAAACAAGTCAACCGCTGCCTCAGGGTACCTCACTTTCGGATGGAGACCCTACGTTCAGTCATAGCGGCCGTGAGGGGAGGGGAGTTCCTCACTTCCCTCGACTTGACGGAAGCCTACTTGCACATCCCGGTCAGGAAGTCCCATCAACAATTCCTGAGATTCGCAGTACCAAGAGGCCACTTTCAGTTCCAGGCCCTGCCCTTTGGCCTAGCCACGGCTCCCAGAACGTTCACCAAGGTAATGATCGTAGTGGCGGCCTTCCTAAGGAAGGAGGGAATATTAGTACACCCCTACTTGGACGACTGGCTGATCCGCGCAAAGTCGGCACAGGAAAGCCATTTGGCAACGTCCAGAGTGATTCAGGTCCTAGAGGAGTTGGGGTGGGTCATCATCAACCGGACAAAGAGCAGGTTGACTCCCTCTCAGGAACTCGAGTACCTCGGAGCAAGATTCGACACCTTCAGGGGCAGGGTTTTCCTGTCACGGTCAAGATCAAGGGATCTAAGAGTTCTAATCACGCAGTTTCTGGGCAGACGAAATCCCTCAGCGTGGCATTATCTCCAAGTTCTGGGAACTATGGCGGCATCAATAGAGGTGGTGCCATGGGCCAGGGCCCACATGCGGCCGCTGCAGCAGGCGCTATTGCGTCGTTGGTCTCCCCAGCATCAGCCCCTCTCAATGCAGTTACCTTGCGCTCCGCGGACCAAACAGTCCCTCCAATGGTGGAGGTGTCCGAAGAACCTGGACCGCGGAATGCCCCTCGATCCCCATCAGTGGTTGCTGTTGACGACGGATGCCAGCCTGTCAGGCTGGGGAGCGCACTGCGAGGACCAGTTCGTCCAGGGTCACTGGTCACAGTTGGAATCACAGTGGCCCATCAACAGACTGGAATTGCGGGCCGTCACTCTGGCTCTCAAGGCATTCAGGATATTAGTGCAGGGAAAGGCAATTCGCGTTCTCTCCGACAATGTCACCGCGGTGGCCTACATCAACCACCAGGGAGGCACCAGCAGTCACGCCTTAGAGAAGGAGGCGGACTCTCTTTTCCAGTGGGCGGAATCCCGACTACTGGCTCTCTCAGCGCAGCATGTGGCGGGCGAGGACAACGTCACTGCCGACTTCCTCAGCAGGTGCAAGATAGACCACGGAGAGTGGGAACTAGAACAAGAGACCTTCAACCAGATAGTAGCCCTTTGGGGTCGCCCAGTCATGGACCTCATGGCACGGTTCTCTACAGCCAAGGTGGACAGATTCTTCAGCCGAAGGAAGGAAAGGATGTCCGAAGGGTTAGATGCCCTGTCTCAAAAGTGGCCTTCGGAGGGCCTTCTCTATGTATTTCCCCCTTGGGCTATGATCGGGAAAGTTCTCCAACGGGTGGAGTCTCACCAGGGCTTGGTAATCCTCATAGCTCCGGATTGGCCTCGCCGCCAATGGTATGCCGATCTGATCAGACTGCTCGCCGACCGTCCTTGGCGGCTTCCTTACAAAAGGGACCTGCTGAGGCAGGGTCCGGTCCGGATGCCTCACGTGGATCGGTTCTCGCTTATGGCCTGGCTATTGAGAGGGCGCGGCTTCTAAAACGAGGCTACTCAGGAGCAGTAATCTTGACTCTGTTGAAAGCCAAAAAGCGCTCGACCTGTCTTTCTTATGTAAGGGTTTGGCGCATCTTCGAAGCTTGGTGCGCGGAGCATCATCGGAAGCCACTTTCGGCCTCGGTCCCGGAGATTCTGGACTTCTTGCAAGCAGGTTTCGAAAAAGGTCTGGCGCATAGCTCCTTGCGGGTTCAGTTGGCGGCTATCTCTTGCTATAGAGGAAAGGTCCGGGGTAAACCCTTAGGGGCACACCCGGACGTCTCCAGGTTCCTAAGAGCGTTTAGTCGGCTACGTCCGCAACGGAGATCGGTCATCCCTCCTTGGGATCTTAACTTAGTGCTAAATGCCTTGATCGGGGAACCCTTCGAGCCAGTGAAGAGAGCGTCCTTAAAGGATTTAACTCTAAAGACAGTCTTCCTGGTCGCCATCTGCTCGGCCAGAAGGGTCTCGGAATTGCAGGTGCTTTCCTCCCAGCCCCCCTTCCTGTCCTTCCTCAAGGACAAAGTGGTTCTGCGTACAGTGCCGTCCTTTTTACCCAAGGTTATCTCTCCTTTTCATGTGAACCAGACAGTTACCCTACCAGTCTTAGCATCCAAGGGGCAGGAAGGTAGAGACGACAGGCTGCGTCTACTAGACGTCCAGAGGGCCTTGAAACGTTACCTCTCTCGCACAGCGCCATTCCGAAAGTCCGACCGACTATTCATCCAGTTTGGAGGGCCGCACAAAGGTGAGGCGGCAGCCAAGGCTTCCATCTCCAGGTGGATCAGAGAGGCGATTGCCTCCGCTTACATCCTGAAGGGGAAGCAGGTTCCGGTGGGGCTGCGGGCCCACTCCACTAGGGCTCAGGCGGCCTCTTGGGCGGAATTTTCCCTGGTACCTCCGCTGGACATCTGTAGGGCAGCGACTTGGTCATCGCTGCATACCTTCTCCAAGCACTATAGGCTGGACGTGCAGAGTGCAGCGGACGCCCGGTTCGGGCTAGCGGTTCTTCAGTCCGGTATGCCGGAACCCACCCAGGGGTGAACTGCTCTGGTACTTCCCAGAAGTGAAGGGACTGGACTGGAGTGACGATAAGGAAATAGTAATTAGATCTTACCTGCTAATTGCTGTTCCTGAAGGAACGACAGTCCAGTCCCTGATCCCACTCGCTTCCGGCAACCGTTTCAGACCTTGGGTTCATGGCAAGGCAATGTTTCGGACGTAGGACCGGTACGGCAGGAAGAAGACCGGGAGGAAGCCGGCTCGGGTAGAAGCAGACATCTCCTCAGGCTGTTCCCAGGCCTCCTCTCCTTTTTTTCCCTTTACATTAAAAAAAAAAAAATGATTTCAATATATATGCCTGTTGCATAGGTTTGAGTTTTTATTTTAGGTTACGTTATGGAGTTTTCAGTAGAAGTTAGTTAGATCTGCTTTTTCAATCGAATACTGGAGTGGGTGGGTGGTCCCAGTGGTATTTGTACCGCTCCATCCCCCAAAAAGGTTGGGCTCAGCCTCCAAGCTGCTGGAAGGGTTGCGTAACCCAGAAGTGAAGGGACTGGACTGTCGTTCCTTCAGGAACAGCAATTAGCAGGTAAGATCTAATTACTATTTCAGAGTTTGTATTTTGTTCATGTTAACAATCTGTTTATCAGTTGATGGGGTAATTTGTAATCTTTCAACTCTGTCTGCTCTTTACTTAAAGGCATCTGAATTAGTTTTACTTTTATTGAGTCCTCTCTATTGGGATGCCCTAACTTCCTAACTTCCCTGTTTTGCTAGTATCCTTCAAAGATAAATCATTCTGAACAATGCACTCGGTGGAGCCTGTCTCTGATGTTCAAGGCACTGAAAGGGTCCCTGTTTGGGCCCATTCATAAGGCCTTTCTCTAGGTTTTGTCACTTAGAGTGGTTTTCCTAGGAGCTATTGTGTCTGCCAGGCAACTGTTTGAGCTGCTGGCCTTGTCTTGCAGGGAACATTTCTTAGTCATCTAGATGGCTTCTGTCTCCTGGCGGACTATGCTGTCCTCTCAAAGGTGCTGACCTCCTTTTCATCTTCACCAGACTGTTATAGCTTTCTTCTCAGAGAAGGATCTTTGTAAGGACCCCTTGCTGTGTTGGCGGGATGTGCAGAGGGTGTTGATCAGATAAATGGCAATTGATGATTCCTTCTGCTGGTTGGCTCATTTTTTGTTCTTCTCAGCAGTCTGAGGACAGGACTGGCAGTGAGCAAAATCTCTATTGCCCGCTGGCTTAAGGAGGACAATGGATCAGTGTACATTCTGTCTGGCGAGCGTGTGCTGGAGTGAGTCAGATCTCTACTCCACTGGGCAAAGGCCATCTCCAAGGCAGAGTCCGTTTTGGTGTCTCCAGGGGAAATCTGTATGACAGCTACTTGATCTTTGCTGAGCACCTTTTTGAAGCACTACAGGTTACTCATGGTAGTTATTATAGAAGACATCTTTGGCAGGGTAATCTATTCTGAGTATTGTTGTTCTCTCACCCTAGGTCCTGACTGCTTGGGTAATTCCCACACATCCAGACTTGTCTAGTAGGATGATAAGAAGAAGAAATTTTACATACATACTAATTTTCTTTTCTTGAATCCTGCTAGACCAATCCAGGACCCGCCCTAGATTACTTTCTTTTCTGCAGGTTTGGGAGTCTGACTGCTGTAGAATGCCTAGTCAGTACCATGGTCTGACACAGATTTCAGTGTCTCGAGAGCCAAATACCTGTTCATGTTATATGTGGCAAAGTTGCTCTGTTGGTTAATAATTTTATGTGTTTCTGAGTTCTTCTGAGTTTTTAAGTCTTGCTTACTGCTTGAGTTTCTTACTGGCTTCTGTCTGAGCTGCTCTAGAGGATTTACCAGGTGATGACACTACTGAAAGTTGCTCAAGCCTTCCCGCCACTTGCTGGTAACATAGTAACATAGTAAATGACGGCAGATAAAGATCAGTATGGTCCATCTAGTCTGCCCAGTAAGATGGCAAGAATAGGTGCACCTGCTGCTCCGTGCAGGCTACCCCTCCCCATGTCTTTGTTTTAGGGGTGAACCGACCGTTCCGTGTAGGACACCCCTATATGTTGAGAAATTAGATAGTTAAGTTTATTTTGATTTTATCCTGTTGCTGTAAAGAGATCCACTGTGTCTGTCCCATGCCATTTTGAATTCTGTCACTGAATTTGCCCCCACCACTTCCATCAGGAGGGAATTCCAAGCATCCACCACCCTTTCAATGAAAAAGTATTTCCTGACATTACTTTTCAATTTACCCCCTTGCAGCTTCATGTTATGCCCTCTAGTTTTACAGCTTCCCCGTCTTTGGAAGAGGTTTGTTTGTTCATTATTTCTCTTTAAGTATTTAAAGGTCTGAATCATATCTCCCCTCTCCCTCCTTTCCTCCAGAGTGTACATATTTAGGTCTTCAAGTCTCTTCTCATAAGGCTTCTGACGCAGGCTCCAAATCATTTTGGTCGCCTTCCTCTGAAATTATTTGGGATGGGGTAAGGAGCATAACCCATACATCTGGATTGATCTAGCAGGATTCAAGGAAAGAAAATTAGCAAGTATATAAAAATTTACCTTGTACCTGTCAAACTGCCTTACCCTTTTATGTTTTCTCCTGATTACAGATGCACAGAGAACATACCCACACTCACGCACAGAGAACATACCCACACTCACACACAGACACATGCATGTTCATACAAACGCGCACAGACATACAAATTCTCAAAGATAAAAAAAAAATAAAAATAGAAACACACACACACACACAAACATCTGTGGAAGTCAACAATAGAAAAGTTCTATAACATTTATTTATTTATTTAACATCTTTTATATACCGCGCTATTTGTTATCAGTGCGGTTTACATCTAACAAAGGATGCACAATTCAACATCAACAAAGACAAAACCTGGAACTGACTGTGGTACAAATCACCAACTACTAGTATGAAAACTCGAGCAAGCCACTCATGAATGTAGCAAAATATGACCTTAAGAATATACCACCAAAATTTAGACTACCTGCAAAATTGATTTGCTGCTTTAGATACAAATGACAGAGCTCCAGAAGAGTTATGGGATGACATCAAGAAGGTTATGTTGGAAGGAAGTGAGAAGTTCTACAAAAGGTGAAAAAGCAAACATAGCCCAAATGGATGACCGAAGAAACTCTGAAAATTGCCCAGAAATGCAGAGAAGCTAAAGCCAGAGGAGAAAGAGAGGCAATCACAGAACTCAACAGAGATTTCCAATGTGCAGCAAGACAAGACAAGGAGAAGTACTACAATGACTCATGCAAGGAAATAGAATCAGAAGACAGAAGGAAATAGAATCAGAAGACAGGACCTAACTCCAAACAAAACTTCCACAAATGCCGCGAACACAACACGCCCCAGACCTCTTGTCATAGATGAGTTCTCCAAAAATGTCCTTCCGACCCTCCAACAAAAGTCATCCAACCTGGAAGAAGTAATCCTCAATTGGAACAGCACACTGAAAGCCTTCGCCTATCCAACATCTTCCGACAATTCGGTAACTCACAAGAGCAACAAAAGTAAAAGACAAGCTCCATGGTACTCAGCAGAACTTCGCGCTTCACTCATCGCACTCAGGAAGCATGAAAGGAAGTGGAGATGCTCTCGCTACCAAGCCCGCAAAGCAGAGTACCTTGAACACCTGAAGTCCCACCGTGAAACAACATACCGCAGAATGAGCGATTACCATGCCCAGCTCCTACTTCGCTTAATTAACAAACCCAGAGACCTGTTCATCCTAGTGAGATCCTTAATTAAAGAACCATCCACCACCCAACCGGACTCGATATCCCCTCAGACATATGCTGACTTCCTCCACTCCAAGAACTGCACAGCAAATAAACCCCCAGCAGCAACTGCGTCCACTCCATGACAAACACCCACATTACAACCACCAATCACAGAATTTTATCCACCTACCGTGAAGAATATCCAAGACCTCATTGCTAACATCAACACGTCCACAGCCCCGAACGACCCCTGCCCAGCTTACTGGATTAGAACCCTTCGGATTGAACTCAGCCCAATCTTGCTGAACATCATTAGTCTATCATTTGCAACAGGAGCATTCTCGCCACTCCTCAAACAAACCTCAATAAGACCACTCATAAAAAACATCAGACTCGATCCCATGAAACCAGACTCCTATCGCCCAATCTCGAGTATTCCTCTACTTGCCAAAATAATCGAGAAGGTGGTTTATAGACAGATCCAACAACATATAGACATAGCAGCCCCTCTTGACCCCTGCCAGCATGGGTTTAGAGAATCGCATGGAGTAGAAACACTCCTCACCACCCTTATCAATGCCCTGAACAAAAGAATTGACAATGCAGAAAATGGATTTGCTCTTATATTCCTGGACATCTCTGCTGCCTTTGACTCCGTCAATCACAACCATCTACTCACCCGCATCCACAACAAGGGTATTCATGGCCTCACCTGGGAGTGGTGTAAATCTTATCTATCTGATCGCTGGCAACAAGTCCGGGTTGGCTCTCACACCTCTGCACCTTTTCACCAACAACAAGGCGTTCCACAGGGCTCATCCCTATCTGCTCTACTTTTCAATATCTACATGCAGCCGATATGCAATCTCATCCGTTCTTTCAATATCTCTACACTAATCTACGCTGATGATGTGCTACTATTCACTCCGTTCAAAGTCAAACACCCAGATTTAATCAACCTTGTCAACTGCTTCAACGCAATTACAGACTGGCTATTCACCCAAAACCTCCTCATAAATTTCAAGAAAACGGAAGTTCTATTCATATCAAGAACAAGAATTTCTCCCCTCCACCCATCCTAAGAGTAAGAGATGCAGAGCTTCCAATTCGAAGTACCATACGATATCTCGGAATCACACTGGACCAGCATCTTGACTTTAAGGAACACATAAAAATTATAACCAGATCCATCTACAACAAAATCAGAACACTGCGACACCTCAAACCCATGCTACCCCCCAAGGAGTTTCGAACCATCTTCCAGGCCCTCATACTACCACATTTCGACTATACAAACGTAATTCTATATGGTCTACCAAAGAACACCCTCAACCCCCTTCAACTAGCTATGAACGTAGCTGCCCACGTCCTCTGTGGTCTATCCAGATCAGACCATATCACGCCAATACTTAAAGATCTCCACTGGTTACCGATATACTGCAGGCTAACATACAAGATCCTGCTAATTACATTTAAGATTAACAACAACATTGCCCCCAAATCTCTCAAGGACCTTATTACACCAACTCCACAAATCAGAACTAGAAGGACAGCAACAGCCAACACATTGACCTTCCCTAAAGACTCCATAAAGTGCACCCAAGCAACCAGGAAAAGAGCTTTTGCCTACTACGCCCCAAAATGCTGGAATGACCTCCCACCAGAAATAAGAGCAATCAAAGACCTCCTACAGTTTCGGAAGGCTATAAAGCACCATCTCTTTCTGCTACACTTTGCTCAATCAGCTACCCCGCCCCAGAGAAAGCTACCCCCATCCCCTACAAACACCTCAGTCACGACATAACACCCATGCTTTAAGCAATCACACTCATGCCCGTCAGCACTTCTTGTCTATTCACACCATGTAATATTTATTACTCCATGTCAACCTGCATATACTTACTATGTATTCCTTGTCTATTCTGACCAAACTCAGCGTGTAAATAGTTAATCTTTATCTGTATCATTTAAAGCTATTGCAACATGTAAATAGTTACCCTGTGTGGTCCAAGTTCTAACTCCAGTTATAATGTAAAACTCAAACAGTCTTGACTGCTCTGAGCTCTTGTTGTTGAATGTAAACCGCACTGATAACAAATAGCGCGGTATATAAGAATTGTTAAATAAATAAATAAAATAAATTAGAGGAAAAACAAGATCAGCTTTCCTAAGCATTAAAGAAAAAATTCCAGCCTCAAATTGGAATGCTACAAGATGCTCAAGGATCCATGTTGAATGATGCTGAAGAAGATCAAGAAAAGGTGGAAAGAATATACAGAGTCATTATACCATAAAGATCAAGTGAACCAACAACCATTTCAACCTGTACCTTGTAATCAGGAATTATTGGTGATGAAAGAAGTCGAAGCAGCATTGAAAACCTTATCAAAGAACAAAGTCCTGGGCATTGATGGCATTCCTATTCAAGTATTACAGCAATCGGATGCAGCTGTTACCATACTTACAAGACTCTGCCAGGAAATTTGGAAGATAACATCATGGACAATTGACTGGAAAAGATCTGTGTTTATACCAATACTAAAGAAAGATGATCCGACTGACTGTGGAAATTATCGCACAATCGTACTGATCCTACATGTCAGCAAGATTCTGCTCAAGATTATTCAGCAGAGACTGTAACCATACCTGGAATGAGAACTGCCTGAAGTGCAAGCAGAGTTTGGGAAAGGGCGAGGAACGTGAGACACCATTGCGGATGTGAGATGTATCCTTGAAAAGACAAAAGAATACCAAAAGGACATCTGTATGTGTTTTATTTAGTAAAGCAAGGCCTTTGACTGTATAAACCATTCGAAACACTGGGCCGCATTAAGAAGCAAGGATATACCAGAACACCTGAGTTCTCTTGCACAGCCTTTACATTGATCAAGAAGAAACAGTTTGCCTGGAACAAGGAGATACTGAACGGTTTAAAATCAGCAAAGGTATACAACAAGGCTGCATACTTTCCCCCCTACCTGTTTAATTTATACGCAGAACAAATCATCAGAGAAGCAGGACTGTACGAAGGAGGTATGAAGATTGGTGAAAGACTCCTCAACAACCTTCGCTATGCTGATGACGCCACATTACTGGCTGAAAGTGAAGATGATCTGAAAGATTTGCTTCTCAGTATTAAGGAACATAGTCTTAAAAAGGGTCTGCACCTTAATGTAAAGAAGGCAAAGATGCTGACAACTGGCAATATCAATAAGTTCATCATTGATGGAGAAGAAATTGAAATAGTTGACAACTTTAACCTACTTGGATCAACTTTCAAAGAAACAACAAGCAGTCAAGAATTTTGACAATGCATTGCTCTTGGCAGAATAGCTATGAAGGACCTAGACAAGATTCTCAAAAGCAAAGATGTTTTTTTCTGTACAAAGATTTGACGTATTCAAGCCATGGTATTTTCAATAAATGTCATATGGATGCGAAAGTTGGACAGTGGAAAAGATAGACAGGAAGAAAATCAATGCATTTGAATTATGGAGCTGGCGACAATTGCTGTGTATACTGCGGACTGTCTGAAGAACAAACCAGTCAGTAGTAGAGGAGAACAAACCTAAGCTTTCTTTAGAAGCTCAGATGATAAGACTTCAACTTTCATACTTTGGACACATCATGCGAAGAGAGAGATTGTTAGAGAAAGACATAATACTTGGCAAGGTAGAAGGTCAACACAAAAGAGGAAAGCCAGTAATGACATGGATTGATACAATAACAGCAGCTATGGGTGCCACTCTATCAATAATGAGCTGCCTGACTGAAGACCAAACACAGTTTAGGACAGCTGTCCAGAGGGTCGCTACGAATCGATACAGACTTGACGGCACTTAATAACAACAACAACGTACACATACACACATACACTCATGCTCTCACAGTCACACTTATACAGACATCACATTTGCAAGACACACACAAATACAGCCAATGCAACTGCAAATAGATCACACATGGGTTGGAAAGAATTCCATGAGCCATGCTCTTCATGCTTTTTCCCTACTTGTCAAACTTAGGAAGGGACTTAAAATATTTTTATTCCCACAAGAGTAGAGGATATCCCTGACTTAGGTTGCATGGGTTCAGGACAGGATGAATTTTAAGGAATAATTTTGTCTGAATAATTTGTATGTCTTAATATTGTTTATTTAATTGTACTGTGCTATGAAGTGTAAACCATTTTGATTAATTTTTTTATAAAAATGTTAGACAAAAGCTTTATGAAAGAGAGAATGAATAAATAATAAAAATGACTGGTAGACCTCTACATTGAACGTGGACTGGTCACTATCTCCAGGAACAAGCAGGAATGCAGTCTTCAACTATGGGTGACGTTGGCATTGACAGAACCTTGCGCGAGAGCACTCTCCAGCATCCAATAGGAATGTGTTTGGGAGCATCCCTCCAGGAATGTGTGCCTGCCTTGCTGCCTTCCCGCCTTCCTAGGAATTCTCTTTAGTCGTCTTTTTTCAGTGGAGCCATCAGGACATAGTCCTTATCCCACTGTTAAAATTTGTCAGAGTGCCTTCGGGGACATTGTGCTTGCCTTTCTTTTATTTTTTCTTTTATTCTTTCTTTGAATTTTTACTTCAGTCACGGCGGCGCCGTGTCCTTGCCTGGCCTAGGCTGCCATTGTCTCTTTTTTTTTGATTTTGCCTCTGTAGTCTTCTCAGCTGCATCAGGGTTTGCAGTAGAGGTATCAGGACCTCGGCGTCCGATACCAATTCCCGGCATTGACACTGACACTCCCCAGTAGGGGAAATAGACTTGGACTGCTCAGCAAAACAGCCCCGGTGGGAGGCTACTTCCTCCAAAGCACCGGAGGGGTCTGGGAAGCTCCCGATATAGTGTTTTGGAATGGTGGCTTACGGCCCCATACAGGAACCCACCCAGTCACCTCCAGTCTCCTTCGATCAGTCTGTCCAGTCGATTGCGGAGTCTGGCTACTATCTGGCGGCAGTAGTGCCGAGGCCCTCGGGATCCATGGACCCAATGCCCGACCTCGATGTTTGTGCATCGAGACATTCCATGGCATCGCTAACGGAACTGGCACTGTCACATCCGGAGCCTATAGGTGCACCATCTCGGTACTTCAGCATCTGAGCTTTGTGGTCAGCAACCCAAAGTCCCATCTTGCTCCAACTCAAACACTGGAGTTCATTGGGGGTGCTTCTGGACACTACACAAGCTTGAGCCTTCCTTCCAGAAGACCAGTCCCACCGTCTCATCAACTTGGCAAATCACAGCCAAAGCCGGTCCCGTATCAGTGTAAGAGACATTCTCTGTCTCTTAGGGCCCATGGCCTCCACATTTCATCCCATATGCTTGCCACAGCGCAGTGGACTCTTTCCAACGGGTCTTCTCACAGACAAGATCATCATCACACCTCAGTTTGTGGACTACCTCAAGTGGTGTTGCACCCCTCAAAATCTTCTCATTGGGTTACCTTTTTTGATGTCTGCACCACAGTGTACCCTGACAATGGATGCTTCCAAACAGGGCTGGGGGGCTCATCTCGATGGCCTCACTACGCAAGGCCTGTAGTCCTACAGGGAAGCCTCTTCCCACATCAATCTCTTGGAATTCAGGGCAATTTCTAATGCTCTTCATGTGTTCCTTCCTCAGTTGACCTGACAAGCCGTACTCATTCAGGCCGACAACCAGGCTGCCATGTATTATCTCAACAAACAAGGAGGAACCGGATCTTGCTCCTTTTGCAGGGAGACGATCCACCTCTGGACCTTCGCTATATCTCATCGGATGATTCTTCAAGCAGTTTACCTTCCAGGGGTGCAAAATATGCTGGCAGACAGATTGAGCCGAGTCATTCGACCACACAAATGGATGCTCCGTCACGAAACGGCGCAGCACATATTTCGATAATGGGGAACTCCCATCATCGACCTCTTTGCTACTCCATTGAACACCCAGCTCCCTCAGTTCTGCTTCAGGATTCCATCTCCACAGAGTCAGGCCTCAGATGAGTTTCTCCATTGAGGACAGGGACTGTTTTACGCTTTCCCACCTATTCCATTAATACCGAAGACCCTTTTTAAGCTTCAATTGGATGGGGGAATGAGTCTCATCACCCCATTCTGGTCATGTCAACCATGGTTTCCCTTGCTTCTTCGACTAGTGCAACACAAGCCTCTCAATTTGGGATGCACACTCAATCTCCTATCGTAAGAACAGGGATGCTCCTTCACCCCAATCTGAGAGCGCTATGGTTGATGGTGTGGCTGCTGAAAGCCTAGTTTTCTCATCGCGACCTTCCAGAGAAAGTAAAAGATGTCCTACTAGTGTATAGAAAGGACTCCACTCGATGTATGTACACTTTTAAATGTCATAGATTTTTCCTCTGGTGCTCCCAGAGGGCTGTCAACCCATTTACTTGCCCAGTGAAGCCTCTACTTCAACATCTTCATCTCTCTAGGGCAGGACTAAAGACAAACTCGGTGCAAGTCCAACTTAGTGCCATTTTGGTCTCTCACTGTCCAGTCGCCAGTTAACCTATCTCTATTCATCCTCTCATAGCACGCTTCATGTGAGGCCTTCTTTTAACAAGGCCACCAATCAGACTACCTCCAGTAGCCTGGGATCTCAATGTTATCCTGGCTCAACTGTACAAACCTCGTTTTGAGCCCCTCGCCTCAACTTCAATGAAGTTCCTCACTTGGAAGGTTACCTTCTTGATTGCTCTCACATTGGTTCGTCATGTCTGTAAATTGCAAGCTCTGGAGGATTTATGTCCCTTACACATGCTTCCACCATGATAGAGTGGTCCTCCAAACCCTTTCCAGGTTCCTTCTAAAGGTGGTTTCCCTTTTTCACTTTAATTAATCAATCTCTCTTCCAACCTTTTTTCCAAGACCTTATTCTTCTCGGGTGGAAGCAGCATTGCATACCCTAGATTGCAAGAGAGCTCTGATCTATTATCTGGTCAGAACTAAGGCTCACAACTTTTTGTTTCGTTTGACCCTACCAGTCACCAGGTGTACTCTTTCTAACTGTGTTGCAAGCTCCATTTCCTTTGCTTATGCGCAGGCCAGACTTTCCCTGGAGGGTCACATGACTGTTCATAATGTCCAAGTTATAGCCGCCACAGTCGCTAACCTACGTTCGGTCTCTGTCTCTGAGATTTGCCAGGCTGTCACATGGTCTTCCGTTCATACTTTTGCTGCTCATTACTGTCTGGACAGGGATTCCAGTAAGGATGCTATTTTGGCCAAGCTGTTCTGCAGCACCTTTTTGGGACTTAACTACACCTCCTTCCCCCCGGCCCTCTGTTCCTACTGGCTACCTCACTGGAGAGTGTGCTCAACGGGTTGAGTCTGATGGATTCATACTCTACCTTCGTTGCAGTTCGGGTTTTATTCCCCCTGTCGGTTGCACCCTCGTCCTCTGTCTTTCGTGGCAGCCGGAAGCTAGTGAGTCCCATATGTGAAGATAGCATTCTCCAGGAACAAGCAGGAAGTCAGTCCTCACATATGGGTGATGTCGACGTCAACGGAGCCCCCATGCGGAGCAAATCCACAGCTTTCAAAGAAAGCCTTTGGGACTGCATCACGCATGCGTGGTCCCCTTCCCGCCCAAGGGTGCCATCTTGCTCAGTCTCCTTTTTTCCACGGAGCCCAACGGACGTTGTCCTAGTTCTCCCGTGAAAGAAGAGTTAAAAGTTGAAAAATTGTGTTTTTCTGCTTGCCGGTTCGATGCCGGTTCCCCTTCCCACCTTGGGCTTGGTACACCGGTATCGAGTCCAGTCTGTTTTTCGTTTTTGTCCTTAGTGACTAGCTTTTGTCTCTCTTTTTTTTTTTTTTTTAGCTGGCAGCCCAGTCCTTGGACCTCGCAGGGGCCCTTTTTCCCCCCGATGGCTGCCAGCGGGTTTAAAAAGTGTGATTAGTGCACGAAACGTATGTCTCTCACTGACACACACGACTGCTGCCTCCGATGCCTGCAAAAAGATGTCTTCCAAGGCATTGAGGAGCAGGCAGCAGCAGCATGACAGGAGTTTTCCCGAGTCCGCACCTGCCCGAGCCCGGACCTCGTCAGAGCCCTCGACCTCTCGGGAGCTGTCTGATCCCGAGCAGTGTCGGGTGTCCTCTGAAAGGGGGTCTCCCTCGCGGGAACACCAGAGGAAGAAAAAATCTGTGAGGGCGGTGTCATCTGAGAGTTCCGAACGGCCTGGTCCCTCGCAGGATCGATCGCGGAGCCTGGCTCACCGCCCCGGATCCTCGGGGTCAGAGAGGCCTGCCAAACTCCCTCAAAAGGACCCGGAGACGCTGAGGAAGGTAAGCACTGTCCTCGTTATTGACTCTCCTCCAGGAGAGCTGGCGTCGGGCCCCGAACCGGGGGCTGCGGAGCCTCCTGAGCTTGGTCTCAGGTTGGCAGCCTTGGAGTGCAGCGTGTCTGCCTTCATGGACCAGCAGCGGGCACTGATGGCCGGTCTCACACGTCTGTCCGCCCCGACCACCGGGACTTCGACGTCCAAGTCGACCCCGGAGGCCGAGACGATCCTTGAGACAATGAGGTCTTGAGTCGATCCTCGGCCGATGTCTCCATTGACTTCCCGTTCGGGACCGAGGTCATCGACGCCGATTCCCTTGGCATCGGGATGATTAAGGCCGAGGCCAGAGCTGATTGACTCCTCCTCGGAGTCCGGCTGGGAGACAGAGGACGAGGAGTCCCCGGGCACCCACCGTACCAAGTACGTCCCGTCAGACTCCCTGGTTTCTGAACCTCGGAAACGGTCCCCCCCCCCCCCCCCCAGGACACCCAGTTCTTGGACTTCGTCCGGGACATGGCAAAGACTTTGCCATTCCCGGTGGATCCCGATGGGGAGCCTCGAGCCGAGGAGCTCGAGGTCCTCCAGTATGACTTTCCTCCAAAGGAAGCCCTTACCGTACCGGTGCCCCCCATTCTGGAACGGCTGATGCTCCGAATGTGGGAGACGCCGGCCTGGATGCGGGTTCTCAGCAGGCGAATCGATTCCATCTATCGAGTTCGCAAGAGCCCTGGTTTCTAAAAGGCACAGCTGCCGCACAATTCAATGGTTGTGGAATTGGCCATGCGCCGGCTCAAGAGACAGAAGACGCACTCCTCGGTGCCTCCTGGCTGGGAGGCCCGCAACATGGATGCTCTCGGCAAAAAGTGCTGCCAGGGTTCGATGCTGGCATGCCAAATCCAGATGTACCAGCTGTACATGGGCATGTACCTGCAAGACGTGTCAAAGGAGATTGCTGGGTTCTCTGCTGGTCTTTCCGAGAGACCTTTGCAGCGCTTCCAGGTTTTATCCACCGGGATCCGAGGGTGCTCGAAGTTTGACTCGAGCAGCCTATGACGGCTTCGAGGCTTCGGCCCGGGTAGCGGGGCCGGCATCGGTGCATGACTCCAGCATGGCTACAGTCGTCAGACCTGGAACCATGGGTTCAGGACAAGTTGGTTGATGTCCCTTGCTGAGGTGAGAATCTCTTTGGCAAGCCCATGACTGAGAAGGCTGCCAAGATCGAGTCCGAGTACCTGACCCGGACAAGACTCGAGAAGAAGACTTCTGCCCCTTCTAAGAAGAAGGGATCGGGTAAGAAGCCCTTTTTCCCGAGGAAAGGATCAGCTTACCGAAACTACCCCACGTATCCGGCCTCCCCAGCTCCCCAGCAGGAGCAGCAGGCCAAGGGACGGGGGCAAGGCCCACGTAAGCAAAAGGCCCCCAGGCATCGGCTCCGGCCCAGCCTGGAGGGGGCTTTTGACTCCCAGAGCATAGTCTGTCTCCCAAATTAAGCAAGGCCATGCACAGGGGGAAGGCTGACCCTGTATGCCCACAGGTGGCCAGCCATTACAACAGACACCTGGGTCCTCCAGATAGTCCAAAGGGGCTATCGGTTACATCTCACCCAGGTGCCTCCCTCTTACTTTCCGGGGGAGCCTCTCAGACCCCCTCTTCACAGGGACCTCCTCATGAAGGCGTTAGCAGGTCTTCTCGAGGATCAGGCAGTAGAACCGGTGCCCCACCACCTGCGGGGAACAGGCTTCTACTCCAGGTACTTTCTGATACCAAAGAAAACTGGAGGCCTAAGACCTATCCTCGACCTGCGAAACTTAAACAAGTTCCTGGTGAGGGAATATTTCAAGATGCTTTCACTTGGAATATTGCTGCCTTACCTCCCCCAGGGAGACTGGCTATGCTCCTTAGATCTCAAAGATGTGTATACACACATCTTGATTCATCCAGACCACAGACAATACCTAAAGTTTGTAGTAGGAGGAAACCATTTTCAGTACAGAGTGCTTCCCTTTGGCCTAGCCTCGGCACCCAGGGTATTCACAAAGTGCCTTGCGGTGGTGGTGGCCTTTCTAAGGACTCAAGGGGTCTTCGTCTTCCCCTACATAGACGACTGGCTCATCAGAGGCCAGTCAACTCTAGAGGCCCAACAGGCCACATTTATTTATTTATTTACATTCTCTTATATACCGCGCTATTCTGCATCAGTGCGGTTTACATTGAACAAACTGAAATTACATTGAACAGGGCATTATAACTTGGAGAGAACCCTCCACAGCCCATGTTCCCTGTAAAATAGTTAAGTGGCTTCCAGCCCAAGGTTGCTGTCCTCTAGTGGGATTTGAACCCCCGACCTTCCGGCCTGAAGTACCTTGCCCCAACCACTAGGCCACTCCTCCACATCCCGCACTATCCAGTTGCTTCAGCACCTGGACTTTGTGATCAACTACACAAGGTCCACTCTGGTTTCCTCTCAAGGACTGGAGTTCATAGGGGCAAGGTTAGACACCCTTCAAGCAAGGGCTTATCTACCAGAGGAAAGGGCTCAAAGACTGGTAGCCCTAGTGCAGCAAGTGAGGCGCAGCTCCCGCATCTCAGCAAGACACTTTCTGCGCCTTCTTGGTCACATGGCCTCCACAGTGCATGTGATACCCAATGCTCGCCTTCACATGAGAACAGCTCAGTGGTGCCTCAGGGACCAGTGGACACAAGCCACAGGCAGACTCAGGGACAACATCAAGGTGTCCCATCGCCTGTTACAGTCTTCGAAATGGTGGCTTCATCCTCACAACCTTCTGGAGGGAGTGCCTTTCCAGCCTCCCACACACTCAAGAGTGCTGACTACGGATGCATCCCTGCTGGGATGGGGTGCGCATTGCCAACAGATCTGCACTCAAGGTATGTGGTCTCAGTGGGAGGGCACACAACAAATCAATCTCCTAGAGCTTCGAGCGAGCCGCCTGGCTCTTCGGACCTTCAGCCAAACCCTGGCTCATCAATCTGTCTTGATTCAGACAGACAACCAGGTAGCAATGTTCTTTGTGAACAAACAAGGGGGCACGGGCTCTCGCATCCTGTGCCAGGAAACCCTGGATCTATGCTCCTTCGCAGTCAACCAGGGTATGTTCCTCAAGGCGGTTTACTTGCCAAGTCAGGAGAACTTTCTAGCAGACAAGCTAAGCAGAATTCTCCAACCACACGAGTGGCAACTGGATCCCAATGTAGCCCAGCAACTCTTCCAGTGCTGGAGGCCACCATCCATAGATTTGTTTGCGAGCCCTCAAAATCACCAGCTGCCCCGGTTCTGTTCCAGGCAGCCGCACCCACACGGTAGCGGCAGATGCTTTCCTAATATCCTGGTCGGTGGGCCTCCTATATGTGTTTCCTCCCATGCTTCTGGTGGCTCAGACCTTATTCAAGATCCTTCAGGACAAGGCTTCGGTCATCCTGGTGGCCCCCAGGTGGCCGAGACAGCCTTCGTTTCTTCTCCTCCTGCAACTGGCAGAGGAGACTCCCATTCCTCTGGGATTTTCTCCCAGTCTCCTGTCGCAGGACGGGGGCTCACTTCTGCATCCCAACCTCAGGTCCCTCAGCCTGATGGCATGACTCCTGAAAGGGTAGTCCTTGCACCACTTCTCCTCCCAAAAAAGATAGAGGATGTGCTGCTGGCCTCTAGAAGGCAGTTGACTAGGAAGACCTACGCATTTAAGTGGCATAGGTTTGAGGTGTGGTGTACTCAGCAGAGTGAGAACCCATTCTCCTGCCAGGTGGCGGTGGTGCTGCAGTACCTGCTTCATCTTTCAGACTTAGGCCTTAAGTCAAACTCGGTCCGAGTTCACCTTAGTGCTTTACCAGCACACCACTTTCCAGTGGAAGGACAACCTCTCTCTGTCCACCCCTTGGTGTCCAGGTTCCTGAGAGGTCTGCTTCTGCTGAAACCACCAGTGACCGAATGGGATCTGAATGTGGTCTTGCAGCAGCTTACTCGCCCACCCTTTGAGCCGATGGCTACCTGCCATCTTCGCTTCCTTTCTTGGAAAATGATTTTCTTGGTGGCACTCACATAGGCTAGACGAGTGAGTGAGCTGCAAGCCATGGTGTCCGATAGACCGTTCACACGGTTCTATAGGAACATGGTGGTGCTTCGCACACACCCCAAGTTCCTGCCGAAAATGGTCTCCTCTTTCCACCTCAACCAGGAGGTGGTGCTTCAGACCTTCTTTTCCAGGCCCATACCAGCCAGGCAGAAGCAGTTCTACATACCCTGGACTGTAAGAGGGCATTGGCCTTCTACTTGGAGTGTACGCGGGGACATCGAAGAGCTACTCAGCTCTTCGTCTCTTATGACCCCAGTAAGCTGGGGGTGCCTGTCTCCAAGCGTATTTTGTCCACCTGGGCGGCGGATTGCATCACCTGGGCATACAGGGCGGCCGATCTCCCATTGCAGGGTTGAGTCACGGCCCACCGGGTCAGGACTAAGGCCGCATCAGTGGCTCACTTCCGCTCTGTGCTGCTGGCAGACATCTGCCGTGCCACAACCCAGTCTTCAAGCCAGACCTTTGCAGCCCATTACTGCCTGGATAGGGAGTCCCAACGGGACAGTTCTTTCGGCCAGGCTGTACTCCGTAATCTTTTTGAGGTTTAAGCAACTCCTACCCTCCGACCCTTTGGTGTCAGGCTACCAGAGTGTTACGTTCTCGGTTGAACTCCTATCATGGCTTCTGCGGCTCTTCCAGAGGGAGCCTGTTTTTCAGTTATGGGTTCTCGGTAGCCTATAGCTAGGGAGTCCTATATGTGAGGACTGACTTCCTGCTTGTTCCTGGAGAAAGCGTAGTTACTCACCTGTAGCAGGTGTTCTCCAGGGACAGCAGGAATCAGTCCTCACAACCTTCCCTCCTCCCCTGGAGTTGCAGTCCTTTGATTAATTTTTATCCTTTTGCCGTCTTTTTAGCTATGTCATTTGACTGAGCAAGATGGCACCCTTGGGCGGGAAGGGGATCGCGCATGCATGATCCAGTCCCAAAAGCTTTCTTCAAAGGCTGGGGATTTGCTCCGCATGTGGGCTCCATCGACATCACCCATATGTGAGGACTGATTCCTGCTGTCCCTGGAGAATACCTGTTACAGGTGAGTAACTACGCTTTCCTGCTTGTTCCTGGAGATATCGTAGTTACTCACCTCTAACAGGTGATCTCCTGGAACAGCAGGAATCAGTCTTCACAACCCGCCCTCCTCCCCTGTGAGTTGTAGTATGTTGGGGTTTTTTTGTGCTTTTCTGGTTTTCTCTAAGCTGTACACCTGACTGAAGAGAATTTCTAGGAAGGCGGGAAGGCAGGCACACATGCGTGGAGGGATGCTCCCAAAGCATTCCTATTGGATGCTAGGGAGTGTTCCCGCGCAGGGCTCCGTTGATGCTGACGTCACCTATATATCAAGACTGATTCCTGCTGTTCCTGGAAATCACCTGTTACAGGTGAGTAACTACGCTTTACTCACAGTGAATGTGCAGAGAATAAATAAAGATTTGTGTGCACAATCAAACTCTCTCTCCCTTCCCCCCCAGGCAGCAGAAAACTATGCATATTACTGCATTTTTGTGTCCTCATTTTTCTGTCTGCGAGTGATGTTAGTTTGCTACCTTTTGAGTAGAACTTTTTTAAGCATACATTAGGAAACTGAATCTTAGCTCATGGTTATTAACATACAGCTTATTACATCAGCCACTGTGAGGCTGGAGAACGCCTAGGATGTGCCTGTGTACTGTCCCCTCTGCTACTGACTATATGCAACCTTTGGAAGATCCCTTTAACTCTGTGTCTCCATTTAGAAAACCAAGAAAAAATGACAGTAGATGAAGACCAGTTATAGCTGAGTATTACTAATGAAACATGATTTCACCTCTTCTTTCTCTTTCAGAGGCTGCCGTATGGGTCAAGTCATCCATTTCTTTTTAGTCATTTGCTTGTTTTAGTGCTTTTCAGGGGAGACAGGAGGCTTATGAGATTGTTGTGTGCGTGTTTCAAAAAACTTGTGTTGTCTTAACACCAGATTTTCAGGACATGTCAAGGAGGACGTGAGGACTCTGACAAGGGTGTGATGTGTTCTTATTTTTTTTTCTTTTGTTTTTTAAATCCACATTTCTGCAGATGTGCAAGTCCTGGAAAATTAATCCCTTTTCAGTTCTGGATAGAACTTCTGTTTTCATAGTTTTTGTTTAAAAATATATTTATTTATTTAAACTTTATTTCTATACCGCTTTTCTACTATTCAAAATTGTTTCCATGAAACCAAAATGTTACAGGGCAAGGGTATGCCAACTATTGTACAATGAAAGTGTACTTGTGTATAAGCATATAACAATAACTAAACTTCAAATTATAATTACAACTCCATGTTTTCCTCATTTGAAGGCTTTCTCACTCTGAGTGCCTTCTCTCACTCATTAGAGCTTTGGTGCCAGTGCTTTGACCCTGATCACTGCTTTCATGAGAGGCAAGCCCAAGAGGAGAAAAAGCAAGTGGCCCAAACAATAGGAAGCAATCTGAACAGACTTTCCTGTGTACTGCCCACCCCTGCATCGTTCTATAAGTACATGTACTCTGAAACCTATGTGCATACTTCTAGCCACTGAGTAGAAAACAATTATTAGCCCAGAAAATTTACCCATATTGCCTCCACTCTGTAAAGAATGATACAAAATGGCTCGAGAATGTCTGTCAGTATGTCTGTCTTTGGGCACAATCATTGAAAATGTTAATGGATTTGGATGAAACCTGGCATGTGAGAGAAAGCAGTAAAAAGGCACATCAAGGTTAAAAATAGGCCAAGTTGGACCACCCTAACCTGCCCCCTCCTCTCCCAAAACTACCTCTCCCTGTAAATGCCTGGACCCCTAAAAGTTACCATCCTTCAACAGCCCCACCCCAGAAACCTGCCCCCCCGCCAACAACTGTGACATCATCCTGCAAATTGCACCCACCCACCCTTCAAAATTATTGCTCCACACACATATACAACTTCATCACCACCCTCAGTTGCAACTCACAAATAGCGTGCAAAAGATACATATTACAAACATTCCCAGGGGACTGTAAGTAAGTCTATATCCTGTCGGGATGCCTTAGAGTATATTTAATTTTCTTTGTTGTTTAATTCTACTCTGAAAGCTAATAATTGAATCATACAGTTTGCTATGTGTACTACTAACAGGACAGGGCATTAGCAACTACTGGTATGTGCACGCTTTGGGTTCAGATGTTTGGAAGGGACTAAGTGGGGACTTTCAGATGTGCTCTGGACTCAGGAGTTTAGAATTGCCAACTATGGTTTTTTTCAGGATTGAACCAAACTATGCATTAGTGTTCAGAAGTCAGAAGGATGGCAAATGTATCTAGACGTTTTTCTGAGTTTAAAATCTCTATTTGCGGTTTTCCATTCCTCGCCCCTGTGTGAGTGAGTCTACCCTGCCCGCTTCTAATCTAGTGTAATTAGCAGAAGAGACTATGGATAAGGCCCAGCCAATAGGGGAATGCTGTTCAAGTTACAGAAGGAAAGATCTGAGCTGAGGGAAGTTCATGTGCTGAAGTGCATGTAGTAGTGGTGGGGAAAAGAGGGCAGAGAGGAAATAATTCCCCAAAAAGCACTTCAATACATTTCTATAGGAGCCGCAGTTCCAACAGCAGCAGCATACAAACCTGATTCACAGTAACACAGAGATTAAGGCATTATGCTTTTTAAACTACCCTTCCCTCTCATCTGCACTCCTGATCACAGACACACAGGAAGCTGACACACATGCATATAAACATGCACTGACACACACAAAGCAGAGGTGCACAAACACCATACAAGGAAAATGCAGACAAAACAGACACACACACACACACACACAGGCAATACAGATACAAGTACAGATATGTAAGTGTATAGCACGTGCATGCATGCAAAGGGGTTGGGAAAAATTCCATGAGCCATGCTCTGCCTGCTTTCCCCATTTGTTTCATTTACAAAGCAGTACTACACTAAAATTTTTCCAGATATATACACTGGATGCACCATCTGGAAAATATTTATTTATTTTATTTATTTATTTAGAAGGATTTAGTATACCGCTTTATCATTAAATCAAAGCTTTTTGGCACAACAAACAATCAATAATAATGTGTGGTCTGTAGCATGCAGTGGGAGAACTAAGAAGAGTGGTGTGTGGTGCAGTGTGTCAGATTTTATCGGTGAGCTATTTACATAATGAGCAATATACATATATACAATAATTTATTTACATTTACATTCTCTTATATACCGTGCTATTCTGCATCAGTGCGGTTTACATTGAACAAACTGAAATTACATTGAACAGGGCATAACTTGGAGATAACTATTTTACAGGGAACGTGGGCTATGGAGGGTTAAGTGGCTTGCCCAAGACCACAAGGAGCACCTGTGGGACTAGAAACCCCAGTCCTTCCGGCCCAAGGTTGCTGTCCTCTAGTGGGATTTGAACCCCCGACCTTCCGGCCTGAAGTACCTTGTCCCAACTACTAGGCCACTCCTCCACTCCATAATGGAGCCGTGAGAAAGGTGCGCTAGGATCATGATCCTGTATTGTCTTGAAAGTAGTAAAAAGGAGTCATTTATGTGAGGTCCTTGAAATGTTCTGTAAATAGAACAGTCTTAAGAAGTTTTCTGAAGTCCTTGAGGTCTTTGGTTGATCTTAGGTGGTCTGGGAGGGAGTTCCATATAGCGGGCGCTGCTATATGGAAATATAGAAGGCCAGAGTGGAAATATAGAAGGCCAGAGTGGAAATATCACTCTGGCCTTCAATTTCATTCTTTCAAATGATTCACCCTTGGCATATTTTTCATCAAACAGTATCTGCCCCATCTTCTACTGTCCAAATAGTCATTGTAGTCCGTTATTGATGGACCTGTGTCATATACAGAGTTTTCGTTTTCCTAAAGTGTATGCCGTGAGGACGTAGGTCATGAAGCGCCAGATTTTGAGAGGATCAGGTTGTAGTCAAATGCACTTTTATTTTAGCCTAAGAGTGTATATGGCATTGATGCATATACACACACATAGACATGCACCGCTATTCCTCTCACCTAGTTAGTGTTTTTCCTTCTTCAAACCTATTCTGAGTTGTGTGTGAGGGGGGGTTTAAAATCCTTACTATGCACGATTGTAGCTTATATGTATAGATGTACAGTAGCTCTCTGTTTCTTCATATGTCTAATTATATACACTTTCACAGGCTGGTGATACCTCCAGATCAGCTCACCAGGTCAGGAATTTAGCAGTGTCTTCCCTCTTCCATAAATGAAGGAGGGCACTAGTGTAGTATTTACATGCTTTATTTCAGGGCTTGATAAATCCCAGGTGCCGGGTTGCCATAGGGACTAAAAATATCTGTCTGGTGCTTGAGAGTTTTCTGCCCCCCAGCCCTGTTTTTTTTTTTTCCTTCTTGGCTGCAACTTCTGTTTAAGCGCAAGCCACGCTGTGTAGAAACTGTCACACTCATCTCACAAGACTTGAGAACTGGAGAGCAATAGGAGAGTCCCTGCACACCATGGCTCAAACTTGAACAGAGCTGCATTGTGTAGGGAGGAGGCAGTTCTTGCTCAAACTACTAGATTTGAAACATGAAAGCAGATACTTTGTTCTGTAAGAAACAGGAAGTGCCTGCTTTCTTTTTTCAGACCTGCTTACTGCCAAGGAAGAAAAGTAGCGCAGTGGAGGCAGCAGGAGCTGGGACTGGGGATTAGGAGAAGGAGAGTCTGGAGGCTGCTGGTTGAAGCTAGGGTTTCGCAGAAACGGATTGGATGGGGTAGTAGGTGACTGGTTTGGGACAAGGGTGAGGACTGGGGGGTGGCTGACTTGTTGGGGCAAGAGGATGGCAGATTGGCGTTCTGGGTGGTGAGAGCTAGCTGGGAGGGGTAGGGGATGGTGTGTGGCAAACTGGGTGGTGTAAGTGTGGGATGAGTGACTGGCTTGCTGGGATGGAGGAATAGCCAACTGGCTCGTTTGGTGATGAGGGCTAGCAGGGCGTATAGGGATGGGGTGTAGATGACTGTCCAACTTGGCCAGAGGTAGGTAAGTGGGAGGGTTGACTGGTTAGCTTGGCGGGGTGGGGATTGGGGGTTAGGGAGTGGCTGACTGGCTTGCTGGAGGGTGCTAGAGACGGTAGCTGACTGGATTGGTGGGAGTGGGGAGGCTGGGGCTAGGTGGCTGGCCGATTTTAAAAGAGAAGCAAGATGATGGAATAGGAAAGGGAGACTAGTGGGGTACATTTCTACTAGTGGCATGCAGGAATGCCCAATTTACTAAGGTTTCTTTTTCCTTAGATATGGAATGGGAAAACAGCCTCAGTAAATCAGGCCCAAAAGGAGCTGCAACAGATTCTCCTCAACTTCAGTAAAGAGGATGGGGGGGGGGGGGGGGCGCCGAGAGGTTCTCAACCACTGGTTCCTAGGTTTTTGGGCTGGCTCCTAAAATCAAGAAAATTTGCCAAGGCCTGCTTTATTGCCAAATGAATCCAGGATGTATTTCCAATAGACGGTAAAGTTCCATTTTTCAGTTGGTTTGACCTTAGTTTAACCTACACCCTAGGACATTAACCTACCATCCTCTGTTTTTTTAACTACTTACTAAAATCTATACCAGCATTCTATCCATCAAGCTTCTATCTCACTTCAGGGTCTGGCATTCCTGATAACTTAAGCCCCTGTGCTTCCACCTTGATTCCTCCTTTTCATCCTCTTGTTTCTACCAGTAGTGCTTCATCCACTAGCAGATTAGTTCCAGGTGTTCAACTACCTTCACCTATATTCTGAATCCCATCCACTCCCTCATTACATCTCCCAAACTGCCCTTCTCTAATGAGTTCACTTCCTGTTAATTCAGTTCCTTGCAAGCTGCATCTCTCGTCAATATCATAAGCTCACGTCCTTTCAGAGCTCTCATATGCTCTTTTGAGATTCCTCTGGCAGTGAACTACTATATATCCAGTGATTTCAAAGGCAGTTTATCAGATAAATACGTTTTTGTGTGCCAAGATATAAAAATAAGCTATTTTAACTATATGAAGACGTTTTAGTTTATTTATTATGTTTCACTGTTCATTTTTACAGAGCTGACACTGAATCCACCAGAAGGAATTGTAGCAGGTAAATTACTGAAGAGAATTCATTTTCAGTATGTTAGCATTTTGTTAAGAACATTTTGGTGTAACCAGATTTTTCTTATCCTTTTCAGGTCCAATAAATGAAGAGAATTTCTTTGAATGGGAGGCTCTGATTATGTGAGTGTCGCATTGTTTTACAGTTCTATTTTTTTATTCTTTTTTTTTAAATAATTTATTTTCAGTCTGTTAACAGTAAGTAACAGATACCATTGCAACCATCACAATGCCTCAACAATACATCATCCACAAATTAAAATATAAATACATTAAGGCAAGCAGTGTGCCCATTTGTATCATACTTCGACTTTATTGTTTAAATTCTCAATATCAGTGTTGCAGAGTTTATGAACACCAGGAACTGCTGGGGGAAAAATAATTTCAGCCAAACAGAACAAATTCTTTCTATGACTGCATAAAAGATATTCAACAAAGAGTGTAGGGAACCCAGGGAAAGATGCACTACTATTCAGAAATCTGAGCAAGAGCAAGGAACCTAATTTTTTCAAACTGCTGAGTTTGCCCTTTTAAAGATCATGCTAACTTTTTATAAATTAACATGGATCTTCACCATTGCATCCACTTTTCAATGGTAGGTCCATTAGCAACCTTCCATTTATAAGTTAGTGTTAACTTGGCTGTCAGTAGCAATTGCTGTACAACTGGTTGGTGACTCTTCAGTAGTGCAGAGTGGGAGATGAGACGCAACAAAAATAATTTAGGATTCAGTATTATAGTAGACTTTGCCAACTTTTCCTATGGCCTTTCTTACCTCTTCCCAAAACCATGCAAGTATGAGGCAATCCCACCGCTTATGGATGAAAGAGCCCACGACCTTGCCAGCAAAGGGGATTTATTTATTTATTTATTTTATTTTTTTATTTATTTAACAATTCTTATATACCGCGCTATTTGTTATCAGTGCGGTTTACATTCAACAAAGAGTATTCAGATCAGAGTAGACTGATTGAATTTACATCATAACAGGGAATAGAACTTGGAGAACATGGGTAACTATTTACATATTGACCTTGGCAGGCCGCTGCGAGCCTGCTAGTACACCTTTCTGGAATAATTGGGAAGCAGAGAGATAAATCCTATGTACCAATTTAAAATGGATTTTCTCATAACTAGTAATATAGGAGCAAGAATGCATCCACTATTACACCATTGTTCTCAGGGGGATCCTCTAACAAGAATCCCAATCTATTTCATGTAATTTACATGACTCGCCATAGCATTTCTGAAATCTTTATAGTCTGAAAAACAAACCCCTAAAACTACGGAGTTTAAATAGCATTTTTTGTATGTGTTTTTTTCTTTTTGCCACCACAGCTTTCAGCAGCCTGATGCAGCCATGGCCTTCAGCATTTTTTTACTGCAGCTGCAGTTTTTTGCTCCCGTTTGGGCTGCAATTTTCAGGACAACTTTTGGCTGGCAGCATCCTGGGACGATGCCGTGCCTGTGGCCTCTGCTTCTCCTTTTCTTTTTTTTGTTCTTGCCACTGATGAGATCTGCAGCCATTTTGGTGGGCTACATGGGCCTGGTGAACCCAAGGCCCTGCTTTTGGGCTGGCTTACACTGCAGTTCCTGAAATAGCCTTCGGGTTGTATTCAGTTGTCTAGATGCTTTTCAGATCCCACGGAGGGGACTTGGGGCCTGAGTGTTCCCTCTGTGGACCCAGGACCCCTGACCGCTCTTCACATGGGCAGTTAGAGAGGTCACCGCCCCCACCTAGCCATTATGCTCCTCCATTCCTCAGCAAGCCCGACCTTCTCCTGCAGGAATTGTCTGAAGGACTTGAGTAATGTTCCAGCTGCCGCACAGTAAGTCTGAGGAGAATGGAGTGGTGGTTCCCTCATGGGCCAGTTGGGATCCTGCACAATCCATTTTTTCTCAGCCGTGCCCTAAGGGGACATTATGACGGCTCTGTAGATTTCAAAGTTGGCTTTTGTGTGAGGGTAGCAGACTGGTCCCCTTTGTCCCTGGGAGACCTGTTGCTCTGCAACACTCTGCTTTCTCCAGGTCCCCAACAATAGCATCTGGGCTTTTGGGGGGAAAAAAACAGCAAACTGGGCCCCAGGGTCTAAGGTCCTGTCTCTGCTGCTCCCTTGGCCCATGGCGAGCTGGACCAGCTCTTTGGGCCTCCTGAGTTGAAGTCCGGTTCTTGGCCATGGCAAAGCGCATGACTATCCCAGGAGCAAGAGTTGCAGTATGTGTGGGAACATATTATCAAAGACTGTAGGTCATTCAGAAGGCCCTAACAGTAGCTGCATTCAACCTTTGGGCAGTGCTGTGAACACGCCTGGAGACTGGCCCTCGGATGAGTGCTCTACCCTCTACTGGTGGTCTGATGACTTTGGCCATAAAGGCCATGGCCCCTTACTTCTAAGACTGCAAGTTTGTTTCCAGGAATATCTGGCTTGGGTTGGGGCAGATGGTTAGTGAGCCCAGTCTCCTTCCAGAGACTAGCAGGCTCGCAGCGGCCTGCCAAGGTGGCAGTTGTGGGTTGAGGCTGGTTCAGAGTTACTTCCAGCTCCATTGCAGTGGTACTGCTAGTTAGTAGATCTGATGTTCTTCTGAGGATGGCTATGGTCTGTGGTGGAGCATTTCCCCTTATAGGTTGCTTTTTCTCTGAAAGAATCATCTCAACCATAGATATTCTGGGAGAAAAGTGTCAGGGGAACTTCTAAGGCTTTGTGTACAGCCTGGAGTTGCCCTCTGATGAAGACTCTTATGGCCTCCTTTGCAGTAGGGGCAATTCTGACAGAGCTTCTTGTGGGCTTGGGTTGCCTCCAAGGGTCCTTGGAATTGGAATTCTATAATCCTACTTACTGGGTGCTGACGGTCCCTGCTGAGGTGCAGCCAGTTGGAGTGTTAATCTATTTCTTCTGAACATACCCATATCATGTTAGACTAGTGAGTTTTGAGCTCCTTGGACAAGATCGGAGTTTCTCAGCCCCTTTGAGAAGCCATCTGTCTTCAGTTCCTCAAGTTGCTTATCCAGACTAGTCTGGGACTTCTGAGGTGCGCTGTTTGAATTGTAGTAGTGATTGCAAGATCTCCCCAGGAGAGTTTTCCTGAGGCACTCTGCTCAGAAGGGAGACTTTTGTGAAAGCTCTATACACCTCCGGCAGTGACAAGTTTTCTCCCATCCCCTCTGCAGCAGGGCCAGGGATGATATCCTTGATACATGCAAATTTCTAATAGGGAGATTCCCTCCAATATGTTTTGGTTCTGGAGACTGTCGTCTTCAGACTTTGAGTCTCTCATTTTCGTATGGGAACCTTTGGGTCCAATAGGGGGGTGTTCCCATCTCCTGGATCTTGCCAGGACATTTGTCGCTTTGCGGCTCCCTGTACCTTTCCTCTGCATTGCCTTTCTGTTGGGGCATTTTCTCCAAATGGGTTAATTTTACGCATTCCATGACAATCATGAACCTCACTTGTAAGAACATAAGAACATAAGATATGCCATACTGGGTCAGACCAAGGTCCATCAAGCCCAGTATTCTGTTTCCAACAGTGGCCAATCTAGGTCATACGTACCTAGCAGTTTCCCCAAGGGACACAGGTTCCACAATGCTTGTATTGGTTCAAGCATTGATATCCTGGGTCCCTTCTTAATAATGGTTTATGGACCTTTCCTCCAGGAACTTGTCCAAACCTTTTTTAAACCCAGCTACACTAACAGCCTTTACTACATCCTCCGGTAACAAATTCCAGAGTTTGATTACACGTTGAGTGAAAAAATATTTTCTTTTATTAGTCTTAAATAGTTTACCCTGTAGCTTCATTGCATGTCCCCTAGTCTTTCTATATTCTGATAAGGGTATGCAGGGTATGCATTGAGAGGGCCCAATTGCCCATGCCTGGACGTCAAGCTGTTCTGGTTTAGTGTCCTTGGTGAAAGCCACTGACAACACAGGCCTGCGGAGCATGACCTGGAAGGTCTGGAGTCAAAAACACGGTTGTCCTAAAAGCAGTCTAATTATCTCCCAGGAGGTTGAGTTCCTGGGAGTAAGTTCCTACCCTTCTTAGTTGAGTTTTCTCTTGACAGAGGGTTCATTCAGTCTACAGCCGATTCAGAGAGTCTGATCCTCTGTCAGCTGAATGGTCCTGATTTCCTTCAGGCCTCAGTCACATAGTATTGATTTTTATGGCCGGATTCTTACTCTAGGATGCACATACACTTGATTCAGATCCACCACCTAGTCTGCTCTCAATGTTCTGTTATTGAACCAGGCTCTTCCTCTCCTCCAGGAGAACAAGAAACAAATGAAGCAAAAGATGCGTTTCCGCCTCCTGACCGGGAGGCTATTGGAAAATACCTGAGGGGGAGACTTGTCAGTCTGGCTTCCAGCTGGAAGGGCTGGAGGTGTGAAACCTGGTTCAGATGGTCTAGGGACTGTCCCCTCACCGGGCCCCTTGAGAATCTTCTGCCTGGAGGCCAGAGCAGTCACATTGGCCCTGGAAGGTAGCTCGTGACCTGCATATTCTCAAACATGGCTCTGGCGGTCATGAATGTCTTCTACTGCAGCAAAGATCGTGGATCTGGAGTGATCCTCATGGCTGCAGAGCTGGGCTGTTGGGCAGAGGAGCATCTGATTGCTTTAGCTGTAATGCATATTGCAAGCTTCATTAGCATGTGGTCTGATTATCTGTGTCAGAACTCTGTGAGTCTGAGCGAAGTGATAATTCATCCCTCTCTCACAGGATCTCTTAATGCGAAGACGTGGCCTTCCAGTACCCTATATGTTGGTCACTCCAGCAGTTGCCAGTTGTGGATCTGCTTCAGACACAGAGGGATTCTGCAGATGGCAAGCTGAGGGGCCTTTCCTTCAGAATGACCTAGGGGAATGGATGCTGTGTGGCTTCCTCTTTGATCCTGAGTTAGCAGTCTTCTGCACAGGTTATTGGGCCATCTGGTCCTGGTGATCCTAGGAGCCCCAGATTAAGCTAGCGTACCATGTTATGTGGACTCTTGAGTGAAGCAGTGTGGGTTTTTTTGTCTTCCCCATGAGGATACAGGCCTACAGGAGAAGCATGGCCGAGGCTTCTGGTAAAGCAGTTTTCTGGGACCTTCTTGTTTAAGCCCTAGCCTTGATAGGCACATCCTGGTCAGTTTAAGCTGTTTTGTACTTTCCTAATCGAAACCTGGCGAGCTCCGTGCCCTTAGCAGAGGTTAGAGCCTTTTAGCAGTTTGACCTGAACTGTGGCTTGGCCTGGAACCCTCGAGGTTCAAATGGCAGCCCTGTTCTGCTACAGGATTTGCCTCCGAGGGACTCCTTGGGGGATATCTCTGTAAGGATTTCTTCAGCAGGAGTGAAGCCGTTCTGACTGCCTTGGTGTCCCGTTGAGTCTTAGTGAGCTCCTGTGTTAGAAGGCCCCGGAAGGACTTTTCTTGGGTCCATTTATAAGGCCTTCCTAGGAGGTTGGTCCTTTATGATCAATTTTGGGGGTCTCTGGCATCCGTCAAAGAGTGTCCATGCTGCAGCTTTTGGCTTTAAGTGCACCTTTATGATTCTTTGGACAGCTTATTTTGTTGTGAAGCTTTCACATATTTCCTTCCAGTAGGCTTCCCCTCTCTTTTCTTGTCCTGACTGGATTGTAATCCTTCCTTCCTTTTGTAGGGAAGGGTCTTCGCAGTATCTGGTGGATGGGTGGAGGGTATAGCTTGAGTTCACAACAGTTTCTCATGCCTTCTGCCGATTGGACCTTCTCTGTCCTCGGCAGTTTGAGAAAAGTGTTGGCAGAGGTCAAGTCCTTTATTACCCATTCACACCTGGAGACTGATGGGGACAGGATGCATCCTGCTTGGTAAACATGTTCAGGAGTGGGTTGCAGTTCACTCTCTGGAGTGCAGTCTTCTGAGGTTGAGTCTGCCTAATTGTCTCCAGAGGACAGTTATAAGGCTCTTGACCTTCATCAATCACCTTTGTGAGGCCCCCGGACTGCTTGCAGAGGTTATTCAGATGACTCCTCTGACAGGGTAGTTTGTCTTGTTTGTCGTCTTCCTCCCACCCTGGGTCCTGACAGTTTGGGTACATGCCACTTGTCTGAACTGGTCTAGCAGGATAACAAGGAAGGAGAAATTTTAATCATTCTTGATAATCTCCTATGAATCCTGCTAGACCAATCTAGGATCAGCCCTGGAAAACTCCTTTTGTAGTTGGGAAAACCTGCTGCTCTTTTGACACATTACTGCCTGGGAGATTGATTCTGCAGGTTTAGGGGGTTTCTGGCTGCTGTGGAAGGTCTAGTCAGCCTTGTGTTCTGGCTCTGGCTTTTTCATGGTAAGAGCCAAGTACTTGCTCACATTCTTTGGGACAAAGGTGTTTGTTAATGTTATCTGAGTTTTTTTCTGAATTTGTTTTTTTTTTTTTTTGCTTACTGTTTGGGAAGTGTCCTATTGGCTTCTGTCAGTGCTGTATTAGATGATGACCTCGCTGAAGGTTGCTCAGGTCTGCCTCTTTCTGCTGACAGAGGGAAATAACCCACTTGTCTGGACTGGTCTAGCAAGATTCAGGGAAAGATTATCAGCTATGATTAAAATCTCTCAATTTTTCAGTTCCCTACCACAAAAAGATGCTGTCCATCAATACTGTATAGCCTCTTGCTGTTCCATCTGTTG
Source organism: Ichthyophis bannanicus (assembly GCA_033557465.1). NCBI lineage: Eukaryota > Metazoa > Chordata > Amphibia > Gymnophiona > Ichthyophiidae > Ichthyophis > Ichthyophis bannanicus. Next base: position 602,924,383 of record CM066036.1, on the reverse strand, counting down.
TCCCAGCCACCTGTGTATCTAAAATCTTGTTTGGAGCCACATATTAAAGTTGGTGATGCAATGCAGCCTTCCTAAGCGTCTCTCCAGTCCAGTCCCTTTCTTTTGGGTTGTGCTTCTTTTCTAGCGGCTTGGAGACTGAGTGCGTCATTCTTTGATCACCTCAGGATATATATCACTGGCACCACCCACCAGCTTCAGTATACTCAGTCTCCAAGCAGCTAGAAGGAGCATTAAGCCAAAGAGAAGGCTTACTGGAGAGACCTTAGTGCAGAGGGGTTTTTGGTTTGGGTTACCCTTCTTTATTTTTTTCTATCTTTTTCTTTCTTTATTTATTGAATTAATTAATTTTATTTTTGCTAGGGATGTCTGCCGCCCGCCCCCTCCCTAGGTGAAGGGCTTGGACCGGGAGGAGGCTTGCCTTGGCCTGAGGCATGTAAAAAAAAAAAGAGACTGGCGAGGTGTCTTCCGCTGCATCTCACAGTGATACAGGGCCTCTGAGCTGCCTCCCGCCGCATTGCTGAAGCCTGAGAGGCGGCTGAGTACGAGGGCAGGAAGGCGGAAGGCCCAGATCACGTCCGGACGTCCTCGGAGCGACGAAACTGCAGCACAAGGTAAGGGGGAAGAGCAGGGCGGAATTAGGCAGAAGAGCCTCGTGGAGAGCAGGGATCAGCGGCCGTGGCTGCGGCGCTCTTCGAGCAGCGAGGCAGCAGGAGTTCCTCTCCCTTAATTTTTTTGCGCGCTTTGCGTGCTGGGGGGGTTTGGCCAAGTGCTGGGCAGCTCTCAGAGGAGCGCAGGCAATGGCTGTGTTCAGCTTTGCATTGCCTGAATTTGAAGTTTTCTACACTTCTTAGGGTGTTTAGGGGGGTATGTAGCTGTAGGTGTATATAGATATAGATATAGATAGATAGGAGAAGTCACTCTGTGTTGGCTGTCAGTTATATTTAGTAAAAAAATAAGAAAGAAAGAAAAGAGGGAAAAGCTGTCTTTTATTTGGACAAGAAGCCAGCTAGGCCTCAGTGCCTGCTCTGTGGAGCTCGCAGAGGAGTGGTCTCGGATGCAGGGGCTGCGCCATGGAGGCGGCCTCAGTTGAGCAGGAACTACAGGCTAGCGGCTCTCAAGAACCTGTAGCTACGGTATCACAGGAGTCGGTGGAACCCCTGGAAGGGCTCCGCGGGGAAGGTTCTCCTCTCTCCTTGAATTTAGAGCAGCAGGTACCTTCTCAGCCACAACCAGGGACTTCCTCAGGAGAAGGAGGCATCTGCGGAGATTTCTCCCAAGAGTTTGTTTTGTTACTGCATAAGGCTTTCTGTTTGCGTCAGCAGGGGGGATCAGGTGGAGACTGTGATTCCCTCCAAGTGGGTCAGATCCCCGGAGGAGGAGGATCCTCGTTCCCCTGGTTCGGAAACACTGAAAAGGGAGACATCTGAACAAGAGTTGGGCGAGGAGGAAGAAGAGCTCGAGGAGGGAGAGATTCCGGAAGAGCAGGCGAGAATTGTAAGGGTTTTCCGTTGAGAAGAGCTGCCGGCCTTGATTGGAGAGTCCCTGAAGGTACTTAATATGTCTGGGGTACCAGCACAACAGGATGATTTGGAAGATCCATTAATTCAGGCAGTTAGGAAATCCCAGAGAGTATTTCCTGTCCACAAGGTGGTACGGCAAATGATTCAGGAAGAGTGGGATCAGCGGAGGCTGGATTGAGGGGCATGCAATCAATGTCGCGCTTGTACCCTCTGCCCGAAGCAGAGAAGGAATTGTTGAAATCACCAAGAGTGGATGCGGCAGTATCGGTGGTGACCAAAAGGACTACCATCCCGGTGGAGGGCAGTACAGCTTTAAAGGATGTCCAAGACAAGAAGCAGGACACTTTGTTGAAGCAAGCCTTTTGACATTAGTGCCCTGGCACTTCAGGTGTCAGTACGCGGGGCTTGGATGGCCCGGGCTTGCCTGAGGTGGTCTCAGCAACTACAGATGGCGGACGAGTCTCCGGTTGGGCCACAGGAAGAGGCTGCGAAAATTGAGTCTAGCGCGGCTTATCTGGCGGATAGCCAGTGTGATCTTATTAGGAGTCTGTCAAAGAATATGTCTTCTGTGGTGGCGGCTCGGCGGTACTTTTGGCTCCGCAATTGGGCGGTGTACGGCTCGTCCAAAGCTCAACTTAGTAGGCTCCCCTTTAGGGGTAAGCTCCTTTTTGGGGACGATTTGGACAAGTTAGTGAAGGAACTAGGAGAGTCAAAGGGAAGCAGGCTGCCGGAACATAGACCTAAGCTGGGCTGCTTCTTGGCTCCGGGACGTTCTCAGCAGAGGGAATCCCGGAAGTTTGGTTCTGCTCAGCAGACCTCCTTTCAGAGGGGCCGTTTTACCTCGAGGGGACAGGGCTTCCGGGGTTTTCAGGGAGTGGGAAGAATTTTTGGGGCCTCTTTGACCGTCTCCACCCAGAGAAAGCCACAATGAAGCTGCGGGGGCTCGGGTAGAAGTGCTGCCAGTAGGAGGATGTCTGCGGCAGTTCTTTCCCACCTGGGCCCGGGTTACATCCGACCAGTGGGTCTTGGAGGTAGTGAGGGACGGTTATGCCCTTGAGTTTGCGAGACTGGTACTTCCTCCTTTCGTCCAGTCGCCGTGCAAGTCGCAGGCCAAGAGAGCAGCAGTACAAGAAACCTTATCAAGGCTGTTGGCCTTGAGAGCGGTAGTTCCAGTACCAAAAGATCAATGTGGCTGCGGTCAATACTCCATCTATTTTGTAATCCCAAAGAAGGAGGGCTCCCTAAGTCCGATTTTGGATTTAAAAAGGGTCAGTCGGTGTCTTCGGGTTCCCCACTTCCATATGGAAACTCTGAAGTCGATGATAGTGGCAGTCCAGCAGGTAGAGTTCTTAACATCTCTCGACCTCACCGAGGCATATTTGGTGTGAGGGACAGCAGACGAGACCCTTGAAAATTTCCGCCCCTGAGGTATTAGATTTTTTTGCAGGATGGTTTTCAGAAAGGTTTGGCAGCTAGTTCCTTGCGAGTTCAGCTCGCAGCTATTTCCTGTTACAGAGGTAAGATCTTGGGTAAGTCGCTCGGCAAGCATCCAGATGTGGTCCATTTCCTTAAGGCAGTGAGGCGTTTGAGACCGCAGCTAAGGGCAACTGTGCCTCCTTGGGATCTTAATCTGGTGTTAGATACCCTGGCGGATGAGCCTTATGAACCAGTACACCTTGCTTCGTTGAAGGATTTGACACTTAAGAATGTTTTCCTGGTGGCCATCTATTCAGCTATGCGAGTGTCTGAGTTGCAAGCATTGTCCTGTTCCCCTCCCTTTCTCGTTTTCTTCAAGGATAAGGTGGTATTGAGGACGGCACCGTCGTTCATGCCCAAGATGGTTTCCCCGTTCCATGTGAATCAACCGGTCTATCTCCCTTCCTTTGCCAGTTTGGGGCAGGAGGAGGGCGACGCACGTTTGCGTAGGTGGGATGTGCGAAGAATCTTGAGGCGTTATCTGAGGCGTTCTGCAAATCAGAGTGGTTATTTGTTCTGTTTGGAGGGCCGCACAGGGCGGCTACCAAAGTTTCAATTTCACGGTGGATCAGGGAAGCCATTGCTTCAGCATGTATCCTGAGGGGACGGCAAGTTCCGTTGGGATTCCGTGCTCATTCCACGCAGGCTCAAGCAGCCTCGTGGGCGGAGTGTAGTTTGGTTCCTCCTTTGGAGATCTGTAGGGTGGCTACTTGGTCTTCCCTACATACCTTTGCCAAGCACTACCGGTTGAATGTTGAGGCGGCAGCGGATGCTGGTTTTGGGAGAGTGGTACTTCGGTCCGGTTTGGCAGGCCCCTCCCATGCTTGAACTGCTCTGTTAAATCCCAGAAGAAAGGGACGGACTGGAGAGACACTTAGGAAGAAGTAATTAGACCTTACCTGCTAATTAGTGTTCCTGAAGGATCTCCAGTCCAGTCCCTGATCCCGCCCGGAATGATAAACAGAAGAGTGGCTTTCCGGTCCGAAGGGGTTCAGAAAGGATGGTTTGCTTGGCAGGCGTTTTCCTTCAGGTTTCGGTACCGGAGTGGAAGAGACAGTTGCAGGGCACTGATATCACAATTGGCTGTTAAGTTGGCTCTCGGTATGGGTAAGGGCCTTTTTTTCAGGTAAGCCTCCTCCTCGAAGAGAGGGTTGGGATATCCTTTCCTGGGAGGGGGAGGGGTTTTTTGGTTAAAATGTTATCTCCAGGAACAAGCAGGAATGTAGTCTTCACATATGGGTTTCGTCGGTACCGACGGAGTCTGCGCGGGAACACTCCCCAGCATCCAATAGGAAAGCTTTTGGGAGCATCCCACAGCGCCTGCATCCCACAGCGCCTGCGTGCTGCCTTCCCGCCTTTCCCAACTGTCCCTCTCCAGTTCTTCATTTTCCGCGGAGCCGACAGGTCGCACATCCTGTCACCGCAGAAAAAAATCCCTTTTATTCTTCTTTTTTGTGGTCGCGTCTGCCTTCCCTTGACGCTACACCGGTACCGCCGGTTCTTCTTCTTTCTTTTCTTCAAAAAAAAAAAAACACCTTTCTTCTGGAGTCTTTCCAGTAATTTTCTCTCAGGTGCCACCCACCATTTTGGGCACTAGGCTCAACTTTTCCTTCAGAATGGAAAAACCCGCTTTGGGTTTTAAAAAGTGTTCTAAGTATGGCGGTACCATCTCCGTCACCGACACCCATGAGTGGTGCCTCAAATGTTTAGGTCCTGACCACTCTATTTCAGAGTGTGTTGCCTGTGGGATGATGTTTAAAAGGGGCCGGCAGAACCAAGCTGCTAAGCTTAGCACCCTTTTTCCCTCCGATGCAGTCTCCGTGGCATCGATGTCGTCCAGGGCTTCCTCTTCCTCCCATGGATCTCAGGTAACTAAACATAAATCTAGCTGGTCCTCAAAGGGTTGATCTCCTTCTAGACAGCGAGATGCCTCTGGCGTTGCCCTTGAGGGACTTTCACCGGCATAATTGCCCCGGCGGGAGGCTTCGGCTTCCAAAGCAGTAACGGGGCTCCAGGACATTCTCGAGGCTTCAACCTCGGCAGAACTACTGGTGCCATGCTCTGGGGTACCGGCCGCTTCTTCCGGTACCGATACCCAAGCATCGGCAGCGTCGATAGACCAGAGATTCTTGGCTATTGAACGCAGTCTGGTGGCTTTTCTCACGGCCTCGATGCCCTTGAAACCACTTCAGACAATTCAACCGGTACTGGCACCGACCACATCGACATCAGCAGGTATTCTACTGGGATCGAGTCATGCGTATCCATCTGATATCGATAGGTTGGTACCGGACCACTCCGATGCCGACTTCGATCAGTACCGGTACCGTGCTTTACACGATCACCCGGATCGGAGATACTTCGAATCCTCGGATGAGTCTGAAGACTCTGAAAGCTCTGCCGATACCAGAGTACGTCTTCCTGAGGATTCCTCTTCTCCTCAGCGTAGGATGTCTCCTCCAGAGGCTATGTCCTTTCAGGATTTTATCCGAGATGTGGCTCGAGGTCTTTCCATCACAGTGGCTCCTGAAAAAGAGCCTAGGGCAAAGGAATAGGAAATCCTGCAGTACCTTAAAGCTCCCAAAGAGGCAGCTACCTTACCTATTCATGAGATCTTGCATGATCTCATGTTAAGGATGTGGGAAACACCTCTAACCACATTGCCTCACTCTCGAAGACTCGACACCATGTATCGAGTTCCTCCTTGTCCTGGGTTTCAGAAGACTCAATTACCACACCATTCTATGGTGGTGGAGTCAGCAATGAAAAGGATAAAGAGTGCAAAAAGGCATGCATCTAATCCTCCAGGACGTGAGTGTAGAACTCTTGATGCCTTTGGACGTCGAACCTTCCAGGCTTCCATGCTTTCTGCTAGCATCAGTTCCTATATCTTATATATGGGAATGTTCCTTAAGGATGTCACAGGAGATTTAGAGCTTATGAGCCCTCTCCTTCCTGATGATAAGAGGCAAGATTATCTCGCCCTTGTCAAACATGCCCAGGATGTTTCCAAGTTTGTGAATCGTGCAGCCTTTGACTGCTTTGAGTGCATAAGCAGAACCTCTGCCATTGCCATAGGTGCACATAGGATTGCCTGACTCCAGGCATCTGATTTGGAAATTTGGGTACAGGATAAACTAGGGAATATTCCTTGCACAGGAGAGAATCTCTTTGGCAAGAATTGGCAGGAAAAAGCTAATGAGATAGATGCTGACAATATCACTTTGGATAGATTGTCTAAATCTACAGCTGATCCTGCAAGGAAAAAATCCTATAAGAAACCATTCTTCAATAAGAAGAAAACGTTTTATCCCTCCTATACCCAGCAGGGGCATCATTTAGGTCACTCTGCCCAAAAGGGACAGCAGCAACAACCTAGGCAAAGAAAGACAAAAGCAGGGGCTTTGACTCCTATCTAGAGAACTTTGCCTTCCTGGCCCTGAACGGCCCAGAACCCTCCACCATCCCAGGAAGGTTATGTCATTTTGCCCCCAGATGGGGTCAGATAACAGCAGAAAATTGGACTCTGTCTATTGTAAGAGAGGGGTACAAGCTTCATTTCCTCAACATGCCCCCTCCTACAATGGTAAGACAGTTCAATTCTCAGACCTCTCTCAACGACCAGTTAGGTCAAGAGGTCACTGTGCTTCTTGCCCAAGGGGCAATAGAAGAGGTACCCATTCCCCAATGGGGTACAGGGTTTTACTCCCCCTGTTTCCTTATTCCAAAGAAAACAGGAGGACACAGACCCATTTTAGACCTCAGAGAATTGAACAAATTCCTGTTCAAAGAGAAGTTCAAAATGATTTCTCTAGGTACTCTGCTGCCATACTTTCAGAGTCAGGATTGGCTTTGTTCTCTAGATCTCAAGGATGCGTACACTCATGTTCTCATCCATCCAACTCATCGAAAGTTCCTTTGCTTTCTGTTTCAAGGGAAGCACTACCAATACAGGGTTCTTCCTTTTGGCCTGGCCTCTGCACCAAGGGTGTTCACAAAATGCATGGCTGTGGTGGCAGCATTTCTCCGCACCCTGGGAATATTCGTCTTCCCTTACTTAGACGACTGGCTCATTCGAGCCCCTTCAGAGCCAGAGGCCAGGGTTGCCCTCTCTTGCACAATGCGCATCCTTCAGTATTTAGGACTTGTCATAAACTTCCCAAAATCCAACCTTGCTCCCACTCAGTCCCTAGAGTTTATAGGAACTCTGCTGGATACCAGACAAACAAGGGCCTACCTTCCACAGCCCCGCTGCCTTCGCATTGTGCAGTTAGCTTCCCAAGCAGTGCTAAAGCCTCACCTTACTGCTCGGGAAATGTTACAGTTGCTAGGCCACATGGCATCCACTGTGCATGTGGTCCCTTATGCTCGCCTCAATGTGAGGGCAGCCCAGTGGACTTTATCCATTCAGTGGATAAAACGAAGAAAAAAGTATAAAAAATACAATACAAAAAAACACACAATAAGGTCATTGATTTGAACAACAGCGCACTGGGAAGGCAGGAATGAAAAGCCTGAACGCATGACGCTGTGTGTTTTTGACTGAGACCTTAAGCTTGTGATAAAGGTGAATAAGTGATAACTGATAATAAATTATTTTTCTTATTTTTCTTAGTTTCAAGTGGTGAACGACAGAGCACAGTATTTAATATTTTTCTAGTAATAGAGCTAGCTCTGTGAGCGGACCTATTGTTTTTTGTCAGACAAAATAGCAAACTGAGATCGCCTTATTTTGTCCCTCCAATGGTGGCAGTCACCTCAAAACCTTTTGGTAGGGTCTCCTTTTCAGCAGCCCCCACCCCAAGCCACTCTAACAACAGATGCCTCACAGGTGGGTTGGGGAGCCCACCTGCAAGGCTTCTCTACCGAGGGTGCTTGGACTCCACAGGAGGCCTATCTACACATCAACCTTCTGGAACTCAGGGCAATCTTCCTTGCTCTTTGAGTATTCCACACCCAGCTCAGCTACAAGACAGTCCTAGTTCAAACGGACAATCAAGTAGCCATGTTCTTTGAGAACAAGCAGGGCGGAACAGGCTCCCTGTCACTATGCAACGAAGCTTTGCGACTATGGGCCCTCGCCAGAGAGCATCAGATTCATCTCCTTGCGGTGTATCTTCCAGGCATTCAAAACTCTTGGGCAGACAGACTCAGTCGTGCTCTGCTTCCACACGAATAGTCTCTCCATGCAGACCAGGTGGCCAAAACTTTCCAAATTTGGGGAACCCCGGACATAGACCTCTTTGCAAGTCCGCTGAATGCCAAACTTCCCCTGTTCTGTTCCAGAATTCCGACTCAGGGTTGTCAGGCCAGGGATGCTTTCCTCCTCCATTGGGGCCAGGACTTCCTGTATGCCTTCCCACCCATTCCCCTAATTCCCAAAACCCTGTTCAAGCTTCAGAGAGACACAGGTCATATGATTCTCATAGCTCCACATTGGCCACGGCAAATGTGGTACCCTCTGTTACTACATCTCTCTCAAGCTCCGCCTCTGGAGTTAGGATCTGCTCCAAATCTCTTTTCTCAGGAGGATGGGATGCTGTGGCATCCCAATCTCCAGTCTCTGCATCTCAGGGCCTGGTTGCTGAAAGTCTAGAACTTCATGGTCTTAACCTTTCTCAGCAGGTAAAGGATATCCTTTATGCTTCCAGGAAGCCTTCCACAAGATGCTCTTATGCATTCAAGTGGAAAAGGTTTACCATATGGTGCTTGCAGAAGGGTCTTGACCCTCTTGCGATACATCTGGAATCATTACTGGAGTATCTCCTTCATTTATCTAATGCAGGGCTTAAGACCAATTCAGTGAGAGTTCATTTGAGTGTTATTGCAGCTTCTTTCAAACCTCTAAATGGACAACCTATTTCCTCTCATCCCCTCATAGCGAGATTTATGAGAGGCCTTCTTTTAACTAAGCTTCCCATTAAGCCACCACTGGTGGCATGGGACTTAAATCTGGTTCTTGAGCAGCTCATGAAGCCACCTTTTGAACCATTAGCTACTACTTCTTTGAAATTCCTTTCCTGGAAGGTCATCTTCCTTATTGCAATCACATCACGTCGCATCAGTGAATTGCAAGCGTTGGTGGCTGATCCTCCTTATACAAGGTTCCATCATGATAAGGTAGTCCTTAGGACTCATCCACACTTTATGCCAAAGGTGGTGCCACCTTTTCATTTAAACCAAGCTGTTTACCTTCCTGTATTCTTCCCAAGGCCTCACGCCTCAAATGCAGAAAGGAATCTTCATACTTTGGACTGTAAAAGGGCTTTGGCCTTTTACTTGCAAAGGACACAGCAACATAGAAAGTCCTCTCAACTCTTTGTTGCTTTTGATCCTAATCATTTGGGACTTCCAGTCTCCAAAAGAACACTGTCCAGCTGGATTGCACAATGTATTTCTTTTGCCTATGAGAGTAAGAACCTTCCTCTTGAAGGCCAATTCACAGCTCACAATGTGAGAGCCATGGCAGCCTCTATGGCTGATCTTCACTCTGTGTCTATCGATGACATCTGTCGAGCAGCTACTTGGGCTTCGGTTCATACCTTCACAGCCCATTACTGCTTAGACAAGGACGCCGCCGGGATGCCTTGTTTGGTCAGGCTGTTCTTAAACACCTGTTCCATACTTAATCAACTCCTACCCACCATCCCTGGTAGGATGCCAGAGATCTATGGGGGGAAGTGGAGCCCTTTCACAAGGGCACACAACTTCTGGGGCTTTCTCCCTGGCATCTGCAGCTAGGGAGTCCCCATATGTTATGACTGCATTCCTGCTTGTTCCAGGAGATAGCATAGTTACTCACCTGTAACAGGTGATCTCCGGGAACAGCAGGAATTTAGTCTTCACAACCCACCCACCTTCCCTAGGAGTTGTATCTCTCTATCTCTCTCTCTTTCTCTCTTTCCCTCTCTCTTTGTCTCAGCTTTAAACTCAACTGGAGAGGGACAGTTGGGAAAGGCGGGAAGGCAGCACGCAGGCGCTGTGGGATGCTCCCAAAAGCTTTCCTATTGGACTCTGGGGAGCGTTCCTGCACAGGCTCCGTCGGTACCAACGATACCCATATGTGAAGACTAAATTTCTGCTGTTCCCGGAGATCACCTGTTACAGTTGAGCAACTATGCTTTACAGTAGTTAGTTATTTTTGCTTAGTTGTCTCTCCGTTAGGTCTGCTTTATTAACAGGATGCTGAAGCTGGTGGGTGGTGCCAGTGATATATATCCTGAGGTGATCAAAGAATGGCATACTCGGTCTCCAAGCTGCTAGAAGAGGAGCACAACCCAGAAGAAAGGTACTGGACGAGATCGTTCAGAAACACTAATTAGCAGGTAAGGTCTAATTACTTTTCTCTTCTCCCTTGAGCAGGTAGAACCTCTGAGTGCTCTAATGCTGGCAATGGGTTTAAGTCTCTATCCAAAAATCTGGAAGTCTTTGCAGTGCAGAGGTACTGTTTCTAACCAGTTCATTTGTTACCAGATGAACAACAATATCAATTTTAGAATCTTTACTTTGCTCTCTGACTTGTATTCTTGCTGGTTGAAGATCCTGGGAGGCATTTGACCACCTTTTGTCCCTCCAACTGTGCCCCTGATGATGGAGTTTCCAAGTAGTAACAGTTTTCTGTTTTGATATTTTTGACAATGCCTAGGGCATTACTGGTGTATCAGGTATCGCCCTTCTTGTCTTAGACCACTTCAGTTTCCATTAATGGAGCATCGTACTTTACCAAGGCAGAGGAGGTATTTTGCAGGGGTATGTCTTGATGGAGTGCGTGTCTGTATTTTACTGACAAGACAATAATCTAAGTCTGTATTTTACTGACAAGACAATAATCTAAGTATATTTTCCTTTCATAAAATATACTAAAAAATAGTGATGGCATTATTTTTTAACCCTTTATTTATTATGTTTGTAATACAAATTCAAGAAACAATACATAAAGACAAAAATAATACAGAACAGAAATCTCAGGGAGAGGATAAAAAGAAAATAATTCAAGTTTCTCATTAATATCCAGATAACAACCTCAAAAGCAAAGTAGTAAGAGAGTGAAAAATAAAATGTACATTACCATGAAAAGAAATATACCTCAGAAAGTAGCTCAACATAGAGAATCATAGGCCCAATATTGAGTTAGGATGGCTAGGCGCGAGTACCTTGCTATCGCCGCCGTCCTCTAACCCTGGATATTCAATGCCGGGGTCATATGCATCCCCGGCATTGAATATCCGGGGTTGCCGCACATGCCCGGAAGCCACAGAGGCTAACCGGGTAGCGGCGATATTGATCTGCTGCCCGTTTGGCTTCTATGGGTAAAGATAGGTGCTGCAAAAGCTGGCCTATCTTTATGTGTAGAAGCTAACTGGGTAGCGGTGCAATATCACCACTACCTGGTTAGCCTCTGTCGCTGCCCATGATACTTCCTGATGCTAAGTGATTTAGCATCGGGGCATGTAGGGGAGAAGCAGGGATATTCAGCGGCAATAACCGTGTTAGTGCCATTGAATATCCCACTGAGCAGCATTTACACAGTTTACAGGGCTGTAAACCATATAAATGCCTTTTGAATATCGGGCTCCATTATCACTTGTGTATAGCCCTGTAGCTAGGACCTAACAGAGTCTAGTTATTTATTTATTCCACACTCTAGGCGGAGCACAATAAAAACGCATAAAGGTTTGAGACATATACACTATAAACAGTACGCAGAATACAATCTCAAAAAATTATATTAAAAAACTTCCACATAAGGGACTCATCTAATACTCATCAGCTGCCAACCAATAACACCTCAAGAGCTACAACAATGTATATTATAAAGCTACCTGCCAACAAGAGATAGATAGGCCTGTCTAAATAAATGAACCTTTTGTTATTTCCTGAAGATACTGTAGATGTATTTGTCGTGCAGTGTAATTCTGTAGGCAGCAAGTTCCGAAACTTTGGAACTGCTATGAAAGTGTACACTTTGAAGTGAAGGTACATCTAAGCATAATATTGATTTGGGATCACAAGGTGCAAGGTGGTCGTTAGACCCTCAAAACTGCTGACAGGCACAATGGAGCCTCATGGTTAAGAGATTTGTGCACAAATAAAAAACACACTATAAATTATGCGTCACTTAATAGGCAACCAATGCAATCCTTGCAAGACTTATATAACATTCTCGAAAAAATGCTGTGGCATTCTGAACTAACTGAAAAAATTAATAACATGCGCAAGGAGGGCCAAGAATACTTATTGCAATAATCCGAAGATGACATAACTAAAGCTTGGACATATGTTCGAAGATTACATTCAGACAGGGCTTTAATCTGACTAATATCAGTTTATAAAACAGAGCTTTGTAGATTTTCCGAAACTGTAGTAACATAGACAGCTAACTATCAAGAATAATACCTAAATCTCTGACTTGTGACAAAATAGGAAGAATCCAATCATCAGTCTTCAATTGCGTACAAATTGAGGGAGGCAGGACCCAAACCAAATAAAGTATCTTTGTCTTGTTAACATTCAGAGTAAGGCTGTCTATGAAGCATCCAGGCTCTGAGTTTCCTAATGCATAAAACAACTAAATCAAGGGCATTCTGCAGTGCAGAGAGATTCAGTCTTTTGTGCCTGTTAACGTTTGCATAAATCCGATTAAACAAAGTCTTAACCAGTGAATAACTCACAGATTGGTGCAATTTAGATATTAAATAATGATAAGAGAGCAGTATGATACCAAGATCTTACTTGAATTCTCTGATCAGACACGATGTGAAACGACTCATATGCAGTATCAGTTAAACCAATCTCATGAAGCCTAAGCAACAACAAAGAGTGTCTACAGTGTCAAAATCAGCTGAAATGTCTAAGAGAACTAAAAAAAATAAGACAATGGGAACTGTACCTGTCAGTGTGAGGAAAAGGAGAGAAAAAGAGGTTTCCATTTGCCCCACCGAACTGGCTTACTGTGAATGCTGCTTGTTCTCCGGAGACAGCAGGAAACAGTCCTCACATATAGGTGATGTCGGTGCCGACGGAGCCAGCATGGAAGCATCTCCCCAGCTTTCAAAGAAAGCCTTTGGGAGATGCACCACGCATGCTTGGTCCCCTTCCTGCCCAACGGTGCCATCTTGCCTCAGTCTCCTTTTTTCCATGGAGCCCTCGCAACGTCTGTCCAGTTTCCCCTGAAAAAGTGTGGGATTTTTTATCCTGTTTTTGTTGGGTATGTGTACTGGTTCCTTTCCTGTCCCCAAGCCAGCTCTACTCGGGCTCGTTCCTTTCTTTTTTGTTTTTTATCGAGATATCCCTCGACCAGCACTTTTTTGCCACAGGTCTCGGACCCTTGCTGGGCAGCAGGGCCCTCCTTTTATCCCGCTGGCCTCCAGTGTCTTCAAGAAATGTGATCGATGGGGTAAAATGATGTCCCACACCGACCCACATGACTGCTGCCTCCGCTGCCTTGGGCCGGAGCACGACGACTCGGACTGTGAACTCTGCAGGACCATGACCACAAAGGCCATCAAGAGCCGTCAGCTGCAGCAAGAACAGTTCTTTCACAAGTCTGGCTCTGCACTGGAGTCTCCAGCAACATCCTGCTCCGGGGCCCCCTCCGGTACCTCGGTGCCCCGCAAGGCTCAGGCTGCCTCGGAGTCCCGTGGCCCAGGTCCTCTGAGAGGAAATCCTCAGAGGTGGAATGCAAGAAGTCAAAACCCTTGAAGACTGCCTCGGAGGACTGATCTGGGAAGAAGGGAAAATCCCATTCCAGGCACTACAGTCCCAAGCATGAGTCAGAGCACTCGAAGCAGGAACAGCCCCACATGCTGCCCCGGAAGGAGTCATCAGTATCCGGCGACTGACCTCAGACACCCGAGGCCATCCCCGTTGAGGACTCCCCCTTGACAGAACTGATGTTGGGCCCGAAGTCTTCGGTGTCCACATCAAAGGCTGCAGAGCCAACTGGCATGGAGACCAGGATGGTGGCCTTAGAGAGCAGTATATATGCCCTTGTGGCCATGCAGCAGGCGTTTATGTCCGGTTCATCCGCCCCAACGACTGGACCCTCAATATCAAGGGCTTCCCCGAACGTTGAGCCAATCTCGAGTGCTACCAGCCTTGAGAAACCCTTTGGTATTGGATAAGGTCCTGGTTCTGTTCCTCGGGGCACTGGTCTTCTCCAGCGAGTGCACGCAGTTCGGACTACAGGTACTTCGGAGGTTGCGGGCCTTCGGGCCTCGACCACAGGGCCTTGGACTCGTCATTGGACTTTGAGTTGGAATGGGGGAGACAGAGGATGAGGAGTCCCTGGACATTCTGCAACACCGAAATGTGCCCTCAGACCCATCTCCCCCAGTGTCCTGGTACCATTCCCCACTGAGGACGTCCCTTTTCTTGACTTTGTGCGGGATATAGCTAAGGCACTCTCCATTGAGACCAAGGCAGAGGAGGTTCCCCACATGGAGGAACTGGAGATTCTCCAAGAACAAGCAGAAAGTCAGTCCTCACTTACTACCATGCATGCGAGGTCCTCTACCTGCCCAAGGGTGCCATCTTGTTCAGTCTCCCTTTTTGTGCAGAGCCCTTCAGACGCATGTCCTCGTCCCTCAGAAAAAAATGTTTCATTTTTTGGCCTTAGGCCTATTACTTTTCCGGTTGCACTGGTCCTATAACCGTCCTTCCCCTGCTCTATCCTTTTTAAGAAATTAGGGGATGTTTTTTCCCTAGCATTTTTTGCCTTCACGGGCTTCGCGCCCTTTTTTCTCCAACCGCTGGCCACGTGGGTCTTCGACCTTGGGGGGTCCATTTTTGCCCCTATGGCCTCCGGATTCAAAAAATGCGATAGATGCTCCAAGAACATGAAGCTTACGGACACCCATGACTGCTGCCTGTGGTGTCTCGGGGCCGACCATGATCCAGAGCTCCGCTCGCTTTGTAAGAAAATGTCCTCCAAAGTCCTGCTCAGTCGTAAGCAGAAGTCCGAAGACATTTTCAGGAAGACCGCCTTGGAATCCCCGGTGGTGCCCTTGACCTCCAGTGGGATCCTGCACCTCGGCCCCGTGCTCAAGGTGGCACTCGGACCAGGGGTCCCCTGAAGTGGAACAGCGTAAAAGGAAGAAGGCTTCAAAGTCGCTGTCAGGGCCCTCGACAAGCGCGAGCGCTCTCATGCTCAGTCGCTTAGTCCCTATCGGCGTTCCCGAGAGTCGGACAAGAAGCGATCCCGCAAGGTACCTCATACAGATGCGGAGGCTTCTGGCGATGGTGTCCGGTCTCCTGAGGGGCCGTCCTGGCGAGGACCCCCTCTCCTCCTCGACACCCGACCCGGTGATCCCGGTTTCGGCGTCGCAGGGCCCCACACCCGCATGGGAGTCCTGCATGCTGACGCTAGAACACAGTGTTTCTGCATTCATCGCTTCCCAGCAGGCTCTCACAGCCAGCTTTGCTGGCCCGCGCCTAGAAACAGAGGTTCCCTCGCCTGGGACACCGAAATCTGCCCAGGAAACCCCCGAGAGCCGTGGGCCCCATGAGGGTTCTTGGTGCTGGTCTCGCTCACCTTCCCGTTCCTTGGGGGCGAGATCCTCCATGGCCTTCTACTCCAAGCGGGCCTCTGCTGCAGGACGGGGCGACCAGCCGGGATCAGATTCTTCATCCGACTTCTCGGACTGGGAGTCCAATGGGGATACCTCTCCGGAAACCCGTACCAATCGGGACCTTCCGTCAGACCCCTCCCCACCCACTTTTCAGTGGTGCTCACCACCTGAGGACACCTCCTTCCTGGTGTTTGTCCGGGATATGGCACGGGCTCTCAACCTGGCCACCCAGGCTGAGGAGGACCCTCGAGCTGAAGAGCTCAACATTCTTCAGTACAAGTCCCCACCTCGGGAATCTCTTACTGTCCCGGTTCCTCCCATCCTCTCCAGGCTGCTACTCCGCATGTGGGAGGCACCTGCCTCGGTCCCCATCGTGAGTAAGCACCTCAACTCCATGTACAAGGTCCAACGTGGCTCCGGGTTTAGAAAAGCCCAGCTTCCTCACACATCCATGGTACTGGAATCAACCATGAGGAAACAATGGTGACATGTTCGCTTCGGCACCTATCCTGGAAGGTGGCCTTCCTGGTGGCTCTGACCTTGGCCCGCCGAGAGTGAGCTTTAGGCTCTCATGGCTGAAGCCCCTTATACTAGATTCTATAGGAATAGGGTGGTCCCTTCGTGCACAACCCAAATTCCTGCCAAAAGTTGTCTCGGATTTCCATCTCAATTAGGAGATAGTCTTACCGACTTTCTTTCCGAGACCCCATGCCGACCAGGCATCGGCGGCTTTGCATACACTCCACTGCAAGAGGGCTCTTGCCTTCTATCTGCAGTGCACCCAGGCTCATCGCAAATCTGGCTGACTCTTTGTGACTTACGATCCCAATCGACTGGGGCAGGCAGTCACTAAACGCACCCTCTCTATTTGGGTGGCGGACTGCATCGCCTTCGTCCATACAAAAGCGGATGCCCCTTTGGATCGACGAGTCACCGCACACGGTGTCCAAGCCAAGGCGGCTTCGGTGGCTTCGCTGCGCTCAGTGCCGCTATTGGACATCTGCCGGGCTGTGACCTGGGCTTTGGCGAACACCTTTGCCTCACACTACTGCCTGGAGAGGGAGTCCGCCGGGACAGCGCCTTTGGCCAGGCTGTACTCTGTAATCTGTTTGGGGTATAAGCAACTCTTGCACTCCGACCCTTCTTCATAGCTACCGAGGGCTTCGCCCCGAGGACCCGAGGAATTGGGCTCCTGCAGGCATCAGCTTCTACTGACAACCTCGTGGAGGCGTTTTTTTGGTTTCAGGTTCGGTAGCCTGTAACTGGGGAGTCCCATAAGTGAGGACTGACTTCTTGCTTGTTCCTGGAGAAAGCGTAGTTACTCGTCTGTAACAGGTGTTCTCCAGGGACAGTAAGACTCAGTCCTCACTACCCTCCCACCTCTCCTGATGAGTTGCTGGATTTTTATCCTTCCCGTGCCATCTGCTTGGTAGGGTTCGAGCTAAGGGACCTGACTGAGCAAGATGGCACCCTTGGGCAGGAAGAAGACCACACATGCGTGGCAGCAATTCCAAAAGCTTTCTTTGAAAGCTGGGGAATTGCTCCACACGGGCTCCGTTGATGCCGACATCACCCATAAGTGAGGACTGATTCCTGCTGTCCCTTGAGAACACCTGTTACAGGTGAGTAACTACGCTTTCTCCAGTACGAGGCCTCCCCTAAGGAAGCCCTTATGGTGCCGGTTCCTCCGATCCTCAAGTGTCTCCTTCTCTGTATGTGGTTTCTATGTGACAGTCCCACTTCTTCTCTTTATTCTCTGAGATGTATTGGTTTAATATTTGCAGTGTTGCCTTTTGATAGGTACTGCTTGGTGCTTTGTGAGTCCTGGTAGTACAGTTATGATACGGCGGGTTTTTCTATAGATTCCAAATGAGCAGGGTGTATAGTACTTCCTAATGTGCCTGGCAGTTGACACTGGCGTATACTAATGTAGAAATCTGGTAGTCTCTATCCTCACTGTCTATGCAAATGGTATTGTGACACCCATTAGAGACATGTTTGCTAAAAGTTTATGTGCAATCACAAATGTTAATGTGTGCTAAGTGCAGTAACACCCATTTATTTCTATTGGCGCAGTGGCACTTAGCACACATTAATATTTAGTAAACATGCCCTTAAGTCATTGCCAGGACAAAAAAGAGGCTTGTGAAGGGCTCCTTTTGAAAGCCGCCTAAAATTTTAGATGGGCAAATTAAATGTATGCAACTGAGGTCCAGTGGTTATGCAAATGAGGCCCTGCATTGTGTCTCTGCACATGGCCCCTCATCACCCTTGGGCTGCCCCTCATTCCTGGGTAGCAAATAATATCACAAATACACCATACTAGGGACAGCCTACAAGGAGCAGTGGTTTGACTGCATCAGGCTTTCAAAAACACTGTGGTAATCTGTGAGAAAAGATCATGACGAAAACTTAAACAAGGGTTGTAGGAAACTGGATGCTTTTGGACAAACGGCCTTTGTAGGTTTGGTGGCCATGTGGATGTTGTAAAACCTGGTAGTAAGAAACAGAAGAAGGTCTGAATGTTGTATTAAGTATGGTACTGTAAGAATCAAAAATGAAAATGACAAGCTTGGATAAAGCACAGTATCCTACAAGAAATTAAGCTTTTGTCACTTTAGTGCATACTGAATTTTTCAAGGGATGCTAAAGAGCCAAGTGCGAATCCCTAATATCCCATTTTAGCAGCACAGTGAACAAGGCAGCATACAAATGAACATACGCAATTATCAGCACACATATGAGACATACCTTAAAAATTACAGCAATAAAGAAAGTCTTAAAACAGCAAATATACTCCCAGAATCAATTGCAAAGCCTAGTATTTATTAAAGTCTTCCTGAACTAGGAATGTCTTTAAATACTTCCTGAAAATAAACATATCAGACTCCACTCTCAGGCACGCCAGGAGAGAGTTCTATATAATTGGACCAACCGCTGGAAAGGCTGACTTCTGAACAGGTGCATGATTCACAACCTTAAAAGGCAAAACCAAAAAGAAATACTCTCCCATAGACTGTGGTAACCGAGTAGAAATGTAGGATGACAAAATCCCTCAAATAAACTGATTTTTCAGTGTGATGTCAGGGCCCCTGGTGTCCTGCAGTGTCGTATCGAGTGCTCCAAAATCTGACTCTTGCCATATAGGACTGGTCCCGTGATCTCATTGACTTGTTTTGAGAGTTCATGCTTTTCCATGAAATTTTCTTTTAAAATCCTTTCCACATATTTTTTTCTTTTGCTTTTTTGAAAAAAAGTTAAGTTTTCCCATTTTAAAAGTGACCATTTGCATCAGAATATAGATTTTATATTTACACCTTCACCTTTCCAAAACCAAGCTCAAGGCAAAATAAATTTCAGGTACAGCAAGTAATTTCCCTGTCACTGATGGCTAACAACCTAAAGGATGTATTTACTAAGCTGTGTTATGGCAATAATGCACATTATTGGTCAATTAACATAATTGTCAGTAATGTTTGTGAATAATGCAGCTTAATACCAAAAATTTGACCCCAATATATCTTTAAAAAAAAAGCTTCATATGCAAATACATGCAAGGCAACTCATTATGCAAAATAAATAGCACAGCTTGTGTTAAACTTTGCAGATTATGTTATTCATGGAAAGTTGTTAACGCCTGTAACTTTAACACTTGGCCAGTGCTATTAGGGATCAACTTAAAGGGGCTTATGAATGCAAAATTATAGCCTCCCCCACCTGACCCCTCTTCAAAGAGTAGTGATTATCCCCCTTTGCTATCTCACAACTCCTATCTAAAAATTAGCACCCATGCTAAGCATCCTGATCCTCTTTTCAAAATTTGCACTTTTCCCCTGCCTCTTCCGCACTTACCAGGCTTTCCCTGGTGTCTAGTAGGAGGTAGAAACAATCCCTAATGATTCCTGCCCTGGCAGTTCTGTTTTCAAAAATGTCATCAGCAGGCCCTTAGCAGTAGATTTGTGGTACTACTGCTGGGGGATCACTCCTTCCACGCCTGGAAACTAGGGATACCCCAGTAGGTGCTATAGGGGGTGGGGTGTTATAATTTTGAAAAAAAAGAATGGCGAGGAGGGGGTATTATTTCATTTACATTGCACTGTCTCTTTTGAATGATACACATTTTAATTTAAGGCTTGTGATTATTGTAATGCTTTGACTAGGAACATGAGATACAATGTGTTAGTGAATCACACGGTCAATTTTCCTGTTGTAAAACAGTGCATAAATATGCTCTTTTACTAGATGTCAGTAAATAGGGGTCTAAGTTTGTACTCGAGGTAATGGAAAGAGTGAAGTAACTTGCATAAAATAACAAGGAGCATCAGTTGGAGAAATTTGTTTTGAACCTTTGTTTCCTTGGTTCTGAACCCACTGTTTTCACTGATAGGCTATTTTTCCATGCCACAGAATAACAGAAATAACTGGATTATGTCAGTCAGGCTCGTTAGTTGCCATGGATTCTTTTATGTGCTTTATAATATAGCCAATGTGTGTCCATAGGGATACATCCTCCTGGGTTATTTACTTATTGGTCAAATTCAAGTCAGTCTTTCTGCCTCTCTTTTCATGCAGATCTTCTCATATGTTGATATAATCCTCAACAGTATTTATTAGCATGTATAAATATCAGTAAGAGAATGAAATCTAGAAACTAGGAATGGAGTGGGGTTGCATGCTTCAACTTATGATGGATGGTTATTGCTGTCGTGCACCAGATAAACTTGTAACGGACTCTTGCCAGAATTCTGATAATGATTTATGAGGCATGGCCGTAACAGCTTTAGAAACCTCTGCCCATTTAGCAGAGAGGCCCTCTCCTGAAAAGCAAACCTCTTTAAATACCTACCCATCTATACCTTTGACATTCAGACATTAAAATCTTAAAATATCCCTTGCAGGCAGATAGTTAAGTTATTCTTCAGCACACTCTGGTTATTAAGCAGAGTACTATAACCATGCTATTACTTTAGTGCACATGCTTTGATTTTTTTTTCTTTCTATTTACAGTTTCTATTCAGGTTGCAAGACAAGAGGGCATCAGAGTTCACTCTTTGATGTCTGTTTACAAGAAACAAATTGGCAAAATACCTTACATTTTGATCAGATAAAGAATTAGATATGGCATGAGTAGCACAAATACATTAGTAGCTGAATGAGACTAAAGAATGAGAAGAAAAGCTCTCAGTGCTGAGTCATCTGTAGTTGGATTAACACATGTTATTCCAGTGGTCAGATATCCAGGCTTGATAAGTAAAGCTAGGTAAGCAATGCAAAGGCTTCAGATTTACACTAGTAGCATGGGTTGGGGGATTCAGTAAATATTTTTCCCATTGACAGAAAAGAAGGGAAGCCTTTGTGTGAATGCCATTGGTAGTATTTTACGACTGAAAATAAAACACCTATACTAGGCAGAACATGCAAAAAGATGTCTGTGCAACTTAATCGTAATTTCTGAGAAAAAAACAAAATATGACCTGATCAGGATTAATGGCACCCTTCACTAATATTTGGTTGCACAACCCTTGGCAATGATGAGAGTCTCCAAACGTTTCTTGTAGCCATCTTTAAGTTTCTTACATCTGTCTGCTGGTAGTTTCTCCCACTCTTCAACTGCGATTTGTTCCAGCTCATGAATGTTTCCAGGATTCCTTTTACCAATGGCAAATTTCAGCTTTTTCCAAAGGGTCGATTGGATTGAGATCAGGACATGTTGCTGGTCAGTTTAAAACAGTCCATTTGTTCCTTTTTAACCATTCTTTTGTACTTGTGGATGTATATTTTGGGTCATTGTCCTGCTGCAGAACCCATGACCTTCGACCTAGACACTTTTTGACACTAGGTAGTACATTTCGCTCCAAAATACCTTGGTAGTCCTCTGACTTCATGATGCCTTTACTACATTCCAGGTCTCCAGTTCCTGAGGCAACAAAATAGCCCCACAACATTATGGAACCTCCACCATATTTAACTGTAGGAAGAGTGGTTTTATTTCCTTATAAGCTTCATTTCTTTGTCTGCAAATATATCGCTAGTCTGCATTGCCGAAGAGCTCAATTTGGTTTCATCTGTCCACAGAACATTTTCCCAAAAGGATTGTGGTTTCTCAAGTTGAGTTTGGGCAAAGATCATGCTTACCTTTTTATGTCTCTTTGAGCAGTGGGGTTCTCCTTGGCCTCTGCCCACGAAGTCCTTCTTTGTTTAGTGTGCGGGATATGGTGTGAGTTGAAACCACCACTCCAGGTTGCTCCAGGTCTTTGGATGTTGTACATGATGTTTTTCCAACAGTTCGCACTAATCTTCGAAGACTTCTTGGATTAATTTTTCTCTTCCCACAACATCCTGGGAGGTTCTTGACAGTTCCATGAGCAGAAAACGTCTTAACATTGCAAACTGTAGACACAGGAATCCCAAGGTCTTTGGAGCTGGCCTTGTACCAGTTTGATGTTTGGTGATAATGGCTTTTCTGACGGTCTTATCCATCATTGTGAAAATGGAACAGGGAGTGAATGTGGCCATTTTAAACATTAGAGCCATCATTCATTGATTGATTCAAATCATGTATACTGACAATTGATCACAGGTGTGTCTAATTTTACTGCAATGGGAATGCGATTTGAATTGTTTATAAGGGTGCCAATAATCATGTTCTATAACAATATGAAAACCTTCACAATCAAGAGTAGGTCACAATACAAATATATTTCACAAACTCTAGATAAAATACTTCAAAAGGCTTGGACAACCAATAGCAAAATTAAACCATGTAGTTATCATAAACATGTGCCAGAGGAACTATCAGAACACTGTGGACTCACCAACAGAAATATCTGTTTACCAGAGAATCCCAGCCAATATCATTCATAGGTCTCATCTGGACACGCAAGTTTTAACAATTCAAGCCATCACTCAAAGATATAACAATACCAAATTTTGATCATCCAACATGATATCACGTTTCAGAAAACATGTCTTGCTTTAGGGAAACATTTAGAATAAAAATAACTGCAAACAAAAAGCTAGCTCACCGGCTAGTATCACACCATCCAGCCAATGCTTCAGCATAAAACTCAGACCTCATCATCTAAATCAATACACATCTGACTTTAACAATGAATTAAAGAGGCCATTCAGTCTGATTGTTCAGACCCATTGGCTCCAATGAGTTCAAACTAAAAATCCATTTCTGTTCGAGGTAATTCAAACGGCCTTGATAATCGCCCCCTCGCCAGTCCATTGACACCTGGTCAAGTATTCTCCATTGAAACTGATCAGCAGCATGCCCACATTCCACAAAATGAGCTACCAAAGGTGCCATCATTATTTTATTAGCTGTTCTGCTGTAATGTTCACTTAACCATTTACGAACAGGGCAAATCGTGCGACCCACATAGATTTCTGACACGGGCACATAATCATATATACCACGTAGATCAAAAGGCAAGAGGTCTGCTGCCGTACAGTAAAACACTCAAGAGTGCAGGGATGAATCTAGTAGGACCCGTAAGAGTATTATGGCACCAGCACCAACGACAACGACCACAACTGACATGGTTCCCTTCAGCAGATGCCCCTTCCTCTGCAGCAAATCATGAATATTTCTGCATGGTTTAATTTTGTTGTTGGTTGTCCAAGCCTTTTTAAGTATTTTATCTAGAGTTTGTGAGATATATTAATAATCATGTTCTGACAATGTCCCAGTTTTTATACTATTTTCTACTATTTCCTTTTTTAATTAGTCTTGTTTTATTTGATTCTTTTATGTGTCAAATTTGTGTGCATGTATAGTCCAAAGCCATTTTACTGGCCACTTTTTTATTTTTATTTTAAGGAGATATTGGACATTAAGGGGTTGAACTGCAAGGGTGCCAATAATGTTGACCAGTACTGTATTTCCTCATTTAATTGCAAGCATTTTTCATTTATTTGTGACCTTCTCTGTATGTATTTACCTTTTTTTTTCCTTTTACAATTGCATTTATTTATAAAAGACAAAAACTACGTTCTTAGCCATCTATATCTTCAGCCCCAACAGAAGTGTTAACAGTGCAAGGTAAAACCTAACTAGTAACATATTCACTCACACGCTGTATTAGACAGTACTGTTCCCCCCTTCCCCCAGCCCTCCTTCTGCCCTCACTAATATAAAGCTCCAAGATAAGATACAAAAAAACCCCACAACACACATTTTCTACTTATGCCATACAAGCTCAAATTCGGACGTCAAGGACATGTGCTCCTATCATGATCCCTCAGTGAGACAAGCATTCCCAAAATGCAGCCCAAACTTTTGTTTTGCTCTTTTTCCCTGCTTAAGGGCCATATGATTAGTAAGAGACACATAATAGTTAACCTCTTTATAAAGGCAAATGGGCTTGGTAGTACATGCTAAATCTTATTACACATTATTTCATATCTAATAGTAGAAAGCCATATCTTAGGAATTCACAAGTTTTCTTTGGAACAGTGGATGGGTATTTATGCACTAATAAGAACTAGGGTCTAGGATCAACACACATCCAGCAGTTTCCTCCAGCATTTTAATGCACTCCTGCCAGAACTGCCTCACCTCCAGATTTAAAAAAACATTCCAGTCCTGCCACACATTTGTCCACAATAAGGTAAACCTACTGGAATCAACCTAAACAACTCAAAAAGCCCAAAGATTCCAATTATCTTGATACCCCCCAAAACAATTATTTTTGTCGGAGTACGCCAACCCAGTGCCGGGTAGACAATCCAGGCACCACTGTGGCAACTCCTTTTATTAAATTTTTATGTGAATTAAAATACAAAATCCAAACTTAGCTTTTGTAAAGTGCCATCCAACGCAGCAAAACGTATGCCAGTAATCCAAAAATGACGACGTGGCTCACATTTCGGGTTGGACTTCATACAGTAATGCAACCCTGCTTCAGGTCCATCCACAACTGGCAAGAAGGAAAGCTTGTCCACAAGCATTATGTGCCCTTTCTCCTTATCCTGTGAAGTCTCACCGGTGTTAAATGCCATTGATACAGCTGTAAACTATTTTCTACCAGGTTGGCTGCAAAATAGATGTAATTGATAGGAAATAAGATCCCCCACCATATCCTTTAAGGTTATGCCTAAGTCCCACTCTGAATGGAAAAGGTGGCATGGCAAGATACATGGAGCCTCTGAGATCATGTAAATCTTGGAACTACTTCCCCAAATCCCTTAATGCACTGTCTCTCAAAGAAAGTTCTGTCTTCCTGAAGGTGTTCCCACACCTTCCTAAATTCTAATAAAGTCTCAATTGAAAATGCCCTGACCTACCTTTCTAGTCCAAATCATATTCCTCACATAGGTCCTGAAAGGAGATAATCTCCCCCGATCCAAAAGGTGTCCCAACTATTGAATCCCTAGGGCCTTCCATTGCCTAAATACAGAAGCAGTCTGCCCCAGTGGTACCTTCGATTTTCCCTGATAGGAGTCAAGAATGAAGGCTTCTTTCTCCTCCAACAGAACTCCCTTAAACCAGTAAATCTTTAAGGGTGCATGCAGTGTATGGATTTCCTCCCCCCTGTAATTTGCCAGTTCCTGTCTCAGGCACCCTGTGTCAGGTAATTCAGTTGCCCCCTAGGTTCCAAAGCCTGCCCTATACTAATCCATTGTTTTCCAGCTTGCCTAGTCTATCCCACACCACCTGAACTGGACAGCTACAAAATACCATTTAAAGTTGGGTACTGCTAGACTCCCTTGCATCGGAGACTGATAAAAAACAAAATATGCCACTCTGTGAGGTCTCCCCTTCCAAATGTACCCAAAAAACTTTCCTGTGCAGTTGCCTTAAAAAATCCTCAGCATGAAAAAGATATACTTGCCTGGCCAATGCCACCATTTTCACCCTGGCAATATGCCCTAGTCAAAGATGTTAAACCTTGCCCATTGCTTGAGATCCCTGTCCAGTCTGATAAGTGCTGTTGTATAGTTAGCCTGAGGCAACTGTGTTGGGTCCCTGTAATCTGAACCCCAAAGTATTTAATGCCAGTGCTGGCCCATTTGAAGGGGAACTTGGCCCTCATCCTCGTCTCTTCTTCTTTAACCAAATGAGTGGCCAAAATTTTAGGGACATGTTTACTAAACCACGTTAGCTGTTATTGCAGTGATTATGTGGGAAAAGAATGCTGCAGTAACAACTAACACAAGCCAAATGTAGATTGAGAGGAAACGTTCCTGCACTATCTGTTCGGATGTGCAGGAAGGCACACAACAGGTTTTTTCACACATCAGGCACTAGAGGGAGCCCCAATACAGTGCTGGAAGCTTCCACATTGAGGGAATACAAGGCAAGCCTCACAGATTGTCGCAGGCTCATTAAGTACTGGGACAAGGGAAGCCACTTGGAAAGAATTGGAATGCCCCTGATTAGCCAGGAGGGCATGGCCCTGGTTGCCTCGACAGGCTGAGAGCCAGAGAAGGAGAGGGGGAGACCCTGCAGTTAGAACCAGCTAAGGTAAGCTGAGTAATGGATGGGATAGAAATCCATGGTTTGTTGGGTTGGAGTTCCAGGGTGAGCTAGTCAATGCTTGTTCCATATAACAGTACACTAAGAGTGTAAAGCTAGCTAAATGAGCCAGGTGAATATTGCTTCGGTGCAATTAGCTAGAGGAAAAGATAGTCAGTTGGGGCAAGGTTATTACAAAGGGGAAAACTGAGAGTACTGCAGACAGGTTAACGAATAGGGAGTTCTCACTTTGGTTTGGTTTGGGGGAAGAGAAAGATCAAGGTGTCGGGTAATGGCACAAGCCTGGAAATTTCCCACATAAGTACAATGCACACTGTTAAACATGGTTGATCTTTAAAGGGACCTTGTGTTTGGTAACAGAATGTATATTAATTAATTATGTTGATGTTTTTAAGTTTGCTTGGTTATATTTATTTATTTATAACAGTTTATACCCCACTCTGACCAAAGTTAATCAAAAGAGTGCACTGAGTAAACAAAATAAAAGAAGAGACACAAAAATACCCAGCACCCCCCCCACACACACCCCAGAAACCTCACCCTCTATTCTCTCATACAATTTTTAGTTATGCATGATTCCATATGATCCTGCTAGACTAGTCCAGACAAGTCGGTTATGTTCCCCTACCAGCAGATGTGAAGACAGAGCAAACATTCCAGAGGCTTCTTATGACATAATCATACCATTACCACCTGTGCCCCTGGGGGCATAATACAGTATCCATACCCAAGTAAATAGTCAGGAATCTCTGACCTCACACAACCTCAGTGAAGATAACAAGGTTCACCAAAACAGGAAACATATCTATTTACAGGATCAGCTTCAACAGAAGGCTTGTCAGAAGGTTGTGAGCCTATAGGGCCAACAACTGAGAGAACTTTAGACCAGAACAAGTAAAATGTCACCTTCCATATCATCCTGCTAGACCACTGCAGACAAGTGGGACATGCCAAAGCTTATGACTCCATTGGGTGGGAAGAAGACATGGCAGTTTCTAAGACCTCTGAGTCAAAGTCCGTCTCTGGCCAAGTGTGAACATCTAAGTGATAATGCGTGACAGAAGTGGAAAGTGATGCCCACGTTGCTGCCTGACAAATGTCTGAGGGGGCATCCGATCTATTCTCTGTCCACAAAGATACTTGTACCTGAGTGGAGTGTGCATGCAAACCCTCTGGAACGGACCGATTCTGCAATAGCCTCCTTGATCCCAGTGTCCCAGAGTAGAATTGATGGCCATTTCACCTTTGCACAGTCCCGCAAATAGCAGGTCTCGCAAGACTCAAGGAAAGTACATTATCTGGCAAGTAAAATGTCACCCTATATTTGTACGATAAAGTCGTTTTCAAATAAGTGTCCATCTATTAAATAAATGTACTCCGCATAATTGAATAAAATTATCATGATTAATACACAATAGAAGCATTATAAGACTTTGGTGACATCTTAAAGACAAAGGGGCATATTTGCTAAAGTGTGCTAACAGCCTATGTTTTACACAGGCTAACCATTACCATGTGCTAAAAGCAACCAGTGCAGTAAAAATCCCATCCTAACTGCAAGATTACTGATAGAGGTCTAATTTGCCATTTTGCACCTTGGCAGCAGCAGGGCAGGAACAAAGGGGGATTGCTTCTACCACATCCACTAGACACCAGAGATGTCTGTGGGTAAATGTTGGGGGATGTCAAGTGGTTGGGGGTAGGCTTTGGTCATCGACTGGGGGTGGGGGTGACATGCGGTGGGGACAAGCAGATCCTGTCTGTTTAATAGTGAGGGAGATTGAATGGGAGGGCTTTTTAATAGAGAGGTGAGATCTGATCAGGAGTGGTGGGTTGACAAGTGCAGCATGTTTGGGATTGGGAGGGTGGGAAGGGCCAGCTGTCAGTGGCTCTTGCCATTTTTGATTTGGTTTTTTAGGGAGGGGGGAGGTTTGAGGCAGCATTGGGCCCACCTTACATGCAGTGGCATAATGCAGATGCAATCATGCCGTCTGCTGCTGCATGTAATGCAGGGCCCATGAAGTAAATGCTGCCCTGCATGGCAAATGATGGGCAGATGCTTGCCATTCCCCCTGCATTTATCACACAGATTTTATGCTTACAGCACTTTAAATTTTGCTGTTAATGTGCAGCAAGTGCAAAGCCTTACTGCACTTTAGTAAACAGGCCCATACTGGTTTATTGAAGCATGTGTTTTCAAAGTAAAGAGTCCACTCCATCACTGAAAACTCATTCCTAAATCAATCAGTCTATAAGGTCCCATTAGCCTCTCTGCCATATTTGCTGCCACAGGCTAATACAACCACCCTTCTTGAAGTTTTGCATCACATAAGAGGCTTTTTCTATTAAGTGCATTCAGTTTTCAAAATATATTATTTTAGAAGTGAGTGCCAAGAAATTGATACAACAGAGCCATTTGATTTCACCACAGCTCTTTTTCCAGACAACATGTCCCAAAAGCTGGCCAACTGGTTTAAGAAGTGTTCCCAGTACTCAAGGACCATATCCACTACAGATACCCATAGCTAGTGCATGGGACCTGATCATCAGCCCTCTTGTAATTTGTGTTTGCAGATGTCAAAGAGAGGACTCGAGGATCGAGAGAAGCAGCACAAATCACTTTTTGACGCTCACAAGTCTGATCCATCGGCATCAACGGCAATGGTCTCAATGACTTCAAAGACTGCATTGGACACTGGCGGTGCATTGACATGGAGTAGTTCTCGAGCCCACTCTGAACCGAGCACCCGTAGTGCACCAGAGCATTGGCCATCGATTGATTTCCACCTGAGAATGAGGAAGGATTTGACTTCATCTTGATTGATGCCAAAGGGAGATTGTGCCATGCACTGGCATCAAAGTCCCTCGAGGCATGGTGTAGAGAGCAGTGAGGGTCAACGACCCTCCAAGCTGCCCTGAAGGGAGGAGAACTGATCTTCCAGGACATTGGAGAGGCAGCGATGGCCTGCTGATATCAGGCTGCTAGTAACCCTGTTCAGATTCCAGGTACAGTGATCAAAGTTGATGAGGCCCCACAGCTTTCGGAGTCAGCAGCCATGGAGAAACACCTTCTGCAGGCTCTCGAGGAATGGATCACGGTGCTCTTGGGCACGCAGCAGGCCAGAGCTTTGACCTCAGTTGCATCGACATTTGGCAACTGTGCAATCAAACCTCAAAACGTATACTTTGCCTGTGGGAGAGGCATCGACATCGGGACATCGAGGGACCCTAACACTGGTGCCTGCTCAGCCAATATCACTCTTTAGTGTTTTGAGGTCTAATGCGCACCCGAAATATAGATGAGCATCAATGCGTCATCACTCCCGGAAGAGCTCCTGATCCCCTTAGGTCAGGTGAGAGATCCAGGCAGACTCAGAAGTACTTCGATTTCCTCTCTGAGTCTGACTCAGAAGGCTGGGTCACCAATGTCAAGTCCGAGGACTCGTCAGAGGACAGATCTCCTGAGCTTCCATTGGACCCTTCTCCCCCTCATGAGTGATTAAAGATCCCTCCTGA
The DNA here is from genome assembly GCA_033557465.1 of Ichthyophis bannanicus. NCBI lineage: Eukaryota > Metazoa > Chordata > Amphibia > Gymnophiona > Ichthyophiidae > Ichthyophis > Ichthyophis bannanicus. The sequence continues at coordinate 602,894,816 of CM066036.1, read as the reverse complement.
GGACATGACCTGTCAAGATTTTGTCAGGGACATGGCCAAGGCCATACCATTTTCTTTGGAGACTGAGGATGAGCCCAGGGCAAAAGAGTTGGAGATCCTTCAGTTCTCCAGGACCAAGCAGGAAGTCAGTCCTCACTTATGGGTGACGTCGGCGCCGACGGAGCCCCCACGGAGCAATTTTCCCCAGCTTTCGAAGAAAGCCTTTGGGAATTGCAGCGCGCATGAGCGGTCCCCTTCCCGCCCAAGGGTGCCATCTTGCTCAGTCTTCTTTTTTCCGCGGAGCCCTACAGACGTAGTTTGTGATCGCCGCTGAAAAAGTTGATTTTTTTCGTTTGTTTTTTCTCGGTTCGACGCCGTGTCCTTTTCCCGCCCGGCCTCGATACTCCAATATCGAGTCCGTTCACATTTTTTCGGTTTTTGTCCTTTGTAACGGGCGTTCCCGCCATTTTTTTTCTTTTTCCCTGGCAGCACGGTCTTTCGACCTCGCAGGGGCCCTTTTTCCCCCGATGGCTGCCAGCGGGTTTAAAAAGTGTGATCTCTTACCGACACACATGACTGCTGCCTCCGTTGCCTCAGACCCAATCATGACTCGATGAGTTGTGGTCCGTGCAACAAAATGTCCTCGAAGGCATTGAGGAGTCAGCAGTCACAAAAGGAACGAATCTTCTCTGACTCCGCGTCCGGTCGGGCCCAGACCTCGTCAGAGGCTTCGACGTCTCGTGACTCCGGCCCCGAGCATCGTCGGAGTTCCTCTGAGCGGGGGTCTCCCGCCCGGGAACATCGTCAGAAGAAGAAACCCGCGAGGGCGGCGTCGGAGGACGCTCCTGGTCCCTCGAGGGCCAGGTCGCATAGCCCCGTCAGCCGCCCCGGGTCCTCGGAGGCGGAGAGGCCGTCGAAGCATCCTCGTCTCGAAGTGGAGTCTCCTGGACACGTGAGTACTGTAGTCCTCATGGACTCGCCTCCGAGGGAGCCGATGTCGGGCCCGACGCCGTCGGGGCCCGAGTCGGGGACTGCTGGGTCTTCTGAGTTTGGTCTCAGATTGACGGCCTTGGAGTGCAGTATCGCTGCCTTCATGGACCAGCAGCGGGCATTGATGACCGACCTCGCCAGTGCATCTGCCCCGACCACCGGGACGTCGACGTCCAAGTTGACCCCAGAGGCCGAGCCGATCCTCGAGTCCATACGAGCTCGAGTCGATCCTCGGGCAAGGTCTCCCTCGGCCTCCCGTTCGGGACCGAGGTCGTCGATGCCGGCCTCGGCGTCGGGGCGGAGGTCCTCCGCACTCGCCCACACGGAGCCACTCGATTCCTCCACGGAGGAGTCAGGCTGGGACACGGAGGAGGACGAGTCACCCGGGTCTTTTCAGACTCGGTGCGTCCCCTCCGACTCGCCCGAATCAGAGCCTCGGAGACGATCCCCCCCGGAGGATACCCGGTTCTCCGATTTCATGAGGGACATGGCCAAGGCTTTGGCCTTCCCCGCGGATCCGGAGGAGGAGCCTCGAGCCGAAGAGCTCGAGGCCCTCCAGTTTGACTCTCCCCCGAAGGAGGCCTTTACTGTACCGGTTCCTCCGATGCTGGAGCGGCTGCTCTTCCGCATGTGGGAGAGCCCGGCCTCGACGCCGGTGCTAAGCAAGCGGGTCGATTCCATGTATCGAGTCCGTAAGAGCCCCGGGTTCCAAAAGGCACAACTACCTCACCATTCCATGTTGGTGGAATCGGCCATGCATCGACTTAAGAGTCAAAAGATGCACTCCTCGGTGCCTCCGGGTAAGGAGGCCCGGAACCTGGATGCCCTCGGTAGGAAGTGCTTCCAGGGCTCTATGCTTGCTTGCCGAGTCCAGACATACCAGCTATATATGGGCATGTATCTTCGAGACCTGGCAAAAGAAATTGCCGGGTTCTCTGCTGGTCTCTCCGAGGAACCTTTGCAGAGGTTCCAGGCCTTGTCCACTGGTATTCGAGAGTGCTCGAAGTTTATTTCTCGAGCAGCCTACGATGGCTTCGAAGCATCGGCTCGAGTGACCGGAGCTGGCATCGGTGCTCGCCGTCAGGCTTGGCTTCAGTCATCCGACCTCAAGCCATGGGTGCAGGACAAGTTGGTCGATGTCCCCTGCAGAGGTGAAAACCTCTTTGGTAAGCCCATGGCTGAAAAGGCGGCAGAACTAGAGTCCGTGACTCTTACCAGAACTCGCCTATCCAGAAAGACCACTGCCCCTTCACAGAAGAGGAAGGGCTCGGGGAAAAAGCCCTTTTACCCGAGGAAGGTGTCTGCCTATAAACAACACCACCCACAATATCAAGCATCAGCAGCTCCCCATCAGGGCCAGCAGGCTAAGGGACAGGGTAATGGGTCCCGTAGGCAGAAGGCCCCCAAGCCCACTACACAGGCCCCTGCTCTGCAGGGTGGGGGTTTTTGACTATGCCGGCATAGCCTCTCCCCCTCCGCGGCCTTCGCTCAGCACGGGGGGACGGCTGACCCACTTTGCCCACAGGTGGTCAGCCATAACATCCGATTCCTGGGTGCTGCAGGTGGTTCAAAAGGGCTACCTCTTACATTTTCACCAGGTGCCTCCCCCCTACTTTCCAGGGGAGCCTCCAAGACCCCCTCTGCACAGGGACTTACTCCTCCAGGAGCTGCAAGGTCTGCTTCAGGAGCAGGCTGTGGAGCCAGTGCCCCAACACCTGTGGGGTCACGGGTTTTATTCGAGGTACTTCCTGATACCAAAAAGAACAGGAGGCCTCAGACCCATCCTGGACTTACGCAACCTCAACAAGTTCCTGCAGCGGGAAAAGTTCAAGATGCTTACTCTTCGAATCCTACTGCCCTACCTCCAGAAGGGAGATTGGCTGTGCTCCTTGGATCTAAAGGATGCTTATACTCACATCCTTATTCATCCGGACCACCGGCAATATCTAAGATTTGTGATGGCAGGGAATCACTATCAGTACCGCGTACTGCCCTTTGGCCTCTCCTCCACTCCCAGGGTGTTCACGAAATGCCTGGCAGTGGTGGCAGCCTTCCTGAGGCTTCAAGGCCTCTTCGTCTTCCCCTACCTGGACGACTGGCTCATCCGGGCGCAGTCTTCCCTAGAGGTCACCCAGGCCACTCAACGCACTGTGGCTCTGCTTCAGCACTTGGGCTTCGTCATAAACTTCGAAAAGTCCACTTTGCTCCCCTCTCAGGATCTCAAATTCATAGGAGCACGGCGGGACACTCTGCAGGCTCATGCCTTCTTGCCTCTGGAACGGGCCAACAGGCTCATAGCTCTGGCCGTCAGGTTACACAGCGCGTCACCGGTCTCTGCCAGACGACAACTGCAACTGCTCGGTCATATGGCCTCCATGGTCCATGTCACTCCGAATGCCCGTCTGCATATGAGACCTGCTCAGTGGAGCCTTCGCACTCAATGGCCTCAGGCCACAGGGAGACTGACGGACTTAATACAGATCTCCGACCGCCTGGTCTCCTCTCTGCAATGGTGGCTTCACCTGCCCAATCTGGTACTCGGCATGACTTTTCAGTCTCCTCCACCTTCCCAAGTGCTAACGACAGATGCCTCTCTCCTGGGATGGGGAGCGCATTGCCAGGGAACATGCACTCAAGGCCTTTGGACACCTTGGGAGGCTGCTCAGCAGATAAACTTCCTGGAGCTGCGGGCGATCCGCCTAGCTCTGCGGACCTTCTCTCACCTCACTTCTCATCGGTCTGTACTGGTACAGACGGACAATCAGGTTGCCATGTTTTACGTGAACAAACAGGGGGGCACGGGCTCCCTCCTTCTATGCCAGGAGGCTCAGAGACTGTGCTCTTGGGCAGTCGACCACGACATCCTCCTCAAGGCTGTTTACCTGCCCGGGCAGGAAAATTGCCTGGCCGACAAGCTGAGCCGGATTCTACAGCCACACGAATGGAGGTTGAACCCCGTAGTTGTCCAGCGGATCTTCCGCCGGTGGGGCCTCCCCACCGTGGATCTCTTTGCCAGTCCTCTAAACCGGCAACTTCCCAGGTTCTGCTCCCGGCACCCGCATCCTCTCAGAGTAGCGCCGGATGCTTTCCTCATCTCATGGTCCACGGGCCTACTGTATGCCTTTCCTCCCACGCCACTTGTGTCCCGGACGCTGTTCAAAGTTGTCCAGGACAGGGCCTCCGTGATCCTGGTAGCGCCCAGGTGGCCGAGACAACCCTGGTTCCCTCTACTCCTACAGCTAGCGGTGGACACCCCTCTTCCTCTGGGGTTTCAGCCCGATCTCCTGACCCAGGATCAGGGTGCTCTCCTGCACCCCAACCTCCGGGCCCTTCATCTGATGGCCTGGCTGCTGAAAGGGTAGTCCTAGCTCCGCTCTTACTTCCTCCGGAGGTGGAAGCTGTCGTCCTGGCGTCTCGGCGACCTTCCACCAGGAAATCTTCAGCGCCCTTAAATGGCTTTGCTTCTCGGTCTGGTGTTCTCAGCGCTCTGAGGACCCCTTCGCCTGCTTAGTATCGGTGGTACTGCAATATTTGCTTCACCTCTCCGATCTAGGCCTCAAATCCAACTCTGTCAGGGTCCACCTCAGTGCTCTCTCTGCACATCATTCGCCGGTGGAGGGCCAGCCTCTTTCCTCGCACCCCTTGGTGGCGCGTTTTCTCAGGGGCCTTCTTCTGCTTAAGCCTCCGTTGCGCCCTCCAGCTCCTGACTGGGATCTCAATGTGGTCTTGCAAAGGCTTACCTGTCCGCCTTTTGAACCCATGGCTACCTGCCCTCTTCGTTTCCTCTCCTGGAAAACTCTCTTCTTGGTAGCCCTTACCTCCGCTAGGCGCATTAGTGAACTACATGCCCTAGTGTCGGAGCCCCCATACACTAGGTTCTACAAGAGTAGGGTGGTCTTACGGACTCACCCTAAGTTTCTTCCAAAGGTGGTCTCCCATTTTCACATCAATCAAGAGGTGGTTCTTCCGACCTTCTTTCCCAGGCCGCATACCAGCCGGGCTGAAACTGTTCTGCATACCCTGGACTGTAGAAGAGCCTTATCCTTCTACCTTGACCGTACGCGAGAGCATAGAAAGGCTGTCCAGCTTTTCGTATCTTTTGACCCCAATCGGTTGGGGGTACCTGTCTCTAAGCGTACTTTGTCCATCTGGGTAGCTGACTGTATCGCCTGGGCTTATGGGGCAGCCGGCCTCTCCTTAGAGAGTCGGGTCACGGCTCACCGTGTCAGGGCGAAGGCTGCGTCAGTGGCTCACCTCCGCTCTGTTCCGTTGGCAGACATCTGCCTGGCCGCCACTTGGTCTTCAAGCCAGACGTTTGCGGCTCATTACTGCCTGGAGAGGGAGTCCCGCAGGGACAGCGCTTTCGGACAGGCAGTCCTCCACAATCTCTTTGAGGTCTAGGCAACTCCTACCCTCCGGCCCTGGTGTTGGGCTACCGGCCGGATTCGTATTCAGTGAAGATTCCTTCCTTCTGTACTGTTGAGCTGGAGGGAGCTCATTTTCGGCTTGAGGTCTCCAGTAGCCTTAAGCTCGGGAGTCCCATAAGTGAGGACTGACTTCCTGCTTGGTCCTGGAGAAAGAGTAGTTACTCACCTGTAACAGGTGTTCTCCAGGAGCAGCAGGAATCAGTCCTCACTACCCTCCCTCCTCCCCTTGGAGTTGCAGTCATTCTTATTATATGTTTTTGCTTACTTTTTTGCTGTCTTTTCGCTATGTCATCAGACTGAGCAAGATGGCACCCTTGGGCGGGAAGGGGACCGCGCATGCGCGCTGCAATTCCCAAAGGCTTTCTTCAAAAGCTGGGGAAAATTGCTCCGCGAGGGCTCCGTCGGCGCCGACGTCACCCATAAGTGAGGACTGATTCCTGCTGCTCCTGGAGAACACCTGTTACAGGTGAGTAACTACTCTTACTCATCAGCCTCTAAGGAGGCAGTGACAGTGCCCGTGCACTGTATCCTTCAGAGAGTGCAGATGAGAATGTGGGAGAACCCCCTCACTGTAGCTCCAGCCAGTAGAAGGCCTGACTCCATGTATAGAGTTCAGAAGGCTCCCGGATTTGAGAAGCCACATCTTCCATGTCATGGTAGTCTAATCTGCCCTTAAGAGATCCAGGAGTTCAAAACTTATTCCTTAGTGCCCCCAGGAATGGAAGCTCAGACATTGGACTCGTTGGGGAGTAGGTATTTTCAGAGTTCCATGCTGATAGCCTATGAAGCCTCTTACAGCTCTACATGGGCATGTTTTTAAAGAACATTGTGTGATCTCACTGATCCATCCCAGTATCTCCCTCCAGAGAAATTGGAGCTGTATCATTCCCTGTGGTTTACGGCAGGGACTGCTCAAAGTTCATGGTCCATGCAACCTTTAGTATCTTTGAAACGGCATTGAGAGCTTCTGTCTTGGGTATTGGTGCCCGGAGACTTGCCGGACTCTGGGCTCAGACCTGGAACAATAAGTGCAGGACAAGCTTGCTGATGTGCCGTGCTGTGGAGAGAATCTCATCAGAAAACAGGTTAAAAAAAAAAAAGCTGACTTCATCGAAAAGCAGTATGTCACCTTTTGTAATCTCTCAGGGCGCACGTCTGAGCTGGCCTTCTATTGCAGGAGGTACCAAGGAGGGGGCCAGAAAGAGACCTATTACTCTCATAGATGTGGATACTTTCCTGGGTCCCAAATCTCCCAAACAAAACAGGCTCTTCGACCACAGCTGTAGTGAGAAAAGACTCAGAAAGTCCAGCCTGCTTATTGGCCAAAGCTAGGGATGGGGTTTTGATTGGTTCTTTCAGAGCATAGCCACTCTACCAGTAACTGCAGTGGAAAACCCTCTAGTTGGGGGAAGGCCCTCTTTTTGCTCAAAGGTGGCCCCTCATAACCTTAGACACATAGGTTCTGCAGATCATGCAAAGTGGTTACAGATTACATTTATTTGAGCTACCTCAAAATTGCCCCCTGAGGGCACATCAACTCGACAATCTGCATCAGGGACTACTTCAAAGAGAAATCACTGCTCGGTTGACAGATCTCACAATTTAACTTGTGCCACCAGAGCAAAGAGGATTGAGGATTTTATTCAGGTATTTCTTGATCCCCAAGAAAACAGGGAGATAACGCCACATCCTAGACCTAAGAGATCTGAACACATACTTGGTAAGAGAAGTTCAAAATGATTTCTCTAGGCACCCTGCTTCCATATCTTCAAAGAGGAGATTGGCTATGCTCCTTGAATCTGCATTAAGATACAGTTAATCCCACTCACAGGAAGTATCTCAGATTTATCCTGGGGGGACAGCACTTCCAGTACAGAGTGTTGCTTTTTGGCCTTGCTTCAGCATCTCATGTTTTTACAAAATGCCTTGTGGTAGTAGCTTCTTACCTCCAGACTCTGGGCGTGTTTGTCTTCCCGTATCTGGACAATTGGCTGATCAAAAATATCACTCTGGAAGAGGTGTAAGAATCAACATTGTTGACCATTCAGGTGTTGGAACGATTAGGGTTCATCATAAATTATCAAAAATCCCACTATAGCCCATCCAACAATTGGAATTCATAGGAACCCTGCTCAACACGACTCGGGCCAGAACCTTCCTCCCGCAGATAGGCTCCTCAGATTGTCGACGCTAGTGCGGAAAACTCATTTGAAGTCAGGTAACATCTCGCAAGATGTTAACTACGTAAGAGACTAAGACATGCCATATTAGGTCAGACCCCAAGGTCCATCAAGCCCAGTATCCTGTTTCGAACATTGGTCAATCCAAGTCACAAGTCCCTGGCAGGTTCCCAAAAAGGTACACCGGTTCCACAATGCTTGTCCCTGGGTAAGCAGTGGATTTCCCAGATCCTCTTTAATAATGGTTTATGGGTCTTTCCTCCAGGAACGTGTCAAAACCTTTTTTAAACCCAGGTACACTGACGGCTTTTACTACCTCCTTGAGTAGCGAATTCCAGAATTTGATTATGCATTGAGTGAAAAAATATTCTCTCTTATTAGTCTTTATGGGTTACATTGTATCTTCATTGCATGTCCCCTAATCTTTCTTCTTTTTGATAGAGTGAAAACTGATCTTCGTTTATTTGTTCTACTGCATTCATTTATTCATAGACCTCTATCATATCTCCCCTCAGCCATCCCTTTTCCAATTTGAAGAATCCCAATCTTTTAAGCTTCTCCTCATAGGGGTATCCTTCCATCCTCTTTATCATTTTGGTGGCTGTTCTCTGTACCTTTTCTAATTTTGCTATATCCTTTTTAAGATATGGCGACCAGAATTGCACACAATATTCAAGGTGTGGTCACACCATGGAATGATACAGAGGCATTATAATATCCTTGGTTTTATTCTCCATTCCTTGCCTTATGATTCCTAGCATTCTATTTGCTTTCTTGGCTGCCACTGCACACTTGGCGGAGGATTTCAACATATTATCCATGATGACACCTAAATCCTTTTTCTGAATCCTTGCATTGTGTAACCATAGTTTGGGTTATTCTTTCCTAGATTTGTAACTTTGCAGTTGTCCACATTAAATTTCATCTGCCATTTGGACGTCCAGGCTTCTAATATATCAAGGTCCTCTTGCAGTTTTTAAACATTCCTCTTGCAATTTAACAATTTTGAATAATTTTGTGTCATCTGCAGATTTGATCACCTCACTCATCATTCCAATTTCAAAGTCATTTATGAATATTTTAAAAAGCAGCAGGCCCAGCACAGATTCCTGGGATATTCCACTATTTACCTTTCTCTATTGGGAAAATTTGCAATTTAGCCTTTCTTTCTGCTTTCTGTCTTTTAACCAGATCTCCAGGAACAAGCAGGAATGAGTCTTCACATATGGGTACGTCGGTACCGACAGAGTCCGCGTGGGAACGCTTCCCAGCGTCCAGTCAGAAAGCCTTTGGAAGCATCCCACCACGCCTGCGTGCTGCCTTCCCGCCTTCCCGCCTTCCCAACTGCCTCTCCTCAGTTTTCGTTTTTCCGCGGAGCCGGCAGGACGTCGTCCTATCACCGTAGAAAATTCTTCTTTTATTTTTTAATTTTCTTGTGGTCGCGGCTGCCTTTCCCGCCGCCACCGGTACCGCCAGTGTTTCTTTTTTCTTTTCTTGTAAAATTTTTCCTTTTTAAGGAATATTTTTTTCTTCCTTAGTGTCTCACGGTTTCTCAGGCCTTCTAGGCCTCTCCTTTTTTCCTTCATGGAACCGCCATCCACTTTCCTCAAGAAATGTACAAACTGTGGCGGTACAACTTTATTTTTAGACACTTACAATTGGTGTCTAACCTGCTTGGGAGCCCTCGGGCAATAGTATTGTGAGAAGAAGTTTTCAACATCGAGTTCCCCTTGACACGCGGTCCCCCTCCAACTTCAGGGCACCGACCATATCTTCTTCTGCACAGGATCAGGTAACCCAAAAACAGTCTGTTAAGACTAGCCAGTCCTCGAGCGGCAGTTCTCAGGCACAGCATAGAGATGCCTTTGGCCTTGTCCTCGAGAATCCACTGGCTCCAAAACCCCGGTAGGAGTCTTCGGCCTCCAAAGCCTGTGTGGGGTTTCAGGTTGTTCCTGAGGTTCACCCCTCACAGAACATACCTGAGCCATGCCCGGTGGTGGCATCCGCTTCGAGCGGTACCGATACCCCGGCATCGGCACTGGTGTTGGACGAAACATTCCTCACCAGGGATCGTCGTCTGGCATCCTCGGTACCTGCGGGACCGCTGGATACGCTCCAGACTGACCGTCCAGTATCGGTACTGGCACCAATACTAGTACCGACGTCGGTACCCTCCAGACGTGCATCGATAGACTCGCTTCCTTCGATGCCGAGTCTGGAATCGATCTCCAGTCTGGAGGACTGTGTACCGACTCGCCTTGGTACCGACTCCAGTCGGTACCGAAGGCTCAGTTCCAATAATTCGGATCCACAACTCTCGGTTCCTCCGATACCGTTAGAGTTGCCACCGGCTGGCCTTCATCCACCGGTATCAGATACGGTTCCGAAGTCGGTACCGATCTCCACATTACCATTGCTGTCGGTGCCTTCCAGGCTTCTCTCATCAGGCTCGCTTCCCTCGATGCCGAGTTTGGAATCGATCCCTAGCATGGACGATGTGTTACCGACTGTCGCTGGTCCTGACCTGCAGTACCAGCGACCATCCTCGAAGGATCCCATACTGCGCCATTCAGGATCTTCTATTCCTATATATTTGGATAGATCCCTCGGTGCCATCGCTAGTCCTTCATCAGATCTAGCCTATCCAAAGGAAGTTCCCTCAGGGGATCCTTCTTTTCGGACTTTCCTCCTGGATATGGCAAAATCACTTGCCATTCCTATTCCTGGACAGGATCCTACACAAAGGAATACAGAATCCCTCTCTGTTCCTAGCAAAGCAAAGGAGAACATAATGCTTCCTTTGCATCCTTCCTTGCAGGATCTCCTTCTACGAATGTGGGAAGCTCCTTTAAAGCTACCCCCACCTTTCAGAGCAACTGATCTTCTATATCAGGTGCCCCCCTCTCCAGGATTTCAAAAGACTCAACTTCCTCATCATTCCATTGTGATAGAATCAGCAATGAGACGGGTGAAGAGTACTAAAAAGCACTCTTCTTATCCTCCAGGTCGTGAGTCTAAGACACTAGATGCCTTTGGACATCAAACCTTCCAGGCATCCATGCTTTCAGCAAGAATTCTCTCATATATTTTTTATATGGGTTTATCTCTTGAGGAGGTCACAAAGAAATTACATCTTTTGACTCCTTTTCTTCAAGAGCCCAAGAGTGCAGACTATTCCTCACTGGTTAGTCATGCTCAAAATATCTCTAGGTTTCTTACTCGTGTTTCCCTAGACTCCTTTGAGTCTGCTAGCAGGACTTCTGCTATAGCTATAGGGGCACGAAGTAAAGCCTGGCTCCAAGCTTCCGACCTGGACAAATGGGCACAAGTTAGACTTGGAAATACTCCTTGCACTGGAGAAAATCTCTTTAACAAGGAGTCTTTACTCCAGGTTGTTCAGTTAACAACTGACTGTCCTGTTTCTAGAGGCTGTCCTACGCCTTCTGCTTTCCCAGTAGGTAGGAAATGTCCTACCAAACTTTCTTCCCCATATATTTATAGATATGAGATATATTTTTAGATAGATCTGTATCCTTCTACTTATCTATCTGTCTGTCAGGTTCAGATATCCTTACATTCCTATATGATCCTGACATATGGGCACTACCCCTATCAATGCTGTGCCAGCATACTTAGGGGGCTACACTTACAACCACTTCCTGTGGTAATTAACAAATTTTTTCCTTACCATAACCTTTTAAGGTTTAGGTACTCCTGAAGCTCTCCATGTCCCTTTTTTCTTTCCTAATTGACCCCATTTAGGAAAGACATTGCGGAGCTTCACTTACTCTAAAGCTTAGCGCTCCTGAGTCTGTCCTTACTTTCTTATCAGATACAAGGGTCTCCATACCCTTTCTCTCCTACATGGACTGATTTCAACCCCAGTCCAGTTCGGTCAGACTCATTTTTTCTCTTGGTCCAAAGTTTGTACTGTTTTTGGACCAAAACAGCTTAAGTTTTCTTTAATAGTATCTTCTGCATCTCCGCTGAAGCTCTACCTCTTATACTACCCCAGTTTTTTTCCCTGGGGCTATTCTCACCCTGAAGGGTTCTGACCTCCACTTGTTTTTTCTACTTTTATTACCTCTACTTCTCAGTGAGGTACCCCTTGAGCACATTCACTGGCTCTTCTAACAGATCCATATCTACCTCAGTGGCCTTGTGCATTGCCAACATGGGAGGCCAAGATTACAATATTTTACTACTAAATGCCCTCTATACAGGGTCTTCCCCTTCAGAAGCCCTGTTCTAGCCAGCTGTTCCACAGCTCCTTTTCTGTATTCAACTCCTACCCTCCATCCCCAGGATGCCTGAGGTCCTGAGGAATAGCATGGCTCGTTCTAGACTTGCAACATGCTAGGACTCCCTCTGGGCATCTGAGCTTGGGAGTCTCCATATGTGAAGACTCATTCCTGCTTGTTCCTGGAGATAGCACAGTTACTTACCTATAACAGGTGATCTCTGGGAACAGCAGGAATAAGTCTTCACAAACCACCCACCTCCCCTAGGAGTTGTTTTTTCTTTATCTCTATCTTTCCCTTCCTTGCTCTCTCTCTCTCTTTGTCTCAGCTTTAAAACTTAACTGAGGAGAGGCAGTTGGGAAGGCAGCACGCAGGCGTGGTGGGATGCTTCCAAAGGCTTTCTGATTGGACGCTGGGAAGCGTTCCCGTGCGGACTCCGTCGGTACCGACGTACCCATATGTGAAGACTTATTCCTGCTGTTCCCAGAGATCACCTGTTACAGGTAAGTAACTGTGCTTTCCTGATCTACAATAGTATACTGCCTCCTATCCCATGACTTTTTAATTTCACCAAGAGTCTCTCATGAGGGACCCTGTCAAAGGCTTTCTGAAAATCCAGATACACTATATCAACCGGCTCATCTTTACCTACCTGTTTATTCACACCTTCAAAAAATATAACTTTTTAGTAAGACAGATTCTTCCTTTACTAAATCCATGTTGACTTTCTCCTATTAAATCACAACTATATCTACATGTTCAGTAATTTTATTCTTTAATGATGTTTACCATTTTGGCCAGTGCTGATGTCAGACTTACTGGTGTGCAGTTATCCAGATTACCCCTGGAACCCTTTTTGAAAAATTGGCATTACATTGGCCATTGTCCAATCTTCAGGTACTACAGATGATTTTTATGATAGTTCACAGGTTACTAATAGTAGGTCTGCAATCTGATATTTCAATTCTTTCAGCACCCTTGGATGTATACCATCCAGTCCAGGTGATTTGCTACTTTTTAGTTTATCAAATAGTTGTAATACATCTTCCTGTTTTATCAGAATTTGTTTCAATTCTTCTGATACATCACCTTTAAAGACCATTTCAGTTATAGGTAACGTTAGTAAAGACCGAAGCAAAGAATTCATTCAGTCTCTCCGCTATGACCTTGTCCTGCCTTAGCACCCCTTTTACCCCTCTGTAATCTAATGGTCCAACTGACTCTGTCACAGGTTTTTTTTGTTATGAATGTACTTGAAAAAGTTTTTATTGCACTTTTTTGCTTCCACTGCAGGCTTTTCTTTCAAATTCTCTCTTTGCTTTTCTTATCAATGCCTTGCATCTCATTTGCCAGTGCTTATATTGTTTCCCTTTTTCATCATTTGGCCCCTTTTTCCATTTCCTGAAAGATGCTTTTTTTTTTGGCTATAACAGCCTCTCTGACCTCACCTTTAAACCATGCTGGCAGTTTTTTGGTCTAACTTCCACCCTTCTTAAAGCGTGGAATACATGTGGTTTGGGCTTCCAAGATAGTACTTTAAAGAACGCCCATGCTTGATGTAAACCTTTAACCTTTGCAGCTGCTTCTTTTATTTTCCACATTTTTATTGTAGTCCCCCTTTGAAATTTAGAAGGTAGTACTGTGGATTTCCTTGCTGTCTTCCCTCCATTTATTAAAATGCGATCATGCTATGATCACTATTGCCAAGTGGCCCTGACACTGTTATCTCTTGCACCAGATCCTGTGTTCCACTAAGGACTGAGTCCAAAATAGCTTCCCCTCTTGTTGATTCATGAACTAGCTGCTCAAAGAAGCAGTCATTTATTTCATCTAGAAATTTTATATCCCTAGCATGTTCTGTTGTGATATTGACATTGATCCAGTCAATACTGGGGTAATTGAAATCACCCTTTATTACTGTGTTGTAACTTTTGTTAGCTTCCCTGATTTCTTTTAGCATTTAATCATCCATCTGTTCATTCTGCCCAGGCAGACAGCAGTACACCCCCACTGCCATCCTCTTCCCTATGTTACATGGAATTTCTGTCCATAGAGATTCTACAATGTGTTTTGTTTCCTACAAAACTTTAATCCTGTGGTGGCTCAATGCCCTCTCTCTAACATAGAATGCAACCCCTCCACCAGTTTGATCTCCCCTACCATTGCGATATAGTTTGTACCCAGGTACCATAGTTTCCCATTGGTTGTCCTCTTTCCACAAGTCTTTGAGATGCCATTTAGATCTAACCTTTCCTTAGAGCTATCTCCCATCTTATTTTTTAGACTTCTAGCATTTGCATACAGATATTTTAGAGGTTAAATTTTATTCATATTAACAATCTAGTTATCAGTTGACAAGGGTAATTTGGAATCTTTCAGCTCTGTCTGCTCTGTACTTAAAGGCATCTGGGTTATTTTTATCTGAATTGGAAACTCCCTATAAGGATGCCTTAACGTCTCTCTTTTGCTAGTATCCTTAAAGGATACTGTACATCCTTCCAAGCCATGCGCTCTTGGGCAACTGTCGGCTTTCCCCTATTATCTACTTTAAAAGCTGTTCTGTCTCCTTTTTAATGGTTCATGCCAGTAGCCTAGTTCCATCCCGGTTAAGGTGGAGCCCATCCTTTTGGAAAAGACCATTCCTTCCCCAGAATGTTGCTCAGTTCCTGCGAAATCCAAAACCACCTTCCTTACACCATTGTCGCATTTACGCATTGAGACTCTGGAGCTCTGCCTGCCTTTTGGGTCCTCCACATAGAATGGGAAATATTTCTGAGGATGCTACCCTGGAAGTTCTGAATTTCAACTTCCTACCTAAAAGCCTATATTTGGCCTCCAGAACCTCCCACTCCCTCCCCCCCCCACCCCCCATTTTCTTATGTTATTGGTACCACCATGTACTGTACCAAGACAGCAGGCTCCTTCCCAGCACTCTCTAAAATCTTGTCTAGGTGGTGTGTGAGGTCTGCTACCTTCACACCAGGCAGGCATGTTACCAGGTGATCCTCATATCCACCAGTCACCTAGCTAATACCTAATGATTGAATTGCCAGATATAATGGCCGTTGTAATCCTTCCCTCATAGGCACATGGCCCTAGAGAAACCACTTCAGTGTGAGAAGATTTTACATCACCTGGAGGACATGTCCTAGCTTCAGGTTTACTTCTTGCCACACCAAGGTGATGCTCTTCTTTCACATGACCTCTCCTCTGTGGCAACAGAGAGACTGCCATACTGGAGGTAGGACTTCATTACTACGTCCCTGTAGGTCTCATCTATGTACCTCTCTGTCTTAGGTCCTCCAAGTCTGCTAGTCTAGCTTCCAGAGATTGGACTCATTCCCTGAGAGCAAAGAGCACCTTGTATCTAGTGCACATGACTCCTCACCAACTGGAAGAAAAACATGCATGTGACACTCAATGCAAAAGGTTGATAGCCCCCATCTCGCTGCCAGACTGCTGTCTGCATCTTAGTTTTAAGGATTTGTGTAGATATTTACGTTGTTTACTTTCTTAAGCTTGCTAGGGATACTTGTACCAATACAACTATACATAATAAGTTTGAGACTTTGTTCACCTCAAGATTAATTAATTTCAAACCCATAATTAATTTTGTTCTAATGGGGATAACCAACTGATCCTGAAATTGAATTTGACCCTTTAATAGGTTTAAGAGCCTAAGATTATTCCTGGGTTGGGTGAGAAGGAAAAAAACACTTAGTAAAAGTTGGCTTGCTATACAGTGCCCTGACCTGTACTTCTAAGGTAATCTCTTAACAATTTCCGGGGCGATTCACACAGCTCTTGGTTTGATAGAGGGAGCCTTTCAAATTGCCCCTTTGATCTGTCGCTTAGCTTTAACACCTATTTAAAACAATTTTGCAGGTCTCTTGCCTCCTAACTGCAAGGCCTCTTTGTAAAGATCTCTAGAAACAATTTCTTTCTTTCTTCTCAAAGAATATTTACCCTATTCTACCTTCTATGCTAAGCTGTACTCTGATTTAATTTAAATGAAAGCTCTCTGGTGGTACTAAGCCCTAGCTGACAACAAAAACACTGAAGTTTTAAAATACACAGATTTATCAGCTTTAACCCAAGATTTAGAGAATCTCCCAGCAGGTAAATACTTACAAG
This sequence comes from Ichthyophis bannanicus, assembly GCA_033557465.1. Classification (NCBI taxonomy): domain Eukaryota; kingdom Metazoa; phylum Chordata; class Amphibia; order Gymnophiona; family Ichthyophiidae; genus Ichthyophis; species Ichthyophis bannanicus. The sequence goes on along the minus strand of CM066036.1, from coordinate 602,878,865 downwards.
TGCAGATTTCTTTCCAGCAGTAGCAGTCTCTTTTAGTAGTCCCTCAAGACTGTATTAGGCCATGTGGCCTCTATTGTGCATGTAAGACTCTTGGCATGCCTCCGTATGAGGCAAGTTCAGTGGACTCTGAGGACTCTGGACCTAAATCATAGGTCAACTCAGGGGTCATCTGTATGTCACCAATCCTCTCATTCAGTCACTGCAGTGGTGGACAATCCACCACAATTTGCTCAAAGATCTCCCCTTCCAAATTGGTCTTCCTGAAAAACTTTCGACAACAGATGCATCGAAACTGGGTTGGAGAACTCATTTTGATGAGTTTCACATTCAGGGTGACAGGTCCTTCCAAGAATGTCTCCACCAGATGAACCTCTTGGAGTTAAGAACCATAGCAAATGCTCTAAAGAGTTTCTAGGATCATCTGGCCAACCAAATTGTTCCGATTCAGATCGACAATCAGATTGCAATGTTCTACAAATCATATAAGCAGCACTTTTAAGTCATCCTTTATTGCCCTCCGCCATTGCAGGGTGCTGCGTTCCCTACTTGATAAATCTGCGTTCACCTCTGTTATTTATTTATTTTATTTACATTCTCTTATATACCGCGCTATTCTGCATCAGTGCGGTTTACATTGAACAAACTGAAATTACATTGAACAGGGCATTATAACTTGGAGATAACTATTTTACAGGGAACTACTGTCTATTCTTCTTGCTACAGTAATTTTGTGCTTGGATTATTGTAACCTTGTCCTTCCAGGTCTGACAAAATATTTGCTTTAGAAAGTCCAATCAGTACAGAACACTGCTGTCCGTTTGCTCTCATATTTGCATAAATATAATCACATCACATCACTTCACTCCTTATCTCTCAGTATTGGCTTCCCTTTCCTCAGCAAGTGTCATTCAAAATTCTGACCCTCATTCACAAGGTTCTTTCTGCTAAAGCCCCGCTGTATCTCTCCTCTCTCATTAATCTGTACATCCCTTCCCACTGTCTGCGCTCTCTTCGAGACTGTAGGCTGGTCAGTCCGTCCCCTGCCCACATTAAGTTTGATTCCACTAGGCTCTCTGCTTTCTTTTCTCTCTCTCCCTCGTTATGGAATTGCTTATCCGCATACATTCGAGTGGAACTTTCCTTGCCAAAGTTCAAATCTCTGTTAAAGACATATCTTTTTGAACAGGCCTTTGGCCCATTCTCTTCTCGAGCACTCAGTGCAGTTGATTTGGCTAACATGTGTCTCCTTTTGGTTTTCTTGGTTTCTACTGTCTGTGTCTGTGTGCTGTCTTGTCTAATATTGTGGTTCCTTTCTTTGTGTATGCTTAGTTTTTTGCTTAGTTTTCCCATCTGGGCAGCAGCAGAATGGGATAGTGTTGACGGCGGAGGATCACATTTTTGTGACAACGGCAACACCACCAAACTTAAACTGTGCGGAAGAAAGGCCCGGCAATCTACTTCTGTATCTTATCATGAAAACCCAATGGATAGTTACAACAAAACAAATTGTGCTATGGTGCTGGAAGATGAGACCCCCAGGTCGGAAGTCACTCAACTAGCTACTGGGGAAGAGCTGAAGACTTTTCAGAGTAAAGCCAGCATTTATGATGTGGTTGGATCAAAGCCCTCGGGAAGTCTGACTGCTGATGTAGCTGCGCATGAAATGAGAGTCAGAAGCTGTAAAGATGTCTTACGCATTGGAACATGGAACGTACGAAGCATGAACCAAGGGAAGTTGGAGGTGGTCGAGAATGAAATGGAACGTGTACAACTTGATCTGTTGGGTGTCAGCGAACTGAAATGGACTGGCATCGGGCACTTTACATCAGATGATCACATGGTCTATTATGCTGGAAATGAAAGACAAAGAAGAAATGGTGTTGCATTTATAATAAAGAAGAAACTTGCAAGAACTGTAATGAAATACAATGCAGTCAGCGAACGCTTAATCTCTATTCGTCTACGAGGATTGCCTATCAACACAACTATAATTCAAGTATATGCCCAAACAACAACTGCAGAAGAGAATGAAATTGAAGAGTTCTATGAACAAGTACAAGCTGAAATTGACAGAACATGCAAACAGGATATCCTGATAGTCATGGGTGACTGGAACGCAAAAGTTGGTAACAAAGAAGAAGGCAAAGTAGTTGGAAAATATGGACTTGGCAACAGAAATGAAGCTGGAGAAAGACTGATAGAATTCTGCAAGACCAATGATCTATTCATCTCAAACACCTTCTTCCAGCAACACAAGCAGCGACTGTACACATGGACTTCACCCAATGGATTGTATAAAAATCAAATTGACTATATCTGTGGAAGTCAACGATGGAAAAGTTCTATAACATCAACAAAGACTAAACCTGGAGCTGACTGTGGTACAGATCATCAACTACTAGTATGCAAACTCAAGCTAAAGTTGAAAAAGAGCAAACCACTCATGAATGCAGCAAAATATGACCTTGAGAATATACCACTGGAATTTAAAGACTGCTTGCAAAATTGATTTGCTGCTTTAGATACAAATGACAGAGCTCCGGAAGAGTTATGGAATGACATCAAGAAGGTTTTGTTGGAAGAAAGCGAGAAGTCTCTACAAAAGGTGAAAAAGCAAAAACGGCCAAAATGGATGACGGAAGAAACTCTGAAAATTGCCCAGAAACGCAGAGAAGCTAAAGCCAGAGGAGAAAGAAAGGCAATCGCAGAACTCAACAGAGATTTCCAACGTGCAGCAAGACAGGACAAGGAAAAGTACTACAATGACACTTGCAAGGAAATAGAAGCAGAAACTATTAGAGAAAGAACAAGATCGGCTTTCCTAAAGCTACGAGAGTTAAAGAAAAAGTTCCAGCCTCGAATTGGAATGTTACAAGATGCTCAAGGTTCTATGTTGAATGATGCTGAGAAGATCAAGAAAAGGTGGAAGGAATATACAGAGTTTTTATATGATAAAGATCAAGTGGACCAACAGCCGTTTCAACCTGTACCTTATGATCGGGAACCATTGGTGATGAAAGAAGAAGTTGAAGCAGCATTGAAAACCTTATCAAAGAACAAAGCACCAGGCATTGATAGCATTCCTATAGAAGTATTGCAGCAATCTGATGCAGCTGTTACCATACTTAAAAGGCTCTGCCAAGAAATATGGAAGACAACATCATGGCCAACTGAAAGGAAAAGATCTGTGTTTATACCAATACTAAAGAAAGGTGATCCAACTGACTGTGGAAATTATCGAACAATCGCTCTGATCCCACATGCCAGCAAGATTCTACTGAATATTATTCAAAAGAGACTACAACCATACCTGGAACAAGAACTACCTGAAGTGCAAGCAGGGTTCAGGAAAGGGCGAGAAACGAGAGACATCATTGCGGATGTGAGATGGATCCTTGAAAAGACTAAAGAATACCAAAAGGATATCTATTTGTGCTTTATCGACTATAGCAAGGCTTTTGACTGTGTAAACCATGAGAAACTCTGGGCCACATTAAGAAGCATGGGTATACCAGAACACCTGATCGTTCTCTTGCGCAATCTGTACATTGATCAAGAAGCAACAGTTCAAACGGAACAAGGAGAAAAAGAATGGTTTAAAATAAGCAAAGGTGTAAGACAAGGCTGCATACTTTCCCCCTACCTGTTTAATTTATATGCAGAACAAATCATCAGAGAAGCAGGATTGTATGAAGACAACAGAGGTGTGAAGATTGGTGGAAGACTCATCAACAACCTTCGCTATGCTGATGATACCACATTACTGGCTGAAAGTGAAGATGATCTGAAACATTTGCTTCTCACAATCAAAGAACATAGTCTCAGAATGGGCCTGCACCTTAATGTAAAGAAGACAAAGATCATGACAACTGGCATAATCAACAGGTTCATCGTTGAAGGAGAAGAAATTGAAATCGTGAACAACTTTAACCTACTTGGATCAACTATCAATAAAGAAGCAACAAGCAGTCAAGAAATCAAACGACACATTGCTCTTGGCAGAATGGCTATGAAAGACCTAGATAAGATTCTCAAGAGCAGAGATGTCTCTCTCCATACAAAGATTCGACTTGTTCAAGCCATGGTATTTTCAATAACATCATATGGATGTGAAAGCTGGACAGTGAAAAAGACAGACAGGAAGAAAATTGATGCCTTTGAATTATGGTGCTGGCGGTGAATACTGTGTATACCATGGACTGCCCGAAGAACAAACCAGTCGGTACTAGAGGAGATCAAACCTAAGCTTTCTTTAGAAGCTCAGATGACAAGACTTCGACTTTCATACTTTGGACACATCATACGAAGAGAGTGATCATTAGAGAAAGACATCATGCTTGGCAAGATAGAAGGTCAACGCAAAAGAGGAAGGCCAGCAATGAGATGGATCGATACAATAACAGCAGCTACGGGTACCAGTCTGTCAACAATGAGCCGCCTGACTGAAGACCGAACACAATTTAGGATAGCTATCCAGAGGGTCGCCATGAGTCGACTCCGTCTCAACGGCACTTAACAACAACAACAGTTTTTATTTTGTAAACAGCTCTGTACGACCCACAAAGGGCGGTATATTAAGTATGAATAAAACATAAACAGAAACAAGCAGAGAGGAATGGGCTTGTACTTCCTGTGTTGGGAAGCAGTCAGATTGTGGAAGTTTGCCATCGCCCGTGGAATGGATTGAAAGCCACATACCTCCCAAGCAACCAAAACACCGTGACAGACAGATTGAGTTGAGTCTTCCAACCACGTGAATTGAGACTGGACAGGGAGGTTGCGGTCCGCATCTTTTGGGAGTGGGGCATCCCCTTGATAGATCGTTTTCCACTCTGCAAAATGCCCGGGTGGACTAGTTCTGCTTCAGGGTAAGATCACACAGCAGACTAGCCTCTGATGCTTTCCTCTTACTCTGAGAGGAGTCAGACTCAATGACTGGATGAGGTCCCGGTCCTTTTCCTCGGGACACTGGTCCTCTCTAGCGAGCACCCGCGGCTCGGACCGCAGATCCTCCAGAGGTCGTGGACCGTCCGGCCCAGACCTCGACCGTGGTGATCATGGAACCTCGGACTCATACTCTGACTTCGAGTCTAAATGGGAAACTGATGATGAGTCCCCAGACACTCGGCGACACAGAGACATGCCTTCAGACCCATCTCCCCCAGTGTCCTGGTGCCAGTCCCCACCCGAGGATGTCGCCTTCCTCGACTTTGTGCGGGACATGGCTAAGGCACTCACCATCCAGACTAAAACTGAGGAAGACCCACGCATGAAGGAACTTGAGATACTCCAGTATGAGGCCCCCCCCTCAAGGAAACTTTTATGGTACCGCTGCCCCCAATCCTCGGGCACCTCCTTCGGATGTGGGAAACACTGGCGTCAGTGCCCATTTCCAACAGGCGACTGGACTCTATGTACCGAGTCTGCCGGAGTCCTGTGCTCCAGAAGACCTATCTCTCCCACAACTCAATGTTCATTGAGTCAGCCATGTGCAGGCTCTAGAGCCAAAAGACTCATTCTTTGCTGCCACCTGGCAAGGAGACCTGGACCCTTGACACCCTTGACCAGAAAGCCTTTCAGTGCTCAGTGCTGACTTGCCGGATACATGTACCTTAAGGAGCTGTCTAGGGAGCTCGGTGGGTTCTCGGCAGCCTCGATGGGGAGCCCCTTCAGAGGTTCAAGTCTCTGGCCTCAGCAGTCAAGGAGTGTTCAAAGTTCTTGTCTCGAGCAGCCTATGACTGCTTTGAATCTTAGGCCAGGGTATCCACCGCAGGCATCGGGTCCCAACGCCAAGCATGGCTGCAATCGTCTGACCTAGACAGTGGGTTCAGGACAGACTTATTGATGTCCCCTGCTTTGGAGAGAACCTCTTCAGGAATCCCATGGCAGACAAAGCTGAAGAGATAGAGACCAAGTTCCTAACAGGAACCAAGCTCTCAAAGAAGATCTCAGTGCAGTCCCGTAAGAAGCCCTTCTTCCCAGGGAAGAAGGGGGGTTGGTAATACCATCCAATTCCAGGCCTTCTCAGCCACACAGCAAGGCCAACAGCATAAAGGACAGGGGCATGGCCCCCACAAGCAAAGGGTCCCTAAGACCCAGGTGCCGGCTCCGGCCCAGCCTGGCAGGAGCTTTTGACTCCATGGACATGACCTCCTCTCTCCTAGGAAGTCCCCTACAGCCCACAGGGGGCATCTGGCCCTGTTTGCCCACAGGTGGCCGCCATCACCACTGATGCCTTTGTGCTACAAGTGGTCAAGAAGGGCTACCTCCTCCACCTACAGCGGGCTCCACATTTGTACTTCCCGGGAGAGCCCGTAAGACCTCTCCTTCACCAGACCCTGCTCCTCACCAAACTCGCAGACATTCTTGAGGACAAGGCAGTGGAGTGAGTACTGAAACATCTCTGGAGTACCAGCTTCTACTCCAGGTATTTCCTCATCCCCAAGAGGACAGGGGGACCTCAGGCCCATCTTGGATCTCTAGGAGCTGAACAGGTTTGTGGTAAGAGAGACGTTCAGAATGCTCTCCCTTGGAACACTGCTGCCATTCCTCCAGCAGGGAGACTGGCTATGCTCCTTAGACCTAAAAGATGCCTACACACATCCTGATTCATACCACCCACAGAAAATTCCTTTGATTCGTGTTGGGAGGAGAGCACTACCAATACAGGTGCTGCCCTTCGGGCTGACCTCATTGCCAAGTGTCTTGCAGTGATCACAGCCCACCTCCATCTCCAAGGAGCTTTTGTCTTCCCATAAAGACTCATAAAGGGAGGCAGAGCTGCAGAGGCGCAATGAGCCACAGGGTGCACCATCAACACTCTACAACATCTGGGGTTCATCATCAACTACCCCAAGTCCCACCTCTCTCCGGCCAGCTGGACACCCTCCAGGCCAAGACCTTCCTCCCTCAGGAGAGGTCAGAATGCCTCAGGAGGCTGGCTCCAGAGGTACAGTGTGCCAGTTGCTACCTGTCCGGCTTCTCCTCCGCCTGCTGGGCCACATGGCCTTCATGGTCCACGTGACCCCATACACCAGACTGCACATGAGAGCAGCTCAGTGGTGCCCCTGCTCCTAGTGGATGCAGGCCATAGGCAGACTCTGGGACAGAGTGAGAATGACTTGCCAGCTGGTCCACATGAGCAGCGAGGGATATCCCACCTTCAGGCCAGGATATCCTTTCTGGCACCCACCCCCCAGTGGGTCCTTACCAAAGACACCTCCTTGCTGGGCTGGGGAGCACACAGTGGGGACCTTCAGACACAAGGCAGCTGATCCCATTCGGAATCCCAGATGAAAATCAACCTTCTGGCCCTCCTAGGCTTTCGCCACCGGTGCTGATCCAGACCGACAACCATGTTGCGGTGCTCTACGTGAACAAGCAAGGGGGCACGGGGTTGTACTCCCTCTGCCAGGAGGCAGTAGCCCGCTGCTCCTTTGCGACTCACTGTGGGATGCTCCTAAGAGCGATCTACCTCCTGGGCCAAGACAATTGCCCTGGCGGACAAGCTGAGCAGAGTCCTACAGTCGCATGAGAAGTAACTGGACCCCAGAGTGGCCTCCCGGCTGTTTCAACTCTGGGGCATCCCTCTAATGGATCTGTTCACCAGCCCGGACAACTCGTAGTTGAACTGCTTCTGCTCCTGCCAGCCAAACCCATCCCGGGTGGCAGCTGATGCATTCCTCATTCCATGAACAGAAGGCCTCCTTTACATCTTCCCACCAACACCACTGGTCGCCAAGACCCTCTTCAAGGTCTAGCACGACAGGTCATCACTAATACTGATAGCTTCTCAGTGGCCCAGGCAACCCTGGTTCCTGCTGCTTCTCTTCCTGTCAGTGGCATCGCTGATTCCCTTTGGACAGGCCCCAGGACTGCTTTCACAGAAGCAGGGCTCTCTCCTGCAACCTCAACCTGTGGTCTCTGTCACTCATGGCTTGGCTGCTGAAAGGGTTGCTCTAGCTCCCTTCAGCCTCCCACAGGATGTGGAAGAGGTTCTCCTGGTCTCTCGCAATGCCTCCACGAGGAGGGTGTTTGCCTTTAAGTGGCGTCAGTTCCCGGTGTGGTGTCCCAAAATACAGGTGAATGTGTTCTCCTGCTCGGTTCAGGTGGTACTCCAGTACTTGCTCCATCTTTCGCAAGTGGGACTGAAGTCCATCTCATTAAGAATACACATGAGCATTCTTGCAGTGCACCACTATTCCGTCGAGGGAAAACCCCTCTCGGCTCAGCCCCTCATATCCCAGTTTCTCTGGGGCCTCATGCTGTCCAAACCCTCCTCTGTCCACCGGCCCTGTCCTTCTGTCTACAACAGAACCAGAGTCACTGCAAAGTGCCTCAGCTTTTCTTTTCATATAACCTCAGTCATCTGGGGCTTCCAGTGACTAAGTGAACTCTGTCCACTTGGGTAGCGGACTGCATCGCCCTCGCCTATGAGCAGGCAGGGATCTCACTAGACCAATGGGTCACGGCTCACCATGTCAGGGCCATGGCTACTTCCGTGGCAAATCTGTGTTCCGTTCTCGTGACGGAAATCTGCCGGGCCACCACTTGGTGTTCGGTTCATACCTTTGTAGCGAATGCGTTCTCCTGCTCGGTTCAGGTGGTACTCCAGTACTTGCTCCACCTGTCGCAAGTGGGACTGAAGTCCAACTCGGTAAAAATACACATGAGCATTCTTGCAGTGCACTACCATTCCGTCGAGGGAAAACCCCTCTCGGCTCAGCCCCTCATATCCCGGTTCCTCTGGGACCTCATGCTATCCAAACCCCTCCTCTGTCCACCAGCAGTGAAGTGGGATCTCAACGTGGTGCTTTCACAGCTTACTAAGCCAAATTTCGAACCCTGGCTACCTGCCACCTTGGGTACCTTTCCTGGAAAGTCATTTTCCTCATGGCACTCATGTGAGCTCCACAGGGTCAGTGAGCTACAGGCTCTGATGGCAGAGCTTCCCTACACAAGGTTCTACAAGAACAGGATGGTGCTTTGCACACACCCTAAGTTTTTGTCAAAGGTGGTGTCCCCATTCCACCTCAATCAAGAGGTGGTGCTTCCCATCTTTTCTGGGCCTCACACCGGTACAGCAGAGATTGTTCTCCATACTTTGGATTTTAAAGGGCCCTGTCCTTCTGTTTACAACGGAACTAGGGTCACTGCAACGTGCCTCAGCTTTTCTTTTCGTATAACCTCCATTGTCTGGGGCTTCCAGTGACTAAGTGAACTCTGTCCACTTGGGTGGCGGACTGCATCGCCCTCGCCTATGAGCAGGCAGGGATCTCACTAGACCAGTGGGTCATGGCTCATCGCGTCAGGGCCATGGCTACCTCTGTGGCAAATATGTGTTCCGTTCTCGTGACAGAAATCTGCCGGCCACCACTTGGTGTTCAGTTCATACCTTTGTAGCTCACTATTGCCTGTAGAGGGAGTCCTGATGGGATTGTGCCTCTGGCCAGGCCGTACTCCATAATCTCTTCGGGGTGTAGGCAACTCCTGCCCTCCAACCCTTCTGTGTTCAGGCTAACGGAGTGCTGGTTCCTCGCCGGACACTTGGGTCTTGCAAGAGTCTCCTAGTAGGGACTCAACTGCTCATGGCTCTTCCTGACAGTTTTCTGTGGTGTGTTTTACCGGTTCTCAGTAGCCTGTATCTGGTGAATCCCATATGTGAGGACTGACCTCTTGCTTGTTCCTGGAGAAAGTGTAGTTACTCACCTGTAACTGACTGGTGTTCTCCGGGGAAAGCAGGAATCAATCCTCACAACCCTCCCTCCACCCCTTAGAGTTGCATCTCTACCGTCTTTATTTTTTGCCGTCTTAGCTGAGGCAAGATGGCAAAATTGGGCAGGAAGGGGACCACGCATGTGTGGTACATCTCCCAAAGGCTTTCTTTGAAAGCTGAGGAGATGCGTCCGTGGGGGCTCCGTCGGCTCCAACATCACCCATATGTGAGGACTGATTTCTGCTGTCCCCGGAGAACACCTGCTACAGATGAGTAACTACACTATAAATGGGACCATCATACATATAGGAGATCAGCAGATTTTCTGATCAGTAATCATCGGTCTAGTCCATAAAATTCTTTAGACTGCAGCAATTTTCAAACAATATGGCGTGGAGGAGTGGCCTAGTGGTTGGGGCAAGGTACTTCAGGCTGGAAGGTTGGGGGTTCAAATCCCACTAGAGGACAGCAACCTTGGGCCGGAAGGACTGGGGTTTCTAGTCCCACAGGTGCTCCTTGTGGTCTTGGGCAAGCCACTTAACCCTCCATAGCCCATGTTCCCTGTAAAATAGTTATCTCCAAGTTATAATGCCCTGTTCAATGTAATTTCAGTTTGTTCAATGTAAACTGCACTGATGCAGAATAGCGCGGTATATAAGAGAATGTAAATAAATAAATATAGTTCAAAACAAAATTTGTGCAAATTGATGTATCCAATAATTGAAAACTATTATACTTATTAATTGGAGATATAGATATTTTTTACAATAGCAATCCAGATCTGTATCTCCAGTTAATAGCAGTCCTACATGAGATCAGGTTTCAAATTGTTTTTGCATCAGTGGCTTAAACAATGTGATGGCCCATGTTGCAACATTGCGTTTCACTTTATACTGCCTGGTGTGTTATGACTAATGGTATAAAGTGAAGTGCAACTCTGCAACATGGACCGTCATGTTTTTTAAGTTCATGATGCAGAAATTGTTCAAAACTTGATGATATGTTGGACTGTTATCAATTGGAGATATTATACTTACCTCAAAAAAAATCTAGATCTTTTATTTGTTGGATAAGTTAAGTTGCCCAAAGTTTGTTTTGCGCTAGTTTGCACTAGTTTGAACATTGCTGCAGTCTGAAGAATTTTATTGACTGGAATGATGATTATATGAGTGGAGATTTATTGATTGAAAATCGGGTGATCTCCTAAGTGTGTGATGGCTCCATTTATTAAGTGGCATGTTTACTAAAGGTTAACATGCATTAAGTGCCATTTCACTCATAAAAATAAAAGGGCTGGGGGCACTTAACACACATTAAGGTCATTAAAACATCATGCCCCTTTATCATGCCCCTGAGTGTCAGGGTTAGGAAATGTATATGAACTAACTTTATTTTGCTTTTTAAGTGTTGTTTCTGATTTTTTATAAAGGTAGCGTAGGCGCCTATGTGCCTTTATAAAATACGTTCACGCAGTGACGCACAATAGTGCGCAAATTCTCTTGCATGAATTTACCCCTGCGTTGAAGATGTACAGTAGATATATATGTATATTCTGTGCGTGTACATACATATTTTATAAAAATTTGTATATGCGTTGCAACTACGTCCCTGGTAACGTTTATATGCAGACTGCTCTATCTTTAAGTGCACCTATGCTTTACATGTGTATACCTCACACAATTTTAGAAAGAACTATTTTCCACATGTAAAACATACGTTACATGCAGAAAAAGCTTTAAAAAATTACACTCAATGAGTATACATGTTATATATTTGCATAGAGTGGTAGTAGTAGTTGCAAATATGTATTTCGAAGGGCATGCTGAAAACTCATTACCTATGGATCTACAAGAGACATCCATCATTCTGAAATGTAGGTTGGCTGGTGAGTCTTTGGGACTGAGGTTGTGAAGCAGTGCCCAAAATTCTGAGATAGCAAACAACCCAACATAAAACCAAGCTGGAACATTTTTTTAAAGAAGTGTAACATCTAATCTATAGCAATACCATTTAAAAATTGATGTACATTAAGCAAAACTATTTTTTGTGATGATATTTCTGTACTTATTTCCTTGAGACTTAGTGTAAACACAGATCGATGTTTGGGTGATCGGAGGCTCTGCCCTTGTTGCTACTGAATTAAGTATAGGAAGTTATTTTCTAGGCTATTGGAATATTTAATGGGTCTGGCTTTCAGGAGATATATAAACAAGAATATCCATGATCATTTGCAGGTGGCATATAAATGAGGTGAATACATAAAACATTTCTCTGAAACTTTTCCATTGGAGATTGTTGTATTCTCATCAGCAGAGTTGTTTCCAGTTGTTTTGGTAGAGCAGAGGAATAACAAGAGTGACCTTCCCATGACTGAATACACACAGGAGCTGTAGATAGTTCTCAGCAATTTCAACAACCATATTTTCTTTTGCAGCAGTCAGTACTTCATAGTTTTCCATCTTTGTTCACAAGTATTAGTATTAGTTGTTGTCTTTGGCCTGTATAGTTGTGTCTTGAGCCTTGTCCCATGTATTAATGCAATATATAATTTAGCAGAACCAGAGCAATTGCCATGAGGTTAAATTTCTAATGCTTATCGAAGAGGAACATTTAGGCTTAACTAATTGGATTGGTTTCCACTTCGGTGTATATTAACTGAAGGTGAAAGCCAGCTGGAGATTGAAACTGACATTTTGATCTGAGACCCAGCAAGGTAATATGGCCAGAACTAAATTTCTTGTTTCTAATAGCAGTAGAGCCCTTGACTGAATTTGATTTGGGATTTAATTGCCATCACTTTTAGTTGGCATGTGCAGTTATGGAAATGCTTGCTCATGTGGACAGTAACACTTAAATATTGTGATAATTTTGATATCCGGTGTAACTATGTCTTAAAGGCAATGCTCAAAGTTATTTACAGGAGTAAAAAATGATTTTACTTGTGCATATTAGCTGCCTGGGAGGAGGAAGGGGGGGGAATGTGTTCAGTGTGGTGAGCATACTTTCAGCTGCATCAAGAAGAGGTATTCCCAAAGGAGGTGTAAGGAGGGATATTATGCACATACATTGAATTTTCAAATCTATATGTGTACTCTTGCAGCAAAATTCTATCTACATGAAAAGCAGGCGCAAATGTCTAAATATCCACAGCAAGGTTTCAAAGCATATGTGTAGCTGTTGCTTTAAAACCTGAGATAACAGTCTCTGGGTAAAAAGTACCCGTAGACAGTCCCAAAATGGACAGTTTGAAAATTACCTCCTTTACAGCATCATAAAAACGAGATGATTTCATCAGCCAAACTCAATTTGTAACAAGACAGCAGGATATAATACCAGTAGTTTGGTAAGTAACATAATGAAGAATCTTAAGAGGTGAAGGGGGAAGGGTAGGGAAGTATTCAATACAGACCTTGGCAAATTTTTGTGAACATTTAAGAGCCAGGCCCAAATCCTAGGAATCAGTGTTTATGACCACCTCGTGTCTCCCCCCCCTCCCCCGGTTCTCTTGTGCTGCTCTCATACTCTCGTCTCGTGAGACCAGCACCAGAATTCCTACCCCATAGCTTCAGATATATGTGGTGCAAGAGTGGTATGCCAGTCTGTGCATGGGATGTGATGGCAGGTGTCTTTGTGTGGGTAGGTTGCAGGGCTGTGGTACATGTGTGTGTGTGTTGCAGAACTGTGTGCGTTGCAGAGGTGAGATTCCTGTGTGTACATGTATATGTAGTGTGGAGCTGGGGTATATGTCTGTCCTATGAAGATGGCGTGCCTGTGTGTGTGGTGTGAGGTGCTTATGTGCGTGTTCTTAGGGGAGGGGAATGCATTACGCATTCATACCATTAACCTTGCACTCTTCCTTCCCCCTCCAACCCCTCCCCACGCTTTATTGCCCTTTCAGACTCTTTCCCTCTCCCCAGCACTTCCACCCCTCTGCCCTCCATATCCCCCATTCTATTTCCTTTTGTTTGTTTTCTTTCTTTTAATTACTGGCCCTTTAGACTTTGGTAGTTCACTCCCCCCACCCTCCCATCTAACTTTTTTTTTATCTTTTATGAATTGCAGGCCCGTCTGGCTCTCCTCTTCTGCCTGCAGGAGATAGGATCCCTGCAGGCCAGCCTGCTGCTTTCCAAGCAGCGATGACAGCCTTCCCCTCCTGTTCTGCCTGAGGGGAGCCAATCTCCTGCAGGCAAAAGAGGAGGGGAAGGCCTCGATCGTAGTCCATCTGCAAGCTGCCTACCTGCAGGGATCCCCTCTCCTGCAGACAGACAGCTTACATCTGTGCAGCAAAAGGGGCCTTCCTCTTCTCTTCTACTCACAGGGGATGGGATCTCCGCAGGCAGCCAGGGCTGGTACTTACTGCGAACACAGTTTTTGGAGTCTTCGTGCTTGTGCACAGATGTTCCAAGCCCCAAGTGCAAGGTCTGATTTCTTTTTTGTTTTTTTTAATCCTCATGGTGACCTGGCATCTGGGGTTTGTCAAGCCCTGATTCAATAGACTGGTTAAAGTAAGTTTTGTATGTAACACAGTTAGCCTTGAATTCATTTTCTATGTCTACATTTTGCTTAACTCCAGAAGTCCATATGATAGTGATTTCAGCCCCCCCCCCCCACCCGCCTTCTGAAATGTATCTTCAAATAAATTGAAATCAAGGTAACAATGAAGCTGTTTTCATGATTCATCAGAGTACATTTGACATGACTTTCAAGTTACCTAGAATTTAAAATGAGAGATGAAAGAGATACTAGAAATAATGGCTTTCTAACATTGTGTAAGGTTTTTTTTTCAGATATAGACAAAACAACTCAATCATGGAGTCAGGGATTTTTTCAAAGACTCAACCAAAAACCAATCCCCATATCAATCATGTATACATTTGGAAAAAGGACCATAAACTTATTGATCACTTATACTGGTCATCCAGCACAGCCATTAGACCATAAGCGTAACCAATATTTTAAGTTTTCATCGTCAGTCCACTTAGCCCAATTTTGTGGGCAATAAAGGCTTGGGGCATTTACAGTCCATACGATTGCAGCAGCTGATGCCAAGGAAATGGAATGCAGGGATGTCGGCGTATGCAAGATGGGTGGTGCTGACATCTAACTGATGGGTCTGGCTAAATCACAGTATTCAGCCCTAGACCAGCTGCGAGCTGTACCTTCTGGAATTTCCAGGCTACTACAGTGGCACAGGCAGTGTGCATGTGTTGTCCACCACAGGGCTGTGTCATCCAATCACATCCAAACTGTGCCCAGTCTGCTGGTTAGCACATAAGGCATATGCACCAAGCGACCATGTAACCCCTGGCTTGATACAAACAGCATGGACAGCCAGCAGCCAATGCAGTGATTGCACTGCCGAATAGCACACACATCCACTGCAGCTTGACACTATATAGCACAGTGTGGATACATAGCCGTGACATGATCACAGCTCGATCAGCGTGAGTGGAGCCTCTCAGCGTGCACTGATGTGAGTGCCCTGGCCATGCTTGTTGCAGAGACATGTTGGGATGGCTCTGCCAGTAACCTAACCTGTGACTCAGATACATCATGTGCATTTGGCTGTGTTTCAGACAATACCTAGAATCCTCTTCCCTTCATTTTGGTACCTTTGGACATGCTATGTATACTGGGAATTGTGCTGTGAGTGCATGTTGAGCCACAGCGGCCTTCATCTGCAACACCCCCAAACACTATGTCCCCCTACACAGCTTGTGGCACTGAGCATGACACATACTGCCATGCTTACAACCACATTATGTTGTGTCCCTTGCCATATACCCTACCGAACTGGCCAGTGCAGCACATGCCCTAACCCACACTGCAGAGGCAATGGTCCCGGCCCCCTCAAGAGCGCATCTGAGCATGGCAGCTTGTACATTCAGTCTCATACTATATGTAGAGTTGCTGAAGAGCTGACCTGCAGCATTTATGCACAGACACAAAACCTGGCCATCACATGCATGCCCACTGCATTGCTGCAGTTCACAGTCCTCTTTGGGCATATACACACGAACCCACTGTCCAAAAGTGTGGCATATTGTCAATGATACTTGCCCTTTAGGCCTCCTGAAATGCTCATACATTGTCAACGCCTGCTCAGTGTGCAGGCATTAGTAGCGCGCTCTGCAAATTACAGACGCTATCAATGCCCGCCCGGTGTGCCAGTGCTATTAGCATGCTCTGCCATCCAGCCTTACATTGTGCAGTTGCCTAGTTTGACAGCTGAATGTGGGAACTCAGGCTGGACGAGATGTGGGGGGTTGCACATGATGCTTCTGTGCCAGGAAGGTAGGATAAAGTTAACACACCTGGGCATACCATTCCTGAGCCACAGGCTGGCCTTGAATCCATGACCCCTCACTCATACACACACACTAGCCATGTTGTTGGAGCCACAGAGCAGCGGTCTGGCTTTATCAGTCCATCGGTATATAGGTGGTCATTCACAGGGTGCGTGAGGGCATGACTTGGGGTCTGCCTATGTCTGCTTAGCTGTCTGCAGGCTCTGTGCCATACTGGTCTGATGGGGTCTGTTATGCTGGACTGCGAGAAGGATCTCTTGTGAGGTCTGTATGTTGTACAGCCTTGCAATGCTGTTGTTGCAACTGACATGCATGTCCTACATATGGTATCTGTCCAGTCAAATGGGCAGGCCATGATACCTGAACACACACATTCATGCCCAATGGTGTCCTAGCAGACTGACCAATGTACCCATTGCATGGTGTGAGCTTGTGAGCATGTCATAGACTACGGTCATATGCTGCAGACCAAAAGAGGTCATCTTGATTCACTTGTGGCTCAGATGGGTCTGTCTGACTGCATTCTGTGTTATGGGGTGGGAGGCACTGACGTAAGCACAGATTCTGGTCATCATTTGGCAGGTGAGGGTACAGGGTGCTCATTTTTCCACTTCCATGAACTGTTCTCATATTGCATGGTATTCCTGGCTTTGTGAGATCGTTACGTGCGACGTGCACAGAGCCACTCGCTCTGCACAAGTGGGGGACATCCAGATCCCAGGCCCAGACTATCCAGCGGGCACAGTAGCCATGTCCCAGGGTCCACAGCTAGTGGCATGCGGCATGCTGGCCAATCACTCCCTCCCTGCAAATGTGCCCCAGCTGCCGCCTCAGTGCTGCTAGAGTTCATATTCAGGTAGCGCACATGCAGCTAGTCACACCATGCCGCTCCTGCTCACCTCCTCAGGGAGATGTAGCACAGGTGCTGATGCCTCGGGAGGAGGGAGCAGGATGTGTTCTGCTGTACCTGCTGCAGACCTGCTTGTCATAAGACTGTTAGTGTACGTAACAAATTCAGTGGTGGTCAAAAAATATCACAGAGCAAAAAATGTCAAAACAAGGGGAACAGCTCTGTATAGAAAAAACGTGAAAGTATCGTTGTGTCAAATTCAAAACTTCATGCATTCAGTAAAGGATTCAACAAACAGCTTCAAGCACATTGTAGGAGCAACAAAAGGTCTCAGACTTAACGGGCAAACACAACAGCTCAGACAGCAGCAGCTGTTAGAGCATAGCCCTTCTTGCATCAACGACCTTGGATATTATGTTGCTACAGATAGAGAGGCTACTACTAGCTCCTTTGGCATAAACAGAAAAAACTGTTTTTTATAACAAATTCTTTCAAGCTGGTATAGGAGAGTAGGTAGCGTAACTTAGCTTATAAAGTGTTGCTTGAAATGCTGCTTTGCCATCATCTCATCCCTGCTTCAGCCCCAACGCTCTCAATCGCGCTGTTATTGCGTTTCACCCGAACAGGTTTCTTCAGGGGGTGACTTGGCAGAGGATGGCTAGAACACTACAATATAAATACAGAATGCATTAGTTTGTAAAAAGCACAGACTTTCGTTATTGTGCTACAGGAAGACATCCAGTAAGGAGAGGAAGATGAGACACATCGCTTACGGCAGATTGCAAAAGAATCCAAGCATTACTAACCGCTGCTGGACACCGCGCATGCGGACTGCTCATTTATAGACAGAGCTGATAGGATCATTAAAGGGCCAATGGGAAATTACACACAAACTTCCCATTCAACCTGCATATTGAGGCCAGACGGAAAAACTGAACCGACCCGATGTATCCAATGTTGTTTATACCAGGATAAGGTGCAGTCTCTAGTTTTACCTCGTTGTGCAGAGTCAATTACGTCCAAACAAAAACATTGTAGATCCTGAAACGTATGGTGAGAACCAAGGCAATGTTCTACAATTGGGGCTTCACGACGTTGACAGTTAAGCTTGCTCTTATGCTCGTTCATCCGAACTTTAAACATTCGGGTCGTTTTACCGATGTAGGCTATCCCACACGGGCAAAGAATGCAATATATCACAAAGTAGAGGTGCAAGAAGTAAAATGTCGAAGCCGATACATTTTGCCACGGTAATGAAACTCACTTAATTCTTTAGTAATGGTACAGATATTACATTCACCACACTTCACATGACCTACTTGCATATAATGATTTGAAGACGAAGAGGGTAACGGACGGAGCACTGCAGGGCTAAGCAATTCCTTAAAATTCTTATTGCGCTGCCAGACACAGCGTACCTTCTTACTTTCCAAGCCAGGGATACTATGCAGCACATTTGCATGCCGTCGAACATAATATCTAAGGTCGTTGATGCAAGAAGGGCTATGCTCTAACAGCTGCTGCTGTCTGAGCTGTTGTGTTTGCCCGTTAAGTCTGAGACCTTTTGTTGCTCCTACAATGTGCTTGAAGCTGTTTGTTGAATCCTTTACTGAATGCATGAAGTTTTGAATTTGACACAACGATACTTTCACGTTTTTTCTATACAGAGTTGTTCCCTTTGTTTTGACATAAGACTGTTAGTGGCACCTGATACACAGGGCCGGGATTCTTATTTCTACAGCTGCAGCCTTCAGCCGCTGTGCCCCATCCCACCCCACCCCACCCTCGAATGACGCTGACATGATGGCAGTGGGGGTGGCAGCACAACCTTCTGACTGTGGCAGCATGTTTGTGTGCGGCCGCTGTCAGAGCAGAGTTATCGCAGCCGTCACAAATGTTCTCTCTAGGTAGCTGCCTTGCAAGCCTAGTGGGCCTGCCAGCCCCACAGCATCACTCACATGACATCTCCTTTGGCACATTTACAACATCAACATAATGCCCTGTCATAATGGGGCACTATGCTGTTGCTGCTAATGGAGCACTATCACTACTTGGGCTCCACTGTGTGTGGATCACATTGCACACATTGAAACAGACTCTCTCCCATCAACAAGACTCCTTTCTGTGAGGTTTTACTTGGCGTTAGGGTTCCCAGTGCTGGAGCCTCTAACATGCGATTGTACAACCCGATGGTAAAGGAATACCTGCTGTCAGCGCCCACTCTCCACCTACTTTTCCCTTAACGCTGTGGGCCCCTCTAACTCTCATTAACACAGCGTTATTGGCGTCTTTCGTGGCCTTACCTGCTCAGAGGTGCCGATAACGGGCATTAATGGCACACTTGCTCCCTTAACTCCCTTTAGTAAACATACCCCTTAGTTTCATTTCCCAACAAAGCATTAAAAATTCAAAAAAGTATATAGCACAAAAAATGCATATTGAAATCATATCACGGACATGGCAGCCACTTTTCAAAAGCAATAGTTGAGCCACTTCCTTATTTCACTGTCAGGGTGCATCATCAAACTTTAAAACATCTTTAACTGCAGTCTGACAATCTAGTTCAGGTTTTCCCGTTTACTATAAATAATATAAACATGGCATCAGTGTCCGTCACACCAAGTGGCTGCTATGTCCGTGATATGATGTCAATATGCATTTTTTGTGCTATGTATTTGAATTTTTAATGCTTTGCTGAAAAATGAAACTAAGGATTATGTTTACTAAACAGCGGTAGCAGCTTCCATACGATAATGGGGCCGCGGCTCTGATATCGCACGGAAGCCGCTACCGCTGTTTAGTAAACATACCCCTTAGTCTTCTGATCTATGTAAGATTTTTTTCTACATTTGGTAGGATATTAAAAAAGAAGAAAAGTTGGACTAAGTGGACCAATGATGAAAACTTAAAATGTTGGTTACTCTTATGGTCTATTGGCTGTGCTGGATGATCAATATGTGATCAATAAGTTTGATGGTCCTTTTTCCAAATGCATCCATGATTGATATGGCAATTGGTTTTTGATTGAGGGGTGTTTTTTCTGCAGGAATGTAGGGGTTTTTGATAGCTTTTTAGTGTCTTTGCCATTCTGTGTATTTTTATATTTGTTATACAAAGTTGTACTCTCAAACATCTGTTATGAATTTGTTTCTCTTTAATTTTCCTTTTTTCATCCTTGCCCCTTGATCTTTGTAGGCTGCAAATAGTAACAACAGCTCTGCATGCCTATATATCATTAAAGACTTTGTGTACTTAATTGAACTGTAAACCTTAAGTGCACGTTAAATGTATAAACCAAATTCTTGAAGTCTGACTTATTTTTGGTATTTCTTCATGTTTAAGAAGGAAGTACTGCCAAATGATTAGTATTAAACTATGAGTCATGTTTTTAGACATGAGTGCAAGGCTCCGTTTGATTACAGTATGTGACCCTAGGAAAATCATTTTTCAGTTTACCCTGCAGTGACTGTCACTTTGCAAAGGCAGGCCATGGGGCTAGAACATTGTTGTCATAGCTGTGATTGACCCTTGCTTTGAATGGCCAGTGATATCTTGCTGTTTTCCTTCGGTGGGTGTCTATGCAGCACTGTGTATGCTTTGTAGCACTATACAAATGTTCAGTAGTAGTGGTATCTTGTTCATACTTGAGGCAAATGGGAGCTGTCCGGTGGAATGTAGGGCAACAATGCACTTAACAGCCTTCCAGTTTTAATGGTCCTTTAGCTTAGTTTTACTCAAGTTGGTCTTGAAGTACCACCTAGCCAATCTAGTTTTCAGGATATCCACAATGAAAATGCATGAGAGAGATTCTGTAGATTAGACGGGTTGTGAAGTATTACACCAGGACTGACTTAGGAAACACTGCTATAACTGTGACAGGATAAGTCAAGTTGTTGTTTTTTTTTTAATTTCAGCAAATTTATTTGCTAGTATTATACATATCCTACAATATTACAGCTTCAAATTAATTGTATAGGAAGATGGAGGCTGGAAGTGCTGTGCCTTAGCTCTGCGGCCTGAGGGGTGTTTTAATTCTAAGTTAGTTTTTCTCAGGTTGAATGGAAAGGGAAAAATGAGGCTGTATTCTTCAAGGTCTTTACTTTCCTCTCAGCCCACTGTGCTGAAATTTGAGGGCCTTATAGGTCAGCTAAAAGACCTGGGAATTCCCTTTTTTGCCAGAGGGAGGGAATCTTACCTGGGCAGAATTTCACTCTGCCTAAGAGCTGCATTCCTCTAGCAAATCCAGATCCTAAAGGGTTGATGATAGCTGTGGAGACCTTGGGGAGACTGAGAATACTCTACCCTTCTAGAAGTTCCACAGTGGAGTTAGGTGATGTGATGCCAGATGTCTTGACAAATTTTGTGCGGATTTAGGAGCCAAGCCAAAATCTTCTGAGCCAGTGCTCGTGACCTCCTTGTGCCCCCCGCCCGGTTCTCTTATGCTGGTCTCATGTTCTCAGATCTCATGAGACCAGTGCCAGAGCTCTCCACCATGCGTTATCTGTAGATAACAGCTATAGCTTCAGATAGCAAGTGTCTGTGTGGGTGTGCTAGTCTGTGCGTGGGATGTGCTGATGGGTGCCATTGTGTGGGTGGGGTACAGGGCTGAGGTGCATGTGTGTGTGAGTTGCAGAGCTGGGGAACTTACGTGTGTGCAATGCAGAAGTGAGCTTCCTATGTGTGTATATAGTGTGCAGCTGGGGTATGTGTCTGTCCTATGAAGGTGAGATGCCTTTGTGTGTGTGTGTGTGTGTGTGTGTGTGTGTGTGTGTTCTTAGGGGAGGGGAGTGCACCTTTTGGTAATCAGGTGAGATGCCTTTGTGTGTGTTTTTAGGGGAGGGGAGTGCACCTTTTGGTAATCGGGCATTGTACCCTTTTGTCCCCATTCAATCATCTCTTTAACCTTGCACTCTTCCTTCTCCCTCTAACCCCTCTCCACTCTCTCTTTCCCTTCCAGACTCTTTCCCTTCTTCCTCCCCCCCTAGCATTTCCACCCCCCTGCCCTCCATTTCCCCTATCCTCTTGCCTTTTTTTTTGTTAGTTACTGGTCCTTTAATATTTCGTAGTTCACTCTCCCCACCCTCCTGAACTTTTTTTTTTTTTTTTTAATCGCAGGCCCCAACCAGCTTTCCTCTTCTGCTTGCAGAAGATCGAACTCCTGCGGGCAGCCTGCTGCCTTCCAAGCAGCGATTGCAGCTCTCCCCTCTTGTTCTGCCCATGGGGATCTGATCTTCTGTGGGCGGAAGAGAAGGGGGAGGCTGCGATTGTAGTCCAGATGCAAGCTGTCTGTCCGCGGGGATCCCATCTCCCTCAGACAGAGAGCTTGTATCTGTGCTGCAGTCAGGGACTTCCTTTTCTCAGGAGATGGGTTTGCCACAGGCAGCCAGAGCTAGTACTTGCCACGAATGCAACCTTTAGAAACATAGGCCATGTCGTCTTTTTCTGCTGTCATGTTTCTATCTAGTCTGCCCTTCCATATCAACTACAATAGTCCCCTTTTTACCTTTAGAGATCTTCATGCTGCTACACAGGGGGTCCAAGCCCCCAAGTGACAGGTCTCTGTTTTTTTATTTTAAGTCACCTGGTGACGGGGGTTTGTCGCGCCCTGTGGTCTGAAGTGTTGGAGCAGTTGTACTTGTGACTACTTCTAGGAATGATGCCAGCATTGTATAAGGCCTAGAGCAACAGCTGCAGCAGAGATAAATGGCTCAGCAAGTAGAGATATTGTATACTGCAGAGGCCCCAATTATCCCCTGGGTATCCCCAATTATCCCCTGGTGAGACTTTAACACCATAATTCTGGAAACTATATGACAAGCAATGGTAATTCTTGCAAGAGCTCCAAGTAGCAAGTTGGGTGACGTAGAACTGTCCCTTGAAGATCTGAAGGAATAACCAGCTAGGCTAGAAAGATCTGTTGTGGAACAGGCTGGGAATATTGAGACTTTAGAAACTCAGGGGATGGGGTTCCTCCTCAATTAGATTTTCTACTATCATTAAAAAAAATGTGTAGCATGGTTGCAAATATCTGTAAAACCTCTAAGTGTCTGCAGGTGGTCTAGATCTGATGACATGTCTAGAAGGGTCTGATGAAGGAGATACTCATGCTACACTCTACTCATTATTTCAGTTGTCTTTGAGACGGATAAAGATTTTTTGATACTGTTTTTCCTCACTAAGAGTAATGGAATGGATATTCAGAACTCTTTCGCCAGTTAACTTTGAGGGTTAACAGGGTAAAATATTATGTTTGAAATTTCAGGACAGGCTAGGTTAACTTCTAGTTGGACAACTTGATGTCTTGCCAAACGTTACCATTCAGAGTTAAGGGCACAAGAAGCACTCTGGGGATGTGGCTGAAAGTTAACTGGTTAGTACTGATATCACTGAAATAGTTACTGACTTTAAAAGGCCCTAATCTGTAGTATCTTGGTGAGCTGAACACGAATATAACATTAAAAAAAATGTATTGGCTCTCGTTTTGAAGATATTGCATGTAGTTCATTTTTGACGTTTCACCGTGTAAATTTATCCAGTAGGACATCAACAACATCCCAAATAAGCCTTGAATGATGTAATATTGCATCACATTGCATAATACCAGCATGCACACATCATCCAGAGTTGATTGCATCATTTTCTGATAAAATGCAATACTACTGCCAGACGGCTGCTGAAGCCATCTGACGTCAGCAGTGTACTATACGCAGTCGGAAAGGTTGAGCATTTAAAATATTTCAGACTGTGTGCGAGACAGTTTAAGCTACTGTTACATGTAACTTTTATTAATCATATAATTTTAGCCATTTAGGTACAATACAGAACAGTAATGCCGCAAAAGTGCATTAATACCGTTGACAATTTCTGCTACATTTGTGGGGAAGTGACATTTGCCAATCAGAAGAAAAGTATCACTTCTCAACTGAAGAAGGCATATCATCTTTACTTCGGATGCAAGACTGGTGACCAAGACAAGCCTTGGGCCCCGCATATATGCTGAGGTACATGTACAACACAGCTTTCACAGTGGTTGAATTGCAAAAGACCATCAATGCCGTTTGCAGTCCCCATGGTGTGGAGAGAGCCAAGCAACTACATAAATGACTGTTACTTCTGCTTGGTTCCTCCTCTTTCCAGCAGACTAATGAAGCAAAAGAAGTCGAGCATAGTCTACCCAAACATTCCGTCTGCATTGAGACCAGTTCCACATGGTGAGGGACTTCCTATTCTCTTGATTCATCTGATGAGGACAAGGGTGAGCCGACCTGTTCTTCTCCTCGTCCGTCAGCATGCAGTGACCCAGATTTTCACTGGGATGCATATCAACTCCACACAGAATAACACAGGAAGAACTAAATGACCTGGTTCGTGATTTGGACTTATCCAAGAACAAGGCAGAATTGCTAGGTTCAAGACTCCAACTATGGAATCTTCTAGAAGAAGATGTCAACATTACTTCATATCGAAAGCGCCACCAGCAGTTGGAGCCTTTCTTCAGAAAGGAAAGTAATCTGGTATTCTGTTCCGATATTGAAAGCCTCATGAATGCCTTAAAAATCACTCATGACCCACAAGACTGGAGACTATTTATAGACTCTTCGAAACTGTGTCTGAAGGCTGTGCTTTTGAACAATGGAAACCTTCTTCCATCTATTCCAGTAGCGCATGCCGTCCACACGAAAGAGACATACGATAACTTAAACTGACTTCCATTAACTATAACAAGTACAGCTGGCACCTCTGTGGTGACTTGAAGGTAGTTGCCCTTTTAATGGGACTGCAGCAGGGATATATAAAATACACGTGTTTCTTATGTGAGTGGGATAGCCGAGCAAGGGATTGGCACTACTTGCGGACGGAATGGAATCGCAGACAAAATGTAATAGTTGGAGAGAAGACTATCCAGCACCCAGCTCTGGTTGAGGCTCACAAAATCCTGCTACCACCCCATCACATCAAACTAGGTTTGATGAAAAGCTTTGTGAAAGCCATGGACCGCACTTTGCCAGCTTTCCGATACCTGCATGAAAAATTCCCTCGACTAAGCGAAGCAAAGATTAAAGAGGGAGTTTTTGTGGGTCCTCAGATTCGAGAGCTCTTCAAAGATGACCGGTTCAACAACTTGCTGCAGCGTGATGCAAAACAAGCATGGAATGCTTCGCCTACTGTCAACAAACTTTCTCATGAATGTTAGGACAGAAAAGTACAAGGAACTAGTAGAAGACATGCTGATGCAGTATCAGAAACTTGGCTGCAATATGTCTCTAAAGATCCATTTCCTTGATTCCCATCTCGATTTCTTTCCTGACAACTGTGTTATGGTTAGTGATGAACAGGGCGAACGTTTTCACCAGGATATCACAACGATGGAGCAAAGATACCAGGGAAAATGGTCCACTAGAATGCTGGCTGACTACTGCTGGACACTCCCCAGAGAAGCTCCCAAACAGCTGTACAAGAGACAGGCGAAAAAAATCTAAGAAGTAGTCTATGACTTGGTTTTTTGCAGGTACTAACTGAAGGCCTATTATATAGTCTTGAAGGACTAGAAAAAGGGACTGTTACTTCTGGAGAGAGATCTGCAACTGTGAGTATATACTTATGGTAATTTTCTAAAAGGGATTCTTTGTATTAAAGCTAATTAATCTGTGAACCCACTATTTTTTGTTAAATCAGTCAGGGCCTAGTAGCAGCAGTTTAAGTTTAAATATAAAAAACACAGAGGAGAACTTTCTGGTTACATTTCATACCCAGCAGAGAGCTTGTAGTTTAAATTTAATAGTCACTCAGGGCCTAGTAACAGCAAAGTACTTTTAGTTTAAATTTAAAACACAGAAGAGAGCTTTCTGGTTACATTTGGAACCCAGCAGAGAGCTTGTAGTCTAAATTTAATAGTCACTCAGGGCCTAGCATCAGCAAAGTACTTTTAGCTTAAATTTAAAACACAGAAGAGAGCTTTCTGGTTAAATTTAGAACCCAGCAGAGAGCTTGTAGTTTAAATTTCATAAGAAGTTAGAGCCTAGCAGCAGCTAAGAACTATAATTTAAATCAAATCAGAATATAGCTTACCTCAGCAGCACAAGACAGGGTACTGTGTAGCAGCCTTCTTTTAATAAGTGTTATTTCCCTCCCTCCCTCCCCACACCCACCCACCCCTGGGATAATCGTAGCTTTAAAGGTACTTACACATCTTAAAGGACAGGAGGTGCTCTCAGGTGAAGCTCATTACCCAAATCAGTCATACACTAAGGACCTGAGATTAGTTAGGCTTCAGGTGAACAAGGTATATTACACGTATTAGGTACAGTTTTATTAGTATAAATATCCATAGCAACCCTTAGTAAGTAAAGAGCTTAGATCTAAACACAAACTTAAAACTAAGATGCAGACAGCAGTCCAGCAGCGGGATGGGGGCTTTCCAGTCTTTTGCATTGAGTGTCACATGTATGATTTTCTCCCAGTTGGTGAGAGGTCTTACGTGTGCACTAGGTGCAAGGAGCTCTTTGCTCTCAGGGAACGAGTCCGTTCTCTAGAGGCTAAAGTAGCTGACTTGGAAAGCATAAGACAGACAGAGAGGTACATAGATGAGACCTACAGGGATATAGTCCTGAAGTCCCACCTCCAGTCTGGCAGCATCCCTGTTGCCATGGAGGAGAGAGGTCACGTGACAGGAGAGCATCACCCTGGTGAGGCAGGAAGTGATCCTGTAGCTAGGACCTGTCCTCCAGGTGATGTAAAACCCTCTCGCACCGAGGAAGTTTCTCCAGGGCCATGTGCCCATGAGGGAAGGGTTAGGACAGCCGTTATAGTTGGTGATTCGATCATTAGGCATGTAGATAGCTGGGTGGCTGGTGGACGTGAGGATCGCCTGGTAACATGCCTACCTGGTGCGAAGGTAGCGGACCTCACGCGCCACCTAGATAAGGTCTTAGATAGTGCTGGGTAGGAGTCTGCTGTCTTGGTACATGTCGGTACCAGTGACATAGGAAAATGTGGTAGGGAGGTTCTGGAGGCAAAATTTAGGCTTTTAGGTAGGAAGTTGAAATCCAGAACTTCCAGGGTAGCGTTCTCCGAAATGCTTCCTGTTCCACGCGCAGGACCCAAAAGGCAGGCAGAGCTCCGGAGTCTCAATGCGTGGATGAGACAGTGGTGCAGAGATGAGGGTTTTGGATTTGTTAGGAACTGGGGAACATTCTGGGGAAAGGAGGGGCTCTTCCGAAGGGATGGGCTTCACCTTAACCGGGATGGAACCAGGCTGCTGGCATTAACCTTTAAAAAGGAGATAGAGCAGCTTTTAAACTAGATATTAGGGGAAAGCTGACAGTCACCCAAGAGCGGATGGTTCGGAAGAATGTATCTTTGAAGGATACTACCAAAAGCAGAGAGGTTCCACAAAAGAGTAAAGTAGCCCAAATGCCCTCAAGTATGGAGCAGACTGAGCTTAAAGATCCCAAATTACCCATGTCTAACAATAGCCAAATTAATATGAATAAAATACATTCTCTAAAATGCTTGTATGCAAATGCTAGAAGTCTAAAAAATAAGATGGGAGAGTTAGAATATATAGCACTAAATGAAAGGTTAGATATGATTGGAATATCAGACACATGGTGGAAGGAGGACAACCAGTGGGACACTGTGATACCTGGGTACATACTATATCGTAATGATAGAGCTGATCAAATTGGTGGAGGGGTTGCTCTCTATGTTAGAGAGGTCATTGAGTCAGAAAGGATTAAAGTTTGGCAGGAAACAAAATTTGCTGTAGAATCTCTATGGATTGAAATTCCATGTAAAAGGGGGAAGGCAATGGCAGTGGGGGTGTACTATCGAGCGCCTGGCCAGAATGGCCAAATGGATGATGAAATGCTCAAAGAAATCAAGGAAGCTAACAAAAGTTACAGCGCAGTAATAATAATGGGTGATTTCAATTACCCCGGTATCGACTGGGTCAGTGTCACGTCAGGACATGCTAGGGAGATAAAGTTCCTAGATGAAATCAATGACTGCTTCTTGGAGCAGCTGGTTCATGAACCGACCAGAGGGGAAGCCATATTAGACCTAGTTCTTAGTGGAACACCAGATCTAGTGCAAGAGATAAGGTTGTTGGGGCCACTTGGCAATAGTGATCATAGCATGATCGCCTTTGATTTAATTAGTGGAGGAGGTATAGTAAGGAAATCCACAGTACTACCTTTTAACTTTCAAAATGGAGACTATGATAAAATGAGGAAAACAGTTAAGAAAAAACTAAAAGGAGCAGTTGCAAAGGTTAAAGACGTACATCAGGCTTGGGTGTTGAAAAATACTATCTTGGAAGCCCAGACCAGCTGTATTCCACGCTTTAAGAAAAGTGGAAGGAAGTCCAAAAAACTGCCAGCATGGTTTAAAGGTGAGGTCAGAGAGGCTGTTGTTGCCAAAAAAGCATCTTTCAGGAAATGGAAAAAAAAGCCAAACGACGAAACCTGGAAACAGCACAAGTACTGGCAAGTCAAATGCAAGGCATTGATAAGGCAGGCAAAGGGAGAATTTGAGAAGACGCTTGCTGCGGAAGCAAAAACGTGAAGTAAAGACCTTTTCAAGTACATTCGTAGCAAAAAACCCGTGAGAGAGTCAATTGGTCCATTAGATGATAAAGGGGTTAAAGGAGCACTAAGAGGCGACAAGGCGATAGCGGAGAGATTGAATGAATTCTTTGCTTCAGTCTTTACTGAGGAAGATGTAGGGATGTTACCCATGACTGAAGTGGTATTTAAAGGTGCGGAAGAATTGAAGGAAATATCGATACATCGGGAAGATGTATTACAACTATTAGATAAACTGAAGAGTAGCAAATCACCTGGGCCGGATGGTATACATCCAAGGGTGTTGAAAGAACTGAAATATGAGATTGCAGACCTGCTATTAGTAATCTGTGAACTATCATTAAAATCATCTCTAATACCTGAAGATTGGAGGATCGCCAATGTAACACCAATTTTTAAAAAGGTTCCAGGGGTGATCCGGGAAACTACAGACCGGTGAGCCTGACATCAGTACTGGGAAAAATGGTAGAAACCATCATAAAGAATAAAATTACTCAGCATGTAGATAGTCATGACCTAATGGGAGACAGCCAACATGGCTTTAGACAAGGAAGATCTTGTCTTACTAATCTGTTATGTTTTTTTGAAGGAGTGAATAATCAGGTCGACAAAGGTGAGTCGGTTGATATTGTGTATCTGGACTTTCAGAAAGCCTTTGACAAGGTCCCTCATCAGAGACTTTTGGCAAAACTAAAGAGTCATGGGATAGGAGGCAGTGTACTATTGTGGATCAGGAACTGATTAAAAGATAGAAAGCAGAGGGTAGGGCTAAATGGCCAATTTTTCCAATGGAGAAAGGTGAATAGTGGTGTACCCCAGGGATCTGTGCTGGGTCTGCTGCTTTTTGACATAGTCATAAATGACCTAGAAAGTGGAATAACGAGTGAGGTTATCAAATTTGCAGATGACACAAAACTATTTAAAGTTGTTAAAACCCAAGAGGATTGTGGAAAATTGCAAGAGGATCTTGATAAATTTGAAGACTGGGCATCAAAATGGCAGATTAAATTTAATTTGGACAAGTGCAAGGTTATGCACCTAGAGAAGAACAACCCATACTATGGTTACACGATGCAAGGTTCCACATTAGGAACCACCACCCAGGAAAAAGATTTAGGCGTCATTGTGGATACCATGTTAAAACCCTCGGCCCAGTGTGCAGCGGCGGCCAAGAGAGCAAATAGAATGCTAGGTATGATAAGGAAAGGAATGGAAAATAAAACAAAAGATATTATAATGCCTCTATATCGTTCCATGGTGAGACCGCACCTTGAATATTGTGTGCAATTCTGGTCGCCGTATCTTAAAAAGGATATAGCAATTTTAGAAAAGGTTCAGAGAAGAGCCACCAAAATGGTAAAGGGGATGGAAGGATACTCCTATGAAGAAAGGCTAAAAAGGTTAGGGCTCTTTAACCTGGAAAAGAGACGGCTGAGGGGAGATATGATAGAAGTCTATAAATTAATGAACGGAGTGGAACGGGTAAACGTAGATCGATTGTTTACCTTATCAGAATATAGAAAGACTAGGGGACATGCAATGAAGCTACAGGGTAAACTATTTAAGACTAATAAAAGAAAATATTTTTTCACTCAACATGTAATCAAACTCTGGAATTTGTTACCAGAGGATGTAGTAAAGGCTGTTAGTGTAGCTGGGTTTAAAAAAGGTTTGGACAAGTTCATGGAGGAAAGGTCCATAAACCATTATTAAGAAGGGACCCAGGATATCAATGCTTGAACCAATACAAGCATTGTGGAACCTGTGTCCCTTGGGGAAACTGCTAGGTACGTATGACCTAGATTGGGCACTGTTGGAAACAGAATACTGGGCTTGATGGACCTTGGTCTGACCCAGTATGGCATATCTTATGTTCTTATGTTCTTATATTTACTATTGACATGCATTTTGTGATGTAAACATTAATTCTTGTAGATTACAAAGAACTAGAGCCAACTTTGCAATTTCACTGTCATATTCGTGTTCAGCATATGAAAATTGATAAGAAATGACTATTTTTATTTCAGTAACATGACTTTTGTAAAAATTTGTTGACCAGTGTATTCAGCCCTATTGTTCAAAGTTGAATCCCACCTAATAGCAGAACTAAGTTAGCTAGTTATATCTAATCTCATTGACTATCCAGTTAAAGTTAACCAGATATTTTATACAGTTAACTGTTTAATGCTGCACTGAATATTGAACTTCATGTGTTTATAGGTCATAAGAAATGGCTTTTCCTAGATGTTAGCAAGCAGGTACAAACGTAAAATATTTCTTTAACAGAATGATTTTTTTCCAAGATGCCCTTCGAAGTATTTAATTAAATTTTCCAGTGTTAGATTCATTTTTTTAATCCCAACACTTCAGAAACTTTCTAGAAAATGAGATTTCTGCATAATCAGTCACTAGCTCTAACCATAAGAATTTCTGGTTAATGCAGCTTTTGATTAATACTTTTACCTCCAGTGATTTTTCTTTGTGGTTGTTGTTTTTTATTGCTGTGTTTAGACTTGAATGCTCTTCCCTTTCTCGTTAGCTCTTTACCTTTAGTAGCTACCATCAACATGGTATGAGTGATTCCTACTCTTCAAATGTAAGAATTAAGGCTTCAGTAATATCCAGAATCTATATACTAATTGCACATTCAGGTTTACGTATGGAATGCCAATGTAGAATGAGTGCAAATGGCGTTATCACTCTTATGCAAAGCTGTAATTGCAGTTGAGCATATAGATTTTTCTGGACAAAAGAATATTGCCTTTATAATCCACTTTTATGAGCATTTAGTGAAGCTGCAGCACACTGTGATATCGACCATGGTTAAAGTTACTTTTCTTTTTGAAGCTCGCAAATTATTTTCTAATATTTCTTGCTGAGTATGCAAAGTAATACTATCCTTTATGAAAGACATTGAAGAATTTTGTAACACATTACACTGAGCTTCCAATTTCTGGCATTTTTGGTCCAATACAGCAATCTGAGAGTCATGCTGGGCAAATGAATATTGCTTTTATAATCCACTTTTATGAGCATTTAGTGAAGCTGCAGCACTCTGTGATATCGACCATGGTTAAAGTTACTTTTCTTTTTTTTAGTGTTTCAGTGTAATAGCTTTGCCCTGCAGGATTCTGACAAACCAGCATGTAATGTTAATATATCAAAACATATGATTTTTTTTGAAACATTTTATAAAATTGCTTGACATAATGAAAGGCATATTTTGTACAATGCTGACTCGGTTTAAACTGTTATGTCAAAGTCATACACCAGACATAACCTCAAAACTTGGTAAGTGCTACTTGTAGACATTTTGCCTTTTAATCCCAAAGATGGAAGGCAAACTATTTTCCCATGGGAAGATCACACACCCAGAATATTGCAGGGAAACACACTCTGAAGATAAAATATAATTTTTTAACATTTTCTATTCAAGCATCACGTTACAAAAATTATACGAGTGATCCACTTGTTCAAGAAATTAGAATAAACATACAAGAACAAAAATATCTAAAATTTTAAAATCTCTCTGGTGGAAATATTAAATCGGGTTACCCTTCATTAAGCACCTAATAAATAAAGAGCAGATTTTGTAGAGAATGGGAATAAGAACAGCTACGTAAATCCAAAAAGGAAAAATGTATTAATTTTATTTATAAATTCTTATGTCTTGTTAAATTACTACAGATCAAGGTGGGTCACAAATAAACACATACAATAATAATAAACCAGAGAAACCACACAAATTAAATAAAAAGTATTCAATAACATAAAAACTTAGGAGAATAACTTTAATTTCCATCTTATTCATCCTGTATCATAGCACCTGTGAATATATCTTTCAAAATCATGGATTTCAGAAGACGTATACCTACCAATGTAGGGTATCTCTAGATTTCTACCTTCAGGGCAGAAAGCAAACAAAATGAGCCGGCTACAGAAAATAGAAACTGTAGCTTGAAAAAGAGTAAACGTCAAGAAAGTATTTTCATATTAACATTTAGTTGGGGTAGTTACTAAAGTGTGTATGGGAATAAAATGAGTTTTGCTTCTTACCATGAAGAAAATCTAAATGATTGAGAAAAAAATATTGATTTAAATGCTCATGAAGGTGTCATCATTTGAGCACGACATAGGAAACGCCACCAGACTGTGGTCTTTTCAGTAGCCATAGGAAGAGGGAAAATTGGTTCACCTCCATGCTGTTATGATAAGAGCAGCCAGAAAATTGTAAGGATCTGGAAGGATTGGAAGAGTTCAGCAGCCTTCTCTCCCCCTCTCTCCCAAAGATTGCAGAAAGCCCTCAGAGGAATCTGTCTGGTAGTCACCTTAAACACATTGCCTGCAAAGCCAGAGAAACAGTTTCAGGGGGATAGAGCTGAGCTCGGCAGGGATTATCTGCCTGGGGCTCTCGGGGGATGAGTACCAAGGTTTAACCTTGTCATTGTCCTTGTTGGGGACTCCTGATTCCATCTGTTTGGTGTGCAATTTGGGGTGGACCACTGACTGTTGATGCGGTGTGAGGGTTTCCTGACATTTTCTGCATGCGTTAGTAGCATTTTTACTGTTGTGTGACTGCCTAAGCGGCTCCAACGCACATTCCTACCCTAGCTCCTGTAATTCGTGTTGCTGTAATAGCACTGTTACCATGTGCCTTCTGAATCACCGCAACATTAGCGTGTGTCATTGTGATACGTGCCTTAACTCTCTGTCTTAATCCAGGAAACATTGTTTGGCCTGTGGCAAGAGAGGTGCTTCATCTCCAGTTTCTGGACTCTGCTTGCCTTGCATGGCAGCTTCTGAGTCCATCCCTGGAGGGCTTGCTCACCCTCTCTCAGCCTGGGGATGGTTAGTCTGGCCGTGCCTGCCTTAGGGCAGGAGGTGGCAGATGGCGCTGTGGGTAAGGATAACCAGCCAGCCAGCCAGCCAGAGGTTCTGGCAACTGTGCTGTGGTCCACTCCCATCATCTAGGGCAGAGGTGTCAAACACTAATCCTGGAGGGCCACAAACCAGTCAGGTTTTCAGGGTATCCCTAATGAATATTCATTAGATATATTTGCATACAATGGGGGGCAGTGCATGCAAATATATCTCATGTATATTCATTAGGGATACCCTGAAAACCTGACTGGTTTGTGGCCCTCCAGGACTGGAATTTGACACCCCTGCTTTAGGGGATCTGTGATGGCTGTGTCCTCTGGTGTTGGGGGGGGGGGGGTCATTTCTGAGAGGGGAGCTTCTGGACTCTGGATTGTTCTCCTCAAATTTATTTTCCTTTTACATCAGGCCTGGTCATTCTTGCATGGAAATTCAGACCCTGTGATCTCTGGATGCCACCCTCCCCAAGCACAGTTTCATGAGGGGCAGACTGAGTGGAAGCACTGTTCGGTTGCCTATAGCTAAGCGTCCCCGGCGACGGGCACCCCTTGACTGTGTCTTGGATTCAGATGTCTCGGTTCTGGGCTCTGATGTGGACGAAGAAGTACTCTCGCCCTTGGAGGATTTTGAAGAGGCTGGTCTTATCCGCCTGTTCTGGAAGGAGAAACAGGTAGCATTGATTGCTAGGGTCTCATCCATCTTGAACTTGGTGGATGCTCCATGCACTGAGCAGGCGCCAAAGGTGCATCCACTCCTGCAAAGTGTGCCTAAATTCACTACTGTCTTCCCGTTCCCGGAAATGATCAAGGACATGAACCAGTTGGAGTTGGATTCCCCCGACTCCCCTCCTAAGGGGTTAAGGGTGTATAAGAAGAGTCTGCTCTCCTGGAGAAGGAGTGCATTGTGTGGTTTGATATTCCCAAGGTGGATGCTTGGGTCATGGCATTTGCCAGAAGGACCACCATTCCTGTGGAAGGCGGATTGGCCTTAAAGGATTCTCTGGACTGAAAGGTGTATTCGTTGTTAAAAAAACATTTCACTGCAGTGGCTGGTATTCTTGGTAGTATATGTAGACCTGACATCTCGAACACTGCTCCAGTGGATTCACTCTCTTCTTCCAGATGATACTACCCCTTTTTTTAGAGTTGGCTATGGCCTTCCTTTCTGATGCTGTGCATGTCCTGCTATGTTTAGCATCCAGGGATAGTGCCCTGTTGACGGTGACACAGCACTGGATTTGGCTCAGACAGTGAGCAGCAGATATCTTCTAAAGCCCAGTTGACCCAACTAACCTTTAAAGGGAAGCTTCTTTTTGGAACTGATTTGGAGAAGCTGGTAAAGGACCCCTGGGTAAGACAAAATCTTACCACATTAAGGAGGACAGGTCTGTGGGGCCTGTGAAGTGGGCAGGAGCCCCTTTCCAGTCAGCCTCCACCTGCTCTTTGCAGGCACCCTGGTTGGACTCCGGGGGTCTCGGGACACCCATAGCTACTGACCCATTGGAAAGCCCTTCTTCCCCTCTGTTTCTGGACTTCGGGCTCATTCTCATTCCTTTCGTGGAGCGAGTGGGCCCAGGAACTCTTTCCCCTCCAGAGGAAGACCCTCCTGGGCTGTACAATTTTATTTATTTATTTTTTATTTAGTGTACACTTGTATCCCGCTACTTCCAGCGATCAGCAGCGGTTTGCTATACATAAGGTGCGGCTGTACAGGCCGGGAATTAAAACATACAACATGATTTAGTGGAAATGTACAGGTCAAATCACTCGGATTATATGATTCACACTTGATTGCAGGCTAGTAATTTCACATGTACATACATATTTACATGACGCTAGTGTATATTGTTGGCCAGAACACGGAGTTCTTTCTTTGTGCCTGTTGTGAGCCAGTGTGAGTACATGGTGATTAGGCAGGATAGAAATGCATCTGGAAAAGATGAGTCTTAAGCTTTTTTCTGAAGTCCATCAGGTTACTGCTTGCTCTCAGTTCGCATGGTAGTTGATTCCATAGCAGAGGCGCTATAAATGAAAATGCTTGGTTGCTGGTGTTTGTTTTGACATATCTCAGGCTCCCCGGCTCCCAATGAAGGTTTGGGGGCCCATGCTTCACCTCTTCTTTCAGGAACAGGCCCAGGTCACCAAAGATCACTGGGTGCTTGACACCATTCAGTATGGCGTCATCCTGGATTGCAAAGAGCCGATCCTGGACGTCTTTGTTATCTCCCCTTTTGGATCTGCGATCAAATGGGCTGCTGTGCAGACCACCTTGGACAAGTTATTGCTCCTGATGGCAGTGGTGTCTGTTCCCTTGGATGATTGGACCAAGGGTAGGTATTCCATCTATTTTGTGATGCCGGAAAAAAGGACTGATCCTTCAGGCCCATTCTGAACCTCAAGCGTGTCAATGAGCACTTGCACTTCCTGAACTTTCAGATGGAAACTTTACGATCCATGATTCAAAGTGGTGCACCGCAGGGAGTTCCTGGCATCTCTGGATTTGGCTAAGGTATGTTTTCATATCCTGATCTGAGAGGATCAGCAAAAATATCTGCATTTTGCCAAGCTTGACTCTCACTTTGTTTGCCACCCTCCCATTCAGACTCTCCACTGCCCTACAGACATTCTCCAAGGTCATGGTGGTGGTAGCTAGGTGCTGTGGTGCCATAGGATTTGTGTGCACCCATATCTGGATGACTGACTCATCCGAGCTCATTCTCTTTCAAAAGCGTCCCAGATAGCGACGCGAGTGGTTTCCTTTTTTGCAAAGCCTCGGCTGGATGATCATTCAGGGAAAGAGCCAATTGATGCTTTCACAGTCCCTGGAGTTCCTGGGAGCACATTTTTATAC
Source organism: Ichthyophis bannanicus (assembly GCA_033557465.1). NCBI lineage: Eukaryota > Metazoa > Chordata > Amphibia > Gymnophiona > Ichthyophiidae > Ichthyophis > Ichthyophis bannanicus. The sequence continues at coordinate 602,842,679 of CM066036.1, read as the reverse complement.
TCAAGTGGGTTGAGTCTTCCTGCCAGAGAAGAATGTCCAAAGGCTGTTGGATTGCCTGGCGCTGTTCTATTTGCAGCAGGCTCCCAGAGTCCGGGATTATTTCTACTCCTCAGATTGATGGCATCAACAGTCGAGATGATGTTGTGGGTGCGAGCTCACATGTGGTTGCTCTAATGGTCCTTGCTGATTCAGTGATCCCTAAGTTCTCAGGATTTCAAGCTCAGGCTCCTGCTCCTGATGATGGTGAAGGCCAGCTTATGGTGTTGGCAGCAGCTCTGTCATCTGAGGAAGAGTGTGCTGCTGGACAATTTCTCATGGATCCTTCTGATGATGGATGCTAGTCTCTTGGGCTGGGGAGCCTATTGCCAAAACCAAGCAGCCTAAGGCCATTGGAACCATAGGAAAGTGATGTGGTCCATCAACCTCCTCGAAGTGAGGGCCACCGGGTTGACTCATGCATTTTTGTCTTCTGATCAAGGGCTAGGTGCTTGGAGTGTTTTCAGGCAATGCCACACCAGTGGCTTATGTCAGTTGGCAAGATGACATGAGGAGTGCCGGGGTAGCCCTGGAGACGGCTCTCCTGTTAGCCTTAGTGCACATCAGATTGCCTGGCTTCAGGCATCAGACTTGGAGATTTGGGTACAGGATAAATTGGGAAACATCCCTTGCACAGGAGAAAACCTCTTTGGCAAGAATTGGCAGGAGAAGGCTAATGAGATAGATACTGACAATCTCACTTTAGACAGATTGTCAAAATCTACAGCCACCCCAGCCAAAAAGAAACCCTATAAAAAACCCTTTTTCAGCAAAAAGAGGAAGTTTATCCATCTTATACCCAGCAAGGGCAAGCTCAGGGTCAAGTTGCCCAGAAGGGTCAACAACAACAATCCAGACAAAAGAAGCCAAAAGGCCTTAGAGCTCAACCAGCTCCACAGGCCCAGCCCCCTCAAGGGCTGTGACTCCTTCATAGAGAACTTAGCCTTCCTGCCTCTGAAGGGGCCAGAACCCCTAAACATTCCAGGCAGGTTGTGTCATTTTGCCAACAGATGGCACCAAATAACAGAAAACTGGACTCTGTCCGTTGTCGGAGAGGGGTACAAGCTTCATTTTCACAGTATGCCCCCTCCTACAATCGTAAGACAGTTAAATTCCCAAACCTCTACAGGCAGTCTACTGGATCAAGAGGTCTCAACACTTCTTGCTCAAGGAGCAATAGAGGAAGTGCCCATCCAAAGAAAACAGGAGGACACAGACTCATTCTAGACCTTAGAGAATTGAACAAATATCTGTTCCGAGAAAAGTTCAAAATGATTTCTCTGGGAACTCTTCTGCCATACCTTCAAAGTCAGGATTGGTTTTGTTCTCTAGATCTAAAGGATGCATATACTCACATTCTGATCCATCCAGATCACAGGAAATTCTTATGATTCCTTTTCAAGGGAAAACATTTCCAATACAGGGTTCTTCCCTTTGGTCTGGCTTCGGCAGCAAGAGTATTCACAAAATCCATGGCAGTAGTAGCTGTATTTCTGCGAACCCTGGGGATATTCATCTTCCCTTACTTGGACGACTGGCTCATTCGAGTCCCCACGGTTCCAGAAGCCAGATCTGCACTGTCTCGCACATTGTGAATCCTTCAATACTTGGGATTGGTCATAAACCTCCCAAAATCCCAACTTGCTCCGTCTCAGTCCCTAGAGTTCATAGGAGCCCGTCTAGATACCAGACAGTCAAGGGCTTTTCTCCCACAACCCCGCTGTCTTCGTATAATGCAGCTAGCTTCTCAAGCAGCGGTGAAGTCCTCCCTAACTGCTCAGAACTACTACAACTATTGGGACATATGGCATCCACGGTTCATGTGGTTCCCTACGCTCACCTTCATATGCAAGCAGCCCAGTGGACCCTATCCACACAGTGGACATAGGCCACAGGACGTCTGTTGGACAAGATATCAAACTCACAACGACTGATCTTGTCCCTACAATGGTGGCAATCACTGGAAAATCTTCTAGTGGGGTCTTCTTTTCAGCAACCCCTATTCCAGGCCACCCTAACAACAGATGCATCACAGGTGGGATGGGGAGCACACCTGCATCATCTCTCTAACCAGGGTACCTGGACTCCACAGGAGGCTTGTCTTCACATAAAACTCCTGGAACTCAGAGCAATCTATCTAGCTCTTCGAGTATTCCATGCCCAGCTCAGCTACAAGACAGTCCTAGTCCAAACGGACAATCAAGTAGCTATGTTCTACGTGAACAAGCAGGGTGGAACAGGCTCTCTGTCATTATGCAACGAAGCTTTACGAATATGGGCCCTCGCCAGAGAGCATCAAATTTGCCTTCTCGTGGTATATCTTCCAGGCATTCAAAACCTTTGGGCAGACAAACTCAGCCGAGTACTGCTGCCTCACGAATGGTCTCTCCACCTAGACCAGGTGGCCAAGATATTTCAGATCTGGGGAACCCCAGACATAGACCTATTTGCAAATCCACTGAATGCCAAACTTCCCCTGTTCTGTTCCAGGATTCTGGCTCAAAATTACCAGGCAAGGGACGCCTTCCTCCTTCACTGGGGTCACGACTTCCTGTATGCCTTCCCACCTATTCCCCTCATCCCCAAAACTCTCTTCAAGCTTCAGAGAGACAGGAATCGTATGATCCTCATAGTGCCACGGTGGCCATGCCAAACGTGGTATCCCCTGCTTCTACATCTCTCTCAAGCTGCACCTTTGGAGTTAGGCTATACTCCAGATCTCCTCTCCCAAGAGAACGGGATGCTATGGCACCCGAATCCCCAGTCTCTGCATCTCAGGGCCTGGTTGCTAAAAGCTTAGACCTTCAGGATCTTAACCTTTCCCAACAGGTAAAGGATATCCTTCAGGCTTCTAGAAAACCTTCCACAAGACGCTCTTACACCTTCAAGTGGAAACGCTTTACTATATGGTGTTCACAGAAGGGGTTAAACCCCCTTATGATACCTTTGGAATCGATACTAGTGTATCTACTTCATCTATCAAATTCTGGTCTAAAAACCAATTCAGTAAGAGTCCATCTTAGTGCAATTGCAGCTTCCTATAAACCTCGAAACGGACAACCAATTTCCTCTCATCCACTCATAACAAGATTTATGATAGGTGGTCTATTAACAAAGCCTCCCATCAGGCCACCACCAGTGGCATTAAACCTAGTTCTCAGGCAGCTCATGAAACCGCCTTTTGAACCTTTAGCCACTACAACCCTAAAGCTTTTGTCCTGGAAGGTCATCTTCCTAATTGCAATCACCTCTGCACGTCGCATTAGTGAATTGCAAGCTTTAGTGGCTGATTCTCCTTATACTAGGTTTCACCATGATAAGGTTGTTCTTAGAACTCATCCACACTTTATGCCAAAGGTGGTTTTGCCTTTTCATTTAAATCAATCAATTTATCTTCCTCTATTCTTTCCGAGGCCTCATGCCTCTAATGCAGAAAGGAACCTTCATACTTTGGATTGTAAAAGAGCTTTGGCTTTTTACCTACAAAAAGCACAGCAACATAGAAAGTCTTCTCAACTTTTTATTGCTTTTGATTCTAGTCATTTGGGACTTCCAGTCTCCAAGAGAACTCTGTCCAAATGGATTGCACAATGCATATCCTTTGCTTATGAGAGTAAGAGTCTTCCTCTTCAAGGCTATGTCACAGCTCATAATGTGAGAGTCATGGCAGCCTCTATAGCTAACCTTCACTGTGTGTCTATTGATGACATTTGTCGAGCAGCCACCTGGGCTTCGGTACACACCTTTACAGCCCACTACTGCCTAGATGAAGCCTCCCGTCGGGATGCCTTCTTTGGCCAAGCTGTTCTTCAAAAGCTCTTCCAGACCTAATTCAACTCCTACCCACCAACCCTGGTGGGATGCCAGAGATCCATGGGAGGAGGCATGGCCCACCTTACTTGGGTGGCAGCTTCCTGGGGCTATCTCCCTGGCATCTTCAGCTAGGGAGTCCCCATATGTGAAGACTACATTCCTGCTTGTTCCTGGAGATAGCGTAGTTACTCACCTGTAACAGGTGATCTCTGGGAACAGCAGGAATTCAGTCTTCACAACCCACCCACCTCCCCTAGGAGTTGTCTCTCTATCTATTCATACCTTCACAGCCCATTACTGCTTGGACAAGGACTCCTGCCGGGATGCCTTGTTTGGTCAGGGTGTTCTTCAACACCTGTTCCATACTTAATCAACTCCTACCCACCATCCCTGGTAGGATGCCAGAGATCCATGGGGGGAAGTGGAGCCCTTTCAAAAGGGCACACAACTTCTGGGGTTTCTCCCTAGCATCTGTAGCTAGGGAGTCCCCATATGAGAAGACTACATTCCTGCTTGTTCCTGGAGATAGCATAGTTACTCACCTGTAACAGCTGATCTCCGGGAACAGCAGGAATTTAGTCTTCACAACCCGCCCACCTCCCCTAGGAGTTGCCTCTCTATCTCTCTGTCTCTTTCCTCTCTCCCTCTATCCTTTTCACTCAGCTACAAACTTAACTGAAGAGGGACAGTTGGAAAGGCGGGAAGGCAGCGCGCATGTGCTGAGGGATGCTCCCAAAAACGTTCCTATTGGATGCTGGGGAACGTTCCCATGCAGGCTCTGTCGGTACTGACGATACCCATATGTGAAGACTAAATTCCTGCTGTTCCCGGAGATCACCTGTTACAGGTGAGTAACTACGCTTTGTCAAGTTTCTTTATTGAGCTGGAGGAGTATAGATGATATGTGTGGATAGAAGGTCATCTTCTCTTTTTAAGATGATCCATATTGCTTCCTCATTTCCTCAAGCCTCCTGCATTGCACTTACTATAATTCGGGTTTTCACATACAGGGCTGCTACTCCTCCATCTTTTCGACTCTCTCTCTCCCCTAAAAAGATTGTTGCCTGGCATAGCCATTTTCCAGTCATGGGACTCATTAAACAATGTCTGTGTTTTTAGCAACAATATTTAAGCCTGCATTAGGACTTGCATATCTGGAACTTTATTTCTTAGATTGCAAGCATTTATGCTAATTTCTTTCCAACTATTTCTCGGTGGGACTCTCATTATCTGTATAGCCTTTTTCCTACTACTCTCCACTTTGTTGCTGAGATGTGAGTTGCTAAGATGGTTTATTTTGTTGTTTTCCACCTACTGTCTTGTTTTTCCAGGGAGTGACATCCTAGACTCATCTCTCCCATCGCACTTCCAGTGTTCTGTTGTATGCTCTTATACTGCTATCCCACTCTCAGTTGGTGTACCCCAAGGATCTCTCTTAGGCCCATTCCTTTTTTTCTCTCTATCCCCAGTCCCTTGGTGCACTCATCTCCTCCCATGGTTTTCACGCTGATGACTCTCAGATGTACCTCGCTACACCTAAAATCTCTCTGGCAATCCAGGTCCAGATTTCTGCCTACCTATCTGATCTTGCTACCTGGATGTCTCACCGCCATTTGAAAATGAACATGGCCAAAACCGAGCTTCTTATTTTCCCCCCTAAACCCATCTCCCCTTTCCTCCTTTCTCATTTTACAACTCCGTTTCCTCTGCTTGCAATCTTGGGGTCGTCTTAGACTCCTCCCTCTCCATCTCCACACACATCCAACTGATAGATAAATCCTGTCGTTACTTTCTCTATAACATCAGCAAAATTCACTCCTAAGTTCTTTCTGAACATAGTAGCATAGTAAATGACAGCAGATAAAGACCAGTATGGTCCATCTAGTCTGCCCAGTAAGATGTCAAGAGTAGGTGCACCTGCCATTCTGTGCAGGCCACCCCTCCCCATGTCTGTCTTTAGGGGTGAACCTGCAACTCCATGTAGGACACCCCTATTTGTTGAGAAATTAGTTCAGTTTATTTTGATTTTATCCTGTTGCTGTAAAGGGATCCACTGTCTGTCCCATGCCATTTTGAATTCCGTCACTGTATTTGCCCCCACCACTTCCATCGGGCGGGCATTCCAAGCATCCACCACCCTTTCAGTGAAAAAGTATTTCCTGACATTGCCTTTCAGTTTACCCCCTTGCAGCTTCATGTAATGCACTCTAGTTTTACATACTACTAAGTCACACTTATCCACTCTAGTCACCTCCCATCTAAGTTATTTCAACCTCCTCCATGCTGGTCTCCCTCTGAATCATCTCTCTCCCTTCAGTCTGTTCAAAACTCAGTTTCGCTGTTAGTCTTCCATCAGGCTCAATATGCTCATATTACCCCTCTTCTCAAGTCGCTTCACTGGCTCCTTATCCATTTCCGTATCCATTTCAAACTTCTCCTACATATAAGTGCATTCATTCTTATGCTTCTTGCTACCCTTCCTCTTATCTTGCCCTACACCCCTCCTCGGGAATTCCGCTCTTCTGGCGGTTTGCTTCTGTCTGTACCCTTCCTTAGCTCCAGACTTTGCTCCTTTCACCTTGCTGTTCCTTATACTTGAAATAATCTACCTGAGTCTTTATGTAAGGCTTCATCTCTGACCCTTTTACAATCTAGACTTAAAACTCGCCTCTTTAAGGCTGTTTTGAATCCTGATCCACTTAGTCTCCTATGTGTTTCCTTACCATACTACTAGATGTATTCTTGTCCTCAGCTGTTGTATTGTCTATCTTAACTAGATTTTTAAGCTAAGATGAGCAGGGACCGTCTTTTACTTGTGCCTGTACAGTACTACTTACGCCTTGTAGCGCTATACAAATGATCAGTAGTAGTAGTTGTAGATTCTCCAGAACCAAGCAGGGAGTCAGTCCTCACATATGGGTGACGTCAGTGCCGACGGAGCCCTCGTGCGGAGCATTTCCCCAGCTTTCAAGGAAAGCCTTTGGGAATGCAGCGCGCATGCGCGGTCCCCTTCCCGCCCAAGGGTGCCATCTTGCTCAATCTTTCTTTTTCCACAGACCCCAGCGGATGCGAGTTTGTGTCACCCTGGAAAAGTAGATTTTTTTTTTCTGCGATTTTCGCTTTTTCTTATCCGGTTCGACGCCGGTTCCCCTTCCCGCCTGGGCTCGGTACACAGGTATCGAGTCCGGAATTTCTTTTTTCGGTTTTTGTCCTTCGTGACTAGTGTTCGCGTCTTTTTTTCTTATTTTCACTGGCAGCCCAGTCTTTTGACTTTGCAGGGGCCCTTTTTCCCCCAATGGCTGCCAGCGGGTTCAAAAAATGTGATTGGTGCAAGAAACTTTTGTCTCTCACCGACACACATGACTGCTGCCTCCGATGCCTTGGGCCCGACCATAACCCGCTGGTCTGTGGCCCGTATGGCAAAATGTCATCGAAGGCACTTCGGAGCCATCAGCATCAACGTGAAAGAATTTTTTCAGAGTCCGCGTCCGGCCGGGCCCGGACTTCGTCAGAGGCCTCGACATCTCGGGAGTCTGACCCGAGCGCTGTCATGGTTCCTCTGAGAGGGGGTCTCCCACCCCGGGAGCACAAAAGGAAGAAGAAGCTCGTGAGGGCGGCGTCAGTGGAGGCCCCTGGGTCCTCGAGGGGCAGGTCGCGTAGCCCTGACCGCCACCCCGAGCTCTCGGAGTCAGAGAGTCCGTCCAAACTACCTCACATGGAGCCAGAGTCCCCGAGTCAAGTTCTGTTATCCTTGTGGACTCTCCTCCGGGAGAACCGACGTTGGGCCTGATGCCGTCGGAGCCCGAGTCCGGGGCTGCTGAGTCTCCTGAGCTTGGACTCAGGCTGACGGCCTTGGAGAGCAACTTGGCTGCCTTCATAGAACAGCAGTGGGTGCTGATCGCTGGTCTGACTGGTGCATCTGCCCCGACCACCGGGACCTCAATGTCTAAGTCGACCCTGGAGGCCGAGCTGATCCTCGAGTCCATCAAGTCTCGAGTTGATCCTCGGTCAAGGTCCCCCTCGACCTTCCGTGCGGGGCCGAGGTCGTTGACGCCGGTGCCCTCAGCATCGGGGCAGGTGGCACTGAGGCCCACACGGCCGGAGTCGCTCGACGACGACTCGGAGGAGTCGACGTGGGAGACGGAGGACGAGGAGTCTCCTGACACCTTCCAGACCCGGTGCGTCCCTTCAGACTCCCTGGAGTCCGAGCCTCGGAGAAGGTCCCCCCAGAAGGATACCAGGTTCTCGGACTTCGTGAGGGACATGGCCAAGGCTTTGCCATTCCCTGCAGATGCCGAGGAGGAGCCCCAAGCCGAGGAGCTCGATGCCCTCCAGTATGATTTTCCTCCGAAGGAAGCCTTTACTGTACCGGTTCCTCTGATACTGGAACGGCTGCTCTTCCGTATGTGGGAGGCACCGGCCTCGGCGCCGGTTATTAGCAAACGGGTCGATTCCATTTATTGAGTCTGTAAGAGCCCTGGGTTCCACAAGGCGCAGCTACCGCACAATTCCATGGTTGTGGAATTGACCATGCACTGCCTGAAGAGTCAGAAGATGCACTCCTCGGTGCCCCCCAGCCGGGAGGCCCGTAACCTGGATGCCCCCGGTAGAAAGTGCTTCCAGGGCTCTATGCTATCTTGCCGTGTCCAGACTTACCAGCTGTACATGGGTACTTAAGAGACCTGGCAAAGGAGATTGCCGGGTTCTCAGCTGGCCTTTCCGAGGAACCCTTGCAGAGGTTCAAAGCCTTTTAGACAGGGATCCGAGAGTGCTCGAAGTTTATCTCTCAAGCAGCCTATGATGGCTTCGAGGCTTCGGCCCGGGTAGCCGTGGCTGGCATCGGTGCATGATGTCAGACCTGGCTACAGTCATCGGACCTGGAGTCATGGGTGCATGACAAGTTGGTCGATGTCCCGTGCCGAGGTGACAACCTATTCGGTAAGCCCATGACTGAAAAGGCTGCAGAAATCGAGACTGAGACTCTCACCAGGACAAGGCTGTCCAGAAAGACTTCTGCCCCTTCTCAAAAAAAGAAGGGCTTGGGAAAGAAGCCCTTTTTCCTGAGGAAGGGTGCTGCCTACAAATCCTACCCTCAGTATCAGGCCTCTCCAGCTCCCCAACAGGGCCAGCAGGCCAAGGGGCAGGGGCATGGGCCCCGTAGGCAGAAGACCCCCAAGCCTCCAGCTCCAGCTCCTGCACAGCAGGGAGCGGGGTTTTGACTTCCGCAGCATAGCCTCTCCTCCGCTGATGGCTCCACTCAGCACAGGGAGTCGGCTGACCCTGTACGCCTACAGGTGGCCAGCCATCACGGTGGATACCTGGGTACTGAGCATAGTCCAAAAGGGCTACATGCTCCACTTCCACCAGCTACCCCCCTCCTACTATCCAGGGGAACCTCCAAGACTCCCTCTACACAGGAATCTCCTCCTTCAGGAGTTGGCAAGTTTTCTAAAGGAACAGGTGGTGGAACCGGTGCCTCACCACCTGAAAGGTCAAGGCTTCTACTCCAGGTACTTCCTGGTACCAGAAAGGACAGGAGACCTCCGGCCTATCCTAGACTTGCGAAACCTAAACAAGTTTCTGGAGAGGAAAAAGTTCAAGATGCTTACCCTTGGGATACTGCTGCCCTACCTCCAGCAGGGAGACTGGCTATGCCCCTTAGACCTAAAGGATGCTTATACTCACATCCTCATTCATCCAGACCACAGACAATATCTCAGATTTGTGGTGGGAGGAAAACATTTTCAGTACAGGGTACTTCCCTTTGGCCTAACCTCTGCCCCCAGGGTTTTCACCAAACGCCTGGCGGTGGTGGCGGCTTTTCTCAGGAATCAGGGAATTTTTGTCTTTCCATACCTGGACGACTGGCTCATCAGGGGCCAGTCTCTCCAGGAGGCCCGACAAGCCACTCTTTGCACTGTCTCTCTTCTTCAGCATCTGGGCTTTGTCATAAACTACGCAAAGTCCACTTTGCTCCCCTCTCAGAACCTAGAGTTTATAGGGGCTAGCTTAAACACCCTTCAGGCAAGAGCTTACTTGCCCGAAGACAGGGCCCACAGACTGATAGACTTGGCCAACCAGTTCCAAAGCAATTCTCATTTCTCTGCCAGGCACTACCTGCGGCTCCTGGGCCACATGGCATCCACGGTACATGTGACTCCGAATGCCCGTCTGCACATGCGGGCTGCTCAATGGTGCCTCAGAGATCAGTGGACGCAGGCCACAGGTGACCTCTGAGACAGAGTATAGGTGTCCAAACCACTTTTGGACTCCTTACAGTGGTGGCTACGTCTCCCAAACTTTCTCAGGGGGGTACCTTTTCAGGCTCCAGCACCCACAAGGGTGCTGACAACTGATGCTTCCTTAAAGGGCTGGGGTGCACATTGCCAGGGCACATGCACTCAAGGCCTCTGGTCTCCTCGAGAGGCCACACAGCAAATCATTCTTTTGGAGCTGCAAGCAATCCGCTTAGCTCTACAGACATTTTCTCGTGCTCTCTCTCACCAGTCTGTCCTAGTTCAGACGGACAATCAGGTGGCAATGTTCTATGTGAACAAACAAGGGGGCACGGGGTCCAGGCTCCTATGTCAGGAGGCACTGGCCCTTTGCTCCTTTGCAGTCAAACAAGACATGTTTCTCAAAGCAGTTTATCTACCTGGTCAGGAGAATTTCCTAGCAGACAAGCTAAGCAGGATTCTCCAGCCTCACGAATGGCAGTTGAATCCATTGGTGGTCCAGCAGATCTTCCTCCGCTGGGGACTTCCATCCATTGATCTCTTTGCAAGTCCACAAAACCGTCAGCTGCCCAGGTTTTGCTCCAGACAGCTGCATCCTCTGAGGATGGCAGCAGATGCTTTTCTGATCTCTTGGTCTACGGGCCTCCTGTATGCGTTTCCTCCCACGCCCCTGGTGGCCCGAACTCTGTTCAAGATTCTCCGGGACAAGGCCTCGGTGATTTTGGTAGCCCCCAGATGGCCGAGGCAGCCCTGGTTTCCACTTCTGCTGCAGTTGGCGGTGGAAACTCAGTTCCCTCTGGGGTTGCAACACGATCTCCTGTCTCAAGATCAGGGTTCCCTTCTGCACCCCAATCTCAGGTCCCTCAATCTGATGGCCTGGCTGCTGAAAGGATAGTGCTAGCTTCCTTACTTCTACCTAACGAGGATGAGGAGGTGGTCTTAGCCTCTAGGAGGCAGTCCACCAGAAAGTCCTATGCCCTCAAGTGGCATAGGTTTACAGTATGGTGTGCTCAGCGCAATGAAGATCCTTTCTCTCTCTTGCCTTGTGCCAGTAGTACTGCAGTATCTACTTCACCTGTCAGACCTAGGCCTTAAGTCTAACTCTGTTCGGGTCCAAGTCAGTGCTCTGTCAGCACATCACTCACCGGTGGAAGGATAGTCTCTATCGGTTCACCCCTTGGTGTCCCGATTCCTCAGAGGTCTGCTTCTTCTCAAGCCTCCGGTTCGTCCACTGGCGACTGAGTGGGATTTGAACGTGGTCTTGCAGCAACTTACTCGCCCACCGTTTGAGCCGATGGCTACTTGCCATTTGCGCTTCCTCTTTTGGAGAGCGCTCTTACCTCGGCCAGATGTGTGAGTGAACTACAAGCTCTGGTTTCTGATAGACCATACACACGGTTCTATAGGAACAGGGTGGTCCTACGGACCCATCCCAAGTTCCTTCCAAAAGTGGTCTACTCTTTCCACCTCAACCAGGAGGTGGTTCTTCTGATCTTTTTTCCCAGGCTGCATACCAGCTGGGCTGAAACAGTCTTGCATACCCTGGACTGTAAGAGGGTGTTGTCTTTTTACATAGAACGTACGCGGGGGCATCGAAGAGCTACTCAGCTCTTTGTCTCCTTTGACCCTAATAAGATGGGGTTACCTGTCTCCATGCGTACCTTGTCCACTTGGGTAGCAGATTGTATCGCCTGGGCATATAAGGCAGCCGACCTCCCCTTGCAGGGTCGAGTCACGGCCCACCGTGTCAGGGCGAAAGCCATGTCAGTAGCTCATCTCCGCTCTGTTCCGTTGGCAGACATCTGCCGGGCTGCAACTTGGTCTTCAAGCCAGACTTTTGTAGGCCATTACTGCCTGGAGAGAGAGTCCCGAAGGGACAGTGCTTTCAGACAGGCGGTACTCCGTAATCTCTTTGAGGTTTAGGCAACTCCTACCCTCTGGCCCTTGTGTTGGGCTACCGTACGGGGGCGTTCTCAGAGGATATTCTTATCACAAATGCTGGGCTCTTGAGAGGGAGCCATTTTTTTAGCTTAGGGTTTCCTGTAGCCTAGAGCTGGGGAGTCCCATATGTGAGGACTGACTTCCTGCTTGGTCCTGGAGAAAGAGTAGTTACTCACCTGTAACAGGTGTTCTCCTGGAGCAGCAGGTATCAGTCCTCACGACCCTCCCTCCTCCACTGGAGTTGCAGTCATATCATTCATTCTCCAGGACCAAGCAGGAAGTCAGTCCTCACATATGGGTGACATTGACGTCGATGGAGCCCCTGCGGAGCATTTCCCCAGCTTTCTATGAAAGCCTTTGGGAATACTGCATGCATGCGCAGTCCCCTTCCCGCCTAAAGGTGCCATCTTGCTCAGTCTCTCTTTTTCCGTGGAGCCCTTTGGACGTGTGTCCTAGTTCACCCGGAAAATAGTTAGATTTTTTCGTCTATTCCTTGCGATTTCTTCGCAGTTTTTGTCCAGTTCGACGCCGGTTCCCCTTCTCGCCGGGTTCGGTTCACCGGTATCGAGCCCGATCTTATTTTTTCGGTTTTTGCCCTTCGTGGCTGGCGTTCGTGCCCTTTTTTCCTTTTCACTGGAAGGCCGGTCCTTTGACCTCGCGGGGACTCTCTTTTCCCCGATGGCTTCCAGTGTTTTTAATTAGTGTGATCGGTGCAAGAACCTAATGTTTCTCACCGACACACACGACTGCTGCCTTAGGTGCCTCGGTCCTGATCATGATCTTAAGATCTGTGGACTGTGTGGAAAAATGTCCACTAAGGTACTGCGAAGTCGTCAGCACCAGAAGGAAAGGCTTTTCTCTGACTCAGCCTCCGGCCAGGCCCGGACCTCGTCTGAGGCCTCGACGTCTCGGTAGCCTGACCCCGAGCATCGTCGGGGCTCGTCAGATAGGGGGTCCCCCGAGCGGGAGCGAAAGAGGAAGAAGCGGCTTGCGAGGGCGGCATTGGAGGAGGTCCCTGGCTCCTCGAGGGCTAGGTCTCGGACCCCCGACCGCCATCCCGGGCCCGTGGAACAGGAGAAGCCATCAAAAGTACCTCGAGTGGAGCCGGAGTCTGCTGGACACGTAAGTCCTGTTGTCCTCGAGGACTCTCCTCCCAGGGAGCCGACGTCGGGCCCAGCGCCGCCGGGGCCCGAGTCGGTAGCTGCTGAGTCTCCTGAGCTGGGTCTCAGGCTGACAGCCTTGGAGTGCAGACTGTCTGCCTTCATGGATCAGCAGCGGGTGCTGATGGCCAGCCTTGCTGGCGCATCTGCCCCTACCACCGGAACGTCGAAGTCGACCCCGGAGACCGAGCCGATACTTGAGACCATGAAGGCTCGAGGTTGTCCTTGGTCGCGGTCACCCTCGACCTCCTGGTCGGGACCGAGGGCGTCGACGCCGGTGCCTTTGGCGTCGGGGCGGGTGCTGCCGGGCCTCGCGCGGTCGGAACCCGACTCCTCTTCGGACGAGTCTGCCTGGGAGACGGAGGTTGAGGAGTCCCCCGATACCTTCAAGACTCGTTGCGCCCCGTCGGACTCACCGCAGTCTGAGCCCCGGAGTAGGTCCCCTCCGGAGGATACCTGGTTCTCGGAGTTCGTGTGGGATATGGCCACTGCTTTGGAGATCCCGGCGGATCTCGAGGAGGAGCCTCGAGCCGAAGAGCTCGAAGCCCTCCAGTATGATCTCCTCCGAAGGAGGCCTTTACTGTGCCAGTTCCTCCGATGCTGGGACGGCTCCTCTTCCGGATGTGGGAGGCACCGGCCTTGGCACCGGTTCTGAGCAAGCGGGTCGATTCCATTTATTGACTCCGTAAGAGCCCTGGTTTTCAAAAGGCGCAGCTACCTCACCATTCCATGGTGGTGGAATCGGCCATGCATCGTCTGAAAAGTCGGAAGATGCACTCCACGGTGCCCCCTGGCAGGGAGGCCCGGAACCTGGATGCGTTCGGTAGAAAGTGCTTCCAGGGCTCGATGCTTGCTTGCCGTGTCCAGTCTTACCAGCTGTACATGGGCATGTACTTGCAGGACCTGGCAAAGGAGCTTGCCGGGTTCTCTGCTGGTCTCTCTGGGGAACCTTTACAGAGGTTCAAGTCCTTGTCTTCGGGGATCCGGGAATGCTCTAAGTTCATGTCCCGAGCGGCCTACGATGGCTTCGAGGCCTCAGCCCTGGTTGCGGCTGCCGGCATCGTGGCTCGACGCCAGGCATGGCTGCAGTCATTGGACCTCGAGCCATGGGTTCAAGACAAGTTGGTCGATGTCCCTTGCCGAGGTGAAAACCTTTTTGGCAAGCCAATCGCCGAGAAGGCTGCTGAGCTCGAGACCAAGCACCTCACGAGGACAAGGCTGTCTCGAAAGACTTCTGCCCCTTCACACAAGAAGAAGGGCTCGGGTAAAAAGCCCTTTTACCCGAGGAAGGCGACTGCCTACAAACAGTTCCCAACTTACCAGGCTTCCCCCGCTCCCCCACAGGGTCAGCAGGCCAAGGGGCAGGGACATGGGCCCCGTAGGCAGAAAGCCTCCGGCTCCTGCTCCTACTCAGCAGGGTGGGGGTTTTTGACTCCCAAGGCATAGCCTCTCCGTCTCTGCTGTCCCATCCCTGCACAGGAGGTCGCCTAACCCTGTTTGCCCACCCATTACAGGGGACAACTGGGTCTTAAGCATAGTCCAAAAGGGCTACCTGCTTTATTTTCATCAGTTGCCTCCTCCCTATTTTCCAGGAGAGCCTCCCAGGCCTCCTCTCCATACAGTCCTCCTCCTGCAGGAGCTCCAGAGTCTGTTACGAGACCAGGTGGTGGAGCCTGTGCCTCCCCACCTCCAAGGTAACGGGTTTTACTCCAGGTACTTCCTAGTACCAAAGAGAACAGGAGATCTCAGGCCTATTCTCGGCCTCAAAAATCTCAACAAGTTCCTACAGAAGGAAACGTTCAAGATGCTTACTCTTGGAACACTTCTGCCCTACCTCCAGCAGGGAGATTAGCTATGCTCTTTAGATCTAAAGGATGCGCACACTCACATCCTCATTCATCCAGACCACAGAAAGTACCTCAGGTTCATTGTGGGAGGAAACCATTCTCAGTACAGAGTTCTGCCCTTTGGCCTCACCTCCGCCCCCAAAGTCTTTACCAAATGCCTGGCAGTGGTGGCGGCCTACTTGAGAAATCAGGGTATCTTTGTCTTCCCCTATCTGGACGACTGGCTCATCAGGGGTCAGACGTGCCAGGAGGCCAGGCAAGCCACCCTCCGAACGATTTCTCTACTACAGCATCTGGTGTTTGTCATAAACTTCGCAAAGTCCACTTTGCTCCCCTCCCAAAACATTGAGTTCATAGGGGCAAGACTGGACTCTCTGCAGGCAAAAGCTTTCTTACCAGAAGACATAAGAACATAAGATATGCCATACTGGGTCAGACCAAGGTCCATCAAGCCCAGTATTCTGTTTCCAACAGTGGCCAATCTAGGTCATATGTACCTAGCAGTTTCCCCAAGAGACACAAGTTCCACAATGCTTGTACTGGGTCAAGCATTGATATCTTCGGTCACTTCTTAATAATGGTTTATGGACCTTTCCTCCAGGAACTTGTCCAAACCTTTTTTAAACCCAGCTACACTAACAGCCTTTACTACATCCTCCGGTAACAAATTCCAGAGTTTGATTACACGTTGAGTGAAAAAATATTTTCTTTTATTAGTCTTAAATAGTTTACCTGTAGCTTCATTGCATGTCCCCTAGTTTTTCTATATTCTGATAAGGTAAACAATCTATCTACGTTTACCCGTTCCACTCCGTTCATTAATTTATAGACTTCTATCATATCTCCCCTCAGCCGTCTCTTTTCCAGGTTAAAGAGCCCTAACCTTTTTAGCCTTTCTTCATAGGAGTATCCTTCCATCCCCTTTACCATTTTGGTGGCTCTTCTCTGTACCTTTTCTAAAATCGCTATATCCTTTTTAAGATACGGCGACCAGAATTGCACACAATATTCAAGATGCGGTCTCACCATGGAACGATATAGAGGCATTATAATATCAGACAGAGCCCAAAGACTGATGACCTTGGCAAACCTGTTTCTCAGCAGGTCACTGGTCTCCGCCAGGCTCTGCCTGAGGCTTCTTGGCCACATGGCTTCGACAGTGCATGTCACACCCCATGCCAGGCTTCATATGAGACCTGAACAATGGTGCCTCAGAACTCAGTGGTCGCAGGCCACAGGGAGCCTCAGAGACAAAGTAAGGGTTCCAGACCATTCCTGCATTCCCTTCGTTGGTGGCTGCATCCCCCTAACTTACTGGAAGGGATGCCTTTTCAGCCACCTGTGTTCACAGTGGTATTGACCACCGATGCCTCTCTACAGGGCTGGGGTGCACACTGTCTGGGCTGGTGCACTCAGGGCATGTGGTCTCCCTGGAAGGCCCAGCAGCAGATCAATCTACTGGAGCTTCGGGCTATTCGCCTAGCCCTCAAGACTTTCTCTCACACCCTGGCTCACCAGTCTGTTCTAGTGCAGACAGACAATCAGATAGCCATGTTTTATGTGAACAGACAGGGAGGCACTGGGTCCAGGCTCCTTTGTCAGGAGGCGCAGGACCTTTGCTTGTTTGCGCTCAGGCACAACATGTTGCTCAAGGCGGTTTATCTCCCTGGCCAGGAAAATTACCTAGCAGACAGGTTGAGCAGAATTCTGCAGCCCCACGAGTGGCAGCTCCATCCCTTGGTAGTTTAGAAGATCTTCCTGAGATGGGGACTTCCATCCATAGATCTCTTTGCCAGTCCCCTGAACAGACAGCTGCCCAAGTTCTGCTCCAGGCAACCGCATCCTCTGAGACTAGCAGCAGATGCTTTTCTGATTTCCTGGTCCCAAGGCCTCCTATATGCGTTTCCTCCCACGCCTCTGGTGGCCCGAACCCTGTTCAAGGTTCTAAAGGACCAGGCCTCGGTCCTTCTGGTAGCCCCCAGGTGGCCGAGACAACCTTGGTTCCCACTTCTGCTTCAGCTAGCAGTGGACACTCCACTACCTCTAGGGTTGCAGCCCGACCTTCTTTCTCAAGACCAGGGGTCTCTTCTGCACCCCAATCTCAAATCTCTCAATTTGATGGCCTGGAAGCTGCAAGGGTAGTTTTGGCTCCTTGGGGCCTACCTCCTGAAGTTGAAGAGGTCGTCCTGGCCTCTAGGAAGCAGTCCACTAGAAAAACCTATGCCCTGAAGTGGAAGAGGTTTTCTGTGTGGTGTCAGCTGCGTACAGAGGATCCTTCTCCTGTACTGTACCAGTGGTGCTTCAGTACCTGCTACACTTATCCAATCAGGGCCTTAAGTCCAATTCTGTTCGGGTCCACCTCTCAGCTCTAGCAGCTCACCACTCACGGGTGGAAGGACACTCTCTATCGGTTCACCCCTTGGTGTCCCGGTTTCTCAGAGGTTTGCTCTTGCTCAAACCTCCTGTCCGTCCCCCAGCCCCTGAGTGGGAGTTGAATGTGGTCTTGCAGCAACTGACTCGCCCACCTTTTGAGCCAATGGCTACTTGTCCTCTTTGCTTCCTTTCCTGCAAGACACTCTTCCTAGTAGCCTTAACCTCGGCCAGACGGGTGAGTGAGCTTCAGGCCCTAGTCTGTGACAGGCCCTACACCCGCTTCTATAGGAACAGGGTAGTCCTTAGGACTCATTCAGAGTTCCTCCCTAAAGTTGTCTCCTCTTTCCATCTCAACCAGGAGGTGGTTCTTCCAACATTCTTCCCTAGGCCTCATGCAAGCCAGGCTGAAGCGGTCCTGCATACCCTGGACTGTAGGAGGGCCTTATCCTTCTACCTTGACCGTACGCAAGGACATAGAAGGGCTACTCAGCTCTTCATCTCTTTTGACCCTAATAATTTGAGGTTAGCTGTGTCCAAGCGTACCTTGTCCATATGGGTGGCTAACTGTATCACCTGGGCTTACAGGGCGGCTGATCTTCCCTTGCAGGGTCGGGTCACGGCCCATCGTGTCAGGGCAATGGCTGCCTCAGTAGCTCATCTCCGCTCTGTACCGTTGGCAGGCATCTGCAGGGTTGCAACTTGGTCCTCAAGCCAGACTTTTGCAGCTCATTACTGCCTGGAGAGGGAGTCCCGTAGGGACAGTGCTTTTGGTCAGGCAGTACTCCGGAATCTCTTTGAGGTTTAGGCAACTCCTGCCCTCCGTTGGGCTACCGGTGGAGGTTCTTTCAATGAAAAGCCTTTCTTTGATGCTGGGACTAGAGGGAGTTATCTTGTTCAGCCTGGGTTCCTTGGTAGCCCAGAGCTTGGGAGTCGCCCATATGTGAGGACTGACTTCCTGCTTGGTCCTGGAGAAAGAGTAGTTACTCATCTGTAACAGGTGTTCTCCAGGAGCAGCAGGAATCAGTCCTCACAACCCTCCCTCCTCCCCTGGGAGTTGCAGTTGTACATAGTTTATTTTACATTTTTGTGTGCTGTTTTTGAGCTATGTCATTTGACTGAGCAAGATGGCACCTTTAGGCGGGAAGGGGACCGCGCATGCGTGCGGTATTCCCAAAGGCTTTCATAGAAAGCTGGTGAAATGCTCCGCAGGGGCTCCATCGATGTTGATGTCACCCATATGTGAGGACTGATTCCTGCCGCTCCTGGAGAACACCTGTTACAGGTGAGTAACTACTCTTTTTGATTTTTTTGCTGTCTTTTAGCTATGTCATCAGACTGAGCAAGATGGCATCCTTGGGCGGGAAGGGGACCGCGCATGCGCGGCTGCATTCCCAAAGGCTTTCCTTGAAAGCTGGGGAAATGCTCTGCACGAGGGCTCTGTCGGTGCATACGTCACCCATATTTGAGGACTGATTCCTGCTGTTCCTGGAGAACACCTGTTACAGGTGAGTAACTACTCTTTCCAGGTGCCATCCCCATCCCTTAGTTTAAATGTCTAGCAATATTTTATTTGAATTTCTCACTTAGGATCCTTTTTCCTGCCACAGATGTAGGCCATCATTACCGTATAGCCTTTTGTATTTCCATACATTGCCCCTGCCTTCATTGTATCTAAAACCTCCTTGCTGACAGCAGGTTTTGAGCCACTTATTGAAGTTGTCTCTATGATGTAACCTATTCTCTCCCTTTCCATGGACAGGTAGTATTTCTGAAAAAGCTACTGTCCTTATCATGGACTTCAAACCCACTCCAAGCTTTTGGAAATCCCTCTCTGTTACAAAACTGCAATTTCTGGCCAAGTCATTTGTCCCCAGGCGTATTATAACATCAACTTCTTCTCTGATCACATCGAGTATTTTGTTTGTATTCCTACTAGCTGATGATCCTGGAATCTTTGTATTGTGTCACCCAGTTAATGCCTCTGATATGGAATCTCTTAGTAGTATGAATTTTCTGTTTTGAGATGTTTTATCACTGCTTTGGTTATGTCTTTTGCAGTGAGTGGCTCTCCCTGCCTCCTCAGATTTCATGTCATAAGCAACAGAATGTTCCAGTGATGCAAAGAAATTTTCTGAGGGAAACAACTGGGAGGCAGGATGCCCTCTGTCACAGGCCGTAATCTACCTGAGCCCATTGTAACCCCATCTATTCATGGGTCATTTAGCTCTGTGGCAGTTGGAATAAAATGTCAGGACAGTTAATACTTCTGGGAGCACCTTTAATCGCAGCAAATTCCTGTTTGAGTTGAATGAGCTACTTTTTTATGGCAGAGATTTGGAGACAGTTTAGGCTAGTGGTTCCCAAACTTGGGGTCGGGACCCCAAATTGGGTCATATCATCAGTGAATGGGGTCAGAGAAACTTGGCCATTTCCCCTTCTCTCTGGACTTTCACTGTGACCTATGCCAAGTAGTGGCAGTCACCAGTCAGCATGTGACCTGTGAAGCAGCAAACAGTCATAGGCCCTTGCCCCCTCCTGGGTAAGCTTCCTGCTCAGCTGGAAACCCAAGCTGAGTACTGAGGTGTGTAAGCACACATTGCACACTGACACACGGGACCCTGTGCAGACTTCTTCCTCTGCTGTTGTCACTACTCTTGCTGCACCTTCTGCTTTAGATGAGTGGAGGGAGGGGAAGGAGGCTGGAGACCTGCTGTTTTGATTTCATCATCATCTGGGGGTCACATGAATTTTCAGTTGTTAAAACGGGGTCATACATGATAAAAGTTTGAAAAGCACTGGATTAGTCAAATACACAGCCTCTGGGTCCAGATTACCTGCTTTAGGACTAAGGCATCATGGTTTTTGAGCTGAGTGAAAGACATGATGAATTTGTTGAAAGTGTTAGAACATCTGTATTATATTAATGAGGATCAAATAACAAATTTACTTGATTGTCCCTTAATTGAAGACTATTTACTCTTATGATATATACTGGAAAGACTAGGAAAAGCAAGCTGTCGATTGGGAGTGATTATAAATACCAAAATCTGCTTGGCGCTTATTGAAACAAAATGGTATTTAGCCAAATGTTTGAATTTCTCGATCACAGACCCCCTGCCGGGCAACTGTTAACTACTTGAGCCCAGCTGTTTCTCAGGTACAAGTCTAGGTTGTTTTTCTAAAACTGCTGTATAATAGAGGCAGACATTTGGGCAGTTATATTTATAGCTACAAATGAAATTTAATGCTAAACAGGTGCATTACAGCATGACTAAAAACACACTAATTTTAGACCACCTTATTGTATCAGATCCTAAATGTCATTGCAGAAATACAGGTGTGTCTGGCAAGTTGTGCAGTCCTTGTATCTGCAGGTTGTTGTTGGTAGGGTATAATCCAGAAAGCCCAGAGGGATCTATGGAGTGAGATTTTTTTGCTGGTGTTGATGGCTCTTTGCATTAACCTAGTATCTTAAGGTTAGACATGGGGTGGGGCAGAGTGTGAACTAAATTATGAATCTTGCCTGCGTATCTACTCAGAAGAATGAAAAACAAAAGGGAGACTGCAATAAACTGAAGTCTTGGATAAAAAGTGATATCTTAGAGGTGCACACACACCGTGGCTGACAGCTGGGATATCCACTTGGCAGTGCGAATAGGAATAACTAGGAAAACCCTAGGAGGACTGGATGGTTTAGTTGGGTCTTTTTCTGCCATATGTTGTGTTTCTGTGATGACAGATGTCAAGACTGGAAGCGGGAGTAAGATTTGAGACAAAATGGATTAAAAAACAGTCAAATACTTGATGATAAATAAGAAGACAAAGAAAATGTTGCTAGGAAAGGTGAGAGGTTATGAAACCTCAAGGGAAGCATGGCGTACATGGGAGTTTTCCACTTTCTGCTCTCTTGGCTCTTGCAAGCCCCCCCTTGCCTTCTTTTCTTTTCTGTTTTATCCTTTCCTCAGAAATGGCCTCTGATTTTCCTATTCAGTTGCCATACTTTTTTTTATTGACTGCTATATAAAGTGAGCATTTTGTGTGCAGCCACGGTGTTTCCGTGGTGAGGACTTGCATCACGTTACTGAAGTGCGGGGTCCTACGAAACAAAGGGCTTGGTAGTGTTGATATTAAGCTGATATTACTGTTGATATTAATAACACAGAATCTTGTGTAGACTAATTGTTGTGATGGGTATTTTTCAGAATTGCATACATTAGAAACAATGAGCTAGATTTTCCTAAATATATGACTTAGTTATTGGGTCAATGAGGTAATCTATAAACTATTTTTAATCGTTTATGTAGAAATGATAGTTGCCAGAGTCAATGTTATGAAAGCACTGGAATGGATAGAACAAGATAAATGTCTTTTTATTATTAGAATAACATTGTACATGCACCAACATATCTAGTGAAGAGTCAGTGACGTTTAAAAAAAAATCTTAGGTGGTTTTGTTTTACAATGAGCCAAATGCACTATAGGGTGTATACAATTTTTTGCTCAGGCAGAAAAATTCTTTACATGTGATCCAGTTATATATGCTACTAAAAAATTCAATACTATTTGAAGTGGACCCATTACACTTCGTCCAAATCTTGCAAATAGAGGCAGCTGGGGAAAAGAGTGTTTGTAGTATTACTACTTATAGCTTCTAAACAGTAATCAACCTTCACTGTCCCATCACCAAGCTTTATTTTTATAGTTCTGTGTGGGCCATATATGCCTTGTATTATATAGTTTGTGAAAAAAGGAGGGTAAAAATAACCACTGAGAAACGTCACCCCTCCTTTCCGCTTAGATCTGTTTTATATATAGACTTCTAAGTCTAACTCAGATAGAAGATGGATAGATCCCTTTTCACGTTCCGATGCTGTTCAAGGCTAGCCCAGGAAGCAGGAGCTGTCCAGTTTCAGTGTTAGAGCATAAATGATAAAGAGCCTTAAACGATAGAGATATGGATGTCTGACCACCATGACATTCTCTCACTGAACTTTCAAAGGCAGCAAAAACCAGCAATCACTTAGGACCTTATGTGCAAAGACATGTTTTCCTATTGTTTGTCTGAGGAAAAATGCCTAGTAAATCATGCTATTAATGTGGGTTGTATGGAAAAATTGTGAATCTGTTTTTTTCTTGAAAAACTATCATGATTTTGAAGCAATAGTTCTCTGATGCTTACAGTGCTATCTCTTAATTTCATTCTGTTCCTAGGGGCCCAGAAGATACCTGTTTTGAATGTGGTGTTTTCCCAGCTATCCTAAGTTTTCCTCTTGATTATCCTTTAAGCCCTCCTAAGATGAGGTTCACCTGTGAAATGTTTCATCCAAACAGTAAGTGCCACTGTTAATAACTAGATACTTCACCTTTTCTTGGAAAACAGCCAGTCTGAGATGCTATCTTTGTGATAGATGTATCTGTATGCGGGCCTCAATACATAAAAGTAATTTTGAGTTTGAAAACTGAGGCCCACGCCCTTCTGCAAGGGGTTTTAGACCTTTCCTGCTGTCATAATGCACAAGATTCATTCTCCTTTTCTGACATGCAGAGTTACTTTGCTAATATCTACAGTAAGGTGAAGGACATGCCCAGTATATGTGGTGAATGTTTGGCTAGTTGCGTAGCATGTAGGATCCGGTGAGGTGCTTTTAAAGGCAAGTGCTGTGATCTGAACCATCACAATCTGAAGTGATTGTGTCCCAAGAAACGCAGCCTGCAATTTCAGTTGTTGAAGGTTTTGTTACCATTCTTCCTCATGACATGCAATCGAGTGAAAGGGCATGACTTGTTTTCAGGTGGGTTTCCTATTTTTGCCATGCGAGGCAAAGAATGTATAAGGGACAAAATTGCTCTTATTGCACACCTGTGGCAAGGGATCTTCCAGGGATGCTGCTGCCATGAACTGGACTAAATGTATTGAGGGCATGTAAATGTGCTGAAGAATAAATCCCCACGGGGCAGTCCATGGCCAGACGAGATGGTATTCATGTAATTTTTTATGGTAGTACCACTTTGTTTGTGCCTTGAATTTCTTATTTTGAGCCATTTTATTTTGTCTGCTTAATGTATTTCATGATTATTCATAAAAAGCGCCATTTGATAAGATTACTGGAAATCAGAAGGACTAGGGTGAATTGTAAAGTGTGTTGCCATCTAGAGCAGGTGAAAGGTGCTATGCAATCCAGTTTTTCTTCCTTGAGAATATCTCTGTCTGGGATGGAATGAAACTTGGCTTTGGGAAAAATCAACGAAGAGACATAGTGAACTGAAAATGGGCCAGATCAGACTGAGAGTTCTAGAGAAATAAGCCATTTCCCCCTCCCCTCCTATCCCCCCCCCCCCATGCATTTCTGTGAAGCAGCACTTAGGAAATTCCTGATTTCAAACTGACTGTCTCTCCTGTTCTTTACTCTCTCCTTATGTTAAACTGTCCCCAACCCCTAAAAGCTACCCCGCCAAAAATAGCACACAACCTCTAAAACTACACCCACAAACAGCACCCACCCCAGAACTATCCCCCACAAATCCAAAAACTGCCCTCGGCCCCCAAAACTATTTCCCACAAATTCCCCTTACCTCACAAACTGTCCCCAATGATTGCCTTACAGTCTACCAATTGCCCATACCCACCAAAACTATCCCCTGCATCTGCCTTGCACACTAGCAACTGTCCCCACCCCACCCCCTAAATGATGGGGCAGTTGGGAAGGAAATTTTGGGATTGGGGACTGTTATGGGGGGCAGATGCAGCGGAGTAGATTGTAGGTTTGGCAGCAAATTGTGGATTGGTGCTGTTGTAGGAGATAATTTTGGGGATTGTGGCAGTGTGGGGGTGAGGGCAGTTGTAGGTATAGTCTATGGGGTAGGAAAGGTAGGAGGAAGTTTTAGGAAGTGGGAATTGTAGCGGGGTAGTTTTGAGGGATGGGGTTTGTGGTGGTAATTTTGGGGGTGGGGCATTTGTGGTGATAGGAAGATAGTTTTGGGGAGTGGGGGCAAGCTGCAGGGTGGATAATTTTGGGTAATGGGGCAGTTCAGGAGGTAAAGGAAAGGCATTATGAAAGGAGAAATCCCATAACTACTGTGTTTCACTTGGGGGCAGTTTCTCCAAATGGGTTAGTTTTGTGCATACCATGACAATCAATAACCTGACTCCTAAGTCAGGCTTTGTGGAGTATGATCTCAGTAAATTTGAGAGACTGTGTTTCACTGTATGTAAGTTTCTATGCTGCAGGAGCTTAAATTAACAGCTTCTTCCATAGAAAAGCAATGGGTCATTTTGGGGGAGGAGGGCTTATTTCCCTAGAACCCTGGTCTTATTTGGCCCATTTTCAAACTCAGTGTGTCTTTTTCACTGTTCCCCTGTCACCCCCCCCCCCTTGCCAAGTTTCATCCCATTCCATTAAATTTTCAGAATTATTTTGTCCTGTAGACAGACATTGTCAACCACGTTTGTATAATTCTTTCCAACATTCGTTGGGTTTGAAAAAAATGAAAACAACATTTAGGTGAACATTCAAGTATATATTACAAAATTCGATCTCGCTATTATGTTACTTGTACATTAAATTACAGAGGTGGCAAGCACATTCCATGGTCTATAATCTTTTATTGAAATCATAAGCATGATGTTATCAGAGACAATTCAAGTATCGAGTACTAATGTTGAGTGGAATCTTTAATTCATCAACCTGCTCTCAATTGACTTGGAGTCTTTGTGGTAGTCTAGTCCCTGATTTTGGATATTAAAAATGAGTGTATTTCAGTACTTGAGCATTGCCTCTGGTCAAGACTAGACAAAATCAGTGATTTCCCTAGGTAATGAATTATATTGGAGCATGAATAGAGCCAGACCTTTACAGTATGGAGCGACGTTTAGTTTTATGAAGGGAATAAGTAAGAGTGATCATTGAAAGAGGGTCAGAAGCACATTACAGTTCATTATGGAAAAGATTCCAAGATGAGTAAAAAGCTTTAAACATAAATAAGAGGATTTTTATCTTTGTTCAAACAGTTTACCCAGATGGCAGGGTATGTATTTCCATTCTTCATGCTCCGGGGGATGATCCAATGGGCTATGAGAGCAGTGCAGAGCGATGGAGCCCAGTACAGAGTGTAGAGAAGATTCTTCTCTCAGTTGTCAGTATGTTAGCAGGTGAGCACCACTTTATTTGATATCTGAGAATTACCAACATGAATTTTACTGGTCCTTGGGTCTTCTGCCGCAGCCAGCCTGCAAAAATAATTATGTTCCTAGTATAATTTTTAGTCTGGGGACTTTCATGGACTAGGGATGGCGAGAAAAGATAATAGACTCATACAAAATAGGTATACACATTTGTTGTACTGCTGTCTTTTTCTTTTTTCTATTCCAGAGCCAAATGATGAGAGTGGAGCCAATGTGGATGCTTCTAAAATGTGGCGGGAAGACCGAGAACAATTTAATAAAATTGCAGTGCAGATCGTACAGAAATCACTTGGTCTTTAAAATAACAGCTAGACAGTGTTAATTTTCTTGAGACTGTTGGAGATGAGTGTCCTCTGTAATGGTACCAAAAAGCAGATTTTACCAATGCATTCTTTGGGCGTTCACTTTTATTTAGAATTGTTTTTTTGGGGGGGGGGGGGGCGGCATAAAGTCAGTGGTTCATTCCAGAAACACTAGCTGATAAACCTAAATCTGTGTAGGGAAGGCTTCTTTCATAAGGAGAGGCTGTGTTCTTCTAGGCCAGTGGTCCTCAGCATGTCTTTGGGGCACCCAAACCAGTCTGATTTTTCAGGATGTCCACAATAAATAGGAGCAAGAGAAATATGCATGCTTTGCTTCTATTGTATACAGATCTCTCTAATTCAAATTCATTCTGGATATCCTGAAAAACTGACTTGTTGGGTGTTCCTCAAAGAATGGGTTGACAATCAGTATTCCAAGCCAGAGGTCTTCAGTTCTGGTCCCGGAGGGCTGCAAACCAGTCAGGAATTCAGGATGTCCCTAAAGAATATGCATGAGATATATTTACATGCACTGCCTCTTGTATTCAAATTTATCTCATGCATATTCATTAGGGTCATCCTGAATACCTGACTGGTTTGCGGCCCTCCAGGACCGGAATTGGAGACCCCTGTTCTAAGCATATAAAAAGTAGCAAATCAGGCTGCCATTTGTACCGGCAGAGCCAACTGAACCCTTTTTCCCTGTATTAAGAGATCAGAGGAGTAATCCAGAAGCAGGAGGGTAAATAATTTCCTTGCAAAAATGTATTCAAGAGCAACCGATTTGATATTTGCAGAGCTGTAACTAGGCATTCTAGCACCTGGGGCAGATGAACATACTTGCACCCTTCCATCCCCTCTCTGATCACTGCGACTCTCCTCTTCCACTCTCTCCGATGGGATTTGCAATCCTCTTTCCCTCTCTGCCACAAACTGGAGGTAGGAAAAGAGCAACATATTCTTGGTTTATCATGAGCTGCTGGCCTGAATTTACATTTCACTCATTTTTCTACTCTCAGGAGTCTTGTGCCCACCTCCTTGTCATGGCTCTGTTATTTATTGCCACTTCTTCAATGTAATGGTCATTTCTAAAGCACAACTTTGCCATGTTTGCATAGTATTACCCAAATGTTGTTCAAGACTGTTTATGTCATTGAAACATTGCTAAGAGTGGTAAGTGCTGTTCTTCTGGACGGCATTTTGGATATCTTGTAAGGACTGCTTAGTATTGCATGTCTTTGCTGCGTTCCTGAACTACATGTTGTTTAGCTGATTGTCCCTTCACATATCCATCTCTCTCTCCAGATAGCATTAGCAGCCTCTGCACCTTTTGTTGAAATGGAATTGAAGAGAGTCTTTAAATTACTCTGAAAAAAGCAAAAGACCCTGTATAGTAACTCAGAAATGCAGTGGAATGCTGGGAGGTTCTTGTTGGCATCTTGCACTGTTGCCAAGATACGTTCTTATAGTTGCCTTGAAATAAGTTTCACTCATGACTTCTGAAACAATTCTTTAATGCTTGTAACGTAGCAGGAAGCTAGTCCAGAATATAGCTCCCTTATCAAGAAAAATTATTCGTACTCCATGCACAGGTACAGTTGATTGATCTGAGTCCTAGTATTTTGAGACACATTAAACAATCAGATTGGCTCGTTTGACTTTCCAGACTATATGGATATTGTATATGAGAAATATACACGAACTATGATTGTTTGATTTGGATCTCTCCTTAGCAGCTGTAAATGTGTAAAGCGAATACACCTTTGCAAGATACTCACTTAAAAGAAAGACTAACATTTCAGTATTGGAGCAGGGGTTCTCATCCCAGTCCTTGGAACATACCTAGCCAGTCAGGTTTTCAGGATAGCCACAATGAATGTGCATGGGAGAGATTTGCATAAATGGAGGCAAATCTCTCTCATGCATATTCATTGTGGTTATTCTCAAAAGCTGGTTAGTGTGTCCTGAGGACTGGGTTGAGAATCCCTGGTTTAGAGCAATGGCTACCTGTTTTCCCCTTATTCTAATGTACTTTAGATATTGCATTGAGTCATTTTTTTCTGACATTATCACTTTAAAGTTGGTTAAGCCACCATAAAATGTATTGCACTGAAAAACAGTGAAAAGAAAACAAATAGAGAAAATTCCTGAAATTTTTCTCCTTACTTATTTCTAAGCAAGTTCTCTTTTAATTTGCAGTTTTGATGTTGCTGTCCCAGGTTTGCATTGGTAGATTGTTCTGTAGCTATGAAAACAAATGCTGTGCTCCATTTCATAGGGTATTCAAATGATCATTGGTTCAAATTCACGTCTTTTGAATTTAGCACTGTTTAGAAAAGACAAAATGGGGAGTCATGCAAACCATTACGTACTCTCCAAAGGGTCTGTGATCATTTTACAAAACCTGTCTGAGAACAGTAACACTGCATTTCAATAGTAATTTATGCAAAAATGATGCACAAGGAGTAACTTTGTGCCTTCCATAGCCAAATATATGCTGAGCCAATCTAAATATCTTCAGCATGAACAAATTAGCCTTGGGATATTTGATCGTTTCTGCAGCACAAGAATTTTGTGGACGTCAAGTCTATGTTGATAAAGTGTTTTTTAAAATAAATTTGAATTTTATACCACATATAATAGATACAGTTAAAGCTATCTGACATTGATAATCAGTATACAGAGGGCTACTACTGAGTGGAAAACTCTCCAGATGGCACATCACATGCTAAAACACCAAATGAGTGACTAGTGTAGCAAATGACAGATTTTGGTGTTTTAACACACACAGTGCAACTTGTGAAGATTTTTTTTGCCTTCTCACAAATTAAAATTTTGCAAAATTTTATTCAGGGCGATAATTGTGATATGCTACTGTGATGAAAATCATGCGGTGGACCTCATTGGCTGTAGTGAAAATCTGTGTGAAATAGGCTTCCCATGTTTTTGGTTTTCTTGTTTGTTTTTGCAACATTTTGGGTCACACAGTTTTCTTGTGCTAATTTTCTACCTGGCTCATTTACATTGGCCAAAAATTGCATGTGGCATTCTCAATGAATGTGTTCAGTGCACTTCAGTACACGACTTTCAAAGATGAAGCTTCAATAAGGAATATTTACTGTGCATAACCATACGATTGCTGGAATACTTTACAGTTGCATAAATTGTGATGCATATATACTATCGCTATAGATTATTTTCTGACAGCTTTGGAAAAGAGAGAGAATGACAATAATATTACCATATCACAGCCGGATAACGGAACTGTATGATTTCATAGTATGTTACGATTAGAAGCTATACATTACAAGTGATTTATATTCTGACTACATGGATCTACTTCAGTGACCTTTGTTTCTGTTGTGATCCTTCTTGTAATTACACGGCCATTTTTGGATTTCATTAAAACTCAAACATTTCACTGCTAGCCCTCTGCAGGAAAATAACACTTTAAAATAATTTGTATTCTTTGAAGTATTTTACGTACATGCTTATTCAAGATTCTTGTGAATACTGCAGGACATTTAGGTAGGCATTGCTGATCTCAAACAAATTCTTCAGTTCATTCTGAAAGAGAACTACAAGCTGGAAAATAATGTGAACCAGTGTGCAGTTGGGATCCATACTTGCATATTTCAGGGGCTGCTGGAAAAGCTTGCTCAGCTGGCAACCAAAGAATCGGTGGTAGATGGCAAATTACTATTTTGGAAGTGCACTAAATTCATGATCTCTGCTTGAGAGACAAACTAGCAGCTCTCTTGCAGTTCTAAGATGATTCTGTACTAGTGAGTCATTCTGTAAGTACCCCATGAGATGTGTATGACTGCTCTGTGACTTCCGGATCTGATGTACTAGAGTTGCTGATGCAAACTGCTGTGCTGCCGTACTATAAACACTGTGTAGCATAGTTGATTACTTTGTATTTTTTAATTCCACTATGGTTTTCTTGCCATGTATTTAACAAATGATGTCAGCAATATGCTGGTGGGTTGGTGCTCCAGTTTTATTGATGGTTTCAAAGTTAAATTGTATATTTTAAAACTATATGATTTCTGAAGTAATCCAATTTGCTACAACCTTTAAAAGTTCTAGCATTTCCTTTGAATCTCACTTTTCAAGAGGCTTGCCAAGTGGCAGTTTAACACAGATGTGCTGAAGACAGGGCCGGCCCCAGAGTTGGTTCAAGGCATTGGCACCCTAGGGAAATCTTAAGCCTTATGCCCCCCTCAGCTGTCAGAATTTGTTGTTTAGCTCTGAATGTCCTGCACTTTGCTGCTTCCCAGAAACTGCCGCCCTAGGTGACTGCCTAGTTCACCTAATGGTTGGGCCTGCTCTGCCTGGAGACCTGGTTTCAGTTTTCATATCCAACCTTTTCTCATGAGGAAATGTGGTACTAGCCCTTTAAAAGTATTTTCAGCACTGTGGACCAATATTCCCGCTAAGCTGCGCTGAGTCCTCCATCAGAATTCCTGCCGATGGGGGAAAGTGCAAAGCAATCACAAAAGCGATCATGCTTAGGATCGCACAGCATAGGCAGATCCCGAGGGCCTGCCTACGCTGTGCGATCCTAAGCGCGATCTCTTTGCACCTCCTCCCCACCGGCAGGAATGCCAGCAGAGGACTTGGCGCTGCTTAGCGGGAACATTGCTCTGGACACAAATTCACAGCTCCAGGAGAGACGCTTGTGTTCTTGGCTGTGACAAATTTGTTAAGTTAAAGGTGCATTTGTGCCTGGTTCTTGAGAGAGTTGCAGTCTGCGACTTCTGTCTGCAAATTGTCACCGTTTTGCAGGGCTATATGACAAGGTAGAGAAAGATAAAGATGATGGGGAAATCCCAGTAGACATGAATGAAAGCTCATGGTGATATAACCCTAACAACAAATGGTTCTAATTGAGCTGGAAATTCGAAGGAAGAGGAGAAAGGTGCAGAAGAAAATGATTTTCACCATGCTACTGCTCCATGAAATGTGATTTAGCCAAAAATAATCCCTGGCAATGTTTTAAAAAAAAAATCACAAATGTCGAAGATTTTCCCTATTTAAGGAAAAGTGAATAAGAGTCCCTCTGCATAAGTTTTTAGGATTGCCCTTACTTAAGGTTATGCAAAACTCTGTTAACTTAATGACCACAGGCTTAGACCTCCGCCTTTATCAATATGCAAAGTCAACTTTCTGATACTGCCAGTCCTTAGAATTGATGTTGGGGCAAGAAGCAAAAAAAAAAAAAAAATGCTTGTCCATCTTTACCACACTATTCCTTAAAAATATGTCCAAAAGCATGCCCACCTCCACAGAAATCAATGTAGACGTATACAGGAACATTAACATTTTTAATTATTGATGCAAAATAAAACTGATATAATTAGAAAGGCGTAAAAGGGAATATTGCGTAGGAGTTGAGATTTATGCAGAAACAAAAAAACAAAATAGAATGTCACAGTCTTGCTGGCCCTTTTACTGTGTCCTTATTGCTTTAGCAGCAGCTGAGTACATTGAGGACGAAGCCCTGCACATCCAATACCTTTCTGCTTTTTACTGCACCAGTTTCCACTTTCTCTAGGTTAGTATGCTTTCACAGCTCAAAACTGATTGTACAGAGCACATAGTACAGAAGGCACGGTGAAAACAACATAGTGTGAATGTATGTGTCTTCTGTTTGTCATTGTAGAAGCTGGAAGATATTTATGTGAGAGAGTAGTTTTGCACTTATCGAGCCTTAACTGCAAAAATGAATGTGTGGTAACTGCTGAACCTTTGCAGTAATGGTTGGGGGGCATGCCCAGCATCTTCTCATGCACAGGACAGACAGTCACTGTATTTTATGTGCATTGCCAATAACGCAGGTGCACTAAGGGGTCACTGCTGCTAAGAATAACTCCACAGGCCTTTCCCGACATCTTATATAGAAGCCCTGTCCCTTCCTGATACCCTTCCCAGTTCTTATTGGAGGTTTCTCTGGTGTCTAGCGAGGAGCAGGAGTGATCCTCAGTCACTTCTACCCTCCCAAGTGCTGGGGTTCAAAATAATGCCTCTGACCCCTAAATTAGATAATGTCATTCTATGCAAAGTGATTCAGAAAAGCAAAAGTGGTCGTCTTCTGAACTAATAGATTAATCCATTATTAATGTTTGTTTTTTACATAGTTTCTTTGGGCGGTCTTGATGGTATTTTGTAGGATAAAACCTCTGGCTCTTCACGGCTGTTTTTTCATTAAGCTTATATAATATTTAGATTGTAAAGTGAGCAGATTAAGCTGGAAGTTACAGAGCAGACATTTAAAATACCTCAAAGGTTTAATTTTGTGCACTACATAGAGGTGGCATGGATAGTTTGAATTGCGCTGACTTAGTAGTTTAATCAGTACTTTTTCAGCTTTGCAGCAGAAGTTCAATACTTAAAGAATTGTAAGTTAAATTAATAGAGCCTTATTCAAAATATGTTTCTCATTCTCTGCCAATATAAAATAATCTTTATTTGGTAATATCCTTGAGCTCTCTGTTTAATATCTTTCCCTTGCGAAATTGGATTTCATAGCTTCATTAAATAGGTTTTGGTTTCACATAGCGGTTAGTAGAGTTACTTTCTTAAAAACAATTTGCCAGATAAAATTAGATCTCTATTCTTTGTTCCGCACTTGACAACGGCCACAATCATCAAAAAGTAAGTAAAAAAAAAAAATCAAAATAAAATATTTGGGCCAGGTTTTAAATTTCCGCATTCACTGTTGACCACTACTGCTGTTTTCCATTTTGTGTTTAAAGTTACTATTAAACAGCCCTAAACTAGACATATAAACTATCCTTATAGCGGCTGGATAGTTTTGGGCTTCTGCCTTTGTTCTGCTCCTCCACAATACAGATAGTGGAGAAGCGGTTAGACAGATTTTCAGATCACCATATTCATACAGAAGCTGAAAATCTACAGATAATGGTATTCTGTATTCATCAACGGCCAATGAATGTATATCTCCTTTGGAAGATTGGCCCATTTGATATTATCGTGATCCAGGATTGAGAGAATCTAGACTGGATTACAGTTTTCCCACTGAAATGCATTATCTGATTTGAAACTGAAGTGATACACCTTAGTGGGAAGGGAACGTTTTTAGATGTGTAATTTGTGGAGAGGGAGAGAGAAAATGGAACAAGTATAGAACACAAGCAGTATTCTCAAATGTACATTAAAGCAATAGTTTTGCAAATATTAGAAAACAATTATTTTTGCTTATTAGAGTTAGCATCTGGAGGACTACATCAGCCTCATATTTTGAGATTAACAATATCTATTATTAAAATTAATTGTATTGGTTTGGAATGTTTACAGTTTCTGTATTGAAAATGCAGGATCATTTTATAAGGGGCTTAAGCATGTAGATTAGTGTTTTATGTGCTCTTATACTTGGAGAAAACCCAGGGGATAGCCACAGCATAGACAACTATCCACAAGGTTGCCAGGAGTCTGCATCGATTTTACAGCATTTAACAATAACAATGTATGCATGTCAAGGAAGCACACGGAAACGGTGTGTATTTCTGTGTGAGATGTGCATAAACATTCTCGGGAGTGGGACTGATACTTATGTGTGTATATATAAAATATGCAAAGGTGTAACTCTTCTTACTGGCAAATACATGCACATCATTACAACCACCTCAAAACAGGTGTAGATGTGTGCACTTACATTCTCTGGCATACCTTTATTAAAGCACTTAACACATATGTGCTATTGTGCCTTTCCTGTCTAGGCACCCTGCTACTAAATTACCCTCATATAGGGCATTTTTATGTTTGCTCAAAATTTTTATAGAAAATGTACATGCGTATCT
The DNA here is from genome assembly GCA_033557465.1 of Ichthyophis bannanicus. Classification (NCBI taxonomy): domain Eukaryota; kingdom Metazoa; phylum Chordata; class Amphibia; order Gymnophiona; family Ichthyophiidae; genus Ichthyophis; species Ichthyophis bannanicus. Next base: position 602,808,963 of record CM066036.1, on the reverse strand, counting down.
TTGAAAATGCAGAAGTATGCAGGTAAGGCCAAACTCTGCCCCCAGGAATACCTCTGCAGGTAAGGTATCTATGAAATGTGCATAATTTCACCTGCATATACCTGAGGTAATTTTATAACAAGCCATTTCAGTGCAAAACCCTCTCTGTATGTACTATAGATGATTTTGTAATTACCCTCCTAGAAGAGAATGTCAATAGTAAAAACAAATACTTTCTAGAAACATGTCCAGTTTGCTCCAGAACACAAGGATTTTCTGCAAATGCAATAAGGTTGCTTACACCTATCTTCCTTCTCTTACTGAATTTTGTATACTTAAGGTTTGAAGAAAAGTTGTATCTTTAAAACCCAGTACATAAAATGTTCTTGCAGGCAACATTGAATATTTGTATGGAATCTAGACTACAGGAAAACTATAGTTTTCTACTGTAATATTTGCAGGTTTCCTGGGAATTTTTGCTTGTGGATCCCTCATATTGCATGTGACTGTAACGAGGGACGCTGCTTCTGAATGCTACATGAACTGTTCATTCTTACAAGGTGCACAGCAAATCATTTTTATCCATGTGTATTTATTCAGAAATGCAGTATCCTTACTTTATGCTGGAATTTAATTTGTATTTTGAAAATAAAGTTATATATTTTCTCCCCCTTATGCTGTAACAATTCTGATATCTGTAAATGTCCTTTTTTTTATTTCAGATTCAAGGGCATGCTTACTAAAGGTTGGCATAGGTGCAGCAACACTTAATGTATATTAACCTTAAGCAAACATTCCCCCCCCCTAATGTACAATGCCAGTTCAGCTATCACACTTAGGTCTCCTCTGGAGGAAGGAGGCAACACTGTAGGATTGATTTGATCCCCACTGAGACTGGAAAAGAGCCCGTGTTGGTGTATAATTATTTTGGATGGCTAGGTACGTTAAAAAAACTAGGATTCAAAGCTTGAGGAGAGGCTGTGCAGAAAGCCCAAATAGCAGTAGATTAAGTGATTGGGTGATGAGTAGTTGGCATTGGCTTGTATTCAGACTGCACAGTGTTTCTAAGCCTCATTGCAATATGCATGACCTTCCTCCAATGTTCCTGCTAAGCTGCGCTGAGTCCTCCAGGACCTGCTTATGCTGCGCGATCTAAGCATGATCACTTTTGCGATCGCTTTGCACCTCCCCCCACCGGCAGGAATGGCGGCGAAGGACTCAGTTCATCTTAGCGGGAACATTGCCTTCCTCCCTTTTCTGATCTGCACAGCTGCATCTTTAAAAAAAAATAAAGAGAAAAGGAGTAATAGCCTAACCTTTAGAGCAGTAGGATGACAACCAGGGATGTCGGTTCCAATCTCACTGCTGCCCCTTGTGAACTTGGGCAAGTCATTTAATTCTCCAATTGTCTCTGATACACACTTAGGGGTATGTTTAGTAAGCTGGACTAACAGTTAACATGTTCTATTTGTAATTAGGTTCCATGTCATTCAATGGGACCTAATTACAAATACTAGGTGTTAACCGTTAGCCCATAGAAACATGATGGCAGAAAAAGACCACATGGCCTTTCTAGTCTGTCCTTCCTTATCAGCCCTACAGCACTCCCCTTTTTCCGTTAGAGATCCTCAGTGTTTGTCCCATGCTTTTTTTGATTCAGATACTGTCCTCATCTCTACCATCTCCACTGGGAGACTATTCCACGCATCTACCACTCTTTCTGTAAAGAAATATTTCCACATATTACTCCTGAGTCTATCCCCTTTCACCCTCATCCTATGTCCCCTCGTAACAGAGCTTGCTTTCAATTGAAAGAGGCTCTCCTGTGCATTTGTCACGGAGGTATTTATATTTCTCCAGGAACAAGCAGGAAGTCAGTCCTCACATATGGGTGACGTCGGCACCGACGGAGACCTTGTGCGGAGCAATTTCCCCAGCTTTCAAAGAAAGCCTTTGGGAATACCTTGCACATGCACGGTCCCCTTCCCGCCCAAGGGTGCCATCTTGCTCAGTCTTCTTTTTTCCATGGAGCCCGACAGACATCGTCCCATTTTCATCGGAAAAGTTGATTTGTTTTTTGACTATTTCTTCCATTTTTGGTACCGGTTCGACGCCAGTTCCCCTTCCCGCCTCGGCTCGGTACACTGGTATCGAGTCCGACTAACATTTTCATTTTTGTCCTTAGTGACTAGCGTTCGCGCTCTTTTTCTTTTAACTGGCAGCCCGGTCTTTTGACCTCGCAGGGGCCCTTTTTCCCAGATGGCCGCCAGCGGGTTCAAGAAGTGTGATCGGTGTAAAAAACGTATGTCCCTCACCGACACCCATGACTGCGGTCTCCGCTGCCTCAGACCCGACCATGACCCAGTGGTCTGCGGTCCGTGTGGCAAGATGTTCTCCAAGGCGCTGAGGAGCAGGCAGCACCAACGTGAGACCATTTTCTCCGAGTCTGGATCCGCCCAGGCCAGGACCTCATCAGAAGCCTCAACGTCTTGGGACTCTGAACCCGAGCACCATCGGGGGTCTTCTGAAAGGGAGTCTCCCACCCAGGAGCACAGTAAGAATAAACCCGCGAGGGCTGCGTCTCTGGATGACTCCGATCGGCCGGGGCCCTCGGGTTCCAGGATGCGGAGTGCTGAACGCCTCCCCGGGTTCGCCGAGTCGGAGAGGCCTGCTAAAATACCTCGTACGGAGCCGGAGGTGTCGGACAAGCTAATGCCTGTTGTCCTTGTGGACTCTCCTCCAGGAGAACCGGCATCGCGAACCGAGCCAGGGGCTGCGGAGCCTTCTGAGCTGGGTCTCAGGTTGGCGGCCTTGGAGAGCAGCGTGTCTACCTTCATGGACCAGCAGCAGGCGCTGATAGCCGGTCTCAGCCCTGCATCCACGCCGACCATCGAGACCTCAATGTCTAAGTCGACCCCGGAGGCAGAGCCGATCCTCGAGTCCATGCGGGCTCGAGTCGATCCTCGGCGAAGGTCTCCCTTGACCTCCCGTTCGGGACCAAGGTCATCATCGCCGGGGCCATCGGCGTCGGGACAGACACGCTCGAAGCCCTTGAGGCTGGAGCCCATCGAGTCGTCCTCAAAGGGCTCAGCTTGGGAGACGAGGAGGAAGACTCGCCCGATACCCACTGGACCTGGTACGTCCCATCGGACTCCCCGGGTTCGGAACCTCAGAGATGGTCGACCCCGGAGGACACCAGGTTCTCGGACTTTGTGAGGGATATGGCCAACGCTTTGGCTTTCCCTGCAGATGCCGAGGAGCAGCCTCGAGCCGAGGAGCTCGATGCCCTCCAGTATGACTCTCCTCCGAAGGAGGCCCTTACTGTACTGGTGCCTCTGATGCTGGAACGGTTGATGCTCCGCATGTGGGAGTCCCCGGCCTCGGTGCCGGTCCTCAGCAAACGGGTTGATTCCATTTATCGAGTCCGTAAAAGCTCCGGGTTCCAAAAGGCGCAGCTACCGCACAACTCCATGGTTGTGGAATCGGCCATGCAAAGGCTCAAGAGTCAAAAGACGCACTCCTTGGTGCCTTCCAGCTGGGAGGTCCGGAACCTGGATGCCCTCGGCAGAAAGTGCTTCCAGTCCTTGATGCTGTCATGCCGTGTCCAGACCTACCAGCTGTACATGGGCATGTACTTAAGAGACCTGGCAAAGGAGATTGCTGGGTTCTCTGCTGGCCTCTCCGAGGAACCCTTGCAGCGCTTCAAGGCCCTGTCTACCGGGATCAGAGAGTGCTCGAAGTTTGTCTCGAGGAGCCTACGACGGCTTCGAGGCTTTGGCCCGGGTAGCCGCAGCCGGCATCGGTGCAAGGCGCCAGGCTTGGCTCATGTCATCTGACCTCGAGCCAAGGGTACAAGACAAGTTGGTCTATGTCCCCTGCTGAGGCGATAACCTCTTCGGCAAACCCATGACTGAAAAGGCTGCTGAACTCGAGTCCGAGTACTTGACCCGGACAAGGCTGTCAAAGAAGACATCTGCTCCTTCTCACAAGAAGAAGGCCTCTGGGAAAAAGCCCTTTTACCGGAGGAAGGGACAGACTTACAGAAACTACCCCACTTACCAGGCCTCCCCAGCAGGGGTAGCAGGCCAGGGGACGGGGGAATGAACCTCTTAAGCCTCAAACCCCCAAGGCTCCTGCTCCTGCCCAGCAGGGAGGGGGTTTTTGATTCCCCAGTGCATAGCTCCTCTCCCACCGGTTTGGCCCTGCACAGGAGGTTGGCTGTCCCTGTACGCCCACAGGTGGCCAGCTATTACATCCGATACTTGGGTTTTAAGGATAGTCCACGACTGCTATCTTCTCCATTTCAGCCAAGTACCTACCTCCTATTTCCCAGGAGAGCATATCGGACCCCTCTTACACAGGAACCTCCTCTTGCAGAAGTTGGCTGGCCTTCTCAAGGATCAGGCGGTGGAACCGGTGCCCCACCACCTGCAGGGGAAAGGCTTTTACTTCAGGTATTTCCTGATACCAAAAAGACAAGGAGGCCTTCGCCCCATCCTAGACCTGCAAAATCTCAACAAGTTCTTGGTAAAGGAAAAGTTCAAGATGCTTTCACTTGGGATACTTCTGCCTTACCTCCAGCAGGGAGACTGGCTATGCTCCTTGGACCTAAAGGATGCTTACACACACATCCTCATACATCCGGACAACAGACAATACCTCAGGTTTGTGGTCGGAGGAAACCACTTCCAATACAAAGTGCTTCCCTTTGGTCTAGCTTCTGCTCCAAGGGTTTTCACCAAGTGCCTAGCTGTGGTAGCGGCCTTCCTCAGGAGCCAGGGGATCTTTGTGTTCCCTTACCTAGACGACTGGCTCATACAGGGCCAGTCAGCTTAGGAGGCGCACCACGCCACAGCTCGCACAAATGCTCTGCTTCAGCATCTGGGGTTCATCATCAATCACGCAAAGTCTTCTTTGCTCCCCACCCAGAACTTGGAATTCATCAGGGCAAGGCTAGACACCCTGCAGGCCAGGGCCTACTTACCACTGGACAGGGCAGATCACCTGCTGTCTCAGGTGGGCATGGTGAGTCAAGTACCCCAGGTATCAGCACGGAGGTTCTTATCCCTGCTCGGCCACATGGCCTCCACAGTTCATGTTACTCCTTTCGCACGCATGCACATGCGGACGGCTCAGTGGACCCTGCAGGACCAGTTGTCACAGGCCACAGGACGCCTGTCCAACGGAGTGACAGTATCCAAACCCCTAGTGCAGTTCCTGCAATGGTGGTCACAATCGGGGAACCTTCTGCGGGGGGTACCGTTCCAGCTTCCCGTGCATACCAGGGTGCTGACCATGGATGCCTCCTTGATGGGTTGGGGAGCCCATTATCAGGGCTCTTGCACTCAAGGTCAATGGACTCCTCAGGAGGCCACACTCCAGATCAGCCTGTTGGAACTCCAGGCCATTCGCTTAGCTCTGAAAGCCTTTGCTCCTGTCCTCTCCAACCAGTCTGTCTGAGTACAGACTGACAACCAGGTGGCTATGTTCTATGTGAACAAACAGGGCGGTACAGGTTTGCGGATCCTTTGCCAGGAGTCTCTGGATCTCTGTTCCTTCGCAGTTCAACACAACATGTCTCTCTATGCAGTTTACCTACCGAGCCAGGAGACCTGCCTGGCAGACAGACTGAGCAGGGTTCTTCAACCCCACGAATGGCAACTGAACAGGGAGATTGCCCAGAAGATGTTCAATCACTGGGGCCTCCCATCCATGGATCTCTTTGCCAGTCCACAGAATCGTCAGTTGCCCCGCTTTTGCTCCAGACAGCCGCACCCCCTCAGGGTAGCAGCAGATGCATTTCTTCTCCCTTGGTCGGGAAGCCTCCTGTATGCTTTTCTGCCTGCGCCTCTGGTAGCACGAACTCTCTTCAAGATTCGCAGGGACAAGGCCTGGGTGATCCTGGTAGCGCCCAGGTGGCCCAGACAGCCTTGGTTCCCACTTCTTCTTCAACTGGTGGTGGAAACCCCTCTCTCCTTGGGGGTACAGCCCGATCTTCTCACCCAGGAGCAGGGTTCCCTATTGCGCCCCAATCCCAGATCCCTCAATTTGATGATCTGGCTGCTGAGAGGGTAGGCCTTGCACCTTTTCTCTTACCCGAAGGGGTAGAAGAAGTGTTGTTAGCCTCCAGGAGGCCATCCACCAGAAAATCCTGCACATGTAATTGGCGCAGGTTCCAACTGTGGTGTTGCCAACATGCTGAAGAACCCTTCTCATCTCAGGTTCCCAAGGTGTTACACTATCTACTTCATCTCTCGGAGCTAGGCATCAAGTCTAATTCCGTCAGGGTCCACCTGAGTGCCTTGTCGGCTAACCATGCACCGATAGGCGGTCAGCCTCTCTCGGCTCACCCCTTGGTAGCCAGATTTCTCAGGTGCCTGCTCCTGCTGAAACCTCCAATCCACCCTCCGGCGACGGAGTGGGATCTCAACGTGGTCTTGCAGCAACTTACTCGCCCCCCTTTCAAGCCGATGGCAACTTGCCATCTGCGCTTCCTCTCCTGGAAGGTGCTCTTCCTGGTAGCACTCACGTCGGCTAGGCGTGTGAGTGAGCTGCAGGCTCTAGTGTGTCAGATAGGCTGTACACACGGTTCTACAAGAATAGGGTAGTGTTCCGAACGCACCCCAAATGCCTCCCAAAAGTGGTTTCCTCGTTTCACCTCAACCAAGAGGTGATTCTTCCCACCTTCTTTTCCAGGCCACATACCAACAGAGCAGAGGCAATTCTGCATACCCTGGATTGTAAGAGGGCGCTTGCCTTCTACCTGGAGCGTACGCGGGGACATCGGAGGGCTTCTCAGCTCTTCGTCTCTTATGACCCTAGTAAACTGGGTCTACCAGTCTCCAAGTGCACGTTATCCACCTGGGTGGCAGACTGCATTGCCTGGGCATACAGAGCACCTGACCTTCAGCTTCAGGGTTGTATTACGGCCCACTGTTTCAGGGCTAAGGCCGCATCAGTAGCTAATCATTGCTCAGTTCCGTTGGCAGACATCTGTTGGGCCGAGCTTTAGGCAACTCTGACCCTCCGTCCCTCTGGTGTAAGGCTACCATGGGGATGCATTCTTGGAGAAAGTTCTCTCGCTGCTGTTGCGACTCGCCTAGAGGGAGCCCTTTTTTCAGCTATAGGTACCCGGTAGCCTGTGGCTAGGGAGTCCCATATGTGAGGACTGACTTCCTGCTTGTTCCTAGAGAAAGCGTAGTTACTCACCTGTAACAGGTGTTCTCCAGGCACAGCAGGAATCAGTCCTCACGACCCTCCCTCCTCCCCTGGAGTTGCAGTCCTATTATTGCTTTTTATTATTTTTTGCCGTCTTTTTAGCTATGTCATCTGACTGAGCAAGATGGCACCCTTGGGTGGGAAGGGGACTGCACATGCGCGAGGCATTCCCAAAGGCTTTCTTTGAAAGCTGGAGAAATTGCTCTGCATGAAGGCTCTGTCGGCGCCAATGTCACCCATATGTGAGGACTGATTCCTGCTGTCCCTGGAGAACACCTGTTACATGTGAGTAACTACACTGTCTCAGTCATATCACCTCTATTCTGCCTTTCCTCTAAAGTATATATGTTGTTGTTGTTAAGTGCCGTTGAGTCGGTGTTGACTCATGGCGACCCTCTGGAAAGTTGTCCTAAATTGTGTTCGGTCTTCAATCAGGCAGCTCATTGTTGACAGATTGGTGTCCGTAGCTGCTGTTATTGTATCGATCCATCTCATTGCTGGCCTTCCTCTTTTGCGTTGACTTTCTATCTTGCCAAGCATGATGTCTTTGTCTAATGATCTCTCTCTTTGTATGATGTGTCCAAAGTATGAAAGTCGAAGTCTTGTCATCTGAGCTTCTAAAGAAAGCTTAGGTTTGATCTCCTCTAATACTGACTGGTTTGTTCTTAGGGCAGTCCATGGTATACGCAGTATTCGCCGCCAGCACCATAATTCAAAGGCATCAGTTTTCTTCCTGTCTATCATTTTCACTGTCCAGCTTTCACATCCATATGATGTTATGGAAAATACCATAGCTTGAACAAGTCGAACCTTTGTATGGAGAGAGACATCTGTGCTCTTGAGTATCTTGTCTAGGTCTTTCATAGCTATTCTGCCAAGAGCAGTGCGTCGCTGGATTTCTTGACGGCTTGTTGCTTCTTTATTGATAGTCGATCCAAGTAGGTTAAAGTTGTCCACAATTTCAATTTCTTCTCCTTCAATGGTGAACTTGTTGATTTTGCCATTGTCATGAACTTTGTCGTCTTTACATTAAGGTGCAGGTCCATTTAAGACTATGTTCCTTGATCCTGAGAAGCAAATGTTTCAGACCATCTTCACTTTCAGCCAGTAATGTGGTATCATCAGCATAGCGAAGGTTGTTGATGAGTCTTCCACCAATCTTCACACCTCTGTTGTCTTCATACCATCCTGCTTCTCTGATGATTTGTTCTGCATATATATTAAACGGGTAGGGGGAAAGTATGCAGCCTTGTCTTACACCTTTGCTTATTTTAAACCATTCTGTTTCTCCTTGTTCCATTCAAACTGTTGCTTCTTGATCAATGTAAAGATTGTGCAAGAGAATGATCAGGTGTTCTGGTATTCCCATGCTTCTTAATGTGGCCCAGAGTTTCTCATGGTTTACACAGTCAAAAGCCTTGCTATAGTCGATAAAGCATAAATAGCTATTCTTTTGATATTCTTTAGTCTTTTCAAGAATTCATCTCACATCCGCGATGATGTCTCTCGTTCCACACGCTTTGCTAAATCCTGCTTGCACTTCAGGTAGTTCTTGTTCTAGGTATGGTTATAGTCTTTGTTGAATAATCTTCAGTAGAATCTTGCTGGCATGTGGGATCAGAGCGAATGTGCAATAATGTCCACAGTCAGTTGGATCACCCTTCTTTAGCATTGGTATAAACATAGATCTTTTCCAGTCAGTTGGCCATGATGTTGTCTTCCAAATTTCTTGGCAGAGCCTTGTAAATACAGTAACAGCTGCATCAGATTGCTGTAATAATTCTATGGGGATGCCATCAATACCAGGTACTTTGTTCTTTGATAAGGCTTTCAATGCTGCTTCAACTTCTTCTTTCATCACCAATGGTTCCGGATCATAAGGTACAGGTTGAAATGGCTGTTGGTCCACTTGATCTTTATCATATAAAAAGTCTGTATATTCTTTCCACCTTTTCTTGATCTTCTCAGCATCATTCAACATAGAACCTTGAGCATCTTGTAACATTCCAATTTGAGGCTGGAATTTTTTCTTCAACTCTCATAGCCTTAGGAAAGTCGATCTTGTTCTTCCTCTAATAGTTTCTGCTTCTATTTCCTTGCATGTGTCATTGTAGTACTTTTCTTTGTCCTGTCTTGCTGCACATTGGAAATCTATGAGTTCTGCGATTGTCTTTCTTTCTCCTCTGGCTTTAGCTTCTCTGCATTTCTGGGCAATTTTCAGAGTTTTTTCTGTCATCCATTTTGGCTGTTTTTGCTTTTTCACCTTTTATAGAGACTTCTCGCTTTCTTCCAGCACAACCTTCTTGATGTCATTCCATAACTCTTCTGGAGCTCTGTCATTTGTATCTAAAGCAGCAAATTGATTTTGTAGGCAGTCTTTAAATTCCAGTGGTATATTCTCAAGGTCATATTTTGCTGCATTCATGAGTGGTTTGCTCTTTTTCAACTTGAGTTTGCATACTAGTAGTTGATGATCTGAAAAACAGTCGGCTCCAGGTTTTGCCTTTGTTGTTATAGAGCTTTTCCATTGTTGACTTTCACAGATGTAGTCAATTTGATTTTTGTACAATCCATTGAATGAAGTCCATGTGTACAGTCGCCAATTGTGTTGCTGGAAGAAAGTGTTTGAGATAAATAGATCGTTGGTCTTGCAGAATTCTATCAGTCTTTCTCCAGATTCATTTTTGTTGCCAAGTCCATATTTTCCAACCACTTTACCTTCTTCTTTGTTGACAGCTTTTGCGTTCCAGTCACCCATGACTATCAGGATATCCTGTTTTCATGTTCTGTCAATTTCAGCTTGAACTTGATCATAGAACTCTTCAATTTCATCCTCTTCTGCAGCTGTTGTTGAGGCATATGCTTAAATTATAGTTGTGTTGATAGGCATTCCTCATAGACAAATAGAGATTAAGCGTTCACTGACTTCTTTGTATTTCATTACAGTTTTTGCAAGTTTCTTCTTTATTATAAATGCAGCACCATTTGTTTTTTGTCTTTCCCAGCCTAGTAGACCATGTGATCAGCAGATGCAGAGTGCCCGATGCCATTCCATTTCCATTTGCTGACACCCAACAGATCAAGTTTTACACATTCCATTTCATTCTTGACCACCTCCAACTTCCCTTGGTTCATGCTTCGTACGTTCCATGTTCCAATATGAAAGACATCTTTACAGCTTCTGACTCTCATTTCATGTGCAGCTACATCAGCAGTCGGACGTCCCAAGAGCTTTGATCCAATCACATCATAAATGCTGGCTTTACTCTGAAAAGTCTTCAGCTCTTTCCCAGTAGCTAGTTGAGTGCCTTCTGACCTGGGGGTCTCATCTTCCAGCATTATAGTGAATTTGTTTTGTTGTGACTATCCATTGGATTTTCGTGGCAAGATACAGAAGTAGATTGCCGAGCCTTTCCTCCACGCAGTTTAAGTTTAGTGTTGTTGCCGTTGTCACAGAAATTTGATCCTCCACCGTCAACACTGTCCCATTCTGTTGCTGTCCAGATGGGTGGTTTGTCTTGGTCTGGCACCTCAGCTGAGTCCTGTCCATCTTGGGAGACCCTGCCAGTAGTTAAACTACCGATAGCTTAGCCCTCAGCATCACTGATGCACACAAGCCCTCACAGCACAACAAGCTGCAAACCAAGTGAGGGAAAGTATACATATTAAGCTCCTTAAATCTGTCCTCATATGCTTTATAATGAAGACCACTAACCATTTTAGTAGTCACCCTCATTACTGACTCCAGCCTGTTTATATCCTTTTGAAGGTGCGGTCTCCAGAATTGTACACAATACTCCAAATGAGGTTGCACCACAGACTTATATAGAGGCACTATCACCTCCTTTCTTCTGCTGGCCATTCCTCTCCTTATGCATCCAGGCATCCTTCTAGCTTTTGCCATCGCCTTTTCTACCTGTTTAGCTACTTTAAGATTATCGGGCACAATCACACCTCGGTCTCTGTCCCTAGGTCCCAAAATCTGCAAGAGTAGACACCCAGGAAGGTGTAGATAACATGAGGAGGGATCTAGCTAAGCTTGAAGAATAGTCTAGAATTTGGCAACTGAGATTTAATGTTAAAAAATGGAAAGTCATGCATTTGGGCTGTAGGAATCCAAGTACTTCACCCCGTATTCCATATCGCTCCCCTGGATTGCTGCAGCCCAAATGCATGACCTTGCATTTTTTAACATTAAATCTCAGCTGCCAAATTCTAGACTATTCTTCAAGCTTAGCTAGATCCCTTCCATTGCCTCAGAAGAAAAGCCTAGCAATCTACTTCCAGTCACAATGCCAAGAAAACCCAGGACTTGCTGGGGCACCTGGAGTCAGCATTGACTCAGAGGCCATATTGCATTTACAGTGATTATGATATTTGCTTAAAATGAGGTCAAAATATGGTCAAAAAGTATTGACCATATTTGAATCATGAAGGTGTCTCATTTGCATACTCATGCCAAAGGGATCAAGGTGTAAGACTCTAGCATTCTCTCACACTTATAAGTTAACAGAGCATTACAGGTTGAACACTAGTGGTATAGGAATGTACAAAATATGATGTACTGCTGTCTTTGTAAGCAAATGTGTGCAGACACAATCAATGCCATCACTCTAATCAAGTTCTGTTGATAAATGTCATACCCTCTTCAACTGGTAAAACACACCTTTTATTTGGAGGAACTACATTTTTTCAATGTTAGAGTAAGCTGACAGCTGGGGCTGGCTTCTCAAAGAGATTCTGTAGTGTAAAGATGTCTAATAGAATGTTGATCTCATGAGCGATGTATGGGATTCCCCAGGGCTCTGCTATTACTCTTATGGAGATGACTTTGTTTGTAGTTCCAGTGAACCAGTTATTAAAATAGGCCTATGAAAATATCAAGGCATGAATGGAGGATTTCAAGATATGGATGCAGTTGCATCAGCTAAAAATTAAATCCAGAAAAATACGTATGATGGTTCAGTGAGCAGAAGAGAGGCATAAACAACAGAAGGTAAAAATCTTCCACTTCAATAACAAATCATTAGTTTAGGACTCATCATAGACTGATATTTGTCTATGGACCATCACTTAACCGATGATCCTTACCTATGTCTATTTTGTCAGAAGAGTACCTGAAAAAGATTATGCAAGCATTACTCATTAATCCTAACAAGATTAGACTACTGCAATTTTGTCTACACTTAGCCAAATTGGTGGTAGGGGTAAGAAATATGATAGTGGCTCCAATATTGATAGAGCTGCATTGGCTGCTGGTGTATCTGCATATTCAGTTTTTACTTTAGGTTATATTTTTGAAAAGCTGTGGGAAACTGGCTGTGTCTTCTATGATCAGGTGACGATCAGAGGCTTTTTTTCTTTCTGAAATTATCCAGATAGTCATCTGGACAGCGGCGCTGAAAATTACCAGTATCTGGATAACTCATGTCTCCACCCTGGCTCTGCCCTCAGAGTGCCCTGGCACTATCCAAATAGCGCCAAGGCAGTTTGTAAAGATATTCTCAATCTCAATTGCTATTGCTACCTGGCTAAGTTCTTTTAAATATCAGGCTCCTGTTTTTTTAATATGAATAGTATAGCACCGTATCAGGAACTTTGGAGGGGCTTTTAGATGTTGAAATCAGAATTTTATTTGTCATGAAATTCAAAAAATGTAAATGGGTACAAGTAGGAGGTGTTAGGACAGACGGGGAGATTTTAGTTTGACTGAAGAAGATAAAGCGGCATAAAAAAACCCTTAAATAAATAAATGGTGTAATTGTTTAATATTATGTTAATCACAACATCTAGGGGTCATGAGTTGTAGCCATGGTTGTTCTGTTCCTCACCTTGAGCCTAATAGATAAAAAAGCGGGTTATAAATGTTATTCCTTAACGTCCCTCTAGTCCAGTCCCAGAAAGATAGAGTTGTCAACCTCCACCAGCAGCTTTGGAGACTGAAAGATGTCATCGTCGTGATGTCACTGGTACAAATAGGCTCGCTCCGCCCCCTTTCACCAGTACTTTCAGTCTCCAAGCAGCTTGGAGGTTCTGAGCCCAGGACTGGGCTCAGAGGAACAAATAAGCAGAGCTTAATCTTTCTCTTTAGTTCATCTTTTGTTTTTAAATTTAGATTTTCTTGCTCTTTAGGTGCCTGCTGCTGCCATAGAGATCTGTTCTGCTGAGGCTGTTTTCTCCTTTCTCTGCTCCCTAACCCCCCCCCCTCCCCTCCCTGCCTCAGCATTGAAACAAGCATTGCAGTGGCACAGGAGTGTGCCTGCCTTTGCCTCCCTGCCCCCAAACCCACTTGGAAGGGTGAGGAGCAGGTAGAAGGCTATAGAGACTCCCAGCAGCAGGCAGTGGTTGTTACCACAGGATTTTGAGTCTCTCCAGGAGCTGATGCCGCTTTGAAGGCTGTGCTCCTGAGGGGTCCAGCGCTGCCCTTCTCTCTCTCCCGAGGTCTGGTGAGTACTCTGGACTTTGGGGTTTACCTGGGGGAGGTATTTGGGGGTTAGTTGAGGTGTTTTGGCAGCTCCTTAGGAGTCAGGGAGGCCTAGCTGCGTGATTTTTCGCGCCGAAAAAGTGGCGGTGGCCATTTTGAATTTTTCATTTTCAAAGTCATTTTTTTAGGGTTTAGAAGCTTCGTTTTGAAAAACGGTGGTTAGGGGGCAGCTAGTTACATCTTGCTTGATTGATCACTGCCAAAAAGTAACCCTGCAGGCCTCCATAGCGGGGGCGTGGGTGGCGAGAAGCTGTTTATGCTGGTCTCAACATCTTCAGGGCTCCCTCTCTGACGACCAGATGGCGGATACGTCTCGGCTGGAGTCTGGCACTGCGTACCTGTCCGATGTTCATTATGATCTAATTCGTGGCCTAGCTAAATGTATGGCTTCTGTAGTCACTGCTCGCCGTTCTTTGTGGCTCCGAAACTGGTCGGCGGATAGTTCGTCCAAGGCTCGGCTCAGTAAGCTTCCCTTCCGGGGCAAGCTCCTCTTTGGGGAGGATCTTGAGAAGTTGGTTAAGGACCTCGGGGAGTCCAAAGGGGGGCGTCTCCCTGAGGATAGACCGAAACAAACTCGAGGAGGATCGGCATCTAGAGGCCTCTCGAGGGATTTTCGCAAGTTTCGCACATCTCGCTTTCAACAATCGCAGCGGAGCAGGTTTCCAGCGCGGAGTCAGTCCTTTCGAGGGTTTCGGGGGGCAGGCAGGGGTTTTGGTCCCTACCAGTCTTGCGGTGCGAACAAGAAATCACAATGAGATGAGGCGGGCCCAGGTAGTGGAGGTGCCCGTGGGAGGCAGGTTGCGGGAGTTCTACCCTGCCTGGGTCCAGATTACATCAGACCGGTGGGTCTTAGAAGTCATTCGGGAAGGCTATGCTCTAGAGTTTCAGCGTCCAGTGCGAGATTCCTTTGTTCTTTCCCCTTGCAAGGCGCCTTGGAAGCGCCGAGCGGTCGCGGACACCTTGGGCCGTCTCCAACGGCTCGGGGCAGTCGTACCTGTTCCGATCGACCAGTGCGGCTCAGGACGATACTCCATTTATTTCGTGGTCCCCAAAAGAGGAGATACGTTTCGGCCAATTCTCGATCTAAAGAGGGTGAATCGTTGTCTCCGAGTGTCCCACTTCCGCATGGAGACCTTGCGCTCCGTCATTGCGGCCGTTCGCGCGGGCGAATTTCTTACGTCATTGGATCTGACGGAGGGTTATCTTCACATTCCCGTGCGGAGGGAGCATCAACGTTTTCTGCGATTTGCTGTACCGATGGGACACTTTCAGTTCCGGGCGTTGCCTTTTGGTCTGGCGACAGCTCCTCGGACATTCACAAAGATTATGGTGGTTGTAGCGACCGCGCTGCGCAGAGAGGGGATCCTGGTGCACCCGTACCTGGACGACTGGTTGATTCGGGCAAAGTCCAGGGAGGAAAGCGTGGTGGCCACCACTCGAGTGGTGGAGTTCTTGGAGAGCCTCGGTTGGGTAGTGAACGAGGCGAAGAGTCAGCTGTCCCCCTCGCAGAGCCTGGAGTACCTGGGGGTGCGCTTCGAGACTCGACAAGGACGGGTCTTTCTTCCCAGTTCAAGGGCGCAGGCCTTGCGCGACCTGGTGCGTCGGTTTCTGGGGCTTCGAGCGCCAACGGCTTGGCAGTACCTGCAGTTACTGGGGACCATGGCGGCGACAATAGACTTGGTGTTGTGGGCCAGGGCTCACATGCGGCCGTTGCAGAGTGCTCTCCTCAGGCGCTGGTCTCATCAGAGAGATGCGTTGTCGCAGTGTCTGCCCTGTCCGGCGGCGGTGAAGAGCAGCCTACTTTGGTGGTTGCATCCCGACAGCCTGACGCAGGGCGTCCCCCTGGAGCCTCCGTGCTGGTGGTTGCTCACGACGGATGCGAGTCTCGCAGGATGAGGGGCTCATCTCGAAGGCTCGTTTGCGCAAGGAACGTGGTCAGAGGAGGAACGACTATGGTCCATAAACCGTCTGGAAATGCGCGCAGTGTTTCAGGCTCTTCTGGCTTTTCAGCAGAATCTGCGGAAAGCGGCCGTTCGCGTGCTGTCGGACAACGCAACCACGGTGGCGTATATAAATTGGCAAGGCGGCACGGGCAGTGCGGCCCTAGAGGAAGAGGCGAGTGTGCTACTGGCTTGGGCGGAACGGAATTTACTGGCCCTGTCGGCTCAGCACGTCGCCGGAGTCGCCAACGTCGAAGCGGATTATCTGAGTCGGTGCCGCGTAGATCCGGGGGAGTGGGCTCTGCACCCGGACGTTTTCGAGATGATTGTGCGCCGTTGGGGGCTTCCGGTGATGGATCTCATGGCCACCTTGCAGTCGACAAAGGTGGAGAGATTCTTCAGCAGGTGGAAAGAGTGGATGGCGGAGGGCCTGGATGCCCTGGCGCAGAAGTGGCCTGTGGAGGGTCTACTGTATGTATTCCCTCCCCGGGCGCTAATTGGCAAGGTGGTTCAGCGCATTGAGCGGCACAAGGGCCAGGTGGTCCTGATAGCACCCGATTGGCCGAGGAGACCGTGGTATGCAGATTTGGTTCCTCTGTTGGCCGACGTTCCGTGGAGGTTACCTCTTCGGGAGGACCTGTTGCTTCAGGGTCCCTTGCGCATGCCTCAGGTGGGTCGGTTCTCGCTTACGGCTTGGCTCTTGAGCGGGCGCGGTTGAAGGCCCGTGGATACTCGGAGGCAGTTATAGACACTCTCCTGCGGTCGTGCCGGAGGTCGACTTCCCTGGCTTATATCCGAGTTTGGCGTGTCTTTGAGAACTGGTGTTCCGATCACTCTATCAACCCCTTACGAGCTTCGGTGTCCAATGTTCTTTCCTTTTTTCAGGCTGGATTGGATAAGGGCCTCTCGGCCAGCTCCTTGCGGGTGCAGTTGGCGGCTCTCTCCTGTTTTCGTGGAAAGATTCAAGGGCAGGTGATCGCAGCGCATGGCGATATTCGTCGGTTCTTGCGAGCGGTGTTGTTGCTCAGACCGCCGAGGCGAACTGTTCTTCCTCCGTGGGATCTTAATTTGGTCCTGAACGTCCTGGTGGGGGAACCCTTCAAGCCATTAGGACAGGCTTCGCTCAAGGATTTGACGCTCAAGACAGTGTTTCTCGTGGCGATATGCTCCGCCAGGAGGATTTCCGAGCTGCAGGCGCTCTCTTGCCGGGAGCCTTTTTTGACTTTCTCTGCGGACAAGGTGGTCTTGCGTACAGTACCCGCCTTTTTGCCAAAGGTGGTGTCCGCTTTTCATGTTAATCAAGTGGTGTCGCTCCCGGTGTTTTCCGTGGAGCAGGGAGCTCAGGCAGGTGGACGTTTGCACCGGTTGGACGTGCGGAGAGTGCTCAGGAGGTATCTTGGTCGTACGGCGTCATTTCGGAAGACGGACAGGCTTTTTGTCGCATTCGGAGGCCCGCGGAAGGGCGAAGCGGCGGCGAAGTCTTCCATTTCTCGGTGGCTGAAGGAGGCGATTGCTTCGGCCTACATTTTGAGAGGCAGAGCGGTGCCGGTAGGGTTGCGGGCGCATTCTACGAGAGCGCAAGCAGCCTCGTGGGCGGAAGTTTGTAGGGCGGCGACCTGGTCCTCGTTACATTCTTTTGCTCGGCATTATCGCTTGGATGTGCAGGCGCGCAGGGATAGTTGTTTTGGATCGGCCGTCCTTCAGGCTGGCATCTCTGGCCCCTCCCGTTGAGATTTACTGCTTTGTTACATCCTCTATCTTTCCGGGACTGGACTAGAGGGACGCTAAGGAAGAGTAAATTAGACTTACCTGCTAATTGTTGTTCCTTAAGGAACTCTAGTCCAGTCCCGGATCCCACCCGTTCAGTGGGTGTTCGCCAGCCTGAATGTCCATAGGCGGGAGAGAGTGAAATTGACAGCTGGTGAACCCGTGCGGTTTTCAAAAAAAAAAAAAAAAAGAAACAGGAAAATAGTAAAGAATAAAAGGAGAACACAGCCAGACGGCACACTTCGTTCCGTGAATAGATATCCGTACCCACTACGCTTTTCAGGGCGCTCTGGGGGTGGCAGAAATGGGAAGCGCTCTCAGAGTGGATTTCTGTGTGGCGGCAGGCGGCTGGGGCGCAGAGGAACAGGGCTCCTGCCCTTCCGTTCCCCATCCGTTATAGGGCACGCTCTGGCTCTATCCTTTTCTTAGAGATATATCTCTATCTGTACATAATTGTTTTGTATAGGTTTTTGAAATAACTACTTATTTGTTGCTCTGCTGAGTCTGCTTTGTCAATAGGTGCTGGTGAAAGGGGGCGGAGCGAGCCTATTTGTACCAGTGACATCACGACGATGACATCTTTCAGTCTCCAAAGCTGCTGGTGGAGGTTGACAACTCTATCTTTCCGGGACTGGACTAGAGTTCCTTAAGGAACAACAATTAGCAGGTAAGTCTAATTTACTCTTGCCACCAGTTAAAGACAGTACTGGAAAAGTTCCTTTATGATATAATACAAGGTTCCTTTAAAAGAGAAGCTCCTAAAGAAGAGGTCAGTAACAAACACTGAACATCTTCAGTTGTACCATAACGTGTACAAACCACACATCTCTAGTTATGCCAACATATTGCCTAAGGGCTAACACCTCAGATCTCTGGTTACTCCATCTGAAATAGTCCCATCCTCATTATTGGTGTCCTCTTCTATACCACTCTCTTTGGCCTCCACAACTACCTCTTCCATTCAATGAAGACTGTAAGAGACACAAAGGTGAAATTAATGCTTTGCTGGCTTTCATTGGCACGGTATATTCAGGGAATCTGGCTTTTCCACAGCCAGTGGTGCAGCAAAGTGTCCAATAATGTTGCTGTAAAGAAATGGGAGAGAGGAGAAGGACAAAGGTATGGACTGAGAAGCCTCGCCAATTAGAGAATTTTTCACCAACAAGCAAAGGCAGCAGTATGCTATGAAATGCTAGATGCTATCAACATAGCAGAAGCATCACTGAAAGCTACAGTGTTTCCAGCATCTACTCATTAGTACTCAGGGCTAGATTTATTAAAGGGTGCTACCATGTTAGCATGCATTAATGCCATTAATACATGTTACTAGTAAATAGGTGCCATTGCATATAATGGCTTCTGCAGTAAATCCAGTAACATGTTAATGCGATAGCACCTTAGTAAATCTAGCCCTCTGTCTCCTAGATCTCAAATACATGAGTATTGGTGGAAGGCTCTTTATCTTACTTTGTTAGTATCATGGAAGAAACCAGAAAGCGTAGTCACCGCTTCCAGCACCTCTAAGATCCAGCCTTATTGAAAGATGGAACCTGGTGCAGGGGGTAGCAGTGGTAAGGCCATTTGAGGATAACAATTGTAACAATATCATAGAAACAGAGAAAATGATGGAAGATAAAAACAATATGGCCTGTCCAGTCTACCCATACATATCAAATACTAAGCTCTACAATTCCTCACCCTTAGAAATTCTCTGTGCTTGCACATGCTTTCTTGAATTCAGATACAGTCCTCGTCACCACTGGATGGCTGATCCATACATCCACCATCCTTTCAGTAAAGAAATATTTCTGTAGATTACTCCTGAGTCTATCCCCTTCATTTATGTCTTTTGTTCCAGTGCTTCCTTTTAATTGAAAGAGACCTGCTCCCTGTGCATTTATGTCACACAAGTATTTAACCATCTCTATCATATTACCTTCACCCTTCTTTCTTCCAAAACATATTGAGATCGTTAAGTTTGTTCCTATGTGCTTAATGATGGCCACGATTGAAATCTTTTTGAAGGTGCATTCTCCAGAACTGCACATAGTCCACCAAATATAGTCTTGCCAGAAGCTTATATAGAGGCATTATCACCTTTTTTCTGCTGGCTATTCCTCTCCCTCTTCACCCAAGCATCTTTCTGTTTTTTTCCCACTGCCTTGCTTTTCCCGTTGCCTTTTCTACCTCCTTTCTGGCATTGCTGCTTGGATGTCTCACCCTGCTTGAAATTGAACATGGTCAATACAGAGTTTCCTATTTTTTTCCCCTAAACCATCCTCTCCCCTTCCTCCTTTCTCAGTCTCTGTGGATAACCCTCTACTCCTCCCTGTCTCCTCAGCTTGCAACCTTGGGGTCGTCTTTGACTCCTCTCTCTCCTCCACACACATTCAACTGGTAGTTAAAACCTGCCATTTCTTTCTCTACAACATCAAAAAAATTTGCAAATTCCTTTCTGAACACACAACTAAGACACTTATCCACTCCTTAGTCACATCTCGTCTAGACTATTGTAACCTGCTCCTTACTGGTCTCCCTCTGAGTCATCTCTCTCCAATCTGTTCAACACTTTGCTGCACAACTAATCTTCCGCCAGCTTCATCCTGCTTATATTACAGCTCTTCTCAAGTCACTTCATTGGCTTCCTATCAATTTCCGCATCCAGTTCAAACTTTTGCTGCTGACCTATAAGTGCATTCACTCTGCAGCTGCTCACTACTTTTCCTCTCTTATCTCTCCCTATACCCCTCCTTGGGAACTCCGCTCTTCTGGCAGATTGCTTCTATCTGTGCCCTTCTCTTCTACTGCCAACTCTAGACTTCACTCCTTTCACCTTGCTGCTCCTTATGCCTGGAACAAACTACCTGAGTCCGTACATCAGGCGCCTTCTCTGACCCTTTTCAAATCCAGGCTGAAAACTCACCTCTTCGCTGCCGCTTTCAGATCTTGAATCACCTGATGTCCTTTGTGTTTCCTTAGCTGTATCCCATGCCTACAGCTACTGTGTTGTCTGTCTCGACTAGATTGTAAGCTTCAATGAGCAGGGATTGTCTTTTGCATGTGTCTGTGCAGCGCTGCGTACACCTTGTAGTGCTATACAAATGTTCAGTAGTAGTAGTGTCTGTTTACCAACCTTGAGATCATCAAATATGATCATCCCCAGGTACTATTCTTCTTTTGTGCATAGAAGTACTTCACCTCCTATAGTGTAATAGTCCCTTGTTTTTTTGCAGCCCTAATGGATGACTCTCCATTTTTTAGCATTACATCTTAGTTGCCAAATTCTAGACCATTTTTCAAGTTTTGCAATATCCCTCTTTATGTTGTCCACACCAGTTTTTTGTATTGTCCATGAAGAGGCAAACCTTACCTAGCAACCCTTTTGTGCAGTATAAAATTTGGCATAATTGCCGGAGGAAGAGTATTAAGAAAAAATACTGCACTAACATTTACCTTTAAAAAGGAAGACATAATAATAAAGAAATCATAAAGAAACTAAAAGGTTAAACATTTGCATTAGAAAGGTCAAAAGAAGACCAAAAAATTGCTAGCGTAGTTAAATAGTGAGATAAAAGAGGCTATTAAGCAAAAGGGCATCTTTAGAAAAAATAGAAAGTAGATCTAAATAAAGGAAAAAAGCATAAACACTACAAGATAGATGGTAAAGCAAGTCAAAAGAGAATTTCAACAGAAGCTTTTACAATTATATTTTAAGCAAGAATGCCTGTACAGGGTTAGTTTAACCTCTAGGTCTCCAAGTGCCCCATTTATTCCTTGATTTAAGACACAGCCATAGCTGTCAGCGGTCACTAAAAAGACATCTCTTCCAGTGGAAGGCAGGGCAGCTTTGAAGGATGCTCAAGACAGAAAAGTGGACAGCTAGTTGAAGCAAGCCTTTGAGGTTAATGCGCTCTCGCTGCAAGCCTCCATTTGCCGGGCTGGGGTGGCTAGGGTGTGTCTCGTGGTCACGACACTTGCAGCACCCGTCTCAGCAAACGTAGGAGCGCTTAATGGATGTGATGCGGCTGGAATCAGGTTTGGCGTATTTAGCGGAAGGCCACTATGATTTGATCAGGGCACTAGCAAATAGCAGGGCTCCCCTGGTAGCCGTGCGCCGTTATCTTTGGTTAAGAAATTGGGCGGTGGTTGGTTCGTTCAAGTCACAGCTTAGCAAGCTTCCCTTTAAGGGGAAGTTGTTGTTCAGTGAAGATCTTGATAAGCTGGCTAAAGATTTGGGAGAGTCCAAAGGTGGAAGGCTGCTGCAGGGTAGACCTAAGCAAGGAAGGCCGGTGCCGGCTTTGCACGGGCAGTTTAGAGACTTCAGGCGATTTCGTACCCCTCGGTTGGGAAGTTTCCAAGGAGGAAGATTTGCCTCCAGAGTGCAAGGGTTTTCGAGGAGCAGGTAGAGGGTTTGCAGCTGCCTCCTCCACGGCGATCAGAAAAACACAATGAAGCGAGGTGGTCCCGAGTGGGGGTTCAACTGATAGGAGGATGACTTCGGGAGTTCCTTCCTGCCTGGGTCCAGATAACATCCGATCAATGAGTGTTGGAGGTAGTAAGAACATAAGACATGCCGTACTGGGTCAGACCGAGGTCCATCAAGCCCAGTATCCTGTGTCCAACAGTGGCCAATCTAGGTCATACGTACCTAGCAATATCCCCAAAAGACACAGGTTCCACAATGCTTTTACTGGGTCAAGCATTGATATCCTGGGTCCCTTTTTAATAGTGGTTTATGGACCTTTCCTCCAGGAACTTGTCCAAACCTTTTTAAACCCAGCTATACTAACAGCCCTTACTACATCCTCCGGTAACAGATTCCAGAGTTTGATTACACGTTGAGTGAAAAAATATTTTCTCTTATTTGTCTTAAATAGTTTACCCTGTAGCTTCATTACATGTCCCCTAGTCTTTCTATATTCTGATAGCGTAAACAATTGATCCACGTTTATCCGTTCCACTCCATTCATTAATTTATAGACCTCTATCATATCTCCCCTCAGCCGTCTCTTTTCCAGGCTAAAGAGCCCTAACTTTTTTAGCCTCTCTTCATAGGAGTAGCCTTCCATCCCCTTCACCAATTTGGTGGCTCTTCTCTGTACTTTTTCTAATAACGCTATGTCCTTTTTAAGATACGGTGACCAGAATTGCACACAATATTCAAGGTGCGGTCGTACCATGGAGCGATACAGAGGCATTATAATATCCTTTGTTTTATTCTCCATCCCTTTCCTTATGATACCTAGCATTCTATTTGCTTTCTTGGCCGCCGCTGTACGAAGGTTATGCGTTCAAATTTGCCCGACCAATACTAGATTTGTTTGTCCTTTCTCCTTGCAGAGGGCAGCAGCGAAAGGTAGTGGTTCGGCAGACCTTGTATCGTGCCTTACAGTTAGGGTGCTGGTTCCGCAGGAGTTCTAAGGCGTCGGTTGTCACTCTATTTATTTTGTGGTACCTAAAAAAAAAAAAGACGGCTCTCTCAGTCCCTCCTGGACCTCAAGGAAGCAAACCGCTGTCTACGAGTTCTTCAGTTTCACAGGGGAAGCCTTACGGTTGGTAATAGTGTTGGTCCAACGGGAAATTTTGGCCATCCCTCAACCTTACCAAGGCATACTTGCACATCCCTATTAGAGCGGTTCATCAGAAATTTCTAAGGTTCGCTCTTCCGCGGGGACATTATCAATTTAGAGCCTTGCCATTTGGCGTAGCAATGCCGCCACGCACCTTCACCAAGGTTATGGTGGTGGTAGCCATGGTTCTGCGAAAAGAGGGAATTTTAGTTCACCCGTATCTCGATGAGTGGTTGATTCAAGCGAAGTCCAAGGTCGAGTCCAAGGTCAAGTTACAGACCGAGTTGTGAAGTTCCTTCAGAGCCTCGGCTGGGTAGTCAATGCATCCAAGAGGCAGTTGGTGCTGGCTCAGGTTCTAGAGTTCTTAGGAGTATGGTTCATTACGCACTTGGGAGCAGTATTTCTGCCAGATCGATGGGCTCAGGCTCTTCGGCAGCTGGTGCACAAGTTTGTATCAACTCCAGCCCCATCAGCTTGGAGCTATCTTCGTGTGCTAGGGATTATGGCGGCAACCCTGGAGGTAGTGCCATGGGCCAGAGCTCACATGTGTCCATTAAAGAGGTCGTTGCTCCGACGCTGATTGCACCAGAATGACTCTCTAAACAAATGTCTCCCCTGCCCATTGCGCGTCAGGCAGTCCCCTCAATGGTGGCTTTATCCAAGAAATCTGGCGGCAGACATGCCTCTAGAACAACTGCAGTGGCTTCCAGTATTGTCGGATGCAAGTCTCGTATGTTGGGGAGCACATTGCGAGGATCGCTTTGCATAAGGAACTTGTAACATCCAGTGGTCGATAAGACGTCTGGAGCTGCGAGCAACAGTCCGAGCTCTGCAAGCGTTCAAACCTATGGTGCAAGGTCGAGCGGCATGGGTGCTGATGGACAGTTCCGCAATGGTGGCTTATCCCAATTGGCAGGGCGGCACGGGAAGCGCTGCCATGGAAGAGGAAGTAGCAGCATTGTTCGCCTGGGTGGAGCCCCGACCTACAGTTGATCGCGGTGGCGCACATTGCGGGAACGGACTATGTGGTGGCAGATTATCTCGGCAGAGTACGGGTGGATGCTGGAGAATGGGAGCTTCATCAGGAAGTGTTTGCTCATATAGTCAACAAGGGGGGGGGTCCTCCTATTATTGACCTCATGGCAACCTTTGGTCGACCAAGGCGAGTCGTTTCTACAGCAGAAGACGAGAAAGAATGTTGGAAGGGGATCAATGCTCTGATGCAACTTTGGCCATCTGGCCTTCTCTTTGTCTTCCCCTGTGGGCGTTAATAGGGCAAGTGGTTCAATGTATCGAAGCGCTTCGGGGGATAGTGTTGTTGGTGGCACCAGATTGGCTGAGACGTCGGTGGTCTGCTGGCCTAGTCCGACTTCTCGACGGGGATCCTTCGCGATTGCTGGCAATGGAAAATCTCTTGGTGCAGGGTCCGCTTCGAATGCCCCAGGTAGATTTATTTATTTTTATTTATTTATTTAACAGTTCTTCTATACCGCTCTATTCTAGATCAGAGCGGTTTACATCCAACATCAACCATACAACACAGGAACCCTGAGTTGCATTTACAATAAACAGGAGATCAACTTGGAAGTAACTGGGGGGATTGATTCTCGTTTACGACTTGGCCATTGAAATGGCGAAGCTAAGGAAAAAGGTTTCTCAGAAGCGGTAATTGCGGCATCACTTCGGGCAAGGAAGAGGTCCGCTTCCTTAGCATACGTATAGTCGAGGACTGGGGCTCCCAGCGGCAGATCCGTTCTTCCACAGTTTACGTTCCTGTGGTATTAGGTTTTTTACAGGATGGTTTTGATAAAGGGCTGGTGGCCAACTCTTTAAGGCTCCAGCTGGCGGTGCTTTCTTGCTTTAGGGGTAAAGTCCATGGGGTGTCCCTGGACTCACATCAACGTGGTTCGTTTTCTGAAAGCGGTATCTAGTCTGCAGCCCTCTCGCAGACTAGTGGTGCCTCCGTGGGATCTCAACTTGGCTTTGGGGGCGTTGACTCGGGAACATTTCAAGTCTTCGCACCAAGCTTTCATCAAGGATAGAACCTTAAAAACAGTGTTTTTGTCTTTTTCTAGGGAAAAGGTTGTGTTACGGCCTGTACCGTCTTTTTGCCCAAGGTAGTTTTTCCCTTTCTCATGAATCAAGCAGTCTGGTTGCCTGTATTAGGGCATACGAAGGCAAACGCCTCGTACCGTAGTCTACGTCGCTTGGACATTAAGAGAATTTTATTCGTTCTTTTTGGCGACCCTCATAAAGGAGAAGTGGCAGCCAAAGATTCAATTTCCAAGTGGCTCCGAGAGGCAATAGAGTCTGCATACACTCTGCCCGTGTGGTTACGGGCTCACTCTACTAGAGCGCAAGTGACTTCATGGGTGGAGCATAGTTTGGTTCCGCCAGTGGAGATTTGAAGAGCGGTCACTTGGTCGTCTCTCCATACCTTCAGTAAACACTATCACCTAGATGTTCACAGCGAGCAATGCCTGTTTCGGGTCGGCGGTTTGGCGATCCGGGGTGGATAGGTCCCTCCCAATGATTACTGCTCTGTTACATCCCAGAGGTGGAGGACTGAACTGGAGGAACGATAAGGAAAGAGAAATTACAGTTACCTGGTAATTGTAGTTCCTTGAGGAACTCCAGTTCAGTCCTCAATCCCACCCAGGGAAAAGTAACACAGGTACACTACCAAAAAACTGCCTCCAGTTTTGCAACTGATTCCTATAGATTTTGGGGTGCTGAATCCAGGAAAAATAGCCAAAATATTCCATCACGTCACGTTTTCTTGCAAAATTAGATTTCTTACCCATATAAGGAATGTTCACATAATTTCTTTTTAGCCGACTGCAGTTTATTTTCTTGGCCCAAAATAGAGGTTGTAATGGTTAACTAACTAGAAACACTCCCTCATGATATTTTAGAGTGTTTTGTATTCATTTTATACATTAACAGGACAATTGGGAGGCGGGGGGCTAAATCCAGTACTCGCGCTGGCGCATGTTCTTTCCTGTTCGCCTCGCCTCATTCGCTCGCTCAAACACGGTGGTTGCGACATGAACGTTCCTGTCAAATTTCAGTTTCTTGCAAGTTCATTATTACCTTTTGTTTGCTCAGTCGTAATCCAGCTTTATTCCGAAGTGGTTCACTACAGTTGTAGTTTGCAGTGCTGTGTATTTGTGATGGCTCACAGAGCCAGAGGTTGCGTCAACTCTCCGGACAGTTTTTGTTTTATTTGTGGGGAATATACCGTGAAAAAGCGGCAGAGGAACATTTCTGCATTTATTAAAAAAGTATATTTCGCCTATTTCGGTTTGAAGTTAGGCGATCAAGACAAACCGTGGGCTCCTCACAAAGTGTGCAAGACATGTGAGGAAGATCTACGCTTATGGATGAAAGGTAAAAAACAAGCATTTCGTTTCGGAATACCTATGATGTGGCGTGAACAAAGAGACCACAGCAGTGACTGCTATTTTTGCTCTTGCATTGTGAAGGGATACAACTTAAAAAATAAGAACGTTATAAGTTACCCCAACCTTCCCTCAGCAATTAGGCCTATGCCTCATAGCAACGAAGTACCTGTGCCTGAACCACCAAAATCTTTGGATCATATTTGTGTGGACGGTTCTGATCATGATGAGACTCATCAGATGGCTTTTCCCGATGAGTCCAGTACTTCCGAGTTTGAAACTGAACCAGATCCGAAACCTGATCTTTTCTCTCAAGCTGAATTGAATGATTTAGTCCGGGATTTAGGACTCCCAAAAGATGCTGCCCAACTGCTAGGTTCTCGGCTTAAACAGAAAAATCTATTGTCACCAGGAACAACTTTTTATTGGTACCGCAACCGCGAGACACAATTTTTGAAGTATTTCAGTGAAGAGGAAGATTTGGTATTTTGCAACGATATATACGGAGTGATGGAAAAGTTTAAACTCAAGTATGATCCTGCTGAATGGTGGCTGTTCATTGATTCGTCAAAAGACAGCATAAAAGGTGTTCTTCTTCATAATGGCAACACATTCGCTTCAGTTCCTATTGCTCACTCTGTTATTCTCCAAGAAAAATACGAGAATTTGGCCCTGATTCTTCAGAAGATTCGTTATAATGAGCATAAGTGGATGATTTGTGGAGACTTTAAAATTCTATCCATGCTATTAGGGCAGCAATCCGGTTTCACCAAATATCCCTGCTTCCTTTGCTTGTGGGATAGCCGGGCCCGCGACCTACACTGGGGGAAAAAAGACTGGCCAATTCGGGAGTATTTGAGACTCCGTGAGAAAAATGTTCTTCATGAGAGCTTGGTACCTCGTGATAAAATTCTATTACCACCTCTCCACATTAAGTTGGGTCTCATTAAGCAATTCATCAAGTCCCTTCCAAAAGATGGTGAGTGCTTTCGGTACCTTTGCTCAAAGTTCCCCCGACTTTCTGAAGCAAAGCTAAAGGAAGGAGTGTTTGTTGGCCCTGATATAAGGAAACTCATTTCAGATGGGGCATTCGCTGAAACGATGTCTGAGAAGGAAAAAGAAGCCTGGGATTCCTTCAAGGATGTTGTTCTCAAATTCTTGGGGAACAGGCGGTATGAGAACTATAAGGATATTGTTGCCAGGATGCTCAATGCCTTCAAAGAACAAGGCTGTAACATGAGCCTGAAAGTCCATTTCTTGCACTCCCATGTGAACTACTTTCCCGAAAACTTGGGGGCGTACAGTGAAGAACAAGGTGAAAGGTTTCACCAGGACATCAAGGACGCAGAGAGAAGGTACCAAGGAAGATGGAACACCACTATGATGGCTGATTTCTGCTGGTTGCTGCTGCGGGAAACCCCAGATGAAAAATACGCCAAGCAGCGCACCAAGAGAAGCATTCGGGGGAAGAAGAAATGGGCCCACCAGGAGATTGATTGACCCAAGAATGACTTTAAAATCTAAACTGTGTTGATAAATATTGTGTTTTTACTAAACTTTGAAATAAAAATTTGCTAGTTATTACCACAGTGTCGGATCTCATTTATTAGAATTTTATTTTCACACCATCGGGTGTTTGTCTTCATGTATTGCAATGGTGCGGTTTGCATTTTCTATTCTTACATACATACCTGTACAACATTTTTTGCACATTTCTTTGCTTTGTGTCTAACCTCGCTCTTATATGCTCAATGTTTGTGCACATGTATGTGGCTGTTTTAAGTGCAGACAATTTTGCTACCATCACAGTGTGTTTTGTTGACATTACTCTACTCTATTCTTATGTGCTGCCTTGTTACAATTTTCTTTATTCTTATTTGAATAACTACTAAACAATTAGTATAAAGAATTCATCCAAGAAACTTTTATCTCGATCACACTCAATCTGAAACGTTCACCTCCAACTGCTGCTAACCCAATGTAGCAAAAAATTTGTACGTGATGGAGCAAATTGGTTACCAGATTTGGATTCAGCACACCAAAAAACGTAAAAATCAATCGAAACAGTAGAGGCAGTTTAAAAAAAAAATTTTTTAGTGTACCTGTGTAATTGATGTAAATTCTAAAAACTGACATATTCAAATCACGAAATTGAAAATAAATTCCCCTCCTCTGTCTTCATTGTTAGGATCTGGGACAGGAGGCTACCAAATGGGTTGGAGTTGGGGACACTGCTCTAAAATCGGGGTCATCTAGTAAGCTTACCTGCTGCTTTTCCCTTAAAATCATGCTGATTCTTTTTGCCATGACAGCCACTGTAAGTAAACAGCAAGATGATTATGCAAAAAGGAAAAAAAAACACTATCCAACTAGTCTGCTAAAGAGGACTGGAAGGGGCTGTGGAGAAAGGAGGAGACAATATAGGATATCTTGGAAAGTGGAAATGACACTTCTGTCTGTGCTGGTATAGCTGGCAGACTTAATTAGGCAAAAGGTTTGGATAGAAGGCTAGTTGAAGACATAAGTACCTTGTCTTCATACCCGTATTTGTTTTTCACATGATGCTGTCTAAGAAATATAATTCAGTGTGAAATAGCAGCCCATTGGAGGCAGATGGAACTACCCCATATGGAGGGCTTCTTTTGCAGATCGTACAATTATGAGTTGCAGAGACTTACAGCTCTGAGGCATGGAAAGAAGGAGAATGTTGGAAGCTGCTTGGAAAAGATTTTGCGCCTGGTGGAGATGGAAATGGCGAGTGACTGGGTTTGTATGAGGGGGAGAGGGGTTTACTTGTTCAATGATGGATATGGTGAAGCTAAGGATGGAAGTCATGGCGTTTTGGTTGTAGTTATTTGAAAATCTGAATAAAAATCTCAGTATAAAAATTAAAAAATATATATATAATTCAAGATGCTTGAAAGTGTTTCTTTCATTGATCTACACAACATACTTGAAACCCACTTATATGAAAGCTTTCAGAGAGTAAGACCACAGATTAAAATGCTCCTCAGATTTCAGAGGCACAGAAAATGTTTACATATAGAATTTACCAACCTGATGTCTGTCACATTAGCAGTGCACCATTATCTTGCTGCTTGTTTCTAGTGGGCTCTGTGTGTATTACTAAAAGCGGTAATCTTTGAGCTCTAAAAAATTGATACAATATATCAGCAGGGCAAATGAGCCAAATACAGATTATTTTTTTTATGTAGAGATTTATGTCTACCTGAGTATATGGAGTATGTTGAAATGAGAGAGCAAAGAAACAAAGGGGTATGTTTACTAAACCGTCTTAACGTGCGCTCTACCACGTTAACACACGATAAGGCGCCTTAGCGTGTGTTAACGTGCGCTAAGGCGCAAACGAGCGCTGAAGGTGGAGAAAGGCTCCCCAGGGGCGGAGAGAGAGGGTCAATGGGCAGAGAGTGGGAGGGGAGAGACTCCCTGCACACTAACGCTGTGAAATCCGAGGTTGAAAACTAACGCCAGTGAAACCCTGGCGTTAGAGCTGATTTAAAGGGAAAAGAAACCATTTCCGTCAGCAATGTACAGCAAAACCAGGGAAACCTTCAAAAAAGTGATGTGTGATGCATGCACATGGAACAAAAGGGCAAAGAAACAATGAAAATGACCAGAAGAAAATGTAAAAAGAACATAACCAAGCTGGGCAATAGTGATATCAATGGGAAACATCAAAAAACACCCCCAAGAAAGCTCCAAAAAACAGATATGAATTTTGGAAGGGTCTATGCTCTGTCCCCATACAAGTTGAATGAGCCCACAGTGAAATTGCGCTGATCAGGGTTTTCCTCTCCATTGGACAGGTTTCCTATGGTGTGCACATGTTCCACGACAGCAGGGCGGGCATGTCGGAATGGGCAACTGGACAGATGCTGGAAAAGGAGACACAGAGGGCTGCAGGCGGCACATGCTGTGGTGCAGCTGGGGCACAGTGCGGACTAGGGTAATGCCTAGCTGGCCCATAGGAATGCTGAAACAGTACAGCAGCCAGACAGCAACTGCTGAGGGTCCAACATGGGCAAGAGTGTGTTTCCCACGGTGTCACAGGGAATAGTACCCAGCAGGTACCCCCAATGGCACGGAACATTGGCAGGCGGTGCTGGGGGAAATCGTGGACAGCTATGCAGGCACCCCTACCCCAGAACCCGCACCATAGGCAGCCACCTACCCGCACACTGGATGGCCTGAGACTGCGCAGTACCAGCACCACCAGCAGAAGGGCATGTCAGCATGGTGGCAGAAGGGTACTGGTGGTGGAGGGGGCAGTGGCAGCTGCCCAGAGCAGACCATGGCCTAGCCCTGTTTAGGTGGGTGCCGTGCACTGCAACAGACAGGCTCTGTCTGACAAATAGTCATGGTATCTCCAGGGAATGCACTATCTCTGTGGCAACACGGTGGTGCAGTGAACACAGCCAGTGTGTTCAGGAGCAGAAGGTCACAGGTTCAAGTCCCAGCTGTGGTTCCTGCCAACCCAGTCCCCATATTTTACCCACTACTAAAACGTGCTAATACAGACAGAACCTTTATTGCAGATAACAGAAACATGCCCAATAAACCTACATTTTACCCTACAGAGCACAGACACCATAAACATGCACATTACCTAGAGCAGATTCTCCCAAGTGCAGTCCTGGAGGGCCAAACACCATTCAGGTTCCATGCTGCCTCTAATAAACACGGCTGAGCTGCATGTCTATGCACCGCCCCAATGGTATGCAGATGTATCTCATGCATATTCATTAGGGACAGCATGAAAACCCAAACAGTGTTTGGCCCACCAGGACTGGAGTTGGGAACCTCTGCCCTAGAGCAGTGGCCAACAGGGGCAGACACACCCTCACCCACAGGCTCCATTATCCAAAGCCTCCTGGAAAGGCAGGATGTTGGGCCCTGTGTGCATCTCCCAGTACTAGCACTTGCATACCTTAGCAATGCCACCCTAAACCTGGAAATATTGTACACACCTATCAAACGGTTGCTATGATTACTGGCAGATACCAATTCCTAAGTTAAGCACAATTTGCTGATTGAGCTGCATCATAGCAACCTTTCTGCTGTCTGTGGAGTGTGCTTCAGGTCTGATGTCTGACAGTGTTTACCACCCTGGGGAGTGATCCCAACAGTATTGTGTACCATAGCCATGCCTGCACTGTGCCCAGGACTGGTGCGGTGGCCAGGGCTGCCAAGAGCCTCTATATTTGCACAATGCTGGCATAGGTGTGGGAGCGTGTGTTTGTCTATCCAGTGTGTGGTGTCTGCCAACACCTTCCTCAGCCCACACTGTTGCCAATGTGCATAATGAGGAGCAAGGTACCATGGGTATAGCCTGGACAGGGTGGCCTGGCCAGGATGCATCTGCACAGGGCATAGGGCAATGGCTCGGACATTGTAGTGCCTGACAATCACCTGCACGGACAGGGTGGCCACAGCATGTCCTGCTGGGAGGTCACTCTCACCCTGACTGAGCAGTGACCACGGCATGGCTAGGTTCCCCCATAGTGCTATATAGTGTTTTTCTCATGTGATGTTTATGGTTCCCTTTTGGGGCCCAATCACTGACTTATCTGCTTGGTGTGTATGCTGACATCCCAGTTCTGGGTACATGCATCTTCTCCAGAAACATGCACTATGGACTAGCTAGTAGACTGTCTGCAGCTAGTATATATCTGGATGGAACATCTTGCAGGGTGCAGCAGCTGGAGGCTTGCTGCTGGAGAATGTCAGATAGTGGTGGGGGGGCAGCTGAGCATTTCCAGGCCTTCTGTCTGCCTTGCCTTATGGATGTGTACAGATCTGCATTGCCTGCCCTGTATGGTGTCTGTTCCCCAGCAGGACTGGGGTTGATGGTCCTCTCTACTGCCACCATTGCGGGGAGGTAGAGTGTGGCTCTGTTGGTGGGAGATCCTGTTTCCCACCCTGAGCTACAGAGAGTGGGTTGGGTGGTGGTACATAATCCACCTATGGGTAGAAATACCCTCCTTCACCTACATCATGTGACCATGGTACCAACACAGGATATGCACTATTTTGGGTGCATCATAGCCCATAAGGGCTAGACATGACTGAGAAATACAGATGTGTCTGCAGGAACTACCTATCACACACACTAGCACTAATGGGGACCTACAGCATAGCCTATTTCAGCCATGAAAGGTGCTGTGGACCTGGTGCTGGGTGCCCCACCTCACCCTCATGGTGAGCACAGTACCCGCACACTGTGACGGTCTGTAGCTACTTTGTGCCAGTAACATACACGGTCAGTACCCCCTACCAGGCTGAGGTGCTGTGGGGGTGCACACGGTCAGTTCCCCCTACCAGGCCGAGGTGCTGTGGGGATTCATACCCCATCTTGTGATCATCTGTAGACTGCTGATTTGCATGTGCAGTGCATCATGGGTACGGGTGGGTTAACCCTATCCTGGTAACCACAGCAGACTTTGTGTGGTGACATGCAGTCCTTCTGTAGCCAGCCAGGGGCTTGTTAATAGCTGTAGCCCCTGGTTACTTCACTGCCTGTGGTGCCAGAGGTCATGGGTTCAAACCCACAGTGGGGTTATTTGATAGGGCTATTCGGAGCATTGTCAATTTTTAATGTACATTAGTTCTGCCAGCAAAAACACCCTCAGAGTACTGTAACCATAAGGTGCCTCAGAAGGCGCTTTATAAGGTGCCCTATAAAGCACCTTCTGAGGCACCTTATGGTTACAGTCCATATAAGGTGCCTTATAAGTTGTCCTATGGAGAGCCTTATAGGGTGCCCTATAGGGGACATTATAGGGTGCCGTGGCAGACAGTGCACTTTATAATGTGCCCTATGGAGTGCCTTATAGGGTGCCTTATGTGGCACCTTAGGTTATGGCACGTGAGGGTGTGTTTGCTGGCAGCAATAATTAAAATACAAATAAAATGCCTCAAGAAACAATACTTACATGTCAAAGCTGATGCCTCAGCCAGCCTTATGCATTAGGCACACTGGGGGATCAAACTCATGACCCCTGTATCATCAGTCAGTGTATTAACCATTGTACTACACCTCTGTTTCTGTGTTTGCATGTCTGGGTGCCTACTTAAGATTACCGTGCGTTAATGCACTTAGCCCATTAATGTGCGCAGCAGTGCGTGTTATCGCGCGATAATCCCGTTTTGCTACTTTAAGACTGAAATGCCCACTCCTTTTATGGCAGCCTGCACACTATCGCCGGGCGCACATTAAGACGGTTTAGTAAACATACCCCAAAGGCTTTTCACAATCACTACTAACACCAGTGGCAAAACTGAGGACAGCCACAGCATGAGTTGTAGATAGCAGTCCCTTGGCTAAGATTAAGTGTAATTTTTTAAAGAGGGGGAAACAAGGAGTTGGGCATGCAAGTTTGGCTTAAAAACAGGAAGAGCAGGCACATGCTTCCCTCTCGACTAATGATGCAGGACCAGGAGGTGGCAGAGTTGGTGGGAGGTGTTAGCAACCAAAAGCAGTGGAGTGATTCCTCTTTATTATGAGTAGTGTCTACAACACATACACAGCGCTGTAAAGAGACATGTAAGAGATGGTCCCTGCTAATCAGAACTTACAATCTAGTCAAGACAGACAACACAACAGCTGGGGACTAGGATGTGTCTTGGGGAATGGTAAGGAAACATATCTGGAGAGTAGGAGACTACATGGATCGGAATCTAAAAGCAGCCTTGAAGATGTGAGGTTTTAGCCTGGGTTTGAAAAGGGCGAGAGATGAAACCTGCCATTACCAACTTGGGTAGTTTGTTCCAGACATAAGGAGCAGAAAGATGAAAGGATCGAAGTCTGGAGTTGGCAGTGGAATAGAAGAGCACAGATAGAAGTGATCTGCCAGAAGAGTGGAATTCCTGAGGAGAGGTGTCGGGGAGAGAAGAGAGGAAAGATAGTGAGGAGCAGCAGAATGAATGCACTTATAGGTCAGTAGGAGAAGTTTGAACTGGATACGGAAATGGATAGGGAACCAATGAAGCAACTTAAGAAGAGGGAGGTTACATGAGCATAGCCAGGCTGGTAGAAGATTAACTGTGCAGCTGAATTTTCAGTAGATTGAAGGGGAGGGAGATGATTCAGAGGGAGACCAGCAAGGAGGAGGTTGCAATACTTTAGATGGGAAGTGACTAAAGAGTGCATAAGTGTCTTAATTGTGTTTCAGAAAGGAAGGGGTGAATTTTGCTATTACAAAGATAGAAATTACAGGTTTTAGCTACCAGTTAGATTGTGTGGGGAAGGAGAAGTCAATGACCCCAAGGTTACAAACTGAGGAAACAAGGAGGAGTAGGGTGTTATCCACTGAAATAAACAGGAGCAAGGGAGGAGATGGGTTTAGGGGGAATTGGCCATGTTCAATTTCAAATGGCAGTGAGACATCCAGGCAGCAATGTCAGATAGGCAGGCAGAGATATGGGCCTGGATTTCCAAAGAGATTTCAGATATAGACAGGTAGACCTGAGAATCATCAGTGTAAAGATGGTACCGAAAGCTATGGGAAGAGATGAGGCACCAAGGGACTGGGTATATAGAGAGAAAAGGAGTGGTCCCAAGACTGACTCCAGAAACCCAGCCCCAGTCCCAGCAGCAGTAGATTTATTTATTTATTTAGCTGTATTTATATCCCGCTTTTCACCGGGTCAAAGTGGTCAATTGGGGGATACATTTAACACGAGGGGATATGAGACACACACACTAATACATACAGGGAACATTCCTCAAAAAGCAGGGGTATGGAGGCATTTTAGTGTTGCAGAGGACCAGCGTTTTGCAGAATACCTTTGTTCTTAGAAGGCAATGTTAGAGGAAACACAGTTGGCCATCTTTCAAGTAGTGCCATGCAATATCTTTTGTGAAGGCAATATCCATCAGGGGAAGCTGTTCCTAGTCTGAGGATCCCCTCCTCTACTATATAACAGCAAGAGGAAAGGGGAAGTGGAGCATTTCAACAATAGTGTGAAAGGTGGGGAGCATCTTTGAGAGAAGCAGGAAACATCAGGGTTTCTTCTGAATGACCTTATTCAGGATGTAGGTATCTAGCAAAATCCATCAACCTTCATGAATTGTCATAGGAGGCCAATATCAGTATGAATGGCTCCCTGGGCATCAGATTGGTTATTCATGATGCAAGCAGTGGAAGTCCTGAAGCCTAAGGGGCCCTAAGTTCAGTCATGACCAATGTGGGTGAGGTCATCCCTGTAATCAAGCTGCTGGAGGAGAAGTTATATGGTTTCCTGCAAAAGCAAAGAATGACATCAGATGTGTTGATGCTGCTGGAATGCTTGACTTAAACCCCTCATCAGCTAAATTCTTGCATGCTGGACACCCTCTGTGACACATTGTTGAAAGGAAGTATTGTCCTTCAGTCCTATGCTTTGACATTCTAGGAAGAGATGGAGGAAGGAATGTGAGCACAAGACACAAAACAGCGGATGGCATGCAATGGCGGAAAGAATAAGCTCCTTTTGCAGCTCTGGCAGAATCAGCAGAACCCCACCAGATCATACTTTTCCTTTATTTACCTCCTGACACAAGTCATCTCTACAGAATTTAGTAGTGGAGACCTGTATCCTCCCCATCGAAGAAAACCTTATACCCATCAAATTCACAGCTGCAAGCCCCTTAGCATACTGATCATCGAGGAAAGCATTCTGGACAGAACTTTCCAAGGTCACCCAGCATGCATAGCGAATGGGTATTCTTGGTGATAAGGACTATCCTCTCCTCGTCTGCCTCTCGCTGGAAGCACTCTGCTGTTGCTGGCTTTTCCTTTGCCCTGCTGCTCTCTTGGTTAAGAATCCTGCTGCATTGTTGCTAGCGTCTCTCAGTTTCACTGGGATGTTTTGTACCCAAATAAATAAGAAAAGAAAGAGATAAATGTTCTCTGTGGACAAGCAGGGTAAATATCATCACTTATGGATAATGTCACCAATAAAGCCAAGTGTGAGAAATCTGTCCCAGCATGCCTGTGTGTCCATTTCTGCCTTCATTGCCGCACCTCATCTCCTCAGTCTTGTCTTTTCCATAATGTCCTCAAGATGTGAGTCCTGCAGGGATCAAAAACGTTTTTTGCTAGAATGACTGCTGGTATTTTTTTTTTGGCACTAATTCTTTTTGTTGTTCTTGAAGCTGCCTACTGCCACTGTTTTGTGTATTTTCCCTTTATGTTTTCAGTCTGTTTTAAATTTCCTCTCTTTTTGCTGCATCAACACAGTTAGGTTGCATTTAGGCCTCAGTGCTCTGACCAGATTTAATTTTCTTCAAAATTGAGTGTTTTAATTTTTTCTGTGCTATTTTTTTGAATGACATGTCCCACAAACTCACTAGCAGGTTTAAACACTGCACCCAGTTCAACAGGACCATGTCCATCACAGACATGCATAGATGGTACCTGCAGTGCCTGGGGCCCTACCTTGAACCTTCTCATTGTGTTTTGTATTCACAGATGACAAAGAAAAAGCTGAAAGGTGGGAAGAACAGTACAGAAGGATTTTTTGGTACTGATAGGTCTGGTCCATTGACCTCGGCATCAGCGACATCAGTCTCCATGGCCTCAAGAGCTGCATCAAATGCTGGTGATGCATAAATATTGATAGGGTCTTCCAGGAACGGTTATCCATCAATTCCTGCTTGAAGAAGGAGGATTCATCCTTGACTCATCCATACTGAGACTCAAGACACCAAGCATTGAGTGGAGGCTGAGATGCATCACCATTGTAGTTCATCAGAGCGCAATGTCTGTCCTGAGCATCAAAGTACTGGAGGATCTGGTATCCTTGAAGTGGCCCCGACATGAAGAAAATTCATCCTTCACAGTACCAGATGTGCTGCACCACAATCCAAGGGGCTGAGACTCCCCAAAAGATTCTGTAGACATTAACCCATTTTGTTGTAGCCCCTCCATTTTTGCCGATTGCAGCCCTCAGGAGCATCTTATGAGGAGCTTTAATGAATAACACAAGGCTGCTGCTTCAACAAAATTGAGGCTAGTGCAGGAGAGTCACTGACAAAGAGTTCTCAAAGGGCCTTGACATTGGTAGTTGCCCAGCTGATATTTATTTTGTGCATCAGAGGAGGTGATCACTCCCTGAGACAACAGAGAACATTGGTGCACTGAGACTCTAGAAAGAGATCTGCACCCAAAGAGGAGCAGAGGTCAGCCCACGTAGAGGCTCAGACATCTTTTGAGTGCATTTCTGAGTCTGTTTCAGAGGGCTCCTGGGAGTCTGAGTATGACACAATTTTTCAGAGGAGAGGTCTCTTGAGTTGTTTTCTGACCCCACACCTACTCATGAGAGATGAAAACCTCTCACAAAGAATTCTCATTCATTGATTTTTGTGCTGGTAGTGGCTCGGTCCATTCCATTTAATTTGGAAACAGAGGAAGAACCCACAGCCGAAAAGTTGGAAATCCTCTTGTTCTGTGATCTACCTAAGGAAGCTCTGACAATGCCCATTTACAAGATCCTTCAAAGGGTGCAGATGAGAATGTGAGAGACCCTCCTCTCCATACAGCCTGCAAACAAGAAGAGCAAAAAGCTTCTCAATTCAAGAAACTGCAGCTGCTGCACCATTACATCCATTCTCAAAAAACCAAATGTTTCAAGAAACTCTCTTTGGTACTCCTGGGGAGAGAGGCTAAGGCGTTGGATTCTTATGGGAGGAAATTCTTTCAGAATGTTATTCTAAATTTCCACATAGCATCTTATCAGCTCTTCATGGGCATGCACTTGTGGAACATTGTGCACAGCATGCAGGAGCTTGCAGACTCTCTCCCTCCAGAGAAAGCCACACAGCTTCAGTCCCTAGTGAGCCAAGGAAAGGAGCCTGGAAAATGCATAGTCCAAGTGATCTAAGATATTTTCAAAACAGCATCGAGAGCCTCTTCTATGAGTATTGGTGCCTGAAGACTCTCCTGGCTCTGGTCCTCAGACTTACTTAATGGTGTACAGGAGAAGCTCGCTGATGTGCCATGCCATGGAGAGAATCTCTTTGGAGATAAGGTACAGAGGCTACTGTCCTCTCAAACAAAATAGTGACACTCTTGACTCTCTCCAGGCCCACATCCAACACAGCGTCTTTGTCATCTAGGAGGCACCAGAACAGAGAGCAAAGGAGATCCTATTATTCTCCAGGACCAAGCAGGAAGTCAGTCCTCACATATGGGTGACGTTGGCACCGACGGAGCACCCATGCAGAGCATTTCCCCAGCTTTCACAGAAAGCCTTTGGGACTGCCAGCACGCATGCGCGGTCCCCTTCCCGCCCAAGGGTGCCATCTTGCTCAGTTGTCTTTTTTCCGCGGAGCACGATGGACGTGGTTCGTGTTCACCCGTGAAAAAAGTTGATTTTTCGTGTTTTTTCTCGGTTCGACGCCGGTTTTCCCTTCCCGCCTCGGGCCGATACACCGGTATCGAGCCCGGACTTCTTTTTTCGGTTTTTGTCCTTCGTGACTAGCGTTCGCGCCATTTTTCTTTTTCACTGGCAGCCCTGTCTCTAGACCTCGCAGGGGCCCTTTTTCCCATGATGGCTGCCAGCGGGTTTAAAAAGTGTGATCGGTGTAAGAAACTTATGTCTCTCACCGACACACATGACTGCTGCCTCGGACCCGATCATGACACAATGATCTGTGGTCCGTGTGGGAAGATGTCCTCGAAGGCGTTGAGGAATCGGCAGCACCAGAAGGAAAGAATCTTCTCTGACTCCGCATCCGGCCGGGCCCGGACTTCGTCAGAGGCCTCGACGTCTCAGGACTCCGATCCCGAGCATCGCCGGGGATCCTCTGAGAGGGGGTCTCCCTCGTGGGAGCATCGCAGGAAGAAGAAACCCACGAGGGCGGCGTCGGTGGACGCACTTGGCTCCTCAAGGGCCAGGTCGCATAGCCCCGAATGCCGTCCAGGGTCTTCTGAGTCGGAGAGGCCTGCTAAACAACCTCGTGTGGAACCGGAGTTCCCGAGTCACGTGAGTACTGTAGTCCTCGTGGACTCACCTCCGGGGGAGCCGACATCAGGCCCGGCACCGTCGGGGCCCGAGTCAGGGGCTGCTGAGTATCATGAGCTCGGACTCAGGTTGACGGCCTTGGAGAGCAGCTTGGCTGCCTTCATGAAACAGCAGCGGGCACTGATCGCCGGTCTCATCAGT
This sequence comes from Ichthyophis bannanicus, assembly GCA_033557465.1. Classification (NCBI taxonomy): domain Eukaryota; kingdom Metazoa; phylum Chordata; class Amphibia; order Gymnophiona; family Ichthyophiidae; genus Ichthyophis; species Ichthyophis bannanicus. Next base: position 602,769,437 of record CM066036.1, on the reverse strand, counting down.
GCATCTGCCCTGACCACCGGGACATCGACGTCCAAGTCGACCCCGGAGGCCAAGCCGATCCTCGAGTCCATGCGCTCTCGAGTCGATCCTCGGCCAAGGTCTCCCTTGGCCTCCTGTTCGGGACCGAGGTCATCGACGCTGGTACCCTCGGCGTCGGGGCGGATGGCATCAGTGCCTGCTCGACCGGAGCCGCTCGATTCCTCCTCCGAGGAGTCAGGCTGGGAAACAGAGGATGAAGAGTCCCCGGACACCTTTCGGACCCGGTGTGTCCCTTCGGACTCACTGGAGTCCGAACCTCGGAGATGGTCCATCCCGTCCCCTGGAGGACACCCGGTTCTCTGATTTCGTGCGGGACATGGCCAAGGCCTTGGCCTTCCCCGCAGATCCCGAGGAGGAGCCTCGAGCCGAGGAGCTCGAGGCCCTGCAGTATGACTCTCCTCCCAAGGAGGCCTTTACTGTACCAGTTCCTCCGATGCTGGAACGGTTGCTCTTCCACATGTGGGAGGTGCCAGCCTCAACGCCGGTTCTGAGCAAGCGGGTCGATTCCATCTATTGAGTCCGCAAGAGCCCCGGGTTCCAAAAGGCACAGCTACTGCACCACTCCATGGTTATGGAATCGGCTATGCATCGTCTCAAGAGTCAGAAGATGCACTCCTCGGTGCCTCCCGGCCAGGAGGCCTGGAACCTGGATGCCCTCGGTAGATAGTGCTTCCAGGGCTCTATGCTTGCTTGCCGTGTCCAGACCTACCAGCTGTACATGGACATGTACCTTCGAGACCTGGCAAAGGAGATTGCCGGGTTCTCTGCTGGTCTCTCCGAGGAATCTTTGCAGAGGTTCAAGGCCCTGTCATTGGGAATCCGAGAGTGCTCGAAGTTTATATCTTGAGCAGCCTATGATGGCTTCGAGGCTTCACCCCATGTAGCCGCAGCCGGCATCGGTGCACGCCGTCAGGCTTGACTACAGTCATCAGACCTCGAGCCATGGGTGCAGGACAAGTTGGTCGATGTCCCCTGCCGAGGTGAAAACCTCTTTCGCAAGCCCATGGCTGAAAAGGCTGCAGAACTCGAGTCCGAGACTCTCACCCGGACAAGGCTGTCCAGGAAAACCTCTGCCCCTTCTCATAAGAAGAAGGGCTCGGGAAAAAAAGACCTTTTACCCGAGGAAGTCATCTGCCTACAAATCATACCCTCATTTTCAGGCCTCCACAGCTCCCCATCAGGGTCAGCAGGCCAAGGGACAGGGACATCGGCCCCGTAGGCAGAAAACCCCCAAGCCACCAGCTCCAGCTCCTGCACAGCAGGGAGCGGGGTTTTGACTCCAGTGGCATAGCCTCTCCTCCTCAGCTGGCCCCTTCCAGCACAGGAGGCCGGCTGACCCTGTATGCCCACAGGTGGTCAGCCGTAACAAGGGATACCTGGGTGCTAAGCATAGTCCAGAGGGGCTATCTCCTCCACTTCCACCAGGTACCTCCCTCCTACTTTCCAGGGGAGCCTCCAAGACTCCCTCTGCACAGGGACTTACTCCTACAGGAGTTAGCAAGTGTTCTGAAGGAACAGGCAGTGGAACCGGTGCCTCACCACCTGAGAGGTCAAGGCTTCTATTCCAGGTACTTTCTAGTACCAAAAAGAACAGGAGGCCTCAGGCCCATCCTAGACTTGTAGAATCTCAACAAGTTGCTGGAGAGGGAAAAGTTCAAGATGCTTACCCTTGGAATCCTGCTGCCCTACCTCCAGCAGGGAGATTGGCTATGCTCCTTAGACCTAAAGGATGCTTATATTCACATCCTCATTCATCCAGACCACAGACAATATCTCCGATTTGTAGTGGGAGGAAACCATTACCAGTACAGGGTACTCCCTTTTGGCCTAACGTCCGCCCCCAGGGTTTTCACCAAATGCCTGGCGGTGGTGGTGGCCTATCTCAGGGTTCAAGGACTCTTTGTCTTTCCATACCTGGATGACTGGCTCATCAGGGGTCAGTCTCCACAGGAGACCAATCAAGCCACCATCTGCACTGTCGCTCTTCTCCAGCATCTGGGGTTTGTCATAAACTTTGCAAAGTCCACTTTGCACCCCTCACAGAACATGGAGTTCATAGGAGCAAGACTTGACACCCTTCAAGCAAAGGCTTTTTTGCCAGTGGACAGGGCCCACAGACTGATGGACTTGGCCAGCCAATTCCACAACAATTCTCTGGTCTCCGCCAGACAATTCCTGAGACTCTTAGGCCACATGGCATCCACGGTCCATGTAACTCCAAATGCTCGTCTACACATGAGACCAGCTCAGTGGGGCCTCAGAACTCAGTGGCTGCAGGCCACTGGAAACCTGACTGACAAAGTGAGGGTGTCCAAGCTACTCGCTTCCTCTCTACAGTGGTGGCTTCATCTTCCAAATCTGCTAAAAGGGGTGCCTTTTCAAGCATCTCAACATTCTCAAGTGCTGACAACCGATGCTTCTCTCCAAGGTTGGGGTGCATATTGCCAAGGAGCATGCACCCAGGGCCTCTGGTCCCCTTGGGAGTCCGCACAGCAGATCAATTTCCTAGAGCTCAGAGCCATCCGTCTGGCCCTCCGGACTTTCTCTCATGTCCTCTCTCGTCAGTCCGTCTTAGTGCAGATGGACAATCAAGTTGCCATGTTCTATGTGAACAAGCAGGGGGGCACGGGGTCCTGACCTCTCTGTCAGGAGGCACAGGACCTGTGCTCTTGGGCAGTCACTCATGGCATACATCTCAGGGCGGTCTATCTCCCTGGACAAGAGAATTACCTGGTGGAGAGATTGAGCAGGATTCTGCAGCCACACGAATGGCCTCTGGTGGTTCAACGGATCTTCCTAAGATGGGGTCTTCCCACCATAGATCTCTTTGCCAATCCACTGAACTGTCAACTGCTCAGGTTCTGCTCCAGACAACCGCATCCTCTCAGAGTAGCAGCAGATGCCTTTCTCATTCCATGGTCTACAGGCCTCCTATATGCGTTTCCTCCCACGCCTCTAGTGGTGGGGGTGTGGCCTAGTGGTTGGGGCAAGGTACTTCAGGCCAGAAGGTCAGGGGTTCAAATCCCACTAGAGGACAGCAACCTTGGGCCGGAAGGACTGGGGTTTCTAGTCCCACAGGTGCTCCTTGTGGTCTTGGGCAAGCCACTTAACCCTCCATAGCCCATGTTCCCTGTAAAATGAATTTAGTTAGCATCACCTAAGAAACACCGCCCTTTTGCAGCCCATACTCACAAGGTCTCAAGTATTCAAAACGGATTCATCATTTATTGTGCAATTCAACAATGTTATAGGAATTTTACCTCATGTATATAGCATATTTCATGTAAATAGTTCATGTATTTAGTTCAGCCCCTGTTATCCAAGTTTATATTCCTGTTCGATGTAAAACCAAACAGAATGTGTGTATTGGTCACTTTGTTATACTGTAAACCGCGCTGATACCGAATAGTGCGGTATATAAGCAACTGTAATAAATAAATAAATAAATAAATAATAAAATAGTTATCTCCAAGTTATAATGCCCAAGACTAGTTTTTGCCCTGGGCTCTGCATGTCTAACACCGACTCTGCGTCCACTCCTTGTGTATTTACAAAACGCCTCACAGTAGTTGCAGTGGGCCTATGCAGACTGGACATGCATGTGCTTCCCTATATTGGCGATTGGCTGGTCTAGAGGCCAACTCAGGTAGGAGTTCAAGTTTGTATGCCCAACCATCTGGGTGCTGGACTTGCTAGGGTTAGTCATATATTATCCTGAGTCAAATTTAAGTCTGTCACACCAATTGGAATTTACTGGAGCTCTGCTAGATATGAATCAGGTGAAAGCCTTTCTTCTACAAGATGGGTTCACCCATCTGGTAGCAATCATGGAAGGCATTTAAAAGAGTCAGTAGACATCAGTGAGAAACATGTTGAGAATATTGGGACATATGCCCTCAGTGGTTCATGTTGCTCCCTTGGTATGCCTTAAGATGAGGCAAGCTCAGTGGACTGAGCACACAGTGGACATAATTCGCTCACAGGCTACAGGATGTAATATGTTCCCTGTAAAATAGTTATCTCCAAGTTATAATACCCTGTTCAATGTAATTTCAATTCGTTCAATGTAAACCGCACTGATGCAGAATAGCGCGGTATATAAGAGAATATAAATAAATAAATAATATTTGTCACAGCAACTCTCCAGGACTCCATGCTCTGGTGGATGGTTCTTTACAATATGACAAAAAGTGTCCCTTTTCAAATTCCTCCTTATCAAAATGTACTCATAACAGCTGTGTCCAAACTGAGTTGGGGAATCTATGTAGATGGGTTCCACACTCAAGAAATTTTGTCCTTCCAAGAGAATCTTCATCAAATAAATTTCCTGGAATCTAGAGCAATTTTGAATGCTCTAAAGGCTTTCAGAGATCAAGATTGACCAATCAAATTATCCTGATTCAAACAGCCAATCAAATATCCATCAACAAGCAGGGAGGAGCAGGATCGTATATCTTGTGTTGGGAGATGGTAAGGATGTGGAACTATGCCATCTATCACAAGATGACTCTCAGGGTCACATACCTGGGTGGCAAGAAAAATGTCCTGGCAGATATGCTGAGTCATTTCCTTTAATCTCACAAATGGACCCTGGACAAGGGGGTCACACTCAAAATCTTTCAGTAGTGTGGCACCCCTTGATAGATCTCTTTGCAACTCTAGAACAGGCAGGTGCCTCAGTTCTGCTCTAAGATGGGGATATATGACAAACTAGTCTCAGATGTCAATGGGGGAGAGCCTTCTGTACGCACATCTTTCTATACCTCCGATAGCGAAAACTTTCCTAAAACTCAGAGACGACAAAGCCACTATGATTCTCATAGCACCTTATTGGCTGAGAAAGTAGTTGTTCCCTTTTCTTCTTGAACTTTTGGTCAAGAAACTAGTTCAGTTGGGCAAATCACCAATCCTGATTTCACAGGATCAGGGGATGTTACATTGCAGCATCAAGTCCCTAGCCCTCATAGCTTGGATGTTAAGGGGCTAATTTTGTCTTCTCTGAAGCTACTCATTGGTGTGGCTAATGTCCTTTTGACTTTCAGGAGAGATTCCACTGGAAGGTTTTATGGTTTCAAATGGAAGAGATTTGCCATATAGTGTGAGGGACAGACCCTAGCTAGATCTGTTCTCTTATTCCACATACAGACTGCTTGAATACCTTCTACATTTATCAGAATCAGGTCTGAAGCCCAACTTGGTAAGGATTCATTTTAGTGCAATTGGCGCTTCCCACCATAATGTAGAAGGTAAATCCATCTTTACAGCCTTTAGTTATTTGCCTCATGTGAGCTTGGTTTTTACAACCCCCCCCCCCCCCTTAAGCCTCCCACAGTATCGGGATCTCACTGTGGTTTTAACTCAGCTGATGAAAGTGCCCTTTGCACACTAGATACCTGTGGATGGTACCATCTAACCTGAAAGGTCTTGTTTTTGGCACACAGAGTTAGCAAGCTCCAGGGTCTAGTAACTGAACCGGTCTATACAAAGTTTTATAATAATAGGGTGGTTCTACATACCCATTCTAGATTCCTGCCTAACGTTGTACCGGATTTCCACCTTAATCAGTCAATAGTCCTGCCAGCATTTTTCCCAAGACCTCATGCTCACAATGAGGAAAACACATTGTATATGTTAGACTGCAAGAGAACCTTGGCTGCCTTTCTGGAGCAGAGTAAAGCCCATAGAAAGTCCACCCAACTTTTTTTCTTTTGACCCCAATAGGTTGGGAGCTGCCATCAACAAATGTACACTCTACAACTGGCTAGCGGATTGCATCTCCTTAACTTATACCCAGGAGGCTTGACTCTTGATGGTCATGTTACAGCTGATAATGACAGAGTCATGGCTACATCAGTGGCCCATTTGAGATCCACATCTATGGAGGAGATTTGTAAGGCTATGATGTGGACTTCTATTCATACATTCATATCTCACTACTGCCTAGAAAGGGATTCTCAACACAATAGTAGATATAGACAATCCTTTCTCCAGGATCTGTTCATGGAATAGAATCCAACTGCGCCCCCCCCCCCCTCCTTTCCAGGCCTAGTTATTTTTTTCCCAGGCTAACTTCTAAAAACCTAAAAAAAGGGATAAAATACCTAAAAAGGCTTGGTGCCTTCAAAATCAATGTTCAATTGGTGTAAGCTGGTGACACAAGTTTGTTTTCCTTTTTTACTTTTGAGGCCACCTGTAGTTAGGGAATCTCCCTGCAGAAAGCAAAGTTACTCAGATGTTCTCTGTAGACAGCAGGATAAGCCCTCACAACCTTTCCTCCTTCCCTTGGCGTTGTATTCTAAAGTCAACTATAGAATGGACTGAGGAGATGAGGCAGTAGCAGGTGGGAACAAATACGCAAGTATGCTAGGACCCCATCCCAAAAGCTTCTAAGCTTCTGAAAGAAACTGGGAGAAGTTTCCCTGCATAGTGAGGTCTTATCATGTTCACAGAGAAAACCTGCTACATGCGAGTAACTTTGTTTTCGCCTCCTGTGAAACTCCGATTTTGCCTTGGACTGCTGTTGTCCATCCTGCTCCCGCTGCTCTTCTGCTTCTTTGATTTAATGCCTTGCTGTATTGATCCCATTCTTCTTGCTGCCTTGCTCTGCACTCAGCGGCTTGCGGCATAGGTACCTGCCATCTTGCTGCTTTAGGGAAGGGCAGGTCTATTTGGGAAAGTCTATTCTGAAAGGAAGGACTCTACCTTAACTATGATGGAAGCCATCTGCTGGTGCCAACATTTAAAAAGGAGATTAAGCAGCTTTTAACTAGTTCATGGGGGAAAGCTGGTATGGTTTGGACTGAGGTTGTTGTGAAGGCTAAAGTAGCTTAACTGAATTTAGAGGAAGGTAAGGTAGCAGGAAGGCACAGAGAAAAACACTAAGGGGTATGTTTACTAAACCATCTTAATGTGCGCCTGGTGACATTATCGCGCGATAAGGTACCTTATCGCACAATATGGCGCTTTATCGGGTGAAAAGGTACCTTAGCGCGTGATAATGTGCGCAGCGGTGCAAATCAGCGCTGCGGGTGGAGATAGGCTCACGGAGGGTGGAGGAAGGCTCCCCAGGGGCGGAGAGAGAGAGGGTCAATGGGCGGAGAGTGGGAGGGGAGAGGCTCCCTGCACACTAACGCTGTGGAATCCGGGGCTGAAAACTAACGCCAGTGAAACCCTCGCGTTAGAGCAGATTTAAAGGGAAAAGAAACCATTTACGTCAGCAATGTACAGCAAAACCAGGGAAACCTACAAAAAGTGATAAGTGTGATACATGTTTGTATACGGAACAAAAGGGAAAATAAACATTGAAAAGGACCAGAAGAAAATATAAAAAAACATAACCAAGCTGGGCAATAGTAATATTAATGGGAAACATCAAAAAGCACTCCTGAGAAAGCTCCAAAAAAAGATATGAATGTTGGAAGGGTCTTTGCTCTGTCCCCGTACAAGGTGAATGAGCCCACTCTGAAAAAGTGCTGATCAGGGTTTTCCCTCCACATTGGACAGGTTTCCTATGGCACGCACATGTTCCGCAACAGCAGGGCGGGCATGTTGGAATAGGCAACTGGCCAGATGCTGGAAAAGGGGACACAGAGGGCTGCAGGTGGCACATGCTGTGGTGCAGCTGGGGCACAGTGTGGACTAGGGTGATGCCTAGGTGGCCCATAGGAATGCTGAAACAGTAGAGTAGCTAGACAGCAACTGATGAGGGCCCAACATGGGCACGAGTGTGTTTCCCACAGTGTCACAGGAGATAGTACCCAGCAGGTACTCCCAAGGGCACAGAACATTGGCAGGCAGTGCTGGGGGGAAGCATGGACAGCTATGCAGGCACCCCTACCCCAGAACCTGCACCATAGGCAACCGCCTACCCCCACACTGGATGGCCTGAGACTGCGCACCACCAGCAGAAGGGCATGCCAGCATGGTGGCAGAGGGGTACTGGTGGTGGAGGGGGCAGTGGCAGCTGCCCACAGCAGACCATGGCCTAGCCCTGTGTAGGTGGGTGCCATGCACTGCAACAGACAAGGCCCTGTCTGACGAACAGTCATGCTATCCCCAGGGACTGCACTGTCTCTCTGGCAACACGGTGGTGCAGTGCACACAGCCAGTGCGTTCAGGAGCAGAAGGTCACAGGTTCAAGTCCCAGCTGTGGTTTCTGCCAACCCAGTCCCCATATTTTACCCACTACTAAAACGTGGTAATACAGACAAAACCTTTATTGCAGATAACGTAAACATACCCAAAACACCTACATTTTACCCTACAGAGCACAGACACCATAAACATGTGCATTACCTAGAGCAGAGTCTCCCAAATGCAGTCCTGGAGGGCCAAACACCATTCAGGTTCCATGCTGCCTCTAAAAAATATGGCTGTGCTGCATCTCTATGCACCGCCCCCATGGTATGCAGATGTATCTCATACATATTCATTAGGGACAGCATGAAAACCCGAACAGTGTTTGGCCCACCAGGACCGGAGTTGGAAACCTCTGCCCTAGAGCAGCGGCCAACAGGGGCAGACACACCCGCACCCACAGGCTCCATTATCTGAAGCCTCCTGGAGAGGCAGGATGTTGGGCCCTGCGTGCATCTCCCAATACTAGCACTTGCATACCTTAGCAATGCCACCCTAAACCTGGGAATACGGTACACATCTATCAAAAGGTTGCTATGATTACTGGCAGATACCAATTCCTAAGTTGAGCACAATTTGCTGATTGAGCTGCATCATAGCAACCTTTCTGATGTCTGTAGAGTGTGCTTCAGGTCTGGTGTCTGACAGTGTTTAGCACCCTGGGGAGTGACCCCAACAGTATTGCATACGATAGCCATGCCTGCACTGTGCCCAGGACAGGTGCGGTGGGCAGGGCTGCCAAATACTGCTATAGTTGCACAATGCTGGCATAGGTGTGGGGAGTGTGTGTCTGTCTCTCCAGTGTATGGTGGCTACCAACACCTTCCTCAGCCCACACTGCTAGCACTGTTGCCAGTATTGGCCTGCCAATGTGCATAATGAGGAGCAAGGTACCGTGGGTATAGCCTGGACAGGGTGGCCTGGCCAGGATGCGTCAGCACAGGGCATAGGGCAATGGCTTGGACATTGTAGTGCCCGGCCACAACCTGCACGGACAGGGTTGCCACAGCATGTCCTGCTGGGAGGTCACTCTCACCCTGACTGAGCAGTGACCACGGCATGGCTAGGCTCCACCATAGTGCTATAGTGAAATATATAGGTTCTTCTCTCTGGGGCCTAATCACTGACTTATCTGCTTGGTGGGTGTGCTCATATCCTAGCTTTGGGTGCACACATCTCCTCCAGGATCATGCACTGTGGACTAGCTAGCAGACTGCTTGCAGTTATATGTGTATGGCTGGAACACCTTGCAGGGTGCAGTGGCTGGAGACTCAGTGTGCTTGCTGCTTGAGAATGTCAGATGGTGGTGGGGGCCGCTGAGCATTTCCAGGTCTACTGTCTGTCTGCCATTGCCGTATGGATGGGTACAGATCTGCACTGGCTGCCCTATAGTGTGTCTGTTACCCAGCAGGACTGGCCTAGATGGTCCCCTCAACTGCCACCATTGCAGGGAGGTGGAATGTGGATCTGTTGGTGGAAGATGCTGTTTTCCCACCCTTAGGGGTGGGTTGGGTGGTGGTACATAGTCTGCCTATGGGTTCAAACACCCCCTGTCACTTATTTATTTATTATTTATTTATTTAACAACTATTTCTATACCGCTCTTTCACAAGTATCAAGTGCGGTTTACAATGAACAGTGTGTTGTATGGTATGGATAGTATCATACCAAGTCGTTTTACATAGAACAGATGAACTAGATACAGATAACGGTATAAATTTAAACAGTAAATTATTAAACTATTATAACATATATACATAGTAAATATATACAAATTGTATCATATGTCGCGTGTGGTTGTATACTTTATGTAGGCTTCAGGCACGTGGGTATATGTTGTTTGAATTGTAGTAGTTAACCTGCGTCTCTTTGTGTCGTCTGGCCAGTCTCTGATCCTTGGTTGTAATGCAATGAGAAATAAATGGGTTTTCAGTTTTTTTTTTCTAATTCCTTTATGTCTGATAGTGAGCGAATGTTGTCAGGAAGGTTATTCCAGAGGATAGGAGCTGAGTGTGAGAACGCTCTCATGTTGGTTTGTTTTTTGCTTTTGTGTAGTCTTTTGGTACTGCTATAGTGTTAGTGTTTCTACTTCTTTGTGATCTTTTATCTATTTCTATCTTGATGAGTGTATTGAGTATAGTTGGCGCTAAGTTATTTATTAGTTTAAATGTTGTAAGTAATATCTTATATTTATTCTGCTGTGGATAGGTAGCCAATGGAGTTCGGCTAATGTCTGTGGTGATATGTTCAATTGAGATTATATTCATTATTATCCTTGCCGCGATGTTCTGAGTTAGTTGTAATTTTTTAATATTTTGCTTTGTGATGCCATTAAGGATTAGATTTGCAAAATCAAAGTGTGGGGTGATGATGGCTTGTATTATGGTTATGAAGTCTTGTAAGTGGATTAATGGTCTTAGTTGTTTCAAGGTCTTAAGTTTGTAGTGTATGTTTTTTGTTAGATATTTTTATGTGAGAATCCATGTTAAGTTTATTGTCAAGTATCACACCCAGGTATTTATTTCTTTTTTATGTTGATCTCATGGTTATCAAGTGTGATGGTGCTTGGGGGTGTGTATGTTTGGTTTTTAGTAATATATAGAACGTCAGTTTTTTGCGAAATTAATGTGTAAGTTCTGTTCATTGAGCCATATTGTTAGTTCCTTAAAGCACTCTGTTATCTGTTGTAGTGGAGGGTTTGGGATTTTAAATGGTAGGTAGAAACATTATATCGTCAGCGTAGATATGATAATGAACGCTATGACGTTTAAAGATATTGCTGACTGGTTGTAAGGAAATGTTAAACAAAAGTGCTGATAGTTCTGATCCCTGTGGGAGGCATGTTTTTTGGTCTAATGTGTTAGATGTCTGGTTAAGAATTCTCACTGTTTGGGTTCTGTTTGATAGGTAGGATTTGAACCAGTTAAGGACAGTGGATGTAATTCCTATTTGTTGAAGTCTGTTAAGCATTGTTATGTGGTTTACACTGTCAAATGCGGCAGAGATGTCGAGGAATACTAGGATGAAGGCTTGACCATGGCACCAACACAGGATATGCACTATTCTGGGTCCATCATAGCCCATAAGGGCTAGATGTGACTGAGAAATAACAGATGGACACAGATGTATCCTAGGTGTGTCTGCAGGAAATACCTTGCACTTACACACACACACAAACTCACTCACTCTCTCTGGTGCAGACCTGCATCATGGCCCATGTCAGCCATGATAGGTGCTGTGGATGTGGTGCTGGGCGCCCCACCTTACCCTTAGGGTGAGCACAGTACCCACACAATGTGATGGTCTGTAGCTTATCTGTGCCATTAGCACACATGGACAGTACCCCCAACCAGGCTGAGGTGCTGTGGGGGCGAACACGTCCAGTTCCCCCTACCAGGCCGAGCTGCTGTGGTGGTGCACATCCCATCCTGTGATCATCTGTAGACCACTGATTTGCATGTGCAGTGCAGCATGGATACGGGTAGGTTAACCCTATCCTGGTAACCACAGCAGAGTGTGTGGTGACCTGAAGTCCTGCTGTAGGCAGCCAGGGGATTGTTAGTAGCTATAGAGCTGTAGTCTACTGGTTGCCACACTGCCTGTGGACTAATGATATAAAGTACACTCCACCAGCTCACCAATTGCAGTTATCGTAATGGACTACTCATATTAAGGGACTACTAAGGCTTCTACACTTGTCCCCTACGTTATGATCTTTCAAAGTTGCTTCATTTATTCTTCATTTGTTCATTTATTTCAGAATAAATGAAGCAACTTTGAAAGATCATAACGCAGGGGACAAGTGTTTATGATAAAACCACAAGAAACACAGATAAGCAAATTCTATAAGTTTTAAATAGTAGAAGCCTTAGTAGTCCCTTAATTGGTAATAAAAAAGAAGGTCATTGATGCTATTACAACATATGAGCTTAGTCATTACGCTCATTGTTTTTAAGTCTGAGACATTCGGAGAAAGCAGGAGGCAGTATGACGTTATCTACAGTTTGTATGAAAGTTTGATATGAGTAGTTCATTATGATAGCTGCAATTGGTGAGCTGGTGGAGTGTACTTTATATCATTAGTTTATTCACACTCTGTGCAAAGACCACATTTATAGTGTTTTACGACAACACTGCCTGTGGAGCCAGAGGTTATGGGTTTGACCCCACAGTGGGGTTATGTGATAGAGCTGTCTGAGGCAATTCCTTTTTATTATTACAATTGGTGGTGTTAGCAAAAACACACTCACAGTGCTGTAACCTTAAGGTACCTCATAAGGCGCACCATAAAGCGCCTTATAAGGTGGCCTATAGTGAACATGATAGGGAGCCAAGGTCGACAGTGCACTTTAGAATGTACCCTCCGGAGCACCCTATAGGGCACCCTTAGTGGCACCTTAGGTTACGGCACTGTGAGGGTGTGATTGCTGGCAGCACTAATAAAGGTAAAAATGAAAGTGCCGCACACAGCACTGGTCTAAAGTGAAGGGTAATGCAGCAAACAGCTGTATTCCTTAGGCCCACTGGGGGGATTAAACCCATTATCCCTGTACCATCCGTCCGTGTATTAACCAATGTGCTACACCTCTGCTGCTCTATTTGCATGTCAGTGCGCCTACTTAAGATTAACGCGCGTTGACGTGCATAGCTCAATCCATTGCACGATAATGTGCTCAGCGCACGTTATCGCACAATAATCCCAGTTTGCTATGTTTAGACTGGAACGCCCACTCCTTTTATGGCATCCTGCACACTATCGCCGGGCGCACGTTAAGACTGCTTCATAAACATACCCCTAAAAGTCCTACAGAGACCAAAATGCACTGTGGATAACCCCATTCTTCTTGTAAAAGACTGGCCAAGGAGCTGGTGTAGAGAATTTTGGGCTAACCTGCGCATTCCCTATTTGAAATGGGGAAGACATATGCAGGGCCGGCTCCTCTTCCCCCACCCCCCCTCCACACCAAGCAGCTCCTGCCGAGCCATGCCACTGATTCCATCTTGGGTGAGGGGGCGGCATGCATCAGCAGCAGAAGTATTTTAAAAGCAGCGGTTTTGTGTTGCTGCTTTGTTGCCTGCAGCAGGCCATTTGCTTCAGCACACATGGCCAGCTGCTTTTGACACCCCTCCAACAGTAAGTTGTGTCGGAAGGGGATCAGAAGTGGCAGGTCATGTGTGCCGTAGCTCATGGCCTGCCACAGGCAACAATGTGGCAGCACAAATTCACCTACCCTGGTCGGCCACCCTAGCTTGCCTAGTGGACAGGCTGGCCCTGTACATGTGTAGATTTCTTTCCCACCCAAGTCATGCCCCCCCCCCCCATGTGAAACTTGTGCATATTAAAGACCAAGTATAAATCAGACCCATTCTAAAATGGCCATTTACACATCAATGTGATTTACATGTGAATATGCTCAATTACACAGGTGTAAATTGTGAAGAGGGCTTCCAAAATAACCCCTTAATGTGGATAAATGCAAGGTGATGCGCATAGGGAAAAATAATCGCAAAGGACTGGGTTCTGAATAAGGAGTCATCCTTCAAGAAAAAGATTTTGGAGTCGCTGTGGATTGAATGCTAATATTTTCATCCCAGTGTGTTGTAGCTGCTAAAGAAGCAAATAGAATGTGAGGGATTATCTGAAAAGGGATGAAGAATTAAACTGAGACTATCCTTAGGCTTCTGTCTAGATCCCTGTTGTATCTGCACCTTGAGTATTGTGTGCAGTTCTGTTCGCCCCTTCTCAAAAAAAATTACAGTGCAGCAAGAAACACTTCAGAGAAAGGCTACAAAATGATAAAGGGGATGGAACATTTTCTGTATGAAAAGAAGCTAAACAGGTTAAGGCTTTTCAGCATGGAGAAAAGATTATTTGAGAGGAGATATGATAGAAGTTTATAAAATGATGGGTGTGGTGGAATGATTAAATAAGAAATGGCTGTCAAACAACGTAAAACAAGGGGTCACTCCATGAAACTAATGACCAGCAGAATGAAAACAAATTGTGGTACATTTTTTTTATGCAGTGCATAATTAAACTATGGAATCTGTTAGCAGACAATGTGGTCAAGGCAACCAACACAGTGGAATTAAAAAAAAAGGATTGGTCAAGTTCTTGGAGAGAAAGTAAATACAAAATTATTATCTCTATAGATTTGGGAAAACCATTGCTGTCCCTGCATATGACAATAAGGAGTAGATTGAAACCTTGGGATTCTATTGGGCAGTTGTAACCTGAACTGTCCACTTTCGGAAACCAGATGCAGAGCTTGATGGACCTGTGGTGTGACCAATATGATGCATCTTGTGTTCTAAAATGAGGAGCTTAGCCCTAGTTAATTTCCAAAGGGAACAATTTAATATCCTAACTCCGAAAGTTAGGCATCTTTGCAACTTGGCCCCTGGTGTTGAAAGAAGCATGAAGATTGTTGTGATTCAAGCCTTCCTCGCTGTCCTTGTTTAGTGTTCATGGTCTTAGTTACGTGATTTTGTTTTTCATATTTGTATCTTCCCTTAGAGATACTTACTAAGCATGTGTATGCAGATGGCAAGTTTTTTCATGTCTTACAGTATGAAGTAATAATGAAATAATTAACTTTAAATTGACTGCCGTAAATAAATATATACAAAAATTGTATGAGTCATCTAGCTATAGTCATCTACAAAGATGCCAAGTCCTATTAGCAATATCTCAATTAACTGGTTCTGAAATCTTAAGTATTGTATCTCTTCAGTAAGCTATTTAAAAAGGTCTTGCTGCTTCACACTAGATACAGTGTGTTACAAAAATAGGCAAAGTCATTTCTATTGCATTACTGATGCTGTTAAATTAACGCTCCTGTGCACTGTACTTCACTTCTGTAGTAAGAGAGGGAGACAAAGGCACGATTTTAGGCAATAAACTGACCAACTGAGACCAAGACTTGGAGTGGATGAATAGCTAGGGTGAAAAACTTAATTCATTTTCACTTTTGGTTAAAATTTCTTTATTTTTAGGAGTTTTTTGGCTAGTTTCACACATTTGTTTTAATGTGGAAATTTTAGAGTGCTCTAATTTGTTTTAACATGTATTAACTAATGAATTGAAGCACGCTTGATTGATGCATGTTAAATCAATTTAGTGCGCACTAAATTTTTTAAGGCACGCTAATGAATGGGATGTGTACTAATGAATGCACACCCCTATGACTGGCATAGTGGTAGCAGAAGCAAATTGTGAACCAGAGGGAGTCAAGATTCAAGTCCCACTACTGTTCATTGACCTTGGGCAAGTCATTACACCTTCCATTACTTCAAATACAACTTAGCTTGTAAATTCATTTGGGGTGAGGAAATTACTCATGTACCTGATTGTAACTGACATTGAATTCTGATTTGGAAAAAGAAAGTACTAAGTCCACTTTTATTTTCTCTCTTCATTTACCTCTAAGTGCTCCCCCAACACTGATGACAAAAATTGGTGCATATTTCCCCAGAAGCATTCCACTAAAGAGCATTGCATCACGCTTTGAAGATAAGTTCCTCTCTCTTCACCACATTTAGGACATGACCCTGTTTCCAATATGCCTACCTGATATGCCTATTGGGGGTGCATATATAAATGAAATAAGAACTTAAAATGCATTTCTCTCCAAAGCACACTGCCCACTAACTCAAGCACATCAAACATACTTGCACTAAAATCATCCACAGCCATGTCTATGCGCAGCTCCCTCATCCAAAGGAATACCACCTGCTTCAGGTCTTTCCCTGGAATGTCCCATACTAAATGGCAATACAACCAAGAGATCACCCCCATCTTCAAAGTCCCTTGCAACAACTGCTTATCAAATAACGGATTCCCCTCATGGCCTCCCATCTTCCCACAAACACTGTTGAACATAGTGTTAAATCTGCAAAAACCCAGACATGCTTATTGCTCAACCCATATTCTGAGATAAGTACCTCAAAACTTTTCATGACTCTCCCACCTTCTTGTAACCAACTCCCCACAGCTTAAAGACCCTTCCCTCCATTCAAAAATAAAGTATTTTCCATATCCAGGGAAAACCTCCCATTCCCACAGATGAACAAGTGCCCCAAAAATCCACGTAACAACCCCAACTTCTTCCAGGCTCATTTTCAGGCCCATCATACTGGGCAAGCTAGGATACTCATGGCCCAGATCCCCACCTTCACCACCACCACACTATGCAAGGCATGCAACAATGAATAGGGAGCCACCAATTGACTCTCCAATCCTACATCCACGACACCTTTCGACACCCTTATTCAATCTCTAGCATATGAAACAAGGTACAAACATTATATGAGCGAAGATTTGGAAGACCAAGACCTCTATCCAGCACCACCCATTGTAACATGTGCAACTTCATTCAAGGTCTTCTGTCCCTCCATAGAAAGGAACACATTACACATTCCCAATGAGTCACATTTTTCTGAAACAAAACCACAGACAAACTTTGCAACATGTACAACCAACAGGACAATATAACCATTTTAATAAGTTGTACCCGTCCCCACAATGAAAGTGGCAACCCCATCCAGTGAGTTAACATAGTTTATCTCGGAGCAGAGGTATAACATTCAATTTATACAACTCATCCAACTTAGAGGACAACTGGAAACCAAGAAACAGAGTACCTTCATCCACTTCATTGGAAAGGAACCCTCCCAAGTAGCTTGTCATGACCTGTAACCTCTGACACCAAAGTCTTATCCATATTGATCCTCAGGCTTGAGACCTCCTCAAAATACCCTGCACCGTCCATATCAAACACTGCGGCTGATGCATGACCTAGACAAGATTCTCAAAAGCAGAGATGTTTCTCTCCATACAAAGATTTGACTTGTCCAAGCCATGGTATTGTCAATAACATTATATGGATGCGAAAGTTGGATCATGAAAAAGGAAGAAAATCAATGCCTTTGAATTATGGTGCTGACAAAGAATGTTGTATATACCTTGGACTACCTGAAGGACAAACCAGTCAGTATTAGAGGAGATCAAGCCTAAGCTTTCTTTAGAAGCTCAGATGACATGACTTTGGATTTCATACTTTGGATACATCATGCAAAGAGAGAGATCATTAGAGAAAGACATCATGCTTGGCAAGGTTGAAGGTCAATGCAAAAAAGGAAGGCCAGCCATGAGATGGATCGATACAATAACAGCAGCTATGGATGCCACAACTATCCAGAGGGTTGCCATGAGTCAACACTGTCTTGATGGCACTTAACAACACCATAGAAACATAGAAACATGACGGCAGAAAAAGACCACATGGCCAATCTAGTCTACCCTTCCATATCAACTGCAATAGTCCTCTTTTTACCTTTAGAAATCCTCTGTGTTTGTCCCATGCTTTTTTGAATTCAGATACTATCCTTGTGACCACCACCTCCACTGGGAGACTATATTACGCATCTACCACTCTTTCTGTAAATAAATATTTCCGCATATTACTCCTGAGTCTATCCACTTTCATTCTCGTGCTATGTCCCCTTGTAGCAGAGCTTGCCTTCAATTGAAAGAGATGCTCCTGTGCATTTATGCATATTGTCCCTATCCAGCCTTTCCTCTAACGTATACATATTAAGATCATTAAGTCTGTCCTCATATGCTTCATAACAAAGACCATTAACCATGTTAGTAGACACCCACTGCACTGACTCCAACCTGCTTGCATCCACTTGAAGGTGCGGTCTCTAGAATTGCACACAATACTCCAAATGTGGTCACCAGAGATTATACAGAGGCATTATCACCTCCTTTATTCTGCTGGCCATTCCTCTCCCTATACACACAAGCATCCTTCTGACTTTTACAGTCACTTTTTCTACCTGTTTAGCTACTTTAAGAGCATCAGACACAATTACACCCAGGTCCTGCTCTTCTTTTGTGGACTGAAGTACCTCACCCCCTACACTCGACCACTCCTTTGGATTTTTGCAGCCCAAATGCATGACCCTGCATTTTTTAGTATTAAATTTCAGCTGCCAAATTCTAGACCATTCTTCAAGCTTAGCTAGATCCCACCTCATGTTACCTACTCCTTTCTGGGTGTCTATTCTATTGCAGATTTTGGTATCATCCACAAACAAACAAACCTTACCCGACTGCCCTTCTGCAATATCATTAACAAACATGTTAAAAAGAATCAGACCAAGGACAGATCCCTGTGGCACACCACTGGTAACCTCCTCCTCTTCAGAGTGAGCTCCATTTACCTGTACCCTTTGCTGCCTCCCACTCAACCAATTTCTAACCCAATTGGTAACTTTAGGATCCATCGATAGGGTGCTTAGTTTGTTTATAAGTCGCCTGTGCAGAATGTTGTCAAAGGCTTTACTGAAATCTAAATGCACCACATATAGGGCTCTCCCTTGGTCCAACTCCCTGGTCACCCAGTCAAAGAAATCAATCAGATTTGTCTAACAGGACCTGCTTCTGGTGAATCCATGCTGCCTTGGATCCTGCAATCCATTGGACTCCAGAAACGTCATTATTCTCTCTTTTAGTAGCCTTTCCAATACTTTACTAACCACAGAGGTTAGACTAACTGGTCTGTAGTTTTCAATGTTATCCTTATGTCCACTTTATTTATTTTATTTATTTATTTTATTTTATTTATATTCTCTTATATACCGCGCTATTCTGCATCAGTGCGGTTTACATTGAACAAACTGAAATTACATTGAACAGGGCATTATAACTTGGAGATAACTATTTTACAGGGAACATGGGCTATGGAGGGTTAAGTGGCTTGCCCAAGACCACAAGGAGCACCTGTGGGACTAGAAACCCCAGTCCTTCCAGCCCAAGGTTGCTGTCCTCTAGTGGGATTTGAACCCCCGACCTGAAGTACCTTGCCCCAACCACTAGGCTACTCCTCCACTCCATTACACTTTAGTGTAATGGGACCACATGTGCCTTTCTCCAGTCCTCTGGAACCACTTCTGACTCCAAAGAGGCATTGAAAAGATCAGATAGTGGAGCCAGTAGAACATCCTCAAGTTCCCTCAGTATTTTTGGATGTATCCCATTTGGACCCATGACTTTGTATTTTAGTTTAGCTAGTTCCTCACAAACACAGTCTTCTGAAAATCATTCGAGAGACACATTACTTTTGTTCCTGTTTGTGGATGTTTTCTGAGGTCCTGCTCATCAATTCTGCTTTATACTCATCAGTTTCTGCATATTCCTCCCCTGTACCCTTGAGTCTGACAATACCACTTTTGCCCTTCCTCCTCTCACTAACATATCTGAAAAATTTCTTATCCCCACATTTTATTGCATTGGCTATTTCTTCTTCTTTTGTATCTTTGCTTTCCTGGCTGCTTTGCTATCTTCGCTAAGTTTTTCCAAATATAGATGCCTGTCTTCCTCTCTCTGTGATCTCTTGTATTTCATGAAGGCCTCCCTCTTTTTCTTTACCTTTTCAGCTATTTCTTTTGAGAATCAGAACAGCCTCCTTTTCCTTACATTTATTTATCTTTCTAACAAAATGGTTGGTTGCCCTTAAAATATCCCCTTTTAGTTTTGACCACTGTTTCTCTACATCCCCCAGCTGTTCCCATCCCACTAACGACTCTT
Organism: Ichthyophis bannanicus; assembly: GCA_033557465.1. Classification (NCBI taxonomy): domain Eukaryota; kingdom Metazoa; phylum Chordata; class Amphibia; order Gymnophiona; family Ichthyophiidae; genus Ichthyophis; species Ichthyophis bannanicus. The sequence continues at coordinate 602,749,666 of CM066036.1, read as the reverse complement.
GGGGTTGTCCCATCTTGGCAAAGTTAGTTTCCTAAAGTCTAAGACCCTCACTTTTGAATGGATTTTATCAGCCCTGGTCCTAATACTGAACCATACCGTCTGGTGATCACTGGATGCGAGATGATGTCTCACTGTAACATCAGAAACACTTTCCCCATTGGTAAGCACAAAATCCAGTATGGCCTCATCCCGTGAGGGTTCTGTTATCAATTGCCTGAATAGTTCTCCCTGTAGAGAATCCAGGATCTTCTTACTTCTAGATGACACTGCAGGAGAAATGTGCCAATCCACATCCAGCATATTGAAATCACCTATCAGTAGCACTTCTCCTTTCATGGCAATACTGTGTATGTTTTCTATTACTGTAAATCTTCATCTATTTCTACTCCCTGTGCTAGCAGAAAAAAGTAGGTGATAATGCCTCTGTATAAGTCTTTGGTGCGACCTCATTTGGAGTATAGTGTACAATTCTGGAGACCGCACCTTCAAAAGGATATAAACAGGATGGAGTCAGTACAGAGGGTGGCTACTAAAATGATTAGTGGTCTTCATTATAAAGCATATGAGAGCAGACTTAAGGATCTTAATATGTACACCTTAGAGGAAAGGCGGGATAGAGGTGATATGATTGAGATGCTTAAATACCTCCGTGGCATAAATGTTCAGGGAGAGAGCCTCTTTGAAATTGAAAGCAAGTTCTGCTATGAGGGGACATGGGATGAGGGTGAAGGGAGATAGATTCAGGAGTGATATGCAGAAATATTTTTTTACGGAAAGAGTAGTGGATCCATGGAATAGTCTCCCAGTGGAGGTGGTAGAGATGAGGACAGTAACTGAATTCAAAAAAGCATGGGACAAACACAGAGGATCTCTAAAGGTAAAAAGGGGACTGTTGTAGTTGTTGATATGGAAGGACACACTAGATAGGCCATGTGGTCTTTTTCTGTCGTCATATTTCTATGTTTCTAAGATTCTTACGGCATTCAGACACCAACAAGCTATATTGGCCTGATTGCAGGAAATACACCTTAGTGAGAATGAGCATGTTAAAATGAAGCATGATTGGGTAGGCCATTGTTATTATGCGTCAGCTCCCATGTCCTATAGGGCTGGCATTGTGATTTTGATTCACCGGGCAGCTCCCTTTCTGGAGAAGCATGTGGTAAAGGACTCTGGGAGGTATATTGCTCTTCTAAGGACCTTTTGCGGTGAGTTATTGTGAGTGATTTTGGTGCATTTTCTTATTGGTAGAAGTAGTCCCTATTTTTCCACAATGTGGAATGTGTTAGCAGGATTAGAGGAAGCTCCGATGTCTTATCAGAGATTCCAATGGGGTGATGGATCTGCAGGCGGACAGGAGGGAGGGAACAGGAGGGCATTTGCAAGGCTTTTGATTAGTATGGTTCATTGGAAGGATTTTTGGATGTTTGGAGGGTTCTTCATCCTGGGGAAAAAGAATTTGCCCATATCTCGCATGTGCATGACACACAAAGCTGCATTGATTATGTGCTGGCCTCCACAGCTTTGTTGCCGCAGATAGCAAATGTGGAAATTGGAGCTATTGTAATATCTGATCATGCTCTGGTGTTGATTTGTTTTGTATTTCAGAGAATGTTAGGAGAATGTCGCATATGTCTTTGGGTTTGGATTCGGATCCAGAGTTTGTTGCTTATTTACAGGATCACCAGCAGGAGTATGACATGTTCAATGGTATGGATAAGGAAGGTCCTCTTCTATTCTGGGAAACTAGTAAGGCAGTACTGAGAGGAGTCATTATTACTTATGTGAGTTGGTGGCGCAGGAAGCTTAATGCTAAGTTGGTGGAGATAGGGACTGAGCTGTGCTATGCTCAGAGGGATCTGGCCCGTGGTCCTACCTTAGGATGATGGGAGTAGTTCTTTCAGGTGCAAACAGAACTGCAAGCGTCAGTGCACTGAGAGGATGCTGTTAATGAATAAGCATCCAAAACGGTCTTGTCTCAGAGCGTTCACACTATCATAGAATCGAATATACTCCTGCGCTCTATCACGTTAGTTATATACCGTAATCCTATGGCACTAGATTCAATGAGCAAATTTTTACGGGTCTCAGACTTATAATAGCATGAGTTTCTGGATTGTTTTTGTCCAGTAACACGCTTATTTGCATCAACGACCTTTTACTTTCTATCCTCTCAATTCTTCTTCATGCAACCAGCAACAAAGTGTCAAAAAATGTTTCACTTCAGTCTTTTAGAGAAAGATATTGTCTAACTCACATTGCTGTAAGTACTGCAGATAGTCCATTGAAACAAGATATATTTGAAACCCTAAAAACAATGAAAAAATATTCTTTAAGGTGCCACTTAACTCGCTATGCCATAAGGTTTCATCCAGATACTGCAGTTCTTCTGTTTGAAATTAAAAATCCCGACGCTATTGTTTGAAGCGCCTCTGCGTTTCTCAATCCGGTTCTTCAGGGGACTCTTAAAGTGTCGCTACTCAAAAAGAATGTTCCTTATCGGTCCTACAGTTCAGTCCTCCACCACTGGGTAGTGCACCTCCTCCTGCAACATGGAGACTGGACAAGTCAAACTTGTGACATCACCGGGTATATCCTGCTGGTCTTCTCCCATGATCCCCCAGTGTGTCCAGTCTCCATGCAGCATGAGGACGTAGTGAGCCTAGGTGCTGGGCTCACTTGAGAAGCAGTTTAGGAGCAGTTAGTCAGGATTTGATTTACCTTGCATTTCTTTTGCCCTTCTTTAGGTGTAATCCTGTAAATTGTATTCATTTTCATTTAATTTCATTTACTTTTACTTTATTTATTTTCACCTAGTCTGCCTTAGTGTAAAGGGGGGTTCTGTCCCTTTTCAAAGTTCACGTTGCCAGCTAGCCTCTCTGCTTGGGATTCTTCGGTTTCTGTCCCCGGTGATGATCTCTCCCCCAGGACTGTACGGGGGAGAGCTCTGTGGAACACCTGCATTTTGGCAGTGTCCATGCGGCAGATTCCCATCGCGGCAGGAGCCTCAGGCCGTTTGAGGTTCTTTAGCCGGTGGGCCGGGGCTCGCAGCATCTGCTACTTCTGGTGGCGCGAGGCAGCAGCGTGTCTGGACAGCTCTTCACCCCGCAGCTACAGCGGGGTAACTGCTGCATCCCGACGCCACAAGGGAGTCTCTCGAGTCCGCATGGAGGGGCTCTGAGCTCTTGCCGCCTCTGTGGTGTCTGGCTCCAAACGGGCCTGCTTCGGATTGGCGCTATTTTCTCTGCAGGGCTGAGGCCTCGTGGCGGAGAGCGGAGCAGCCCCGCGTTTGAGCAGACGACGCTGTTCCACGCGGCTACACCCAGATAAGGACTTCCTTTTGCTGTTACTTTTAATTTTAATTTTAATTCTAATTTTAATTTCCTTTTCATTTTAATTTCCTTTTAATTTCATGATAGTTTATAGTTCTTTGAATGCAATGTGATTGGTTTGGGTTTTACGTCTTGGGGGGTGCCTTTACCTTTTGTCTGCATTCTGGCAGTTAGCGACGTCTGTCAGCAGCAGGTTTCCGTGCTAGGATTTGGCCATTCAGGGTCATCGGCGGCACAACCACCTACAAATTGAGCCCTTTCTGAAATTGTCATTTACATAAGGATGCTTTTTCCATGTTTATACGCTTGGAAATTGTGCAGACAGCCTCTAAATGTCGTTATGCCATCTGCAAATTTGATCGCCATGCTTGCTGATCTCTTTTCCAGATCATTTCAGTGCAGTAGATGTTACCAGATGCCATTTCCAGTGCAGATCCCGAGACATTCCGCTATTTACGGGTCTCCTTTGAGAAAACTGGCCATTTAGTCCTATTGTGTTCCTGTTTTTGATCCATTTCCCATTCTATAATAGCACATCATCTCCTTCCTCAGGAGAAGTTCATAAGGGGCTTTGTCAAGTACCTTCTAAAACATCCAGATACATATCATTTGGCTTACTCACATGTTTATTAACCCTTTGAAAAGACAGCTTGGTGCTGCTTTTCAGAACAAGTTCTATCATTTAACTGGCACTGAACTCAGATTCATTGGTCTGTAGTTTCCAAGATCGCCTTTGAAGCTCTTTTAAAACAAAAAAAAAAACAAAAACAAAAAACAATTAGTGTTACATTAGTAACGCTTCAATCTTTAGAGATCATTAATACTAATGTTATGATTGAGCCTGGTTGATATTATGAATGATCACTATTAGACAAAAATTAGCTAGGTTAAGACACTTTGATTTGGTTTTCTGCACTATGTTATCAGAGCGCAGCTTGCCCATTTGGCGGGAACCCTGCCCATCTGGGCCATCTGGGGAAAGGCCCCTGCTGGGGATCGTGAGAAGTGTTGCTGGATGGCACAGTCCGGGGCTTAGTGTTCCAGGGTCCTGGAAGGGTTGATAGCGGCAGTCAGGCCTCCCTGTCTTTGCTATGACGGTCACCTAGGTTCAAGCATCCTGTGTTTTGGGTGACAGGAGTGGGACACCTGGACATGTGGTGCTGGATGTTGGATAGGCTCATACTTCTTAGGTGCACTCTCCTTGAGTGCGTCTGCATGTCCGTGTTCTGTCTGTGATCTCATGCTCAGGTGATTGTTGCAGCAATGACAGAGATCGCTTGGGATATCGTGAGCGGGGTTGTCATGGTGTTGCATGGGGTTGCCAATGCAAGACGGGGCCATCCTGAGGAGTTTGGGCCTCAGTCATCAGCTTTCCCTTCGGTGGCCCGGCTGTCCAGGAGGCACCCCTCCAGATCCGCCAGTCCAGTTCTTCTCTGCCTCTTCTCAATGTGGGCAGGGGGGCTGGCAGATCTGGAAATTCACGTCCACTGCACGTTCTACTGTTTTACCTCTGCCTTGGGGTTCTGAGGTCATATATTCCCAATCATTTGTTTGGTGGGGTGCTGCTGTCTGTTGTGCAAGACAAGGTGGTCCACAGTCGGAGGCTGTCGTCTATTCCCCTTACCCCTGAAGGTGCTCACAATTTAAGTTTTTTGTACCTGCGGAGGTGTATGTTGTTAAAGGCTAGCAGGCGCACCTGTGGGACCAGAATCCTCGGTTATTCCGTCCTTCCGTTGAGGTGCGCGTGTGGGGTTTACTCCCTTGGTCGGCTAGCAACTTGCTTCACCCATTGCGCCTTCCCTTTCCTCGAGGCATCGTTGCGTCCCACTTCTTCGTGGGGGCTCGCCGCAGGGCCTGGAGTTATGCTCAGCTGGTTCCAGCCAGGGCTGAGTCCTTGGGGGGAGGCTCCGATCCTAACGATACAGGGAGTGCTGGGATCCGTTCAACCAGGTTCCTTCGGGCCCAGCGTACGTTGTCTTTTGCTGGCCGGTTTAGGTCTTCGGGTCATGGCGGTGCTCCGAGAAGACCAGTAGGCTGCACAGTGCTTGTTTTGGAGCAAGCGCGGGATATCTGTAGGTTCATATTCAAAGCCGTCCGGTTACATGTCCCTCCATTGTGGAATGCTGTACTAGTAGGCATACTTCATATGCTGGGCTTACAAGTTGGCTTCCGCGCTGCTCCGGCATCAGCCGAGGTGACTGCCGGTTTAGGCTGTGGATGTGGAGTCAGCCTGGAGGAGGGGCCTTGCATTCTCTGGACAATGCCCTGTTCGGTTGTGTGCCTTGTGGCCCTTATGGAGTTGTAAAAAGGAAAAAAAAAAAAAAAAAAAGAATAATCAAACAGGAAAGCCTTCCTAATTGTCCCCACTTCTTTTTTATAAGGTTCTGTCCCTTTCTTCCGGGAGCTTGGCCGGAGCGTGGTTAGACTCAGCTACATTTTGGAGATCCTTTATGTACAAGGCGTTTTAGTGTACGCAGCACGCCCAGTGTTCCATTGTCTGACTGGAACGGTACGCGGTACGTCAGCCGTGGCAGGCGTTCGCGGACACGGTAGCGGATCGAGCACTGTAGGTGCTGTCTGAGATCTCCGGGATGGTGGCCTATTTTGATCGGCAGGGTGGAGTCGGTCGGGTGGTCAGGGTGGCCCGAGCGAAGGGACAGCGTGCGCGGTTGAAGCCTTGGCGGCCTGCGTTTCGGTGGGGACACTGTGGTGGCGAATGTCCTTAGCGGGGTCCGAGTGTATGCCGGAGGAGTGAGATTTCATCAGGCAGTGTGCGCGCCGCGTGTGCTCAGATGTGGTCAGCCCATATTGGACCTCATGGCGACCTGTCAGTCTGCGGCGACGGGTCGATGTTTAGCAGAGGACATATGAGGCTACTGGATAGCGTCGACGCATTGGTACGGGGCCGTGGCCCGGTCCATTCTATGCCTTTCAGAGGTCATAGTGAAAATGGCCGACTGGGTCTGGTTGCTAAGATATGTGCTCTTCATTAGTCAGTGGGGACCATTACCAGTGTATTCTGCAACATTTGCGTGAGCTTGCATAATCTTTACTTGCAACCAATCGAAATAACTGTCCAAAACCAGTTGATGCAGTCACTACTTAAATTTGCCTCGCTTGACAGTAAAAAAAAAAGACATATTTATTTTATACCGATAGGTCACTCACAGCATATTTGGCGATTCCTCGTACTGGTGTTAATCATGCAGATAATTTCTGCTCTAGTTGTGGTGATGTGACTTTTACATCACAAAAATGGCATATGACTGTGGCGGTTCAGAAAGCCTACAATTTATATTTTGGCTGCAGAATAAAAGATCAGGATAAAAGCTAGGCACCACACATATGCTGCAATACATGTGTAGCAGATCTCAGGCTGTGGATGGATGGGAAAAGACCATCAAAGTCTTTTGCGGTTCCAATGATCTGGAGAGGGCCCATGGATCACGTCGGCGATTGCTACTTCTGCATGGTTCCTCCAATTCCGGAGGGCATATCCAGGTGATGTAAGCGGTTGGCCTACTGACATTGCGTTGTGGGCGTGGCTACCAGAGTCTCCTTTCTTTTTTGTCACACCATGTAAGACTCCACATCTTCTGAAACAACGCTGGACTCTGGGGCACTTGACACCCTCTTATATGCCCTTGGTGGATCACGCTTGGTTTATTGCAACTCATTGCTTAGCTGCATTCCACATTCTCAATTAAAAAGACTCCAACTGGTCCAGGACATAGCTGTAGAGTTACTTTGTGTTGCAAAGAATAAAGCCCTTAAGAGGTGTGACAAATAGGGTGTTTGACGCTGGTGGTTTTTCCATTTCCCTCATTTTGCTTCCCACCTCTGTCTGGATGGACCTCGGTTCCGTTCTCCCTCGTGGAATCCGGCTGTGCCTGTCTAGTTGTCGGTTTGGGACTTATGCAAGAACACTTTGCTTGTAACCTGCGTTTCTTGGACCTTAGGTGAAGGTTCCGCCGCTTTCTGGGAGGTCTCTTCGCTGCCTGTCCCTCTGTGGAGGCGGGTTCTGCGGGAGAGCAGCGGTTGCTAACACTTGACACCCTGGTGGGGTCGAGAGCCAAGGGGGAGCTCAAGCGGATTTTTCAGGCGGAGCTCCGGTAGCCTTCTCAGTAGGTTTGTTTCTAGGGCGTTCAGTGTGTTTGCGATGGCGAGTTTGTCTTTCTGAAGCACTAGCGCTGCTTGGGGCAGAGTTCTGTGCTGTTTTCACCAGTGAAGAGGATCCTAGTGGGCTCTCGGTCGTGTCTTTCTGGTTGGCTTACAGCCTGTTGACGTGAGGAGCGGGCTGGGGTCGGTGCCTGCTCTGTTCGTTTAGGGGCCGAGCCGACTGGATAGGTCCCTCCCAATGATTACTGCTCTGGTACATCCCAGTGGTGGAGGACTGAACTGTAGGACCTATAAGGAAATGGAAATTACACTTACCTGGTAATTGATGTTCCTTGAGGGAGTACAGTTCAGTCCTCATTCCCGCCCGGGGATGGATGTTTCAGATACGAGGCGTCAGTTCCGAGTGTGCTTTCGGATCCTAGCGTCGGCAACGGGCTCTGATTGGCAGGTAATCACGAGAGCAACCTTTTCTGCCTATACTCTTCTTTAGTTCTCCTTCCTTCTAGCTCTCTGTCTTCCGCTGTTTGGTGCGCAGGGGGACAGGGGCACGGAGGAGGGTGTTTTCGGCCTTCTTTTTGGGGCCCTGTGATTTTAAAGTTGAAGTTTGAGCATAGCTTTGTATTTAGTACTTTAACTGGTTGTTTGTTTGCTCCTTTGAGTCTGCTTTGACAGTAGGTCACTGGGGGATCATGGGAGAAGACCAGCAGGATATACCCGGTGATGTCACAAGTTTGACTTGTCCAGTCTCCATGTTGCAGGAGGAGGTGCACTACCCAGTGGTGGAGGACTGAACTGTACTCCCTCAAGGAACATCAATTACCAGGTAAGTGTAATTTCCATATGCTGCCCACGTAGAAATAACAGACCTTCAGTTCCTCATGGAAACTGTTTTTGCAGTCTGCAAAAATGCCGCGCCGTTCATTGTTTTTAGGGTTTCAAATATATCTTGTTTCAATGGACTATCTGCAGTACTTACAGCAATGTGAGTTAGACAATATCTTTCTCTAAAAGACTGAAGTGAAACATTTTTTGACACTTTGTTGCTGGTTGCATGAAGAAGAATTGAGAGGATAGAAAGTAAAAAGGGTCGTTGATGCAAATAAGCGTGTTACTGGACAAAAACAATCCAGAAACTCATGCTATTATAAGTCTGAGACCCGTAAAACTTTCCTCATTGAATCTAGTGCCATAGGATTACGGTATATAACTAACGTGATAGAGCGCAGGAATGAATAAGCATCAACATTTTCATTATGGAAATAGAGCTAGGCAGTGTATTGCCCAGTTAATAGCAACTATGGATGGTTCTCGCTTTGAAGGACCAAATGGGCAGGCAAATTCTAATACAAGGGAAATTGGGGCTATCTTTGCTAACATAAGAACATAAGATATGCCATACTGGGTCAGACCAAGGTCCATCAAGCCCAGTATCCTGTTTCCAACAGTGGCCAATCTAGGTCATACGCACCTAGCAGTTTCCCCAAAAGACACAGGTTCCACAATGCTTGTACTGGGTCAAGCATTGATATCCTGGGTCCCTTCTTAATAATGGTTTTTGGACCTTTCCTCCAGGAACTTGTCCAAACCTTTTTTAAACCTAGCTACACTAACTGCCTTTACTACATCCTCTGGTAACAAATTCCAGAGTTTGATTACACGTTGAGTGAAAAAATATTTTCTTTTATTAGTCTTAAATAGTTTAGCCTGTAGCTTCATTGCATGTCCCCTGGTCTTTCTATATTCTGATAACATAAACAATCGATCTATGTTTACTCATTCCACTCCGTTCATTAATTTATAGACTTCTATCATATCTCCCCTCAGCCGTCTCTTTTCCAGGTTAAAGAGCCCTAACCTTTTTAGCCTTTCTAAGTTTTATGAAGAGTTGTACTTGGGGGCAAAGATATGTGGGGATCAAGTGGTGACCTTTTTTGCAGGGGTTGTAGCTTCCCTAGTTGGAGGCACAGAGAACATTGTTCACTGTGCCGATTGCAGGAGAGGAAATACTAAGAGCTTTAAAGGGACTGAAATTAACTAAGGTGACAGGTCTGGACGGCCTGAGAGTGGAATACTATTGGATTTTGGGGGAGTTGGTGGTACCAACACTGCATGCTTTTTTTTTTTTTACTGTGCCATGCAGAGTGGCGAGTTCCTCAGTCGATCAATAGGGCACTTATAAAGGTGCTTCCAAAGCAGGGGAGTGATTTGACCTCCCCAGGTGCTTATTGACCCATCTCTCTTCTTAATGTGGATAGAAACATAGTAACACAGAAACATGATGGCAGAAAAAGCCTATCTAGTCTGACCTTCCATATCAACCACTACAACAGTCCCCTTCTTTTTTTTTTTCTTTTTTTTTTAAGAGATCCTCTGTGTTTGTCCCATGCTTTTTTAAATTCAGATACCACCCTCATCTCTACCACCTCCACTGGGAGGCTATTCCATGCATCTACCACTGTTTTTGTAAAGAAATATTTCCACCTATTATTCCTGAGTCTATCCCCTTTCACCCTCATCCTATGTTCCCTCGTAGCAGAGCTTGCTTTCAATCGAAAACAAACCCAGGAAGGTGTAGATAACATGAGGAGGGATCTAGCTAAGCTTGAAGAATGGTCTAGAATTTGGCATCTGGGATTTAATGTTAAAAAATGTAAGGTCATGCATTTGGGCTGCAGCAATCCAAGGGACTGATACAATATAGGGGGTGAAGTACTTTTGTCCACATAAGATGAGCGGGACCTAGGCGTGGTTGTGTCTGATGATCTTAAAGTAGCTAAACAGGTAGAAAAGGTGATGGCAAAAGCTGGAAGGATGCTTGGGTGCATACGGAGAGGAATGGCTAGCAGAAAAAAGGAGGTGATAGTGCCTCTGTATAAGTCTTTGGTGCGACCTCATTTGGAGTATGGTGTGAAATTCTGGAGACTGCACTTTCAAAAGGATGTGAACAGAATGGAGTCGGTGCAGAGGGTGGCTACTAAGATGATTAGTGGTCTTCATTATAAAGCATATGAGGACAGACTTAGGGATCTTAATATGTACACCTTAGAGGAAAGGCGGGATAGAGGTGATATGATTGAGATGTTTAAATACCTCTGTGGCATAAATGTTCTTTTTCTGTCGTCATGTTTCTATGTTTCTATGAAAAAGGCTCTCCTCCTGTGAATTTATGCCACAGAGGTATTTAAACATCTTAATCATATCATCTCTATTCCACCTTTTCTCTAAAGTATGCATATTAAGATCCTTAAGTCTATCCTCATATACTTTTTAATGAAGGCCAATAACCATTTTAGTAGTCATCCTCTGCACCGACTCTAACCTGTTTATATCCTTTTCTCCAGAATTGCATACAGTACTCCAAATAAGGTTGCACCAAAGACCTATATAGAGGCACTATCATCTCATTTCTTCTGCTGGTCATTCCTCCCCCTATGCACCCAAGCATCCTTCTAGCTTTTGCCGTCGCCTTTTCTACATGTTTAGCTATTTTAAGGTCATCAGACAGTCAAGCCTAGGTCCCGCTCATCTTATGTGGACAAAAGTACTTCACCCCCTATATTGTATCAGTCCCTTGGATTGCTGCAACCCAAATTCATGACCTTGCATTTTTTTAATATTAAATCTCAACTACCAAATGCTAGACCATTCTTCAAACTTAGCTAGATCCCTCCTCATGATGTCTACTCTATTGCAGATTTTAGTATCATTCGCAAAGAGGCAAACCTTACCTGACATCTTAAGATCTATGCTAAAATATTGGCAGATAGGCTGGGTGGTTTTCTCCCAGAGCTAGTGGGCAATCACCAGGTTTAAAGAGTATTGGCAAGTATGGACACGACACAGCGGGAGCAGTTATATTCTGTGGTTCTAAGCCTTGATATTGAAAGGGTTTTCAATAGAGTGACATGGAAGTATCTTTGGAGTGGTGTTGGGTAAGTTTGGCTTTGATGAGATGTCCCTGCGTTTTTTTGTGTGTATTGTATGTGAACCCTAAGGCTCAGGTGTTGGTGAACAGGGAGTCCTCTTCTGAATTTCAGCTGCAGTGGTGGACAAGACAGAGGTTTCCCCTATCCTTGGTCCTATTTGCTTTGTGTATGGAGCCTTTAGCTCAGAAGCTCATGCAGACTAAAGAGGTGATTGGAACGTGAGTAGGTCAGTGTGAGCTCAGGGGTATGGAGGCATCAATTTGCCAACCAGATTTGATGTCCAGAGAGGTGTGCTGTCTGCCAGGTGACAAAATCTGAGATGTTACGGAGAGTTTGCAAGACTCATCAAGCCTACTGACCATTATCCGATGTTGCTCATCTATGTCGGCACAAATGATACTGCTAGGAATCCCTCTGAGCATACCAAATGTGACTTCATGGCTCTGGGACAGAGGGTAAAGAAGATAGGTGGGCAGGTAGTGTTTTCTTCAATCCTCTTTGTTGAGGGTAAAGGCTGAGGAAGAGAAGCTCGCATCCTGGAGATGAATGCATGGCTGTGTGGATGGTGTCATCAAGAGCATATTGGTTTCCTAGCCATGGAATGATGTTCCAAGGGCTGCAGAGCAGTGATGGGTCCATGTCTATGAAAGATCAAAGTGTCTTTAGCAGCAGATTGGCTAACCTACTGAAGAGGGCTTTAAACTAGATTCATTGGGGATGGGTGAAGAGAGCCCCCAGGTAAATGAAACATTAAATACCTTGGTAGAAATGGTTAATAGGGGCAACTTATGGAAAGCAGTGTATAAATGTCCATAGCATGGGAAATAAGATCCCAGATGTTGAGGGTTTAATGGAAGAGGCTGACTTGGATTTAGTGGCAGTTACAGAGACATGGTTCAAGCACAACCATAACTGGGATGTAATTATACTGGGCTATACTTTCTTAGGAAGGGTAGGAAGAAGGGAGATGGAGTGGCACTATATGTAAAAAATAATATTAAAGCTATAGAAATGGAGTGCTTAAAAGGAAAAGAGGAGGCACTGTGGATTAAACTAGAAAGAGGGAAAGGGAAATGCATCTCCGTATGCACCCAAGCATCCTCTTTACAGGCAAGCCCACGCTACCCACATTCCAAATAACTAAACCTTTTTCAGCCATACTTCCTTCCACCACAGCAAACACTCCCACTTAAACCATCACATACAAAACACAAACCCTGATGCAGCACTACACATTCCGCAACAGCAGGACCTATCCACACTGCATCCAACTCACAATCCCACAATTCCCTCCACTCCCATTCATCCTCACCCCCATCCATCCACCCACCCAAGACCCTTTCAACCATCCCCCGTCTTTACCCCATTTTCATCATCCACCCAGGGTCAAATGACCCCATCAAGGATATAGAGGAAAGATCAGGCCCCCAACAACCTAATCCAAACCTATCCTTCCATGAAACCCCACCTTGCACAACCATACCTCACATGTAATTCCCCTCTTCCGTGACCCCTTCCAAATCAAAATAAACCCACCTTATTTAAAGCATAAAACTTTACAACACTCTTAGGGGTATGTTTACTAAACTCCGTTGCTGTGCGGGTCCCCGTTAGTGTGCTGGTGCCATATAAGGAGTGGGCGGGCCAGGCAGAAAAAAGCAAAAAACCGGACCGTACGTGTGTGCGTCGCGCTAATGTGCGAGGCCCACATTAGCGCGTGGGAAGGCTAAGTGGGGCGCTGCTGCAAAACCAAACAGAGCCATAGTACAACGGTGAAGACACCGACCAATGGTCCAGGGGCCAGGGGTTCAAACCCCCATTGCGCTCAACAAAAAAGACCAGCTGAGGCACCAACATTTATGGGCAAAAGTGGTTAGGAGGCATATTAATTTTGGGCGGCAGATGGCGGCGCATTGGTAAGTTTTGGGCGGCAGAAGGCGGTGCGCTGATAAATGTGGGCAACAGAAGGCGGCGAGCCGGTGGGCAGAAGGCGGCACGCTGATGTGTGAGGGGGCAGTCCAATAGTGGGAGGGAGAAGTGGCGCGCTGATGTGCAAATAACAGGAATGGAGCCATAGCACAATGGTTAAGACACTGACCACTTGTGCAGGGATCATGGGTTCAATTCCCCACAGTGCCCATTGAAGACAACTGGCTGAGGCATTATTTTAGGGGCATTTCCATGTTGTGCGGCATAAGGCGGCGCGCTGTTAATTTAGTGCACCACAAGATGGCTACAAGGCTGCGCGCGGATGCACAAACACAGGAACAGAGCCACAGCACAATGGTTAGGACACTGACCAATGGTGCAGGGGCCAGGGGTTCAACCTCTCACAGTGCCCAGTGAACAAGGCTGGCTGGGGCAGTATGTATCATGGTGAGGAGTGCTGTAGGAGGCCTTCCATATATATTTTATTTCCCACCACTAGTAAACCCGCTTTCACAGTGTGTTAACATACGGATGCCCGTAAGGCACATGTTACAGTGCACTGTCCGCCAAGGCACCCTAGAATGTCCCCTATAGGGCACCATGTATGTTGCGACACAGGATAATGTATAGTGCACCCTATATGGATGGCAACCATAAGGTGGCCTATAGGGCGCCCTATAAAGCACCCTCAGAGGCACCTAATGGGTATAGTAAGCTGTGTGTGGTTTTGCCGGCATAGACATATGTACAGTAAATAAAAATAAAGCTGTGGACAGCCCTATCAAAGGGCCCCACTGTGGGTTTGAACCCATGACCTCTGGCTGTACAGGGAGTGACATAACCATTGGGCTACAGCTCTATAGCTGACAGCAAGCCCCTGGCTGGCTGCAGAGAGCCTGCACGTCACCCCACAGACAGTCTGCTGTTGTAGACAGGATAGGGTTAGGCCACCCGTACCCATGATGCACTGCACATGCAAATCAGCTGTCCACAGATGCACACAAGATGGGGAATGCACCCCAACAGCTACCCGGCCTGGTAGGGGGAATTGTCCATGTGCACCCACACAGCACCTCGGCCTGGTAGGGGGTCCTGAGCGGGTGGACTACCAGCAAAGAGTAGCTATACACCGTCACATTGTGCGGGTACTGTGCTCACCCTGAGGGTGTGATGTGGAGGCCAGGACCAGGTCCACAACACCAGCCATGGCTGGATGAGGCCATGACAGAGCTCCAAAACAGTACTAACCTGTGAGATAGGAAGGTGCTGCAGAAACATGTTGGATATCTCCATCTGTCTCAGTTAGTGGAAACCCCCATGGACCCCTAGGTGGTCAAATTACCCCCCCCCCCAAGGGTGGCAAACAGGGGGCCCCCCCACCAACCAATCCCCATCCTTTACCCCCCCCCCCCCCAGCAAAGTGGACCATCAAACCCCAGTCCTGCTGGGGAACAGACACCCTACAGGCAGCTCCACACACATCCATAACACAATATCAGGCAGACTTTAGGCCTGGATATCCAAAGATGCACCCCAGCACTATCTGATATTCACCTGCAGCAAGCCATCAGCCACTGCACCCTGCAAGGCACTCCATCAAGACACATACCAGCTGTGAACAGTCTGCTGGTTAGCCCTGATGGAAATGCATGCACCCAAAACTGGGGTGGCAGCACACACAAGCAGAGAGTTCTGTGAGGAGGCCCCCAACAGGAAACCCATATATATCACAAGAGAGAAACACAATACAGCACTATGGGGGTGCCTAGCCATGCTGTCATCAGTGCACACTCAGGGTGAGAGTGCTCCCCCAGCAGCACATACAGAGGTCACCCTGTCTGTGTAGGTGGTGGCCTGGCACTACAATGTCACAGCCAGTGCCCTATGCCCTGTGCAGATGCATCCTGGCCAGCCCACCATGTCTGACCTATACCCATGGTACCTTGCTGCTCATTATGCACATTGGCAGGCCAATACTGGCAGTAGTGCTGGCAGTGTGGGTTGGGGAAGGTGTTTGCAGCCAACACACACTGTATAGACAGACACACACTCCCACACCTATGCCAGCATTGTGCTACTATTGAGGGGGTGATTAGCCTTGGCCACCACACCGGTCCTGGGCACGGCACAGGCATGGATATGGTACGCAGTACTGCTGGGGTCACTCCCCAGGGTGGTGAACACCGTCAGAGGCCAGGCCTGGAGCACGCACCGCAGACACCAAACAGATTGTTCGGATGGGGTCAACTAGCAGTATGTGCGTAACGTAGGGATATCTATCAGCCTGTACTCTTAGCAAACGTTTCAGAGCTGTGTACCTCAGGTGTAGGGTGACATTGCTAGGGTATGCAGGTGCTGGTATTGGGAGATGCACGCAGGGTCCAATGTTCTGCCTCTACAGGAGACATTGGCCAATGGGGCCTGTGGGTGTGGGTGTGTCTGCCCCTGTTGGCTGCTGCTTTACGGCAGCGCTTCCCCACTCCAGCCCAGTTTTGCATCACACTGTTCGGGTCTTCCTGCTGTCCCTCATGAATATGCATGAGCTACATCTACATGCCGTGGGGGTGGTGCATAGATATACAGCACAGGCATTTGTATGAGTGGCAGCATGGAACCTGACTGGTGTGTGGCCCACCAGGACTGCATTTGGGGGATTCTGCTGTAGGTTCTGCCCCTGTTCATGGTGTCTGTGCTCAGTGGGGTAAAAGATAGATGTATTACCATTGCATATGTCCTTGTCACGAAAGGTGTGTCCTTACTGTCACTGTTTATTTGTGGGGAAAATATGTGGGCAGGATTGCCAGTAGCCCCAGCTGGTCTTTGAACCTATGACCTTCTGTTCTTGTATGCACTGTCTGTGTGCACTGCACCACCGTGTAGCCACAGCTTGGCTGAATTCCCTGGATAGTCCATGACTGTGGATCCGGCAGGGCCTGTCTGTTGCTGTGGACTGTGCCAGCCTGCACATGGCTAGGCCTCTGTCTTCTGTCGCTAGCAGCCACTGCCCCCTGCACCACATGTACTCGTCCGCCAACATGCTGGCATGAGCTTCTCCCATAAAAAGCAGGTGACCTGATTGGAATGTGGCAGTACGGGACTGCATTTGGGGTACTTGGCTGTAGGTAATGCCCATTGTTGTGGTGTGTGTGCGTTGTTGGGTAAAATATGGGTGTTTTCCCCATGCTTATGTCCCCTGCAATACAGGGGTGTCTGCGCTATCTGTGTTTAGTGGTGGGTAAAATATAGGGACTGGGCTGGCAAGTGCCCCAGCTGGGCTTTGAACCTCTGACCCTCTGGTCCTAGAGGTACTGACTCTGTCTGCTGCACCACACTATGGCCACATAGACAGTGCAGCCTCTGGAGGTAGTAAGCCTGGCAGGATGGAGTCACAAACCCTGCTCTACGCAAATTTACTGTGGGCATATGCACCCTGTCTGGTGACAAACGTGCACATAAACCCCGGAAATGACCATGGGAAATGGGGGACAAAATATCACCACGCTGGGCAACAGTGATATTAATGGGCAACCATAGCAAACACTCCCAGGAAAGCTCCACAAAAGGAAATGTTTTTTGGAAGAGTCTCCGCTCCGTAAACCCTTCCAAAATTCATTTCTTTTTTCTGGAGCTTTGCTGGGTGTGTTTTCTGTATTTGCCCATCACTATAACTGTTTCCCAGCTGAATTGCTATTTTTAATAGTTCTGTTGTGGTCATTTTCTATTTTTATTTGCACTTTTGTGCTGTGCACATGTATCACACTGCTCACGTTTTGCTGGTTTCCCCGGTTTTCCTGTACATTGCTGACGGAAATGGTTTCTCTTACCTTTAAATGCTTTCTACCGCGGTAGTTTTTACATGCAAATTCGGGCCCGATACTGTGCGGGGAGCCTCTCCCCTCCCACTCTCCACCCATTGACCCCGTCCCTCCGGAGCCTTCCTCCGCCCTCCTTTAGCCGTTCCACGCCTCTATCGGACATTTGCGGGCCCGCACTTGTACGGGGCCCGTTAGTGTGCTGCACACCTTTGCGGGGGTGACACGCACGTGTGCAGGGCGTTTAAATGCGTTTATTAGCGTTTCAGTGCCGCGTTTCCGTGCGCTCTTTTGCAGCGCGCACATTTCCGGTTTTTAGTAAACATCCCCCTTAGAGTTTAAAACATTCCCTGAGAATTATAATAAGCATACCACTCCCATCTGACCTCAACGCCCAAACATGTTTCAAGTAACAGGCAATAACTTCAATATCAAAAAAATCCCAAACTGAACATTCGCCATATCCATCTTCAGAGATTGGCAGTGGCCCCAAAGAAAAAATCTATGGCAATCAGTTCCATAGTATCAACAAACAGTCACCCATTTTGGGAAGTAACCTCTGCGGGTGTCAATGGCTCTGAAGACTGTTTCTTAAGTCGCTTGCTGGTTCCCACAACACATTGCCATCTCAGCATCACTATAGGCAATCTCCCTGGTGCTGAGGACTCCGAAGATCTCCCTTTGGACAGTATTGCTTTCATTAGCTCCTGCCAGGCCTCTTCTAAAGTATGCACATGAAATGTAGATCCAGCAGCTGAAAACATCAGTCCAAATGGATGAAGCCATCTGTAGTACAGTTCAGCTTTCCTCACACAAAGAGGTTTTTCATTAAATTCCCAACGTTGCTGGAGCATAATAGAGGAAAGATCACCAACAATTTCTACTTTGCTTGTCCAAGTTCAATTCAGCCTGTTTTCTGGGCAGAGTTGTGCTCTTTTCTTTAACAGGACACCGCAAGAGACAAACCACAATATCTTGCGATAGGTTGGAGTGGGGCAGACCAAGCATGAGATGTTCCCACTCAACACTTCTGTCGTGGCTGCCGTGCTGCTCTCCCCCTGCAAAACCTCAGCAAATACACAATACACTGTGGTCTCCGCATCCGCACATTCCGCGCTCTCAGGCACATGTCAAATCCTCAGATTACACAGACATCCTTGGTTTTCTAAGTCCTCAACTTTTGTCTGTATGGCCTCCCATTATGATGTCGCTTTATCGAGCCTCCCGGACACTGCAGCAACCTCCTCTTCTTGGCCGTCTGCTCGTTGCTCAAGCTCCTTCACACGTTCACCCAAGTCGGCAGCATCTCGACTCATCTCCATTATGAGCTGCCAGCCCTCCAAAATCTGCTTTAAGCTCATTGTGAAGTTTGCTAACATATGTTCCAACATCACAGATGTCAGTGGTGCATCACCATCTGGCTGCTCTGCATTGCTGCCTGCCTCAGAGTTGACATACTCCCCAGAACATAGGCTGCGGTCGCCATCTGCACACAGCGCCTTAGCCGCAAATTTATTTATTTTTATTTAGCTATTCCTAAATACCACTATATCTACAAGACACAGTGGTTTACATAATGAACAACATGGCCTTACATCAAACATAATTAAACTAAGTAACAGGCAACATTAACTTTGTAACTATAATCAACTATAATTTGCTGCTTGTCTGTAAGAGAGTTTGATGTCAGAGACTTGAGATTTCACTGCCATGTTGCAACCAAGGAATCTTCACGCACCACCTTGTAAAATAAGCAAGAATCTCACAGAGGGGGATGAGCGTTCAATGGGGTTTCTTGTTCTACTGCTATAGAAGCTTACAGATTAGGCTGACATTTGTGCCTAGATAGCTTCTGCAGTGAAAGTTAGGCCAGGGTTTCCTGCTCCTAACGTTTGCTGTGTGTTGCTAAACAGGCAGCGATTCACTATTGCCGCTGCCCGGTAGGTGATGGCAGTCACCCTCGAATGCTCCCAGCACGTCCTAATGCTAACCAGTTATCATCGGAGCATGTAGCACTGGTACTATGTGTGTAAATCACAACTTTAGCCAGGTTCCGCCCATGTGCATGTCTACTGTACAATTACATGCCAGCTTGCACTGTGTGTACTTTCAGGCGTGACTTAATTTTATAAGAGCTCATTTATGCATGTAACATACTGCTTTTCACATGAAAATAACCTTCTAAATGTTTTCAGCACAACACTGCCTACATTTGGTTTGTGCTATACAAATGTCAATAGTAATAATAATTAATTATGTAGGGTAGATGAAGGATAAGGGGAAAAGGCAAGAAGGGCGGAGAGTGAGTAACTCAAAGAGCATGTGTTCCAGAGTGGGGGATCTTTCTCGCTGCTGCAGATAAAAGTAGAACCAGGTGGGAATGAATGGAAAAGCAGGTTGGCAAGATGTGTGGCCCACTGCTCCCCCCCCCCCTCAAACAAACAAACCTTAAGGGAGCATTTGCCACAGTTGGAACTGTAATTATTTCGTAGAGCTATGAGGGAAGACTCAACAAGTTTCTGTCCTGAGGGGATGGAAGATGTTCTCAGATGATCTAGGCTTTATGCCAAATAAGCAGGTGTGCAGATGAATTAATGTGGATTAGAAAGATCTGACTTTCAATCAAACTTTTCTAATATGGTGCCAAGACATTAATTAGCTCTTGCATACAGGGGATGTCCTCTTACTTTATAATTTGCTCGCATGAAAGCAGCAGGATTGGTTGGGAAAGAAAATATTGTAGCTAATAAAAATAAAGAAACCAAACAAACTAATGTTTACTGTACACGGTTCTGGACACTAGCATTATACATTATCTAAGAGTTTAAAATATAAGAAATATCCAGGGCTGGCTCCACCATTAGAGAAACTGGGCAGTCGCCTAGGGGGGCAGTTCCTATGGATGGCCAAAAGCAACTGCTATCAAAAGAAAACAATAGGTCCTGACAGACACGTTAACTCAAGGAATCATCAGATTATCCTTTTATCTGTAGGAAGAGTAGGCAGTTTTCAAATAGCTCATTAACCCAGATAAAAATGCTTTTGGAAGTGCATCTCTTCAGAGGTGTGCATGTGTTTGTGTGTGAGTGTACAAAACAAAGTTTAAAACGTAGGACGGGATAGCTTTGGGTTGATCATGGCTGTTGAGTTTAATTGTAAAACATTCAAGTGGGGAGGAGGCACCTAGGACTTTGAAAGTTAATTGTAAATTCCTGCTCCCCCTGTCCCTCACCCCACCCACCCCAGGGTTGCATTGATTATATAGACATCATATAGATTGACATCTGTACTCCAACTGGGTGTAACACCCACCTTTTCTCCTTGTCCTAGAACTGCTTTAAAACCATCTTTATCAGCATGTCATGTATTCAGTGCAATAGTTGTGGTGCCTTCATTCTAAGAAGAATCCTTTGGAGCCTAAGAGCTTGCCCCATATGTCTCAAGTTATCTGCCATGCATAAAGAGTTGATTCTATTAAGGGAAGAATTAGCTGTAATTAAACATACCTCCTCTTGGGTACAAATTGAAAAAAAATCCACCACCACCACTCCCACAAAGAATCAAACAGCTCAGGAACAAATGGATCATAGTGGGCTCTGGTAGGTTGCGACCTTAACATGGAGACACCCTTGCTATCAAGAGATATCCCTGCATACTGCCTTCTCCGCCTTGGGAAATTCGAGTGCCCAATCAGTGGAAATAGAAGTGTCCTTAAACAAGAAAGTTAATGCCCAGTCTACTGATAATGCCCTAAATATGAAGAAACTGACACAAAAGAGGAAACTACTACTACTTGGGGATTCCATCATCAGAGGCGCCAACTTGGGAACACAGTTCAAAGGGAAGAAGATGGTCAAATGCCTCCCAGGCTCTTCAGCCAGCAGGAATATGAAGCAAATTGCTGGCATAGTTAGTGCAGAAAGTGAGCACTCCAAAATTGATATTATCATCTACTTGGGTACAAATGACCTGGATAAAACCAGTGCCTCTACAATTCAGAAGGACTTCCAGATTCTGGGAGAGCAACAAAAACCCATTGATAACACTACAGCATTCTCAGAAGTTCTATCTGTTCTTGGTAAGGGAGCAGAAGGGCTGCATTCAGGGCCGGCCCGTCCATTGAGCGAGAATGTTGTTCGCACAGGGCCCCGCTCGAACCACATTCTCGCTCAATGGACTGCTGCAGAGGGAGCCGGGGAAGCCCGCGCGAAGCCCCGGCTCCCTCTGCACAGCCCGCCAGCGTGAAGAGCCTTTACCTTCACGCTGGTGGCTGTTTCAATGAAGCCGCGAATGCCGCGAGAGGTTAAAGGGCATTGCCTTTAACCTTTCCCAGCATTCGCGGCTTCATTGAAACAGCCGCCAGCGGGAAGGTAAAGGTTCTTCACGCTGGTGGGCTGTGCAGAGGGAGCCGGGGCCTCGTGCGGGCTTCCCAGGCTCCCTCTGCAGCCCCTTAGACGGCGGGGGGCTCTTCGGAGGGGCGGCTCGGACTGGTTGGGCTGTGATGGGGGGGGGGGAAAAGGACTGGAAATGGGCTGTGATGGGAGGGGGAAACGGACTGGAAATGGGCGGTGATGGGGGAGACTGAAAATGGGCTGGGATGGGGGGGAGAGGACTGGACATGGGCTGTGATGGGGGGAGGACTGCAAATGGTCTGTGATGGTGGGGGGGATAGGCCTGGAAATGGGCTGTGATGGTGGGGCCGGACGGACTGAAAATGGGCTGGGATGGGGGAAACAGACTGGAAATGGACTGTGATGTGTGGGGGGGGGGAAACAGACTGGAAATGGGCTGTGATGGGGGGAACGGACAAATTGGGCTGGGATGGGGGAAACAGACTGGAAATGGGCTGTGGTGGGGGGGGGAGAACAGACTGGAAATGGGCTGGGATGGGGGAGGGGAACGGACTGGAAATGGGCTGTGATGGGGGGGGGGGAAACAGACTGGAAATGGGCTGTGATGGGGGGGGGGGAGAACGGACTGGAAATGGGCTGTGATGGGGGGGAGGACTGCAAATGGTCTGTGATGGGGGGATAGGACTGGAAATGGGCTGTGATGGGGGAGGACTGCAAATGGTCTGTGATGATGGGGGGATAGGCCTGGAAATGGGCTGTGAGGGTGGGGACGGACGGACTGAAAATGGGCTGGGATGGGGGAAACAGACTGGAAATGGGCTGTGATGTGGGGGGGGGGGGAACAGACTGGAAATGGGCTGTGATGGGGGGAAACGGACAAATTGGGCTGGGATGTGGGAAACAGGCTGGAAATGGGCTGTGGTGGGGGGGGGAGAACAGACTGGAAATGGGCTGTGATGGGGGGAACGGACTACAATTGGGCCTTGATGGTGGGGGGGATAGGACTGCAAATGGGCTGTGATGGTGTGGGGGAATGGACGAAATGGGCTGTGATGGGGGGAACTTGGACTGGAAATGGGCTGATGAAGAGCTGGATTAGGACTGGAAATGGGCTGATGGGGGCTGGAATAGGGCGAAGTGGGCTGACGAGGGGGCTAGGATTGGAAATTAGCTGATGGGGGAGCGTGGAGGAAATGGGCTGATGAGGGACTGGAATGGAACTGGAAAAGAGCATATGGGGGCTAGGACTGGAAATGGGCTGATGAGCTAGGATAGGACTAGATGGGGGGGAACGTAGACTGCAAATGGGTGATGAGCTGGAATAGGACACTGGAAATGGGCTGATGGGGGCTGGAATAGGACTGGAAGTGGGCTGATGGGAGTTGGAAAAGGGCTGGAAATGGGCTGATGGGGAGCTTGGAGTGGAAATGGGCTGATGGGGGACTGGAATGGAACTGGAAAACAGCATATGGGAGGCTAGGACTGGAAATGGGCTGATGTGGATGCTTGGGAGACTGGGACTAGAAGGGTGCAGATGCTGGGTGGGTCTAGAACTATAAAGGAGCTGATTTTGGGGGAGGACTAGAAAGGGATGGGAAATGAGAATGGAGAGGGGAAAAGATATTTTGTGTGGGAGGGAAGAAAAGTCTACGAAGGGCCGGGTTTTGGAAGAGTAAGTGTAGATTGAGAATGGAAGGGTGAAATTTGAGTGGATGATAAAGCAATAAGGAAAGAAATGGAGGAAAGAGCAAAAGGGGAAAGATCAGTATGTTAAAGCAGATATAGAGAAAAAATTTGGAAAAAAATCTAAAAGAGAAGAAAGGAAAATGTATAGCTCGCAGAAGACACAAAGAAACCAGAAGAAAGTGACTGGAGCAATTGCAACTGAAAAGAAAATGCACAAGCAACAAAAGGTAGAAAAATACTTTTTTATTTTGAATTTATTAACTGGAATATATCAGTTCTGGGAAATGAGCATTGTTAACGTCTTTTGTGTTTTGTTTAGTACAAGAGGAAATTAATTTATAGTTTTATTTCTCCAGTGTTGTTGTACATCCCAAGTTTGGCTTTTGGGGTTCCCAGTTTAATTATTGTCTTCCTATTTCTAAATTGTGATCCCTTGTTCTTTGGTGGCGGTCTATATTCTGCATTTTAACCAAGCTGAGGTATTCTGTTCATGTAGTTTCTATTTGACCATGTCACTTGTTCTCTTTCCCCAGTAGGAGCAGGGGCGGCCCAAGGGGGGTGCGGGGCCATGTGCGGAGACTCGGTGCGGGCCCTCATTTGCATAAGTGGCCTTATTTGCATAAATATTTGCATAATGCTAACATACACTAACTTTTAGTAAACATGTCTCTTAATGAGTGTATGGATAAAGACAGACTAAAAGATTTCTACATTACTATAATCCAGTGCCAACCACCAGGCACATTAGGAACTACTACAAACACTGCCCATTTAGAACCCATAGCAAACCCGCCATATCCTAACAGCACTACCAGGACTCACAAAGCACCATACCCTACCTATCAAAAGGCAACACTGCAAATATTAAACCAATACATTTCAGAGAACAATACATGACCTACTGGGGAAAGAGAACAAGTGGCAATGTCTAATAGGAATTACATAAACAGAATACCTCAGCTCAGTTACACATGCAGAGCATAGACCATCACCAAACAAGGAATCACAATTTAGAAACAGGAAGGCAATAATTAAACTGGGAACCCCAAAAGCCAAACTTGGAATGTACAACAACACTGTAGAAATAAAACTATA
Organism: Ichthyophis bannanicus; assembly: GCA_033557465.1. Lineage (NCBI taxonomy): Eukaryota > Metazoa > Chordata > Amphibia > Gymnophiona > Ichthyophiidae > Ichthyophis > Ichthyophis bannanicus. The sequence continues at coordinate 602,725,415 of CM066036.1, read as the reverse complement.
AATTAATTTCCTCTTGTACCAAACAAAGCGCAGACGTTAATGATGCACATTTCCCAGAGCTTTCATATTCCAGGTAATAAATTCAAAATAAAGAGATATCTTTCTACCTTTTGTGCATTTTTTTTCAGTTGATATTGGTCCAGCCACTTTCTTCTGGTTTCTTCATGTTTTCTGCTAACTCTCCATCATCTGCTGTCCATTTGTCCTTTCTTCTCTCTTCTAGTTTTTTTCCATTCTCTCTCTCTACATCTGCTTTAACATACTAATCTTTCTCCTTTTGCTCTTTCCTCATTCCTATTTCATCCACTCAAATTTTACCCCTCCATCCTCAATCCCCACTTACTCTCCCAATACCCGGCCAATTGTAGATTTTTTATCCCTCCCACACAAAATATTTTTCCCCTCTCCATTTTACTCTCCCAGCCCCATCCCATTCTAATCCTCCCCCAACATCAGCTCCCTTCTAGTTCCAGCCTCACCCAGTATCCATTCCCTTCTAGTCCCTGCATCAGCCCATTTCCAGTCCTAGCCCCCCATCAGCCCATTTCCAGTCCTAGCAACCCCCCAAACCAATACCAGTCCTAGCCCCCCCATCAACCCACTTCCAGTCCTAACCCCCCATCAACCCACTTCCAGTCCTAACCCCCCATCAGCCCACTTCGAGTCAGCCCCCCATAGCCCATTGCCAGTCCTACCCCCCCATCAGCCCACAGCCCATTACCAGTCCTAACCCCATCAGCCCACCTCAAGTCCTAACCCCTCCCCATCAGCCCATTTCCTGTCCTAGCCCCCCATAGCCCATTATCAGTCCTAACCCCCCATAGCCCATTACCAGTCTTAACCCCATCAGCCCACCTCCAGTGTTAACCCCCCCATCAGCCCATTTCCAGTCCTAGCCCCCCCATAGCCAATTACCAGTCCTAACCCCCCCAACAGCCCACAGCCCATTACCAGTCCTAACCCCATCAGCCCACCTCCAGTCTTAATCCCCCCAGCCCATTTCCAGTCCTAGCAACCCCCCCAACCCATTACCAGTCCTAGCCCCCCATAGCCCACTCCCAGTCCTAATCCCCATCACCCAATTTTCAGTTTAAGCCCCCCCCATACCCCATTACCAGTCCTAACCTCCCCATCAGCCCACTCCCAGTCCTAATCCCACCAGCCCATTTCCAGTCCTAATCCCCCATCACCCAATTTTTAGTTTAAGCCCCCCATAGCCCATTACCAGTCCTAACCCCCCCATCAACCCACTTCCAGCCCTAATCCCATCAGCCCATATAAAGACTTAGCTCCCCCATAGCCCATCACCACTCCTAACCCCCCCATAGCCCATCACCACTCCTACACCCCCATAGCCCATCACCACTCCTAACCCCCCCAGCCCATCACCACTCCTAATCCCCCAGCCCAGCCCAGTGAAAACTTTTTTTAAAAAAGCTGTCTTCTCCCGCTGCCAGGGCCGCCGCGGCAGTATCGAGTGTGCCGCGGGGCCCCCCCCGGCCCAGCAGAGCCTGCCCTCCCCCGTATCACCTCTCTTCGTAGCTGCAATCACACGCGCCGGCTTTCAGAGCGCGAAGGGACTAGTTTCCCTTTCGCGGCTCTGTTAAGCCCGCGGGGGCTGATGGGAACTTCCCATCAGCCCCCGCGGGCTTAATAGAGCAGCGAGGGAGAAACTCTCCCCTCGCGCTCTGAAAGCCGGCGCGTCTGACTGCAGCTACGAAGAGAGAGGTGATACGGGGGAGGGCAGGCTCTGCTGGGCAGGGGGGGCCCCGCGGCACACTCGATACTGCCGCCGCAGCCCCGGCAGCGGGAGAAGACAGCTTTTTTTTTTTTTTTACATTTTACTTTAGGATCAGAATGTTTTTTGCGTGGGGCCCCCTGAAACGCGGGGCCCTCTGCAAAAAACATTCTCGCTCAATGGACGGGCTGGCCCTGAGTAGGAGATGCATTGGTATTCTCTGAGATGTATTGGTTTAATATTTGCAGTGTTGCCTTTTGATAGGTAGGGTTTGGTGCTTTGTGAGTCCTAGCAGAGCTGTTATGATATGGTGGATTTGCTATGAGTTCTAAAAGGTTAGTGTTTATAGTACTTCCTAATGGACCTGGCGGTTGGCACTGGAATATAGTAATGTAGAAATCTATTAGTCTTTCTTTATCCAGACACTGATTAAGAAGCATGTTTACTAAAAATGCATGTTAACATTATGCAAGTATTTATGCAAATGAGGCTCCCTATGCAAATGAGGCCCCGCAAATAATCTCCGCACATGGACCCGCACAACCCTGGCTGCATTGCATAATCAATTTTAATACATGGCGAGGAGGAAAATCTGAGGTGGAACAGCATGACTTAAAAGTTCCGGGAACGGATTTGTGGAAAGTGACATTAAAAAAACGAAAATGCTAGACAAATACTTTTGTTTTTACTAAAGAAAATCCTGGAGAAGGGACCACCTGTGACTGACAAATGTACAAATGGGAACAGAGTAGATACCACACCATTCACAGAAGATGAAGTGTTAGAGCAGCTTGCAAAACTGAAAGTGGACAAGGCCATGGGACCGGATGGAATATATCCCAGGATACTGAACGAGCTCAGAGAGATTCTTGCAGGGTCATTAAAGGATGTTTTTAATAGATCCTTGGAGACAGGAGAAGTTCCACAGGACTGGAGAAGGGCTGATGTGGTACCTCTTCACAAAAGTGGTAATAGGGAAGTAATAACAAACTATAGGCTCAGTGGCAGGAAAAGTAATGGAGGTGGTCCTGAAAGAGCAAATAGTGGACTTTCTTGAAACCAACAGGTTGCATGATCCGAGGCAACATGGTTTTTCGAAAGGATGATCTTGCCAAACAAACCAGATTGAGTTCTTTGACTGGGTGATCAGAGAACTAGATCAAGGCCATCTGATGGATGTGATCTACTTAGATTTCAGCAAAGCCTTTGATACTGTTCCTCATAGGAAGCTTATCAATAAACTAAACAGCTTAAGGATGGGTTCCAAGGTGGTGAACTGGATCAGAAATTGGTTGACTGACAGACAACAGAAGATGATGGTAAACGGAACTCACTCAGATGAAAGGAAGGTGATTAGCGGTGTGACCCAGGGTTTGGCCCTGGGACCAGTACTGTTCAATGTATTTGTGAGTGATATTGCTGAAGGACTTAATGGAAAAATCTGTCTTTTTGCAGATGACACGAAACTTTGCAACAGAGTGGACTCCCTTGAGGGAGTGGATAACATGAGGAAAGATACAGAAGCTGGAAGAATGGCCTAATGCTTGGTAGTTAAGATTTAATGTGAAGAGGAGGCGGAGCCAGCACGTCTGCAGCATGGCGGTGTGAGTGAGTCTCTCCCGAGCCCCACCGCACGAATCCTGATCATCTCAGCTACTGCTTGGGTAGCAAGTCCACCTGAATTACTGTAGTGCCCGGAGAGTATGTCTGGAAGCAAACAGACCCGACTTGAATTTCCAAACCCGACGTCAGCGGGCACAAAAAGAACAAAGTCGGACCCGTTGTCTCCGCATAAAATGGCGCCCCACCAAGAAGCTGCAGAGGGCATGCAAGAACTTTTAAAGGAGGTACGGGCAATTCGTAGTCGGGTAGATGCAAATGGTGATACCCTAAATGCAGTACAATCAGATCTAAAGGAATTGAGCGCCCAGATGCAGTCGCTAACGTTGAGAGTAGAGAAAATGGAGGGGGCCACTGCAAAAAACGAGGAACGTTTTGCGCAGCTCCCGAGAATCCTACACAAACTAGAGTGGCTGGAAAAGAATTATGAGGATATGAACAACAGAGCGCAGCGCAATAACATTCGGATCGTCGGCCTCATGGAAGGGGCGGAGGGAGGAGACCCGATTAAGTTTTTGGAGGCACTAATACCTAAATTTCTTAAAATTGAGTTCTCCCGCCCGCTAGAACTGGAGCGGGCCCACCGCATTCCCATGATGCCTAACTCGCGAGGCCAGGCACCGCGCCCGATGATCCTGTGCGTTCTGAGGCACCAGCAAGCAGCACAGATTCTTACGGCTGCTAAGAATTGCCGGCAACTGCTGTATGAGGGCCAGAAGGTAGCATTCTACCCAGACTTCAGTAAACCTACTGTGGAAAAACGGAAGCAGTTTCTTGCGTTGAGGCCGCGTTTGCAGAGGTTGCAGGCAAGGTACGGCTTAATCAACCCAGCCCGCTTCAAAGTCACTCTGAATAATGTGACTAAGTCGTTTGAAGACCCAACGCTGTTGGCACAATATATTGAAGATCAAGAAGCGCTCCTCATGCATACTTAACTGCTTACTGGCACCCATGTTTCTTGCATCTATGTGCTCCCATGTAGCCTGTGGGCCTCGGATAATTGTTGCATAGGCCTGACTTTATTGCTTTTAGTACAGCCGAATCGTGGTCTGGGCCATGCGTTTGAACTTACTCTCCTGTCCCAGCATGAGTGTGACTAGGTCGACCGACCAGCAGTATTTCATATAATTCGGTGGCAGCTGATGTTAGAGACTTAACTCTTAGCTGAGATGTACTACATGTTATGTCAAATTATTTTTTTGGGGCTGGGACCCGCTATGCAGCGGCAGCCTTGCTGTCTCGTCCAGGTGGGTGCGGGGTGGGGGCAAGGGGATGGGACAGTTCTCAGAGGGAAACTATGGATCATATTTGTATGTGTTATTCAGCTTTAGTTGTACGTATCGATACATTTGACTATGGCTAGTGAGTTAAAACTTATATCTCTGAATGTAAAGGGTATTAAGACACCAATGAAGCGAAAAAAAATATTAGCATATTGCATGAAGCAGCGAGCTGATATAGCCTTCCTCCAGGAGACACATCTCTCTGCCTTGGAGTCCAGGAAACTGGAGGAAGGGAGGTTTGTGTTAGCTGGCTGCTCCCCGGCAGATAAGAAGAGAAACGGGGTTGCTATTTTGGTGCGCAAGGCGTTGGGAGCAGAGATTAAGCGGTCCAGTTGTGACATCTCAGGAAGGTGGGCCATAGCACTACTTCAGCTTGGGAAATTTAAGTGTGTTTTAGTAAATGTATATGGTCCTAATAAGGACGATCCTGATTTCTATTGTGCTCTGAACTGTGCTGTGCAAGGAGAAAGCAAAGCTCCTATAATATTGGAAGGGGACCTTAATATGGTCCGAGACTCGCTAGTGGATCGTAGTCCTCGGAGGGTAAGTAAGAAGGCGAGAGCGGATATTGCTCTCTCTAGCCTCATAGAGGATTGTGGGTTAGTGGACATATGGAGGCTGCTACACCCGGTTGACAAAGAATACACCTTCTTCTCCCCAGTCCATAGCTCTTTCTCTCGCATAGATTACTTTTTAGTCTCGAGGTCCTTGGTTGCGAACAGCTGTGAAGCGGACATATTGAGCATGACTATTTCCGATCATGCTGCAATCATGTTGAAGATTAAGGTACATGATACTACATGCCTGGGCTCAACTTGGTCATTTAACAGGGCCTGGCTGGCGGAACCCGACTTTCTGGATGAGTTGCGTTCCACTATAAGGTCTTATTTTGATGTAAATAAGATTCAGGATACGGCGGGATGGGCATGGTGGGAGACCTTCAAGGCCTCGCTCCGGGGAACCATTACCATAACCATAAGATTAAAGAAAACAAAAAACGAAAAGCTCAAATAGTAGCCTTGGAAGCCCAAATTAAGGCTGGGGAAAGGCTGTGGATTAAACATCCCAATGCTGATATCCTGCGGAGTCTCCAAAAGCTGAGGTTTGAATACAACGAGATATTGAGCTCCGAAGTGGAATATCATATGATGAAGCAATAAGCTCATTTCCATATCGAGAGTAACAGGGCTAGTAAGTTATTAGCGAGTACCATTCGAGGGAAGCGTGAAAAATCGAGAATTTCCTCTCTCATTGATGATAATCGGGTCCGCTTAGTAAATGATGAACAGATCTTGCAAGAGTTTTCCCAATATTACGCTAAGCTATACTCTACGGAGGTCAGTGCGGATCCGGCAGCTGTTGCAAGTTTCCTGGGGAAACTCACACAGCCTAAATTGACGGCTGTGCAAGCTAGGAAGTTAGGAGAGCCTTTTTCTCTCAAAGAAATTCAGTTGGCAATTAATTCTCTGCCGAGGGGCAAGGCAACAGGCCCGGACGGGCTGCCGTCGGAGCTATATAAAGCGCTAAGCGCTGAACTGGTCCCATTCTTAGCGATCTACTATGAGTGGTTAGAACAGGAGCAGGAGCATATTGGCAACTTTTTGGAAGCCACGATTGTAGTACTGGAAAAGCCCGGTAAGGACCCCAATTTTGTTACGAACTATAGGCCCATTTCCCTCTTAAACACAGATTGTAAGGTCTATGCCAGTATGTTGGCAAAACGACTGGTGATTTAATACATCCTGACCAATCCGGGTTTATCCCCGGTAGAGCGACAACAGATAATGCTCGATTACTTTGTAACTTGCTGGATAGGGCTGCAGGTGAGGACTCACCATATATCGCCCTCTCTCTTGATGCCGAAAAGCCTTTTGATAGGTTGGAGTGGCCCTTCCTCTTCTCTGTACTGGAGTGGTTTGGTTTAGGGGGGAGTTCATACAGAAAGTTCGTGTGCTACGAGTATATATGCATCCAAGTGCCAGGATTCTTGCAAATGGTGCGCTCTCTAGCTCCTTCACCCTGCACAGAGGAACCCGACAGGGTTGCTCTCTCTCCCCACTGCTTTTCAATCTTGCACTAGAACCCTTGGCTATCGCCATAAGACAAAGTACTGACATAACTGGTTTCCCGTGCGGAGAAGTACAAGTGAAACTTTCGGCCTTTGCCGATGATCTCATTCTGTTTACGCAACCCTGTGAAGTATCGTGGCTTTTGAAACTGATTGCAGCTTATTCGTGCCTTTCGGGGTATAAAATTAATTGGACCAAATCAGTTGCATTTCCGCTTAACAGCTGTTCCAACTCTAGTATGATGGCCTCATTCCCCTTTCGCTGGGAGACAGGGTGCATCAAATATCTAGGAGCATACTATTGTACCTCATGGGAGCGAATGGTACGGGAAAATATAGAGGAGATTTTTCAATTGATATGTAGTAAAACCCTGGCTTGGTCCCCCTTACGTTTCACATGGTGGGGCAGATTGGAGATTATTAAAATGACGCTGTCACCTAAAATTAACTATATCCTAGGCATGCTTCCTGTCACCCTCCCATCCAAAGTATATTCAGATATAGAGAGATGTCTCCTATCTTTCCTATGGAATGGGGCTCAACATCGTATTGCAAGTAAGAAGCTAAAGGCACCTAGGGAGCAGGGGGGTGTCCACTTCCCAGATCTACAATGGTACCACCACGCCCTCTTGCTGAAACAGGGGGCGCGGTGGCTAGACGACGATGGTAACGAACACAGCCCTAGCTGGCTAGCAGTAGAAAGGTGCATGGCTAGTCCCTACCCACTAAAACATATGCTGGGGGCTTTGTGCCCCACAACTGTTGCGGGGGGGAAAGTCCTCCGGGCCACACAGGAGGCTTACTTAGCATTAGCGCAGGCAGCGAGTGGTGACAGCTTGCCCTCTAGGATGACTCCAATATGGTGGAATCCTCAATTTCGATTTGGAGGGCAGAAGTTTGCCTGGCATGAATGGCAGGCACAGGGGATATGGGTCGTGGACCATCTGATTAGTGGGGAGGGCTGGAAAAGCTTTGCGGATCTATGTGCGGAATTTTCCCTCCCGAAATCCTGCTTTCTCCGCTGGCTGCAGCTTAAACATTGTTTGGTGGCAAAAAATATTGTGCCTAAGGCGCTGCCTGCCGAGGCTAAGATTTATAAACGACTCAGGGAGACGCTTGAACAAAAAGGCCCGGTGTCCAAGATATATGATATGTTTCGGCGGTATGGCTCAAGCCAACCGGCGGGTTTAACTAGGTTGTGGGAGGCGGAGACAACCTGTTCATTGCCTTCCCTTTCTTGGAAAATTCTATGGGGACCCGTAACACGAGTCTCGAGATCATCTGCAATCACGCAATCAATGTTTTTCTTTCTTCATAGGGCCTATGTGACCCCTGTAAAACTCTCTAAATGGGACAAATCTACCACAGGCAAATGCTGGTCTTGTCAGGACAGACTTGGCACATTTGCACATATGTTTTATGATTGTCCATTAGTGGCAAGGTTTTGGGCGGGTGTATGGGGCAAAATCCAGACTGTCCTGGGCATCACAGTTGCGTTATCTAGAAATGTGGTCTATTTGAGATCGCTCCCTCTGGGACTCCCCAAAGGGGAGCGTTTTTTGTTGAACTACATGATTGCTGTAGCTGTCAAAATGATTCTATCAAACTGGAAAAATTTTCAGCATCTACACCCAAATAGATGGTGGGGTCAAGTGTGTCGATACTCTCAATACGAGAAAATATATAGTAAAGTCCATTACCCAGATAGAGTGGATCTTCACTCTGAGAGATGGGCACTGTTGGATCGATTCCGTTGATCGATCCACCTGTGCTCCAGGGGAATGCCCTTATTCTGCTTGCTTGGTTAATAGTGGTGGACATGTACTTAGGCTGAAGATGTATGATTTGTCATGTATTGATAAGTGTATCTCTGTAAACTCCCTTTTCCTCTTGAGAACCGGGGGGGAGGGGGGGTGGAGTTCTATTGTTGGGTTGAAAACTGGGCTCTTGTATTGTTATGTTTCATTACTTGTATTGCTATATTACCGAATAAAAAGATTTTCAAAAAAAGATTTAATGTGAAGAAATGCAGTGTCATGCACCTGGAAAGCAGAAATCCAAGGGATTTGTATGCGATAGGGGGCGAGGGGTTGGTGTGTATGGACCAGGATAAGTACCTCTGAGTGATTGGTTCAGAGGATCTCAAGGTAGCGAAACAGTGTGACAAGGCGGTGGCAAAAGCCAGAAGGATGCTGGGTTGCATACAGAGAGGAATTGCCAGCAGAAAGGAAGAGGTACTTTTTTAGATTGTAAGCTCTTTGAGCAGGGACGTCTTTTTGTGTTTTCATTGTACAGCGCTGGTAGTGTTTTCATTGTACGTGCGCCTGGTAGCGCTTTATAAATGCTTAGTAGTAGTAGTAGTAGTAGTAGTAATGCCACTGAACAAGTCGCTGATGAGGCCTCACTTGGAATATTGTGTTCAGTTTTGGAGACCATATCTCGCAAAGGATATAAACAAATTGGAAATGGTTCAGGGGAAGGCGACCAAAATGATTTGGAGCCTGCATCAGAAGACATATGAGGAGAGACTTGAAGACTAAATATGTACACTCTGGAGGAGAGGAGGGAGATGGGAGATATGATTCAGACCTTTAAATACTTATAGTATTAATGAACAAAACCCTCTTCCAAAGACGGGGAAGCTGTAAAACTAGAGGGCATAACATGAAGCTGCAAGGGGGTATACTGAAAGGCAACATCAGGAAATACTTTTTCACTGAAAGGGTGGTGGATGCTTGGAACGCCCTCCCGATGGGTGGGGGCAAATACAGTGACGGAATTCAAAATGGCATGGGACAGACACAGTGGATCCCTTTACAGCAACAGGGTAAAATCAAAATAAATATAACTATCTCTTTTTTCTGAACAAATAGGGGTGACCTACATGGCGTGTGGGTATACCCCTAATCAAAGGCAGGGGGAGGGGTGACATGCACGGAGCAGCAGATGCACCTACTCTTACTGCCTTGCTGGGCAGACTAGATGGACCATACTGGTCTTTATCTGCTGTCATACACTATGTTACTATGTGTGTGTGCGGGGGTGGGGGGATGCAAGGTTGAAGGTTTGTCTAGGGTGCTTAATACACTTGCACTGACCCTGGAAATATCTTGGCTTTGCCTCTGTCTCACACTGTACCATTATCCCCTTCGGTATCAATCCTGCTTCCAAGAACTCCTTTTGCATCTTTGTTTTGATTTACAATGTCTCTTCTTTACTTTTAAGGCATAGCGTAGGCGTTTTTATTTACTCAGAAATGTTAGAGAGATTGAATACTTGGTTCTGTAGTACAAGTGAAACCGGAACCCCCTTCAGGGTTTAAGGAAATATAAAGGGGAAAGGGGGGCCTCTTTGAGCCTGCTGAAGGTCAGAGCAGGTGGGAAGGAGCCCGGTGGATGACTTCTCCTCGAGGAGGGAAGGAAGTGTGGACAGACAATGCAGGCTGGAATATAAAGTTTCAGGCCCTGATGCTAGGCGGGGACTTTGACTAAGAGTCATGAAGTAGGTAAAGGGCGAGCTGGCTACTGGAAGGCATCTGCTCCATCTGGGTGGAAGGCAGCAAGGGAAGGATTGCCTAAGCACGTCCTTGGGTTGGAGAAAATTCAGCAGAAGGTTCAAGGGATCCCGTAACGAGAAAGGGAAGCATTGAGGTTGTAGATATGTTTGCTAAGCTGTTCCAGTTTGAGAGGTTGAGAGAAAATCTGGTCTGAGGATTCTGACAGATCAATCGGAAAAGGGTGTGTTAGTAGTAATTCAGTTCTGCTCCCCTCACTTTGAAGGGAATAAGGTAGTTTGGTGCAGGTGCATCTATCAAAGACAGAGACTGTGAAAAGAACTGGTGCTTCCAGTGGCCTAAGAGTGGGTGAACAGATTGCAGGATTCAAAAGCTCCCAGAGGCCTCTGTTTAAGAAGCATCCAGTTTCTCCTTAATATCAGATTTGATCTAGGACATTAATAGTGTCTCAGGTCCTCGGATCCATGGTTGACAGCATTGTTGATAAAAGGCTGTGCTCAAGTAAAAGTTTGTAAAGGACATTCGTTGAATGAAACTATTAAGTGCTGTTTTGGAACCAAGAAGTAAAGTGCCCGGGGTTTAGAAGCATACTCTGTCTCAACCCCTGCTCTGTCGCTGTTTGACAAGAGGGTGAGCTTGCTGCCTGAGAGCGAGAATGTGATAGGCCTCCCGAGAGAAGTTCCAGTCCTGCTATTGGAAGCCAGAGTAAAATCTAGCATGACTTATAATTATATTTTATGTGACCTAGCTGGGTCGAGGGGGTTACACAAGCAAGGTGCCCAATGGAAAATCTGAGCAGGATAAGGTGCACGTTTTATTCTAAATGGCACCTTTAGCACAGATGTACTGGTATTTGGAGGGAAAGAGGAGGATACAATAATACATTTCAGAAAGAGGCCTAAAATAACAATCGGAGCTGACCAAAAACATGAATGCTAGATGCTGCAGGAATAAGGTAAAATGAAATAAGAAGGTAAATAAGTGGAAAAGTGTACACGTGCAGCATGACACAATGAAGCATTTCCCCCTTTGCGCAATCAGCACGTGGGGGAGGGGGGTGCATGTTTTGTGTGCATCATTGGGGGTACTGAAGGGTGCCTGTTTGTGTACAATGGGGGATGACAGAGGTGTATGTGCATGTGTGCATGTCTGTCAGAGAGGGTGTGTGTGTATGTGTGTGATTATAATTTTTTCTCTTGCCCTGCATACACTTCCTGTCCCTCCCACCCTCGTGCACTCTCCTCCTTTTCATGCCTCTGACCCAAGCACTCTCTCTTTCCTTCCCTGCCATCCCTTGCACTCTTTCACTTCCCCCATCTCTTCCTCTTCTCCTTACTCACTTCTCTTCTGCAGGATGCAGCTGCCATTTCTGGCCATGACTGAGGATCTGTGCTTCCTGCTCTTCCAGCATCGATGGGCGAGGTCTGGCCAAGCTCCTTCCGTGCTTCTCCTGCTGACTCAATCTTTCTCTCTCTCTCTCATCACAGATGAGGGGGGGATGCCTGGTCTTACCATCTGCAAAATGTCCTTCAGTTGGCCCTCCAAATTCCAGCTCTCTCTCTTGTCGGCACAGGGGGAGAGGGATGGAGAAGGCCTTGCCTCGTTTCAGCTGTGGGTCCTTCAGGGTGTGCCCCTCCAGCTGTCTCTCGTATCGGGGAGGGAGCAGGGGGGATGAGGCCTACATTCCCTGTCAAAAGAAAAAGCAGGCAAGGGAATCCCTTGAGAGGATCTGTGGGTGAAGTGGCTCCAGAGCTGCCGTTGAATGAATAGAATCGCCTGCCGGTTCCCGAGCCATTGCAATGTTTTCTTCTGCCAATGGGAGGGGGAGGGGCATGCCATAAGCATCTTTTTATTTGTGTATGCGCAAAGGGAAAAAGAGTGTAGACAGACACAGAAATGGAGACAGCTGGCTTGAGCATTCCTAATAGTTGCTATCACTTTTGCAAATCGCGCCTAAAAGATATAAGTGCCTGGTAGAAAAATGGGTTTTCAGTACCAAAGTGTAAACAGAAAGGGAATCAATCTGTTGAAAACTGAGGGAGTCAGTTCCAGATTTTGAGGGCAGAGGAGGAGAAAGCTTTTCCATTATTGTAGAAAGGTTGGAGGATGGAGTACACCAATCTCAGTGAAGGCACTGTTAAAAAGCTTGAAAGAAAGACTCCCATCTCCAAGCTTAAAAGGACCAGAGTATGGCAGTGGTTCTCAATGCAGTCCTCAGGACACACCTGCCAGGATATCCATAATGAAGATACATGAGAGAGGCTTCCATGATGTGGGAGCAGTGCATGCAAATCTATTTCATGCATATTCACTGCATATCCTGAAAACCAGGCTGGCTGGGTATCTCCCAAGGATCGCATTGAGAACTACGGATTTAAGGCCTATTTAGCCTGCCTAATACTACACTTACAGTAACACTCTTTCAGAAGAGCAAACCAATAATGAGTTAGGTTAGGCTTCCTTTATGGAAGAATATAGCTGGGAATCGCCCATCCGTAAGAGGTGTTTTTGGTGCTTGATAGCTAAAGCTCATTCATATATCAATGGCATGTTTTCCTAATAAAAGGATCAAATTATACAAAATATTTTTGGCCTCTGGAGGGAAAACATCAGGACAAAATCTAAATAGCAGCTGTTGCAAAAACAAACCAACCCCAAAATAAACCAAAGAACATAATTCTGGAGATAAACTGTTATGATATGAAAAAATATATTTGTAGTCCATAGAAGTCATCATAGATGCTTTATGTATGATGCCTTACTGCTGCAGAACATCCACACAACATAACATAATGCCGCCACCACCATATTTTACTGTAGCAGTGGCATTTGGATTTTGGATTTAGATTTATTCCTTGCATTGTCCAAAACTAAACTCAAAGTGAATTATATTCAGGTAAACATAGTGGCAGAGGGGAAAAACTTAGGTAGAGTGAGGCCTAGTGGAACATTTCACCAATATTGTAGGGATAGTTTTAGTAGCATGATACAATATGCTTATCTAACAGTATACCACACATACTGAGACCAAAGGATTTCCACTTTGGTCTCATCTTCTCTGATATAGTGTCTCTTTGCAAGTAGCATGTGGCACATCATATAGCTTCTCTTCGGTGGTGGCTTCCTTCATGTCAGCCTCCATTAGAGGCCGTGTTTGTGGAGTGTTTCCCAGTATTGGCCAGAGATTTCTCTAATTCTTTTAGAGTCATCTTAGGCCTCACAGTTTACCCTCTTCAGTTGTTTCCTAAATCCATGATTACTGACTTTGTTGGGATGACTAGATGGAGGCAGTGACTTGGAGATGCCGTACTACGTCCAGACTGAAATTTTCCTGTAGCCTTGCCCCAGTCTGTACCTTTGAATAACTTTATCCCAGAGTTGTTTAGGCAGCTCCATGTTCTTTAGAACTTTGCTTGAAATTCATTTCAAAGAACAGAAATAGCTGTTTCTCTATCCAGAAGTATTTAAATCGGCTCAACACATGATCTCTACTGAACTTATTCTGGATTTTGCTTAGGCAATTTTTGGAAAAGGAGCAATAGGGGTTTGCTATGACAAAGAGTGTAAAGACTTTTTGGTTTCTTATATATAATGTTACTTTCTGAATATTTCTCTAATTGTTCTTTCATGTTGCAAGTGCGGAGTATGTCGTATTGATCAGTGAAACTAACTTCTGTTGTAATGCATTTGAATTACATTTTTTAGACAGCGGAAGGTAAAGACTTTTATATGTCCTATTTCCCCCTTCCTTATTAATCTATGGTGCCACCTCCTAACTTCATAAGCCCCCATGGTTCTGTTTTAATATTATATTTAGATTCCGGACGAGGGATTTTTCAATTCTGTGAGACTTTAGATCTGTGGACATGTGGTGCATGCTCCATCCGGCCAAGAAGGAATTCACCCACCTGCCGTGGGCTCACGGGTCTCTTTCCTGTATTGACCATTACTTGACGCCATCGGCTGCTGTTACCAAAGTGCAAGAGGTGGGTATTGGTATGTCCGCTATTTCAGATCATGCCGCGGTGTGGATCATCTTGGAATGTAAAGGGGGCGAGCATGGCAGCAGCAGACGGCGGTTCCCTATCCATCTTTATCAGGATACGACTTTTGCCCGATACATAACAGAGAGATATGGGATATGTATGCAAGTACCAAGGCGGAGCATCGGGGGAACTCATCACTCTTTTGTGAAATGGCCAAGGCAGTTTTGTAGGGAGAGATAATGAGTTATGAGACATGCTAGGGAGATAAAGTTCCTAGATGAAATAAATGACTGCTTCTTGGAGCAGCTGGTTCATGAACCGACCACAGGGAAAGCCATATTAGACCTAGTCCTTAGTGGAACACCAGATCTAGTGCAAGAGATAAGGGTGTAGGGGCCACTTGGCAATAGTGATCATAGCATGATCGCGTTTGATTTAATTAGTGGAGGAGGGATAGTAAGGGAATCCACAGTACTACCTTTTAACTTTCAAAAGGGAGACTATGATAAAATGAGGAAAATAGTTAAGAAAAAACTAAAAGGAGCAGTTGCAAAGGTTAAAGACTTACATCAAGCTTGGGTGGTGTTGAAAAATACTATCTTGGAAGCCCAGGCCAGCTGTATTCCACGCTTTAAGAAAAGTGGAAGGAAGTCCAAAAAACTGCCAGCATGGTTTAAAGGTGAGGTCAGAGAGTCTGTTGTTGCCAAAAAAGCATCTTTCAGGACATGGGAAAAAGAGCCAAATGACGAAACCTGGAAACAGCACAAGCACTGGCAAGTCAAATGCAAGGCATTGATAAGGCAGGCAAAGGGAGAATTTGAGAAGAAGCTTGCTGTGGAAGCAAAAACGCGAAATAAAGACTTTTTCAAGTACATTCGTAGCAAAACGCCTGTGAGAGAGTCAGTTGGTCCATTAGATGATAGAGGGGTTAAAGGGGCATTAAGAGGCGACAAGGTGATAGCAGAGAGACTGAATGAATTCTTTGTTTCGGTCTTTACTGAGGAAGATGTAGGGATGTTACCCATGACTGAAATAGTATTTAAAGGTGCGGAAGAATTGAAGGAAATATCGATATATCGGGAAGATGTATTACAACTATTAGATAAACTTAAGAGTAGCAAATCACCTGGGCCAGATGGTATACATCTAAGGGTGTTGAAAGAACTGAAATATGAGATTCACAGATTACTAATAGCAGGTCTGCAATTTTCATTAAAATCATCTGTAATACCTGAAGGTTGGAGGATCGCCAATGTAACGCCAATTTTTAAAAAGGGTTCCAGGGGTGATCCGGGAAACTACAGACCGGTGAGCCTGACGTCAGTACTGGGAAAAATGGTAGAAACCATCATAAAGAACAAAATTACTCAGCATGTAGATAGTCAAGGCCTAATGGGAGACAGCCAACATGGCTTTAGACAAGGAAGATCTTGTCTTACTAATCTGTTATTTTTTTTTGAAGGTGTGAATAAACAGGTGGACAAAGGTGAGTCGGTTGATATAGTGTATCTGGACTTTCAGAAAGCCTTTGACAAGGTCCCTCATCAGAGACTTTTGGCAAAACTAAAGATTCATGGGATAGGCGGCAGTGTACTATTGTGAATCAGGAACTGGTTAAAAGATAGAAAGCAGAGGGTAGGGCTAAATGGCCAATTTTCTCAATGGAGAAAGGTGAATAGTGGTGTACCCCAGGGATCTGTGCTGGGTCTGCTGCTTTTTGAAGTATTCATAAATGACCTGGAAAAGGGAATAACGCGTGAGGTTATCAAATTTGCAGATGACACAAAACTATTTAAAGTTGTTAAAACCCAAGAGGATTGTGGAAAATTGCAAGAGGATCTTGATAAATTGGAAGACTGGGCATCAAAATGGCAGATGAAATTTAATGTGGACAAGTGGACCTAGGGAAGAACAACCCAAACTATGGTTACACAATGCAAGGTTCCACCACCCAGGAAAAAGATTTAGGCGTCATTGTGGATAACATGTTAAAACCCTCGGCCCAGTGTGCAGCGGCGGCCAAGAGAGCAAATAGAATGCTAGGTATCATAAGGAAAGGAATGGAAAATAGAACAAAAGATATTAAAATGCCTCTATATCTTTCCATGGTGAGACCACACCTCGAATATTGTGTGCAATTCTGGTCGCCATATCTTAAAAGGGATATAGCGTTATTAGAAAAGGTTCAGAGAAGAGCCACCAAATTGGTGAAGGGGATGGAAGGCTACTCCTATGAAGAGAGGCTAAAAAGGTTAGGGCTCTTTAACCTGGAAAAGAGACGGCTGAGGGGAGATATGATAGAGGTATATAAATTAATGAATGGAGTGGAACGGATAAACGTGGATCAATTGTTTACGCTATCAGAATATAGAAGGACTAGGGGACATGTAATGAAGCTACAGGGTAAACTATTTAAGACAAATAAGAGAAAATATTTTTTCACTCAACGTGTAATCAAACTCTGGAATTTGTTACCGGAGGATGTAGTAAAGGCTGTTAGTGTAGCTGGGTTTGAAAAAGGTTTGGACAAGTTCCTGGAGGAAAGGTCCATAAACCATTATTAAGAAGGGACCCAGGATATCAATGCTTGACCTAGTACAAGCATTGTAGAACCTGTGTCTTTTGAGGAAACTGCTAGGTATGTATGACCTACATTGGCCACTGTTGGAAACAGGATACTGGGCTTGATGGACCTCGGTCTGACCCAGTATGGCATTTCTTATGTTCTTATGTTCTTAAAAGCCATTCGGAGCATAGACTTGTCCCCAAAATAATTGGCTGGTCCTGCAGACCATCCCGTAGAAAAAGATAACAGCCTTGCGGGTCAGAGTGCACTGTAACCCCAATCAGGCTCACATGTTTCCTCACCAGGATTGCAACTCCCGCCTTGCGCTCCACTGAGAAAGCTCCCTACACATCTCCCACCCTCCAGTGCTTCAATTTTTGTTGTTCTCATTTAATCATATGGGTCTCCTGAATGAGCACTACATGCACATTTTGGTCTCGCAACATCTGCAGTAGTTTGTGTCGCTTCAGTGGGCTGCAATTCCACATATGTTCTAAGAAGCTATCCGTAGAGGTCTAACCATAATCCATATTAGGGATGTTTATACAAAACCAATCAAGTATTCACCTTAATTGCACAATCAAGAATCCTCCCAACTTTGGCCCTCAGCTATTCAACCCCACCTCTTCTCCCAACCACCAGCTTATCATACACCCTTTCTCTTATATGTTGTTCCTACTTTCCCCACAAATACACCTCTCCCCCTACCCCCATTGCTTTCACTTCCCCCTCCCATCCTCCACCACCTCCAGCTCCATACCCACTCCCTCCTTTCTCGGTCTTCCCCCTATCTCCCCAGCCCCAACAATGCTCCATCCAGGAGCCCTCCAGTAAGGACACACATTGCGTAGGAGCTCTGCCACCTCATTAAGTCACCCAACAACCACTCTTCATCAACCTTACCCTCCCCATTACAGCCCCATCCATCCACCAGTCCATAGCCTTGCTAGTTATTCCAGTCACGCCAACCCATTTATCCAGCGGATAGAGCATGTACCCTCTCATACACCTAAGACCCCACAATCACCCTTCACACTCAATTATCTTAGTCGAGACCAAATCCCCAATGCATATTAATTCTTCTTCAACTTTTCGTGTATCTCGAACTTCATTCATTATGCACATGCCCTCCCCCTAACCCCAAATGCATGGCGGCCAATCATCCACATGGAACCAAGACCATGTTATGCCTCTGTACCCACAGCATCTTATGACCCTCGTAGGCACAACCTCTATTACACTCCTCCCCCAATCTACCCTCCCTCCACCCAGCCATACATCAGTCGTTCAGGAACACCACATTTCCACTTCCACACCTGAACTCTGCAGTAAGCATTTCACCGACGTCCCCATACATCTGCAAACCTCTGCAAATTAAGCAATCGGTTCTTAACATACATGGGGAGCTGAGTAGAAAAGTGGAAGGATGGCCAAGTAAAAAGCATGATGGAACAATATAAGTCAGGCCCCCCCCCCCTGCTTATTCTAGGGAAATCAGTGTGTACTCTCTGCTTGTGTTTCAGAAGGCCGGGAAGTCATTCCTAATGGCTGCAGTGTACATCCTGCACCCGTGTGATGTCAACAGTAGGTGCCCCATCTCACACAGTGCCCATTCATGGTGAGCCCAAGAGCCAGTAGGAGGATAGACATATCAGCACAGAGGTTTACTGCACAAACCCCTATTCGGGTGTCATAGTTCTGTTTCCCCCCTATCCAGGGGATCACCTCATATCCCCACAATTCCCAAATTATTTGCCCATAAAGCATATCCCTGCCAGTCATCTACCCCATGCACCCCCACTAACACATATCCCCATACTTCTGTAAACCACACCCCTCTATTACATCTGCCCTCCCCCCTCCGCTCCACAATCCAGTTCATCAACCTCACCGACAAACGTCCGCATATACCCCGCACTCCCCAGTCCATTTGTGAGTATTCAGCACCTGTTATAGGAGCCAGTATTGTCCCATACTCATGATAAAGTCAAGTTAACACAAGGCTTCAAGCGCCAGGCTTACAAGAAAGATGAGGGAAGGGCAAAACAGCAGGAAGCAGGAGCAGGAATGTAAGTGTGGATGTCTACTATTTACCAAATGGCCCACAGTATTAAGAGTCCAAGGCACATGGTCCTGAGAGTTCCATCATTATTTCTTCAACAAGTCTCAAAACTGCCATCAGTTCAGCTCGTCCTGACAGTATTTAATGGCCTCTTCTGACGTAATGAACACTTTTGTTGCCCCATATGGGTGAATCGGAGTTTGGCCGGGTACATAAGCACAAAGCATATCCCCTTTTTTATTAGGCAACTGCAAGCCTCTGCAAATGCTCGTCACTTGTTGGAGACTGTGGCTGAGTAGTCTTGAAGAATAAGGATGCGTACACCCTCATGCTCCACTGAGCACAGTTTAAGGGCCGCACATAGTTCTTGCTCTTTGTGCTGAAAATTAAGAAAGCGTGCGATCACAGCCCTGGGTCGCTGATCCCCCTTGCGGCAAACACCAAGGCGATATGCCCTCTCCATTGTAAGCTGATAACTTGGGTCTACAATTTAGGACAACTATCCAGAGGGTCACCATGAGTAGGCAAAGACACGATGGCACTTAACAACAACAACAGCTTGGGTTCTCCAGCTTAAGCGCTAAGGGTAGCCATGATTCCAAGAAACCCTGTAATTCAGGTTCTGCAACTGACTTGGGGATGCTGATGAAGTGGAGGTTGTTACAGTGACCCTGATTCTCAAGGTCGTCTAGCTTCTCCTCCCATCACTAGAGTTGTTCTTCTAGGCACTGGATGGTTGACCCTGTGCTGTGGACACCATTTTTTACCGTTGAAACACGCTGTTCCAGATTAGCGACTAGCATGTTGAATTCAGCTAGAGTTTGGGCCACTTGAGCTATCTGTACTGACAGTCCATCAAAGCGACTCTCCAATGCTTTTGCCACCACCGCCAACATCGCATCCAGCGCTGCAGTTTGGTCTGCTGCCTCTGCGTGTGGGCTCGGAGGAGCCCCCTCTGCTATTTTGGATTCAACTGCTCAGCCGCTTTCTTTTTTCAAAGTTTTGGTTGCCATCCACAACTGCCAGCCAGGTTGAGGTCTCTAGTGTCGGGAATCTGGTCTCCGCTATGGGCCGCAGTAGGTTGTGGTGCGTGGGGTCTCCAAATAGCGAGGGGATGGTTACATTGAAGTGAGGAGCCCCGGACCAGGAAAAACACGTTTTCACTAGTCCATCACACCATGTGATCTCCCTCATATATGTATTTTTTAAAACACTTTAGTTGATGTTTGAAAAACTCCACTGACCACCAGCTTTAAAACTAACCCCATTTTATCTGTACGTGTTGTATGCCATCTTTTGATTTGAAAGGTGGTTTAAAATTCTAATCAAATAAAATTAAATTAATTTCACTTTTTTCCAGTATGATCCTTGTCAGTTTTCTGGACACTGTCTTTCCATAAGTAGCCAATTCGTAATAAGGTAGTTTGTCAGCATTATTTCTCCTTAGTCCTGGGTTACTTGAGGTTGTCAGATGAAGATTGGACCCGATGGACTTCCGTTATTCTTTAAAACTAATAAACTATGCAACCCCATTCCTTAATAGGCCTGGTTTTCAGGGTAATCTAAAATATGAATGCTAACCTGGTTCTTTGACCTATACTTTGACCTCGTATGTGCACATATTTCCTGAATATTCATTGTAGATATCCTGAAAACCAGACTTGTTTGGGGGCCACAAGCAGGGCTGGCCTTAACAATTGCAGAACAAATTTGCACCATTTTGGTAGGTCCTTCTGGACTAAGATGATTTCAAATTGGATATCAGAAATATATGCTATTATATTGTACTAAAAACAAAGCTATATATACAGGGTGGCCCCAAAAAGTGAGAACATCTCATAAATTAAAAGCTTAAATAGTTTACTTATTTACCTTTTTTAGCTATATAACGTGTTTATTTCGACAATTTCCAGGCGCCATCTTTTTAAAAAAAATTTGTCAATCGTTTACATCTGTCTTTTTTTGAATTTTTAAATAACATATGCTACGAGATGTTCTCACTTTTTTTGGGACACCCTGTATATATATATATATATATATATATATATATATATATTGTCGCGAGCACCGCCCTGGCGTATAAGCAGCGCTTGCGCATAAAAATTATGGGGAGAAGATTGGCCAGTAATCCTGCGGCCTACTTTACTTTTGGGCCTTATTTGTTTCCTGGTCCTAATCCTCAAAGAAACATGCACGAGTGGTAGGGAAATTAAAGGCGTTTATTTCCCTTTACGCTAAGGTCAAAGGGTTGGTTAACAACAACGCAAAAGAGTCCTTCATTCAGGTAAGAAAAGTAACCAAAAACTTCAAGACACACTGTTATCTGCACAGTAGTGCTGGGCTTCAATTACACAATATGCTAAGTGATAATTCATGCAGCATATACATCTGGCACAGACTCTAGGCTTCCACTTGTACAATACGTGCAATCCATTTCATAATCCGAAGCCTCACTGGCCAGGTCCACTTGCATCTGCTCGTAGCTAGACACCTCGGACTCTGAGTCCCTGGGTTCTGGTACCCTATATTCAGGCTCTCCGTATATTTTCTCTAGTACAGCCCAATGTTCTAGAGCAGCGATGGCGAACCTATGGCACGCGTGCCAGCTGTGGCACGCGAAGGCCTTGCAGCTGGCACGCGGGAAGGTCCGCATTTAAAAGGTCCCAAATTTAAAAAAAAAAAAAAAACCAAACAAACCGGCTGCTTCTGCCGCGGCAGCCTCAAGAGCTCTGCCGCGGCAGCCTCAAGAGCTCTGCCGCGGGGCCCCCCCCCCTGCCCGGCAGAGCCTCCCTGCATCATCTACCTTCAAGTCGCAAAACGCGGGCTTCTTTCAGAGCGCGAGAGTTTCCTTTCTCGCGGCTCTCCCGCGAGAAAGGAAACTCTCGCGGCTCTGAAAGAAGCCCGCGTTTTGCGACTTGAAGGTAGATGATGCAGGGAGGCTCTGCCGGGCAGGGGGGGGCCCCGCGGCAGAGCTCTTGAGGCAGCCGCGGCAGAGCTCTGGAGGCTGCCGCGGCAGAGCTCTGGAGGCTGCCGCGGCAGACGCGGCCGCTGTGGTTGGGTTTGTTTTTTATTATGTGGGATGTGAGGGGGGGAGGGGGTTTAGGACTGGTAATGGGCTATGGTGGGGAGGCTAAGACTGGAAATGGGCTGATGGGGGGGGGGTTAGGACTGGTAATTGGCCATGGGGGGGGCTAAGACTGGAAAGGGGCTGATGGGGGGGGGTTAGGACTGCTAATTTGCCATGGGGGGGGGGGCTAAGACTGGAAAGGGGCTGATGGGGGGGTTAGGACTGGTAATTGGCCGGGGGGGGGGGGTAGGACTGGTAATTGGCAGGGGGGGGTAGGACTGGTAATTGGCCAGGGGGGGGGTTAGGACTGGTAATTGGCCCTGGGGGGGGGGGCTAAGACTGGAAAGGGGCTGTTGGGGGGGGTTAGGACTGGTAATTGGCGCGGGGGGGGGGTAGGACTGGTAATTGGCCAGGGGGGGGGGGGGTTAGGACTGGTAATTGGCCGGGGTTAGGACTGGTAATTGGCCATGGGGGGGGCTAAGACTGGAAATGGGCTGATGGGGGGGGGGTTAGGACTAGTAATGGGCCATGGGGGGTGCTAAGGCTGGAAGTGGGCTGGTGATGGTGATGGTGATGGTGATTTGGGGGGGGGTAGGACTAGTAATGGGCTATGGGGGGGGGGCTAAGACTGGAAATGGGCTGATGGGGGGGTTAGGACTGGTAATGGGCTGATGGGGGGGTTAGGACTGGTAATGGGCTATGGGGGGGCTAAGACTGGAAATGGGCTGAGTGGAAGGAGGGCTTGAACTGCAAATAGCTGATGGGATTGGGGCTTGGAATGGAAATGGGTTGTGAGGGGGAGGGAGCTAGGACTGGAAATGGGTGAGGGGGGCTAGGACAGGAAATGGGCTGATGGAGGGGCTAGAATAGGACTGGAAATTGGCTGTTGGGGGGGGTGCTAAGATTGGAAATGGGCTGTGGTGGGGGTTTGGATTGAAATGGACTCATGAAGGGGCTAGAACTGGAAGTAGGCTCATGGGGGGCTTGGATTGGAAATGTGCTGAGTGGAGGGGAGCTAGGATTTGACATGGGCTGATGGTGGGGCTAGGAAAGGACTAGAAATGGGCTCATGGGGGTCTGGGTTTGGACATGAGCTGATGGAGGGACTCGGATGGGACTGCAAATAGATGGGGGAGCTAGGACTGGAAATGGGCTTATGGGGGGTTAGGACTGGAAGTGGGTTGATGAGGGGGGGCTAGGACTGGTATTGGGTTGGGAGGTTGCTAGGACTGGAAATGGGTTGGGGGCTGCTAGGACTGGAAATGGGCTGATGCAGGGACTAGAAGGGAATGGATGCTGGGTGAGGCTGGAACTAGAAGGGAGCTGGTGTGGGGGGAGGATTAGAATGGGATGGGGCTGGGAGAGTAAAATGGAGAGGGGAAAAATATTTTGTGTGGGAGGGATAAAAAATCTACAATTGGCCGGGTATTGGGAGAATAAGTGGGGATTGAGGATGGAGGGGTATTGTTTGAGTAGATGAAATAGGAATGAGGAAAGAGCAAAAGGAGAAAGATTAGTATGTTAAAGCAGATGTAGAGAGAGAATGGAAAAAAAAAACCCCAAGAAGACAGAAGAAAGGACAAATGGACAGCAGATGGAGAGTTAGGAGAAGACACGAAGAAACCAGAAGAAAGTGGCTGGAGCAATTGCAACTGAAAAAAAAATGCACAAAAGGTAGAAAAATATCTCTTTATTTTGAATTTATTAACTGGAATATGTCAGCTCTGGGAAATGTGCATCATTAATTTTGCGCTTTGTTTAGTACAAGAGGAAATTAATTTATAGTTTTATTTCTACAGTGTTGTTGTATATTCCAAGTTTGGCTTTTGGGGTTCCCAGTTTAATTATTGTCTTCCTGTTTTTAAATTGTGATTCCTTGTTTGGTGATGGTCTGTTCTGCATGTGTAACTGAGCTGAGGTATTCTGTTTATATAATTACTATTAGACATTGCCACTTGTTCTTTCCCCAGTAGGTCATGTATTGTTGTTCTCTGAAATGTATTGGTTTAATATTTGCAGTGTTGCCTTTTGATAGTTAGGGTATGGTGCTTTGTGAGTCCTGGTAGTACTGTTAGGATACGGCGGGTTTGCTATGGGTTCTAAATGGGCAGCGTTTGTAGTAGTTCCTAATGTGCCTGGCGGTTGGTACTGGATTATAGTAATGTAGAAACCTTTTAGTCTTTCTTTATCCATATACTCATTAAGAGGCATGTTTACTAAAAGTTAGTGTATGGTAACATTATGCAAATATTTATGCAAATGAGGCACCTTATGCAAATGAGGCTTTAATGGACGTGCTGGCACTTTGAGGAAATTCTTTGGTTTTGTGCGGCAGTTTGGGCACTCGGGCTCAAAAAGGTTAGCCATCACTGTTCTAGAGTATTCTTTGGGCGTTGGCTTCGTGCTACTCTACATGGAGAAAAGTTTTCTCTTTTGGGAGCTTTTGTGGCAGTTCTATAAAAACATCTATTATCCAGGCCCTTCTTATCACAGAGGCTTTTTCTATATCTGGATTCAATAAAAATTTTACCTTCAGAGCTTGGCCTCCTGGACTCCAGCGGAGGTTGAGGCCTATACCAGTCCCTCCTTTGGCTGGCCTGTTGAGCGTGTCTTAGAGCTTCCTGCTGTGGCCCTGGGGATTCTGGACAGCCACTGTAGTAATGCTTTGACTGCTTTGGACAAACAGCTTTTTCCTTTCTAGGAGCTGAAACCACCTCCAGTTCCTCCTTAGGTATCAGACCACCACCTTTCCCTTTAGGTGATCCTTTGGCAAGGGGATACTCGGGTTTGCTTTCCAATCTTCCTCAGACTTGCCTTGCTTCCAGCTGTACACAGTCCTGCTGCATTTATTCTGGCTATTTCCTCTCCAGCCGTCACTCCACTTATCTTCACAGCTGCCTTTCCATCTGCTGCTGCTTCCTCTGCTCCCTTTGCTCCTGCCACGGCTCTCTTTGCTCCTACCACTGCTCTCTTTGCTGCCACCACTGCTCTCCTTGCTCCTGCCACCACTGCTCTCTTTAAGAAGTTCCTCTGTGTACTTGGATTGGAAGCTAGCTGGGATTACATCATGCTCAGTAGGGCGTGGTTCTGTAGTGGCTCTGGAGTCTCTCTGGCTCCCTCTACCTGGTTCCTCCAGATATTGCGGCTTATGTGCACTTTTTTCTACATTTAAAACATTTTCTCTTCTTTCAACCAGGTCTGCTGGGTGACAATATATATAATTTTCACATAAAATGTTAAAACAAAACTATGCTCACAAAGAAATACTTTTTGCTTTCTGTTCCATAAACTCTTTCAAAATCTTGTAGCTCTCTCAACACTAGTACAAGGCTCGCTTTAGGCACGGGGCCTCATTGGGTCAAATAGGTTTAATTTGCTTAAGGCCAGTCCTGGTCACAAGCCAGAATTGAGACTCACTGCTTAAGTTAATTAAAATATGCTGCTTGTCAAAGAGCAGGAAGGATGCTATTCTGCCTCGCCCACCAGGGCCAGTGCTGGTCAGTGGTTCTTAATTCTAGTGAGCCAATGATTGGATGGCAGCCTATTGCCATTGCGGGACCTAGCGATAGCAATTACTTTTAAACAGTGATGCATTGTGTGCAGTTCCTGCTTTTTGCCTCCTCTGATGCAAATATCCTGTTTGCATGGTGGTGGAAGTAGCTGGACCACTCCCCCCATGCAAATAGGAAGTTTGCATCAGAGGGGGTGGAAATCAGGAACAGCATACAACACCGGTGGTCATGGTAAGTGCTACATCGCTGTTTAAAAGTAATTGCTACCACGGTATGTCCTGGAGAGGGATGGCAGTGGCAGCAATATGGGTGGGGCAGGAGTGCGGCTTTGTTTCTCACTGTGAAAGGTCTTTCCTGCTATATGTAACTGCTCCTCTTTACTCCAGAGCCCAAGAGCAAGCATCAGGTTTATGAGGAACTCAAGTTCCACAAACCCTACCAAGCAATTTGTAAGGTTGGATACTGCTGTATCACTTGTTCTCCTTTGTGTCTCCTTACTTTTCCCCATTTCTACCCTTGTTTCCCAGCTGTTGTCTGTCTTGATTAGATTGTAAGCTTTAACGAGCAGAGACCGTCTTTTACATGTATCTGTACAGTGCTGCTTATGCCTTATTGTTGTTGTTAAGTGCCGTCGAGTTGGTGTCGACTCATGGCGACCCTCTGGATAGTTGTCCTAAATTGTGTTCGGTCTTCAGTCAGGTGGCTCATCGTTGACAGACTGGCACCCATAGCTACTGTTATTGTATTGATCCATCTCATTGCTGACCTTCCTCTTTTGCGTTGACCTTCTACCTTGCCAAACATGATGTCTTTCTCTAATGATCTCTGTCTTCTCATGATATGTCCAAAGTATGAAAGTCAAAGTCTTGTCATCTGAGCTTCTAAAGAAAGCTTATGTTTGATCTCCTCTAGTATTGACTAGTTTGTAAAAAAACAGTCAATACTAGACAGTTTACATGCCCCGATGCTCTGTAAACTGTGTAAATGCCAGAAAGGACAGGGTAGGAAGAAGGGGAGGAGGAGTGGCACTATATGTAAAAACTACTATTAAAGCTTTGGAATTACAGAGCTTAAAAGGGAGAGAGGAGGCATTGAGGGTTAAACTAGAAAGAGGGAAAGAGAAATCTATTTGCATTGGAGTGATATACAGACCTCCCTCACAAGAGGAAGAGGTGGACAGAGAGTTAATTGAAGACATACGCAGCATTGCTAGGAAAGGGGAAGTGCTACTGATAGGAGATTTCAATATGCCAGATGTTGATTGGCACATTCCTGCTGCAGTATCATCTAGAAGTAAGGAGATCCTGGATTCTCTACAGGGAGAACTATTCAGGCAATTGGTAACAGACCCCACACGTGAAGGGGCCATACTGGACTTGGTGCTTACCAATGGTGAAAGTGTTTCTGATGTTGTAGTGGGAGATCATTTTGCATCCAGTGATCACCAGATGGTGTGGTTCAGTATTAGGACTAGGGCTGTTAGAATCCATTCCAAGGTGAGGATCTTAGGCTTTAGGAAGACTAACTTTGCGAAGATGGGCCAATACCTCAGGGAGTCGTTAGTGGGATGGGAACAGCTGGGGGATGTAGAAAAACAGTGGGCAAAACTGAAAGGGGGTATTTTAAAGGCAACCAACCTTTTTGTTAAAATGGTAAATAAAGGCAAAAGGAACAGGAGACCGCTATGGTTTTCGAAGGAAGTAGCTGAACAAGTGAAGAAAAAGAGGGAGGCTTTCATGAAATACAAGAGATCATAGAGAGAGGAAGACAGGCATCTGTATTTGGAAAAACTTAGAGAAGCTAGCAAAGTAGTCAAGAAGGCAAAGATTCAAAAGGAGGAGGAAATAGCCAATGCAATAAAATGGGGGGATAAGACATTTTTCAGATATATTAGTGAGAAGAGGAAGGGCAAAAGTGGTATTATCAGACTCAAGGGTGCAGGGGGGGAATACATAGAAGCTGATAAGGATAAAGCGGAATTGCTTAACAAATATTTTTGTTCTGTGTTCACAGATGAAGAACCAGGAGCAGGACCTCAGAAAACACCCACAAATAAGAACAGAAGCGAGGGACATCTTGAACTATTTTCAGAAGACTGTGTTCGTGAGAAACTAGCTCAACTTAAAGTAGACAAAGCGATGGGACCGGATGGGATACACCCTAGAATACTGAGGGAACTTGGGGACGTTCTAGCAACTCCACTGACTAACCTTTTCAATGCCTCATTGGAGTCGGGAGTGGTGCCAAAGGACTGGAGAGAGGCTCATGTGGTGCCTTTACACAAAAGCGGAAGTAAGGATGTGGTTGAAAACTACAGGCCAGTTAGCTTAACTTCGGTGGTGAGTAAATTATTGGAAACGCTGCTGAAAGAGAAAATAGTGAGGTTTCTGGAGTCCAGCGGATTACAGGATCCGAGGCAGCATGGATTCACCAGAGGCAGGTCTTGTCAGACAAATCTGATTGATTTCTTTGACTGGATGACCAGGGAGTTGGACCGAGGGAGAGCTCTAGATGTGGTGTATTTAGATTTACGTAAAGCCTTTGACACTGTTCCTCACAGGCGACTTATAAACAAACTGAGCACCATAGGGATGGACCCTAAAGTTACTGCTTGGGCTAGAAATTGGTTGGGTGGGAGGCGACAAAGAGTACAAGTAAATGGAGCTCACTCTTTGGAGAAGGATGTTACTAGTGGTGTGCCCCAGGGATCTGTCCTTGGTCCGATTCTTTTTAACATCTTTGTTAGTGATATAGCGGAAGGGCTGTCGGATAAGGTTTGCCTCTTTGTGGATGATATCAAAATCTGCAATAGAGTAGACACCCAGGAAGGGGTAGATAACATGAGGAGGGATCTAGCTAAGCTTGAAGAATGGTCTAGAATTTGGCAGCTGGGATTTAATGTTAAAAAATGTAAGGTCATGCATTTGGGCTGCAGCAATCCAAGGGAGCAATACAGTATAGGAGGTGAAGTACTTTTGTCCACTAAAGAAGAGCGGGACCTAGGCGTGGTTGTGTCTGATGATCTTAAAGTAGCTAAACAGGTAGAAAAGGCGACGGCAAAAGCTAGAAGGATGCTTGGGTGCATACGGAGAGGAATGGCTAGCAGAAAAAAGGAGGTGATAATGCCTCTGTATCAATGTTCCCTCTAATTTTCTGTAGGCTGTGTGCGCAAAAAATATCAGCTGTGTGCAGCTTTTGAAGGAAGGTTAAATTTTTGTGCGCCACATAACGACACTCGGAGTTATATACTTTAAAATTTGACTACATGTCAGAATACAGTATGTACACCACAATGATTTTAATCAAATTAAATGAAAATAGACAATTACTAAATGAAGTTGGAAATTTCTAGTAATTACAATCATAACTTTTAAAATTTAAGACGTCTGTGTTGTTTTCTATCATAATCAGAGCCGTAATTTTTGTGCGCTCTGTGGTAAAGTATGTGTGCTTGCTCGGTGAGGTGTGTGCGTGCGCACACACGCACAGCTTAGAGGGAACAGTGCTCTGTATAAGTCTTTGGTGCGACCTCATTTGGAGTATGGTGTGCAATTCTGGAGACCGCACCTTCAAAAGGATATGAACAGGATGGAGTCGGTGCAGAGGGTTGCTACTAAAATGATTAATGGGCTTCATTATAAAGCATATGAGGACAGACTTAAGGATCTTAATATGTACACCTTAGAGGAAAGGCGGGATAGAGGTGATATGATTGAGATGTTTAAATACCTCCGTGGCATAAATGTTCAGGGAGAGAGCCTCTTTCAATTGAAAACAAGTTCTGCTACGAGGGGACATGGGATGAGGGTGAAGGGAGATTGATTCAGGAGTGATATGCGGAAATATTTCTTTACGGAAAGAGTAGTGGATCCATGGAATAGTCTCCCAGTGGAGGTGGTAGAGATGAGGACAGTAACTGAATTCAAAAAAGCATGGGACCAACACAGAGGATCTCTAAAGGTAAAAAGTGGACTGTTGTAGTTGTTATTATGGAAGGACAGACTAGATAGGCCATGTGGTCTTTTTCTGTCGTCATGTTTCTATGTTTCTAAATATCGCTGTACTTCCTCATGTCACTTTCCTGGTGGACTCAGCCACAAATTTTTTATAGTCTTTTTTTTTTTTTTTTTTTACCTTTTGCTCATAGTTAGCTTTAGTTTGTCCCTAGAGAATTTGGCTGGATCATCTCAGTCATTAAATAGGTGCAGGCCAAACTAAATGGGCTAATAGCTTCCAACTAAGAAATCACAAACTGAAGCCACCGCCGCCTGCATCCTAAGTCACTGCATGCTCATAGTCACACTTTGTCCTACATCTGAATTCATGTCTAACCTTAATCTCATGGAAGAAAATCCACAATCAGCTATTGTGTTTTTTCATACTTTGGTATTGTAATTTGTGTTTATTACAACAAATGCACGAGGGTGGTATTATGCTCCATGTTGTTGTATTGCTGTAGTTGCTTTGGTAACCCAAAAAAGTCCCCATTGTAACTGTAGGAATGCTCCGTTCAGTGTTTTCAGCAGCTCTAGAAACCGAGAGAGCGAACGCCACTTGTTTCATATTTTGCCAGAAACAGACTGTATAACAGTAGCATCTTCCAGAGCTAACAAACTCATGCAATTAGTGGGAGGGTTTGGCAATTTCTTGTTCATTGTTCTGCTTTTCAAAATTATTTTTTGAAATATTGCTTTCAGAGGATGCAAATTAAACAAGAGCTTTGGAATTTCTTGCTTGAGATGTCTCTCATCGTAGTAAGGAGGCTCATTAATGGGGCTGTCAGCAAACTTTTCACACTGGTAGGGGTAAATGGTCAGACTCTGGGGCATGTTTACTGAGCTGCGCTACCTGTGAACGTGTCTGCTAGTGCATGCTATCTGGCCTCATTAACGGATACTGTAGTGCAGGGCAAATGTAGATAGTGTAGAGAATTGCTGTGCTATTTGCACAAAACATATAACTGCCAGAGTGGGTGGGAAATGGGCGGAGATTGGGCATATCTGCAACATGCGGTCAGCGTGGGTGTCACCAGCACGCGGTTACCACCACACAGCACCATCACAATGGGCTGTGCTATGTACATCTGTACACTGCCAGGCCATGTACTCTGCAATTTCAGTGTGCTATCAGCTGGGGAAATGCTGTGCACACCCCCAACAGATAGGGCACCGCATTTGCAGCTAATGCAACACGATTTGCACAGAAACGCTGCAAAAGCCTAAATATGTTTTAGTAAACATACCCCTATAAGGTCATAAGAATGTGCAATTTCACCACAAGAACAACTGTAATTTCAGAAATAAGCGCATATGAGATGAACTGGAAATTGGTAAAAAATCAAATGCCTTTTTTCTGTCTAACTCTCCAGAAAGAGGAAAGATTTAATGGAAAAACAGAGCTAGAACATAAAATAACTAAAAAAAAATTGTGCAACCCTATAATCATTTTACAGTAAATCAAACCATTAAACAATAGTGAGCAAATGAATCTAACGTCCTCCTCATAACTGAAGGGCATGCTTACTAAAGGTTAGCATCTGGTAACATCTGCTAGTGTGTGCTAAGTGCCGCTGCAGCCATATGAATAAAATGGGCCACGGCTGAACTTACTGCACACCAATGGAAATTACTGCATGCTAACCTTTAGTAAACATGCCCTCAAATCTAGATATTTACCTACCACCACACTAGAGGAAGACTTAGCACCAAGAAGAGATGCGAAATATTTAAGGTGATAAAAGCAATCTTTTCTAACAATACTTAAGCAAAAAGTGACAAGGATAAAAGCTTCAGGGGATGCTACCACCTAGCACATAGAATATTCTAGACTAAAAGGTCCCAACCTTTTTGGTTGTTTCAACCCCTTATTAATTTCCAAAATGTTTAGGTACTCCTAGTACATCACCCACCACTCTTCCTGGACCCACTTCCCTCAGTGACAATCCTGTCCTCACTAGCTTTCTTTATCTCCCTTCCCCTTCTTGTTTCCACCAGTCTCTCTTTTCCTTCAGCCAGTCTCCATCAGACGCAGTCTCCTTTCTCTTTCCCTCCTCCCAGCCATTTCCCTCCAGTTTCTCTTTCTCTTCCTTCCAGCTGATTCCCACCAGCCGCTCTCTCTTTTTTTCTCTTTTCTGTGGATCCCCTGTAATGGTCTCACAGATCCCTGGGGTCCACAAACCACAGCTTGGGAGCTACTGTTGTAGAATGTCACCAAAGAAATATCAAGAAATAAAATATTCTTATGTTGTGATCTAGAAACAACCCAACTCTAACAATAAAAATATTATTTCAATGTCCAGTTCTTCTTTGGCTGCAAGGCAATGGAACCCATAAAGTGGCACCTAATATCTCCTCCTCAACTGATATTTCAAAAATCTGAGTAAGATTTAACCTGTCCAAGGATAACTATCCTTCCATAGAATGCTCCTCTTTTATCATGAAATCCTACCTTGGAAGCAATGGTGGGATTCAATCCAAACAGGAACCGGTTCAGATTGATCCTGCCATTGACAGGACCGAGCGGGCAGCAACATGGCACACGTTTGTGTTGCTGGCGCCACGTGCTCGGGCCATTGGTGGTCACCACAGGGCAGCAGCTCCCTGGTGGCCCAGTGGCCCGATCCCCCAGACTACAAGTGGTTTGACAGCATCGGGGGCATCTCGTGATACCGTCAAACCACAGGCAGACGAGGGAGTCCCACCAGTGCAGCACCTGGCATCTGGATACTGTTTTCAGCCCGGTTTGCAGAATGTGGCCCATGGCATGAACCAGACCAAACCGACTGCTTGGAAGAGCTAAGGTCTCCAAATGTCCCTTGTTTCCCTCTTCCTCTAAAGCATTTTGAAAATAGTTTAAACAGGAGAAAAAGAATAAGGAGGTTATTTTAGATCCATCCTCATGTGTAAATAGTGGTTTTTAACTGCGTAGATTGCCTATAAGTGCAGTGATTTTAGAAATCTGCTATTTATACTGTATGTGGTGATCCATAGCATGTAGAAATTGCAAGGAGGCATACTTAAAGCATGGAGAGAGAGAGGTTTGGGTGGACCTAGAATATCAACATATATTCCACATTTTACAAGGGGAATACACATGTATATTAAAAATCTAGATAAGTACCTTCTTGATAGGACAGGTACAAAATCCAAGGCCAGCAGCCCTCCGATCTCCACTCCAACATCCTCAACATGAATCCCCAACCCCTGACAGCCCCTTACATGAAACCTCACTCCCCGAAGATCCCCCCCCAATATGATTCCCCACCTGATGGTCTTGCTGACATAAATCCCTTTACCCAATTCCCCCTGATATCAAGGCCCATTCCTAATGACCTCCCCCCCCCCCAGCAGACCTTCCCACATCCCCTGATTCCATCCCTGATTTGTCCTGGGTTCCTTGGTATGTTTATTAATGACTTGATATACTGCATTTTGCATGGTTAGCAGCAAAGCAGTAATCTAGTGGAAGCAGAATGAATCCTCAGGGTCTGGCGTGGCCAACAGGTAGATCGCAATCTACCTGTAGATCGCGGAGGGGTCAGAGTTAGATCGCCAGCCCCACTTGGCTCCATCTTTCCAACAGCTTGCCCCGTCGCTAGGAGAGAGCTCGTGCCAGCAGGTCGTCTGCCGAGGGCTTGCCGCCACTGCTGATCCTTTGAATGTCTTTTTTCCCTGCCTGCGGGAATCTTGCCTGTGGGTGTATTGGGGGCGCTTGTTGTTTTCGTGCCAATAGTTTGTGGGTACCCCAGAGGACCGCCGCCCGTGCCCCGTGATGAGACACCACAGGCCCGGCATCGTACCTGGTGTCCTGCCTCTCAGAATCACCCATTCCTACCCCCGCCCCAACACCCCTTAGAAGTGTGTTATATACCCGACGATATCCATTCGCCCAGGCTTTACCTGAATACATTTATCGTATTAGTTGTGTCGTGTGCTGGTCGTTGGTCACTTTATAGTTCGCTTTCATTAAACGTTTTCGGGCAGACACAACAAAGTGTCAAGAATTTGGTGATTTTGGCGGGCTTTTCCAATTTTGTTTTAACTTGCCTATGCCTTGCCTTCGAATTGGTTCAAACCACTGTGACTTTTGCTTGCCTCTGCAATTTTATTTTGCCTAGCCTTTGCGTCGATTCTACACTGTGTGCAGAATTTATTAAATTTGGCGGTATTTGATTTTATCTGGTTTGCTGGACAGGTGTTTGAGTTTTTTTGATGATTTGTGGTATTTGATTGGTGCCAGTATGATGAATTCTTATTTTTACTTTTAGAACTGCATGTAACATAGTAACATAGTAAGTGGCGGCAGATAAAGACTAGCATGGTCCATCTAGTCTGCCCAGCAAGATGGCAAGAGTAGGTGCACCTGTCGCTCTGTGCAGGCCACCCCTCCCCATGTCTTTGTTTAGGGGTGAACCCACCACTCCATATAGGACACCTCTATTTGTTGAGACGTTAGATGGTTCAGAAGTTAGATGGTACCATTTATTTTGTTTTTATCCTGTTGCTGTAAAGGGATCCACTGTGTTTGTCCCATGTGTGGTTTTGGCATCTCCAGTCCTTGTATTGCACATCATCCAGAGGTCTTCAGTTCCTGTTGATCTTTAATACTTTGGGACAGTGACAGATTTGGACCAGATTTAGCCAGTGTTTATACTAACTTAGCAGATTTGGCCTTCTTACATCCAGCCACCCCAGTATAACGAAGATGAGTGTTCCAAAGAAGAGCAAAACCTACCACTTTCATGATGAATGGGAAATGGACTACTTCTTCATCATGGTGAAAGACAAGTGGTGTTGTCTAATTTGTAACGCCCCAGTATCCTTGCCCAAAAAGGGTAATGTGGAACGTCATTATAAGGCTCTGTATAGCAATAAGTTTGATGCTGATTTTCCACCCAAAAGTGAAATTCGTAAACTGAAGTTCAAAGAACTTAAATCAAAATTGGCTACTCAGCAACAGTTGATGGCGAAGCAAGGTCACATTCAGTCAATGCAACCATAGCATCCTTCAAGGTCAGCAACCTGATTGCAAAGAAATACAAACCTTTCACTGAAGAGGAATTTGTAAAAGATTGTTTTCTTGAAGCAGCTGATAATCTTTTTGAAGGATTTAAAAATGAGAAAGAGATCATAGCTGCTATTCAAGATGTACAATTGTCAAGAAACACCGTCGTGCGGCGAATAGAAAAGATGTGTGGAGACACAACTGAACAATTGTTGGAGGATGTTTCAAATTGTGTTGCTTTCTCACTCCAACTGGATGAATCTATAGACATAAGAGACATAGCCCAGTTACTAGTCTTTATCCAGATGGTTTTTGAAGACTTCGGTGTTAAAGAAGAACTACTTGGAATGATTTCTTTAAAAGGGAGAACTACCAATCAGGAAATATTCAGTTCTTTCCATTCTTTTGTGACAAAGTGTAATCTTCAATTGTATAGACTTGTTTCCATCACTACTGATGGAGCAAGAGCAATGACAGATGAGGTTAACGATTTCATAGCCCTCTGTAGACAGCATGACGACATCCCAGATTTCCTTTCTTATCACTGCATCATTCACCAGCAAGTTTTGGCAAGCAAGAGACTCAATACAAAGACTGTCATGGACATCACTTTCAAAATTGTAAATTCAGTTCTTGGAAGATCCACTTCAAAAGACGGCTTTTCAATCTTACTCTTGATGAAGGGGCAGCGGAAATCATTTTGCACACAGATGTAAGGTGGCTAAGTAGGCACACATTTCTGCAAAGATTTCGTGATTTGCTGAATGAAATAAGAAGTTTTTTGAAGGAGAGGGCAATGACCAAGCAGAGTTGGAAGATGAGGAATGGTTATGTGATCTGGCATTTCTCGCTGACTTTACAGGCGAACTAAGTGATATGAACCTTGAACTACAAGGTAAAAACAAATGCACTGGCGAGATGATGAGTACAGTTTCATCCTACAAGAGCAAATTTGAGCTAATGATGACTGAGCTTGCAAACAACACTTTTGATCATTTTCCTAATACTCAGGACCATCTGAGATAATATCCAAATTTTGTTTTTCAGAATGAGAAGTATGTGACAGAAATCTGTTCTGTTATCCAGGAATTTGAAAATAGATTCTGTGACTGCCAAAACATTGGAACAGTTGTGGAGTACTTGTCATACCCATTCAAAGTAGATGTGGAAATTAAAGAAACTGCAGCTGCTATCAGTAAAAATTACTCATTGAACAAGCCATCTCTTGAAAACGAAATATTAACCCTTAAAAATGACATTTTTCTCAAGATCCGTGCTGAGCAAGAATCATTTTGGAAGCTAGTGCCTAGAGACAAATTTCCTAACTTGAGAAGATGCAGTGAAGCTGTACACTCATGTTTCAGTTCAACTTATTTGTGTGAATCTGCGTTTTCCCATCTGAAAATGACAAAGAATACACAATGTTCCAACATGACAGATGAACATCTCCAGGATTCCCTGAGACTGGCCCTCACGCAATATTCACCCAATTTCAAAAAGCTGGTGGATGAAATGCAGGCTCAGACGTCTCAATAATGAGCAAAAGCGAAATATTAAAGATTGTGCAAGATCAGCCTGGATCAATACTCAACCTAAATTTAACACAAATTATTCAATAAAAGTTAAAGAAAGTTATTAATTAATTAATTTTTTTATACTGTGCTCTTTAGAATCAGCGTGGTTTACATGTATACTAACAGGTACTTTTTTATTCCCTTGTCCCTGAAGGGCTCACAATCTAAGTGTACCTGAGGCAATGGAGTGTTAAGTGGCTTGCCCATGGCCACAAGGAGTGGCTATGGAACTAGAGACCCTGGACCCTCTGGCCTGATGTTACTTGTCCCTGTGTGGGAATTGAACCTCCAGCTTTCTGGCCTGAGGTAACCTGTCCCAACCACTGAGCCACTCCTCCCACCAGAGGAGGCAGTTAAAGAAAGTTATTACTCAAAACTTTAAGAAAAAATGTACTTTCCATTTCCCCTCGCAGTTCTTACTGGATCTTCGTCTGTTTTGTTTTTGATTAATTTGCTTAACAGCAAACCTAATGTGGGAAAATAGCCAGAAAAATGCTGCATTTGAGCAGAAATGTAACTCGCATTGAACCCCTGAGAAAAGGCATGAGCTAAATCCAATCTAGCTTGCCTTGCTCTGCGTACAGAACTATCTTTCAGCCGTTTCAAGGGATTACTCAAGACACACCTTTTCCAACAGGCATTCAACCTCCCAGACCCCACCATCTCACCCTCCCGTTAGTCCCCTTTCCTGTCAGCAACTTTGTCTCCTTGACTATTGTTGCTCTATCCTGCACTCTCTCTCTCTTTCCTGTCAAACCAATGGCGTTCCTTTCCCTTTCTGTTTTCTCTGATGTTCTTATTGTACACTGTCCTGACACACACGCTTGGGCAGTATATCAAGCAATGTGATAAAGATAAAGCTGATCACATCCAAGTAAATGATAGAAAGTTCATTAAAAATGGGGGGGGGGGGGGCGGATCCTCCAACTTTATTGGGTTAAAATTTAATTTGAAACTTAATTTTCATGGTGGTGGATCACCGGCACTTTTGGCTGGAAAAAGTAGATCACGACCTGTTCGAAGTTGGACATGCCTGCTCTAGGGGGTCAGTGGCAGCTGTGCCCTCTGGTATTGAGGGTTCATTCCCAAGAAGAGAGCTTTTGGACCCTGAATTGTCATCCCTGGAATTATTTTCTTTTGTACAACAGGCCTGGTCCTTCTGGCAGGGAAAATTGAACCCTGTGGCCTCTGGGTGTTCCCGGGTGCAATCTCAGGCGGGGTGGGCTGAGAACTGAATCCCCATTCAATTGCCTTTGGCTAAGTGCCCCCGGTGAGGGGCGCTCCATGGAGATGGGGAACAGCTGGGAGCTGTCCGAGATTTTGACTATGACTCTGATTCAGATGACTTGGTACTGGGCTCTGATGTGGATGAAGAAATGCTCTTATCTTCAGAAGATTGTAAAGAGCCCAGAGTGATCCACCTATTCTGAAAGGGGAACTGGTGACATTGATTACTAAGGTCTCATTTGCCTTGAACTTGATTCATACTTCCAGCATGGAAATTGCCGTCTTTCAATACAGCTAAAAGTCTGTATCTTGTTCTACTCTACATATAAATATATATCTATATCTATAATGAGAGGAAACTTAGAAGATACATCCAAGTGCAATCTGGGATATCTAAACTAGAACGTCTGAAAAAAATGTAGGCACGTCCAGGTGCCACTGTGATTCCACAAACCTGGATGTGCTTGTTAGGGGCATCTACTTAGACATCCACAGAACCATATGCCGGAACTTGGACATTTAGGATAGCATAATGATTAGAATAGTGGGTTAGTAACAGGACAGCCAGGGTTCATATCCCACTGCTGCTATAGCTGAACTTGTGATGAGTAATGGAGTTGATAGAGTGCTTTCGTCTCTACACACACTGGGTGTTTTTCAGTCTAAACGAGCACTTTTCAGATGCTTGTTCGTCGCTGTGTGCCTTGGAGCTGGTTTCAAGTTAGATGTGACACTGGACGTCCATCATGTTTCTGTAATCAGCTGGAGACACCTGGCCCATGGGAATGCCCTAACTATGCCTCTGTGAGCCTGGACATGCCCCAGTCACACCTCTGTTCAGAGTCAGACTTCCACACGCTGGAGATGTCCCCAGAGCCAGCTTCTAAAATGGCTCTGGAGACGTCTTTGTGCTTTGGGCTTCTCTATGCCTGTTTTCTAAAATGTCACCTAATATTTAAAATATATATATCTTTTTTTCTATATGTATAATTATATATATATACCCCCCCACTCACACGTGAGAACATCTCTTAGCATATAAGTTATTACAAAATTCAAAAAGACAGATGTAAACGATTGACAAATTTAAAAAAAAAAAGATGGCGACCGGAAATTATCGAAACAAAGACGTTATATAGCTAAAAAAGGTAAATAAGTAAACTATTTAAGCTTTTAATTTACGAGATGTTCTCACTTTTTTTGGGCCACCCTGTGTGTATGTATGTATATATGTATGTATGTATGTAATCACTCATTTGAAACAAGAAGCTCTTGATAAGCTCTTTTTGCACACATTATTTAAGTAGAGAACCTATAAATTATTATACCGCTATAAAATATAGATCTATGCCAAGTCTGAATTCATGCTGTATAACAATACACTCCTGTTATTCTTCACAGTACACAGTACTGTGCTTGATCTTTGTTAACTTAGAAATTAGTTTCCAGGGAACACACTGTTGATTTCATGTATATGGGAGTCTCCTGGCAAGCATCCTCATTAAAGATCCCTCACATATAATTGCTTTGTTGAAGGCTATGCTTTGTGCAAGCCAGGAAACCTAATGCACAATAGAAAATACCAACAAACCTTTTTAGGGTCATTAGCCTGTCAAAATGTGGTCAAAGTGTTTAGCATAGCTGAGTTTGAAAAAAGTTTAAACAAGTTCCTATAAAGCCAGTTCTGTGCAGATTTAATATTATAGAATAAGAGTGTTAAGTGGCCAGTTGTATGTAAATGAAGCCATGGCCACTTTCACCAGTGTAAATGACTCTGGTTACGTGCATTGGGTCATATTCCATAAAATACACATGTAAATCTGCATGCAACCTAAGGTCCATCCAAAGTTCACTCTTGTGCACACCCACAAGTGCGTGTCATTGATCCATGGCGTGCTCTTTCAGAATAGCAATTGACTAAACTCCGCAGATAAGTGTTCATTTCATGCCAAAATCATTAAAATACCGTGATTTATGCACGCAAGTGTACGCAGAAATCTAGTCATGCCATACAGAATTAATGTCCACATGTTCACCAGCCACCAATATTCAAAGGCACTATGCGGATCGTGCCAGAGTGGGTTTCAGCTGACACTATGGCGGTCATTCCGGTCCTGAATAGAAGGTGCTGGAAGGCTGACATGGAAGTCCAGCCCCCGCCATTTCCTTAGACCAGATTTGGAGTGCAGAGCTCCCTGCACATACTGCCAAGATGTTCATGGTTTATGTATTTATTTATTTATTTTATTTATTACAATTTCTTATATACCGCGCTATTCGGTATCAGCGCGGTTTACATCATAACACAACGACCATAACAACAAGCTGTCTGGTTTTACATCGAACAGGAGTGCAAACTTGGATAATGTATGTCTTGTCATCCCCTTCCTGTTGAATGTAGACCCCATGTTGTGTTAACAACCACTTTGATTGAAGGATAAGGTGGTATATAAAACGGGTTAAATAAATACATAAGTATTACCTCTGTCCACACTGGGGACATCCACAAACCCGGCTTCTAAAATGGCTCTGGAGACATCTCTGTGCTTTAGACGTCTCTATGCCTGTTTTCAGACTTTAAAAGCATGAATAGGACTTTCAAAAGAATTCCTATACTGTACTTCATCTCACATTGAATTTTAGGTTATTTCAAGAGCTCTCATTTAGTGCTTTTGCTCTGCAGCAGTTTTCTAATGTTACTTATATAAGAGATGTTAGCAGAAAATGACATGTGGTCTCTTCGGTTCACCTAGCATGTTTGTTGACCATGCTGCTACAGGTCTTACTGGATCTGTGGTCTTCTTCCCTCTGCCACTGAGGTCCCTTTGTGTCTGTTCTGTGTGTGGTTGAATTTTGCCACTATTTTGAAACCGATAACCTCCACTGGAAGCCTGTTTCAGGTGTCCACCATCCTCTCAGTGGTAAACTAGTTTCTTGCATTGCTCTGACGCTTCCCTTCCTTCATCTTCTTATGATGACCTTGTCTGGTACTTTTATTAAATCCTGCTAGGTGTTTGAATGTCTGCATCATATCTCTCCTTTCCAGTGGTAGGGCACATCAGCATCTTTTTCATTTTCTCTAAAATTGACCCATAATTCTCATGTGTTAATGACAGAGCCCCAGCACCTTTTTCTTCGAGGAAAAATGCACTGCTCTTTGCCCTTCTTTCTGTTAGAAACTACGAGGTCAATTTTCAGCAGCAGCAACAGTAATTATGACTTCCTTCGTTTCTATTGGTTGAGCCCCTCCCCGAAATGACTTATCTGTTTAACTTTACCCAAGTTTTCAGCAATCCTGTCCATCCAAGTTATCTATTTAACTTTATTCCTGCTATTTGTTGGGTCTGAGTTGGATGGATAAATTAGCTTCTTGATTCTTTTGAGGGGCAGTATGGCCAAATGGGTTTGGTTTATAGTGAACCTCACTTCTAAGCCAGGAATATGATCTCAGTCTCTTGTGTCATGCCAAAGAGAGCTTCCTTCTGGAGTTCATAGGATGTACTAGGTAGGAAATTGCTTTTTATCTTTCTGCAACATTTTCTTGGTCTCTGATTGTTTGGGGTTTTTTTTTTTTTTTGGTACTTGAGGGCCTTCTTTTCTCTCTCGCCACATAATATACAGAATAATCACTTGAAACTTACATAACATAACATAGTAACATAGTTTATGATGGCAGATAACGACCAATATGGTCCATCTAGTCTGCCCAGTAAGGTGGCTAGAGTGGTTGTAACTGCAGCTCCGTGCAGGTGATCCCCCCCCTCCTCTATTTATTGAAGTATTAAAGATATTTGTTTGTTTTGATTTCATCCTCTTGCTATAAAGAGATCCACTGTGTCTGTCCCATGCCATTTCAAATTCCATCACTGTATTTGCCCCCACCATCTCCATCGGAAGGGCATTCCAAACATCCACCACCCTTTCAGTGAAAAGTATTTCTTGATGTTGCTTTTAAGTTTACCTCCTTGCAGTTTCATTGTATGCCCTCTAGTTTTAAAGCTTCCCCTTCTTTGAAAAAGGTTTGTTTCTTCATTGATACCTTTTAAGTATTTAAAATTGACCCTACCATTATCGATGCCATTCTCATATTTTTCCTCTTTGCCATTATATCTGATTTTCTTGAATAAAACTTAATAGGTAGGAATAGGAAATGTCTTAGGAGATCATAACTCTTCATTTTCCACAGTGCTTTTCTGAAACAGTGATGTTATAGTGTCTGCACAATTTCTAGTGAATGAAGTGTGATACCTTAGTTTGCATTTCTGTATACAGATTTTCTCTCATCGGAGGTTTGCAGCTAACAATGAGCTGTGCAACCATTTCCAGATCTTTCTTACAGAGTCTACCTTTCTTTATTTTATCAGATTTTCTGTGCTTTTGCTTTGAAACGTCTTGTCCATAGTTGATTATCCTATCTTGCAATTGTCAGTCTGTCATCCTTATGTATGAGTTAACCTCTCCTTAATCATTCATTTGTCAGGTTGTCATCAACATATGGTTCCTAGAGTAACACTTTGCATTTCCTACTGTATTTCTGCATTTGCCACTTGTTTTTCTTTGTTTGCTGTTCTAATTCTTTAAAGAGTTTTTGTTGTTGTTGTTTTACAAATCTTACTGCTTCTTTCCCTGCTCGTGCTAATGATTCTCACTCATTCCTTCTGTTTCTTGGAATGTTTGTCCAGGTCTAAGGATGGAAACTGACTCTGGCACTTTACTTTGCCTGAAAGCCCATGATGGTAGCTCTGTCTATATAATCTAGGAGACCAATATTCAGAACACACAATATTTTAAACACTGCGGCAGTCAAATCCAGTTTTTAAATATCATCCGGATATTCAGTGCCTGTTACTGGATAGTGGGTGGTGCTGAATATCTGGATGCTGCAGTTAGTGATAGCAACTATACAAATAGAGGCAATATTCAGTTGCTATCTGTATAGCCTTTGGGCCCGATTCAGTCCTGGACATCCCAGCTCTCTGTATGCCCAGTCTGAATCGGATGCACAGTTAGCCGGGATTCTTATCCCGCAGGGCACTTCTAGCCCCGTGGGATCAGAATCATATCCGGGACTGCATGTGCAGGCCGGGACCCCGATTCAGTCGGCCTGCATATACAGGCCTTGCCCAGATAACTCAATCAGGGCTTTTGAATGGAGCCGTGGCGCCATGACGTCCGGTTGCCATAGCATCACGGCTCCATTCAAAAGCTACGATCCCCGGCCGCTGGACCAAAATGTTTATTCCCTGCAGCCCAACTCCCGATCTGGCTTCTGAAGGCCAGGGTCAGGCTGTGGGGAATTTCCTCTACCCCCTCCCGCCTTTTTGGAGCCTTGGGCTTGCCCGATCCACTCGACTAGCCACTGGCCCTGGACATACAGGGCTGACATTGGAATTGGCCCTGTATGTCCAGCATTGCCAACTGCCCACTGCCTGCCCTAACTCCTCGCTTGCAACGTCCCTTTCCCACCCCCATCTAACCTCCCCGTACAACGTGTGGGGAAGTTAGTTGGGATAGGCAGGTCTCTGAGCTGTGTGCTCCTGCAATCACGCTTCGTGTTGTGGTAGGCTATGG
Organism: Ichthyophis bannanicus; assembly: GCA_033557465.1. Classification (NCBI taxonomy): domain Eukaryota; kingdom Metazoa; phylum Chordata; class Amphibia; order Gymnophiona; family Ichthyophiidae; genus Ichthyophis; species Ichthyophis bannanicus. The sequence continues at coordinate 602,682,624 of CM066036.1, read as the reverse complement.
CCTGTAAATTAGGCCTAGATCCTAACCCCCACCTAGGATTAGTGCTGAGAAGAACCAGAGTTTGAGAATCTGCCTTAAACTGCTTCAAACTGCTTTTGAAAAGTTTGTATAATTTCTTTATGCTTATGATAGAAATGATCTTGCATTCTCTGAGCTAGAAATGTCCTTGAAGTAGAAATGTATCTATGCCTAAGACTATGCCTTTGTTAGAATAGCCTGAGAAGGGGGAACAGGGAGGCTAGGCCCAGAGAGGGTCCCCGATTGGACAGGTGCAAGGGGCGTTGGGACCAATAGAAAGTTTGCCTTTATCAAACTGTAAAAATTGTATATAAGGAATTTGCTCCTGTATTCCATTGCTCATTCTTTTTTGGATGCACTCCTGTCTGAGCCTGTGCACAATAAATTGGCTTGGACCCTGTAACTGACTCCTGGTTTTATTCATTGCATGCACTTTGCTGCTACATATTCTTGGTGCATTGGCCGGGAATGTGCGAGTAGTGGATGGTATTCAAGTGAGTATACCACGTATTACCGCCTCAAGGTTTGGTCCGGTTGGAACCGTGTCTGTCCGACCGCAGGGGAAACCTCAGGCGCCACCGGTCCTCTTGTATCGGAGAGGGTTCCGCTTTGCCTCGGCGGGCTACTGGGTCTGGCCGGCCAACACCTCCGAACCTGAGGGGAGTCCGGGATTCAACCCATGAACTGGTTCTGTATCGGGTACCGGATAGGGTGAGTAGAAATTTCTTTGCTACTCAGATAGTTAATATGGAAAATTTGTACGGGAATACGGTACCGAGAGCATGATCACCTCTCAGGGCAGTCCGAGTACGTCTTACATGAGGATGCGTGAGACTGAAACCACTGCCCTTGATTAGTCAGCAGTCCGAGTACGTCTTGCATGAGTATGCGCGAGACAGAAACCACTGCTGTTGGTTAATCAGTAAGGCTTGGGAATTTGGGAAAACGTTGCTAGCATGTTTGGTTGTGTGTGTGCGAATGAGAGGTCTTAAAATATAGACCAAGCAAGTGCGGACTCCTGATTAGCGCAGTTCCTGGCCGGGCGACCGCGCCCAGGTCGCGAAAAGGAGGAAGCGTTTGGTGTTTGTCTACCTATCTGTTCCTAGGGCTGTACGGACCCCTTACCTGCAGCCCGACTACCTGCCCCTACTGTCTGTTGTTGTGTATGTCATTATGGGAGGGTCGGAGTCCACGCAAACTCTGTTGAAGTGTATGATCAAGAATTTTAACAAGGGATTTGTCAGAGACTATGGAATAAAATTGTCTCTGTCCCGATTAGAAATGGTTTGTGAGAGGGAGTGGCCTGTACTGGCTGATTCATGGCCCCCTGAGGGTACCTTTGATGTTAGTATCATATCTATAGTACACCAGATGGTCCGAAAAGACCACCCTGACCAGTTCCCGTATATAGATTCCTGGTTAAGCATTTGTGAAAAGGAGCCCTCCTGGATAAAGCGTTGCTACGAGGAACAGTGTAGGATATTGGTAGCGACCACAAGGGGGGCCCAGAAGTCTGGAAAAGAGAAGCTGCCCGTTTATTCTGCCCTGGAATCTCCAGATATTTTGACCCATCTGCCATAGTTCCTCTATAGGCCAGTCCCCTCAGCTCCGCCACCACCCCGGACAGACCCTGGCGTGGGGGGACACCCCCCCTGAAGATTTACCCCTAGTCTGCCAACCACCTCCGACTGGAAGCCACGGCTCCGTTCAGAGTGCCTCGGGAGGACCGCAGTCCACCGATGACACTGCAAGCAGGGATTCATTTGCCAGTTCAGGGTCACTTACTGCCGATGGCCAAAGCCGGGGAGCCGAATTCCAACAAGCCAGACCACCTTATGCTTTCAGAAGTACAACAGCAGGTCAGAGGGATGATCACGTTATGCCATTGCGCCAGGTCCCAGGTTTACCTACTCTTAATGACCAGGACCAGGTAGGGATGGGACCAGAGCGTAAGGAAGCATTGTGTCGCATCCCTACCCCCAACCACCAGAAAGCAGGTGAGGGCTTTTCTGGGAGCTGCAGGCTATTGTCGAATATGGATACCCAATTTCACGCTGTTGGCAAAACCATTGTATCAGGCCACCAAAGGAATGGAGCGATCTCCCCTGGAATGGGGCCCAGAACAGGATGTGGCATTCCGATTGTTGAAGGCAGCCTTGATGTCATCACCAGCTTTGGGCCTGCCAGATGTACAGAAACCATTCCGTCTATACATCCATGAGTCAAGCGGGAATGCTCTGGTCGTTTTGACCCAATCCCTCGGATCTTGGCAGTGACCTGTAGCATATCTATCCAAACAACTGGACACTGTAGCAAAAGGATGGCCACCTTGCCTGAGAGCCATTGCAGCTACAGCTCTCTTGGTGGGTGAAGCCGACAAGCTCACCCTGGGTCAGAATCTCCAAATTACCATACCGTATTCTGTCCTGACCCTTATGGAACACAAAGGAAATTATTGGTTCACAAATTCCCAAATGCTGAAGTACCAAAGCATGTTGTGCGAAAACCCCCGATTGCAGTTGATTGTCAGTCAAGCTTTGAACCCAGCCACGCTGTTGCCAATCGGTCCAGGCCCCCCCGATCATGATTGCTTGGAAATAATGGACACTGTATTCTCAAGTCGCCCTGATCTAACTGATGTCCCATTGAATGACCCTGAACGAACTTTCTTTGTGGATGGAAGTAGTCTTGTCATCAGCGGACAACGTTGTGCTGGCTATGCAGTAGTGACCCTGGACACGGTGGTTGAATCATCGGTTTTGGCCCCGGGGACTTCTGCACAGAAGGTTGAACTGATAGCCCTCACCAGGGCACTGATAATAGGGACGGGGCTCCGCTTAAATGTGTACACAGATTCAAAGTACGCCTTTACAACATTACACGCTCATGGAGCCCTGTACAAGGAACGAGGGTTGATAACCTCAGGAGGCAAGTCCATCAAGTATGGCCCTGAGATATTGACACTACTAGATGCTGTGTGGGCCCCCAAACAAGTCGCAGTAATGCACTGCCAAGGTCATCAGGCAGGGGAAGGAGAAGTTTCACGAGGAAATAGATTTGCAGACGTTTCTGCCTGAAAAGCGACTACAACTGAACCCGTACCTGCCCCTAGTACCACAGTCCAGGCAGCTATATTCCCGGTGCCCCTCAGTGCATGGACTCCCTGATACACCTCCAAAGAGTTAGATTATTATTGTCAAGAGGAAGGGGGAGTATTGTCAGAGACTGGATGGATAGTGCTACCACCGCCGGTCCAACTGTAATCCCTGAAGCCTTAGGTCCTGCCTTTGTTCATGCTTTTCACCAGGCCACACATTATGGGAAAACGGCAATGGAAAAAGCTCTCAGACCCCATTTCTGTATTTCATTATTAGGACCCATATCGGCTTCAGTAGCCCGTAGATGTGTAATCTGTGCAAAGAACAATGCCCGGCAGGGTTCCAACCTGCCCCCAAGAGCTCAATTAGTAGGAGTTACCCCCATGGGAAATATCCAGGTGGATTTCACAGAAATGCCACGTGCTAATGGATATCATCCATTAGCACGTGGCATTTCTGGATATCATCTCTCACTTGGTTTGCAGCTTGTCGTGCTGTGAGGGCTTGCGTGCATCAGTGATGCTGAGAGCTAAACTATCGGTAGTTTAACTACTGGCAGGGTCTCCCAAGATGGACAGGTCTCAGCTGAGGTGCCAGACCAAGACAAACCACTCATCTGGGCAGCAGCAGTGTTGACGGCGGAGGATCACATTTTTGTGACAACGGCAACAACACCAAACTTAAACTGCGCGGAAGAAAGGTCCGGCAATCTACTTCTGTATCTTGCCATGAAAACCCAATGGATAGTTACAACAAAACAAATTGTGCTATGGTGCTGGAAGATGAGACCCCCAGGTCGGAAGGCACTCAACTAGCTACTGGGGAAGAGCTGAAGACTTTAAAGAGTAAAGCCAGCATTTATGATGTGGTTGGATCAAAGCCCTCGGGAAGTCTGACTGCTGATGTAGCTGCACATGAAATGAGAGTCAGAAGCTGTAAAGATGTCTTACGCATTGGAACATGGAATGTACGAAGCATGAACCAAGGGAAGTTGGAGGTGGTCAAGAATGAAATGGAACGTGTACAACTTGATCTGTTGGGTGTCAGCGAACTGAAATGGACTGGCATGGGGCACTTTGCATCAGATGATCACATGGTCTACTATGCTGGAAATGAAAGACAAAGAAGAAATGGTGTTGCATTTATAATACAGAAGAAACTTGCAAGAACTGTAATGAAATACAATGCAGTCAGCGAACGCTTAATCTCTATTCGTCTACGAGGATTGCCTATCAACACAACTATAATTCAAGTATATGCCCCAACAACAGCTGCAGAAGAGAATGAAATTGAAGAGTTCTATGAACAAGTACAAGCTGAAATTGACAGAACATGCAAACAGGATATCCTGATAGTCATGAGTGACTAGAACGCAAAAGTTGGCAACAAAGAAGAAGGCAAAGTAGTTGGAAAATATGGACTTGGCAACAGAAATGAAGCTGGAGAAAGACTGATAGAATTCTGCAAGACCAATGATCTATTCATCTCAAACACCTTCTTCCAGCAACACAAGCGGCGACTGTACACATGGACTTCACCCAATGGATTGTATAAAAATCAAATTGACTACATCTGTGGAAGTCAACGATGGAAAAGTTCTATAACATCAACAAAGACAAAACCTGGAGCTGACTGTGGTACAGATCATCAACTTCTAGTATGCAAACTCAAGCTAAAGTTGTAAAAGAGCAAACCACTCATGAATGCAGCAAAATATGACCTTGAGAATATACCACTGGAATTTAAAGACTGCCTGCAAAATTGATTTGCTGCTTTAGATACAAATGACAAAGTTCCGGAAGAGTTATGGAATGACATCAAGAAGGATGTGTTGGAAGAAAGCGAGAAGTCTCTACAAAAGGTGAAAAAGCAAAAGCGGCCAAAATGGATGACGGAAGAAACTCTGAAAATTGCCCAGAAACGCAGAGAAGCTAAAGCCAGAGGAGAAAGGAAGACAATCACAGAACTCAACAGAGATTTCCAACGTGCAGCAAGACAGGACAAGGAAAAGTACTACAATGACACTTGCAAGGAAATAGAAGCAGAAGCTATTAGAGGAAGAACAAGATCGGCTTTCCTAAAGCTACGAGAGTTAAAGAAAAAGTTCCAGCCTCGAATTGTAATGTTACAAGATGCTCAAGGTTCTATGTTGAATGATGCTGAGAAGATCAAGAAAAGGTGGAAGGAATATACAGAGTTTTTATATGATAAATATCAAGTGGACCAACAGCCGTTTCAACCTGTACCTTATGATCGGGAACCATTGGTGATGAAAGAAGAAGTTGAAGCAGCATTGAAAGCCTTATCAAAGAACAAAGCACCAGGCATTGATAGCATTCCTATAGAAGTATTGCAGCAATCTGATGCAGCTGTTAACATACTTACAAGGCTCTGCCAAGAAATATGGAAGACAACATCATGGCCAACTGACTGGAAAAGATCTGTGTTAATACCAATACTAAAGAAAGGTGATCCAACTGACTGTGGAAATTATCGAACAATCGCTCTGATCCCACATGCCAGCAAGATTCTACTGAAGATTATTCAAAAGAGACTACAATCATACCTTGAACAAGAACTACCTGAAGTGTAAGCAGGGTTCAGGAAAGGGCGAGGAACGAGAGACATCATTGCGGATGTGAGATGGATCCTTGAAAAGACTAAAGAATACCAAAAGGATATCTATTTGTGCTTTATCGACTATAGCAAGGCTTTTGACTGTGTAAACCATGAGAAACTCTGGGCCACATTAAGAAGCATGGGTATACCAGAACACCTGATCGTTCTCTTGCGCAATCTGTACATTGATCAAGAAGCAACAGTTCGAACGGAACAAGGAGAAACAGAATGGTTTAAAATAAGCAAAGGTGTAAGACAAGGCTGCATACTTTCCCCCTACCTGTTTAATTTATATGCAGAACAAATCATCAGAGAAGCAGGATTGTATGAAGACAACAGAGGTGTGAAGATTGGTGGAAGACTCATCAACAAACTTTGCTATGCTGATGATACTACATTACTGGCTGAAAGTGAAGATGATCTGAAACATTTGCTTCTCACAATCAAAGAACATAGTCTCAAAATGGGCCTGCACTTTAATGTAAAGAAGACAAAGATCATGACAACTGGCATAATCAACAGGTTCATCGTTGAAGGAAAAGAAATTGAAATTGTGAACAACTTTAACCTACTTGGATCAACTATCAATAAAGAAGCAACAAGCAGTCAAGAAATCAAATGACGCATTGCTCTTGGCAGAATGGCTATGAAAGACCTAGATAAGATTCTCAAGAGCAGAGATGTCTCTCCATACAAAGATTCGACTTGTTCAAGCCATGGTATTTTCAATAACATCATATGGATGTGAAAGCTGGACAGTGAAAAAGACAGACAGGAAGAAAATTGATGCCTTTGAATTATGGTGCTGGCGGCGAATACTGTGTATACCATGGACTTCCCGAAGAACAAACCAGTCGGTACTAGAGGAGATCAAACCTAAGCTTTCTTTAGAAGCTCAGATGACAAGACTTCGACTTTCATACTTTGGACACATCATGCGAAGAGAGAGATCATTAGAGAAAGACATCATGCTTGGCAAGATAGAAGGTCAACGCAAAAGAGGCAGGGCAGCAATAAGATGGATTGATACAATAACTGCAGCTACGGGTACCAGTCTGTCAACAATGAGCCGCCTGACTGAAGACCGAACACAATTTAGGATAGCTATCCAGAGGGTCGCCATGAGTCGACTCCGACTCGACGGCACTTAACAACAACAATGGATATCATTATCTGTTGGTTTTGGTTAGTACATTCTCTGGGTGGGTGGAAGCTTTCCCCACCAGAACTGAGAAAGCCAGGGAAGTTACCAAAATTTTGCTCCATGAAATCATTTCGCGGTTTGGAATACTATTAGCTGTAGGGTCTGATAATGGGCCCTCATTTGTATCTCAGGTGACTCAGCAGTTAGCCCAAGCTCTACAAGTGCAGTGGAAATTACATACAGTTTACAGACCCCAAAGCTCAGGAAAGGTAGAACGTATGAATCGCACCCAAAAGTCCCAGCTGTCTAAACTTTGTCAGGAAGCTCACCTGAAGTGGCCACAGGTTCTTCCTATAGCCCTCCTCAGAATACGTTCAGCCCCCACCAAGTCATTAGGAGTTTCCCCTTTTGAGATCCTGTATGGGCGACCTCCGCTCATTGTCCAAGGGATAAAAGGGGATATGAGTCAGATTGGGTCTGAAATCACTAGACAAGAACTAATGGCTCTAGGTTCTGTTTTGCAGAGTCTCCATGCATGGGTACAAGACCAGTTGCCCATTAATCTGACTGAAACACTGCATCCCTTTAAGCCTGGAGCCTCGGTGTGGATCAAAGAGTGGAGGAAGACAACGTTAGCACCTCACTGGAAAGGACCTTATGTCATCATACTATCAACCCCCACAGCAGTTAAGGTTGCAGAATTAGAACCTTGCATTCACCACAGTCGGGTAAAGCCAGCGGCATCTACTGAACTTTGTCACTGGACTTCAACAAACAATCCAGAATCGCCATTGCGACTCACGCTGCGGCGACAACCACTGCTGTAAGAGTCAACAGCCCTAATCCTGCCACCTACCGGAAGCTGGCAGGTCTACGTACGGCAGAAGCTTGAGGAATCTACAACCCTACTCCTGTCACCAACCGGAAGCTGACAGGTCTATGTACAGTGGAAGCTGTGGAAATAAGAGAATTTAAGTGAAGAAGCCGCAACATTCAAACGAGTTCATTAAACTACTGTAACCATGATGTATTTCTGCTTTTGCATTATGCTAGCAGTGGCCCTGGGGCCCCTTAGAATGGCACTTGCCATACCTCCCTGTGCAGCTTGCATAACTACTACCCGAACCGGGACAAGGATTACTCAGACTTTACTCTATCATTCCTACTACACTTGTACTGGTGTAGTTAGTAAATGTGTGTATAATGGTACAGAATTAAGTATCTGTACAAGAGGGAAGGTTAGGACCTGCTTTAATCCCCGACAGAACCCTTCTTATCATGTCCTAGAGTTACGATGGAACAACGAGGATGGGGCCCTCCTAAATGCTACCCAACAGCTCTCAGATCCCACGAAACCTGCTCCTCTTTACTTTGATGCTTGTGATGCCATTAACCAAAATGGCTATTATAGCTGTGGATCTGTTAACCAAGAGCAAAGTTATTACCAAGATGATAAATATATGTGCCCCGAAGGAGCATACCATTGGGGAATATGCACCGGGGTAAACTCCCCATCTATTTATGCTAAAGCCTCTGAAGATGCATACTCCTGTCCCAAGTGGGAGTGTGTATACTATGCCACCTGGTCTGAAGGGCCTCAGGGGCAAGAGGGGGATAATCGCAGAGCCAAGTTAGAGAGACTACCATTGTGGAACCCCGTAAGTGTCAGAAAGGTACATGTAACTCCTTAAGGCTCCTTGTGCTCGACTCTAGCCAGTGGAAGCAAGGGTTTAGATTTGGCTTACGAATAGCAGGAAGTGGAGTAGACCCTGGAACCTATGTATATATACAGCTCAACACCAAGACCCGCATTTCTTCACCTTTTCTAATACACCATACCTTCTATGAAGCCATGCAGACGAAGGTAGTGATTCCCCAGATCACGCAGAATTTATTTATTGAACTAGCTGGAGTTGTAGCTTCCAGTCTCCGCATTTCTAATTGTTTCTTCTGCGGGAGAACTAGGATGTGAGACCAATGGCCCTGGGAGGCAAGGGAATTGAACTACTCCATCCCATATAACCAGACTGCTTTGAATAAGACCACTAGTGAATGGGTATTGGCCAACACCATTGTCGGCCGTCTCTATTTTGTCCAAACAGGACCACAGTTCACCATACAGGTAGGACAGCTGGTCTGTCTCAGCCAACAATTTTACAATACTACTACTAAGAAAACATCCTGGTGGTAGAGTGTAAATGCTACTGAACCTTCCAACCCTTTAACCAGTTTCTCCAATCTTGCTAAGATATGGACCAATCTCGCCTCACCCAATGCCTGGGAAGCCCCTTCATGGCTCTATTGGATTTGTGGAACCCGAGCGTATGCCCAACTCCCTAACAACTGGGGAGGGGCATGTGTCTTGGGTACAATACGACCCTTTTTCTTCCTTATTCCCATTTCCCAAGGGGAACAGTTAAGCTTCCCTATATACAATGGTCAACAGAAGCGAAAGACTTTGAAAATAGGTCAATGGGATAAGTGGGATGGTGATGAATGGCCACCTGAGAGAATTATCACATATTATGGACCAGCCACTTGGGCACAAGATGGGACCTGGGGATACCGCACTCCTGTTTATATGTTGAACCGTATTATACACTTACAAGCTGTTGTAGAAATTATAACTAACGAGACGAGTAAGGCACTAACCCTCTTGGCAAAACAAAGTACTCAGATGAGCACTGCTATTTACCAAAACCGATTAGCACTTGATTATTTATTAGTATCTGAAGGTGGGGGTGTGTGGAAAGTTTAATCTTACTAACTGCTGTTTGCAGATTGATGATCAAGGTCAGGTTGTTGAAGAAATAGCTGACCATATGCGTAGGCTAGCACATATACCAGTTCAGACTTGAAATGGACTAGAGCTAAATGGATGGTTTGGCACTCTATTTTCAGGGCTAGGGGGATTGAAGACTATTATGTTTGCAGTTCTAGTCATGATAGCTATGAGTTTACTCCTTCCATGTTTTCTGCCCCTTTGTTTCCGTATGGTAACTTCAGTCATTGACAGTACAGTTGAACGGAAAACAGCAGCCAGGGTACTGGCCATGTGAAAGTATCAGCCTATACCCCGTGAAGAAGCATCAGTTTAAGTAGAGTTTGATATGTGATTACTTTCTCACCCTCTTTTACTAGAGGTGAGAATAATCAAAGGGGGGAATGTGGTAGGCTATGGCCTGTAAATTAGGCCTAGATCCTAACCCCCACCTGGGATTAGTGCTGAGAAGAACCAGAGTTTGAGAATCTGCCTTAAACTGCTTCAAACTGCTTTTGAAAAGTTTGTATAATTTCTTTATGCTTATGATAGAAATGATCTTGCATTCTCTGAGCTAGAAATGCCCTTGAAGTAGAAATGTATCTATGCCTAAGACTATGCCTATGTTAGAATAGCCTGAGAAGGGGGAACAGGGAGCTAGGCCCAGAGAGGGTCCCCGATTGGACAGGTGCAAGGGGCGTTGGGACCAATAGAAAGTTTGCCTTTATCAAACTGTAAAAATTGTATATAAGGAATTTGCTCCTGTATTCCATTGCTCAGGCTTTTTTGGATGCACTCTTGTCTGAGCCTGTGCACAATAAATTGGCTTGGACCCTGTAACTGATTCCTGGTTTTATTCATTGCATGCACTTCGCTGCTGCAGTGTACACTGTACAATTTCAGCCGCTTTGATACTTCAGCCTTTCCAAGCACATTAGATGGAGTCTTTTTAAAGACTACAACAATTTACATAGTGCCTTTTATGTGTGCCCCCTGAAGAGGGCATCCTGCCGAAATGCGTTGGGGCAAATCAAATAAAATTTGCACCAGTGACCTTCTACACCCTCGCCTCTTGTGTTTGCCTCTCCCAGTGAGACGTCCATCCCTGCTATTTGTGCCTCGGAATGACCCTGTATGTGAATAGCACTTGTGACGGCTTTCTTGCTGTCCTAAGATAGTGGATGAATATTGCTGCTATCTGAATAGTCACAGGCACTGCTCTTGCTCTGCCCATGGACCACCCTGGCACTATCCTGAGAATGCTGAAGTGGTCTGTGGAAATATTCAGTGGAACTACCCATGGTTATCTATCTGGATAAGGACTTCTGAATATTGGCCCCTATTTTTAAAAGTCCATTCCTTCTTTGGCTCTTTGGATATATACAGTCTCAGCATACTTATTTTTATAGATTACCTTATGGGCATGGAGTTTTCTTCTTCATGCATCCAGTTTTTCAAGATCTTTCTAAGGCCAGTTTACAATTCCAAAGCTGTTTGAAAGTATAGGTTTCGTAAGATATTTGATGGCTTGTATCTTTTTCTGTGCTATTAAAACATTTTTCAGTATCAGCTTTAATCACCTGTATTTTCTTTGCTGATCTTTTCTTTTAGTAATTTATACTGAATTTTTGGTCCTTTCTCTACTCCTAGATATTTATAAATACCTTTATGCTGAAGTTCCTATATGTTCCAGTTGTCAGTTACATGCAACTTTGCTCAACTTTAAGGAATGTTGCCTTAGCACAGTTCTCCAGGCCAAAGTCATCCTGAAATCATCTGAAAAGCTGGTTAATACTCAGTTATTTTGCTAAGTGTTGATCACTGGAGTTTTGGACCATCAGATCATCTACACACAGTAGGTGTGATGTTACCTGTGGATCATTAGTTTCTTTAGGATTAAGGAGTTAAAGCGGTCACTCATTGGATTCAGTGCCATACAAAACAAGAATGATGACAGGGAATCTTCCTGAAATTTTCCTTGTTGGATCTTGATGTTAGGGATGACAAATTATCCGTCTTCATACTTCAAATGGAGTGTAGTTTGCCATATTTTGATGGTGAACTTAATATATGTGATTTTTCCAGGGTTTATTTTGTATATTACAAGATACTTTATTACCCAAGGTTATGGGATGCTGGTAATATAACTGTTTTTAAATATTCTCTTCTACACGTTTAGCTCCTTGATTCTCTCTGCATATAGATTATAGTACCCTCCTTTGAATGGCTTCTGCCTTGTCAATGGCCTTTTGTAGATGTACTCTCCATAACAGCACAAAAATTAAAGTGGGGTCTCATGAGGGAATGGTAGAGAGATAATTATTAGTTTCCTCTTTCTATTAACGATACCTCTCTTTATACAATGAAATATACTATGTTATAATGGATATATATTTTTGGAAGACATTTTCAGAGCTCTTATACCCATGTAATATTATCTTTATGTTCATGTAGTAGGCATTGTTGTTGGGTTTCTACTTTCAATGACCAACTTAGAGATTACCCATCGAAATGCCTTCATTTTATTTGTCCCAACTTTGTACTTTGTTTCACTTGACATCCATTTAAAATGTCAACATCTGTCCTTTGAAGAAATCTGAAAGTTTGATTTTTTCAAGTGTTTTTTTTTTGGATCACCTATTTTGAGGTTCTGTAATTGTACAGGATTATGCTTGCAGGAAAGGGCTCTTAAGATTAAATATTATTTATAGTTTATATTATGTATTTGTTTTGTCTTTGTTGCTTATTTTGATAGCACTGCAATCAAAATAGCAATCTTACTGGGCAGATGGATGCACTAAGTTGGTTGTTATCTGCCGTCATCCACTATGGGGGTTATTCCGAGCCACAAATAGCAGGGATGTATGCCCTGCAGGGACGTACATCCCCGCCATTCATCTCCCTGCTGATCCTGCACAAAGGCTCCCCCGCACAATCAGCGGAGTTGTATGGGGAGCCTTAGACGGGGGCAGGAGGGGGCAGGCAGAAGGCAGAACAAGGGGAAAGGAGTGGGCGGGTCAGCATCCCAGATGTACAGGGTTGATTCTGAGGTCAGTCCTGTACGTATGGGGTATGCCGATTAGATGGGGGACTTATTCCACCTCAGAGGTGGAATATGTCCTCCTGGACGCAGTGTTTCGGCAGTGGCTGGTGGAGACAGGTAAGGTAGGGTTGCAGGAAATTCCCCACAGCTGGACCCTGGCCAAGGGATGCTGGATCGAGGGCCAGGCTGCAGGGAAAGGAAGATTTTAGTGGCTCCTGCATGGTACCATGGCGATGGGAAGCCATGGCACTGCGGTTCCATTCAGGAGCTTGCCTGAGCTAGTCGGGTTGTGACTGGGTGTGCAAATGGTCAGAATCGGGGCCCAGCCTGCACATCCAGGTACTAGACCCGCTTCTGGTCCCGTGGGGGCCTTGGGATCAGAATCGAGTCTAACTTTGCACGGTCCTATTCTTCCCGGCCATACAGGGGCTGCATGGCCTGAATGAAATAGGCCGCCATGCTACTATGTTAAAAATGTTTATAGATCCAACAGATAATCAAGATTGAATAAATAAATAATACATTCTAGTTGTGAATTCATAGGATACTTTTTCAACAAGTAAACCCCTAAGGATTTGGAGGGCTAGCCATAACCATAATTAGCATTTTTGTAATTAAGCTCTCCATCCTTCTTTCCTGTCTCTTTCATCGGTTTTGCCAACTCATTAGCCTGTTCAGCAGTGCTCTTTTACATCAAAGGTGGGGTGGAGAGGTGGAATATGATAAAGAAAGGCTAAATGACTGAACTAACCTCTTGTCCATCTCCCACTAGATTTGACCTTTTTTTTTTAAGCTACAGCACCATATTTTGATTTGAAAAGACATAAAACAATTATCTTGTAGTTGCATCCAGAATAACCTTTAAACTAACTAGCAAATGATATCCTCAAAGAGAAACCTGATAGATTTTTTTTCTGCATGGACTGTAGCTGCTATCTGTATGACATTTTTAGACTCGCAGGAACTGAAACAGGCTGGATCATCAGGCCCTTGGCCTGGCCAAATATTTGCCTTACACAGCATTATCAACTAGAGAGCTTGGAAATAGGGGAAGTGGTTGATTTGTTTGGCTGTTCTCTATGAGAAAAGCAACAGGATCTAGGCACCACCATGGATAATATGTTGAAATCCTCTGCTCAAATTTGTGGTGGCAGCCAAAAAGATAAAGGTGAGCTGGTTGCTATAGTGTATCTGGATTCTCATGAGAGACTCTTGGGGAAATTAAAAGGTCATGGGATAAGAAGCAGTACACTGTTGTGGACACTATTCCAGAAACATCTATGTAGATGCCCCCATAGATGTTCATATAGAGCACGTCCACATTTGTGAAATCGTGCCTGAACTTTGACATACCTGCTCTTTTTCATACTTTCTCACTTGGGCATCCCAGATTGCACTTGGCCATTTCTGTAAATATTTCAGTCTCTGAGCCATAATCCTCTCACCCTCCTTTCCATCCTATATATAGTCGGTCTTCCTCTTCTACTGGTGGAGGCTGGGAACCCCATTGACATTTCAGAATTGGCTGTGCCACTGCACATTCTGTCCCTTATGAAATACTCCATAGAACACAGTAGGAGAGTGTCAGGATTCACATTAAACCTGACATGGCCGTGTTTCAGCACAGTATGTCTGTGTCGGGATAATTAAAAATACTACAAGGGGGATATTCCATGTGATTAACATGGTTAACAGACCTTCGGCTAGCATTGGGACATTCCAGGGATTCAGCAGAGGGCAGCATCATGGATTAACCAGGGAGTGGTGATATTTATCTGCTGCCCGGTTACCCTAACTGGTTAGATAGGACAGCTAGTCAGCTGGTTTTGCATTCTAGTCAGTGGCTGAATATCGCTGCTGACCAGATTGCAATCCAGGCAATCTGGATATGACCCAGTATTGACTATCCGGGGCAAAGTTAAAGTGGCGATGGCCAGTTGCTTTAACTGTGCTGACCTCCACCACTGCTTTAACTGTGCTGGCTGCCACAACTGAAAATCCCCTCCTACATACATAAATAACAAACAATCAGAGAAAAACAAACACACAAAAAATATATTTAAAATACAATTTTAAAAAATACATCTATATAAGAAAAAAATATATACAAACCATTTTTAAGGAACCCAAAGCATGAAAAAGTAAAAAGAAATTATATATATATATATATATATATCAGTAAATGACAAACATCCATACATCAAAAGAAAGTGCAGAAATGCATATGTGCGCCATGCAGTTCAAAACAAAAATATTTGTGAAGGTGCACCAAAAGCGCCAAAGTCTGTACAACGGGGAAATCCTCTTGTATTCCTTCCCACCCCATATATAGTTTATCTTTCTCATCTGCTGGTGGGGGTTGGGAACCCTGCTGGCATTTCAGAATTAGCTGTGCCAACACCCTTTCTGTACATCATAAAATACTATAATTTACACACCAGCTGGAAAAAATTGGTGGGCTGGAAAGCTGTGCTATGTGGGCCAGAGTTTGAGAGTACATCTTTTATATTTCAGCATTTTAAAATTATAAAAAATGTGCTTATTTGAATCCTCTTTTAAAAAAATAGAAAGGCACCAGAACTTGCCCCAGTAGGGTGTGTAAATTCACACACACCAATTTACAGCTTTTCTAAGGTAGGTGTAAATATGTATATGTACACTAGGGGCATAGTTTTATAAGGGGGTGCCTAGTTAATGCCCATTTTAAGACAACTATTTTAAGCCTATTTTATATAGACAAATAGGTGCCTACTTATCTTTGTAAAATACTGGCATAAGTAGAAGAAATAGCACATTAAATTAAGGTGTGGACTTTCACAGCAACCCTCGAGTTGGTGTAAATGCCCGTGCCTATATTTTGTAAGGTATGTGCGTAAATTATGGCATTTTATAATCTATGCACATACTTGCACACTCCATGCATTTACATACCCACCAGAAAAGTATGTATCATCAAATCAATAGGCGTATGATTACTCTGGATGCTATTTTATAAGGGGTGATTTATGCATGACTGTGGCCACATTTGCATGAAAATGACTAAAATAGCCCCTTTTAGGTACCTACTTTCATGTCTAAAGTAGACGCCCCCTCATAAAATTTACGCCCTATGCATGTACCCATGTAGAATTTTATAAGGTATGCATGTACTTTGCAACATTGTCCCTTTTCCACCTAAACTACACCTCTATGAACGTCTATGCTTGATGCATGTATAAGTAAACATGACCTCATCACACACCAGTATATACATATAGTCCTCTGCAATTTTCCAAGTAAAAAATATGCTTTACACATATCGAATGCTTTATAAAATTACCTCCTAATGACTAATTTATTTTTCTGTGTTTAACTCGTTTTTTAATGATTTTATTATATATTTGTGTTTTTGTATTTTTATTATTTTGTGAACCATCTTTGAGCTATTAATGAAATGCAGTATAAAAATAATACTAAAATGAAATACAGGCCTTAAGTACTGCAATAGAGGAAACTTTCTGTCTCTGAGTGTGGGAATGAAATATGTCTTTGTAGTTATTCTCCTCCTGTCACACTTAGGGCCATGTTTACAAAACATTAGCGCACTGTCTGCCACCATGCCCATAGGAATAACATAGGTGCTGCAGCAGATAGTGCACGCAATGTTTAATAAACATGGCCCTTAGTGATAGTTTGTGGGTACAGTATGAAACCTGCATTACACACACCTAGAATAGACAAACACTTGACTATGAGTCACATGGTTACTAAACAGAACATACAGAAGTGCACTACAATACTAACCTCTCCCTCAGATTGCCTGCCAGGATTTATGTGGTAAAACATTGCCTCGGGCTTACTGGCACCTAATGGGTGTGTTCAGGAGGAGGAGGTAAAAGCAGATTAAAACATTTGGAATGCTAGAGGCTCCCTCTTAACAATGGAGTCTATCACTGGTATAGACTGGTAGTGATTTGCAAGTGTTAGATCATATGTAGTGAGGATGTGGATCAGCATTTATGAAATCATATGGAAACACACTGATAGTTCCGAGCTTGCCAGCACATTCCTGAGACTGGAGCATTGTCTGTTGGGACCCACATTAGGCATAGCATTCATTCAGGTAAAAATGTTTAACAATATCGGTCTTCATATATGCTATGGATCAGTAAATGTTAGGGTTTACATCATTCTGCAATGCAATGTGTGCCTTTGAGAGTCAGTTCTGACTCCTGGTGACCCAGAAGCTCCTGGGTTTTCTTGGCAGTGTCACCGGAAGTAGATTGCCAGGCCTTTCTTCCAAGGCAATGGAGGGTTAAGTGACTTGCCCAAGGCCACAAGGAGTGCTAGTGGGAATTGAACCCTGGTTGCTTGGTTACCAAGCCAGTGTTCTAACCACTAGGCTACTCCTCCACTACTACATCATTCTACATCCCTGTAATGTCCAGTGATTGGGGTGGTCTTGATGATGCATTCAGCGCTGTCTTAAATCTTTGGCACTTCTCAAGTATTCTTTAGAACAGAAGGCCTCATATATTTGGCATATGTTACCGAGTGATCCAGATTCCCTTTTCTCATAAGAACATACGAAATGCCAGACCAAGTCCATCAAGCTCAGCATCCTACTACTACTAATACTAATACTACTATTGAATATTTGTATAGCGTTACAAGACGTATGCAGCGCTGCACAGACACATGTAAAAGACTGTCCCTGCTCATCAGAGCTTACAATCTCGTCAAGACAGACAGCACAGTAGCTGTAGATATGTGATACATCTAGGGGGCTGGTAAGGAAACACAAAGGACATCAGGTGAGTCAAGATCTGAAAGCGGCAGTGAAGAGATGAGCTTTCAGCCTGGATTTGAAAAGGGCCAAAGAAGGCGCCTGATGTACAAACTCAAGTAGTTTGTTCCAGGCATAAGGAGCAGCAAGGTGAAAGGAGCGAACTCTGGAGTTAGGAATAGAAGAGAAGGGCACAGATAGAAGTGATATGTCACAAGCGTGGAGTTCCCGAGGAGGGGTGTAGGGAGAGATAAGAGAGGAAAGATTGTGAGGAGCTGCAGAGTGAATGCACTTATAGGTCAGCAGGAAAAGTTTGGATTCGATGTGGAAACAAGTAGGGAGCCAATGAAATGACTTGAGAAGAGGGTTAATATGAGCATGATGAGTTTGGCAGAAGATTAGCCGTGCAGCACAGTGCTGAACAGATTGAAGGGGAGAGAGATTATTCAGAGAAAGACCAACAAGGAATAGGTAAACTATTTAAAACTAATAAGAGAAAATATTTTTTCACTCAACGTGTAATCAAACTCTGGAATTTGCTACCAAAGGATGTAGTAAATGCTATTAGTATAGCTGGGTTCAAAAAAGGTTTGGACAAGTTCCTGGAGGAAAGATCCATAAACCATTATTAAAAGGGACCCAGGATATCGCTGCTTGACCCAATACAAGCATTGAGGAACCTGTGTCTTTCGGGGAGACTGCTAGGTACTGTGATGGGGCTCGTATGATAGAGCCCTTTTTAACCCTATTTAGGCGGCTGCCTAGGGTTATTGAAGTTTTGCTCTGCTCTTTGTATTAAAACAGAGTCTTTTGGTCAAGTGGTAAAGTAAATAATTAGGGTTTTATTCCCTTTCCCGAACGGTCATTCTCAGGAATGCAACACAAAACACAGCATTGAACAAAAATGGCAACAGAAAATATCTTCTTTTCTTTTGTTATTGTCACAAAGTTATTCTCCTCAAAAGTTAACACAAAGAAGGGAGGTCATCCGAAAAACATATGGCACAGTCCATTGGAATGGGGTCTGAAGTATGGCTATTATTTTCCCATATCATCCCTTCAGCTTCACTCCCCAAACTATCCGAGTCACATTCTTCACATGTGCTGAATTCTGGCATGGCCTCTTGTGATACACTAATATCCCTTCCTGTCAAGGGTTCTTTAAGCCCAGGGTTATATCTGCCTGGTATGAGAAAGGCTCCTTGCTGGTTTTCCTCACCAAATGAAAGCTTTGGATATCTTTCAGCTATAACGTTGTACTCAGGGCCACGCCCTTTAAAACATGCAGAGCTTTTAAACCTTTCTTTAAAAGAACAAGGCTCCCATCTTTTTACCTTGGTTCTCTAGCTTTAGCTCCTGGGTTGTAGAGGACTCTCTCCCTGGCTTTCCAGTCAGGCTCAGAGCTAACAAACTCCTGGTCACCTTCAAAGCTGTTTCTTGCTTTGCAGCTACGCTTGAAGTTTCCTTCAGCCGGTAAACTTCCTCTGGGCTGACCTGTGCTCATTGGTTGCTCATACCGTCCTCCTGAGCTGCTGGCCCCTCCTGGTTTCTCTCCAGGTCTGCTTCCTTGAGCATTGCCTTTCCCAGCACTGCTTGCTCCAATCCTTTTCTCTCGAGCTCTGCTTCTGTATTCACTTCCTGGTTCTTCCTTCTTACCAGCACTACTCCTCCTTCTCCCTTCACCTCCTCTTCCTGGTTCTAACCAGGAACTTATATGCTTCCCTGCCCTGCACGTTACGTGAGAGTTAGGACACAGGTGCTCCTGATGAGCTTTTCTGTTTCTTCCTGCGTCAGAACTGTTACAGGGAAAACTATCTTTAATGGCTTTTGGATTTTCTTGCGCTGACAGCCTTTGCTCTTCAGTTGTTTCTCCATGCACTGAGTTTCTCTCTAGAGCCAAATCTGAGGTAAGTTCCTCATTTTCAGTAACTTCCATAGGCTCGATATTACCCACTGCATTACAGTACGTATGACCTAGATTGGCCACTGCTGGAAACAGGATACTGGGCTTGATGGACATTGGTCTGACCCAGTATGGCATATCTTATGTTCTTAGGTTACAATAGTCTGGATGGGAGGTATTTAAGGAGTGGATAAATGTCTTAATAGTGTGTTCAGAAAGAAATGGGTGAAGTTTGTTGTTGATATAGAAAAATAAATAGAAACATAGAAATATGATGACAGAAAAAGACCACATGGCCTATCTAGTCTGTCCTTCCATATCAACAACTACAACAGTCCCCTTTTTACCTTTAGAGATCCTCCGTGTTTGTCCCATGCATTTTTGAATTCAGTTACTGTCCTCATCTCTACCACCTCCACTGGGAGACTATTCCACGGATCCACTACTCTTTCCGTAAAGAAATATTTCCACATATCACTCCTGAATCTATCTCCCTTCACCCTCATCCCATGTCCCCTCATAGCAGAACTTGCTTTCAATTGAAAGAGGCTCTCTCCCTGAACATTAATGCCACGGAGGTATTTAAACATCTTAATCATATCACCTCTATCCCGCCTTTCCTCTAGGGTGTACATATTAAGATCCTTCAGTCTGTCCTCATATGCTTTATAATGAAGACCACTAATCATTTTAGTAGCCACCCTCTGCACCGACTCCATCCTGTTCACATCCTTTTGAAGGTGCGGTCTCCAGAATTGCACACTGTACTCCATATGAGGTCGTACCAAAGACTTATAGAGAGGCATCATCACCTCCTTTTTCTGCTAGCCATTCCTCTCCGTATGCACCCAAGCATCCTTCTAGCTTTTGCCGTTGCCTTTTAGCTACTTTAAGATCATCAGACACAACCACGCCTAGGTCCCGCTCTTCTTTAGTGGACAAAAGTACTTCACCCCCTATACTATATTGCTCCCTTGGATTGCTGCAGCCCAAATGCATGACCTTACATTTTTTAACATTAAATCCCAGCTGCCAAATTCTAGACCATTCTTCAAGCTTAGCTAGATCCCTCCTCATGTTATCTACACCTTCCTGGGTGTCAAATGGCAGGTTTTAGCTATCAGTTGGATGTGTGTGGAGAAGGAGAGAGAAGAGTCCCGTTTCCAACAGTAGCCCATCCAGATCACAAGTACCTGGCAGGTTCCCAAAAAGGCATACAGGTTCCACAATGCTTGCCCCAGGGTAAGCAGTGGCTTTCCCGGATCCTCTTTAATAATGGTTTATGGACCTTTCCTCCAGGAACTTGTCTAAACCTTTTTTAAACCCAACTACATAACAACTTTTACTACATCCTCTGGTAACGAATTCCAGAGTTTGATTACGCGCTGAGTGAAAAATATTTTCTCTTATTAGTCTTAAATGAGTTACATTGTAGTTTCATTGCAAGTCCTCTAGCCTTTCTACTTTTTGATGGCATAAACAACCAATCTGCATTTACCCGTCCCACTCCATTCATTAATTTATAGACCTCTATTATCTCCCCCCTCAGCCATCTGCTTTCCAAGTTGAAGAGCCCTAAACGTTTAAGCCTCTCCTCACAGGGGTATCCTTCTATCCCCTTTACTATTTTTGTTGCTCTTCTCTATTCCTTTTCTAATTCTGCTATATACTTTTTAAGATATGGCAACCAGAATTGCACACAATTCAAAGTGTGGTCACACTGCGGCAACGATACAGCGGCATTATAATATCCTTGGTTTTATTCTCCATTCTTTTCTTATGATTCCTAGCATTCTATTTGCTTTCTTGGCCACCGCTGCACACTGGGCAGAGTTATTCAATGTATTCACAACGACGCAAATCTTTTTCCTGGTTGGTGGTTTCTAAGATGGTACCTTGCTTTGTGCAACCAAAGTTTGGATTTAGGGTTGTACCTGCCACTCCGTGCAGGTCACCCCCCTCTATTTACTGAATTATAAAATATATTTAAGTTTGCTTTGATTTTATCCTCTTGCTATAGAGGGATCCAGTGTATCTCTCCCAAAAGGACATCATTTGGGACTGGAGGACTTAACTCTCTCCATCTTCCCCTCTAAATAAGGAAAAAGTAGCCAAAGAAGAGACAATGAGGTCAATATTCAAAAGCAGTGATATGGCTGGTGGTGATGCCGGCTGCATAAGCACTTTTTAAAATAATTTCAGGACAATTGTGGATACATAAATCATTATGGGGGAGGGGATATTCCAAGCCTTTTATATGGTTTGCAGACCTACAAAACATGTAAATGCCACTGAGTTGGATACATGTGCTCATCTTAAGCGGTTAGCCTGGGAGCATTCTGGGGCCGAGTGGAGGGGGCACATGTTGTTAACCGGGCAGTGGCGAAGTATGTGGCTTGACGCCAAAGCATATACTTTTAAGCTGGTCGGTATTTTATAAGAGGCTAGGACTTTCTAAGATGGAATGACTTTATACAAGTACTTGCTATATGTTCCAAATTATCTGTCCAGCAAAGGGAGGGGATTTGGAGTTTTCCAGGAGCAGTGCACTTAGATGTATAAGTTATGGGGGTTATTTCGGAAGCCCTATTTGTGCTTTGGATGTCTGAAATGGGCATAGAAATGTCCAAAGCACAAAGACGTCTCCAGTAGCATTTTAGAAGCTGGATCTGTGGACGTCCAAGTCTGAATGCGGGTGTAGTGGAGGCATGGCGCATATGTTCTCAGGAATCTGGTCGTCCAATCTCAGAAACATCCTGGACCGCATCTAAGTTTAGATGTGCTTATTTTGGCTGAATAACACCCAGAGGGTAAAGAGAAGGTAGCACCTCATCATCCCCAGTACTCTTCACAATCACAATGATAGCAGCAGTGGGATGTGAACCCTGGCTTTCCTGATCCTAGCCCGCTACTCTAACCATTAGGGTATTCCTAGATGTTCAGGTTCTGAAATACTATTGTGGAGATGTCTATATCGGGCATGTCCAGGTTTCTGAAATTATGTCTGCACCTGGATGTGACTGCTTTTTTCCAGATGTTCTGGCTTAGACGTCTCAGATGGCACGTGGATGCCCTTTCTAAAATGCCCCTCCACATGTCTAAGTAGCAATATTCAGCTGCTAAAAATAAAGGGGTCGATATTCAGTGGCAGCGGTCATGCCAGTCAGCGCCTTTAAAGCACCTGGCTGCTGCTACTTTAACTAAAACTAGATATACAGTAACAGAGTGAATATCCAATTTCTTCAGCTAGAGTTTTTGCTATCCTGTTAGCTGCAATATCCAGCTACTAACCATACAGCAAAACTGCATAAAGTTGGGACAGCCATTGACCTGTACTAACTTTATATAGTTTAGCTATCTGGTTAGCAGATGAATATCACTGCTATCTAGTTAGCTGTTATGCTGTCCCAGCTCTGCCCACAGAGCACCCCAGTGTGTCTATCCTGCAGTCTGCACCATTCTGGATAGTGCCGCTGAATATGGGGACTGCTAGGTTCTGCAAACTGCATAAAACCTTCCGAATATGGACCCCATAAATTATATATATTGGTGGTTGCACAAATAGGAGACACAAAGTTTGACTTAGATGTTGGAAGTTATGGAGAACCAGCGGCGCTACCTAAACAGATAGGGGATAATTTTATAACAGGCTGCTCAAGTTGAGAAGGTGCCTATCGATAGACTATTTTATGTGTATATAATCCTAGGGGTAAACTGGCAGAAATTGCAACTAAATTGAATCTGCCTGCTTGGGAGCCTGTGTGCATGAAGTATGTGTGCATTTTATAAAATCTGCATGTAAATTGCAACTCTACCTATGTTCTGCCCACAAGATGCCTACACGTGGATATTACTAAACAAATACACTTTCTTGTCATTGTGCGTACTTTTACATGTGTAAACCCTAGGTTAATTTGATAAAAGCCCTTTTACATGCCTAAAACAGGGCTTTGCATGCAGAAAAAGTTTGTAAAATTAGTCCCAAACACAGACAGCAGAATGGCGTGGGCCATGGTCCCACCAGTAATCTACTCAACACAGCATCAGTAGGTAGAGAGCTTGGAGAAGGTCTGGAGTTTGGTTTGTTTGTCTCTCCAACAAAAAAGGTATTCACTGCCCTGTCTCCTGTGTATCACTGAATATACATATGAATATCTAAATCAGATGTTTCAAATTATATGTAGACCACACAACTGAATATTGACCTCAACAGTGTCTTTTCAAAACTATTTGATGAAAATAATGACTAAGTAGAAAGGCATTTCATCCTAGCTGTAAAAATAACGATTAACCTTTCCACTGGCCTGACTTAATTCATTCGTGACTAGTTTTTAAGAGCTATGCTTCCCTTGGTGAGTCAGTGCAGAATGAGCTAGGGGCTATCAGGATGATGACACAAAGAAAATATCTGCAACTAATTTGCGGTCCTTTATTTCTTCATATCCAGGTGGACTATCAAGGGTACCTCACTACTTTATTCAAACAAGAAGACCCAAATTAGCTTGGCTGAAATGTTACTTCCTCGTTCATTGCATAAACTATAAGGCCTACCCAGCACCAAAATAAGCACATAACTTTTGACTTAAACATAATCTCCTCTAACTGGCCTTATGCCCCCTTCTAGCTAGATGAGTTTCTAGCTTACTACTAGGCCTCTCAGGAGCTTCAGCACTGTCAGAGAGGGAAGAGGTACTCCCTTTCCATGCTCCACGAACCCTACAGTAAGAATAATCAGGATTCAAAGGGCATTTTCTGTCTTTTAAATGCACAGGGTCTTATTCAGAAAGGACTGTTCCCCATTCACAGTTTAGGGAACAGACACAGAGGCTGGTGACTCTCTTATTTGGCGAGGCTGAAGCAGAGGAGCCTGGGAAAGCAGGTGTTTGGGCTATACAGACCTTTTCTCTTCCTTCGTCTTCTTTCCTGGGAACTACCTTCCCCTTAATAAGTATTTTTCAACGGAGGATAAAATAGTCTCTAAGCTTTGCTGTCGCTGGCTTGATTTTTGGACTCAACGTCTTTTTTTTTTCTTTCTCTTGTTTTTGTCTCTTGTCTATTTTTTTTTTTGTCTCGTTCTGCTGTTCTTTTTCCTTATTCTTTGCTATGTCATTTCTCTCTCATCCTTTCATAACTTTTTTTCTTCAGTAGCAGATTCTTCAATAATTCTCTTCCCTCTGTCCCCTTCTGCTTATTTCATTCTTTCTGCTCTTCTTCTTCTACATTCTATCTGCTCTACTTTTACTGTTCCTCTTCCTCCTTTTCCTATGGTATTACTCTGCATTTCTTCCTTTCCTCCCCTGCCCAATCCAGTACCATCTCCTTTTCCTTTTGCTGCCTAGTCCTCTCTCTCCTCCTCACTCTTTTCTCTTCCTCCCCATCCCCCACCTTTGCTCTTCCTACTCCCATCTTGCATTCTCTTTTCTTCCCACTTTTGCTCCCTCCCCTCCCCTGCCTCTTGCTCCCTCCCCTCCCCTGCTTCTTGTATTCTTTCTTTCTTTCTTATCTCCCCCATTCTTGTTCTTCCCTCTCACTCCACACTCACTAAAGCCACACATATTATTGCTCTCCGCTCTCTCCCTCAACTCTTTTCCTCTCCTCTTGCTTCTTCCCCCCACCTCGCTCCTATTCCCTTCCCTTGCTTTCTCCTCTGTTTCCATCTATAAAGAATATCAGACCAACATATATTAAGCCCAGAATCATGTCCCCGACAGTAGCCAGACAGGGTCACAAATACCCCGAAGATCCCAAAAGGTAAAGCTAATTTCTCATAGCTCATTTCCAAGTCTACCTGGCTAATACATTTTTATGGGCTTTTCCTCAAGGAACGTTTCCAAACCTCTATTGAACCCTGCTGTGTTAGTCACCTTGACCATATGTTCCAGCAGTAGATTCCACAGCCTAATTATGTGCTGCATAAAAAATAGAGCCTGATATTTATCCATGGTAGCTAGCACTGCTAATGCGTCACCGCTGAACTTTAATCCTGAATATTCAATGCCAGGGCCATATCTGGCCACTGGCATTGAATATCTGGGTCGCTGCATGGCCCAGAAGCTAACCAGGCAGCGGTGATATTCAGCTGCTGCCTGATTAGTTTCTGTGGAGAAAGTTAGGCCAGCCTTTAAAGTGCCTAACTTCCTCCACTTAGTGATAACTGGGCAGCGGCTCAATATTGCCGCTAGCTGGTTATAGCAGAGTGCCACCCCTGCTCTGCCCCTGGATCTCGGATATTCCAGTGACCACGATTAACGCGGTTAACAGTTCCTAACCACGTTAATCGCTTTGACTATGCTCCCCATACTTTCGTTTTTTTAAATTTTTTAAATTTTTGTCACAGGGAAATACATCACAGTGGAGTACATCGCAACAATACAAGAAAAATATTCATCCCACATGGAATTTTTCCCATTCCACAGAATATTTTATCATTGCCCCCTTATTCTTTCCTGTGACTCTGTTTTTTTCCTCCTGTTTATACCAACTCCTCACCCTCCCCACCCCCCTACAGGCACTGTTTAACACATGATTACATTCAATCATCTCTCCTCTTGCTTCACCTTCCACAATTAAACCATAAGCAGCCAGGCAGATTATTTAGACCATATCTTCTCAAACGGCATCACTCTCTCTTGTTTCAGGGCTGTCAACTTGCTCATCAAATATATATGGTGCATTCCTCTTTCCCAGTCACCCAGCAGTGGTGGTCCACTTTGCCTCCATTTCTTAGCAATTTCCAACCGAGCCGCCATACAACCCAAATTAATGAGGTTGTTCTCTTTGTTTTTCATTCCCTTTCTATGTATCCCCAATAATGCCACCCCTGGATCTACCCCAACAACCTTTCCCATCATAATACCCAGAGTCTGGAATACTTTGCTCCAAAACACCTGTATTTTTGGACATAGCCACCATATATGGAGAAAAGTTCCTCGAGCCCCGCACTCCTGCCAACAGAGACCACTTGTCTCCCCTTACATTTTTTGAATTATATCTGGCATCACATACCATAAGAAAATAAGAACATAAGATATGCCATACTGGGTCAGACCAAGGTCCATCAAGCCCAGTATTCTGTTTCCAACAGTGGCCAATCTAGGTCATATGTACCTAGCAGTTTCCCCACCTATACCACCTGTACCACCTATACATGATCTTATAGTTATGTTCTATTAAATTGCTAGTTAAAAGACCTTTATACCTCTGGGCAAAGATCTCATTCCAGGCTTGCTCCGACAGAACCAGCCCCAGGTCTGCTTCCCATTTCTTTTGGAATGATTATTTTTCATTCTTAGACGTGACCATGATTTCATAAAATTGTGTGATACTACCCTTTATCTTATCTCTCAGAAATAACTATTTTCTCCCTCAAACCCGGAATGATTCTCTTTTGGATATAGTTAACTACCTGCACATAGTTGTAGTAATCTGAATTCCTCAATGAAAATTCTTCCTTAATTTTGTTCAAACGATCTAACTTTAGGCCCTTCCAGGAACTGACCCACACAACACAGATTGCTTCTAGCCCATCGCTCAGCAAACTCACCCTTCATCCCAGGAGGGAATTCACAATTGCCCCTTTGGGGGGCACCTGTTGTCACACATCCCTCTCCCAACCACTTCGTTCGCCATGAGTTATCACACCTTGCCACCATCTTATGTCCCCGGGGAATCCACAGCGCCTCTCTCAATGATGGTACTCCCAAGGCCAACCTCGCCATCTGAACCCAATCTTGAGTGTCATGTAGTCCCCATTCAATAACTGCCCTTAACTTTGCAGCACTATAATATTTTCCTAAGTCTGGAATCGCCATACCTCCTTTTGCTTTATTCTTTATCAAAATGTGTTTGGGAACTCTTGCTCTTTTACCTCCCCAAATAAACTTCCGCGGCACTCTTTGCATCTTTCTTAGGAATCCCCCTGGTACAGCCCCCGGTAACGTGCTAAACAAGAAGAGCAGCTTAGGTAATATCATCATCCTATAACACAACCATCTGTAGCTCTATATATACATATGTAAATAGTTGATCATTGATCATTGTAATTAGTTCATAAATTAGTTCTTATTGTTCGCCTATGTATCCTTGTTACTTTGTTCTTTGTAAACACACTGCCTTTGAAATGTTCTATGTAAACCGTCTTGATTTGTTGAAAGACGGTATATAAAAAATGTTAAATAAATAAATAAATCATTTTTACTGCTACTATTCTCCCTGACCAAGTCAATTTCCACCCCCCCATCCCTCCAACTCTCTTCTAATCTTGCCCTCTAGAGGAGTATAATTCACTCCAAACAGATCTGAGATCACTGGTGTTACTTGGACACCCAAATAGTGAATGCTTCTCTTAGCCCACTTAAAGGGGAACAATTTCTTCAATTTTTCGCTTGTTCTAACAGGAATGGATACATTTAAAATCTCAGATTTGGATGCATTCATTTTAAACCCAGAATCTTTCCCAAAACTCTCCAGCTCGCTCATCAGAGTGCTCAGCGTTTGCTCTGGGGAAGTAATGATAAACAATATATCATCAGCAAACAAGGACACCTTACTCTCCCTCCTTTCCAATTTCAACCACTGAATCTCTCCCGAGTCTCTTACTCTCTGGGCTAGTGGCTCCATCGTTAATACAAACAATAGAGGAGACAAAAGGCAACCTTGCCTGGTCCCTCGCATAAGCCCAAAGGCTTCCGTGTATTCTCCATTGATCCGCAGAGCTGCTTGAGGGTTCTTATACAAAGCACTCACCCACTCTAAATATCTAACTGCTAGCCCCACTTTTCCCAGGGTCTGGATCAAAAAAGGCCAGGACACCCTGTCAAATGCCTTCTCTGCAACTATCGCCAACAGCAACAGTTCTTCCTTCCTACTCTTGCCATTCCAGACAACATTAAGGACCCTCCTTAAATTGTCTGATGCTTGGCGACCAGGTATAAACCCAGACTGATCCATATGAATTAGATGGGGCATATAGGAAATTAGTCTGTTGGCCGGTACTCTAGAAAAAAATTTCAAATCAGATCCCAGTAAAGAGATTGGCCGATAAGACCCACATTGAGTAGGATCTTCCCTCTCTTTAGGTATTAGAGTAAGAACATAAGGTATCCCATACTGGGTCAGACCAAGGTCCATCAAGCCCAGTATCCTGTTTCCAACAGTGGCCAATCTAGGTCATACGTACCTAGCAGTATCCCCAAGAGACACAGGATCCACAATGCTTGTATTGGGTCAAGCATTGATATCCCGCCATCCTTATCGTCTGGGATAAAGATTCTTCCCTCCCCACTAGGTTATATAAATGAGCTAAGGGTCCGATCAAAATCGGTGCAAAAACCTTATAGAATCTATTGGGGAATCCATCCCTTCCCGGGGCCTTATGCAATGGCAGCTCCTTAATTACCCCCAGTCCTTCCTGGTCAGTAATAGGCCTAAACATAATTAGGCTTTCCTGATCCTCAATTTTAGGCAATTGTATTCCCTCTAAGTATTTTTGTATCTTCTCATGGGTTACTGTCTCTTCAGGTGTGTATAGATCCCTATAGAACTCCATAAACCTTGCCTTAATCTCTTATTTATTTATTTAATGTCTTTTGTATGTTGTTGTTGTTAAGTGCCGTCGAGTCGGAGTCGACTCATGGCGACCCTCTGGATAGCTATCCTAAATTGAGTGCAGTCTTCAGTCAGGTGGCTCATTGTTGACAGACTGGTACCCGTAGCTGCTGTTATTGTATCGATCCATCTCATTGCTGGCCTTCCTCTTTTGCATTGACCTTCTATCTTGCCAAGCATAATGTCTTTCTCTAATGATCTCTCTCTTCGCATGATGTGTCCAAAGTATGAAAGTCGAAGTCTTGTCATCTGAGCTTCTAAAGAAAGCTTAGGTTTGATCTCCTCTAGTACCGACTGGTTTGTTCTTTGGGCAGTCCATGGTATACACAGTATTCGCCGCCAACACCATAATTCAAAGGCATCAATTTTCTTCCTATCTGTCTTTTTCACTGTCCAGCTTTCACATCCATATGATGTTATTGAAAATACCATGGCTTGAACAAGTCGAATCTGTGTATGGAGAGACATCTCTGCTCTTGAGAATCTTATCTAGGTCTTTCATAGCCATTCTGCCAAGAGCAATGCGTCGTCTGATTTCTTGACTGCTTGTTGCTTCTTTATTGATAGTTGATCCAAGTAGGTTAAAGTTGTTCACAATTTCAATTTCTTCTCCTTCAACGATGAACCTGTTGATTATGCCAGTTGTCATGATCTTTGTCTTCTTTACATTAAGGTGCAGGCCCATTTTGAGACTATGTTCTTTGATTGTGAGAAGCAAATGTTTCAGATCATCTTCACTTTCAGCCAGTAATGTGGTATCATCAGCATAGCGAAGGTTGTTGATGAGTCCATCTTGGAAGAACCTGCCAGTAGTTAAACTACCGATAGTTTAGCTCTCCGCATCACTGATGCACGCAAGCCCTCACAGCACGACAAGCTGCAAACCAAGTGAGAGGTCTTTTGTATACCGCACTCTTTAGAATCAGTGCGGTTTACATGAAACAATAACATACAGTGTAACAGAGCCTGCACTATATTTACAAACAACAGGAAATGCAACTTGGACATAACTAGAGTAACTATATACAGGTTGAGCAATCAAGTCACGGTATACAGTAGGACTGTAATTGCTTAGAAATTATTTACAAGCCTAGGGGATTATATACACTGCACTGTATCTACAGGTGATGTAACTTGGACGTAACTAGGGTTCAGGATGAGAACCGGAGTTGCTTGGATCAATTTTCGGTGATGTAGCTTGGACGTAACTAGGGTACAGGATGAGGACCAGAGTTGCTTGGATCAATTTCCCATAATAGTGGGTTATATACACACTCTTATTTACCGGTTATGCGGATGAGCCAGTGGGTGGTTGCATCATTGTGAGATGGGTGCGCTGGAGGTGTAGTCCTGGTGGTGGGAGGTGGCTGCTTGTGATCCATTGTTAGAGTAGTGCATAATGAAGAGATGGTGCTTCAGTACCTTTCTAAATCGGGCGATGTCAGTAATGGATCGGGTGGTGGTAGGAAGGGCATTCCAACATCTGGGCGCATAGAACAGAAAGGCTGTATTTATTGTTGCCTGGGAGAATTTCATTATTGTACTTGGGATTACCAGTGTGTTGGCATCTGCGGATCTTCTGGATCTGTTGGAGGGAGTGGGGTGGACTAGTTTGGTGAGGGAGGTGGAGGAGCAATTGTTGATGGCCTTGAAGGTCATTACTAGTATTTTGAAGGCTAGTCTGCAGTAAATTGGCAGCCAGTGGAGGTGTTTCAGGATTGGTGTTACGTGATCTGTCCTGGCGGCTCCGTGTAGTATTCTGGTGGCGGCGTTCATTGCGGGCTGGAGTGGGTTCAGTGTGTTCTTCGAGAGTCCCTGTAGGATTGAGTTGGCATAGTCGAAGTGGGGGATAAGTGCCTGATAGACTGTTTGGAAATCGTCTGGAGCCAGTAGGGATCGTAGATGCCGGATTGTCCGTATCTTGTGGTAGACTGCCTTGATGGTGTTGTTTATGGGGGCTTTCATGTCTAGCTGTTGGCCCAGTGTGACCCCTAGGTATCGGATAGTGGGCTTGCTAAGTAGCTCGGCACTTTTTACCTTTAATGAGGCGGGAGGGGTAAATACTTGGTTCATGGTAATGAATAGGATGCCTGTCTTGTGGTTTATTCGGAGGTTTTGAGTGTGGAGCCAGTCGGTGACAGCGTCAAAGCAGGTTGTGAGTTTGGAGAAGTCTGGCTGGTCGGTTGCAAACGGCATGTAGAGTAGTACATCATCTGTGTACACCAGGCAAGGGTGCAGATGGGCTGCATGTATATATTGAAAAACAGGGCCAAGAGAGATGATCCTTGTGGTACTCCTTATTTCTGTTGGAAAAGTTCGGAGGTCGAGGCACCAGTTCGTTAATGTTGCCATCTGTCTCTCAGGTATGATTCACACCAGCTTAGGGCTGTGCCCTGGATACCCTTCTCCTTGAGGCATGCCAAGAGCAGCTCGTGACTGACAGAGTCAAATGCCGCAGCAATATCCATGAAGATTAGGGCAAACCCTTGTCTGATGTTGTCGGTTCCCGTGATTAAGGTGCTGAAGATGGTGGTCAGGAGGGTTTCTCTTCTCTTTGCCTCAGCTCCTTCCCGTATCTATCTCTTATTTTATGAATACAATTCCGCATCTGCATTTTTTTCAGCTGATATGCTAGTAATCTGCTTGGTTTATTTCCATACTCAAAATGCATTTGACGAAGCTTCTCTTGCGCAAATTTAATTTCCCCTAGTTCCATTTCATTCAGCTGCTGCTTAATGCTCGTTAATTTTTTATTATCCTCTTTATTTAACTGGCCCTGTTTTCATCGTTTCTCCAACATTTTCATACTTTCCCTCAATTCTTTTTTTGCCTCTTTTTCTTTCTTAACTTGAGATCCTAATGCTATCAATTTCTTTCTAACCACTGCTTTTAAACGGTCCCATACTACCCCCATCGAGCATTGCCCATTATCATTAAACTGCAGATACTTCAAAATAGTGTCCAAGATCTGTTGAACAGCCCCTGGTGTTTCTAACAAAGCCTCATTTAACCTCCATTGACCCCCCCCCCCCTACTAGCAGCTGGGTCTCTAAAATCCCCCCACACTGATGCATGATCAGACCAGGAGCGTTCACCAATATTACTTCCCACTACCCAGGTCATCAGTTCCTTATGAACCAGCAACATATCAGTCCTACTATAGAACCCATGCACCGAAGAATAAAACGTGTAATCCTTCTCCCTCCCATGCATATCCCTCCAAGCATCAACCAAACCCAAATCCCTCATAAAAGTTTTTAATTTTTTCTTCTGCCTCGCTGTCCCCTTGATGAGTCTAATTCGGGGTAAACTGTTAAGTTGAAATCCCCCCCACTATCAAATGCCCTTCATTAAAGTTAATTAAAATGGATCTCAACCCTTCAGAAAAGTCACCTTGTGCATAATTAGGGCCATACACATTCACTATTCAATAGACCTGCTCAAACATCTTAATTTTTAATAACAAATATCTGACTCCCTTAACTTTTTTACTTCCAGACATTGGCACTGAATTCTAGCACTTATAAATATTCCAACCCCTCCTTTCTTCTTTTCAAGGTGGTTTGATGCAAACCATTGGTTTGGAAATTTTTTATGTACCATCCTCCGCTCCCCCCCCGCCCATTAGGTGCGTTTCTTGTATTAAATTTATATCACCATTCAGCCTAAGCGCTTCTTTATAGCGTAACTGCTGCTTTCTTTCTGAGTTGAGGCCCCTTACATTCAAGGATACCACTCTAAAGTCATGTCTTGTATGACCTGGCATACTTTCCCAATAAGATTACTATTTCCAGCCTGCAAGGCCCCCCCCTCCTCCTCCCCCTTCTCACTGCCCTCCCTCCCTCATCCTCCCACCAACACCCCACCCCAGCCCTCCCTTCAATTTTCCAGAAGGTTCCACCCCTCTCCATTTCAATGAGGTGTGGGTCACTACCAAGATCAACATTACACCTACCTCCCCCATTATTACACTTTCTTCTGCCCTAGCATACAAAGCACAAAAAGCCCGACATTTCCCCTCCACTTCACCACCCACCAAACACCCACTTTACATTATCTTCAAAGTCCATAATCGGGTATCCCCTGGGTGCTTGACATGTTTGTGCTTCTGGCGTCTCAAACGTTGGCTCCCCTGCGTCGCTCACTGCCACTCCATATTCACAAACCCCAACCTCTTCTGCTCCGCTTCTTTCCCCACCAGGACTTCCGGTAGCTCCGACCATCCTGCCATCTCCATTCCTTTGATAGCTTCCTCTATGGTGCGCGCAGTGGTGGCCTTTTCCACAATATTGAATTGCAATCCAAAGGGAAAAAGCCACTTGTAGCGGATACGTTCTTCTCTTAACCATGCTGCAATATCTTTAAAAGTTCTTCTCCTTCTTATGGTAATTATCGAAATGTCAGCATACAGTTCCTCTGGTTGATCCTCCCAGAGCACTTTGCCCACTTTCCACGATGCTTGCATGACCGCCTCCTTTGTACTGAAATCATGAAAACATGCTACAATGTCTCTTGGCAAGCCATCCCGCTTTGGATCTAAAGCTCTATGTGCTCTGTCTATATCAAAACATAAATTCTCCATTGGTGCTTCAGCTTGTCTTAATATGGCCTTACTCAATTGTTCCACCAGCACTTTGTAGTTGAAAGTTCCCTTTTTCTCTGGGATACCTCTCAAGCATATATCCAAGCGGCGTGTCCTGTTCTCCAAATCCTCTAATTTTGATCATAGCTCTCCCATTTCTGCTTTCGCCAAGTCGTTCTCTTTCACAGAATTTAGAAGCCCCTTGTGCTCCTCTATTCTCTGCTCCATGGACTCAACCCTTTGCCTAAGATCGTGGATATCATCACTCAGCTCTCTAATCCAAATTTTTGCTTCTGCTTTGAAATTGGCCAGGTCTTGTCAGATCGTCCCGAACCACTCTTTCAACTCTTCCTTTAACGAGCTTAACTCACCATCCCCCGGCAAGCGGGCTCCTGTCGAGAACTTTTTCTCTTCCCCCGCCACTCCATTCAGTGCCATCTTGCTCTGGTTCCCGCTGCCCCTGGGGTCGCCTTAAACCCGAACGTTTTCAGATCCGGGCTCGTTTTTTTTTGTGCCATCACTCACTAGTTCGCTCCATAGGGAAACGCCGATACTTTTCAAAGCTTATTTCGGGCATTCAGGCTGCTGATTGGGGCACTCCCCATACTTTCTATAATTTGTTTTGCTTACACACAAGGGGGATTCCCACACATCAGGGAACTCCCAACTGTGAGAGGTTATGTGTCAAGTGAGTCCCAACCAATCAATCTCTTGATATAATCCTGTCGGAAAAACAGCACGTAATTAAAAAATCCAACGTTGTTCAAGCCTGCGTAATTTTGCTATACGATCCCTTCCCCTGGGATCCGCCGGGACATGATCTACTCGTATAACAGTCCACACCAACTGCTCAAAAGTGTGATGTGATTCCAAACAATGTTGTACCATTGGGGCCGTTTGTATCGATTGACGGAGTCTTGATGCATGTTCACTCAACCTCACCTTAATCGCCCGTGTGGTACTCCCCACATATCTAAATGGGCAGGTGCACTCCAAAAAATAAACGACAAAAGTTGACATACACGTGGTCTGCCAACGCCGGTAAAAAATCCGGCCAGTGTGATTGGTGTTCTAAGATTATGGGCCGTTCACAGCTAGCCAATCCTGAGTTGGTATCCCTTATTTTAACAACTAAATGTTCAGTGTTTTTTGACGGTTGTGAAAAAGACATTGTGTCACACTGGATCAACATTTGGAGCACTTGACACAGGGGTTGGACTGCCCCGAAACGTGCACGTCAAGCGTGATATCAGATAAGTGTTAATTTTGCATGGATGATTTAAAAGTTCATATCTTAGATCATTTGGATGAATAAAAGGGACATGTACTGCCTGGTGGGGAAGTTTTGAAGTATCATCCTCCCACAGTTTATGCCCGACAAAAATTGACTAAAGTGGGGTTGTCACGGTATCTTTTATGGTGATTTTCATTCATTGATTACTCTTGGGATTTTTATTGACTAGTTATATGATTGTTCTAGACATAAGTAAGAGGGTAGACTATTCCATAATATGGAGGGCTTTAAAGAAGAAGACGCATTGTTTGGTGGACTCATATTGCGCTCTTGAGGTGGGCGGAATGTTCAAATGTTTAGATGGATATGGATAATATCGGGCAAGTTAGAGGGATTTCAGCCACTCTCCATATAGTGACTGAAAATTGATTGATAGCAGAGTTATATGTTTATAACTCTGCTATCAATCAATCAATCAATGTTTATAACTCTATTTAAATATGGGCCCAAATATGTTCATATGTTTGTTGTTGTTAAGTGCTGTTGAGTTGGTGTTGATTCATGGCGTCCCTTCCCCGATCGGCGTCGGGGAAGGGAGCGGGCAGGTGAGCTCCTCCCTGCTTCCCACCATGAGGCCAATCAGGCCGAAGAACACCACCATTTAAAATCTTCAGCACTCCAAGGCGCACCCATGCCTGGTGGGCCCACGCCTGAGGGCCTCACCAGAGGGCACTTTGGTGTGGCCCTTAGGCACGGGCCTGTGGCACGAGCTCCGGTGCTCCGTAGCTGCCGGGGTCGATCAGGCTCGATTGCTCCTCCATGCATCGCTTCCAGACCAAACCATCTCACCAGCTCCATCTTGGTACCCTCAAGTAACTCTCCTTTGTCTTGCTTTCCACTGCTGGCATTGTTCTTCCTCCCATTACCCACCTAGAACTTGCTACCCACTGCCTGCACTGTACGGCTACCCATTGTTGGCATTGAACTACTACCCACTGCCTGCATAGCACCACTACCCTCTGCTTGCTTAGCATTGCTCCCATTGCCTACATCGTACTGTTACCCATCCCTGGGCATAGAACTGCTACCCATCGCTGCATAAAACTGTTATCCATTGCTTATCCATTGTTTGCATAGTACTGCTACCCATTGTTTGCATCGTGTTGCTACCCATCGCTGCATAAAACTGTTATCCATTGCTTATCCATTGTTTGCATAGTACTGCTACCCATTGTTTGCATCGTGTTGCTACCCACTGTTGCATAGGACTGTTATCCATTGCTTATCCATTGTTTGCATAGTACTGCTACCCATTGTTTGCATACTGTTGCCACCCATTGTGATCAGAATCTGCCTATGGAAATAGGGAAAACAGAGCTGAGCAGGTCTAAAAGTGACAGCTCAGAGCACATGGATCATGGTTGCTATGAGCAACCAGCAAAAACAAAAGCACCAGGTGTAGGAGCACGCCCTAGTAGGGGATTACATCATAGCATATTAGCTGATGAGAGGCAGCTGAGAGCAGGGCAGGCTCACCGGAACACTAGGAGTGACGCAGATAAAACTCACTCAGAGTTTGTCAGTAGTAGAGCTAACCAGGATCCTAGGAGGGCTAACCAGGATTCCAGGAAGAGAGCTAACCAGGAGCTTAGAGGAGCTAAGCAGGAGTTTGCCAGAGCTGTTTTGGAAACTAAAGGAAAAACTTCCCACGGAGGTTCAAGCAGTGTTCCACAGGAGATAGCTGAGAGAATACCAGAGGCTGGTTACAGGGTGCTGGGCAGCACTGAACAAGAACCAGGTGGTTGGTGCCACGGAGGTGTTCAAACAGGCAGACGGAAAGAACCTGTGAGAGGAAGGCTCCCTGAGAACAGGTACCGGGAGGGCAGTAACTATTATCAAAGGGATACTTACCTGCCCAAAGAGAAGTATACTGTAAAAGGGAGTAGAAGGCTTGCCTGGGGAAAAAGCCACGCTAAGTTTCCGTGCTCAAAAAGCTCCGGGGGAACCGAGCCAGAGGACAGGCTGATTTCTTGTAATAGAGGGAACTTTGAAAGGGAGAGTTTCCCATACACACAGCTAGGAGTGTGTGGCCCTCTGGAGGAGAACTCCACTATATACGGTAACCTTCCAATTCACCCTGATAGAGAGGGGGAGAGAAGCCTTTGGAAAGGAGAGGAGGGTTTTTGCAACAATGATATGATTTACAAACATTCTGAAGATAGCTACGGGGAAAACTATGAGGACATGGAATGTGACTTTTGTGGGGAAAGTCCTGAGGAGTTCCAAATGGAGTGTGCACTAATGTTCTCAGATAACATTTCCTCTCTATGTTGATTTGTTTAAAACAGAAAGCCGTTTAGGGAAACGGATTGTGAAGAACTCACTTGTGTAAAGTACAAGGACTGTCTTACCTTTTTGGATTGGCTGAAGATAAGCACCTTTTTGTTACCAGTAGTTCATGTTCATTTGTACCAGAAAAATATGGTTTATTTCTTTTGATTCTTATGTGCAAAAGTTCACCTGGAAGGGAAATAAAATACCTCTTTATGAAAAGCCTGGCTACTCGTTCGCAACTACCTTTTTGATTAGCTAGTGGGACTACAGATCCCAGGGGGCATTGTAAAGTCCCGGCTACATTAAGAAGAGGCCCCACTGAAGCTCCCTAGGCTTCCGCCTATAAGAGTGAGTAGGTGGGTGACAAATGGCGTAGTTCTTTGGATTTTTGCCTAAGGATTAAAAAGACAGCTACAAGAACTACTTGTCTACTGGTGAGGACTGTATCCGGACTGAGGAGAGCCGTCGTGGAAGATTCTCGCTGCCAGGTGCTGATGACCCAGCAAGACTTTCTCACAGGCTGAATCCTGCATGAAGCCTCAGGTAAAGGGACCTGGGCATAACTGGGGCAGGACAAGTGTGAGAAAGGGGCGCTGGTGGGCAAGCGGAGGATAGACGGAGGGAAGAGAAAAGTCGCAGTACCGCACTTGGTGTTTTTTTCTCTGTCTTCTCTCTCCACAGGGACGTCGACGCCCAAGATGGAGTCGCAGGATGTCATGCGCTGGATGCAGGCACAGTGGGACAAACAAATTGAGCTGGTCAGGTATCTGCAGGAGCAGACCGCCCTGACTATGAGGGAGCAGCAAAAGCCGCTGATGGACACCATGGAGGCGCTTTTGAAGAAGCCAGTGGATGCCGGAGCAGACATCCCCTCCATATTCCAGGGAGCAGGACTGAGCCCTTATGGTGCTTTGTCATTAGGACAGTTATACCCACATAATGATGCCGTAAGGAAGCAGCTAGTTGTGCCAACGACTTCTAAGGCTACAGTATTGCGATTGGCACATGACCACCCAGTAGGTAGTCACAAGGGGATCCAGGGTACGCTTGACTAGATTTTAGCTAGGTTTTATTGGCCAGGGGTTTTTAAAGAGACCCGGCAATATTGTGAGTCATGTCCTGATTGCCAGAGGGTGACGGCTATAAAACCCAAGGCAGTGCCCATGGTGCCTACACCCACTATAGCGGCCCCCATAAGCCGAATAGGGGTTGATATTATAGGACCTTTAGTGAAAACACCGAGGGGTTTTAAATATATCCTGGTCATAGTGGACCATGCCACGCGTTTCCCTTGGGCTATCCCATTGAGGAACACCTCTGCCAGAATAATAGGCTTAGAACTTATAAAACCTTTCTGTGAAATAGGTTTCCCTAGGGAAGTTTTAACAGACCAGGGTAGCAATTTCCTGTCCAAGCATTTAACCATGGTCTGGGAAGCCTTTGGCATCAGACACATATGGACATCGGCATACCATCCGCAGTCTAATGGACTCGTGGAGCGAATGAACCAGTCCATTAAACAGTTGCAATGGAGGGGTTTGAAAAAGGAAGAAATGTCTGAATGGGACACGCTGCTTCCATTCACTCTATACGCGTGTAGGGAACGCATACAGGCGTCCTTGGGGGCATCCCCCTATGAACTGCTGTTCGGCCGCACTCCAAGAGGAGTGTTGGACATCCTGCAGGAGCAGTGGGTCGAGCCGGACGTGCAAGAGGTTGGGGTACCTCAGTTTTTAAAAGATTTCAGGCAACGCCTGGAGAGGACATCCAGAGCCTCTGTAAAAAAACTTACAGGCCAGTAAGCAAAGACAAAAATATTATTATGACAGGGGCACAAGACCTAGGCAGCTGAACATAGGAGATAAGGTACTCATTCAGGTATCAGACCCGGGACCCAAGTTTGAGTCCAGGTGGAAGGACCCTGGTACAGTGGTGGGGAAGGTTGGCCCTGTGTCTTATCGGGTGGAAAACGAAAGAGGGCGCCAACAGGTTTATCACCTGAACGTACTGAAGCTGTGGAAGGACAGGTCAGCCACTGCCAGTCTGGTCACCATAGAGCAGCGAGATAGGTCCCGCAAAGAAATTACGTGCTGTCTGAGAGGCTCAGCAGCCCGTAATATTTTAAGGGGGGGGGGATCTGTCATGGGGTAGATCAGAATCTGCCTATGGAAATAGGGAAAACAGAGCTGAGCAGGTCTAAAAGTGACAGCTCAGAGCACATGGATCAGGGTTGCTATGAGCAACCAGCAAAAACAAAAGCACCAGGTATAGGAGCACGCCCTAGTAGGGGATTACATCATAGCATATTAGCTGATGAGAGGCAGCTGAGAGCAGGGCAGGCTCACCGGAACACTAGGAGTGACGCAGATAAAACTCACTCAGAGTTTGTCAGTAGTAGAGCTAACCAGGATCCTAGGAGGGCTAACCAGGATTCCAGGAAGAGAGCTAACCAGGAGCTTAGAGGAGCTAAGCAGGAGTTTGCCAGAACTGTTTTGGAAACTAAAGGAAAAACTTTCCACGGAGGTTCAGGCAGTGTTCCACAGGAGATAGCTGAGAGACTACCAGAGGCTGGTTACAGGGTGCTGGGCAGCACTGAACAAGAACCAGGTGGTTGGTGCCACGGAGGTGTTCAAACAGGCAGACGGAAAGAACCTGTGAGAGGAAGGCTCCCTGAGAACAGGTACTGGGAGGGCAGTAACTATTATCAAAGGGATACTTACCTGCCCAAAGAGAAGTATACTGTAAAAGGGAGTAGAAGGCTTGCCTGGGGAAAAAGCCACGCTAAGTTTCCGTGCTCAGAAAGCTCCGGGGGAACCGAGCCAGAGGACAGGCTGATTTCTTGTAATAGAGGGAACTTTGAAAGGGAGAGTTTCCCATACACACAGCTAGGAGTGTGTGGCACTCTGGAGGAGAACTCCACTATATACGGTAACCTTCCAATTCACCCTGATAGAGAGGGGGAGAGAAGCCTTTGGAAAGGAGAGGAGGGTTTTTGCAACAATGATATGATTTACAAACATTCTGAAGATAGCTATGGGGAAAACTATGAGGACATGGAATGCGACTTTTGTGGGGAAAGTCCTGAGGAGTTCCAAATGGAGTGTGCACTAATGTTCTCAGATAACATTTCCTCTCTATGCTGATTTGTTTAAAACAGTAAGCCGTTTAGGGAAACGGATTGTGAAGAACTCACTTGTGTAAAGTACAAGGACTGTCTTACCTTTTTGGATTGGCTGAAGATAAGCACCTTTTTGTTACCAGTAGTTCATGTTCATTTGTACCAGAAAAATATAGTTTATTTCTTTTGATTCTTATGTGCAAAAGTTCACCCGGAAGGGAAATAAAATACCTCTTTATGAAAAGCCTGGCTACTCGTTCGCAACTACCTTTTTGATTAGCTAGTGGGATTACAGATCCCAGGGGGCATTGTAAAGTCCCGCCTACATTAAGAAGAGGCCCCACTGAAGCTCCCTAGGCTTCCGCCTATAAGAGTGAGTAGGTGGGTGACAATTGTCACTTGTTCTGCTACCCATTGTTTTACACACACTGTTGCCACCCATTGTTCCTTAGTACTGCTGCCCACTGTTGCATAGAACTGTTATCCATTGCTTATCCATTGTCTGCATAGTACTGCTACCCACTGTTTTCATACTCTTGCCCCCATTGTTGCACAGTACTGCTACCCATTGTTTGCAGTGTTGCTATCTACTGTTGCATAGAACTGTTATCCATTACTTATCCATTGTCTGCATAGTACTGCTACCCACTGTTTGCATACTGTTGCCCCCATTGTTGCATACTGTTGCCCCCATTGTTGCATAGAACTGTTATCCACAGCTTATCCTCTACTTACTACCCATTGCTTGCATTGAACTGCTACCCACTGCCTGCTTATTTGCCTATCACTTGCTACCCGTTGTTTGCCTAGAACTTGCTACCCATTGCTTGCTCATACCTTGCTGCCCACTACCATGGCCCCACATCTCATTGTCCTCTTCTTCATTATCCTCCCCAACTGCCTCCCCTCCTACCAACACCCTCCCTTCTCTTCCCCCTACCCTCCCCCTACCTTCCTTACTTCTCCCTCCACTCTGCCCCCGAGCCTAGCACCTGCTCTTGAGCTTCCTCACACCATCCCCCACATTCTACCAGCCTCCCTCTCTCTAAGGCAACCCCACCCTCGCTTCCGCCGTTCTATCTCCACTTTACCTCGCTCTCTAATACTCCTTCTCTTTCTCTCATCAGGTAAGATCAACTCCAACCCTGCCCCCCCTGATTTCTTTCTCACACTTAAGAAAGTTCCTCTCGTACCCTATCTAATCTCATCCACATCCCGCTCCTCCCTCCTTCTGCCCTCCCTCATTCATCCCACAATCACTCATCCATAGATATCAACTCCAACCCTACCCCAAAAAATAATCCCTCACATAACCTACCCGATACCATCAATTTACCCCTCATTTCCCCTCCCTCATGTCCCTTTTGGAGAGCACACTCACCCAGACATGCCCACCCACACCCTGCTCCCTCTAAATCTCGGCATTACCCTAGAAATAGACCCCCATGCTACTCTGATAAGAAATCTACATGTAACTTATCCAACCTTATCCATATCCCTCTCCTCCCCCCCTCCACTCTCCCGTTTTCATGCGCCCTATGGAATGCATGTTCAGTCATTAAAAAAAAACCCCTTTTATTCATGACCTTTTTATCTCCAATGCCCTACACCTTCTTGCCTTGACCGAGACCTGACTCCCCCCAGACAACACCGCATCCATTGCCTCTCTCTGCTATGGGGGCTACCAGTTCTCCCACACACCTCGATCTACTGGTTGCGGTGGTGGCATTGGCCTCCTACTCTCTCTCTCCTGTCATTTCCAACCCCTCCTGCCACCCCAATCACACTCCCCCTTCTCCTTCGAAGTCCATTCCATTCGCCTCCTCTCACCACTTCCCCTCCGAATAGCTGTTATTTATCGCCCACCGGACAAATCCAAATCAACCTTCCTTGCCGACTTTGACTCCTGGCTTTCTGCCTTTATGGATCCCTCCTCCCCCACTCTTATTCTTGGAGTTTCAACATTCACATTGACAACCCCTCTGACCCCCATGCCTCTAAGTTCCTCGCTCTTACCTCCTCGTTCGACCTCCAACTTTGCTCCACTGCCCCCACACATCTATACGGCCACTGCCTTGACCTAATACTCTTCTGCAACTCCTCTCCTTCAAACTTCCGCAAATCAATCCTTCCCTCATCTGACCATCACCTCTTAACATTTACTCTTCAGCTTCCGCCGTCCCAACCTCGTCCTGTCTCCTCCGACCTATTTAGAAGCCTTCATAATATTGATCTCCAGACTCTCTCCTCCACTATCTCTCCATCTTTTTCCTCCATTTTATCCTCCAAGTCCGTCGATGAGGCATTATCTTCATACAATGCTACATTATCCTCAGCCCTTGACACTCTTGCCCCTCCCACCCCATGTCCTGTCAAACGATCTACTCCCCAACCCTGTCTTTCACCCACAATCTGTTACCTACACATCTGCGCCTGTTCTGACGAATGAGCTTGGTCCAAATCCCGCTCCCTGGAAGACCTCCTATACTTCAAATTCATGCTTGACTCCTTCCAATCAGCCTTAGCACTTGCCAAACAAGATTACTACATCCATCTGACCAACTCCCTTGCCTCTTATCCTCGCCTTCTCTTTAATACCCTCAATTCTCTCCTCAAGGTCCCCCCGCCCCCGATCCCGCCCTCCCTTTCTGCCCAAACGCTAGCCGACTACTTCCACGACAAAATCCACAAGATTATCCTCCAATTCCCTACCCCCCATCTACCTCCCCTCCTCCCCAATTCTTCTCCCCCATCCATACTCCCTCTGTCACCCTCTCCTCCTTCCCTCCGATCTCTGAGGAAGAAACCTCACTCCTTCTGTCCTCCTCCAAACCCATCACCTGTTCATCAGACCCCATCCCCACCCATCTCCTACGTTTCATCCCCCTCACCATTGTCCCCTCCATTACTCATATCCTCAACCTTTCACTCTCCACTGTAACTATCCCCGTTGACTTCAAACATGCTGTTGTCACACCCCTCATCAAGAAACCCT
The DNA here is from genome assembly GCA_033557465.1 of Ichthyophis bannanicus. Taxonomy (NCBI): domain Eukaryota; kingdom Metazoa; phylum Chordata; class Amphibia; order Gymnophiona; family Ichthyophiidae; genus Ichthyophis; species Ichthyophis bannanicus. The sequence goes on along the minus strand of CM066036.1, from coordinate 602,639,404 downwards.
CACTTGATCCCACATGCCCTTCTAACTATCGACCCATCTTCCTCCTTCCCTTCATATCCAAACTATTAGAGCAAGCAGTCCACCGTCGCTGCCTCGACTTCCTCACCTCCCAGGCCCTCCTGGACCCACTTCAATCCAGCTTCCGTCCCCTACACGCCACTGAAATGGCACTCACAAAAGTCACAAATGACCTGTTCCTGGCTAAATCCAAGGGCCTCTATTCTATCCTCATCCTTCTTGACCTTTCTACTGCCTTTGACATCGTTGACCATGACCTTCTCCTCATCACCCTCTCCTCACTTCGCTTCAAGGACTCCTTACTATCCTGGTTCTCCTCCTACCTCTCCCATCGCTCATTCAGTGTATGCTCTGGGGCTCTTCCTCCTCCCCTACCCCGCTCCATGTAGGTGTACCCCAGGGATCTGTCTTGGGCCCCCTTCTCTTCTCTCTCTATACCCAAGGCCTTGGCGCACTTATCTCCTCCCATGGCTTTCAGTACCATCTCTATGCTGATGACTCCCAAATCTGCCTCTCTACACCTAATATTTCTCCGGCAACCCAGTCCAAGATCGCTGCCTGTCTTTCGGACATCGCTGCCTGGATGTCTCTTCGCCAATTGAAATTGAACATGGCCAAGACTGACCTCCTTGTCTTTCCACCTAACTCCTCCCCCCCACTTCCCCCTCTCTCAATCCACATGGATGGATCTACTATCCTTCCTGTTCCCTCGGCCCGCAATCTAGGGGTTATCTTTGACACCTCCCTCTCCTTCTCTGCTCACATCCAGTTTGTAGCTAAGACCTGCCGCTTCTTTCTCTACAACATCAGCAAAATCCGCCCCTTCCTCTCTGAACACACCACCAAAACGCTTATCCACTCCTTAATCTCCTCTCGCCTCGATTACTGCAACCTACTCCTCGCTGGTCTTCCCGTGAGCCACCTCCTTCCCCTCCAATCTATACAAAATCATGCTGCTCGACTAATCTTCTGCCAGCCTCGCCATGCCCACATTACTCCTCTTCTCAAGTCACTTCACTGGCTCCCTGTCCAGTTCCGCATCCAATTCAAGCTTCTCCTGCTGACCTATAAATGTATTCACTCTATGGCCCCTCAATACCTCTCATCTCTTATCTCTCCCTACGTCCCCTCTCGAAATTTGCGCTCCCCTAACAAATTACTTCTATCAATGCCTTTCACCTACACTGCAAACTCCCGACTGCACTCCTTTCACCTTGCTGCACCCTACGCCTGGAACAGCCTACCTGCATCTGTGCGCCAGGCATCCTCCATGGCCCTCTTCAAATGCAGGTTGAAGACCCATCTCTTCAACGTTGCATTCAGATCCTGACTCCTTCCTCATCCTACCCTAACCCCCGTCAACGTTTATGACCAAACTACAGACCAATCTGTACCACACCATACCTTGCGCAGAACCGACAAATGTTCTGTACTGTTTTAACTAATGTACTGCCCTAACTAGATTGTAAGCTCGTACTGTCCTAACTAGATTGTAAGCTCCGATGAGCATGACTCTGATGGGCAGGGACTGTCTCTTGTATGTTGGCTACCTCTTGTAGGTTAGCTATACAGCGCTGTGTGCGTGGCGCTTTATAAGTGCTGAATAGTAGTAGAATAGTAGTTGTTCTAAACTGTTTTTGGTCTTCAGTCAGGCGGCTCATTGTTGATAGAGTGACACCCATAGCTGTTGTTATTGTATCGATCCTTCTCATTGCTGGCTTTCCTCTTTTGCGTTGACCTTCAATCTTGCCAAGCATGATTTATTTATTTTATTTATTTAACAATGATTTATATACCGCATCTTCCATAGTTCAGTTGCGGTTCACAATAAACAACAGTTAACAAATCGGAGTTTGTTTTACATAAAACATCATATGACCATATGATGTCTTTCTCTAATGATCTCTCTCTTTGCATGATGTGTCCAAGGTATGAAAGTCAAAGTCTTGTCATTTGAGTTTCTAAAGAAAGCTTAGGTTTAATCTCCTCTAGTACTGACTGGTTTGTTCTTTGGGCAGTCCATAGTATACACAGTATTCATCGCCAGCACCACAATTCAAAGGCATTAGTTTCTTTCTGTCTATGTTTTTCACTATCCAACTTTTGCATCCATATGACATTATTAACAATACCATGGCTTGGACAAGTTGAATCTTTGTATGAAGAGAGACATCTCTGCTCTTGAAAATCTTGTCTAGGTCCTTCATAGCCATTCTGCCAAGAGCAATGCGTCATTGATTTATGACTGCTTGTTGTTTCTTTATTAATAGTTGATCCAAGTAGGTTAAAGTTGTTAACTATTTCAATTTCTTCTCCATCAATGATGAATTTATTGATTTTTCCAGTTGTCGGGATCTTTGTCTTCTTTACATTAAGTTGCAGGCCCATTTTAAGACTCTGTTCCTTGATCAAGAGAAGTAAATGCTTCAGATCGTCTTCATTTTTAGCCAGTAATGTGGTATCATTAGCATAGCGAAAGTTGTTGATGAGTCTTCCACAAATCTTCACACCTTGGTTGTCTTCATATAGTCCTGCTTCTCTGATGATTTGTTCTGTATATAAATTAAACGGGTAGGGGAAAATATACAGCCTTGTCATATACCTTTGCTGATTTTAAACCATTCTGTTTCTCCTTGTTCCGTTCAAACTGTTGCTTCTTGATCAATGTAAAGGTTGTGCATGAGAACTATCAGGTGTTCTGGTATACCTATGCTTCTTAAGGTGGCCCAGAGTTTCTCATGGTTCAAACATTCAAAAGTCTTGCTGTAGTGATAAAATACAGATATCCTTTTGGTATTCTTTTGTCTTTTTAAGGATCCACCTCATATGTCTCTCATTTCTCTCCCTTTCCTGAACCCTGCTTGCACTTCAGGCAGTTCTCATTCCAGGTATGGTTGTAGTCTCTGCTGAATAATCTTGAGTAGAATCTTGCTGGCAGGTGGATTCAGTATGATTGTGCGATAATTTCCATAGTAAGTAAGATCTTTAGTATTGGTATAAGCATAGATCTTTTCCAGTCAGTTGGACATGATGTAGTCTTCCAAATTTCCTGGCAGAGCCTTGTAAGTATAGTAACAGTTGCATCTAATTGCTGTAATATTTAAGTGGGAATGCCATCAATGCCCCGTGCTTTGTTCTTTGATAAGGCTTTCAATGCTGCTTCGACTTTTTCTTTCCTCACCAATGGTTCCTGATCATAAGGTACAGGTTGAAACGGCTGTTGGTCCACTTGATCTTTGATATAATGACTGTATATTTCCACCTTTTCTTGATCTTCTCACTATCATTCAACATGGATCTTTGAGCATCTTGTAGCATTCCAACTCGAGGCAGAAATTTTTCTTTAACACTTGTAGCTTTAGGAAATTTGATCTTGTTCTTCCTTTAATAGTTTTTGATTCTATTTTCTTTGATGCATTATTGTAGTACTTCTCCTTGTCTTGTCTTGCTGCACCTTGGAAATCTCTGAGTCCTGCAATTGCCTTTCTTTCTCCTCTGGCTTTAGCTTCTCTGCGTTTCTGGACAAATTTCAAAGTTTCTTCGGTCATTTTTGTTTTTTCACCTTTTGTAGACTTCTCACTTTCTTACAACACAACCTTTTTGATGTCATTCCATAACTCTTCTGGAGCTGTGTCATTTGTTTCAAAAGCAGCAAATCAATTTTGCAGGCAGTCTTTAAATTCCAGTGGTATATTCTCAAGGTCATATTTAGCTACATTCATGAGTGGCTTGCTCTTTTTCAACTTTAGCTTGAGTTTGCATACTAGTAGTTGGTGATCTGTATCACAGTCAGCTCCAGGTTTTGTCTTTGTTGATGTTATTGAGTTTTTCCATTGTTGACTTCCACAGATATAGTCAATTTGGTTTTTGTACAATTCAGTGGGTTCATGTGTTCAGTCTGTACTTATGTTGCTGGAAGGAGGTGTTTGAGATGAATAGATTGTTGGTCTTGCAGCATTCTATCAGTCTTTCTCCAGCTTCATTTCTATTGCCAAGTCCATATTTTCCAACCACTTTTCCCTTTTTTTTGCCAACTTTTGCCCTCCAGTCACCCATGACTATCAGGATATTCCATTTGCATGTTCTGACAAATTAAGTTTGTACTTGTTTATAGAACTCATCAACTTCATTTTCTTCTGGTTGTTATTGGGGCATATACCTGAATTATAGTTGTGTTGATGGGCATTCCTCGTAGATTAATAGAAATTAAGCATTCACTGATTGCATTGTATTTCATTGCAATTCTTGATCATAAATGCAACACCATTTCTTCTGGCATATGCATATAGTAACATATTGGACAATATTCAGAATCACTTATATGGTCAACAGCAAGGCCAATCACATACAGTAAAAGGTTTAATTTGAATTTTGCTGTTGACAGAACAATTACATTTTGGCCTTATAAGTTGCTATATAGCCAAAATTTAACAGTTTTGGAGGCAGGACTTCAAGTTGTTTGGAGGTTGTCAAAATTCAGCTGTTATCTGTATAACTTCAAATGCATAAGTAAAACAAGTAGCTAGCATACACAACTATGTATGGATAAATTCTAAAGTTATATGTCTACATTCTGCTCTTTCACGTATTTGTTTTCAACAGTTGAATACATACATAGTTCTATATGGATAACTTATGTTTAACATTCTGCTGAAAAATTACCTCATGTGATAAAGTAGATGACAGCAGAAAACAGACCAGTTGGTCCAGTTTACTCAGGAATGTCTGTCCACATAACAAGGATATATCTCAGCTGTAACCATAAAAGCTTGACCACTTTAGGATGTTTTGTTTTCTCCCTGTGTCTTGCCACCAAACGCTGTAATAATTTAAACTAATAAAACTAGTGATGTTACTGCCGTAATGGCTGGCCTACTAGATCTCCCTGACCTCACTGGAGGTTACCTGGCCAGTGGCCTCCACTAATCTGTCAACATAAACCTGGTTGGTTTCTGGGAAGCCTGCTGATATCAGCTTGCCTACCCCATGGCTTAGCCTTAGGTTTTATTGTCATGTGTCCTTAATCTGCCCTTTGTTTTCTCCTTATCACCTTGGATAATACCTAGCTAATGCAACTTGCTGGCACCAACCTGATGGGATTTTGGGGAGTTGAAGCCTTCTGGTACCAACTCAATATGTCATGGCCTGCTATGCCACTAGATTGTATTTTCTTCATCTGCCCCTTGTTTTCTTCTTGCTGAAAGTGCCTGATTATTGCCAATCTGTTGATAAAGGCCGGTTTGTTTCTGAGGCATTGTAACTTGCTGGTCTCCAACATAACTACCCCATGGTCTGCTGTATCAATGGGTTATCTTTCTTATATACTACTTGTTTTCTCCTTATCACCTTGACAGATAGTAAGAACATAAGAGTTGGCTATTCTGGGTCAGACCACTGGTCCATCAAACTCAGTTTCCAGCAGTGGCAAATCCAGGTCACAAATACCTAGTAGGCTGCCAAAAAGTAGCAAGATTCCATGCTGCTTGCCTCCAGGGATAAGTAGTGGCCTTCCTAAGTCTACCTTAATAACAGCTTATGGACTTTTCTTCTAGCAAGTTGTCCAAACCTTTTATAACCCAGATACATTAAATGCATGTACCATATCTTCTGGCAATGAATTACAGAGATTAATTATGTATTTGAGTGAAAACATTTTCTATTTGTTTTAAATATACTACTTTGTAACTTCATGATATGATCCCTATTCTTCACACTTTTCAAAAGAGTAAACAATCAATTTATGTTTACTCATTCCACTCTCATTAGGATTTTATAGATCTCTATTTTATCTCCTCTCAGCCATCTTTTCTCCAAGCCAAAACCTCTTTAACCTTTCCTCAGAGGGGAGTCGTTCCATTCCCATATTTATTTTGGTTGCCCTTCTCTGTACTTTTTCTAATTCCGTTATATCTTTTTGAGATGTAGAGACCAGAACTGCATGTAATACATAAGCTGCAGCTGCACCATGGAGCGATACAGAGGCATTATAATATTTTTTGTTTCATTCCTTATTTGTTCCCTAATAATTCCTAATATTCTATTTGCTTTTTCGGTCGCAACTGCACACTGAAGATTTTATTGTATTGTCCACATGTACCCAGCTACCATTAACCTGCCGGCATTGATTTGTTGCCATCAGTCCAATTGATTTCTAGGAATTTGTAGCTTGCTAGTTCCAGCCCTGCTGCCCCATGGCCTACACCATAACTGGGTCGTTTGTTTTACCCATCTTTTGTTTTCTCATTAATGCCTGTGCTTTTGAGGAACTAAAATGTGGTTTGTTTGCAATACTTCTATTCTTGGTTGTACCATTGTCCTTTATGTCTATCTCAGGAGTGAACAATTCTTTTAGCCCACAATGGGAGTCCTCCCATCCATTCCAGTCCTCTCCCAACCATACTCTAGCATCATACCTCCCTCTCCCAGCAAAGCTGCATCCCCCTCCCTGACCCCAGTATTTTCCTTAGTCAAATTGATTTCCTTCCTCCTATTTATGAGGCTTCTCTCTTCCAGACAGCTGACCCTTCTTTTTGCTGCATGGGGCAATGGCCTGCTCCTTTGGTTATGCAGGCATGTGTGTTTCAGTGAGAAAGGGAGACTATCTGTAGGAAAGTGAATGTGTATGAGACTGATGGGGAGATTATGGGCCCGATTCCGCCTTTGGCTCTCTCTGTACGTCCTGAGCAGCAGGAAGGGGACAGCCGGTAGGGGGCAGGATCTGGGCAGAGCAGGGGCGGGCCATCCCGGCAGGACGTACAGGACCAATTCAGGTCATGGCCCCATAGGTCCTGCTGGGCCAAGAGGAGGAACATTGAGAAATAGGAACAGAAATGAGGTGAGTTTGAACCATTTTTTATGGAAAGAGTGGTAGACACATGGAATACCCTCCTAATGGCAGTAGTAGAGATAAGGACTTTATCCTTATTCAAGAAAGTACTGTATGGGACAAACACAGAAGATCTCTAAAGGAAAGAAAGAGACTGTAGAGCTGCTTAATTGGTATGAAAGGGCAGACTGGATAGACTGTATGGTCTTTATCTGCCGTTATGTTTCAGTGTTTCTATGTGCCTTTGGCCAGTTTTCAGAGAGAAGCTACCTGAATATTCTTTCCCTGCTATTTGTGCAGCTGGAGTTACAGGGCGGGCATGACACTTGTATAATTGAAAATCCAGTTATATGCATGTAGTTTTTATCTCTCGATCCAAAATGCTCCTGGGAGTACTTACTTGAAATGCATTTAAATATAGAAGCACCTTGAAACTCCTTGGCTAAATTTAGTTGGTGTGCACAGGGTAATTTTCATCTCGAGCAGGAATGTCAGAAAGAAGGGCTGCAGGCCATTTCTGGCTGGCTCAGTTCCTTCATCTGACGTGCAACAGTAGCCTGAGAAATCTTTTTATTCCTCTGCTTGCTTGCTTGCTTGCTTTCTTTAAAGGGAACTTAATGTGAAGCAGGCCTAAGGGGCTGTAGTCTGCTGCAGCTTGCCTTTTCTCCGTGTGACTTTGGTGAGTAGAGAGGGCAGCAGTGAGAGCATCGTCAGCAACTCTCACCGTGGCTCATGAGGCAGAAACCAGAGACACCATTGTACAATTACTCCAGGGAAAATAGTCACCCACATTTTCACTGTTCCAAGACAGGTGTGTGTATATGTGCCAGTAAGAATAGGTACATATGCACATCTTCTATAAAACACACACATAAGTGCCAATCACACCCCCATTACGACTATTCTCCGTTCCCAAGAAAGCCTATGCATATATCACATAAAAGTAGGCTCTGTGTTTCTGTGTGCCTACTTTTACGCATATAGATCCTTGGGCCAGTTTTACAAGATCTTACCCGAGTGTATAAAAGCTCAAGTCTCTTATAAAATTACTCCCTTAACTCCATGGTCAGGTGACTAAATCCTTTAGAAAGCTGACCTCTATACTCGTTACACTTTTTCCACTGTATGTCTTTTTCCAACTACCTTTTTACGAAAGAGGATTGTTTAACGTTCTTTCTTCCTTCTTTCTTAAGATGAATTAATTGATTCACATCTTCCCTTTATATACAAGACTGTGATACAGTAGTGTCGTTATTACAAGAACTCTGTTCCTGTCCAGTTCCCATCAATGGATGCTCAATGTTCTTTGTAAGTATTGTATGTTTGGTGGTTTGTTGAGCATTTCAGACCCTGCAGATGTACAGGTGAAGCAAATGAGAGAGAGAGAGAGAAACACATAATGGAACTGTGCGTTGTCTGATATTTCCCAGAGAATGCTATCTCATTGTCCCTAGTACAGTCGGTGAATGATCAAAGGGTGAGAAGTGCTCATGTTATTCAGTCACAGAAGAGCTGGAAGGAATACAAATGAAGGCTATCTCTAAGACCTTTACAGAAGAGTATTACAAACAGGAAACTGGAGATGCCAAAGGTGCAGATAGACATGACTTTTAAAACAAACGATAAAAGCAAAACATAGTCTGTTCAACAGAAGCAGGCAAAATACATAAGCGGCTAATTTTCTAACAGGGTGCCAAATGAAAAGTCCAGAGAAGCACTGTTTTAAGCAAAGGCATCAATTTGCACACATTGCATTTGCATCAATGTGTCTTTTGAGAATAGGCATCCAGGACCCACACAAATTTACACCAGCTCCAAAGAAGATATAAATGTGTGCATTAGGGCCAGTGCAAGGGTATTGGGTACCATCTGTAAATCTTCAGCCTTTCATCTCCCACCATGAGATTTTGATAATTAAACTCAACAGTCATGATTCTCCCAACACCATCCCTCCCACAACAATCCTGTAAAAATGCAAAATAGGACAGCATGAAAGTCATTTTGGAAGCCCTATTCATGCTTTGGGCATCTGAAAACGGGCATAGAAGCATAGAGACTTCTCAGGAGCTGTGTCTGCTGATGTCCAAGTCTGAACAGAGGCCTGGCTGCAGCATTCCTGGCAACCTGGACATCACCGCCTGATCTCAGAAGCATTTTGGATGTCCACCATCGCATCTAGGTTTAGACCTGATCCAGGCAGGTAGAAGTATATTAAAAGGGTTTGTTTTGGCTGAAAAACCTCCAGAGGACGTAGAGAAAAAAGTACTCCATCATCCCCAGTAATCAGCACAATTTCAATGCTAGCAGTAGAGGGATCTGAACCCTGGCTTCCTTGGTCTTAGCCCACTGCTCTAACCATTAGGCTATTCCTACACATCCAGGTTCTGGAATGCTATTCTGGGGATGTCTATGTTGATACTCCTACAGACATCCATATTTGTGAAATCATGTCTGTACCTGAACGCTCCTGTTTTTTTTTTCAGATGTTTTGGCTTAGATGTCCCAGATTGCACTTTTTCTAAAATCCCCCTCCATGCTTTTTAACATTAAACTTTGCTTTGTATGTCCCTGCAGGTAAAATAATATGCTGATGGCTCTTTGAGTTTGTCTGGCTGTCAGGCTCTAGTGTTTTGCTTTGACAGTTGCTGCTTTTTGCTGCCCCCTGGAAGCAACCACCCTAGGTTAGGGTTGTCAACTGGCTCCAGATGCGTACGACAGGCTTGATCCAGTCCTGTGTTTACCCCATTGCATGCAGGGACTTGTAACCTTGCTTTTCTTATGGAGTGCAATGGGGAAATCAGAACTCCGTGTCCTGCATGCAATGGAGTAAACCCAGGATTGGATCAAGCCTGTCGGACGCATCTGGAGCCAGTTGGCAACCCTACCCTAGGTGGCTGCCTAGTCTTGCCTGTAGCTGAGCAGACCCTGGTGTGCTTGTTCTCTATGTTCACACACGTGTATTTTTATTAGAGTTTTCAAGTGAAATTTACAAAAGTAAATTACATGGAACAAGGGCACATAACAAAGTAATTTTATTATCATAAAGAAACCAATTTAAAGGTAAAGAAAATCTGCCTAAACTAGTCCATATCACTAGGGGGCATAAACATAAAGACACAATTTAAAAAAGAAAAACTACTGCCGTATCAGATACAATAAATGCTCAGTTATATAAATACACCACCCATCAGCCAATAATAAAATTACAGTCAAACCTCGGTTTTCATTTGCCCCGGTTTTCATACGCTTCGGTTTTCAACGTCTTTTTTGACTGAGATTTTGTCCCGGTTTTCATACATCGCTTCGGTTTTCAACGTCTTTTTTGACTGAGATTTTGTCCCGGTTCTCGTACATCGCCTCGGTTTTCGTAAAGTACAGTACTGTAAATACATACACCCTCGCGCTGCACACCAGTCTGTATACACTGCCAGAACGCCCGCCCGGTCCCGGCAGCACTGCCCCCCGGACTCACCGATCGCCAGCGTGATGAGAAGCGAAAGCCAGCTGAGCACGTAAATGAAACACATCCTCGAGCCTGGTCAGAGTTAGAGAGGCAAGGATTGCGCAGAGAGGAAGGCCCCGATCTCGTCCACCGCCTGCCCGTTCTCTGGAGCGCCCCCTCAGGCTCGGAGGTAGCAGGGAAGAAAAGCTGTCAACGTAAGCAGGAGATGTTGCATGAATGTGGGAGGCAGTTCTTTCTCTTGCAGGGTACGTCTGAAGCTATATCATTAAGATTTTCTGCCATTCTGAAGCATTGAGCAGATAAAGTAAAGGTATTTTAATGGGCTGAATCCAATGTGATTCCGAAGAGAGCTGGGCACAGCAGCTTGTCAGGGGTGGCTAAGGCCAGATGCTAACATACTGTACTGTACAGTACTGTACTTAGCTTGCTTTCAGTGATGTTAAATGTTCATTTATCCATTTCATTATTGTTTTCTGTATGTAAAAATAAGGTTATTCTCTATAAAATGTATTTTTTGTGAATATTTTTGGGTGTCTGGAACGGATTAATTGGATTTACATTATTTCTTATGGTAAATATTGCTTCAGTTTTCATACGTTTCGGTTTTAGTCAGACTTTTTCAAACGGATTAATCATGAAAACCGAGGTTTGACTGTACTAATTAAGCATTTTTATAATGAAATGGAAGCAGGTCAGAAAAGGTGTATCTATTTCCCCTATAATGAATTAGACACAGAGGAACTTAAGAAAAGTGCCCCTAGCTCCAACACACATTGTTTAAGTTGGAGAAGCAATTTCCTTTTTTATTTGTGTCACTCTGAGCATCTCTGAGAAAACGAACCACTCTCTATCCAGAAAATGAAACACCCTTATTTTTTAAAAAACACTTTCATAGCAAATTCTTGCCCATCTCGGAGCACAGGGGGACCCAAGGTAGCTTTAATAGAAATATTGGGGGGAACATTCAAAAGCATTGATGTGATTTGTGGACCTGCAGACCATCCAAACGCCCCTCATCGGGATATGCAGCGACACTAACTGAAAGGGTGAGTCTTAATTTTTTTAACTTTCTGTAACCATTGTAAGGACAATATCAGCTCAGCTGTCCACACTGACATGAGCCACTTGCCTAAATGTCCGCTCACAGTGCCATCTTGACATGTCCCCCCACCGCTATACATTTGTATTTAATAAAATACACATTAGATCACACCTGCTCCACTCAAAATTACACTTCTGGGAACACTGACACATGGACTACGTAAAAGTACAGGTTGATTTTAGAAATGCATTTAAATGTGTCAGCCTTTTCTGTTGCCCCTCCCATGGAATTTTGGATGTTTTGACTTGGACGTTCCAAAGGGCACCTAAAGTGTCTTTCTAAATTGTGCTTTTATATGGGTGGAGGTACTAAATATAGATATTAATTTAAATGGTACGGTCAGTGTTTAAATTTCTACAGTGACTGTTGCCAGTGAATATTACCTAATATACACTGTAACTCATCTTGAACTTCTGAGAAAGGCATGTGCTAAATGTATTTTTTTTGTAGGACTCAATTCTGAAAGGCGAAAAGCGGGGTTGTATGTCCTGGTGGGATGTGTAGCCTCGCTATTCGCAAGGGTTGTATGCTCCCATCGAGGCTCCCTGCACGTACAGGGCCTCGGGGGGGGGGGGGGGGAGGGAGCGGGACAAGGGAGGGACTATGCACAGGGATGTACAGGGCCCATTCAGGTTATGGCCCTGTACATCTTGCGTCTGGAGGTGGAATAAGGCACAGGGATGGTGGTGATTGGGTTCAGCAGCCCCCCCAGCAAGGCAGCGACAGCGGCAGGTGGATCCCCTCTCCTGTTCCCGGCTCTGGTAGGCCCCACCGAGGGTCAGGCAGTGGGGAAAGATGTGATGGTGGGCTGTCAGTGATCCTGCTGGGTGTCCAGTGCCATGGGGACAGGATGCCATGACACCAGGAGGAGCATGGGGCGGGCTGGCCATGCTGCCATCTGGACGTCTCCAGTGGGGATTCCGGGGTACGCTGGGCTGTCTCTGTGCCTGATCCTGCAACCGCGGGGACATCTAGCTCCCGTGGTGCAGAATCGGGTATGTTCTGGGCTTGTCCTGTTTCTGGACGTCTTGATGGCCTAGATGTGCCCCTTCCTGCATCAGGTTCATATTATATAATATTTAAATGTGATGTTTGATTTTTAGATTTAGGACATTATCCTTATATTTTCATATTTTTCTTTGTTTCTTGCTTCAAGCATCCTGCCTTTGTTATACTGCAATTCCAATGCCAACATGACAGTTTACAAGCCCATAAAAATCCAAACATAACCTGATGCTAGTTACATTAGTAGAATAAATACAATTCAGTCATCTTTACTTTTCAGAGTACATTTGACTGAGGCTATTCTATGAATTGTCATTGTACAAATTCTTTTAAGTCATTGAATTTGATGATATGGACTATGGACCTATGATGAAAATAAAGTATAGCCATGTTAAACCCTTGATGATGGTTCTTTATATATTATCGAATGACATAGAGGTGTGGAGGAGTAGCCTAGTGGTCAGAGCACTGGCTTGGTAACCAAACAGCCAGGGTTTGATTCCCACTAGCATTCCTTCTGGCCTTGGGCAAGTCACTTAACCCTCCATTGCCTTGGAAGAAAGACCTGGCTGTCTACTTCCAGTCACACTGCCAAGAAAACCCAGGAGCTTCTGGGTCAGCATTGACTCAAAGGCACACATTGCATTGCAATGGAATAGAAAATAAAAAAATGTTTGCCTATAGGGTACAGGAGTTATATTTTTGTTAGCTATCTCTACTAATTTGACATATAAATTTAACTAATAATCGATAAGACCAAATACTAGATACATAAGGGAGGGAGTGAATAAGGAATATGAGAACAATTGTTACCAGCAAGACTGAATCAGGAGAGAAAAAGCAACATATATATGTTAACAATGAATATTACATTCCAGTCACGAGATTCTTGGAAGTTGCTGAAGGCTTTTACTGAATCAGCATAGAAATGATCTAAAAATAGTGTACCTGAGCTTTAGAAACCACACTGTTTCCTTCAGATGTTGAACCAGACACATTATTCACTTCTGAAGAAGGGACCAATGTGGTTTTCATAGCTCACATATAATACATGTGATCACAGGCTGTGGGTTTGTCTGTGTCTGCTCTCTCCCCTCCCCTCCTATTCTCACCCAGGTGCTACTGGCTGAAACAAGGGGACAATAAGGGAGGGGTGGAGGCTGGAGTAGACACCGTAGAAGAGATACCAACCTCTTTGCTCCATTGGGGAGGAGGGAAAGGCTGAATCTGGACTAGACACAGTAGAACAGAGAGAAGTTGCTTTTTCTCGCTTCTCTAGATCTTCCCCATCTGTTTCTTCTTAAATGCTTCCAGTGTTGTCTGCATTAATCGCAATCTCTCCCCTCCTGTGGGGATGGTGGTGGTGGTGGTGGTGGTGGTTGGGAGGGAGTCAGGCTGATGCACACAGGCTCTGCCCCCAACCTTTGTTTCCTGCAGGCTGCCTGGGGCGGGGGAGATACTGGAGCAGTAAACACAATAGAGTTTTCAGTTCCTTATGATTCGGGCACTGGCCAATAGATTTGGGGCAATATCCCTGCCTATAACTCATTTCTTCTCAGTTAAGACTTTTTTTGTTTGCGTGTCTTGCCAATCTGTTTTGACTAGATTGTAAAGATTACAGACCCTCCATTATGGTGGTAATTTTATAACTGTGCACAGGTGAAAAAAAATACATACCTTTTTTGGTGAAGCCTTCCCCAGACTTTCAAAGCATAATGATGCACTTACGACAGTTCCGATAATTATCCCAGGAAAGCTATGAGCCTGATATTCAGAAGCACTTATCCAGATAGCAGCACTTGTTATCCGGATTAGTGCTACTGATCGAGTTTATGCAGTGATTTTTGTCAGCACTATCTGATAGTGCCATTGAAAATCATATTGATTCCCTGGAACTATCTATATAGGAACATATAATAACACAGTAAATTTATTTATTTATTTTATTTAACAAATTTTCTGTACCGCCTTTTCATTCAATCAAGGCGGTTTACAATAAACTTCAACTTATACAAAGAACTTGCAGATATCAACAGTAACATTATAACTTCAAAAAAACCTGAATAGTCTCTTGTAACATTATCTAAACTATATACATCTTACTGAGAGTAATGGGATGCTTGTATGGTGTGGATGTCATGGCTTGTGTAAATCGGCTTGTGGAGTGATTAGGGTGATTAGTGGTCTTCATTGAATTGTTCAATGAATAGGATGGTTTTGAGCAGCTTCCGGAATTCTTTTATATCTGTTGTTGATTTTAGATTATCTGGGAGGACATTCCAGATAGCAGGGGCAGCAAGAGAGAAGGCTCGCATGGATGTGGATTTGTTGGTTCTTGTGAATAGAGTAGGTGTTGGTATATTGTTTTTGGTGCTGTTTCTGTCTGATCTTTTGCTTGTTTTGGTTCCAATGAGTTCCTGTAGTATTCCTGATGAAATATTGTTTTTAATTTTGAAGATGGTGAGTGCTGATTTATATTTTGCATGTGATGATATTGGTAGCCAGTGCAGATCATGTAGTATTGGAGTTATATGGTCTTGTATTGAAGCGTTAGCAATAATGTGGGCAGCAGTGTTCTGGACTATTTGTAGCGGACGGGTGGTTTGTTTAGGTAGACCTTGGAATAGTATATTACAGTAGTCCAGCACAGGTGTAATGATGGCCTGGCATACTGTGCGGAAATGTTCTTTATTGAGGAGAAGTTTTCGAGTTTGAAGAAGGCTGTTTTGGATATCTTGTTGATATGCAGTTGGAGAGTGAGTTGCTTGTCTAGAATCACTCCAAGGTATCGGACTTCATCTTTTATTGTAATCGGTGTATTGGATATGTTGATAGAAGTAGGAGGAATGAATGTCGAAGGCTGATGATTTATCGATAAATATTAGTAAGAAGCCCTGCTTTATCTTGTCTATTCCTTTGATTATGTTATCAAATAGATGTATGAGTAGTGTCTCAACGCCATGTTTTGGACAGGATCCTTGCTGGTGGGGATCTAGTGGGGCAAATTCGTCAATATGATCTTGGAGCTGTCTCTGTACGATTTTTTCAGTTATTTTAGCCAGGAATGGGAGGCTGGATATTGGGCGGTAGGTTGAAGGGTCGGTACTGTTGGATGAGGTGGTTTTAGGAATGGGGCTGATAGTAGATTGCTTGAGGGCTTTTGGCATGTAGCCCTGAGTGAGAGAGGTGCTTACTATCTTTTTGATGAATGTGTTAAATTCTTCTTTGGTGGATTTAATCTAAGTCACTGGGCAGGGGTCTGATGGGGAAGTGGTGGTGTTTAGAGCAGTGATGGTTTGTTCTATTTGTTTAGTTGATGGAATGCTGAAGTTCTTCCATTGATTGGTAGTTGTGGAGCCATCTGTTGTTGGTGTGTCCATAAGAGAGATGTTCTTATGCGGTGTGGTGGTATTGTTCTTGGCTATTAGATAATCAGCAAAGGTTTGTGGGTGCATCTTGCTTTCGTCTTTCATGGTCGGGTCATTTGTTAAATGATGGCAGATAAAGACCAGCATGGTCCAGTAAGGTGGCTAGAGTTTTAGAGTGTACCTGGTGCTCTATGCAGGTTACCCTCTTCTATGCCATTGTTTAGGGTTGAACCTGCCGCTCCATGCAGATCACCCTCATTTATTTATGAAGATATTTAAGTATGTTTTGATAACATCATCTTACCATATATGGACCCTCTCTGTCAGTCTCATGCCTTTTTGAATTCTGTCAGTGTATAGTCACAGGGCAGTGTGTATGGGTGGTCTTGGAAATTATCCGAGAAAATGGCGATATTCAGCACCGTTATTCGGATAATTATCCTAAGTTATCTAGATCACAGTGCTGGATATTGCCACTATCCAGAGAATACCAGCATGTCACCACTTTATTTGGATATTCAGCACCGCTCACTATGGGAGTCATTCAGAGCTGCAAATAGTGGGGATGTACATCCGGTTTGTATGTACATCCCCCGCTATTTGCTGTGTGCCTTTTCTACCCCCAAAGCTCCCCACATGTACAGCTCTGGACGGGGGCAGATGGGGATGGAGGCAGGGCGAGTCAGAGGCAGGCCCATGACCCCAGACGTACAGGGCCTAACCAGGTCATGGCTTTGTGCGTCCGGCGAGTGAAGGATGGACGGGGAACTTATTCCACCTCAGAGGTGGAATAAGTCCCCCCAGTGTTGTCAGCCAGCAATGGAGGACCCCCCCTGAACAGGTGAGCTGATGCAGGAGGAGCCATGCCACCCTATCCAGGCATTCGCAGGCGCTTCCGGGGGTCAAGTGGTGGGGAAAGGATTTTGGAGTGCAGTGTGGGGAATTGGGGCTCCTGCTTTGCATCCCAGTGCCATGGTGATGGGATGCTATGGCACCAGGGCTCCAGCAGGAATATGGGGAGGGTTAGCTGGGGTGGGCACAGCATGTCTGGGCCCATAGAATTGGGACCCATTTAAGTGCCCGATTCTGCTTCGGCAGGAACATCTAGCTCCTGTGGGTGCAGAATCAGGTGCAAGTTCGGCCTGTCCAGATTTTGGACATCCGGATGGGCTGGATGTCCCCCGATCGGAATTGACTTCTATGTGGATGGCAGCGCTGGATATCCAAAATATATTTTAACTGCTGCAGTCGGCATAAAAAAAACACACCTAACGTGGTGGCTGAATTTCTTTCTAAGTTAAATGACATGCCTATATTGAAATTTTCAAAAAGTATGTACATAAATGCAAACCTCTCCCAACCTCACCTCCAGGAGCACCTCTGCTCGCCATGAGGAAAAGTACATGCTGACTGGCCATTAGCATTATTGGGTGGGCAATATTACAGGTGGCACATTGGTTTACCTGTGGGAATGACTTTGAAAATAACCCTCCTGGTGTCTCTGTACAAATGATTATTTAATAATAATAATATTTTTTAAAAGAAAAAATTGGCAGAAAAGGTTGCAAGCATTTTTAGTTAGCTTAAGTGCCAGCATCCCCTTTAGGCTTGGAATTTTGGGTTTGACTCATGGAATTTGCTTTGATGATGTTAGTGAATGAATGGGCTGCTACAATACTCCACATTCTAGTTTGCTGTCTTTGACTAGCCTGCGACAATACTATTTTTCTTGTTGATCAAAGGGGTAATTACTAGCGTGTGTTGAGGGAATAATGCACAATATTTGCCAAATAACATGTGTTAAATGGCAAAATAAAGTGTTATTTTACGGCAACTCACATAAAATAGTAATGAGATGCAAATGAATGTAAAGTACCTCATTATTATGCAAATTGACTAAAGCTGCATTATTAATGGAAGAATAATGCTAGCTTTGAGCCAGCATTATTTTTCCTTCTCCAGAACATCGGGCCAATAACATGATACTCGATGCTTCCGGGGACCATCTTAAAGGGGCCAAAGGTGCACCCACCCCTTATTCCCCCCCCCCACCAACAAAGACCCCCTTCAGTCAGATCTCCCACCCTTTGGAACAGCCAACAGCTGCCCTGAAGAGACACCCCTGTCCTAATTCTGGGTCTACTAGGCCTATCCGTGATGTCTAGTTGGGGGGGGGTACAGGAGTGATCCCTAATTGCTCCTGCCCCATCTCTGGCCAAGTTCCAAATGTCAACTCTAGCCCCTAGCAGGGGTCTTTATTAGATAGCCTAGATGTAATATTGCAAGACTAGCTTTAGGGGTCAGAGCCTCATTTTGAATCTGGCCTTATGATGGGGTGAAAGCACTGTGGATTGCTCCTGGACAGTAAGTTCTGAGAGTGTTAGATGGGAGGGGGTCTATTCAGGGGTGAAGGGCTATTCCAAAAAGTGGAAGTGGAAGGCTGTTTTGAGGGGTCTGTTGATGAAGGTAAGGGAGTGGTGGGAGGTCTGATTGGGGGTGTCTTTATTGGCAAAGGGGATTGGGGTGGCCCCTGGAAGTTTTGGACTTCGTGTTAGCAGCCTGATGCTCCTAATGTGGGAAAAATCACACAAATTACGAGGCTGAACACAAGTTGTGTTAACCATTTACTGTGGGAGTTACTGACCTGTAGTACTACATTAGTGCAGGATAGTGTTCCCATGATAAATGAAGCTGCAGTAAAATGCAACATTTTAACTGTCTTCTAAGTGTCCTGTGCCTCTATCCCCATCTCTTAGTGATCCTGGTGCATTATTATTGACTCTATTTACCACCAATGGTGACTGCCACCAGTGTAAGAACAATCTTGGGAACAGAAACTGAGAGCAGACAAAGACCTCCAGGCCCATTTAGCCTATTTTTCTGCCCTACTACAATACCATAGATACTACATAAACTTTGAATTTGCTCATGTTGTCCCACCATCAAGGAACCTTTGTTATAATCTCTTGGAGAGGTAGAGGAGAGAAGGGGACTCTCCCATGCATCCACCACCCTTTCTATTAAATAAATAAGTTCAAATGTGAAACAGCGACACTCAGTTACTGAACAAACACACTATTAAGTTCTTCACTATTAAGACAATTATAAACATGAACAGAATTAGTTATGCTTTGCTATAATAACTTGATATGCTATAATTACCCGTAAGAGGCTGATTTATCAAGTATCACTTGAGGATTCAAATTCTCTTATCGGTTGAACAATATTAATAGACAGCAAATAGATACATAGGGCCTGATATTCAAAGAGCTAGGCATGCGCTGGACACTGAAATGAGGGATTTACCTGTGAAAGGATGCCATAACTATGTACACCAAATATTCAACAAGATGGCTTGTTTCAAAAATCCACCATAACCGGGTAACGGCAATTGCCGAGCTGTGAGGGCGTAAAGGGGCATAGTACCATCATACCCGCATAACATGGATATTCAAACATGCTGTGCGGTGCCGGAAAATGCTATAAACCGCGTAAGGCTAGGCAAAGGTTTGTGATGCCTAGGATACCACAATGCTACCCGTGGACTACCGTAAGTGTGTAGTGAAGCAAATTTCTGCAAGAGAGAGGTGCTATTAGAGAAGTTTTCCAACTCATGGAGCATACAAACCCAGGCAGGACTGCCGGGAATGCCATGTGAGCATTCCACAGGCTCCTCCAGAGGTGGAGATGCGCCCGTCACGCCCGAGCACAGAGGAGGATGCAGCTTGCTGCAGGGAGACAGTAGCAGGCAGTGGTCCAACACCCCAGGCACAAGTACCATGCCCCCTGGGTTCATAGGCACAGGGTGAGCTACCTGCAGCTGACCAAGGAGGAGGTGTACCAGCGGTACTGGCTGGATGGAGGCACCGTCACAGAGTTGTGCACCAGACTTAGTGGAGACCTGGAGCCAGCCACCGCAAGAAGCCAGGCACCACCAGTGGCTGTGAAGGTGACCACTGCTTTAGCCTTCCTGACAACAGGGAGCTTCCAGCATGTTGCTGGAGCAACCACTGGCATCATGCAGTCCTACAGCAAGCCACTGCATACATGTCATCACCAGAGCACTGCTGCGTTGCATGGGCCACCTTATAGCCTATCCCCGAACCCTGCTGGAGTGGCAGGAGATGATGCAGGCTTTCTATGATCTGGCTGGCTTCCCATCAGTACTGGGCATCATTGACTGCATGCATATGGCTTTGAGGGCACCCAGGCAGGATCAGAGGGCCTACCAGAACCGGCACAATTACACCTCTATGAATATGCAGGTCGTGGTGAATGCCAACATGATGTTCAGGGATTGTGCGCATGTTACCCAGGCGCCTGCTATGACACCTACATATTTGGCCAGTCTGGCCTGGGGCAAGCAGCAGCTGGTGGACATCTCAGCAATGCCTAGCTGCTAGGTGAGTGTAGACAGCGGTGAGCCCCCAAACAGGCACTCAAACCACAGTAGACGTTAAAATATGCGCAACTGGGGGGCAAACATGGTGGTGGGGAGGTGGGAGGTGTGCCATGTGAATGCTGATGAACATTGTGGGCACGTGTTATGTTGCTGCAGATACGTGATGGTGGCAACAAAACAGCACATGGGTGAGGTATCCTGGAGACACACAAGTGCCTGGAGCAGAGGCACAGCTGTAGATGTCCC
This sequence comes from Ichthyophis bannanicus, assembly GCA_033557465.1. Taxonomy (NCBI): domain Eukaryota; kingdom Metazoa; phylum Chordata; class Amphibia; order Gymnophiona; family Ichthyophiidae; genus Ichthyophis; species Ichthyophis bannanicus. The sequence goes on along the minus strand of CM066036.1, from coordinate 602,618,974 downwards.
CAGGATGCCCTGCCACATAGCAGCAGCCTACAAAGGCCACATCCATGTTGTCCCCAACCCTTCCTGCAGGACCCACCACACCTGTCACAGTTGCAATGCTTATGTGCTCCTCTCCTTTTGCCTCAACAGGTGACCATGGATATCCTCTCTGCACCTGGCTGCTGACCCCGCTGTGAAATATTCAGACCGCACAGGAGGAGCAGTACAACATTGTACACCAGAGGACCAGGGCGGTTGTGGAGAGAGCCATTGGGGTACTAAAAAGCAAGTTCTGCTGCCTGGACCGGAGTGGAGATGAGCTGCTCTACAGCCCGAAGTGGATATGCCAGATACTTGCTGTATGCTGCATCCTCTACAACCTGGCTAGGCAGCGAGGCATATCTGACTCTGATCCTGACTCACCAGAGGACCTGGAGGCCGCAGGCTGAAGAGAGAGTGGAGGGGGATGGACCATATCCGGCAAGCCAGCAGCAGGCCCAGGCACAGGCAAACTGGGCACGCCTCATCTGAGAGACATACTAGTGGCTGTGGGGACCCGCAGCACCCACCGGTAAGTGGCTATGTGACATCACAGCATGCAAAGAGTTTAAGTGACCCCACTGCCCCCCCCCCAGGCTCCCATGTCACGTCATGGCAATGCGGGCATTGGAGAAGTGTCAGATGTGGTACTGGCAGCATCATTCCCCTCCCCCAGAAGTCTTTCTGTCTCACAGGTGACCAGGCTACCATGGGGTTCTGGTGGTGAGTCCCCCACTCTCAAACCCCTGTCCCATGTGGGGGCCATCAACTGGTATAGGACACCAGTGGTAGTGGCCTGGTAGGCTGCCATCACCTGCATCTGATGCAATTATGCTTTCCGGTGGCGCTCTAGACACTGTTGGTGATTGCGCAATTCCTGGAGCTATGCCTGCCTCTCCTGGGTTGCAGCCTGGAGCTCCTGCCATATGCCATGCAGCTAGGACTAGATGCCCTCAGTGCAGGCCAGTAGCCATGCCCCTTCCTGTAGCAACTCCTGGTCCATGTCAGCATGTCCTCTGTTCCCCGGCTCTTCCATTATGTGGAACTCCAGCTCTGTAAGTGGTGGTTCGACCATTCCCGGATTATCCACACCCTCAGCCACATTGGCTCTGTGGCTGTGTTGCAGCCTGGATATTCAGTGGGGGTCATCGTTGCAGACTGGTGATGCTCCCCCCACCTCATCTGTTCCTGACTGGGAGGGTTTGGCCACGGGCTGGTCTGTGGGAGTGCAAGGGAGACATAGGTTAGGGCCCTGCAGTGTGATGTGGCAGTGGTGGGGGTGTACTGTTCCCCACCTCCAACCAAAATGTACAAATAGACAGTCCCTGCATGGATGGAACCATGATGTAGGCACACACATATGTGCATATGTCACAAAGGTTGGGGACCTAGCCTGCCTCATAGCCCCCCTAGGTCAAACAAAGGATGTCACCTGGCTGCCAACCTGGGTGCCCCAAATCCAAGGCATTGCAGGAGGATGTACCACTGCACCATATGCGCACCTCAGGGAACATTACATATGACAGGTACAGGGTGCCCACACATGGTGGGTGGGCCTGCTGTTGACACCAGCTGTAACACACACACAGCACTATGTTCCCCACACTGTGTGGGGCACACACTAATGTTCTCTCCCTTCTCTCCCTGTGCAAGTATGCCATACCATTGCCATAGCGGACTGGCCCATAGTTGTAAAGTGGGGCCTCAGAGGCTATGGTGCCCGCACCCAAGCTGTGCCAGCCCGTGTTTAGCATCTGGTCCTGTGGACTTGGCTGGGGCTGTGTGGTGTGTGGTGCACTGCAGACACCTGCTGGTCCTCCAATGGCTGCACCTTCACCAGCATGATGGCCCACAGTGTGTCCGCCACCCCAGCCATAAGTTGGCTGGTGCCTGCATCCTCTCTGCCCACCCTCAGAACCCAGGCCCATGTGACCCTCCACCTCCAACTCCTCCTCCCTCCCAGAACCTTCTGTCTGCTCTTCATCCCTGGACCCCTTCTTCTCCTCCCCTGAACCCCCTGATTGGTTATCCCTGCCAGAATCTTCCCCCTCCTCCCATGACCCTCCTGACTATCCACTATAATGCCTAAATCCTTTCCCTGGGTGGTGGCTCCTAGTGTGGAACTCTGAGTTGTGTGATAACACCTTGGGTTTTTCTTCCCTAAGTGCATAACTTTGCACTTTATCTTTATCTTTTATCTTTATTATTTTGCTTGATTGACCTCCCAGGCCAATGGCATCAGGACAGTTTACAAAAAAAAAAAGTAGGTACATAAATGGCTGCACTTAGGAAAAGGAACACCAAAATTTGATAGGAAAGCTAAGGGGATAGAACACTTACAAAGCATAACATACATAAAGAGATACCAAGAGTTAGGAAGGGGAGGCAGATGGGAGTTCAAATGCCTGGTGAAATAGGTGAGTCTTCAGTAGGACCTTGAACCTTGAGTATGAGTGCTCTGTGCGGAGTGAGGGAGGGAGGGAGTTCCAGAGGCCAGGACCAAGAAAAAAGAAAGCAGATTGACGGGTGCGCTCAAGGTGAACCTGAGCGGGAGAAGGAAGAGCTAACTGGTCGTTATGAATCGCCCGGAAGGCATGGGAGGGGAGATGTGTATGGATAGGATCGGCGAGATACTGAGGGCTACCTGTTTGGATGGTTTTATGGCCAATGGTGAGGATCTTATATTAATAATGGTATTTTAGATGGAGCCAGTTGAGTTGGATAAGGAGAGGGGTAACATGGTCCCTATGGGAGGCATGTGTGAGGAGGCAGGCAGCAGTATTTTGAATGAGTTGAAGGCATGGAGCTGATATTGTGGGATACCCACCAGAACAACATTACCATAGTCAAGGCAGGATAGGAGAAGTGACATTGTGAGCTTGAGGAGTGAAGGGAGAAGCAGAAGGGAGAGGACTGCACTCAACTGATGGAGGGTACAAAAGGAAAGTCGGACAAGATAGGAAACATATTGGTGAAAGGAAAAAGTGGGGTCAAGAGTGACCCCCAGATACCATAGGGTCAAGGTGAGCGGGATGTGAGTTCCAGACAAAGAAGGTGAAAGGCCAGGGGTAGGGGAGCCGAAAGTAAGTCACATGGCTGCTTACTTGGAGGGGCTCAAGTGGAGATAGTTCACAGACAACCAGGACGAAATACTAGAAAGGCAGGAATTGAAGGGGGAAAGGTTGGGAGACAGGACAGGTATGGAAGAGAAGGATGATATCATCAGCATAATAATACTCCAAGACACCGAATTGTTGAATGACCAGAGTGAGGGGGGCAAGGAAGAGGTTAAACAGCACCGAGCTCTGGGGAACCCCACAGCGGAGGGGAGTAGGAGGAGAGGAGGAGGAATTGGCATGACCCAAAAAGGAGCGGGATGAGAGGAAAGATCTGAACTAGTCAAGGACCATTCCATGGACCTCATAATCCAAAAGGTGGGTGAGAAGTGTAGGGTGATCAACAAGGTCAAAGGCAGAGGTTAGATCGAGGGAAACCAAAAGAGAGATATCACCATGCTCATGGGCTATGTGGCCCTCATTCAGGAGGAAAGCAGAATAGTCACGGTATTGTGACCAGGCCTAAAGCCAGACTGACGGGGATGTAGAGTGGAGGTGGAGTCAAGATGGTAGGACAGTTGTTCAAAGACAAATGTTTCAAGAAGTTTGGAAAGGAAGGGGAGGTTGGAAACTGGTTGCCAATGCGCAGGCACAGAGGGGTCAAGGGATGTTTTTTTGAGTATGGGATGGACTATAGCATGCTTCCAAGTGGTTGGGAAAGAACCTGTAGAGAAACTGGTGTTAATCATGCTGAGGACGTAGGGGAGAAGAGCCAAAGAAGGAACTGAGAGTGAATGAGAGGGAATAGGGTCAAGTGGACAAGTCGTCTTATGAGATTTTTGGAAGGCGGAAAAGAGTTCAGCTGCTGTTACTGGATAGAAAGAGCTTCAAGTGTGCATGAGAGTGGAATGGGGGGAAGGGGAGGGGGGGTGGGGGGACACTGAAAGGGAAAGGTGGGGATGGACTGGTAAAGAAGGGGAAGAGGGGAAGGTGAGACATAGGGACCGGATCTTGTCAGCAAAGAAAGTGGCTAGGCAGACAGGGTCCGGTAGGGCAGAAGGGGGAGATGCGGAAGGGGCAGTGGAAGAATAAAGCGCTGACAGTGAGTGAAGAGTCAGATACAGCTGATGGGAAGAATTAGATGCCGAAGCAATGGAGGAGGAGTAATATGTTTAAATCATCTTTATTGCATGAAAAACAAATATAACACCTCAGGCATGTGGGCACTCTTACATGCACCGAGGCCAAACTATACAAACAACATAAAGAATTATATATCTATATATATATATCTATATCTATATATAGATATAGATATATAAGCTTTGCCCCCCCCCCAATTCCCCCCTCAGGCATACTGCGGCCCCTCCAATGGTCAACACAGACCAACGCCAGCCTTACAACAATAGAACAAACATCATCAAATACAAACAAACAGGGACAAGAGATGCAAGGCTAAAGAAGCTAGTATAGCGCAAAGGAACTCTCCCCACATGGACACAGAGAGGTGCTATGGACCAAGACACAGGCTACTCAAACCTAACTAAGCAAGGAGACAGGTGAGTAATAATGCAGTCACCACTCAAGGAAGCGATTAGACAAAAAGACTGTTGAGGGCCATGCCCATGGCAATAAGGTTTGAATATATGGCTCATAAAAGTACATCATATCCAGTTTCATGCTCCAAAAGAATTCAAAACACAATTATCAAAACAATGCAATACCAGACTTCATGAGTCCTTAATATAAAATATATAATCCTATCTATAACATCTCAAGGATGTATAAACTATCTGAAAGTGCCAAAACGTATAAAAATTGAAGAGAAAGTTTAAGGGAGAAGATGGAGTAAATAAGAGAAGATCTTTAATATGTTTGTATAATTATAAGATAGGAAGTTATAGAGAGAAGATATAGACAGGAGGGAGTTAAGGGAGATCTTAATGTGTTTGATACAATTATAAAATGAATTATGAATTGGTATTGTAAGTTATGTATGATTTGTAGGTATTGTGTATGTAGCATGTCTGAATTGTAATATTTTGTGAATTTATATATATATTTAATAATTATATATGAACATGTATTGATGATTAATATGTATTAATGATAGATGAATAAAATTAATTTGTATATGTTTTGGCACTTTGAGATAGTTTGTACATCCTTGAAATTTTATAGATAAGATTATATATTTTATATTAAGGACTCATGAAGATTGGTAATGCATTGTTGTGATAATTATATTTTGATCATTTGCATATTAGTGGTGATTTATTTTGAGTATCTTATTTTTCCAAAAGTATTCAATCCATGTCACCAATACCTGGACAATTACAGATAAGTAAAAGCTGAGAGCCTAGCACAGATACCTGACGTACCCCGGCAATTTAAAGGCAGCCCGCCACCAGCTTCACCATACCATACTTGGTTGACATCAAAAGTAGGGAGCAGAAGGAGAGCCCATCTCTCTCGCCAATGCCAAGGCCAAGCAGGAGTTTCACCAGCAAGCAAAGGTCAGCATAAATACTCACATGAAAATGGCACGGGTCTAACTGGGCTAATCATACTACTGCTCACCATTCTTCAATACAGTCATAACACAACCATGCAGAACAGGCTGATTCCTATCATTTACAGACAGAAGGACCTAATAGCAGCAACCCACGCTCATGCACACTAAAGCAAAAGACATCTCAGACTCATTAAAATCACGCAGACAAGCTCCACTGAACCTAAACCACCAGACATGCAGCAAATCCCATCCATTAAATGTGCTGTGGTTAATGCCCGCTCAGTATGTAACAAAATTAATACCCTCTCAGACTACAAAAAGGAACACAACAGTGACATACTACTTGTCACAGAATCTTGGCTGACTGACACAGACAATCTGCTAGCAAGCCAGCTTACTACAATTACATCAATCCTACACAGCTGCCCAAGATGGGAAAGAAGAGGAGGAGTCTTCATCTTGGCAGAAAAAAATCTTGAAACCAAGTTCACCACAGCCACTTCAACTGATACAACTAACACCCTGGTTGTGGAAAACAACACCGTACTATTTGCCTGGTATACAGAGCTCCTAATGTAGACAGAGAAGACCTCTCATCATTCCTTGACATACCATGCATTCATGCTGCCAAAAATAAGCCCTTTATTATGCTGGGATATTTCAATCTCAACTCAGTACCACTAGCACAAATTAGTCTGTTCCTCAAAGCCATGGAAGCTATGGACCTCACCCAAATCATCAACGTACCCACCCATAGGAAAGGAAACAACCTGGATCTGCTATTTGTACCAAAAAAAATCCAATTAGCCATGCAGCACATGCCAAGTAACACCCATTCCTTGGCCAGACCATCACACAATCACCTTTAAACTACCACTGCTTAACTACAACACCTCAAAACATCCTCAATCCCAATCACATTGAAGGTTCAAGGAATTCAACAAACAGGATCTACTAGATCATATCATTCCAAGACTAGACTCAGATACAACTGACTTTGCCTTACTCGTTGACAGATGGAACAACACCATTGCTCCATATGCAACTGCCCCACAGAGAACAAAACATACTCAATGTGTTTCAACTCCCTGGTACTCCAGTGAAATCAAAAAGGCCAAACATGAATTACGACAGATTGAATGCCGCTGGATGAAGACAAAAACCCATTGCACCAGATTGAATATTCCTCATAACAAGATGAATATAATAAACTAATTCACAAACATAAAAGGGATTACCACTGGAACCTAATCCTTAAATCTTTGAACAAATCCAGAAAATTCTTCAGAATAGTAAAATCTTTCACATGTACAGCTTCAACCCAACCTCAAACTGAGATGCAACCAGAAGAGTTTGCTGCACACCTCCAGAACAAATTAACCCCCACAATTACCATGGTGATGAGGAACAGTGCACTTCTCTTCAGCATATTCCCAACAAAATGCTGGACCAAATTCTCATCTGTTTTCCCAAAACTGTTTGAACAGATATTCACAATGCTCAATACCACAACGTCACCACTTGATCCTTTTTCTGTCTCCTGGATAAAGATAGCTAGGAATGAATTCATACCACCCCTTCTCAAAATACTAAATCCATCACTTTTCCATGGAACCTTGCGAACATGCCTAAAGACAGCATCCATAAGACCTACCCTAAAAAGCTTCACTGCAAACATTAACCTACCCACCTCATACAGACCCATATCCAGCATCCCCTTCCTTGCAAAGATAATCGAAAAAGCAGTTCAATTACAGTTACAAGACTTCATAGCCTCCTCTGCCTCTCTAAACTTACAACATCATGGTTTTAGAACCAACCATGGTGCAGAAACATTACTCACATCTCTCATCAACATCCTGCTCCATGGGCTTGAACAGATCAAATGAGGATTGATCCTTATATTTTTAGACATAGCTTCTGCCATTGACTCAGTAAGCCATGATAAATTACTACTCAGGCTGGAATCAATAGGAGTAAATGGTACCCCCACCCTAGCATGGTTCCAATTTTACCTAACTGACCGCTACCAACAAGTAAAAATAGGAAACAAGGCATCCAACCCATTCAAGCAGCTCCAAGGCATCCCCCAGGGATCAGCCCTCTCAGCTATACTCTTCAGTCTTTACATTCAACCAATATTCCAAAACATACAAACACATAAAATATACTACCACATTTATGCTGACATTTTAATGATATATGCTCCATTTGAAACCACTAATCCAGAATATACGGTTATACAATCATGCTTCAGTGAAGTCACCAAATGGCTGGAAGACCAAAAACTCTATATCAACTTACAACAAGTTGGAAGTACTCATCATATCCAGGGACCTATCCTACACCCCACCAGAATAATTAAAACTCAACGACATCCTACTACCTGTAAGATCCGAGGTTAAATATCTAGGAATCACCCTAGACCACAAACTAATATTCCAGACTCATATAAAAAGAATAACAAATTCTAGTTACCAGAAGGTCAGGATCCTACATAACCTTCAACCACTACTAGATCATCAGCATTACTGGACAATATGCCAGGCCTTAATCACCCCACACCTGGACTATTGTAATTCAGTCCTTCACGAACTCCCACACCTAACCTTTAGACCTCTCCAAATAGCGCAGAATACAGCAGCCCATCTCATCAGCAAAACTCCCCAACATGACCACATCTCACAGGTACTAAAAAACCTACACTGGCTTCCAGTAGGAACCAGAATAAAATATAAGACCATAATGACCACATACAAAATAATACCCAAACTTTCAGCAGCCTGCTTGGTACCACTTATCCAAAGGAACATAGACACAAGATTATGATGACAACGGCACCAAAACCTGCTTTCCATCCCAGCTCTAAAAGCAAAAAGCTCACAATCACTCTGTCAGAGAGTATTTTCTTTCTACGGACCTACAAACTGAACTCGTTGCCACCCACACTAAAGTCTCAACACTTAAATGAATTCTGGAAAAAATTAAAAACACACCTCTTTAGAGAAAACTTCGGAACAGTCACATAACCAACCACAGAAACCTGCAATCTACGTCAAATACCCACACAATGCATACTCAGAAATGATACCTCCTCACCTGAAATTGCGCACTCAATCCTTCCCTCAATCTATTGTTTGGGGTATGTTTACTAAACTCCGAAATTGTGCGGGGCCGTGGTAGTGTGTCTGTGCCATATAAGGAGTGGGTGGTTCAGGCAGAGAAAAGAAAAAACCGGGAGACAGCGACCGTACTTGTGCGCATCGCGCTAATGTGCGGGGTCCACATTAGCGCGTGGGAAGGCTAAGTGGCGTGCTGCTGGGCACAGAAAAGGACAGAGCCGTAGTACAACGGTGAAGACACTGACCAATGGTGCAGGGGCCATGGGTTCAATCCCCCATTGTGTGCAACAAAAGCTGTTGTCTGAGGCAATAACTGTAATGGGTTAAAGTGCTGTAGGAGGCATATTAATTTTGTGCGGCATAAGGTGGCGCACTGTTAATTTTGGGCGACATTAGGCGGTGCGCTGTTAGGTGTGGGCGTCATAAGGCGTAGCACTGTAAATAGTGGGCATTAGGCGGCGCGCTGTTAAGTTTGTGCGGTTTGGGCGGCAGAAGGTGGTGCGCTGCTATGCCATGAAGGCCTAAGGCAGTGTGGCAATGTCCAAACACAGGAATAGAGCCACAGCACAGTGGTTAAGACACTGACCAATGGTGCAGGGATCAGGGGTTCAATCCCTCACAGTGCCCAGTGAACCAGGCTGGCTGAGGCATAACATATTATGGGGATGAGTGCTGTAGGGGGCATATTAGTTCTATTTTATTTATCAGTACTAGCAAACTCACTCTCAAAGCGTGTTAACATAAGGCGGCCCATACGGCACATGTTAAAGTTCACTGTCCGCCAAGGCACCCTAGAATGTCCCCTATAGGTCACCATATATGTTGCGTCACAGGATAATGTATAGTGCACCTTATATGGACGGCAACCATAAGGTGCCCTATAGGGCACCCTATAAAGCACCCTCAGCGGCTCCTTATGGGTACAGTACGCTGTGGGTGTTTTTGCTGGCATCAACATATGTACATTAAATAAAAAAGACTTTGGACAACCCTAGCAAATTACCCCACTGTGGGTTTGAACCCATGACCTCTGGCATCTCAGGCAGTGAAGTAACCATTGGGCTACAGCTCTATAGCTGCTAGCAAGCCCCTGGCTGGCTGCAGAGAGCCTGCACGTCACCACACAGACAGTCTGCTGTGGTCGCCAGGATAGGGTTAGGCCACCCGTACCCATGATGCACTGCACATGCAAATCAGCTGTCCACAGATGAACATAAGATGGGGAATGCACCCCAACAGCTCCCCGGCGTGGTAGGGGGAAGTGGCCGTGTGCACCCACACAGCACCTCGGCCTGGTAGGGGGTACTGACCGGGTGTTTTACTGGCACAGAGTAGCTACACACCGTCACATTGTGCGGGTACTGTGCTCACCCTGAGGGTGTGAAGAGGCACCCAGGACCAGGTCCACAACACCCTCCATGGATGAAAGAGGCCATGCCAGAGCTCCACAGCAGTATTAATCTGTGAGATAGGTAGTTTCTGCAGAAACACCTTGGATATCACTTTCTGTCTTAGTCAGGGGAACCCCTTATGGACACCTAGGCGGGCTATGTACCACCACCCAAGGTTGAAAAAACAGGGTCTCCTATCAACAGATCCACATTCTACCTCCCTGCAATGGTGGCAGTAGAGTGGACCATCAACCCCAGTCCTGCTGGGGAACAGACACCCTACAGGGCAGTCAAAGCAGCTCTATACACCTCCACAACACAATATCAGACAGACATTAGGCCTGGATATGCTAAGCTGCACCCCACCACTATCTGATATTCTCCTGCAGCAAGCCTTCAGCCGCTGCACCCTGCAAGGCGCTCCATCACGACACAGACCAGCTGAAAACAGTCTGCTAGCTAGTCCTGGTGGAAATGCATGCACCCAGAACTGGGATGGCAGTGCACACCAGCAGATAAGTCAGTGACTGGGCCCCAAAAGGAAACCCATATATATCACATGAGAGAAATGCTATATAGCACTATGGGGGTGCCTAGACATGCTGTGGTCACTGCACAGTCAGGGTGAGAGTGATCCCCCAGCAGGACAGAAAGAGGTCACCCTGTCTGTGTAGGTGGTGGCCGGCCACGACAATGTCCCAGGCAGTGCCCTATGCCCTGTGCAGATGCATCCTGGCCAGCCCACCCTGTCTGAGCTATACCCATGGTACCTTGCTGCTCATTATGCACATTGGCAGGCCAATAATGGCAACAGTGCTGGCAGTGTGGGCTGTGGAAGGTGTTTGCAGCCAACACACACTGTATAGACCAGGGGTGGGCAATCTCGGTCCTGGAGGGCCGCAGACCAGTCAGATTGGCAGGATATCTGTAATGCATATATATCGCATGCTTATTCATTAGGGATATCCCGAAAACCTGACTGGACTGCGGCCCTCCAGGACCGAGATTGCCCACCCCTGGTATAGACAGACACACACTCCCACACGTATGCCAGCATTGTGCTACTATAGAGGAGTTTATCAGCCTTGCCCATCACACCAGTCCTGGGCACAGCACAGGCATGGATATGGTACACAATACTGTTGGGGGTCACTCCCCAGGGTGGTGACCACTGTCAGAGGCCAGACCTGAAGCACACACCGCAGACATCAGAAAGATTGTTATGATGGAGCTCAAAGAGCAAACTGTGTTTAACGTAGGAATGTCTATCTGCCAGTACTCATAGCAAACGTTTGAGAGCTGTGTACCGTATACCCAGGTGTAGCGTGGCATTGCTAAGGTATGCAGGTGCTAGTATTGGGAGATGCACGCAGGGCCCAATGTCCTGCCTCTCCAGGAGGCATTGGCCAATGGGGCCTGTGGGTGTGGGTGTGTCTGCCCCTGTTTGCTGCTGCTTTACGGCAGAGGTTCCCAACTCCAGTCCTGGTGTGCCTAACACTGTTCGGGTTTTCCTGCTGTCCCTCATGAATATGCATGAGCTACATATACATGCCATGGGGGTGGTGCATAGATATGCAGCACAGGCATTTGTATTAGAGGCAGCATGGAACCTGAATGGTGTGTGGTCCTCCAGGACTGCATTTCGGAGACTCTGCTCTAGGTAATGCCCCTGTTCATGGTGTCTGTGCTCGGTGTGGTAAAAGATAGGCGTATTACCAATGCGTATGCCCTCAGCAATAAAGGTTTGTCCTTACTATCATGGTTTAGTTGTGTGAAAAATATGTGGACAGGATTGGCAGTAGCCCCAGCTGGGCTTTGAACCTGTGACCTTCTGTTCTGGCACACACTGTCTGTGTGCACTGCACCACCATGTTGCCACAGATTGGCTGAATTCCCTGGGAGGTCCATGACTGTACATCCGACAGGGCCTGTCTGTTGCAGTGGATGGTGCCATCCTGCACATGGCTAGGCCACTGTCTTCTGTGGCTAGCAGCCACTGCCCCTCCACCACCTGTACCCTTCCGCCATCATGCTGGCATGTCCTTATCGTAGTAAAACCATATGACCTGATTGAGTTGTGGCACTCCAGGCCTGCATTTGGGGGACTCGGCTGTAGGTAATGCCCATTGTTATGGTGTGTGAGCGGTGTAGGGTAAAATATGGGTGTTTGCAACATGCTTCTGTACTCTGCAATATAGGGGTGTTGTTACTATCTCTGTTTGGTGGTGGGTAAAATGTGGGGACTGGGCTGGTAGGTGTCACAACTGGGATTTGAACCTGTGACTCTCTGGTCCTATAGGTACTGGCTCTGTCCGCTGCACCACACTGTGGCCACAGAGATAGTGCAGTCCCTGGAGATAGGAAACCTGACCAAAAGAGTAGGGAGCCCTGCTCTGCACATTTTTACTGTGGGCTCATTCACTGTGTCTGGCGACAAGTGCAAATAAAACCCGCAAATGACCGCGGAAAACGGGGGAAAAATATAACCAAGCTGGCCAACAGTGATATTAATGGGCACACATAAAAAGACACACCCAGGAAAGCTCCACAGAAAGGAAATGATTTTTGGAAGGATCTCCGCTCCGTAGACCCTTCCAAAATTCATTTCTTTTTTTTGTAGCTTTCCTGGGTGTGTTTTTTATTTTTGCCCATTGCTAGCACTATTGCCCAGCTGAATTATAATTTTTAAACATTTTCGTGGTGGTCATTTTGGGTTTTATTTGCACTTTTGTTCTGTGCACATGTATCACACTGCTCACGTTTTGTGGGTTTCCCCGGTTTTGCTGTACATTGCTGACGGAAATGGTTTCTCTTCCCTTTAAATGCCCTCTACTGCGAGTGTTTCACTCGCGGTATTTTTGCTTTGAAATTCGGCCCCGATAATGTGCGGGGAGCCTCTCCCCTCCCCTTCCCCGCCCATTAACCCCGTCTCTCCGCCCCTCGGGAGCCTTCCTCCGCCCTCCGTTAGCCTTTCCATGCCTCTATCGGACATTTGCGGGCCCGTACTTGTGCGGGGCCCGTTAGTGTGACGTGCACCTTTGCGGGGGTTCATCGCACGTGTGCGGGGTGCTTAAGAGCACTTAAGTGCTGCTTTTAGTGCGCTATTGTGCGGCATGCAAATGTGCGGTTTTTAGTAAACATGTCCCTAAGTCTCATTCACATGCCACATAAGCCAATCCTATGTATATAGTTATCTCTGTATAAGTTGTACAAATTTAGTTAAATCCTGTTAATTACAATGTATAGAGTTACTTTTTACTGACACAAATGTTTTATGTACTTTACAGTTGAGTTATATAAACCGCTGTGATACTATGAACAGCGGTATAAAAGAAACATTAAACAAATAAATAAATAATTGTGCTTGCCGAGTCTTAGACCCCCAGGCATGAATGCTTTTCATCTGCAATAACTTATGCAAATGGTTCCTCCATGTCCAATAGGCCGGGGACTCCAAGTGCCTTACATCTAACATGTCAGTGCTTATGTTGCTTCCTGTGATTGTCATTTGGCTCCTTTTTCCATTTCCTGAAAGATACTATTTTGGCTACAACAGCCTCTCTGACCTCACCTTTAAACCATGCTGGCAGTTTTTTGTCCTTCCTACCACTTTTCTGAAAGTGTGGAGTATATCTGGTCTGGGCTTCCAAGACAGTATTTTTGAACAACACCCATACTTGATGTAAATCTTTAATCTTTGCTGTTGCTCCTTTTAGTTTTTTCTTTCCTCATTTTATCATAATCTCCCTTTTGAGTGTTAAAGGTAGTACTGTGGATTTCCTTGCCATCCTCCCTCCATTTATTAAATCAAATGCAATCATGCTATGATCACAATTGCCAAGTGGCCCCAATACCCTTATCTCTTGCACCAGATCCTGTGTTCCACTAAGAACTAGGTCCAAAATAGCTTCCCTTATTGTCAGTTCATGAACCAGCTGCTCCAAGAAGCAGTCTTTTATTTCATCTAGAAACTTTGTCCCTAGCATATTCTGCTGTGACACTAACCCAGTCAATTCAGGGTAATTGATATCACCTATTATTACTTTTTCAATGCCATCTCTAACGTAGAACGCAACCCCTCCACCAATTTCATCTACCATATCATTGCAATATAGTTTGTACGAAGGTATCACAGTGTCCCATTGGCTGTCCTCCTTCTACCAGATCTCAATTATATCTAACCTTTCATTTAGTGCTATATATGCTAACTCCCCAGTCTTATTTTTTAGACTTCTAGCATTTGCATACAGGCATTTTAGAGGTTTTATTTTATTCATATTAATCTAGCTCAGTTGATAGGGTAATTTGGAATTTCAACTCTATCAGCTCCATACTTAAGGGTATCTGGGTTACTTTTGTCTTTATTGGAACCTCTCTATTGGGATGCCCTAGCTTCCCTCTTTTGAATAATTTTAGGTCATCTGCAAATTTGATCACCTCACTCGTTATTCCCATTTCCAGGTTATTCATGAAGATGTTAGAAAGCAGCAGGCACAGAGCAGATCCCTGTGGTACTCCACTATTCACCTTTCTCCATTGGGAAAATTGGCCATTTAGCCCTACCCTCTGCTTTCTATCTTTTAACCAGTTCCTGATCCACAATAGTATATCACCTCCTATCCCATGACTTTTTATTTTTGCCAAACGTCTCTGATGAGGGACCTTGTCAAAGGCTTTCTGATCGAAGTCCAGATACACTATATCAACCGACTCACCTTTGTCCACCTGTTTATTCACACCTTCAAAAAAACATAACAGATTAGTAAGACAAAATCTTCCTTGTCTAAAGCCATGTTGGCTGTCTCCCATTAAGCCATTACTATCTACATGCTGAGTAATTTTGTTCTTTATGATGGTTTCTGCCATTTTTCCCGGTACTGACGTCAGGCTGTAGTTTCCCGGATCACCTCTGGAACCCTTTTTTAAAAATTGGCGTTACATTGGCGATCCTCCAATCTTCAGGTATTACAGATGATTTTAATGATAGTTCACAAATTACTAAAAGCAGGTCTGCAATCTCATATTTCAGTTCTTTCAACACTCTTGGATGTATACCATCTGGTCCAGGTGATTTGCTACTCTTCAGTTTATCAAATAGTTGTAATACATCTTCCCTGTGTAGCAATACTTCTTTCAATTCTTATGCAGCATCACCTTTAAATACCACTTCAGTCATGGGTAACATCCCTACATCTTCCTCAGTAAAGACTGAAGCAAAGAATTCATTCAGTCTCTCCGCTATAGCCTTGTCCCCTCTTACTGCCCCTTTTACCCCTCTATCATCTAATGGTCCAACTGACTCTCTCACAGGTTTTTTGCTACGAATGTACTTGAAAAAGTCTTTATTATACGTTTTTGCTTACACAGCAAGTTTCTTCTCAAATTCTCTCTTTGCCTGCCTTACAAATGCCTAGCATTTAACTTGCCAGTGCTTGTGCTGTTTCTAGTTTTCGTCATTTGGCTCTTTTTTTCCATTTCCTGAAAGATGCTTTTTTGGTAACAGCCTCTCTGACTTCACCTTTAAACCATGCTGGCAGTTTTTTGGACTTCCTTCCACTTGTCTTAAAGTGTGGAATACAGCCGGTCTGGGCTTCCAAGATAGTATTTTTAAACAACATCCAAGCTTGATGTAAGTCTTTAACCTTTGCAACTGCTCCTTTTAGTTTTTTCTTAACTATTTTCCTCATTTTATCAAAGTCTCCCTTTTGAAAGTTAAAAGGTATTAATGTGGATTTCCTTACCACCCCTCCTCCATTAATTAAATCAAACACAATCATGCTATGATCACTATTACCAAGTGGCCCCAACACCCTTATCTCTTGCACCACATTTGGTGTTCCACGAAGGGCTAAGTCCGAAATGGCTTCCCCTCTGGTCGGTTCATGAACCTGCTGCTCCAAGAAGCAGTCATTTATTTCATCTAGAAATTTTATCTCCCTAGCATGTCCTGCCATGACACTGACCAGTCAATACCGGGGTAATTGAAATTACCCATTATTACCATTCTGTAACTTTTGTTAGCTTCCCTGATTTCTTTGAGTATTTCATCATCCATTTGCTCATTCTGGCCAGGTGGTCGATAGTACACCCCCACTGCCATTGCCTTCTCTTTTTTACATACCATTCTCTCTCATGAGTATTCATTGGGCCTGATTCAGAATTGTACATGCCAGCCTTCTGTGCGCCCAGTAGGAACCAGATGCACAGAGTGAGCTGGGATTCTGATCCCATGGGGCACTTCTAACTAGGTGGGATCAGAATCACGTCCAGGCCTGTATGTGCAGGCCGGGACCCTGATTCTGGTTGGCCTGCATGTACAAGCCTTTCCCAGCTAACTCAGTAAGGGCTCTTGAATAGAGATGTGGTGCCATGGTATCCGGTTGCCATGGCACCGTGGCTCCATTCAAGAGCTGTGATTTCTGGCTGCAAGATCGAAAGCCTCCCAAAGCCAGGTTTGGGCTGAGGGGAATTTCCTCTGCCCCCTCCCACCTTTTCTGAGCCCCGGGCTTGCACGATCCACCTGAGTAGGGGAACCTATTCCACCTCAGAGGTGGAATAAGTTCCCTGTTCAGGCTGCCGGTCCCAGATGTACAGGGCTGACATTGGAATTGACCCTGTACGTCCAAGACCGCAGACCACCCTCTGCCAGCCTTAACTCCTCCCCCACAATGCCCCTTTCCTGCCCCCATCTAAACTCCCCATACAATGTGCGGGGAAGTTAGTCGGGGTCAGTAGAGGGGCCGAATATCAGGGATGGACATCCCAACATGTTGGACCTCCATCCCCACTATTTGCACCTCGGAATGCACCTGATTGTGGTTTTCCTGAAAATCTGACCCACCCACCAGATTTGGAAATCATTGATGTAGTCCTTTACTGAAGCCTGCTAGTTATTTGAATGTTTGTATCTTATCTTCCCTTTCCTTTTCTTTCTTCTGGAGAATACATAGTAAGCCTTTCAATCTCCCTAGGTATGGTGCAGAAAGTCAGTGACCTCAGCTGAACCCTTACATCTATTAATATGGTGGTCAGTAGGAGCAGATGTTGAAGAGAGAGGAGGATGTTTACCTTGGATAAAGCATGTATGGAGGGAGGATCACTGAGGTACTGTAGGGTGGGTGGGTGGATGGGATTAGGGGTACTTGGGCAAATGGTGGTTTGGTTTGTGAGTAGGTGAGTGCTGTTGTGAGGCAAGGGTGGCCAAAGAGTATCTGCTGCCCCAGGCAGAAGCCCCCACTGCACCAACCCCCCTGCTGCTGCTTCTGCCACCCTCACTCCTTCTCCCGCTGCTGCCACTGCTGGCCCCCCACCCCGAAATCCATTTTCTCATTTTGCAGCAGCAGACCGACTCCATTTTGAGCTGCTGCTGCTTTCAAAATGGAGTTGGGCCACCCACCAGGGTCTGCTGCCCTATGCGGTTGCTTAGTCGTCCTGGGGGATCGGCCGGCCCTGTTGTGGGGTCTTTTCCACTCCTGCTCAGGGGTCCTGAGGCCTGGTCTCCATAGCTTGGGGATCACAGGGCAGGAGGGTCCTCACACATTTTCACTTCATTTCCATTTTAGTACAGGAATTTTACTTAACTGATTTTTGCATATCTTTGATTTATTACTTCGGAAGCTGCTAGGACCCCCAGATAAAGGAAAGCACAGGAGCCACTATATTTTATTTGTATATTCATCAGTGCTGGCCATTTAAATGGCACCATTGAATATACGTTTGAGTGGTTGCCACTTCTACACATAAGTTAGGCCTCTATTTATACTGGCTTAACGTGTATATGAGTTACACGCAGAGTGGCTATATTTTGTTGTTCCATATATATCTTTACTGTTCATCTTGGCCTGCTCCAAACTCCGCCTTGCGGTTTGCACATAAGAGTGAAGCATAGAACCCATAACAGTATGCTCTGTGCATAAAAATGTGAATTGAACAGGGCAGATTTTGAAAAACAACAAATATGGTTGGTATCACAGCCAACCACTTAAGTCGTTTTAAATATCTAGCCCTAAAAACTTTCAGAATGTAGAAGTAAAAAACTCTGTGTTGAAAATCTAATTCAGATTTTTAATGCAGTGTTATTACATGCATGCGAATATATTATTCCTTTCCCAACTATTTTATTGTCTGGACTAGCTGCTTTGAGTTCTTTAGAGATGATGACTACTAGGCCTCTTCACTGTTTGATGGTGCCTAGTTCTTTTTCTCAGAAATATTATGTTGGACTTGGCTTTCTGCACCTTAATGACAGGACTTTGCAGAGGCTTTTGGATTAAAATGTAATTTCCAAATGCATGATCAGTCTTCTAGTTTTTAAGTCATCTTTTATCTTGTCTATCCTTCAGGCATATCCCCTATGCTGCAGATTTTCCCCTTTCAGATTTGAAAGAGATCTAAAAAAGTGTTTCATATTAGAAGTGAATGGAAGATACCTACAACAAATCCTTCTGAAGACAGAAGATTATAAGCCAGCAAGTGGATCTGTTGGAGAGCCTGGAGCAGTTTATGTTGATTGACAGAGCCTTAGTCAGGGAGGAATGACGTGCTTACACACAGTTCTACACCAGTTAGCCTGTAACTCACATGAAAGGACCGCAGATAACAAAGCACAATACACTAACGAGCCAAGACTCAGTTGCCGTGGTTTAAAACGACAGCCATAGTGGGCCACAAAATGTGAATATTCAGCACTAATATCCAGATAGTGGCTGACATTGAATATCTTGATAGGGCAGTACTATCTGAATAACAGTGATTTATTTATTTAACAGGTTTTTTATACAGCTTTATCGTTTCAGTCAAAGTGGTTTACATTGTAACTTAAACTTGGTAATGTACATTAAACAAGGACATTGATAACTTGGATTTTTCTGTGACTTGCCCAAGGACACAAGGAGTGCTAGTGAGAATCAAAGCCCAGTTTCTTAATTACCAAGCCAGTATTCTAACCCTTAGACTACTCCTCTACTTCAGTGATGCTCAGTCTGCTGTCTAGATAGGCAGGACAGCCTTTTTGATGTCCTGACTTTATGTGGATAGTTATCCGGATAGTGGGCTGAATATTCAGATAGTGGCACTAGTCACCCCCCCATAATGTGGCTAGTCATTGCTCTGCTCACAGACCGTAATGGCACTATCTGCAGGCCCATTATCTTTGGAAGAAAAAAAATGAATATATGAGGAAAGATGAAAGTCAATTGTCAATATTCTTCTAAAGGAAGATGACTACTGAGTAATTTGTAGGGGGGACTCCTCCAGTTCCTTCACCAATGCTCTTCTTAAAAGCTGCAGCCCCTGAGCATGACAGGAAACAGAGACATAGCTGGAGGCTTTCAAGAAGACCAATATACTAGTCGGTTTTTTGGTTTGGTTCAGTCCCTGACTGGAGTTTTATAGAAGGGGTGGGGTGGGGGGGGGGGCGCCACCTTATCCCTCACCTCAGTTAGCAGATTGTCTTCAGCCACCCCTGCTTTCAGCTTTCTTCTATATATTTTTCTACATTTCAGATTTCAACTGTTCTCACCATTCAGTTCTGTCTTACTCTTTTTTTTTTTTACTGTATCTACCTATTTTCTTACCATTACTTATCATTTGTGTAGCACTACACGGTATATGCAGCACTATATAGACACATGTAAGAGATGCTTCCTGCTCATCAGTTTACAGTCTAGTCAAGAACAAGAACAAAACAACTGAGGACTGGGATATGTTGAGGGAATGGTAAGGAAACACATAGGAGGTGAACTGGAGGCTGAGAGGATCAGGATCTGAAAGCATTCTCAAAAAGATGAGTTTTTAGCCTGGATTTGAACAAGGCCAGAGATGGAGTCTGATGTGCTGACTCGGGTAGTTATTCAAAGTTGTTAAAACTCATGAGGATTGTGAAAAATTGCAAGAGGACCTTGATTATTTGGAAGACTGGGCATCCAAATAGCAAATGAAATTTAATGTGGACAAGTGCAAAGTTATGCACCTAGGAAAGAACAACCCAAACTATGGTTACACGATGCAAGGTTCCACATTAGGAACCACAACCCAGGAAAAAGATTTAGGCGTCATCGTGGATACCATGTTAAAACCCTCGGCCCAGTGTGCAGCGGCGGCCAAGAGAGCAAATAGAATGCTAGGAATCATAAGGAAAGGAATGGAAAATAAAACAAAGAATATTATAATGCCTCTGTATCGTTCCATGGTGTGACTGCACCTTGAGTGTTGTGTACAATTCTGGTTGCCATATCTTAAAAAGGATATAGCAGAATTAGAAAAGGCACAGAGAAAAGAGCCACCAAAATGGTAAAGGGAATAAAGAGTGGATAAAAAGGTTAGGGCTCTTCAACCGAAAGAGACGTCTGAGGTGAGATATGATAGAGGTCTATAAAT
This sequence comes from Ichthyophis bannanicus, assembly GCA_033557465.1. NCBI lineage: Eukaryota > Metazoa > Chordata > Amphibia > Gymnophiona > Ichthyophiidae > Ichthyophis > Ichthyophis bannanicus. Next base: position 602,598,495 of record CM066036.1, on the reverse strand, counting down.
TAATGAATGGAGTGGAAAGGGTAAACATAGGTCGATTGTTTACACCATCAAAATATAGAAAGATTAGGGGGCATGCAATGAAGCTACAGGGGAACCTATTTAAGACTAATAAGAGAAAATATTATTTCATTCAATGTGTAATCAAACTCTGGAATTCGATATCGGAGGATGTAGTAAAAGTTGTTAGTGTAGCTAGGTTTAAAAAAAGGTTTGGACAAGTTTGTGGAGGAAAGGTCCATAAACCATTATTAAAGGGGACCCGGGAAATCCACTGTGGAACTTGTGTCTTCTGGGGAAACTGCTAGGTACTTGTGACCTAGATTGGCCACTGTTGAAAGAGGATACTGGGCTTAATGGACCTCGGTCTGACTCAGAATAGCATATCTTATGTTCCAGGCATAAGAAGCAGCAAAGTGTAAAGATCGACGTCTGGAATTGGCAGTGGAAGAGAAGGGCACAGATAGAAGTGATTTGCTAGAAGAGCAGAGTTCCTGAGGAGGGGTGTAGGAAGAGATAAGAGAGGAAAGGTAGAGAGGGGCAGCTTAATGAAGGTACTTGTAGATCAGTAATAGAAGTTTGAACAGGATGCGGAAAGGGATGGGGAACCAATGGAGTGACTTGAGATGTGGGGTGATATGAGCATAGTAACACTGGCAGAAGATTAGCTATGTAGCTGAGTTTTGAAGCGATTGAAGAGGGGAGAGATGATTCGTAGGAAGACCATCAAGGAGGAGATTGCAATAGTCTAGATGGGAGATAACTAGAGAATGGATAAGGGTCTTAGTAGTGTGTTCAGAAAGGGCTACAGCTTTCCATGTGTTTCCCTCCAGCCCTCCCATTCCCCATCTCTCTTTCCTTCCCCAGCCTTTCATAACTCCCCCCTTTATGTCCTCCTCATTCCCTGTGCCCCCTCTCTTCCCTTGCTCTGCTTTGTGTTCAGGGCTGTTGCAAGGACATGAGGCACTCTAAGAGAATCTCATACATGGTGCCCCCTACTCCCACTCCCATAGCCATGGCCGCTGCTGCCATTCCTCTCTGAGACCTACAGCAACAGGAATGTCTTTAAACAGCACCTATTTGCCAGGGGTGGAAGCAACTGGACTAGCCACTTCTACTCCCATGCAAAAGGAAGTCTGCATTGGAGGGGGCAGAAGAAGGAACAGCATGCAGCACTGGAGGTCTTTCTGCCATTGCAAGTCCCAGAAAAGGGTGGCAGCAGTGGCAATAGGCCATCCTTGAACCAGTGGTGCTCTGGTGACTGCCTAGTTTGCCTAATGGTAACGCAGGCCCTGTTTGTGTCTAGCATTTCCCCTTCTCTTCTCCACCTCCTACCACAGTCCAGCACTTCCTATTCCCTTTTCTATTCTTCATGTACAGCATTTCTCCTTTTCCTTATCGTTCCTCCAGTTTAGTCCCCCTCTGGGTAGTGTACCTCCTCCTGCAGCTTGGAGACTGGGCATGTTAAAATCATGACATCACTGGATGTAGCCTGCTGAACTCTCCCATCAGCCCCAGTGTGTCCAGTCACCATGCAGCAGGAGGATGTAGTGAGCCTGGTGCTGGGCTCACTTGAGGAACAGATAAGGAGCACTTTAGTCAGGTTGTTAGGTTTTTCTAAATTTTGAATCATCCAGTTTTAAATTGGCATGGATTGGCTAAATTTTTATTTAATCTAGTTACTTTGTTGGCTTTCCTTTAATTCAATTTTAATATAAGATAGTTTAACTTAAGTTCATTTTATTTGAGGACTTGCCCTTTAAAAAAAAAAAAAGAAACCTCCCGCCTAGCTGCCTTTTCATTTTTCTTTCTCCTTGGTCAGTTAAATCGCCGAATGAGATCTCTCCCGTTTGTATGGGGGAGAGCTCCGCGGGCTGTACCGGCACTCTCTGGATGTGCGAGCAGGGGCAGATTTCCTTAGCGGTGAGATCCTATTTCAATTAGTGATACGATACAGCAGCTCTCGCTGCGACGGCCACCCGCGGCAGTGCCGGACGGCATCGCGGCTGGAGAGGCTGCTTTCTTTGCGCTATGAGCAGCGATTCTGTTGATTTTTGGCACCGCAGGTAAGGCCCTTGGGCGCGGAAGGGGTACTTTGCGCCATTTACACATTAAGAGTTTTGGTGCCAATTTAAGCCCGACGAGGATCGGCGCCATCTTAGGCACTAGTTCGGGGCGGTGTGGTGGGTGTTACTGCGACCTGCGTGTTGAAAAGCGCCATGACATAGGCTTAAAGCATTCTTTTAATTCCTGTTTTCTACATTTTGCTTATTTGTTTCTTTTTCATTTCGGGTCCCTTCTGTTTTACTGTGGGGGATGCCTTGAGTATTTATAGTCCTTGGTGTTTGGTGCTTCATTTTTGTTAAAAAAAAAAAAAAAATAGTAATAAAGAGAGTAGCCTTGTCTTCAACCCGCGTTCATTCTTGGCAAAGCAGTGGTTGGGGGCACAACTGATGTCATCGCGTCCACAGTGTGTGATCTGCGGTACACGCAGAGGCACAGTCGCTGACACCGGAATCTGTCGGGGCTGTGCTTCTGTTTCTACCAGCGTGGAGCAGCAGATGGAGCAGGCGGTGATTGTAGATGCTCTGAGCCCAATGGCTGCGTCCGGAAATGAGGCACTGATAGTTACACCGTCAGGGGCCTCTCCAGAGGGCCTCGCGGGTCCCTCAAGTGCATTGCCTACTGTAGGTTCAGAATCACAGATAGGGGATTTCTGTCCAGATTTTGTGTTGATTATGCATCAGGCGTTCTGTTTGAGGTGTCAGGGGAAGTTGCCTGAGCCGTTGCCGCTGGCAACTCCTATACAGCCACCCTGATCGGGGGACTCTGGGGGCATTTCTCTGAGGCCTCTAAAGAGGTCACGGCCTCGTGAAATTTCTCCCCCATATTTGGAGTGGCACGAGACGGATGAGACTGAAGTAGATCTCAAGGCCGGTGTGGATGAATTGGAGAAATCCCTGAGCCTGAGGATCAGGCGAAAATCATTCAGGTATTCCGGAAGGATGAGCTGGCGGCACTTATCACGGAATCCCTCCAGACCCTAAATCTCGCTGCGGCACAACTGATGGAAGAAGAGGAAGTGGAAGATCCCATTATTCAAGCGGTGAGACAGACTCAAGTGGTGTTTCCCGTCCACCGGGTGGTAGATCAGATGATCCAAGAAGAGTGGGATCAGCCCGAGGCAGGGCTAAGAGGGATCAGGATCATGAACAGACTCTATCCATTAGCGGATAAGGACAAAGAGAGGATCCGTTCTCTGCAAATTTATGCGGCGGTCTCGGTGGTCACAAAAAAGACCACTATCTTGGTGGCAGGTAGCGCGGCATTAAAGGATGCACAGGATAGAAAAGTTGATGGTTTGCTGAAACAATCATTTGAGGCTAACGCTTTGTCCTTGCAGGCTTCCATCTATGGAGCTTAGGTGGCGAGAGCATGTCTCAGGTGGTCTCAACACTTACGCTAGTCTCCGCAGCTAGAGCAAGAGAGTATAAGGGATCTAGATTGTCTAGAGTCTGGTTCGGCATATTTGGCAGATGTGCACTACGACTTGATCAGAGCGCTGGCAAATAGTATAGCTTCGTTGGTTGCCGCCTGGAGATCCTTGTGGTTGAGGAAGTGGGCGGCCGATGGCTCGTCTAAGTCACGCCTCAGAAAGCTTCCTTTTAAAGGAAGGTTGTTTGGAGAAGATCTTGACAAGTTGGTTAAGGATTTAGGAGAGTCCAAGGGCGGAAGGCTCCCAGAGGATAAACCTAAACAAGGGAAATCTTTACCGGCCTTCTGGGGTCAGTTTAGAGATTTCAGAAGGTTTCAGACTTCTCGGTTGGGTGGTTTCCAAAGAGGAAGATTTGCTTCTAGAGCCCAGGGGTTTTGTGGGTTTCGGGGAGCAAGTAGAGGTTTCGCAGTGGCCTCCGCAGCGACTACTCAAAAACCACAATGAAAGGAGGCAAGTCCAGGCAGGAAGCCATCCGATAGGAGGATGTCTTCGGGCATGTTGTCCTGCCTGGGCCCAAATCACGTCCGACCAGTGGGTGTTGGAGATCATTCGCGAAGGTTACGCGCTGGAATTGGCAAGGCCAGAGCTGTCCTCATTTGTGATGTCCCCCTGCAAAGGTGAACAGAAATCTCTGGCAATTCGTCGTACGTTAGACCGGCTTTTACAGTTGGGAGCAGTTGTGCTGGTCCCTGTAGCAGATTACGGCGTGGGTCGATACTCCATTTATTTCGTGTTGCCAAAGAAAGACGGGTCGCTCTGTCCTATTCTGGATCTAAAAGGGGTGAACTGCTGGCTTCAAGTGCCGCACTTCAGAATGGAAACATTGAGATTGGTCATTGTGGCGGTGCACCAAGGAGAGTACTTAACTTCCCTCGATCTCACAGAAGCGTATTTACACATCCCCATCAGAGAATTTCATCAAATGTTTCTGCGGTTTGCTCTTCCTTGAGGACATTATCAGTTCCAAGCGTTGCCATTCGGTCTGGCGATGGCACCTCGAACCTTCACCAAGATTATGGTGGTGGTAGCAGCAGCATTACGGAAAGAAGGAGTTCTGGTTCACCCTTATCTTGACGACTGGCTGATTCGGGCAAAGTTAAAGGCCGAGAGCGTTCAGGTTACAGACAAGGTGGTACAGAGCCTCGGATGGGTGGTCAATGCGACCAAGAGCTGCTTAGAATATCTGGGGGTTCGTTCGACATAAAGAGCAGAGCGGTGTTTCTGCCGAATCGTCGAGTTCAAGTACTTTGGCGGTTGGTACACAAGTTCAGGTCTGTTCTGGCGCCATCAGCATGGACTTACCTTCGACTGCTGGGTACTATGGTGGCAACATTGGACATGTTCCATGGGACAGATTTCATATGCGACCATTACAGAGAGCACTGCTTCATTGGTGGTCACATCAGTCCGACTCGCTGAACAAACAAATTCCCTGTCCTCTCCGGGTCAGGCAGGCTCTTCGGTGGTGGCTGCTACTGGGATCGCTGACAGCAGGAATGCCTCTGGAACAACCGGAGTGGCTTCCCTTGCTGACGGACGCGAGTCTTGCGGGATGGGGAGCACATTGCGTAGCTCTTTTCACGCAAGGCACTTGGATGGTACAGGAGAGCAAATGGTCAATCAACAGGCTAGAACTGAGAGCGGTCTGCCTGGCATTGCAAGCATTTGAGACTACAGTGACGGGTCAAGCGGTACGAGTGCTGTCCGACAACTCCGCAACGGTAGCCTACATCAATCAGCAGGGAGGTACAGGAAGTGTGGCTATGGAAGAAGAAGCAGAGGCACTGTTATCTTGGGCAGAGCCACGACTGTCAGCAATCTCGGCGGCACACATTGCAGGGAAGGACAATGTGATGGCAGATTTTCTCAGCAGGTTCCGAGTGGATGCTGGAGAATGGGAGCTGCATCCGGATGTATTCGCGCAGATAGTTCGAAGATGGGGACAGCCCATAATGGATCTCATGGTGACATTTCAGTCAGCAAAAATGGGTCATTTCTTCAGCAGATGGCACGAGAGGATGTCGGAAGGAATCGACGTGCTGATACAACATTGGACGTCGTCAGGTCTCCTCTATGTTTTTCCTCCGTGGGTGCTCATCGGTCGAGTGGTTCAGCGTATCGAAGCTCATTGGGGAAAGGTGTTGTTGGTGGCCCCGGATTGGCCAAGGCACCCGTGGTACACCGATCTCATTCGGTTGCTCGACGGAAATCCTTGGAGGTTACCGATGTCGGAGAATCTGTTGCTACAGAGGCCTCTTCGAATGCCTCAGGTGGATCGGTTCTAGCTTACGGTATGGCCATTGAAAGGGCAAGGTTAAGGAAAAAAGGTTACTCAGCGGCAGTCATTGCGACATTACTTCGAACTAGGAAAAAGTCCACGTCTCTGGCATATGTGCGTATATGGCATATTTTTGAGGACTGATGCTCGCAGAGGCAAGTTCGTGCGGCAACAGTATCCGTTCCCTTGGTGTTGCGTTTTCTGCAAGACAGGTTTGATAAGGGTCTAGCAGCCAGTTCCTTGAGAGTTCAGGTGGCAGCCCTGTCCTGCTATAGAGGCAAAGTCCAGGGGGTGGCTCTAGGCTCGCATGCGGACATGTTGCATTTTCTTAAAGCAGTATCCAGGTTGAGGCCTTCTCGTAGGATCTCAGTTCCGCCGTAGGATCTCAATTTGCTTTTAGGAGCTTTAGTTAAGGAACCATTTGAGCCCTTACACCAGGCGTCAGTTAAGGATTTAACCTTAGACAGTGTTTTTGTTTGCCATCTGTTCAGCCAGGCGGATTTCAGAGCTACAGGCATTGTCATGTAGAGAACCATTCTTGACTTTTTCCAGAGAAAAGGTGGTATTGCGACCAGTACCGTAGTTTATGACAAAGGTAGTTTCTCCATTTCACCTGAATCAATCGGTTTCTCTTCCAACTCTAAGTTCGTCAGAAGAGAATGTCTCGGACCCGCAGTCTACGCCGTTTAGACATGAAGAGGGTGCTGAGACAATATTTAAAAGTCTCAGAAACATTTCGCAAGTCTGACCACCTCTTCGTGTTGTTTGGAGGACCCCGTAAAGGGGAGGCGGCGGTGAAAGTGTCAATTTCCAGATGGATTAAAGAAGCAATTGCGTCAGCGTATCTTTTGCACGGCCGTACAGTACCAGTGGGCTGAAGGGCTCACTTGACTAGAGCGCAAGCGACGTCATGGGCGGAACATGGTTTGTTCCACCAGTAGAAATTTGTAGAGCGGTCACTTGGTCATCTCTTCATACCTTCAGTAAGTAATACCGTCTGGATGTCCTGGCGGCAAACAATGCCTGTTTTGGGACGGCGGTGTTATGATCTGGCTGGAAAGATCCTTCCCAATGATTACTGCTCTGATACATCCCAGAGGTGGAGGACTAAACTGGAGGAACGTCCTCATTCCCGCCCGGGGATGATGTCATTAACAGTGATTCTTCTGTTGGGAGAGGTGCATTGTTACAGGTGGATATAGCTCTTAATTGAGTTGCAGTCATTTTGATTCGTTCTATCTCCTTTCTTTCTGTGCCTGCTCTCTCTTGTCTATGGCTAGGCATAGGGCAGAAAGGGGAGAATGCAGAAAACAGTCCTCTTGAGAAGGGGGCTTTGTAGTTAAATAAGTTATGTGTTATGCGTTCAGATGCATATAAGGTTAAAATTATTTTTAAAAAATGCTGCTTATTTGTTGCTCCTTTGAGTCTGCTTTGTCAGTAGTTCCCTGGGGCTGATGGGAGAGACCAGCAGGCTAATCCAGTGATGTCACGATTTTGACATGCCGTCTCCAAGCTGCAGGAGGAGGTACACTACCCAGAGGTGGAGGACTAAACTGGAGTTCCTCAAGGAACAACAATTACCAGGTAAGTGTAATTTCTATTTCTCTTGCCAAATTCCCATGTCCAGGATCTCTCCCCTTCTCTTCCCTTCCCCATACTCTATACCCAGGATTTCCCCTTTTCTTCCCTTTCCCATTCCCTATAGTCCAGCTTTTCCCTTTCCCTTCTCCACCCTCACGGTATCCAGCATCTACCCTCTTCCCCATGTCAGGCCTGTTCCTTCCCCCACTGCTGCCGCGCTCCCATACTACTTCCGCTCAGGCTGCCCTGCGCCACTAAAAAGCGGGATGCGGTTTGAGGTCTTTGAGCACATGTGTACACTTAAAGCCTGCTGGGTCCTGCCCCCTCCAATGCAAGCTTCCCGTCAGAGGGGCATGATGCAGCAAGGCACGTCTTGCTCCAAGGCCCTGTATCATCATGATGGCTTTTAGGTACTCTGTTCTGCTGTGCCATCGCTAACTCCCGAATTTTGCTGCCCTAAGTGAATCTCTAGTCCATGGAAACTTTGCTGCAGAATTTTCTAACTTTTGTTGTGAAATTTGCCCCTTAGCTGCTTCAGGAAACTGTGGGCTGTGATAGTACTTATTTATCAATCATATTGTTAATCTTTCCTGTGCTGACTGTCTACTTTCAAATCATCTGAAATGATTACTCATAGGCTTCTTTCCTGCTTTCCTTCAAAGTTATAAATGAATTCCACAGATTACATTTCTTGAACAGCACTACTAGCTGCCATATGGTCAGAAATCCACCAAACTGAATTTCTGCATTAGTCTTATGCCCCTCATCTTTCCCTTTCTAGCAACAGTTGTGCTTGGAGATGGGACTAGCTTTTCAGCAAGTGACTAGTAGCCAAGCATGTTTTGTAGTCTTATAGGTAATAAATCCACATCTGTGCGTTCATTCTAAGCTGGTTTAACAATATGTTTATTGTCGATTTTGTGGCTTACTATATGACACTAGAAAGATCCATCAGCATTTTTGTTGTGGCTTCAGGCATCAACTTCCACCGTGTTAACAGAAAAATACTTTGTCCTGGAAGAGATCAGTTTTCATATTTCTGGGAGGCCCAGGATTTGCTCTAATAAGCAGTGACAGAGTGGCTCCAGCATCTCCCTTTGATATTCAATGAGTTTCACTTTGTTTTTAACGTCTGTTGTCCTAGCTTTCTTTGTTGTCTCTCTGGCACTTTTTTTTTTTTAATCGTCTTCATTAGCCACAACTCATAACACAGATATACGGCAGGAGAGTGCGGTTTCTTATACACCTCATACTGAACAAACCAGAGAACAAATTACACTTAGGAGGTCTTTTACTACAGGGTGCTAAGGTGTTGCACTTAACACGGCAATAGCTCCAAAACCACGGTGCTTTAGGTGCAACACCATCGCATTAGCTGTCAGGGGTGTGGACAGCATTTTCCCGGCAGTTAACGCAGAGCCCTGTCCCCTAGAGTGCACCACATTAGCACAGGTGCACTTAACTCCTATTGAGGTGGCATTAGGTGAACCCATACTAATTCTCTAGGATGCAGTTAGCATGCCGTGTGCACCCTGCCCGAACTGCGCAGAGCTCACTATGCCTACCTTCCACTCCACTCAGTTCTTCCTTTTTTGTCGGAGCTGGTCAGCCAAGCTTACAAAAGCAATCTATGTGCCACTGTGACCTCTCCTTTTTATTTTATATATCTGAAATGAAAACTTCACTTAGCTTTATTGTGGTTTTGAAAAACAAGCCATACTGCTAGCTTGAAACAACTCATCCAGAATTCAGATCTTGGCGACGATGTGTCACGTTTCAGGTTGCAGTAACAATGTTTCAACACTGCTTCAGGTCCAATCCAGTTCTGGCGATACCAAAGCTTTAAAATGAAATGGAGGAAACCACTGTTCCCTCTAAGCTGTGCGCGTGTGCGCGCGCACACACCTCGCCAAGCGAGCGCACATACTTTACAACAGAGCGCACAAAAATTACAGCTCTGATTCTGATAGAAAACAACACAGATGTCTTAAAATTTAAAAGTTATGATTGTAATTACTAGAAATTTCCCGCTTCATTTAGTAATCGTCTATTTTCATTTAATTTGATTAAAATCAATGTGGTGTACACACTGTATTCTGCCGTGTAGACAAATTTTAAAGTATATAACTCTGAGTGTCATTATGTGGCGCACAAAAATTTAACCTTCCTTCAAAAGCTGCACACAGCTATTTTATGCGCACACAGCCTACAGAAAATTAGAGGGAACATTGGAGGAAACCCTCACATTTTACTGGCTTTGGTGTCTGACGTCATGCATAACCGAAGACAGCTATCAACCAATCAGATACAGGATCATTGTGCCCAATGGGGAAAGCCCACGTACAAGGGAAACCCTCAATGGGAAAGAAAACAACGATCCTGGCCAAAGCCACAAGTTATATGATAGTATACCAATCTACTTGTGCATTTAAACCCCCGGGGGTAACAGTATTCAAACGATATATCCATCTCTGTTCTAATAATTGTAAACGTTGTTCCCGGTCTCCTCCCCTTGGGTCTTCTGGTATATAGTCCAAGACACGCCAACGAAGGGACTCAAAACAATGATCAGACTGAATACAGTGCTCAACCATGGGAGCCGCAAAATTCTTGGTCCGTAGTCTTGAGGCATGCTCCGAGAGCCGTTTTTTGACAGTTCTTTTCATGCGTCCCACATAATATAATAAACGGGCATATTATCAGGTAGACCACAAAAACAGAGGAACAATCAGTGTGCCATGATGATGTGTAAGTTCTAAACGTATGAGTATCAGTCCAATCCGGGCCTGTTAATGAACTATTACAATGTACACAGTTTCCACAAAGAAAGTGCCTTTTCTCCTCATGTGAAGTCTCCGGGCGATCCAACCTGTGAGTAGTTCTCATTACCATGTCCCTCAAATTCGCTTTTCGCGAATATGTAATTTGCAAATGCTTATCATGAAAGCAAGAGTGGAGCCCCAGAACCGGCCAATAACGATGCAACAATTTCACTACTCCTGACATTCCACAGGTGTAGGGAAAAACCCCAGTTACGAGGTCCTAGACCCCGAAGGGGATAGGAGCCATTCTCGATGCACAAACCGGGCTCTCTTGTATGCCTTCTTTACAACTGAAGGAGGATACCCTCTCTGTAGTAAACGCCGGACTAAATCCTCCGCCTGTAAACAGAAGTCCTGTAGTGATGAACAATTTCTATGAAGGCGCAAAAACTGCCCAAAGGCCAATCCCTGTTTCAATGCCTTCGGATGAAAACTTCCATAACCTAGGAGTGTATTCCGTTGCACAGATTTTCGATATAGGGACGTCTCAAACCCCAAAGGGGTCAGACTAACCGTAATATCCAGGAACTGTATCTTAAAGGGCTCAACTTGTGCAGTGAACTGGATATTAGTCTTAAAAGTATTCAGCCTTTGTAAAAAAGAATCCAAATCTGCTCGTGTACCTGTCCATAAGAAGAAAATATCGTCCAAGAACCTTTTCCAGAATGGAATCAACTTAAATAGAGGGTCCGAATAAATATTAGTTGTCTCAAAATCATCCATATAGATCGTCGCTATCGATGGGGCTACTGTTGCCCCCATCGCTATCCCAAACTTCTGTTTATAGAATTGGTGCTGGTAGAAAAAGAAATTATTATTTAAAACCAAATCAAGCAGATCAAGTAAAAAAGACCGAGGGATGCGCTCCAGTAGATCTAAAGGGTAATCCTTCAAGCAAGCGAGAACTTCCCCCTGATCTATATTCGTATATAAGGACTGAACATCCAGAGTCACCAGATATCTGTAGGAAGCAAAATCAGTGCAATCATTTATCTGGCTTAGGAAATCCCCCGTATCCTTAATATAAGATTTCACCTTAGCCGCAGTTGGTTGCAAGAAAATATCACAGAACTTAGAAAGCGGCTCGAGTAAAGAATCTCTGCATGAAACGATTGGTCTCCCTGGTGGTTCCTGTAAGGTTTTATGAATTTTAGGGACCAGGTAAAAAATTAGAGTTTTTGGATGCTTCTTTATCAGAAACTCAAACTCGTGTTTGGTAATCCAATTTTTGTTAAGGGCACTGCCAACCATGGCCTGGATTCGTTCCTTAAGATCCATCGTAGGGTCAGCTGCTAGGGGGACATAATTCATTTGGTTTATTTAGATGTTTATCCATGTCACGCTGATACTGAGCAGTGGAAAGCACCACTGTAGCTCCTCCCTTATCTGCCCTTCTGATAAATATATCCATATTTGCCAGTTGTTTTAGGGCTTGAAATTGATTCTTTGACAAATTAGGATAATAGCGCCATTTTTGTTTTTCTAATTTATGGATCAGGTCCTGAAAAGTCCAGAATTTCAGGATCAGGTCCTGAAAAGTCGAAATTGTTCGATCGGTTACACCCAAGGGTAACCATTTAGAAGAATTCTTCACTAATGAAATGTTGGTCGTACTTGGGAACTTTGAAAAATGTTGAATTACTCTCAGTTTTCGAAAAAATCTATACAAAGCCACTCTAGTGGCAAAGCCATCATATTTCGGAGTGGGAACAAAAGAAAGACCCAACTCTAATAACTGCAGTTGATCCGGGGTTAAAGTTCTTCCCGATAAGTTGATGACTGTCGATTCCTGGTCCGGGACTGGGTGTCCGGACCCTCCCAAAAATCCTGCTGGTAATTTTTATGAGATCTCCGACCTCTAAAGGAATTTCCTCGGTACCCTTCACTGTTACCTGGGCGTGATCTAGTGGCCTCCTGTGCAATGGATTCACCCATATCCTCAGAGCTAACACCGAAGGAAACTTTTTTTCCAAAGCTTTGTTTTTTCATTGAGGGCCATTTGTAAACGCAGTCATTATTGTAGTCTGACTTATCACGCTTAAATTTTCTTATTTTTAAACTGCGGACATGCTCCTGAAAAGATTCTAATTGCTTTTCAGCCTCAGCCCATTGAATTTTAAAACAATCAGGGTCCTGTGTTTCCAACAGCTTCTCTTTTAATTCATGTGTTTGTGTTGTCAAAAGCTCTTGTTCCTGCAAGGATCGTTCAATTAGAAGAGCAACCAGGTCAAAACTGCATTTATTAAAAATGGAATTCCATTTTGCTAAAAATGACCGATCCTCAGTGAATTGTTTCGGGGGTTTTATGATTCTCAGACCCCTAGGGAGGACCAAAGATTTTAAATATTGCGTCATCGCAGACCCGTATAAACGGGCCCGGATCAATTTTTTATGCAAATCTTTTAATTCCAAAATCGTAGATGGTAATTTATCAGAAGTGGTCATAGGATCATCATCAAAAAGTGACTTGTGTTTTTTTAATTGCAATAGCTGTTCCTCCGTATAAGCAAACATATCCGAAGACATTATGTAATTGGTTCGAATAATATTCTTAAGAATACAAAATCACAAACCAATCAGAACCAAAAAATATAACCCTTAACCATTGAGATCCTGATATAAATTCCCCACTCATTTCTTCCTTTTTTGTCGGAGCTGGTCAGCCAAGCTAAGTGAAGTTTTCATTTCAGATATATAAAATAAAAAGTGGCACATAGATTGCTTCTGTATGCTTGGCTGACCAGCTCCGACAAAAAAGGAAGAATGGAATGGGGAATTTATATCAGGATCTCAATGGTTAAGGGTTATATTTTTTGGTTCTGATTGGTTTGTGATTTTGTATTCGTAAGAATACCTTCCACTCCAACCTGCCCACTCACACCCCTAATGCAGGATGTACAATTAGTGTGGGAATCAGCCCACACTAACTGTCATGGCCCTGCCCTAGCTGGCAATGCGTGTTCAAGGCTCGCTTTTAGCATGTGCCAGACATGCACTACCAGCTAGTGCTCTTTGGTAAAAGACCCCTTAGAGTTAAGGCAAATGCACTTTTTCTTTTTTTAACCTGGACACACTAGAATGATCTCCGGCACTTTTTTAAAAATGGATTTTGAAATACTGTATAATATTCCAAAACAACAAAAAAAAGAAAATACATATAAATGTTGTTGTTGTTGTTGTTAAGTGCCATTGAATTGGTGCCGACTCATGGAAACCCTCTGGATAGTTGTCCTAAACTGTGTTCGGTATAGTTACCCTGTTGATCCAAGTTTAAACTCCTGTTTCAATGTAAGCACAGAACAGTCTTCTGACTGTGCAACCTTTGTTATTTGTAAACCACACTGATAACAAATAGCGCGGTATATAAAAATTGTTAAATAAATAAATAAAATAAATAAATAAATAAATTGCTGACCTTCCCCTTTTGCGCTGACCTTCTACCTTACAAAGCATTATGTCTTTCTAATGATCTCTCTCTTTGCATGATGTGTCCAAAGTATGAAAGTCGAAGTCTTGTCATCTGAGCTTCTAAAGAAAGCTTAGGTCTGATTTCCTCTAGTACTGACTGGTTTGTTCTTTGGGCGGTCCTTGGTATACACAGTATTCATCGCCAGCACCATATTTCAAAGGCATCAGTTTTCTTCCTGTCTATCTTTTTCACTGTCCAACTTTCGAATCCATATGACATTATTGAAAACAACATGGCTTGAATGAGTCGAATCTTTGTATGGAGAGAGACATCCCTGCTCTTGAGAATCTTGTCTAGGTCTTTCATAGCCATTCTGTCAAGAGCAATGCGTCGTCGGATTTCTTGATTGCTTGTTGTTTCTTTATTGATAATTGATCCAAGTAGGTTAAAGTTGTTCACTATTTCAATTTCTTCTCCATCAACGATAAACTTATTGATTTTGCCAGTTGTCAGGTTCTTTATCTTCTTTACATTAAGGTGCAGGCCCATTTTAATACTATGTTCCTTGATCTTGAGAATCAAATGTTTCAGATCGTCTTCACTTTCAGCCAGTAAAGTGGTATCATCAGCATAACGAAGGTTGTTGATGAGTCTTCCATCAATTTTCACACCTTGGTTGTCTTCATACAGTCCTACTTCTCTGATTATTTGTTCTGCATATAAATTAAACAGGTAGGGGCAAAGTATGCAGCCTTGTTGTATACCTTTGCTGATTTTAAACCATTCTGTTTCTCTTTGTTCAGTTCCAACTGTTGCTTCTTAATGGTTGTGCAAGAGAACTATCAGGTGTTCTGGTATACCCATGCTTCTTAATGTGGCCCAAAGTTTCTCATGGTTTACACAGTCAAAATCCTTGCTGTAGTCGATAAAACACATATAGATAGATTTTTGATATTCTTTAGTCTTTTCAAGGATCCATCTCAAATCTGTGAAGATGTCTCTCATTCCTTGCCCTTTCCTGAACCCTGCTTGCAATTCAGGCAGTTCTTGTTCCCAGGTATGGCTGTAGTCTCTGCTGAATAATTTTGAGTAGAATCTTGCTGGCATGTGGGATCAGAGCGATTGTGCAATAATTTCACAATAACAGTCAGTCGGATCACCTTTCTTTAGTATTGGTATAAACACAGATCTTTTCCAGTCAGTTGGCCATGATGTTGTGTTCCAAATTTCCTGGCAGCGACTTGTAAGTATGGGTTCAGCTCTATCCGATTGCTGTAATACTTCAATAGAAATGTCATCAATGTCAGGTGCTTTTTTCTTTGATAAGGCTTTTTTCTTTTGATAAGGCTTTCAATGCTACTTCGACTTCTTCTTTCATCACCAATGGTTCCTGATCATAAGGTATAGGTTGAAATGGCTGTTGGTCCACTTGATCTTTATCATATAATGACCCTGTATATACTTTCCACCTTTTCTTGATCTTCTCACCATCATTCGACATGGATCCTTGAGCATCTTGTAACATTCCAATTTGAGGCTGGAATTTTTTCTTTAACTCTTTAGGAAAGCCGATCTTGTTCTTCCTCTAATAGTTTCTGATTCTATTTCCTTGCATGCGTCATTGTAGTACTTCTCTTTGTCTTGTTTTGCTGTTTGTTGGAAATCTCTGTTGAGTTCTGCGATTGCCTTTCTTTATCCTCTGGCTTTAGCTGCTCTGTGTTTCTGGGCAATTTTCAGAGTTTCTTTGGTCATCCATTTTGGCCATTTTTGCATTTTTACCTTTTGTAGAGACTTCTTACTTTCTTCCAACACAACCTTCTTGATGTCATCCCATAGCTCTTCTGGAGCTCTGTCATTTGTATCTAAAGCAGCAAATCGATTTTGCAGGCAGTCTTTAATTTCCGTTGGTATATTCTCAAGGTCATATTTTGCTGCATTCATGAATGGCTTGCTCTTTTTCAACTTTAGCTTGAGTTTGCATACTAGTAGTTACCATAGTCAGATCCAGGTTTTGTCTTTGTTGATGTTATAGAACTTTTCCATCATTGATTTCCACATATGTAGTCAATTTGATTTTTGTACAATCCATTGGATGAAGTCCATGTGCACAGTCACTGCTTGTGTTGCTGGAAGAAGGTGTTTGAGATGAATTAATCATTGGTCTTGCAGAATTCTATCAGTCTTTTCCAGCTTCATTTCTATTGCCAAGTCCATATTTTCCAACCACTTTGCCTTCTTCTTTGTTTCCAACTTTTGCGTTCCAGTCACCCATGACTATCAGGATATCCTGTTTGCATGTTCTGTCAATTTCAGCTTGTACTTGTTTGTAGAACTCATCAACTTCATCCTCCTCTGCAGCTGTTGTTGGTTCATTATACTTGAATTATATTTGTGTTGATGGGCATTTCTTGTAGATGAATATTAATTAAGCTTTCACTGATTGCATTGTATTTCATTACAGTTCTTGCAAATTTCTTCTTAATTATAAGCACAGCACCATTTCTTCTTTATCTTTCATTTCAAGAATAGTAGACCTAGGGAATATCAGATACAAAGTGCCAAATCCCAGTCCATTTCAGTTCGCTAACACCCAACAGATTGAGTTGTGCAGATTCCATTTCATTCTTAACCACCTCCAACTTCCCTTGGTTCATGCTTCGTACGTTCAATGTCCCAATATGTAAGACATCTTTGCAGCTTCTGACTCTCACTTCATGCACAGCTATATCAGCATTCAGACCTCCTGATCCAACCACATCATAAATGCTGGCTTTACTCTGAAAAGTCTTCAGCTCCTCCCTAATAGCCAGTTGAGTGCCTTCTGACCTGGGGGTCTCATCTTCCAGCACTATAGTGCAATTTGTTTTGTATCACTATCCATTGGGTTTTCACGGCAAGATACAGAAGTAGATTGCCAGGCCTTTCCTCCATGCAGTTTAAGTTTAGTGTTGTTGCCATTGTCACAGAAATGTGATCTTCCGCCGCCAACACCGTCCAATTCTGCTGCTACATCACGGCAAGATATAGAAGTAGATTGCCAGGCCTTCTGACCTGGGGGTATTATCTTCCAGCACTATAGTGTAATTTGTTTTGTTGTGAGATAAATGTACCCCTACAATTCACAATAAATATAAATACCAGAAAAAATATCTCTTCTGATTTATCAGTGTCAAGTTCACATAAATGAGGCGACAATTCTTAACTGGTTTCATAATTTTGCCTACATATATATATATATATATATATATATATATATTAGGGTGGTCTAAAGAAGCAAACTAACAGATTTCAGTTCTCAGTTCTCCACAAGGCTGGTTTTGTTCTGTATCACATTTATAACAAACACAAAATTTTAATAAAAATAAGCAACATTTAGAGATCACCCCATTTGGCAGTTTTTCTGTCATCTGAACTAAACAGCAGACAACTGGAGTGTCTGGTAACAGTGGGCACTGAAGGTTCTATACCATCTTTTTCTTTATTTCTGCTGAGACTCTGTCATCAAAAAGGGCTAAACCTTCCAAATGTTAGACAAAAATCAGAGATGCCTTGAAAATGATAAAAATTCAATGTCATAGAGAGAAGCTTGGATTGTAAATGGTGCTTCATTCCACTGTTTGACATAAACAAGGCTGACAAACAGCAAAATCTGTGATATTCTTGGACTCACATGCAGTCATCCTGACCTGAGCCTTAAAAAGAAATATTTTCAATTCAGAAAACCTTTTTCCATCCATAAAATGTTTAGAATGGGGTGACTTCTAAATTTTTCACAGTCGGGCTGAAATTTCATAAGTAAGCAAACAATCCCTAATGGACAAAAATAAGCCTTGTGGAGAAATGATTCTAGAAACATTAACATTTTGCATTGGTTTGTGGACCACCCTAATATATATATGCACAATTGCACAGACACAGATGCATTCAGTTTGATGTGCAACATTGAGAAGAATGGAGTGGTATTTGTTTGCTTATGTTCATTAAGACTTATTACTTGCTCATCATATAATTACTAAGCGAGTTACAGTAAGTGACATACATAGTAAAATAACGGTTTCCACTAAAAACAAACAACATCCATGAATACTAACACTAACAATCAATGCAAATTTTTTAAAAAGTATGTTTTTAAATACTTCCTGAAATTAGATTATTTTGTATTTGACAGAGTCACCAGAACAGGTTTGGGAACCACTGGTCTATGGGAATAATGCTTAATGTACAGGGCCCAAGTCTTAGCAGTTCCAACATCTGCTCATCTGGCCACCAAATTCTTTCTTTTCTATTTAAAATGATATAAACATTTTTTCATTGCTATTCATTCTTCCAAATTCATGTATTGAAAAGATCCCTTTTTAAAAACGCTCAACAAACATAATTGACATATAGAAAAGATGTTCAATGACAGGGTTGGAGTTTTTGGAAGATGTTAGGCTCTGCTTCATAAGGCAAGCTGTCTAAGCCAATTTCTGGCCGCAGGGACAGTTCTGAAGATGAGAGTTTTAACCATAGACTCAGTGACAGGTAAATATGTTTTAATGGGCTCCCAGGAACCAAACCACTCCTATCAGAAAAACATGGCTTTATGAAAAGAACTTAAAAACTGATTAGAAATATTGGTAGCTTGAGGGCACCTAAGTGGAGACATGCTTTTCAAATTCCAGCTTCTTTAGCAGGATTAACTAACTTTTACTTCAAGCTTGTTTGATTTCATCATGTAACAAAATTAAATTTTTAAATTTTATTTCTCTCCATTGATTGATTTTATAATCACAGGATTCTTCTGATGATGTTAACAATGGAACAGTTTTTAATTCCTATCTTCAAATATCTTGGATTTTATTTTCATGAAATGCCAAATCAGCAGCAATGCTCAGAGGAAAACATGCTGTACAATGCCAGTCCTAATCGAATAATCAGGTTATTTACATTATATTAAAAGAGCATGTCTACGAGCTTACTTAACAAGGCTGAAATGCTAATCCACAGAACAATAAAGATATACTATTTTATTACAGAGAAACTTAAAAGAGAACTTTTTTTTATTACACTTAGGGGTATGTTTACTAATCGGCAATAGCCGCTTCCGTGCAATATGGGAGCCACGGCCCCATTGAAGTCAATGGGGCTGTGGCTGCGATATCTCACAGAAGCCGCTACCGCCAATTAGTAAACACATTCCTTAGGGCCCAGGTTACTAAGCTGCATTAATGAAATATCACATATTATTGCCATTTAACACATATTAATTGACAATAATTTGTGTTATTTGTCCTTAATGTAGGATATTTTACAGCAACACATTTAAATAATAATGAGATGCAAAGCATACAAATGTATGCAAGGCAGCTCATTACTACGCAAAATGAATACTGCAGCTTGAATTGAACTTCCCACTATCTTATTAGCAGCTTGCCTCCTAGCAGTAGTAATGCAAGATTACCACTAAGAGCTTTGACTGCCAATTTGAAAATGGTAACTACCAAGGCAGGACCGATCAGGTATCGCTCCTGCCTCCTCACTGTCCAACAAGAAGACACCCCAGTAGGTGCAGAGTGATTGGAGTAGGGCTTGCGAGATTTTAGGGGGTGTGGGATATTGAAGAGGAAGTTTCAGGGGTGGGGGATATTGAAGAAGGGTGCTCAGAGGTGAGTATGTTGAAGAAAGAGGACCAGTGCATGGTGGCATTGAGGAAGGAGATTGGGGGTGGCGGTATTGAAGAAGGGAAAAGATATTGGAGGATGAGAGGGTATTTCAGAAATGAGATTAGGGGTCTAGGGTACTGAAGAAAGAAATTGGGGATGAGGGTTGGTGAAGAAAGGGGATTGGGGGATGAAGGTGTTGAAGAAGGAGGTTAGGTATGGGGGGAATTGAAGAAGGTGGATCGGGGTGGGAAAAAGGAAGATCGGCAGTAGGAACTATTGATAAAAAAGGGATCAAGGATGTGGGGTGCTGAAGAGGGGGGATCAGAGGGTAGGCGGTATTGATGGAGGAGATAGGAAGGTGGGGAGTCTCTTTTACAACTGATCCTTTAAGAGATAGTGGGTCATACTTGGGCTTTGCTGTCTTTCCATTGCTGTGACCAAGCATTTGTAATGTTCCTGGTTGCAACAATACAGAATGAAATTTACCATAGGAGTTACTCACTTGTAATACTGAGGAATTGTAGGTTAGCTACTTGTGCATTAAGTGTTGTGGTATAACATCAAATTTTAGTGCAGCTTAGTAACTACTACTCATTATTGGTACAGAATATGGAAATGTATATATTATCTACTAAGACTGATCACTTATTTATTTATTTATGAGGCATGTTCCAGGCAACTTACAGCCGACATACATAATATAATTGAAACACAAAACAATTTAACAATACAATAAGCTACTAACATCAAAATACAAAACAACATAGAATAGCATAATAAAATCATAAACACAAAGCTGGTAAAATACTCCCTAATATCATAGGGCCTGATATTCAGTCACTGCCGCTGAACTTTAAAACTGGATATTCAATGATGGGAACATATCTGGGCCCTGGTATTGAATATTTGGGTTTTTTGGATTGCCATGAAGCTAACAAGGCAGCGGTGATATTCAGCCGCTGCCCGGTTAACTTCAGTGGCAAAAGTTAGGCCAGCCTTTACTGTGCCTGACTTGCACTGCTTAGCGATAACTAGGCAATGGCTCAATATTGCCGCCATCTGATTATCGATAGGTGCCACCCCCAGAACACCCTGATACTAACCGTTTAGTGCCGCTGAATTTCCTGGCTAAGGGGATTAATATGGTTAGCAGACAAGGCCGGTGCTAGGGTTTCTAGGGCTAACCTGCAACATACAGATCAGTGCCCATTCCCTCATTATTATTAATGCTGGCTACCCCCCACCCTCTTTTTTTCCCCAAACTCCTTTGTGAACTCTTTTCATATGATGCTAGTATTTCTCCTTCAAATCTTGTGTTGTAAGAAATTATAGTGAAGGGGCAAATGCATAGCCAGAATAAAAATAACTACTGAGCAGTAAATTCTTAGCATCAAATGAACAGGCTGGATCAAAAGAAAAACACTCAGTGGTATGGACAGCTTGGAAATATTTTACTCACTGATAAAATATGCAGGAGGAAGATTTTGAATATAGGAGCCAGCAACATGATAGCCATGCAGAATGTAGGAATCAACAATATGATAGCTATGCAGTCAATGTACATCTAGAAACTATAAGTGAAATTGGTATAATGTTGATGGAAAGAATAGTCACAACATAGTCTATTGCTGTAGGAAGATAGTGACAACATTAATATACTGCTAATTTAAAGCACGTGTTAAGCAGGTTTCAATGACAAAAAGGTAGGTTACAAGTTATAGCACTGTGAAGAATAATTAGTAAAATAGACCAGTAGTTTGCAAGCATGTCATTAGACTGCTGTAAAATAAGAAAATATACTCTGAATTTATTATTCACATACTGGCATTTCAGAATGATTTGCTGAGCCCAGCCAATTCACTGTTTAATAAATTGGACCTGGAAGCCTAAACATTAATGTTCATAAAATATGTTAAAGCAATCTGATGACTATTTTTCCCTATAATCTTTTACTGTGCTATGCTTTGATAAGACAATCAGTCTTCTGCAGACTCCCAAGCATGAAAGTCACATTTAGGGCCATCCTGATATTGCATCTACTAAACTGCTCCCAGTGCTCCAATGGAGGTCACAAATTTGGTTCCTTGTGGGGCCATCTCTCTCTCGAGTGTATCAGGTTCCGATGTCCTGACAAAGCCTCAAAAGCACTCGATGCACCATCAATCCCGTCAATGCTTCTATTCCCCTTGAGGTTGGAGGGTGTTCCAGACTGAGTCTCAGAGGTACTTCCTCTCGGAGTCAGACTCTGATGGTTGGGTTACCAATATGGAATCGGAGAACCTGTCAGAAGCCAGGTCCCTTGAGCTTCCCTCAGACCCCACCCCTCTGCATGAATGGCAGAAGTCTCCTCCAGAGGACATTAAATAAAATAAATAAATGTCCTTCCAGGACTTCATGAGGGATATGGCCAAGGCCATCCCATTTTTCCTGGAGATGAAGGATGAACCCAGGTGGAGGAGTTGGAATCCTCCAGTACTCCTTGGCTCCTATGGAAATGGTGATGGTGCTGAAGCATCATACCCTATAAAGGCTGCAAATGAGGATGTGGAAGAACCCCCCTCACTGTGCCTTTTGTCAGTAGGAGGTTGGGCTTGATGTACTGGGTTCAGAGAGCCCTGGCCTTCAAAAAGTCTCAGCTTCTGCACCACTCCTTAGGGTTGAGTCCACCCTTAAGAGGATTAGGAGCATCAAAACTCATTGCTTGACGCCCCCTGGTAGGAAGGCTCAGACATTAGAATCCTTTAGCAGGAGGTGCTTCTAGAGCTCCATGCTCTCGGCTAGAATGCTCTCTTACCAGCTTTACATGAGCATATTCCTGAAGCAGCACATCACCCTTACCAGGTTCTCGAGATGAACATGTGATCCCTATTGCAGAAAGTATTAGGGGGAGGCCAGAAGAAGGGCTACTACCCACGTAAGTGCAGGTACTTCCCTGGTCCTCAAACCTCCCAGCAAAAGCCACAGGATCCTCTCCTATAATGTCATGAGAAGCCCCAAAAGGCTCAGCCTGCCCCACAATCCAAGCCAGGGATGGGGTTTTGACTGGTTCCTTCGGAGCATAGCCTGTCTACCGATAACCGCAGTGGTGGCGATGGCTCACTTTCTTTGCCCACAGGTGGCCCGCATCACTTCAGAGCGTGGGTGCTACATATAGTCTAAAGCAGCTACATGTTGCACTTTGCCAAACTGCCACCTCATTGCCCCCTAAGGGTGTTTCCCCTTGACCTTCTACATCTAGACCATCTTCAGGGGGAAATCTCCACCCTCCTGACTGATCTTGCCATCGAGCTTGTGCCTCAGGAACAAATCGGATGAAGATTTTACTCCAGGTACTTTCTGGTCCTAAAGAAGACGGGGGGATTTTGGCCCATTCTGAACCTCAGAGACCTCAACACCTTCCTGTTGCGAGAAAAGTTGAAGATGGTCTCTCTAGGGACCCTGCTCTCTTATCTTCAAAAAGACGATTGGCTATGCCCCCTGGATCAAAAAGATGAAATTACCCACATAACGTTCCATCCTGCCCACTGAAAATATCTCATATTTGTCCTGGGAGGACAGCACTTTCAGTACCGGGTGTTACCCTTTGGGCTGGTCTCAGCACCCGAGTCTTCACAAAGTGCCTTGCAGTGGTCTTGAAGGACTAGAAAAAGGGACTGTTACTTCTGGAGAGAGATCTGCAACTGTGAGTATATACTTCGGGTAATTTTCTAAAAGGAATTCTTTGTATTAAAGCTAATTAATCTGTGAACCCACTATTTTTTGTTAAATCAGTCAGGGCCTAGTAGCAGCAGTTTAAGTTTAAATTTAAAACACAGAGGAGAACTTTCTGGTTACATTTCATACCCAGCAGAGAGCTTGTAGTTTAAATTTAATAGTCACTCAGGGCCTAGAAACAGCAAAGTACTTTTAGTTTAAATTTAAAACACAGAAGAGAGCTTTCTGGTTACATTTGGAACCCAGCAGAGAGCTTGTAGTTTACATTTAATAGTCACTCAGGGCCTAGCATCAAAAAAGTACTTTTAGTTTTAAAACACAGAGGAGAACTTTCTGGTTACATTTCATACCCAGCAGAGAGCTTGTAGTTTAAATTTAATAGTCACTCAGGGCCTAGTAACAGCAAAGTATTTTTAGTTTAAATTTAAAACACAGAAGAGAGCTTTCCGGTTACATTTGGAACCCAGCAGAGAGCTTGTAGTCTAAATTGAATAGTCACTCAGGGCCTAGCATCAGCAAAGTACTTTTAGCTTAAATTTAAAACACAGAAGAGAGCTTTCTGGTTACATTTGGAACCCAGCAGAGAGCTTGTAGTTTAAATTTAATAGTCACTCAGGGCCTAGTAACAGCAAAGTATTTTTAGTTTAAATTTAAAACACAGAAGAGAGCTTTCCGGTTACATTTGGAACCCAGCAGAGAGCTTGTAGTCTAAATTGAATAGTCACTCAGGGCCTAGCATCAGCAAAGTACTTTTAGCTTAAATTTAAAACACAGAAGAGAGCTTTCTGGTTAAATTTAGAACCCAGCAGAGAGCTTGTAGTTTAAATTTCATAAGAAGTTAGAGACTAGCAGCAGCTAAGAGCTATAATTTAAATCAAATCAGAATATAGCTTACCTCAGCAGCACAAAACAGGGTACTGTGTAGCAGCCCTCTTTTAATAAGTGTTATTTCCCTCCCTCCCCACACCCACCCACCCCTGGGATAATCGTAGCTTTATAGGTACTTACACATCTTAAAAGACAGGAGGTGCTCTCAGGTGAAGCTCATTACCCAAGCTTCAGGTGAACAAGGTATATTACACGTATTAGGTACAGTTTTATTAGTATAAATATCCATAGCAACCTTTAGTAAGTAAAGAACTTAGATCTAAACACAAACTTAAAACTAAGATGCAGACAGCAGCAGCGGGATGGTTGCTTTCCAGTCTTTTGCATTGAGTGTCACATGTATGATTTTCTCCCAGTTGGTGAGAGGTCTTACGTGTGCACTAGGTGCAAGGAGCTCTTTGTTCTCAGGGAACGAGTCCGTTCTCTAGAGGCTAAAGTAGCAGACTTGGAAAACATAAGACAAACAGAGAGGTACATAGACGAGACCTACAGGGATATAGTCCTCAAGTCCCACCTCCAGTCTGGCAGCATCCCTGTTGCCATGGAGGAGAGAGGTCACATGACAGGAGAGCATCACCCTGGTGTGGCAGGAAGTGATCCTGTAACTAGGACCTGTCCTCCAGGTGATGTAAAACCCTCTCGCACCAAGGACGTTTCTCCAGGGCCATGTGCCCATGAGGGAAGGGTTAGGACAGCCGTTATAGTTGGTGATTCGATCATTAGGTATGTAGATAGCTGGGTGGCTGGTGGACGTGAGGATCGCCTGGTAACATGCCTGCCTGGTGCGAAGGTAGCGGACCTCACGCGCCACCTAGATAAGGTCTTAGATAGTGCTGGGGAGGAGTCTGCTGTCTTGGTACATGTCGGTACCAATGACATAGGAAAATGTGGTAGGGAGGTTCTGGAGGCTAAATTTAGGCTTTTAGGTAGGAAGTTGAAATCCAGAACTTCCAGGGTAGCATTCTCCGAAATGTTTCCTGTTCCACGCGCAGGATCCAAAAGGCAGGCAGAGCTACGGAGTCTCAATGCGTGGATGAGACAATGGTGCAGAGATGAGGGTTTTGGAATTGTTAGGAACTGGGGAACATTCTGGGGAAAGGAGGGGCTCTTCCGAAGGGATGGACTTCACCTTAACCGGGATGGAACCAGGCTGTTGGCATTTACCTTTAAAAAGGAGATAGAGCAGCTTTTAAACTAGATATTAGGGGAAAGCCGACAGTCACCCAAGAGCGGATGGTTCGGAAGAATGTATCTTTGAAAGATACTACCAAAAGCAGAGAGGTTCCACAAAAGAGTAAAGTAGCCCAAATGCCCTCAAGTATGGAGCAGACAGAGCTTAAAGATACCAAAATACCCATGTCTAACAATAGCCAAATTAATATGAATAAAATACATTCTCTAAAATGCTTGTATGAAAATGCTAGAAGTCTAAAAAATAAGATGGGAGAGTTAGAATATATAGCACTAAATGAAAGGTTAGAAATGATTGGAATATCAGAGACATGGTGGAAGGAGGACAACCAGTGGGACACTGTGATACCTGGGTACAAACTATATCGAAATGATAGAGCTGATCAAATTGGTGGAGGGGTTGCTCTCTATGTTAGAGAGGGCATTGAGTCAGTAAGGATTAAAGTTTTGCAGGAAGCAAAATCTGCTGTAGAATCTATATGGACTGAAATTCCATGTAAAAGGGGGAAGGCGATGGCAGTGGGAGTGTACTATCGAGCGCCTGGCCAGAATGACCAAATGGATGATGAAATGCTCAAAGAAATGAAGAAAGCTAACAAAGGTTACAGCGCAGTAATAATAATGGGTGATTTCAACTACCCCGGTATCGACTGGGTCAGTGTCATGCTAAGGAGATAAAGTTCCTAGATGAAATAAATGACTGCTTCTTGGAGCAGCTGGTTCATGAACTGACCAGAGGGGATGCCATATTAGTCCTAGTCCTTACTGGAACACCAGATCTAGTGCAAGAGATAAGGTTGTTGGGGCTACTTGGCAATAGTGATCATAGCATGATCGCCTTTGATTTAATTAGTGGAGAAGGCATAGTAAGGAAATCCACAGCACTACCTTTTAACTTTCGAAAGGGAGACTATGATAAAATGAGGAAAACAGTTAAGAAAAAACTAAAAGGAGCAGTTGCAATGGTTAAAGACGTACATCAGGCTTGGCTGTTGTTGAAAAATACTATCTTGGAAGCCCAGACCTGCTGTATTCCACTCTTTATGAAAAGTGGAAGGAAGTCCAAAAAACTGCCAGCATGGTTTAAAGGTGAGGTCAGAGAGGCTGTTGTTGCCAAAAAAGCATCTTTCAGAAAATGGAAAAAAGAGCCAAACAACGAAACCTGGAAACAGCACAAGCACTGGCAAGTCAAATGCAAGGCATTGATAAGGCAGGCAAAGGGAGAATTTGAGAAAAAGCTTGCTGCGGAAGCAAAAACGTGAAGTAAAGACCTTTTCAAGTACATTCGTAGCAAAAAACCTGTGAGAGAGTCAGTTGGTCCATTAGATGATAAAGGGGTTAAAGGAGCACTAAGAGGCGACAAGGCGATAGCGGAGAGACTGAACGAATTCTTTGCTTCAGTCTTTACTGAGGAAGATGTAGGGATGTTACCCTTGACTGAAGTGGTATTTAAAGGTGCGGAAGAATTGAAGGAAATATTGATACATCGGGAAGATGTATTACAACTATTAGATAAACTGAAGAGTAGCAAATCACCTGGGCCGGATGGTATACATCCAAGGGTGTTGAAAGAACTGAAATATGAGATTGCAGACCTGCTATTAGTAGTCTGTGAACTATCATTAAAATCATCTCTAATACCTGAAGATTGGAGGATCGCCAATGTAACCCCAATTTTTAAAAAGGGTTCCAGGGGTGATCCGGGAAACTACAGACCAGTGAGCCTGACATCAGTACCGGGAAAAATGGTAGAAACCATCATAAAGAATAAAATTACTCAGCATGTAGATAGTCATAACCTAATGGGAGACAGCCAACATGGCTTTAGACAAGGAAGATCTTGTCTTACTAATCTGTTATGTTTTTTTGAAGGAGTGAATAATCAGGTGGACAAAGGTGAGTCGGTTGATATTGTGTATCTGGACTTTCAGAAAGCCTTTGACAAGGTCCCTCATCAGAGACTTTTGGCAAAACTAAAGAGTCATGGGATAGGAGGCAGTGTACTATTGTGGATCAGGAACTGGTTAAAAGATAGAAAGCAGAGGGTAGGGCTAAATGGCCAATTTTCCCAATGGAGAAAGGTGAATAGTGGTGTACCCCAGGGATCTGTGCTGGGTCCGCTGCTTTTTAACATATTCATAAATGACCTGGAAAGTGGAATAACAAGTGAGGTTATCAAATTTGCAGATGACACAAAACTATTTAAAGTTGTTAAAACCCAAGAGGATTGTGGAAAATTGCAAGAGGATCTTGATAAATTGGAAGACTGGGCATCAAAATGGCAGATGGAATTTAATGTGGACAAGTGCAAGGTTATGCACCTAGGGAAGAACAACCCAAACTATGGTTACACGATGCAAGGTTCCACATTAGGAACCACCACCCAGGAAAAAGATTTAGGCGTCATTGTGGATACCATGTTAAAACCCTCGGCCCAGTGTGCAGCGGCGGCCAAGAGAGCAAATAGAATGCTAGGTATGATAAGGAAAGGAATGGAAAATAAAACAAAAGATATTATAATGCCTCTATATCGTTCCATGGTGAGACCGCACCTTGAATATTGTGTGCAATTCTGGTCGCCGTATCTTAAAAAGGATATAGCGATTTTAGAAAAGGTTCAGAGAAGAGCCACCAAAATGGTAAAGGGGATGGAAGGATACTCCTATGAAGAAAGGCTAAAAAGGTTAGGGCTCTTTAACCTGGAAAAGAGACGGCTGAGGGGAGATATGATAGAAGTCTATAAATTAATGAACAGAGTGGAACGGGTAAACGTAGATCGATTGTTTACCTTATCAGAATATAGAAAGACTAGGGGACATGCAATGAAGCTACAGGGTAAACTATTTAAGACTAATAAAAGAAAATATTTTTTCACTCAACGTGTAATCAAACTCTGGAATTTGTTACCGGAGGATGTAGTAAAGGCTGTTAGTGTAGCTGGGTTTAAAAAAGGTTTGGACAAGTTCCTGGAGGAAAGGTCCATAAACCATTATTAAGAAGGGACCCAGGATATCAATGCTTGAAGCAATACAAGCATTGTGGAACCTATGCCCCTTGGGGAAACTGCTAGGTACATATGACCTAGATTGGCCTCTGTTGGAAACAGAATACTGGGCTTGATGGACCTTGGTCAGACCCAGTATGGCATATCTTATGTTATGTTCTTATGTTATGTTATGACCCTCTACATCTAGACCATCTTCAGGGGGAAATCTCCGCCCTCCTGACTGATCTTGCCATCGAGCTTGTGCCTCAGGAACAAATTGGATGAAGATTTTACTCCAGGTACTTTCTGGTCCTAAAGAAGACGAGGGGATTTTGGCCCATTCTGAACCTCAGAGACCTCAACACCTTCCTGTTGCGAGAAAAGTTGAAGATGGTCTCTCTAGGGACCCTGCTCTCTTATCTTCAAAAAGACGATTGGCTATGCCCCCTGGATCTAAAAGATGAAATTACCCACATAACGTTCCATCCTGCCCACTGAAAATATCTCATATTTGTCCTGGGAGGACAGCACTTTCAGTACCGGGTGTTACCCTTTGGGCTGGTCTCAGCACCCCGAGTCTTCATATTGTGCCTTGCAGTGGTAGCGGCCTATCTCAGAGCTCTAGGAGTTTCTGTCTTCCCTTACTTGGATGACTGGCATATAAAAAATACCACTCCGGACGAAATCCAGCATTCAACACAGCTGGCCATCCAGATGCTAGGTTTCATTGTCAGTTACCCAAAGTCCCACCTTCTGCCCACCCAATGACTGGAGTTCATAGGAGCTCTCCTCAACATGAGTCAGGCAAAGTCCTTTTTCCTGCTGGACCGACTCTAGAAATTGATGGCCTTGGTCCTCAGTACCCAGCAGAGTCGGCAGACAATGGCTCACAGGATGCTGACTGTGCTTAGCCACATGGCCTCTACAGTGCGCATCACTCCCCTGCCTCGTCTGTCGATGAGACAAGTTCAGTGGACACTGAGTGAAAGCAGGCTATGGGCCGACTCCATGACTGGGTAGTGGTCAACATATCCCTTGTCCAGGCCTTACATTGCTGGTTTGATCCTCAGAATCTGCTCAGGGGCCTCTCTTTTAAAAAGGCGCCACCACAGAAGACACTGACTAAGGACGTATCCAAGCTGGGTTGGGGTGGCGCATCTGGATGGCTTCCACACTCAAGGTGTCTGGTCTGAATGGGAGAGTTTTCACCAGATCAATTTCTTGGAACTGCATGCCATAGCGAATGCCCTCAGAGCTTTCTGGGATCGCTTGGCCAACCAGATTGTTCTAATTCAGACCGACAATCAGGTCACGATACACTACATAAACATGCAAGGGGGCATGGGGTTGTTTCTCCTATGCTGGAAGACAGTCCGGTTGTGGAAGTTTGCCATCACTCACGGTATGAAACATAAAGAAGATTCCCAGTGATTCACAGCAGGAACACCATCCTTCTTGGCATGTAAATTTTTTAAAGATGTCAACAGTCACTTATTATAAAATGTCAGAGGTGCTGCAGGGAAGAAGGGAGAACATACCCTCCTGCCCAACGTGCAGCAGCTCCTTTTTAATCATTTTTATTAGTAAAAAAGTTTTTTTTTACTTAACTTAAAAGATAAAGTACCAGTTATGACACATATGTGGAATCCCAAACCATGCCATGTTTCGAGGAGAGCTTCTGGAGCCCAGATTGTCCTCCCTGGGATTTCTTTCCTTTTACAGCAAGTCTTGTCATTCTGGCATGGAAATTCAGACCCTGCGCCATCTAGTTTCCCCTGAATGCAGTCTCAAGGGGGCAGGCTGAGAATGGAAGCCCTGTTTGATTGATGGCTACGTGTCCTCTGCCAAGGACATCCCCCCTGGATATGGGGATCAGCTGGGATTGGTTTTAGATTTGGACTGGCTTGGATTAAGATGTTTGCTGTGGATGAATAAGTACTCGTGTCTTCAGAACATTGTGAGGAGGCCGATGTTGTTCGCCTGTTCTGGGAGATAGGAACTGGAGGTGTTTATCCCAGGGTCTTATCCACCTTGAGCTTGGAGCAGGAACTGAAGAGGCATCTACTCCTGCATGGGGTGCAGAAATCCACTACTGTCTTCCCATTCCTAGAGGTGCGCAAGGGCCTGTTCCAGTCAGAGTGGGATTCCTCCAACTCCTCGCCTAAGTGTGTATAAGAAGATGCATGCTCTCCTGAAGAAGATGTGCATTGTGTGGTTTGATATTTCCAAAGTGGATGTGCAGGTCACGGTGGTTCCCAGTCAGATCACCATTCCTGTGGAAAGCAATCGGCCTTAAAGTTTACTCTGGACTGAAAGGTGGATTTGTGTTGAAGAATCAGTTTGCTGCAGTGGCTGCTATTCTTCAGTTGGCTGTATGTGCAGACAGGGCCGGCCCGTCCATTGAGCAAGAATGTTTTTTGCACAGGGCCCCGCGTTTCAGGGGGCCCCGCGCAAAGAACATTCTGCTTTTTTTTTTTTTTAATTACATTTTAAAAAAAAACCTGTCTCTGGCTGCTGCCGCTGCCGCGTCCGTCGCAGCAGCGGAAGAATGGAGTGTCCCGCGGGGCCCCCTCTCCTCGTTGAGCCCTCTGCAAGGGCTTTCAGATTCGCGAAGGGAGAGTGCTCCCTCGCGTCTCTGTAAAGCCCGCAGGGGCTAATGGGAAATTTCCCATCAGCCCCTCGCGTCTAAAGGGGCAGATGGGAAATTTCCCATTAGCCCCTGCGGGCTTTACAGAGACACGAGGGAGCACTCTCCCTTCGCGAATCTGAAAGCCCTTGCAGAGGGCTCAACGAGGAGAGGGGGCCCCGCGGGACACTCCATTCTGCCGCTGCTGCGACGGACGCGGCAGCGGCAGCAGCTAGAGCCAGGTGTTTTTTTTTTTTTAATTTGCCGGAAGGGAAGGGGGGGGGGGGTTAAGACTGGTAATGGGCTGGGGGGCTGATGGAGGCTGTCTGGAAATGTGCTGGGGGGGGTTAGGACTGGAAATGTGCTGGGGGGGGGGTTAGGACTGGAAATGGGCTGGGGCTGATGGAGGCTGACTGGAAATGGGGTGAGGGGGGGTTAGGACTGGAAATGGGATAGGGGGGGGGGTTAGGACTGGAAATGGGCTAGGGGGGTGGTTAAGACTGCTAATGGGCTGGGGCTGATGGAGGCTGACTGGAAATGGGGTGGCGGGGGGGTTAGGACTGGAAATGGACTAGGGGGGTTAAGACTGGTAATGGGCTAGGGGGGTTAAGACGGGTAATGTGCTGGGGGTTGATGGAGGCTGACTGGAAATGGGGTGATGGGGGGTTAGGACTGGAAATGGGGGGAGTGGGGGGGTTAGGACTGGAAATGGGCTAGGGGGGGTTAGGACTGGAAATGGGCTGGGGGGTTAGGACTGGAAATGTGCTTGGGGGGGTTAGGACTGGAAATGGGCTGGGGGGGTTAGGACGGGAAATGTGGTTGGGGGGGTTAGGACTGGAAATGTGCTGGGGGGGTTAGGACTGGAAATGGGCTGGGGGGTTAGGACTGGAAATGTGCTGGGGGGGGTTAGGACTGGAAATGTGCTAGGGGGGGTTAGGACTGGAAATGTGCTGGGTGGGGGGGTTAGGACTGCTAATGGGCTGGGGCTGATGGAGGCTGACTGGAAATGGGGTGAGGGGGGGTTAGGACTGGCAATGGGCTGGGGGGGTTAGGACTGGAAATGGGCTAGGGGGGGTTAGGACTGGAAATTGGCTGGGGGGGGTTAGGACTGCTAATGGGCTAGGGGGGGGGTTAAGACTGCTAATGGGGGGGGGGGGGGGGTTAGGACTGGAAATGGGCTGGGGGGGGGGGTTAGGA
This sequence comes from Ichthyophis bannanicus, assembly GCA_033557465.1. Taxonomy (NCBI): domain Eukaryota; kingdom Metazoa; phylum Chordata; class Amphibia; order Gymnophiona; family Ichthyophiidae; genus Ichthyophis; species Ichthyophis bannanicus. The sequence continues at coordinate 602,566,665 of CM066036.1, read as the reverse complement.
CTGGAAATGGGCTAGGGGGGTTAAGACTGGTAATGGGCTGGGGGTTGATGGAGGCTGACTGGAAATGGGGTGATGGGGGGTTAGGACTGGAAATGGGCTGGGGGGGTGGTTAAGACTGGTAATGGGCTGTGGGCTGATGGGGGCTGTCTGGAAATAGGGTGATGGGGGTTAGGATTGCTACTGAGCTATGGGGGGGTTAGGACTGCTAATGGGCTATGGGGGCGCTAGGACAGGAAATGGGCTGATGGGGAGGGGTTAGGACTTGAGGTGGGCTGATGTGGTTAGGACTGGTAATGGGCTGTGGGCTGATGGGGGGGTTAGGACTGGCAATGGGCTATGGGGGGCTGACTGGAAATGGGCTGATGGGGTTAAGACTGGAAGTGGGCTGATGGGGGGTTAGGACTGGTAATGGGTTATAGGGGGGGCTTAAACTGAAAATGGGTTGATGGGGGGCTAGGACTGGTAATGGGTTGGGGGATTGCTATGACTGGAAATGGACTGAGTGGACGGGGAGGCTTGAACTGCAAATAGCTGATGGGGAGGGAGCTTGGAATGGAAATGGGCTGTGAGGGAAGGGAGCTAGGACTGAAAATGGGCTGATGGAGCAGCTAGGATAGCACTGGAAATGGGCTGTTGGGGGGGAGCTAAGATTGGAAATGGGCTGTGGTGGGGGCTTGAATTGAAAGGGACTCATGGAGGGGCTAGAACTGGAAGTAGGCTCATGGGGGGCTTGGACTGGAATTGGGCTGAGTGGAGGGGAGCTAGGATTTGACATGGGCTGATGGTGGGGCTAGGAAATGACTAGAAATGGGCTGATGGGGGGCTAGGATTGGAAATGAGCTGATGAAGGGACTCAGACTGAAAATGGATGGGGGAGCTAGGACTGGAAATGGGTTGATGGGGGGCTAGGACTGGAAATGGGCTGATGCAGGGACTAGAAGGGAATGGATGCTGGGTGAGACTGGAACTAGAAGGGAGCTGATGTTGGGGGATGATTAGAATGGGATGGGGCTGGGAGAGTAAAATGGAGAGGGGAAAAATATTTTGTGTGGGAGCGATGAAAAATCTACAATTGGCCGGGTATTGGGAGAGTAAGTGGGGATTGAGGATGGAGGGGTAAAATTTGTGTGGATGAAATAAGAATGAGGAAAGAGCAAAAGGAGAAAGATTAGTATGTTAAAGCAGATGTAGAGAGAGAGGATGGAAAGAAAACTAGAAGAGAGAAGAAAGGACAAATGGACAGCAGACGATGGAGAGTTAGCAGAAAACATGAAGAAACCAGAAGAAAGTGGCTGGAGCAATTGCAACTGAAAGAAAATGCACAAAAGGTAGAAAGATATCTCTTTATTTTGAATTTATTAACTGGAATATGAAAGCTCTGGGAAATGTGCATCATTAACGTCTGCGCTTTGTTTGGTACAAGAGGAAATTGATTTATAGTTTATTTCTAAAGTGTTGTTGTACATTCCAAGTTTGGCTTTTGGGGTTCCCAGTTTAATTATTACCTTCCTGTTTCTAAATTGCGATTCCTTGTTTGGTGATGGTCTATGTTCTGCATGTGTAACTGAGCTGAGGTATTCTGTTTATGTAATTCCTATTTGACATTGCCACTTGTTCTCTTTCCCCAGTATTCTCTGAAATTTACTGGTTTAATATTTGCAGTGTTTCCTTTTGATAGGTAGGGTCTGGTGCTTTGTGAGTCCTGGTAATGCTGTCAGGATACAGCGGGTTTGCTATGGGTTCTAAATGGGCAGCGTTTGTAGTAGTTCCTAATGTGCCTGGCGGTTGGCACTGGATTATAGTAATGTAGAAATCTTTTAGTCTTTCTTTATCCATACACTCATTAAGAGACATGTTTACTAAAAGTTAGTGAATGGTAACATTATGCAAATATTTATGCAAATAAGACCACTTATGCAAATGAGGCCCCGCACCGAGTCTCCGCACATGGCCCCGCACCCCCCTTGGGCCGCCCCTGTGTGCAGACCTGATGTTTTGAGCCCTGATCCACTGGCTTCGGTCTCTGGATGATTCTACCCCTCTTTTGAAATCAGCTACAGCCTTCCTTTCTGATGCCATGTATGATCTGTTACGTCTGGCGGCCAGGGATTGTTCCCTGTTGATGGTGACATGGCATTGGCTTGGCTATGACATGGGGCAGAGGAATTATCTTCCAAAGCCCAGTTGCCCATCTGGCTTTAGAAGGATGCTTCTGTTGAGTCCAATTTGGAGAAACAACAAAAGGACCTGGGTGAAAGAAAAAATTTCCATCTTCTGGAGGACAGTCCCTGGGGGCCTGTGTAGTGAGCAGGAGCTCCTTTTCCGTCAGCCTTCGAACGCACCTTACGGGAGGACTGCTCAGACTGCTGATGGTCTCGGGAATCATGTCACTACCAGCCTGGAGAGCATTTCTTCCCCTTAGGGACTTCGGGCTCGCTCTCAGTTCCTTCGTGGAGTGCTTGAGCCCAGGGACCCAGACCTATCCTGAGGAGGACACTTCTGGGCTGCATAAAAAGGTTTTGGGAGACCCATTCTCTGGTCCCTCTGGTTGGGAGCAAGCTTTGCCTCATCTTTTAAGAACAGGCCCAGGTCACCAAGGATCATTGGGTGCTAGTCTCCGGTCAGTATGCCTATGTCTTGGAATGCAGAGAGCTGATCCTGGGCACATTCATCTTCTCTCCTTGTGGGTCTGTGAACAGCAGGGCTGCTGTGTGGATCACCTTGTATTTTGCCTCCTCTGAAGGCAGTGGTGCCCATTCCCTCCCCAGACGATCAGGGCAGGGATGATGCCAATATGGAAGGAACATTGTGGCCCATTCTGGACCTCCAGTGTGTCAAATGAGCACTTGCGTGTCATATGCTTCTGGATGGAAACTTTGTGATCCATGATTCAAGTGATGCACTGAACTCCTGGCATCTCTGGATTTAGCAGAGGTATAATGTATAATGTCGTATCCTGATCTGGGGGATCAGCAAAATATTTGTGTTTCGCCGTGTTTGGCTCTCCCCTTCAGTTTGCCATCCTCAAATTCGGGCTCTCCACTGCTCCGAAGATGTTCTCCAAGGTCATGGTGGTAGTGACTTTGGTGCTCCGACGCTCAGGGATTTGTGTGAACCCATATCTGGACTACTAGCTCATCCGAGCCCATTCTCCTTCGGGGGCATTTTGGGTAGTTTCTTGAGTGGTGTCCTTTCTGATAAGCCTTAGCTGGGTGATCACTTGGGAAAAGCGCCAGTTGTTGCATTCCCAGTCCCTGGAGTTCCTGGGAGCATCTTTCGATTCTCAAGTGTGCAGAGTCTTTCTGCCAGAGGAGAAAGTCAAAGGCTGTTGGATTGCCTGGTATTGTTCTGTTTGCAACAGGCTCCCAGGGTCTGAGTTGATGTTTAGCTCTTCGGTTGGCTCTTCTGCGTTTCTGGCCCCTGGTTGAAGGCCTGGTGTTTTGAGTGTTCTTGGGCAATGCCATGATGGTGGCTTAGGACAATCAGCGAGGCGGCATGAGGAGTGCCGGGGTAACCTTGGAGATAGCTCTCTTGATTGTCTGGGCGGCAAAGAACCTCCTAGTTTGTTGTCTCTGCACATTGCTGAGGTGGATACTGTGGAAATGGATTTTCTCAGCCGACACTTTGGTTCCAGGACAGTGGAAGATGAGTCAGGAGGTGTCTCTGTGCCACTGAGATTCCTCAAGAGAGATCTGCCAGTGACCCACTCCAATGCCACTGTGCTACTTCTTCAGTAACCACACAGAGATGGGATCCAAGGATGTTGTCCCCCTAACCCAGACTTAGCCAAGAGCACCTGCTGGATGTGTTTACTCTGTGGCCCCTGGTGGGACATGTGATTTGGCATATAGAATGCCACCCAGGCAGGATTGTTCTGGTGGCGTCAGATTGGCCAGGGAGAACATGTTTTGGAGACCTGATGTGGCTCTCACAGGTACTTCCTCTTCAGTTGCTTCCATCTAAGGGCCTATTGTGGCAGGAACTGATCATCCTCGAGGTCCCGGTTCCCTTCTTGCTTACGGTTTGGATCTTGAAAGGAAATGGCTAGTGTGTAAGGGCTACTCTCCATTGGTGGTCTCCTCTCTTTTCGGAGCTCAGGGGAGGTCTACCAAGCTAGCATATGTGCAGATCTGGTGCCTCTTTGAGTGATGGTATGGCACTCGGCAGTTGTCTCCTGAGGCGGCCAAGGTGTCATCTCTGGTGGCACTAACATGGTTAGTGCCACTGAATATCTCCAAGTAATGCTGCTATATGCCCTGATGCTAACCACTTAGCATAGGGGCATGTCGAGGGGTGTTCCAGGGTGGTACCCGTGGATAACCATGCAGTGGTGATATTCAGCCATTGCCCAGTTATCCCTCAGTGGCGAAAGTTCACTGCCGGAGCTAACCGGGCAGAGGCTGAATATCACTGCGGCACAGTTAGCTTCTGCGCCATGTGTGGATGTGCGGTGACCCTGGCTATTCAAAACCAGTGCCTGGATATGGTCCTGGATTGAATATCTGGGGTTAAAGTTCAGCAGTGACGGTTATGCACTTTAGAGGTGCATAGCTGTCACAAATGAATATCGGACCCACTATGCTTAGGATCATCAGAAAGTCCATGTGAGGTTTCCCAAGGTGGTTCATGGAACTGGAGACCTGGAACTCAATAAACCCTCTCAGCAACATGAATCCAGAAGAGGGACATGAACAGTCTGTGCAAGATGAAAGCTCATCTTCAGAATTGACAGATTTTTTTTTTCTAAAACCTTTTAGTAAAATGTAAGATACAATGGGCCCGATATTCAAAGGTCCTTGAATGGGTAACTTTCTTAGTTACCCATGTAAGGGCCTTATCCAGGATATTCGAAGGGCATCTACATGGGTAGTGCCCTTTGAATATCCTGGCCAAGTCTCTAACACATTCATATGCTATCTGCCTAGCATCAGGGCGTGTTAGGGGCCTTCCAGGGCGGAGGAAGGGGCTACACGGGTAGCAGCGATTTTCATTGCTACCTGCATAGCCCTCTGCACCTTAAAGATAGGAGAGAAAAACCTCAATAACGGGCCTAATTTTTATAAACAAAGGTGGTTTTTCTCTCCATGCTCTTATGCATCATAATAGTTATAAGTCTGGGTTTGCTCTTCTGTCTTTGTTCTTGAGCCTATAGAGAAAAAAATCATATAGTATATATTTTTTCTTATGGACCCTTCCTTTTTGTGCAATAATATCACCCAGTCAAACCCGGTGATAATTCAGGAAACATTAACAATATTGCTGTAACTTCAGGTGAATCCTCGTGTTCTGCCCATCAGTCCTTGGGTGGTATGCCACAGAAACGCAAGGTCTGATGTCTAACAACTTTCATAATGTTTTCCAGAAGCAGTAGAAGAAGTGAGTCTCATGGTCTGAGACAATTTGATCAGGGACTCTGCGGAACTGGAAAACCTGCTGGAAGAAAGCTTGGGCAACTTTCTCAGTAGTATTTATGTTGTTATTTTATTGTTTTAAACATATGTATTTTATTATATATGTTTTATTGTATCTTGTCTTGGGCTTTGTGTAAGGGCAGATAATGTATCTAATCAATGAAATGAGAAATTAGTGAGTAGAAATGGATACACAATAGGGTGAGCCATCCTTGCAAACTTGTGTACCACCCCAAATGCTCACCATATTGTCTTCCAAAGGTGGCGGATCTAGGATAGTCTAGCAGGAGTTTTAGTTTATTGAAGTAGCCTATTAACGTTGCCTGGGGATTTTTGTGCAGTGCAAAACTGGATGTACTGAGTCACATTCACATTCAACATGGGCCACCAGAAATGGCTAGAAAGTAGTTGAAAGGTCTTGGATCATCCAGAATGCCTAGTCCACGAGGAATCTTGGCAGACCCAAAGTCTCTTCTATTTGGTTGCACACACTAACGAATATAATCTGGAGGCCTGATTTTCAAAGTGAGTAAGGCAGGTGGTGAACGTCTAACTTGCTTATCTGTGAATTTTCAAACATTTTATGGACAATATTGGGCTGTTTAACTCGATAAACGGCCAGATTTTGAGAAGGAGCGAAGGCAGAGTCAGCAATTATCTGTCTTGTAATGACATTAAGCCACAAAATGGATAAATTCGCCATTTAATTTAGGCTTGCCGTAATAGCAGGCCTAAATTAAATGGCTAGTCACCAGTGCAGTCACCACTTCAAAGTACATTCAGCAGCACTACATAAACGGATAGTGTTGCTGAATATATGTATAAAGCTTTGGGGCTGGTGCTTAATTTTAGAGTAGCTGCCCTGGCTGAAAATCAAGCCCTGGCTATTTAGCGAGTTAAACAGCTCAGTATTATCAATATTATACATGGATAAGTGAATTATTTGCCACCTGCTGGCAAACATATAATTCACTTTGAAAACTAGGCCCAGTACTACTAACTAGCAAATAGAGAAGGTATAAGATGGAAGTCAGAGCAGAATGTCACCTAACTTGCTGTGTTAATTAGCTCATTTCTCTGTTCTGTCAGGAGCAATAGAGCTCAGAGTTTTAAAGCAGCCAGTTTATCTGCCCTCGACTGCTGTTGATTCAATTAAAGGCACAAGACTGAAGAAAAACAGAGATGCTACTTGCCAAAAAGATAATGGCAAAATGACCTTAAATTACATTATGCAATGTTCACACTCACTGCTGTTCTGATGTGCTGCAGATCTTTAGTAATGCATGAATAGTTCACATAATGGGCTGCAGATGTTAGGATTGGGGTTCATGAGTGTTGCGGTATCTGCAAAACTAACCCATTTGGAGAAATTTCCCCATGAGAAATGCCATTACTGACTCTGGAGTTAACTCTTCTGAAAATGGACATATTCATCCCAGGGTTGTGTATTTTGAAATTTTTTAAATATTTGTATAGCTCATGTTCCACAAGAGGGGCTTCTTGCCACACAGCAAGAGTTATGTTTTTGGGAAAAGGTGGGTCTTGATGGGCTGACTTGCAAAAACACAATATCTTTCACTCCATTCTGAAAATACAAGTTTAGCCACTGGATCTTTTTCTAAAGATTAAGGGCCCGATATTTGAAAGGCATTTACATGGTTTACAGCCCAGTAAACCATGTAAATGCCTTAAATTGGGATATTCAACGGCACTTACATGGTTAGTGCCATTGAATATCCACTTCTTTTTTTAAAATGTCTTTATTTGTATTTTCCAACAAAATACAGACAAAATAAAACAATAATACAACAAAATTAAGATATACAATTTGTCTCTGTTACATGAGATATTCGAAGGCAAAACACGGCCCACCCCACCCTGTCCCTCCCATTATCCTATGATCATCAGGAGCCAGATGAGAGAGAAAAAGCCCCACATAGAACTTCTGCAAGCCTAGAAGGCCTGCAAGGTCTATAAAAGAGACAGAACTCTTCTACAGAGAACATAGATGTCACTGCGCCACCATTAATATCCACCAAACTCAGTAGTATGTTTCCAGTTAGGAATAAGAGAAAAGGGGCCATTCCCCAATATGGAGCTAATTCAAATTAACAGTCCCTTTATAAGGACGAGATGCCAATTTGCTAATTAAAAGAAAACGACCTCAAATCAGGATAGAGTGGCCCTGAATCCCAGCACCACCCAGTACAATTCTATGCTTAAGCCCGATGTAACTGAATGTTAGGTCAGTCCTACATCATATATCCCAGATTCCAAATTGTTGACGTCTCCTTAATGAGTCTAACACTTGTTCTCATCTACATATTTAGCGTATGCCTACGGCCCCCTCCACCAATCGTGAACCTTGCTTTGATAAGGCCATATTATAGGCCAGACAAGCAGGAAAAACTCCTCTCTTCCTCCTATAAAACCCAAGCTTCCCATAAGCGATTCTAGGTGGTTACTTCTTCCTGAAAACTGAGCTAAATTTCTATCAGTATTAATAATGTGCTTTATTTGAAGGAACACTTATAGTATTCCTGATTATACAATTCACTTTATGAGTGATAGACACACTTACATCTTCAAAATGACCCCATCAAGAAACAGACCAACGACCACATTACTGTGTATATTAGAGCTTATTAAGTCAAAGAGGGCAAGTGAGACTGTATCATGTCCTAGTTATAATCCCATGGATAACAAATTCACTAAGTTTTGAACAATATCCTTGGACGATAAGGAAAATCAAGGCAAAAAACCTAGGGGGGAAGTAACCTTCCATCCTGAAATGACCGTTCCCTATTCTTGTACTGGGTAGCAGAAGTCCCTTTGAAATAGGGCTTGCGCGCCAAGTTTCAATAGCTCCATTACATTCAAGTATGACTCTTGCAGCAATGAGATGTCAACATTTCCCATCCTACCATACAGAGGAGAACCCTTCTTTATAGAGCGAATATTGATGCCCTTAACATTCAGGTACACAATCCCAAAGAGAAATGCACTGAATATACCTCCAAAGAAGTATTTAGAAGTTACATACATAGAGCAATGTTGTGACCGTTTGTTGAACAATTATAAAACAACTTCCTAAGCGTCATTAAAGTATGGCTGCATCTATAGCCCAAAGAAAAAGCAAAGCCCTGTCATGTGATCAAGCACAATGAAAGACCCAACTCTAAAAAGAAACAGAAAACATTCCCCAAAGTCACCTAAGACCAGGGGTGCTATATATTAAACAAAATTTAACGGGTAAGCCTACTAGGACAAGACAGACACGGAGGGCTCACTGACTCAACACTCCCACATTCCTGTAGTACTCCGAATTTACATCTTGTCCATCTCCGGTCTTTAGAGTAAATGATGTCTTATAGATGAGACAGAATAAGTGTCCCAAAGGATAGCAGTGTAACATGCTTGTATACCGCTTTTGCATGGATAACTTGCCATCCCATGACCTCAGACCAGTTGAATGCTCATGATAACAAACGCCATAAAACTGTGGCAAATGGAAGATACAATATGTCCTTCACTGCATCACCGCTGACTCCTTATTCTCCAAAAATGCATATAAGACTCTAGGATCAACAAAAGTCTTAGTCTGGTTGTGTAACATGACTTTCATGTGAGCAGGGATATAGCAGTCCAAAACGGGCCCTCAGCTGCATCAAGCGTGGATGCAGCGCCAAAAAACTCTTTCTCGGATCCATTGTTGTCTTCGTGAAGTCCGGAAAGAACACAAATTTATGTCCCTGATATTCCAAAGCTGTGAGTGCTTTGGCTGCTCCCATTATTTGCAACATTTGCTGAAAACGTAAGACTTTCAGGATAATTGGGCGTGGACGCTTGTTCGTGGTCCCGGACTGTGTAGTCACTCTATGGGCTCGCTCAATCTCAAATGGCATAGTGAAATGCAGCTTTAACACACCTGGAATCATAGCCTGTAGAAAGGATATCAAGTCATGCCCCTCCGCTCCCTCAGGCACTCCTAGTACCCTTATGTTGTTTCGCCGCAAGCGATTATTGCCATCTTCCACCTCTCTTTGCAGTGAGCGAATCAACTTGGCCTGTTTCTCGACAGCCTCGAGCCTCTCCCCATGTGACGCCACCACCTTCTTTACCTTCTCCAAATGAGCCGTAGTTGACTCCAACAAAGATCTCAAAGCATTGATATCTTCCTGCATTGCACTTAGCGATTCTCCATTAGCTTTGACCATTTCTTTGACTGCCCGAATCTCAGCCAGGATCTCCTGCGAGGTCTCAGGGCCATCTCGGATGACGGTCATCTTGTGAGGTGATAGAGGTTCCGTCTTGGTTCTCTTTGCACTAGCATTTGGAGATAGTTGGAAATCCAGCCACGTCTGTTTGGAGCCCGACATATCCGGGATCGAATGGCAACCAAATAGGTAGAAACTATTTGATCAAATTTTGCAGAAAAACAGGATTTGTGTCTTTGCCCTCTGGAGCACCGCTCTTACATGTCCATCTTGACCTGATACCAGGCTCCGCCCCCTGAATATCCACTTCTAACTCCCCTATGTGCCCTGATGCTATCTGGTTAGCATTGGGGCATGTTGGAGACATTCTGGGGAGGAGTGGAGGCAGCAACAAGCGATATCCAGGCAGCAGCGATATCGCATGCTGCCTGGTTAGCGATCTGTGCCAAAAAGATAGGCGAGGAAAATCCTTGCCTATCTTTCAGAACAGGAGATAACTGGGCAGCATGCAATATCTCTGCTGCCCAGTTACCTAATGTGGCTTTCAGCATGTGCGGCGATTCCCGGATGTTCAATATGCTGCATATGACCCCGGCATTGAATATTCGGGGTTAAGGGTTGGCGGGTAGGGCTATGCGCCATAGGGCTAGAGAAGAAGGAGAAAAAAGGAGGTGAAACACTGGGAAGGAATGAAGTTAGAAGAGGGACTGAGATTTCAGAGCATACAAATGGGGGAGTGAATGGCAAGAAAGTATGAGAGAGTGCAAAGTTGGTTGGGAAGGGTTGGGGGAGAGTACATGGCTCGATGAAGAGAAGGAGAGGGAGTGCAGGAGGCAGGGGATTGGAGGGTAGTGATGAAAAACCCCAATGCCACATACACTACTACCACAATTTGTCATTTGGGCAGCGCTACACAGCATACTCACCCTACAACACCCGCATGGCACACAAACACATACCCACACACATGCACCTTCTGTCACCTCCCCTGTGATACACACATGTGCAGCCCCAACATGCCTGATTCTGCGAAGAGGGGAAATGCACCATTGTGTCACACTCAGGGCCAGCTTGTCCACTAGGCAAACTAGGCAGTTGCCTAGGGTGGTAGCATAACAAACCTTTCTTGTTTTTGTCGAAGTGGCAACTGAGCCGCTGTTTCAGCACTATGGCAAGCCTTAATGCACCCACTCACGGCCATGCAGTCATGGCTTGCAGCCCCTGTCCCCTCTGACAGGACATTGTGGCGGAGGGGGCAGGATTGGAAGGCCATGAGTGTGCATATGCGGTAGATGCTTTGAGGCCCACCAGTGTCACTGCTTCGAAGAAGGAATTGCCATGCTGCCCACCTGCTCCAAGTGAGAGGCTGGAGGCTTCCTAAAACATACACAACTTTCTCACTCATGTGGCGGCACATTCCAATGTGGCCGTCCAGGCCCCTCTGCATCCGATCGGAATCAGGATGCCCAGAGGTAGACCCAATTCTGATTCTGTGGGGGCTAGATGTGCCTGCGGGATCAGAATCGGGTCTAGGGCCTGAACATGCAGGCTGAGCCCCGATTTCAATCGGCCTGCATGCACAGCAGATCCCCGGCTATTTCAGTCAGGCTCCTGAATGGAGCTTTAGTGCCATGGCATCCCATCGCCATGGCATTGCAGCTCCATTCAGGAGCTGCGAATGCCTGCTGCCACTGATTTCCTTCGTTCCCCACAGCCAGACCCTCGATCCGGCCTCCTATGGCCAGGGTCTGGCTGCAGAGAACATCCTGCATCCCCCTGCCTGTTTTACCAGGCCCAGCAGCTTGATCTCCTGACATCCAGGGGACTTAGTCCACCTCTGTGGTGGAATAAGTTCCCCGTCTAAGTTAATGGCCCTGGATGTACAGAGCTGACCTCAAAATCGGCCCTGTACACCTGGAATTGCAGACCGCCTATGCCCTGCCCTTGATCTGCCTCCAGAACGCCCCCTCCCGCATCCATCTAAGCCTCTCCAAACAAACGCAGGGGGACCATCTAAACCTCTCCATACAAAGCAGGGGGACCAATAGCGGGGATGGACATTCCTGCTATATGCGGGACAGAATGACCCCCCATACTGTACACCTTATTCCCCTTCTAACACACAGATATCTAACTCCCCTCCTCCTAACACACAATCTCTCATCTGCTCTCTCACATACTGCTGGCTTTTGCTCTCACATGCTGCTAATTTGTTGCTTTCTCACATATATTTCACACTTTCTCCCTACATCTCTCTTTTCTGTCCCTCCTTCATTCCTTCACTTTTTCCTTCATCCATTCCTTTTCTCCCTCATTGTCTTTCAGTTATTGCTACTTCAATTCTCCTTTTCCACCCCTCCCTCCATTATATCTGTTTCCTACTGTGGCAGGTGGAGGCCTGTGATCCACAGTGTCTGACATAAGCAAGCAAGCCTAACTAGCTTGACCTGTAAATGGAGCTTGTGAAGAGGCCCATAGGAATTGCACATCCCCCAACATGCTGCTATAAGAATTAGAATTCAGTAAAAGCATTGATTTAGCTTAGACAAGCAGAACAGATGGAAAAATACAGAAATTCATGTTTAAAACTGCTGACAGAGAAGTTATAGAGCCCTGCTTCCCTACACGTACAAACTGGCTCAATGGCCTTGAGAGAAGGAAAGTAACAAGTTGGTGAACAGGCCATTGTAATTGGGACTAGAAGGGGGGTAAGCAGGTGCTGAGCCCACTGAAAGAACATAATTGGATAATCATATCAGTACCGGGACCAATAGAAGGAGTACGGGAGGTACGGGAGGTTACCGGGACCAATGAAATGTTTTTCTATACCTAGAATGAAGCTAAAGTGTATAAAAGTTGTTGTATTGCCAGAGAACTTTGCTCAGCCATTTTGAAATTGACTTTGCTTGAGACTTGTGCACAAATAAATGATTTGGACCTTCTGAACAGACTCCTGGTATCATTGGTTTGTCTGCGCTCTGCTGCTACACTACCACTTCATCATTTCTTTCCTTCACTTTTCTCTTCTTTTGCTCCAATATTCCTCTACCCCATCTCTTTCTTTCTTCTCTAACCCTCCCTCTTCCCATATCCCTTGTATCTGTTCCCCCTCCTTGCTCACTCCACCCCTTAGCCTTCACACCTCTCTTCCTCCTCTCCTTCACTCTGCGTCCCACTCAAACTGTCTTGAGCAGCAGTAGCAGTGAAGGCAATGAGGTTTTGTAATGTTAACCTCCTTTGAACAAGAAGTATTGTGGATGCCCTTCTCACTGAAGCTTGGAGTTGTGGATAAGGATAAGGTTAGGCCCTCTCCAGCTGGTGTGCTCAGGTAAGACTTCCCCAAAGTAAAATATTAATTACTATTATAAACATGATGTGCAATAGAGAATTACATTTAAATAGTGATAATTTTCTTTATTAAAAACTGATTTAGTTAGTTATAAAATGGGTAAAGTTTCTCTATTTGAATTATTATTAATAAACACTCAATAAACCAATTTGCCTTTTCTTTGCTTTGCAGATTTTCAACCCAAACAAAGAAGAGAGGATACATTCTCTGCAAGAAGACAAAGTCCAACTGTAAAGTGGAGAAGAACCATAGCCACACCAAAAATATCTTCAACAGTCGTTTTATTATGGACACAACTTGGGCAAGTTTCGGCACTAGGTTTTTTTCAGGAGTCTAAAAGCATAAAACAGAGACAATTTGTACAAAACAAAATATAAATTTACAAAAAGCACACAATACATGCAAACATAGATAAAAATAAAAATTATACTTAGTTAAAAATATACATTACCAGTGTGTTGAGAGGAACCGTCTCCAAAGAAGACGGATATAAGTACTAAGTAATCACTTTTCCAAGTCTGCAATGTAAAGCATAACTACATAAGACATACACATACTCTTTCAAACCTACAGCAAAGATCATAAGCATAAAAGAAGTACAAAAAGAGCAGCCAAATAGTCATCACTACAACTCAAAAACATTATAAAACAATTAAACTAAGATATTAAGATAATAACAGGGCTGTAACTAAAGATCAATACAGAACAGTTAAGGTAAAATATAGTAAATACAGTATGCTGATCTGGGCATCTGCCTTAAGTTATAAGATATATTAAGTGGTATGTTTACTAAACTGCGGTAACGTTACAGACCGCGCGTTAGGTAATGTTACCACGCGGAGTGTAACGTTACCGCGCAGTAACGTTACAACCCGCGCGGAAGCGTTCTGCGGTGCGGTACACACCGCAGAGGGAGGAGAAAGGGCGGAAAGCAGGGGTCAATGGGTGGGGAGAGGCTCCCTGCACACTAACGCACTGAACTGAAGGTCTGAATCCTACCACAAATGAAAACCTGCCGTTATATGCACATTTGCAGGAGAGAGAAACCATTTAAGTGTCAGCAATGTACAGCCTAGGCAGGGAGCCCGAGAAAGGTGATAATAGTGCTCCATCTGCAGCAACAGTATAGTGGCCAAGTATGAAAGGCCACTATGGTGATGGTGCAAATGGGGCATAGGGGGACTGCAGGCGGGACATGCAGTGGGGGCAGCTGGGGCACAGAGTGAACTAGGCTGTCACCCAGGTGGCACATAGGAACATAGAAACTGGAAATCAGCAGGACAGCAGCTGACCAGGGCCAAACACGCCCAGTAGTTCGTGTTCGACAGTGTCCCACCCAGGGGACATTACCCAGCAAGCACCCCAAAAGTCACACAGGTACCACTATGCCTGTAATAGGGAAGGCAGTGCACATCTGGGGACCTCACTAACAAGGGTCCATAGACCACACCCAGGATGGGTCCCAAACAGTTTGTAGACCCAGCTAACTGAACACACTTTACGACAGCCCCTAGTAAGGCATTGCAGAGTGTGCCCATACATTGCGGAAACATATATACACCCAATAGGCCAAACTGGGTACACCGTACCTGAGGTGCATACCCTAGCCCAGCGATGGCGAACCTATGGCACGCGTGCCAGCTGTGGCACGCGAAGGCCTTGCAGCTGGCACGCGGGAAGGTCCGCCATCGAAAAAAAAACAACAACCCTGTCTGCTGCCGTTGTCGGGGCCGCCGCGGCAGAATCGAGCGTGCCGCGGGGCCCCCCTGTACCCGGCACAGCCTCTCCTCCCTGTAGCAGCTCTCTCGTTGGAAGCTGCAGTCAGACTCGCCGGCTTGCAGAGCGCGAAGGGGAAGAGTTCCCTTTCGCGACTCTGTTAAGCCCGCGGGGGCTGATGGTGGAACTTCCCATCAGCCCCCGCGGGCTTAACAGAGCAGCGAGGGGAAAAAACTCTTCCCTCGCGCTCTGCAAGCCGGCGCGGTCTGACTGCAGCTCCAACGAGAGAGCTGCTACAGGGAGGAGAGGCTGTGCGGGTACAGGGGGGCCCCGCGGCACGATCTCGATTCTGCCGCGGCGGCCCGACAGCGGCAGCAGACAGGTTCTTTTTTTTTTTTTTTAATTTTCCCTGGGCTGGCTGGGCTGGGCGGGGGGTGGGGGGGGGTGGGGTTAGGAGTGGTGATGGGCTGGGCTGGGCTGGGGCGGGGGGGCTTAGGAGTGGTGATGGGCTGGGCTGGGCTGGGGCTGGGGGGGTTAGGAGTGGTGATTGGCTGGGCTGGGCTGGGGGGGGTTAGGAGTAGTGATGGGCTGGGCTGGGGCTGGGGGGTGTTAGGAGTAGTGATGGGCTGGGTGGGTGGGGGGGTTAGGAGTGGTGATGGGCACTGGGCTGGGGGGTTAGGAGTGGTGATGGACACAGGGCTGGCTGGGGGGGGGGTTAGGAGTGGTGATGGGCACTGGGCTGGCTGGGGGGGGAAGGAGTGGTGATGGGCGCTGGGCTGGGGGGGGGGGTAGGAGTGGTGATGGGCGCTGGGGGGTTAGGAGTGGTGATAGGCGCTGGGGGGGCTTAAACTAAAAATTGAGTGATGGGGGATTAGGACTGGGAGTGGGCTGAGGGGGAGGTTAGGACTGGAAATGGGCTGGTGGGATTAGGACTGGGAGTGGGCTATGGGGGGCTAGGACTGGTAATGGGTTGGGGGGGTTGCGAGGACTGGGGGAAATGGGCCTGAGTGGAAGGGGCTTGAACTGCAAATAGCTGTTGGGGATGGGGCTTGGAATGGAAATGGGCTGAGGGGAAGTGGGGGGGGCTTGAACTGCAAATAGTGAGGAGGACGGGGCTTGGAATGGAAATGGGCTGAGGGGAAGTGGGGGGCTTGAAGAAGGGAATGGATGCTGGGTGAGACTGGGAACTAGAAGGGAGCTGATGTTGGGGGAGGATTAGAATGGGATGGGGCTGGGAGAGTAAAATGGAGAGGGGAAAAATATTTTGTGTAGGAGGGATGAAAAAAATCTACAATTGGCCAGGTATTGGGAGAGTAATGGGGATTGAGGATGGAGGGGTAAAAATTTGTGTGGATGAAATAGGAATGAGGAAAGAGCAAAAGGAGAGAAGATTAGTATGTTAAAGCAGATGTAGAGAGAGAGAGATAGAATTTAAAAAAAAATAGAAGAGAGAAGAAAAGACAAATGTACAGCAGAAGATTGAGAGTTACAAGAAAAAATTAAGAAACAAGAAGAAAGTGGCTAGACCAATTGAAACTGAAAAAAAAAATGCACAAAAGGTAGAACGATATCTTTATTTTGAATTTATTAACTGGAATATGTCAGCTCTGGGAAATGTGCCATCATTAACATCTGCGCTTTGTTTGGTACAAGAGGAAATTTCCTATTTGACGTTGCCACTTGTTCTCTTTCCCCCAGTATTCACTGAAATGTATTGGTTTAATATTTGCAGTGTTGCCTTTGATAGGTAGGGTTTATGGTGCTTTGTGAGTCCTGGTAATGCTGTCAGGATACGGCGGGTTTGCTATGGGTTCTAAATGGGCAGCGTTTTGTAGTAGTTCCTAATGTGCCTGGCGGGTTGGCACTGGGATTATAGTAATGTAGGAAATCTTTTAGTCTTTCTTTATCCATACACTCATTAAGAGACATGTTTACAGTAAAAGTTAGTGTATGGTAACATTATGCAAATATTTATGCAAATAAGACCACTTATGCAAATGACGTGCTGGCACTTTGAGGAAATTCTTTGGTTTTGTGCGGCAGTTTGGGCACTCGGGCTCAAAAAGGTTAGCCATCACTGCCCTAGCCTGTCCACAGTCGGCAGTAACAACACACTCCACCTACATCTACCCGGTCTACCCTAGCCAATAGTTGCTAGAGCACCAGTCTGACATCCCCCCCCAGCCATCACTCCCCCATGTGGAAGGGACATAACATTGGTAGGCAGTGATGGGGGGGATGTGTGGATGTCCATGTATGCCTCGCCACCCCAGACCCTGCACCCTAGGCACCCGCCTACCTGCACAGTGGCTGGTCCGGAATCATGCACGACCAGCACTGACAGCATATGGTCATGTCGGCATGGCAGGGTGTGTGTGTTTGTGCTGGAGGGAGCAGGGCCACCCGCCTGCAGTGGACCTAGGCCATGCCCTGTACCAGTAAGTGGTGTGCAGTGCAACAGAAATGGTCTGTCTGAGGAAAGTAGGGTAGCCCCAGGGACCACTGCTCCTCTGTGGCAATAGTGTGGTGCAGTACACACAGCCAGTGTGTCCAGATGCATAAGGCTACAGGTTCACGTCCCAGCTGTGGATCCTACAGAGCATCTCCCCACATTTTACCCTACAATGCAGATACAACATCAACATGTGCAAACCCCAAAGCCGCGTCAAACAGGGGTCAAAACACCCACTCACACAGGCACCACTATCCAAAGCTTCATGGAGAGTAAGGCTGTTGGCCCCAGTACAGAGCTGCAGTTATCAGCAGAGCACTACTACTACCCCCTGCACAATTTAGCAATGTTGGCACTATGATCAGGACCAGTGTGGCAAGCAGGATTGCCAACCACCCCTATCATTGCACAATGCTGCAATAGGGGTGTGTGTGTATGTCTATCAGTTGTTTTGTGGCTGCCTATACCACTCTGGGCCCACAATGTCCCACTGTTACCAGCGTTAGCCTGCAAATGTGCATAATGAGGAGCAAGGTATTGTGGGTATGGCCCGGACAGGACGGGTTGGCAGGATGCATCTGCACAGGTTGTAAAGCAATGGCTGGACACTGTAGTGCCCAACCACCACCTGCATGGACAGGGTGGCCACAGCATGGCATGCTGTGAGGTCACTCTCACCCTGACCGAGCAGTGACCATGGCATGTCTATGCTCCCACATAGTGCTCCACACTATTCATTTTCAATTATACCTGTGTGGTCCCAGTTCTGGGGGTTCATTCATTGAGATACCTGCTTGGTGTCTGTGCTGTACATCCCATCTCTGGGTGCACAGGGTTCTTCTGTGAGCATGCTCTATGGACTGGCTAGCAGACTGTCTGCAGTTAGTCTGTGCATGGTTGGAACACCTTGTAGGGTGCTGCAGGTGCAGTCAGACTGTGGTGTGGGGCAGTTGAGGTTTCCCCAGCTTTTCTCAAGCATTACTGCTGGTCTGCCACTGCCACAGGTATGGCTCTGGCCTACCAGCCCTGGAGGGCTGTCCTCTCCCAGCCAGACTGCGGTTGCTTGTCCTACAGCCAGGGCTCAGGCACCTGTCCCTCTACTCCCTCACCTACAAAAGGGGTGATTGTGGGTCCTTTGGGATATATAGTGTATACGACTTTGACCCATAGAGACAGTGCTACATCCACCTCATGCAAGTCTAGACACCCCTCTGCCCGGATAACAGGTGCCCATGGCAACCAGACCCTAACACTGGGTATGCACTAATCTGGGTGGTGTCTGGCCCCACAGGGCCACATGTGAGTGCGGGACACAGAAGTACTTTTGGTTGCACTGCTAGGAACACCTAATATAATTGGTCAAATTCTCAGAGTGAAAAACTATCATAAAACAAAGAAATCACTCCAGCATACACCCATGTGTTTCCGCTTGCTTAACACTTGCTTGTCACTTGAAAATCACAAAGGCCCACCGAGTCTCAGCATACAAGGGCATAAGGTGAAAAAACAGCCCAACCCAAGGTCAGGCAGTGTACACCAATATCAAGCCCGATAACATCAATGACCCGGTGGCCGGTGGGTGGCGAAACCCATACCTAGCTTCTTCAGTGAAAACAAAAACAGTACTTAACTTAACAGCCAGGTAGGGAAAACAAAATGCGCCAACCACTTCCCCACTTGAAAAACTAAAAGTCTCCTTCCAAGAGGAGCCCTGACCATCCATGATTGGTACTCCAAATATAATTGGTCAAATTCTCAGAGTGAAAAACTATCATAAAACAAAGAAATCACTCCAGCATACACCCATGTGTGCTGAGACTCGGTGGGCCTTTGTGATTTTCAAGTGACAAGCAAGTGTTAAGCAAGCGGAAACACATGGGTGTATGCTGGAGTGATTTCTTTGTTTTATGATAGTTTTTCACTCTGAGAATTTGACCAATTATATTTGGAGTACCAATCATGGATGGTCAGGGCTCCTCTTGGAAGGAGACTTTTAGTTTTTCAAGTGGGGAAGTGGTTGGCGCATTTTGTTTTCCCTACCTGGCTGTTAAGTTAAGTACTGTTTTTGTTTTCACTGAAGAAGCTAGGTATGGGTTTCGCCACCCACCGGCCACCGGGTCATTGATGTTATCGGGCTTGATATTGGTGTACACTGCCTGACCTTGGGTTGGGCTGTTTTTTCACCTTATGCCCTTGTATGCTGAGACTCGGTGGGCCTTTGTGATTTTCAAGTGACAAGCAAGTGTTAAGCAAGCGGAAACACATGGGTGTATGCTGGAGTGATTTCTTTGTTTTATGATAGTTTTTCACTCTGAGAATTTGACCAATTATATTTGGAGTACCAATCATGGATGGTCAGGGCTCCTCTTGGAAGGAGACTTTTAGTTTTTCAAGTGGGGAAGTGGTTGGCGCATTTTGTTTTCCCTACCTGGCTGTTAAGTTAAGTACTGTTTTTGTTTTCACTGAAGAAGCTAGGTATGGGTTTCGCCACCCACCGGCCACCGGGTCATTGATGTTATCGGGCTTGATATTGGTGTACACTGCCTGACCTTGGGTTGGGCTGTTTTTTCACCTTATGCCCTTGTATGCTGAGACTCGGTGGGCCTTTGTGATTTTCAAGTGACAAGCAAGTGTTAAGCAAGCGGAAACACATGGGTGTATGCTGGAGTGATTTCTTTGTTTTCTGCTAGGAACACCTGGCACACACTGGCAGTACTGGGGATGTGCAGCATGACCTATCTCTAGCACCACATGTACTGCGGACCTAGTGCTGGGTGCTCATCCTAACCCTCAGGGTGAACACAGAACCTGCACAATGGCATGGTCTGTAGCTACTCTGTGCCAGTATCATGCACTGTCAGTCCGTCTTACCACGCTGCAGTACCAGAGAGGTGCAGACCCCATCTAGTGATCAGCTGTAGACTGCTGTTCTGCATGTGCATTGCATCATGGGTGCTGGTGAGGTTACCCTATCCTGGCACACAGAGCAGACAGTTTGTGCGGTGACCTGCAGTCCTTCTGTACCTAGCCATTGCTATGCAGCAAGCCATAAAGGTATAGCCTACTGGTTAGTACAATGACATTCTAAACTGTGGTCATGGGTTTGATTCCTTGTTGTTCCCTCTTTTCATGCCTATCCAACTCAGATATTTTGCATGCCTGTAATAGTCATATCTTTTCAGATCCATGCTGCCAGCCCATATTACCCTCACCACTGTTGCCAACAATCCTTCGGTCCATCTTTCTGCGTCTGTCAGCTGTGTAGCGTCCTGTCTTCCTGTGCAGGCTGCCACCCCATGTCCTGCACTGGTACACTTTCCTGCATTGTGCTTC
The DNA here is from genome assembly GCA_033557465.1 of Ichthyophis bannanicus. Lineage (NCBI taxonomy): Eukaryota > Metazoa > Chordata > Amphibia > Gymnophiona > Ichthyophiidae > Ichthyophis > Ichthyophis bannanicus. The sequence continues at coordinate 602,546,187 of CM066036.1, read as the reverse complement.
TTCATGCTTGCCTCACCTGTGCCTGATCTGCATGGCACCACCACTCCTCTGACCACCCATCATTGTAATTATCCTGCCACCTCCACCTCCACTGGGGGACACGTATTCCCATCATCTGCCACCAACTGTCTTTCCAGTACTTTACATTGCCAGCACCTTGTGCTGTGGTACAGTTGCCCCCACCATGTTTGTCAACAGTACTGGCAGTCACATGGGATGCCCGCAGATATGGCAGGTCCAGCAGCTCCCAGCTCTTCCTCCTTCACTCACCTGTTCATTGCCTTTCCTCAGTGCTCTGTCTAGTGTTAGGGCTACATCTGCCTCTGTGCCTCACAGGTTATGCATGTCATCCTGAAGCACCTTGCAGCCCTTAGGGCACACTAACCTATGGCACCGTAACCTTGTTAGGCCACCTTAACCTATGTCTTTTATCTTTATCTTTTATCTTTATTAAAATCATTTGATAGACCGCCCAGGCCGAAGCATCAGGGCGGTGTACAATCATAAAATGACAACTGCTATAAAAGAAAAAGGAAAGGAACGCCATACACACATATATGGTTCCATAGCCCAGGGTGCCTTCTACAGTGCCTTGTCCAGGGGTGTCTAATACGGCGCTTAGCCTAAGCAGCCCTATAGGGCGCCTTACAAGGCGCCTTATAAGGCACCTAACAAGGCACCTTATAAGGTACCTTACTTATACGGCACCTTACAAGGCGCCTTAGAAGGCACCTTACTTATAAGGCACCTTACAGGGTGCCTTATAAGATGCCTTACAAGGAGTCTTGTAATGTGCCTTGTAGGGTGCCTTATAAGGCGCCTTGTAAAGCGCGTTAGTCTAAGGCGCCTTGTAACGTGCGTTAGCTGATACGGCTTGCTGTAACAATGCACCACCCACGCCTTTATATGGGCATCTGTACCTTTACCGCAGAACCTAATGCAGGTGACATTATCGCAGTTTAGTAAACATACCCTGAAATGTGTAACCATGAATGCCTAAGAGCCCAAAAGACAGACCATAATAACTGTGACTGGAAATCAATACAGAACAGAGCATGATTATAAAAATATAACTGGAAAGCATTATAAAACAGTTGAGATTAAATGATTATCTGTGCAAAAGTCTTAAACTATAATGCAGATTGGAAATTAGTGACGGCTCTGCATCTATCTCTAAGGAAAACCTAAAGTGTGGAGGCAAGCGTTACCTACCTCTATAATCTGTGGTGATTACACTCGATAAGTCAGCTGTATAATTGCTAAACTTCTAGGCAATTACAGAAAATACTTTACCACTTATGCAATACTTGATTCATTTAATTCATGGAAAAGACTAAAACTGCTGGTACCCCAATGGGAGCTTGGAAACATAATTATAAAAATGTGCCGGGCGTATGTTATCAGCAATAAATAAAGTACATCGCTCTCTACGAAGGACTAAGGGGTCTGTTTACTAAAAGGCCGGTGTTGTGCGGTCCGCGGTACCGAGCGGGTGCCGTATAAGGAGTGGGCGTTCCGTCGTGAAGAACAGAAGCTGTGATTGACAGATGCGCTAAGGTGCGCGGCGCCCGTGTGGTTAGTGCCCTGTGACATTACGGCGTTTGATCTGTGCACATAGATCACACTGCTCACGGTTTTTGGGCTTCCACTATTGTGCTGCACATTGCTGACGGAAACGGTTTCTTTTCCCTGCACAGCACCTCTAACGCGAGTGTTTCACTGGCGGTAAATTTCTTTGCAGATTCGGGCACGCTCCTGTGCGGCGAGTCTCTCCCCTCCCACATTCCGCCCACTGACCCCGTCTCTCCGCCCCTAGGGGGCCTTCCTCCGCCCTCATTTCGCCTTGGCACGCCTCTTTCGCACATTACCGCCCCGCAAATGTGCGCGTTGTCGGCGCACGCTTGCGGGACCCGTTAATGTGCCGCGCACTCGTACGGGGCGCTTAAGAGCACTTAAATACATCTTTTAGAGCGCTCATGTGCGCCCCGTACATGTGCGCCGTTTAGTAAACAGACCCCTAATTGTTGTCGTTGAGGAACAGTAAAAATCACACTTCAGAACGAAAAGAAATGTTCCTAAGGACAGAGCACAGGTAAAAAAACAAAACGTATTAAAAAAAAAGAATTGTTAGGGTTAAATCTATAGATAAAAAGAATGCTGTAAAGAAGTGTATCAATATCCATTGTATTACTGCAATAAGCTAGATCTGATACAGATTGCCTATTTGTCGCAATCATAAAACCTCAAAGATTTACAGTTCTTGCCGTCACATATGCTCCTTAACTCAAATAGTTTAGTTTAAAATTGGGCAGCAGAAGGAGGACGCGGGAAAACGCTGCGCATGTGCATAAGTGCAATTTTAAAAGCGAAAACAATTCCTGCCCACTACTGCAATATGTCACACGGGGTACCTTCATGCCAGAAATTATGATGGAAAGCTTCTTTATGAAGAGAAAAAGCAAAACTGAAACTTCCCAAGGAGAAGTACCGATGACAATCGGACTGGGTTTAACAATACAAGTCAAATTTGCATGTAAAGTGGAAGTGTGCACAGCTAGCTTATATCAACTAACGGACCATAAAATGAAACCAATAGCAGTCTTTTGTATATTTAAAATGTGTAAGGAATGAAATATATTATGATATTTACAGTACTGTACAGTACAGGACTGAAGGGACATGTGTTTTTTCAAATTTCAAATGTCCATACCACTGGCCAGGGCAATAAATGTTGGTGCATTGATGTCTTCTTGTCCTCGGGTCAGCAGCCTTGAATTTTGTTCTCCCCTTCCTTCAGTGGAAGCTCCCGTCACTCCCTTGTGGAACCTACTATTCTGACTTCACAAAAATAAAAGGGAATAAAACGCTACTTGGCCTAACAAGGGAATTTAGTTTTAGCCTTTCTTTTAAAATGTACCTCCCTTGTTCTCTTGCATTTATTTTCCCCTACCTGAGCAGCAGGTTTTTCCACTAAACAGTCCCTAACTAGGAAAGAAAATAAAAGACATTTCAGTTTACCCAATTTCTGAGACCTCTAATTTGCTATTTTGTTCAACACTCAGCACATACTCTGTCACAGACAAAACATAACCTTTTCACTCTTAATTACAACTGAGTTTATTTCAGTTGACAAGGAATGGTACTGAGGTTTCTCTGTAATCAGACTCTGGGACAGCCTCAGTAATCCAGAATTTGCTAATCCTTGCACTACTGTGGTTAGGACATTTCACAGGTTTATTTTACCTGACTCCTCCTCAGGGCAGAACTTTTAATCTATGGAAACTCCTCAGCTTCCATAGATTAAACATTGTTTTTTTCCCCCCTTAAAAAGTTAGCATGGTTCTCACTCAATCAACTCTTGCTCACAGTCTCAGTAGCCAAATTACACGGACCACTTTTTTAAACACTCATACTTCATATGTCCCATTCTCACACACAAAACAGTTCTATTGTTTTACCCTTCAGACCTTTAAATCGGGCTTTTAGGAGGGCTAGCCTGTAAGCCACTTTAAAACAGATCTGCACTCTTTGAATTCCTGGTAGTCTCTGACACAAACCCAGGTTTCTAAGATGATACCCTTGCTTCCAGAATATAACCGTAACATTGTCATAGGGGATGTTTACTAAACCGTCTTATGGTGCGCTCTGTGACGTTATCGCGCGATAAGGTACCTTAGCGCGCGATAACGCGCGCTGCAGCGCAAACGAGCGCTGAAGGCAGAGAAAGGCTCCCGGAGGATAGAGGAAGGCTCCCTACTGGCGGAGAGAAGGGGTCAATGGGTGGAGAGTGGGAGGGGAGAGGCTCTCTGCACACTAACGCTGTGAAATGCGAGGCTGAAAACGAACGCCAGTGAAACCCTGGCGTTAGAGCTGATTAAAAGGGAAGAGAAATCATTTCTGTCAGCAATGTACAGCAAAATCAGGGAAACCTACAAAAAAGTGATGTGTGATACATGTGCACGGAACAAAAGTGCAAATAAACACTGAAAATGACACCAACAAAATATAAAAAAAAACATAACCACGCTGGGTAATAGTGATATTAATGGAAAACATCAAAAAACACTCTCAAGAAAGCTCCAAAAAAAGGATATGAATTTTGGAAGGGTCTACGCTCCATCCCCATACAAGGTGAATGATCCCACAGTGAAATAGCGCTTATCAGGGTTTCCCTCTCCATTGGACAGGTTTCCTATGGCATGCACATGTTCCACAACAGCAGGACGGGCATGTCAGAATGGGCAACTGGACAGATGCTGGGAAAGGGGACACAGAAGGCTGCAGACGGCACATGCTGTGCTGCAGCTGGGCCACAGTGCAGACTAGGGTGATGCCTAGGTGGCCCATAGGAATGCTGAAACAGTAGAGCAGCCAGACAGCAACTGATGAGGGCCAAGCATGGGCACGAGTGTGCTTCCCACAGTGTCACAGGGGATACTACCCAGCAGGTACTGTGGGACCTGGCACTGCAGTACCCCCAAGGGCACAGAACATTGGCAGGCGGTGCTGTGGGGAAGCGTGGACAGCTATGCAGGCACCCCTACCCCAGAACCTGCACCATAGGCAGCCGCCTACCCGCACAATGGATGGCCTGAGACTGCACTCCACCAGCAGCACCAGCAGACGGGCATGTCAGCAGGGTGGCAGAGGGGTATTGGTGGTGGGGGGGGGCAGTGGCAGCTGCCCAGAGCAGACCGTGGCCTAGCCCTGTGTAGGTGGGTGCCATGCACTGCAACAGACAGGCCCTGTCTGATGAACAGTCATGGTATCCCCAGGGAATGCACTGTCTCTGTGGCAACATGGTGGTGCAGTGCACACAGCCAGTGTGTTCAGGAGCAGGAGGTCACAGGTTCAAGTCCCAGCTGTGGTTCCTGCCAACCCAGCCCCCATATTTTACCCACTACTACAACGTGCTAATACAGACAGAACCTGTAGTGCAGATGACGTAGACATGCCCAAAACACCTACATTTTACCCTACAGAGCACAGACACCATAAACATGCGCATTACCTAGAGCAGAGTCTCCCAAATGCAGTCCTGGAGGGCCAAACGCCATTCAGGTTCCATGCTGCCTCTAATAAAGATGCCTGTGCTGCATTTCTATGTGCCGCCCCCATGGTTTGCAGATGTATCTCATGCATATTCATTAGGGACAGCATGAAAACCCGAACAGTGTTTGGCACACCAGGACTGGAGTTGGGAACCTCTGCCGTAAAGCAGCAGCAAACAGGGGCAGACACACTCGCACCCACAGGCTCCATTATCCAATGCCTCCTGGAGAGGCAGGACAGTGGGCCTTGTGTGCATCTCTCAATACTAGCACTTGCATACCTTAACAATGCCACTCTAAACCCGGGAGTACGGTACACAGCTATCAAAAGGTTGCTATGATTACTGGAAGATAGCAATTCTGAAGTACAATTTTCTGATTGAGCTGCATCATGGCAACCTTCTGATGTCTGTGGAGTGTGCTACAGGTCTTGTGTCTGACAGTGTTTACCACCCTGGGGAGTGACACAGTATTGTGTACCATAGCCCTGCCTGCACTGTGCCCAGGACTGGAGCGGTGGCCAGGGCTGCCAAACACCTCTATAGTTGTACACTGCTGGCATAGGTGTGGGAGTGTGTGTCTGTCTATCCAGTGTGTGGTGGCTGCAAACACCCTCCACAGCCCACACTGCCAGCACTGTTGCCAGTATTGGCCTGCCAATGTGCATAATGAGGAGCAAGGTACCATGGGTATAGCCCAGACAGGGTGGCCTGGCCAGGATGCATCTGCACAGGGCATAGGGCAATGGCTGGGACATTGTAGTGCCCGGCCACCACCTGCACAGACAGGGTGGCCACAGCATGTCCTGCTGGGAGGTCACTCTCACCCTGACTGAGCAGTGACCACGGCATGGCTAGGTTCCCCCATAGTGCTCTTATAATATTTCTCTCATGTGATATTTATGGGTTCCCTTTTGGGGCCCAATCACTGACTTATCTGCTTGGTGTGTATGCTGACATCCCAGTTCTGGGTGCATGCATCTCCTCCAGGAACATGCACTATGGACTAGCTAGCAGACTGTCTGCAGCTAGTATGTGTCTTGCTGGAACACCTTGCAGGGTGCAGTGGCTGGAGGCTTGCTGTAGGAGAATATCAGATAGTGGTGGGGTGCAGCTGAGCATTTCTGGGCCTAATGTCTGTCTGCTATTGCTTTATAGATGTGTACAGAGCTGCATTGACTGCCCTGTAGGGTGTCTGCTCCCCAGCAGGACTGTGGTTGATGGTCCCCTATACTGCTGCCATTGCCGGGAGGCAAAATAGGGATCTGTTGATGGGAGACCCTGTTTCCCACCCTCAGCCCCAGAGGGTAGGGTGGGTTGGGTGGTGGTACATAATCCGCCTATGGGTCCATAAGGGCTAAACCTGATTGAGAAATAGAGATGTATCCAAAGTGTGTCTGCAGGACCTACCTATCTCACACACTAACACTGCTGGGGACCTGCAGCATGGCCTATTTCTGCCACGTAAGGTGCTGTGGACCTGGTGCTGGGCGCCCCACCTCAGCCTCAGGGTGAGCACAGTACCTGCACAATGTGACGGTGTGTAGCTACTCTGTGCCAGTAACACACACGGTCAGTTCCCCCTACCAAGCCGAGGTGCTGTGGGGGTGCATACCCCATCTTGTGTTCATCTGTAGACTGCTGATTTGCATGTGCAGTGCATCATGGGTACGGGTGGGTTAACCCTATCCTGGTGATTACAGCAGACTGTTAGTGTGGTGACATGCAGTCCTTCTGCAGCCAGCCAGGGGCTTGTTAGTAGCTGTAGCCCACTGGTTACTTCACTGCCTGTGGAGCCAGAGGTCATGGGTTCAAACCCACAGTGGGGTTATTTGATAGGAATGTCTAATGCATTATCTATTTTTAATGTACATTAGTGCTACCAGCAAAAACACCCTCAGCGTACTGTAACCATAAGGTGCCTCAGAAGGTGCTTTATAGGGCGCCCTATAAAGCTCCTTCTGAGGCACCTTATGGTTACCATCCATATAAGGTGCCTTATAAGGTATCCTATGGAGCGCCTTATGGGGTGCCCTATAGGGGACATTATAGGGTGCCGTGGCAGACAGTGCACTTTATAATGTGCCCTATGGAGTGCCTTATAGGGTGCCTTATGTGGCACCTTAGGTAATGGCACGTGAGGGTGTGTTTGCTGGCAGCAATAATTAAAATACAAATAAACTGTCTCAAGAAACAATACTTACATGTCACAGCTGATGCCTCAGCCTGCCTTATGCATTAGGCACACTGGGGGATCAAACTCATGACCCCTGTATCATCAGTCAGTGTATTAACCATTGTGCTACACCTCTGTTTCTATGTTTGCATGTCTGGGCGCCTACTTAAGATTACCGCGCGTTAACGCGCTTAGCGGTGCTTTGCCCGATAATGTGCGCAGCAGAGCGCGTTATCGCGCGATACTCCCGTTTTGCTGCTTTAAGACTGAAACGCCCATTCCTTTTATGGCAGCCTGCACACTATCGCCGGGCGCATGTTAAGACGGTTTAGTAAACATACTCCATAGTGTCTTCCTGGTGGTACCAAGCAGGCATTGAATCTTCAGCTTCCCCACAGCTTGGGAGTCCAACCTTGACGTGAACTGGACGTTGGATGTTTTAAATGGTTGCCATGTCAAAGACAATAAATTTTAATAGGAAAATGTATTTTAAAATAAAATATACTCAATATTATAATAAAATCATTCAATACTTTGTCAAAAGTGATCTCTATACGCTGTTCAAACTCCGACTATTCTCTACCGTACAACATGGACTTCTAAAACAGTAATAATTCCACGACAATTTTCCCCTGTAAAACTATTTTTTCACCTCCGAATACCCTTTCTATGTTTTATCCCTGATAAGGTCCCCTTGGACCAAGGAAAGTCATTTTTACAGCTTTTTACTGTACTACAGTACTTCTGCTAAAATGGGGTATTGGCCCTTTAAAATTTTGGCATCGAACCCCCAGGTTGACTCTCTCAGGCTCTGTTCTAACCATCCCTCCCATTCAGGAGTCCCTCCAGGGTGCAGATTTCCCTCTGCACAACTTCAACAAATTTTTATGACATTGTCCCTTTAAATTTAAAGGTAAGTACAGATCAGATTTGCTACAAAGCCCCACTGACCTACCTTAACAACAGAGCCCCACTTCTTTCACTTTTTTTTTTTACCTTCAATTTTGATGCTGTGGCCTCTTTAAACAGCTAGAGCTCAGCCGAGCACAGCTCCGGTTCTCAGTTTCATCACGGCTTGGTATTGTGTGAAGTCCCGGCTCCCTCCCGACGCCATGACCCAGCGTGGGAAGCTTCAGAACAAGCCCCCAGCACCGCCTGTTCCGTGGCCACATCCGCTCTTTATTGTTTTGAAAAAAAAAAACATGCCAGCTTCCGCCCGATGCTGTAAACCTCAGTGGCCTTCCCCACTGAGGCACCGATGCGGCCTGGATTCTGTCAGCCATGGCCAGGCCCCCCGGTCGCGAACCCCAGGTTTATTTTTTCATACTATTCACAGTATGCCAATAGAAGGAAGAAATGGCCGCAGGAACAGCCAGAGCTGTAGCCGCTAGAGAACCAATGGCCCTCTGCCATTGTTGCTGTTTACTGGGCTGTCCTTAAAATAGAGATGGGTGGAATCGGAGTTGAAGTCTACATGCACTGTGGTAACACACATCACTTCCTAAATGCTGACCTGGGCCAGTCAGACTGGGAATTGTTGGAGCATTGGGAGCAGGTGGAAGAAAAAGGCCTTAAAGATTTAAGAGCAAAGTGAGGCTGCCACTCTGAGCTCTATAAAATATGGTACCCAGGGTAAAGCTCCAACCTTAATTTTGGCCTGGTCTCAGTGCAAACCTCAAAATCACCTCTATGGGGGTAATTTTATCTAGTGTTTTTTGTGCATAGGTGGCTTTTTATAAAATACCAATTGACTTAAATCTATGAGCCTTATCAGGAAGGCATGTACTTGGCCAGTAGGTGTAATTGGGGATATTTGTCTGTGCAGAATGTGGCTTGAGTTTGTAAGTATACATGTTAATTATAAAGCACTTCAATCAATGTGCATACTTGTAAACTTTATGTGCAAACACTTACACTTGCTTTCCTGTAAGCGGAAATGTCAGCACATGCATTCAAGGTGCAATTTATGCCTCTTAGCTAGAAAGACACCTATGTGTCTTTATAAAATAATATCTAAGAAGGTGCTTATTTGTACCAGTTATAAAATCGCCCTCTAAATGACCAACTCACATGTGGATTCTTTCACTTGGCCTCTATAACATAGCATGACTAGCATGTGAAGTGACATTGTAGAAAGAGCATTCAAGTGCAATTTGGGATGTCCAGGGCAAAATGTGCAGAAACATACCGGGGACGTCTATGTTTTGGGCCTGATTTATAGAAACATAGATGTCTCCGACCTGGATGCCCATGCCAGTGACCACATAGGTGTCCCCACTACAAAAACGTGGGGCAGGGATGTCTTTCACATGCTAGCTTGCATATGGGGAGGTCTATCGACATGGCAAAATGAAAGCAAGAGTCCTCGTTCTCTGTGAGTGTTCATTGTCAACATGGAAAATATGGGGGACATGAGTGTACCTCTTTCTCCACACCCTCACATGTTTGGCTGGCAAAACGAGCACTTTTCTGAGGACTATTCGTGCCTCAAATAGGTATAAACTTTGACGTGGCTCGGGAAGTGCAGGGCATTTCTGCATTCAGATGAGGAAGTCCGCCTTCTTGGGAGTGCCCCGGACATGTTTACACCATGCCCTTGATGTCCTCACATCAGGGACATCTTTAAAATGACTCCAGGGAAATCTCCATGCTTTGGACATCTGTATGCCTGTTTTCAGACGTCCAAAGCACGAATAGGGCTTCTAAAATAACCCCCAAAATGTGTGTACTCTACTCAACTGTTGAACAATCCCTATACCTCTAACAAAGTCACCTCTAAGGCTAATAAACAGCTGTGAAATTTCACAAACTAGTCTTCATATATTAAAACAAGCAAAACCATTGGCAAGCAAACATAACGCTTGTCATTTTTACACATGTAGAGGCCGATTTTGAAGTGTGCATGCCTGGGCCGTCTGACTGCCTACAACATGGGCGGAGCCAAGGTGGACCTGAATCCGCAACTGTGGGATCTGCATGCAGATAGACGGCCAGGTGTGCACCATATTCTGCTCTGCGAGACATCTGCAAAGCTACCCATCCCCAGCACACCACGCTCTGGCTGGTATGGAATAGCATGACTGACCCTGGCCCCCGCAGAACACTTTCTGTCTGTCAGCGGGGGCCCACAGGGGCATGCCATGCCGATGTGCAGGGAGCTGCAGCCCGCCATATCAGCTGCGGCCAGCACTTACTCCACCCTCAGGGTGGAATAGGCTGGCCGTGCATGTCAGCTCCAGGGTATATCCAGAGGCCTTTCCTGAATGGCCTCTGTATGTCCTGGTGCCTGACCTCTCCCCCGCTCCACCCTCTCCTGCCCATGTACAGCACCCCATGCACAAACGCTGTGTATGTGCGGGGGAGCGCTGGTGGTGGAATCGTGGACAGGAGCTGAGCACAGGTTGGATGTCCAGACTGCACATCCAATCCCGCTCTTTGTGGCCCGGATTGCCCCCCATGGAGGGTAATTTTAGCAGGAGGCTCCTACTTAAAGCACATTTATAAAGTCAGTAGATGCCTACTTGTCTTTATAAAATACTAATGTATGTAGCATAATGTAAGTTTACCAAGTTATAATTTTATTATAATTTTATTGTCTTTTAACTACACTCCATGGGTACACACCATACGTTTAAGCAATTACTGATGTTGATATCTGTGCACTAAGATGATTTCTCAAGTGTCTTAACTTCTATAGGGTTTTTATGTTTTCTAATCATGTATGATTTTATTCACTCATGGGTTTTTTTGTATCTATGTTCTTATATGGTCCAATCAGATTTTATATGATTCATATTATATTTTTAGTTATGTTTTTATTGTAAATGAGTAGTTTACTATTTACATATTTATATATATATATTATAATTGTATTTTAATGCACATGATACATCTATACACAATAGAGATCTGTCTTTATGTTCTCTGTCTGTTTTGTATGTTTCAGTGGATATTTTTTGATATCTTTTGATATAATTATGATTATATCATTTTTATTTGATGTATGATGGAAATGCATTTATGTTTTTATTTGTATTTTAGCAGACCATAGCCCCTGAGGAAGGCCACGCCGAAACACGGCCGGGTAGGGCTTTGCTTTTTGGCAACTTGTTGCCTTGGCATTGACCTTTCAATAAAGTTTGTACTTAGATACTCGCTCCTTGTTTTGTGCATAATGCACACCTACATTACAGTTGGGGACATTTAAAACCAGCTCTAGAGCTGTTGTAGATACTCACGCCTATAATTTTCAAGTAGACATGTAAATTATTGTTCTTTATAATCTATGCACGTACCGGTGTGTTCTGCCTAAACTCTACCCATGTGCACACCCACTAGCAAAGCACATGCCTTGATGCTAAACCTTTGGGAATAATTTTTTGATGGATTTTTCACATGAAAAAGGCCTTTTATAGAATTACCCCAAGAGTTATTTGTGTATAAATATATGCAATGCCAAGAAGGGCAGAGTGTGGGTAGAACCATGATTTACATGTGTGTGTATATGTGTGCTTTATGTGCAAACATTTATGCCTGCTCCCAAGCAGGGGTAAAATCTGAGGCCTCAATTTAGGCATGATTTCTGCCACTTTTGCCCTAGAAGTTTATAAAGACGCATAGGCATATATGTGTTTTTATAAAATAGGCTTAAATAGGCACCTACTTGGCCTTCACAACTAGGTGGCCTGGTATAAAATTGCTTTCCGGAAGGCGTCAAGCCCATGTTTTGAAAAAGATTTCACAGAAATATGCTCTTTTGTTGTAAACTTTCATACATAGTCCCCCCCCCGAGCATGAAAGATTATTCAAATGCTTTAATAATAAGCTACTGTGATGCAAACTCAGGCAAAGCAGTTCATTTCTGATGCAAAGAAGGAAAAGGGATGTGTGAAGTGGCTTCACAGGCCAATTTTCCCAAAAGGATAACTATACCTCAATAAAGTATATTGCTCTTTTTTAAAATTGGTCCTGAGCTGCCCCTTCATGTGAATTGGCGGCTAGTAGTTAAAAGGACTGCAAGGCCCCTCTGCCAGGTGGATACCTGCAGCAAGAAATCCCTAGTGAGACCCAGAAGCTCCCCTAACCCCACAACAGGTAAATGCGAAAAAATGGCAGTCCATGCCAAACTCCGCAAGCCACTAAGGGTTCCTACTACCTTACATCCCTCTCTAAACTTTCTCCAAACATGCAGTTTCTTTGGGGACAACCACTTAACCTTCCATTGCCTCAGGTACACATAGATTGTGAGCCCTTTGGGGACGAGGGAATATATCCAGTACCTGTTCGTAGTAATCACATAATGTAAACCGCTTTGATTGAAGGATAAGGCAGTATAGAAAACTGGTTAAATAAATAAATAAATAAGGTGAGTTTCACTCACTTTTGCCCTGCTAGTGCCATCTTGGAAAATGGTGCCAGCTGAGCCCAGCAGTGCCGTGTTGCTAGGGATCAGACAGCACTTCTGTTTTCTAAAATGAAAATATGATGAATAGTCAGAACAGAAGAAAAGAACTATTTAAGATTGCAAATCACTTTATAGATACTACAGAAGTTAAAATGGTTAATTTGAACTCTAGACCACTGACAGAAATATGAATGTAGGAAAGGTGGACATGAGAGAAAAGAATCAAACCAAAAAAAAAGCCTAGAAGAGTTAAAATAAAAATGTTCTGTATTGAAATCTGAAGTGGAAGTCAATGTATTGGTACAAAAATGTCATAAAGTAATTTGTGAACTTGGTCAATGTCCATCTTTTCTATTAACGGACCTTAACATATGCCATAGTGGGTCAGACCAAGGTCCATCAAGCCCAGTATCCTGTTTCCAACGGTGGCCAATCTAGGTCACAGGTGCCTAGCAGTTTCCCCAAAAGACACAGGTTCCACAATACTTGTATTGGGGTACGCAATGGATTTCCTGGGTTCCCCCTTTAACAATGGTTTATGGACCTTTCCTCCAGGAACTTGTCCAAACCTTTTTTAAACCCAGCTACACTAACAGCTTTTACTACGTCCTCCGGTAACGAATTCTAGAGCTTGATTATGCATTGAGTGAAAAAATATTTTCTTTTATTACTGTAGCTTCATTGCATGTCACCTTCCTGAACAAGTGATCATATGCTTAAACAATATGTCAACCTGGCTCTTAGAAAGGGACACTATCCTCTAAAGAAGACTTATTGGCATTTTGCACATGAACATACTAGCACAGAAATGTGCAACCATATCCACATCCAAACAGCCATTTTAGAAAGGTCTGCATGTACATGTTTTTGCCCTAGTCATATCACATGTGTATTTATCTCACATTCATAATGGGGATGCATGTAGAAGACAGAAATTGTCCATGTCTGTATTTACGCTTCCGGCTACAGTGCATAGCCATCTGTGCCGATCCTTAACCACGGGCATTGAATATCTGGGTTTGCTGCACAGCCTCCCAGCCGCAGCAGCTAACCAGGCAGCAGTGATATTGCATGCTGCCCGGTTAGCTCCTGTGGTTAAAAGATAGTTGAGTTTTTGTTACGCCTATCTTTTAGCTGCAGGTCGCTAACCGGTCAGCCTGCAATATCACCACTGCCCCGTTAGCGACCGTCACCACCTACGCTCCTCCTCAGAATGCTCAAGGCGTGTAGGGGAGAAGACTGTGGATATTCAGCGCACTAACTGTGTTAGTCCCATTGAATATCCCACTGAGCGGCATTTAAACGGTAAGCCATGTAAATGACTTTCGGATATCAGGCCCCTAATGTTTATTTCCTCCTCCACATTTTCATTGGGTAGACAACGAGTCCTCTGGGAGTGATTAAGAGTGGCTGATGTCTAGGTTTGAAAAATGGCCAGGATACACGTGGAAGTGCCGCTATTTACACACGTGTGTTCTGAAATGCCGGCGAGTAAGTTGCTAGAGCTCCCGTGATGATTTTTCCCATATATATATGTTTGTTATATGTTGCTTCAAGTGGATGCCCATCCCTGAGCATTCCTGCGTTTCTTTGATTTAAAATACAGGTCTACAGTGAGGTGCAGACATATGCCAATTTTACATTGGACTTACATGTGCCTACCCTCTCTCCTCTGAACTTGACATAGACTTGTAGAGGTTTTCATTTGGATGTCACTGCCACCACATAAATGGCTTTTCTAAAAAGTGCCTTAAACAAATTTATTACATCCATAAGTTAAAGGTATTAAAGGAGATCCGAGAAGTTTTATTAACAATCGATTTATAGCTAATCTACCATTTTTGACTAAGGGGTATGTTTACTAAACCATCTTAACGTAGCAGCGGCGACATTATCGCATGATACGTAACATTATCGCGTGATACGTAATATTATCAAGGGATAACATCACGTATCGCGAGATAACGTCGGCAGCGGCATTAAGGCACACTAACGCTGTGAAATCTGGGTCTGAAGGGTGGAGTAAGGCCTCCCAGAGGGCGGAGATAAGGGTCAATTGGCAGAGAGTGGGCAGGGAGAGGTTCCAGGCACACTAACGCTGTGAAATCCGGATCTGAACACTAACGCCAGTGAAACCCTCGTGTTAGAGGCACATTTGCAGGAGAGAGAAACCATTTCAGTCAGCAATGTACAGCAAAGGCAGGGAAACCCAGAAAAGTGATAGTAGTGATACATGTGCAGGAAACAAAAAGGCAAACAAACATATTAAATGACCAAAACCACATTTGAAATCCCAGTAACCAAGCTGGCCAATAGTGATATTAATGATAAACATAAAGCAACACTACTGACAAAGCGTAAAAAGGAAGATATCATGTTTGGAAGGGTCTATGCTCTGTCCCCCTACAAAGTGAATGATCCCACATTGAAATAGCGGTGATCAGGGTTTTTGTCTTTTATATTGGGCAGGTTTGTTATGGAATGCACATGTGCAGCAACAGCAGAGTGGGCACGTAGGAAAGGGCAACTGTACTGATGCTGTAAATGGGATACAGGGGGCTGCAGGCAGCACATGCTGTGGTCCAGCTGGGGCACAGTGCGGACTAGGCAGATTCCTAGGTGGCACATAGGAATGCCGAAACTGTAAAGCAGCAAGACAGAAACTGACGAGGGTCCAACATAGGCACGAGTGTGTGTCCCACAGTGTCACAGGGGATATTACCCTGCAGGTACCCCCAAGGGCACAGAACATTGGCAGGTGGTGCCGGGAGGAAGCACGCATGGCCATGTAGGCATCCCTACCCGAGAACCCATACCATAGGCAGTGGCCTACCAGCACACTGGATGGTCGGGACTGCGCACTATCAGCACCACCGGC
The DNA here is from genome assembly GCA_033557465.1 of Ichthyophis bannanicus. Taxonomy (NCBI): domain Eukaryota; kingdom Metazoa; phylum Chordata; class Amphibia; order Gymnophiona; family Ichthyophiidae; genus Ichthyophis; species Ichthyophis bannanicus. The sequence goes on along the minus strand of CM066036.1, from coordinate 602,530,679 downwards.
ATAAGGGCATGCCAGTATGGTGGTGGAGGGGTTCTGGTGGCGGAGGGGGCAGTGGCATCTGCCCACAGCAGACCACGGCCAAGCCCCGTTTAGGTGGGTGCCGTGTACTGCAACAGACAAGGTCTGTCTGATGAACAGTCATGGTATCCCCAGAGAATGATCTGCCCCTGTGGCAACAGTTTGGTGCAGTACACACAGGCAGTGTGTTCAGGGGCAGAAGGTCACAAGTTCAAGTCCCAGCTGTGGCTCCTGCCAACCTTGTCCCTATATTTTACGCAGTACTAAACCATGGTAATAAAGATGGAACCTTTATTTCTGATAAAATAAACATGCCTGAAACTTCTATATTTTACCCTACAGAGCACAGACACCATGTTGTTGTTGTTAAGTGCCGTCGAGTCGGAGTCGACTCATGGCGACCCTCTGGATAGCTATCCTAAATTGTGTTCGGTCTTCAGTCAGGCGGCTCATTGTTGACAGACTGGTACCCTTAGCTGCTGTTATTGTATCGATCCATCTCATTGCTGGCCTGCCTCTTTTGCGTTGACCTTCTATCTTGCCAAGCATGATGTCTTTCTCTAATGATCTCTCTCTTCGCATGATGTGTCCAAAGTATGAAAGTCAAAGTCTTGTCATCTGAGCTTTTAAAGAAAGCTTAGGTTTGATCTCCTCTAGTACCGACTGGTTTGTTCTTCGGACAGTCCATGGTATACACAGTATTCGCCGCCAGCACCATAATTCAAAGGCATCAATTTTCTTCCTGTCTGCCTTTTTCACTGTCCAGCTTTCACATCCATATGATGTTATTGAAAATACCATGGTTGAACAAATCAAATCTTTGTATGGAGAGAGACATCTCTGCTCTTGAGAATTTTATCTAGGTCTTTCATAGCCATTCTGCCAAGAGCAATGCGTCGTTTGATTTCTTGACTGCTTGCTGCTTCTTTATTGATAGTTGATCCAAGTAGGTTAAAGTTGTTCACAATTTCAATTTCTTCTCCTTCATCGATAAACCTGTTGATTATGTCAGTTGTCACGATCTTTGTCTTCTTTACATTAAGGTGCAGGCCCATTTTGAGACTATGTTCTTTGATTGTGAGAAGCAAATGTTTCAGATCATCTTCACTTTCAGCCAGTAATGTAGTATCATCAGCATAGCGAAGGTTGTTGATGAGTCTTCCACCAAACTTCACACCTCTGTTGTCTTCATATAATCCTGCTTCTCTGATGATTTGTTCTGCATATAAATTAAACAGGTAGGGGGAAAGTATGCAGCCTTGTCTTACACCTTTGCTTATTTTAAACCATTCTGTTTCTCCTTGTACCGTTCAAACTGTTGCTTCTTGATCAATGTACAGATTGCGCAAGAGAACGATCAGGTGTTCTGGTATACCCATGCTTCTTAATGTGGCCCAGAGTTTCTCATGGTTTACACAGTCAAAAGCCTTGCTATAGTCGATAAACATGTGCAATCCCTAGAGCAGAGTTTCCCAACTGCAGTCCTGGAGGGCCAAACACCATTCTGGTTTCATGCTGACCCTAATAAACATGCCTGTGCTGCATTTGTATGCGCCGCCCCCATTGTATGCAAATGTATCTCATGCATATTCATTAGGGACAGCATGAAAACCTGAACAGTGTTTGGCCCACCAGGACCGGAATGGGAACCTCTGCCCTAGAGCAGGGGCCAACAGGGGCACCCACACCCACACCGCCAGGCTCCACTATCCAAAGCCTCATGGAGAGTCAGACTGTTGGGCCCTGCGCGGAGCAGCATCTCCCAGTACTGGCATCTGCATACCTTAGCAATGCCATCCTAAACTTGGGAACACGTTCCACATATATCAAAAGGTTGCTATGAGTAATGTCAGCTAACAAATCCTAAGTTAAACATGATTTGTTGATAGAGATTCATCATAGCAACCTTTCTGATATCTGTGGAGTGTGTTTCAGTTATTGCTTCTGACAGTGTTTACCACTCCGAAGAGTGACCCCAACAGTATTGCGTACCATAGCAATGCCCGCACTGTGCCCAGGACTGGTGTGGTGGCCAGGGCTGCCACAAACCTCCATATTTGCACAATGCTGGCATAGGTGTGGGAGTGTGTGTATGTCTATCCAATGTGTTGTGGCTGCCTACACCTTACTTAGCCCACACTGCTTGCACTGTTCCCAGTGTTAGCCCGCCAATGTGCATAATGAGGAGCAAGGTACTGTGGGTATGGCCCAGACAGGGTGGCCTGGGCAGGGTGCATCTGCACAGGGTATAGGGCAATGGCTGGGACATTGTAGTGCCCGACCACCACCTGCACGGACAGGGTGGCCACAGCATGTCATGCAGGGAGGTCACTCTCACCTTGACTGAGCAGTGACCACGGCATGGCTAGGTTCCCCTATAGTGCTATACAGCATTTCTCTTAAGTGATATTTATGGGTTCTTTTTTTTTTCCTCGGGTCCAATCGCTGACATATCTGCTTGGTGTGTGTGCTCACATCCCATTTTTGGGTGCACACAGTTCCTCCAGGAACATGCACTATGTACTAGCTAGCAGACTGTCTGCAGTTAACATGTGCATGGCTGGAACACCTTGCAGGGTGCAGTGGGTGGAGACTGACTGTGCCTTCTGCTGGTGAATGTCAGATAGGTGGGGGGGGGGGCAGCGGAGCTTCTCCAGCATTCTACCTGTCTGCCATTGTTTTATGGGATACGTACAGATCTGCATCGACTGCCCTGTAGGGTGCCTGTTCCCCAGCAGGACTGGGATTGATGGTCCTCTTCTACTGCTACCATTGCAGAGATGTACAATGTGGATCTGTTGGTGGGAGGTCCTGTCCCCCCACCCTGAGCCACAGAGGGCGGGTTGGGTGGTGCTACATAAACCGCTTTTGGGTCCAAACACCCCCCTTCACCTATGACATGTGTCCATGGCACCCAGACAGGATATGCACTATTCTGGGTGCATCATAGTCCTCAAGGGCTATATGTGAAAGGGAAATACAGATGGACACAGGTGTATCCTAGGTGTGTCTGCAAGGACTACCTATCACACACTGGCACTGATGGGGTCCTGCAGCATAGCCTATGTCAGTCAAGCCAGGTGCTGCGGACCTGGTGTTGGGTGCCCCAACTCACCCTCAGGTTGAGCACAGGACCCGCACAATTTGACGGTCTGTAGCTACTCTCTGCCAGTAACACACACGGTCAGTTCCCCCTACCAGGCCTAGGTGCTGTGGGGGTGCATACCCCATTATGTGATCAGCTGTAGACTGCTGATCTGCATGTGCAGTGCATCATGGGTATGGGTGGGTTTACCCTGTCCTAGTAACCACTGCTGTTTGTGTGGTGACCTGCAGTCTTTCTGTAGCCAGCCAGTAGTGTGGTAGCAGCTATAAAAATGTAGCTTACCTGTTATTTCAATGACTATGAAGGCAGAGGTCATGGGTTTGATCCCACTGTGATGTTATTTAATAAGGCTCTTTGAGGTTTTTCCTTTTAATTTAAATCAGTGCTGCCAGCAAAATGAACCCTCACAGTGCTGTAACCTTAAGGTGACTCATAGGGTGCCCTATAGGGCACATTAGAAGGCGCCTTGGCGGACAGGGCACTTTATGATGTGCCCTATGGAGTGCCTTATAGGGCGCCTTATGCGACACCTTGTTAGGGCACTGTGAGGGTGTTTTTGCTGGCTGATTTAACTTTAAAAAAAATGAAATGCCTCAAACAGCACTGATTTAAATTAGAAAAGGGAAATGTCTTAGGCAGCCTTCTTATTATAACACCACTGCAGGATTGAACCCATGACCTCTGCTTCCACAGTCATTGCAGTAACCAGTGGGCTACATCTTTATTGCTTCTAGCACTGTGCTGGCATGAACTTAGGGTTAACGCGCGTTAACGTGCCACAACGCCCACTATTGCGCAATACAGATTCTTGCTACCTTGACGCTGGAAAGCCCACTCCTTATATGGCATTCTTCACATTATCGCTGCAACTAGCGCCGGTAACATTAAGACGGTTTAGTAAACATACCCCTAAGATTTTTGAAGTGCTGTTTGCCAATCAGCTACAAAACTGTTTTGATACTTTTGGACTGTTGAACCATGCTCAGTCTAGGTTTTGACCACAATTATAGCACAGAAATAGTGCTAGTAGCATTGCTAGAACTGAGATTTTTGATAGTTAAAGGAAAGTATAGCTTAGTTATTCAAACTGATCTTTCAGCGGCTTTTAATTTGGTGGGTCACAAATGGTTGTTAAGAAAGTTAGTGATGTGGTATTGCTGGAACAGTGATCAAATGCTATGCATAATTTTTAAAGGATAGATGTTGCCTGGTAAAAATAGTAACAAGAAATCAAACTTTAAAAGAAATGGCACCAAAAATGTGGAATAAGTTTCTGATGATCCATAGATCAGAAAGAAATCATAACAGTCTCAGGAATAAAACTTCAAATAAGCAAATGATGGTGTAGAAGATTTTAGGTAAAATATTTTTAACATAAGAATATATTTTAAAAGTAATTTTAAGATCTTTTTGTTAATGCTGTCAAGATAGTGTTGATTCCTGGTGACCCAGCTGCATCAGGGTTTTCTTGGTAATGTATCATTGGAAGTAAATTGCCAGGCCTTTTCTTCTGAGGCAATGGAGGGTAAAGTGACTTGCCCAAGGTCACAAGGAGTGCCAGTGGGAATCGGACCCTTGATCTTCTGGGTACCAGGCAGTTGCTCTAACCACTAGGCTACTCCTCCCTTATTTTTAAGATATTTTAAGATTATGGAATTTTTACTTGGAATGGAAGATTGATAGGTTATACATCAGGGAATCAAGATTATAGTGCTGATAGTTAGGATAAGAATGTTCTGTATCAATAAGGTATTTTTGAGATGATATCTGAATTGTTATCTATTTGTACTATCTTTCTTTTTGCTATCAACCTTGAATCATGAAATAAAGAAGTGGGCTTCAACTGTCATTTTAAGTTAAATTAAAATTGATATGGTGTGGGCAGATCAAGAGTAATTGGAGATCTCTCCTGTCCCCTATTTGATTTATTTATATGAGATTCCACCTATAATAAGAACTCCATTAAAGCAGAATAAAAATAAAAACATAAAATCATGATATCAAAATATATATAATGCATAAAATCAAACTAATGAAGTACACCTAATGCACATACAACAGGTAATACATACTGCACAAAAAAAGAAATAATCATCCTTCACAGTAAAGTAAGTTTGGGAAGGAGGGAGGGGTGTGGGTATGGATCTCGGGTCAAAGTTTTTTTGCTTTTGCCTGGAGGTCTAAGGTCTGACATTAAATTTTTTGCTATTAAGGAAGTTTTTCTCTCTATTTGGAACCTGCCACTTTCTTTTTTTTGATGTTATTGGGCTGGTGGTGTTCCGGTGCCCAGGGGTCTTTTTTGTTTTGATGTGGTTAAGCAGTAATATGAGGCACAGTTGTCTCTGGTCCCACATGCAAGCAACACTGCCTCTCCCAATGGTCTGCCCGCTCCCTCTATCCTGGTGATTCTTGTTCAGAGATGGGCTATGGGGAGAACCAGCACTTTACCTAATCAGCAATAAGGCTACCTCTGAGCAAGTGACACTGAGATCGATGGAGAGGCAAGACTATGGGGAGTTGCTGCGTCATCTGTATGTGGAATCAAAGAGGCCTGTGTGTCTCATGCTCAGCAAAGGTGAGGTAAAATGTCACCTGCCTCCTCTATTTCTGGTGTTGCACTATATGCAAAGCCTGGCTTGTTGGGGTTTCAATTTAATTATATCTACATATTTATACTTCAAATTTATTATAATTTATTCTGCCCTTAGTGAGGGTCTAACTGTGTTTTGTCTGTGTGACTGAGACCAAGAGTTCTGTTAGCATGGATTTTCTGTATAAGATCTGTAGTAATCTGGCTTGTTCCGTTTTCTGAATAGGTGAAAGGATGATCTAAGGCTCCCGCAATATTTATGGTGCTGCTTTTTTCTGGGCAGGCTCCTTATTGCATTAATTTTAGAAGCTGATGTCATTGTGGTATGGTAGATATGCATTAGGTCTTCAGTGACTTTGGTAGGGTTTTGTGTTAGTTCACAATCTACCTGGTATTGGAGAGGCTGTTAATGACAGCAGAATTAAATTTGTATGTTGGGTTCTGTTGTGAAAAGTCCTAGTTCTGCTCTGCACCTACTGTTGGAGGAGGGGTTTTGTTGGGCGCAAAATAGATGTTCAAAAAGAAAAAGAAAGAACCATAGCATAGTTTCTAACACCAAAATAAAATAAATTATAATTTATTTTGGTGTTTGAAACTGCACTGTGGTTCTCTTTTTCTTCTTTTCTCTTGGCGTGTGAGCATCTTATATCTCTCTTGTTTTTAGCTGAATATATATTTCTTCATAAAGAAACAGGAAGTGAGCCCTCATGTATGGGTGACGTCTCCAACGGAGTCCTATGCAGGAATGCTCCCCAGCTTCTATTGGAAGCTTTTGGGAGGCTGCACCATACCTGCGTGTCTGCCTTCCTGCCTGCTGTCGCGGCACCATCTTCTCCAGTCTTCGTTTTTCCATGGAGTCCTATGGACGTTGTTTTGATCCTCTGCCAGTAAATGCTGTTTCTTTTTCCCCTACAGGGGGCCCTCCTGTTCAAGTATCATATTAGTGTTTGCCATCAGTTGCGACGGTTCCGTTGATCATCTCTTCAGTTGTTTTCCATGTGGCCTGATCGGGCCTCTGGTCACCATTGAGCTGTTTGATTTAGCCAAGCCCATTTTCCCAGATATATTCCCAGAAACTGGCCAGTGGGTTCAAGAAGTGCACCAAAGTGTGCTAGGACCATCTCTGTCACCGACAGGCACAATCTGTACTTCCAGTGCCTGGGTCCCAATCTCCAACCATCTTCTTGCAACTTGTGCTGGCAGATGACAAGGAGAGGCCTGATGGTGAGAGAAACAGAGAGAATCCCTCTTTGGCTACAAGTCTGATTCAGCATCTTTGGGACTACTGTCGGTTTTGATGGCTTCCCTGGAATCCGCTGATGGTGCATCGATGTCGAGAAGTTCTCAAGCTCAATCGGAGCTGAGCACCCACAGTATCCTGGAGTATGAGCCATCAATTGGTCTCTGCCTGGAGTTGAGAAAGGATTCGGCCTCGTCTCTGTTGACATTGAAGGGGGCTCCATCCATGCACCGGGTGAAGGGCCGGGTGCATCGACATTGGAGCCCTTCCAAGCAGGACATTGAGAGTGATGGGCACGAGTGGCCTGATAAGGTGCCCTGGAGAAAAGACCTCTCAATGTCTAGGGTTTCAGAGGGGCACTAACCAGCTCCCGATAGTTGAGGCCATGCTGACATCCCCGCACAGATGCAGGAAACATTGGTTGAAGCTGCTTAGGCCCTAAGGCCTTCGGAATCATCAGCCATGGAGGAACACTTCCTTTAGGCACTTGAAGTCCACATTGCGTCGTTGCTGGAGAAACAGCTGGCTGGTATCTCAGTGCTCATGGCATTGTCATCGAGCATTGTGCAGCCAATCCTTGAAATGCATGCTCTACCTGTGGAGGCATCGATGTTGGGGCATCGAAAAGATTTGATGCAGGTTCCCGTCGGAGCCATCTCCCTTTCAAGTGTTTTGAGTTCTGATGCCAGATGAAACCTTATAAGCCCTTAATGCATCATCGATCCCGTAGAAGCTGTCACTCCCCTCGAAGCAGAAGGGAGCTCCAGGCAGTATCAGAGATACTTCAACTTCCTTTCAGAGTCTGATGGCTGGTGACTGATGTGGAATTGGAGAACTTTTTGGAGGACAGGTCTCCGGAGCTTCCATCAGAATCTTCCCCTCCACACGAAAGGTGGAAGTCTCCTCTGTAGGACATGTCCTTCCAAGATTTCATGAAGGATATGGCAAAGGTCATTCCATTTTCACTGGAGACAGAGGATGAGCCCAGGGTGGAGGAGTTGGAAATCCTGTCAATACTCCTCTGCTCCTAAGGAAGCAGTGATACTGTGCCTCTGGTCAGAAGGAGGCTAGACTCGATGTACAGAGTCCAAAAAGCTCCTGGGTTTGAACAACCTCAACTCCCGCACCAATCCTTAGTGGCAGAGTCCACCCTTAAGAGCATTAAGAGCACCAAGACTCATTCCTCAATGCCCCCAGGCAAGGAGGCTTGGACATCAGATGCCTTTGGAAGGAGGTGCTTCCAAAGCTCCATGCTCGTGGCTTGAGTACACTCTTACCAACTCTACATGAGCATGTTCTTGAAGGACATCATGCATGATCTTGCAGACTTGTGCCATTTCCTTCCCCTGGAGAAATTGGAATACTAGTGGGCCACGGCATGGACTGCTCAAAATTCCTGGTTCAGGCAACCTATGACCTCTTAGAGATGGTGTCTAGAATGGCAGCAGTGGGCATTGGAGCCCGCAGGCTTGCCTGGCTTCAGTTTTCTGACCTGGAACAGTCAGTGCAAAATAAGCTGGCGAACATGACCTGCTGGGAAGAACCTCTTCAGACAGCAGGTGGAGGTGGAGGAGAAGGCGGGCATCATAGAGAAGCAACACGTTACCCTCACCAAGCTTTCGATATACACTTCCAAAAAAGCTGCCTATCGCAGGAGGTATCACAGTGGAGGCCAGAAAAAGACTTACTGTCCATATAAGGGCAGGTACTTTCCTGGTCCTCAAACCTTCTAGCAAAAAATGCAGACTCCTTACCTGCGGTATTGAGGAAAGCCTGAAACCAAAGCTGGGAACGGGGTTTATACTGGTTCCTCCAGAACATAGCCAATCTGCCAGTGTCCACAAAGAGGAGCCCTCTGGTGGGGGGAAGGCTCACTCTTTTTGCCCACAGGTGGCTACTTACAATTTCAGATTCATGGGTGCTACAAATAGTCTAAAGCAGGTACATGTTACACTTTGACGAGCTGCCGCTACATTACTCCCAGGGGCATATCCTCTCAGCCCTCTGCATCTAACCTCCTTTAGAGAGAAATTTCCACCCTTATGGCCGATCTCACCATTGAGCCCGTGCCGCAGGGGCAGACTGGACGAGGTACTTTCTGGTCCCCAAAAAGATGGTTTTTTTTGGCCCATCCTGGACCTCAGAATCCTCAACATCTTCCTGGTGTGAGAAAAGTTCATGTTGGTATCTCTATATACCCTGCTCCCTTATCCTCAGAAAGATGATTGGCTATGCTTCTTGAATCTAACGGACATATATACCCACATACCAATCCATCCTGCTCACAGAAAGTATCTCAGATTTGTCCTGGCAGAAAAGTACTTTCAGTACCGGGTAATACCTTTCGGACTGGCCTTGACGCCTTGAGTCTTCACAAAGTGCCTTGCGATAGTAGCAGTCTATTTCAGAAGACTAGGGATCTTGTCTTTCCTTATCTGGATGACTGGCTCATAAAAAGCACCACTCCAGACAGAGTCTAACAATCAATGTGGTTGACCATTCAGGTGCTAGAGCAGTTGGGGTTTCTAGTCAATTACCCAAAGTCCCACCATCAGCTAGCCCAACAACTGGAATTCATAGGGACTCTCCTCGACATGACTCAAGTGAAGGCCTTCCTTCTGCTAGACTGACTCCAGAAATTGATGGCTTTGGTCTGAGATACTCAGCAGAGTTGTCAGACAACAGCTTGTGTGATGTTGATTGTGCTCGGTCACATGGCCTCTACTGTACAGATCACACCCATAGCTCTTTCGATGAGAAAGGCTGAATAGACACTGAGCACTCAGTGGAACCTGGACACCATCCACCTTTGGGATCGGGTGACTGTCACCAGCACTCTTGTCCAGTCCCTGCACTGGTGGTTGGATCATCAGAACCTGCTCAAGGGTCTCCCCTTTCAAAAGGCACCACCTCAGAAAACACTGACAATAGACATTCCAAACTGGGTTGGGGAGTGCATCTGGATTTCCTTCACACTCAAGGTGTCTGGTCCGAACAGGAGAGCCTGCATCAGGTTAATTTCTTGGAATTAAGAGCCATAGCGAATCCTTCAGGGCTTTCCAGAATGACTAGCCAACCAGATTGTCCTGATTCAGACCGACCAGGTTTCAATGTACTACATAAACAAGCAGGGGAGCACAGGTTCATATCTCCTGTGCTGGGAAATAGTCCAGTTACGGAGGTTCGCCATCACCTATGGGATGGAGCTCAGGGCCACATATCTGCTAGGGGAGCAGAATACCCTGGTGGACTAGCTGAGTCACATCCTCCAGCCGCATGAATGGATATTGGACAGGGGCATGGAGGCCACATCTTTCAGAAGTGGGGTACCCCCTTGATAGACCTGTTCACTACCCAACAAAACCTTTCCAGAGTTGCCTCAAGCAGCAGGCTGGCGCCAGATGCTTTCCTCCTGTGCTGGGGGAAGGGCCTGCTATACGCATATCCTCCCATACCTCTCATAGCAAAAACTCTACTGAAACTCCAGATAGACATGGGTATAATGAGACTCATCACGCTGTATTTGCCCAGACAGCCGTGGTTTCCTCTTCTGCTTCAACTCTTCCAGTGGGAATCTTTATGTTTGGGCTCTGCCCCAGACCTTATATCACAGGAAGATTTTTATTTTATTTATTTATTTAGACAGTTTTGTATACCACCTTATCCTTCAATCAAAGCGGTCACAACATAATTGGGGGATACATTTAACACGCAGGGATATGAGACACATACACTAATACTTACAGGGAACATGGGCAATGGAGGGTTAAGTGGCTTGCCCAAGACCACAAGGAGCATCTGTGGGACTAGAAACCCCAGTCCTTCCGGCCCAAGGTTGCTGTCCTCTAGTGGGATTTGAACCCCCGACCTTCCAGCCTGAAGTACCGTGCCCCAACCACTAGGCTACTCCTCCCTGATGGGATGGGAGGATACTACATCCCAGCATCCGGTCCTTGGCTTTAACTGCATGGATATTGAGAAGCTAGTCCTCTCGGAGCTTAACCTGCCTGAAAGAGTAATAGATGTCCTATTGGCCTCTAGTAGGGCCTCAACGTGAAGGTCTTGCATTCAAATGGAAGAGATTTGCAACCTGGTGTGTAGGACAGGCACTAGATCCTTTTACTTGCTCCACTGATCAAGTACTTCCTATACCTCTTAGAGTCAGATCTGAATTCCAACTCTGTCAGGGTTCACCTCAGCATGATTTGGGTATACCATCATAGAATAAATGGAAGCCCATCTTGGTTCAGCCGTTAGTGGCTCACGTCATGCAGGGTTTGCTTCTTTGAAAGCCTCCCTTCAAGTCCCCGGCAGTAACTTGGGGTCTCAATGTGGTTCTGGCACAGCTCATGTTATCTCCCTTTGAGCCGCTCAATTCCTGTCCTATGAAGTTCTTGACATGGAAGGTTTTGTTCTGGTGGCGGCTATGTCAGCCTGCCAAGTAAGTGAATTCTAGGCTCTAGTGGCTTATCTGCCATACACCAGGTTCTGTCGTAATAGAATGGTCCTCCACACTCATCCTTGATATCTGCTTTCCATCTTAATCAGTCAGCTGTTCTACCAACTTTCTTCCTAAGGCCTCACACCCACATAGGGGAAGTGGCGCTGCACATGCTGGACTGTAAATAAGCCTTAGAGTGGATGAAGGCCCACCGAAAGTCCATCCAGCTGTTTGTTTCTTTTGACCCCAGCAAGCTAAAGGGCTGCTGTTTCCTAAAGCACTTTTCAATTTGGCTGTCAGACTGCATCTCTTTGGCTTATTACCAGGTTGGCCTGAGCCTTGATGGTCATATCACAGCTCACAATGCCAGAGCCATGGCTGCATCTGTGGCCAGCTTGCGCTTGGTCTCTATGGAAGAGATCTGCAGGGCTGCAATGTGGTCTTCTGTCCACAGATTCACATCACACTACTGTCTAGAAAGGGATTCCCGACGTGACAGCAACTTTGACCAATTGTTACTCTAGCATCTGTTTGGGGATTAGTATCCAACTCCCTCCATCCCCCCCAAGGAGTACTGTGCATCCAGGCTACCAAAAAAACAAAAAAACTCAAATCGGGAAGAAGCTGAATCAGATGAATTCCCATTTGTGAACTACCACTTCTGTAGATAGTTGATTCTCCAGTTCTCAGTTCAATTTTGCCCCTGTTGGGCTTTTTGGCCTCCTCAGTTTTCGGTAGCCTGGAGCTTGGGAGTCCCATATGTGAGGACTTCATTCCTGCTTGTCCACAGAGAAAAGGTAGCTACTCACCTGTAGCAGGTGTTCTCCATGGACAGCAGGAAAAAGTTCTCGCAACCCCCCAACACATCAACAGCCTAAAAAACCTTCTCTCCTTCTACATTATATCTTTAAATTTTTGAATGTTAAATCGTTAAATTGTATATTCTAAACTTTAAATCAATTTTAACTCTGAATTAATTGTTTCCTCCACTCCTAGAGCATGTCCAAGACTCCACATCGGAAACATTAAAAAAAACAAAGAAGTTCTCATAAACCCAAGTGTATATAATATTCACAATATTCACTTAGCTTCAATTGGCTTGCACACTTCTGGAATGGAATGCAAGGAAGATATGGTTTTAGAGTTGGCAGGCATAGATGTGGAAGTTGGGATGATGGGTTTTCTTGCGCTTGCGCTGTGTTTTGGTATGATAGTGGGGAGGATTTAAAAGAGTGCTACATGCGTGGTATTTTTGTATGAAGATCGAGTGGAAACGTGGAGCATGCTGAATTAAGTTTGTGATATTATCGAAGGTACATGTGGCTATACTGTTCAGGCACTGGGGGGTTGATTGATCGGAATGAAGGGTGATGTCTGTCAGTATTATTTCATGTAGGCGTTTTTGCTGATAAGAATAATGGTCCTCTGCTCTCCTCTACAGCATCCATGTTTTGAAGTTAATCTCCTTGAGAAAGCCAATGGCGAAACGCTTAGCTGGTACCGTGGACAGCGTCGAGGAGTTTGAGTAAACTAGTGAAATTCATTGCAAGCCAATTGAAGCTAAGTGAATATTGTGAATATTATATACACTTGGGTTTATGAGAGCTTCTTTGGGTTTTTTTGGATGTTTCCGATGTGGAGTCTTGGGTATGCTCTAGAAGAGAGTGGAGGAAACAGTTAATTCAGAGATACAATTGATTTAAAGTTTACAGTACACAATTTAACAATTTAAGATTCGAAAATTTTAAGATATAATGTAGAAGGAGAGGAGTTTTTTTAAGCCGTTGAAGTGTTGGGGGTGAGCTAGGCCTTGCATGTGCCCATGCTCTGAACCCCATTGATTCTGAGGCCTTTTTCTCCTCTTTTGAAGTTATATTGAGCAGCAAGCCTATGTTGAAAAGTTTGTGTATACAGTGGAGTGATTGTTTTCTTAATTTGAGCATTTCATTTCACTCTGGAAGTGACATTTATAGGAATTCTGCTAGCAAAATGGCAGGCTTGGACGCATCCCCTGTCTGGAATACAGTTGAGAGGATGTCTATTTAGCTGCCCTCAATGATACCCATATTGGGCACATCCATGTTTCTGAAATCATGCCTGACCTTGGACAAGCCAGGCCTTTTCTGAAACATTTTTATTTTATTTATTTATTTATTTAGACAGTTTTGTATACCGCCTTATCCTTCAATCAAAGTGGTCACAACACAATTGGGGGATACATTTAACACGTGGGGATATGAGACACATACACTAATACTTACAGGGAACATGGGCAATGGAGGGTTAAGTGGCTTGCCCAAGACCACAAGGAGCATCTGTGGGACTAGAATAATTTTTACCTGGATGCCACTTCTAAAATGTGTCTTCATGAATCTTTTCAAACAGAACATCATACCTTCAGAATATACATCTTAGATTCTTATCGGCAGAAAGATCCATCTGTAACCCTTAAAATAAGCTCTCACAACATCTGATGCCATTTTGAAGTAAAGCACTGGCAGGGCAGGAACAACTGGAGATTTCTCCTGTCTCATTCCAACCATGGTATCGGGGATCTTGAGGTGGTGGGACATCTGGAGGGGACTTTTAAACTTTTTGAATGAGGGTTTAATCAATAGGGGACAGGAAGGAAACACAATGAAAACCAAATTACATTGCATTCATTTTTCTTTCAGCTAATAGCAATCCAAAATCAAATAGGAATGCCATTGACATCTACTGTTTCATTTTCAGTGAAAGCACCTCTCCAGTCATGATAGAAGGCTAGAAGAGGCAGAGCATGGACTAATGCAAGGCTTCATGGATCAGTACTGTAATGGAGGTGATGACCCCAATAATTCAGGAAAGCATGAGACAAGCAGAGATTTCTAATAATCTCATTTCCAATACCTAATGGTTCTATGAGGGTCCCATGAGGTACAGAAGGCTGAGAGAGCAGGATTGGAGGATCCTATAAAACTATCCTGTGAGGATAATTCTTTGCCGTCTGTCAATTAATTCCATGTTCGTTTTACAGTGTGTAGCTAAAATTGGGCTTTGATGTGGTGTCTGCATCTGATGGGTGTGCTGGTGTGGCAGGTACTGAGTTGTGTATATATGTTTGTACCACATCTCAACCTTTTTAACAGTACATTGCTCTTGTTGTTTCTGTCTTTTGTGTTAGTTTGTATATCATACTTTCTAGTCTTTGTTTTGGGCATGGTTAACCTTTGCAAGTATAGCCTGTGGCTCATTAGGTAGTACTATGCTCCAAGAACACTTGTGACGTGTGACTTGATGTGATTTGGTCCAGTCTATAACTGGGCAATTTATAATGAAAGATCAGAAAGAAAGTAAGAGGGAGAAAGAGGCATAAAGAAAGAGAGAGAGTTGGAAGGCAGCCTAAAGCCGCCATCAGCCCCCGCTAACCTCCACAGCTCCCCCGATCGGGGTAGAGCGCCTGAGCGGGAAATCCTCCCGCTCAGAAGCTCCTGCCCAATCGGGACAGTGGGAGCAACACCCAAGCAGTCAGGGCAACATAAAAGCGGCGCCCCAGCCACAAGAGAGCCGCTCCAGCCGCCACCACCCCCCGCTGACCTCCGCAGCTCCCCCGATTGGGGTAGAGCGCCTGAGCGGGAAATCCTCCCACTCAGAAGCTCCTGACCAATCGGGGCAGTGGGAGCAACACCCGAGCAGTCAGGGCAACATAAAAGCGGCGCCCCAGCCACAAGAGAGCTGCTCCAGCCGCCACCATCCCCCGCTGACCTCCGCAGCTCCCCCAATCGGGGTAGAGCGCCTGAGCGGGAAATCCTCCCACTCAGAAGCTCCTGCCCAATCGGGGCAGTGGGATCAACACCTGAGCAGTCAGGGCAACATAAAAGCGGCACCCCATCAGGGCGTGCCCACGCCTGAGGGCCTCGTCAGAGGGCCCTTTGGCATGGCCCTTAGGCGCGGCCACAGGCGCAGCCAGAACACAACACCAAGAGGACACAGAGAGGTTTGACAGCAGAAAACTCCAGGAGAAGATCCACCGGCAAAGAAAACAACAAACTGCAACAGCCAAGTAAGCCCACCCAATCTCAACATGGCCACAACAATATACCTGCTGGTATACCTACTCCTAACCCACCTTATCCCCCAGCACACAGCCAATCACCATACACCTACAAAGACCCTATGGATATCAACACTCTTGCCAACATACACCCCTCCACAGCACACAACCTGGAGCGCACCCAAGAAGCTCAAAAATAACAAACACTCAAACCACAAGCACAACCCACACACAAACCCAACACATAACCCCAAAACAGCGAACACCCCAAACACCACCTCCATAGAGCTCATCAACACCAGATCCATAAGGAACAAAATAAACATGATCAAAGACCACATAGACAAACAACAACCCGATATCCTATGCATCACTGAAACATGGCTCACCCCCACTGACAATGTACTCCTCAATCAACTAGTCCCCCCCGCATAGACAGCATTCAACAGCCCACACACACAAAGGAGAGGAGGCGGAGTCCTGATTATCGCAAAGAACACCCTAAAGTTCAAGATCCAAAACTCCCCAAACTCAGACCAATGCAACACAATCTTGGTAGAAAACAAGCAAATGGCACTGTGTCTCATTTACAGAGTTCCCCATGCTCCAACAGACGAACTAGCCTCCACACTAGAGACTGTCTGCGCAGTCAACACAAGTCACAAGCCACTACTACTACTGGGAAACTTCAACCTCAGCTCTGCAGCCAGCAAAGACAAAGAAACCTTCCTACAAGCTATGGACTCCTTACAATACACCCAATTGATCAACACTCTGACACACAGACACGGATCATCTCCAGACCTCATATTCGCCCCAATTACCTATTCGACAGAGGTGACATCTCAACACCCACAATTACTCCAGTACCGTGGTCAGACCACCACAGAATTAAAATAGAAATCATATCTCAAGAGGAGAGACACAACAAGTCAATAAACACACCACCCGTGCAAAGAAGATTCAAAGTCTTCAACAAGGACCAATTCCTTCAGGACACACTACCCCACCTGGACATCGAAACAGAAGATCTAGACGAGCAAATAAACAAATGGAACAATGTCATCAACGCTGCAGCCAAAGCCAATGAACACAAAGCAAGAAAAGCATCCAACACCAAAAGACAACACACCCCATGGTACTCAAAAGACATACGCAACGCAAAAAGACATCTAAGAAAGTTAGAGCGGCGTTGGAGACGCTCCAAATCCCCCACCACACAGGCCCTATACCTGACGAAACAAAAGAAATACAATAAACTCATTAACCAAACAAAAAGAGAGCACCACTCAAACATCATTCTAAAGGCCTACAACAAAACAAGGGAACTATTTGAGATAGTAAAAAACCTAACAAATGAACCCAATCCCGAAAAAGACATACAGATCGACCCACAAGCCTTCGCAGATCACCTTCAAGAAAAAATGGACTCTACACCACAACGACCGACAAATGGAACTGCCAACCCAACCAAAACCACCAAAACATGGGAGAAATTCAGCACCCCATCCACAAGACAGCTTTCAGACATCATCACAGCGCTCAACACAAGCACCGCGCCAACAGACCCATGCCCGGTAACCTGGATCAAGGCAACGAAGGAAAGCTTCATCAACACCATACACAACATAGTACACAACTCACTGACACAAGGAACCATGCCAGACAAGCTGAAGCTAGCCACCATACGACCGATCCCGAAGAAATCCACACTAGACAAGAGCAACCCAGTAGCATACAGACCAATCTCCAGCATACCGCTACTGGCAAAGATGATAGAAAAAGCTGTACAACACCTACTCCAGGACCATATCGACGCACATGCCCCACTGGACTTACACCAGCACGGCTTCCGCCCAAACCACGGAGTCGAAACACTACTGTTATATCTACTCAACGACATAATCCAAATCATAGACAACCACAAAAAAGGAACACTAATGATCTTCCTAGACATCTCAGCTGCATTCGACACAGTGGACCACAGAATCCTCCTAACCAGACTACAGAGCATTGGAATAAACGACACCACCCTGAAATGGTTCAACTCCTACCTAACTGACAGACAGTTCCAGGTCAAGATCGGTCCCAACACCTCACGACCCACAAAGATCAAGCAAGGGGTGCCACAAGGCTCCGCCCTATCTGCACTACTATTCATCCTCTATATGCAACCGATCTGTAACATCATGAAAGAGCACAAAATACATTACACAATCTACGCAGACGACATTATGATATACACCCCAGTCAACCTCGACAACCCTGACTACACCAGAATAACAGACTGCCTTAACAACATGTCCAACTGGCTACATAACAACAACCTGACCATAAACTACAACAAGACAGAAGCACTTCTCGTCACATGAAATAACAGCTTTACTCCGCCACCCTCCATCAATGTCAACAACTCAACAATACCATTAAAAAAGGAGGTAAAATATCTCAGAGTAACGCTTGACAGGGAGCTAAACCTACAGTCACACATCAGAAGGACCACCAAAAATGCATACTTCAAGATGAGAATAATCAGACGCCTCAAGCCACTCCTCACACAAGATCATTTCCGCACAGTTTGTCAAGCTCTAATAACTCCCATACTTGACTTCTGCAACCCGATCTATACAGGCATGTCAAAACAGTCGCTCAGACTGCTACAAATGGCCCAAAACATGGCAGCATGAATAATATCCGTAGCATCAAAACAAGACCACATCACCCCCATACTAAAAGACCTACACTGGCTCCCAATCAGCTCACAAATCAAATACAAGACAATCCTAAACATATTCAGAATCAAACACAGGAACTCTGCCCACAGCCTTCAGCCCCTCATACAACCCGACGTCAGCACAAGATCTAGAAGAAGAGCCACATCAGACACCATCAACACGCCAAAAGACTACACAAAGGCATGCAAGTCCACCGCACGAAGAGCGCTATCAATGGCAGCACCTCTATTATGGAACGCACTCCCTGACGAACTGCAATCCACGGAAGACACTAAGGACTTTCGGAAGCAACTAAAGACTCTGCTCTTCCTGGAACACTATGGCCCAAACACATAATAGGAGCAACAGCCACGAACTAATGTCTCACCCGCACGCTCATTGTACACAGCCCTGTATAAAGCTCATGCTGTAAATAGCGCACGCTAATCAACCTACCCACTGTACAATATAAGAACACCTTGAACACAAATGCCACTGTTAGCTGTGCACCGCCTTGATCGAAGGATAAGGCGGGATAGAAATACCCTTTAAATAAATAAATAAAATAAAGAGATCAAGATGAGCTAAGTTAACCTGGAGAAGGCTACTGCTAACTGACTCCCTGGCAAGTTTACGACAGGCCTCAAGCAATGTTCCCTCTAATTTTCTGTAGGCTGTGAGCACATAAAATGTCAGCTGTGCAGCTTTTGAAGGAAGGTTAAATTTTTGTGCGCCATATAACGACACTCGGAGTTATATACTTTAAAATTTGACTACACGTCAGAATACAGTATGTACACCACATTGATTGCACTAGAAAATATTGTAGAACTTGTGAAAACCGTAAATACACAAGAACTTTTAAATTGTAAGACGTCTGTGTTGTTTTCTATCAGAATCAGAACTGTAATTTTTGTGCGCTCTGTTGTAAAGTATGTGCGCTCGTTCGGCGAGGTGTGTGCGCGCGCACATGCGCACAGCTTAGAGGGAACAGTGGCCTCAAGCGAGGATTATAGGAACCAGTAGTGAAGTAGTTCCACATCCTATAAGGAGTGATTACTATCTGTGAACCAGAAACATGAATGCTGATATAACTATGGAATGTGCTGAAAAGAAGACCTAGAGGCAAGGAAATTAATAAGTTTGGGAGTTTTGTAAGCCAAGGTGTGGCATGAGACCTGCTTGACTGGGGAATGAGGACATCCTTTAAATGCTCCTGCAAGGCCAAAATAACCTCAGAGCTAAACTGCTACTTTCAGGTTCCAAGGCCCAGTAGGGTGGTCCTGGACCTCAAAATCCATGGATGTGACTATCTTCTTGCTCTTCCTTGCTACCTCTCCCTCTACCTTTACCTTTCTCCTATAAACTCCTGCTCCTCTATTCCACTTTCTCCTTACCTTCTCTCTCTCTTCTACTCCTATCCTCTCCATCTCTTCTTCTTGCTTGATACGGCAGCCAAAAATATTTTCATTCTCTCCTAAAAACTGCTTCTGGCCAAACAAGGTATAATCTGGAGTCCAGCATGGGTGATAAACTCTTGGGGGTATGTTTACTAAACTGCGGTAAACGTACATAACGCGCGTTATGTAACGTTAACGATCGTTAGCGCATCATAACGCGCGTTATGTAACGTTAACGATCGTTAGCGCATCATAACGCGCGTTATGTAACGTTAACGATCGTTAGCGCATCATAACGCGCGTTATGATGTGCTAACGATCGTTAACGTTACATAACGCGCGTTATGATGCGCTAATGATCATAATGCTCCGCAGCGCGGTAAAACACCGCAGAAGGTGGAGAGAGGGCGGAGAGAAGGGGTCAGTGGGCGGAGAGTGGGTGGGGAGAGGCTCCCCTCACACTAACGCGCTGATTTTCAGAGCTGAATTCCAACGCGAATGAAAACCTGCCGTTGAATGCACATTACAGGGGAGAGAAACCATTTCAGTGTCAGCAATGTACAGCCCAGGCAGGGAAACCAAACAAAGTGATAAGTGTGATACATGTGCACAGAACAAAAAGGCACAGAAACACTGAAAATGACCCCAACAAACTGGAAAAAAACAATAACCAAACTGGCCAATAGTGGTATCAATGAGAAACATCAACCCCTCCCCCCCCCGAGTAAGCTCCATAGAACAGATATAAATCGTGGAAGGGTCTATACTCCGTCCCCATATAAGGTGAATGAGCCCACAGTGAAATAGCGCTGCTCAGGGTTTTCCCCACCATTGGACAGGGTTCCTATGGCGTGCACATGTCCCGCAACATCAGGGCGGGCATGTCAGAACGGCAACTGGACAGATGCCGGAGAAGGGGATACAGAGGGCCGCAGGCGGCACATGCTGTGGTGGAGCTGGGCCACAGTGCGGACTAGGGTGATGCCTAAGTGGCCCAGAGCAGAGCAGCCAGACAGCAACTGCTGAAGGCCCAACATGGGCACGATTGTGTTTCCCAAAGTGTCACAGGGGATAGTACCCAACAGCTACCCCCAAGGGCACGGAACATTGGCAGGGGGGGCTGGGGGGGAGCGTGGACGTCTATGCAGGCACCCATATCCCTGAACCCGCACCATAGGCAGCCACCTACCTGCACACTGGATGGCCTGATACTGCGCACCATCAGCTCCACCAGCAGAAGGGCATGTCAGCATGGTGGCTGAGGGATACTGGTGGTGGAAGGGGCAGTGGCAGCTGGCCAGAGCAGACCGTGGCCTAGCCCTGTGTAGGTGGGTGCCATGCACTGCAACAGACAGGCCCTGTCTGACCAACAGTCATGGTATCACCAGGGAATGCACCATCTCTGGAATAACATGGTGGTGCAGTGCACAAAGCCAGTGTATTCTGAAGCAAAAGGTCACAGGTTCAAGTCCCAGCTGTGGTTTCCGCCAACCCAGTCCTCATATTTTACCCACTACTATAACGTGCTAATACAGACAGAACCTTTCTTGCAGATGACGTAAATATGCCCAAAACACCTACATTTTACCCTACAGAGCATAGACACCATAAACATGCACATTACCTAGAGCAGAGCCTCCCAAATGCAGTCCTGAAGGGCCAAACACCATTCCGGTTCCATGCTGCCTCTGATAAAGATGCCTGTGCTGCATTTCTATGCGCCACCCCCATGGTATGCAGATGTATCTCATGCATATTCATGAGGGACAACTTGAAAACCCGAACAGTGTTTGCCACCGCAGGATTGGAGTTGGGAACCTCTGCCGTAAAGCAGCAGCCAACAGGGGCAAACACACCCGCACCCACAGGCCCCATTATCCAAAACCTCCTGGAGAGGCAGGACTTTGGGCTCTGCGTGCATCTCCCAATACTAGCACTTGCATACCTTAGTAATGCCACCCTAAACCTGGGAATATGGTACACATCTATCAAAAGGTTGCTATGATTACTGGCAGATAGCAATTCCTAGGTTAAGTACAATTGTCTGAGTGAGCTGCAGCATAGCAACCTTTCTGATGTCTGTGGAGTGTGCTACAGGTCTTGTGTCTGACAGTGTTTACCAACCTGGGGAGTGACTCCTACAGTATTGCGTACCATAGCCATGCCTGCACTGTGCCCAGGACTGGTGTGGTGGCCTGGGCTGCCCAACACTTCTATAGTTGCACAATGCTGGCATAGGTGTGGGAAGTGTGTGTCTGTCTATCCAGTGTGTGGTGGCTGCCAACACCCTCCACAGCCCACACTGCTAGCACTGTTGCCAGTATTGGCCTGCCAATGTGCATAATGAGGAGCAAGCTATCGTGGGAATAGCCTGGATAGGGTGGCCTGGCCTGGCCGCATCTGCACAGGATATAGGGCAATGGCTCGGACATTGTAGTGCCCGGTACCACCTGCACGGACAGGGTGGCCATAGCTTGTCCTGCTGGGAGGTCACTCTCACCCTGACTGAGCAGTGACCACGGCATGGCTAGGTTCCCCCATAGTGCTATATAGCATTTCTCTCATGTGATATTTATGGGTTCTCTTTTGGGGCCCAATCACTGACTTATCTGCTTGGTGTGTATGCTGATATCCCCGTTCTGGGTACATGCATCTCCTCCAGGACCATGCACTATGGACTAACTGGCAGACTGTCTGCAGCTAGTATGTGTCTTGCTGGAACACCTTGCAGAGTGCAGCGGCTGGAGGCTTGCTGCTGGAGAATGTCAGATAATGGTGGGGGGCAGCTGAGCATTTCTAGACCTGCCGTTTGTCTGCTATTGTGTTATGGATGTGTACTGCTCTGCATTGCCTGCCCTGTAGGGTGTTTTATCCCTAGCCGGACTGGGGTGATGGTCCCCTCTACTGCGACCATTGCAGGGGGGTAGGAAGTGGATCTGTTGGCGGGAGATCCTGTCCCCCACCCTGAGCCCCAGAGGGTGCGTTAGGTGGTGGTATGTAATCTCCCTGTGGGTCCCAGCACCCCCATTCACTTACATCATGTGACCATGGCACCCACACAGGGTGGTATGCACTTTTCTGGGTGCATCCTAGTCCACAAGGGCTAGATGTGACATGCAGATAAACACAGGCATATCCTAGGGGTGTTTGCAAGGACTACCTATCATACATTGGCACTGATGGGGACCTGCAGCATAGCCTATCTCAGCAAAGCCAGGTGCTGTGAGAATGGTGCTGGGCACCATACTTCTCCCTCAGGGTGAGCACAGGACCCGCACACTGTGACGGTCTGTAGCTACTCTGTGCCACTAACACACACCATCGGCACCCCCTACCAGGCTGAGGTGCTGTGGAGTGCATACCCCATCTTGTGATTATCTGTAGACTGCTGATTTACATGTGCTGTGCATCCTGGGTACGGATGGGTTGACCCTATCCTGGTAACCACAGCAGAATGTGGGTGTGGTGCCGTGCAGTCCTCCTGTAGCCAGCCAGGTGTTTGTTAGCAGCTCTAGCTCACTGGTTACTTCCCTGCCCGTGGAGCCAGAGGTCATGGGTTCGAAACCCACAGTGGGGTTCATCGATAGGGCTGTTTTAGGTATTGTCTATTTTTATTGTATATTAGTGCTGCCAGCAGAACCACCTTCAGGGTACTGTCACCTTAGGGTGGCTCATAAGACGCCTTATAGGGCGCCTTATATGGTGCCCTATAAAGCGCCTTATAAGGTGCCTTATATGGTGTCCTATAGGGGACATTATAGGGTGCCTTGGCAGACAGCGTACTTTATAATGTGCCCTATGGAGTGCCTTCTAGGGTGCCTTATGTGGCACCTTAGGTTACGCCACTGTGAGGGTGTGTTTGCTGGCAGCACTATTAAAGTACAACTAAACTTCCTCACAGCCCAATACTTAACCCTTTCCAGGCCAAGCCCAAAACTTTAGGGATCCAAACTTCTGCCTAAATATTCCTATCAAATGGTATATAATACATGACCATGGCAGAGGGAACGTCACTATTGGGACATATTGAATAAGACGGGTACAATTTTCCTGACATATGCAAACATTAACCGGCTGCAGAATGTGGATTAAAATATTATAGTAGGCTTTCAAAGGGTCACACATGATGCCTCAGCCAGCCTTATTCATTAGGCACACTGGGGAATCAAACCCATGACCCTCGTACCATCAGTCTGTGTAGTAACCATTGTGCTACAGCTCTGTTTCTGTATTTGGGTGTCTGCGCGCCTTCTTAAGCTTAACGCGCAGTAACGCACCCTGTAACGATCGTTGCTGCGCGGCGCCTTATAACGCGCATTATCGGTAACGATGTACCGCCCATGTCCTTTTTTGGCATTTCTTCCACTAACGCGGCTCCTAACGCGAATCACACTAACGCAGTTTAGTAAACATACCCCTTGGTATTAGTATGTGGTCTGTAAATAAACAGCAAAAATCACCTGATGAGAGTCCCAATACAAACTATAAATACAATCTGTATAAATTATTTCAAAAATGCTCTTACTAAAACTGTCTGCAGATGTAAGCTCCAAAGAACTTATCTTCATTCGTGCAGGATAAAGGTACTTAAATAACACTCAGTATTGCTGGCAGTTGTTAAGCACTCTAGACCATTGGCATTAATGGCAACTGATGGACTATCCAATAGATAGTAAATTCTATATCATTAGCAATATTAACAGCTGGTGGTACACCCGACGTAGCCACGTTTCGCCATTAGCCTGCCTCAGGAATGTAGCCAGGTAACTAGACATTAAAAGTATTAAAAAAATCATTATGTTATTTTGGTAAAAATGGGAGAAAAATTTCAAACACTCTAAAGGAAACAGCACTTAACAGGGAAAGTTCCACAATAGTGTCAAGAAAACCTGAAGCACCCAGCCCGATACGAACTCTATAATGGGCAATGATACACAAAATGCCTACTGTATCCTGGACGAATGAAGATAAGTTCTTTGGAGCTTTTTAATTATAGTTTATAAAAGAAATTCAGTATGTGGAATGGGGTTAAAAAATAATTTAAAGATAATTTAAAAATAGTATGACAAATTTAGAACAATACGTGGAGAGGTTTTTCTGACCCGTGAAGAACTGTGCCCAGGCTTTGCTAAATGGATCCAGCTCTTTGGACCATAGGGCCAAACTGAGGTCTTTTCCTCTTGTTATTTAATTTATAGTGACATCTGCGCACAAGTATTTTTTGTAAGAGCATTGCTGAAATAATTTATACAGATTGCATTTATATTTTGTATTGGGAGACTTCCAGCAGGTGACTTTTGCTGTTTCGATATTAGTTTACACCTGTTGTGGCCTGTTTGATATGGGCTGTAAATAAACAGCCCATGGTTTAGTGAATAGGTGTACTGTATAATATTATATCTTCATCACACATGATTTGCATTTCTTTATGCTTAGTTGCATGCACTTAACTGTTACAGATTACTATTCATTCACTAAAAGGTGCCTTAGCATGCAGACTAAGGGGTATGTTTACTAAGCAACGTTAGCGATTTCTGAACGATATCGGAGCCTATATCGCACGGAAGCTGCTACCGCTGCTTAGTAAACATACCCCTAAGACTCTAGTGACTATATTAGTTATTGTGTATGCTTTTTGTGCCCTTAATGAATCGACTCCATAGTGGGTCAGTATGGAGATCAATATACTTCCTTCATCTTTTTTTTTTTTTCATCTTACTTCAAGTGACACTGCACGAGAAAAAGCAGTAACAGCAGCCTTTGAAAGTTTAAGGGTAACAATATGATCTCATCAATCTGGAACCTTTATATGTAGGACATGCCCTTTGTTTTCCTTCAATTTAGCTCTTGATTCAATTTGCACTTGAAAGGAGGGAGACTTGGTATAACCCTCAAAAGAACAGTTCAACCACAGACAAAACATCCTAAGGTGAGTGTGAAAAGTTTAAAAGCGCCGCATACAATGACTGTCCGGCTGTAGAGCTGCCATATAATAGCTACTGCACACAGTTCTCAGCAGATGGTATCTACCACCTTTGTAAGATGATCTCAGATTCATGCAGAGATTACAAAACCTTAGTATTGTACAATGATTCTCATGCCAAGAACTGGGTCTCATAAAAATATATACTTTTCATTTGCTTATCCTGCCCTGCAAAGCTTCTCTGCTTGTTGTCTATTTCTCCTTTAGCCATTGAGAAATGTCTTATTGTATTTAGCTTATAGTCTCATGAAAAATAAGCCCTAGAACAACAGTTCCTAAATATTCCCATCATACATTTGCTCCTGAGCTGCCACAAAATCCAAGGCTCATCTCTAAGTAAAGTGGCTTCAAAATCTACATCAGGCTGAGGAATATTTCATATGTTTAATGCTTTCAATGCAATGCTGTACATGCTAAACAGTGTAAATGCTGTTTTCCTGGATGAGTGACCTTTGGCCCATCTTCAAGCCTTCTGTGATTCACAAGCATGCTTCACAAATTAGGAACCGCTATTTGTGGCCAAGCTGTTGAGGTAGTACTCCTGCAAAAACTGCATCGATTGTTGCTCTTTGACAAGTCACTAGGAGTCACTGTGCAAATAGAGCTACATTTTTAAAGACTTACAGGAAGCTTTCAGGCCTACAATGCATAGCCATTAGACAGGCAGAGGAAACGTAACACGTAGGTCTACAGCAGGGGTAGGCAAACCTTTTGGTCTGAGGAACTCA
The DNA here is from genome assembly GCA_033557465.1 of Ichthyophis bannanicus. Lineage (NCBI taxonomy): Eukaryota > Metazoa > Chordata > Amphibia > Gymnophiona > Ichthyophiidae > Ichthyophis > Ichthyophis bannanicus. Next base: position 602,504,426 of record CM066036.1, on the reverse strand, counting down.
TTGGGTGCTGTGACTGGTTTGGTAGATTGGTTTGAGGAGCGGGGATTGGGGGTTTCCCCCTCCAACCCCATCCAAATTTACCTGCTCTTGGACCAAAATGTTTCTGATAATGGGGACCCTTATGGGATGCAACCATACCATCGCCCACAGCTGAAACTAAGATCTGGACTCCAGAATCTGCTGGACTCCAGAAACCTCACTATTTTCTTTTTCAGCAGTGTTTCCAATAATTTACTCACCACCGAAGTTAAACTAACCGGCCTGTAGTTTTCAACCACATCCTTACTTCCGCTTTTGTGTAAAGGCACCACATGAACCTCTCTCCAGTCCTTTGGCACCACTCCCAACTCCAACAAGGCATTGAAAAGGTCAGTCAGTGGAGCTGCTAGAACGTCCCCAAGTTCCCTCAGTATTCTAGGGTGTATCCCATCCGGTCCCATCGCTTTGTCTACTTTAAGTTGAGCTAGTTTCTCACAAACACAGACTTTTGAAAATTGTTCAAGATGCCCCTCGCTTCTGTTCCTGTTTGTGGGTGTTTTCTGAGGTCCTGTTCCTGGTTCTTCATCTGTGAACACAGAACAGAAATATTTGTTAAGCAATTCCGCTTTATCCTATCAACTTCTACATATTCATCCCCTTCACCCTTGAGTCTGACAATACCACTTTTGTCCTTCCTCCTCTCACTAACATATCTGATAAATGTCTTATCCCCCCATTTTATTGCATTGGCTATTTCCTCCTCTTTTTGAATCTTTGCTTTCCTGACTACTTTGCTAGCTTCTCTAAGTTTTTCCAAATATAGATGCCTGTCTTCCTCTCTCTGTGATCTCTTGTATTTCATGAAGGCCTCCCTCTTTTTCTTCACCTTTTCAGGTAAATGGAGCTCACTCTGAGGAGAAGGAAGTTACCAGTGGTGTGCTCCAGGGATCTGTCCTTGGTCCGATTCTTTTTAACATCTTTGTTAGTGATATAGAGGAAGGGCTGTCGGGTAAGGTTTGCCTCTTTGTGGATGATACCAAAATCTGCAATAGAGTAGACACCCAGGAAGGTGCAGATAACATGAGGAGGGATCTAGCTAAGCTTGAAGAACGATTTAGAATTTGGCAGTTGGGATTTAATGTTAAAAAATGTAAGATCATGCATTTGGGCTGCAGCAATCCAAGGGAGCAATATAGTATAGGGGGTGAAATACTTTTGTACACTAAAGAAGAGCGGGACCTAGGCATGGTTGTGTCTGATGATGTTAAAGTAGCTAAACAGGTAGAAAAGGCGACGGCAAAAGCTAGAAGGATGCTTGGGTGCATACGGAGCGGAATGGCTAGCAGAAAAAAAGGAGGTGATAGTGCCTCTGTATAAGTCATTGGTGCGACCTCATTTGGAGTATAGTGTGCAATTCTGGAGACCACACCTTCATAAGAATATAAATAGAATGGTGTCAGTACAGAAGGTGGCTACTAAAATGGTTAGTGGTCTTCATTATAAAGCATATGGGGACAGACTTAAGGATCTTAATATGTACACCTTAGAGGAAAGGTGGGATAGAGATGATATGATTGAGATGTTTAAATACCTCCATGGCATAAATGCACAGGGGGAGAGCCTTTTTCAACTGAAAGCAAGTTCTGCTATGAGGGGACATGGGATGAGGGTGAAGGGGGATAGAATCAGGTGTGATATGCGGAAATATTTCTTTACAGAAAGAGTGGTGGATCTGTGGAATAGTCTCCCAGTGGAGGTGGTAGAGATGAAGACAGTATCTGAATTCAAAAAAGCATGGGACAAACACAGAGGATCTCTAAAGAAAAAAGGGGACTGTTGTAGTTGTTGATATGGAAGGACAGACTAGATAGGCCATGTGGTCTTTTTCTGTCATCATTTTTCTGTGTTTCTATGTTTCTACTTCTTTCGAAAGCCATAGCGGTCTCCTTTCCCTTTTACCTTTATTTACAATTTCAACAAAAAGGTTGGTTGCCCTTAATATATCCCCTTTCAGTTTTGCCCACTGTTTTTCTACATCCCCAGCTGTTCCCATCCCGCTAACGACTTCCTGAGGTATTGGCCCATCTTGGCTAAGTTAGTTTTCCTAAAGTCTAAGACCCTCACTTTTGAATGGATTCTAACAGCCCTAGTCCTAAAACTGAACCACACCATCTGGTGATCACAGGATACAAAATGATCTCCCACTATAACATCAGAAACATTTTCACAATTGGTAAGCACCAAGTCCAATTTGGCCCCTTCATGTGTGTGGGGTCTGTTACCAATTGCCTGAATAGTTCTTCCTGTAGAGAATCCAGGATTTCCTTACTTCTAGATGATACTGCAGCAAGAATGTGCCAATCAACATCTAGCATTTTGAAATCCCCTATCAGTAGCACTTCCCCTTTCCTAGCAATGCTGCGTATGTCTTCAATTAACTCTCTGTCCACCTCTTGTGAGAGAGGTCTGTATATCACGCCAGTGCTAATAGATTTCTCTTTCCCTCTTTCTAGTATATCCCTCCTCTCTCCCTTTTAAGCTCTGTAATTCCAAAGCTTTAATATTATTTTTTACATATATTGCCACTCCTCCTCCCCTTCTTCCTACCCTGAGCTTTTTGAATAAAGTATAGCCTGGTATAGTTACATTCCAGTCATTGTTTTCTGTGAACCATGTTTCTGTAACTGCCACTAAATCCAAGTTGGCCACTCCCACCAAAGCTTCAATATCAGGGATCTTATTTCCCATGCTACGGGCATTTATACACACTGCTTTCGATATGTTACCCCTTTTACCCATTTCCATAAAGGTATTTAATGTATCACTTACCTGGGAGCTTTCTTCACCCATCCTCAACAAATCTAGTTTAAAGCCCTCTTCAGTAGATTGGCCAGTCTACTACTGAAGATGCGTCGACCTTTCTTGGACAGATGGACGCCATCTCTGCTCTGCAACCCTTGGAACAGCATCCCGTGGTCCAGAAAACCAAAACGCTCTTGATGGCACCATCCACAAATCCATGCATTCATCTCCAGGATGCGAGCCTCTCTGCCTTGGCCTTTACCCTCAACAGGGAGGATTGAAGAGAACACCACCTGTGCACCTATCTGCTTCACCCTCTGTCTCAGAACCATGAAGTCACTTTTGATACGCTCAGAAGGATACCTTGCAGTATCATTTGTTCCGACATGGATTAGCAACATTGGGTAGTAGTCAGTGAGCTTGTTGAGTCTGAGCAAACTCTCTGTAACATCTTGGAATTTGGCACCAGGCAGACAGCATACCTCTCTGGACATCAAGTCTGGTCGGCAGATGGATGCCTCAGTACACCTCAGAAGAGAGTCGCCAACCACCACTACCCTTCGCTTCCTTGTGGTCACTGATTCTGCAACTTTGGGTTACTTGAGCTCTGGTTCTTCCCTTTCCAGGGATGCTTTCACCTCCTCCACTTTCAGGGCTGTGTAATGGTTCTTCAATTCAAGGGCTGGATAAGTTGGATTAGTGATTCTGCAGGCCCTGGTGACTTGTGTCCAACCTTCATCATTCTGTAGGCACCCATCTTCTCCTCTGCTGGAGAGCTTGGTTGCTGCAAGAAGCATCTCATCAATGTACTTCTCACTGTCTTGAATGTTCCTCAGCCTCGCCACCTCCTCTCTGAGTTCCTCCACTTGTTTCCTGAGAGCTTCAGCATGCAGGCACCCTGCATATGGAACCAGTCCTTCAACTGGCATTGGGACCTCTGTCTGGACAGAGGCAGAAGCTGTAACAGGGGCAACAGCTTTTCCCAGCCATTGTTCTGTTCATGGAGCTTAGGTATCTGTTAAAGCAAAAGCGAGAGATCTACCAAAGTACCAGACAGTTTCCCAGCTGTCCCTTTGTTTGAAATGTATAGCCCCTGCCAGTGGGCTGGTCTTGGCTCAAGGCCATAGTTTGTCCACCCTTGGTCTACAGGATTATAGTTGTCCCAGTATTGTGCTGATACTTACCCATCATTTGGTTCACATTAAGGGGGTAATTTTATAAAGCGTCATCTAAAGTTATGTACTATCAACTTTCATATTTTAATTTATTTATTTATTTAGCTGTATTTATATCTCGCTTTTCACTGGGTCAAAGCGGTCAATTGGGGGATACATTTAACACGAGGGGATATGAGACACATTCACTAATACTTACAGGGAACATGGGCAGTGGAGGGTTAAGTGGCTTGCCCAAGACCACAAGGAGTGCCTATAGGACTAGAAATCCCAGTCCCTCTGGCCTGAGATTGCTGTTCCCAGGTGGGACTTGAACCCCCGGCCCTCTGGCCTGAAGTACCTTGTCCTAACCACTAGACCACTCCTCCCTATTTTAATGGCTTATTCATGTAAATGGACATTTATGTGCATAGATGATGCAGTTGCTATTTTATAAGTATTCATGTTGCGCTGATGGCACATACTTTTGTTATGGGCGTGTGCATGGGAGGCGTTCAGGAGGAGCATGAGCAGAGCGCATAAGTACACATGTATATTAGAAAATCGTATAATTTCAGTGTGTTCCTTACAAATCTAGGCACGGGCATTTACACCAGTTCTGGGGCTGCAGTAAGCGATCATGCCTGAAATTAACTCACATTTTCAATCACTTATGCTGGTGTTTTATAAAGAAAAAGAGGCACATGCTTTTCTTTATCGAATAGCACTAAGTAAGTGTGTACTTTTGAAGAGTACCTCCTTGTAAAATCACCCTTCTAGTGGCGAATGAACTGTATATGGCAGCCACACATGGACCCTCTAATGTAACAATACCTTCACCTTTCTGAGCTTGCATGCTGTCATATCATGTCAGGACTCATATCTTGTACTCATAAACTCTCTTTTAGTCTTGAAGTGCATCCACTGTGCCGCCTTACTATCATTTGTGTTCTTTCCTCTATGTAGCAGGACTGGCCCAGGCCCCTGCAACCTCTTGACCATATCTGCAGGAAGAAGAACAGGAAGAGTTTGAAAAGGAACACACTAATAAATCAAATGCACTTCAGTGAATGCACGCCCCTAGCTGATAGAGTAGCTGCAGCCTTCACTTACAGGCTTCACGTACTCAGTGGGCGTCAGCAGTTGCCCTATAGCAGGCTCCAGACAGGTTAAATGTCCGTGGCTAGCACGCCTTGGAACACACGTTGTCCAGGGGTGTTCATCCATATTGCAGCCTGCATAGACAGAGCCGCTTGCTTGTGGCATTGTTCCATCTTCATCATCCTTCTGAAACCTTTTTATTTAGGGGTCAATATTGAGACTCATTGGCAAAGTCTTTTAAAAAATATACTGGCCACAGCATTAAAAAAATGTGTATATTTAGCACTGCTATATGGATTGGCAGTGGCGCTGAATATATATGGAAAGCGCACCACCAGTGAATCTACATATCGTACAGATATTCAGCTGCCGTACAGATAATTAAGCAGTTGAATTTCAAATAGCTTTTGTCTTTCCTAAATTAAACCATATAGCTATATGGAAAGTGGCTGAATATCACCACTAAATGTATAGGGAACGTTCCAACGTCGCTCTGCCCTCACTCTGTTCGGGCACTATGCAAATAGTACTGGGGCATTTAAAGGTATTTTAGGTGCAACTATCCATTTAGTTGTGCAGAAAATCTATAGATAGGAGGCATACACTTGGGAGGTCATTCCAGAAACCGAATAAGGGTTTGTACATGCCCTGGGGATGTTTATCTGCTGAAAACATCTACGAGCATATTCCAGTACATAGCTCCCATGGACATTTATATGGCAGTAAAAATCACAAGCGGTTCTCCATAACTAAATGTCAAAACATATCCCTTTCAATAATAAGAGACCCTTAGAATAAGAGCTTTCAACAGTGCAAACAGCACTGAAACAAAGCCAAAAGCACCATTTTTTGTGAGGTTGGTAAGAGTCCATACTTAGGATTATAAAGACTGCTTTTAGAGATGACCAATGAAAGAATAACTCAGGATTTCTTCTACTGCCATTTATGTTTTGATGCAAGGTATGTCATGAGAAACATATCACTTTCTACTTGCCGTTATTATATCTTTGAGATCACCTTGCACTGTTATGGGCATGCAACAGACTAATATACCTAGTCTAGTTTGCAGCTACATTTATGTATTATCAGTGTATATGTGCAGTTTGCATCAGCACAATGCTGTCAGTGAGAGGAGCAGCTTAGGAGATGCACATTTTAACAGAGGAGGCATGGCATTATATCCACAGATATATGGCGGAGATGGCAGGATTGGAAATGTCCATCTTTTCAGAATATGGTGGACAGGGACGTCCAAACCGTTTGCTGCATACACCCTTTTGTCGTTATAACAGCGAAGACTCTGTTTCTCCATAGTGTCCCTGATTCTGGAACCACAGGCATGCAGAATTAGGGTGACATTAGGCCAGTTTTCGATTTGGACGTGTCCATGGTCCGGTCATGCATGTTATGTCATTGGCCTCCACATGTCTGCCACTAAAGAATACTGGGCCCTTAGTTATTTATTTCACTCAATTTTATTTGGTAAATTCACAGATGTTGCACAAAGTGGTCACAGTCTATAATGGTAAGGCCTGAAGGTAGAAACCAGAATGGTGGAAAGAGATGAAGGAATGTTTAGGGCTGCCACCTGACTCCATGAGAAAAACTTTGAATAAGTCATCTAGGTGAAGATACAGATTGTTATGCCCTTGTAAATAAAACTACATTTTGTAAACATTTTGGGGTCTCTTCTGTAACACAGCGGTGATGGACGTTTATCCCCGCTATTCGTCCGCCTTTCCCATCCCCACCAAGCCTCCCCCTACGAACAAGGAGTTTGTACAGGGAGGTTAGATGGGGGCAGGAAAGGGGTGGAGCAGAGGCGGAGTTAGGGTGGGCAGTGGACAGTCTGTGGCCCTGGACGTTCAGGGCCGATTCTGATGTCTGCCCTGTATGTCTGGGGCCGGCAGAGTAGACGGGGAACTTATTCCACCTCTGAGGTGAAATAAGTTCCCCTAGACGGTAGGGGATGGCAGGCCTGGGGCACGTCAAAGGGTGGAGGGGGTGCAGGAGATTCCCCGCGGCCCAACCACGGCCTTGGGAGGCCAGATCAGGGGTTGGGCTGCGGGGAATGCATGAAGTTGGTGGCGGCTGGGGATTGCAGCTCCATTCAGGAGCCTTGACTGAGTTAGCTGGGCAGGTGCCTGTACGTGCAGGCCAACTGGAATCAGTTCCATGCCTGTATGTACAGACTTAGATGGGATTCTGATCCCGCGGGGGGCTAGATATGCCCCATGGGATCAGAATCCCATCTACCTCTGTGCATCCGATTCTGAGCGGACGCACAGAGGGCTGGGACGCACATCTTAGAATATGCCTCTTTATGAAAGGCATAGTGAGCATGTATACAAAGAAATATGTGCATCCCTTATCATCCTGCTAGACTAATCCAGACAAGTGGGTTATCCTCCCTTGCCAGAAGGTGGGGCAGACCAGAGCACCTTTCAGTAATGTCATCACTAGATATATATATGCTGGTGCAGCACTGAGACAAGCCAGTATTTGTGAACCATCTAGCAGGTGGCAAGGTGTGTGGACTGGTGCAACAGTACAGGTAGGACTGTCTTCCCTGGACATTCACAGTGCTGTGGCTACATAACTGAGACCGGTTGGCCTAATGTTGCTTGGAGCTCAGGTATGCTCCTGTCTCCTGGAGTCTACAGTTGCAGTGTATCCAGTGCTATTTCCCATGGATTTCTAGTGCTTGGTGGGCCAGAGAGAAGCAGTCCTATGGAGCTCCAGAGTGGGGGCTGGTAAGTCAGTCCTAGCCTTCCCTTCTCTCTTGCTATCTTTGATCTCGATGTCTTTTTTTGTCTTTGCCCTTTTTCTGCTGTTTTGTTTTGTTTTCTCCTATTGTTTTCAATGGGCTCTATTTAGCTCCCTTGCTACTTTTAAATAAAGCAGCTCCAAATAAAAAAAAAAAAAAATTTTGCTTGGCAGCTGGGCCTTCCAGGCCTGCATGAGTGTCTTGGGCTTCCCTGCTCCAGACATGCCAAGTCACATGCATTAGGCGTGAGACACACACATTCGGATGCACTCACATGCTCACATACACTTACCACCCACTCTCACACATCTGGTGCCAGCCCATCTCTGTGGCTCCACTGCTGGGACCTGCTGCCTCCCCTGCCAGTACCCACTTCTGCAGCTTCATGCCATTATCTAGCACCCATAGTGCCCACCTCGGCTGCCGCTACCGCGACCTGTGGCAGCACCAGTACATCAAAAAAACAGAACGGTGCTTGCAAGTTATTTTAGGTGTGTTGATCAGGGCTATGCCAGTCTCGCCCCTTAGAGATAGGAAGTTTACATTGGAAGGGGTGGGAACGGAAGAGCCCTGAGCGATGCACCTAAAATAACATACAGGTTCTGCTCTGTTTTTGATGTATTACCAGTAGCGGTGGCGGAGGAGGACACTAGCAGGGGGCGGGTGCTAGATAGTGGCATAGGTCCTGGCAGCGGCACCAGTGAGGGGAGGGAGTTAGATAGTAGTTTGATGAGGGGGAGGAAGGAGATGGCGAACATGGAAGCCAGAATGAGAGAGGATATTCTGACATGAGCTGGGGGGGGGGGGAGGAAGAATAGGGATATAGTTAAGATGTGATGTTGGACATGAGGGGGGGGGGGATGCTGAGCAGAGAGAAAATAGGGTGACAGAGGAGGTGCTGGACATGGGCGAATAGGGACATGGGGGGATCAAATGCTGAACATAGGGGGAGGGGACAGGAAGATGCAGCTGGAGGATTAGGGACACAGAGGACACACATAGGAGGAGTGCTAAACATGTAGGGGTGGAAAATATTGTGATGAGGCAGATAATGAATGCATGGGGGAAGTTGGACATAGGAAGGGGGATAGGGACACACAGGTGGATGCTGGACATGGGGGAGGTGGAGTAAGAATATAAAGGGGTGATGCTGGGCATAGGAGGGAGGATAAGGACATAGAGAGGGGCATGGGGGCAAGTAGGAAGACATCTTGGAGATAACCATAGAAATGGAGAGAGAGAGAGAGATAGAGAGATATTGAATGAACGAGGGAGAGAGTGAGAAGAGATTCTGGCAGGAGAGGGAGAGATTAAGACGGAATGCCGGAAGGAGAGGAAAAGAGAGGAGATGCTGGAGAAGGGGGAGACTGGGATGGGGAACAGGAGGGCCAGGATGAAAGAGATGACATTTGTATGTAGAGTCAGTAAGAAGAAGATTGAAGACTAGATTGTAAGAAAGAGTGAAATCTGAATGGGTAGAGTGACAGAAACATAAATGGAAGAAAGCTGAAAGGAAAAGATCAATGTCAGAGATGGATATAGAGGAGGAAATGAAGAAGACAGGAGAAGAGATAAGTAGACAAATGAACTGGAGACCCTGTAGAGAAAGTTGAAAGAAGACAGAGGAAAGCAAAATCCAGAGATTGGGCTCAACATGTTTAGAAAAATTAAATGGCCAAACAATAAAGGTAGAACATTTTTTTTATTTTTTATATAGTAATTGGAATATGTCAGTTTTTGGAATTTATATCATCTTTTAATATTTGGCATAGTATGGAATAAATGCATTGCAGTTTCTATTTCTCTGGTATTGCACTGTTTGCAGAGTCTGGCTTCTTGGGATTTCACGCTTAATTTTTGTCTATATATTTCTATTTTCAGTTTGTGGTAATTTGTTGTGTACTTCATTAGGGTCTCTCTATGTTTAGAATATGTGATTAAGGCTAGGTATTCTGTTAGCAGAAAGTGTCATGTAGGGATCTGTAGTACTGTGGCTTTTTTAATTTCCTCATTAGGTGGTACTGATATATTTACAGTGCTGCCTTTTTCTAGGTCGACCCTCATTGGTGCTGTTATGGAATGGTAGATTTGCTTGGATGGGACCGAGTTAGACCAGATTCCGCTACTGTGGGATCTACACACCCACGATGGTGGAATCAGGGAGATTGATGGCCAGACAGTCACCATATCCCGAGGGGAAAGACTTCTCCAAGCCTGCCCCTCCCCAGCCCACAATGCTAGAGCTGGAGCACATGAGCATTGCTGTCTCGTTGCCATGGCACCAACATAGCTACCCGGTGGTGCAGAATGCCATGGTCGACAGTGGCCCCTGCACCCCTGCACTTCCGATCATCTTAGGGGGCATCTACTGCCAGGATGTTGGGGCAGTTGCCATAGTACCCCATTGCCATGTGAGTCAGGGGGACTCAGGCCACACACAAACCTGCACTCTGCACTTATACTTCTGTTGGGGAGGTATAGGCTGCACGTCTGTCGGGGTGCCAGGATACATACAATGGCCATTCCTGAATAGGCTCTATACATCCTGGCACCTGGCCACTCCCTTGCTCTGCCCCCTCTCCACCCCTCCTACCCACGTATAGCACTCCCCGTACAAATGCTGTGTATGTGCGGGGAGACTAGGCTGCAGAATATGCCTCGGGGGCTGTTTGCTGGTTGCCCGACCAAGCCCGCACATACACAGCCTCTTTTTGCTAATGGGAATGCACCCTATGCTGTATATATACATATAAAAAATCAATACAGATTGAAAACATTGTTTAGAAAAATGTATAAAGGAAAACTCCTGGGGAGGGTGAGATGGAAGGAGGAGGAAGGATGGGGGAAAGCTGCAGGGCGAAGGAGGGGGAAAGGTAAGGGAGGGAAGGAAAGGGGTAGGGAAGTAAGGGAAGGGGGGGAGAAAAATTAAGCATTATGCATACTGCCATATACTACAAAAATAAAAATGAGGGGAGCATATAAAACTATTTAAATGTCTGCAAAGCAAAGTGCTTACTCTTCCTTTACTATAGGCAATGCACTTTTGCTTGCAGACTTAAGGTATATTTGCCATCATTTACCTCTTTCTACTTCCCAGGTTTTGTTTCAATTCATTGTTTTTTTTAAGTACCTTGATACTTTAATGATGTTGTTAATGATATGGCTATAGGGCACTTTGTTCCCCTTCTCCCATTTCTTTTGACATAAACAATGTGTACCGTCCAGACTAGCCTGCTATGAATTTGCTATGCCTATATTTTTTTAATTTTTACCTTTTTAATGTGGCTCTCTTAACACTGTAGCCCCCAATATTAAAATATTTAATAGTGTTTTAGAACGGTGATTGATGGCAAGATTTGATGGTGTCTCTTTTAATGGTTTTAAAGTACAATGTTTGTTTTTCTTTTACTATTGTAAATGCTTTATGTAAGATTGCTGTCATTTGCCTGGATTGAAATTACTCTTCTTCTTCTTTTACTGTTTTTATTTTTTCTATCATCTGGCGGCTAGAAACATGCCCTGCCTGTTTTTTGCATTTTTGATGGTACACCGTTGGCTAAAGATTTTTATCCATCTTTTTTTATATCTGTTTTGTTTTAATATATTCTCACTTTTTTATAATATGCCTACCTTTTACATATGTTCTTTTTTCAACAATATTTAAACATATGTCTTAATCATTTCCTCTTATGGTGGGTTCCCTGCCAAGTTTATAGTTTCCCCGGCGTTATCTTTCTTCCTTATCTGATGATCTGATGGCTTTCTTTGCCGCAATCTTTTTACTTGGTTCTTAAGGGTGGTTTATCAAGTTTTAATAAATGAAATGAAATATTCTTTATTTTGGTTTTTTAAATGTTTTATAATTCCCCTCCTTTTCTTAATTTTTGTAATGTTTGTTTAGCTTGTCTTAGCATAGTTTCCAAGGTGTTATCTTTCTGACTTACGATATGACGACTGTCACTGCCACAGTCTTTTTACTTGGTTCTTAATATCCTTTGTTTATTTTGTTTTTAAAACGTTCTATTTATAAATCCCCTTTTTATTTTTTTTATTATTTTTTGTAATGGTTTTTAGCTTATTTTAACATACTTCTTTGGGAATGCTATTGACCTTTTTATTTTCCCTTAGCCTGTTATAACATGCTGTCTTCAGTCTTTGTTAATGTTATCATCCAACCTTATTGTTTTTCTTTTGAGAATGGATGAAATGGTTTAAATATAAGTTAAATTAATGGGGATGTGTGTATTATTTCACTGACTTCTATGTCTATTTTATTTGCTTATCTACATATGTTGATGGCTTAATATGCTGCTACAAATTCTCCACCCCCCCTCTTTTTCACCTTCCCTTGTTTTGTTTATAGTTTTATATGCTTCCCCATCCCCATTTTATTTTTGTAGTATATAGCAGTATTATAATGTTTCGTTTTTCTTCTCTCCCATCCCTTTCTCTCCATCCCTCCTCCTCCCCTTTCCTCCTCCTCCCTCTCCCACCTCTCTCCCAGGAGTTTTCCTTTATATATTTTTCTATTCGGTGTTTTCGATATGTGTTTTTTTCATATGTGTGTATATATATATATATATGTTTTTATTCACTTTATTTATCTGGATTTGTACTATAATTTATTTTTTATTTTCATAAGCCCCTGATGAAGGTTAATCAGCTGAAACGTGGCCGAGTTGGGCCCTGTAATAGGCTTTTGATGGTGCATGGTCTCCTACCACTTGTTGTCTTTTTTGTTTCTAATTATGTCTATGGATGTGTACCTCCGATCTTTTCTTTTCAGTTTACTTCATAATATGCCTGTTACTTGAGAAGGTTTATATTTTTTATTGTCAGATTTTTTTTTGTAGAGGGAGTTCTACAGAAAAATGTCCTAGTTTTTTTCTGGAGATAGAGAGTGAAAAATTATAAGCTAAAATAAAGTCATAGAAAGCTAAATATCATCATTTTGTGGTGCTCCTTTCATTCGCAAAACAATACAACCTGCAGATCTTTTGAAATTTATATTGCAAATGTGCTGTGAGAACAACCTCACTCATTGACTTTTAATCTCACTCATTGGAGAGGTATATCTCACTCTTTGGGATGGGCCACCCTTGGCATTGCAAGGGATGCTGGGATTCCCTTTTTGGAACTCCCTTCTTGCTGAAGCCCTGCTTATATTTATGTTTATTGCAACTTGATAGACTGCCTTTAGTTAGATGCATCAAAACAGGGTTTTTTTCACCATCTCTTTTAACTTTGCCACTGTAGTGCACAGCTACATAGTCCAATGCAGCCTGCAATCCCTCCCCAGTTTTTTTGTTTCTGTGTCTGTCTATTTTTTTCCCGATGGTGGCTGGAATGCCTGGAGCACCCTGTTATGGCAATTTCAGATCCCCAACAGGGGTCCAAGGCCTGATGCCATTTCTGTGGCCCCCGCTACTTCATCACTTTGTTTTTCCCACCAGTGAGCACTGCAACCACTTGAGGTGGCTGCTTGGGCTTAGTGGAGGTGGAGCTTGCAGCTCCCCACATGTGGGTGATGTTCGAGGAAACTCTGTGACACTTCCTGCAAATGCAATTTTTCCCATGCACTCTGCTATGGATCCAGACAGCTCCCGACATGTGGATCATCAGGTCTGTCATTACTTCGTTCAGGCAGGGGGTGTTCCTCTGTAGTCCTTGCCAAGGCATATTGGCACATTCCCATGTGGAAGCAGATTCATAAATTTCTCCATTTCTGTATGCTGGGCTGCAATTTCCAGTTCTGGGCCCTGTCCTTTGGTCTAGCCAAGGCTTTGCATACTTTTCCAAGTTAACAGTGGTGGTAACAGCATTTCTGTGCAAGCAGGAAATTCAAATTCACCCATTCCTGTTCTTCTAGTGATCTGGTTGGGCTCACAAAAGAAGTCCAGAGTAGCTGGCTGGTGATCAGCTATCCCAAGGGAAGCCTACTTCTCTCCCGGGACATAAAGTACCTGGAGGCTTGGTTCCACTCTCTCCTGGGTCAAGATTTCTTCATGATGGAGAGGTCCCTTAAGCTTCAGAGCCACCTTAGGGCATGTTGAGCTTGGTCATCTGCATGGGCCTGGGACTACCTCCAGTTCCTTGAGTCTACAGTATTGAGTTTGGAGCTGGTTCCTTGCATCAGTTCACTTGGGCACCCACTGAAGAAGTATCTGCTAACCCTCTGGTCTCCCTGTTCCCAGTTCTTCAACCAGACCTTTCTCTCCCTTGGGAGACCAAGGGGCAGTCAAGGTGGTGATGCAGTCCCATCACCTGTTGGTCAGGATGCTGTTGGAAGCACTGGATTGGGGGCTTGTCACCTCAGAGGTCAGTCTACAGGGCTGGGGCATGTACTATCTGGGTCAGTGGGCCCAGGGACTTTGCTTCACTCAGGAGGCCTTGGCAATTATCTGTATGGCAATCAGATAATCCTGGATGAGGTCTAGGCCACTCCTAGTGAGAAAAGCATCTGGGTGTTCTTATAAAATACCCTGGTGTGGTATATGTTAACAAATATGGCTGAACTTGCAGTATTAAAGTGACTCTTGGGATCACAGAGCTGTGTTGGGTGGAGAAGCATCTGATTCCCCTTTCCACAGTGCCCACTGCAGTCATAGACAATGTGCAGGCTGGCTTCCTGAGTCAGAACTCTGTGGATCGAGGTGTATGGGAGCTCAGCCATTGTGCATGTGACCTCATAGGACAGGGCTGGGACCTACTAGTGTTTGACTTGATAACCACTCAGGCGGATGTCAAAGTGGCAAATCTTTCAGCTGCAAGAAGTATCTGCAGATAGCAAGCTTGGTTTCCTTACTTTAGGAGTGACCTTAGAAGGGATGCTATACCTGTATGTCTGCCTCCGTGGCCCCTAGAGAGCCATCTTTTGCACAAGATTTGGGTCCATCTGGGCCTGATAATCCTAACGGCTCTGAACTGGCCTCGCAGGCTTTGCTACCTGGATTTCTTGAACCAGTCAACAGGGCTCTTCCCTCTCTTGCTACTTTAAGAGAAAGGCCTCCTGTAGCAGGGGTTCCTGCTAATGGAGACCCCAGTTCTTTCTCACTTAGTGTCTCCCTCTTGAGAAGAACATGCGGAGGGTGTTGATCTGATACTTGAGTAGTACTAATAACTTCTTCTGTTCAGCTCAGTTTTTTGGCCTCCTCAATGGTCTGAGGAAGGAACTGGCAGTGGGAAACTCCTCTATTGCCTGCCAGATTCAGGAGGCCTTTGGGTCAGTTTACCTTCTGACTAGTAAGTGGGTGCTGGAGGAAAGCTCAATCCATTAGCGCACAATTTTCCTCCTGGACAGAGTCCATCTTGATGTCTCTGTAAGATGGCTACCTAGTCGTCAGAGTGAGCCCAAGGGTATCTGATGCCTTAGGTGAACCATGGGCCATGCCGCCCCACAGTCCAGCATCTCCCCATTCCAGGTCTCCAGCATCTTCCCTTTCCTACTCCCTCCCCCCATATCTTCATCATTTCTCTCCTCCCCCCTAAGGTGTTCAGCATCTCCCTACTCTTCCCTGACCCCTACCAATATTTCTACTGCTCCACCACCCTGCCTTCGCAGGAGACCCAATAATATGGCTTCAGGGGCCGCAGTGAAACACTGAACAATGCCGAGAAAACCCATTTAAAATTGCTTTGAGCAGTGGGTTTTTCTAGCATTTGGTGACAGGCCTTGAGTGCACATGCGGTCAAACATGAGGGGGATATATACATGTAAGTGGTGGCATGATTGAAGGATAAAGCGGTATAGAAAACTGGTTAAATAAATAAATAAATGTAGATGTATCTGTGACAGCTTTGACATGACTTACATTTCAATGTGGTGGGTTTGTAAAACTGCAAGCCTAAGAGCAGCTAATTAGGGAGCCATTCTCTGGAAGTCTTAACTTTTCCCATGGGAGGTGGTTTTCAGCCTCAGAAAGGTGAGCACATTTCGCCACTCATGCACTCCTCTAAGCTCTAGATCAAAATCAGAAATTAGCCAGCGTTAGTTGTGACTCTAAGCAGGGGTAAAGGTTGACAGACAAAAGTGCTGCTGTATTGCAGCTATAAACTACTGCAGGTACTGTGAAGGAACAGGCAGGGCAAACCTCCTTTAAATCCTTGTGTGCTGCCACATACATAAGTAGCGCCTTTTCAAAAATTATTACTTATATGTATAAATCCACTTTTTATACATGCAAGTAATGCCTAAGGCTTCTAAAATTACTCCCATGTCATAAGGAACAGGCTAATCCAGTTTTGGTTTTTCGCTTTTGCATGCATGGTTTAGTAGTTTGAAATTTCTTGGGGAACTCTATGGGACAATCAGAACTGCAAAAACCGTACATGCAAGAGGGTCTAAAAAGAACTGGATTAGCTTGTTCCTTAAGACATGGGGCCAGGTGGTTCCTAGAATAGTTTCTCTTTATGCCCGCTGATCCGATATCCTGTCAGTCTGAGGGCTGGCTCTCCTTATTCCCTGTGCTCCCTCCCAGCTTTAATTTCAGCAGTCCAAATACTATCGCTTGGCTACTATGTTGAACTACCTCTGTCCTAAAATTTGCAGATTTAAGGGTCCAGGAAAAGGTGACACAGGGAAGAGAGTGTGAGGTATACAGTAGATAGGCACCTGGGAATAAATACAGTAGGACCGATTTTCAAAATGGCTGATATTTAAATGCCATGGCAGCCAGCCCTGTGGCTCAAATATCAGTGGGATATTCAGTGGCAATATCCAGATAGGAGCTGCTGCTGAATATTGGCTCTAACTGGATAAATCATGATTTTCAGCTACCACTTATCCAACTTGCCATGTAGGACAGCATTTCAAGTTCCCTAAGTTCGCCAGATAGTTGACCACTGAAAATTCCACTAATTGAATGAAGTTGCAATTTATTCACTTAGGACCGAGACCACCCTCACCTTGCCCACAGATCACCCCTGCACTAAACAGATAGTGCTGGGTAATTTGTAGAGATATTCACTGGTACTATCCAGAGGGTGTTGCTGAATATCCTGGTTAGTGCCCATAGCCAGCTGGCCTTCCGTTGGCTGCCCGGCTAAGGGCTCTGAATATCGATCTGAATACCTCTGTCAGTCCCCTTAACCATAGAAAGGCCTGATCTAAATCTTAAGACATGCCCGGTCACATCTAGAAATATAGAGGGGATATTTAAATGGATTAATATGGTTAGCAGACCTGCTAATGTCCTTGTCCGGGATATTCAGTAGCATGTTTAGTGCTGCTGAATATCCGCAGGTGCCGCTGCTGCATGCTCCAGTGCTAACCGGCTGACCGAATAGATATTAATGGCTGAATATCGGATCCATAGTTATTACAGCATCTCTGTCTAAAAAAATCTAAAACTGCAGCAATTAAAATATTTCCCTCACCTCAGATGGACGCGCTGCTTTTTAACATATTCATAAATGACCTAGAAATAGGAACAAGTGAGCTGATCAAATTTGCAGATGTCACAAAATTATTCAAAGTTGTTAAAACAGAAGAGGACTGTGAAAAATTGCAAGAGGACATTGATAAATTGGAAGACTGGGCATCAAAATGTCAGAAGAAATTTAGGGGCATGTTTACTAAACTGCGGTAACATAGCAGTGGCTACGTTAAGGCGCGTTATGTCACGTTAAGGCGCGTTAATGTAACGTAATGTTATGTTAACACGCCTTAACGTTACATAACGCACCTTAACGTTCCCAGCTGCGGTAAGTCCCGCCGAGGGTGGAGAGAAGGGGTCAATGGGCAGGGAATGGGCGGGGACAGGCCCCTTCCACACTAACGCGGAGAAATTAAGGGCTGAATCCTAATGCAACTGAAAACCTGGCGTTAGCACACATTTGCAAGAGAGAGAAACCATTTCAGTGTCAGCAATGTACAGCATAGGCAGGGAGCCCAAGTAGGTGATAGTAGTGCTCCATTTGCAGCAACAGCATAGTGTCCTGGTATGAAAGGCCACTATGGTGATGGCGCAAATGGGGCATTGGGGCTGCAGGCGGGACATGCAGTGGGGGCTACTGGGGCACAGGGTGGACTAGGCAGTTGCAGAGGTGCACATAGGAATGCAGAAAATGGAAACCAGCAAGACATCAACTGACCAAGGTCAGACATGCCCATGAGTCTGTGTCCCACAGTGTCCCATCCAGGAGACATTACCCAGCAGGCACCCTAAGGGGCACATAACATTGACAGGCGGTGCTGGGGGAAGCGTGGACATCTATGTAGGCACCCCTACCCCAGAACCCACACCTTAGGCAGCTGCCTACCTGCCCCCTGGATGGCCTGGGATGGCGCACCACTGGCACCGACAGCATATGGTCATGGCGGCATGGCAGAGGGAGTGGGTGATTGTGCTGGAGGGAGCAGTGGGACCCGCCTGCAGTGGACCTAAGCCATGCCCTGTACCAGTACGTGGTGTGCAGTGCAACAGAAGAGGTCTGGCCGAGGAATGTAAGGGTAGCCCCAGGGACCACTATGCTGCTGTGGCAACAGTGTGGAGCCGTACACTCATCCAGCATGTCCAAGAGCAGAGGGTCAGAGGTTCAGGTCCCATCTGTGGATCCTGCAGAGCATCTCCCCATAGTTTTAGCTCACAATGCAGCCACAACAACAACATGGGCAAACCCCAACGCAGTAGTGCACAGGGGTACGGATACCCATTCACAAGGGATCCACTATCCACAGCTTCATGGAGTGTCAGGCTGTTGGCCCCAGCACAGAGCTGCAGTTATCACCAGAGCACTGCTACTACCCCCTGCACAGATTAGCAATGTCGGCACTGTGATCAGGACCAGTGCAGCGGGTAGGGTTGTCAACCACCTCCATCTCTGCACAATGCTGAGATAAGTGTGGGAGTGTGCATATGTCTCTCCATTGTTTTGTGTCTGCCAACACCTCACTGAGCCCACATTGCTCAGACTGCTTCCAGCGTTAGCCTGCAAATGTGCATGAGGAGCAAGGTATTGTGGGTATGGCCCATAAGAACATAAGAACATAAGATATGCCATACTGGGTCAGACCAAGGTCCATCAAGCCCAGTATTCTGTTTCCAACAGTGGCCAATCTAGGTCATATGTACCTAGCAGTTTCCCCAAGAGACACAAGTTCCACAATGCTTGTACTGGGTCAAGCATTGATATCTTCGGTCACTTCTTAATAATCGTTTATGGACCATTCCTCCAGGAACTTGTCCAAACCTTTTTTAAACCCAGCTACACTAACAGCCTTTACTACATCCTCCGGTAACAAATTCCAGAGTTTGATTACACGTTGAGTGAAAAAATATTTTCTTTTATTAGTCTTAAATAGTTTACCCTGTAGCTTCATTGCATATCCCCTAGTCTTTCTATATTCTGATAAGGTAAACAATTGATCTACGTTTACCCGTTCCACTCCGTTCATTAATTTATAGACTCCCCTCAGCTGTCTCTTTTCCAGGTTAAAGAGCCCTAACCTTTTTAGCCTTTCTTCATAGGAGTATCCTTCCATCCCCTTTACCATTTTGGTGGCTCTTCTCTGTACCTTTTCTAAAATCGCTATATCCTTTTTAAGATATGGCGACCAGAATTGCACACAATATTCAAGGTGCGGTCTCACCATGGAATGATATAGAGGCATTATAATATCTTTTGTTTTATTTTCCATTCCTTTCCTTATCATACCTAACATTCTATTTGCTCTCTTGGCCGCCGCTGCACACTGGGCCGAGGGTTTTAACATGGTATCCACAATGACGCCTAAATCTTTTTCCTGGGTGGTGGTTCCTAATGTGGAACCTTGCATCGTGTAACCATAGTTTGGGTTGTTCTTCCCTAGGTGCATAACCTTGCACTTGTCCACATTAAATTTCATCTGCCATTTTGATGCCCAGTCTTCCAATTTATCAAGATCCTCTTGCAATTTTTCACAATCCTCTTGGGTTTTAACAACTTTAAATAGTTTTGTGTCATCTGCAAATTTGATACCCTCACTCGTTATTCCACTTTCCAGGTCATTTATGAATATGTCAAAAAGCAGCAGACCCAGCACAGATCCCTGGGGTACACCACTATTCACCTTTCTCCATTGGGAAAATTGGCCATTTAGCCCTACCCTCTGCTTTCTATCTTTTAACCAGTTCCTGATCCACAATAGTGCACTGCCTCCTATCCCATGACTCTTTAGTTTCGCCAAAAGTCTCTGATGAGGGACCTTGTCAAAGGCTTTCTGAAAGTCCAGATACACAATATCAACCGACTCACCTTTGTCCACCTGTTTATTCACTCCTTCAAAAAAACATAACAGATTAGTAAGACAAGATCTTCCTTGTCTAAAGCCATGTTGGCCGTCTCCCATTAGGCCATGACTATCTACATGCTGAGTAATTTTATTCTTTATGATGGTTTCTACCATTTTTCCCGGTACTGACGTTAGGCTCACCGGTCTGTAGTTTCCCGGATCACCCCTGGAACCCTTTTTAAAAATTGGTGTTACATTGGCGATCCTCCAATCTTCAGGTATTAGAGATGATTTTAATGATAGTTCACAGATTACTGATAGCAGTTCTGCAATCTCATATTTCAGTTCTTTCAACACCCTTGGATGTATACCATCCGGCCCAGGTGATTTGCTACTCTTCAGTTTATCTAATAGTTGTAAGACATCTTCCCGATGTATCGATATTTCCTTCAATTCTTCCGCACCTTTAAATACCACTTCAGTCATGGGTAACATCTCTACATCTTCCTCAGTAAAGACCGAAGCAAAGAATTCATTCAGTCTCTCTGCTATCGCCTTGTTGCCTCTTAGTGCTCCTTTAACCCCTTTATCATCTAATGGACCAACTGACTCTCTCACAGCTTTTTGCTACGAATGTACTTGAAAAGGTCTTTATTTCGCGTTTTTGCTTCCGCAGCAAGCTTCTTCTCAAATTCTCTCTTTGCCTGCCTTATCAATGCCTTGCATTTGACTTGCCAGTGCTTGTGCTGTTTCCAGGTTTCGTCGTTTGGCTCTTTTTTCCATTTCCTGAAAAATGCTTTTTTGGCAACAACAGCCTCTCTGACGTCACCTTTAAACCATGCTGGCAGTTTTTGGACTTCCTTCCACTTTTCTTAAAGCGTGGAATACAGCTGGTCTGGGCTTCCAAGATAGTATTTTTCAACAACACCCAAGCTTGATGTACGTCTTTAACCTTCGCAACTGCTCCTTTTAGTTTTTTCTTAACTGTTTTCCTCATTTTATCATAGTCTCCCTTTCGAAAGTTAAAAGGTAGTACTGTGGATTTCCTTACTATCCCTCCTCCACTAATTAAATCAAAGGCAATCATGCTATGATCACTATTGCCAAGTGGCCCCAACACCCTTATCTCTTGCACTAGATCTGGTGTTCCACTAAGGACTAGGTCTAATATGGCTTCCCCTCTGGTCGGTTCATGAACCAGCTGCTCCAAGAAGCAGTCATTTATTTCATCTAGGAACTTTATCTCCCTAGCATGTCCTGCCGTGACACTGACCCAGTCGATACCGGGGTAATTGAAATCACCCATTATTATTACTGTGCTGTAACTTTTGTTAGCTTCCTTGATTTCTTTGAGCATTTCATCATCCATTTGGTCATTCTGGCCAGGTGCTCGATAGTACACCCCCACTGCCATTGCCTTCCCCTTTTATATGGAATTTCAATCCATATAGATTCTACAGCAGATTTTGTTTCCTGCAAAACTTTAATCCTTTCTGAGTCAATGCCCTCTCTAACATAGAGCGCAACCCCTCCACCTATTTGATCAGCTCTATCATTACGATATAGTTTGTACCCAGGTATCACAGTGTCCCACTGGTTGTCCTCCTTCCACCATGTCTCTGATATTCCAATCATATCTAACCTTTCATTTAGTGCTATATATTCTAACTCTCCCATCTTATTCTTTAGACTTCTAGCATTTGCATACAAGCATTTTAGAGAATGTATTTTATTCATGTTAATTTGGCTATTGTTAGACATGGGTAAATTGGGATCTTTAAGCTCTGTCTGCTCCATACTTGAGGGCATTTGGGCTACTTTACTCTTTTGTAAAGGTCCCTCTTTTGACAAGGTCCCTCATGAGAGACTTTTGGCAAAACTAAAGAGTCATGGGATAGGAGGCAGTGTACTATTGTGGATCAGGAACTGGTTAAAAGATAGAAAGCAGAGGGTAGGGCTAAATGGCCAATTTTCCCAATGGAGAAAGGTGAATAGTGGTGTACCCCAGGGATCTGTGCTGGGTCCGCTGCTTTTTGACATATTCATAAATGACCTGGAAAGTGGAATAACGAGTGAGGTTATCAAATTTGCTGATGACACAAAACTATTTAAAGTTGTTAAAACCCAAGAGGATTGTGGAAAATTGCAAGAGGATCTTGATAAATTGGAAGACTGGGCATCAAAATGGCAGATGAAATTTAATGTGGAGAAGTGCAAGGTTATGCACCTAGGGAAGAACAACCCAAACTATGGTTACACGATGCAAGGTTCCACATTAGGAACCACCACCCAGGAAAAAGATTTAGGCGTCATTGTGGATACCATGTTAAAACCCTCGGCCCAGTGTGCAGCGGCGGCCAAGAGAGCAAATAGAATGCTAGGTATGATAAGGAAAGGAATGGAAAATAAAACAAAGGATATTATAATGCCTCTATATCGTTCCATGGTGAGACCGCACCTTGAATATTGTGTGCAATTCTGGTCGCCGTATCTTAAAAAGGATATAGAGTTATTAGAAAAGGTTCAGAGAAGAGCCACCAAAATGGTAAAGGGGATGGAAGGATGCTCCTATGAAGAAAGGCTAAAAAGGTTAGGGCTCTTTAACCTGGAAAAGAGACGGCTGAGGGGAGATATGATAGAAATCTATAAATTAATGAGCAGAGTGGAACGGGTAAACGTAGATCGATTGTTTACCTTATCAGAATATAGAAAGACTAGGGGACATGCAATGAAGCTACAGGGTAAACTATTTAAGACTAATAAGAGAAAATATTTTTTCACTCAACGTGTAATCAAACTCTGGAATTTGTTACCGGAGGATGTAGTAAAGGCTGTTAGTGTAGCTGGGTTTAAAAAAGGTTTGGACAAGTTCCTGGAGGAAAGGTCCATAAGCCATTATTAAGAAGGGACCCAGGATATCAATGCTTGAACCAATACAAGCATTGTGGAACCTGTGTCCCTTGGGGAAACTGCTAGGTACATATGACCTAGATTGGCCACTGTTGGAAACAGAATACTGGGCTTGATGGACCTTGTTCTGACCCAGTATGGCATATCTTATGTTCTTATGTTCTTATGTTCTTATGTTTGTGGAACCTCTCTGCTTTTGGTAGTATCCTTCAAGGATACATTCTTCCGAACCATCCGCTCTTGGACGACTGTCGGCTTTCCCCTAATATCTAGTTTAAAAGCTGCTCTATCTCCTTTTTAAAGGTTAATGCCAGCAGCCTGGTTCCATCCCGGTTAAGGTGAAGCCCATCCCTTCGGAAGAGCCCCTCCTTTCCCCAGAATGTTTCCCAGTTCCTAACAAATCCAAAACCCTCATCTCTGCACCATTGTCTCATCCACGCATTGAGACTCCGGAGCTCTGCCTGCCTTTTGGGTCCTGCGCGTGGAACAGGAAGCATTTCGGAGAATGCTACCCTGGAAGTTCTGGATTTCAACTTCCTACCTAAAAGCCTAAATTTTGCCTCCAGAACCTCCCTACCACATTTTCCTATGTCATTGGTACCGACATGTACCAAGACAGCAGATTCCTCCCCAGCACTATCTAAGACCTTATCTAGGTGGCGCGTGAGGTCCGCTACCTTCGCACCAGGCAGGCATGTTACCAGGCGATCCTCACGTCCACCAGCCACCCAGCTATCTACATGCCTAATGATCGAATCACCAACTATAACGGCTGTCCTAACCCTTCCCTCATGGGCACATGGCCCTGGAGAAACTTCCTCGGTGCGAGAGGGTTTTACATCACCTGGAAGACAGGGCGGATTGGCCAGGTTGCATCTGCACAGGGTGGAGGGCAATGGCTGGGACACTGTAGTGCTCAACCACCACCTGCATGGACAGGGTGGCCACAGCATGTCACGCTGGGGGGGGGGGGTCACTCTCACTCTGATCGAGCAGTGACCATGGCATGTCTATGTTCCCACATAGTGCCACACATTATTTGTTTCCAGTGATATCTGTGTGTTCCTGGTTTTGAGGCCCAGTCATGGAGATACCTGCTTGGTGTCTGTGCTGTGCATCCCACCTCTGGGTGCACAGGGTTCCCCTGTGAGCAAGCACTATGGACTGGTTAGTGGGCTGCCTGCAGCTTGCTTGTGCATGGTGGGAACACCTTGTAGGATGCTGCAGGTGCAGTCTGACTGTGCTGTCTGTTGATGAATGGCAGACTGTGGCATGGGGCAGTTGAGCCTTCCCCTGCCTACCCCAAGCATTATTGCTGGTCTGCAATGCCCATCAGCCCTGGAGGGCTGTCATCCGCCAGCAGGACTGTGGTTGCTGGTACTGCAGTCATTCTGCAGGGTGCAGGCACCTGTCCCACCACACCCTCCTCTACAAAAGGGATGATTGAGGCCCCTTGGGGTATATAGCACATACCACTTAGACCCATAGTGGTAATGCTACATAGCCCTCATGCGAGTCTAGACACCCCACTGCCCTGATAACAGGTACCCAAGGCAGCCAGACCTTAACACCAGGTATGCACTAATCTAGGTGGTGTCTGGTCCCTCCGGGCCACATGTGACTGCAGAACATAGCTAGAACAGATGTACCTTTGGTTGCACTGCTGGGAACACCTGTCACACACTAGCAGTGCTGTGGATGTACAGCAGGACCTATCTTTAGCACCACATGTACTGTGGACCTAGTGCTGGGCGCCCATCCTATCCCTCAAGGTGAACAAGGAACCTGCACAATGGCATGGTCTGTAGCTACTCTGTGCCAGTATCAAGCACTGTCAGTCTGTCTTACCATGCTGCAGTACCGGGGAGGTGCAGACCCCATATGGTGATCAGCTGTAGGCCGCTGTTCTGCATGTGCAATGCATCATGGGTGCTGGTGGGATTACCCTATCCTGGCACACAGAGCAGACGGTTTGTGCAGTGACCTGCAGTCCTCCTGTACCCAGCGATTGCTGTGCAACAGGCCATAGAGGTATAGCCTACTGGTTAGTACACTGATGTTCTAGGTGGAGGTCATGGGTTCAATTCCTCATTGTTCCCTCCTGTCCAAGGCAGATATTTTGCTTGCCTGTGACAGTCATATCTTTGCAGATCTGTGCTGCCAGCCCATAGTACCCTCACCACAGTTGCCATCAATCCCTATAAGGCATTATAAGGCTCCTAATTAGGCACAGTACAAGGCACGTTATAAGGCACCATAATGATGCCCCGCCCACGCCTTTATATAGGCATCTGTATCTTTACCGCGGAACCTAATGCGAATGACATTACCGCAGTTTAGTAAACATGCCCCTTAATGTGCACAAGTGTGAAATTATGCACCTAGGAAAGAACAACCCATACTATGGTTACGCAATGCAAGGTTCCAGATTAGGAACCACCATCCAGGAAAAGGATTTAAGTGTCATCATGAATAATACATTGAAATCTTCCACCCCAGTGTGCTGTGGTGTCCAAGAGAGCAAATAGAATGCTAGGTATCATAAGGAAAGGAATGTGAAAATAAAACCAAAGATAATATAATGTCTCTGTATCGCTCCATGGTGTGACTGCAACTTGAATATTGTGTACAATTCTGGTTGCCATATCTTAAAAAGAATATAGAAAAATAGAAAAGGTACAGCGAAGAGCAACCAAAATGATAAAGGGGATGGAAGGCAAGGCTTAAAAGGTTAGGGCTCTTCAGCTTGGAAAAGAATTGGCTGAGGGGAACATCTAAAAACATATAAAAACTTACCTCTTCCAAGAGTATTACGGCTCAGACTTGCAAGGCAGATTACCACACACCCACCTTCCTTAATGTCAAATACCCCACCCCATCATAACTACCTTACAAAACCTACTGTCTAATCTTATCCCTCGTACTGTCTAATATCTCTCCCTTGCTGTGCCAGTCTCCTGCACACCAATCTATGATCTGTTTCTCCTTTTACCATTAGAGGTTTCTTATAATTGCTAACCTTCGTAAATGCTGCTAAGTGGGATATTCAACGGCACTAAAATGGTTAGTGCTGCTGCTACATGGTTAGTATCAGGATGTGCCGGGGGTATTACGGGTCAGCACCATCACTAACGGGGAATCAGAGATATTGAGTTGCTTCCTGGTTAACGACATGCCGCGAGGGTCAGGAGCAAGAAAGACTGGCCTAACTTTTGCTGCAGAAGCTAACTGGGCATCGGTGAATATCGCCACTGCCCAGTTAGCTTTGCAGCAATCCAGGCAACCTGGGTATTAAATGCCAGATCCGGGTTTAAAGTCCAGTGGTGATGGCTCGGACCCAATATTTTTCCTTTGGTTTCCTGATACTTTAAAATGCCAATTGCTTCTAATAGAAACTAATTCTCAACGTGACAATGGAAAAGTTGCATCTGTCCAAACAAAATATGAAACCCACCTAACTTCATTCAATTAATTTTCCAGTACAAAGGTTGTTATGGATATAAATAGCTTCTTTCTGAGAAACATCTCTGAGGTATCAGGGAACTATGGAGGCACAGAGGCACTGCTCTGGACATCATGACTTCAAGGAACCAATTTTCTGATGATTAATGCTTGCTATGAAGTGTCTTTGTTGGACTACATAGAGCTAGCTTGAGTAAGCGGGGAAAAAGAGCTCCCTACTTCTCCATCTAGCAGAAGCATTCAACGATGTAGCGCAAAACAAGAAGAAATCCCAGAGAGGACAACTTCAAAATATCAAAGAGAAAATGGCTCCAGAAAAGGAAGAAAAAGGTACTGTTTTAATTCTGCATTTAATTCACATCAAAAAGAATGTGCCCTTTGTTCCTAATGGGGCTGTGCAACAGTAAATAGAGGCCTCATTCACAAAGAGCAGGAGATAAATAGGCAGGGCACTCTGTGTGATGATCAATCCCTTGATCACACCTGAGCCCTGGGTTTTCACAGATAATTATACCCCTTATTCTATGATCTGCAGCAGTCAGCAGCCCCTAAAAAGCCTTTGAAGTGAAGGCTTTGAGCAGTACTTGGAGGCCTTAGCTCAGGCGTTTTGCACTTCTAATTGTAGTTTTCTTTGCGAGAGTGGAGAGTGTGTCTTCTTGATTCGGTACTCTTTCTGTCTTCCTGGCAAAAGCCACTGTAAATTAAAATGCAGGTGGATCTGCAGGCAAAACATACACTTTTACTCTGTTTAGACTAATGTGGGGTTAATCTGAACAAGAATGTCAAAAATGCACAGTACTCACCTAATAATTATTAATGGCTGTTTAAATACTTGCCACCTTAGTTTGGTTATCCATTTACCAAGGAGATGTAAGCGCAGGTTCCTCACTGCAAGCATTGCATCATATATCCAGCAAGAACATAAACATTTAGATTCGCTTCCGAGTATAAAGAAACCAAAGCATGCATGTTTAATCAAGGCTTTTAATTTATGACTCAAGATCAATTAAAAACAAATGAAGTTGTGCATTAAAGAGAGGTTTTTGAGATACATAATATGTAATTACAAGCCCATAATATAAGGATATTTGGGACATTATTCAAACCTTATGGTCAGCATACTTTTTAAATGCAAGCTGCAGTTTTTAAAAAGATAAATGCATTCATCACTGCTGTACCACAGGCAGCAGCACTGAATATACATATAGGCAGGGCATTTTTTGAGGGGGCAATAGATGGTACTGAGTACTGGCACCTTTTTGATTGCCTTCTAAAACTGACCCATGGTCCTCATTTAGCAATGAAAGAGCTCTATGATTCTGTTCATGAAACTTAATGGCACTTGTATGTTACAGAGTGCTGCTTTGATGAAGTCGCAGAAGACAGCGAAACTAAGAGCCGTGGTCGGCCACTTCAGTTAACAGCCTGCCTGAGTTGGATTTTGAACACTGCGGTATATATGCCTTAACCCCGAGAATGAGAGTTTAATAAGTTATAAGCTAAGTATAGCTGTTTCGGTGAAATAGAGGAGCAGTTTTATATTACTGCGGATTATTTTTTGGTACTAGTTGGAAAACAAAAAAGCCTTTATCCTGTTCTACATGGAGCAATGATGACATAACACTAGCAGTTTGGCACGTTTTAAGTGGCTAGTAATTACGTTAGTTGAGCTCCAGGAACATTGAATTTATGAATTTATTAAGAAAGCAATTTTGTAAAAGGTCTCCCAAACAGAGGCCATTTTTTGGGCAAATTCTATTTGAACGTTAGCAATGAAAGAACCCTGCATATGAATATCGGCACCTTTTTTTGCTAGGAAAAATATACTGCTTACAGGGGCTATTTTACTAAAGTGCAGCAACATTTGTGGCAGGGTTTTGCATGTGCTAAGCAGTTGGCCTGTGACTTCAGTAACTGCTACTGCACACTAAAACAGCCAGCATGGCAAAACTCTGGCGCTGCTTAGAGTGCAATGGGGCAGGAATGAAAGGGTTAGGGATGGAACGTAGGAATTGACTGCACATTGTGGTTAGCCCAGGGATAATTAACGCACACTATCAATGATGCAGTTAGTGCGGGTGCACTTAACCCGACCTCAGTGGGTAGTGGTAAGTGCACTTGCGTTAATTGTGAATGAGGTTTTAGCATGATAAGGTACTTTTCAGTGCGGCAATTGCAGGGGTACATGCTGGACACATGCCCAACAGCGCTGGGCTGCTGCACTTAGCACACATTCGTTTTCGCTCCAGAAGCATGCTAAGTGCAACATCTTAGTGCACTTTGGCAAAAGGGCCACATAATGTAATGATTAGCACCAGCTGCTATACAGATAACCTAAGGAGACAGAATGAAACCTATTGAACAGCCAGTAAACCCATGTGGAGGGGACCGTGTTCATATTCTGCAAAGATCCGAACAGAAATGGATTTATTTATTGAACACGATCCACCCTGCGGGCCTAAATATGCAACTGGATTGGCACACGATTATTTAATGAAGTACTGTCAATGCCCTAACCTTTCAGAATGGAGGGGGTTTCTGTCTTGGTGGCTCCTCCTCCTGCCTTTCTGATTGGCCTTTGCAGCTTTTAACCTGATTGGTGGATGCTAATTAACAGCTGTGCAAACGTGACCAGCGTTAGGATATTTAAACCGCTCTCTTCAGACTACTTCTTTTATGGCTGACAACTATCCGTGTAATGCTCGACCTGAAGCAGGGTGTTCATCTGGGAGAACCCGAAACGTGACACGTCGGATTAGCAGATTGCGGTGCTACTGAAGCAGCTTTGATAAAGTCTTGAAAGCCGTTTACCAGTTAAGTAGAGCTGTTGACTACGTAATATATTTCTTTTTTATTAAAATGGAAAGGCCACAGTGGTGTTAGGATGTTTCCTATCTACTGAGCTGGCAATTCCGACAAAAATAATTTGTTTGATCTGTTGGGTGGGTTCCTTCAAATAGCGGGGCTTTTTGTGGTGTTTAGTTTTCTGACCCTGTTCAATAGGTTTCGTTCTGTCTCCTTGTGATATTTACCTATATTTATATCCATGGCTTCGGTTACGTTTGCATACACGGACGAGCAGCTTGCTCAGTTGAAGAAGCAAAAATCACTTTTTGACGATGATGTTGTTTCTTTTCCGGTAGCAGATTTACCCCCCACAGTTTTGGAGTTAAAGGATTTACATAAGAAATTGATACGGGCCACTCTTCATGATTCTGCAATGGCTCAATATCTGAAGTCTGCTATTATTCCCAGGGGACTCCGTGTGATAAAACCTCCTAAACAATTTACTGAAGATGAGAGTTTTTTGAGCAAGTGGAATGCAATACTCAATAAATGTAGTTTTGACTTGATAGCCTTGCTGCTTGAACGATCCATTCAAGAACAGGAGAAGTTGACCGCTCAGTCGGCTGACCTAAAGAAAAGAATTCTTGAAACCCAGGAATCCCATATTTTTCACACTCAATGGACGGAGGCTGAGAAACAACTGGAGGCCTTTTGTGCTCATGTTCAAAGTCTAAAAATTAACAAATTTAAGCGAGAGAAATCCGACTATGATAACGACTGTGTGCATAAATGGTCTTCACGCACGGGACAGAGTCGCTCTAAGAAGGTCTCGTTTGCCTCTGGTTCCGAGGATTCCTCTGATACTGACTCTAGTGAACTTGGTCAGTCAGCTGGCAATAAAAAACATGCTGGTTCCTTTGAGACCCAGCGTGGAAATTCTTTTCGAGGTCGTCGATCTCGGGGTGTCTATCATCAGGATTTTTGGGAGGGCCCGGACACCAGGTCCAAGGCCAGGAATCGACAATTATAAATCAATCAGGACACAAACTAACACCTGACTAGCTACAGGTTTTGGAGCTTGGCCTTTCTTACGTCCCTTCTCCAAAATATGATGGCTTCGAAATACGGGTGGCTCTGCACAGATTCTTTAGGAAGCTACGTGTTATTCATCATTTTGCGGATGCAGACAGTCTGACAGATATTTCATTGGTGAAAAAAACCCTCCCGTTGGCAGCCCTCGGGGCAGATCGATGCGGCGATTTCTACATTTCAGGATTTAATTTGGAAAGATCTCCTACAGATGGAAAAAAACATGCTTCTTCCTTGTAATAATTTATCCATTGCTCAATATGAGGCTTTGAAACAGCTATCTCAAACGGACCTTATTATTAGGAGAGCGGACAAAGGTGGAGCGATGGTTGTTCTCTCCGCTGAACAGTATCAACATGAGATGGGGGTGCACCTTAACAACCGAAATCACTACACCTTGATTACAGACCCTACGGCTGACCTGATAGACCGTATTCAATGTTTGGTATCTCAGGCGTTTTTGAGCATCTGGATAACTAAACAGGAATCTGATTTCCTCATTAATAGATGCCCAAAAACTCCAATTTTTTATCTTGTGCCTAAGATTCATAAAACCTTAGTGAACCCACCTGGTCGCCCCATAGTGTCCTGTAGAGATTCTCTATTAGAGCCATTATCAAAATTCTGTGATGTATTTTTGCAACCAGTGGCGGCCAAGGTGCCATCGTACATTAAGGATACGGGTGATTTTTTTACAGCAGTTGGCTTCCTGAACTGACATAATGGCCTAGACTTACATTATCACTTTGGATGTCCAATCACTATATACCAACATTGATCAGAACGAAGTGCTGGCTTGTTTGGCCCACTATCCGGTCAATCTTCCTGATCGAATCCCTATGAGTTTTCTGCTTGATCTTTTGGAATTGGTATTAAACAACAACTTTTTTCTGTATCAACAACAATATTATTTACAAACATTTGGCATTGCTATGGGGGCTACAGTTGCTCCCTCTATTGCCATGATTTATATGGCTCACTTTGAAAATCTCTTTGTTTACTCTCATCCACTTTTTAGACTAGTACCATTTTGGAGGAGATTTTTGGATGACGTTTTTTTCCTGTGGACTGGCACCAGGTCGGAATTAGACTCTTTTCTTCAGTCTTTGAATATGCATAAACCTAATATACAATTTACGGCACAGGTTGAGACTTCCAAAATTCAATTCTTGGATCTGTCTATAGAACTGTCAACTACCGGCTTCTCAACATCTCTATATCGAAAACCAGTTCAACGCAACACCTTGTTAAGGTATGATAGTTTTCATCCTTTGGCTCAAAAGAAGGGTCTTCCTTATGGACAATTCCTGCATTTGCATCGCAACTGTTCTTCATTACATGAATTTAAATCTCATGCTCAGGAATTGCACTTACGTTTACTTCACAGAGGCTACCCTGCTACTCTGGTTCGTGTAGCATATAAGCGAGCTCGCTATACACATAGAGAATGGTTATTTAGATCGTCGGCTTCAGATCTATCGGATGATAAAATCACAGGCATTCTTCCTTTTATGAAAGGTACGCCTTTGGTGGCCAAACTTCTCCATAAAGTTTGGCCTATCCTGGGGTTACATGCCTGTTTCCGTACCAAGCGATTGCAAATTGCCTACTCTCGAAAAGCTAACTTGAGGGATCTGGTGGTTAAGACTACAGCACACCTGGATCATCCCCCTGTATCACATATAGACGCAGGGCATTACCCTTGCGAGACCTATAATTTTTGTTATAATACGCTTTCTGGTCCGAGTTGGTTTGACATGCATACCTCGAAAACCTATCGCTCTAGGTGGCACACAACTTGTGCTACTGCTTTTGTAGTCAATATAATTGTCTGCCCGTGTCAACTATACTATGTGGGCCATACCTCTAGACCTTTCAAGGTGCGACTGGGTGAACATGCTTCTCGTCTCCGCACTATGTCATTGGCTGCACCAATGGTTGATCATTGTATGGGCAAGTCCCATACTTTTGATTATCTCCGTTGGCGTGTTTTGGATCATGTGCCAGTAAACCCACGTGGAGGGGACCGTGTTCATATTCTGCAAAGATCCGAACAGAAATGGATTTATTTATTGAACACGGCCCTAACCTTTCAGAATGGAGGGGGTTTCAGTGGCTCCTCCTCCTGCCTTTCTGATTGGCCTTTGCAGCTTTTAACCTGATTGGTGGATGCTAATTAACAGCTGTGCAAACGTGACCAGCGTTAGGATATTTAAACCGCTCTCTTCAGACTGCTTCTTTTATGGCTGACAACTATCCGCGTAATGCTCGACCTGAAGCAGGGTGTTCAAATGGGAGAACCCGAAACGTGATACGTCGGATTAGCAGATTGCGGTGCTACTGGAAGCAGCCTTGATAAAGCCTTGAAAGCCGTTTACCAGCTAAATAGAGCTGTTGACTACGTAATATATTTCTTCTTTATTAAAATGGAAAGGCCACAGTGATGTTAGGATGTTTCCTATCTACTGAGCTGGCAATTCTGACAAAAATAATTTGTTTGATCTGTTGAGTGGGTTCCTTCAAATAGCGGGGCTTTTTGTGGTATACAGATAACCTAGGCATTTACTTTAGCCCTGTTGTAGGCCTCTTCTAGCCACCGATTTTCGGTACACTGTATGGATAGTGCCAGCTAAAAATTGCTCTGAATGTTCTGGCACTCTTTAGAGGCTAATTTTATAAGAGGCACCTAATTTAAGAGGGCAAATAAGGACCTACTTAGGTTCTATTTTATAAAGACAGATAGTTGCCTATGGGGTTTATTCTTTTCAGCGAATAGCAAGTCTGGATGTCCAATCTGGACGTCCAGACCCGCTATTTGCCTGGCCGGCATTGAGGAAAGAGAGTTCCCCGCACGTAGAGCTGAGCTGTGCAGGGAGTTCTGTTTGTGGGAGAGTGGGGGCATGCAGTAGGTAGGGCGATGGTGGGCTGTAGGGCCGATTTTGATGTCGGCACTGTATGTCTGAGGTCAGCCATTTGCATGGGGAACTTATTCCATCTCGGAGTTGGGATAAGTCCCCCTGGATGGAGAATGATTGATGGCCTGGACCCGAAAAGGCAGGTGAGGGGGCGCAGGGGGTTCCCTGCAGCCTGACTCTGGTAACAACAGGCCCGATTGGGGGTCAGGCTGTAGGGAAAGCAGTCTGTGGAGTTCTGCCGGGGAGGGCACGGCCTGGACATCCAGGCCCTGTTCCTAATTCTGATCCCATGGGCACGTCTAGCCCTCACAGGATCAGAATTGGGTACAACAGGTGCATGTCCCGATTCTGGAAGCCCAGATAGGTGGGGGATGTCCAAATCAGAATGGGCTTCCATGTGTCTTTATAAACACTGGTATAAGTGGCAGAGATCACACCTTAAAAGCGGGCGCTGAAGTTTAAAGCTGCTATAGAACAGGTGAAAATGGCTGTGTGTAGATAACTGAAGTACATGTGTAAATTTGCTATGCCTTCTGGCAAAGAAAGAATCTTCATGCCAACATGTGTATTTTTATGCCTGTCGGAACTTCATACAAGGCCATTTATACACGGATGTGGTCACATATACCTAAAAATGATTTTATAAAACTACTCAAATCCAACAAGAAACACCCTGAGGCACTCAATAACTACCACTATTAACAAAAAAAACCTCAATGCTAAATTGTATTAAATAGTAAAATTATTAATTATTATTTTTAGGAGAGGAGAAAAGACCTCAGTAAACTTGATTTTCCCTCTGTGAGGCAGTTATTGCATGCCTGAAGGGGAATCACTACCATATACCATCACTGGTCTAAAAAAAACTCCTCTTTTTTTTATTACCACTTTTTATTCCCAATAAATTATTCATGCATTCACCAGTAATAACTTCACAATGTTCGCCAATCCTAATATATAACATATACACCTCTCACAGCATGCTACTAACTCTCAATGGCAGCATAATGGCTTCCAAGCAGAGCCAAGGTCACCGCCTACACAACTCTTCCAGTCATCCTAGCATGGAAACCAAAACCAACTGCCATGGTCCACACTATAAGGTCTATAGCGCTTTCTTCATCGCTAAAAGAGAAACAAACTGAAGCCAGAATATATCAATTAATGCTTACAAAGATGTCCAAAACTGTTATCTAGTTTAGGAAGTATCTCCAAGAAAACATTCTGTTAACAATTGCCCGATGAAGATCCTTGTTTAACGGACAAACTGCTTCATCGGGCGCTTACTATTGCATTCTCTAGATAAAGTTTCTAACATCATCCTCTACTTTAAAAACTTTCTGAACCAATCAAAGAATGTACACGGCAAAGGGGAAGAACTTGACTTAAAGGGTTGCAACTTAATTCCACAAGAAACCCTCCCCCCTCAATCAACGAAGGACCAGTTATTACTGGTGAATGCATGAATAATTTATTGGGAATAAAAATTGGTAATAAAAATTGAAAAAAGAAGAATTCTTTTAGACCAGTGATGGTATATGGTAGCGATTCCCCTTCAGGCATACAATAATTGCTATACAGAGGGAAAAGCAAGTTTACTGAAGTCTTTTCTCCTCCGTTTTATATTATCTCCTAGAAATAATAATTAATAATTTTGCTGTTTTATAAAACTACTGCTATAACCTCTCCACAGTCTCCCTTGTGGAAATCATACAATGGACACCGAACAATAGAATGAGAAGAGCAAACATGACAAACACACTCACTACCCCACCAGCAATAAGAAAGAGTTCCCAAGCTGCTAAGAACCAAGCTTTCTTATTATACACACTAACTCTTTGGAACACCCTCCCTGCCCTGCTCCGATCCATCTCCAACCTGTCAATCTTCAGGAAAGCACTAAAGACTCATTTGTTCCAACTATACTATGACCGCATACCATAGCTCTAGACTTTGCCTCCAGTCCTAGCTCAGACCATCCTAACTGCTTATGGCCCACATACCAGCTTGTAACTTAGTTCTCCCTGTTACTACCCAAGTTGATGCCCCTGTTCAATATGTTCATTGTTTATCGTGCAATGCTAGACGTTTATTGTTTTGTTCTGTGATACCTGTTCAATGTAAATCGTTTCTTCTTGTTCTGTGTAAACCACGCTGATATTGAAAGAGCGAAGTATATAAAATCAAATAAATAAATAAATAGTATCTGGGTGGCGTTAGAGTGCCGCAAGGGCGAGAACAAAAAACATGGTTTAGCAACAGTATTCAGCCATTATACAGATAGCCTATGCAATTTCTTTAGGCCCGTTGTAATCCACTGGATTCCAGAAGTAGCTCTAGCCTGTTTATTTAGTGTTTTCATTAATTTACTCATCCCAGAAGTCAATTAATGGAAACACTGCTAAAACAGTGTATACTGCATTTTATGGAATACAATGGATTACACGATCTGAGACCATATGTTTTTACTAGAGGTAGGTCTTCTCAGATGAATCTAATTTCTTTGATTGGGTGACCAGAAGGTTTGAGCGATGGAAGTGCTATATGTGGTGTATTAGGTTTCAACAAGGCTTTTGACATGGTTGCACATAGGTGACATAAATAAACTGAGCATCCTTGAGATGGACCCTAAAGTGACTGAGTAGGTTAGAAACTGGTTGACTGGGAGGTGGCAAAGGGTAAGTAAAGTTCACTCTGAGGATTGGGGCGTTACCAGTGATGTATGGGCCACAAGTAAGCTATAAATGCATAACTCCTTTTGAATACTGAACCAATTGTTTCATGATGCTACCTCTAAAAACAACACGCAAACTTGGAAAGCCAAAATAATGCCAGCTGGCAACATCAAATGAGCAGAAAGTAAACCAAGGCAGTAATCCATCTTGTAAAGAGAACAAATTAAAAACTAAAATTAATGGATGAGAGATTTGTGAGAATGTAAGTACAATTATGAAAAATACAGTTAAAAAGGGGAATCCTATAAGAAAAGGTGACGTAGTAATAATACAGTTGTGCAGATCAGATGACATGCCTTTCATAGGAAGATTGGCTACTTGGCATCAACTCACCAGAAGAACTGAAATCATTTCCTAATCTGTTTATCTGGACTGACTGTGACTGTTGCTTTGCAGACTATACCTTGGAGCGGAACCAAGGTTGAGTCCTATAGACCAAACTATAGACCAAGCTGTACCTAACTGTACCACACCGTACCTTCCACTGAACTGTCTAATGCTCTGTACTGTTCTAACTAGATTGTAAGCTCCGATGAGCATGACTCTGACGGGCAGGGATTGTCTCTTGTATATTAGCCACCTCTTGTAGGCTAGCTGTACAGCGCTGCGTGTGTGGCGCT
This sequence comes from Ichthyophis bannanicus, assembly GCA_033557465.1. Taxonomy (NCBI): domain Eukaryota; kingdom Metazoa; phylum Chordata; class Amphibia; order Gymnophiona; family Ichthyophiidae; genus Ichthyophis; species Ichthyophis bannanicus. The sequence continues at coordinate 602,467,894 of CM066036.1, read as the reverse complement.
TTATAAGTGCTATAGTAGTAGTAATAGTAGTAGAGTCCTGATCCTGTAAACAACTCCTGTCTCATCTGTTGTTGAGCCCATGTCAGAATCCATGCAAATAGATGGTGCTGACAAACATCTGTCTCATTTGGGAAGACACGGCACTTTGCTACGATGCCATGATTGATTCTGGAGCCTCTGCCAGTTTATGGATGTTAATTCTGTTCAGCAATATTGGATTCCAATTACACAGAAGACACTTTCAGTGCTGGTATAGATACTCGATTCAGCTCTCTTCTTCAAACCCTTGGTGATCAAAATAGCTATCCTTGCTGTTTATACTATTCAAGGACACTAAGAATCAATTAAGATTTATCTGCTATGTGTATAGCACTTTCTAATTATTCCATTTCTCTACACAACAGAAATTCAATAGGCCCTAAACTCTATTACTACTACTATTCACCATTTATATAGCACTAAGGGCTATCAACATTGCTTTGTAAAGACAGTAAGAGAGAGTTTCTTATATGTTTAGCTTATGATCTAATCAAAACTGGCATACACACAGACAAGAAAAAAGGGTGTTTAGGAAACCAGGATGTAAGACTGAAAGCTGGTGAAAGCTGCAGAAAATTAAGACTCAATCCCACTACCAATCCATTAGCCCAATGTGATAAACTGTTAATCTCTTGTTTAACACTGATTTTGTGTGTGCTGCAATACTTTCTACATTGTAAAAAAAATCAGCCCTAAACAGAAAGCTAACTGTTTGCTGATCTTTGTACAGTTAAGGGATCATTCCATGGCACGAATAGCGGGGATGGATGTCCCGTACATTGTACAGGGAAGGTAGACGGGGTGGGAAAGGGGTGGATCGGGGGTGGCGTTAGGGCGGGCAGTGGGTGGTCGTCGGCCCCGGATGTACAGGGCCGATTCCAATGTTGGCCCTGTACGTGCAGGGCTGGTGGCCTGAACAGGGAACTTATTCCACCTCGGAGGTGGAATAAGTTCCCCTAGTTGGTGGGGACAGCGGGCCCGGGGCACGGTAAGGGCAGTGGGGGCAGAGGACATTCCCTGCAGCCTGACCCTGGCCTTAGGAGGCCAGATCGAGGGTCGGGTTGCAGGGAATGCAGATTTGGAGCCGGTGGCCGGGGATCTCGGCTTTTCAATGGAGCCGCGGTGCCATGGCAGCCAGACGCCATGCTGCCGCGGCTCCATTGGAAAGCTCTGACTGAGCTAGCTGGGCAAGGCCTGCACATACGGGCCTGGTTGCAATTCTGATCCCGCAGGGCTAGACGTGCCCTGCGGGATCACAATCGCAGCTCCCTCTGTGCGTCCGGTTCTGACCGGGTGCACAGAGGGCCAACACGCTCATGTTGGAATCGGGCCCTAAGCATATAAATGCTTACTAATGAGCTGTATATAGAATTATTTCTGATTCAGCAAACTGTACCATAGATAAGTACAGCTTTTTACTTCCCAATTAACACTGAAACTTTGCTTCCAGAAGGGAAATAAAGGTAGCAGCTGGGCCGTGCAAGGGTTGGAGGCACCCTAGGTGGGCCCCTCCATCCTGCTGCCTCCCCCGCCATACCCCTGCCCCTATTGCCACTGCTGCCACCCCTCTCTAGGGTCAGCAGTGGCGGCAATGACAAAGGAACTGTGATGTAGCACTTACCAAAGGCTCTGGTGTTGTGTTGCAGTTCCTACTTGCTATCATCAGGCGCTTCCCCCCTCCCCCCCACTCCGAACACAGACTTCCTTTGCCACTGCTGCCACTGTTGTTCCTGGCAATGGGTGACCCCAAAGACTCAATGCTCTAGGTGACCATCTAATTTGGCTAATGGTAGCACTGTCCCCGAGTAGCCGCATTTGTGAGAGTGAGAGGGTGAGAGTAGCCTTAGAACAGCAACATACGAAAGAAAACACTGGCTCTTAGGCATGCAGAGAAAAAGCAGTGTGAGGACCTGACTAAAATAGAGGTTGCAGTCCTTGTGTATATTTATAATTGACTGATAAAAGACATAACCCCTTTCTGAGGTATCTACCTTTAAGGGCACAAATCCTGTCTCAAATACTTGTTACAAGCTTTGGAAATTACAAACCTGAGCATACAGACTGCTAACAGAAAACCCCAAAGTGGATCACAATGAGCAAACTTTTAAAACTGCTAGAAAGTGCTGGAATGACTTTTTATTCAGAAACAGGGGGTTTGATTCTTTCATCAGATTTCAGCCCTCTATGAAACCTACTGATGTTTTTTCAATTGAAGGAGTCAGTTGCTGATCAGCTTTTGGCTATGAAGCATCAAGAGGCTGCTGCTATCTTTGCGAGAGAATAGCCTGAGAGGTGGGCTTTGACTCTCATTCAGCGTTCCAAGCCTTGGATTCAGACTTAAAACAGATTTATTCTTCCCCAGCTCTGGAATCAGAACTCAGAAGGAAAAGATTCTGTATTTCCCGACAATCATCTTCAAGGTTCCATTGGGAAAAGGTTGAGCTTTGCAACTGCCAGAGATCAAATTAAACTGCCAATCAAATGGTGAGAGCTAACCATAAGTAAATGAAATAAGCACGATTTTTCCTAGCAGGAAAAGGCACCAAGGATTTGGATGGGACAGGTCTTGTATCCGGATCCAAACAGAATTTATAATAATGGTGCAACATTTGCAAAACTCAATGTGCTTTAATTTCCAAATTGACTACTTTAGTTGGATTAAAGAAAACTGCCTCGGTTTCTGTTGTCAGCCTGCAGAGCAAACTTTTAATTTACATTCTACCAGTTTGCAGTAATTGCTGATTTATTTAGGAAGATATTGTTATTTAATAATTCTATTTTTGTCTTTGGTTTGCTCTGGTAAATATATGTATTGTTTTTCTTTCTGAGCTGTTTCTTGTTTATGAGAGTTAAAAATCAAGAATTTCTAAATACTTCAGAATAAAGCTCAACAAGCAGATAGAGGACAGCAAGATGGAAGGGAGGCTCAGGTCCAACTGATCACCTCCCTCAGGGGCCTCGTAAGGTCCTCCTGTCCGCTTTCTAACCCATAGAGTGTTAGGAACCCATGGGTGGGTTCCTAGCACTGGATACAGGGCAAGCTGTCAATTTCAGGAGACAGGGGTGTACCAAAGTTCCAAGCTACATTGGATCTACAGGCAGCAGTTACACAGGCCACAAGACTGTGGTTTGGGCCAGGGGAGATAGCCCTATATGCACTGCAGCACCAGTCCAAACATCTTGTTACCCAGTGGAGGTAGCAAATACTGGCTGCGCTCAGTGCTGCACCAGAAGATATACCTAATGATGACATCACTGAAAGTTGTTCTGTAGCAGCAGAGCGCAGACAAACCAATGATACCAGGAGTCTGTTCAGAAGGTCCAAATCATTTATTTGTGCACAAGTCTCAAGCAAAGTCAATTTCAAAATGGCTGAGCAATGTTCTTTGGCAATACAACAAGTTTTATAGACTTTTGCTCCATTCTAGGTATAGGAAAACATTTCATTGGTCCCGGTAACCTCCCGTACCTCCCGTACCCCTTCTATTGGTCCCGGTACTGATATGGTTATCCAATTATGTTCTTTGGGTGGGCTCAGCACCTGCTAACCCCCCTTCTAGTCCCAATTACAATGGCTAGTTCACCAACTTGTTACTTTCCTTCTTTCAAGGCCATTGAGCTAGTTTGTACGTCTAGGGAAGCAGGGCTCTAATTTCTCTGTCAGCAGTTTTAAACACATTTCTCTGTATTTTTCCATCTATTCTGCTTGTCTAAGCTAAATCAATGCTTTTACTGAGTTCTAATTCTTATAGCAGCATGTTGGGGGATGTGCAATTCCTATAGGCCTCTTTACAGACTTCATTTACAGGTCAAGCTGGTTAGGCTTGCTTGCTTATGTCAGACACTGTGGATCACAGGCCTTCACCTGCCACATTCCCCCCTTTGATTAATCTCACCCTATTACTTAATAAGGTGTGAGAATTAAATCACTTCAAAATAGTTATACTACGGTCAGAGGATTCTGACTATATGCAGGAGGTTTAGGTTGATATAAAGCCATAATCTTAGTTGCGGTCTTCCGCTCTACTGTACTTTCAATAGCACTATGAATAGAATGCATACAACATGGGATTATACATGGTAACAGTAAAATAACAGCAATAATTATTAGTACTAATATAAGGAAAGTTTTAAGTCCTCCCAGCCATGAGAAAAGGTTAGCAAACCAGTTAGGAAACTTTAGTGAGTGCCAAGTCTGTACTGGCACATAAGCATGTTTTCGCATATCTTCAGCAAGTTCTTCAACTACATGACCTTTATCATCTATTTTTAAACAACAATTGGTTAAATTCAGCTTACCACATACTCCTCCTTCAGCCGCTAACAAATAATCAAGTGCTAAGCGATTCTGATATATAGCAGTGCGCATCTGAGTACTTTGTCTAGCTAAAAGTGTAAGAGCTTGGCTAGTTTCATTGGTTATTATTTCAACTACTGCTTGTAAGCGAATAATACGATTAATCATATAGACTGGGGTTCGATAGCCCCACATACCATCATCATTCCAAGTGGCAGGCCCATAATATTCAATGATTCTTTCTGGCGGCCAATCATCACCCTTCCACTTCTCCCACTTGCCTACTTGGAGGGGTGCTCTCTTCTGTCTCAGTGCTCTTTTGTGTCTGTGAGTAGAGTATACTGGGTATCCTAATTGTTCTCCATGTTCTGTGGGTAGGAGAAAGAAAGAAGGTCTGATGGTCCCTAAGACACATGCTCCTCCCCAATGTGGTGGGAGTTGGGCATACGCTCGGTTTCCACAGATCCAATACAGGCCAGGTGGGGCTTGCCAAGCATGGGATTTGGCGAGATTTGTCCATAAATGAGAAAGCTCAGGAAATCTAGCTAATGGGTTAGATGGTTCGGGTTCTTTAATTCCTGACCACCAGGACGTTTTCTTGGTAGTGTCATTATAGAACTTCTGGCTAAGACAGACCAGCTGTCCTACCTGTTGGGTAAACTGAGGTCCAGTTCTGGCATAGCAAAGACGTCCAACAATTGAGTGCGCTAACACCCATTCGCTAATAGTCTTGTGTAATTCAGTCTGATTGTATGTCAGAGAATAATTTAATTCTTGGGCCTCCCATGGCCACTGGTCACCCATCTGGGTTCCGCCACAGAAATAACAATTTGAGATTTTAAGACTAGATACTACTGCTCCGGCTAATTCTAAGAATAAATTCTGAGAAGGATGAGGGATCTCAAACTTATTTACATGCATGGCCTCATAGAAAGTGCTATGGATGTGATATTTAGATGACCTGTGGGCTTGGGTATTCAATCTTATATACACAATGGTTCCTGGATCTGATCCAGAACCTGCAATACGTAAACCAAACTTGTATCCTTGTTTCCATAAATTAGGATTACGTATCCGTAATTGTAAAGGGTTACAGGCACCTTTCTTACATTTGTCATCTGATTTAGACTTAGGGGTCTGTTTACTAAAGGCCGGTGGTGTGCGGTCCGCGGTGCAGAGCGGGTGCCGTAGAAGGAGTGGGCGTTCCGTCGGGAAGCTGTGAGTGACAGATGCGCGAAGGTGCGCGGCGCCCGTGTGGTTAGTGCCCTGTGCAATTAACGAGGTTGATCTGTGCACATGGGACACACTGCTCACGGATTTGGGCTTTCCAGTATTGTGCTGCACATTGCTGACGGAAACGGTTTTCCTTTCCCTTCCCAGCACCTCTAACGCGACTGTTGGACTCGCGGTATATTTCTTTGGAGATTCGGGCACGCTCCTGTTCGGAGAGTCTACACCCTCCGACATTCAGCACACTGACCCCGTCTCTCCTCCCCTATGGGGACTTACTACTCCCTCATTTCTCATTTCCACGCCTGTTTCGAACATTACCTTCCCGCACATGTGCGCGTTGTCGGCGCACGCTTGCGGGACCCGTTAATGTGCCGCGCACTCGTACGGGGCGCTTAAGAGCACTTAAATACCTCTTTTAGAGCGCTCATGTGCGCCCCGTACAAGTGCGCCGTTTAGTAAACAGACCCCTTAGTTAAAGTGGCCACTCGATTATCTATAGCTTCATCTACTATACCAGCATTCCATGTAGCATAAAAGACGCATTCCCAATTTGGGCAATAGTAATCTGCTGCTGTTGCAGTACTATATGAACCCTTCTTACCTGTACACTTCCCCCATCTTGTGGCACCTTCTGGGCACATATACTTATGATCATTGCGGTATGCTTTTTCCCAGGTACCACATTTAGAGCGGCTATCTCTGTTTATAACATCACATGCATCAAAATTCAAAACAGCAGGTTTACTAGGATCTTTAAGTGGTTGTGTGGCACTAATTAAAGGTCCATCTGCATCATTCCATCGTATCTCCAACGTGTAATAGGATGGATTCTGATGCGGATTATAGCATACTCTAGATTTACCTTTAGTGCAAATATTTAGTTCAGCGGTGTTATAAATACACCGAGTCACTTTACCAGTGCAGGTATAGTAAGAATGGTAAATCAAAGTCTGAGTTACTTTCAGTCCAGTTCGAGTAGAAGTAATGCAAGCAGTGCATGGAGGTAAGGCATAAGTCAGTTTAAAGCCTCCAAAACAGGCAACCAGGGCAAAGCAAAAGTAAAGATACATGTTGATTGGAGTTCTTCTGAATCCTCAGCTTGAAAATCTTGACCACGACGTTCTTTTCTTCGTCCCGTTCGCTAATAAAGCAATTCAACGGGTGCTGGGTGTTGATTGAAGATCCTCAAGTTGTCCATCACATATTAACCAACTTAGCAATTTCAGTTGGTTTCTAAAGTATGGTCAATCAATGTAGCATCAAAGTAGTGTGTAAAATCACACACATGAGGTTCGTTGAAACAAACTCTTGCTGTATGGTGTGATCCACAGTTCAAGTCTGTCTTCATCTGCTGACCAGGGAGTATAACCCACTCATCTGGACTGGACTAGCAGGATGATAAGGAATGGGAAGTTAAAAAAATCACACTGGATCATCATGTTTGCAACCCTTTGAAATGGGATCCTTATGTTGGGGACATAGAGGTCCAAGAACATATGTAGCCCTGGCCAGGGCATCCCATACCAGGGCACTGATGGCGCCACCAACAAACTCCATCCATATGCATCTATTTTAACACATACATCAACATCTTTCACACTTATCCAGACACTTATGTCGTTCCCCCCAGATCCACCTTATGCATCTGACATGCACATCTCCATGTGCACGCGCACACACACATACATACTCATGCACACACACACACACCCCGTGTATACACCCCCACCCCCACCCTCAAACATGCTTGTATATCCCCTTCACAGCACATACTATACACCCCTGTATCTTTTCTACCCACACTCTGTACACCCACATGTCCCACATCCAAACACCCTCACTTCCACACCCACATGCGCTTCCACTCATGCACACCCTATACCCACTTAAACCCACCCTCCCATGCGTCCCCCACATACCCCACACAGACACTCATACAAATACATCACCTAGAGACACATACATCTTCCTTTCCACACATACCTATGCCCTTTCCATAGATTCATATACACCCTACCACATGTATAAATACCTCAAAAATGCTCCAGCCTTCCACATATATACTAGATATGCACCTCACCCACGTACTTCCTGTCACCTTATGGAGACATCACCACACTTCTCTCCACTGAGTTGCTTACACATATGAGCATGTCTAGTCTTGAAGGACTAGAAAAAGGGACTGTTACTTCTGGAGTGAGATCTGCAACTGTGAGTATATACTTCTGGTAATTTTCTAAAAGGAATTTTTTTGTATTAAAGCTAATTTGTGAACCCACTATTTTTTGCTAAATCAGTCAGGGCCTAGCAGCAGCACTTTAAGTTTAAATTTAAAACACAGAGGAGAACTTTCTGGTTACATTTCATACCCAGCAGAGAGCTTATAATTTAAATTTAATAGTCACTCAGGGCCTAGTAACAGCAAAGTACTTTTAGTTTACATTTAAAACACAGAAGAGAGCTTTCTGGTTAAATTTGGAACCCAGCAGAGAGCTTGTAGTTTACATTTCATAAGAAGTTAGAGCCTAGCAGCAGCAAAGAGCTATAATTTAAATCCAATCATAATATAGCTTACCTCAGCAGCAGAAGACAGGGTACTGTGTAGCAGCCCTCTTTTAATAAGTGTTATTTCCCTCCCTCCCTCCCCAACACCCACCCACCCCTGGTATAATCGTAGCTTTATAGGTACTTACACATCTTAAAAGACAGGAGGTGCTTTCAGGTGAAGCTCATTACCCAAATCAGTCATACACAAAGGACCTGAGATTAATTAAGCCTCAGGTGAACAAGGTATATTAAACGTATTAGGTATAGTTTTATTAGTATACATATCCATAGCAACCCTTAGTAAGTAAAGAACTTAGATCTAAACACAAACTTAAAACTAAGATGCAAACAGCAGTCCAGTAGCGGGATGGGGGCTTTCCAGTCTTTTGCATTGAGTGTCACATGTATGATTTTCTCCCAGTTGGTGAGAGGTCTTACATGTGCACTAGGTGCAAGGAGCTCTTTGCTCTCAGGGAAAGAGTCCGTTCTCTAGAGGCTAGAGTAGCAGACTTGGAAAATATAAGAAAGACAGAGAGGTACATAGACGAGACCTACAGGGATATAGTCCTGAAGTCCCACCTCCAGTCTGGCAGCATCCCTGTTGCCATGGAGGAGAGAGGTCACGTGACAGGAGAGCATCACCCTGGTGTGGCAGGAAGTGATCCTGTAACTAGGACCTGTCCTCCAGGTGATGTAAACCCCTCTCGCACCGAGGAAGTTTCTCCAGGGCCATGTGCCCATGAGGGAAGGGTTAGGACAGCCATTATAGATGGTGATTCGATCATTAGGCATGAAGATAGCTGGGTGGCTGGTGGACGTGAGGATCGCCTGGTAACATGCCTGCCTGGTGCGAAGGTAGCGAACCTCACGCGCCACCTAGATAAGGTCTTAGATAGTGCTTGGGAGGAGTCTGCTGTCTTGGTACATGTCGGTACCAATGACATAGGAAAATGTGGTAGGGAGGTTCTGGAGGCAAAATTTAGGCTTTTAGGTAGGAAGTTGAAATCCAGAACTTAGAAACATAGAAATATGACGACAGAAAAAGACCACATGGCCTATCTAGTCTGTCCTTCCATAACAACTACAACAGTCCAATAGAAACATAGAAATATGACGACAGAAAAAGACCACATGGCCTATCTAGTCTGTCCTTCCAGGGTAGCGTTCTCCGAAATGCTTCCTGTTCCACGTGCAGGACCCAAAAGGCAGGCAGAGCTCCGGAGTCTCAATGAGTGGATGAGACAATGATGCAGAGATGAGGGTTTTGGATTTGTTAGGAACTGGGGAACATTCTGGGGAAAGGAGGGGCTCTTCCGAAGGGATGGGCTTCACCTTAACTGGGATGGAACCAGGCTGCTGGCATTAACCTTTAAAAAGGAGATAGAGCAGCTTTTAAACTAGAAATTAGGGGAAAGCCGACAGTCGCCCAAGAGCGGATGGTTCGGAAGAATGTATCCTTGAAGGATACTACCAAAAGCAGAGAGGTTCCACAAAAGAGTAAAGTAGCCCAAATGCCCTCAAGTATGGAGCAGACAGAGCTTAAAGATCCCAAATTACCCATGTCTAACAATAGTCAAATTAATATGAATAAAATACATTCTCTAAAATGCTTGTATGCAAATGCTAGAAGTCTAAAAAATAAGATGGGAGAGTTAGAATATATAGCACTAAATGAAAGGTTAGATATGATTGGAATATCAGAGACATGGTGGAAGGAGGACAGCCAGTTGGACACTGTGATACCTGGGTACAAACTATATCGTAATGATAGAGCTGATCAAATTGGTGGAGGGGTTGCTCTCTATGTTAGAGAGGGCATTGAGTCAGAAAAGATTAAAGTTTTGCAGGAAACAAAATTTGCTGGAGAATCTCTATGGATTGAAATTCCATGTAAAAGGGGGAAGGCAATGGCAGTGGGGGTGTACTATCAAGCGCCTGGCCAGAATGACCAAATGGATGATGAAATGCTCAAAGAAATCAAGGAAGCTAACAAAAGTTACAGTGCAATAATAATATTGGGTGACTTCAATTACCCCGGTATCGACTGGGTCAGTGTCACGTCAGGACATGCTAGGGAGATAAAGTTCCTAGATGAAATAAATGACTGCTTCTTGGAGCAGCTGGTTCATGAACCAACCAGAGGGGAAGCCATATTAGACCTAGTTCTTAGTGGAAAACCAGATCTAGTGCAAGAGATAAGGTTGTGGGGCCACTGGGCAATAGTGATCATAGCATGATCACCTTTGATTTAATTAGTGGAGGAGGGATAGTAAGGAAATCCACAGTATTACCTTTTAACTTTCGAAAGGGAGACTATGATAAAATGAGGAAAATAGTTAAGAAAAAACTAAAAGGAGCAGTTGCAAAAGTTAAAGACGTACATCAAGCTTGGGTGTTGATGAAAAATACAATCTTGGAAGCCCAGACCAGCTGTATTCCACGCTTTAAGAAAAGTGGAAGGAAGTCCAAAAAACTGCCAGCATGGTTTAAAGGTGAGGTCAGAGAGGCTGTTGTTGCCAAAAAAGCATCTTTCAGGAAATGGAAAAAAGAGCCAAACGACGAAACCTGGAAACAGCACAAGCACTGGCAAGTCAAATGCAAGGCATTGATAAGACAGGCAAAAGGAGAATTTGAGAAGAAGCTTGCTGCGGAAGCAAAAACGCGAAATAAAGACTTTTTCAAGTACATTCGTAGCAAAAAACCTGTGAGAGAGTCAGTTGGTCCATTAGATGATAGAGGAGTTAAAGGGGCACTAAGAGGCGATAAGGCGATAGCAGAGAGACTGAATGAATTCTTTGCTGAGGAAGATGTAGGGATGTTACCCATGGCTGAAGTGGTATTTAAAGGTGCGGAAGTATTGAAGGAAATATCAATACATCGGGAAGATGTATTACAACTATTAGATAAACTGAAGAGTAGCAAATCACCTGGGCCGGATGTTATACATCCAAGGGTGTTGAAAGAACTGAAATATGAGATTGCAGACCTGCTATTATTTATCTGTGAACTATCATTAAAATCATCTCTAATACCTGAAGATTGGAGGATCGCCAATGTAACACCAATTTTTAAAAAGGGTTCCAGGGGTGATCCGGGAAACTACAGACCGGTGAGCCTGACGTCTGTACCGGGAAAAATGGTAGAAACCATCATAAAGAATAAAATTACTGAGCATGTAGATAGTCATGGCCTAATGGGAGACAGCCAACATGGCTTTAGACAAGGAAGATCTTGTCTTACTAATCTGTTATATTTTTTTGAAGGTGTGAATAAACAGGTGGGCAAAGGTGAGTTGGTTGATATTGTGTATCTGGACTTTCAGAAAGCCTTTGACAAGGTCCCTCATCAGAGACTTGGCAAACCTAAAGAGTCATGGGATAGGAGGCAGTGTACTATTGTGGATCAGGAACTGGTTAAAAGATAGAAAGCAGAGGGTAGGGCTAAATGGCCAATTTTCCCAATGGAGAAAGGTGAATAGTGGTGTACCCCAGGGATCTGTGCTGGGTGCGCTGCTTTTTGACATATTCATAAATGACCTGGAAAGTGGAATAACGAGTGAGGTTATCAAATTTGCAGATGACACAAAACTGTTTAAAGTTGTTAAAACCCAAGAGGATTGTGGAAAATTGCGAGAGGATCTTGATAAATTAGAAGACTGGGCATCAAAATGGCAGATGAAATTTAATGTGGACAAGTGCAAGGTTATGCACCTAGGGAAGAACAACCCAAACTATGGTTACACGATGCAAGGTTCCACATTAGGAACCACCACACAGGAAAAAGATTTAGGCATCATTGTGGATACCATGTTAAAACCCTCGGCCCAGTGTGCAGCGGCAGCCAAGAGAGCAAATAGAATGCTAGGTATGATAAGGAAAGGAATGGAAAATAAAACAAAAGATATTATAATGCCTCTATATCGTTCCATGGTGAGACCGCACCTTGAATATTGTGTGCAGTTCTGGTCGCCGTATCTTAAAAAGGATATAGCGATTTTAGAAAAGGTTCAGAGAAGAGCCACCAAAATGGTAAAGGGGATGGAAGGATACTCCTATGAAGAAAGGCTAAAAAAGTTAGGGCTCTTTAACCTGGAAAAGAGATGGCTGAGGGGAGATATGATAGAAGTCTATAAATTAATGAACAGAGTGGAACAGGTAAACATAGATCGATTATTTACCTTATCAGAATATAGTAAGACTAGGGGACATACAATGAAGCTACAGAGTAAACTATTTAAGACTAATAAAAGAAAATATTTTTTCACTCAACGTGTAATCAAACTCTGGAATTTGTTACCGGAGGATGTAGTAAAGGCTTTTAGTGTAGCTGGGTTTAAAAAAGGTTTGGACAAGTTCCTGGAGGAAAGGTCCATAAACCATTATTAAGAAGGGACCCAGGATATCAATGCTTGACCCAGTACAAGCATGGTGGAACCTGTGTCTCTTGGGGAAACTGCTAGGTACATATGACCTAGATTGGCCACTGTTGGAAACAGGATACTGGGCTTGATGGACCTTGGTCTGACCCAGTATGGCATATCTTATGTTCTTATGTTCAGTTGTGGAATGGAAAACATTCCATTATGTCACAATGAAAACATGCACTTTCCAGCTTGTCCAAATTTGAGGGTTATATGTTTCAATGGCACACATTGCAATGTACATAGGTCCACTAAGAGGACAATATTCAAAATGATTCAAGTTGTAAAAACATGTTTAGCCATGTTAATCAGCTGTCTGAAAGTTACTTTCTTTCAATGTGGCTAAAAGGCCATGTGTTGTAGAACAATGTGTAAGCTTTAGCCACTTTAAGAAAAGGCATTCTCAGGAAACTGTGGGCGTAATACTCAGTGGCAGTGGCCAGCATTTTAATTTAAATGCCAGCTGCATCATTTACATTAGTTTGTATTTAAGGATCCTTTCAGGGCCCTTACTAGTCCAGCATGCTCCTGTGTTCAGGACAATACCATGTTATTTTAGTCCTTAGGTGCACGCCATTCTATTATCCCTCATGGGGAGGGCTGCTTTGGTCTTGACTGCCTATATATATAACCAATGGAATCCTAAAGTGTGTAGTGGTGATGTTTCCTTAGTTGACTGACTCTAACAGAGTACAATTTGTGTTATTTTAGTAGCTCAGCCTTAGGATCCACAGAGGGGATATTTAGCACTGGCAGCTGGTGCTGTTAATGTGGCTAGGTTCCGGAACTGAAATTTAAACCTGGATATTCAATGCCAGGGTCATATCTGGCTCCCAAGCAAAATATCTGAAAGGGCCCTCAGAACAGGGGAAACCATCTCAGAAGATATGGGAATGGTTATTAAATGGCCTCATTTTTCTCTGGGTCTTCCTGCACCGCAGGGGAGGCTTGAGTGGAATTTATATCACATGGAAGCGATACCATTGATTAGTAAATATACCCCTAAGTGTTATCAGATACTGTAAAGCCTCTGTAAAGAAGGATTGCCATTTAAACACTATGTGCACTGCATTTTTAATCAATAAAGTTCGAGCACCCCAGCACTGAGTATCTAGGTTGCACGCATTTGTCGATGGCTAACCGGGCAGTGGCAATACGTGATGAAAGATAGTTGCTATCTCTGCTCTGCCCCAGTTAGCACTGGGGTCTGTAGCAGCAGCACCCACAGATTTTCAGCAGCACTAAATATTAAATGCCTTTGAATATTCCCCCCAGTGTGAGCTAAATAAATCGCATTCAGTACTGAGCTCTTGTTAAGCTTAAAATTTAGCACAACATCCATGCTGCTTTCTGTTAATTTGTCAGAGTCAACTATGGAATGTTTAAAAAGAAGGAGAGGTTTCTTGTTCATTGTTGGGACTTTCACTGAAGTAGAATCTTATTTGTCTCAGAATTCCATAGCAAAAGTTGCTGACAATAGGTATGGATTTTAAACAAAGAGACAAAGCCTCTGCAAACTAGCTAAGGCATAATAAACAGCAAGGGCACTTAGCCAGCAGTTTCAGAAAAACTGGATAAGCAAACACTACTTATTAACAATGAATTTTAAACAGGTGGAGGGTAATTTTATAACAAGTCGCCTAGGCAGAGGTCAAGTTGGAACCTTTTTTGAGGCTATTTTATAAAGATATTTTGTTACCTATGTGTGTTTATAAAATAGCTGCATAAACATAGTTGAAAATGTGACTAAAATGCATCTATGTACTTTTATACCTGTTTGTGAGCAGGTGTAAATATATGCAGATGAAGAAAGTGCATAGGTGTATTTCGTGATTTTGTCCATAGTTCACCCAAGTTACATCCTTGGGTCATGGAAAAGTATGCATTTTCTTGTCACCGTATATACTGTAAAAAATGCGAGTATGGCCACTTTTCCCAGAGTATAAATCCAAATAATAGTGTTGCTCCGTATTACAACATGAGAAGTGTACTACATATCAGACACAGACTCGTGGCTAAAGAGGTCTCAAAAACCATAGGCTGCCACTGCTTGCTGAACAGCCTGCTGTGGACTAATGCCTAAAATGTACATCAATGACCCCTGTCTTTAACCATTAGCCACTTTTATGTTTTTTCAAAATTTTCTGTTTTTCATAAACAATAATTTTTCCCTTGACAAGCCTTGTATTTATGCTTCAAAAATATCATTTAAACAAAAACCAGTGCTTAGCTTTGTGATAAAATCCCGACGCTTGTTCATGCGCTATGGATTGCGTTTCCCCAGATTGGTTTCATCAGGGGAATCTTTCTATAAAGCACTGTGAAAAGAAATGAGTTCTTAAGATATGCACTTCACTACTTTTTTGCACTTTAATTCATCTTCTATCATGTGTTAGAAACCTCCTACCTTCGGTATCACTGGTATGGCTCCGCTAGGCTCTGTCTGGTGAACTCTTTTAGTGAACTGAAACACCGCGCATGCGGAGTAATTTAATGAGATTGAACATTTAGCTCCTCCTATGAAACTACAAATCCCCGGACATGAGACCAGCGGCTCATTATTACTAATTAAGCCTTTTAAAGACATACTTCCCACTCAGTTCTAGAATTGAGTCCCCGAGGTGATATAGAGGCCAATGTGTAGATCCAACGTTGTTCCCGATATAACAAGGTTTGGTCTAGTGTCCTCCCCCGATCCGGGAAAATTACCTGTTCAATACAGAAACACCGAAGTTCTTGAAAAGCGTGCTGAAACTGCAGACAATGATCAACAATCGGGGCTTCACGTCTTTGACAATTTAGTTTACTTTTATGCTCATTGATTCTCACTTGAAGGGATCTAGTAGTTTTCCCCACATACAGCAAACCACATGGGTATAGTGTATATACTGTGGCATGTGGGGTAATTTTATAAGAGACATTTACATGTGAATACTGGCATAGACATACTAAAAATCCTATATAAAGCTGCCCCCATACTGTCACACAATATATAACTCAACTAAAAACCTGACATGGGTATACTTTGGTGATATGCATGGCCGACCTGTCTACTAAGTGAGATAGGCAGCTGGCCCCGACGGGCGGCAGCAGTGGCACACATGACTGGCCATGCCACCCCTCCAGCTTCAGCTGATTATGTTTGGGGGTGAGGCAGGCAGCGGCAGCAGCAGAAGTATTTGCAGAAGCATTTGCTTTTTGCCACCACTTTTTTGCCCATGGCAGGTCATGCCCTTCAGCACACATGGCCTGTCACATCTGACCCTTCTCCAACAGTAAGTTGCATTGGAAGGGGATCAGAAGTGGCAGGCCATGTGTGCTGAGGGACATGGCCCGCTGCGTGCAAGAAAGTGGCAGCAAAAATCCGCCACTTTTTGAAATACTTCCACTGCCCACCTTCCCGTCCCGAGACGGAATCAGTGGCAGCTGGGTGGGGGCACAGCGAGGCCAATGTTTCTGTCTAGTGTGGCAGAAACCTTTGGACTGGACCTAGTGATATGCCCCTATTAGAGGTATGTATACATTACTTCAACTAACCCTTAAGGGCATATGTGGTAGGTCAGTTTTTCTCAAACTGGCCCTGGTGTATATCCTAGTCAGTCTGGTTATGTGGATACCCACAATGAATATGTATAAGATATATTTGCATGCAACGCCTCCACTGCATGTAAATCTGTTCCATGCATATTCATTATGGTTATCCTAAGAACCAGATTGGATTGGGGGTATACTGAGGATCGGTTTGAGAAACACTGTGGTGGTAGGTTAACAATTAACATGCATTATGTGCCACTGTTATCATCTAATGTGGAATGGGGCAGAGAATGGCTGGGGAACATAAGAAATGCCATACTGGGTTAGACCAAGGTCCATCAAGCCCAGTATCCTGTTTCCAGCAATGGCCAATCCAGGTCACAAGTACCTGACAGGTTCCCAAAAGGCACACAGGTTCCACAGTACTTTTCCCGGGGCAAACAGTGGATTTCCCAGGTCCTCTTTAATACTAGTTTATGGACCTTTCCTCCAGGAACTTGTACAAACTTTTTTTTTAAACCCAGCTACACTAACAGCTTTTACTATATCCTCCGGTAATGAATTCCAGAGTTTGATTATGCACTGAGTAAAAAACTATTCTCTCTTATTAGTGTTACATGGGTTACATTGTAGCTTCATTGCATGTACCCTAATCTTTCTGCTTTTTGATGGCATAAACAACCGGTCTATGTTTACCCATTCCATTCCATTCATTAATAGATCTCTATCATGTCTCCCCTCAGCCATCTCTTTTCCAAGTTGGAGCCCTAACCTTTTAAACCTTTCCTCATAGGGGTATCCTTCCATCAACTTTACTATTTTGGTGGCTCTTTTTTGTACCTTTTCTAATTCTGTTGTATCCTTTTTAAGATAATTGCACACAATATTCATGTTGCGGTCGCACCATGGAACAATACAGAGGCATTATAATATCCTTGTTTTTATTCTCTATTCCTTTCCTTATGATTCCTAGCATTCTATTTGCTTTCATGGTCAGTGTTGCACACTGGGCAGAGGGTTTCAGTAAAGCCTTTCTGATTTCAGTAAAGCTTTTGATACCATTCCTCACAGGCGACTTACAAAAAACTGAGCACCCTAGGGATGGACTGTAAAGTTAATGCTTGGATTAGAAATTGGTTGAGTGGGAGGCGACAAAGGGTACAGGTAAATGGAGCTCACTCTGAGGAGAATGAAGTTACTAGTGGTGTGCCCCAGGGATCTGTCCTTGGTCTGATTCTTTTTAACATCTTTGTTAGTGATATAGTGGAAGGGCTGTCGGGTAAGGTTTGCCTCTTTGCGGATGATACCAAAATCTGCAATAGAGTAGACACCAAGGTGTACATAACACGAGGAGGGATCTAGCTAAGCTTAAAGAATGGTCTAGAATTTGGCAGCTGGGATTTAATGTTAAAAAATGCAAGATCATGCATTTGAGCTGCAGCAATCCAAGGGAGCAATATAGTATAGGGGGTGAAGTATTTTTGTCCACTAAAGAAGAGCGGGACCTAGGCATGGTTGTGTCTGATGATCTTAAAGCAGCTAAACAGGTAGAAAAGGTGACAGCAAAAGCTAGAAGGATGCTTGGGTATATAGGGAGAGGAATGGCTAGCAGAAAAAAGGAGGTGATAGCACCTCTGTATAAGTCTTTGGCGCATCGTCATTTGGAGTATTTTGTGCAATTCTGGAGACCGCACCTTCAAAAGGATATAAACAGGATGGAGTTAGTACAGAGGATGGCTACTTAAATGGTTAGTGGTCTTCATTATAATGCATATGAGGACAGACTTAAGGATCTTAATATGTACACCTTAGAGAAAAGGCGGGATAGAGGTGATATGATTGAGATGTTTAAATACCTCCGCAGCATAAATGCACAGGGGGAGAGCCTCTTTCGATTGAAAGCAAGTTCTGCTCCCAGGGGACATGGGATGAGGGTGAAAGGGGATAGATTCAGGAGTGATATGCGTAAATATTTCTTTATGGACAGAGTGGTGGAATAGCCTCCCAGTGGAGGTGGCAGAGATGAGGGCAGTATCTGAATTCAAAGAAGCATGGGACAAACACAAAGGATCTCTCAAGGAAAAAAGGGGACTGTTGTAGTGGTTGATATGGACGGACAGAGTAGATAGGCCATATGGTCTTTTTCTGTCGTCATTTTTCTATGTTTCTATGTTTCTATTATCCACGATGATGCCTAAATCTTTTTCCTGTGTGGTGGTTCCTAATGTGGAACCTTGCATTGTGTAACAGTAGTTTGAGTTGTTTTTTCTTAGGTGCATAACTTTGCACTTGTCCACATTAAATTTCATCTTCCATTTGGACGACCAGTCTTCCAATTTATCAAGGTCCTCTTGCAATTTTTCACAATCCTCTTGTGTTTTAACAACTTTGAATAATTTTGTACCATCTGCAAATTTGATCATTTCACCTGTTATTCCTATTTCCAGGTCATTTATGAATATAGAGGCAGATTCTGCTTCCAGCATGTCCAGCCAAAACCTGGATGTGCCAGAGATGTACCTGATTCTGCCACCGCGGGGCTCGGACATATCCATGATGGCAGAATCGGGGACTTAGATGCCCAGGTGCTCCCTATATGCTGATTAGATCAACATATGGGGAGTTGCCCATCACGAGGCCAGAATGCCATGGCTTAGATAAGGGAGAAGTGGCATCCCCACTACATGGCAATGAGCCATCCAGATGGTAACTCGGAATGCCATTGCCCACAGCCACTCCTGCAGACCATGGTCCTGTTGGCCCCAGAGGTCCCCATTCACTGGATTGTGGTTGCAAGGACAAGGCAAGGCTGGGAACCTGGGGTGCGATGGGGTGCGGTGTGCAAAATTCAAGGACCCAAGGACATATTCCACTATTAGAGTGGAATAGCCTGGGCATCCTAGAGGTTGCTGGGGAACGTACAGAGGTCCAACCTGAATCAGATCTGTATGTCTCAGAGAATGTCCATCCCCTTGGCTCCACACCCACGTTGCTCCTTCCACGCCTCCTCCTGCCCAGATCTGGTGCTGTCCGCACAAATGTTGCAAGGAATGCTGGCAATGGAATTGGGTCCCAAAAACAAAACTAGAGTGTAAGTAAAATTCTTGAGCTCCTGTTTTTTTGTCAGAAGATTAGCCTTCAGGGAAACCCCTCTCGTGGCGTGCCTTCCTTTTTAATCAATATTGGTTCACTCCTTCAGAACCAAATCATCATAAGAAAAACCACATTAATAAGTGCCCCTCCATACCTATTAAATATCAAAACCTTCTTAATTGGGGCCAGTATCTGAGCTTGGGTTAGACATGCATCCCCCATGTCCAAGCCCGCTATTCGCGGGACAGAATGCCAGCCATAGTTAATATGGATATGTTACTGCAGATTTAACTGTTAACAAGGTAGATAATGCAATGCTGTCAATACCACCTTAACAGATAAAGCCAACTGCCTCATGTTATCTGCTATGAAGTTATAGTACAGTAATGACATTTTCTGTGAATGGGAAACTGCTGGGAATGCATCCAACAGTTAATGTAGAGATACTGAAGTTAAAGCCCATTAATTCTGGCAATTACCATGCAGTAAGTGCAACAACTTAAATAGTAAAGCTAACTTTTAGTAACACATTCAATACAAAAGCTCTTAAAACAAAAATAAACTAGAGTGAAATGGAAATGTGACTCCAAGTATTGGGTATTTAGGATCTTAGGATTCCAGAAGAGGTATGATGGCTATGTGGGGAGAGTACCAGCACACTGATACAAGGAGAAATTTTTAGGAAAAGAATAAATAATAAAATTATAAACATTAGAAGTTAAACATTAAAAATAATATCAAAATGTAAAAAACAAAAAAAAGGTCCTAACCAAATAGCTTCAGAGGACCATATGAATATTGAATCTCTTGGTGGAGGTCAGAGGAACTACCTTCAAGATCAATCAAAACATAAGTTCAATAATTAGAAATGTCTAGGAATGCTTCTGAGGATGGAGAATCTCAGTACTGTCCACAGAAAGTGAAATTAAATAGAGATGGAAAAATAAAATATTAATTTGAGATAAAATGATACAGTAATTGCTAAACGAGAAGACTTTATTGTAAAACCAACACTAGATGCATTGCATCACCTAAAACCATACAAGTTAAAATGTAGAAGGTTTAACTTCTCTGAGTTGCTAATGTTTATTTATTAGATTTAATACCAGCCTTTCATTAAAGTGGAGTACAAAGAAAAATCCATAAAGAAGTCGATAAAACATAATAATAATATAAACACTTGTGAACCACTTTGGTATATTAATTATGTAAGGAGGTACAGTTATGGTTAACATTATTGATACCCTTGCAGTTCAACTCCTTAATGTTCAATATCTACAAAAACAAAGTGGCCAGTGAAATGGCTTTGAAATATATATGCACACATATTTGACACATAAAAGAGTCAAATAAAATAAGACCAATTAAAAAAGGAAATAGTAAGAAATAGTATAAAAACTGGGACATTGTCAGGACATGATTATTGGCACCCTTATAAGCAATTCAAATCAGTTTGAGCAGAAGAACCACATTCCCACTGCAGTAAAATTAGATGCACCTGTGATCAATTGTCAGTACTCACATGACTCAAATCAACCATTGAATGATGGTTCTAATGTTTAAAATGGCCACATTTACTCCCTGTTCCATTTTCACAATGGTGGAAAAAAGAGAGCTGCCTGAGACCGTCAGAAAAGCCATTATCATCTAACTTCAAAGGGGTGCAAGACCATCTCCAAAGATCTTGGGATTTCTGTGTCTACAGTTTACAATGTTATTAAGACGTTTTCTGCTCATGAAACTGTCAAGAACCTCCCAGGACATGGTGAGAAGAGGAAAGCTAATCCAAGAAGTTTTTGAAGGTTAGTGAAAACTGTTGGAAAAACACCACATGCAACACCCAAAGAGGTTAAGGCTGACCTGGAGCAATCAGGAGTGGTGGTTTTAACCCGCACCATACACTGTGCACTGAACAAAGAAGGACTTCATGAGTGAAGGCCAAGGAGGACCCCACTGCTCAAAGATAGACATAAAAAGACACACCTGATCTTTGCCCATACCCACCTTGAGAAACCACAATCCTTCTAGAAAAATGTTCTGTGGACAAATAAAACCAAATTTGAGCTCTTTGGCAATGCAGACCAGTGATACATTTACAGGTGAAGAAATGAAGCTTATAAGGAAAACAACCCACCCTTCCTACAGTTAATTTTGGTGACAGTTTCATAATGTTGTGGGGCTGTTTTGCTGCCTCAGGAACTGGAGTCCTGGAATGTATTAAAGGAATCATGAAGTCAGAGGACTACCAAGGTATTTTGGAACAAAATGTACTACTTAGTGTCAGGAAGCCAGGTCTGGGTCGAAGGTCATGGGTCCTCCAGTAGGACATACATCCAAACCATACATCCAAAAGTACAAAAGAATGGTTAAAAAGGAACAAATCAAATGGACTGTTTTAAACTGGCCAGCAATATGTCCTAGCCTCATTCCAATTGAGAAACGTTGGAAACAGCTGAAATCTGCCATTGGTAAAAGGAATCCTGGACACATTCATGAGGTAGAGAAATCACAGTTGAAGAGTGGGCGAAACTACCAGAAGACAGATGTACAGAACTTATAGATGGCTACATTTGGAGGCTGTCATCACTGCCAATGGTTGTGCAACCAAATATTAGTGAAGGGTGCCATTATTCCTGTCCAGGTTATATTTTTTTCTCAGAAATTACTATGTCTAAGTTGCACAGACATCTATTTTTTTATAGTATACTTTTGAACATAGTATTAGAATATTTGATGACATATGGTTGAAATATTTCCAATTATTTCTCAAGATATTGTACACAACATACCTAAAATGCAAGAGTACCAATCATGTTGACCACAACTGTATATCAAATATACAACTAAACTAACATAGCGAATGAAATTGAAAACAGCATCATAATAGCAAAGCATTCTATGTGATTATTACTACTTTTGGATTCAGCTCATGCCTTTTCATTTGTAGTTCAAGGTGAGTTACATTCAGGTAACACACCTTTCACTGCACCTAAAGGGTGATATTTACTAAGCTGCAGTAGCTGCCAACATGGCAGATAGCCCATGCTATCTGGACACGCTAACAGCTACTGCAGGGTAAATGAAGATACTGCAGCCATTTTCTGCACTATTTCCATATCCTGCAGTAAATGCAAGGAGAGTCAGGATTGGGGTGGACAGAAGGTATGGCAGCAGGTGCTGGCCCACAAACACCAAAAAAGCTGGGTGAGAGTAAAAAATACATTTGAGAAAAGATATAAAAGAGAAGGGAAAGTGGAGGCATCAACAGGCATCAACTACAACCCCTAATCTCGGGTCTATGATCGCCCAAGCCTCATCACTTGACTCCACTTCCAAACAAACAATAAATAATAACCTAGTTATTTTATCAAAAAAATATTTTTAAATTGCACTAAAATTAATGCATTCAAAACATCAAAAACATGTTTCACTTCAAACACAAATCAGCAGCTGCGGCTGATTAGATGTGGCAGCAGCGGCTGGAGGGAGAAGGGATTGTCTTCGGATTTTTTCAGCTATGTGAGCATGGGGATTGTAGTGGAGTGGGGCCATGTGTGGGCAACATGCATAAACATGCTTAGGGCCAGCCCTGCCAATGGGCAGATACTAAAATGATCAATGGTCTTCATCATAAACAGAGTTGGCGCTAACATTAGGATAACTAGGGGGTCGCCTAGAGCACCAACCCTCCAAGGGGCCAGCAAACACAATGGACACAAACAACCCCAGGGTGCTTACCTTTAGTCTTCAGCACCACAGGGATTTTTGCTAAGGTTGCTAATTAGCCAGTTTTCAGCCGGCCTGGACTGTTTATATATGGCGAGGCCGGCTGCCAGTAAAGCCTAGAGTTATCCTTCCATAAATTCAAGTCCAAACTGAAGACTCATTTATTTGAGCTTGCCTTTGACCTTCCACCACCCATAACTTAGTAACATCCCTCTTCCACACTCTCTTTTCTCTTCCTATATCCTCTTCTCCCACTGTATGACTGAACTATCCTGTCCTATCATCTATCTGGCGTTCCTTTCCTCCTTTTTATTTCTGCAGCTAATTTTTGCTTATTGCAAACTGCCTTATTACGTGTGTAAAGGTGCGGTATATTAAATGCACTAATAAAGATAAAACTGGCAATGGAAAAGTCATTTTTTTTGTGAATTGAGTGGAGGGACAGCTGATGAAGAGGACAACGGTTGTATATCGGGTGTGTGAATCAGTTTTAACTCCCTACAGGGCCAGTGGCTCCAAGGAGGTGGTGAGGAAAGGGTGACTCCCAAAAAACTCAAAACCAATGATCTTATCACTGATTCTGTGGCAGCCTCATCCTCCCTGCCCGCCCACCACCGCTTTTCCTGCATCGCCAATGGCGGGCCTTCAACTTTAAAAACAAAAAACAAAAAAAATTTCACAGGGTCTCAAACTCCTGCACTGAGGCTGGGCTGGTCCCCCCCCCTCCCCCCTCCATCTGAGACATGTATGCTTCACTTCTTCTCTGAGTCAGCAGCAGCAGCAGCAGCTGCCAGTGGTTCCTCTAGCATTAACCTTCGGTGTGTAGTACCATTGAATTGTGCACCGGAAATGAATGTGCACTGATTATTGCTGCTGCTGGCTCAGAGAAGAGGTAAGAGGAGGAGATGGGTAGGTGAAAAGTCAAAAGGGGATTGATGATGTAACAATGAAATTTGAATAGATGGAGATGGAGGAAAGAAAGAAATGGAGCAAAGAGGAAAAATGGAAAGATAAATATGTCAGAGCAGATGTAGGGAGAGAATGGAAAAAGGAGAGAGAAGAAAGGACAAATGGACAGCAGACAATGGAAAGAGAGTTAGCAGAAGACAGACAAGGAAAGCATAAGAGACAGACCAGGGCAATTGCAACAGAAAAATAAAATCCACAACAACACAAGTTAGAAAAAAGTATTTTATTTTGAATTTATTAATTGGAGCATATTAACTTTGGGCAGTGGCGTAAGTTACATTGAGGGGCCCCCAAGAAAAATTTTGCTGAGGGCCCCCATTGTCGTGGTGGTGTGCCCCCCCCCCCCCGTGTGGCCCCTCACTTTGTGTGGTGGTGGTGGCCCCCACCCTCACCCCCATGTGGTGGTGGCAACTTACTTCAAGGTGTTTGCCGCTGCCTCTGCTCTTTTAAGTTCACCGCGGGCCCAGCGACTGTTCCCTGATAGCTGAAGTCTTGTGATGTAGCTGTTCTCACGAGACTTTGGCCTAGAAAGGAACAACCACTGGGCCCATGGAAAACTTAAAAGAGCAGTGCTGTGCTGGTATTGCTGCTTGCCATCGCTGCTGTGCGGGCCCCCTTTCTGCCTGGCCCCTCATACATTGCATGGGCTGCTTGGGCAGAATTTATGCCACTGGCTTTGGGCATCACTGACATCTTTGTGTTTTGTTCAGTACAAGAGGAAATGAATTTCTAGTTTTATTTCTCCATTGTTGTGGTACATGCCAAGTTCAGCTTTTGGAGTTCCTGGTTCAATTATTGTCTTCATATTTCTACATTGTGATCCCTTGTGGTATATTTGTGATGGTATGTCTGTGTTTTTTGTGTGTGGTCATGCTGTGGTATTCTGTTTGTGTAGTTTCTATGTAGCAGTCCAGCTTGTTTACTTTTCTCAGTAGGAGATGTATTGATTTTATATTTATTTTTGATAGGTAGACTCAGGTGCTGTGTCAGTCCTAGTAGTGCAGTTATGGTATGGCAGGTTTACTATGGGTTCTAAATGAGCAGGGTTTTGTAGTATTTCCTAATGTACTTGGTAGTTGGCACTGGACGTTAGTAATATAGAAATAGTGGACAAGAGAATGAGGAGCATCAGGATCCAAAAGCAGCCTGTTTACTTGTTGGTGCCATGAAGCAGTGAGATGACAACTTAGGAATGTCATCTCTAACTATGCGCAGCACTGCTTTCCCCATGACTGTGTCTTCTCTCAGTCCTGGTTCTTTCTGCTCAGAGGTGGCTTAGGGAAGGAGTCTCTAGTCATGTGTTGAAAGCACGCTGCCTTTCCCCGCAGATACTTCTTCCCTCAATTCTGGCTTTTCTATTTAGAACCAAACTAAAACAGTGGAGGCCAAAAACAAACCAGTCAAATAAAAAAGTCAACTTCAATAACACAATGGGGAAAGTGTTTCTGCTGTTGTAGTGGGAGATCATCACACATCCACTGATCACCAGATGGTGTGGTTCAGTATTAGTACTAGGGCTGATAGAATCCATTCAAAAGCAAGGGTCTTAGACTTTAGGAAAACTAACTTTGCCAAGATGGGGCAATACCTCAAGGAATTGTTATTGGGATGGGAACAGCTGGGGGATGTAGAAAAACATTATGCAAAACTGAAAGGGGCAACCAACCTATTTAGTAGGAAAGGTAAATAAACATAAAAGGAAAAGGAGGTCAATATGATTCTCAAAAGAAGTAGCTGAAAAGGTGAAGAAAAAGAGATTGGCCTTCATAAAATACAAGAAATCACAGAAAGAGGAAGACAAGCATCAATATTTGGAAAATGTAGAAAAGCTAGAAAAGTAGTCAGGAAAGCAAAGATACAAAAAGAAGACAATAAAATGAGGGGACAAGACATTTTCCAGGTATGTTAGCACATAGTCAGGGACCCTACAGTCTGACTGTAAAGATAAAGTCGGGATTAGGGGAGGAACGGCTGCAGGGAAAGGCAAGGCAGCACTGCCTATAACGGCTGCCTCTAAACAGAAAACACAAAAAGGTAATTCCCACCCCAGAAATATATAATTAAACCAGAACAGAGGAGGTCAAAAACAAACCAGCCAAATAAAAGAGAGGAGAGAGGAGGAAGTGAAAAGATGGTATTGTCAGACTCAAGGATGAAGGGGAGGAATATATAGAATCTGATGAGGATAAAGTGCAATTGCTTAACAAATATTTGTGTTCTGTTTTCACAGATGAAGGGCCAGGAGCAGGACCTCAGAAGACACCCGCAAATAGGAACAGAGGTGAAGGGGATCTTAACAATTTTCAGAAGACTGTGTTCGTGGGAAACTAGCTAAACTAAAAGTAGACAAAGTGATGGGGCTGGATGGGATACAACCGAAAGTATTGAAGGAACTTGGGGATGTTCTAGTGGCTCCAATGTCTGACCTTTTCAATGCTTCTTTAGAGTCTGGAGTAGTCCCAGAGACTTAGAGAAAGGCGCATGTGGTCTCTTTACACTAAAGCAGAAGTAAGGATGAGG
Organism: Ichthyophis bannanicus; assembly: GCA_033557465.1. Lineage (NCBI taxonomy): Eukaryota > Metazoa > Chordata > Amphibia > Gymnophiona > Ichthyophiidae > Ichthyophis > Ichthyophis bannanicus. The sequence goes on along the minus strand of CM066036.1, from coordinate 602,441,516 downwards.
TTGAGAACTACAGGCCATTTAGGGGTATATTTACTAAACGGCGGTAGCAGACTCAGTGTGATAGCGGAGCCGCAGCCCCATTGAAATCACAGAGTCTGCTATTGCCGTTTAGTAAACTTACCCTTTAGTCTGACCTGTGTGGTGAGAAAATTAATGGAAATGCTGCTAAAACAGAGGACAATGAGGTTTCTGGAGTCCAATGGATTGCAGGATCTGAGGCAGCATGTGTTTTTTACTAGAGGCAGGTCTTGCCAGACAAATCTGATTTCTCTGACTAGTTGACAAGAGATTTAGACTGAGAGAGAACCCTAGATCTGGTGTGCTTAGATTTCAGTAAAGCCTTTGACACTGTTCCACACAGATGACTTATAAATAAATTGAGCACCCTAGGGATGGACCCTAAATTGACTGACTGGGTTAGAAATTGGTTGAGTGGGAGGTGACAAAGGGTACAGTTAAATAGAGCTCACTCTGAGGAGAAGGATGTTACCAGTGGTGCACCGCAGGGACCTGTCCTTGGTTCAAGTCTTTTTAACATTTTTGTTAAAAGATATTGTGGAAGGGAAGTTGGGTAAGGTTTGCCTCTTTGCGGATGATACCAAAATCTGCAATAGAGTAAACACCCAGGAATGAGGAGGGATCTAGCTAAGCTTGAATAATGTTTGAGAATTTGGCAGCTGAGATATATTGCTAAAAAAATGCAGGGTCATGCATTTGGGCTTTGAAAATCCAAGGGAGCAGTACAGTATAAGGGGTGAAATACTTCTGTCCATGAAAGAAGAGCAGGATCTGGGCATGATTTTTTCTGATGATCTTAAAGTGACTAAACAGGTCGAAAAGGTGATGGCGAAAGCCAGAAAAATGCTTGGGTGCATAGAGAGAGGAATGGCCAGCAGGAAAAAGGAGGTGATAGTGCGACCTAATTTAGAGTATTGTGTGCAATTCTGGAGACCACACCTTCAAAAGGATATGAACAGGATGGAGTTGGTACAGAGGGTGGCTACCAAAATGGTCAGTGGTCTTTATTATAAACCATATGGGGACAGACTTAAAGATTTTAATATGTATATTTTAGAGGAAAGGCGGGACGGAGGAGATAGGATAGAAACATTGAAATACCTCCATAGCATAAATGCACAGGAGGAGAACCTCTTTCATTTAAAAGAAGGCTCTGCAATGAGGGAACATAGGATGAGGGTGAAAGGAGATAGACTCAAGAGTAATATACGTAAATATTTATTTTTGGAAAAATTGGTAGAAACATGGAATATTCTCCCAGTGGAGGTAGTAGAGACGAGGACAGTATCTGAATTCAAGAAAGCATGGGAGAAGCACAGAAGATCCTAAAGGAAAAAAAAGGGACAATAGTAGTTGATATGGAAGGGCAGATTAGATAGTCCATATGGTCTTTTTTCTGCTGTCTTGTTTTGATGTTTCTGTGTTAATATAAAAACATAAACGCCATACAAACATAATCAGTTCATAAAAAAGTCCAACATGTTTCAGTCAAAGTCTGCATCAAGGGCTTCAGCCAAAACACGTTGAGTGTTTTATGAACTGATTATTTATGTTTGTATGGCACTGATGTTTTTATAGTATATGTGTTATTAAAATTATCCTTATTTATTCGGCTGGTTTGTTTTTGACCTCCTCTGTTCTGGTTTGGTTATATATTTTTGGGGTGGGAATTATCTCTTTGTGTTTTTTGTTTAGAGGTAGCTGTTATAGGCAGTGCTGCCTTGCCTTTCCCTGCAGCCACTTCCTCCTCTGATCCCGACTTTATCTTTACATTCGGACTGCAGGGTCCCTGACTACATGGCAGCAGTGCTGCCTTTCCCTACAGCCATTTCCTCCCTCAAGCAAGGCACTTCCTGTTCAGAGGCAGACTGCAGCTAGATGCAATACTACATGCACATGGTCAGGGACCCCTGAAGAGAAAGTCAGGATCAAGGGAGGAAGCGGCTGCTGGAAAAGGTAGCACTGCCTGCAGATGGTCAGGTACCCCTGCCTTGCATCGAGTCGAGTGTCAGAATGCAAATGCACTTTGCACAATCTCTATCTAAGATGTGAGGCTCCAAGCAGTTGCCTGGTTTGTCATGCCCTAACGCCATCAATGATACTGCACTTAGCACTGGATAGAAGGATGAAGAATGTTTTCCTAGCATGTGCTTGGTGTGTAGCTGTAATAGTAGTCACTGGAACAGCACAGGGAGGACATGGCCACACCTCTTAAAACAAAGAAACCTTTTATTTTGTAAAACCTTCAAAGGTACAGACCCGACTTGGCCAAGTTTCAGCAGTCAGCCAATTAAGATGCAATTGCATATATATTCCAATAGCAGTCAGGACATTGTAACAAGAGCCAGTATTTATTTATTTATTTAGCTGTATTTATATACCGCTTTTCACCGGGTCAACAGTAGTTCAAAGCTCAAAAAGTGCTTCTCAGGTATGCCTTTGACGCTTTTTGAGCTGACTTACACACACACATTCACTGTACAGTATAACACTGCATGAGAACTCAAATATCAATATAATTCGATTGGCTGCTGTGTACGCCGCCTTGATTGAAGGATAAGGCGGGATATAAATACTCTTAAATAAATAAATAAATTTCAACCACTGGCTATTGTTACAATGTCCTGACTGCTATTGGAATATATATGCAATTGCATCTTAATTGGCTGACTGACGAAACTTGGCCAAGTTGGGTCTGTACCTTTGAAGGTTTTACGAAATAAAAGGTTTATTTGTTTTAAGAGGTGTGGTCGTGTCCTCCCTGCGCTGTTCCAGCGATGTCTGTGATTTCTGCGGAGGTTTGTTGCCTCTCTTCCTTTCTTGGTGTAGCTGTAATAGCCCAGGATAAAATTGGAGTTTTTGTAGGTTGTAGAAATAGAGCATTTTGTCAGGATGCTTTTCCTAGGTCAGAGACCTTGATGTATGAGGTTTGGAAGCTAGTGTTGGCATGGTAGATTTGCTCTAGGTCCTGAGCGACTTTTGGCAGAGTTTTGTATTACTTGATGATATGCCAGGTACTGAGAGAGTTTATGTTGCTGTTACTCTGATGACATTATGGAGGAAATGTCCTAGCTCTGCTTTGCACTTGTTTTTGAAGGAGGTGCTGGGGAGGGGTTCTGTGGATACAGAATTTATGTTTGGATTTAATATAGTATGGGGGAGAATGTGCATTTGGAGGATTGAGGAGAGGACTGTGATTCAGTGGGGGTTGAATAGTGCAACCTCTTGTACTCCCCACTTTCCCCCACCCTGATGTGGCCAGGAGGTGCTGAAGCTTGCACTGTTGCCATCACTGCAGTTATTTTGGAAGGTGGGACAAGGGGTGGGGTAGGGATGTGGCAAGGGGCGGAGCACAGGTACAACATGTGGTGGGTTTTTCTCTTTCAAAAAATCGGCAGCACCATCTCTGATGCCTGATGCCGACTTCCTGTTTGTGCCCATTGCTGGTGCTGCGTGTCCCAGAGAGGGGCAGCAGTGATGGCAAAGGCGCTGGAGGGGGAGGGGGATGCATTGGATGAGGTTTGCTTAGGATGTCTCATCTTGCACTGGCCCTGGTCATAAAGCATATGGACAGAGATTTAATGATCTAAATATGTATTCTTTGGAATAAAGGCAGGATACAGAAGATATAATAGAAATATTTAAATACCTCCAAGGTATAAATATGTAGAAGGTGAGCTTTTTTCAATTAAAGGAAGTTCTAAAATGCGCAGTGATAGGATGAGGGTGAAAGAGGGTAGACTGAGGAATAATGTAATGACATATTTCTTTACAGAGAGGGTGTTGGATGTGTGGACCAGCTTTCTAGTGAAGTAGTGGAGACTAGGATGGTATCTGAATTCAAGAAAGCATGGGGCAAGCACGCTCTCCTGAAGGACAGGAAAGGATTGTAGAGCTTAGTATTTGGTGTGAATGGGCAGACTGGATAGGCCATGTGTTCTGTATGTGCCATCATTTCCCCTTGTTTCTGTGCTTCTGAAAAGAGTCTTGTAAGCTGTTTTTTGCTAAGTTGGATGTTGTTAGAATCTCAAGGAAAGGAAGCTTTCTGTGTTAACCTTTATGGTTTTAGGTGATAACAGTCAAAGCAGTTAGTGCTGGTTAGTTTTATTGTCAGGTTGTCATAATCTCATTAATTTTTTACCATGTTAATTTCTATCTTTTATCTTTCATCTCTATTTAATTTGGCTTTCTGTTGACAGCCTTTTCCAGTACAGACTTGAGAGTCACCGTGGTTGAACTGATGTTTTGGTTGATCGTGAAGGTGGTCCCTCTGTTCTCCACCAAAAGGCTCCATATTAATGTAGTCCTTTGAGAATTTTGTTTTTCACAATCTTTTTTTTTTAAATTTTTTTCTTCCATTGTATTATTTTTTATCTTAACAATTTCTCCTAGTATTAGTGTCCTGGTGTCCTCCCTAAAACATCACTGTGCCTGTTACGGCATTTTAAAAGCTTAAATATCCAATATTTGGAGCCACATTTCTTTTAAATTCTACTTTATTTTTGTGTTAAGCATTTTTGTTTTGTATGTCTTACTGAGGGGCCCTTTTACTAAAGTGCTCGTGGTTTATTTATTTTATTTTTATCCTGTCCTCTCAAAGTGCTCAGGGCAGGTTACAAATTACAGGGTTCCAAAAGAGAGCAACAGCATCTACAAAGTACCAAACGAACCAAAGGAGCCAGTGCGAAATCGGTGATCAAACAGACTTTATTATAGACCCCTACACATTTCAGCCAAAGGCCTTCTTCAGGGGGTGCAACCTCATAAAAATAAAGACAAACATATGTTAAAACAATAAATATAAATAATAAATAATGTAAAAATATATTAAAAGAGCCATAAATTGGCAGCTAATGCACCCAGAAAGGTCCATATAAAACCATCAAACTTCTATAAAAATGTTAATACTAAATGAAACATATAAAGATGGATCATATAAATACAAGATAAAATTATAATGGTTTTAAAACAATGCTTAAAAACATAATTAATATGATAAAAACACACATAAGCCAGACAGTAGGAAACAGGATCAATAACATACAATAAAGAAACCATAATAGGATTGTTTTTACCTATAATGGTTTCTTTATTCTATGTTATTGATCCTGTTTCCTACTGTCTGGCTTATGTGCATAGGGGTATCTACAATAAAATCTGTTTGACCGGCAATTTCATACAGGTTACAAATTACATGCATAATAATAACAGATAACATAACACAGACTGACAATACCTCCTAATGGCCAATAGCCTGCAAAACCATGGCAAGTTAGGCGCAACACCACTGCATTAAATGTCAGGGGGTGTGGACAGCGTGTACCCATGGGTTAATATGCTGAACTGTACCCTAATGCACGCCAAACATAGCGCAGGTGCACTTACCGCTACCTATTGAGATGTCGATAAGCACTTGCATTAACTGCAAGACTTGCAGTTAGTGCCGATGTGATGACTACAAGGCATTCCCCATGCCCACTCTCTGCCCCAACCCGTCCACTTACCACCCCAAAACATGAAGGACAGTTAGTCCAGAAATTGGGCTGCACTAACTGTGTTGACCCTGTGATATGAGCTACCTTGGGCCATAGTGTGTGATTAGTGCACACCAAAACCTGCGCTAACTGCATAGCACACTTTAGTAAAAGGGCCCCTGTGTGTTTATTGAAATAATGTATACATACCTCTGCTGTAGGCAAATCGATGAAACATGGCCATGTTACATTTTTAGTTTAGTAGTATGTTATGTGAGTTTGTTTTCAAAATTAATTGTTAATAGGTTTTTTAAAGGCTTTTAGCATAAACGTATGCTATATGAGAGTTTGTGTTTAAAATTAATTGTTAATAAGAAGTGTTTATTTATCCAGATTCCTGGAATTGCTGCCTGAGCACACTTGCTAAGGATCTTTAACACCTAATATAACTGAAAGCCTTTGAAACAAAAACTGGGATTTAGTGGAAGTAAAACACAAATCCCCTGTGACTAATCTCACTCATTATGCCAATGGGCTCAGTTAGCAGGATTCGAGTGAGCTCTGCCAAATAGATTCAGAAGGCCAGGGACCATCATATGCTGCCGGGGGAGGGGGGGGGGGGGGGTGAGGCCATGTGCAGAGACTTGTTGTGGGGCCTCATTTGCATAACCTTGTGGCTTTGTACCTCTGCCCCCAGTACACATATACCAAAAGCTCTCTATAAAATTTCCCTACCCCCCTGCACAAATGACAACATAGTGCTCTCTCAGTCAACATTTGCCCATCAGCGCTGTGTTAATAATAATAGTAGGAGTAGTAGAACTGATTATTCGGGGACCCAAGATTAACATGGATGCACACCAGGCATATGCAGGTTAGAGCCATGCTAATTATACTTTTAGGGTCCAATTCCATTGAAGATGTAGATTTCCTTTGTACGTCCAAGCTGACCTGGACATAAAAAGGAGATCGCGATTCTGATCCCTTGGGGCATGTCTAACCCTGCGGGATCAGAATCGCAAACGGTACTGGACGTACAGGCTGGGACTGCAATTCAGTCCCGGCCTGCACGTACAGTGCTAGCCCAGCTAACTCAGCCAGGGCTTTTAAATAGAGCCATGGTGCCGCGGTTCTAGTTAAAAGCTGCGATGCTGGCCGCTTCCCACAAAGTTAATTCCCTGCAGCCCGACCCCCAATCCGGCCTCCTAAGGCCAGGGTCAGGCTGTGGAGGATTAACTTTGTTCCCCCCCCCCCAGCCCCTTCCGTGCCCCGATGCCATGAAAAAAACCGTCCAGGGAAGTTATTCCACCCCGGGATGGAATAATTTCCCCAGACATTTCGCCGGTCCTGGCCATATAGGGCCGACATTAGAATTGGTCCTGTACGTCCAGGGCTGGCGACCGCCCACTGCTCACCCACTCTCCACCCATGGCCACCTCTTCCCTGCCTCCAACTAACTTCCCTGCACAACTGGCGGGGAAGTTATTCAGGGGCCTGCAGCTACACGAATAGCCCCTTTAACAACTAACGTCTTTAAAATTTACCCTACAATGGATTTTCAAGTAGACTATAACAGCTGCTATGCATTGTGAGTGATACTTTAAATATTTAAAACTCAACTATTTCAAACTCTTACCAGTGTTAAGCCACACATACTTGTAATTGAACTGTTTCCATATTTAAAGCTGTCTCAAGAGGCAATATCCCACAGTTTAATTTTAACGTGAGCAGACAGAATTCTGCTATAAAGACAAACATTTCAAGACACAATATCCACCAAAATGTTAAAGAAAACCTCATCTGAAATGTTATAACAAAATAACTATCATAATTTAACACCTAACTTTCACAGTGAATTTTACTCTACTATACCAACCCTACCTCCTAGTATTCAAACAGTCAAAATACCACATATGAAAAAGGCCAAAAGACAAAAAATATAAAATTAAACAAAGCCCTAAAATCCCACACAGGAAAAAAGCCAAAAGACAAAAAATATAAAATTAAACAAAGCCCTAGAACACAATCTCCCACACAAACAATATGTAAGTACCTTGCAGACAGAACACAAGCAAAATAAGGGGCTACAAATTAGAAACAGAAGCATATATACAAAATCCGGGATGAAAGCCCAAGACTTTCAGCCATGGAACACTGAAGACAGAGGAAGGAAATGCATATTGCCCTGAGCTAAATGCAAAGATATAAGAAATGTGTACTTCCAAAGTTGAAGTTTTCTAATCCATAACAACTTGAAATAACATTTCTTTTCTACCTTTGTTGTCTGATCCTTATATTTTCTAAGGTCCTGGTCTTCCTTCCATTTTTCCTTGTTGATCTTTTCTTCAGTCCTTTTCCAGGGTCTCTCTTCAATTTTCTGTTTCATCTCCCTCTTATATTCTTTACCTTCTTCCTCCATTCTCCCTTCTGATCTGTCATTCCTTCCACATTTTTCAATTCACCCTTTTTCACCTACTCTTGAGTGCCCCATTTCTATTCACTGTATTCACGCTCTTCAGCTCTCATCTGCCTTTCATCTTCTCATCGGTCTCAGCTCTTTCTCTATCGCTTGTCCCACCCCTGCCTTCAGCCCAAGTAGCCCCTGCAATACAGGAATCCCAGGCAAGAATAGGGTGCACGTATCCCAGAAACCCCGCACTGCGATGGCCGAGGCAAAGCACAGCAAACATAATTTACTTTAAATTAAGTTTGCCATGCTGCTTCCATCTCCTGCTTTCTAGTAAAACATTTCTTTTTTTTTATAAACTTTATTTATAACCACCAACAACATAAACAATCATCATATGACAGTACATTACAATGCGAGCCTGCGTCCATGCGGGGTGTGCTCTGATCCCCACATGGAGCATGGGTCGAAGACAGGTGGAAGATACAGTTTTTCTTTCCCCCCCCCCTCCCCCTTCTTTTGAACTGTCTCTCCACCCCCTCTCTCCCCCTCCCCCCATCCCCTCCCCCGTCAGCCATACCCCAATTCCCTATTTTGGCAGAGACACTCCTTCCCTCCCCCTTTCCATCTACTCCTAGTCTGGGCTTTCTCAATGACCTACGCTTAGAACTTCGTTGCGACTACGAACTCCAAGATTATGAATATACGGTTCCCACACAAGTAAGAATGACGTCCAGCGCCTGGCACTTCCCCGAGCTCCCCATTTCTCCATCAGCATTATCTGATGAAGGTTATTGCACCACTCCCCAAAAGTAGGTGCTGTTGGTTCCCTCCAGTTCCTTAGGATAGGGCCCTTCCCCACCAGACAGGCCTTGCGCAGTAATAGACGTTCCCCTTTCTTCAAAGGGTAGGGGAGGTCTAGCTGATCCAATACCACAAAGAGAGCAGTCCAGCGCAGCCGCCTCTGCAGCAGCCGACTCATATAGGAACATATACTGGCCCAGTACGCTGTAAGGTGACTACAACTCCACCACATGTGCAACAAATTTGCCAAAGGTTCAAAGCAGCGAGGACAGCTGCCATCACTCGTTATGTGGCTGCGCAGAGCTCTCCGGGGGGAGAAGTGGGCTCGTGTCACGCATTTAAACTGCATCTCTCTCCACCTCGCTCCTTGTGCAATAACCACTATGCGCTTAAGGGCTTTGTGAACCGTCCCCGGGGACACTGCCCTACCCAGCTCTCCCTCCCACGCCTCCTCTACTGTCCGATAATCAGGGATAGAGTGATAACAAGCCAGGCGGAGTTTTAACTTTGAGATAGATAGGGGCTCCTCGCCTCCTAAGTCAAAAAATTCCAGTATCTGGGCTGAGCGTTCTACTCTCAGCGCCTCCCTAGGTTGAGAAGAGATGTAGTGGGAGACCTGTATATAAGCAAAGCAGTGCCGCGAGGGTAGATCATACTCTCTACTCAGAGACAAAAAGGATTTACCTTTCCCGGAGGGGTCTACCAAATGTCCCAGAGTTGTTATACCGCGAACACGCCAGTCCCGGAACGTCGGCGACTCAGTTCCCGGGGTAAAATGTACGTTCCCTTGTAAGGGTAGCCAACAAGAGGCCCTCCAAGAGGTCCCCCACAATGTGTTGAGGTGTTGCCATGTACGTTTAACCGAGCTTATTAAGACACTTTTCACTACATTACGTGGTAGATCGCGATTCGGGCTATGCAAGACCCCTAGTAATGTCAGCGGTGCCACCAAACTCTCCTCCATTGATCTAGGTGTACACGCGTCGGTTCCTCCCAGCCAGTCACCCAGGTGTCTGGCTTGACATGCCAGGGCGTATGCCCCAAGATCCGGAAGACCCATCCCCCCATCTCGCCATTTCCCAATCAACCGGGTCAGCGGGATAGGTGCCCGAGCTCCCTTCCATAAAAAGGCTCGAATCGCCACTTCCAGTCGCCGTAGATCGCGACGCAGCAGCCAGACCGGCAACGTTTGCATCCAATATAAGATTCTCGGCAGTATTACCATCTGAACCGCCGCCACCCTGCCGGACAAAGAAAGCGGAAGAGACTGCCAGGCCCGCAGCTGCGTTTGTGTGCGCTGTAGGATCCGCTCCAAATTTCGCTTATATAAGTCTTGTGGTTGTCGGGGCAAGATTATCCCTAGATAAATAAAGTCATTTTCCGCCCATTTCAGAGGGAACGGGCCCACCCATCCCCCACGGGTCTGTCCCAGCACATCCAGGGCCTCGGATTTAGCAGCGTTGATGCGCAGCCCCGAGAAACGCCCAAAGGTAGTTATTTCTGCCATCAGTGACGGCAATGATCGATCAGGGGCAGACAAATGAACCAGAAGGTCGTCAGCAAACGCCGATATCTTAAACGAACAGGAGCCTATCGAAACTCCATGTATCGCTCGGGAAGTTTCTATTGTCCTTATGAGAGGGTCTAGGGATAGGACAAACAACAAGGGCGAAAGAGGGCACCCCTGTCTGGTGCCCCTCTGGAGAGAGAACGGCTCCGAGAGAGCCCCATTACAGAGCACTCCGGCAGTGGGAGTGGCATATAAACTCTCCACCATCCTGCAAAAGGGGGTCCCCAGGCCGTACTGCGGTAGCACATAGCGCAGATAGTCCCAATTGACTCTATCAAACGCTTTTTCTGCGTCAAAGCTAATGAGAAGGGACTGCAGTCTCCGGTCGTGCACCCACTCCAAGGAGGCCAGTATTTTTCGCATGTTCCTAACTGCGCCCCTCCCCTTGACAAATCCCACTTGGGAGTCGTGGATCAGATTGTCTAGCAAACCCGCTAGGCGCGTCGCTAGAATCTTTGCAAACAGTTTTATATCAAAGTTGAGGAGCGATATGGGTCGATATGAAGACGCCTGTACCGGGTCTTTACCCAGTTTAGGGATCAAAATGATGTGAGCATGATTGCTCCCCCATCGAAAAGCTCCCTGCTCCGCCCGTTTGCCAAAGACCTCCACCAAATTTGGGGTGATATAGTCATTAAGTAATTTGTAAAATTCGGCCCCAAAGCCCTCGGGACCCGGTGATTTATAGCATTTGGCCCTAGAGATTTCAGTTTGTATCTCTTGTGATGTTATAGGTTGGCCCAATAGCGTCCTTTGTTCCTCATTAAGGTGGGGTAGGTCCAACTTCTGCAAATAGTCCTGTGCTGCCACACCATCAATGGGTTCCGCCGTATACAGCGATTGAAAAAAGGTGCGGAAGATTTGAGCGATTGCCGTGTTCTCCTTGTGGAGGGTGCCCTTCGCGTCTTGCAATGCTGCTACCAGGGTTGATCCGCGAGAGCCTTTCACGCAGCGGGCCAACAATTTTCCCGGTTTATTCCCGTGACAGTACAGCTGATAGCGGTAGTACAAGATAGATTTTTTAGCTCTCTGGTGTAACAGCTCATTTAGATCCACTTGTGCCTCCCATAGCTGTTTCTTAGTGGCTAACGTCGGTTGTTGCGCCGCCTGACAGCGTAGCTTAGTGACACGGCGTTCTAGACGGATAATGCGGTCCACTATGATGCGCCGCTTCCGGCGGCAAACCCAATGATGTCCCCTCGCAACACCACCTTTGCCGTCTCCCACACTAGTTCCGGGTCATCGCTGTGGCACTGGTGGTCAGCCTCGAATTCTCTCCAGCGCTGCCGGATAAACTGGATGAACTGTGCATCCCGGTAAAGCTCAAGGGGGAATCGCCAGATTCGCGTCCGGGTTAGATCTCTGCCCCAATGCAGATCCGTCCATACGAACGCATGATCAGAGAGCTCCAACGGGCCTATCTGAACCTCCTCCACCTGGGCGAACAAGCCGCTGGTGAGCAAGAAAAAATCAATACGTGCCAAAGTGCCATGCGCTCGGGATTGATGAGTGAAGTCTCTCTCAGATGGGTGTAAAAGCCGCCATGGGTCGATCAAGCCCAATCGCGTCCTAAATCTTTTAGTAAAACATTTCTTACTTGGCAGCCAGCACCTCCTGTTGCCAGGCCAATGTCATGATAGCAGCCACAAAATCATGCAACTGTTATCGTGAGACGTCAACCTGGCAGCAGGAGCAGAAGTCAAGGTGACAAACTTAATTTAAAGTAAGTGTTTTGCTGTGCTTTGGGGAGGGAGGGGGAGGCAGGTAAGCCCCCCTGCCATGTGGGGTCCTTCAACAAAATTTTGTTCGGGGCTCCTCATTAGAATTTATTCTACTGCCTTCTTGTCTCGTGTCTTGTGTCTCGTGTCTCCTGTCTTGTCTACTTAGCCTGCCATTCCCCCTTTTACCTCCTCTGTTTCTACCTTTCCCATCCCTTCTAAGTCCTTTCTCTTTGACTTTTACTCTCTTCGCAGCCTCCTGACCTTTTCTATTGCTTCCTGAGCTCTCCTCAGTCCCCACCTTTCTTCACTCTGTCACATACCACACAGCTCATCCAACATTCCTACCCATACCCCCACCCAATTGCTGAATCTCTACTCCCCATTTTCCCTCAAACTAATCTCCAAGTCCCCACTTTCCTGCCCTACACAATCACCACCCAATTCTGGAGAACCCATTCTCCTCCCAATCCCCATTTTTTAAAAATATGTCCTTAACTCCCTGCTCTGCCCTCAACCCTATACTCTAGGGCAGGGTTGGGCAATTCCGGTCCTGGAGGGCCGCAGACCAGTCAGGTTTTCATGATGTCCCTAATGAATATTCATGGACCTATTTCCATACAATGGAAGGCAGTGGATGCAAATAGATCTCATGAATATTCATTAGGGACATCATGAAAACCTGACTGATCTGCAGCCCTCCAGGACCGGAATTGCCCACCCCTGCTCTAGGGGATTGTTATGCTGTCCCCTTTACCACTTTTCAAGCATCCATCTTTCCTGATGTCTTTCTCCTCTTTCCTATCAAGCTTCCGTCCTGCATTTCTCTTTCTGTCCTGGGTGCCCCCCAGAATCTAATACCCCTCCCTCTACATCAACCCCCCTCAAGAGTTTACAACCCATGCCACGGACAGCTCAAAGAAATCAGAACAGCGCTTTCAATAGAGCACTGTCAGGACCGTGAATGGGAGAAGCAGCAGGAGCCCACTGCCCACAGCTTTTCATCGCCAGTCAATCAAGGCACAAGAAGCCAACACTGTCAGTGTGAGCACTTTCACTTTGGTGGGCTAGCAGGGCTTGAGGCTGTTCTCGTGGGCTAGCAGGGCCCAAGGCTGATCTCGTGAGATCAGCATCAGGAAATGCTGACCGGGAAGAACCATGCCATAATCTTACTGCGGTGATGCCTTCCTGACATTGTTGGGCAATCAGACTCAGCCCAACTTCACCTGCTCTGCGACTGTGTCCTTCCTCCTTCCTGTCTTTGAACTGAGGGCTTCATCTGTCTGCTCCCCAGTCAGGAAAAGGACTTTTCTCAAGTCAGCCAATGCCCAGAGGCTGGAGCAGGGCTCCTGCTATGCAGGGCACTCTGCAGGGAACATGCTGGCATATGCCGAGGGATGGCCTTGCATGCTGCAAATTTTCACCACTGGGGCTTTCATGCAAACTCTTTATGTAACTGTTGCAAGATTAAAACAGTGCCAAATACTGTAAATTTAGGAATGGTCTAGCAAAATTGAATACATTTGTGAGGAGGCTTTCACTTGGCTTTGAGGTTTTCCTCTCACTGCATATATGAAACTGACAAGAAAAGGTCCAGCCTGATACATAGACCATAGTTTGTGAATGTTGTTGTTGTTAAGTGCCATTGAGTCGGTATCAACTCATGGCGACCCTCTGGATAGTTGTCCTAAACTGTGTTCGATCTTCCGTTGGGCAGCTCATTGTTGATAGAGTGACATCCCATAGCTACTGTTATTGTATCGATCCATCTCATTGCTGGCCTTCCTCTTTTGTGTTGACCTTCAACCTTGCCAAGCATGATGTCTTTCACTATCAATCTCTTTCTTCACATGATGTGTTCCTTGATCTTGAGAAGCAAATGTTTAAGATTGTTTTTACTTTCTGCCAGTAATGTGGTATCATCAGCATAGAGAAGGCTGTTGATGAGTCTTCCACCAATCTTCACACCTCGGCTGTCTTCATACAGTCCTGCTTCTCTGATGATTTGTTCTGCATATAAATTAAATGGGTAGGGGGAAAGTATGCAGCCCTGGGGGGTTATTCTGAACCACAAAAAGTAGGAATGGACGTCCCATCAGGACGACCATCCCCGCTATTCATGGCTTCTCCTGCCCCCGAATAACTTCCCCGCCAGCTGTGTTGGGGAAGTTAGAGGGGGTGGGGTATGGGCGGTCCGGAGGTGGAGTCTGGGAGGGAAGTGGGCAGTCGCTGGCCCTGGACATAAAGGGCCAATTCTAATGTCAGCCCTGTATGTCCAGGGCCAGCAAAATGTCCGGGAAAGTTATTCCACCTCCAAGGTGGAATAACTTCCCTGGATGTTTTCTTTTGATGGCCTAGGGCATGGATGGAGCAAGGGGGACAAGGGTTTATTCCCCGCAGCCCGACCCTGGCCTTAGGAGCCAGATTGGAGGTCAGGCTGCAGGGAGTAAACCTTTTGTGCTGGCAGCTGGCATTGCGGCTTTTAAATGGAGCCACAGTGCCATGGCAACATGACGTCAAGGCGCTGCTACTCCATTTAAAAGCCCTGACTGAGTCAGCTGGTGACAGTCCTGCACATGCGGGCCAGACTGAATCGTAGTCCCTGCCTGCACATGCAGGACTGTTCGTGATTCTGATCCCGTGGGATCAGAATCGTGATCCCCTCTGTACATCTGCTTCAGATCGGACGCACAGAGGGGATCTATGTCTGGGACAGAATCGGACCCAAGTTGTACACCTTTGCTGATTTTAAACTATTCTGTTTCTCCTTGCTTCTTGGTCAATGTAAAGGTTGTGCAAGAGAACTATCAGGTGCTTCTTAATGTGGCCCAGAGTTTCTCATGGTTTATACATTCAAAAGCCTAGCTGTAGTCGATGAAACACATGTAGATATCCTTTTGGTATTCTTTTGTCTTTTTAAGGATCTATCTCACATCTGCAATGGTGTCTCTCGTTCCTTGCCCTTTTCTGAACCCTGCATAAACATCAGGCAGTTCTCATTCCAGGTATGGTTGTAGTCTCTGCTGAATGTTCTTGAGTAGAATCTTGCTGGCATGTAGGATCATTGCGATTGTTTGATAATTTCCACAGTCAGTTTGATCACCTTTCTTTAGTATTGGTGTAAACACAGATCTTTTCCAGTCAGTTGGTACTGATGTTGTCTTCCATAATTTCTGGCAGAGCCTTGTAAGTATGATAACAGCTGCATCCAACTGCTGTAATACTTCAATGGGAATGCCATCAATGCCCCGTGCTTTGCTCTTTGATAAGGTTTTCAATATTGCTTCGACTTCGTCTTTTATCACCAATGATTCCTGATCATACAGGAGTGGAGGAGTGGCCTAGTGGTTGGGGCAAGGTACTTTGGCCCGGAAGGTCAGGGGTTCAAATCCCACTAGAGGACAGCAACCTTGGGCCGGAAGGACTGGGGTTTCTAGTCCCACAGGTGCTCCTTGTGGTCTTGGGCAAGCCACTTAACCCTCCATAGCCCAGGTTCCCTGTAAAAAATAGTTCTCTGTGTGCTGTGCTTTCCTGTCTAATCAATGTGTTTATACCTCAAAAATTTCCTGTCATGATTTGACAATTTCCAATCTGTAATCAAACCGCTGCTGATCGCTGGAAGTAGCGGTATACAAATGTATACTAAATAAATAAAATAAGGTACAGGTTGAAACAGCTGTTGGTCCATTTGATTTTTATGGTATAATGACTCCTTTTCGTGATCTTCTCAGCATCATTCAACATGGATCCTTGAGCATCTTGTAGGATTCCAATTTAAGGCTGGAATTTTTTCTTTAACTCTCATAGTTCTAGGAGAGCCGATCTTGTTCTTCCTCTAATAGATTCTGATTCTATTTCCTTACATGCAACATTATAGTACTTCTTGTCTTGTCTTGCTGCACTTTGGTAATCTCTGTTAAGTTCTGCAATTGCCTCTCTTTCTCCTCTGGCTTTAGCTTCTCTGCATTTCTGGGCAATTATTAGAGTTTCTTTGGTCAACCATTTTATCTGTTTTTGCTTTTTCACCTTCTGTAGAGACTTCTCACTTTCTTCCAACACAACCTTCTTGATGTCATCCCATAACTCTTCTGGAGCTCTGTCATTTGTATCTAAAGCAGCAAATTGATTTTTCAGGCAGTCTTTAAAATCTGTTTCAAGGTCATATTTTGCCACATTCATGAGGGGCTTGCAGAATTCTATCAGTCTTTCTCCAGCTTCATTTCTGTTGCCAAGTCTACTTTGCCTTCTATGTTGCCAATTTTTGCGTTCCAGTCACCCATGACTATCAGGATATCCTGTTTCCATATTCTGTCAATTTCAGCTTGTACTTGTTCATGGAACTCATCAGCTTCATCCTCTTCTGCAGCTGTTGTTGGGATATATACCAGAATTATAGTTGTGTTGATGGGCATTCCTCATAGAAATAGAAATTAAGCGTTAACTGATTACATTGTATTTCATTACAGTTATTGCAAGTTTCTTCTTGCTTATAAATGCACACCATTTCTTTGTCTTTTATTTCCAGCATAGTAGACCATGTGATTGTCAGATGCAAAGCGCCCGATGCCAGTCCATTTCAGTTCGCTGACACCCAACAGATCGATTTGTACACATTCCATTTCATTTTTGACAATCTCCAACTTCCCTTGATTCATGCTTTGTACATTCCATGACCCAATATGTAAGACATCTTTGCAGCTTCTGACTCTCATTTCATCATCAGCAGTCAGACATCCTGCGGGCTTTGATCAACCATATCATAAATGCTGGCTTTAATCTGAAATGTCTTCAGCTCCTCCCTAGTAGCCAGTTGAGTGCCTTCAAACCTGGAGTCTCTTCTTCCAGCACTATCGTGCAATATATTTTGTTGTGACTATCCACTGGGTTTTCATGGCAAGATACAGAAGTAGATTGCCAGGCCTTTCTTCCGCACAGTTAATTCTAATTTTGTTGCCATTGTCACAGAAATGTGATCCTCTGCCGCCAACACTGTCGCAATTTCTGCTGCCCAGATGGGTAGTTTGTCTTGGTCTGGCACCTCAGCTGAGACCTCACGGCACGACAAGCTGCAAACCAAGTGAGGTTTTGTGAATAATTATTCTTATATGGGATTCAGACAAAGAACATTTGCTTATCCTTAAAATATCATTCTATGGAAAGTTAAATAATATATAATAGTATAAAATAAATTGTGTTCTTTATTAATATTTTGTAATTTGGACTGCTATGTGTATATTTTTATACCATACTTCAAGTTTGTTTTTTTTATCCATTTATCATAAGCATTTAATAAAGAAACTTGTAAACTCATAAACACCTATCCATTTTTTTCAGATACATTCTGGCAGTAATTGTATAAAACATTTTGTACATGTAAAGTATGTTTTATATGTGGAAAAAGGCTTTTATAAAATTGTTTGTGGGGTATATGTGCATAAACTGTTGGCAGATGGAAAGAGAACATAAGAATATAAGAAATGTCATACTGGGTCAGACCAAGGTCCATCAAGTCCAGTATCCTGTTTCCAACAGTGGCCAATCCAGGTCACAAGTACTTGGCAGGCACACAAAGTCCACAGTTTCCACAGTGCTTGTCGTGGGATAGGTAGTGGATTTCCTGAATCCTCTTTAATAATGGTTTATAGACCTTTCCTCCAGGAACTTGTCCAAATCTTTTTTAAACCCAGCTACACGAATAGCTTTTACTACATCCTTCGGTAACGAATTTGAGTTTGATTCCACGTTAAGTAAAAAAATATTTTCTCTTATTGGTTTTAAATGGGTTACATTGTAGCTTCATTGCTAACAGCTTCTTTTTATGCAATCTGCGCATAGATATTCCCTAGGCTGTAGCATTGGTGGAGCTGTAGTGGAGTTCTCTTGTACCTGTACATTTTAAAAAATATTTTCATACACTGCTTCGACCTGGAGAAAAGCAGTATATAAGCCCAGCTAAATAAATAAATAAATGTAAGAAACTGGCACGCATTTCTACTTTTTTGGAGCCAGTGCAACTTTGTGCTAGAACAATTGTGCACTATTGGGGTTGGTTCTGGGTGCCAATTTTATAGACCTATAGGCATCTATGTTGCCATTATAAAATAGGTTTAAAATAGGTGCTTTTTCTATACATTGACATAGGCACCCTCTTATACTTGTAGACAAAACCTATATGGAAATTACCCTGGGATGTCTGAGGGGAACGGTATGCACGGGGAAAGGAGGTGGCAGTAGGAGAAGGGCAAATAGAAGGATTTCATTTTTAAATCCTCCTGTCTGCTCTTCACTTATATAACCTGCATACAGTGTACCTGCAAATCATCAGAGTAAAGACTCTACAACACAGGCCCAATGGTGGATTTTTAAAGGGAAACCCCAGTCGGGATTTTTCCTTGAAAACAGACTTTCAGGTCTATGGTCCTGCAAACTGTTGGTGGCCATTGAACGTTGCTCTCTATCAGGGCTGGTACAAGGGCATTTGGCACCTTAGACAAAGGTTCAGGCTTATGTCCCCCTCAAACTTTGATAATTAAACTCAACAAATATGAAACACTACCCTTCCCACAACAGAGAATCAGAAGAGGGGGTCAAAGGGAGTAGAATATAAAATTCACTAACAGTGGGTGATGAACTGCTGTGCATCTCTTAGGGAGAGAGAATGAAGTTCCCTCCTCAAGTCTCTCCGAGTACCTTCACGTGATGCCCCCTTTGTATAACATCCATACTAAATCTCAGCAAGGTGACACTACAATTGAAGTATGGTAGGAAAGAAAAAGAAAAATACATACTGGCCACACGTCACCCAGGATAAAAAGGTGCCCGCCCATAGCTTATGCACTAGGGCTCACAATGGTGGTTGTGAGAGTGCAGACACTGAAGATGTAGATAACATTCCTGCCACAGATAAAGGCCATGGTGGACATGTTCATGGACTCACTGTGGCAGGAGAAAAGCCACAGAAATGAAAGAAAACGTTAAGAGGATTGACTACAATTAAGTGGACCTCTGCAGATAAAGAGGAGATAATGTACTGCTACTTTTATGCTACAAACCCTATAAAATCAAAAGGGTAGCCAAACAGAATCCACCAAAAATTGGAAGAAAGAGGAATACTGTCGAACGAAAACTACAAAGATCAACATGCAAATTTCAGTGATTTCACGGATCAAAGTAAAGAAGTATGTGAATGCATCTTGACACAACTCTGGTCTTCCGTGGAACAAGAAATACAGGGAGGAGTAAGAGATCTAGGTGGGAGTACCAGAAAAAAAGGTATATATCGAAAAAGAGAGAGCAGTTGAGGTGGGATGGAGCTTAGAGATCTGGAACTGCAGGAGAGTGAGATCAAAGGACAAGTCAGAAAGCAACTGAAGAAGAAAGGGAGGAAATAGACCCAGAGGTGAAAGAATTAGGGATGGAACTTCTAGTCCACATGGAAAAAGATGAATATGCTGGATTCCAGGTAAGGGAAAGATTCCTAGAGTTAAATTTAATAATTAAAGTTAATAATATGATAAATAAGAAGAATAAGGTCATAACCTATATAAAGGGGCCATGAAACTGACATCATAGAAATATATTGACTACAATACTGTGCAGCTAAAATTATTACTGAAAGAATCCTACCGACTAAAATGCAGGGCCAAAAGGAAAAGAGAAAAATAACAGTTCCTCCTTGGAAAAATGGCATCAAAGGAAAAATGAAATCACTGATAGATAGGTATCTAAAAGGAATAAGATCATCTAAGATATTGATGAAGATCTAAAACATCAAGTTGAAACATGCTGCATTAGCAGAAGACCTTAAATTTATGTCTTCCAACAATAAATTGAAAGTAGCAGCAGAAGTACAAAAACTACGAAGATATGAAGAAAACAGGAAAGAATGATATCAAAATGAACTATTTAGAGAGAATCCCAAAACAATTCTACAGGGAATTGGGAAAAAGTGTTATCATGCTAAAAGTACCACCAACCAAAGTCAAAACAGAAACCTTCTGGAGAAAACTATATGATGACCCTATAGAGCACAATTAAGAAGCAGAATGGTTACCCTGCATACGGGAGCATTTAGAAAAAGCAAACATCAAACCTATGGAATGGCCTGCAGTAACAATGAAAGAGATGGGAAGCAGGTTAAAATGAGCTTCAGACTGGAAGAGCACTGGCCCAGGTTGCATTACCAGCCTTTGGCTAAAACAGTTAACATCTTTCCACCAAAGCCTGGCAAATTGCATAAAAACAATTGTTCAAGCAGCCAGACTTAACACCACAATGGCTTACAACAGGAAGAACATTTCTCCTTCTAAAGGGGGACCCAAGTAACATTCCCAAAAATTACATACCAATAACTTGTCTACTATTTGATTTTATGGAGTTCATTTTTCTTTTCCCTTTCTGCATTTTTATTATACACCACTCTGTCACACTTGTAAAAGGCAGTTAATCAAATGAAATAAGCATAAACATACCTACAATCTACAAGCTGTTCACTGCAATAGATGCAGACAGAGTATATGATCATATTGAGTCCAATAACATCATGGCAATAGAGCAAAATGGCAATAAGAGGGGAGCGTACCAAAGGCCAGTTAATGGTGAATAAGGCCATCATGGCCAGCGCTAAGAAAAGCAGAAATCTCAGGATGGCATGGATTGATTATAAGAAGGCTTTTGACAGTGTCCCATATCCTTGGATAATAAATTGCCTTGAAATGTATAAAATAAATTCTGGTTTGACAGAGTATATTAAGTTCACCTGACTGTGGACAACCACACTCTTTATGAAGTATGAAGATGGTCAGTACATCATTCCTAACATTAAGATCCAGCAAAGAATATTTCAGGGATATCTCCTATTTCTGTTTTGTTTTTGTATGGTGCTCATAAATTCTATAGGATATGAATTTAGCCTGAATTCTAAAGAAGGTAACAATCCAGAAGCAACATCCCATTTTCTATTTGTAGATGACCTGAAGCACTACATTTACAGTGATCAACAATTAGCAGAGCAACTCCATGTGGTGAAAAGCTTTTCTGATGACATCAGGATGACTTCTGGTCTTGAAAAATGTGCTAAGGCAACTTTTTTTAGAGGAAAATTGGGCAAAATGGAAAACATTTCCCTGGCTGAGGGCTGTAACATCAAGGACCTTGAACAGGAAGGCATATATAAGTATCTTAGAGTAGAGGAAGGAATGATACTCAAGCAGAAATTACTAAGAGAAAAGATCAGTAAAAAATACTACAGGAGACTAAATCAGTATTGAAAAGTGCTTTAACATCACGGAATAAGATACAAGCCATCAATCAGCTGGTAATTCCTGTACTCTCATACAGCTTTTGGGATTGTGGACTGAATATTTGAACAAGAAAACTCCTCCATACTCATGAAGTAATTTACAAGAATTAGTGTATGCCAAGTTAGTACATCCCTAGAGCTGAAGGAGGACTGTGCCTCATAGAGATTGACTACAGATATAGAGCTACTATCATAGGTCTCCAGACCCACCTAACAGCATCATCGGATCCAAATACATAAAAAAATGTTAAAATATGAAAGTAAATATTCAGAATATGTCTCCATCATCAAACTTGGACAAGTGTTCTGATGAGCAGAAGTAATGAGTGAAAATCCACAAGCATAGAAAGGGAAGGAAGTCACAGAATTTGCAAAACAAACCCATTTGGAGAAATTGCCTATGGGAAGAAAATCCTGTAAAAAATGGAATCATTGGTTATCATACTTCTAGATGTGAAACTTTGCTTTGTATGCATATGTGTGTCCGCTCTCCCTGCAGTTAAAAGAATGTGCTAATGTTCTTGGAGTTTGTGAGACTGTCAGGAACTTTGACTGCTTCTGCTTTTTGCCTCACCTCAGAAGCTGCCACTCTAGTCTTGCCTGATGCTTGGTCCGGCCTTTCTCTATATAAATATATCCATATGTCTATAACTGTAAGTACAAGATTAGAAACATTTACCCACAGTTTCCAAAGGTATTCTTTACAGTAAGCACAAATTTCCAAAATGTGATTTTGTATATGAGACACACGAAGAAGCTGGTTTTGTATATGTGAGTGTGAATCAGATACTTTTCTCTGTGTGTGAGAGAAAGAGCTCAACATTGTGTGTGTAAGAAAGGGCAGGGTAGGAAGAAGGGGAGGATGAGTGGCACTATATGTAAAAAACAATATTAAAGCTTTGGAATTACAGAGCTTAAAAGGGAGAGAGGAGGCACTGTGGGTTAAACTAGAAAGAGAGAAACAGAAAGCTATTTGCCTTGGTGTGATATACAGACCTCCCTCACAAGAGGAAGAAGTGGACAGAGAGTTAATAGAAGACATATGCAGTATTGCTGGGAAAGGGGAAGTGCTACTGATAGGGGATTTCAATATGCCAGATGTTGATTGGCACATTCCTGCTGCAGTATCATCTAGAAGTAAGGAGATCCTGGATTCTCTACAGGGAGAACTATTCAGGCAATTGGTAACAGACCTCACATGTGAAGGGGCCATATTGGACTTTGTGCTTACCAATGGTGAAAGTGTTTCTGATGTTATAGTGGGAGATCATTTTGCATCCAGTGATCATCAGATGGTGTGGTTCAGTATTAGGACTAGGGCTGTTAGAATTCATTCAAAAGCGAGGGTCTTAGACTTTAGGAAAACTAACTTTGCCAAGATGGGCCAATACCTCAGGGAGTCGTTAACGGGATGGGAACAGCTGGGGGATGTTGAACAACAGTGGGCAAAACTGAAAGGGGATATTTTATGGGCAACCAACCTTTTTGTTAAAATAAAGGTAAAAGGAAAAGGAGACCGCTATGGCTTTCAAAAGAAGTAGCTGAAAAGGTGAAGAAAAAGAGGGAGGCCTTCATGAAATACAAGAGATCAAAGAGAGAGGAAGACAGGCAACTATATTTGGAAAAACTTAGAGAAGCTAGCAAAGTAGTCAGGAAAGCGAAGATTCAAAAAGAGGAGGAAATAGCCAATGCAATAAAATGGGGGGATAAGACATTTTTCAGATATGTTAGTGAGAGGAGGAAGGGCAAAAGTGGTATTGTCAGACTCAAGGGTGAAGGGGAGGAATATGTAGAATATGATGAAGGTAAAGCAGAATTGCTTAACAAATATTTCTGTTCTGTGTTCACCGATGAAAAACCAGGAACAGGACCTCAGAAAACACCCACAAACAGGAAAAGAAGCGAGGGGTGTCTTGACTGTGTTCATGAGAAACTAGCTAAAAAAGTAGACAAAGCGATGGGACTGGATGGGATACACCCTAGAATACTGAGGGAACCTGGGGACGTTCTAGCAGCTCCACTGACTGACCTTTTCAATACCTCGTGGGAGTCGGGAGTGGTGCCAAAGAACTGGAGAGAGGCTCATGTGGTGCCTTTATACAAAAGTGGAAGTAAGGACGTGGTTGAAAACTACAGGACCGTTAGTTTAACTTCAGTGGTGAGTAAATTATTGGAAACGCTGCTGAAAGAGAAAATAGTGAGGTTTCTGGAGTCCAGCAGATTACAGGATCTGAGGCAGCATGGATTCACTAGAGGCAGGTCTTGTCAGACAAATCTGATTGATTTCTTTGACTGGGTGACCAGGGAATTAGACCAAGGGAGAGCCCTAGATGTGGTGTATTTAGATTTCAGTAAAGCCTTTAACACCGTTCCTTACAGGCGACTTATAAACAAACTGAGCACCCTAGGGATGGACCCTAAAGTTACTGTTTGGGTTAGAAATTGGTTGAGTGGGAGGTGACAAAAGAGTACAGGTAAATGGAGCTCACTCTGAGGAGAAGGAAGTTACCAGTGGTGTACCCCAGAGATCAGTCCTTGGTCTGATTCTTTTTAACATCTTTGTTAGTGATATAGCAGAAGGGCTGTCGGGTAAGGGTTGCCTCTTTGCGGATGATACCAAAATCTGCAATAGAGTAGACACCCAGGAAGGTATAGATAACATGAGGAGGGATCTAGCTAAGCTTTAAGAATGGTTTAGAATTTGGCAGCTGGGATTTAATGTTAAAAAATGCAAGGTCATGCATTTGGGCTGCAGCAATCCAAGAGTGCTATATAGTATAGGTGGTGAAGTACTTTTGTCCACTAAAGAAGAGCGGGACCTAGGCGTGGTTGTGTCTGATGATCTTAAAGTGGCTAAACAGGTAGAAAAGGTGACAGCAAAAGCTAGAAGGATGCTTGGGTGCATACAGAGAGGAATGGCTAGCAGAAAAAAAGGAGGTGATAATGCCTCTTTATAAGTCTTTGGCGCAGCCTCATTTGGAGTATTATGTGCAATTTTGGAGACCGCACCTTCAAAAGGATATAAACAGGATGGAGTCAGTACAGAGGGTGGCTACTAAAATGGGTAGTGGTCTGCATTATAAAGCATATGTGGACAGACTTAGGGAACTTAATACGTACACATTAGGGGAAAGGCGGGATAGAGGTGATATGATTGAGACGTTTAAATGCCTCCGTGACATAAATGCACAGGGGGAGAGCCTCTTTCGATTGAAAGCAAATACTGCTACAAGGGGACATGGGATGAGGGTGAAAGGGGATAGATTAAGGAGTGATATGCGGAAATATTTCTTTATGGAAAGAGTGGTGGATCCGTGGAATAGTCTCTCAGTGGAGGTGGTAGAGATGGGGACATTATCTGAATTCAAAAAATCATGGGACAACTTTGCAGTGCCGGTTAACTTACATGCATAAGTTCAGTAGCATAGAAAGGACAGAGGCCTATGTGGATATGATTATTCATTTTATTTATTTATTGAGATTTTTACTCACATTATCTAAACGTCTAAGGGGCATGTTTATTAAAGCATCCTATCTGGTCGCATGGGGTTTAGCGTGCAGTTTGGGCACCATGCTAAAAGGTAGCGCAGGCCCCCATGCTTCTTTGGTAGCAACATCTGGGCAGTGACTGGTTGTGATGGGAGTATTCCCATCTCAGCACTGTTAGTGTAGGCATTTGAAACCCACACTGCTCATGCACGATGCAGTTAGTGCGGGTGCGACTAATGCCACCTCAATGGGTGGCGCTAGTTGCTTCTATGGCAGTTTTACTTTGGTGACTCACAGTAACTGCAGGGGGGATGGCTGTACCCGCTTTTCTGTGGTTAGCACAAAACCCCATTTTAGTGATGCAGACCATACGAATGTGGGCTTAGTAAACATACCCCTAAGTCAAATACATTGTTACATACATATCAGATAAAACAAATATCGAAGACAAAATTAAATAATATCCAAAAACCTAAAACCAAGTAACATAACATAAAATCAGAAAACACAACTTGAAACATTTTGTGGGAATGGATGCCACCTTGCAGCATCTGATATGGTCAACATTAACATGTGCATGAGAAAATACTTTGGTGTGGTTCGCGTTCAGATCAGTTGTCCATTTTGTTTGTTTTTGTATGCCGAGTCATTCATTACCTTTGTTTCATTCGTTCCCATTAAAGTCAATGGGATATGCATTTTCTTCTATAACCGTGGGGTTTTGCATCCATTTTCAATGAAACTTGCTGTCAGGCATCTGTAACAGAGGCAGCAGCACTACAAGATCTCAAGAGTGGCACTAAAACCCCACGGTACCAAAAGATGGCAAAGGGCACTAACAGTGGCATAAAGATGCTAAGCCACCATTGGAAGAGCAAAGCACACTCATAGCAGAATGATGATCTCAAAACACTGAGAGAGAGGAAAAGTAGCATCCACATTGACGGGAATACACCACAACACTGGGAGAGGGGTAAAAAGGCACAAACATTGTCAGGAAGATTCCAAGGCACCAGGGAAGTGGTAGAGCAACAACAATATTGACCAGAAGACCTCAAGGTAGTGGGAGAGGGGCAAAGCAACACTGACATTGACTGGAAGAATCCAGTGGGAAAGGGTTAAAATAGCACTAACATTCACTGGAAGGCCCCGAGGTAATGGGATGAAAACCTTCTCCATTTATTTTCAATATGTGAGGGGTATTCCCCAAAGAATTGGCCATTGGGTTTCAGTGGACTGGTCAGTGTTATATATGGCATCAATATTCTCCAGAGTGCACATTTATTTGCGTGAAATCTGAGATAAACCATGCAGATAGAAGTTCGTTTTTAGGGACATCAATTTTTCTACCAGGTCTGGTAATAGCGGTGAATGATGTGGACTCACGATATCTCTTGCCATTGAGAATATCTGTTCAGTGGGCATGCTGGTTGGTAGGCAGGAAAAAAATGATGGGCAACTTTGGCCATATCGGGCCAGACTGAGGAGTCGTGTGCTCAGTATGCTGATGAGTCTGTGGTGATGTCTTCAATGGAGTCTGCAAGGTACTATGTCACAGAGATCCATACAGGAGTTTCATTGAAGCAGACTGATGGTGGTCTCTACTGCTTTCTGCTGTAGCAAGAACTGTGTTAACAAATATATTTCATTGCTGCTTAAGCGGGTCTGGCTGATAAAGGTGAGCGAGCAAGTGGTATATAACGGGTTGCTACTCATGCTGCCAGTACTGCTTGATTGTGTGCCTATTTTCCCCCTGCTGGATCGCAACTGCTCCTCTGCCTCTGGTATTCCTTTTCCACCATCTGAATTACTACCTTATCCATCCAGTACATCAGTGCATTATACTGGAAGGCTATGCCCCTTTTCATGCATGGGTCACATAGGAAGGCTGACGCATAAATACCCTTCATGGTGAGGGGTTTGAACCTGTTTTCCATTTGCACATCAGTACCAACACCTTTGCTGTCAATTCCTCTTACTGTCAAAAACCCTCTAACTTTGCCTTCAGGATATTCATTAATGGGTTAACAAGACCCAGGGTGGAGCTTCCTGAACTTAGATCCTTCATGGCCTCCTTGAAAGGCTCCAGATCTGCTATGACCTGAGTCATATTTGTCTAATCCTAATGCCCCAGGGGATTTTCAATACTAATCAATCTCCAGTGATATCTGATGGACGGCTGCCCAGTGCTTCACTAACCTCTCCAGCATCAGATAGGTGGAATTCCATTTAGTGGCAACATCCTATATGAACTGGTGGGAAGGTGTTGTACATGCTGCTTCCTGCCCCTCACATAGCTCATGGCTGCCTTTACACTCCAGTAGAAATAGCCTACTGTTTTTAGCACTTTTCAATTAGTAGCTTCAGGACAGGGCTGCTGCTTCCCTTGTTCCTTAGGCCCAGGGAGTCTCTTGCTAGAAGGTGCAGCAAATGTGCAAAGCATCGGATATCAGAAAAGCCTTCCTTCATTACCTTAACCATGTTCCTCCTGCCATCTGTTAAACAGTGCCATGAACCATGATTGTTTCCCTCTGGGCTAGGTGCCAACCCTTCATCGTTCCCTTTATTTCTGCTAAGATATGGGAACAGGCATGGTTATCAGCACAACCCACCTGTACCCTCCTAAGGGAATTCCCCATTATACCTATATCTTACCCTGCCTCATCCAGCTGCCACCAGATGTCACTGGTAATTAGGCCTATACCTAGCCCTGTACGAGTGGTGCAGTCGCACAGGGCGCAAAGGCTTAAGGGGCACATTTTAGCTGTCTGCCGTTGCCTGCCACCGCCACTTTTTCTTTTCTCAGCGGCGGCAGGCAATGGAAGACAGCTAAAATGAGCCCCTTAAGCCTTCTCGCCGGCATGCTTAGCATGCCGGCCACTTGCGCATCGGGCATACCTCTTCTCTCCCACTGCAGGGGGTGGGGGGGAGGGGGGAAACGCGCCCGATGTGCAAGTCGCACAGGGCGTGATTTACACTCGGTACGGCCCTGCTGGTAATATACACATTACTGCCCTCTTCTTTAGTCAGCTCTGCCTGCAGCTGGTGATGATACAAGCTGTGGGTCAGCAACCTATAAAAAGTTGTCTTGGAGGGCACTTGGGAAATGGCTAAGAGATGCACTACCCTCTTGAACCCCTGCAGGGGCTTGCAAACTAGTAAATCATTTCCCCAGTGCAATGCCTCACCCCCTCAGCACTGCATACTGTTTTCCCCGGACAGTAATACCAAAGGCTGTCCCATTTCCTGGATGGTGGCTTGTTTAGACAGGCATTGGGCCTTCTCACCTGACATCTCATGGGGCAAGAGCCTAAGGGCTTGGCTTAGGAAATAGATTTCTTTTTTGTGGGTTTCTTGCTATTGCTACTTCGACTGTTGAATGTAGACCCAACCTACTGTCCATGCCCTTCCTTGTACCTAGTTCAAAAAGGTGTTATTTCTGAGGAAACTAAAAAGTCATGAGATAGGAGGCAGTGTCTTGTTGTGGACTGGGAACTGGTTAAAAGACAGAAAACAGAAAGTAGGGCTAAATGGCCAATTTGCTCAATGGAGATAGGTGAATAGTAGAGTGCCCCAGGGATCTGTACTGGGTCCACCCCTTTTTAACATATTTATGAATGACCTGGAAATGGGAATAATAACAAGTGAGATGATCAAATTTGTAGACAAGAAAAAATTATTCAAAGTTGTTAAACCACAAGAGAATTATGAAAAATTGCAAGAGGATCTTGAAAAATTAAGAGACCAGGAAATTTAAATGGCAGATAAAATTTAATGTGGAGAAGTGCAAAGTTAAGCACTTACAGAAGAACAACCCAAACTACAGTTTTACATTAGGAGAATTGGCCTCAAGGAAGTCTCTGCAGATATTTCCCCATCCATATTCACTAGTACCCTCTGGGCTTGATCACATCCAGCTACAACATATGAATCCATTGGACCCTGGGGAGCTGAAACTTGATATGCACTAGGCCCCTTGATTTTCCCCTTCATTATCCTTACTCTAATCACTTAATGTATCTGAAAACATGGTAAATGTCACTCCTCCAATCAAAACCAAAATTCCAAAGTGCTTCTCAGTTGGATCTGAAGGGGCTCCAAAGGGACAATCCCTTATGGTCACGCCCCTTCAGGCATGTAATCATGGGCAATGTATGCATGGCAGGCAGCTCTTTAAATAGACCCTCTTCCGGCAGTGTGCCATTATATAATCATACACATCTGAGTGAAAGGTTGAGCAGACTGGAGGGCAGCAATATAGATTTTATATCCACCTCCGTGCAAACATTGAAGACACCTTTCCATCAATAGACCATGGCAGGCAGCCTTTTTAAATATACCCTTTTCTGGCAGTGCATGCCTGGGCGAAAAGCCAAGTAGTCTGTTGTTGTTGTTAAGTGCCGTCGAGTCAGAGTCGACTCATGGCGACCCTCTGGATAGCTATCCTAAATTGTGTTCGGTCTTCAGTCAGGCGGCTCATTGTTGACAGACTGGTACCCGTGGCTGCTGTTATTGTATCGATCCATCTCATTGCTGGCCTTCCTTTTTTGCGTTGACCTTCTATCTTGCCAAGCATAATGTCTTTCTCTAATGATCTCTCTCTTCGCATGATGTGTTCAAAGTATGAAAGTCGAAGTCTTGTCATCTGAGCTTCTAAAGAAAGCTTAGGTTTGATCTCCTCTAGTACCGACTGGTTTGTTCTTCGGGCAGTCCATGGTATACACAGTATTCGCTGCCAGCACCATAATTCAAAGGCATCAATTTTCTTCCTGTCTATCTTTTTCACTGTCCAGCTTTCACATCCATATGATGTTATTGAAAATACCATGGCTTGAACAAGTCGAATCTTTGTATGGAGAGAGACATCTCTGCTCTTGAGAATCTTATCTAGGTCTTTCATAGCCATTCTGCCAAGAGCAATGCGTCGTCTGATTTCTTGACTGCTTGTTGCTTCTTTATTGATAGTTGATCCAAGTAGGTTAAAGTTGTTCACAATTTCAATTTCTTCTCCTTCAATGATGAACCTGTTGATTATGTCAGTTGTCATGATCTTTGTCTTCTTTACATTAAGGTGCAGGCCCATTTTGAGACTATGTTCTTTGATTGTGAGAAGCAAATGTTTCAGATCATCTTCACTTTCAGCCAGTAATGTGGTATCATCAGCATAGTGAAGGTTGTTGATGAGTCTTCCACCAATCTTCACACCTCTGTTGTCTTCATACAATCCTGCTTCTCTGATGATTTGTTCTGCATATAAATTAAACAGGTAGGGGGAAAGTATGCAGCCTTGTCTTACACCTTTGCTTATTTTAAACCATTCTGTTTCTCCTTGTTCCGTTCGAACTGTTGCATCTTGATCAATGTACAGATTGCGCAAGAGAACGATCAGGTGTTCTGGTATACCCATGCTTCTTAATGTGGCCCAGAGTTTCTCATGGTTTACACAGTCAAAAGCCTTGCTATAGTCGATAAAGCACAAATAGATATCCTTTTGGTATTCTTTAATCTTTTCAAGGATCCATCTCACATCTGCAATGATGTCTCTCGTTCCTCGCCCTTTCCTGAACCCTGCTTGCACTTCAGGTAGTTCTTGTTCCAGGTATGGTTGTAGTCTCTTTTGAATAATATTCAGTAGAATCTTGCTGGCATGTGGGATCAGAGCGATTGTGCGATAATTTCCACAGTCAGTTGGATCACCTTTCTTTAGAATTGGTATAAACACAGATCTTTTCCAGTCAGTTGGCCATGATGTTGTCTTCCATATTTCTTGGCAGAGCCTTGTGAGTACGGTAACAGCTGCATCAGATTGCTGCAATACTTCTATGGGAATGCTATCAATGCCTGGTGCTTTGTTCTTTGATAAGGCTTTCAATGCTGCTTCAACTTCTTCTTTCATCACCAATGGTTCCCGATCATAAGGTACAGGTTGAAACGGCTGTTGGTCCACTTGATCTTTATCATATAAAAACTATGTATATTCCTTCCACCTTTTCTTGATCTTCTCAGCATCATTCAACATAGAACCTTGAGCATCTTGTAACATTCCAATTCGAGGCTGGAACTTTTTCTTTAACTCTCGTAGCTTTAGGAAAGCCGATCTTGTTCTTCCTCTAATAGTTTCTGCTTCTATTTCCTTGCAAGTGTCATTGTAGTACTTTTCCTTGTCCTGTCTTGCTGCACATTGGAAATCTCTGTTGAGTTCTGCGATTGTCTTTCTTTCTCCTCTGGCTTTAGCTTCTCTGCGTTTCTGGGCAATTTTCAGAGTTTCTTCCGTCATCCATTTTGGCCGTTTTTGCTTTTTCACCTTTTGTAGAGACTTCTCGCTTTCTTCCAACACAACCTTCTTGATCTCATTCCATAACTCTTCCGGAGCTCTGTCATTTGTATCTAAAGCAGCAAATCGATTTTGCAGGCAGTCTTTAAATTCCAGTGGTATATTCTCAAGGTCATATTTTGCTGCATTCATGAGTGGTCTAGACGGCAGCAATATAGATTTTAAATCCTCCTCAGCGCTCCATGCAAATATTGATGGTACCTCTCCTCCAGCAGATGGCAACATGCATTTCTTTTAAATAGACCCACTTCCAGAAGAGTGCAATGTTATCACTGCGCACACTTAGATGAGGGGTTGAGCTATCTGGAGGGCAGCAATATAGGGCTCGATATTAAGCGGCGGTGGCTAGGCTTCTAAACAGGCTACTACTATTAATCATTTATATAATGCTACAAGGAGTACACAGTGCTGTACAAACATATAAAGAAGACAGTCCCTGCTCATAGAGCTTACAATCTAATCAAAACAGACAGAACAATACAAGAGAAACAAGGGGGTTCAAATAGGGAAGGCGACAAGGAGAACAAGGAATTAGGATCCAAAAGTGGCCTTAAAGAGGTAAGCCTTTAGCATGGATTTGAAGAGGGGAAGAGAAGAAACTTGACATAAAGATAGAGGAAGTTTGTTCTATGCATAAGGAGCAGCAAGGTGAAAAGATCGAAGTCTGGAGTTTGCAGAAGAAGAAAAGGGCAGAGAGAGAAGAAAGCCAGAGGAGGAGCGGAGTTCATGAGGAGAGGGTGTAGAGAGAGAAAAGAGAGGAAAGGTAACGAGGGGCAGTAGAGTGAATGCATTTATATGTTAGAAGGAGAAGTTTGAATTTGATATGGAAAGGGGAGAGGAGCCAGTGAAGTGATTTTAGAAGAGGGGTTATATGAGTGTATATTGGCTGTCGGAAGATTAGCCGTGCAGCAGAGTTCTGGATAGATTGAAGAGGAGAGAGATGACACTGACAGAGACCAGCAAGGAGGAGGTTGCAATAGTCAAAACAGGAGGTGACCAAAGAGTGGACAAGAGCTTTAGTAGTGTATTCAGAGAGAAAGGGACAAATTTTGTTAATGTAGAGAAAAAAAACCAGGTTTTAGTTATATGTTGAATATGTGTGGAGAAGGAAAGGGAGGAATCAAAGATGACCTCAAGGTGGCAGGCTGAGGAAATAGAAAGAAGAAGAGTGTTATCAACAGTGATAGAGAAAGGAGGAAGGGGAGAGGAGGGTTTAGGAGAAAAAATAAGACGTTCCATTTTAGCCATATTCAATTTTAAGCAGCAGTGAGACATCCAGGAGGCGCTGTGAGATAAGCAAATAGAGATATGAGTTTGGAGCGAAGGAGAGATGTCAAGTATAGATAGATAGATTTGAGAGTCATCAGCATAAAAATAATACTGAAAGTCATGGGAAGAGATGAGGGCACCAAGGGACTGCTTATAGAGAGAGAAAAGGAGAGGGCCTAGAACAGACCCTTGAGGGATACCAAATGATAGAGGGATGGCAGAAGAGGAGAAACCTCCAGAACAAACACTGAAAAAGCAATTGGAGAGATAAGAAAAGAACCAAGACAATACAGGGCCTCTAAAACCAAGAGAGGATAGTGCCAAGGACTTTAGCAAGAGCCGTTTCAGTAGAATGAAATGGATGAAAACCAGATTGAAGTGAATCAAGGAGGGCATGAGAGGCGAGAAATTTGAGACAGTGGCAGAGAGCTGCATGTTCAAGAATTTTGGAAATGAATGGGAGAAGGGAGATGTATCAATAATTAGAAGGACAAGAGGGTCAAGTGAAAGGTTTTTTGAGTAGAGGAGTGATTACAGCATGCTTGAAAGCTGCAGGGAAGGTTGCAGTGGACAGCGAAAGTTTGAAAATATGTGAAATGAAAGGGATGACGGAAGAGGAGCTGGAGTTGAGGAGATGGGTAGGGATAGAATCAGAAGAACAGGTAGTGAATTTAGAGGAGGAAAGAAGAAGAGCTGTTTCCTCAACAGAGATTTTAGAAAAGGATGAAAGGGTGATAGAGGTTGAGGGGAAAAGTTGGTAATGGAGAGGGGGTGAAAAAGATTTAGTGAGGACTTGAATAGTAAACTTATGCACTTTGTTTCCTGGCTATTCAATGCCTGGGCCATATCCGGCCATTGGCATTGAATATCTGGGTATCCACACAGCCTGGAAGATAACTGGGCAGTGGCGATATTAGGCCAGCCTTTGCTGCAGCTAATTTTACCCACAGGTTGCTAACCGGGCAGTGGCTCAATATCGCCACCACCTGGTTAGTAACAGATGCCACCACTGCTCCTCCCCGGAATGCACCCAACACACCTCAATGCTAATCACAGATATCCAGCACCACTAACTATTAGTGCTGCTGAATATCCTGCTTAGAGACATTTACATGCTTTGCAGGTTTTTAAACCGTGTAAATGCCTTTGAATATTGGGTCCCTAGATTTTAAATCCTCTTTAGCACTCTGAAAATATTGAAGGTACCTCTCCCCCCCCCCCTCATTCCACTATATATTTTTTTTTAGATGCGGCAACCAGAACTGCACGCAATACTCAAGGTACGGTTGCATTATAGAGCTATACAGAGGCATGATGATATCCTTTGTTTTATTTCCTGTTCCTTTCCTTTTCATTCCTGTCACTATTAGCTTTCTTGGCTGCCATGACCAACTCATTTTCCTTATTCTATGATTTTAGCTCATGTGACATTGAAACAGTATTGTGTGGATATCTTGCATACAGATCCTCAACTCTCCCTAGTATTGACAGGTATATTATATACCTGGTTCCATTACGAAAGTTGCTTCTAGTACTTCTCTGCAGGCAGAAATGGGGAAGCTAACTGAACTTCTGGAGAATTCTAACAAGAATCAATGTACTGGGCTATGGCGGTAAGGATCTTATTATGTTGTTATTTTTCAAAAAGCATTTGGCAGCCTTCCATGCTCATGAAGTGTATGTTTTTCTGGATGTTTCTCCAAAAATACAGGAGATTAAAAGAAAGTATCTTCAGTTACGTCCCAAAGCTTTGTCTCTGAGCGTGATTTATTTATTATTATTATTATTTATTTATTACAATTTCTTATATACCGCACTATTGTCAGCGCGGTTTACATACAACAAAATGACCATAACAAACTGCTTGGCTTCACATAGAACAGGAGTAACAACTTGGATAACATGTTTATGCTTTACAGAGAACAGGAGTTGCAACTTGGATAACACAGGGAATGCAAACTGAACTAAATACATATGTACAAGGATGTTCTTGAAACATCCAAGGAGATATAGGGGTATGTTTACTAAGCAGTCTTAATGTGCGCTCTTCCACGTTATCGTGCGATAAGGTACCTTATCGCGCAATAATGGCACTTTATCAAGCGCAGAGGTACCTTAGCGTGCGATAACGCGCGCAGTGGCGCAAATGAGCGCTGAGGGAGGAGAAAGGCTCCCAGAGGGCAGAGGAAGGCTCCCCAGGGGCGGAGAGAGAGGGTCAATGGGCAGAGAGTGGGAGGGGAGAGGCTCCCTGCACACTAATGCTGTGAAATTCGAGGCTGAAAACTAACGTCAGTGAAACCCTGGCGTTAGTGCTGATTTAAAGGGAAAAGAAACCATTTCCATCAGCAATGTACAGCAAAACCAGGGAAACCTACAAAAAGTGATAAGTGTGATACATGTGCACGGAACAAAAGGGCAAATAAACATTGAAAATGACCTGAACAAAATGGAAAAAAAACATAACCAAGCTGGGCAATAGTGATATTAATGGGAAACATCAACCCCCTCCCCCCCGAGAAAGCTCCAAAAAAAAGATATGAAGTTTGGAAGGGTCTATGCTTCGTCCCCATACAAGGTGAAGGAGCCCATAGTGAAAGTGCGCTGAGCAGGGTTTTCCCTCTCCATTGGGCAGGTGTCCTATGGCGTGCGCATGTTCTGCAACAGCAGGGCGGCCATGTCGGAACGGGCAACTGGAAAGATACTTGAAAAGGGGACACAGAGGGCTGCAGGCAGCACATGCTGTGGTGCAGCTGGGCCACAGTGCGGACTAGGGTGATGCCTAGGTGGCCCATAGGAATGCTGAAACAGTAGTGCAGCCAGACAGCAACTGATGAGGGCCCAACATGGGCACGAGTGTGCTTCCCACAGTGTCACAGGCGATAGTACCCAGCAGGTACCCCCAAGGGCACAGAACATTGCCAAGCAGTGCTGGGGGGAAGCGTGGACAGCTATGCAGGCACCCCTACCCCAGAACCCGCACCATAGGCAGCCGCCTACCCGCACACTGGATGGCCTGAGACGGCGCTCCACCAGCACCACCAGCAGAAGGGCATGTCAGTAGGGTGGCAGAGGGGTACTGGTGGTGGAGGGGGCAGTGCCAGCTGCCCAGAGCAGACCGTGGCCTAGCCCTGTGTAGGTGGGTGTCATGCACTGCAACAGACAGGCCCTGTCTGACAAACAGTCATGGTATCCCCAGGGAATGCACTGCCTCTGTGGCAACATGGTGGTGTAGTGCACACAGCCAGTGTGTTCAGGAGCAGAAGGTCACAGGTTCAAGTCTCAGCTGTTGTTCCTGCCAACCCAGTCCCCATATTTTACCCACTACTAAAACGTGCTAATACAGACAGAACCTTTATTGCAGATGATGTAGACATGCCCAAAACACCTACATTTTACCCTACAGAGCACAGACACCATAAACATGCGCATTACCTAGAGCAGAGTCTCCCAAATCCAGTCCTGGAGGGCCAAACACCATTCAGGTTCCATGCTGCCTCTAATAAATATGGCTGTGCTGCATTTTTATGCACCGCACCCATGGTATGCAGATGTATCTCATGCATATTCATTAGGGACAGCATGAAAACCCGAACAGTGTTTGGCCCTCCAGAACTGGAGTTGGGAACCTCTGCCCTAGAGCAGCGGCCAACAGGGGCAGACACACCCGCACCCACAGGCTCCATTATCCCAAGCCTCCTGGAGAGGCAGAATGTTGGGCCCTGCTTGCATCTCCCAATACTAGCACTTGCATACCTTAGCAATGCCACCCTAAACATGGGATAACTGTACACAGCTATCAAAAAGTTGCTATGATAACTGGCAGATAGCAATTCCTACGTTAAGCACAATTGGCTGATTCAGCTGCATCATAGCAACCTTTCTGATGTCTGTGGAGTGTGCCTCAGGTCTGGTGTCCGACAGAGTGACCCCAACAGTATTGTGTACCATAGCCATGCCTGCACTGTGTCCAGGACTGGT
Organism: Ichthyophis bannanicus; assembly: GCA_033557465.1. NCBI lineage: Eukaryota > Metazoa > Chordata > Amphibia > Gymnophiona > Ichthyophiidae > Ichthyophis > Ichthyophis bannanicus. The sequence continues at coordinate 602,405,154 of CM066036.1, read as the reverse complement.
GTGGTGGCCAGGGCTGCCAAACACCTCTATAGTTGCACAATACTGGCATAGGTGTGTGGAGTGTGTGTCTGCCTATCCAGTGTGTAGTGGCTGCCAACACCCTCCACAGCCCACACTGCTAGCACTGTTGCCAGTATTGGCCCGCCAATGTGCATAATGAGGAGCAAGGTACTGTGGGAATAGCCTGGATAGGGTGGCCTGGCCTGGCTGCATCTGCACAGGGCATAGGGCAATGGCTCGGACATTGTAGTGCCCGGCCACCACCTGCACGAACAGGGTGGCCACAGCATGTCCTGCTGGGAGGTCACTCTCACCCTGACTGAGCAGTGACCACGGCATGGCTAGGTTCCCCCATAGTGCTATATAGTATTTTTCTCATGTGATATTTATGGGTTCTTTTTTGGGGTCCAATCACTGACTTATCTCTTTGGTGTGTATGCTGATATCCCAGTTCTGGGTACACGCATCTCTTCCAGGAACATGCACTATGGACTAGCTAGCAGACTGTCTGCAGTTAGTATGTGTCTGGCTGGAACACCTTGCAGGGTGCAGCGGCTGGAGGCTTGCTGCTGGAGAATGTCAGATAGTGGTGGGGGGCAGCTGACTGTTTCCAGGCCTTCTGTCTGCCTTGCCTTATGGATGTGTACAGATTGGCATTGACTGCCCTCTAGGGTGTCTGTTCCCCAGCAGGACTGGGGTTGATGGTCCCCTTTCCTGCTGCCATTGCAGTGAGGTAGAATGTGGATCTGTTGGTGGGAGGTCCTGTTTCCCACCCTGAGCCACAGAGGGTGGGTTGGGTGGTGGTACATAATCCGCCTATGGATCCAAACACCCCTCCTTCACCTACATCATGTGACCATGGCACCAACCCAGGATATGCACTATTCTGGGTGCATCATAGCCTGGAAGGGCTAGACATGACTGAGTCATACAGATGTATCCTAGGTGTGTCTGCAGGAGCTAGCTATCACACATACACTAGCACTGATGGGGACCTGCAGCATGGCATATATCAGCCATGAAAGGTGCTGTGGACATGGTGCTGGGCACCCCACCTCACCCTCAGGGTGAGCACAGTACCCGCACAATGTGACGGTCTGTAGCTACTCTGTGCCAGTAACACACACGGCCTGTACCCCCTACCAGGCTGAGGTGCTGTGGGTGTGCACACGGTCAGTTCCCCCTACAAGGCCGAGGTGCTGTGGGGGTGCATACCCCATCTTGTGATCATCTGTAGACTACTGATGTGCATGTGCAGTGCATCATGGGTACGGGTGGGTTAACCCTATCCTGCTAGCCACAGCAGACAGTTTGTGTGGTGACCTGCAGTCCTTCTGTAGCCAGTCAGGGGTATGTTAGCAGCTATAGAGCTGTGGCCCACTGGATGCTTCACTGCCTGTGAAGCCAGCGGTCATGGGTTTGCACCCACGATGGGGTTATTTGATAGGGCTGTCCGAGGCATTGTCTATTTTTAATGTACATTAGTGCTGCCAGCAAAAACACCCTCGGAGTACTGTAGCCATAAGGTGCTTCATAAGGCGCCTTCTACATTGCCTTATAAGGTGTCCTATAAAGAGCCTTATAGGCTGCCCCATAGGGGACATTATAGGGTGCCTTGGCGGACAGTGCACTTTGTAATGTGCCCTATGGAGTGCCTTATAGAGTGCCTTATGCGGCACATTCGGTTATGGCATGTGAGGGTGTGTTTGCTGGCAGCACTAATTAAAATATACATAACATGCTTCAAAAAGCATACTTACACATAACAGCTAATGCCTCAGCCAGCCATATGCATTAGGCACACTGGGGGATCAAACTCATGACCCCTGTACCATCAGTCAGTGTATCAAGCATTGTGCTACACCTCTGTTTCTGTGTTTGCATGTCTGCGCGCCTACTTAAGATTATCGCACGTTAACGTGCTTAGCAGCATCTCACCTGATAATGTGTGCAGCGCGAGTTATCGCGCGATAATCCCGTTTTGCTACATTAAGACCGACACGCCCACTCCTTTTATGGCAGCCTGCACACTATCGCCGGGCGCACATTAAGATGGTTTAGTAAACATGCCCCATAGTATCAGATTTCAGGGTAAAGATTATGTTTTTCTAGAGCCTATACATTTGGAATCTCGATTATAAATTAGGAGTAGACTCTTAATGAACAAGGTGATTTGGAGGATAGACCTGATCCTTCCAACGGTCTGGATAACTGTGGCTAATCGTATATTGCAAATTGTGTAGAATAGAGTTTTCTATTACTTTTCCTAATATTTTTTAAATTTTTTTCTGTCCCCTCATTTTTCCTGTTAATTGGCATTATAATATGGTAATTTCACTCATTAAGTTTTGTTTTTCAGCTTATGAATTATAATACTATATTTCCTGTGCTATGGCTCAGGTTGAGTGTTTGTTATACATTTTCATTTAAAATTTAATAACAATTAAAGAAAAAAAAAGAAAGTTAAAAAAAGATATAGAAAACTAGAAAAGGTATAGAGGAGGATAACCAAAACGATAAAGGGGTTGGAAGGATACTCTTATAAGGAAAGACTTAAAAGGTTAGGGCTCTTCAACTTGGAGATGAGATGGCATGGAGTTCAACAAGCAAACATGAATCATTTGTTTACTCCTTTAGAAAGTACAAAGACGAGGGTACAAACAATAAAGCTACAAAATAGTACATTTAAGACTAATTGGAGAAAATACTTTTCGCTCAACACCTAATCAAATTCTGGAATTCGTTGCCAGAAGATGTAGTAAAAGCTGTTAGTGTAACTGGGTTTATAAAAGGTTTGGACAAGTTCCTGGCAGAAAAGTCCATAAACTGTTACTAAAGTGGACTAGGGGAAATCCCCTGCTTAGCCCTCTGGATCAGCAGCATGGAATCTGTCTATCTTTTGGGATCCTGATGGGTACTTGTGAACTGGATTGGTAACTATTGGAAACAGGATACTAGACAATAGGCCTTTGGTCCGACCCAGTATGGCAAATCTTGTTTTTTTCTTGTGCTGCCCAGCTGTCTTGGACAGCCCTCTCTCAACTAGTTGTCTCTGACTAGTGACTATATAGAGTCTCTCCTGCCTCTGACATACATACAGTATTGCCTAGTTGAATACCTGTCTCTGAGAGCCCTCTCTGATATTTGCATAATATTTATACTGTCTTCATCATAATTGTTTGTGCTGTGTACCTTTATCTGTCTCCTTTCTATCTGAATGCAGCAGAGAAAATGGTACTTTTTTCATGTTCCTAGTCATGTGCTGGTAAAATGGCTGGCCATGCAATTAGGGGGAAGAGTGGCATGGATAGGCTTATTTAGCTGTCCATTCAGTTCATTTAAAGATACATGAACTGAAAATGCACTCATAAGGCGCAGCTTACCATTTGTCCAAAACTAGTCAATATAGGCATTAATTTTTCTAATGCTATGGAACTTACATGAGTAATTTTCAGGGCAATAGAAAGTTATGCAAGTAAGCTTTGATAAGGAATACTGAGATAAGGTATTCTCTAACTATTCCTATAAAGATGGTCTAATAACATATACAGATGGACAAAGTGATGCCCCAAAACAATAAAATAGCAGTAAAGGCAATAGTGATAAGGCTATAGGCTTTTTTTTCTCATTTTGCTATTATTGAGTGAAGCAGCTAATAATTATTTTGTGAGGGGGTAGAACTAGGAGACTGGAAAGAAGCCAGTGTTAAACATTACTTACTGATATTAAATAAAGGGAACAAGGAAGGATGCAGGAAATTATAGACCTGCAGATTTATCTTTAGTGGCAGGAAAGAGTCTGGAGTCTGTAATCAAGGGAAGGATAATGGAACAAGAAGGGTGTCTATTGATAAGACAATCAAACTAGAGTTCATAAAAAGACCATCTCACTAATGGAAATTCTAGCTGGAGCAAAAGTGGAAAGAAGCGAATATAAGTTATTTGATTTTCACAAAAGCATTAAACCGGTGCTCTAAAGTCTAGTATCTAGGCAAGTGGCTTAGAAGTTACATAAGATGAAAAGTGACACTTATAAGGTTGCATAAAGGCACGTTTCCCCTTCCTCTAGTTGCAGATTCAAGTAGCTCTGTATGGGAGCTTAGTGTGGAGAGACATAGTAAACTGGGTCTCGGTGGGGAATATGGGGCAAATGGTGGAATTTTTGAGGGGTGTGTATGTGTGTGTGGTATTTGTGAGGGAGTGTGTGTGTGTGTGAGAAGGGTACAGTATGCATATTTGTATTTATAGGAAGACAATAGGTGTGTGTCTTTGGGGCAGGGACGGAGCGACCATTAGGAAAACTAGGCAGTTGCCTAGACTACAGCATCAGCCCTCGGAGGACACCCTGTGCTGCTTTAAACTTCAGCGCCGTGGGGCCGTTTATGCCCATTGCCTCTGCTGCACATCCCAGAGAGGGGCGGCAGTAGTGGTAATATGCGCTGGAGGGGGGACAGAAGGAATGAGGTTTGCCTAGGGCATTTCATCTCCTGCGGCCCGGCTGTGGGGATGCATAGAGGATGTTTGGGGGAAATGGGGGAGGTCTAGGGGACATGGAAAATGTGAGGAAGATGTAAGGGTGGGACTGAGTTGTGTGTGGTTTGGAAATGGGGTATTGTGATGTGGGGTTGTTTTGGAGAATTAGAGTGTATAAGAGCTATCTGGTCTGCAAGTGTATGTGTTTCTGTCCCACCTACAGCCTTCCTCTCACTACATATTCTGCCTCATTCCCATATTTCTGCCTCTTTCCTTCCTCCTTACACTCTTCCCTGCTCCTTGCACTTACTTCCTCTCCCCCATCCATCCCCTTGCACTCTACCCCCTTACCCTTGCCCTTCCTGCCATTCCCTTTTTGCTTCCCCCATCCCCTCTTTTTATTCACTCTCTCTCTCTTCTCCATGGTTTCCTATTACTTTTTTCAGTGGTTGACCAGATCTCCAGTTAACTTAACCAGCTGTGAGATGCTAAATACTGGCCTCATGACAGCACATAAGAACAACTTTCAGAAAATAGAATTGTACAAAGTGGTCAAACTGCACATTTCTGTGTCAGACAAATGCTTTGCCAGTAGTTGCAGAACGTCATTTGCATGCCCCACTCCCAATTGTGTTTAGCCAGCCATCTCCAACCCTGACTGAGTGGCCCAGGGAGCACATACCTTATCTCCCAACCCCTCCCCAGCTCATTATAGCAGCTACCCTCTTACATCTTGCCAGTGCATATGAAGACCTGCACGCCATACTTTCCAGACTATCATTGCTTTGTAGGTATATGTATGCACACTCTCAGCGAGTACACCCCTCTGCTGATGGTTTTGGTGTTTGTAGTTGTCAGAGTAATCTGTTTTGCTGTCCCTAGGTGACCGCCTGATTTGCTTCTGGACAGTATCTGCCATGGGTTTCTTGCCTGTTCTCTGGTTCTGGGCTGTTATCTGTATTTGGATCGCATCCATATTGTGTGTTCAGACTGCACCAGCATAGTGGGTGCAATTAGCACCTGGCCATAGGCTTGCATTATTTGCACCTGCACTAACAGAGTCTTTCATGGTCTGCAGAGCCACTAGCCTCAGAGGCATCGGAACGCCATGTTCCGTGGGGGCCAAGCTCCACCCCATGGCAAACTGAACTCCATGCGGCTACAATCACCAGAAAACAACTGAAAACCATGCTGTTCATAGAGCACTATGGTCACATCACATAACCTAAGAGAATGGATAACAGCACCCCAATCCTCCCAAACAACTGAATATATATAAAATATGATTCTAGCACCACTGTAAATAGCCCACCCTGTATATAGCTCAAACAAATCAAGCACCCAACACATCCCTCACACAACTAAGTTTTATCCTCACTGCATGTACAACACACACACTTTACCTGATTGCTTGCTGTGATACCACCTTGATTATTAAGATAAGGCGGTTTAGAAATACTGTTAAATAAATAAATAAATAAATAAATAAATCACCAGTCTTCCTCTACTTCTGCCTGCAGGAGATTGGGTCCCCATGGGCCGACATAGGGGAAACTCCAATCGCAGTGGCCAAGCTTTTGAGGGACCAGGATCCCTGCCGCCCCTGTTCCAGTGCCTATGACTAGCGTGGCTGTGATAGCTGACTACGGCTGTTCCTAACCCTGCCTTTTTGCACGGTACTTGGATAGCCTGGGATATTTAGTGTGGATACTTTATTGCCATGCGCTCCCAGCTACCACAAGGCCAGTATGTGCAATATTTGTGCACTACGCCCCACATTCCCAGCTGCCACGCTTTAGTAAGCATTCCCCCAAAATTGTAACTTAATTGCACAATCCCTTTTATTTTGAAATCACTACAAATAACTCTGTGGTCTAATAAAATGTTTTTTTTTTTAATGTGGATACCTATTCTGTTCAGAGGAGCAATCGGAGATACAATCTGGTGGACCATGATAATTAAATTAGCAGGCTATTTAAATAAGTTGCATTTCCGGGAAAACAGCATGTTTACGTGATCATACATTTTTTGCGGGTACAGAATCATAACATACATCTATTAATGGAGAAATGTGCAGTCTAAGTAGTGATGCACCACGGAGGTGGTCTGTAAATAGACAGTTGTTATCTAACCTGCATTTCACTGATAAACTTGTAGAACTATGGAAAGAACATGTATCAATTAATCATAATGCAACACACCTATATTTTAACTACCTGGGAGGCATATAAGTTGGTTCTAAAAAGCCACATTATCTTGCTCTGTTTGCACATAAAAAAACTGAATAGATGAAATATATAGATAAAAATGTATAAAGATAGCTGATCTTGAAGCCTGTTATAAAGCTAACAACAATAATGACATACCACCGGGATTATTCAGGAAAGAAAGGGAACTCAATATTTTAGAAACCTCATGGACAATCAGTTGCATGAGAGTCCAACAGAGGGCACTCACACTCGCAGACAGACACAAAACAGCAACAGGAGAAAGGCAAAGGGGTATGTTTACTAAACCGTCTTAACGTCGCAGCGATGGTGATAACGTGGCGACGGCATTAAGGCACACTAATGCTGTGAAATCCGGGTCTGAAGGGTGGAGTAAGGCTTTCCAGAGGGCGGAGAGAAGGGGGTCAATGGGAGGAGAGTGGGCGGGGAGAGGCTCCAGGCACACTAACACTATGAAATCCGGGTCTGAAAACTAACGCCAGTGAAACCCTCACGTTAGGCACATTTGAAGGAAAGAGAAACAATTTAAGTCAGCAATGTGCAACAAAGGCAGGGAAACCCAGCAAAGTGATAGTAGTGATATATGTGCAGGAACCAAAAAGGCAAATAAACATATAAAATGACCAGAACCACATTTAAAATCCCAATAACCAAGCTGGCCAATAAAAATTAAGATATCATGTTTGGAAGGGTCTATGCGCTGTCCCCCTACAAAGTGAATGATCCCACATTGAAATAGCGCTGATCAGGGTTTCTGTTGTTTAGATTGGGCAGGTTTGTTATGGCGTGCACATGTGCAGCAACAGCAGAATGGGCACATAGGAATGGGCAACTGTACTGATGCTGCAAATGGGATACAGGGGGCTGCAGGCGGCACATGCTGTGGTCCAGCTGGGGCAAAGTGCGGACTAGGCAGATGCCTAGGTGGCACATAGGAATGCTGAAACTGTAAAGCAGCAAGACAGCAACTGACGAGGGTCCAACATGGGCATGAGTGTGTGTCCCACAGTGTCATAGGGGATATTACCCAGCAGGTACCCCCAAGGGCACATAACATTGGCAGGCGGTGCTGGGAGGAAGCGCGCATGTCCATGTAGGCACCCCTACCCGAAAACCCACACCATAGGCAGCTGCCTACCGGCATACTGGATGGCCTGGGACTGCGCACCACCAGCACCACCGGCATAATGGCATGGCAGCATGGTGGCAGAGGGGTGCTGGTGTTGGAGGGGGCAGTGGCATCTGCCCACAGCAGACCACAGCCAAGCTCCGTTTAGATGGGTGCCGTGCACTGCAACAGACAGGGTCTGTCTGACGAACAGTCATGGTATCCCCAGGGAATGATCTGTCCCTGTGGCAACAGTGTGGTGCAGCACACACAGCCAGTGTGTTCAGGAGCAGAAAGTCACAAGTTCAAGTCTCAGCTGTAACATCCACCAATCCTGTCCCCATATTTTACCCAGTACTAAACCGTGGTAATAAAGACGGACACTTTATTGCAGATAAAATAAACATGCTTGAAATGCCTATATTTTACCCTAGAGAGCACAGATACCATAAACATGTGTAATACCTAGAGCAGAGTTTCCCAACTGCAGTCCTGGAGGGCCAAACACCATTCAGGTTTCATGCTGTCCCTAATAAATATGCTTGTGCTGCATTTGTATGTGCTGCCCCCATTGTATGCAAATGTATCTCATGCATATTCATTAGGGACAGCATGAAAACCTGAACAGTGTTTGGCCCACCAGGACCAGAGTTGTGAACCTCTGCCCTAGAGCAGCGGCCAACAGGGGCATAAACACCCACACCCAAATGCTCCACTATCCAAAGCCTCATGGAGAGTCAGGCTTTTGGGCCTTGCACAGAGCAGCATCTCCCAATACTGGCACCTGCATACCTTAGCAATGCTGTCCTAAACTTGGGAACACGTTCCACATATATCAAAAGGTTGCTATGATTAATGTCAGCTAACAAATCCTAAGTTAAACACAATTTGTTGATAGAGATTCAGCATAGCAACCTTTCTGATATCTGTGGAGTGTGTTTCAGTTATTGATTCTGACAGTGTTTACCACCCGGGGAGTGACCCTAACAGTATTGAGTACCACAGCAATGCCCGCACTGTGCCCAAGACTGGTATGGCGGCCAGGGCTGCCACAAACCTCTATATTTGCACAATGCTGGCATAGGTGTGGGAGTGTGTGCCTGTCTATCCAGTGTGTTGTGGCTGCCTACACCTTACTGAGCCCACATTGCTTGCACTGTTTCCAGTGTTAGCCTGCCAATGTGCATAATGAGAAGCAAGGTACTGTGGGTATGGCCCAGACAGGGTGGCATGGGCAAGATGCATTTGCACAGGGTATAGGGCAATGGCTGGGACATTGTAGTGCCTGACCACCACCACCTGCACGGACAGGATGTCCACAGCATGTCATGCTGGGAGGTCGTTCTCACCCTCACTAATCAGTGACCACGACATGGCTAGGTTCCCCCATAGTGCTATGCAGTATTTCTCTTAAGTGATATTTATGGTTTTTTTTTCTGTGGCCCAATTGCTGACATACCTGCGTGGTGTGTGTGCTGACATCCCTGTTTTGGGTGCACACAGTTCCTCCAGGAACACACACTATGTACTAGCTAGCAGACTGTCTGCAGTTAGCATCTGTATGGCTGCATCACCTTGCAGGGTGCAGCAGGTGCACACTGACTGCCCTCTGCTGGTGAATGTCAGATTGTAGTGGGGTGCAGCTGAGATGACTGGGCCCACTACCTATCTGCCAGTGGCCCTATCCCAAGTGCAGATCTTCAACAGCTGTCCATTTGCCACCAGGACTGGGGATGCTGGTCCCACAGCCTGTCCTCATGTACCTCCACTGCCCCCCTTGCAAAGGGTGAGAGTGTGGGTCTGTTGGGGGGCAGATCATGTCCCTCACCCTGACCCAGAGAGGGCGGTTTGCTAAGTACATTGTTGCCATTTGGGCCCTGACACACCCCTGCTCCCTAAACATGTGACCAGGGCAAGCACAGTGGATATGCACTATGTTGTGTGCATCATGGATCACAAGAGCCAGACATGACTGGCAATTACAAATGGACACAGAGACCTCCTAAAGGTGTCTGCAACAAATACCTGTCACACACTGGCACTGATGGAGACCTGCAGCACAGCCCACCTCAACCAACCCGGGTACTGTGGACCTGGTGCTGGCCACTCCACCTCACCCTCAGGGTGAGCACAGAACATGCACATTGTCATGGCCTGTGGGTTCTCTGTGCCAGTAACACGCACGGCCATTCCCCCTTACCAAGCTGACGTGCTGTAGAGGTGCATACCCCATCTGGTGAGCAGATTAGACTGCTGTTCCGCATGTGAATTGCATTATGGGTGCTGTTGGTTCTATCCTATCCTGGTAGCCACAGCAGTTTTATGGTGACGTGCACTCTTTCTGTAGCCAGCCATTAGTATGATAACTCCCATAGTGGTGTAGCACAATGGTTAATGCAATGACTTCAGTAGCAGAGGTCATGGGTTTGTTTTCTCTCTGTTTCCCTTTTTTTATGGCTGTCCTACACAACTACGTTTCATTCGTGTAACAGTCATATCTGTGCAGATATGTGCTGCTGCCACATTATACCCTCATCACTGTTGCCATCCATCCTTCTGTCCATCTATGTGTGTGTGCCAGCTGTGTGGTGTCCTGCCCAAAAGTGCAGGCTGCTACCCTATGTCCTGCACTGGCACACTTTTCTGCATTGCGGCTCTTCATGCTTGCCTCTCCTGTGTCTGCTCTGCATGGAACCGCTCTCCTCTGTCCTCCTGTCATTGCACTTATCCTGCCACCTCTACCTCCTCTGGTGGACACATATCCCCATCCTCTGCCACACACTGTCATTGTTGCACTGTACATTACCATCACCCTGTACATCGGTACAGCTGCCCCCAATATGTTTGTCCACTTTACCTGCTGTCACATGGGCTGCACGCAGATTTGGCTGGTCCATGAGCTCCATCATCTACTTCCTTCCATCACTTGTTCATTGCCTTTCCTTGGTGCTCTGTGCAGTGTTATGGTTACATCTGTGTTTGAGCCATACATTTCATGCTTGTGACCTTGGGGCACCTTTGTGCCCCTGGGCACCTTCTCCTGTGTCACTTTGGCATCCCTGGGGCATCTTTTGTGGCACCTTAGGTTTGGCCAGCTTATGGGGCGCCTTATATGCTGCCTTGGAGGCTGACAACCTTTCCTGCCGCCCTCTGAGGCACATTATGACCTGCCTTGGATTACATGGTGCTTTATGAACATAAGAACATAAGATATGCCATACTGGGTCAGACCAAGGTCCATCAAGCCCAGTATCCTGTTTCCAACAGTGGCCAATCTAGGTCATACGTACCTAGCAGTTTCCCCAAAAGACACAGGTTCCGCAATGCTTGTACTGGGTCAAGCATTGATATCCTGGGTCCCTTCTTAATAATGGTTCCTCCAGGAACTTGTCCAAACCTTTTTTAAACCCAGCTACACTAACAGCCTTTTTTATGGTGTACCTTATGGTGCGCCCTAGAAGGTGCATTAGGTTGCGGCACTGGGGTGAGGCTTTTTTGGCTGGCAGTGCAAATTGCTGGGATGTGTCTGACTGTTACAAGCAGGAAAAGGGATTGCCTTAGACAGTCTTTTAACTGAGCCCAATGAGGGATCAAACTCATGTATCAGCAGTCAATGTATTAACCAGTGTGCTACACCTTTGTTGCTGTGATTGTAGGTCAGCATGCCTAATTAAGGCTAACGCGTGTTAATGTGCCACGGCTCCCTCTATTGCGCGATAACCTGAAATGCTACCTTAAGACCGGAACGACCACTACCTTATATGGCATTCGTCACAGTAAGACTGCAACTAACGCCGGTAACATTAAGGGGTATGTTTACTAAACTGTCTTAATGTTCCCGGCGCTAGTTGCAGCGATAATGTGAAGGATGCCATATAAGGAGTGGGCGTTCCGGTCTTAAGGTAGCAATCGTGGGTTATCGTGCGATAAAGTGCACCGTGTCCATTATCGCGCGATAGAGGGAGCCGTGCACATTACCGCGTGTTAACCTTAACTTCACATGCTGACCTGCAATCACAGTAGTACACTGGTTAATGCAATGACTGCTGAAACAGGGGTCATGAGTTCAATCCCCCAGAGGGCCTACTGAATAAGGTTGGCTGAGGCAATCCCTTTTCCTGCTTGAAACAGTCCAACAATCTGTGCTGCCAGCTAAAAATGCCCGCACCCCAGTGCTATAAACTAATGCACCTTTTAGGGCGCACCAGAAGGCACATCCTAAACCACCACGTCAGCCAAGGCGGGTTATAACGTGCCCCAAAGGCCATGTCGAAAGGTTGTCAACTCCCAAGGCACCATAGTAGGCACCCCATAAGCTGGCTGAATCTAAGGTGTGGCTTAAGATGCCCCAAGGATGTATAGGTGACTCAAAAAATGTTGGCCAAGGGCAGTAAGGTCCCCCAAGTTGAAAAGCAAGAAAGATATGGGCCATACACAGACGTAACCCTAACACTGCACAGAGCAACAAGGAAAGACAATGCACAAGTAATGGAAGGAAGTAGATCTGAGTTGATGGACCAGACAAATCTGCGTCCAGCCCATGTGGCAGCTGGAACAAATGGACAAACATATTGGGGGCAGCTGTAGTGATGCACAAGGTGATGGCAATGTACCATGCAACAATGACAGTGTGTGACAGAGGATGGGAAGACATGTCCAGCAGAGGAGGTAGAAGTGGCAGGATAGGTGTAATGACAGGAGGACAGAGGATTAGCAGTGTCATGCAGAGCACACACAGGAGAGGCAACCAGAGAGAGCTGCAATGCAGAAATGTGTAGCAGTGAAGGACATGGGGTAGCAGCATGCACATCAGGGTAGCACGGCACACAGCTGGCAGACACACATAAATGGACAGAAGGATGGTTGGCAACTGTGATAAGGGTACAATGTGCCAACAGCACAGATCTGCACAGATATGACTGTCACAGGAATGAAAAGTAGCTGTGCAGGACAGGGATACAAATGAAACAGAACAGGGAGGAATCAAACCTATGACCATTAGCCCAAATGTCAATGCACAAGCCGGTAGGCCACACCACCAGCATGAGGTCATTAGCAAAGGCTACATACAAGAATACTGCAGGGCATCACACAAGAAGCCTGCTGTCTGCCAGGATAGGCAAACCTCCAACAGTAATGCACATGCAGATCTGGTGTGTACAGATCAGATCACAGTCTGTAAGTGGGACCAGAGCCATATATAACTACATGCACACACACAATGAAATGTTGTGCAGTGGATACAGCATGCAAAAGAGGAAAGAACCTAAACCCAAAGGGCGTCAGGGGATGCTCTGTGGAGCAGGGTAAAATATGGAACAGAACAGGAGAGAATTGAACCTGCAAACAGGTGTGCCACAGACCAGTTGAACCACAGCAATGCCAATCCCCCAAGCGGACTGCCATGTCAATGCTATAAATAAAGAGACATATGTAACAGCTAATATGTGATGGATAGGCAGCACAGAGGGCACACTTTGGTGTACAGTGAAGAGATGGAAGGGTGTGTGCATAGGTGATGAACCTGCAGGTACCCAATGGTCAGGTTAGCACAACAGAAAAAAAAAAGTAAACCCCATGTGGGGATAAAACCTGCAACCTATGGTGTTATAACACATGTCTGTAACCACTATCCCAAACAACCACAACAAGTACAATGCAAAAATAGTACCTCAAAGGGAATGTGTGTATGGGAACCTGTAACACCCAGTGATGTGGCAAACGGCTGGCAGATAGACAGCTGGCACCGTACAAGGATGTGAGCACAGGTGGGCCATGTACGAGTACATGACCAGGAAATCACTAAATACAAGTATCAGTGTGATCAAGCAGCAGCAGAGACAAATGTACGTTAAACACATATTTTTATTTTGGTTACTCATCACAGATAGTGTAGATACTGCTTATCATAATATCAAGGTGAGTGGATCCCAGGTGAAAATCAGAAAGCACATTTTGCAGGGCAGCAACCCACATGTTACAGAAAAGTCACTGGCCCGTCTACAGATGATGGGCAGGAGAGATAATGTGCATCAGGTGCATGGTGTGCAGTATGCATTAGGCCCTCACCCCCCACTTGCTGCTGCATGTCCCAAATGTGTTAGTTACATATGTGTGCATGTAGACAGTAGGCAGTGCATGATGAGGGCCCAACACACATCAATCATGATCTGTTCCTTAAAACATATCTGTCTGCCAACACAGGAGGCACACAAATGAAACAGCATGTGTTGTTAAAAGTAAGAAAGTGTAAACACACATATCGAAATTTGTTACAGCTGTCACATAATGCCTGATATAGGAATCAAAGCTGCAACAATGTAACCCTAAACAATTGTCAAATGCACAATGAGGATATGCTAACAGGTAGCAGAGGCTCATGAACACAGAGAATTCAATTGAAACCATCTACAGAAACATGCAGAGATAACACTATGCAGAAGGTCCCCCTGCACTGGTTGGTGTGGATACAGTGTCCTTACACATATATCACGGTACATGGAATGCACAAATGAAGGAAGAAAATGGACACTTACACTGCCACACTCCAAATATAATGGGGCAATGTGAGTGTCGTTACCTCAGGGGATAAATAGGACTGTACAGACATGCAATGCTAGGTTTGTAAATCAATGCAGAGCATCACGTCTGTACAGTAAACAGACACAATAACCTGTATATAGAGATGGAAAGAAAGGTCAAACATGTTACAGTAACCCACACAGTAGCCATATTACAACCTGCTGTGTTGCACCAACATAGTCAGTCACATGCACATGCACCGTGTACGTTGAAACATGATACAGTGATGCCACACATGCACTGTAACACCCTTGGTGATTGCAAAGATCAATCCAAGATGTTGGTGTGCAGTAAAGTGGTGTCGTGGCAAATACTGTGTAATGTCCAAGCGGAGGCTAGGTGGACATGGACAAGAGGACCTCTCCATTGCTCCCCCTGTGCCACACGCATGGCTGTATGCTCGTGTTGAAACAAACAGATGAGCATATCCTGCGTTCCATGTCACACACATGGGCAAAACACAACAACACAATGTCAGAAGGATGTACAACATACAGTGACAATGTCAGTCCCTGCTGCACATGTGGGGACCAGTACACAGTGTCCAAAGTGCAAAGGGTGTCTGCAATCCAACAAGTCATATTACGACTGTCCTTGAAACCCTGGGCATGCATAGTGAAGTGTGACATTCCAATATGCCACAGTACTGGAAAGGTCATGTGTGTCTCCTGCGATGAACACGACACCCAGCCAGAGCACAGCAGCAACGGTGTGTTAGACAGGCCTGTCATGCCCAAAGTAGCAGTCCAACAATAATACTGTCCATCCTAGACATGTGTCCCACTCGTAGAGGTCAAACATCCTATGGCACCATGTCCCAGGGATAGTTCCATGGTGTTGTTGTGTCCTCCAACAGGTGGTTGATGGTGACACCGGATGCACTGTAGTAGATGTGCTTTGTGTGTTCACTGCCCTGTATCAGAAGAGGATAAACAATGTAGTGCTGCTTGCAACATCAGCCCAAATTGCAGAGAGTAAAACATCAATATGTACTTAAGGAAACATCACACAGGCAAACATAACATGATCACAACACAGAACACACTGCATGTTGGGGACATATTGAATTGGAACCGCAGACGAGGGTGTCACATGGATATGGTCATGTCCATGCCCATGTTACACAGGCGTTTCACAGCTCCACCCCATGTGCATCAGCATTCGTGTACAGAGACCCAACAGGAGATGTCTATGAGACAAACAGTAAATCATTAACATGTAAAGGCTGATGTCATTCACAAAAGACCAAAGGTGCAACCTACCATGTGTTTGTAGCAAGTGTATGTTTGGGATCACCTGAGGCTCTCAAAGGCCATAACACATCACAGTGAAGGGAGAAGATGTCATTGAAATGTATAGAGTCACCATGTCCCCATGTCCAGCCACTGTTGATGCATGTCCACATTATGGTGATATCTGTGATACACAAATGCTGTTGTGCAGTGGTCTGTCAGCACACAAGAGATAGGTCAGCCCACAACACACAACACATGTCCACAAGATAAACAGCAGTAAGGTAGAGATAGCACAGTCACCACCGCTCCCCAGGTGTACAGACCCCTCACACCACATGATAATACAAAATGCCTGCACACTGTATCATCACACAGCCAACCCAAAAACACACACCCACACAGTATGCTAAGGTGAGCGTGGTCGCAGTAGCATACGGCCTGTATGTGCACAATTGGAGATTAGTGGAGATAAAGGCCTGTTAAATGCAATGATACCCTGCTGTTGGCTGATGCTACAATATTAGGAAAGGGTGTATGTGCATTCCACCACCCAAACACCTAGGAGCTGCACACATACGCAGCTCTGTTGGATGTGTCCCAGAGACAGTGTTGCAGAAGACAAACTGGCCAAGATCACATGTGGATATGTGTGCCAACAGCAACATATGGGGTATGGGGGTGCAGGGAAAAGAGGTGAACAACAACATATGTACAATATGATAGATCACTGCAGACATGTGCTCCCCCTGACTGTCGTCACAGACAAAGTAGCTGTAGGTCCACCTACCCCAGACTACTGCATGTTGGATGACGTACAGTCACCTGCCAATGCAACACAGCACCAGGAGAGTCACCAAGTATGTCCTGTGGATTGAGAAACACAAGAGTAACATACATATGTCATGTTGGAGTTGTGCAACACACACTGCACCTTCACGTCCTCATCCCACAGACCCCCCAAGATCCCTAACAGACTGTTCCACATCACACTGTACAGATTTGTTTTATGATAAAGTTATCACTAAAGTGTGTGTGGCAAACAACAAGGGTCCGTACTCTGTCTGTCCCCTTCCTCACCCCTCTGTTGCTGTAAAAAATGTGGAACAGAACTATCTCCTCGCTACCATGTCCTTGCTTGGCTCTAAGGCCACAGTACTATCCTGTGTCCCCCATATCATTCCCAATGCCCCTTCAGTGTGTGATCTGGTGTCTCAATGTTGTCTGCTACACCGCTGTCAGTTCCTGTAACACAGGGAAATATGCAGGGGCTCCATCCTTATCCTCTGTCCATATACATTTTCCTGGTGTGTATATCTCATACCTTGACTTACATGAACAGCTGTGTGCTGATGTGTTGCAAATATATCTCTCCACGCCTGAGTTATGTCTGCCAAACAACACCCCGATGTCCAGTTGCTACCTGACATTGATGGCTGCATGTCATCCCACTGTGTGAAATTGATAATTACAAAGCATGGATATCCTATATGTGCACCTAAACTCTCCCCTCCCATCAAAGCGTCTTTGTGTGTGTGGCCGAAACTTCCTCTCTCTAGGGTCCGCAATGTAGGTGTTGTTTTGGACTGCACTCCCCTCTACACACATACCCAGCTTGTAGTTGAGGCTTGTGGTTTCTGTCTAGTTGTCATCAGCTATATCTCCCCAGTCTTCCCTGAAAACACAATGAAATCCCAAATCCCTCCCCTCCCCCTAATCAGCTCATGGCTTGCCTACTATAACCTACACCTTGCTGATCTGGCCTTGAATCATCTCTGTCTGCCTGAAAATATGCAACACTGCACTGCTTGGCCTTTCTACAGCCACACACATAATGGCACTAATACTCCCCCTGTCAGGACACCTCACAGGTTCTCTATCCGTTTCTGCATCCGTGTCAAGGCTACGTGCTGACCTATACATACAGGCACACTGTGGTGTTGCAGTAACTTCCCCTACTGATCTCAAATACCAGTAATCCAACTACTACTCAGCATGTATATAGTGCTACGTATCACATGTAGCGATATACAGAAACAAATAACACCAAGTCCCTGTTCATCAGAGCATAACAACCAATCAATCAGCTCAAATTAAAAACTGTGAAGCACACACATCTAGGCAACTGGTCCCATCTATGGTCTGCTCTCCTACTGTATACCCCATACTACACGCCTTTCACCTTGCTGCACCCAAAGCCGCAAACTAACTACCTGTGGCTGTACAGCAGCCCCTATCCCAATCAGCCACAAATCAGGTATGACAGCTTAACACCTCCCACAAGCCTACTACTCCCGACACACATAATCCACCACCATCCGCTGTTGTGCCCTGCTCACATCTTCTGCATTTCAGTCATGACTAGATTGTCAGCTGGGATGGCCAGGCAGTGTCTGTTACATGTCAGTGCAGTGTTGCAGCTTACTGCCATTGGGATACAAATGTTCACTAGTAGTACACACATGTTACCCATGACTGAAGTGGTATTTAAAGGTGTGGAAGAATTGAAGGAAATATCGATACATCGGGAAGATGTCTTACAACTATTAGATAAAATGAAGAGTAGCAAATCACCTGGGCCGGATGGTATACATCCAAGGGTGTTGAAAGAACTGAAATTTGAGATTGCAGACCTGCTATCAGTAATCTGTGAACTATCATTAAAATCATCTCTAATACCTGAGGATTGGAGGATCGCCAATGTAACACCAATTTTTAAAAAGGGTTCGAGGGGTGATCCGGGAAACTACAGACCAGTGAGCCTGACATCAGTACCGTGAAAAATGGTAGAAACCATCATAAAGAATAAAATTACTCAGCATGTAGATAGTCACGACCTAATGGGAGACAGCCAACATGGCTTTAGACAAGGAAGATCTTGTCTTACTAATCTGTTATGTTTTTTTGAAGGAGTGAATAAACAGGTGGACAAAGGTGAGTCGGTTGATATTGTGTATCTGGACTTTCAGAAAGCCTTTGACAAGGTCCCTCATGAGAGACTTTTGGCAAAACTAAAGAGTCATGGGATAGGAGGCAGTGTACTACTGTGGATCAGGAACTGGTTAAAAGATAGAAAGCAGAGGGTAGGGCTAAATGGCCAATTTTCCCAATGGAGAAAGGTGAATAGTGGTGTACCCCAGGGATCTGTGCTGGGTCCGCTGCTTTTTGACATATTCATAAATGACCTGGAAAGTGGAATAACAAGTGAGGTTATCAAATTTGCAGATGACACAAAACTATTTAAAGTTGTTAAAACCCAGGAGGATTGTGGAAAATTGCAAGAGGATCTTGATAAATTGGAAGACTGGGCATCAAAATGGCAGATGAAATTTAATGTGGAGAAGTGCAAGGTTATGCACCTAGGGAAGAACAACCCAAACTATGGTTACACGATGCAAGGTTCCACATTAGGAACCACCACCCAGGAAAAAGATTTAGGCGTCATTGTGGATACCTTGTTAAAACCCTCGGCCCAGTGTGCAGCGGCGGCCAGAGAGCAAATAGAATGCTAGGTATGATAAGGAAAGGAATGGAAAATAAAACAAAAGATATTATAATGCCTCTATATCGTTCCATGGTGAGACCGCACCTTGAATATTGTGTGCAATTCTGGTCGCCGTATCTTAAAAAGGATATAGCGATTTTAGAAAAGGTTCAGAGAAGAGCCACCAAAATGGTAAAGGGGATGGAAGGATACTCCTATGAAGAAAGGCTAAAAAGGTTGGGGCTCTTTAGCCTGGAGAAGAGACGGCTGAGGGGAGATATGATAGAAGTCTATAAATTAATGAACGGAGTGGAACGGGTAAACGTAGATCGATTGTTTACCTTATCAGAATATGGAAAGACTAGGGGACATGCAATGAAGCTACAGGGTAAACTATTTAAGACTAATAAAAGAAAATATTTTTTCACTCAACGTGTAATCAAACTCTGGAATTTGTTACCGGAGGATGTAGTAAAGGCTGTTACTGTAGCTGGGTTTAAAAAAGGTTTGGACAAGTTCCTGGAGGAAAGGTCCATAAACCATTATTAAGAAGGGACCCAGGATATCAATGCTTGAACCAGTACAAGCATTGTGGAACCTGTGTCCCTTGGGGAAACTGCTAGGTATGTATGACCTAGATTGGCCACTGTTGGAAACAGAATGCTGGGCTTGATGGACCTTGGTCTGACCCAGTATGGCATATCTTATGTTCTTATGTTCTTATCTAAATAAATGTATGGGGTAACATATGCAGTACTTACATGAGAAGAGCACCTCAATCATCTGCCGCCTGACTGCTGTGCCCTCCTGTACGTGCCCTGTGTCACCACAGGCACATACAGGAGGGCACGTCGGATCATCCTCCAGATCCTCATTAATTTGGACAGGGATATGGTGCCTGAGAGCAATGTTGTGCAGGATGCAACAGGCTATAATTATCTCTGCCACAGTCTGTGGTGTATTGTAAGGCCCCGCCTGTCCTATCCAGACACCTGAAGTGACTCTTTAAAACACCAAAGGTGCGCTCTATGACGGAGTGGCTGGAGGCATGGGCCTCATTGTACCTCCTCTCTGCACGTTTCCGTGGTTGACGCACAGGGGTCAGCAACCAGGGGCGACACCCATATCCTGCATCACCTGCAGAAACAAATGTGGAACGTTAAAGCAGGAGCTGATGTCCACCCAAATGGACACAAGTATGTACGTGCAAACCAAATACACAAAACACCCTGACAGAAACATATGACAGCACATGATGGAACACCACAAATATGCATCACCACAAATATGACACACAAAACAAGTGGTAGGTGTACGGATTGCAATCAACATAATCTGTAAACACGACACAAATGCTAGCGTCCATGCTACCATCATCACACAGCACCATAGCAAGGTAGAGCTGGAGGGCAACACCCCCCCTCCCCAACATTAGGTCACACCCAGACAGATGAGACAGACACAACTAGCGATGCACCTCAAAGACAGACATGTGCACATACGGTGAGTCACAGGATCACCATGTGCATGTCAGAGATGTGAAATATGCACCCAGCAGTATACAGTCCTCATAGAGTCCTGCCTCAGATTGTCTGAATAGTGCCGAGTGATGCAGGATATATGAGTCATGGGTGGACCCTGCAAACCTAGGGACCACATTCAGAATTTGCATATTTGCATCACATACAACCTGAATATTCAGGGAATGGTAGTGTTTGCGGTTGTGGAACACTACCTCCCTGTCTTTGGGCGGGACCAAGGCAACATGTGTGCAATCAATAGCTCCCATCACATGTGGTATCCCGGCAAATGCCTCAAAGGCCTTGTTCAGGGTCCCCCACTGTTGCCTAGTGTTGGGAATTGCAATGTAATTCCCCACCTGGCTGATCATGGCACGCAGTACCTGGTGGAGACAGCGTGAGAAGGTCGGGCGGCTCATGCCACCCACTGCGGCCACAGATGACTGGAAACAGCCAGAGGCAAAGAAATGTAGGGCACCAAGGAGCTTGACCAAACCCGGTATGGCATGTGACTGACCAGTCAGGGGCTCAAGGTCAGGTCTCAGATCCTCATAGAGCTCCCTAATAGCCCCCATGCTCAGACGGTAGAGGGAGATGACCTGGTCCTCACACATGCCCTGGAGCTGGGCCCTGGGCCTGTAGAGGCAAGGCTGGTGAGCCTGCAACTCTGCATGCCTCCTGTGCCATGCCGGCACAGCCCCTGCTTGGCCTGCCCCCACAGCTGCAGGTCTGTGTTGCAGCGGGACTAAACCCATGCCCTGTGCCTCAGCCCCATGGACACCATCTCCCCATCAGACAACCGCAGCCCCTGCTCATCTTCCACTGCACATGCAGCAACCACAAAGGCCGCCATAAACTCCGCCCCTCCAACTCCTCTAACTCACTCCAACACAGACACTCAGCCCACCAACCTAGCCACACACCTCCCTCACCACACACCAACCCAGCCACACTACCCCACCACCACTCACACACCCAGTCACTCTCCACGATACACCTGCCTCCAACACTCTCCTCTCTTCACCAACAATGCACGCCTTCTCTCCCTCACCTACACAAACCCCTCAAAGTGAACCAGGTGTGCACGTGTATTTATAGGTTAATTTTACATAGCGCGCATTGCGCATGTGCCGCAACGTGAGCGCGTGAGCTGTGCGTGTTGCACATGTGTCAGGGATATGTGGAAGGTGCACATGGGAGACACTATGTTACACATGTGCATATGCTGCGTGATGTTAGGCACATGCGCCAAGCCTCGCACTCACGCACAGCGTGTGTGTAAGATGGGGTTCCGCGCGCGCAACTTCTGTGTTTCTGCGGCACATGCGCAACATGCACAGCAGACATGCTCACGCCACGGCACATGCACAATGCACGCAGCTCACGCGCTCGTGCTGCGGCACATGCGCAACACACGCAATGTAAAATAACCTATAAATGCACCTGCACATCTGGTTCACGTTGAGGGGTTTGTGTAGGCGAGGGAGAGAAGGCATGCATTGTTGGTGAAGTGAGGAGAGTGTCGAGGAGAGTGAAGAGAGGAGGCAGGTGTGTCATGGAGAGTGGTTGGGTCATGAGTGGTGGTGGAGAGTGTCAGAGGCAGGTGTGGTGTGGAGAGATGTGGAGGTGTGGAGAGGTGTGGAGGCAAAGCAGGTGAGAGAGAGAGGAGGGGAGGCAAAGAGCAGTCTAGAGAGACAGCAGAAGAGTTGAGGAGCAGGCAGCAGGGAGAGAAGGTGGGGCAAGGAGCAGGTGAGGTTTAGCAGAGGAGCCGAGGAGCAGGGATGTGTGACAGGGAGGGAGAGGGCACAGAGGGCAGGGAGAGGGAGCAGCGGGACATGGCAGGAGGGGAGGAGGGGGCACCTGTTCAACAGGACCCAGAGGCGGCATGGAGTGTTGGGCATTTGGCGGTTGCTGCAGGCCTATCGGGTGTGTCCCAGCCCACACAGGGGCCACCCAGTGCCAAAAGAAGGTGTATACCAGTGCCAGCTGAGGAAAGGAGGAGGGCTGTGAGATTCAGTCAGCAAGAAAACCACATCCTGCTGGCCAGTGTGTTGGAGAGGTATGAGGTGCTCTATGGTCGGCTGAGCAACAGCACCACTGTGGCAGCACGTACATACGTGTGGGAGGAGGTGCAGGAGGCCGTAGCCCAGGTAGGGGGACCAACCAGGGACCTGGACAGCCTGAGAAAGAGATTTAACGATATTAAGCATGGTATGCGTGCACACATGGTGGCTGAGAGGCAACATGCCATGGGCACCGGTGGGGGTGCCCCCTTTGCCCCAACTCTCACACTTTCTGCTCCTTATGCTTGGAATAAATTCCCTTTGTCTAGGTGTCAGGCATCTTCTTTGCCTCTCCTCACACTTGGGGTCATAGCTCATATCTTTGCCTCTGCCTTTGGCTCAGGAGTGTGCTGTTCGCCATTTCACCCCTTTTAAATTTCACGTTTCTGTCTGCCTCTCACAAGTGTTCCTACCACCATCCTTTGTCCTGTCTCCCCTGTTCCTGTCTCTTTGCTCCTGCTACAAACCTCTTTCCACACCTGTTAGTGCTATGTCTATTTAGATTATAAGCTCCACTGAGCACGGATTGTCTTTTTGTGTGTTCACTTTCACATTGATGCGTGCGCTTGGTAGTGCCCATTAAAATGCTCAGTAGTTGTAGTAGGAGTAGTAGTAGTAGATATGCAGCACATGTACAGGGCACGCCCAAGCACATGTGGTACATAGAGGGGAATGGTGGGGAACCATGTCCTGAGAGCATGCGTGCCCTAACACAGACAACTGTGGGGTGATGACACAGCAGCACATGGCAGGGTAGGTATTGGGTGTGTGTGA
The DNA here is from genome assembly GCA_033557465.1 of Ichthyophis bannanicus. Classification (NCBI taxonomy): domain Eukaryota; kingdom Metazoa; phylum Chordata; class Amphibia; order Gymnophiona; family Ichthyophiidae; genus Ichthyophis; species Ichthyophis bannanicus. The sequence goes on along the minus strand of CM066036.1, from coordinate 602,381,691 downwards.
CAGGTACCTGGACCTGTGTGCATGATACGTGGATAGCAAAGGAGGACGTGTGAAAATCTTTATTGGTCAAATCAGCCAAAGGCCCGACACAGGCCGTGTTTCGGAATTCCCTTCTTCAGGGGCTAAATGGCTAAAGACAAATACACAAATTAAAATAAACAACAAAAATAGTTATTTAAAAACAATGAAATAAAATAAAACTGGCTAAAACCACGGACATCAATGAATGCATACTAAACAGTTTTAAATGTAAAAATAATAACAAATTAAAACCATTTTTCTAATAAACGGTTGTATCAATATAAATATATGAATATAAATATAAATGGTGGAACAAATAAGTACGGCTAACAGCAGAACGACACAAAAAAACAAAACAGTACAATTAAAATTAAATAAAAATATATAAATATATATAAGAAAGTATAAATATATAAATATAAATTTGTAAATAAATAATAAATGTTTCAACAGACGATAAACATTTCATAAAAAAATTAAATTAAAAAAATTAATGTATCAACAGACTATATCAATTAACCAAAAAGAACTAAAACAATGTGTGTCTTCAAAAATGTACTATAACAAATATGACACCTAAACAGTACAATTAATAAAAACATATAAATATATATAAAAAATAAGATATATGAGTGTATAAATATAAATATGTAGATGGATAATAATGTTTCAACAAACGATAAATATTTGATAATATAGCATAAAAATAATGTATTTAAAAAACATATAAATTACACATACCTGAATCAACAGACTGTATAAATTAACCAAAAAGGACTAAAACAGTGTGTGTCTTCAAAATTGTGCTATAACAAAAAACAAGCATTTAAATTGAAAACTTATAAATAAATTACTCTTAAATAGAAAAAACAAACATCATGAAATCCATACATATATATAAAAAATATTAAAGATTAATTATAAAATTTTTTTTTAAAAAAATAATTTCGAAAAATATAAATAGAAAACGGCCTGATTTAAAGAGAGATGAAGACAACCCATGTAAATTGATATTTTGTATTTCTCATAAATTCATTTGATTGTTTTCACAGACGCCACTCATACCGTTTTGAGATTCCGAATGGTCGTTGGTTTTAAAATCATATTTTGTCAATTTTGGTCAGATTTTAGCCTTTATTTTTACATCATTATCTTGGCAAATTATTATCTTTTAAGAACAATTTAATTATTTATACATTCTTCACGTTTCACAGATTGCACATTTATGGTCGTAGGAAGAGTTTCTTGGTCAGGTATTATTTTTATTTTCATTCTCTCATTTTATTACTCTTTTTAAATATCAATTTACATGGGTTGTCTTCATCTCTCTTTAAATCAGGCCGTTTTCTATTTATATTTTTCGAAATTATTTTTTTAAAAATTTTTTTTATAATTAATCTTTAATATTTTTTATATATATGTATGGATTTCATGATGTTTGTTTTTTCTATTTAAGAGTAATTTATTTATAAGTTTTCAATTTAAATGCTTGTTTTTTGTTATAGCACAATTTTGAAGACACACACTGTTTTAGTCCTTTTTGGTTAATTTATACAGTCTGTTGAAACATTTATTATTTATTTACAAATTTATATTTATATATTTATACTTTCTTATATATATTTATATATTTTTATTTAATTTTAATTGTACTGTTTTTTTTTTGTGTCGTTCTGCTGTTAGCCGTACTTATTTATTTATTTATTTATTTAACAAGTTTTCTATACCGCCTTTTCCTTCAATCAAAGCGGTCACAAGAAATACAAAGGTTATAGGCAAGGGAAACAAACACAGTATAAACATAACAGTACAATGGTAATATAGGAAAAATAACAAGGGTTAACAATAAGGCAAATTAGTTAAAATAATTAAAATAAATATAATATATTTAGTCAATTGTTGATCCATATTGTTCAATGAAAAGTGTAGTTTTCAATTGTTACGAAAGTCTTTTAAATCATCCAATGAGCGTAAATCAGGAGGGAGAGAGTTCCAAATTAAAGGGGCGGCCAAAGCAATTGCTCTTTGTGAGGTACATTTGCATGATTTAGAGTAGTTTTTTGGGGTGCTGAGGGTGTTAGAAGTGGATAACCTTCTTGGTCTTTTGTTGATATCATGGAGTAAGAGGGCATGAAGGCTGATTGCAGAACTGTTGTGTTTCATTTTGAATATATTTATGATTAATTTATACTTTATGCGAAGGATTATTGGGAGCCAGTGGAGTTCTTTAAGGATGGGGGTAATGTGTTCATAATTTGAGGATCCATTGATGATTCTAGCTGCTGTATTTTGTGCCATTTGAAGTGGCTTGAGAGCATGCTTAGGCAGTCCATTGTAAATAGGGTTGCAGAAATCCAGAATGGGAGTAATGAGTGCCTGACAGACTGTTCGAAAGTGATCATAAGAGATAAGAGGCTTAAGTCGTCTAATTATCTTCATTTTGTAATACGCGTTTTTAACAGTTTTTCTTATATGAGAACGCAGGTTTAGCTTCTTATCGAGGGTTATTCCGAGGTATCTTACTTCGTCCTTAACTGGAATCTTTGTGTTGTTGCATGTAATGTAAGGTGGAGGGATAAAGCTGGTGTTTCTAGTTACAATAAGTGCTTCCGTTTTGTTCAGGTTTATTGCAAGGTTATTATTTGTTAGCCAATTTGAAATGCTGGTAATACAGTTTGAAATTTTGCTGTAATCTGGGCAGTTGATATCAATTGGAGTGTAAATCATGATATCATCCGCATAAATCGTGTAATCTATTTGATGATCTGCTATTATGTGACAGATTGGTTGGATAAACAAATTAAAAAGAAGTGAAGAGAGTGCAGATCCTTGCGGCACGCCTTGTTTGATTACTATGTGACGTGAAGTGTTTAGGCCAATTTTAACTTGGAACTGTCTATCAACTAGGTAGGATTCAAACCATTTTAGGACGGTGCCAGTTAATCCGATGCTCTTTAGTCTTGTTAAGAGGATTGCATGGTCCACTGTATCGAAGGCAGCTGAAATATCTAAGAAGATCATTAAGGTACCTTTGTTGAAATTATCTATTGTTTGAGTGATGTCATTAAATAAGTATAGTAGGAGCGTTTCAACACCATGGTTGGGGCGGAAGCCATGCTGATGTATATCAAGTGGCGCATGTTCATCAATATGGTCTTGAAGTTGTAGCTGTACTGCCTTCTCAATAATTTTTGCTAAGAGTGGTAAGCTGGAAATTGGTCTATATGCAGCTGGATTGTCTTTTTCAAGGTTGGTTTTTTTATGGGTAGGCCTAATTGTTGCTAATTTAAGTTGTTCTGGCATGATTCCATGAGTTAAGGAGTTAGTTACAAGATTGTGAATAAAATTAATAAAGTTTGACTTGGTAGCTTTGATCCAAGGTACAGGGCAAGGATCTGTGGGTGCAGTGCTTGTGTTAAGTGCAGCAATGATGTCTGAAAGTTGTGTAGTCGAGGGAGTGTAAAACTTGTTCCAAATTGTACTTGGTAAAATAAGGCTGTTGTTTTCAGGTTGTTTTAAAGGTGGTGTTTGGCCTATTTTCAATTGAAGATGATCTGCATATACTTGAGGACTGATCTGAATGTCTTTATCAGAGCTTGGTTCGTTGACTAGATTTTTTACAATTGCAAAAAGTTCTCTAGGTTTGTTAAATGCTTTCTGTATAGTATTTGTGTGGTGCTCTTTTTTAGTTTTGTTGATGAGATCGTTGTAATTCTTTTGCTGAATTAAATATAAATTTTGAGAGGTAGGAGATTTTGATCGTCTCCAGTGGCGTTCAATTCTCCTTAATTCCCTCTTAGCATTGCGTATGTTTTTGGAATACCATGGAGCATGATGTCTGTTTTTGAATGTTCTTGAGTCTGAAAAGGCCTTGGATGCAGTGCTAATGGTGTTATACCAGTTGTTCACTTGTTTGTTCAAATCAAGTTCAGTTGAGTCAAGGCAAGGTAATGTGTCAAGTAAGAACTGCTCTTTATTGAAGGCTTTAAATCTTCTTGGAGTAAATGTAGAAGTTTTTATCTTATCAAGTTTGTCAATCCTGCTTGAGAATTCTATTTTAATTCTAAGGTGGTCTGACCATGGGACTGGTGTGATTATGGGTGAGGAGAAGCTGTCATTATTTACAAGGTGGTTGGGGGCAAAGAAGAGATCTGGCGTAGATCCGTATTTATGTGTAGGAGCATTTATTAATTGTGTATATTGTAGGGAGTCCATAGCATGCAAGAAGGTTTCCTTATCTGCATTAGAAGAGGAGTTGAGGTTGAAGTCACCTAATACAATTAGAGGTTTATGGCAAGTGTTGACTGCACAGATGGTCTCTAAAATAGAGGTTAGCTCATCAGCTGGGGCGTGAGGGGCTCTATATAGGAGGCTGATAGCTAAGTGTTTGTTACCCACTGTGATAGAGCTGGATTTATCAGAGGTATTAGAGGCGATAGTTTGTAGCTGAAAAGATTTTTTTGCAATGATTAGAACTCCACCTCCTCTTTTCTGTGTGCGAGGGTTGTTAAAGGCGGAATATTCTGGTGGGACCAGTTGGTTTAGTAGAACGCTGTCAGTAGGAGTTAGCCATGATTCTGTAATGCAAAGGATATCTGGTTTTTGGTCATAGATATGGTCTCTGATTGTGTGAATTTTATTTCTAACTGATCTTGTGTTCATTAATTCAATGGAAGTTGGCGTGTAAGACCTTTTTTGAGGATTCTTAGGATTTGTTTGCTGGTGTTGATAAGAGTTGTGTTTGTGTTGTGATAATATATGTGAATTTATTGAACTGAGGAGAATATGGTAAATTGGCATGTAGGTTGAGAACCACATATAAAGGGGTTGGGAATAAGGAGCATCATATTGTACAGTGTAATGTTGAGTAGGTGAAGGAAATATAGGGTGATAGGTAGGAGTAGTCATATTAGTTGATCGTTGAGAATCTTAATAAGGATGGATTTATATTATAGCATTAAAGTCTGTTAGCGTTAATTTTCTTAACATAAACTTCTAAAGTAGGGCGGTTAAAGCGAACAAAGATTTAGCTCCTTCATGTAAATAACCTACGAGTAGTTGCTATGATAGAGCAAGGTCAGCTGTAAGGGTGAGAATAACTTTGTTATGTTACTCACTTTTACTTTTATTTTCGGATATTCCAGTCTGACAGTATACCTTTGATAGATATTTGCATGCAGATTTTTATTCTCCTTTTGTGCCCCGCCTAAGGGCCACGCCAAAGGGCCCTCTTGCGAGGCCCTCAGGCGCGGGCCCGCAAGGCGCGGGCGCGCTTTAGCTGCGGCGGTTTCTTGACTGTGTAGAAGGGCTCTGATTGGCAGCCTGCTCCCTGAAGTTAAAGCACTGAAAACAATTAAATCACAACAGCTGATGCTCTTAGAATTCCCGATCGCACTTCTCTGCCTTTATATTCATATATTTATATTGATACAACCGTTTATTAGAAAAATGGTTTTAATTTGTTATTATTTTTACATTTAAAACTGTTTTAGTATGCATTCATTGATGTCCGTGGTTTTAGCCAGTTTTATTTTATTTCATTGTTTTTAAATAACTATTTTTGTTGTTTATTTTAATTTGTGTATTTGTCTTTAGCCATTTAGCCCCTGAAGAAGGGAATTCCGAAACACGGCCTGTGTCGGGCCTTTGGCTGATTTGACCAATAAAGATTTTTACACGTCCTCCTTTGCTATCCACGTTTCTTTGTTGGACAGCTTTTGCACGTGGTGTTGTGCCCTTTGTTGGACCCTGTGTGCATGATAGACACAGTCCTGAGTGTATTCAAGGTCCGCAAAGCACTGGTGAAGCAGGGGGCGTGGCAGACCAGACCCATATCTGATTCATCACTGCATACATCCATGGTCCAGACAACAGACAAGCAAAGCCCAGAGGGCTAAGCTGCATAGCAACAATTTACAGCACCACAGATCATCAATGTAACAGTGATGTAAAGGACCTATCTGAGGAGTGGCTAATGTTATCCCACTGTAATCAACGAGAAGCACAGCATACCTGAGCAGCACTGTAACAGTAACGAGCCACATTGGGATATCATTTGACAGTATGCAGATAACCCCCTGGTATCATCTCTACATTGTTGCTCTCTAGTGCTGTGAAGTCTGGCTGTGCTGCTTGAACCTTGGGACCTTTCATATAGGTAGGTTTGGCCACTGATGTATGCAAAGTTCATGCGATAACAGGGCTGGTCTGTCCTTCTAAGTACTCTTCCTCCTAAGGATGGGTGGTTGGGGGACTAACTGAGGTCAGATGCCTCTACCACTGGAGTAACCATACCCAGAATGGTCTAGCGTTCCATCCTCACATATGGCCTATGAGGGCTTACATTTAATTAATTTCTGTGCCCACTTCATTTGGGGTGTGTACTTCATTACCTGCCTGCGTTGTCTGTCCCCCTGAGGTCTACTTGCTAATATAGTATTTGGGATATAGGTCACAGCCAATCATCATACATCTGCAGCCAGTCATCAAACACAGTGAGACAGGGGGAGACATACAAGAGGGACATACAACTAGCCCAGAACACAGTGGCCTGTGGGTACCCACACACCCCACAAAAACACATATGACGTCTGTATGCACCTACTTATCCAGGAACATGTCCAGACCACTGACAGGGAAGGGCCTAACACACGGGGATGATGACGCAGACGCAAGGAAAAGGCAGCAGAAACATAGAAACATAGAAATATGACGACAGAAAAAGACCACATGGCCTATCTAGTCTGTCCTTCCATAACAACTACAACAGTCCACTTTTTACCTTAAGAGATCCTCTGTGTTTGTCCCATGCTTTTTTGAATTCAGTTACTGTCCTCATCTCTACCACCTCCACTGGGAGACTATTCCACGGATCCACTACTCTTTCCGTAAAGAAATATTTCCGCATATCACTCCTGAATCTATCTCCCTTCACCCTCATCCCATGTCCCCTCGTAGCAGAACTTGCTTTCAATTGAAAGAGGCTCTCTCCCTGAACATTTATGCCACGGAGGTATTTAAACATCTCAATCATATCACCTCTATCCCGCCTTTCCTCTAAGGTGTACATATTAAGATCCTTCAGTCTGTCCTCATATGCTTTATAATGAAGACCACTAATCATTTTAGTAGCCACCCTCTGCACCGACTCCATCCTGTTCACATCCCTTTGAAGGTGCGGTCTCCAGAACTGCACACTATACTCCAAATGAGGTCGCACCAAAGACTTATACAGAGGCATTATCACCTCCTTTTTTCTGCTAGCCATTCCTCTCCGTGTGCACCCAAGCATCCTTCTAGCTTTTGCCATTGCCTTTTCTACCTGTTTAGCTACTTTAAGATCATCAGACACAACCACGCCTAGGTCCCGCTCTTCTTTAGTGGACAAAAGTACTTCGCCCCCTATACTATATTGCTCCCTTGGATTGCTGCAGCCCAAATGCATGACCTTACATTTTTTAACATTAAATCCCAGCTGCCAAATTCTAGACCATTCTTCAAGCTTAGCTAGATCCCTCCTCATGTTATCTACCCCTTCCTGGGTGTCTACTCTATTGCAGATTTTGGTATCATCTGCAAAGAGGCAAACCTTATCTGAAAGCCCTTCCGCTATATCACTAACAAAGATGTTAAAAAGAATCGGACCAAGGACAGATCCCTGGGGCACACCACTGATAACATCCTTCTCCTCAGAGTGAGCTCCATTTACTTGTACTCTTTGTCGCCTCCCACCCAACCAATTTCTAACCCAAGCAGTAACTTTAGGGTCCATCCCTAGGGTGCTCGGTTTGTTTATAAGTCGCCTGTGAGGAACAGTGTCAAAGGCTTTACTGAAATCTAAATACACCACATCTAGGGCTCTCCCTCGGTCCAACTCCCTGGTCACCCAGTCAAAGAAATCAATCAGATTTGTCTGACAAGACCTGCCTCTGGTGAATCCATGCTGCCTCGGATCCTGTAATCCGCTGGACTCCAGAAACCTCACTATTTTCTCTTTCAGCAGCGTTTCCAATAATTTACTCACCACCGAAGTTAAACTAACTGGCCTGTAGTTTTCAACCACATCCTTACTTCCGCTTTTGTGTAAAGGCACCACATGAGCCTCTCTCCAGTCCTTTGGCACCACTCCCGACTCCAACAAGGCATTGAAAAGGTCAGTCAGTGGAGCTTCTAGAACGTCCCCAAGTTCCCTCAGTATTCTCGGGTGTATCCCATCCGGTCCCTTTAAGTTGAGATAGTTTGTCTACTTTAAGTTGAGATAGTTTCTCACAAACACAGTCTTTTGAAAATTGTTCAAGATGTCCTTTGCTTCTGTTCCTATTTGTGGGTGTTTTCTGAGGTCCTGCTCCCGGTTCTTCATCGAACAAAAATATTTGTTAAGCAATTCCGCTTTATCCTTATCAGCTTCTACATATTCCTCCCCTGTACCCTTGAGTCTGACAATACCACTCTTGCCCTTCCTCTTCTCACTAATATATCTGAAAAATGTCTTATCCCCCCATTTTATTGCATTGGCTATTTCCTCCTCCTTTTGAATCTTTGCCTTCTTGACTACTTTGCTAGCTTCTCTAAGTTTTTCCAAATACAGATGCCTGTCTTCCTCTCTCTGTGATCTCTTGCATTTCATGAAGGCCTCCCTCTTTTTCTTCACTTTTTCAGCTACTTCTTTTGAAAACCATAGCGGTCTCCTTTTCCTTTTACCTTTATTTACCATTTTAACAAAAAGGTTGGTTGCCCTTAAAATATCCCCTTTCAGTTTTTCCCACTATTTTTCTACATCCCTCAGCTGTTCCCATCCAACTAACGACTCCCTGAGGTATTGGCCCATCTTCGCAAAGTTAGTCTTCCTAAAGTCTAAGATCCTCGCCTTTGAATGGATTCTAACAGCCCTAGTCCTAATACTGAACCACACCATCTGGTGATCACTGGATGCAAAATGATCTCCCACTACAACATCAGAAACACTTTCACCATTGGTAAGCACCAAGTCCAGTATGGCCCCTTCACGTGTCTGTTACCAATTGCCTGAATAATTCTCCCTGTAGAGAATCCAGGATCTCATTACTTCTAGATGATACTGCAGCAGGAATGTGCCAATCAACATCTGGCATATTGAAATCTTCTATCAGTAGCACTTCCCCTTTCCTAGCAATGCTGCGCATGTCTTCAATTAACTCTCTGTCCACCTCTTCCTCTTGTGAGGGAGGTCTGTATATCACACCAATGTAAATAGATTTCTCTTTCCCTCTTTCTAGTTTAACCCACAATGCCTCCCCTCTCCCTTTTAAGCTCTGTAATTCCGAAGCTTTGATAGTAGTTTTTACATATAGTGCCACTCCTCCTCCCCTACCTCCTACCCTGTCCTTTCTGAATAAAGTATAGCCAGGTAGTTACATCCCAATCATGGATTTCTGTGAACCATGTTTCTGTAACTGCCACTAAATCCAAGTCAGCCACTCCCACCAAAGCTTCAACATCAACATAACACACGTCACACACCTAACACTCTGTCGGGGCCCACATTAAGTGGGGATAGCCCACCCACCCTCACCAGACCTTGGATGGTACATCGCCACGCCCATACAAAATTCACATAGCACAACCCCCACAACACCTGGGATATACACGTCCCGCAGTGCCACACATGCATTCCCATACCCCCGCACACTGTGCAACCCCATACCCAGCAGTGCTCCACCCATCCCCCCCAGACACCCCACCACACCCATGGAGTATGTGATAGATGTCCACCCACACCGCACAGTGTCTTGCAAAGCGGAGGGCCCCCACACACGTCTGGTTGACATGGACACATCCTGCAACTCCTAACGTGCATGCCACTCAGGGCAATGCAAGCACATCGCTCAAACACACAATGACGGCACACAATCCCACTCAGGACTCCCACACGTGCCATGGCCATGTGTATTGATGAGGCCACAGACAAGGTCAGGTGGACAGTCCATATCTGATACTGCAGATAGGGGGCACGGCACTCAACACACCATCCCCCACACACCGCATCCCATGTGTCACAGCTACACCAGGGAATGAGCCTACTACACCCCCACCTCCTGCCAGGCACAGCACAGTGTGGCACCTGTGCTGTCCCTATTGTAGGCACAACAACAGCAGGCACAAGCAGACAAACATTGATTGTGGGGTGGCTGTACTACACAGGTATACATAGGTGCACTGTGAAAACCTATCTGTGCTGTGTACCCTTTTCCACAACCCAGGTGACTACAGGACCATGGAGGCACATGAGGAGGAGGATGTGGCAGGGCCTCAGGATGGGGAGGGGACAGAAGCCACAATGTCCGGGGACACCACCAGCAATGGCGAAGGCACAACAGGAAACAATGTGCTGGCTGAGGCAGAGGACACGCCCCCGGATGTCACCGCTACAGTGGGGGCCACTGGCAACCACTTACAGGCTCTAGAGGGTTCTGAGATGGAGGGGAACCACCACCCCATGCAGACGCCGGGGACATCAGCCACCCCTCCCACAAGCATGGCTACAATCTTGGCGGAGCTGTGGGCCCACAGTGCCTCTGCACGGCACAATGCTGAAGGTGGGTAACAGCATACACAACAATCCCCATGGGGGTTGTCATAACTTCCACAAGGAGATTGCATGTGCACCACAATATGTTGCCAACATAGCAGATCGTTTCATATGTTGGGGGGGTGTTCTGTGCCTTGAGCGTTCCACCCTCCTGTAGCATAGCTTGTCAGGTGTCAGCATGTGTGAGGGGCTCTGACACACGCACACTGCTCATGGCCGTATACCCCAAATAAGCGCACAGCGGAAAACACCTATCCCAGGTCACCCAGACACCTTACTTGACAGACACCTCTCCATGGGTATTGTTATGCAGCATAGTTTGTCAGCATAATCTGCACTGTGCACCAGCATTATAGAAAAGAGGCCCCCCAGATATATGTATATGTGTGCCATGACCCCTCACGTCATCTGACCTATCTCAGGCGACCAGTGTGCAGATCAAGCATTGACAGATTGAACTGCGACACTGTGTCATGTGTGGGATCTGTGATTCTCATGACCCCTCATCAAGACTCCTTCCAGGCATGAGAATGCCTCATGGGACACACAGATCTAAACATGGTCAGGCGTTGCTAGTTGTGGCATGCATGATTGTTCTGCAGACTGATCTGGTGGGATATGCCTGACATGTGCATGCATCACAATGGGGTTTGAAACAAGTATCTCACATATCACCTTGTGTCCCACCCACAGGCACTCATCAGGCTCTGTTGGCCATTCACCAAGATCTGTTGGCCACTCACCAAGAGATCCACCAGCTGCGGACCACAGCAGACACAATAGCAGGGGCGCTCCTCTGTATTGCGGATGCCCAGGAGGCCATAGGAGCCCGGATACAGCAGCCAGCACCGGCACCAGAGGCTGCACCAGCAGTCCCACAACAGAGGGGTGGGTTGGGCTGTGGTCGCTGTGGCTGGCCACGGAGGATGTGAGCATTACAAATAAAACTACCACAAACTATTATATCCTATGTGTTTGTTTCCAATGTGTGGCACTGTGATCCCCTACGTACCCTGCACCTCATGTTGTCTCCCTGCCCACACATGCCTTACCCATGCCCCTCAGGGGTGGGGTGTCTGTACTGCCACCTATCAGCTCACATAGGTCATACCATGCCCTGTGTGCCATGGACTGTGGCAGGTGGTCACCCCACTACCTATGCATGGGGGTATACCCATCCTCTCCTGTTGCCCAGGAAGATGTTCACGGTCGTACATGTCTGTTGTAGGGATCTGTCACCCTCTCCCACCCCATATACTCTCCATCACTGGACACACATGTGTGACCATTCTCCCTGCCCACACCAGGGCCTACGTGGCTGTCTTCCCACATGGACTTGCATGCGGCACAGGCAGACAAAGTTGCCTTGCTTCAGTCAGCTGATCATTGTTCACTAGCGCTTGTAGTCCCCCACCGCTCATCCTCATGACATGCATTGACCTATGTCGCCCTCAACATCTATCCCCCTGTGCAGCTCCTGGGTACAGCATTCCATCTTACCCTCCATGCCTCATACCTGCTGCTAGCCTTTTCCCCTATTGCCCAACAAGCATGGTGCATCAGATATGGTTCCCACACATCGCACACAGCATGCACGTGACCACAGATTTTGGGACATGCTCCACATTGGCACATCAAAGGGACACCATGGGACACAGACGCCTACACACATGGGCAGCCCCCACACCTGTGTGTGGAGACGGTCCATGTATGTTACTTATGTCTACCATGCATATACATAGGGATCTACACACATGTCCCATGCTCACGTACACACTCAGTCTGTGGGGGAGACACGTGACCATTATGCCGTACGTACAAACTTATTTATTTACATATATACATTTGTACATATATAGAGATGTACCACCGAGATTAAGGGTGTTGGATGACCTTACACGCATCCTCAGAGACCTCAGGACATTGTTAATTGTAATAACATAGGAGCAGTCTAATACTGGTCAATATTGATATCGTTACTGACTTTAGAAGGCCCTAATCTGTAGTATCTTGGTGAGCTGAACACAAATATAACATTAAAGGAATTGTATTGACTGTCGTTCTGAAGATATTGCACGTAGCTCATTTGTGACGTTTCACCATTTACATTTATCCAGTAGGGCATCAACAACATCCCAAATATACCGTGCATGATGTAATATTGCATCACATTGCATCATACCAGCATGCACTCATCATCCAGAGTTGATTGCATCATTTTCTGCTGCAATGCAATATTACTGCCAGATGGCTGCTGAAGCCATCTGACGTCAGCAGTGTGCTATACGCAGTCGGAAAGGAAGGTAATCTTGGATTCCTTTCCGATATTGGGAGCCTCATGAATGCCTTAAAAGTCACTCATGACCCACAAGACTGGAGACTATTGTCACTCACCTACTACCCCGGAGGCGGAAGGCCTGGGGCTTCAATGAGGATCCTCTTATGTAGCAAGGGCGGAGTAATGCCCCCTGGGATTTTGAGTCCCAATAGCTATTCTAATAAGAAGGTAGCTGTGGTCGAGTAGCTATGCTTAAAGAGGTATTTATTTCCCTTCCCGGGAGAATTCTTGCAACAAGGGTCAAAAGAAATTAAACCATAAAAACTGGTACAACACAAGTGGGAACTACAAATTACAACAAAAATGCTTCTTGTCAGCTTTAAACAAATCAAAAGGGAAAACAGGCTTTTTCTCTTACAAAAGCTTTCCAGTGAAATCTGTGTTCCTCCACAGATTTCTCTTAGGCAGGGTTTTACTCAGGCTTCAACAAAAGAGGTTACGCTGTCTGAAAACACCATTGTACAGTCCATTTTACAACTATCTGAGTTCTCTTCACAGAAGTCACATTCCATGTCCTCGTGTGCTTCTTGGGGATTATATTTGTCAGGGCTGTAATGTGTATCAGTGTTTAAAAATTCCCTCTCTTCTTGGCTAGAGCTTCTCTCCCCTCTCCCCTTGCAGAAAGGCTGGTTACCGTGCACTATGGATTCTCTCCTTACAGGGCCATATCCTTCAGGACCATTGTAGTTAAAATCCAGTGCCCCTCTATTCCATATACTATGCCTTTCTTCAGGCTGAGCTCTGACTCTCCGTTTTGCAACTGGGAAGTTAAAAGTTTTCTCCCTTTCACTTCCCCTCAAGGGACGTCTTTCTCTCGGGTAAGCAATTACTTCTGGATAATAGCTTTTTCTCCCCAAGTACCTGCTCTCGTGGGTATTCCCTCTCCCAGCTCCTCGTGGTTTGCAGCTTGGAATCTCTCTCTGTCCCCAACCGGACTTTGGCTTAGTGCAGCCCCACTTTCCAGCACTAACCTCTGAGAATTCCTCCTGGGCAAACCCCTCTGAGGTACAGAAGGAATCTACGTCAGAAGCTTGCAGGTATGACTCCTGGCTCTCCTGAGCTCTGCTCTTTCTTCTCCAGTGAATCCTCTCAGGGTCTCTTTCTCCCTTGGCATCAGAGAATGAGTCTGACTCCCTGCTCCCGTCTATGTTTCCCTTGTGTGTGTGTCTGCTCCTGAGACTGCTGCTTTCTCGGTTCTCGAGACTGAGTCTCCTCCTCTCTCGGTTCTGCCCTGCTTTGCTCAAGACTGACTTTTTAAGTGTGTCATTCTCTGAGACTCCTGTTAGCTCAAACTGCTGCAGCTGTTTCTGCTTCCCTGATGAGCCATGATGTAATTCTCTATCTGGGCGTTTACCTACAGCCTATGCTCTTGTTTTGCTTGGTTGCTCATAGCAACCCCTAGCCATGTGCTTTGTACTGCCGGTTTTAAAACTGCCCTGTGTGTTTTCATCTACTTCCATAGGCATTATCTGCCTCGCACCATGACACTATTAATAGCTTCTTGGGAACTGAGTCTGAGGGCTGTGCTTTGGAACAATGGAAACCGTCTTCCATCTATTCCAGTAGCACATGCCGTCCACATGAAAGAGACATATGATAACTTAAACCATCTACTAACTTCCATTAACTATAACAGGTACAGTTGGCACCTCTATGGTGACTTGAAGGTTGTTGCCCTTTTAATGGGACTATAGCAGGGATATATAAAATACATGTGTTTCATATGTGCGTGGGATAGCCGAGCAAGGGATTGGCACTACTTGCGGAAGGAATGGAATCGCCGACAAAATGTAACAGTTGGAGAGAAGAATATCCAGCACCCAGCTCTGGTTGAGGTTCACAAAATCCTGCTAGCACCCCTTCACATCAAACTATGTTTTATTTTATTTATTTTTATTTATTTATTTTATAACTTTTATATACCGCGCTATTTGTTATCAGTGCGGTTTACATACAACAAGGGTGCACAGTCAGAAGTCTGTTCTGTGCTTACATTGTAACAGGAGTTTAAACTTGGAACATACATTGTAACAGGAGCATAAACTTGGAGCAACAAGGGAACTAAAAACATATGTACAAAATATAATTAGATTTGGATTGTATATACAGGAGGTCTATTTTATGACTGACAGACCACTTTGATGGGGTCTCAGGCCTCCTGGGGATAGGGCAGATGTTTTAACCTGCAAATGCACACACAACCATATCACCAGGATGATTGACAGACCATTTTGATCAGGTCTCAGGACTCCTGGGGGTAGGGTGGATTATAACACATCAACAGCAACATAAACCATACCACCAGGGTGACTGACAGACCACTTTGATGAAGTCGCAGGACTCCTGGGGGTAGGGCAGATGTTTAAACCTGCAAATGCACACACAACCATATCACCAGGATGATTGACAGAATCATGTCTCAGGACTCCTGGGGGTAGGGTGGATTATAACACATCAACAGCAACATAAACCATACCACCAGGGTGACTGACAGACCACTTTGATGAGGTCTCAGGACTCCTGGGGGTAGGGCAGATGTTTAAACCTGCAAATGCACACACAACCATATCACCAGGATGATTGACAGACCATTTTGATCAGGTCTCAGGACTCCTGGGGGTAGGGTGGATTATAACACATCAACAGCAACATAAACCATACCACCAGGGTGACTGACAGACCACTTTGATGAGGTCTCAGGACTCCTGGGGGTAGGGCAGATGTTTAAACCTGCAAAAGCACACACAAACATATCACCAGGGTGACTGACAGACCACTTTGATGGGATCTGAGGCCTCCTGGGGGTAGGGCAGATGTTTTAACCTGTAAATGCACACACAACCATATCACCGGGATGATTAACAGGCTATTTTGAACAGGTCTCAGGACCCCTAGGGGTAGGGCAGATGTGTGACCCTGCAACTGCAGAATCTACCATATCAGCATGCTGTTTACCCAACCTGTTTAGGCAGATCTAGGGGCTCCTTGTGTTAGGGTGGATTTTAACACATCAACAGCAGCAGCTGCCATAACACCAGGCTGACAACTGGACCTCTGTGATCAGGTGCTCATTCTCCTGGTGATAGGGCAAACCGCTTTGATGTGATAAATAGGCGGTATATCACGTGAGTTTAACTACAAAACATAAATGAGATAGAATGCCTACACACAGCAGCATGCACAGCTACAATCAACACTGGATATGTATATGGATATACTGACCTGTCCCCATACACTTACCTCACGTGGGTAGTCAGCAAGACGATTATAACGCCTGGTGATGTGGTCCCAGGCCCTCCTTACGCGCCCGAGGTCCTGCCAGGGAATAGTTTCTTCTGCCTAGTGCAGATCAGCCCTGCAAGGTGGCGCAGCTCCCTGTGGGTAAAAACAGGCTTTCTAGAATGAGTCACCATTATCAGCAATGCCTTGCTCATGCACGCAAGTCGCATATACGCGCCTCAACACGTGCTGGCATGCCTCTGCGCATCATTAAGGCGTGCTAGCAACGTGCCTGTGCCTGTGCCACGGCTGGTACAGTGAATGGGGCACTGTCAATATATATAAAGATTTATGCTGCAGACACACATTGCAGTGATGTGTCTGACGTTTCCTAACACAATTTGTTTATTATGCATTTATCTTGGTGTTGGCACACTGGGGTCTCAAACCCATCACCACTGGCTGTGAGGGCATTGTATTAACTGGTGTGCTATGCCTTTTCACATAGCAATGGCTAGCTACACAGTTACACCAGGTCATCTATATACACTTTCTACTCTGCTTACCAGGCTAGTGTACGGACACAGCTAGGGCACTTTACAGGGCACCTTGGTTTGGCCAACTGAGCTGCAGGTGTTTTGGGATGTGCACACGGCTGTCAAATCTATATCAGACTGCTGCATGCATAGACGGCCGTATCCTCTGACAGTTATACTGATGGACACACTTTGTATACAGCTCACCAGCTAATCTAGCAACCTGCAGCCCACGCCACTCTTCCAACATACCCACTGCATGCAACTGGCCATACTTTTGGACATATTCTCATGTGGTGACAAGTTCTGATGTGATGATAATACACTATATCCTATATATCCTGATACATCAATATACAGGCCCACTGGGTTATTGAACCCATGACCTCTCCCACTTATGACAGTATATTCACCATTGTCCTGCAACTATATTGGTTGTAATTAAACTATGGCTAGCTACTCAACCAGTGCAGGTCACCAGACACACTGTCTGGTATGGCTACCAGGATAAGTTAGCACCAAGGGTACCCATGATGCAATGCACATGCAGATCAGCAGTCTACATCTGCTCACCGAATAGGGGTTTGCAACTCTGCAGCACATCAACTGGGTAGGGGGACCAATCATGCATGTTACTGTTACAGTGTGCCTACTGACCATGCCATTGTGCGTATTCTGTGATCACCCTGAGAGTAAATTCGTGGGGAGAGCACCAGGTCCACAGAACCCGGGATGTTTGCAGTAGGTTTTGCTGCAGTTCGCCATCACTGCCAGTGTATGGGGTATTCTTTGCAGACAGCCTTGGATGTTTTCTATGTGCATTTCTATATGCCATTGCTGCGTAGCCCATGTGGACCAGGATGCTCGCAACATAATGCATATTGAGTGAGGTTGCCATGAACACCTGTTTTTGGAGCAGGGGTGTGTCTGGACTCATATGAGGATGATATACGGAGCGAGCCCACCCGCTGTGGGTCAGGGTCAGGAACATGATCTGGAAACAATAGACACATACTATCATTGTTTTAAATAGGGCCAGTTGAGCTAAATGATGACAGACTGTGGAATCAGCAACCCCCGGCCAACTAAGGAACAGAGAGCTGATGCAGATCTGAACATGGAACTGGACCACTGGAAGTGCAACTGGTCAGCTAAGCTGCCCCCCACTACATTCTGACATTCAACAGCAGAGGGAAGTCAGTGTGCACCTGTTGCATCCTGCAGGGTGTTGCAGCCATATACATACTAGCTACAGACAGTCTGCTGCACATACATAGTGCATGTTCCAAAAGGAACACTGTGCACCCTGGTGTGGGATCAGGCGCACACACCACAGAGCTATGTCAGTGATTGGGCCCCAAAAAAGGAAACCCATGAACATCACTTGAGAGAAATACTATATGGTACTATGGGGGAACATAGCCATGCCGTGGTCACTGCTCAGTCAGGGTGAGAGTGACCTTCCAGCATGACATGCTGTGGCCACCCTGTCCGTGCAGGTGGTGGTCGGGCACTACAATGTCCCAGCCATTGCCCTACACTCTGTGCAGATGCATCCTGCCCAGGCCGCCCTGTCTGGCCCATACCCACAGTGCCTTGCTCCTCATTATGCACATTGACAGGCTTACACTGGAGACAGTGCAAGCAATGTGGGCTCACTAAGGTGTAGGCAGCCACAACACACTGGATAGACAGACACACACTCCCACACCTATGCCAGCATTGTGCAAATATAGAGGCTTTTAGCAGCCCTGGCAACCACACCAGTCCTGGGCACAGTGCAGGCATGGCTATGGTACACAATACTGTTGGGGTCACTCCCCGGGGTGGTAAACACTGTCAGAAACCAAAACTGAAACACACTCCACAGATATCAGAAAGGTTGCTATGATGCAGCTCTATCAGCAAATTGTGATTAACTTAGGAATTGTTATCTGCCATTAATCATAGCAACCTTTTGATATATGTGTAACGTATCCCCAAGTTTAGGGCGGCATTGCTAAGGTATGCAAGTGCTAGTATTGGGAGATGCTGCTGCACGCAGGGCCCAACAACCTGCCTCTCCATGAGGCTTTGGATAATGGAGCCTGTGGGTGCGGGTGTTTCTGCCCCTGTTGGCTGCTGCTCTAGGGCAGTGGTTCCCAACTCCGGTCCTGGTGGGCCAAACACTTTTTGGGTTTTCCTGCTGTCCCTAATGAATATGCATGAGATACATTTGCATACAATGGAGGCGGTGCATACAAATGCAGCACAGGCATATTTATTAGAGACAGCATGAAACCTGAATGGTGTTTGGCCCTCCAGGCCTGCAGTTGGGAAACTCTGCTCTAGGTATTGCACATGTTTATGGTGTCTGTGCTCTGTAGGGTAAAATATAGACGTTTCAGGCATGTTTATGTTATCTGCAATAAAGGTTCTGTCTTTATTACCACGGTTTAGTACTGGGTAAAATATGGGGACAGGGTTGTACTGCACCACACTGTTGCCAGAGGGACAGTTCATTCCCTGGGGATACCATGACTGTTCGTCAGACCGACCCTGTCTGTTGCAATGCACGGCACCCACCAAACGGGGCTAGGCCATGGTTTGCTGTGGGCAGATGCCACTGCCCCCTCCACCACCAGCACCCCTCCGCCACCATGCTGCCATGCCATTATGCCGGTGGCGCTGGTGGTGCAAAGTCCCAGGCCATCCAGTATGCTGGTAGGCAGCTGCCTATGGTGTGGGTTCTCAGGTAGGGGTGCCTACATGGACATGCGCGCTTCCCCCCCCACACCGCCTGCCAATGTTATGTGCCCTTGGGGGTACCTGTTGGGTAATCTCCCTTGTGACACTGTGGGACACACACTCATGCCCATGTAGGACCCTCGTCAGTTACAGTTTCGGCATTCCTATGTGCCACCTGGGCATCTGCCTAGCACGCACTATGCCCCAGCTGGACCACAGCATGTGCTGCCTGCTGCCCTCTATATCCCATTTACAGCATAAGTACCATTGCCCTTTCCTACGTGCCCACTCTGTTACTGCACATGTGCACATCATAACAAACCTGCCCAATATGGACTTGAAAAAACCCTGATCAGCACTATTTCAATGTGGGATCCTTCACTTTGTAGGGGGACAGAGAATAGACCCTTCCAAACATGATATCTTATCTTTTGAGCTTTGTCAGTGGTGTTGCTTTATGTTTATCATTAATATCAATCTTGGCCAGCTTGGTTATTGGGATTTTAGATGTGGCTCTGGTCCTTTTATATGTTTATTTGCCGCTTTGTTCCCTGCACATGTATCACAACTATCACTTTTCTGGGTTTCCCTGTCTTTGCTGCACATTGCTAACTGAAATGGTTTCTCTTTCCTGCAAGTGTGCCTTAACGCGAGGGTTTCACTGGCGTTAGTGTTCAGACCTGGATTCCACAGCATTAGTGTGCCTGGAGCCTCTCCCCTCCAACTCTCCGCCCATTTACCCCTTCTCTCCGCCCTCTGGGAAGCCTTACTCCACCCTTCTGACCCGGATTTCACAGCGTTAGTGTGCCTTAACGCCGCCGTTGCGTTATCGCACGATAACGTCACTTATCGTGCGATAATACCACCGCTGCAACGTTAAGACGGTTTAGTAAACATACCCCTAAGACGGTTTAGTAAACATACCCTAAAGAGAAAACTCAATCTTTTGGTAATGAGGACCAGCTTTATTGGACAACCCCTATAAAGTGTTGTGGCAAGATTGCCTCCTCAGGGGGTTTTAACCTCCAACAGATACAAACCTAAAAAAATTTAAAATCATAACATAAGACATAAGTAAACTGAAAGTTCAATAAACATGAATTAAACATCAAAACATAATAATAAAATATTAAAACATATTAATGGTAATTATAAATACACAGTAGTAGTGATAACAAAAATAAAAGACAGCCATATTACTATAAAACAGAAATAAGTAATCTAATATAAAAGACAAATACTGATGATGCCACATATGATTATATATAGAGATAGTCATCTTATGGGAGGACTATAGGAAGGTATGTTTTGATTGGTTTTATAATCCTGTTTTTAGATGTTATTTTTATTTTCAGTTTTATTGTGGTTTTAGCTTTTAATTTTTATTTTTAGTTCCTAGTTTTATGGTTGATTTATCTTTTTAACTTCAGGCAGTTCTTGTTCCAAGTATGTTTGTAGTCTCTGTTGAATAATCTTCAGTAGAATCTTGCTGGCATGTGGAATCAGAGCAATTGTACAATAATTTTCACAGTCAGTTGGATCACCTTTCTTTAGTATTCATATAAACACAGATCTTTTCCAGTCAATTGGCCATGATGTTGTCTTCCAAATTTCTTGGCAGAGCCTTGTATGTATGGTAACAGCTGCATCAGATTGCTGTAATACTTCTATAGGAATGCCTTCAATGCCTGGTGCTTTGTTCTTTGATAAGGCTTTCAATGCTGCTTCAACTTCTTCTTTCAACAAGGCTGCATACTTTCCCCCTACCTGTTTAATTTATATGCAGAACAAATCATCAGAGAAGCAGGACTGTATGAAGACAACAGAGGTGTGAAGACTGGTGGAAGACTCATCAAACAACCTTTGCTATGCTGATGATACCACATTACTGGCTGAAAGTGAAGATGATCTGAAATATTTGCTTCTCACAATCAATGAACATAGTCTTAAAAGGACTGGGGTTTCTAGTCTCACAGGTGCTCCTTGTGGTCTTGGGCAAGCCACTTAACCCTCCATAGCCCATGTTCCCTGTAAAATAGTTATCTCCATAGTTATCTCCAAGTTATAATGCCCTGTTCAATGTAATTTCAGTTTGTTCAATGTAAACCGCACTGATGCAGAATAGCGCGGTATATAAGAGAATGTAAATAAAATAAATAAAATAATTAAAATGGGCTTGCACCTTAATGTAAAGAAGGCAAAGATCATGACAACTGGCAAAATCAATAAGTTCATCATTGAAGAAGAAGAAATTGAAATCGTGGACAACTTTAACCTACTTGGATCAACTATCAATAAAGAAGCAACAAGCAGTCAAGAAATCTGACGATGAAATGCTTTTGGCAGAATGGCTATGAAAGACCTAGACAAGATTCTCAAGAGCAGAGATGTCTCTCTCCTTACAAAGATTCGACTCGTTCAAGCCATGGTATTTTCAATAACATCACATGAATGTGAAAGCTGGACAGTGAAAAAGATAGACAGGAAGAAAATTGATGTCTGAATTATGGTGCTGGCGGCGAATACTGCATATACCATAGACTGTCCGAAGAACAAACCAGTCAGTACTAAAGGATATCAAACCTAAGCTTTCTTTAGAAGCTCAGAAGACAAGACTTCGACTTTCATACTTTGGACACATCATGCGAAGAGAGAGATCATTAGAGAAAGACATCATGCTTGGCAAAATAGAAGGTCAACATAAAAGAGGAAGGCCAGCAATGAGATGGATCGATACAATAACAGCAGCTACAGGTACCAGTCTGTCAACAATGAGCCAAGTTGACTGAAGACTGAACACAATTTAGGACAACTATCCAGAGGGTCACCATGAGTGGACACCAACTTGACGGCACTTAACAACAACATCTTTTTAACTTATTTATGTTTTATAATTTATGTTATAGTAGCCCCAACATTTTATGTGTTATCAGATTCCCCTCCATTGCTTGGTTTAGCTTTTGGTCTTCCTGGTATGGATATTAAAGTTTCCCTCTATTCCCCTACTGAGTCTCCGATCAAACGGTTCTAATACCCATGGCCTATATGGTTTGCTTTTTTGACCTCTGCTCCTCTGTTTGCATTATAGGATTATGAACAACACATCTTTTGCCCCTCGTCTGTAGTAGCGTACAGCTTGTTGTATGAGCCCTCCTCTTTCAGTACCACTCTGGAGTCAGATCACTGTGAATCCAATTAATAAATGAACATTTTCAACACAGTATGGGTATCTACTCCTTCCTTTGGCATGCAAATGGTCTTAATAGTTTGAAGTCCAACTCTTCTCTATATAACATTTAGATTTATGTATTTTTAATAAAATTATTATTTCCCCCACAGTTGCACTTTGGTTTGCTATTGGAAGTTCCTATTGTGTTTAGTTTAGAGTCCCATACTTTGAGCTTTCTGTTTTTTTAGTTTTATATTTTATTACTTTAAAGTGTTTGACAGTTAGGTTTTTCATAGAGGATCACAACAGGTTCCATCTCACTTGTTTACAATCCTCTATGAAACTTTTTAACTTTTGTTTTTAATCTCAATTGATGCCTCTTAATTTTAACTTTGAACTTTTTGAACTCCAATATGACTCCAAAAATATGTTCTCTAACACATTTACATTTGGTCCCCAGGGTTACTACTTGCAAAGTTTTTGGCTCCAGTTTTTGGCTTTAAATAGTGGCTGACTACTGTCCACATCTAACTTGACCGCTGATAACAGAAACTATGGGGCATGTTTACTAAAGTCCGCAAATCTGCGCGACGCAAAATAGCGCACGGCAACGCGGCATTTAAACGCGCAGAAACGCGTTTAAACGCCCCGCACACGTGCGTGTCACCCCCGCACAGGTACGCGGCACACTAATGGGCCCCGTACAAGTGCGGGCCCGCAAATGTCCGATAGAGGCGTGGAACGGCTAAAAGAGGGCGGAGGAAGGCTCCGGAGGGGCGGAGGGACGGGGTCAATGGGTGGAGAGTGGGAGGGGAGAGGCTCCCCGCACAGTATCGGGCCCGAATTTCCATGTAAAAATTAGCGCGAGTGAAACCCTCGCGGTAGAGGGCATTTAAAGGGAAGAGAAACCATTTCCGTCAGCAATGTACAGGAACACCGGGGAAACCTAAAAAACGTGTGCAGTGTGATATATGTGCACAGAACAAAATTGCAAATAGAACCTGAAAATGACCACAACAAAACTATTATAAATAGTAATCCAGCTGGGGAACAGTTATAGTGATGGGCAAATATACAAAACACACCCAGCAAAGCTCCAGAAAAAGAGATGAATATTGGAAGGGTCTACGGAGCGGAGACTCTTCCGAAAAACATTTCCGTTTTTTGGAGCTTTCCTCGGAGTGTTTGCTATGGTTGCCCATTAATATCACTGTCGCCCAGCATGGTGATATTTTCTCCCCCATTTCCCGTGGTCATTTCTGGTGTTTATGTGCACGTTTGTCACCAGAAAGGGTGCATATGCCCACAGTAAAAATGAGTAGAGCAGGGTTTGTGACTCCATCCTGCCAGGCTTACTGCCTCCAGGGGCTGCACTGTCTCTGTGGCCAAAGTGTGGTACAGCGGACAGAGTCATTACCTCTAGGACCAGAGGGCAGAGGTTCAAAACCCAGCTGGGGCACCTGCCAGCCCAGTCCCTATATTTTACCCACCACTAAATAAAGATAGCGCAGACACCCCTGTAGTGCAGGGAACATAAGCATGGGGAAAACACCCATATTTTACCCAACACCGCACACACACCACAACAATGGGCATTACCTACAGCCAAGTCCCCCAAATGCAGTCCCGTACTGCCACATTGCAATCAGGTCAACTTTTTTTTCTGAGAGATGTTCATGCCAGCATGTTGGCGGACAAGTACATGTGGTGCAGGGGGCAGTGGCTGCTAACCACAGAAGACAGAGGCCTAGCCATGTCCAGGGAATCCAACAAATCAGTGGCTACACAGTGGTGCAGTGCACACAGACAGTGCATGCAAGAACAGAAGGTCACAGGTTCAAAGCCCAGCTGGGGCTACTGCCAATCCTGCCCACATATTTTTCCCACAACTAAACAGTGATAGTAAGGACACACCTTTCATGGCGGGGACATATGCAATGGTAAGACATCTATCTTTTACCCCACTGAGCACAGACACCATGAACAGGGGCAGTACCTAGAGCAGAATCACCCAAATGCAGTCCTGGTGGGCCACACACCAGTCAGGTTCCATGCTGACACTCATACAAATGCCTGTGCTGTATATCTATGCACCACCCCCATGGCATGTAGATGTAGCCCATGCATATTCATGAGGGATAGCAGGAAAACCCGAACAGTGTGATGCAAACCTGGACTGGAGTTGGGAATCTGTGCCGTAAAGCAGCAGCCATCAAGGGCAGACACACCCACACCCACAGGCCCCATTGGCCAATGTCTCCTGGAAAGGCAGAACATTGGACCGTGCATGCAGCACCCACAACGAGCACTTGCATAACTTACCAATGTCACCCTACACAGCTCTGAGACGTTTGCTAGGAGCACAGGCAGGCAGATATCCATACGTTACGTACATACTGCTAGTTGACCCCATCCAAACAATCTGTTAGGTGTTTGCGGGGCATGCTCCAGGCCTGGCCTCTGACGGTGCTTACCACCCTGGGGAGTGACCACCAGCTGTAATGCGTACCATATCCATGCCTTGCCGTGCTCAGGACCGGTTTGGTGGGCAAGGCTACTTACCCCCTCAATCGTAGCACCATGATGGCAGAGGTGTGGAAGTGTGTGTCTGTCTATACAGTGGGTGTTGGCTGCAAGCCCCTTCAACAGCCCACACTGCCAGCACTGTTGCCAGTATTGGCCAGCCAATGTGCATAATGAGGTGCAAGGTACCATGGGTATAGCCAGGGCAGGGTGGCGTGGCCAGGATGCATCTGCACTGGGAATAGGGCCCTGGCAGGGACATTGGCTGGGATATTGTAGTGTCCGGCCACCACCTACACAGACAGGGTGGCCAAAGCATGTCCTTCTGGGGGATCACGCTCACCCTGACTGTGCAGTGACCACAGCATGGCTAGGCCCCCCCATAGTGCTGTATAGTAGTTCCCTCATGTGATAGATATGGGTTTCTCTTTGGGGCCCAGTCACTGATCTATCTGCTTGCTGTGTATGCAGACAGCCCAGTTCTGGGTGCATGCATCTCCATTGGGAACATGCACTATGGACTAACCAGCAGACTGTTTGTAGCTGGTAAATGTCTTGCAGGGTGCAGTGGCTGTTGGCTTGCTGCAGGGGAATATCTGGTGGTGGAGTGGGCTTATGTCTGTCTGCTATTGTGTTATGGCTGTGTATAGAGCTGCCTGCCTGGGGGGGGGGGGTGGTGTTCCTCAGCAGGACTGGGGTTGATGTTGCCCTCTACTGCCACCTTTGCAGGGAGGTAGAGTGTGGATCCCTTGATGGGGACCATGTTTGCCACGGGGGGGGGTGTGCGCGCCTGATAGCAGCAGACAGGGATATCCATGGTGTTTGTGCAGAAACTAGCTATCTGACACATTAACACTGCTTTGGAACGCCCGCTTGGCCTCCATCAGCCATGGCAGGTGTTGTTGACCTGGTCCTGGCCACCTCATTGCACACTCAGGGTGAGCACAGTACCCGCACGATGTAACGGTGTGTGGCTACTCTGTGCCAGTAAAACACCCGGTCAGTGCCCCCTACTAGGCCAAGGTGCTGTGTGGGTGCACCCGGTCACTTCCCCCAACAGGGCCGAGGTGCTGTGGGGGTGCATTCCCCATCTTGTGTCCATCTGCGGACAGCTAATTTGCATGTGCAGTGCATCATGGGTACGGGTGGCCTAACCCTATCCTGTTGACACCAGCAGACTGTCTGTGAGGTGACGTGTAGGCTATCTGCAGCCAGCCAGGGGCCTGCTTACAGCTATGGAGCTGTAGCGCAATGGTTACATCACTGCAGCCAGAGGTCATGGGTTCAAACCCACAGTGGGGCCCTTTGGTAGGGCTGTCCACAGCTTTATTTTTATTTACTGTACATATGTCTATGCCGGCAAGACCACCCTCAGCTTACTATACCCATTAGGTGCCTCTGAGGGTGCTTCATAGGGCGCCCTGTAGGCCACCTTATGGTTGCCATCCCTATAGGGTGCACTATACATTATCCTGTGTCGCAACATACATGCTGCCCTATAGGGGACATTCAAGGGTGCCTTGGCGAACAGTGCACTGTAACATGTGCCTTATGGGCCGCCGTATGTTAACATGCTGGGAGAGTGCGTTTGCTAGTAGTGATAACAAAATAACATTATACAGCCTCCTACAGCACTCCACAACATAATACATACTGCCTCAGCAGGCATTTTTCACTGGGCATTGTGAGGAGTTGAACCCCTGATCCCTGCACCATTGGTCAGTGTTTTAACCATTGTGCTGTGGCTCTGTGCCTGTGCTTGTGCATCAGCGCGCCGCCTTGTGCCTATCAGCGCGCCGCCTTCTGCCGCCCAAGGGGACCAGTGCGCCGCCTTCTGCTGCCCAAAAATAACTGTGCGCCGCCTTATGCCGCCCAAAAAGCACTGTGCGCCGCCTTATGCTGCCCAAAAGTAACTGTGCGCCGCCTTATGCCGTTCCAAATTAATTTGCCTCCTAAAACAATTTTAATCATTACAGTTACTGCCTCAGCTGACCTTTGTCATTGCGCACACTGGGGGATTGAACCCATGGCCCCTGCACCATTGGTCATTGTCCTCACCATTGTACCACGGCTCTGTTGTTTTGTATACTCAGCAGCGCGCCACTTTGCCTTTCCACGCGCTAATGTCGACCCCCGCACATTAGCGCGACGCGCACACGTCCGGTTGCTTACTACCGTTTTTTTTCTATTTTCTGCCTGAACCGCCCACTCCTTATATGGCACAGGCACACTAGCGCGGCCCCGCACGTTAGGAATGTTTAGTAAACATGCCCCTATATGCGCCAGTGCAGTGGTGGTTCAATAAAGCTGGTTATCATTACAAAAGGGTTGAGTTTTCTCTTCGCTTTTAAGTCTGATACATGGACCTGACTAAGAGATCTTTTTATAAGCATGCTAACAAAACAAAAAAACTTTTGTTTTGGCAATTGAAAAAAATTCGGAATAACTGCAGGATATCTAGTATTAAAACTAAAGGGTATGTTTACTAAACCGTCTTAACATAGCAGAGGTGATGTTATCGCGCGATACATAACATTATTGTGCGATAACGTCAGCAGCGGCGTTAAGGCACACTAACTCTGTGAAATCCGGCTCTGAAGGGTGGAGAAAGGCCTCGCAGAGGGCGGAGATAGGGGTCAATGGGCGGAGAGTGGGCGGGGAGAGGCTCCAGGCACACTAACGCTGTGAAATCCGGGTCTGAACACTAACGCCAGAGAAACCCTCGCGTTAGAGGCACATTTGCAGGAGAGAGAAACCATTTCAGTCAGCAATGTACAGCAAAGGTTGGGAAACCCAGAAAAGTGATAGTAGTAATACATGTGCAGGAACCAAAAAGGCAAATAAAGATATAAAATGACCAGAACTACATCTGAAATCCCAATAACCAAGCTGGCCAATAGTGATATTAATGATAAACATAAAGCAACACTACTGACAAAGCGTAAAAAGGAAGATATCATGTTTGGAAGGGTCTATGCTCTGTCCCCCTACAAAGTGAATGATCCCACATTGAAATAGCGGTGATCAGGGCTTTTGTCGTTTATATTGGGCAGGTTTGTTAGGGCATGCACATGTGCAGCAACAGCAGAGTGGGCACATAGGAAAGGGCAACTGTACTGATGCTGTAAATAGGATACAGGGGGCTGCAGGCGGCACATGCTGTGGTCCAGCTGGGGCACAGTGCGGACTAGGCAGATGCCTAGGTGGCACATAGGAATGCTGAAACTGTAAAGCAGCAAGACAGCAACTGACGAGGGTCCAACATGGGCATGAGTGTGTGTTCCACAGTGTCACAGGGGATATTACCCAGAAGGTACCCCCAAGGGCACATAACATTGGCAGGCAGTGCTGGGGGGAAGCGTGCATGTCCATGTAGGCACCCCTACCCGAGAACCCACACCACAGGCAGCTGCCTACCGGCACAATGGATGGCCTGGGACTGCGCACCACCAGCACCACTGGCATAAGGGCATGTCAGCATGGTGGTGGAGGGGTGCTGGTGGCGGAGGGGGCAGTGGCATCTGCCCACAGCAGACCATGGCCAAGCCCCATTTAGTTGGGTGCCATGCACTGCAACAGATAAGGTCTGTCTGACGAACAGTCATGGTATCCCCAGGGAATGATCTGCCCCTGTGGCTCCTGCCAGCCCTGTCCCCATATTTTACCCAGTTCTAAACCATGGTAATAAAGATGGAACCTTTTTTGCAGATAAAATAAACATGCCTGAAACACCTATATTTTACCCTACAGAGCATAGACACCATAAACATCCCTAGAGCAGAGTTTCCCAACTGCAGTCCTGGAGGGCCAAACACCATTCAGGTTTCATGCTGTCCCTAATAAATATGCCTGTGCTGCATTTGTATGCACCGCCCCCATTGTATGCAAATGTATCTCATGCATATTCATTAGGGACAGCATGAAAACCTGAACAGTGTTTGGCCCACCAGGACCGGAGTTGGGAAACTCATCCCTAGAGCAGAGGCCAACAGGGGTACAAACACCCACACCCACAGGCTCCACTATCCAACGCCTCATGGAGAGTCAGGCTGTTGGGCCCTGCAAGGAGCAGCATCCTACAATACTGGCACCTGCATACCTTAGCAATGCCGTCCTAAACTTGGGAACACGTTCCACATATATCAAAAGTTTGCTATGATTAATGTCAGATAACAAATCCTAAGTTAAACATGATTTGTTTATAGAGATTCATCATAGCAACCTTTCTGATATCTGTGGAGTGTGTTTCAGTTATTGCTTCTGACAATGTTTACCACCCCGGGGAGTGACCCCAACAGTACTGCGTACCATAGCAATGCTCACACTGTGCCCAGGACTGGTGTGGCGGCCAGGGCTGCCACAAACCTCCATATCTGCACAATGCTGGCATAGGTGTGGGAGTGTATGTCTATCCAGTGTGTTGTGACTGCCTACACCTTACTGAGCCCACACTGCTTGCACTGTTTCCAGTGTTAGCCTGCCAATGTGTATAATGAGGAGCAAGGCACTGTGGGTATGGCCCGGACAGGGTGGCCTGTGCAGGATGCATCTGCACAGGGTATAGGGCAATGGCTGGGACACTGTAGTGCCCGCCACCACCTGCACGGACAGGGTAGCCACAGCATGTCATGCTGGGAGGTCACTCTCACCCTGACTGAGCAGTGACCACTGCATGGCTAGGTTCCCCCATAATGCTATGTAACATTTCTTTCAAGTGATTTTTGTGGGGTTTTTTTTCTGGTGCCCAATCACTGACTTACCTGCTTGGTGTGTGTGCTCATATCCCATGTTTGGGTGCACACAGTTCCTCTATGTACTAGCTAGCAGATTGTCTGTAGTTAGCATGTGTGTGGCTGGAACACCTTGCAGGGTGCAGTGGATGGAGACTGACTGTGCTCTCTGCTGGTGAATGTCAGATAGGGTGGGGGGCAGCTGAGCTTCTCCAGAGTTCTGCTTGTCTGCCATTGTCTTATGTGTTGCGTACAGATCTGCATCGACTGTCCTGGAGGGTGTCTGTTCCCCAGCAGGACTGGGGTTGATGGTCCTCTCTACTGCCACCATTGCAGAGATGTACAATGTGGATCTGTTGGTGGGAGGTCCTGTCCCCCCACCCTGAGCCACAGAGGGCAGGTTGGGTGGTGCTACATAATCTGCTTTTGGGTCCAAACACCCCCCTTCATAACATGTGACCATGGCACCCACACAGGATATGCACTATTCTGGGTGAATCATAGACCACGAGGGCTAGATGTGACACTGAAATACAGATGGACACAGGTGTATCCTAGGTGTGTCTGCAAGGACTATCTATCACACACTGGCATTTGTGGGGACCTGCAGCATAGCCTATCTCAGTCAAGCCAGGTGCTGCGGACCTGGTACTGGGTGCCCCACCTCACCCTCAGGGTGAGAACAGGACCCGCACAATGTCATGGTCTGTAG
The DNA here is from genome assembly GCA_033557465.1 of Ichthyophis bannanicus. Lineage (NCBI taxonomy): Eukaryota > Metazoa > Chordata > Amphibia > Gymnophiona > Ichthyophiidae > Ichthyophis > Ichthyophis bannanicus. The sequence goes on along the minus strand of CM066036.1, from coordinate 602,351,149 downwards.
CTACTCTGTGCCAGTAACACACACGGTCAGTTCCCCCTACCAGGCCTAGGTGCTGTGGGGGTGCATACCCCATTATGTGATCAGCTGTAGACTGCTGATCTGCATGTGCAGTGCATCATGGGTACGGGTGGGTTTACCCTATCCTGGTAACCACAGCAGACAGTTTGTGTGGTGACCTGCAGTCTTTCTGTAGCCAGCCAGCAGTGTGGTAGTAGCTATAGAGATGTAGCCTACTGGTTACTTCAGTGACTGTGGAGGCAGAGGTCATGGGTTCAATCCTGCAATGGTGTAATCTAAAAAGGCTGTCTGAGGCATTTTATTTTCATTTAAATCAGTGTTGCCAGCAGAAACACCCTCACAGTGCTGTAGCCTAAGGTGCCTCATAGGCGCCCTATAGGACACATTATGGGGTGCCTTGGCAGACAGGGCACTTTATAATGTGACCTATAGGGTGCCTTATAGGGCGCCTTAGGTTACGGCACTGTGAGGGTGTTTTTGCTGGCAGCACTGATTTAAATGAAAAGAAAATGCCTCAGACAGCCTTTTTTGATTACACCACTGCAGGATCGAACCCATGACCTCTGCCTCCACAGTCATTGCAATAACCAGTGGGCTACATCATTATAGCTTCTAACACTGCGCTGGTATGTACTTAGGATTAACGCGCGTTAACGTGCCACGGCGCCCACTATGGCGCAATACATATTCTTGCTACCTTAGGACTGGAACGCCCACTCCTTATATGGCATTCTTCACATTATCGCTGCAACTAGCGCAGATAACATTAGGATGGTTTAGTAAACATACCCCTTAATGTGGACAAGTGCAAAGTTATGGACCTAGGAAAGAACAATCCAAACTATGGTTACACGATGCAAGGTTACACATTAGGAACCACCACCCAGGAAAAAGATTTAGGCATCAACACATTGAAACCCTCCACCCAGTGTGCGGTGGGAACCAAGAAGTCAAATAGAATGCTAGGAATCATAAGGAAAGGAATGGAGAATAAAACCAAGGATTTTATAATGCCTCTGTATCGTTCGATGGTGCGACCGCACCTTGAACATTATGTACAATTCTTGTCGCTGTATCTTAAAAAGGATATAGCAAAATTAGGAAAGGTACAGAGAAGGGCCACCAAAATGGTAAAGGGGATGGAAGGCTATCCCTATGAGGAGAGGCTTAAAAGGTTAGGGCTTTTCAACCTGGAAAAGAGACAGCTGAATGGAGATATGATAGAGGTTTATAAATTAATGAATGGAGTGGAACAGGTAAACATAGATCGATTGTTTGTGCCATCAAAAAGTAGAAAGGCTAGGGGACATGCAATGAAGCTACAGTGTAACCCATTTAAGACTAATAAGAGAAAATATTTTTTCACTCAATGCCTATTTAAACTCAGGAATTCGTTACTGGAGGATATAGTAAAAGCTGTTAGTGTAGCTGGGTTTAAAAAGGCTTGGAGATGTTCCTGGAGGAAAGATCCATAAACCATTATTAAAGAGGACCTGTGAAATCCATTGCTAGCCCCAATACATGCATTTTGGAACCCTTGTGTCTTTTGGGGAAACTGCCAGGTACTTATGACCTGGATTGGCCACTGTTGGAAACACGGTGCTTGATGGACTTTGGTCTGACCCAGTATGACATTTCTTATGTTCTTATCCTAGGATGCACCATATGGGTTCAGGTGTTGCCAGTTTTCAAGATGGCTGTGCAGGAGCAGGAATGCATGGGCAATGTTCCTGCTCCTTTGTAAAGGTACCTGGAGGGGGAGGGGGTTCAGGGCCACTGGGCCACAAGAGGTTATTTTTAGTTAGGTGGATGGTGGGATCAGGGCTGCTGGGTTACCAGGGTTATTTTTAGTTTGGTGGATGGGGGGATATCACTCGACATATTCAGCCTGCCAGTTTTTTTGGGAAGGTTTTGGGGTTTTTTGGTTTAGAATTTGTGTATACGAATTAGGCAGTGCAGACTGCAGAGATAATAGAGAAACAGGAGATTTTAAAAGGAAAAGGCAGAAAATAACAAAGAAGGAAAGAGAGAAAGAATGTCAAATGCTAGAGACCTTGGAGACTATTATGGCCATATTAAATCTACTGAACAACTCTATTTGCAGATCATATTTAATTTTCATGTCACTAGCAAGATAAAAATATGCAGTCTGGATTGAGAGCATTTGCTGACATCATAAGGAGATGATTGATGTGGGCCAATGAAAAAGATAAAACTGATGTTTCAAATTAACTTGAAAAATTGACTCTAAGCTTCTGTTTACAGAGGTACTTTTATAATTAAGGCTGTATAGCTCAGTTCTGTTTCTGTGGGCACTTCAAAAGGTAATTAAACCAAGTTTCAAATTAAAACATTTAAGCATAATTATGTAGCTGTTCTGAGATGCTCTCAGCTTTATACTTGGTGTCTTGGATAGGGCAGGGGTTCAGACAGTATCACTTTATACCTGGTAGAAAAAAAGCAACTCTCTTGCATTTATCATTACGCAGTCTAATTTGTGGGCCAGTTGTGGTCTGCCACAACTGTGACAAAGATTTTTAAGAGCTTACTGCAAAAACATGGGTAGGACTCTCATTCCTTTCAGATTTCTAGTTTACCTCTCTAGGTATGCTGTGCAATTGTAATTTAATATATTTAGGAGCATCTTTACTAAGCAATGTTAGCTGTATGCGTATGCAGTTAACGTGGCACCTTAGCAATTAGCTCATGCTAATCTCCACATTTATTGTCAAATGCAAATGAGCAGGGAATGCACACAATGGTTAACATGGAGGAAGTAACCACAGCAAGGATCATGGGAAACTGGAAAAGGCCTGGATAGGTGTAGCTAACTGCATTGCACTATCCGCCAATCAGTTAACATGCAGAAAAGAACTTCATTCAGCCTAACTGAATGTACAATTGTTGGGAATGCTCCAACAGTTACCACAGAGGTTTCGCAGTCACCATGAATTAAATTTGTCCGGTCATCTATGGGTACTGCAAAACCTTACCACAGGTTAGTATATAAGCTCATTAGAATTTTATCTTACTTCAAACCATGTCCCATTACGCCCAACGTACCCCAAATCCAACTTAATTCTCCTTCAGTCCATCAGTGTTCATTTAACGAATGTATCTGGCAGCATAAAACAATTTACAGAGGAAGCATGGTGGGTATTTTAAAATACTGAGCTGCAAACATGTTATGTGAAACATTCCTAATACAAATGGGTGTTGGGGCTTGAATGCATTATGGTTCCGTAGACCTTTCAGTATTTATGACACCTTCAGTTTGTAAAGCGGTCTGATTGATTTAGGCAAAATCACATGAGCAATAGGAAATGAAATTTTGTCCACTAAGGCTATCAGTAGTTCCTAACATATGAAGCAAAAATGGCAAAGGCCCTGATCATATCACCAAACTTCCCTTTGCTGCAGTTTTTTTAAAATAGTTTTTATTGAATCTTATATATCAAATTCAGATTCCAGACAGCAATTAGCATTACATGGCATTTCTGCAGATCTCTTCAACTTTTCGATAAGATAACCAAGTAACCAGAAAACATTTTTATATATGTATCATAAAACAAATATAGGGGCCAATGCACTGAAGTGCAAATACATTGGCCAGTAATGCACACAAATGTAATGTTCCCTATGGGGGTCATTCCAGAACAGGAATAAGCCCTTTGGATGTGCAGCGTAGATGTTTTTCTGGTGAAAACGTCTATGATTGTATTCTGAAACACCGGTGACCCTGCATGGGGATCTCAGAACATGAGCAGGAGGGGCATGATCAGCAGCGGAGACATGCAATGCATATTCAGGAAAGGCCCGTGTACGTTCTGCATGTCTCCTGAGGAATCCACGTTATACCATCGGAAACATGGAATTAGGCCAGGACTTAGAAACTTTTCTGCTCTGCTCTGCAATGCGTCCCGTAGAGATGAATGGCTGCGACAAAGATGTTTTGAACCGGTGTGTCTGCAGTCTGGAAGACCACAAGATGCAGTTGTAAAGAACAGAATGCAGAGATGAGAGAAGATTGTATGGTAAAGGCATATTTCCAAACATCCCTACAGAAATATTCCGAGGTGCGATGGCGATTATTCCGGCTATGCTGACAATTGCTGTGTGAGCTAGAGGAGATGATCTAGGACACCCTAACAATTCCTGTCACCTGAAAAGCATGCACTCAATCTGAGGGTTCCTATTTAATGTCAGGGATATACTCTGACATTTAGCTGTAGAGGACCATTTCTCATTTCTTCTGGTCCATATAGCATTGTACAGACTGATCAATGTTGTCAGAGATGACCAATGCAAGCACAACTAAAATGTTCACCTTCTGCCATTATGTTGTGCTGCAAGGTATGTCAGGACAATCATATAATTTTCTATTTGCAGTTGTAACATCTCTGAGTGCACAGAGATCACTTTGCAGTGTCCTGGTCATGCAAAGGACTAGCTTATATGGTCTGTTTTGCATCAGCACATCTGTATCATCCATTTTCATGGATAGTTGGCATGAGCACCGCATCGTCAGTGTGAGGAGCAGCTTCAGACATGCACATTTTAGCTGAGAAGGCGTGGCCATATGGAGAAGAGCAGCAGCAGAGCCATACATCTTTTCGTAATTCACTGAGTGCAGGGACATCCAGGCCGCTTGCTACGTATAACCGTGTATACCGTCTACGTCCCCAATTCCGGACCCGGGTCAAACAGGACCTATATTCATTTAGACGTGTCTGTGGGCTAGATGTGCACGTTATGGAATCACGCTCCACACATATTAATGGTCTATGTAAATGAGATGCACACGAGGTATGCATTACCAAAGATGCTAAAGTAGGGGCATATATGTCCTGTGCTAATTTGCATAATTTTTACATTTTGTTAATTCAGCATAGATTTTCATTAACACTATTGCACCCATTATAATAATTTTTAATTTACATTGACAGTTGTGAGAGCACTAACCCTGTGTGTTTGGACCCATAGGCAGATTATCTACCACCACCACCCAACCTGCCCTCTGTGGCCGAGGGTGGGAAACAGGATCTCCCCGCAATGGTAACAGTAGAGAGAACTATCAACCCCAGGCCTGCTGGGGAACAGACACCCAACAGGGCAGTCAATGCAAATCTGTACACAACCATAAGGCAATAGCAGACAGACAGTAGGCCTGGAAATGCTCAGCTGCCCCCCACCACCATCTGACATTCTCCAGCAGCAAGCCTCCAGCCGCTGCACCCTACAAGGTATTCCAGCCATACACATATAACTGCAGACAGTCTGCTAGCTAGCTCATAGTGCATGTTCCTGGAGGGGATGTGAGCACACCCACCAAGCAGATAAGTCAGTGACTAGGCCCCAGAAAACAAAACCCATAAACATCACTTGAGAGAAATGCTATATAGCACTTTGGGGGAACCTAGCCATGCCATGGTCACTGCTCAGTCAGGGTGAGAGTGACACCCCAGCAGGACATGCTGTGGCCACCCTGTCCGTGCAGGTGGTGGCCGGGCACTACAATGTCCCAGCCATTGCCCTATGCCCTGTGCAAATGCATCCTGCCCAGGCCACCCTGTCCGGGCCATACCCACAGTACCTTGCTCCTCATTATGCACATTGGCAGGCTAACACTGGAAACAGTCAAGCAGTGTGGGCTGAGTAAGGTGTTAGCAGCCACCACACACTGGATAGACAGACACACAGTCCCACACCTATGCCAGCATTGTGCAACTATAGAGGCTTTTGGCAGCCCTGGCCACCGCACCAGTCCTGGGCACAGTGCAGACATGGCTATGGTACGCAATACTGTTGGGGTCACTCCCCGGGGTGGTAAACACTGTCAGAAACCAGAACCGAAACACACTCCACAGACATCAGAAAGGTTGCTATGATGCAGCTCTATCAGCAAATTGTGCTGAACTTAGGAATTGCTATCTGCCATTATTCATAGCAACCTTTTGATATATGTGTAATGTATTCCCAGGTATAGGGCGGCATTGCTAAGGTATGCAAGTGCTAGTTTTGGGAGATGCTTCTGCACACAGAGCCCAACATCCTGCCTCTCCATGAGGCTTTGGATAATGGAGCCTGTGGGTGCGGGTGTTTCTGCCCCTGTTGGCCGCTGCTCTAGGGCAGAGGTTCCCAACTCCGGTCCTGGTGGGCCAAACACTGTTTGGGTTTTCCTGCTGTCCCTAATGAATATGCATGAGATACATTTGCATACCATGGGGGCGGTGCATAGAAATGCAGCACAGGCATCTTTATTAGAGACAGCAAGAAACCTGAATGTTTTTTGGCCCTCCAGGACTGCATTTGGGAAACTCTGCTCTAGGTATTGCACATGTCTATGGTGTCTGTGCTCTGTAGGGTAAAATATAGGTGTTTCAGGCATGTTTATGTTGTCTGCAATAAAGGTTGCCTCTTTATTACCACAGTTTAGTAGTGGGTAAAATATGGGGACTGGGTTGGTGGGAGCTACAACTGGGACTTGAATCTATAACCTTCTGCTCCTGAACACACTGGCTGTGTGTACTGCACCACTGTGTTGCCACAGGGGCAGTTCATTCCCTGGGGATACCATGACTGTTCATCAGACAAGGCCTGTCTGTTGCAGTGCATGGCACCCACCTAAACAGGGCTAGGCCATGGTCTGCTGTGGGCAGCTGCCACTGCCCCCTCCACCACCTGTACCCCTCCGCCACCTTGCTGACATTCCCTTATGCTGGTGGTGCTGGTGGTGCGCAGTCTCAGGCCATCCAGTGTGCTGGTAGGTGGCTGCCTATGGTACGGGTTCTGGGGTAGGGGTGCCTGCATAGACGTCCACACTTCCCCCCACCACCGACTGACAATGTTCCGTGCCCTTGGGGATACCTGCTGGGTACTATCTCCTGTGACACTGTGGGAAACACACTCGTGCCCATGTTGGGCCCTCATCAGTTGCTGTCTGGCTGCTCTACTGTTTCAGCATTCCTATGGGCCACCTAGGCATCACCCTAGTCCGCACTGTGGCCCATCTGCACCACAGCGTGTGCCACCTGCAGCCCTCTGTATCCCATTTTCCAGCATCTGTCCAGTTGCCCGTTCCGACATGCCCACCCTGCTGTTGCGGAATATGTGCACGCCATAGGACACCTGTCCAATAAAAAGGGAAAACCCTGATCAGCACTATTGCACTGTGGGATCATTCACCTTGTAGGGGGACAGAGCATAGACCCTTCCAACATTACCTCTTTTTTTTTTTTAGCTTTCTTGGTAGTGTTTTTTGCTGTTTACCATTAATATCACTATTGGACAGCTTGGTTATGTTTTTTTTCCATTTTGTTCAGGTCATTTTCAATGTTTATTTGCCCTTTTGTTCCGTGCACATGTATCACACTTAACACTTTTTGTAGGTTTCCCTGGCTTTGCTGTACATTGCTGACGGAAATGGGTTCTCTTCCCTTTAACTCTGCTCTAACGCAAGGGTTTCACTGGCGTTAGTTTTCAGCCCCGGATTCCACAGCGTTAGTATGCAGGGAGCCTCTCCCATCCCACTCTCCACCCATTGACCCTCTCTCTCTGCCCCTGGGGAGCCTTCCTCCGCCCTCCGGGAACCTTTCTCCACCCTCAGCGCTCGTTTGCGCCGCTGCGCGTGTTATTGCGTGCTAAGGTACCTCTGTGCCTGATAAAGTGCCATTATTGCGTGATAAGGTACCTTATCACGCGATAATGTCGCAGCAGCGCATATAGCGCCCTTTAGTAAACATACCCCTAAATGTCTGTATTTTATTTTATTTTATTTTATTTAGGCATTTTTACAAATAATACAAGCATTACAAACTTGCATATAGAAATGAGGATTGCCAAAAAAAAAGAAAAATAATATATCAAAGGGTAGTACAACCGGGGGCGGAGCCAGCAACGATACAGAGTGGCTGCGTAGGAGAGTTGCTCCGGTGGCTAGACTAAAATCCTGAGACGTTTCCCTCTTTTTCCATACTTACCGGTACTGATTCTAACAGCTAGCAGTTTTGATAACCGCAGGAGTATGTCTAATAGCAAACCAACGAAGTTGGATTTCGCGTCAAGCCAGACTGGAGGGACGAAACGGAGCAAGTCCGATCCGCTCTCCCCGCAAAAGATGGCGGCCCCAAGGGAGTCGGATGGTACGTTAAAGGAGGTCCTTGGTGAGATCCGGGCGGTAAAGGAGATGGTGGCAGCAAGCGGAGATGTAATAGCCCGAGTGAAAGAAGATTTGCATGACCTGAGGGCGCAAATGGAAAAAATAACCGGCCGCATAGAAAGAATGGACGTCACTCTAGCTGCGCACGAGGTTCATGTTGAGCAGTGTCGGAGGGCCCAGAAGCGAGTGGAGAGAATGGAGGCGACCATTGAGGACCTCAGCAATCGCAGCAGGCGTAACAACATTCGGATTATAGGAATACCAGAGGGAGCAGAGGGTACAGATCTAAATGCTTTTTTATCTCAAAGCTATTCCGAAGATGCTGAAGTTGAACCTCACGAGTCCACTTGAATTTGAGAGAGCTCATCGAGTGCCGGCGCACACAGGCCCCCGGAAGCAGCAAACCAGGCCCATCATCTGCTGCATTCTGCGGTTCCAGCAAGTTTCCCAGATCATGGCAGCGGCCCGGGCATTCTCTGATGTGATGTATGAGGGCCGCAAAGTCTCCTTTTTTCCGGATTTTTGCAAAGCGACAATTGAGAAAAGGAAGCAGTTCTTGGCGCTGAGGCCCCGTTTACAGCACCTCAAGCAAAATACGGGTGTTCTATCCAGCTCGTTTTAAGATCACCATGGACAATCGTACACGTGCCTTTGAGAGCCCTTGGACGCAGCCGGGTTTATAGAGGAGCAGGAGGCGCTGGCGATGCAATGACTACTTTTATAAATCTTACTGAGAGCTAGTGTTGTGTTGCAAGGCCTTCCCGGGCTGGCCGAGGCCTCTAACGAAGTCCTATGATGGTAGGAAAAGAGGGGGCAGGCTATGTTCAATGTTGTATTGGGCTTGCTGTTTAGTTATACCTTCCTGATGTGCATAATTAATAGTAATGTGTACCTGGGGGGTGCAATAGTTGTGGATATTGTGTTGGCTATGGCAGCAACGTTGCGGGGGGGGGGGGGGAATGGGTTTTATTCTATACAATGTATTTTGCTCCTACCTGTGCATCAATATGTAATCATGGGTTTGCTACTGTCAGTTGGGGGAAGAGAGGGGAATGTCTGTTTGCTACTACTTTATTGTACTGCACCTAGCCACTGTGGCCACTTGTCGCATACTGGTTCACCCAAATTTTCGGTACCAGTTGCTCCAAGGGAAGCACCGGTCGCCTTGTCAGCCCTTCATGGTCAGCCCTGATTGTCAGTCTCCTCATTTAGCGGACACCCAGATGATGCCCATGAGCAAGCTTATCCTCCTAATGGGTAAATGGCCCCCTTAAAGTTGTTGTCCCTAAATGTCAAAGGCATCATTCATCCTGCTAAAAGGAGAAGATTATAGCGTATGCCTTGAAGCAACGGGCAGATTAGTGATGTTACAAGAGACACCATCTTGCTACAAAAGAAGCCTTAAAGTTGGAGCAAGGAAAGTATGTTCTTGCAGCACACGCCCCAGCGTTGGGGAAAAAGAATGGAGTGGCCACATTAGTCCGCAAGTCCATGGGAGCCCTTTTTCAAAAGCTCCGGTCGGACCCGGAGGGGAGATGGGTAGGGGTCCAGATGGCGGTGGATGGTCAAGAGGTGGGGCTCGTGAACGTATATGCCCCTAATTGTGATAGCCCAAGTTTTTTTCATAATATGGCAGAAGTGCTTCAGGAATACACTGATGTGCCTCTCATTCTGGAGGGGATTTCAATATGGTCCTGGACCAATTAACCGATTGTAAGCGGCGAGAGGCAACAGGAAGAGCAGAGCACTGGAGGTGTTGACGTCAGTTATTTCTGAGTTCGGGCTGGTGGATATATGGAGACTTCTCCATCCAGTAGATAAGGACTATACTTTTACTCACACCCTCACGGCTCCTTCTCAAGAATAGATTTTTTTTAGCCTCTCGAGTGTTAATCCCGAAGATTCTGAACGCTGAGATATTAAGTATGCATATCTCCGACCATGCTGCTATTATTCTGGAAGTGGAAGTGCAGCGGGCTGACGAGCGGAGCTCGGGATGGTTTTTCCCCAGGGCTTTACTGGCTGAAGATGCCTTCAAGGAATATGTGCGACAGGCCATCACGGAGTACTTCGAGGTCAATGATCCAGCAGACACATCAATCTGGGCGTGGTGGGAGGCCTTTAAGGCCTCACTGAGAGCTAAGATTACCAGCTATTCGATTGCGGCTAGGAGACAGAAGGCTGCAGAGCTCCTAACCCTTGATCAGCAAATTCGTGCGGGCGAAAGACTGCTGCAGAAGCAAGAGTCCGCTCAAATAGTGCAGTATCTGCAGAAATTACGTTTCCGCTACAACTCTCTGTTAAGTAGAGAGGTAGCACTGGCAGACTTTGAGATCCAAGCAAGATATTATTCTGAAGCAAATAAAACTGGGAAGCTGTTGGCCACGACATTAAAGCCCAGAAAAGTAAGGTCCCGCATAGCGGTACTTGAGGAGACTAATGGTATGGTCGTAAAGGATAGTCTGGGCATTGTGGAAACTTTTCGTAAGTTTTATGGGACCTTATATACGTCTGAAGTACATTGGTCCGAGGAAGAGGTGGATAGCTTCCTGGAACAAATAGAACATCCTTGTCTGGGGAGAGAGCATCAAGAGGCCCTGGAACGTGAGTTGATACTTAGTGAAGTAAAAGAGGCCTTGAGGAGAATGCCGGCGGGTAAAGCTGCAGGGCCGGACGGTCTTCCAGTAGAATTTTACCAAACCTTCATGGTGGACCTTCTACCACACCTGTTGACCTACTATCACGGCCTGCAGAAACTTGATAGTACTAAAAGTGCCTTTGCGGCGGCCACTATTGTGGTTTTGGAGAAGCCCGGGAAAGATCCGAAGATGGTAGGTAATTACAGGCCTATCTCCCTCCTTAACGCCGACTATAAAATCTACTCCGCCATCTTGGCAAGTCGAGTCAACGCGGTTCTCCACCTGCTCATACATCCTGACCAATGTGGTTTTGTCAGTGGGCGATCGACAGCGGACAACGCGCGGCTACTTTGTGATGTTATGGAGCTTGCAGAAGGATCACGTATGCCATTGATCGGCTTATCGGTCGATGCCGAAAAGGCATTCGACAGGCTGGAGTGGCCTTTTTTGTTTCGGGTACTGGAGTGGTTCGGCTTTCCTGCACAGTTCATTGGCATGGTTCGAGTGTTGTATACCAACCCGTCTGCAAGGATACTCGCCAATCAAGTCCTCTCTGACTCTTTTTCCCTTTATAGAGGGACCCGGCAAGGCTGCCCGCTATCGCCACTGCTGTTTAATCTGGCCCTGGAGCCTCTTGCATTGATGGTGAGACAGGCAGAGGAGGTCCAGGGTGTTGTACTGCAAGATTTACATATTAAACTGTCGGCGTATGCAGACGATTTAGTCTTTTTTCTTCAACCTGCTTCAATTCAACGCTTGCTGCAGTTGATTCATGCTTACTCCTGTTTCGCTGGATATCGGGTGAACTGGGAAAAATCATCGGCTTTCCCTCTAAGCAAGTTTGCCACTGCAGATATGGTACAACAGTTTGATTTTCGATGGGAGTCTTCACCAATAAGATATCTCGGTGTTCAGTTCCGGGCCCCCTTGGACGAAACTTGTAAAATCAACGCAGATAGGATCAAGGAGATTGCCCGCAGCTTCACTCTGCAATGGTCCCCACTTCGTCTGACGTGGTGGGGAAGGCTGGAGTCTATCAAGATGACCTTAATGCCTAGGATAAACTATATATTAGGTATGATCCCGGTACTATTTCCGCCTGCGGTATACAAAGAGGTAGAGCGCATACTTGTATCCTTTTTGTGGAACGGGAAAACTCCCAGGATTGCTCTCAAGAAACTTAAAGCACACAAGACTGAGGGGGGCGTACACTTTCCTGATTTTCTCTGGTACCACCAGTCTGCTATCCTTCGACAAGGATGTCTCTGGGCCGAGGGATCGTCCTTGGTTCAGCGACCAATGTGGCTTGAACTCGAGGGACGGATGGTTAAGCCGCTCCCCAGCCGCCTACTGATGGGCATGTTGTGTTCCGATGAAGACAAGATCGGAAGAGTCATCACTTCCACACAGAGAGCTTTTCAGAGCCTTCTACAGGTTTTAGGTAAGGAGTTGCCTTTCTCACGGCAACTTCCGTTGTGGCATAATCCTTTACTGAAGATAAATAAGGCTTCCATCACCTGGAATGCGTGGCAGAGGAGAGGAGTCTGGACGATAGGACAGCTGTTGGAATTGGAGCACTGGAAGTCCTTCGGCTCGCTGCAAAAGGAGTTTGGGATTCCGTCTACCTGTTATTATCAATGGATCCAGCTACGGCATTGTCTGTCCCAGGGGCAAGGAGCATCTAAGGCCTACCCTGAAGAATGGATATTGAAAGACATAGCAGAGAGTGTCACTGCCCAGAAAGGTGGTATGTCTAGATTATATGCTCTGTTTAGCTCCCACGGCACGGGCATGGCGACGGGCCCGCAGAAGGTTTGGGAAGAGGAGACTGGGGTTGACTGGACTCAGCCTGCATGGACCCGCTTCTGGGGCCTCAGTGTGCGGATGGCCAGATCTGCTGCGTTAACGCAATCGCTGTTTTTCTTCGCCCATCGGGCGCATATCACTCCAGTGAAACTATCCCGCTGGGGCAAGAACATATCCCCGTATTGCTGGTCCTGCAAGCAAGATCTTGGCTCCTTGCGGCATATGTTCCTTGACTGTCCGTGTCTGCAAGACTTCTGGAATCCAGTTTGGCGTCGCATTCAAAGAGTATTTAACTTCTCAGCACCGTTGTCGTGGAGTATAGTGGGGCTTAGAGATTTGACGAATATCCCTACACTTCCTAAAAAGCAAGTTTTTGGAGTGAACTTTATGTTGGCAGTGGCAATAAAGCAGATCTTATGTGCGTGGAAAGATTCAACAACGCTATCCTGGATGGCCTGGTGGAACCAAGTGTGTACGTACAGTAAATACGAGAGAGCCTCTGACATATTGGTTAAGTCCAGAGGGGGGAAATGCTCTTTGGATAAATGGGCTGCTTTGGATGGTTTTTGTGGGACTGACAGGCGAGACTACTGACTCTCGAGGGGCTGGCAAGTTGGCTGACTGGTGTGGGGAGGAGATGTGGGTGACATTGGTTGTAGTTGTTAATGTACTGGGAGTTATGTTTGTGTATATGTTTAGTTGTTTATATGTTTTAAAATGCAAAATAAAATAATAAAAAAAAAAAAAAAAAAAAAAAAGGGTAGTACAACCAAGAGGAAACAATAAACCAAGCAATCCTACTTCTAGCCCACAAGATAGGGATCCATGATGAAAAGGAAATAATAACTGCACAACCGGCTATCCCCAATCACAGAGCAGGAGGACCACCTATCTGCGACACCATATACCCACGGGCATTTAAAAAGGACATCAATTGCAAAGGAAATAAAGATACATAAGATTCACCCTGGAGCTTCACAAGACACTTGCAAGGGTATTTAAGAAAAAATACCCCCCCCCCCCCCAAGCTGCCAAACCCAAGGCTACAGAATGAGAAACTCCCTTCTGCTGCGTTGGGTTTCTTTAGCCAGGTCGGGGAAAATCCGGACCAGGCAGCACTTGAAAGAAATACTTCTCTTTCTAAAAAACATCCTGAGAAGCCTCTCCCTCTCTGAAATAAGAGCTAGTGTGATCAAACAAGTAGTAGGAATAATTGTTTCTGTGTCTGAGGTTTCTAGCAATTCAGAAACATTCAAGATATCTGCTGGATGAGGGCCAGAAATCTCAGAAGTGGCTGAAACTTTCTGGCCGGTAGGAAGATAATATGCCTTCACCAAGGGAGGACAGGACTCAGAAGGAACTCCTAAGACTTCAGATAAATACAATTTGAACATCTCTTTAGTAGATACACTGGGGGACCTGGAAAAATTAATTAAACAATTATTAGTCAGTCTACTGTAGTTTCCATTGTGGTCAACATTATTGGCACTCTTGCATTTTAGGTATGTTGTACACAATATCTTGAGAAATAATTGGAAATATTCCAACTAAGGGGTATGTTTACTAAACTGCGGTAACGTTACATAACGCGTGTTATGTAACGTTAACGCGCGTTAACATTACTTAACGATTGTTAACGTCCCCGGCCACGGTAAACACCGCAGAAGTTGGAGAGAGGGCGGAGAGAAGGGGTGAATGGGCGGAGAGTGGGCGGGGAGAGGCCCCTTTCACACTAACCCGCTGAACTGAAGGGCTGAATCCTACCGCGAATGAAAACCTGCCGTTAGATGCACATTTGCAGGAGAGAGAAACCATTTAAGTGTCAGCAATGTGCAGCCTAGGCAGGGAGCCCAAGAATTGTGATAGTAGTGCTCCATTTTCAGCAACACCATAGTGCCAAAGTATGAATGGCCATTATGGTGATGGTGCAAATGGGGCATAGGGGGCCGCAGGCGGGACATGTAGCATGGGCAGCAGGGGCACAGGGTGGACCAGGCGGATGCCTAGGTGGCACATAGGAACATAGAAACTGGAAATCAGCAAGATAGCAGCTGACCAAGGCCAAACACAATCCACCTATATCTATCTGGTTCACCCTAGCCAATAGTTGCTAGGGCACTGACCTGACATACCCCCAGCCATCCCGCCCCCATGTGGAAGGGACATAATATTGGTAGGCAGTGATGGGGGGATGTGAAGATGTCCATGTATGGCTCCCCACCCTGGGATCCGCTCCCTAGGCGGGCGCCTACCTACACAACGGATGGCCTTGGACTGCGCACTACCAGCACTGACAGCAAATGGCCATGTCAGCTTGACAGGGTGGGGGTGCCACCTCCCTGCAGTGGACCTAGGCCATGCCCTGCATCAGTACGTGGTGTGCAGTGCAACATACAAAGTCTGGCTGAGGAAAAGTACAGGTAGACCCAGGGACTATTATGCATCTGTGGCAACAGTGTGGTGCAGTACACCCAGCCAGTGTGTCCAGAAGCAGAGGGTCACAGGTTCAAGCCCCATCTGTGGTTCCTGCAGAGCATGTCCCTATGCTTTACCCTACAATGAAGATACAACAGCAACATGTGCAAAGCCCAAAGCAGAGGCGAACAGGGGTACAAACACCCACCTACACAGGCTCCACAATCCAAAGATGCATGGAGAGTCAGGCTGTTGGCACCAGCATTGAGCTAAAGTTATCAACAGAGCACTACTTCTACCCCCTGCACAGTTTAGCAATGTCAGCACTGTGAGCAGGACCAGTGTGGCGGGCAGGGTTGCCAACCAACCCTATTTTTGTACAATGCTGCAATAGGAGTGAGCGTGTGTGTATGTCTATCCATTGTTCTGTGGCTGCCCACCCTTCACTGGGCCCAAAATGTCCCACTGTTACCAGCGTTAGCCTGAATAGGTGCATAATGAGGAGCAAGGTATTTTGGGTATGGCTCGGACAGGGCAGATTGGCCAGGATGCATCTTCACAGGGTGTGGGGCAATGGCTAGGACACTGTAGTGCCTGACCACCACCTGCATGGACAGGGTGGCCACAGCATGGCATGCTGGGAGGGCACTCACCCTGACCAAGCAGTGACCATGGCAGGTCTAGGTTCCCACATAGCGCTCTATACTATCTGCCTCTATTGATTATATTTGTGTACCCCAGTCCTGGGATCCCAATTGCTGAGTTGCCTACTTGCTGCACATAGTTTCTCTGTGAGCAGGCTGGTGGACTTTCTGCAGTTAGATTGTGCGTGGTCAGAACACCTGTAAGGTACAGTCTGACTGTGCTGTCTGCTGGTGACTGGCAAACAGAGGTGGGAGGCGGTTGGGGTTTTCTAGACCTAACCCCAGCATTGCTGCTGGTCTGCCACTGCTCTAGTCATAGGTATGGCTCTGGCCCACCAACCCTGGAGGGCTGTCTCGTACAAATAGGATGGAGGTTGCTTCCCTGGGGCAGGGGCACCTGTTCTTTACCTACAAAAAGGGTGATGTGGGCCCTTTGGGGTATGTAGTATATACCACTGCGACCTATAAAGGCACTGCTACACACACCTCATGCAATTCTTGGAACCCCTCTGCCCTGATAGCAGCTGCCCATGTCAGCCAGACCCTAACATAGGGTACACACCAATCTGCCTGGTTTCTGGTCCCACAGGGTCACTTGTGGTTGCAGGATACAGATGGATACCAAATTACCTTCAGCTGCACTGCATGGAACACCTGTCACACACTGGTAGTGATAGGGATATACAGCAGGACCTATCTCTAGCACCACATGTACTGCAGACCTAGTGCTGGGCACCAATCCTATCCCTCAGGGTGACCACAGAACCTGCACAATGGCATGGTCTGTAGCTACTCTGTGCCAGTATCACACACTGTCAGTTCGTCTTTCCAAGCTGAGGTACCGGAGAGGTGCAGACCCCATTTGGTGATCAGCTGTAGACTGCTATTCAGCATGTGCATTGCATCATGGGTATGGTGGGGTTACCCTATCCTGGCACTCAGAGCAGACAATTTGTGCAGTGACCTGCAGTCCTTCTGTACCCAGACATTGCTGTGACATACACCATGGAGGTATAGCCTACTGGTTAATACAATGCCATTCTTGGCAGTGTTCATGGGTTCAGTTCCTCATTGTTCCCCCCTCTCATGCCTGTCCTACTCATATAGTGTACATGCCTGTAGAGGTCATATTTTTGCAGATCTGTGCTTCCAGCCCATAATACCCTCGCCACAATTGCCAACATTCCCTCGGTCCGTCTATCTGCATCTGTCAGCTGTGTAGAGTTCTGTCTGCCAGTGCAGGCTGCCACCTCATGTCATACCCTCTCCTGCATTGCGCCTCTTCATGCTTGCCTCGCCTGTGCCTGATCTGCATGGCACCACCACTTCTCTGTCCACCCATCATTGTAACTATCCTGCCACCTCTGCCTCCACTGGGGGACATGTATTCCCATTGCCTGCCACCAACTGTTTTTCTGGCACGTTACATTGCCAACATCCTGTGCTGTGGTACAGCTGCCCCACCATGTTTGTCATCAGTACTGGCAGGGACATGGGATGCCCGCAGATATGGCAGGTCCAGCGGCTCCCACTTCTCCCTCCTTCATTCATCTGTTCATTGCCTTTCCTGAGTGCTCTATCTAGTGTTAGGGCTACATCTGTCTCTGTTCCGCACAGGTCATGCATGTCATCCTGAGGCACCTTGCAGTCCCTAGGGCACACTAACCTTATTAGGCCACCTTAACCTATGCCCAGGGCGCCTTCTGCGGTGCCTTGTCCAAGGGTACCTAATATGGCGCTTAGCATAGGAGGCCCTATAGGGCGCCTTACTAGGCACCTTACATGGCACCTTATAAGGCGCCTTACAAGGTGCCTTGCAAGGTGCCTTACAAGGCGCCTTGTAACGTTCGTTAGTCTAAGGTGCCTTGTAACGCACGTTAGCTGTCAGCTTGCTGTAACGATGCAACACCCATGCCTTTATATGGGCATCTCTACCTTTACCGCGGAACCTACCGCGAATGACATTACCGCATTTTATTAAACATACCACTAAATGTCATAATATTCTAATAGTATGTTCAAAGGTATACAACAAAAAAAAAGATGTCTGTGCAACTTAGATGTAGTAATTTCTGAGAAAAAAAAATCAAAGTATGACTTGGACAGGATTAATGGCACCCTTCACTAATATTTGGTTGCATAGCCCTTGGCAGTGATGACAGCCTCCAAGCGTTTCTTGTAGCCATCTGTAAGTTTCGTACATCTGTCTGCTGGTAGTTTCTCCCATTGTTCAACTGCAATTTGTTCCATCTCATTAATGTTTCCAGGATTCCTTTTACCAATGGCAGATTTCAGCTCTTTCCAAAGGTTCTTGATTGGATTGAGATCAGGATTCATTGCTGGCCAGTTTAAAAGAATCAATTTTTACCTTTCTAATCATTCTTTTGTATTTTGGATGTATGTTTTGGGTCATTGTCCTGTTGGAGGACCCATGACCTTCGACCCAGACCTAGCTTTCTGACACTAGGTAGCACATTTTTCTCCAAAATACCTTAGAAGTCCTTTGATTTCATGATTCTTTTAATATGTTCCAGGCCTCCAGTTCCAGAGGCAGTAAAACAGCCCCACATTATGGAACCTCCACCATAGTTAACTGTAGGAAGGGTATATTTTTCCTTATAAGCTTCATTTCTTCACCAATAAATGTTTCGCTGGTTTGCATTATCAAATAGCTCAAGTTTAGTTTCATCTGTCCAGAGAACATTTTCCCCAAATGACTATGGTTTCTCAAGGAGGGTTTGGGCTAAGATCAAGCGTGCCTTATAATGTTTGTCTTTGAGCAGTGTAGTTCTCCATGGCCTTTGCCATGAAGTCCTTCTTTGTTTAGTGTGCTGCATATGGTGCAGGTTGAAACCACCACTCCAGATTGCTCCAGGTCAGCTTTAAGTTCTTATGATGTTGTACATGGTGTGTTTCCAACAGTTCACATTAATCTTCAAAGACTTCTTGGATTAATTTTCCTCTTCCCACCACGTTCTGGGAGGTTCTTGACAATTCCATTTGCAGAAAATTTCTTTATAACATTGCGAACTATAGACACAGAAATCCCAAAGTCTATGGACATGGCCTTGTACCCGTCTGAAGTTTGGTGATAATAACTTTTCTGACAGTCTCAGGCAGCTCTCTTGTGAAAATGGAATAGGGAGTGAATGTGGTCATTTTAAACATTAGAGCCATCATTCATTGATTGCTTCAAGACATGGGAGTACTGACAACTGATCACAAGTGCGTCTAATTTTATTGCAGTGCAAATATGGTTCTTCTGTTCAAACTGATTTGAATTGTTCATAAGGGTGCCAATAATCATGTCCTAATATCCAAAGATACCCCTTTAAAAATCCTTTCAATCATTAAGGGGTATCTTTCGATATTAGGTTTTTTCTTCTTTAGTGGTATTTTTTGGATAATCATGTCTTGGCAATGTCCCAGTTTTTATATTATTTCCTACTCTTTTCTTTTTCAGTTGGTCTTGTTTTATTTTATTTATTTATTTATTTATTTAACAGGTTTTATTTGCTGCTTTATCATTTCAATCAAAGTGGTTTACATTGAAACTTAAACTTGGTAATGTACATTAAACAGGGACATTGATAACTTGGATTTTTCTGAGGCAATGGAGGGTTAAATGACTTGACCAAAGCCACAAGGAGTGCTAGTGGGAATTGAACCCTGGTCTCTGGGTTCCCAAGCCAGTGTTCTTAACTATTAAGCTACTCCTCCACTCCTATTTGATTCTTTTATGTGTCAAAAATGTGTGCATATATAGTCCAAAGCAATTTCACTGGCCATTTTTTTTAGGAGATTTTTGACATTAAGGGGTTGAACCGCAAGGGTGCCAATAATGTTGACCACAATTGTATCTAACTGAGCCTTTAGATTAGTGTCCTTCATGAGAGTAAAGTTCCAAATGATCAATACACTGCGATAAATCATCAACAGAAATCTTGAGAGGTTCAAACTGTTCAGTATTCCTAACTCAATCCTCAGAATTTTGTTGTACCTTGACTTGCATAATGGCTTCTCCAAGGTGCTTCTCCGAGGTGCTTAATAGCAGTCCATATTGCTTCCAAGGTAAACTGGGCTGGTAGTTGGAGCACACAGGAAAAAGTTGAAATACTATGGTCAGCATCTGTTGTCCCAGGAGAGACCATGAAATCCATGGAGTACAGCTTGACAGATCCTCTAGCCACCGTAGGTGAACTCCCTCTCTCAAACAGTGCTCCTTCCAGCTGACCCCATGGGGTAGGGCAAACCTCCATGTCACTTCCAGTAGGCGTCCCCAATGGGGAAGCAAGGACTCCAATGTCGGAGATCCAACGTCCACCAACCCAGCCAGACTTGAACCAGAGCAAGACTATATCAGAGGTTGCTATGCTTCTGGGACATACGATCGCTGCTCGAAGGAGACTGAGAGCCACTCCGCTCCAACAGTGCCACAGCCAGGCCAACCACTCCAATACTGGTTGTTGCTCCCAACTGACTAAAAAAATGTCCAATGGACCAGAAGAAACTACAGAGGAGGTAGGCAAGGTAGCCTGAGGCTGCTTACCCTGCTTCACTTTTACCCATTGAAGAAAAGTGCTAGAGCAACAAGATCAGTGTGCCACCATCTTGGATCCCAATCTAAATGTCTGTATTTTAGTCACTTCTGCATGTAAATGACCTCATATAGAATACTAACTAGCATAAAAGTATACTCATTGTTTGCATGGCATGTACTTTCACTGTGGGCAGAACAAGATGGAATGTGGAGTTATGCGTATGGAGCCCGATTCCAGCAGGACACGTCCGGGCTGTTGGGCCGTCCAAAATAATGGATGGACCCAAATTGGACTCGATTCTGCAACTGTGAGAGCTTAGACGGCCCAGTACTTCCCTGATTCCCAGTCACAAAATGTCCACTCAGCATCCCGTCCAGCCCGCCCTATGCTCCTGCATGTGTGTCGGTACTGCAGTGTCCCAACACCATAGCACTGGGACACACAGCAGAAGCTTGCACGGGCTGCCGCAACTTCAAACATCTTATCCCTGCCATCCAACCTTCAGAGGGGCCTGCCAGGACCAGGATTGGGCTGAGGGGGCCTACCTGCTGGAGGGGGTCTGCTGGGCTCAATCGCCATCATCAGTGGGAACGTATTGCCAAATGTACAGGCCCGTGACCTGAATCAGCCCTATATGTCTGGCCACTTACCCTCCGCCTCCAGCCCTCACCCTCCTGCCCTCATCCAGCGCTCCCCGCACTGCAGCTCTGCATGTGGGGAGCATTCTACCCTGCTATTTGTGTCTCTGCATTGGGGCCATAGATTATAAAATATTATAATTTACGCGCATTCTTGAAAAATCTAGTTGGGGCATTTATATCGGCTCTAGTGCTGGTGTGAATGTACACACCTTAACTTCAGATGCGTTTTCGACCATGTACACTAGTATTTTATAACGAAAACTAGGTGTCCACTTTTCTTTATAAAATAGGTATTCTGGCTGCCTTAAATTAAGTGCCCACTTATAAAATTAGCCTTTATCTATATATATTCAGCACTGATTGCTATCTGGATAAGGTCACTGAATATACATATATATATATTTTATTTAAGTGCCATGGCCAGTAATTAAAATAGATGCTGGTTATGGAGTTTAAATATCGATCTGAATATTCAATAAAAATTTGGTAGATGGCTGGTTACTGCTTTCTCCACCTGGCTCAATATGTGTCATCACTGACATCTCTGCTATTTACTGATATATGTCCTACCCATTTACAGTCCTCTCCCCTTATCGAGTGGTGATGAATGAGCTGGCAACAGATGTAGCTCATGATGCCTTCACATAATACAGAGTAAAATGATCTAATGCCCTGCCCTTCTTTGCACATATAATATTGCACTAGAGGCCTCCTGATCATAGCTCTGTCTTCTATTGTTTTAAAATACAATCTCACACAGACATTCAGCTTCCAGTACCATCATGGCATTTTCCAAGCTACACGGAAGTGTAGCCCTGAGACACTGAGTTTTCTTAAAACAGATTTTTACTATCATCCATGCACTGTTGTCTTTCTTTGAATGCTGACAAACGCTGCCTTCAGAAAACTGGCCGTGTCCTCTCTTTAAAAGTATTGAGAGTCGATATTCACTGGCAGCGGTATGCACCTTTAAACTTAAACCAGATATTCAGTGCCAAAGCCTATTCAGCATCTGGAGTTGACTATCTGGCTTTGCTGGCCAGAGGTTTTGTTGTCCGGTTACTGGAAATATTCAGCCACTAACCAGATAGCAAAACCACATAATGTTAGGACAGCTTTTGACCTGCCCTAACTTTATGCAATTGAGCTAATTGCTAGTTAACGGCTGAATATTGCCCACTGGGGCTGCCCCCACTCCTCCCAAAGACTGCCCTGGAATTAATGGAGCATCTTTTCTATGGCCTTTGGAGATATTCAGCGGCACTATCAAACCTGAATATCGGGATCACTGGGGTTTCTGCAATTTGCAGGTGCTGCAAACCACATAAAGCCATCTGAATATTGACTCCCTTTTTTTTCCCCTTCTTTCATTTTTTTATAGATGTGCCCTAATGCAAATCTTACACACTGTGCCACATTTGAGGGGTAATTTTATAAGGGGGTGCATAGTTTATGCATGTGAAAGGCTGCTTATAAAATAATGACCAGCGAAAATGTACATGCATTCTGTCCAGCAGGAGCGTGGGCGGAGCACATAAGTACACGCGTAGAGTAGACAGTAATATAATTTATGCATGTACTTGAAAAATATAGGTACAGACATTTACACCAGCCCTATAGTGTAAATGCTATGCTTGCCATTTACGCCTTTGTGTGTGTGCCGAAGCTTAGCATAGCTGCCCTATAAGATGCTTTGACTAGGCAAATTATGCTTTTTATGCTACACTGATTTTATGCTTTGAATCTGCCATGAATATAATTTGTGCATAAAACAAGGGGTTGAGAAAGAAAGCTCACACTGCAGACAGATGCAGAAAATATATGCTAGAGATGTGACACATTTCAAATCCAAGTAGGTAAGAAACTTCAGCTGTTAGACTCAGGTGCACTGCAGTGTTGTAACCTTGCGGCACCTCCCTCTTGTTAGATTTTCCCTTGAAGGGATTCCTTCTTTAAAGAGGGAAATTCCTGAACCTCTGCAAAAAAAAAAAAGTTCTAAGGGGCTGGGCATAAGATAAAAAAAGATCTTGAGAAACTCAGCTGCACTCCACCTCTTCACAACTGACTTCTCATTTAAATGCCTGCAAACAGGCTCTCGTTTTTTTCTCCCTTCTAGTTGTCAGTAGTCTGATATTCTTTAGAGATGGGTACAGAGATTTTCTAAGGAGAAACCTGCAAATGCAGTGAAAGTCATGCTCTAGGCCCTTCTTTTCCTGCCTTTTCAAAAAAAGCTTTGGATATTTTTTCCTGTAATGTCTTTGAAAAATTTCCTAATGAATGATAATAGGTCGAGGAGGGGAGAAGGGAAAAGATGTATTAATCACCCCTGGAATGATACTGTAATATAGAAGTAAAATTAAGGAGCCTTTATCTACAAGCAACAACTTGACAAGGAATTTTTTGAGTAGTTATTGAAGTTTGGAACTTCTTGATCTGTGGTGTGGCATTGAGGACTGCTGGATGAGGTATCATCTGGAGATATCTGGAGGGTTTTCTCTGAGAGGTCCCCCTACCACCTCGAGGACATCCAAAGCAAAGGATGTGATTGTCAGATCTAGTCTGCCTCCTGAAAAAAAAAAATATGATGCACTGGCCAGAGTTTCTAAATAGCGTGATGCAGGTCTGGGGCTTGGAAAGGTAAGGACAGGAGGGTTCCTAACTGTGGATGGACCTGTCTGAGAGAATCCCCTGATGTCTGCTTTTTTCTTGACCTGTGTTCTGCTCTTGAGCTTGTGGATTGACAGCTGTCTTGCCAAAGGATGGAGATCATGGAAGCCTTGCACAGGTACAATGGAAATATACAGCATGTTTTAGATAATTCGGCGAATACTGAAAAGGATTAAGAGCCCACTCTTTTAAATTCAGATTTTACTGTAAGTCTCATGAAATGATACTGTATATCTTTGAAAACTCCTCCTATTCAGTTTCTCTTCTGATTCTGAATCTAAGCAAATTGGGGTGCTGCTGTGCAAATTCTTGTCTGAAACCCACGTAGGCAAGATGTATAGGAAGCATGAATATAGTGCAAGTGACCAAAAATTAGGCGTAGCAAATGATACTAAAAATAAGGGGCATGTCCATAAAAATGTAAAGTTGAAGCATTTAAAATTACAAAGGGAGGGGATTTTGTAATAAAAGCAAAATAAAAAGCAAGGGAGTCAGCCATGCTCACACTTTCGAGCAAACTACTGGTTGATCTGCAGAAACCTTTCCCCAATAGATGATTAAAGGTAGTAGTGGTGGGGTGATTTACAAATGGTTAGTGAACGCTGATGTCTTTAGCATGTACTGCTGCTACAGGGCCCATTTTATTTCTATGGGTCTTGTAGCAGATAGCACATGCTAAGCACTGTAAATGATCTCCTAAGTTTCTAATAAACTGTAAAAAATAACTTGTATTCTGAAAAGGAACTTGCTGTGTTAACCATAGCCTGCGACTCTAAAAAGAAAAGCAATGATAAACCATATTATGCAGATAACATCAATATATTCTGTCTTATAAAATGTTCACC
This sequence comes from Ichthyophis bannanicus, assembly GCA_033557465.1. Lineage (NCBI taxonomy): Eukaryota > Metazoa > Chordata > Amphibia > Gymnophiona > Ichthyophiidae > Ichthyophis > Ichthyophis bannanicus. The sequence goes on along the minus strand of CM066036.1, from coordinate 602,326,775 downwards.
TGTCTAAATTACTGCAGCATTTATGATAAATGCTGAAGGTGCATTTGCTCTATTAAACAATAACCTTTCAAAGCAAACTATTAAAACAGGCACAATAGATCTGTATTTCAAAGTCTGATTTGTGAATGCAATTTATATCCAGCTGAGACGATTAAGACTATTAATGTGGCACTTTTCCAAATACAGAGGACAGGTAATTGAATTTAATTGATTAGAAGAAATGTTCCTTTGATTCAACATAAGCAGTACTCTCTTTATCAGAGGAGTTGCTACATACCTATAAGATTTGGGGCTCCTTTCCTCCACCCACTCCCAAGTATGACGTTTGCCATCCCTTCCCTTCACTCAGTGGAACGATCTCCTCCCTCTTCCTTCCACTAGCAGGAGGTCAGCAGCTCTTCCTACCTGTGTCTGCCTCCACCTCTGCCGGTTGCAATCTGAAGTCTGAATATGACATGCTGGTATATCCTGGGAGAATAAGGAGCCCTGCACAGTTTAGACTTCAGATTGAAGCCAGCCCAGGAAGAGGAAGCTGCAGGTAAGAAGCATTGCTGTCCCCTTTTGGGTGGCAGGAGGTGGGGAGGAGAGGACTACGCTGGGAAAAGAGGGAATTACAGAAGGATTATGCTTAAGAGGAGTGGAGAGTGCATGCCAAAATGATGTGCATTACCCAGGGTGGTTGCCCCAAGTTGCTCTACTCTAGTGAAAACTTCAGGGAAGTGTCCAAAAGAATCAGGGTACAGACCTATCTTCCTTGTGTGTAGCGATGTGCCTGCTCCTTATTTTAAATATTTCTACATCTCTTCCAAACAAGTTTAAAGTGGCAAAATGAACTGTCTTGCACCATTCTGGAAATGTAATTTTTTTAGTGCGTTGTGAAGGGCATCTGAGGACTATGGGGTATGTTTACTAAACCGCGGTAACATAGCAGAGGCTACATTAATGCACGTTATGTAACGTTAACGTGCGACAACGTTACATAACGCGCGTTAATATTATATAGCACGCGGGATCGTCACTGGCCGCATTATGTCTCACAGAGGGTGGAGAGAAGGCGGAGAAAAGGAGTCAGTGGGCGGGGAGTGGGCGGGGAGAGGCTCCTTTTACACTAACGCGGGGAACTGAAGGGCTGAATCTTACCACAACTGAAAACCTGGCGTTAGCACACATTTGCAAGAGAGAGAAACTATTTCAGTGTCAGCAATGTACAGCATAGGCAGAGAACCCGAAAAAGGTGATAGTAGTGCCCCATTTGCAGCAACAGCATAGTGCTCAGGTATGAAAGGGCACTATGGCGATGCTGCAAATGTGGCATGGGGGGCTGCAGGCAGGACATGTAGTTGGGGCAGCTGGGGCACAGGGCATACTAGGCTGTCACCTAGGTGGCACATAGGAACATAGAAAATGTAAATCAGCAAGACAGCAGCTGACCAAGGCCATGTGGCTGCCAGTAGCATTGACAAACATGTTGTAGGCAACTGTACCACAGATATGGCACGTCCAGGAGCTCCCAGCCCTCCCTCCTTCAATCACCTGTTCAGTGCCTTTCCCCCGGGCCCTATCCAGTGTTAGGGTGACATCTGTTTCAATGTCTCATAGGTAATGCATGTCAACCTGAGGCACCTTGCAGCCCATAGGGCACACTAACCTATGGCACCGTAACATTGTTAGGGCACCTTAACCAATGGCTCCATATCCCAGGGTGCCCTCGAAGGTGCCTTGTCCAGGGTTGCCTAGTATAGCACCTTGCCTAGGGAGCCCTATAAGGTGCCTTAGACGGCGCCTTACAAGGCACGTTGCAAGGCACCTGACGAGCATCCCATACAGCACCTTATAATAAGGCACCTTGTAAGGCGCTGTATCACAAGATGCCATATAAGATGCCTTAGAATGTGCCGTGATCTGAAGCATGGTTTAGGGCACTATATAACGTGCCATTGGGGCTAAGGCGCCCCATGACACACTCCGTAGCGTACCTTTGCTTAAGGCACGCTCTACAGCGCCATAATCAATGTTGGCATAAAACACGTCTTAGACCCAGACGGTTGAAAGCCTGACACGCCGTAACGTAAAGCAGCAATGCCCACAAGATCATGGTCCGTCAGAGCAATATAACCTGATGTGTGTAGTGCAGTGGTTAGGCAATATGTCTGACAACAATGTAGCATGAGTTCAAATCCCAAAAGAGGATACCACAATGCCAAACAGATGGGAATATGGCATTTCATACCCACAGAGGATAGTCATGGTTAGACATACAGATATGTGTCACGCGTGTCAAATATATAACAAGATACCTGAAACATAAGAAATAAACCAACAAACATCACAACCCAAGGTAGGTGCATTCCTACACATGTAGAAACACACTGCACAGGCATGCCTTTTTTGCTGCATCATGGGGAGCAGGGACCACAAACAGCAGACAAGATGGCTGCAAGGTCATGGAAGCCTGCATTCACTCCCGTTGACCTCTACCTCCTGGCACAACAGATATGCTGCCACCAGGAGCGCCTGTTCCCAGGCTCCTCCCACTGGCAGGACTTCACCAGGGTGAGGAGGGCCTGGGGGTGCCTCACCAGGCACTGTAATAGGGCGGCCGACTACCCACGTGAGGTAAGTGCATGTGGACAGGTCACACAAACCTAGAAGTACAACACAATAGTCACCAACCAACACACATATCAGACACGCACAGCAAGGGAAAAGGACGTGTCTGTGGGTTAAACTGGGATCAATGTAGGCCCCCCTGTTGATGTGTGCATGTCTGCCCTATCCCCAGGAGGCCTCAGGCCTCAATACAGAGGTCTGTTAATCATCCTGGTGCTAATGGTAGTTGCACCTGTTGATGTGTGCAGGTCTGCCCTATCCTCAGGAGGCCACAGGCCTGGTTAAAGAGGTCTGTTAATCATCCTGGTGCTATGGTAGTTGCACCTGCTGATGTGTGCAGGCCTGCCCTATCCCCAGGAGGCCTCACGCCTCATTACAGAGGTCTGTTAATCATCCTGGTGCTATGGTAGTTGCACCTGTTGATGTGTACAGGTCTGCCCTATCCCCAGGAGGCCGCAGGCCTCATTACAGAGGTCTGTTAATCATCCTGAGTACATTCTGACCTTGACGGCTCATTTCTGATCTCCGCATGTTATCTAAAATACACCTTCATATGTTTTTTAATGGTTTGCAGCTGACCAATCAAATATGCATACATTTCTATTTTTTGGAAATATCGCGAGACATTTTCTCCTTTAAAACAGTGGTTCTCAACCCAGTACTTAGTCACTTAGACCTCAAGTCTATAAGGCAGATAGCCGGGCTGCATGTTCTCCCATCTCCCCTGCACACATAGAGCCACTGTGCGTTCTGCAGGGGACGGGGTGGCACAGGGGCGGAGTGGGAGGGGCGTGGACGGAACTGGCACCAGGACATACAGGGTCGATTCCGCTCACGGTCCTGTACGTCCTAGGAGCATCAGGGGGACGGCCAGAATATTCCACCTTGGATATGGAATAAGTGCTGGCTGCCCCCCCCTGTTCGGCCGGCCAGGCCCCCGAGACAATGGAGGCATGCAAAGTGGGTTCCCGGCTGCCCGCTCAGGGCCATGGCTGCCTCCATCGGGGTTCTGGTGGCAGGGAATTGGGATCTCGGCAGGCATCAGGCTGGTTGTGTCGTGGGGAAGATGTCCTCACAGCTATGCAGGGGCAGCCGGGCCATGTCCCAGGGCTCGATCCTTCACCCATGGGCCCACACGTGCCTCTTCTAAGATTGGGCTCCATATCTGTTGAGTTTTTGGGATGTCTACAGTGAATATAGATAAAAGAGATTTGCATTCAATGAAAGGACTGCATATTCACTGTGGATATCCTGAAATCCAGGCTGGCTGGGTGTTTCTTGAGGACTAGGTTGAGAACCAGCTAGCTCTATCTCTTCTGGGAAAGGCTATGCCACAGCTGTATTTACGACATGGCATCTGTGGGTTTGTACTTAAAATTTCTTTTTGAAAAAGCAGGACAACTAGTCCATAGAAACAAAAAGGTAAAATCAGGGCTGTTTCCATAAGATATGGATCAGGTTATCCTATATTAACACTTTATCCGTTAAATGCCCCTTTTATTTCAGGTTAGCCAGAGTGAAAGTTTCAGTAAAGTCTGCCGTCTTACAGTTCACTAAGACATACAAAGAAGAGCAAAGGGTTGGCTTATAATGAAGATAATAGAGCCTTCTAATGAGAATTTCTATCATGAAGATTTCTTCATTTTCCAAGTGCACAATGTGCAGGAACAAAGATGTTCACATGATTAACTCATATTGAGAATTTGTTTCACTGAAACTGGACTTCAAAGAGGCATTTTTGTGTCTTTGAGCAGGTGACATGAATTCTGCAGGGTGGGGCATATTGAGACCACTGAGGTGTTTTCATAAAGGGATTCTTGTACTGATGCCATATTGCCAGTGTCTTTGAACCCACACTTCTTTAGAATGAAATCTTCCAAACAAGCTCTTGGGACCATTTACAATGATAAAAGGCAGCAGCACCTCATAAGGGCATTTCAAACATTTTAATCAAGAAGGGCATTCTGCCTCGCAAAGGCAAGGTCCTGAGAAATACAAGCAGAATTCGAAATTACATTTAAAGTTATTCTAAAAAGGCCATTTTAGGAAAACTGTATAAAATAGGAGAGAACCCAAGGAAGTAGTTTGCTACAGAAAATCTCACTCTAAGAATTGCAGATGGGTTGTTTGCAAAGCAAACTGATTCAAAGTCTAGAAAATCAATAGCCTAATGCAGTCGCTTTCATAAGCAACATAGGGAATGCCTGTGAAGTGTCCTACATTTTTTGACATGAATTCAAACAAAATTTTCTTTACAGCCAACCCAGCCAACCCTGTCTACCTTCCCTATTAAACTTGTGACGCAAACTTGTAAAAATGACCCTCCTCTAGCCAGCCCTCTATCTCTCACAGTTTCTCAGTCCTTCCTTCTTCTTACCAGATCCCCAGGATCCAAATGAGTGATTCCCAGTTGCGCCCGATCTGTCGGTACCATTATTCTAGAATGACAGCTGGTACCAATTTGGAACAAAGTCCTAGTGGGGCAGTAGCAAGTGGAGATCACTCCTACCCAATATGGTAAGATGTAGGGGGCTGAGAGGGGTGGGAGGAATGGGGAACAGTCTTTCAGGACCTTTCATAAAAAGTTGGTGTGGCATCTTTAACTGGCTACTTAGGGGGGGGGGGGGGGGAGAAAGGATGAGGCACGGATAACTGCTAGATTTTAGTGCCTGTATGCGCCAAGGATATGTACTAAAATATTTTTTACATGATTTTATGTTGTACATTGTCTTGAATTCTATTGGAGATAGGACTTCTATTCTTTGGTGTTTATAAGCTGCAAATTTGTCTTCCAGCTAATTAGGTGTTTTTTGAGTGTTTATTGGTGTTTTCAGAGTACAGGTACCATTGCTGGGTGTCTTTTCCAGTGGAATCAAATAAATATGTTTGTGCAACCGAAGAGTCATCAGCATAGAGAAGGCGCCAAAAGAGTGGAGGGTTCAAGGCAGGCAAGGGAAGCGATGAAAGAGCACTAATGAAAGTGTGAAACCTATTTCGAATTTTTTGCTCAGGAGTGTTTTAGTGGTGTTTATTCGTTAAAACATAATAACCAGAAGCCGTAATTCTAAATAAGTACAAAATTTAGTGCATGCTATTGGCAAATATTGTGCATAAAAATGAAGGAAAAAAGAAAATAACACAAAGAGCCTTATTTTAGAAGGCTTATTTGTGATTTCCATGTGTAAACTGACATTTACACATGAAAATGGCATCAATGTGTAAGTGGTGATTTCAGAAAGGGCTCAATTTACACGATGTCCTTATTATGTAGAAATTGCAAAGGGGTGTTATTAGGGAGTGATATGGATGGATCAAAAATTTACACACGTAATTCCCCCATTGCATATAGCAAATACAGATGTATGATGAAAATTGTCCATATCGGGATTTCCACCTGCTCCCTGGCATGTTTAAGTTTAAAAAAAGTGCTTGCTTCAGCCAGCCCATTACAGGAGGAATTAGGGAGGTTACCCTCCTTAATCTCCCCTTACTGATTGAATTTAGATAGAGACAGCAGACTCTGTAGTGAATTGGCACCATTTATACGTGAAGATTTACAAATGGGCAAGCTGCATGTGTAACTGTCTTGGAAGGTGTCAAGCTGCCTCCATTGATTTTTTTCCCACATGTACAATTTTAAAAGGCTACTTCAGCTCCATGTTTCAGCACATACACGTGCTCTCCTGCATCTCCTTATTCATATTTTAGAAAAGGCTCCCCGTTTGGCAAAACCCTTTCTTATATACTGGAAGAATTGTATATGTCGTGACCATGACATCTCAATTCCGATCTTCATGTAGCATCTAAAATGTGCTTTTTGTGATGTAGGAGACTCTTGTGAAGCAATGGAAACTAATAGTGATCCAAATTTTTCTTTGCCTTGCCTTACTACTTGAGCTCCAACACAACTACAACCTTACCCTCAAGGGCAACCAAGGCCAGCCCCTCCCTTAACCCTCTAGGTCCAGGGAGTGGGTGGGTGGCAAAGTGGCGTAGTATTGAGGATACTGCGCAGGCGCAAGAAGTAGCTATACCAAGAGCTGCAGAAGCTGACTTCCAGGAGGTGCCCAGCCGAAGAGCTGACGAGCCCAGACAAGGAGGAGACTGCAGGACTACAGGATCTTCTGTTCCTGACATGCTTGTATACCACCTGAGCCAGGTAAAGGGTATCCACCCCGGGTAACCAGGATACCAGGGCAAGGGTGCAGCCTAGTGGTGACTAGGAAGAAGAAAAAAAAAAAAAGGGGAAAAAGCGTAGATAGACAAGTGTTCTGTGATTCCGCACTTGGGTCTGTCTTTTTGATTTGTTGCAGGTATTCCAAGATGGCGATGGACGCCAAGGAGACTTTCCACTGGATGGCGACGCAGCTGGAGCACCAGAGAGATCTTGCGTTAGAGGCTCAGGAAAAGGCAAACGCAAGCCTACGTGAACAGCAGCAACTGCTACTGACTCTCATGGAGGAATGGTTAAAGGAGAGGAAGCAAGCCACTGGACCATCAACATCCACTACAGGTTCCATATTAACAGACACTGTACACCCTGTTGGTCTACGGACAGGAACTTTGTTCAACTTTGGGCAGCTAACTAATCAGGATGATGTGGATGACTTTCTTGAGAGCTTTGAGAGAGTAGCTCGCCTTAGCTCCTGGCCTCAAGAACAATGGGCGCTAAGACTAGCAGCATCCCTTACTGGGGAAGCGATGGCCGCTTACTGCGCCATGCCTGCTGCTATGGCTGCCAACTATGAGGAATTGAAAAAGGCCATAAGAGAGAGATTAGGGCTCACTCCTTTGGTCTACCACACATGCTTGAGGAGTGTGAGACTGAAGCCGAGTGAGACTCCTAAGTCATTATGTCACAGGATTAGAAGCCTGATTGATAAGTGGTTAACTCCAGAAGGGAGGTCTGTGGAGTCAATACTTGATGACTTGGTATTGGAGCAATACATGAATGCTCTACCTCAGGGAATCCGCACCTTCCTAATCTTGCAGAATTGCAAAACTCCCCAAGAAGCTGTTGCACTCTCTGAGAGATACATTGAGGCAGAGCTAGTTGCCCAGAGAGCTAGCACTACTTCTCAGGAGTCAGGCAGTTGCAGATTAGAAAGGGACGGGAGGGTGCATGACGGCCCGATAAAAATGTGCATGCCTTTGTGGAAAAGCTCTAAGAATAAGCTAAGATGTTACAGATGTGGGCAAGAGGGACATTTGCAAAAACACTGTTTTGTTAAAACTGCCTTGATAGCGGGTAGTCCTATGGAAGATAGACCCGGATTTCTTCTGGCTATTGAAGTACAGGGAATTACCACTCAAACTCTGCTGGATTCAGGAGCGGAGTTAAGCATGCTCTCTGAAGAGTTTTGGCAGTGAATAGAAGCCATGCAGGGCAAGGAAGTAATTCAGCCTGTTAGTTCAGTTAAAATAAGGTGCGTCCATGGAGGAACTTCTACCTACCCAGTATACAAGTTACACATAGCAGGGTTAGGTCCACCAAGGGCTGTCCCCTTAGCAGTTATCCTAGGACTTCCCCACGCAGTAATTCTAGGCAGGGATTGGCCGCAGTTCTTCAGGGAGATGGAAAGAGAGTTGCAGGTGAAAGGTGCAATGGTCTCCACAAGAGCCCAGTCCTCAGCCTTAGAAGAGAAAGAAGATACCTCAGAGGATCTCGGAGAAGTTCTCCCCTCTGATGATGCGTTGATAGATACACCAGACACTAAAGTCAGGAAGCCTAAATCTGAGAAGCGTAAGGAGAAACAGTCTCGCTCTAAGAAACAAGTCTGAAGTGCAGGCAGGGCAAGAGCTACCCTGGGTACCAGAGGAACTAATGAATAAGTTTCCCACGTTCCCAAATGAGCAGCAAGCGGACCCCGCTCTCACACAGGCATTCAAATGGGCTCAGACTACTAGGGATACCTTAGCCAGATTCTATTGGCCGGGTGTCTTCAAAGAGACAGCAAAGTTCTGTGAGGCTTGCCCCACATGCCAAAGAGTTTCAGCGGCCCATCCCAGGGATGTCCCCATGATACCATCACCAGTGATTAAGGATCCCATCCAGAGGATAGGTGTAGACATTGTCGGACCTCTGATTAAAACACCCCGAGGTTTCCGCTATATCTTAGTGGTGGTAGACCACGCTACAAGGTTCCCGTGGGCCATGCCACTGCGCACCATATCTGCTAAAGTAATAGCAAATGAACTTATTAAGTTGTTTTGTGAAGTAGGTTTCCCTAAGGAAGTTCTCACCGACAGGGGGAGCAACTTCATGTCAAAATACTTAGGACAAGTGTGGGATGCCTTTGGCATTCACCACATTAAGACCATACCATCCACAAACGAATGGTTTAGTCGAGAGACAAAACCAGACCCTTAAAAGGATGTTACGTAGGAGTTTGGAGGGGGAAATGGACAACTGGGATACAATGCTTCCCTTTGTTCTTTATGCATGCCGAGAGAGAAAACAGGCCTCGTTAGGAACAGCACCAAATAAGCTACTATACGGGAGGTCTCCCCGAGGCATTCTCGATATTCTGAGAGAACAGTGGGTAGAACCCGATCCCAGGGAAGTGGAGGTGCCCGAGTTCCTGAGAAACTTAAAGAAGCGGCTACGCCGGACTTCACATGTTGCAGTGGATAATCTGAAGCGTAGTCAGGCCAAACAGAAAGCTTATTATGATAGGAACACAAAGCAAAGTCAACTAAATGTAGGAGAGAAAGTTATTGTAATGGTGGCTGGGACAGAACCGAAATTTGAGAGCCATTGGAAAGGCCCGTGTCGGGTAGTACAAGCTGTAGGACCTGTATCTTACTTGGTCTAGAATAGGAAAGGTCGCAGGCAAGTCTACCATGTCAACGTGTTAAAACCATGGCATGACAGAGTAGCTTTAGCCCAATTAGCCACAATAGCCTCTCCGAGACAACTGCCTCAACAGGAGCTCATCAGCACTGAACCCATAGATAGAATCACGTGCTGTGCCGTCAAGACTAAGCCAGCCCGTGATATCTTAATGGGGGGGATATGTGATGTAAGAGACTCTTGTGAAGCAATGGAAACTAATAGTGATCCGGTGGAGAGAAACGGTACTGCAGCGGAATGCAGGATTTTCTCTTCTGAGATAAAGAAGCACAGTGCTAATCAGGAACCACACCTCACCTCAAGGCAGGTGAGGAGCCAAGTCTCTGATTGGACACGCCCAAGCAGGAGGCGGGCAGTGCAGTACTCAAGCAGCTTGTTAAGAACCCAGAAACAGAAACAGTTAGAAAGTGAGCGAGAAGGGCAAAGAGAACGTCAGCGAGATTGGCAAGGAGTGGAGCAAGGAGAGGAGGAGTCAGGACACAAGCACCTGGATGAGGACAAGTCAGATGACCAGGAACCATTGGTGAGAGAACCACTAAGCAGCTCTGATCCACGAAGGAGCAGACAGGACCTGGGAGACTCAGGGGCAAAGAAAGACTTCTGTAAGTAGAAGAATTCAAAGGCACTGAGAGACCCAAGGCTGCAGCTCAGGAGTTTAAAGGACCAAGCAGAACCTTGGAACAGGAGGCAGTGGGAGAAAGAAATACCCTGGAAGAAGCCCCAGCACAAGGTATCTGGTGGGTTTAGAATGGCTAGCAAGCTTAACAGTGGGAAGCCAGAAAGAGTGAACTTTAATTGTGAAAGACAGGACAAAGGCAGAAAGTTTGATAGTAATTGGTTAAGCCAAGAGAAGCCTCACTGTTTTCCTTTTAAAACTCTGAAAGACTCTCCAAGCACAGCTGAAGCGTTTTACCCTGCACTTTCATGTGGAGATAGGTGGGGGAAGGGAAATGCTTACACGCTGAACTCTTGTGCGAGTAGAAGCACTGATATTTGCCAAGAGATAAGAACTGTAAACAAGCATTTACCTGAAGGAGGATATTCTCAGTCTAGTTCAGAAAATACACAGGCTGAATTACTTCTCACTGAATTCAGGGAGTTCCTTAAGAGTAGAGCAGTTTCTCCCAATAACGTAGCAAAGCCTATGAGCAGCTGTGAGGAAGAAATGCCTTTAATTTCTCTGCCGTCTACAGAGCAGGAAGTCCCGATGGACTGCTCTACTTGTGTGATTCAAAAGGACATTTAAATGATATGCTTGCCAATGTTTTATGAAGGAATATAAGAAACTTACCTCACTGATTGCCCTGCTAAAGAAGCTTATGTGAAGAGAATAAGTGAAAGCAATTTGTGTGCAATTCAGGAGCATTGCTGTTACCAGTTTTCTGTTACGTTACTGAAAGGAGGTCACATGACAATTGAATGTGATCCAGAATGGACATTTAGCCAAGCAGTAAAAAGCCTTGTTTAGTTAAGTTTCTCAGCCTTGTTTTATGCTACATTGTTTCCTTTACGTCTGCTGCATTTGAACTGCGAAAGCGGGAAATAAACCTCACAAAAGAAATTTTCTTTGCCTTGCCTTACTACTTGAGCTCCAACACAACTACAACCTTACCCTCAAGGGCAACCAAGGCCAGCCCCTCCCTTAACCCTCTAGGTCCAGGGAGTGGGTGGGTGGCAATTTACACTTTTAAAAAACTGAAAAGCAAAACAAAATTAGCTGGTTTTGCCTACTAGTTACTTTGGGAATGTGCTATCATTAAAAAATCATGATAGTAACATAGTATATGATGGCAGATAAAGACCAGCATGGTCCATCTAGTCTGTCCAGCAAGGTGGCAAGAGTAGGTGTGCCCGCCGCTCCGTGCGGGTCATCCCTCCCCATGCCTTTGTTTAGGGGTGTACCCACAACTCCATGCTGGTCACTTCTACTTGTTGAGATATCAGAGACAGTTAAGATTATTTTGACTTTATCCTGTTTCTATAAAGGGATCCATTGTGTCTGTCCCATGCCATTTTGAATTCTGCCACTGTATTTGCCCCCACCACGTCCATCGGGAGGCCATTCCAAGCATCCACCACCCTTTTAGTGGAAAAGTATTTCCTAACGTTGCCTCTCAGTTTACCCCCTTGCAGCTTCATGTTATACCCTCTAGTATTACAGCTTCCCCATCTTTGAAAAAGGTTTGTTTGTTCATTAATACTCCTTAAGTATTTAAAGGTCCTCCTCTCCTCTACATATGTAGATCTTGGAGTCTCTTTCCATATGTGTTCTGGCGCTTGGTCCAAATCATTTTGGTCGCTTTCCTCTGAACAATTTCTAGTCTTTTTATATCCATTGTGAGATATGGTCTCCAAAATTGAACACAATATTCCAAGTGAGTCCTCACCAGCGACTTTTATAGTGGCATTAGTACCTCCTCCTTTCTGCTGGTAATTACCTCATATCTCTTCGATATTATCCAACCCATGCTATACACTTAGGGGTATGTTTACTAAACTGTGGTAATGTCATTTGCGATAGGTTCCGCGGTAAAGTAGAGATGCCCATATAAAGGCATGGGCATTGCATCGTTATAGCAAGCTGACAACTAACGCGCGTTAAAAGACTCCTTAGACTAACAAGTGTTATAAGGCGCCTTGTAAAGCACCTTGTTAGGCGCCTTATAAGGCGCCCTGTAAGGTGCCTAGTAAGGTGCCCTGTAAGGTGCCTAGTTAGGTGCCTTATAAGGTGCCATGTAAGGTGCCGTATAAGGTGCCTAGTAAGGTGCCTTATAAGGTGCCATATAAGGTGCCTTATAAGGTGCAATGTAAGGTGCCATGTAAGGTGCCTTATAAGGTGCCTAGTAAGGTGCCCTGTAAGGTGCCTCATAAGGTGCCCTATAGGGCCTCCTAGGCTAGGCGCCATATTAGGCACCCTTGGACAAGGCACGGCAGAAGGCACCCTGGGCTATGGAACCATAGGTTAAGGTGGCCTAACAAGGTTATTGTGTTCTAGGTTAGTGTGCCCTAGGGACTGCAAGGTGCCTCAGGATGACATGCATGACCTGTGGGGAATAGAGACAGATGTAGCCCTAACACTAGATAGAGCACTCAGGAAAGGCAATGAACAGGTGAGTAAAGGAGGGAGAAGTGGGAGCCGCTGGACCTGCCATATCCACGGGCATCCCATGTGCCTGCCAGTACTGATGAAAAACATGGTGGGGCAGCTGTACCATAGCACAGGGTGTTGGCAATGTAACGTGCCAGAAAAACAGTTGGTGGCAGACAATGGGAATACATGTCCCCCAGTGGAGGCAGAGATGGCAGGATAGCTACAATGATGGGTGGACAGAGGAGTGGTGGTGCCATGCAGATCAGGCACAGGCGAGGCAAGCATGAAGAGGCGCAATGCAGGAAAGGGTATGACATGGGGTGGCAGCCTGCACTGGCAGACAGGACTCTACACAGCTGACACACGCAGATAGACAGACCGAGGGAATGTTGGCAATTGTGGCGAGGGTATTATGGGCTGGAAGCACAGATCTGCAATAATATGACCTCTACAAGCATGCACACTATATGAGTAGGACAGGCATGAGAGGGGGGAACAATGAGGAACTGAACCCATGAACACTGCCAAGAATGACATTGTATTAACCAGTAGGCTATACTCCCATGGTGTATGTCACAGCAATGTCTGGGTACAGAAGGACTGCAGGTCACTGCACAAATTGTCTGCTCTGAGTGCCAGGATAGGATAACCCCACCAGTACCCATGATGCAATGCACATGCTGAATAGCTGTCTACAGCTGATCACCAAATAGGGTCTGCACCTCTCCGGTCCCCCAGCTTGGAAAGATGAACTGACAGTGCGTGATACTGGCATGGAGTAGCTACAGACCATGCCATTGTGCAAGTTTTGTGTTCATCCTGAGCGATAGGATAGGTGCCCAGCACTAGGTCCGCAGTACATGTGCTACTAGCGATAGGTCCTGCTGTACATCCCCATCACTAACAGTGTGTGACAGGTGTTCCGTGCAGTGCAGTGCAGCTGAAGGTAATTTGGTGTCCATCTGTATCCTGCAGTCACATGTGTCCCTGTGGGACCAGACACCAGGCAGATTAGTGTATCCCCCGTGTGAGGGTCTGGCTGACTGGGCAGCTGTTATCAGAGCAGAGGGGTTCCTAGAATTGCATGAGGTGTGTGTAGCAGTGGCTGCATAGGTCACAGTGGTATACACTACATACCCCAAAGGGCCCACATCACCCCCTTTGTAGGTAAAGAACAGTGCCCCCACCCCAGGGTAGCAACCTCCATCCTGTTTGTACAAGACAGCCCTCCAGGGTTGGTGGGCCAGAGCCATACCTACGACTGGGACAGTGGCAGACCAGCAGCAATGCTGGGGTTAGGTCTGGAAACCCCAAGTGCCTCCCACCACTGTCTGCCAGTCACCAGCAGACAGCATAGACTGTACCTTAAAAGCATTCCAACCATGTACAGTCTAACTGCAGACAGTCCACCAGAAACTATGTGCAGCAAGCAGGTATCTCAGTGATTAGGACCCCAGCACTGGAGAACACAAATATATCACTAGAGACAAACAGTGTAGAGCGCTATGTGGAAACCTAGACCTGCCATGGTCACTGCTCGTTCAGAGTGAGTGCCCTCCCAGCATGCCATGCTGTGGCCATCCTGTCCATGCAGGTGATGGTCAGGCACCACAGTGTCCTAGCCATTGCCCCACGCCCTGTGAGGATGCATCCTGGCCAATCTGCCCTGTCCGGGCCATACCCAGAATACCTTGCTCTCATTATTCATCTAATCAGGCTAACGCTGGTAACAGTGGGACATTTTGGGCCCAGTGAAGTGTGGGCAGCCACAGAACAATGGATAGATATACAAACACACTCACTCCTTTTGCAGCATTATACAAAGATAGGGGTGGTTGGCAGCCCTGCCCGCCACACTAGTCCTGAGCACAGTGCCAACATTGCTAAACTGTGCAGGGGGTAGTTGTAGTGCTCTGGTGATAACATCATCCCACTGCTGGGGCCCACAGCCTGCCGCACCATTCATCATTGGATTGTGGAGCCTGTGTGAGTGGGTGTTTGCACCCCTGTTCGTCGCTGCTTTGGGCTTTGCACATGTTGCTGTTGTATCTGCATTGTAGGGTAAAATATAGGGACATGCTCTGCTGGAACCACAGCTGGGACTTGAACCTGTGACCCTCTGCTCCTGGACACACTGGCTGGGTGTACTGCACCACACTGATGCCATAGATGCATGGTAGTCCCTGGGGCTACCTGCACTTTTCCTCAGCCAGACCTTTTATGTTGCACTGCACACCACGTGCTGCTGCAGAGCATGGCCTAGGTCCACTGCAGGGAGATGGCACTGCCCCCTCCAGTACTGGCTCATGCCCCCCTGCCAAGCTGATGTGGCCATTTGCTGTCGGTGCTGGTAGTGCGCAGTCCCAGGCCATCCACTGTGTAGGTAGGGCCTGCCTAGAGAGCGGGTTCCGGGGTGGGGGGCATGCATGGACATCCTCACATTCCCCCATCACTGCCTACTACTATTATGTCCCCTCCACATGGGGGCGGGATGGCTGGGGGGATGTCAGGTCTGTGTCCTAGCGACTATTGGCTAGGGTGGATCAGGTAGATATTGGTGGATTGTGTTTGGCCTTGGTTAACTGCTGTCTTGCTGATCTCCGGTGTCTATGTTCCTATGTGCCACCTAGGCACCCGCCTGATCCCCAGCTGTCCATGCTACATGTCCCACCTGTGGCCCCCTATGCCCCATTTGCACCATCGCCATAGTGGCCATTCATACTTTGGCACTATGGTATTGCTGTACATGGAGCACTACTATCACAGTTTTTGGGCTCCCTGCCTGGGCTGTGCATTGCTGACACGAAAATGGTTTCTCTCTTCTGCATAAGTGCATCTAACGGCAGGTTTTCAATCGCGTTAGGATTCAGCTCTTCAGATCAGCGCGTTAGTGTGAATGGAGCCTCTCCCCGCCCACACTCCACCCTTGACCCCTTCTTTCTGCCCTCTATCCACCTTCTGAGGTGTTTACCACGCCACGGAACGTGAACGATCGTTAAGTAACGATAACGCGTGTTATGAGACGTTAACGATCGTTAACGTCTCATAAAGTGCGTTAACGTTACTTAATGATCATTAACGTTACATAATGCGCGTTATGTAACGTTACCGCAGTTTAGTAAACATACCCCTTAGAATCTCTTAAACGTACAATGTCTAATATGAACACCACCACATCAAAAGCAGACCCCTGCCCTGTTAAATGGATTAAAACTTCATGTAACGAACTAGCACCCATCCTATTGTTGATACTTAAACTATCCCTCTCACAAGGATACATGCCTAATGATCTTAAAAAAGCCATCATACGCCCTATACTATAAAACAAAACCCAGGACAAAAACAATCCATCCTCCTACAGACCCATCTCTAGCCTACCTTTCCTGGATAAAATAATAGAAAAAAACGTATATATGCAACTCCAAGATCAGGCCTCCACTCGCCTCTCGACGACAACCAATACGGGTTCAGGCCTTATCATAGTGTCGAAACCTTGATGTTAACCATCTACAACAAGATCACAGAGGGGATCGACAGCAACAATCAGGTCTTTATACTCATGTTCTTAGATATAGCTGCTGCGTTCAACTCTGTTATCCATTCACATCTAATTCAAAGACTAAAACAAATTGGCTTAATTAATAATACCCTAAACTGTTTTATATCTTACCTTTTCAGCAGGCTTGCATTGACCACTCCTACTCTAATCGATATCCCCAAATCACCGGTTTACCTCAGGGCTCAGCACTCTCAGCACTACTATTTAATATCTATGCAGATGACATAATGCTGTATTTGCCTTTTAACATAAACAAACCTAACTTTGATATCATCATCTCATGTTTCAAAGAAATAGCTCATTGGCTAAAAAATCACGGACTGAACATTAACTACAATAAAACAGAAGTCCTGATAATATCCAGAAACCAAAATTACATCCCACCACAAACTTTAAATATAGATGGATTCAACCTTGAAGTGAAGGACGAAGTAAAATACTTAGGTATCACACTCGACAGACACCTTTCATTCAAAGCACAAATCAAAAACACAGCAAAAACAATATTTAATAAAATCAGACTCCTACACCACCTAAAGCCCATTTTGCAGCACTCTGACTTTAGAACCTTAATGCAGGCTATGATAATTCTTCACATCAATTATTGTAATAGTCTCCTCCATGGCCTTCCTAAAATATCACTTCATCCATTAGTAATGGCGCAACCTACTGCTGCTCGAATAATCAACAATTCTCATCGCATGGACCATATCACCCTTATTCTACACAAACTACTCTGGCTTCCCATACAAGCCGAACAAAATATAAACTAATATTGATCAGTTTCAAAATCATACGAAAATTAGCACCATGAACTCTTTCCCAAGTTATCAAAGTAGCACCCAATGACCGCCTAAGACGAGGTCAATCCTATAATATGCTCACAACCCCAGTGGACTTTAGAAAAACAAAGCAAAACACTAGCAATAAGGCTTTTGAATATGTATCCCCTTCACTCAGGAATCAACTACCTGATGAGCTCAGAAATATCACTGACCTAACTCTATTCCGGTCTCAACTCAAAACATATTTATTTATTGATCATTTTGGTCAAATTGATCACCCTTCCTAATCCATGACCCTGCGCAATATACACAAACGTTCCATTATATCCCACTAACCTGCTCAAACAATATTAATAAAATTTTTCACATTCAACACCCACTCTTATTCAGCTTATCCATATCTTAATAATCATAATTTGTAAATAAGTTATAATGTTTGAATCATATAAATTACTTTATATTTATGTTTATGTTTATTTGATAAAAAAACGCCTTTCTAAAATAACCAAGGCGGTGTACAATTAAAACAAATTCAGTAAAAGAAGGCCAAAGGCCAACGAAAAGGAAAAGAAATGTACAATCTCAAAAAGGACAGCAGGGAAAAAGGAGGGAGGACAAGACATGACAACATGGGGGAACATCAGAAGGAGAAAAGGATAGGGGATAGTGAAGTCACACAAAAGGAGAGGGAAGATTAAACGCTAGGGAAAACAGGTGGGTCTTGAGGTTTTGTTTAAAAACATTGTACTGGGGTTCTAAACGGAGGGAGGAGGGAAGAGCATTCCAGAGGGCGGGGACAGTAAAGAAAAAAGCAGAGGAACGAGTGGATTGCAAATGAGTGCGGGAGGGGGAAGGCAATGTGAGATGGTTAAGGTGAAAAGAGCGAGGGGTATATTTGGGAGAGTGAAAGTAGAGAAGATCTGATAGGTACTGGGGGGTGCTGTCATGGAAGGCTTTATGAACTTTTTGTTTTGCACCTGTTAATCTTTTAAGATGTTTCAATGTAACTGTTGTTTTAAATGTAAACCGCTTTGATTACCTGAAATAGTGGTATATAAAACTCACAAATAAATAAATAAAAATTCTTCTCTGTATGCAACCCAGCATCCTTCTGGCTTTGGCCACAGCCTTGTCACATTGTTTCACGACTTTGAGATTCTCAGAAACGATCACTCCGAGGTCCTTCTCTTGGTCTGTGCACACCAACCTATTGCCCCCTATTTCATACAATTCCCTTGGATTTCTGTATCCCAAGTGCATGACACTTCTTCATATTAAATCTTAATTGCCAAACATTAGACCATTCTTACAGCTTTTGCAGATCTTTCCTCATATTATCCACTCCCTCAAGGGAGTCCACGCTGTTGCAAATTCTCATGTCATCTGCAAAAAGTCAAACTTTTCCATTCAGTTCTTCAGCAATATCACTCACAAATACATTAAACAGTACCGGTCCCAGGACCAATCCCTGGGGCACACCGCTAATCACCTTCCTTTCATTCTAGTGAGTTCCATTTACCATTACCTTCTATCATCTGACAGTCAACTAATTTCTGATCCAGTTCACAACTTTGGGACCCATTCCCAGGCTGGTCAGTTTATTGATAAACCTCCTATGAGGAACAGCATCAAAGGCTTTGCTGAAATCTAGGTAGATCATATCCATCGCATGCCCTTGATCTATTTCTCTGGTCATCCAGTCAAAGAACTCAATCAGATTTGTCAGGCATGATCGTTCTTTGGTAACACCATATTATCTCGGATCATGCAACCTATTGGTTTTGAGAAAGTCCACTATTCTCTCTTTCAGGAGTGCTTCCATTACGTTTACCAAGGTAAGGCTTACTGGCCTGTAGTTTGTCACTTTTTCCCTACTACCACTTTTGTGAAGAGGTACCACATTGGCCCTTTTCCAGTCCTGCGGAACTTCTCCTGTCTCCAAGGATCTATTAAAAACATCCTTTAAAGGCCTTGCAAGAACCTCTCTGAGCTCTTTCAGTATGCTGGGATGTATCCCGTCCGGTCCCATGGCTTTGTCCACTTGCAAGCTGTTCAAACACCTTATCTTCTGTGAATGGTGTAGCATATACTCCATTTCCATTTGTATATTTGTCAATCACAGGTGACCCTTCTCCAGGATTTTCTTTAGTAAAAACAGAACCAAAGTATTTGTTTAGCATTTTCGCTTTTTCAACATCACTTTCCACAAATCCGTTCTCAGCACTTTTGAGTCTTGCAATTTCACCTCTGATTTTCCTCTTCTCCCGAATATACCTGAAAAAAAGTTTTATCATCACGCTTTAGATCTTTAGCCATCTTTTTCTTCTGCCTTTGATTTTGCTATCCTTATTTCTCTTTTTGTCTTTTTTAACTTTACCCTATATTCTGTTTGGTGTTCCTCTGTTTGCGGACTTCTGAATTTTGTGAAAGCTGTGGGTTTTGCCTTTATTTGTGAAGCCACTCCTTTAGAAACCAAATAAGTTTCCTTTTCCTTTTGTTTTTATTTACTTTCCTTACATATCTATCTGTTGCCCCTTTTATTGCCTCTTTTGGTTTAGCCCACTGCAATTCCACTTCCCTTTTCTCCTCCCAACCTGCCAACTCCTCCTTCAGGCACTTAGCCGTTTTACTGAAGTCAGTGTTTTTGAAGTCTAGGACTTTGAGCTTGCTGTGAGGAGACTCTGCCTTGGCTTTTATCTCAGGCCACACCGTGTGATTATCGCTGCTGCTCACATGGGCATCCACCCAGACGTTTGACACACTTTCTCCATTGGTGAGCACTAAATATAGCATCAAACTTTCCCTGGTTGGTTCTGTCACCATTTATCTAAGCAATGCATCTTGGAAGGCACAATTTTTTTACTTCTTTCCAGATTTGCAGAAGGAATACTCCAGTCCATATCGGGTAGATTAAAGTCACCCAATATGATCACGTCCCCCTTCATGGCTATTTTTGCAATATCAATAATCAAGTCTCTATCCATTTCTTAGGTTTGAGTTAGTAGCCTGTAGACTACACCAGCATGGATGATAGTGCCATCTCCTCTTTCCAACACAATCCACAATGCTTCTTCTTTTCCCCACGTTCCCTGCATTTCAGCAGCTTTAATATCGCTTTTGACATATAGGGCTAATCCTCCCCCCCCCACCCTCTCTAAATCTTCTAAATAGATTATAGCCATCTATGGATATATCCCATTCATGTGACTTGTTAAACCATGCTTCGAAAATGACCAGAATGTCCAAGTCCATTTCCACCATTAGGGCTTCCAGGTCAGGAACTTAGTTGACTTGCTTGTCTGCATTTTGCCTGGATTTTGTTCTACATGCCTCTTCCCTCTTGCCATTGATGTTTGGTTTTAAAGTGTGGCTGTTTCCAATGTTATTATGCTTTTGCTGGGAGTGACATCCTGAACTTGTCCTTCTCCATCCATCACTCCCTTTCCCTCATTTAAATGCCTCTCCACATACTGGAGAGGGAGTTTACTCCTTTTTTTCAGTGCTCATTTTCCAGGTTGGTTAGACAGAGATAATCAGACAGCTTGAAATATTTGCAAACTAGTAAAATAGTTACTTTATGCTGCCAGCGTGGGAGTGCACGGCACACCGATATGCTCTGAGAATGCTTAGATCAAATGCCACTGAAATTCTTAGAGTTCCATTAATGAACGATTTTCATGGAATCTCTCCTATTTTGCACAATTTTCCTGAAATGACCTTTTTAGAATAGGTTTATATGCACTTTCTAATTCTGTTTATATTTATTAAGACCTTACCTTTGCGATGCAGAATAGTCTTCTTGATTAAACCTTTTGAAATGCCTTTATGGGGTGCTTCCCTTTGCATACCCATCTGCAGCTACTTACCATTTTTCCACATGTAGCGCTCTAATACACATGCAACTATTATCCTTATAGCACCACAGGCACACAGTTGAAAAGTCGTATATTGTATTTGATTATCCAGGTGTTAGTACTGAATGTTTTTGATAATATGATATATGGTTTTATTTTTTGTTTTTTGTTTTTTTGCTTTCGGCTAGAAATTTGTACTCTGGCATCAACTCAGCTATTTAGAAACCAGAGAAGGAAATCCACGGTGAACATATTCAGAAGGGTTGAACACGTTGTAAAAATATGATTCAGAGTTTGGGAAGATGGTCTTAATATTGGCAAAAAGTCTATAAGGAGCATAGAAAAGCTTTAGAGGAGGTCTATCTTGCTTGGGAGAAAAATAAAATAAACCCCTGGAAACTAGATGCAAATGCTGACGCCTGCTTTCAGACTCACACAAATATGCCAGCTTATTTTATATGCATCTAAGCATAATCTATTACATGCATGCATAAGCCATTAGGACGTCCATCCCCGCTATTCATCCCCCTTTCCCGTCCCTGACTAAGCTCCCCGTACAAACAGGGAGTTTGTACGGGGAAGTTAGACGGGGCGGGAAAGGGCGGCACGGAGGTGGAGATGGGGCAAGCAGTGGGCGGTCTGCAGCCCTGGATGTACAGGGCCGCTTCTGATGTCATCCTTGAATGTCTGGAGCCAGCAGAGTAGATGGGGAACTTATTCCATCTCCTAGGTAGAATAAGTTCCCCTAGATGTCAGGGGGCGACAGACCTGGAGCGCATCAAAGGGTGGAGGGGGAGCAGGGGATTCTCCGCAGCCCGACCCTGGCCTTGGGAAGCCAGTTTGGAGGTCGGGCTATGAGGAATGAAATAAGTCATCAGCGGCTGGGGATCGTGGCTCCTGAATGGAGCCGTGGTGCCATGGCAACCGGATGCCATGGTGTCGCGGCTCCCATTCAGGAGCGTTGACTGAGTTAGCTGGGCAGGTGTCTATACATGCAGGCTGACCTGAATCAGAATCCCATCTACCTCTGTGTGTCCAGTTCTGACCGGACGCACAGGGGCCAGGACGTCCTGATTAGAATAGGCCTCCATGTTTCTGTGTGCCTGCTTTATATGTACATATATCCCCAGGCAAGTTTATAAGCACCTATTTGAATGCAACTATGGTTACACGATGCAAGGTTCCACATTAGGAACCACCACCCAGGAAAAAGATTTAGGTGTCATTGTGGATACCATGCTAAAACCCTCGGCCCAGTGTGCAGCGACGGCCAAGAGAGCAAATAGAATGCTAGGTATCATAAGGAAAGGAATGGAAAATAAAACAAAAGATATTATAATGCCTTGATATCGTTCCATGGTGAGACTGCACCTTGATTATTGTGTGAAATTCTGGTCGCCGTATCTTAAAAAGGATATAGCGATTTTAGAAAAGGTTCAGAGAAGAGCCACCAAAATGGTAAAGGGGATGGAAGGATACTCCTATGAAGAAAGGCTAAAAAGGTTAGGGTTCTTTAACCTGGAAAAGAGATGGCTGAGGGGAGATATGATAGAAGTCTATAAATTAATGAACGGAGTGGAACGGGTAACCGTAGATTGATTGTTTATGTTATCAGAATATAGAAAGACTAGGGGACATGCAATGAAGCTACAGGGTAAACTATTTAAGACTAATAAAAGAAAATATTTTTTCACTCAACGTGTAATCAAACTCTGGAATTTGTTACCGGAGGATGTAGTAAAGGCTGTTAGTGTAGCTGGGTTTAAAAAAGGTTTGGACAAGTTCCTGGAGGAAAGGTCCATAAACCATTATTAAGAAGGGACCCAGGATATCAATGCTTGACCTAGTACAAGCATTGTGGAACCTGTGCCTTTTGGGGAAACTGCTAGGTATGTATGACCTAGATTGGCCACTGTTGGAAACAGGATACTGGGCTTGATGGACCTTGGTCTGACCCAGTATGGCATATCTTATGTTCTTATGCTCTTATGCATAAAATACTGTTCTATACACTCAGTCTCTTATAAAATTACTCCATAATGGGTGTGGAATGTGGAGAGACTTTTGAGAAAATGGTAAACAGGAAATAAAAATGTTGTCATTGCAATAAATTTGGATATATTGTGGGGGACTGCTATTCCATGAAATAGAAATACAAAAGAGATTTCTTCACGGTGAAAGTTGCAACAAAAATTGTGTGTTTGTCTACGATCCTCCTGTTCACGGCACCCCAACAGATACAGGTTCCTGCAAGCAATCAGGCTGATTCATCTTGTGGTGGCACTCTGGCTGTTTCATTTTAGATTTTGCCACTTCTGGCCTACCTCTGCCTTCCTGCTAATTTTTTTCTTGCTCAAGAATTCTTGAGAAAAAAAAAGCGGCGGGAAGGCAGTGGGGAGGCAAAATCTAAAAGAAAAACAGTTGGGGTGTCGCTGCCAGACAAATCAGCCTGAAGGCTTGCAGAAACATCCTGGCGGCAGGATGAGAGATTCAGGAGGAGGGAGGGGGAATAGGAGGACAAGTGCTGGGCAATGGGGGGCAGAGACAGGGGGACAAGTGCTGGACAACACAGGGGGAAGAGACAGGAGGACAAGTGCTGGACAACAGCAGAGGGGGCCAGGAAGACAAATGTTGGAGGGGGGAAGCAGGGAGACTAATGTTGGATAGGAGGAAAGTAGGGCGACATGCTGGACAATGTGGGGGAGACAGGAGTTCAAATGCTGGACAATGGGGGGAGACAGGAGGACAAGTGCTGGATAACGGGGGGAGGGGGGGCAGGAGGACAAATGCTGGACAACGGAGGAGACAGAAGGACAAATGCTGGATAACTCGGGAGGGGGACAGGAGGACAAATGCTGGACAATTTTGGGGGGACAGGAGAACAAATGCTGGACAACAGGGGAAACAGGAGGACAAATGCTGGACAACCGGGGGAGGAGGGTAGAAAGGAGGACAAGTCCTGGACAATGGGGCAGAGACAGTGGGACAAATGCTCGACAATGGGGGGAAGACAGGAGGACAAATGCTGAATAATGGGGGTGCGACAGGGGGACAAGTGCTGGACAACAGGGGAGGAGGGCAGGAAGACAAATGCTGGAGGTGGGAAGCAGAGAGACAAATGTTGGATAGGGGGGGAGTAGGGAGACATGGTGGACAATGGGGGGGGGGATGGAGACAGGAGGACAAATGCTGGACAACACGGGGGGGGGCAGGAGGACAAATGCTGGAAAATGGAGAGGAACAGGAGGACAAATGCTGGAGTGGGGAAGCAGGAAGACAAAAGTTGGACGGGGGGGGAAGCAAGAAGACAAATTCTGGACTAAAGCCAGCACTACCCGGTAAACTGGGTAAGTATGACAGGGAGCGCCAATGTCACGAGGGTGCTGTCGCTAGCTGCCCACTCCCCATTCAGGGTGGCCTGCGGAGCATTGGTGGCCTAGTGGAGAGCCTGCCTGCAGGACATGGTGCTTCTGCAGGAGGAAGGCTGTGACTAGCAATTGCGGCCTCTCGCAGTCTTCTGCCCAGGGGAGCAGCATGTCCTGTGGGCAGGCTGTCCACTAAGCCGCTGGCACGCCACAGATCATCCTGAATGGGGAGTGGGGGCAGGTGATGTCGGCTCCTGCAAGCAGACGCTGTTTCTCTGGGCCGCAATCACGGCTTGCACAATCCCTGCCTACAAGACATACTGCTCCCGCAGGCAGAAGGGTGTGTGAGGCAATGATCATGCCCCAGAGAAGCAGTCTGCCCATGGGATCAGCATGTCCTGTAGGCAGGGGCTGTGCAAGGCCAATTGTGCCCTGCCACTCTGGGCTTGGATCACAGTCTGCATAGACCCTGCTCGTGGGACATGCTGCTCAATGGCAGGCTCTGTCTCTTGTACATAAATGGGGGGGACGGGGGACATTGAGAAAGGGGAAGTGAACATGAGAGGGCATTGGGAGGTGGACATGAATGGGAATGGGGAGTCAGAAGGGAGATGCTGCGTGTGGGGGGGGGGCGAAGAGGGAGGCAGCGGGAATAAGATTGAGGTGGGGGGCTAGGTAGATACTGGACATGGAAATGGGTATAGGGAGAAGCATGGAAGGGTGATGAAGTGGTGATGTTGGCCAGGGGATTATAGGGAGACTATGGGAAAATGCTGGATTTGTGGCAGGGGAGACAGAGGGGAGATGCTAAGACCACACACTGAGATGACACTGAGGTGTCATTAGTTGCACTCATGCTACTTGTGCTGAGCCATTATGCTAGTTTCTGCTAACAATACAGATGCCTGTGTGTGAGAGAGTTATTTCTCTCACCTCACTCTGCAGTAAAGTATAATTTTGTGTATTAAGCAGAGAATGAAATGCAGGACATAGGGGTAAGAGGGAGAGAGAGGAGAAAAGACGGATATGGGGTAAATAGATTAAGAAAGACAGAGAGATGCTGGACATGTGAGTAATAGGGCAGGGATGGTATGGTATGGAGATGGGGTAGATGCTGGTTACAGGGGGGATAGGAAAGGAGATGGCAGACATGGAAAGAAAAAGAGAGATGAGGTACTGGATGTAGGGAACGAGAAATCCAGAGAGAGAGAGAGAGAGAGAGACACTGGATGGGTGATGAGAGATGTTAGACTTGGAGAGTAAGCAAAAGACTGGGCCAGGGAAGAAGAGCTGGGGCATGGAAGAATCGGGTTGAAGGTTGAAAAGCGGTAGGCAGATGGCATAAAACAGAGGGAGATTGAGAACTGGGTAGTAAGGAGTAGTGAAATCTGGGTGGCCAGAGAGAGAGAGAAATAAATGGAAGAAAGGTGGAAAGAAAAAAAATCTATATCCAAGATGGAAGGAAGCGAAGAAAACAAAAGGAGACAAGAAATGGCAGATGGACTAGAGGCCATAGAAAGAAAGCTAAGAGAAGACAGAAGAAAGCAGATGCCTCAGACTGAGACCAGCATGATCAAGAGTATAAAATGGTCAGACAACAAAGGTAGAAAAAGTAATTTTATTTTGAAATGAGTGATTGGACTTTGCACTATTTTTATATTTTACACAGTATAGGGAAATGCGTCTCTTTTATTTCTCTGGTATTCCACAGCATGCAGAGTCTGACTTCTTGGGATTTCAATTTAATTTTTGTCTATATATTTTTATTTTTACTTTAGGTTATCATCACTTATTCTGTACTTGGTGAGGGTCTGTGTTCTGAGTGTGTGACTGAGGCCAGGCGTTCTGTTAACATGAAGTCTGTACAAAGGGATCTATACTGTAGTAATTTGACTTGTTTAGCTTTTCAATAGGTGTATGGATGTTCTAGAGTCCGCTACAGTATTTATAGTGCTGCTTTTATCTGGATAGCCCTCTCGTTGTATGAGTTTATGCTGGTATGGTATGTTTGATTTGGACTTTTAGATCATCGGTGACTTTTGTAGGGTTTTGTATTAGTTCACAATACGTCTGGTAGTGGAGAATGTTTATGTTAGTGAAATGATCAGATTTAGAATGTTTTTTAATATATTGAATTCTGTGGGTGAATGTCCTACCTCTGCTCTGCACCAATTGTCCAGGGAGAGGTTTCTGTGGATGCAGAACATATATTCAAAAAGAAAGAGAACCATAATGCAGTTTATAACAAAATAAAATGAGTTATAATTTTATAATTTGGTATTATAAACTACGCTGTGATTCTCACTTTTTCTTTTAGTTCCTTGGCATATGAGCATCTTGTATTTCCTGTTCTTTCAGAGAGTGGGAAGTGCTGTGTTGGGTCGCCAAGTCACTCATGTTATGTGGAAGTGGGAGGTGTTGCATGATGCTGTTGAGTCCCTCTTTTTTGGCATATTTAGCAATATGTTTCCTAAGCTTTTGCTGGGAACATATTAACATAAGAACATAAGAAATGCCATACTGGGTCAGACCAAGGTTCATCAAGCCCATCCTATTTCCAACAGTGGCCAATCCAGGTCACAAGTACCTGGTAGGTTCCCAAAAAGGTACATAGATTCCACAATGCCTCTCTTGGGACAGGCAGTGGATTTTCTGGGTCTTCTTTAATAATAGTTTATGCACCTTTCTTCCATCCAGCAACTTGTCCAAACCTTTTATAAAACCCAGCTACATTAACAGGTTTACTATGACCCTCCGGTAACTAATTCAAGAATTTGATTACGCGGGGCCATAGACTAACTGCAGGTGGAGACAGTTACATTCCCCTGCAGTTACTGCATTTCAGCATGGCAAAACGACTGCCGGTGCAATTAAGACCACCCACTGAGGTGTCATTAGTGGCACTGACGCCACTTGTGCTGAGCCATTATGTTAGTTTCTGCCAACAATACGGATGCTTGTGTGTGTGAGAATTATTTCTCTCGTCTCACTCTGCAGTAAAATATAATTTTGGGAAAGTCCTGTAAATATAAGAGTAATGGGGTAAAAGCATTTTTTATCTACAAATGTCTATTTATATTGATATATGCCCTACTTGATGAAGATCTATCTCTGTTCTGCATGTGTGACTGAGGCTGTGTGTTCTGTTAACATGGAGTTTCTATGTAGGGAGCTGTAGTAATTCAGCTTGCTCAGTTTTCTGAATAGGAATATGGATGTTCTAGGGCACATTACAGTATTTATGGTGCTGCCCCTTTCTGGGTACTCTCCATGTTGTGTGAGTTGCAAGTTAGTGCTGTTATGGAATAGTAAATTTGCTCTATGGATCTTGTATTCTGGGTTCCTGGTGTAGTCAACTGTAGGGTGCTGGTTGGAGGGATACTAGAAAATGAATTGCGTTCTTTATGCTGCCAGACTGAAATTTAAAATATTTTGTAAGTTCAAATTCAAGAAAATTTCAAATTTTAAGACTACATCTCAGTTTAATTTTGTTTAGTAGCCTAATAGCGTCATCACTGCTGAGTTCCAGACTTTTCCATCTTTGGAATTTGTATGTAGGGATCTGTTCTGTAGTAATTTGAATTGTTCAGCTTTTCAAATAGGTGTTGGATGTTTCAGGGCCTGCTGCAGTATTTACAGTGATGCTTTTTTGGGGTAGGATCCTTATGTGAGTTGTGGAATTTGGTGCTGGTGTGGTATGGAGATTTGCTCTATAGATCCTCAGTGACTTTTGTAGGGTTTTGTATTTTATTTATTTAACAGTTTTTTTTATACTTCTTTTATCATTTTTAGTTAAAGCAGCTTACATTGTAACTTAAACTTGGTAATGTACATTAAACATGGACATTGATAGATTGGATTCTTCTGAGGCAATGGAAGGTTAAATGACTTGTCCAAGGCCACAAGGAGTGATAGTGGGAATTGA
Organism: Ichthyophis bannanicus; assembly: GCA_033557465.1. Lineage (NCBI taxonomy): Eukaryota > Metazoa > Chordata > Amphibia > Gymnophiona > Ichthyophiidae > Ichthyophis > Ichthyophis bannanicus. Next base: position 602,298,733 of record CM066036.1, on the reverse strand, counting down.
ACCTTGGTCTCTTGGGGTCTGATAGTCAACTGTGCTGATTTTGGAAGGGCTATGAGCCTCGTCGGCACTTAGCCGTCCCCGCCGACTCCTAAACTGGATATTCAATGCCGTGGCGATGGCACTAAATATCCGGTGATCGCCGCAAAAGCCAGAAGCTGCTGATGCTAACCAGGCAGCAGTGATATTGGATGCTACCCTGTTAGCGATCTGCGCCTTAAGGATAGGTGATGGTTTTCCTCGCTTATCTTTAAGGCCATTTCAATAACTGGGCAGCATCCAATATTGCTGCTGCTCAGTTGGCACCATTCTCCTCCCCGGAATGCCCCCAACATGCCCTGATGCTAGCTGGATAGCATCGGGGTGCATAGGGGACTTAGGAGGGGATATTCAATGGCATTAACCATGTAAGTGCCGTTGAATATTCCCAACAAAGGCATCTACATGGTTTACTGGGCTGTAAACCATATAGATGCCTTTTGAAAATCGGGCCCTTGTTTCCTAAGCCAGAGGCCTAACCATTATGCTATTCCTCTACTCCTATTAGTTCACAATATGCCTGGTACAGGAGAATGTTTGTTAGTGAGATGGCCAGAATCAAATTTTTTTGTTTTTTAAATTAGATTATTTATTTATTTATTTAAAGTCTCTTTTATACCGCGCTATTGACATCAGCGCGGTTTACAGTGAACATTAAACTATACATCTCAGCTTGGTGATTTGTGCTTACAATAAACAGGTATCATAACTTGGATATACATTAAAACAATTTCTTAACAGGGAAAAACATGATAAATCTATAACAAAAACCACTTTATGTAGCTATATAAAGGGTTAAATGGACTGTACAAGCATCTCATAGTGGAGGAAGGTTAAATGTGTGATTGCGAGTATTCAGTCAAGAATGTGAGATGCATGCGCTTGAGGAGCTGCGTTGAGGTGTGGAAGTGGGTGGATGTGAGGTGGAGACTGAGGCATCATAGTGAAGGAGAAAAAGGTGATGTTTCAGAGCCTTCTTGAATTGACAGAGATCACTGATGTTTCTGATAGTTGCGGGTAGAGCGTTCCAGCAGGATGGTGCAAAGAAGGCAAAGGCTCTAGAATTGGTAACTTGAGAGCACTTAGTGCTTGCCTTAGGTAGAATGAGGGTATTTGAGGCATTGGATCTCCTTACCCGATTAGGAGGTGTAATTGATACTAGCTCAGAGACGGCAGTGGCTGGGTATTTCTTGATGGCCTTATGAGTCATAGTTAGAATCTTGAACGAGATCCTGGCTTGTATGGGGAGCCAATGTAACTGCTTTAATATTGGAGTAATGTGGGATCTTCTGGAGGCTCCGTGGAGGAATCTTGCGGCTGAATTCATTGCACGTTGTAAGGGGTTGGTCGTACTTTTGGAAGGCCGTGTAATATCGCATTGGCGTAATCAAGGTGGGGCATTATTAGGGCCTGAAAAACAGTTCGAAAGTCTTCAGGTTCTAACAGTTGAACGAAGATGACGAAGGGTCCGGATTTTATGATATAACCAATTTTGTTATGTTGTTGATATGAGCCTTCATGTTGAGCTGCTGATCAAGTGTAACTCCCAGGTATCTTACTGTAGCCTTGCATATGAGCTCTGCGTCACGAACTTTAATGGATATGGGTGGAGTAAATGCCGGATTCCTGGTGACAAAGAGGGCTTCTGTCTTTTTGAAGTTTAACTTAAGCCTTTGAGCATTTATCCAATCTGTGACTGCGTCAAAGCATTTGATTAGAGGGGAGAGGTCAAGATGTTCAGTCGAGATTGGCATGTACATCAAGACGTCGTCGGCATAGACAAGGCAGTTGATGTTAAATGTTCTGTTCATTGTAATGACCTGACTCTTGTTTATTGTCGGATATTGTTTGTTCTATGTAAACCGCGCTGATCGCAAATAGTGCGGTATATAAGAGATGTAAATAAATAAAATAAATAAATAAATGAGTGGATAAGGTCACAGATGGGTTGCATGTAAATGTTAAACAGCAAGGCAGATAGGGAGGAGCCTTGTGGAACACCTTTCGTTTGGAGGAAGGGGTCGGATGTGGAGGGGCCAGAACGGACGTGCTGCCAACGATCCGAGAGGTATGACGCGCACCATGATAGCGCAGAACCGTGGACGCCCTTCTCTCGGAGGCGTCGAAGGAGGACTTCATGGTCTACTGTATCGAAGGCAGCAGCAATGTCCATAAAGATTAGAACGAAGCCTTGTCTGATGTTATCCAGGCCTATGGATAAAGTGTTGAATAGGGTTGTCAGTAGCGTTTCAACACCATGCGCTTCACGAAATCCATGCTGGCAGGGATGCAGGGGCGCGTTGGTATCTATGTGATCCTGTAATTTGACGTTGAGTAATCTTTTTCAATGATTTTCGATAGGAGGGGTATGCTGGAGATAGGCCTGTAGATTCCATCACATTGAGTGGTCCAACTTATTGTTTTTTAGGAGAGGTCTGATGGCGGTCTGTTTCAGGCTTCGAGGGAATGTTCCAGTTGAGAAGGATACATCTATATGCTTGGATAGGAAAGGGCTGAGCTCAGCACGTAGGGATTTTATCCAGGGAGCTGGGACACGGATCGGAGGGTGATGTAGTGGTGTTTATACTTGATATAGTGTCTTGAAGGACTCTGAAGGTTGGGGTAGAGAAGGATGTGATGGTGTGTTGGGTCTCACTTAAGGAATGATCAAGTGGGGATTGAGGAGCAAAGAAGGGTGGACTAGTTGAGAAGAGGGGCTGAGCAGGTTGAACAAGCTGGTTACTTTTGTTTCGCAGGTAGTATGCGTATTCCTGGGGGTCTGGGTGGGTCGAGTTCCCTTGAGATGGTTCTTTTGTTAGGGATTTTACAATTTGGAAGAGCTCGTGAGGTTTGTTTAGGGAGCGTTGTAGTCTGTTTGCATGATATTGTTTCATGCTTGATGCCACGGATATACGATGTTTTCCTAATTGTGATGTGTGTGCTTCGTGGCTCTCAGTTGTTCGTGATCGTCTCCAGTGCCTCTCAAGTCGTCTGAGTTGAAGGAGCGATTCGCGTAGCTCTTGGGAGTACCATGGAGCATTCTTTTTCTTATGTGGTGCTTCGTTTGTAGCAGGTACGTGGATAACAGCATCTAGGTTTGAGTTCCAGGAGGCGACCATGTCATCGAGGCTTTGATCGTGTAGGTCAAGTAGGTTCTGTGTCCTCTTTAACAAATCTTCTCTGTCGAAAGGATGGAAGCGCTTTAATTGTTCTGAGGTGGGTTTAACATCAGGATTGGTTTTGGCAGAGCTGGTGCCAGTTGGTATCTGGAAACGTATCAGAAGATGATCTGACCAAGGAACTGAGCTTACATTAAGGTGAGATTTATGCACGTGAAGGAGGGCTGGCTGTGGTGCAAAGATCAGATCAAGTATGTTACCTTTTATATGGGTAGGGGTATCAACCTGTGGAACGTAGCCTAGCTCACTGAGGGCATCATTAAAGGCATTGGTGTGACTGTCTTGAATGGATGGGAGGTTAAAGTCGCCTAATACCCAGTTCAAAGTATGCGGATTCGTGGTGTTGCAAGCAAGATCAAGTATTGTGGCTAAGTCATCTGGAGATGATGAAGGTGTTCTATATATCAAGTTGATGGTGATTTGTTTATTTGTAATGGTGATGGAGTCGAGGGTCGAGGTGCTACTTGAGGCAGCAAGCTGAAAGTTGAAATCGGCTTTTGTTAGGATGAGTACTCCACCACCACGCTGGTCAGCTCTGTGGCATGAGTGGACTGAGAAGTTGGGAGGGACACTCTGGTGAAGGATCATGGAGTCAGATGCAGATAACCATGTCTCTGTGATACATAGGATATCAAGATTATAAGTTGAGAGCATATCAGTTAATGCTGGCCATTTCTTTCTTATTGATCGTGCATTTATTAGGGCACACTTGAGGTCAGGGGGAAGGTGGTGCTGCACACGCCGAGATAGGTTGTGTTGCTGTTAGTCCACATAGATAACATGTGGGCGTGGTAGGATCCTGGGTGTTTCGGTTTGATGTTTAGTGAAGTCAGGGAATCTCCTCCAAGATCTTCGAAGGACAGGTATAGAGTTATGAGGTGAGGTAAGAGCTAAGGTGTCAAAGGTCAGAGCTATTAGAATATAGAAAATGGTAAGGATCAAGGTGTATGAGGGTACCCAGTGTGATAACATTTTAGGAAGTATAAATAGCAGACCACGGAAGTGGTATAGACAATTAATTAATAACCGAGAGGCAAGCTCAGGATAACAGATAGGCTATTTATTTATTTATTTATTTATTTTTATTTAACACTTATTTATATACCGCATCTTCCAGCGATCAGTTGCGGTGTACAATTAACAACAATTAACAATGCAGAGCTTGTTTTACATAGAACAATTATAACTTTTTACATAGAACATCTTAAACTTGTGCAACAAAGGGTTTAAAGATTAAACAGAATGATTCAGTAAATCAACTAACACTGTTTGTATTACAATTTAAACAGAAGTACTGTCTCTAAAACAGTTGTAACTATATACAAGTGGGGTATCAATGCATAGGAATGGAATGATTATTCATTTAAGTTTGTACATATTGATTATAGAAGGGAGTATAATCTTGATTTTGAGCAGGTTCATGTTTATCCTTTATCTAAGTTGAGTGGAGGGTTTTCTATGGTATTATAGTGTTTAGTGAATAGATAGGTTTCAATTTTTTTCTTCTGAATTCTATTATCTCTGTTAGTGATCGTAAGTCCTCTGGTAAAGAGTTCCAGACTGTTGGGGCTATGTGGGAAAAGGCTCTATTATTTGTTGATTTGTGAGTTCGTATATATTCTTTTGGCATCTTAAGTTTATTTGATTGTCCTTTTCTATGAGTGGGCTTAGGTGGTTCTTTGCTTATTAGGTTACAGAGTGTCTTCGGGGCCATGTCATTTAGGGCTTTGAATGTAGTTATTATTGTTTTGTATGTTATCCTGCTTTGTATTGGTAACCAGTGAAGGGATGCCAGTATCGGTTTAATGTGTTGGAGTGAATTTATCTTTAATATAATTCTAGCTGCGGCATTTTGCGCAAGTTGGATCCTTTTGATGTTTTGTTTTGAAATGCCTATAAGTATTAAGTTGGCGAAGTCGAAGTGTGGAGTTACGGTAGCCTGTATTATATTGATAAAATCTTGTATAAATACAAGGGGGCGTAATTGCTTGAGGATTTTGAGTTTGAAGTAGATTTTCTTTAATGTATTTCTAATGTGCGTTTCCATAGTAAGGTGTGTATCTAAAATGACACCTAGATATCTTATTTCATTTTTTATTTTAATTTCTTGGTTTTGTAGTGTTATATGGGTTGGAGGAGTGAATGTTTGGTTTTTTGTTACGATTAGGACTTCGGTTTTAGCATGGTTTATGTGGAGGTTTTGGGTTTTTAGCCAGTATGTAATTTCATTGTAGCAGTCTGATAGAAGTTGAATCGGTAGGTTAGGAATCGTAAAGGTATGTACATCATGATATCATCCGCATAAAGGTGATATTGTACTCCAAATTTTTTAAAGATATTGCAGACTGGTTTTATATAGATATTGAAAAGTAGGGCTGACAGTGCTGAACCTTGTGGTAAACCTATTTCTTGTTTGTATGTGTTGGATGTTTGATTGCCTACTCTTACATTTTGTGTTCTGTTATGTAAATATGAAGTGAACCATTTATGTACGGTGGAGTTTATGCCTAACTGTCTTAGGTTGTTGAGCAATGTTGAGTGATGCACGCTATCAAAAGCTGCTGATATGTCAATGAAAAGGAGAATGTACGCCTGTTTGTGATTGTCAATTCCTTTTAGGAGTGTATCTATTAATACTGCTAGAAGCGTTTTCTACTCCATGGCGGGGCCGGAAACCATATTGTTGTTCATCGAGTGGGTAAGATAAGTCTATGAATTCCTGTGTCTGTAGTTGCACTACCTTTTCAATTACTTTGGCCAAGAATGGTATGCTAGAAATGGGCCTATATGATGTTGGCAATGTTTTATCTAGTTTGCAGTTCTTTAAAATTGGACGTATTTGTGCATGTTTGAGCGGGGATGGAAGGTATCCTTGAGTGAGTGAGAGGTTTACTATTGGGAGAATATAGGATAGTAGAGTTGGTAGTGTGTTTTTTATCCATGATATTGGGCATGGATCTAAGTTTGAAGTTGTGGTATTTAGGCTGGAGATGATTGTTTTTAATGACACTTTTGAAATGGGGTAAAATTCTGACCATTCATCAACAGGTTGATAAGTGATGTTAATATTTTCTGAGGGCATGGCTGGTTTCTTAGATTTGTTTTGATAATTGTTAGCTAGGGTTTGAACTGAGATGTCTGTGATTTCGTTGCTAGAAGTTTGCTCGTTATTGGTTAGTTTTCTGACTATGGAAAATAGCTCCCTCGGTCTATTGTATGATTTTGTTAAGATTGCTGCGTAATAGTTTTTCTTTGTGCTGTCAATTGTTTGTTTGTAATTTGTTAGATAGTTACTGTATATTTCCTTGTGTACAGACAGCTTGGTTTTTCTCCATTTCGTTTCAAGTTTTCTTAGTTCTTTTTTTCATTTGTCTTAGAGTGCTATTAAACCATGGTGAACTATTTGTTTTGGTGTATCTGATCATTTTATTAGGTTGTTTATTTATAGCTGCATTATTGATAGTATCATTCCAGTTGTTAACAGCATCATCCAAATTAGTTGTTGATAAGAAGTAGGGGATTGTTGAGTCAAGGAAGTCTGTTTCATTAAATTTTTTGAATTTTGAAGTAGTGGTGCTTCTTATGTGATTATTGCTGCTGGGGATGGGATATGAGAGATTTATTTTGATGATAAATGATCAGACCAAGGTGTCTCTATGCATTCAGTGGAATTTGAGTTAACTAGCTTGAAGAGTAACACAGGGAGAATAACCAAATCTAATCATCCTCCTTGATATGTGTTGCAGTTTTAATTATTTGATGGTACTCTATGTCTGCTATGGTGTCTAGGAATAGTTTAGAGTCTGATGATGGTAGTGACGGAAGGTTAAAATCGCCTAGCATGATCACAGGATTTTGGTCAGTAGATGAACTGAGGAGTTCAATAAGAGAATCCAGGCCATCTGTTTTATTGTCTGGGGGTCTATATATTAAGCAAATTTTTATGAGGCCGATTTTTATTAATAATGTGTCTATGTTATTATTGATATTTGATTGGATTGGCTTGGCGTTTAAAGTTTTTCTTGTCATCATTAGAACTCCACCACCTTTTTTATTGGGTCTATGTTTGTAGAATGTCATAGTTCTCTTTATCAAGTTGATTTAGATAGACTGTATCTGTTTCAGTGAGCCATGTCTCTGTGACACATAAAATGTCAGGTTTTAAGTCAGTTATCAGGTCATTAAATATGGGTAATTTATTTTTCATTGATCGTGCATTAATGAGGATACATGATAGGGAGGATGAGTGGTTAGAACAGATTATATTATCTGTTAGTTTTGTGTTTGTTTGTTGTATGTGTATTAGTCTGTGATAATTAATTTTTTTGGTAGTTTTGATGAGGGTGTCCCATGTGGCAGTCATTTCGAGTATGTGTGTGTATTATAGGTATAGTCATGTGATTTTTGTGGTTTAAACATAAGGATAGGTCAATTATTATTATTGTTAATAATATGCAGGTGTATAATATTTGTATGAGCATGTTGTTAGGGTGAGGCATTTTCAGTTTTATTGGCTCGGCTTAATGTGAGTGTATGCGTGGTTTTGGGCTACTGACAACAGTACTATATTCCTAACAATGTTATATGCAGATATACTTTGAAATACTGACCACAGTACTATATTTCTAGCAATGTTATATGCAGATATACTTTGAAATACTGACCACAGTACTATATTTCTAGCAATGTTATATGCAGATATACTTTGAAATACTGACAACAGTATTATATTACTAGTAATGCTATTTGCAGGTACATTTTCAGAATTAATATTAGAGGTTAAGTTTTCAATTTCAATGCGGTTGCAGATGAGGTAATCAACACATTAATAGTGGATTTTGTTATGATGTCTCAGAGTTATTTGCAATATTAAACCAGAGAATTAAATGTTTTTGCATGTATTGGTTTATACTTGCTGCGATTTGCAGGTCTGCTGTTTAGGGGATGTGCACAGACTCAACCTTGATGGAGCTCTGCTATTCCTTGTTGCTGTTGCTGGTTTCAGTTTTGTTTTCTGTGATCGTTTCGTGCTCCTTAGGGGCCTTTTCTGCGATTTTCTGATGTGACAGGAATACGGGACCACGCTAGCTCAAACCCTGAGGGAGCTCAGCAGTGTGTTGAAGGGGTTGTTGGTCACTGCGAAGATGTTCTTTTTTGTTTTCGTGACGATTTGATGGTCCTCTGCCTAAGGGCCGTGCCAAAGGGCCCTCTTGCGCGGCCCTCAGGCGCGGGCCCGCAAGCGCGGGCGCGCTAGGCGCGCTCTCTATTTAAGTTGGGATCGCAGCCCCGATTGGATGGTGCAGCTGTGTGACGCTGTGTAGAGGGGTGGAGTCAGGCAGCCTCGTGCAGATCTCTCTCCGATGGCTCTTTTGTGATTCAGCTCTGTTAGGCAGGCTGTGGGCTCCTTCCCGATGCAAGCAGGCAGGCTGTAGGCTCTTCTCCGAGGTAGGCAGAGGCTGTAAACTCCCTCTCCGATGCAGGCTTCAGCCCGGCTCGTCGATTCAGCTCCTCCTGGGGCACAGCAGATAGAGGACTCTCTCCAGGCGCGCTCTCTACTTAAGCTGGGATCGCAGCCCCGATTGGATGGTGCAGCTGTGTGACGCTGTGTAGAGGGGTGGAGTCAGGCAGCCTCGTGCAGATCTCTCTCCGATGGCTCTTTTGTGATTCAGCTCTGTTAGGCAGGCTGTGGGCTCCTTCCCGATGCAAGCAGGCAGGCTGTAGGCTCTTCTCCGAGGTAGGCAGAGGCTGTAAACTCCCTCTCCGATGCAGGCTTCAGCCCGGCTCGTCGATTCAGCTCCTCCTGGGGCACAGCAGATAGAGGACTCTCTCCAGGCGCGCTCTCTACTTAAGCTGGGATCGCAGCCCCGATTGGATGGTGCAGCTGTGTGACGCTGTGTAGAGGGGTGGAGTCAGGCAGCCTCGTGCAGATCTCTCTTCGATGGCTCTTTTGTGATTCAGCTCTGTTAGGCAGGCTGTGGGGCTCCTTCCCGATGCAAGCAGGCAGGCTGTAGGCTCTTCTCCGAGGTAGGCAGAGGCTGTAAACTCCCTCTCCGATGCAGGCTTCAGCCCGCCTCGTCGATTCAGCTCCTCTTGGGGCACAGCAGATAGAGGACTCTCTCCAGGCGCGCGCTCTCTACTTAAGCTGGGATCGCAGCCCCGATTGGATGGTGCAGCTGTGTGACGCTGTGTAGAGGGGTGGAGTCAGGCAGCCTCGTGCAGATCTCTCTTCGATGGCTCTTTTGTGATTCAGCTCTGTTAGGCAGGCTGTGGGCTCCTTCCCGATGCAAGCAGGCAGGCTGTAGGCTCTTCTCCGAGGTAGGCAGAGGCTGTAAACTCCCTCTCCGATGCAGGCTTCAGCCCGGCTCGTCGATTCAGCTCCTCCTGGGGCACAGCAGATAGAGGACTCTCTCCAGGCGCACTCTCTACTTAAGCTGGGCCTATTGTATTGGCGCGAACATTAAATTACAGTTTTGCACTGCTGCAGAATTATGTTACTGCTTCGTGTTCTACCCGCCTCTCAAGATGGTTGTTCGCGCTTCAGCCGGTGATGAGGCTCGAATCCCTGGGGGGAGAGCAGCTGGAGTTGGCAGGAGAGCGGAAGTCAGACTATCACCACTTATGCAATACAACAGGCACTGCTTCCATTTGCTATAATTGAGAATCAGTGTAATTTTATAGTAAAAGATCTAAGCTAAGGCAGTGAGAACATTATTACAAAGAGCATAATACAACAGGCAGTGTTAAGACTTTGATACTGAGAGTCAGTGTGGCGGAGAATCTGGAACAAAGGTAATAATGTCTCCGAAGACTGAGGCTTGCTGCAGTAAGTGAAGGTACCTGTTTTGATGAGCCTTAGGCCAGGCTTCCAAGGATAGGTTGAAATTGCGCTGATTAGTTGCTTGTAAGAAGGGTGGCTGTATCTAGTTCCCCGCCTAAGGGCCACGCCAAAGGGCCCTCTGGCGAGGCCCTCAGGCGCGGGCCCGACAGGCGCGGGTCCGCCTGGTGGCGGCTGCTTTTAAATGTGCCGGTTCCCCTCCCACAGCCCCGATTGGACTGGAGGCCTGAGCGAGGATGCTGGACGGCCCGCTGAGGTGCTCAACCCACGATCGGGGAGCAGATGATGGCCGCGGGTCAGAGAGGCTTTTTCCCCGCCGGCTGCGGCGGCTGCTTTTAAATGTGCTGGTTCCCCTCCCACAGCCCTGATTGGGCTGGAGGCCTGAGCGGGGATGCTGGACGGCCCGCTCAGGTGCTCAACCCACGATCGGGGAGCAGATGATGGCCGCGGGTCAGAGAGGCTTTTCCCGCCGGCTGCGGCTGCTTTTAAATGTGCCGGTTCCCCTCCCACAGCCACGATTGGGCTGGAGGCCTGAGCGGGGATGCTGGACGGCCCGCTCAGGTGCTCAACCCACGATTGGGGAGCAGATGATGGCCGCGGGTCAGAGAGGCTTTTCCCGCCGGCTGCGGCTGCTTTTAGATGTGCCGGTTCCCCTCCCACAGCCCCGATTGGGCTGGAGGCCTGAGCGGGGATGCTGGACGGCCCGCTCAGGTGCTCAACCCACGATCGGGGAGCAGATGATGGCCGCGGGTCAGAGAGGCTTTTCCCGCCGGCTGCGGCTGCTTTTAAATGTGCCGGTTCCCCTCCCACAGCCCCGATTGGGCTGGAGGCCTGAGCGGGGATGCTGGACGGCCCGCTCAGGTGCTCAACCCACGATCGGGGAGCAGATGATGGCCGCGGGTCAGAGAGGCTTTTCCCGCCGGCTGCGGCTGCTTTTAAATGTTGATATTTTAGATATTGAGTTTTGTGGGTGGATGTCCTAGTTCTGCTCTGCACCCATCGTTGAGGGAGGGGGTTTTGTGAAAGCAAAATATATGTTCAAAAAGAAAAAACAACAACCATAACACAGTTTATAACAACAAAATAAAAATGAGTTATAATTTGGTGTTATAAACTGTGCAGTGGTTCTCGCTCTTTCTTTTAGTTCTGTGGTGTACGAACATCTTTTCATTTCCTCCACATTATCTAATTGACCTTTTGATTTGGTTCAGTCCCAGAGAAGAGGGGCGCCATCTCATTCCTCGCTTCAGGCAGCAGATTGCCTTGAACCGCCCCTGCTACTGAGTACTTGTGTAGTGTTACAAGATGTACGCAGCGCTGCACAGACACATGTAAGAGACAGTCTCTGCTCATCAGAGCTTACAATCTAGTCAAGACAGACAACACAGTCAAGACAGACAACACAGTAGCTGTAGACACAGGATACATCTAGGGTGAATGGTAAGGAAACACATCACAGACAAAATTGAAAATTTAATGAAGGAATATAGAATCAGCATGATAAGACAGTTCTATATGCTCTATCTCAAAATGAAGTTCAAATTGCTAATTGAATGCTATTGAGAATAGCAGTGATGATAAGATCTAGATTACCAGTCACGTTTTGGGCTGATGCAGCAAGTATTAGTGCTATTGCTTATATAAAAAAACATAATAATGAAAAATCACCAGAAGAAGTACTATATGAAGGATATGCAAAGGCAAAACATTTGTGCTTTTTTTGTGACTTTTCTCAATTTAGGAACTTTTCTAAAGTTCATTTCACATTTGTTTTAATAAAAAAACTTTTCAACATGCATTAGAACTATTTAATGAATGCAAAATACTGAATATATGATAATCTACAAACTAACATATGTTAAATTGAAACAGAATGCACTAACTAATCTAAATTCCTACTGTAGGGGTAGACAAGAGGTAATCTATAGGATACTTGAGTTTTTGGCTGTTCTTAAGCGGTATACTGAGATTTCAAATGGTAAAAGCAATTGATTATTGTGACATGAAAGTATATGGCTTGTATGATTCCAAAATGAAGAAGATGCCGAAATGCAGTGGTCCCAAGATTTTGAGTGAAGGAAGGAACCTAAAATTCTAAAAAATGGAGGTGACTCCATGAGGTCATAGCCGCTACTAAGTAGCCTGTACATAGTTACCCCAGTTAGCCAAGTTGTAAATCCTGTTCCTTGTAAGTACAGTGCAGACGCCGCCTGCACTGTACAAATTTGTTCTAATTGTAAACCGAGCTGATTTTAAAGAGCGCAGTATAGAAAAACCTAAAATAAATAAAATAAATAAATAAATATAACATGGTGAATAAAAATGACATTTCCCATGATGTTACATACTGGCTTTAACCCAAAATCAGAAAAAAGGCTGAAAATTAAGGTTTTCTGTCATCATTAGTGCACACTACTGGACAATAGTGCACATTATTGAGCAATACGATGCACTGTGGGTATTTGGAGTAGTGGGTGAGGTTTGGACATGTGGTTAAATGCTTCGCTCAGCTCTTTAGCTTTTGCTGTTTCAGTATTTCTTTGATTTTCCTTCTCTTTCTTCTTTCTCATATTTCTGTTTTTCTGTATAGCATAGAGTGTTTCCATTGTTTTTTTCCAAACTGCTCTGATGTGCTATAAAGGAAGAGTGGGATAATAATCTGTTAATAAACATAAACATATTTGAACAATTGGGAGTACTATTGATGACATAATGAAGAAAATGTGGACCCCCCCAAATTAAAAGCCCCATGAACGACAAGGGGAAACTCAACAAAACAAAACACTTTGGCCTGCACACCCCTAGAGATTAGGATATTGATGAAACCACAAAGTGACTATAAAAGATGTGGCCGAGCTGGAACCCCGGGTGACTCTAGGGGGTATGTTTACTAAACAGCGCAATTGTGCGGGGCGCACTTGAGCGTGCGCTAAGGTACCTTAGCACATGCTAATAGTGCATTTTTGGTGCCCCGCACGTGTGCGCGCCGCCCGCAAACGTTCGCGGCGCGATGATGTGCGATAGAGGCGTGGAAAGGCATTTCGAGGGCAGAGGAAGGCTTCCGAGGGGCGGGGGGACGGGGTCAATGGGTGGAGAGTGGGAGGGGAGAGGCTCCCCGCACAGGAGCGGGGCTGAATTTCGGTCCAAAAAATACCGCGAGTGAAAACCTCGCGTTAGAGCCTATTTAAAGGGAAGAGAAACCATTTACGTCAGCAATGTACAGCAAAACCGGGAACCCTACAAAACGTGAGCAGTGTGATACCTGTGCACAGCACAAAATAGCAAATATAAATTGAAAATGACCACAACAAAATCCCCAAAAATTATAATCCAGCTGGGCAACAGTGATATTAATGGGCAACCATAAAAAACATTCCCAGGAAAGCTCCAAAAAAAAGAAATGATTTTTGGAAGGGTCTACGGAGCGGAGACCCTTCCAAAAATCATTCCCTTTTATTGTGGAGCGTTCCTGGGAGTGTTTTTTATGGTTGCCCATTAATATCACTGTTGCCCAGCTTGGTTATGTGTCCTCTCCCATTTTTTAGAGGTGATTGTGTGGTTTATTTGCCCTTTTGTCTCCATGTAAGGTGAATGAGCCCACAATAAAACTATGCAGAGCAGGGTTTCTGACTCGTTCGGCAAGGTTACATATCTCCAGGGACTGCACTGTCTCTGTGGGCACAGTGTGGTGCAGTGGACACAGCCAGTGCCTGTACAACCAGAGGGTCACAGGTTCAAATCCCAGCTGGGGCTCCTGCCAACCCATTCCCCATAGTTCTACCCACCACTAAACATTGTTAGTAAAGACACACCTTTATTGCAGGGAACATAAGCATGGTTCAAACACCCATATTTTACCCTACACCGCACACAAACCATAACAATGGGCATCACCTACAGCCGAGTACCCCAAATTCAGTCCTGGGGCTTGCTAGCAGCTGTAGCCCAATGGTTACCTTACTGCCTGTGATGCTAGAGGTCATGGGTTCAAACCCACAGTGGGGTTATTTGATAGGGTTATCCAATGCATTATCTTTATATAATGTGCATATTTTGATGCCAGCAAAACCACCCTCAGTGTACTGTACACATAGGGTGCCTCTGAGGGTGCTTTATAGGGTGCCCTATAGGGCACCTTATGGTTTCCGTCCATATAAGGTGCACTATACATTATCCTGTGACGCAACATATCGGGTCCCTATAGGGGACATTATAGGGTGCCGTGGCAGACAGTGCACTTGATAATGTGCCCTAATGGAGTGCCTTATAGGGTGCCTTATACGGCACCTTCACTTACGGCACGTGAGGGCGTGTTTGCTGGCAGCAATTAATAAAATAAAAATAAAGTGCTGCAGGAAAAAATATGTACATTGCAAAGCTGATGCCACAGCCAGCTGTATGTATTAGGCACCCTGGGGAGCAAACTCAAGACCCCTGTATCAGCAGTCAGTGCCTTAACCATTGTGCTGGACTGCTGCTCCTCCTTACCTGTTAGTGCACCTACTTATGCTTTTCATTCCTTAAACTGCACAGTGCTGCCATAAAAAACAGTACTCTGACCTTGCGATACCTCATACGGCACCATCTAAAGCGCCCTATAAGCAACATTCTAGGGTGCCTTGGCGGACAGTGCACTTTAAAATGTGCCTTATAGGGCGCCTTAAGTTAACATGCTTTGGGAGTGCGTTTGCTAGTAGTGATAATTAAAATAAACATAAAATGACTCCAAAAGCAATCTTTCCCATAATATGTAATGCTTCAGTCAGCCTTGTTCATTGGGCACTGTGGGGATTGAACCCTTGATCCCTGCACCATTGGTCAGTGTCTTAACCATTGTGCTGTGGTTCTGTTCTTATGCTTACACATTAGCACACCGCCTTATGCCGCCCAATATTAATATGACTCCTAAATCAATAGCATGCCACCTAATGCCCAGCAGCACGCCACCTTATGCTGCACAATATTAGCCTAGCTCCTAAAGTAACACCTCAGCCAGCTGTCTACATTGTGTGGGATCGAACCCCTGATCCCTGCACCATTGGTCAGTGTTCTAACCATTGTGCTGTGGCTCTGCTCTTCTGCTTTAACATCAGTGCGCCTTTTATGCTGCCCAGTATTAGAATGCCTCATAAAACATTAGCGCGCCGCCCTATGCCCATCCGCGTGCCGCCTTATGCTGCCCATTATTTATATGCCTCCTAAAATAATGCCTCAGCCAGCTGTCTTCATTGGGCACTGTGGGGGATTGAGCCCCTGATCCCTGCACCATTGGTCAGTGCTTTAACCATTGTGCTGTGGCTCTGTTCTCCTGCTTGCACATCAGTGCGCCACTTATGCCTCCCGCGCAGCCATCTCATGCGCTAATGTGCGGGGCACACATGGGCGCCGCGCACCTTAGCGCATATGCAAATTCCGGGATTTCTTTTTCAGCACGAACCGCCCACTCCTTATATGGCACCCGCACTCTACCGCGGCCCGCACTTTAACGGGGTTTTAGTAAACATACCCCTAGGTTTGGTACCGAGACTAAATATGAGTTAAAACCTGCGTCTAACCCTTTAAATCCAGCCCTGACAAACTCAAATGCCTCTGTAAGCAGCAAGAGGAAGAGCAGGTGAGGATCGGTGTGTAGCTGGGGAAGGGGCAGAAGGCCAGCCTGGCCCATAATTAGGGAACTCCCAGACCCAGAAGGGGGAAAGCATCTTAAACATTGGAAAGATCAGCTCCAAGAAGGAAGGTAGGGTCAGCTCCTGCCTGTGCAGTCAGAACTGTAGTTCATGCAGGAAGTTGTTTTTCCAGACATGGACACAGCACAGCCACCAGTACCTGTAGAAGAAGAGGTGGAACCTGGAGGAAATGCTCATCAGCTGTACCAAGGTAAGGTAGGTGTCTGAGAATGACCTTGAGTAAAGCCTGATTAAACTGACCAAGACAGAGCAGGAGGGCATAGAAATGCTAGCAAACTTTAAACACTGAACTGCATAGGGAGGGTCTGTCTGTCCTGGTCTCTCAGCCAGAGCATGGCTGAAGAAAACCAAGAGGCAAAAATAAGCCAGTTGAACAAACTCTATGCGTTTTTACTTGGAGAAAACAGTTCTGAGAAACCTACATGAACTCTGGACCCAGAATTGTAAAGTGGTCTTTCTTTCTCCTGCTGAGAGAGAACACTGGGTCTTTGACCTAATTAGCTGACAGCTGCTGCTAAGTGCTTGCTAGGTATTGAGCGCTCAGCCCTGCCAAGAAACTGCACTTGAGCTGGAGAGCAGGGACTGTAAACAAAGGTGCTCACAAAACGCTGCTCTCAAGGAGGACTCCTGCTTAAACACTGCATCTGCTTCAGGAGATAACATTTGCGGGGATTTGGATAAGCTGAAAGCTACTTCATTAAATCCAGCTGAAACCGATAGAGAGCTCAGCTGTAGTCTGGAACTGAAAGCTCTTCCATACCAACTGCTTAGCTCTACAATCCCTTTCTGGCTCTTGGACATCGACTGTTTGCTCTAAACTGTCTGTCTCCACCACCTCCACCATGCATTTCCACTCTTTCTGTAAATAAATATTTCCTAAAATTATTTACCCTATCCTTTGACCCTTATTCCAGAACTCCCTTGCTACTGAGAGAGACCTGCTTCTTGTGCATTTATACAGTAACTTGGAGGTATTTAAAATGTCTGTTATATTTCTCCTAATCTCCTTTCTCTAAGGCAGGGCTTCTCAACCAAGTCCTCTGGACACACCTAGCCAGACAGGTTTTTAGGATAACCACAATGCATGTGCATGAGAGAAATTTTTGTATACAATGGAGGCAGTGCATTCAAATCTCTCTCATGTATATGTGAATTGCAAGACTTCAGCCTGGGAGAGAATAGTCGCTGGGCCTGGAGCGGACGTAGCATGGCAAGCTACCCACTGCTTTAAGTTAAGTTTGCTGCACTGGCTCCACCGGGATTCAAAGATAACCAAGCACACTGCAACAGTGTTTAACCAAAGATGAAGATACAGCAGTCTTGCCATCCAAAGGTTTCTTCTAAGCAGGGCCAGTGAACCATTCGGCAAGATTAGGTGGTCACGTAGGAAAACAGCTTCTGAGAGGCGGCAAAAAGCAACAACTGTCAAAGCAAAACAATAGATTCTGACAACCCCACTAACTCACAGAGCCAATAGCACATACATTTATCTGCACGGACAGTGGGCCCACATACATACAAAGCAAAGTTTAATATTTAATAGTATATTGTGTGAAGGGTGATCATGATCATTTAGTTGAATTATCAGTATCTTGGGGGGAAGACTGAAAGTTTGCTTAGTGTGTCCAACATCCTTACACTGGGCCTGACTCTAAGATTGTTGTTGTTAAGTACCATGTTGTGACTATTCCATGGGTTTTCTTGACAAAGCACGATTGGAAGTAAATTGCCAGGCCTTTGTTCAGCACAGTAAGCTTACAGCATCTGGTATTCCAAGATGGACTCCCATTCACAGACTTGGGCATACTCCGGACGGCATGGCCATAGTCATTCTAAGATTAGGGAGAGCTATCCCAACCCTCTTCTTAGCTAGCTGCACAGTATTGCATTTGATTCTGGGAAACTTCCCGAGTCATTGAAAGCTGTCAGACCATGGGGGGCGGGGGGGGGGGGGAATAGTTAAAGATATTTACACAGTTTGAGACCTGCAAACCATGTAAATGCTGCTCACTGGGATATTCAGTGGTACTAATTCAGTTAGTGTTACTGAATATTCCTGGTTTGGGCCACTAAAAGCCTTGACACTAAGCACTTAGCATTGGGCGTTCAAGGTGCAGAGTGGGGACAGCATTACATGTTAATCGGACAGCAGCAGCAATACTCAGCTACTGCCCTGTTAACCCTAACTGGCTAAAGTTAGGCCAGCTGAATGTTTCTAGCTTTAGCCAGTTTTGCAATCTGGCCAGCAGCTGAATATCGGTGCTGACGGGATTGCAAAATCTCAATCCGGACAAACCGGATACTGAATGCTGGGGGCCTGGATATGGCCCTAATATTGAATATCCGGGGTAAATTTAAAGTGGTGATGGCCAGCCCCTTTAAGTGTGCAGGGCGACACAGCTGAAAATCCCCCGCCCCCCCATGGAATTTTGAAAAAATCTTAGTGGGGACATTACATGGAATGTATTGGAAAATGAAGAGTATATGCAGTAAAATATTCATAGATTTATTGTTCTCCTCCTTCCCCCCTGAAATATGTAAATTGGCCTTATCATGTAAATCATTCTTATGAATTATAGGTAAGACGTTAACCTGATAATAGTCAAGGATTTTTGTTACTTCTATTACTCCTTGTGACAGGGTCAGCCATACTAAAAGTCGCAGAATCCCTTAGGAAGAGAAGGCCCACTGCAGGAAAGATCAGATGATCTAGTTAAAAGAACTCATAGATGGCAGAGGGCTCCAGCAATAAGCAGCCAGAAAAGAAGAGCCAAGGGTACAAACTATATCGTAATGATAGAGCTGATCAAATTGGTGGAGGGGTTGCGCTCTATGTTAGAGAGGGCATTGAGTCAGAATGGATTAAAGTTTTGCAGGAAACAAAATTTGCTGTAGAATTTCTATGGATTGAAATTCCATGTAAAAAGGGGAAGGCGATGGCAGGGGGGACCACCTGGCCAGAATGAACAAATGGATGATGAAATGCTCAAAGAAATCAGGGAAGCTAACAATAGTTACAGCGCAGTAATAATAATCGGTGAGTTCAATTACCCCGGTATCAACTGGGTCAGTGTCACGGCAGGACATGCTAGGGAGATAAAGTTCCTAGATGAAATAAATGACTGCTTCTTGGAGCAGCTGGTTCATGAACCTACCAGAGGGGAAGCCATATCAGACCTAGTCCTTGGTGGAACACCAGATCTTGTGCAAGAGATAAGGGTGTTGGGGCCACTTGGCAATAGTGATCATAGCATGATCGCATTTGATTTAATTAGTGGAGGAGGAATAGTAAGGAAATCCACAGTACTACCTTTTAACTTTCAAAAGGGAGACTATGATAAAATGAGGAAAATAATTAAGAAAAAACTAAAAGGAGCAGTTGCAAAGGTTAAAGACTTACATCAAGCTTGGGTGTTGTTGAAAAATACTATCTTGGAAGTCCAGACCAGCTGTATTCTACGCTTTAAGAAAAGTGGAAGGAAGTCCAAAAAACTGCCAGCATGGTTAGAGGTGAGGTCAGAGAGGCTGTTGTTGCCAAAAAAGCATCTTTCAGGAAATGGAAAAAAAGAGCCAAATGACGAAACCTGGAAATAGCACAAGCACTGGCAAGTCAAATGCAAGGCATTGATAAGGCAGGCAAAGGGAGAATTTGAGAAGAAGCTTCCTGTGGAAGCAAAAACGCGAAATAAAGATTTTTTCAAGTACATTCGCAGCAAAAAACCTGTGAGAGAGTCAGTTGGTCCATTAGATGATAGAGGAGTTAAAGGGGCACTAAGAGGCGATAAGGCGATAGCAGAGAGACTGAATGAATTCTTTGCTTCAGTCTTTACTGAGGAAGATGTAGGGATGTTACCCATGACTGAAATGGTATTTAAAGGTGCGGAAGAATTGAAGGAAATATCGATACATCGGGAAGATGTATTACAACTATTAGATAAACTGAAGAGTAGCAAATCACCTGGGCCGGATGGTATACATCCAAGGGTGTTGAAAGAACTGAAATATGAGATTGCAGACCTGCTATTAGTAATCTGTGAACTATCATTAAAATCATCTCTAATACCTGAAGATTGGAGGATCGCCAATGTAACACCAATTTTTAAAAAGGGTTCCAGGGGTGATCCGGGAAACTATAGACCGGTGATCCTCACGTCAGTACTGGGAAAAATGGTAGAAACCATCATAAAGAATAAAATTACTCAGCATGTAGATAGTCATGGCCTAATGGGAGACAGCCAACATGGCTTTAGACAAGGAAGATCTTGTCTTACTAATCTGTTATGTTTTTTTGAAAGTGTGAATAAACAGGTGGACAAAGGTGAGTCGGTTGATATATTGTATCTGGACTTTCAGAAAGCCTTTGACAAGGTCCCTCATCAGAGACTTTTGGCAAAACTAAAGAGTCATGGGATAGGAGGCAGTGTACTACTGTGGATCAAGAACTGGTTAAGAGATAGAAAGCAGAGGGTTGGGCTAAATGGCCAATTTTACCAATGGAGAAAGGTGAATAGTGGTGTACCCCAGGGATCTGTGCTGGGTCCGCTGCTTTTTGACATATTCATAAATGACCTGGAAAGTGGAATAACGAGTGAGGTTATCAAATTTGCAGATGACACAAAACTATTTAAAGTTGTTAAAACCCAAGAGGATTGTGGAAAATTGCAAGAGGATCTTGATAAATTAGAAGACTGGGCATCAAAATGGCAGATGAAATTTAATGTGGACAAGTGCAAAGTTATGCACCTAGGGAAGAACAACCCAAACTATGGTTACACAATGCAAGGTTCCACATTAGGAACCACCACCCAGGAAAACGTTTTAGGCGTCATTGTGGATAACATGTTAAAACCCTCGGCCCAGTGTGCAGCGGCAGCCAAGAGAGCAAATAGAATGCTAGGTATCATAAGGAAAGGAATGGAAAATAAAACAAAAGATATTATAATGCCTCTATATCGTGCCATGGTGAGACAGCACCTTGAATATTGTGTGCAATTCTGGTCGCTGTATCTTAAAAAGGATATAGAGTTATTAGAAAAGGTTCAGAGAAGAACCACCAAAATGGTAAAGGGGATGGAAGGATACTCCTATGAAGAAAGGCTAAAAAGGTTAGGGCTCTTTAACCTGGAAAAGAGACGGCTGAGGGGAGATATGATAGAAGTCTATAAATTAATGAACGGAGTGGAACGGGTAAACGTAGATCGATTGTTTACGTTATCAGAATATAGAAAGACTAGGGGACATGCAATGAAGCTACAGGGTAAACTATTTAAGACTAATAAAAGAAAATATTTTTTCACTCAACGTGTAATCAAACTCTGGAATTTGTTACCGGAGGATGTAGTAAAGGCTGTTAGTGTAGCTGGGTTTAAAAAAGGTTTGGACAAGTTCCTGGAGGAAAGGTCCATAAACCATTATTAAGAAGGGACCCAGGATACCAATGCTTGACCCAGTACAAGCATTGTGGAACCTGTGTCTTTTGGGGAAACTGCTAGGTACGTATGACCTAGATTGGCCACTGTTGGAAACAGGATACTGGGCTTGATGGACCTTGGTCTGACCCAGTATGGCATATCTTATGTTCTTATGTTCTTATGTAGAGCTTTGAAAAATGGAGAGACTGGGCATCCAAATGGCAGATGAATTTAATGTGGACACGTGCAAATTTATGCACTTAGAGGAATGTTTGCTAAGACCCATTACACGTTATCTTCCAGGAGCATTGTGTCTGTCCTCTGGCAGTTAGTACTGGCCCCAGACACAGCGTCAAGCTAGACAGAATGCAGGCACACTTAACACTACCCATTGATGGGGCATTAAGTACACCTGAACTAAAGGTGGCAAGTGCCATTATGCAGGTTGCATAAGAACATAAGATATGCCATACTAGTTCAGGTTGCTAATGCCTGTGTTAATTTTGATGTGCTGGCAGTGCTTTTGTTCTGCTGCTGTCTCACCCAGTCCTTGCACCATCGCTCGCAATCCAGGTAGCATGGGAGTTTTGTTGCTAGGGCCTGTGCTATGCCCAAACCACGCACTAAACCCTCTGCTACCAGGTAGCCTGTTAGGGAAGAACAACCCAAACTACAGTTATATGATGCAAGATTCCACATTACAAGCCATCACCCAGGACAATTATCTAGGTGTCATTTGTTTAGTCTAGGCATGCTTGGACACGCACTCAGTGCAGGCTCACAATGTGCAATGGAAATGCTATTGCTCAGAAATGCATGGGCATGCTTAGTCAGGATGGATGCTGGCAGTACAGGCTAAAAAACAGGTTTCATACACAGATGCTATGAATGATGTTGATATTAGTTTGTTTACTTAACAATAGCATTTACATGTAAGCTTCTTGTCTAAACAATGATTCGTTATAGCAGAAATGTCTTGTCAATGTCACAACAGCCGCGATGCATTCTGTTACATATGCTTAAGTCTCAAAGACGCGCCATGACTGCACTTATTAAGAAAGCGTATGAGCTCTTCTTTGGTTGTAAAGTTGCCAATCAAGACAAATCCTTGGCTCCTCACATTTGCTGTGCAACATGTGCTGTCCATCTCAGAGCTTGGCTCAAAGGTACTCTGAAGTCAATGCCATTTGCAGACCTGATGATATGGTGAGAACAGAAGGATCACATGACAGACTATTACTTTTGTCTGACCAATGGATCTGGCTTCTTTGCTAAAAATAAGAAATCTATTGAATACCCCAGTCTGCCTTCAGCCATGAGACCAGTGCTGCATGATGACAGTATGTCAATACCAAAGCCATCAGAGACATGGAGGCTAGATAAGGCAGCTAAAGATGCCACAATACATGGGCCAGATGTGGAAAACAACAAGGATCCATAATTTGAACCTTTTATGTCTGGTGGGGGACTTAAGTTTGTCAAAAACAAAAGTTGAACTATTTGGTTCAAGATTGCAAGGATGGGGTTTGCTGTCGCCAGGTACAAAGATTTCTGTCTTTTGGACCCGCCAAGAAGATATGACAAATTTCTTTGCACAAGTTGACAACCTCTGTTTCTGCACTGACATTGATAGGTTGTTCATGCCTTTGGGTTGTGAGCATGACCCACCACAATGGCGCCTTTGTATCGATTTGTCACTGTTAAGTCTGAAAGCTGTCTTGTTACGCAATGGCAATGTCCACCCTTCAATACCTATTGCCTATGCAACACATGTGAAAGAAACCTACGAAAACATGGAACTGTTGCTGAAACATATACAGTACAACAACTGCAAATGGAACATCTGTGATGATCTAAAAGTAGTGGCACTGCTACTAGGAATGCAGCTTGCGTATACCAAGTACTGTTGTTTCATTTGCGAATGGGACTTCTGCGCTAGAGAATCTCATTTCCTTAAAAAGAACTGGCTGCTCTGTAAATTTTTGGTTTCAGGACAGAAAAATCTGGCACATGAACCACTTGTCAACACAAGTAAGATATTTGAGACAGATGTCTCCAAGAATCGCTGATGCCTAAGATTAAGGAAGGCATTTCTCTGGGTCCACAAGTCAGATGTGTCATGAATGACAAGCGGTTTGAAGATCTGCTAGTGCGGCCTGAGAAAATCGCATGGAAGACATTCAGGAATGTTGCTGAGAATTTTCTTGACAATTATAGGGCAACAAACTACGTCCAGCTGGTTGACAATATGCTTCCAGCATACAGAACCATGAAGTGCAACATGTTGCTGAAGATTCACTTTCTGCATTCACACTTGGACTTCTTCCCTGCTAATCTTGATGCAGTCAGCAACGAACATGATGAAAGGTTTCTCCAGGACACTGCGACAATGGAAAAGTGGTATCGGAGCAACTGGAACCCATCAATGCTGTCGACTATTGTTGAACACTGAGACAAAACGCATCAGATGCTGAGTACAAATGAAAATCAGGAGCAAAACATTTTTAGCCCAGGTGAACTAGTGCAATATGTCAGCATCATTGTGCGATTAAACATTTAATTTCATGTTTCTCCAAATTCTTACGTGATACAGTCAATCTGAAATTATATTTGTGTTCATCTTGAAGCTATCTATCATAATTGACAAAACCTTTACAGGAAGCAAATGTTTTTTAACAAATTTTTTGTCCAGTGAGATTAGGATCCTATGTGAGTTTAAATCCTTAAAAGCCTTGCATAATCTGCTTTGGGAAAATATCTTAAAATATATCTGTCAAAGCTGATGCTATATGCTCAGTTGCTTTGGGAGTAAAAAGAACGAAACTTAGCTCACTAAGTTTCAGGGAAAATAGTCACTGGATAAAAAGCACAAGTGAGGCCTGAGTTGATCTTAGCTGAGCTGTGGAGCATGAAAGTAATGCGGGCAGAGCACCATGTTACACAAACAAATTATGACCAAAGTGAAGAGTCTGGGGACTGAACTGACCACACTCCAAGAATGGCTGTCATTGTAGGAAAAACAAGTTGAAAAAGTGGACTCGTAGGTCAGTACATCCAACCAGAAATATGAGAGAGTCAGTAACATAGAGCCCGATTCATGAAAGGGCACATCCGGGCCATCCAGATGGCCCCATGCAAGACAGGCCCATTAGGACCCAATTCTGGACCACGGTAACCAGAATTGGGCCTGAGGATGGCCCGGTGTGTCCCTGCCTGCCTGCGGATACGTCTTCCCTGCAAGGCTCCCCTGGCTGCTACAGCTCAGCCCCTCTTTTCCACACCACCTGACCCACAGCTGGCCAGCTGGGGCCTAGATCGGATGGCAGGGACCAGCTGGTCTGATCTCTGGGTCAATGCTGCTTATTCCACCTTCGAGGTGGAATAAGCAGCACGTCGCCATGGACCCTGCAGGATGTACAGGGCCATGACCTGAATTTATCCTGTACATCCTGCTGGGCTGACCTGCCCCTGCTCTGCCCAGATCCCTCCCCCTCCCCCTCCCGTCCCCCGCCAGCTCTCCCCGTCCTGCTACTCAGGACGTACGGGGAGAGCAGGAGATGAAATCGGACTCGGATGGCTTGCAGGACTACACGTCCTGCCGGGACGTGCAGCCCCGCAACACGCATATCAGAATCGGGCCCATAGTGAATGACAGCAGATAAAGACCAGCATGGTCCATCTAATCTACTCAGTAAGGTGGCTAGAGTTATAAAGTTGCATCTGATGCTCTGGACAAGTTGCTCCCCTCTATGCCTTTGCTTAAAGTTGCACATGCCACACCAGGCAGGTTACCTCTCTCTATTTAGAAGTTATTTACGTCTGCTTTGATTCCATCCTCATGCTATGTAGTGATCACATATGCTTGTCCCATATCTTTTTGAATTTTCTCACTGGTTTTACTCCCAACACTTCTTCAGGAAGAGCTCAGAGAATATTTGGTGAACTGCAACATCTGTACACTGGGGATGAGAAAGTGGGATTATGCTGACTGAAGCTGTTCCTCTCCTTTTCGAATATGGAATTTACTATGCTGTTCAAAACGGAAAGAGTGCACAGCCTCCCACTGATGATGCTCAATGAGTCCAGGTATCTGTGGCTAATCCTAGCCAAATTTTTCCAATATCCACCGGCATTGTTTACTAAGGCAAAGATCAAGGCTCTGCTTCTACTTGTAGGTGTGAAAATGAGGATAGTAGTTATCTATCAAAAACAACAGCACACCAGAGGACGTGTTTTTATATAAAGGAGACAGCGGCTGAAAGATCTTGTTGGGAATGTAGAAAACTTCACTGTCTGGTGCACCTGAAAGCTACTTTTAATTTTTTTTCAAAAGCAAATATGCGCATGCAGTGACCCCAGAGAATCTTTTCAAATGTATTGATTTGGATCTTTTGAATAGTCGGATGCAATGATTTACATTTTCCAACATTTGGACTGATTTGCCTTGTCTGAAAAACTGTGCTATGCTCTGTTTTCTATGGAGATGGGAGAAACAGAATGTGAGCGCATTCAAGAACTTTGGCTGGATTTGTGATTCTCCCTGCTGTTTGACAGCAGGAACTAGGCTACTGTAATGTTCCTTTTAAGCTGCGCAGGTGTCCTCAACCCTCATTTCTGCTGTTGTGGGGCGGTGCATCACTTTTGTGAGAAGCAGGCAGGATATACAGGACTTCCAAGGCACTTAGAGAAGAAAAAAGAAATGAATTCCACCATGGATGGATGGACGGAAAGGTAATAAAAGATTAGAAATCTTTAATATGATAATGGACTTTAATACATAAATTAAGAATAAAATACAATAAAAACATAAGAGGCAGCATGGCGATGTTTTGGCATACAGCTTGTATCAGAGGGTTCATAAAATCTGAAAAGTAAATCCAAATTTTGAAATCGTAATAATGAGGCACCACCTCCTACTGGCAGGAAGGCGGCTAGAGGATTCTTGTGCAGCAACGAGGACCATTGGCATGCTGAATGTCCTATCTTCAGAATATCAAGCATTTCTCGTACTCTATTGGTTTGTTTTGTATGTGTGTTTTATTTAAATTCTTTACCTATGTGAACAAGAGATGTAGATCTTATATCTAATATAAGCATTTATGATATAATAGTTATCCTCCCTTACAGGTTTTTAAAATAATTCTAATTAAGCTCCTAAGTTTGAGTACATGGGCTTAGGGAGTCTATTCACAGCGGAGGCCCCACTCTTTGCTAACCTCGTCCCTGAGGGTAAGGGAATCTTTGTCTGCTGTATTGGAATGATGCCACTAAAATACAGCGATGCAAACTGTTCTTATGTTTAGAGTTCTTTCAGGAGTTTTTTTTCTATTCAAAAGGCAAGCATTTTGGCACAGATGTTTGTTGGTCTGAAAGCATGCTGTCTCAAGATCGTTTTTCATATATCTACTAGAAAGGGTTACATCTAAGCAACCACTGCCAAGAATATTTGTACCTTACAAGGTACCAGAAAATAGTACATGACATTATTTTAAACACCTTGGCTGAAAACAGCTAATTTAAAAATGACTTCACTTAAGGTGAATGATCTCAACCACCTAATAATGTGAAAAACGGTTCTAGCACATCTTAAAAGAAGAAGCATCTAATCTCTGATAGTAAAGGGAGACTAGATCGAAGAGTGAATCTTCTCTACAGCCAAACATATAAAGGGTGGAGTTGCAATTTTAAGTAAGAAATCTTCAGGCATACATACTATATCACAAGCACTGGGCTTAGAAGGACAATGAGCAAGACTGATAGTGCAGATTGGGAATTATAAGACTGAAATTTTGAACTTTTATGCTCTCACTTAGAATATGCCTAAATTCCTTCAAAAACCTGCTGCTAGCTTATTGGGGAATGTGGATATTCCAATTATCATAGAAGGAGATTTCAGCTTAATATTTATGATCATGAATAGGCAGTCTACATGTAAACCAACTAAATTCAGTCAGTTAAAATAATAGAATCTCTTCAGGCTCCACTTGACTTATGTGATTGGTCACTGGTACATATTTGCATTTTCCCTCCCATACCAAACCTATTCACACATTTGATTATCTTTTGCTTTCAAAACCTATTTGACCCTTTATCTCTCCAGCCTCTGTTTCCAGAAGGTCCATTTCTGTCCATACAGTCATATCTATTGATTTATTAGATTCTGGGGTTAAAACCAATTCTCCCCTATGGAGGTTTAATGCAAGGTTACTGGAAGACAGTTATTTTGTAGAGCACATCATAACTGTAATTAATAATTATTTTCAAATCAATGAGACTCCAGACCTGTTGAAGACTACTGTATGGGAAACCTTTAAAGTGACCCAAAGAAGGGAACTAATTAGTTATTCTGCCAAAACAAATAGAGTAAAAAAGAACAAAGTAGACATTAAAATTGTTGAAACTCAACCTATGGGGTATGTTTGCTAAAGGGCGCTATTTGCGCTGCTGTCACGTTATCAGGCGATAAGGCACGTTATTGTGTGATAATGGCGCTTTACCGGGCGCAAAGGTACCTTAGCGCGCAATAACGCACGCAGCGGCGCAAACGAGTGCTGAAGGCGGAGAAAGGCTCCCGGAAGGCGGAGGAAGGCTCCCCAGGGGCAGAGAGAGAGGGTCAATGGGTGGAGAGTGGGAGAGGAGAGGCTCCCTGCACACTAACGCTGTGGATTCCGGGTCTGAAAACTAACGCCAGTGAAACCCTGGCGTTAGAGCAGATTTAAAGGGAAGAGAAACCATTTCCGCCAGCAATGTACAGCAAAGCCAGGGAGACCAACAAAAAGTGATAAGTGTGATACATGTGCACAGAACAAAAGGGCAAATAAACATTGAAAAGGACCTGAACAAAATGTAAAATAAACATAACCAAGCTGGCCAATAGTGATATTAATGGGAAACAGCAAAAAACACTACCGAGAAAGCTCCAAAAAGAAGATATTAATTTTGGAAGGGTTTATGCTCTGTCCCCATACAAGGTGAATGATCCCACAGTGAAATAGCGCTGATCAGGGTTTTCCCTTTCCTTTGGACAGGTTTCCTATGGCGTGCACATGTTCCGCAACAGCAGGGCGGGCATGTCGGAACGGGCAACTGGACAGATGCTGAAACAGGGATACAGAGGACTGCAGGCGGCACATTCTGTGGTGCAGCTGGGCCACAGTGCGGACTAGGGTGATGCCTAGGTGCCACATAGGAATGCTGAAACAGTAGAGCAGCCAGACAGCAACTGATGAGGGCCCAACATGGGCACGAGTGTGTTTCCCACAGTGTCACAGGGGATAGTACCCAGCAGGTACCCCCAAGGGCACAGAACATTGGCAGGCGGTGCTGGGGGGAAGCATGGACATCTATGCAGGCACCCCTACCCCAGAACCAGCACCATATGGGGGGTGGGGGGGGGTGGGGGGGGCAGCTGAGCATTTCCAGGCTTACTGTCTGTCTGCTATTGCTTTATGGATGCGTATAGATCTGCATTGACTGCCCTGTAGGGTATCTGTTTGTTCCCCAGCTGGACTGGGGTTGATGGTCCTCTCTACCGCCATCATTGCAGGTATGTAGAATGTGGATCTGTTCGTGGGAGATCCTGTCCCCCTCCCTGAGCCCCAGAGGGCAGGTTGGTTGGTACTACATAATCTGTCTATGGGTTCGAACACCACCCCCCCCTGCCTTAAATCATGTGACCATGGCACCCACACAGGATATGCACTATTCTGGGTGCATCATAGTTTATTTATTTATTTATTTATTTATATTCTCTTATATACCGCACTATTCTGCATCAGTGCGGTTTACATTGAACAAACTGAAATTACATTGAACAGGGCATTATAACTTGGAGATAACTATTTTACAGGGAACATGGGCTATGGAGGGTTAAGTGGCTTGCCCAAGACCACAAGGAGCACCTGTGGGACTAGAAACCCCAGTCCTTCCAGCCCAAGGTTGCTGTCCTCTAGTGGGATTTGAACCCCTGACCTTCCGGCCTGAAGTACCTTGCCCCAACCACTAGGTTACTCCTCCACTCTAGTCCTTAAGGGCTAGAGATGACTGGGAAATACAGATGGACACAGGTGTAACCTAGGTGTGTCTGTAAGGACTACCTATCACACACTGACACTGATGGTGACCTGCAGCAAACCCAGCTCAGCTAAGCCAGGTGCTGTGGACCTGGTGCTCAGCGCCCCACCTCACCCTCAGGGTGAGCACAGTACCCGCACAATGTGACGGTCTGTAGCTACTCTGTGCCAGTATCACACACGGTCAGTTCCCCCTACCAGGCCAAGGTGCTGTGGGGGTGCATACCCCATCTTGTGATCATCTGTAGACTGCTGATCTGCATGTGCAGTGCATCATGGGTACGGGTGGGTTAACCCTATCCTGGTAACCACAGCAGACAGTTTGTGTGGTGACCTGCAGTCCCTCTGTAGCAAGCCAGGGGTGTGTTAGTCACAACAGAGATGTAGCCCACTGGTTGCTTCACTGCCTGTGGAGCCAGAGGTCATGGGTTTGATTTCACAGTGGGGTTATTTGATAGGGCTGTCCAAGGCATTGTCTATTTTTAATGTAAATTAGTGCTGCCAGCAAAAACACCCTCACAGTGTTGTAACCTTAAGGTGCCTCATAAGGTGCCCTATAAAGCGCCTTATAAGGCGCCCTTTAGGGGACATTATAGAGTGCCTTGGCAGACAGTGAACTTTATATAATGGTCCCTCTGGAGTGCCTTATGCGGCACCTTAGGTTACGGCACTGTGAAGATGTGTTTTCTGGCAGCACTAATTAAAATAAAACTAAAATGCCTCACAAAGCACTGCTTAAACGTAAAGGGTAATGCCTCAGCCAGCCAGCCTTATTCATTAGGTGCACTGGGGGATTGAACCTATGACCCCTGTACCAGCAGTCAGTGTATTAGCCATTGTGCTACACCTCTGCTGCTCTGTTTGCTTGTCAGCGCGCCTACTTAAGATTAACGCGCATTAACGTGCATAGCTCAATCCATCGCCTGATAATGTGCACGGCGCTCGTTATCGCCCGATAATCCTGGTTTGCTATGTTTAGACCGGAACACCCACTTCTTTTATGGCATCCTGCACACTATCGCCGGGCGCACGTTAAGACTGCTTAGTAAACATACCCCTATGTCTAATCAAGATTACACGGTTTATTTGTTCAGTTGATCAAAGCTACATATGAATATAACAAACTGCTTAGTTAATGAGCAGCAGAGTCCATTTTTCTTCAATAAGTATCCTATTTCTCAAATGAAGTTAGTAGGCTCCTTGCAAATCCGAGCAGATCTATAATCCCTAATATCAAAGATCCCAAAAAATAGGGTTGTAACATCTGATTGTGCAAGTTTTAAAGAATGCTATTTGTTTGAGTAATTTTATTTGTTATATTATTCTTTTTTCAATCCCAGTATTAAAGATTTTTTCTGAATTGTGTATCTGTTGATGTACCTGTTTACGGTTCAATAAAACATAACAAAAAGAAAAAACCCCAAAAGAAGCAGCTGCAAAGCTGAAGCGTTTACACAGACATGGATGTTTAGAAATATAGGGCTTGAGTGACCTTTAAACTCTGCTTTTCAATGCCGGGGCAATATCGAGGGTTGCCCAAATGACTGTGAAGCTAACTGGGCAGCGCCGATATTCAGCCACTGCTCGGTTAGCTTCAGCAGCGAGAGTTAGGCCAGCCTTTAATGTACTTGACTTTCACTGCTTAGTGATAACCGGGCAATGGCTCAATAATGCCGCTGCCCGTTTACATTGAAACATGAAGGCAGAAAAAGACCATATGGCCTATCTATTCTGCTCATCCATATAAACTACTATAGTCCCTATTTTCTCCTTTAGCGATCCTCTGTGTTTGTCCCATGCTTTCCTGAATTCAGATACTGTCCTCGTCTCTACTATCTCCACTGGGAGACTATTCCACACATCTACCACTCTTTTTCCATAAAGAAATATTTCCGTATATTACTCCTGAGTCTATCCTATGTCCTATGCAGAGCTTACTTATCACTGGGTGACCCCCCCCCCCCAGAATGCCCCGATGCTAACCAGTTAGCATTGGAGCATGAAGTGGTGGCACCCGCAGATACTCACTGTTAATGCTGCTGAATATCTTGGCAAAGGGGATTAATACAATTAGCAGATCTGCTGACCATTTTAATTCCTTTGAATATCGGGCTCACAGTCTTGGAAGATCAGGCCAGATGTAGCCTATCCGTTAAGAAAAGTGGAAGGAAAACCAAGCGACCAGCATGGTTAAAAGGTGAAGTGAAAGAGGCTATTAGGATCAAAAATTATGTTTCAAAAAATGGAAAGAGGAATCAAATAAAGAAAATAGGAAACAGCACCAAAACTGGCAAGTTAAATGCATGGCACTGATAAGGTAGGCAAAAAGAATTTGAAAAGAAGGTTGCCATAGAGTCAAAAGCTCACAATAAAACCTTTTTCAGGTATGTTCAAAGCAAGAAGCCTGGTAAGAAGAAACTTGGACCACTAGATGATCAAGAGAAAAAAGGGGCACTCAAAGAGAACAAGGCCATAGCTGAATGACTAAATTAATTTTTTGCTTCAGTCTTTACTGAGAGAGATGTGGGGAAGCCACTAAAGCCAGAAAAGGTATTTAACAGTGATGAGTCAGAAGAGCCAAATTAATCTCAGTGAAACTGGAAAATGTAGTAGAACAAATTGATAAAGAACAGCAAATTACCTGCACTGGATGGTATACACGCAAGAGTGCTGAGAGAATTCAAAGATGAAATTGTAGAGCTCAGGTTAAAAATTACTATCATTAAAATCATCTATGGTACCAGAAGTTTGAAGGGTGGCCCATGTAACTGCCTTTGAATATTGGCTCTGTATTGCTCCATGGTGCGACTGCACCTTGAGTATTGTGTTCATCCGTGGTATCTGTATCTGAAAAATAATTAACAACATTAGAAAAGGTACAGAAAAGGATGACCAAAATAATAAAGGGGATGGAATGACTCTCTTATGAGGAAAAGTTAACGAAGTTATTCAGCTTGGAGAAGAGATAGCTGAAGGAAGATACGATACAGGTCTTTAAGTTCCTGAATGAAGTGGAATGGGTAAACATGAAGCGATTGTTTACTCTTTCAAAAAGTACAAGGATTAGGAGATAAGCCATGAAGCCACAAAGTAGTATATTTAAAATAGATACGAGAAAATATTTTTTCTCTCAATGTATAATTAAGCTTTGGAACTCATTGCTGGAGGAGATGGTAAAGGCAGTTATAAGAGGGCTTAAGAAAGGCTTGGATAAATTTTCTGGAGAAAAAGTCCATAAACTGTTATAAGGGTAGACTGAGAGAAAGCCACTTCTTATCCCTGCGGATACATAGCATGAAACTAGATGCTTTTAGAATATGACAGGTACTTATGACTTGGATTGGCCACTGTTAGAAATAGAGTATTGGGCTTGATGAACATTTGGTCTGACTTAGTATGGCACTTATGTTATTTATGGGATCAGACCAAAATTATGCCTTTTGAGAGGGTAATTTTATAAGAGGTGCCTAGATTAAGAAATGTTTTCCACCATTGACACACCTATCTTATAAAGTCGAGCATGTACGTTTACTAAATATTAATATGCGTTAAGTGCTACTGTGCCAATAGAAATAAATGGGAGTTCCTACACTAAACGCACATTAACATTTGTGAATGCACATTAGTAAACATGCCTCTTAATGAGTGTCTAGGCATGGGCAGTGAGGATAAAGAAAGGTCTTCCAGATTTCTACATTACTATACTCTAGTGCCAACTGACAGGTACATTAAGAAGTACTATAAACCCTGCCTATTTAGAACCCATAGCAAACCCACCATATCACTACAGCACTACCAGGACTAACCAAACCCTACCTATCAAAAGGCAACACTTGCAAATATTAAACCAATACATCTCAGACAATAGCAATACATCTCCTACTGGGGAAAGAGAACAAGTGTCACTGTCAAATACAAATTACATGAACAGAATACCTCAGCTCAGTTACACATGCAGAACATATATCGTCACCAAACAAAGAACAAGGAATCACACTTTAGAAAAAGGAAGACAATTAAACTGGGAACCCCAAAAGTCAAACTTGGAATGTGCAACAACCCTGGAGAAATAAACTATAAATTAATTTCCTCTTATACTAAACAAAATGCAAAGACGTTAGCGATGCACATTTCACAGAGCTGACATATTCCAGTTAATAAATTCAAAATAAAAAATTATTTTTCTGCCTTTTGTTGTTTGGGCATTTTATTTTTCAGTTGCAATTGCTCCAGTCACTTTCTTCTGGTTTCTTAATGTCTTCTGCTATCCAAGGCCGGCCCGTCCATTGAGCAAGAATGTTTTTGCACAGGGCCCCGCGTTTCAGGGGACCCCATGCAAAAAACATCTTGCATCAGCCCAACTAGGTTAAAAAAAACACAAACTGGCTGCTGCTGCTGCCATTACCAGTCCTAACCCCCCATCAGCCCACTTCCAGTCCTAACCCCTCCATCAGCCCATTACCAGTCCTAAGCCCCCCATCAGCCCACTTGTAGTCTTAGCCCCCCCATAGCCCATTACCTGTCGTAACCCCCCCATCAGCCCACTTCCAGTCCTAACCCCCCCATCAGCCCATTTCCCGTCCTAGCCCCCCCTAGCCCATTACCAGTCCTAAGCCCCCCATCAACCCACTTGTAATCTTAGCCCCCCCACAGCCCATTACCTGTCTTCCATGTGGCCTCAGCACGGGCTGTCAGAGCCGCGCAAAGAGAGAGAGCTTCTCCTCTCGCGGCTCTGTTAATCCCGCCGCGGGACTGATGGGATTTCCCATCAGCCCCATGGCGGGATTAACAGAGCCGCGAGAAAAGGAAACTCTCCCTTCGTGCAGCTCTGAAAAGCCCACGCTGAGGCCACATGGAAGACAGGTAATGGGCTGTGGGGGGGCTAAGATTTCAAGTGGGCTGATGGGGGGCTTAGGACTGGTAATGGGCTATGGGGGGGGTCTATGACGGGAAAAGGTCTGATGGGGGGGTTAGGACTGGAAGTGGGCTGATGGGGGGGTTAGGACTGGTAATGGCTATGGGGGGGCTAAGACTGGAAGTGGGCTGATGGGGGTTACGACAGGTAATGGGCGATGGGGGGGCTAAGACTACAAGTGGGCTGATGGGGGGCTTAGGATTGGTAATGGGCTATGGGGTGGCTAGGACTGGTAATGGGCGGATGGGGGGGTTAGGACTGGAAGTGGGCTGATGGGGGGTTAGGACTGGTAATGGGCTAAGGGGCGGGGGGCTGACTGGAAATGGGCTGATGGGGGTGTTAAGACTGGTAATGGGATGATGGGGGGTTAGGACTGGTAATGGACTGTGGGGGGGGGGGTAAGACTGAAAATGGGGTGATGGGGGGTTTGGACTGGTAAGACTGAAAATGGGGTGATGGGGGTTAAGAATGGTAATGGGCTGATGGGGGGTAAGGACTGGTAATGGGCTATGTGGGGCTAGGACTGGTAATGGGATGGGGAGGTTGCTAGGACTGGAAATGGGCTGAGTGGAAGGGGGACTTGAACTGCAAATAGCTGATGGGGACAGGGGCTTGGAATAGAAATGGACTGAGTGGAAGGGGAGGCTTGAACTGCAAATAGCTGATGGGGACGGGGGCTTGGAATGGAAATGGGCTGTGAGGGGAGGAAGCTAGGACTGGAAATGGGATGAGTGGGGGGGGGCTAGGACAGGAAATGGGCTGATGGAGGGGCTAGGATAGGACTGGAAATGGGCTGTTGGTGGGAACTAAGATTGGAAATGGGCTGTGGTGGGGGATTGAATTGAAATGGACTCATGGAGGGGCTAGAACTGGAAGTAGGCTCATGGGGGGTTTGGATTGGAAATGGGCTGAGTGGAGGGGAGCTAGGATTTGACATGGGCTGATTGTGGGGCTAGGAAAGCACTAGAAATAAGCTGATGGGGGGGCTAGGATGGAAATGAGCTGATGGAGGGACTCGGATAGGACTGGAAATGGATGGGGGAGCTAGGACTGGAAATTGGCTGATGCAGGGACTAGAAGGGAGCAGATGCTGGGTGGGGCTGGAACTAGAAGGGAGCTGATGTTGGGGGAGGATTAGAATGGGATGGAGCTGGGAGAGTGAAATGGAGAGGGAAAAATATTTTGTGTGGGAGGGAAGACAAATCTACAATTGGCCGGATATTGGGAGAGTAAGTGGGGATTGAGGATGGAGGGGTAAAATTTGAGTGGATGAAATAGGAATGAGGAAAGAGCAAAAGGAGAAAGATTAGTATGTTAAAGCAGATGTAGAGAGAGAATGGAAAAAAAACTAGAAGAGAGAAGAAAGGACAAATAGACAGCAGATGGAGGGTTAGCAGAAGACACGAAGAAACTAGAAGAAAGTGGCTGGAAAAATTGTAACTGAAAAAAAATACACAAAAGGTAGAAAAATATCTCTTTATTTTGAATTTATTAACTGGAATATGTCAGCTCTGGGAAATGTGCATCATTAACCTCTGCACTTTGTTTAGTACAAGAGGAAATTAATTTATAGTTTTATTTCTACAGTGTTGTACATTCCAAGTTTGGCTTTTGGGGTTCCCAGTTTAATTATTGTCTTCCTGTTTCTAAATTGCGATTCCTTGTTTGGTGATGGTCTATGTTCTGCATGTGTAACTGAGCTGAGGTATTCTGTTTATATAATTCCTATTTGACATTGCCGCTTGTTCTCTTTCCCCAGGTCATGTATTGTTATTCTCTGAAATGTATTGGTTTAATATTTGCAGTGTTGCCTTTTGATAGTTAGGGTATGGTGCTTTGTGAGTCCTGGTAGTGCTGTTAGGATACGGAGGGTTTGCTATGGGTTCTAAATGGTACCTAATAATCTGCACGCTCCACTCTTCACCTTAAGAGGTATAGTGATATTTTTTCTTGCAGCTGGGCCTCAGACTATTGTGGAGCTGATTTCATAACCTGAGAAATCAGCTCCACAATAGTCTGAGGCCCAGCTGCAAGAAAAAATATCACTATACCTCTTAAGGTGAAGAGTGGAGCGCGCAGATTATTAGGTACTATTTAGTAATTAACGCTCTGAAAGGTGATCACATTTAACTATTGTTGAACACAGATATGGGTTCTAAATGGACAGTGTTTGTAGTAGTTCCTAATGTGCCTGGTGGTTGGTACTAGATTATAGTAATGTAGAAATCTTTTAGTCTTTCTTTATCCATATACTCATTAAGAGGCATGTTTACTAAAAGTTAGTGTATGGTAACATTATGCAAATATTTATGCAAATGAGGCACCTTATGCAAATGAGGCCCCGCACCGAGTCTCCGCACATGGCCCCGCACCCCCCTTGGGCTGCCCCTGCTGCTATCTCACCATTGTCTGCTGTCCATTTGTCCTTTTTTTCTCTTTTCTAGTTATTTTCAATTCTCTCTTATCTGCATTAACATACTGATCTTTCCCCTTTCGCTCTTTCCTCCATTTTTTTCTTAATTCCTTTTTCATCCACTCAAATTTCACCCTTCCTTTCTGACTCCCCACTTATTCTCCCAGTACCCGGCCAATCATAGATTTTCTTCCCTCCCGTACAAAATATCTTTTCCCCTCTCCATCCTCACTCCCCCAGCCCCATCCCCTTCTAGTCATTCCCCCAACATCAGCTCCCTTCTAGTGCCAGCCCCACTCAGCATCCGCTCCCTTCCAGCCCCATTTTCCCATCCCCCCGCATCAGCCCATTTCTAGTCCTAGCCCCCATCACTCCATTTCCAGTGCTAGCCCCCTGCCGCCCTCCCTGCCCCCCTCCCCTCCGAAGAGCCCTGTATCTGTCTGACCGGCTTCAGAGGGAGTTGGGAAGGCTGAAAGTCTCGTCTCATCTCTGCACAGCTGCCGAGTGAAGAGAGGCATTTTCATTCACTCTGGCAGCTGTGTTCTCATCCAGCTCGCTGGTGCACTGAATGCTGGGAACAGGAAATGCCCTTTAACCTCCGATGTGCCAGCAGGCTGCACAAGAACACAGCCATCGGAGTGAAGAAAAATGCCGCTTTTCACTCTGGCGGCTGTGCAGAGGTGAGTCAGGGCCTCGGGCCTCCCCGGCTCCCTATGAAGCCAGCCTTGCAAACAGTCGGGAGCCAAACAGCATGTGCAGCATGAAGCTGGCGCAGGGTCCCTTGAAGTATGGGGCCCTGTGCAAACAACATTCTTGCACATGCGTCGGGCTGGTCCTGCATAAGTGGTTGAAAGCACGTATTAAATCTAGGCACTTACACTTGCCCTTGCACTAGCATAAATGTTAGCACGTAATTAATACATGTGTGCCCATACAGTCAAACCTCGGTTTTCGGTTGCCCCGGTTTTCGTCGGTTTCGGTTTTCGACGTCTTTTCCCGACTGAGATCTTGTCTCGGTTTTCGTCTATCGCCTCGGTTTTCGTACACCCTGGTCTGCATACAGTACACTGCCTGCCCAGTCCCGGCAGCACTACCCCCCCCCCCCGGACTCACCGATCGCGTGTGCCTGCAATAGTGTCACCTTCGCGCTGGTCTGCATACAGTACACTGCCTGCCCAGTCCCGGCAGCACTACCCCCCCCCCCCGGACTCACCGATCGCGTGTGCCTGCAATAGTGTCACCTTCGCGCTGGTCTGCATACAGTACACTGCCTGCCCAGTCCCGGCAGCACTACCCCCCCCCCCCCGGACTCACCGATCGCGTGTGCCTGCAATAGTGTCACCTTCGCGCTGGTCTGCATACACTGCCTGCCCAGTCCCGGCAGCACTACCCCCCCGGACTCACCGATCGCGTGTTGAGATCTGAAAGGCAGGTGAGCAACATCCTCGAGCCAGACATGCAAGGATTGCAGAGAGGAAGGCCCCGATCTCTCCCCGCCTGCCTGTTCTCTGGAGCGCCCCCTCAGGCTCGGAGGTAGCAGGGTAGCAGGAGATGTTGAATGGGTAAGCAGGAGATGTTGAATGAATGTGGCAGGCAGTTCTTTCTCTTGCGGGGTACGCTGTTGAGACGGAGTCAGCGATCAGATTAGTGTCCTACAGTATCTGTGTGTTTGCTGTGCTGTGGACGATCGGGCAGCTGAGAGAAGTGACAGGAGCTGTTCTACTGCTGGCTGAGTTATTCTCTATAAAATGTATTTTTTGTCAATATTTTTGGGTGTCTGGAACGGATTAATTGAATTTACATTATTTCTTATGGGAAATCTTGCTTCGGTTTTAGTCCGTTTCGGTTTTAGTCAGACTTTTTTGAACGGATTAATCATGAAAACCGAGGTTTGACTGTATTTTATAAAATGTGTATGCAACTGTGCATTCTGCCCATGTGAATGCCCACAGTGAAAGTACGCACCATCAGCTTTACACACATACTTATGGAATAGTTGCCTAAAATAGGCACATAAAGGCCCATTAATGTGCATGAATGATTAAAAATCCATGATTTACATGCGCTGATAGCACGTAGCTTGCCACAGCTCCTTCTAAAATTACCCTCTGAATGTTTATGTTGCAGTTGACATATTATTAAGACTCTATTCTGTTCTATGTAATTATCTCATGTATATAGTTTACCCCAGTTCTCCAAGTTTGTACTCCTGTTCGATGTAAACCAAACAGCTTGTTGTTATGGTCTTTATGTTATAATGTAAACCGCGCTGATGCCGAATAGTGCGGTATATAAGAACTTGTAATAAAATAAATAAATAAATAAATAAAATAAATATCAAGCAGTATGGATTTAGATAGGTACAATACGACTTAGAATATTTGGGGGTTATATACCATCAAGGTCTCCACTGGGCTATAGCCTAAAATGTGGATAAATATTTGCTCCAAATGGAAGCTTAGTTGGTGAGGTAAATTTAAGAGGATTCTATCATGGTGAGGCAGAATGGAATTATGCATTTTTATATGCAAACTTTTTTTATAAAATTACTCACATAATGGGCATCCTCCTGACCTCGTCACCTATTTTCAATGTTCTTTTTTTTTGTTGTTGTTCTGCACAAAATTTAATAAAATATATTTAACAGAAAAAAGCAGGTCTAAGTTAAGCAAAGAAAAGATAACTAGCCAATTTTAGCTTTCATGTTTGGCAGCACCAATTTAACCAGTTAACTTTAACTGGAAATTTAAAAAGATAACTGGATAATATCTAGTTTTTCTTTAATTGGATATCAGGTCGCTGAATATTGACCTTGATATATTTGGTGCAATCCCTTGAAAAGTATCTGAAAGTCATGGGCGGCCCATGAAGAAACCATGAAAAGTAACATTGATCTCAGGACAGTTTTCCATGAGCTGCCATAGGTTTCTACCATGTTCAATTGACTGCAGTAGAAATGATGTAATGTCATATAGGTATAGCATACATGATTGATCTCGTGCAGATGTGAGATATCCATATCGAGATTTGACATGCCATGGCTGTAATATACAAAGTAGATGATGTTTATAGATACCGCTGGGAATTATGCAAATATGCACTTGCAGAATTTTCCACATAATTAATGAGCATGCACATAATCACATAATACCCTGATAGATGGATAGGGCCTATGTAAAGACAACAGCTGCAAAATGAATAGGATGGGAGAACATCCCTGCGGCCTACAATTTACCTGCAAACAGTACCCTATGAAGAGGAGCTGGTGCAGTCTCTTGCATCAGAAAAACTCAACATGTGAATCTCTCAGTGCTCGAAGTCCTGTGCTGTTCTTGTTAGACTCCAAAAACAGCATTGGACTGGGAACACGCTGAGAGCAGCATGGTGTAGGAGGAAGATTATGCTGGAAGGAGGGGTACTGGCAGCCTCAGGAGGTGAGGAGGAGAGACAGAAATGGGGAAGAAAGTGTGCAGGAGATATTGTAGGTGGTTGGGGGAGAGACAATCTGCGAAAGTGACTTGTTAGAGGAGATGAAAATTAAGGGGACATTTGCGAGTGTGTGTATGTGTATGTGGTGGGTGGGGTGAACAGAGAAATAGCATTGAAGGGGGGATGATCTAGGGAAGGGGGAGAGGGAGCATTGAAGGAGGGAGATGAGTTGGGAAGGGGGAACAGTATTGAAAGAGAATGAGCTGGAGGAGGGAAGATTAGCTGGGGGGGACAGAAAGTATTAAAGGGGCAATAACAAGAGAAGAACTGTGCACAGGGGAGAAGCAGCAGGAAGGTTGGGGGTGGGGGGAGGAGAGAGAGAGAGAGAGTGTACTATAGTGAGAGTGTGACGGCAGCAAGCGGGATGGAAAATTTTCATGGCAGTCACATGCACGTGTGCCTATGTGGATGCTGAACAAAGTATAAGTGGCCTGAGGCATTTGCCGTTAAAGCATTTGGAATGATATAAACCTTATGAAATTTTTGTAAATTATTAAATAACTGTACATATTTCTAAGAATTATGAATTATTGTTCTATTTAATATAGTGTATAAAAATTCTATTAATTGCTTTTGCATAATTGTTATTTTTGACACATAATTTTTTATTTGTTTGGAGCATGACTTCCTGGGGGGGAGGGGGAGGGGGGATAGTGATAAAAGCCAACAGTTTTCTTCTTGGTATAATATGAAGACATATTACAAAATAACCTATGGTTGGATGATTAACTTTTATTATATTGATTAGCTTATGAGCGAGCCACGATAACTTGTCAAGTGCGATTCAGATTGGCAGCTATTCCCATGTGAGTCTGGTGTATATTCTGGTATTTCCCCTAGGCTGAGTTCACAGGATAAGAAATGCTTCCGATCTTAACCATTCTGCCAGGGACCCGTCAGAACTGTTTAAGAAATGTGTTTTCTTTTAAAGAGAGAAACAAGTTTTAAGGTAAATCAAGAAAATGAACTTGACCCTAGTTGCAGAGAGTTCTGTCTAGAAACTGAAACCTGTAGCATTAAATTTTATTCCATATCAGAAATTAAAGGCAATAGAAGTCAACTAGCCTTAATGCTCATGGCGTTTAATAACATATTGATCCAACATTTAGAAAGGTTATTTTAGAAGCCCTATTTGTGCTTTGGGCATCTGAAAACGGGCATAGAGATGTCCAAAGTATGGAAACATCCTGAATCCATTTTAGAAGTTGATTCTATGGATATGCCTAGCATGAGGATGTCCATATCTGAATGGGAGCATGGTGGAGGTTCGTCTGGGGCATTGCCAAGAACGTGGATGTCCCCACCTGATTTCAGAAATGCCATAAACTTTTATGCCTGCTCCAGGCACGAATACATAGCAGAAAAGTGCTTGTTTTGTATGCCAAACAAATGGAGAGTGTGGAGAAGGAGATAAACTCCTATCCTATTTATTTTCTGTGTTGACAATGAACTCCCTGGGGAATGAGGACCAACATTTCCAGTTTGCCAAACCGCTGGACATCCTCATATGCAACCTTGCAGGTGCTAGATGTCCCCACCACACTATTCTGTAGCCGAGATGTCTATGCGGGCACGGCTGTGGGCGTTCACATCGGGGACATCTATGTTTCTAAAATCAGGCTGAAACATAGGCGACCCCAATGATTTTCTTCGTTTCACACTGGATGCCCTCGATTGCACTTGGATGTCCTTTCTAAAATTCCACTTTTAAAATATCCAAAAGACATAACTAATGGATCCTTTTAAAACATAATCCCACTCATTTCTTGGACAAAAGCTGATATAGTACAGTTGTTTTACTCACTCTGTGAAAGTTTAACACTATTTTGTCTTCCGGTGCCTCATGCAATATATGATGTCATTTAGGACTGTCCATATGGACCAACTGGATATCAGCATCTAATGTCATTCACCAAATTCTTGACATTACTGTTGACAAAGAAGCTACTTTAAAAATATTTGATGACAGAGAAGTAATTTTCTATTTTTATAGGAAGAAATATTAGAACCATAAAATCTTTCAAATATTGCACAGTATCGAGTAGATAGTTTCCCATGCATGTTACATATTGCAGTATTTGTTTCTAAGGGGCTTGTTTACAAAGCCGCGGTAGTGGTTCGCGATCGCGATCGCAGCCGCGGCCCCACTGAAATCAATGGGGCCGCGGCTCCGATTACGATCGCAAACCGCTACCGCGGCTTTGTAAACAAGCCCCTAAGTGTGTATTCTTTGGTGTTTTCTTGAATATAGGAGCATATTTACTAAAAGTTAACATGTGTTAAATGCTGTGATGGCTCATAGAAATGAATGGGCAGTGGCAGCACTTAACGCACGTTAACCTTTAATGAACGTGCCCCATAATCTTCACATCTGAAATATTACAACATTATTGGGTTTTAAACCCCTTAGTGCTAAACACCCTTCCCATGTAAGGGAGGTGAGATCTCATTTAAGTCAAAGTGTCACAAAAACGAGAATGTGAAGAGACTTTTACAGCAGCAGCCCTTCAGCTTGATAGCTTCAAGGACTGTTCATGCTTGTTACCTTATTTATTTATTTTATTCATTTACTTAACCAGACTTTTATACCACCTTATCCTTCAATCAAAGCAGTTTACATTGCAACACACACTTAGGGGTGTGTTTACTAAACCGTCTTAACGTCGTAGCGGTGGTATTAGCGTGTGATAACGCGATAATGCGACGGCAGCGTTAAGGCACACTAATGCTGTGAAATCTGGGTCTGAAGGGTGGAGTAAGGCTTCCCAGAGGGCGTAGAGAAGGGGCCGATGGGCAGAGAGTGGGAGGGGAGAGGTTCCAGGCACACTAATGCTGTGAAATCCGGGTCTGAACACTAATGCCAGTGAAACCCTCGCGTTAAGGCACATTTGCAGGAAAGAGAAACCATTTCAGTCAGCAATGTGCAGCAAAGGCAGGGAAACCCAGAAAAGTGATAGTTGTGATATATGTGCAGGGAACAAAAAGGCAAATAAACATATAAAAGGACCAGAACCACATCTAAAATCCCAATAACCAAGCTGGCCAATAGTGATATAAATGATAAAGCAACGCTACTGACAAAGCATATAAATGAAGATATCATGTTTGGAAGGATCTATTCTCTGTCCCCCTACAAAGTGAATGATCCCACATTGAAATAGTGCTG
This sequence comes from Ichthyophis bannanicus, assembly GCA_033557465.1. NCBI lineage: Eukaryota > Metazoa > Chordata > Amphibia > Gymnophiona > Ichthyophiidae > Ichthyophis > Ichthyophis bannanicus. The sequence goes on along the minus strand of CM066036.1, from coordinate 602,255,530 downwards.
ATCAGGGTTTCTGTCGTTTAGATTGGGCAGGTTTATTATGGCGTGCACATGTGCAGCAACAGCAGAGTGGGCACGTAGGAAAGGGCAACTGTACTGATGCTGTAAATGTGATACAGGGGGCTGCAGGCGGCACATGCTGTGGTCCAGGTGGGGCACAGTGCGGGCTAGGCAGATGCCTAGGTGGCACATAGGAATGCCGAAACTGTAAAGCAGCAAGACAGCAACTGATGAGGGTCCAACATGGGCACAAGTGTGTGTCCCACAGTGTCACAGGGGAGATTACCCAGCAGGTACCCCCAAGGGCACATAACATTGGCAGGCGGTGCCGGGGGTGGGGGGGAGCGTGTATGTCCATGTAGGCACCCCTACCTGAGAACCCACACCATAGGCAGCTGACTACTGGCATACTGGATGGCCTGGGACTGCGCATCACCAGCACCATCGGCATAATGGCATGGCAGCATGGTGGCGGAGGGGTGTTGGTGGCCGAGGGGGTAGTGGCATCTGCCCACAGCAGACCACGGCCTAGCCCCGTTTAGGTGGGTTTCGTGCACAGCAACAGACAGGGTCTGTCTGACAAACAGTCATGGTATCCCCAGGGAATGAACTATCCCTGTGGCAACAGTGTGGTGCAGTACACACAGCAAGTTTGTTCATGAGCAGAAGGTCACAAGTTTAAGTCCCAGCAGTGGCTCCTGCCAACCCTGTCCCCATATTTTACCCGGTAATAAAGATGGAACCTTTATTGCAGATAACATAAACATGCCTGAAATGCCTACATGCACAGACACCATAAACATGTGCAATACCTAGAGCAGAGTTTCCCAACTGCAGTCCTGGAGGACCAAACACCATTCAGGTTTCATGCTGTCCCTAATAAATATGCCTGTGCTGCATTTATATGCGCCGCCCCATGGTATGCAAATGTATCTCATGCTTATTCATTAGGGACAGCATGAAAACCCAAACAGTGTTTGGCACACCAGGACCGGAGTTGGGAACCTCTGCCCTAGAGCAGCGGCCAACAGGGACATAAACACCCACACCCACAGGCTCCACTTTCCAAAGCCTCATGGAAAGTCAGGCTGTTGGTCCCTGCGCGCAGCAGCATCTCCCAATACTAGCACTTGCATACCTTAGCAATGCCGCCCTAAACTTGGGGATACGTTACACATATATCAAAAGGTTGCTATGATTAATGGCAGATAACAATTCCTAAGTTAATCACAATTTGCTGATAGAGCTGCATCATAGCAACCTTTCTGATATCTGTGGAGTGTGTTTCAGTTTTGGTTTATGAAAGTGTTTATCACCCTGGGGAATGACCCCAACAGTACTGCGTACCATGGCAATGCCCGCACCGTGCCCAGGACTGGTGTGGTGGCCAGGACTGCCACAAACCTCTATAGTGCACAAAGCTGGCAGAGGTGTGGGAGTGTGTGTCTGTCTATCCAGTGTGTTGTGGATGCCTACACCGTACTCAGCCCACACTGCTTGCACTGTTTCCAGTGTTAGCCTGCCAATGTGCATAATGAGGAGCAAGGTACTGTGGGTATGGCCCGGACAGGGTGGCCTGGGCAGGATGCATCTGCATTGGACAATGGCTGGGACATTGTAGTGCCCGGCCATCACCTGCACGGACAGGGTGGCCACAGCATGTCCTGCTGGGAGGTCACTCTCACCCTGACTGAGCAGTGACCACGGCATGGCTAGGTTCCCTCATACTGCTATTTAGTATTTCTCTCAAGTGATTTTTATGGGTTTTCTTTTTTGGGGCCCAATCACTGACTTATCTGCTTGGTGTGTGTGTGCTCACATCCCAGTTTTGGGTGCACACATCTTCTCCAGGAACATTCACTATGGACTAGCTAGCAGACTATCTGCAGTTAGTCTGTGTATGGCTGGAATACCTTGCAGGGTTCAGTGGCTGGAGAATGTCAGATAGTGGTGGGGGGCAGCTGAGCATTTCCAGGCCTACTGTCTATCTGCCATAAGAACATAAGACATGCCATACTGGGTCAGACCGAGGTCCATCAAGCCCAGTATCCTGTTTCCAACAGTGGCCAATCTAGGTCCTACGTACCTAGCAATATCCCCAAAAGACACAGGTTCCATAATGCTTGTACTGGGTCAAGCATTGATATCCTGGGTCCCTTTTTAATAGTGGTTTATGGACCTTTCCTCCAGGAACTTGTCCAAACCTTTTTTAAACCCAGCTATACTAACAGCCCTTACTACATCCTCCGGTAACAGATTCCAGAGTTTGATTACACGTTGAGTGAAAAATATTTACTCTTATTTGTCTTAAATAGTTTACCGTGGAGCTTCATTTCATGTCCCCTAGTCTTTCTAGATTCTGATAGCGTATAAATTTGATCCTCGTTTATCTGTTCCTCTGCATTCATTACTTTATAGACCTCTATCATATCTCCCCTCAGCCGTCTCTTTTCCAGGCTAAAGAGCCCTAACCTTTTTAGCCTCTCTTCATAGGAGTAGCCTTCCATCCCCTTCACCAATTTGGTGGCTCTTCTCTGTACTTTTTCTAATAACGCTATGTCCTTTTTAAGATACGGCGACCAGAATTGCACACAATATTCAAGGTGCGGTCGTACCATGGAGCGATACAGAGGCATTATAATATCCTTTGTTTTATTCTCCATCCCTTTCTTTATGATACCTAGCATTCTATTTGCTTTCTTGGCTGCCGCTGCACACTGGGCGGAGGGTTTTAACATGTTATCCCACGATGACTCCTAAGTCCTTTTTCCTGGGTGGTGGTTTCTAGTGTGGAGCCTTGCATCGTGTAACTATAGTGTGGGTTGTGCTTTCCTAGGTGCATAACTTTGCATTTGTCCACTTTAAATTTTATCTGCCTTTGGGATTCCCCGTCGTCCAATTGATCCAGATCCTCCTGCAGTTTTCCACAATCCTCTTGGGTTTTAACAACTTTAAACAGTTTTGTGTCATCTGCAAATTTGATAACCTCACTAGTTATTCCCTTTTCCAGGTCATTTATGAATATGTCAAAAAGTAGCGGACCCAGTACAGATCCCTGGGGTACTCCACTATTCACTTTTTTCCATTGGGAATATTGGCCATTTAGCCCTACCCTCTGCTTTCTATCTTTTAACCAGTTCCGATCCACAATAGTACACTGCCTCCTATCCCATGACTTTTTAGCTTTGCCAAAAGTCTCTGATGGGGGACCTTGTCAAAAGCTTTCTGGAAGTCAAGATACACTATATCAACCGACTCACCTTTGTCTACCTGTTTATGCACACCTTCAAAGAAACATATCAGATTAGTAAGACAAGATCTTCCTTGTCTAAAGCCATGTTGGCTGTCTCCCATTAGGCCATGACTATCTACATGTTGTGTAATTTTGTTCTTTATGATGGTTTTCTACCATTTTCCCTGGTACTGACGTCAGGCTCACCGGTCTGTAATTTCCCGGGTCACCCCTGGAACCTTTTTTAAAAATTGGTGTTACGTTGGCGACCCTCCAATCTTCAGGTATTACAGATGATTTTTAATGCCTTATGGATGTGTACAGATCTGCATTGACTGCCCTGTAGGGTGCCCATTCCCCAGCAGGGCTGGGGTTGATGGTCCCCTCTACTGCCACCATTGTAGGGATGTAGAGTGTGGATCTGTTGGTGGGCGATCCTGTCCCCCACCCTGAGACCCAGAGAGCAGGTTTGGTGATACTACATAATCTGCCTATGGGTCCAATCACCCCCTTCACTTAAATCATGTGACCATGGCACCCACACAGGATATGCACTATTCTGGGTGCATCATAGTCCACAAGGGCTAGACATGACTGGGAAATTCAGATGGACACAGGTGTATCCTAGGTGTGTCTGTAAGGACTACCTATCACACACTGGCACTGATGGCAACCTACAGCATAGCCTATCTCAGCTAAGCCAGGTGCTGCGGACCAGGTGCTGGGCACTCCACCTCGCCCTCAGGGTGAGCACAGTACTCGCACAATGTGACGGTCTGTAGCTATTCTGTGCCAGTAACACACACGGTCAGTTGCTCCTACCAGGCCAAGGTGCTGTGGGGGTGCATACCCCATCTTGTGATCATCTGTAGACTGCTGATCTGCATGTGCAGTGCATCATGGGTATGGGTGGGTTAACCCTATCCTGGTAACCACAGCAGACAGTTTGTGTGGTGACCTGTAGTCCTTCTGTAGCCAGCCAGGGGTTTGTTAGCAGCTATAGAGATGTAGCCCACTGGTTCCTTCACTGACTGTGGAGGTAGAGGTCATGGTTTTGATCCCACAGTGGTGTTATTTGATAGGGCTTTCTGAGGCTTTTCCTTTTTTAATTTAAATTAGTGCTGCCAGCAAAAACACCCCCACAGTACTGTAACCTTAAGGTGCCTCATAAGGCGCCCTATAAAGTGCTCTATAAGGCGCCTTATAAGGCACCCTATAGGGAACATTATAAGGTGCCTTGGCGGACAGTGCACTTTATAATGTGCCCTCTGGAGTGCCTTGTAGGGCGCCTTATGTGGCACCTTAGGTTACGGCACTGTGAGGGTGTGTTTGCTGGCAGCACTAATTTAACTTGAAAAAGAAAATGCCTCAGACAGCACTGATTTAAAGTAAAGGGTAATGCCTGAAACAGCCTTACTCATTAAGCCCACTGGGGGATCAAACTCATGACCCCTGTTTTAGCAGTCATTGTATTAACCAGTGTGCTACACCTCTATTGCTGTGCTTGCAGGTCAGCATGCCTAATTAAGGCTAACGCGCCGTTAAAGTGCCACGGCTCCCTCTATCGCACGATAACGGACTTTATCACGCGATAACCTGAAATGCTACCTTAAGACCGGAATGTCCACTACATTATATAGCATTCGTCACAGTAAGACTGCAACTAACGCCGGTAACATTAAGACGGTTTAGTAAACATACCCCTTAATCTAGATACAGTTAATTAGGACCAAATGGTTGGTATGCAGGGTACTTAACAAAGGTGTAACCTATTTGCAGCTAAATTTACCTATTTATAGTTTGCTCTTATTTACAGTTTGTGCAGGTTGTTAAATAAATTCTAATGTTCTGTATAAGTTGGAGGCAAGAAAATCCAGTGTATTTGCTGTACTGTGTGAACTTTCCATAATATTTGATGAACAGGAGGGTTTTGAGTTTTTTTCTGAAATCCTTGATATCTTCGGAGGCTCACATTTCATCAGGGGTGCATAGGTGGGGTGCAGTTAGGGTGAGGGCTCTTTTAGAAGTGGACTGCTTGCTCTTCTGGTAGTCTTTGGGTATGGTGATCATATGTTCATTGTTGCTTCATCTGGGGCAGGTACTCGTGTCTCTAAACAAGTTCTTTAGGATATCTGCTGATAAGCGGTGCAGAATTTTGTGAAATATTTAGTATAGCCTTGAACTTGACGCAAGTGTGGATTGGCAGCCAATGTAGTTGGCTTAATACAAGTGTTATGTGGTCTGACTTGGCTGTTCCAGTGATGATGCATGCTGTTATGTTCTGTTCCATCTGTAGAGGATGTGTGGCTTGTGTTGGGAGACCTTGCTAGAGTGCGTTGTCATGGTCCAGTATTGGGGTGATGATAACCTGGCATACTGCCCGTAAATGTTACCGGTTTAGGATTGGTTTTAGTTTCCGAATGATCTTTAGCTTGTGATATGCTTTTGCGGCAGCTTTGTTTATGTGTGCTTGGAGGTTAAGGTTTTTATCTAGGATGATTCCTAGATAGCGTAGTTCACTTTTCACAGCTATCATATGCTTCAGTAGATGGATTCCTTGTGGAGGACTGAATGAGGTATTCCTAGTGATGTAGAGTGCTTCAGTTTTGTATAGTTTAGAGTGAGGTTGTTGTTACTGAGCCAGGTGGTTATGTCTTCAGGGCATTAGGTTATTGCTGCGAGGTTTGGTGCTTCCAGATCAATTGGGATGCGTATCATGAGGTCGTCGGCATATATGTGGTATAGTATGCTGTGTTTCTTGATGATGTCACATATGGGGCGTATGTATAGATTAAAGAGGATTGAAGAGAGTGCTGAGCCCTGCGGAATGCCTTGTTGAGTGGTGAAGGGTGTTGAGTTGATTGCTCCGCACTTGACTTGTTGTGTTCTGTTGCTTAGGTAGGAAGTGAACCATTTGAGAGTTGTGTTGCAGATGCCAATGTCCTGGAGTGATTGGATTAAGATGTTATGGGATACTGTATCAAAGGTGGAAGAGATTTATTTATTTATTTATTTATTTATCCATTCTTATATACCGCGCTATTCAAAGTCAGTGCGGTTTACATAAAACATAACATTTGCATTACATCGGAACAGTGATATCAATGCTTACATTGTAACAGGGAAATCAACTTGGATTGAACGGGGAGGAGGAGCCTAATAAGCTATTGACAGGTTTAAATAGCAGAGTTTAAAATAGGAGTATAAAACTATTTACATATTTACAGGATGGAATTAAAATAGTGTAGTAATGTGGAGACAGTGAGATGTACCCGACGTGATGGGTAGGTATATTCTTAGTTAGGAGGCAGGTTGTGAGAGTAAGGAATGGATGATAGAATGTTAGTGTGGAGGGGGGTTAATTGAGGTGGGAGAAATGAAGGAGGAATAAATGATGCTTTAAAGCTTTTCTGAATTGGGGAAGGTCCCTAATTGCTCGGAGGTGCTGTGGGGGGAGGCTGTTCCAGATTCTTGGGGCATAGAATGAAAAGGCTCTGTTCCTAGTTAGTTGATTACACTTATGGATTCACGGGGGATAGTAAGGGAGTTGGCGGTTGCTGATCTTCTCAGTCTGATGTTAGGATTGATTGTAAGGAGTGTTGAGATGGATGACGGAGACAATTGATGAATGGCCTTGAAGGTTATCAGTAGAGCTTTGTAAGTAAGTCTACTGTGCAGCGGTAACCAATGGAGCTCCATCAATATGGGTGTAATGTGATCATTTCTGGCTGTGCTGCTTAGAATGCGTGCTGCTGCATTCATGGCCATTTGGAGCGGGTTAAGGGTGCTCTTAGGGAGACCATGAAGGATTACGTTCGCGTAATCAAAATGAGGGATTACCAGTGCCTGGAAGATAGTTCTGAAGTCTTGTGGTGCTAATAGGGTTAAGGTGCCTTAAAGTCGAAATCTTGTTGTAGATGGATTTGGTCATGTTCTTTATGTGCTCTTTAAAGTTAAAATTGGTTGTCGAGTGTGACTCCCCAAATACCATATGGCAGATCTGCATGGGAGTTCTGCATCGCGTACTTTCAAGGTGGCGTGGGGGGGGGGGGAGGAGAAGTTCTTGTTTCCTGGAGATAAATAATACCTCCGTCTTCTTTGAAGTTTATCCTCAAATTCTGGGATAAGAGCCAGTCCAGTAATGGCGTTGAAACAGTCGACTAGTTTGGAGATGTCAGGATGCCCATAATTTTAACCCGGGGTGAACAGTAGGACATCGTCTGCGTAGATTAGGCTGAGGATGCCAAATGAAACGGATAATGTTGCAAATCGGTCTTGCATATAGATGTTAAAAAGTAAGGCAGATAGGGAGGAGCCCTGGGGACTCCCTGCTGTTGCTGGAAAGGCTCCGATGTTGATGTTCCTACTCGGAAGTATTGTAACGATTAGATAGGTAAGATTTGCACCATTACCCATGCAAGTCTTGAATTCCTTTTTCTTGAAGTCTGGAGAAAGTAAATCATGGTTGACAGAGTCGAAAGCCGCGGCTATATCGAGGAAGATTAGAATGAACCCATCTTCAATGTTATCTATGCTCTGGATAACGTGTGGAGAGTATGGTACTGAGTTAATGATCTCCACCACTTGTGCCTCCCGGAATCCGTGTTGATAAGGGTCAAGAGGGGCTAGCTGTCATCAATATGTTGTTGCATCGGTATTTGAACAACTTTCTCAATGAGTTTAGCCAGTAGAGGTATGCTTGAAATCGGGTGATATGATTCCGTTTTGGAAGGATCCAGGCGATGGTTTTTTGAGGAGAGGACGGATTGAGGTTTGTTTAAGCGAGTAGGGAAAACTCCAGATGAAAAGATAGCTTCATGATGTGAGCTAGGTAGGACTGAGTTCTTTGCGCAGCGTCCTGATCCAGTAGGCCTGACAGGGGTCATTAGGTTGCTGTAGTATTTTGATCAAGGAGATAAGGTCAGAATGTAAATCTTTCTGCTGGGGGGGGGGTAAATTCTATTAAAGAAGACTGCGTGATAGGTGAGAGGCTAGGCATGGGGCTATGACAGCATTTGTTGTAAGGGTTTTGGACTGGAGGTAGCTAGAATTAATTGCGGATGAATTTGTGGCTGTTTGGGGCGCAGGTGTGACTTTGGTGAGGGTTTTGACTATGCTGAAGAGGTCTCTTTGGTTTGTTGATCGAGCAGGGAGAGGTTCGGTGTGGTATTCTCTCCTCTTTTCGGCTATGAGCTCCCTGTGCTGCTTCAGGAGGTTGTTTGTAAGATGCTTGATCTTACAGTAGAGAGCGGGGGAGTGGCGCCATTTTTCTTTCATGTCTCCTTAGGAGCAGAAGGGAAGATTTCAACTCGGCGGAATACCATGGAGCTTGTTTTTCTGATCTTTGGAGGGTAATGGGGGTAGTAGACATGATTGAGGGGGGAGGTTGTGAGCATGACTTCAAGTGTGTTCCATAGGTCAATCATATCGTCTAGATTTGATGCAGGCTGTTTGGAGCGCTGGGAGGACCTTATTCGACAAACTCTTCAATATTCAAAGGTCTGGAGTGGAAGGCCTTTTTTGTGGGGGCTGTTTCTGTGGAGGCAGGTGGGGCATGAGGTTGATGAGAAGGAAGTTGAAAGGTGAGGAGATTGTGGTCTGACCACGGCACCGGGGGGTGAATGTGAGTTGGGGATTGTAGTTTCGCCCTCAGACCTAGGGGCGAAGATGAGTCGAGAGTATTACCCTTAAGATGGGTAGGGGCGTCGACCAACTGTATGTAGTTGAGATCATCCATGGCTTTGAGGAAGGTGCTCGAGTGGGTGGGTTGAAGGGATGAATAAGTTAAAGTCACCCGATTAACCAATTGGCTTCTGGGGACTCTCAGGTAGTTACAGGCCAAGTCTATTTTTTGGTAAGGTCTTCTGTAGGGGATATGGGGGGCTCTATATATGAGATTAATGGTGATGTGATTGTTGGCTATGGTCACTATATCTAAGTGTTTAAGACTCCTGGAGGATAGGAGCTGGAATTGGAGAGAGGTTCTTGCTAATATAAATACTCCTCCTCCTTGAATGTCCATGAATATGAGGAGGAATCCTGTCTTGATGTCTCTTTCCCTTATGATATTGTCGAAGATAAAGGTTAGTAGAGTTTACACATTGTGGCATGGTTTGAAACATGTTGGTGGGGATCTAGTGGTGTATTGTGATCTATGTGGTCTTGCAACTGCCTTTGCATGGTTTTTTCAATAATCTTTGTGAGAAATGGTAGGCTGGAGATTGGTCGGTATGCCACGGGATCATTCTTGCAGGGTGAAGTATTCATTAATATCGGCCATATAGATGCTTGTTTGAGGGATGATGGCATGTGTCCATGTTGTAGGAATGACTTAACTATCTTGTGTATGAATTGATTGAGTTGTTCCTAGGTTGTTTTTATCCATTGTACCGTGCATGAGTCGGTTGGAGATGTGGTTGTGTTGAGTGAGGTGACTATTTGCTCTGTTTGTTGAACAGATGGTATGGTGAAGTCTCCCCAGGCTTGAGTGGCTGCTAGGTCTTTCATAGTATTCGAAGATGTCGTTATGTTCCTGTTGAGTTGCTTGTGCTTATCAATTATGTGGTTTTCCATGTCTTGATGATGCACTTCTGGGGTTTTCTGATGTGTAGCATCTCTGGTGAGTGTTCGCATGATGTTGAATAGCTCTCTTGGCTTGTTCACTGATCTCATAATGATGTTTGTGTGGTGGTGTTGCTTGCAGCTGTTCATCAGGTTGTTGTAGTCTCTCTGACTTTGTACTGGTTTAGTGCATCCAAGGCTTTGTTTCGTCTCCATGTTCTTTCTAGCTTCCTTAATTCCCGCTTTGCTTCCCTGATCTCATTGCAGTACCATAGAACAGAAGGTCTTCTATTTATGTGTTTGTGTTTTATGCTGGGAGAGCTGATGCTGCAGTGGATATAGTGTTGTTCCAGTTCTCGATGGCTTTGTCCAGATCTACTATGTCTCGATGCAGCTTTGGGATTACTTCCTCCAAGAAGGCTTCCTTGTTAAAGGCCTTGAATTGTCTTTCATTGGGGTGGTCTTCCAGGTATTTTATAGGTTGGTCAATCCATAGTGTAAAGGTTATTAGGTGCCGGTCTGTCCATGGCATCAGTGAGATAGCAAGGGGGGTTACAGTGTTGAGATCTTGAAGTGTTCTGGGAATGAATATGAGGTCTGGGGTTGTTCCCAGTCTGCGTGTGGGTCCTTGATCAGTTGGTTGTAGTGAAGAGAATTCATCGCTTTGAGGAATGAAAGAAAGAAAGTAATGAAACATTAAAGGCAGGAAAAACCTGTAGAAATCTTTTTAATAAGGACATGTGAGAGGTGAGGGTTATGAACTATCTTCTTGTTCTACAGCAGGGGCACACAAGTAAAGTCAGGGCCGCAAACAGGTCAGGTTTTCAGGACATCCATAAAATGCATGAGATAGATCTGCATGTATCTACCCCACTGTAAGTAAATTTATCTTATGCATATTCATTAGGAAAACTGGCCTGTTTATGGTCCTCGAGGACTGAACTTGTGCACCCCTGATATATATATGGTATCACACTACTGTGAAATAGCATGTCAGTTACCGCTGTTTTTAATACTGCTCAATGGAAAGCAAGCTCTGAGAGTATGATGAAGCCACCTGTTTACTAAGGGCCCAATTGCACATCCCAGTGGGACATGCAGCCCTGCAAGCTGTCTGGGCCCAATTCCACATCCAGCTTCCCCCGTACGTCCTGAGCAGCAGGACAGGGAGAGCTAGCGGGATCGGCATGGAGCTGCAGCAGTGGAGCGGTGCGGGCCAGCCTGGCAGGACATACAGGGCCGATTCAGGTCACGGTCTTGTATGTCCTGCCGGGTCCGTGGGGACATGCTGCTTATTCCACCTCAAAGGTGCAATAAGCAGCACAAAACCGGTGATCGGCCTGGTGATCCCCCCCCCCCCGATCCAGGTGCACAGGAGTCCCCCCTGCCCAATCCAGTCCACGGCAGGCTGGCCATGGGTCGGGTGGCAGGGAAAAGGTGGCCAAAGCCACAGGAGTTGTGGGCACCTATGGGCAGGACGTCCCCGCAGGCAGCAGGGGCACACCGGGCCCTTCTCAGGTGTAATTCTGGTTATTGTGGGAAAAGTTTGTTCCCGCGGCCCAGAATCAAGTCCAAACGGGCCCGTCTTGCTTGGGGCCGTCCGGACAGCCCGGATGTGCCCCTACCAGAATCGGGCTCCACACCTCTTTGTCACTTTACCTCAAATCCTCTTTAATTCCTGTAAAGTTTCTCTTGTGCAAGATGGTGAGGCCATAACTGGACTTTTGGGAGTAAAAAAATATCAAAAACTACCAAAATAACTAAGGATCTTTTGAGTTTTTTCCATTATCTGTTATTGATGGGTGCAGGTCTGTAGGTTTTTTTCAACATAGGGGTTGATACTCAAAGCAAGTTATGCATTTGCTAGCAGGTGGTGAACAAATAATTTGCTTATCCTTATAAAGTCTATCCATTTAAGCTGATAAATGGCAAGAATTTTGTCGATGTGATAAGGAGCCAGTTTGGGGAGGAGTGACGACAAAGCTGTCAATTATCCATTTAGCAAAGATATTCATTCACTAAATGGATAAGTTATCTATTTAATTTAGGCCTGCCAAATAGCAGTAACAAGATAGTCACTGTCTAGAAGCCTTATTTGTATTTTCCACACAGAACATTTGGCATTTACATGTGCAAATTGTGTCCACGTTGAAATGCCTGGATATCCACATGTAAATTTAATCCTTTATAAAATTCCCAACATAGAAACTGCAAGGGGGCATTTGAGGGACATGGTTAGGACATGGCCTGGGGAGGTCAAAAATCAACACGAGTTATCCCCATTTCATATAGGAAATACACGTATGACTTCAGTTGTCCTCATCAGCATTTACGGCTGCTCGCTGGCACATATAGGTGTTCGTTTTGGCCAGCCCTTCACAGAAGGGATTAAGGGGGTTTCCTCCTTTATCTTCCATTGTTTATTTCCCCCTCCAGATTGAAATGAATTAAAGATAGTGGCCTCTGTAGTTAACTGGAGGCATTTAAATGCATATATATGAAAAATACCAGCTTACACATGTAAGTTGCTGAATTGCCTCTGTTGCGTCTTCCCATGTGTAGATTTGTAAATTGCTTCTTCGTCTCTACATATCGGCAGATTCAGTATATGTGCACTCCTGCTTATGCATATTTTAAAAAAGGTTCCACATTTGGCAGAGGCTTTTCTAAAATAGTGCCGGAATTCTGTGCACCCTGACCTCGATATCTCAGTTGCAATTGCCATGTACTATTTAAAATTTGGCTTTATATTCAGGAGCATTTCTTAAATTGATGCTGTACTAGAGCTGGCGCTTAACTTTGAATGGTGATTAGCACAGCTGAAAATAGGGCCCGTAGTTTTTATTAAACCCATAGATATAGTACACAATCCAAAATTTAATTGATTAACAATTTTGAATGCAGAGGGCTGTATCTGTTAACAGTCAAATGCAATGTTACGATTCTTTGGTTTATATTCTTTCAACATGAATTTGACCTGGCATCAAGGGAAGACCAACAAGTAGGAATCTAGTCAGTGCCGGCTCATCCATTGTGCGAGAATGTTCGCAAAGGGGCCCCGCACAAATATTCCCACACGTTGCTCTGAAATGCTGGCTTCAGAGGTGAGCTGGGGAGGCCCCGGCTCACATCTGCACATCTGCCAGCATGAATAGAAGTGCTTTCCCTCATGCTGGTAGCTGTGTTCTTGTGAAGCGCGCAAGTGCCGAGAAATGCCCTTTAACGTCTTCCGGCATTCAGAGCGCTTCACTAGAACACAGCTGCCAGCGTGAGGGAAAACACCGCTTTTCACGCTGCTGGCTGTGCAGAGGTGAGCCGGGACCTCGCACAGGCCTCCCTGGCTCACCTCTGAAGCCGCTTAGACAGGTGCGGGGCTCTTCGGGGAGAGGGGCCTAGGATAGGACTGGAAATGGCCGATGTGGGGGGCTAGGATTGCAAATGGGCTGATGAGTGGAGCTTGGACTGGAAATGGGCTGATGGGGGGCTAGGATTGGAGATGAGCTGATAGGGGGCTAGAATTGGAAATGGGCTGATGAGGGGCTAGGATTGGAAATGGGCTGATGGGGGGAGCTTGGACTGGAAGTGGGCTGATGGGGGACTGGAATAGGACTGGAAATGGTCTGATGTGGGGGAATGGGAGAAGGGAGTGGATGCTGGGTGGGGCTGGAACTAGAAGGAAGCTAATGTTGGGGGAGGACTAGAAGGGGATGGGGCTGGGGGAATGAGGATGGAGAGAGGAAAAGATAATTTGTGTGGGAGGGAAGAAAAATCTACGATTGGCCTTGTATTGGGAGAGTAAGTGGGGATTGAGGATGGAGGGGTGAAATTTGAGTGGGTGATAAAGGAATAAAGAAAGAAATGAAGGAAAGAGCAAACAGGGAAAGATCAGTATGATAAAACAGATGTAGAGAGAGAATGGAAAAAATCTAGAAGAGAGAAGAAAGCTGTCCATTTTGTCCTAACAGAAGACACCCAAAAAATCAGAAGAAAGTGACTGGAACAATTGGAATTGAAAAATTAAATGTCCAAACAACAAAATGTAGAAACAATTTTTTTTATTTTGAATTTATTAACTGGAATATGTTAACCCTGGGAAATGTGTATCATTAACGTCTTTGCGTTTTTGTTTAGTTCAAGAGTAAGTTAATTTATAGTTTTATTTCTCCACTGTTGTTGTACTTTCCAAGTTTGGCTTTTGGGGTTCCCAATTTAATTATTGTCTTCCTATTTCTAAATTGTGATCCCTTGTTCTTTGTTTGATGACGGTCATATGTAACTGAGCTGAGTTATTCTATTCATGTAGTTTCTATTTGACAGTGCCACTTACTCTCTTTCCCCAGTGGGAGATGTATTGGTATTCTCTGAGATGTATTGGTTTAATATGTGCAGCGTTGCCTTTTGATAGGTAGGGTTTGGTGCTTTATGAGTCCTAGTAGTGCTGTTATGATACGGCAGGTTTGCTATGGGTTCTATATGGTCAGTGTTTATAGTACTTCCTAATTTGCCTGGCGGTTGGCACTGGAGTATAGTAATGTAGAAATCTGGTGGTCCCTCTTTATCCAGACACTCATTAAGAGGCACGTTTACTAAAAGTTAGTGCATGTTAACATTATGCAAATATTTATGCAAATGAGGTCTCACAATGAGTCTCTGCACATGGCCCCACACCCTCCTTGGGCCACCCCTGAATCTAGTGTGTCTTTTTTAATGCACTTGCTATTATAGTCTGGTGTCAGTGATTGACTAAAAAAACCCCTAAATAAACTAACAATCAAGCCCATATGATATTTAATCCCTAGTAAATCTAACCACCATATACAATAATGCAACCATTACCACCGATATTTTGTCAGACTAATCTTTACTTAAAGGTACATAATAATAACCTCAGTATTCATGTAATTCATTTTACTGAAACCTAAAAAACATTGCAGCAGTCAACGATATTCACTTATCTGAGTCATAATCCAATAGATGTCTGATACAGTGCTGTGTTTTGAATACCTGCTGTTCTGCCTTGTTCTGCTCCAGGGGGAAGACATATGATAACGTATGTGTAATTGGCAGAATGATTTAATTATGGCTGGACTTTCCTCCTTTTCGGCATCTGAAGGCTCCATTCCATTCAAAAGTCGTCAGACTGGGGTCGTGTGTTGAGGGACAGCCAAACCAATGTCAGCCATTCAACTTCCACATTCATCCCAAAGGGTTACTCTCATATTTAATGAAAAATTCAATATTGTTCACATAACCCCACTCTGATGTTTAAATGGAATAGAGTCTTCAGACATTGAACAGGAGAAAGGTCCAACCACAATTAGTGCATATGTAGTTGGCAGAAAGAATGATTCATCTTATGTCTATCCCCTGAAGCAGAACAAGGCAGACCAGCAGGTTTTGGAAATACATTGCTCTGTTGGACATCTATTGAATGATGACTCAGATAAGTGAAGATCTGCTTTGCACAATGTTTTTTTTAGGTTTCAGTAAAACAGACCACATGAATACTGAGGTCATTATGTACCTTTAAGTAAAGATCGGTCCAATAAAAAAAATCTGTGAAAATGGTTACCTTGTAGTATACAGTGGTGGGATTTACTATGAAGTAAATATTATCTGGGCTTGATTTTTGGTTAGCTTAATTTAGACATTCTGATTCTTCCTTACAGATCCATATAAATATTCTCATTCTCACCAAACCCAGTTACGGGATAATTTTATAAACCTTTTCCATGACAGCCCTGTATTTCACATGTAAAAGGGCTTTTATAAAATTACCCCAGAGGTTATAAGTGGCAGTTTAGAAAGGGAATCCATGCAATCTGGGACGTTCAGAAATACACCAAGGATGTCAGTTATAGAAATATAGACATCCTCAACATAGACACCCGTGCTGACATCCACATAGATGTCCCTACTACAAACCGTTGGGGCTGTGACGTCTATCATATGCTACTTGCACACAGGTATGTCCATCAGAGTGGCAAAATGAAAACATGATTCCTCATTCCCCTTCAGTGTTCGCAATAACATGGAAAATATAGTGGATATAAGTGTACTTCCTTCTCCACACTCTCCATATGTTTGGCTGGCAAAATGAGTATTTCTGCCATGCCTATTTGTGCCTGGAGGAAGTATTACTATTAGTACTACTACTACTAATAATAATTTATATAGCACTATAGGTATACACAGCACTGTACAGAGATATGTAAGAGGGTCCATCAAAAAAGCACAGCACCACGTGAACAGAAGACACCCAGTACAAAAACGTGGATTGCAAAGAAGGAAACTGCATGAATACAATAAACCAAATATACCACAGTAAAAACATTGATAATGAAGGGAATGTACATATTGATAAAAAGAAACTCAAAACCAGAGATAATAAATAATTAAAAAGAGAAAGTAAAAAAACAAGATAATAATTAAATACGTGAAAAAAGTCACTAAAGGACATTTTTTGGCATGCCTACATTCTTATTGACATTTTGTTTTATTCATTTTATTTATTTATTAAAGTAAGAGCTAATTAATATATGATTTTATTGTTTTTAACGTTGTTTTTAATTTGTTTAACAAATTATTTTTTGTTTTGATGTTTGTTTACGTGTACATGGGTATAGTATGCCTGATTTTCCCCTTAAGAAGAAAATTCGAAACACGGCCTGTGTTGGGCGTTAAGGCATGTTCTATTCAACTATAATAAAGGTTTCCTTCTTTGCAATCCACATTTTTGTACTGCGTATCAGAGATATGTAAGAGACATTTCCTTTTCCTGAGAGCTTACAGCCTAGTCAAGACGGACAACACAATTGGGGAATAGGATATATCTAGAGGAATTATAAGGGAGCACAGGAGGTGAACAGGTGACTAGAGGGATCAGGATCCAATGGCAGACTCAAAGACATGAGTTTTTAGCTTGGATTTGAACAGGGCAAGAGATGGAACCTGATGCACCGATTCGGGTAGTTTATTCAAGGCATAAGGAGCAGCAAGGTAGAAACATTGAAGTCTGGAGTTAGCAGTCGAAGAGAAGTGCACCGATAGAAGGGATCTGCTAGAAGACTGGAGTTCTCAAGGAATGTAGGGAGAGAAAAGGTAGGTAGGAGTGGCCAAATTAAAGCACTTATAGGTCAGTAGTAGAAGTTTTGAATTGGTTGCGGAAATGGATAGTAAGCCAATGAAGTGACTTGAGAAGAGGGGTGACATGGGCATAGCGACACTGGTAGAAGATTAGTTTTGAACAGATTGAAGTGAAGAGAGATGATTCAGAGAAGACCAGTGAACAGCAGTTGCACTAGTCTAGACAGGAGGTGACTAGAGAATGGATAAAGGTCTTAGTAGTATCTTCAGAAAGGAAGGGATGAATTTTGCTAATATTATAGAGGAAGAAATGGCAGGTTTTAGCTATCTGTAGGTTGTGTGTGGAATAGGAGAGGGAGGAGTCAAAAATGACCTCAAGGTTGCACAAGCCGAGGAAACGGTGTTTTCCACAGAAATAAAGAAAGGAGGAAGAGGGGAGGTGGGTTTAGGGTGAAAGATAAGAAGCTCCGTTTTGGCCATATTCAGTTTCAGATGGCGGTGAGCCATTCAGGCACTAATGTCAGATAAGCATGCAGAGATCCGGGCCTGTATTCCCAGAGAGATTTCAGGTGCAGAGCAGTAGATCTGAGCATCATCAGCATAGTGATGGTACTGAACTCTGGGAGGAGATGAGCGCACCAAGGGACTGAGTGTAGAGATAAAAAAGTTGCAGGACAGATCCCTGGGGCACACCGACTGAAAGCAGGATAGCAATAAAGGAGGATCCAGCAGAACATAACTAAAAGTGCGGTGGGATACATAGGAAGAAAAGCAGGACAGGACAGAACTCCTAAATCCAAGTAAGGACAGGGTATTGAGGAGAAATTGGTGATCAACAGTTTAATAAGCATCAGAAAGATC
Source organism: Ichthyophis bannanicus (assembly GCA_033557465.1). Lineage (NCBI taxonomy): Eukaryota > Metazoa > Chordata > Amphibia > Gymnophiona > Ichthyophiidae > Ichthyophis > Ichthyophis bannanicus. Next base: position 602,237,793 of record CM066036.1, on the reverse strand, counting down.
AAGGAGAAGCATAGAAACATAGAAACATGATGACAGAAAAAGACCACATGGCCTATCTAGTCTGTCCTTCCATATCAACAACTACAACAGTCCCCTTTTTACCTTTAGAGATCCTCTGTGGAGGATGAGGATCAAGTAAAGGCACTTGGATTTGGCAAGAAACAAGTCAGTGGAGACTATGGCAAGATCCATCTCAGTAGAATGCAGAGGGCAAAAGCCAGATTGCAGTGGATCAGGAAGGGACTGAGAGGAGAGACAGTCAAGACAGCAGTGGTGGTTCAAGTAGTTTAGAAATGAAGGGGAGGAGAGAGATGGGTCAATAATTAAGACAGATAGGATCAAGGGATGGTTTCTTGAGGAGAGGTGTAACCACAGCATGCTTGAAGGAACAGTTGTCGTAGAAAGTGATAGGTTGAGGATATGACAGATGGAAGGGACAACCGTGGAGGAGTTGGAATTTAGTAGACGGGTGGGAAAGAGATCAGAGCAGCAGGTAATAAGTTTAGAGAAGGAGAGAAGATGAATGGTTTCTTCCTCAGTGATCTTAGAAAAGGAAGAAAGGGTGACAGAGGTTGAGGGAAGGATTAGGGAATGAAGATGGGGAAGGGGGATGGAGATGACCCCAAGGGGAACTCGAGAGCAATCTTATGGACTTTGTCATGGAAACAGACAGCCAAAATCCATGCAGAATGGGAAGGAGGTGTTGGAGGCAGGGGCACTTTGAGGAGAGAGTTGAGAGTTGTAAAGAGATGGCGAGGATCATAGGCAAGAGATTTGGTGAGTGCTATGGTAGACTGGAAAGGGGCTAGCATGAATTTGGTATAAACTTTGATGTGACTCAGGATGTGCAGGGTGTTTCTGAAATTGGGCGAGAACATCTAAGTTCTTGGGAATGCCCCAAACATGCCTCCCCCATATCCACTTCACAGCTTGGATGTCCTTGCGCCGGGGACATCTCTGGAAATCTACTGCTTACCCCTGGAACAAGCAACATGGAATCTGTCTACCTTTTGGGAACCTGACAGCTACTTGTGACCTGGATTGGCCACTGTTGGAAACAGGATACTGGCTTAATGCACCCTTGGTCTGACCTAGTATGGCATATTTTATGTTAAGTTTGCACTGTTCCGAAGAAAGAAGGTGCAAATGTGTTTGTGACCTTTATGCATGTACATGTGTATTTTATAAAATACAAGTGTACTCTCAACTCCATCCCTACTCTACCTAGTCTATTGTTACAGAAATGTCTACATGCAATTCACATAAAAGCACACATCCTGGGGCTGACTCTGTATAGTGCATGCATATAATTATTTGCTAAAAATGCACGTCATAAGAACATAAGAACATAAGATATGCCATACTGGGTCAGACCGAGGTCCATCAAGCCCAGTATCCTGTTTCCAACAGTGGCCAATCTAGGTCATACGTACCTAGCAATATCCCCAAAAGACACAGGTTCCACAATGCTTGTACTGGGTCAAGCATTGATATCCTGGGTCCCTAGTATAAAGGACTAATGTGTATGAATGGACACATGCTTTGGTGGTCGCTATTCTGCAAGCATGTGTGAAAGTCTCATCATGTGTATTTTCGTTGGTATCTGAATATACATTATAAAATACTGTGACTTATACATGTATGCTCACAATATAGAGCAGGTATAACTGCCATGACTACATGTATTTATTTATTGGATTTTTTATACTGCTTTATCATTTAGTTAAAGCAGTTTACATTGTAACTTAAACTTGGTAATGTACATTAAACAGGGACATTGATAATTTGGATTCTTCTGAGGTAATGGAGGACTGAGTGATTTTCCTAAAGCCGTGGTGTGGGGAATTGAACCCCAGTCTCTTGGTTCCCATTAGGCTACTCCTTCACTCCATGCAGCTGTATGCACTTATTATATATGCATAGGCCCCTAATATGCATGTGATAATTGTCATGAGGCTGGAGCCACGGAAGGTGCAGGTTTAGAAAAAAACCCTGTCTTTCATAGAGCTGTGGATGTGCAGAAGATGCAATTACCTCGCAGCACAGCTAGAGGGGGCTGGAGTAATCCTACAGAGGCTGAGTCAACACGCCCAGCCACTGATTGTATGAGAGTTAACCAGCTGCACCTGAAGGCAAGCCCGGGAGTTTCAAAGGTAAAATGCCTTTATAAAGGAAAGGCAGCCCAGAAGGGAGGAGGAATCCAGCCAGGAGGAATCCAGTCGGGAGGAATCCACTCAGAGGGAACTCAGCCGGCAGCAGTTCAGCCAGAAGGAAGGAGAAGGAGTGTGGAGAAGGAGAGAGTCCACACGGAGCAAGCCCAGAGGGACAGAATCCAGACGGAGATTATACAGAGGGATAGAGTCCAAAGGGGCAGAGCACAGAGAGACGGAGTCCAGAGAGAGACTGCCAGGAGAAGCAGTTTGGCTGGAAGGAGTGACACTCCCAGCCCAGTAACGTAGCTGAATCAAGCAGCACAACAAGAGCAGTAACAGCTGAAAGAGGAGCACAGAAAACCAAGGAGCCATGCTTTAAGAGAAGCCTACATTCACCTGAGTTCGCTGGACCAGGATTACAAGGTACAAGGAGGAGAGGTTCCTATAGCAAAGCTACCTTTACACAGAAGCACAAAGGTTGAGAATCCTCACCAGGTTTTCCTGGGCTTCAGGAAGGCAAAGCACTGCACAAGAAAACCTGTCTCCAAAAAGAAGTACGTCAGAGAGAAAGCTCCAGGTGTAGCAGCTGCAGGAAGCCAAGGTTTGGTGGCTCTTTACTTTTAAAAGAAAGCCTTGCTCCTAGAAACTCTGATAAAGCAGACGCTCAGTATATGAGAAGAGGGAACAAAGCAGAGCTTTTCAAAACAATACCTAAGGGCTTAACAGAAGAGTCCTACTGGAAGCAAAGAAACAGAGATAGATCCTCTAAACTTGTAGCCGCAAGGGAAAGCACTTATTCAGAGGGAGAAGCCAGTGACTCAGAGTCCATGGAAATGGAGTTTGAGAATACTATTCCCATTCCTCAAGATGAATCCATGGATTGTACTTTTGTGCTACTACTAGTCTTGAGTCCTTAGTAGAACTGTAAATATAAAAGAAACCCTGCAATTAATTGTGAAGCTTATAACAGTTTGTTTTGCCTGCTTGTTTAATTTACTTTGGAATGAAGGAATCCTCAATTAAACCCTGCATTCAATTGTGAAGCTTATAACAGTTGTTTGCCTGCTTATTTGGTGGAACCCTTTATAAAGAAGGACTATCTTTATTTTCTTATGTCTTAGTGAACCCTTGCGTTAAAGGGGAAATAAAGCCTTATTGTCCTCCACTCTTGGCTTATATAATTTGTTCTCATAAGGAGCTAAAACTCCAAGGACCAAACTGCACTTGGCCTTAAAGAGCCATTGCTCCTTAAAAATAATAAAATGCTCAGCATGCCCTTACAGCCATTGGCCACTGGGGGCACCTGACGACACAATGCACATTGACTGCTTGGGAGATAATAGTATGACCTGTGTATAAATCCACACAATTTAAAGACATCTTCTTAATGTAAAACAGCCTTTAAGACTGGAGGAGCACCTTTGGTGGTTAGGGCAACAGTCCAGTACCCAAAAAGATCAGAGGTTGATTCCCATTGGCACTCCTTATGATCTTGGGCAAGTCATTTTACCCTCCATTGTCTCAGAGGAAAAGGCCTGGTAATTTGCTTCCAGTAATACCTCGCCAAGAAAATCCAGGGTCTGCTGGGTCACCGGGAGTCCACATTGACTTGATGGCACTTAAAAAAAAAATCCTTTTTATGTGGAACATGCTTTCTAAAATTACCCCCTTAAAAGTAAATTTCAAAATGAATGACACATTTCTGGATATTGTTTAAAAAATTCTGACTTCAGAATATTTGTTATTCTTGGGATATTGCTGGATACCTCTAACCTCGATACAGGGTTACATGGATACCTGTGGGAAACAGGATACAGGGTTTCATTGACCTCTGGAATGACCCAGCATGGCACAATGTATGTTCCTATATTGTAGATGCTATAACAAGTAGCTATCCTTCACTATTACACAGAAATGATAATGACATTACATACTTCTGGAAAAAGTTAGTCAATCAGGGACCAGGGATAGTGATAATCATGTTAAATCCTGCCTTCAACTAGCTACGGGCTATACCAATTAAAGTGAACTGAGACACTCATCTTACGAAAATTAAAGCTGTCACAAGATCAGATAGTCAGTAAAAACTACACTTATTGCTTAGTGGTAAAAGGTATTATTGCTCACATGTAACATGTTTTCTGTAGACAGCAGGATTAGCCAGGCATCAAAGTGGGTGATGTTATCGTGTGTCACTGAGATGGAACTTAGCGTAACATTTTAAGCTTACATGGCCCTTCTTGCACTTGGTGACCTTCTTAGCTTCTCAGTTAGTTTCAAAGCTCAAGAATTAAGGCAACTCGCAGGGAGATGAGAGGGATTGTATCAATATTGCTATCTATGGAAAATAGATGTTACATTTGTGAGCAACAATGCTTTTTCTGTCAGCAAGTAGGACTGAGTCAAGTGTAGAAGTTAGTGACTCCCAGGCTTGGGGCCGGTCCCATTTTTTATGCACTGCCCTATAGTTTGGAGCAGCCCGCACTTAAAAACAGTGTCTGATGTAGCAACTCTTGGAAACTGGCCTGCACAGCATGACCAAAGCATATTGTTCTTTAAGTGGCTAGGTCTAAGCAGTAGTGTGAAGTAAACGTGTGAAGTAAGGACTAGATTGCTATTATAAAATTTGTATGCAGCAAAATCAAGTTTGTGAGAGACAGTAATTGCAATGGCTTTAATCTGATGAGATTTTACTTTAGTGTTTAGGGAAATGCCCATTTGTTCATAACAGAACTGGATGTAGAATGCTAGCTAATTTGCTGGAATACTTTTGGTGATTGCTATATCAATTGTTTGGGTCAAAGGACACAAAGAGCTGCATGGATTTCCTGGTTGATTCAGTTCTTTTGTGGTAGTGTGCAAGAAGCTGGTTATGCTTCAGTATGTGAGGGAGATTATAGTGTAGATTCCTATGAGGTCTTGGACGGAATGTAAGAAGCACTGTTTCCTCATAGACAAGGAAAAGTGTTTGTTCCTACCTTGGGTAAAATCTCGGAATGAATTCTGAAAACTACTTTATTATGATGAAACTGCATGTATGATTCACAGATTCGCAAAACTTGAAGTTCTAGCTGAGGCTTATTTTCCATGTAAGGTGTCTGAGTGAAGCAGATTCCAGTGGTTCCATTGGTGACTACATAAGAGAAGTTAGAACAACATTAAGATACCCATCATTCAAAAGACTAATGCACTAACAAATTTGACAAGTGTGAAATGATGGGTCATTGAGAAGGCTGAAGAATATCCACTGGAGAGTGATAGGTGGAAAGGGCTCTGAGATGTACTCTAATAGAGGACGTTTGGAAATGCTGCAGAATGGTGTTAGGCAGACATGTAATGGGGTTGTGACCATTTGTAGAGCATCAGATGAGAAACCTTTTCTACTTGAAAGTGTAGGTAGGCTGGTGGCTGGTTTATTATGGCTTCATTGTAGTCTCAGCAAGTATGCCTTGAGTAGCCATTGGTAGTCCTAGAAACTAAACACTGCTCAGTTTCCATACTATGAGGATTAGCAATTTCAAATTGGGATGAAGAAGAAAGTCTCATCTTGAACCTAAGATATGCCATACTGGGTCAGACCAAGGGTCCTTCAAGCCCAGTATCCTGTTTCAAAGGGATCACAATTTAGAAATATGAAGGCAATAATTGAACTGGGAACCCCAAAAGCCAAATTTGGGATGCATCACAACACTGGAGAAATAAAACTATAAATTCATTTCCTCTTGTACTGAAAAACATCAGAGCTGACATATTCCAGTTAATAAATTCAAAATAAAATAATTTCTCTCTACCTTTTGTTGTTTGGGCATTTTATTTTTCAGTCACAATTGCTCCATTCTTTCTTCTGCTTCCTTCATATCTCCTGCTAACTCTCTATCATCTGCTGTCTATTTGCCCTTTTCTTCTCTCATCTTATTTTTTCCACTCTTCTCTCTACATCTGCCTCTGACATATTGATCTTGTTGCTCTTTCCTCCATTTCTTTCTTTACTCCTTCATCCACTGTTTCACACACACTCACACAACTGTCCTCAATCTCCTTTCGACTTCATCTAACAGCTTTCCATTACTCCTGTAACCTCCAGCCCAACCCATCTCTTCCAATTCCATCTCACTCCTTTGCTATCCTCTTATTCCCATCTGTCTTTCACTCACTCCCCATTAACAAATTTCCGTCCTCTGTAATCACCATCCTCCTCTCACTCATCTCCTTCCCAACTTCTCATGGCCTCTCACATAACTCTACCATACCCACCATCTCCCCACTCTCTCTCCCCAATCATTTTAAGCATCTCCCAGTCACCTCGCCCTTCCCCTTTACCCCCCCCCAGGTCCAGCATCTTCATCTCTCTTCTGTCTCCCCAGTCCCCTTGTTTTTTCTTCCCCCCCCCCCCATGGACCAGGAGCCTTTGATCTCCTTCCCCTTTCTCTATCCTCTCCCCCTCCAGTGGTCTGGAATCTCTCCCCCTCCCAGCCCAGCATCTATCCCTCATTGTCTTCCCCATCTCTAGTCCGATATATCCCTTCTCTCTCATAACCCAAAATCTCTCTCTATTTCTCTGATTCCTCCACCCCCCCAATCCAGCAAATCCCTTCTCTCTCGCATAAAACAAAGTTTCCCTCTCTGTTTCCCCCTTCTGCACCATGCAAAAATATCGTATGGCACCATCTTTCTTTCTGTCAGCATATTCCAGCCAGTGCTGCCTGTAGCTTTCACTTATGTTGCACAGTACAATGGCCCCATATATGGAAGTGAATACTACAGGCAGCAGTGACTGATGTCACTGGTTTGGAGAAAGAAAGATGAAGTGTGGGCTGGTGTCGCAGGATACCGCTATCTTTCTGCTTCTGGGGCTGCATGCACAGTGAGTGGCGTTGGCCCTGGGCCTGCTGCCTGAATCCCCACTTACTCTTCCAATACCCAGCCGATCTTAGAATTTGTTGTCTTCTTTTCTTCCATCCAATTTTAAAGTCTCCACTTAAATCCCAGTTCCTGTTCTCCCCATCTCCCTCTCCCAGTACGTACTCTTCTGCCTCCTACGTTCCCCTACCACACCCACCCAGCTACTTCCTTCTCCGATATTCATAACTCTGCCTTTTTTTTGCAGAATCCATCTTATGCCTCTCCCTCTCAACCTTTCACTTTGTATGACTTGTTTCTTCCTTCCTACACAAAATATCTGTCCCTCTCCCCATCCTCACTACCACAGCCTTTTTCTCCACCCTGACCCCAGCATATGCCCCCTTTCAGCTCCCCAGCCCCTAGTATCACTCCCTTCCAGTCCCCCCCAGCATCAATGCCCTTCTAATCTCAGTCCCTCCCAGCATCAGCTCCCCTTCAGTCCCAGTCTCTACTAGTATTAGCTCTCTTCCAGTCCTAGCCTCTCCCAGCATCAGCTCTCTTCCAGTTCCAGCCCATCCCAGCATTAGCTCTCCTTCAGTCCCAGTGCCTCCCAGCAATAGCTCCCTTTTTGTCCCTGTCCCTCTGTGCATCAGCTCCATTTCAGTCCCAGCCCCCCCCCCAGTATCAGCTCCCTTTCCCAGTATTGACACCTTTCCAGTCCTTGTCTGCCAGCAGCAGTCCTCGTCCAATGCCATGCCTTCCCCCTCCAGTCAGTTAACCACCCCTTCTCCTCCTTCCTCCTCATCTCGGTGGAGTGGATCTATCTGAGGCAATTACTACAGAGCCGCGAGATCATTCTCCTTCAGTCCTGTGGCTGTGCTAAACTGCAGTCGCTTCCATGATCACATTGCTGTAATTTTAAAAGACAAACGAGGAAACGTCCTTCTCTTGCACAAGACAGGAAGTTCCCCTGTTTCACTTTTAATAGTGTGGCAATGCGATCATGCTGGCGGCCACAGTTTAGCACAGCCATGGGACCAATGGAGAATGGCTCCGCGGCTGTGTACAGGTGAGCCGGTAAAGTGGCTCACTGGCTCGCCACTTAAGCTGGCTAGGTGCGGGGCCTGTTCTGGCATGGGGCCATATGCAGGCAATATTCCTGCACATGCCTAGGGCTCGCCCTGTATGTAGTTCTGAACTCCTGGAATATAAGCAGCTTGTATTTGGGTATGATTGGCTAATGGAAGGATCCAGATCCTTACTGCCTCTTGGCAGAAATGAAATGACTTGTTCCCCCCCCTGTTTTTTTTATTGGAGTAAAAGATGACCATTAGATTAACTGAAACAAACTGAAAAGCAGATAAAATGAATGCTGGAAGGGCATGCAATGCAATGTATGCCTTTTGAGTCAGTCCTGACTCCTGGTGACCCAGAAGCTTCTGGGTTTTCTTGGCAGTGTCATCTGAAGTAGATTGCCAGGCCTTTTTTCCAAGGCAATGGAGGGTTAAGTGACTTGCCCAAGGCCACAAGGAGTGCTAGTGGGAATTGAACCCTGGTTGCTTGGTTACCAAGCCAGTGTTCTAACCACTAGGCTACTCCTCCACTCTGCTGGAAGGGCATAGAAGATGGCTAATAACTTTATTTGATTGATGTGAGAAGCTTCCCAGACTTTGACCATGTTCATTGTGTGTGGTGAGCCTGCATGTGAGCTCTCTATTTAGCACTGGATTCTTCTGTGGATAAGAGAAGTTGATAGTGCTAATGGAGCAAAAGGGAAGACCTGTTGCAAGACTGTCCTTGGATGTCCACTAGTGCAGCACAACTCAAAGCTTATCAGAAAGATGGATGAAACAGGCGAAGTTCACTGATTCCGTTAGAAATTAAGGTCTCATTGAGGTCATCTGATTTTCAGTCAAGCAAAGGTAATTACATGGATGGTTGTAGCCATGTGACCCAGCATTTGTTAGTAAGTCTTGGTTATGACCATAGTGAGACTTATACTTTGCTAACATCGGAAGTCAGGGAGTGCAATCTGTCTTCTGGCACAAAAAATCTTTTTGCTTGAAAAACTTTCCAAAATAGCACTTATAAAGGAAATGCTGCTTATAGAACCCAAGATGGATTAGTGAATATTGATGAGGAAAGCAAGACTCCAGAGTAGGTGTGTTGTTCCATTCCTGAGAATGAGAATAATATTTACCCAAGAAATGGCTAGAATCAGCAGGACATATATTTTGAAAGGACAGACAGTGTATTGATGGAGGTCTGTTTGAAGTAGGAAGGGAAGGTATTCTTTGTAGCGAGGATGTAATGGACTATTCATGTATGCATTCTCGAAAGCCAGTCTCCCTTGTTGTGAGACAACAAAAGACTATCTTTAATTTGAAGGCATCAAGAAAGGGTATGTGCCCTTAGAAGAATTTTCAAAGTCACCAGTATAGTAGAGAAAAGAAATGGCCCAGATTGAGTCAAGTATCTGTACCAGTACAATGATTTGGGTTATTCAGTAGAAATAAAATACTCTTTTTTAAAAAAATAGTAATGTTAAAAGCATGTATAGTTTAAACAAACATATCCAAGAGATACCATATTAGAATTTTAATTTAACTTAGCTTTTTTCAAAATATTCCATCATGCTTTGTAAGAACAAGAGTTTAGGATCCAAATGAATGTCTCACTGCTCCAGAATCTGAGCCTTTACTTGTCATTATCTTTATTAGCATTTGATATACCGCCCTAGGCATCTGGGCATCAGAGCAGCAGTTTACAATTACAAAAAAAGGTTGTATAGAAGAGAGAAAGGAACGCCATTTTTTGACAGAGCAGTTAAGGCAGAAAGGGACAAATAAGGTGGGGAAAAGCTAACTAAGGAGTGGAGGAAGGCAGGTCGTAAGCAAGCTGGAACAGATGGATTTTACGCATGGATTTGAACTGGAGAAATAAGAGCTCTGAATATAAGGTGATAGGTAAGGAGTTCCATAAGGCAGGGGCCAGAAGAATGAAGGTGGTGTTGTGTCTGTTCCAGGTGCGCTCGGGAGACTGGGGGAAATGCCAAATGATGAGTGTGTAGAGATCTAAGAAGACAGTGGGGAGAATGAAACTGGAAGAGATCAGCTAGGTATTGTGGGGTACCTGTATGGATTGCTTGATGAGCTGTAATAAGAATTTTGTAATCGATGCAAAACTTTATGGGGAGCCAGTGAAGATGGGCAAGAATGGGCATGACATGGTTGTGGTGAGAAAAATACGTAAGGATCCATGCCACAATGTTTTGAAGGAGTTGAAGACTAAGTTGGTAGGAAGGAAGACCAGTGAGTGCACCATTACAGTAGTCGAGCCTAGAAATCACCAGTGACAGGAGAAGGGTTGTGAGGGAGTATTGGTCGAGGGCATGAATCTGGTGCAGAAAGAAAAAAGACCGCTGGACCAAGGAGGACAGATGATCAAGAAATGTTAGGGAGGAATCCAAAATGATGCCAAGATAGTGAAGGGACTGAACTAAGGAGGTGGAGAGTGAGCCAGGAGAGGGACTAGAGAGGGACAAGGGGTGTTGTTGAAAGTGAGCCAAATAGTGGAACATTTAGAGGGGTTAAGATGTAGATGATTAGCGAAAAGCCAACCAGAAACAGCAGACAAACAAGAATTTAGAGGAGTCAAGTCAGGGAAGTGTGAATTAGCATGAAAGAGGAGACAAATGTCATCTGCATAGAGATAAGCAGAGATGACAAAATGTTGCATTAGCAAAGCAAGTGGTGCCAGAAAGACATTGAAGAGGAGGGGTGCCAACACAGATCATTGAGGAACACCACAGGTGAGAAGGGGTGGAGGGAGAGGAGACTGCACCACAAACTACAGAGAGAGAATGAGAAGACAGGAAAGACTGGAACCAGTGAAGAACAGAATCCCGAAGCCCACAATCTGAGAGACGAGATAGTAAAAGTGAATGGTCTACCAGATCACAGGCCAAGGATAAAACTAAGGAGACTGCAAGTGAGATATTATCCTTATCGTGTGTGACATGGACTTCTAAGTAGGGATAGAAGAGTGGTTTCCATACTGTGGCCTGATAAATCCTGACTTGCAGGGGTATAGGAAGTGGGTGGAGTTGAGGTGAGAGGATAGCTCTGCAAAAAACAACTTCTCAAGGATTTTAGAAAGGAAGGCAAGATTTGAGATGGGATGCCAATTGGCTAGGGCATCCGGGGCCAGGGAGGATTTCTTGAGAATGGGGTGAATAGCGGTGTGCTTCCAAAGAAAGGGAAAGATCCGGATGTGAGACTAGACTTAAAGATGATAAGCACGAAGGGAAGGAGGGCTAATGAGGGTTCTGTGATCCATGGTGAAGGGATGGGGTCAGAGGGATATGTGGTTATGGGTGAGAAGTTGAGGGTCTTTAGTAAGGTGGCTGAGGTGATGGGCTGCAACGAGAACCAGAAGTGAGAGAGGGTGGTAAGGTCGGAGGCAGAAGAAGGGGGTTCTGGCAGGCGATGGGGACTGTCAAGGAATGTAGAGCATAGTGTGATGATCTTCTCATAAATGTAAGTAGCGAGCTGACTGGTGTCTGGCAGAGGAGGACAGGGGGATCTTGTAGAGTTGGTGTGGTGCTGGGAAAGAGAACGAAACATGGAATAGAGTTGTCTAGAGGAATTTGTTGCGGATGAGATGGCAGAGGCATAATACGACCTTCTAGTTGCACAGATTTGTACCTTGTAGTGATAATGGCAGCGATGAAAGTGTGACAAGCCAGCAGGGGTGTGGTGATATTGCCAAAGGCTTTCAGCTCTATGAAGCTGAGCCTGAAGGAGGGAAAGATTGGCAGTGAACCAAGGATGGTGACGTGATGAATGGCGGGGATGACAAGGTTTAAGAAGGGGCCAAGTCATTGAAGTGATTGCTGAGGGTGGTATGCCAGGACTGAACCTAAGAATCAGTAGAAAGGGAGCCAAAATCTGAAGGGAACAGGGTATCAGCAGAGGGAAACTGCAGAAGAGTATTAGGGGAAATATGGCATTTCAACAGAGGAGGCCTAGAAGCAGATAATGGTGGCAGGGGATCTACTGGATGTGATGGGGAAAAGAATACACAATAATGGTCAGTCCAAGAGAGAGGCAGGGTCAAGATCAAGGAGGGAACAATGGACGAGGTGGAAGAAGTAAGGAAGTGGTCAACAGGGCCATATCGAGCCAGAATCGCACCCCGTGCATCTTGTACATCGGGCGTGCACCTCCCCTCCTCCCCATACCTCCATCTAGCCACTGCCTGTTCCTGCCCTACTGCTACCACCCTCTGTTTTCTCCATAGCAGCAGCAGCAGGGTAAGAGCAGGCAGAGGCTGGATGGAGGTATGGGGAGAAGGCACACTCGATGTGCAAATTACTGGCAGCAGTTCTGATCCCTCCCTGCTCTGATGTTGCATCAGAGGAGGAAGGATCTGCTGAAGACCCAAAAAGGCTTAGGGGGCACATTTTGGCTGTCTGCTGTTGCCCTGTTGCCGCTGAGAGAACAAAAAGTGGTGGCGGCAGGGCAACAGCAGGCAGTTGAAATGTGCCCCCTAAGCCACTGCGCCCAGTGCAACTGCACCATTCGCACAGGGCTAGGTACGGTACTGGAGGTCAAGAAGAAAGCCCCCAGGTAAGTGAAAGCCCCCAGGTAGGTGATACATTAAATACCTTTATGGAAATGGGTAACAGGGGTAACATATGGAAAGCAGTGTGTATTAATGCCCGTAGCATGGGAAATAAGATCCCTGAGGTTGAAGCTTTGGTGGGAGTGGCTGACTTGGATTTAGTGGCAGTTACAGAAACATGGTTCACAGAAAACAATGACTGGGATGTAACTATACCTGGCTATATTTTATTCAGGAAGGACAGGGTAGGAAGAAGAGGAGGAGGAGTGGCACTATATGTAAAAACTACTATTAAAGCTTTGGAATTACAGAGCTTAAAAGGGAGAGAGGAGGCATTGTGGGTTAAACTAGAAAGAGGGAAAGAGAAATCTATTTGCATTGGAGTGATATACAGACCTCCCTCACAAGAGGAAGAGGTGGACAGAGAGTTAATTGAAGACATACGCAGCATTGCTAAGAAAGGGGAAGTGCTACTGATAGGAGATTTCAATATGCCAGATGTTGATTGGCACATTCCTGCTGCAGTATCATCTAGAAGTAAGGAGATCCTGGATTCTCTACAGGGAGAACTATTCAGGCAATTGGTAACAGACCCCACACGTGAAGGGGCCATACTGGACTTGGTGCTTACCAATGGTGAAAGTGTTTCTGATGTTGTAGTGGGAGATCATTTTGCATCCAGTGATCACCAGATGGTGTGGTTCAGTATTAGGACTAGGGCTGTTAGAATCCATTCCAAGGTGAGGATCTTAGACTTTAGGAAGACTAACTTTGCGAAGATGGGCCAATACCTCAGGGAGTCGTTAGTGGGATGGGAACAGCTGGGGGATGTAGAAAAACAGTGGGCAAAACTGAAAGGGGGTATTTTAAGGGCAACCAACCTTTTTGTTAAAATGGTAAATAAAGGCAAAAGGAACAGGAGACCGCTATGGTTTTCGAAGGAAGTAGCTGAAAAAGTGAAGAAAAAGAGGGAGGCCTTCATGAAATACAAGAGATCACAGAGAGCAGAAGACAAGCATCTGTATTTGGAAAAACTTAGAGAAGCTAGCAAAGTAGTCAAGAAGGCAAAGATTCAAAAGGAGGAGGAAATAGCCAATGCAATAAAATGGGGGGATAAGACATTTTTCAGATATATTAGTGAGAAGAGGAAGAGCAAAAGTGGTATTGTCAGACTCAAGGGTGCAGGGGGGGAATATGTAGAAGCTGATAAGGATAAAGCGGAATTGCTTAACAAATATTTTTGTTCTGTGTTCACAGATGAAGAACCAGGAGCAGGACCTCAGAAAACACCCACAAATAAGAACAGAAGCGAGGGACATCTTGAACTATTTTCAGAAGACTGTGTTCGTGAGAAACTAGCTCAACTTAAAGTAGACAAAGCGATGGGACCGGATGGGATACACCCTAGAATACTGAGGGAACTTGGGGACGTTCTAGCAGCTCCACTGACTGACCTTTTTCAATGCCTCGTTGGAGTCAGGAGTGGTGCCAAAGGACTGGAGAGAGGCTCATGTGGTGCCTTTACACAAAAGCGGAAGTAAGGATGTGGTTGAAAACTACAGGCCGGTTAGTTTAACTTCGGTGGTGAGTAAATTATTGGAAACGCTTCTGAAAGAGAAAATAGTGAGGTTTGCAGAGTCCAGCGGATTACAGGATCCAAGGCAGCATGGATTCACCAGAGGCAGGTCTTGTCAGACAAAACTGATTTTTTTGACTGGGTAACCAGGGAGTTAGACCGAAGGAGAGCCCTAGATGTGGTGTATTTAGATTTCCATAAAGCCTTTGACACTGTTCCTCACAGGTGACTTATAAACAAACTGAGCACCCTAGGGATGGACCCTAAAGTTACTGCTTGGGTTAGAAATTGGTTGGGTGGGAGGCGACAAAGAGTAACAAGTAAATGGAGCTCACTCTGAGGAGAAGGATGTTACCAGTGGTGTGCCCCAGGGATCTGTCCTTGGTCCAATTCTTTTTAACATCTTTGTTAGTGATATAGCGGAAGGGCTGTCGGGTAAGGTTTGCCTCTTTGCGGATGATACCAAAATCTGCAATAGAGTAGACACCCAGGAAGGGGTAGATAACATGAGGAGGGATCTAGCTAAGCTTGAAGAATGGTCTAGAATTTGGCAGCTGGGATTTAATGTTAAAAAATGTAAGGTCATGCATTTGGGCTGCAGCAATCCAAGGGAGCAATACAGTATAGGAGGTGAAGTACTTTTGTCCACTAAAGAAGAGCGGGACCTAGGCGTGGTTGTGTCTGATGATCTTAAAGTAGCTAAACAGGTGGAAAAGGCGACAGCAAAAGCTAGAAGGATGCTTGGGTGCATACGGAGAGGAATGGCTAGCAGAAAAAAGGAGGTGATAATGCCTCTGTATAAGTCTTTGGTGCGACCTCATTTGGAGTATGGTGTGCAATTCTGGAGACCGCACCTTCAAAAGGATGTGAACAGGATGGAGTCGGTGCAGAGGGTTGCTACCAAAATGATTAATGGGCTTCATTATAAAGCATATGAGGACAGACTTAAGGATCTTAATATGTACACCTTAGAGGAAATGCGGGATAGAGGTGATATGATTGAGATGTTTAAATACCTCCGTGGCATAAATGTTCAGGGAGAGAGCCTCTTTCAATTGAAAGCAAGTTCTGCTACGAGGGGACATGGGATGAGGGTGAAGGGAGATGGATTCAGGAGTGATATGCGGAAATATTTCTTTACGGAAAGAGTAGTGGATCCGTGGAATAGTCTCCCAGTGGAGGTGGTAGAGATGAGGACAGTAACTGAATTCAAGAAAGCATGGGACCAACACAGAGGATCTCTAAAGGCAAAAAGTGGACTGTTGTAGTTGTTATGGAAGGACAGACTAGATAGGCGATGTGGTCTTTTTCTGTCGTCATATTTCTATGTTTCTATGTTTCTATGTAAGAATGTGACCAGCAGTGTGCTTGGGGGAACAGACATGTTTTAGTGCTGGCAGATCCTGTGCAACTCTATCTGATAGGAATTGTGTTGGAAAGCACATGTTGAAGAAATAGTCAGCGGGAATGACTGTAGGACAAACAATTGTAGTCACAGTGGTCTGTACCAAACTTGTAGAAGGAAAAGGTATCATGCTTATGCTGATGACTCTTGGATCTACCTCTATACACCTGAAATCTCTGGCAATCCAGGCTTGCATCTCTGCCTGCCTATCTGGATGTCTCACTGCCATTTGAAATTGAACATGCCCAAAACCTTTTAACTTTTGAAAGGGAGACTATGATAAGATGAGGATAATAGTTAAGAAAAAACTAAAAGGAGCAGTTGCTAAGGTTAAAGACTTACATCAAGCTTGGGTATTGTTTAAAAATACTATCTTGGAAGCCCAGACCAGCTGTATTCCACACTTTAAGAAAAGTGGAAAGAAGCCCAAAAAACAGCCAGCTTGGTTTAAAATTGAGGTCAGAAAGGCTGTTGTTGCCAAAAAAGCATCTTTCAGGAAATGCAAAAAAGAGCCAAATGATGAAAACTTGAAACAGCACAAGCACTGGCAAGTTAAATGCAAGGCATTGATAAGGCAGGCAAAGAGAGAATTTGAGAAGAAACTTGCTGTGGAAGCAAAAACACATAATAAAGACTTTTTCAAGCACATTCGTAGCAAAAAACCTGTGAGAGAGTCAGTTGGATCATTAGATGATAGAGGGGTAAAAGGGGCAGTAAGAGGGGACAAGGCTATAGTGGAGAGACTGAATGAATTCTTTGCTTCAGTCTTTACTGAGGAAGATGTAGGGATGTTACCCATGACTGAAGTGGTATTTAAAGGTGATACTGCAGAATAATTGAAAGAAATATCGCTACGCCGGGAAGATGTATTACAACTATTTGACAAACTGAAGAGTAGCAAATCACCTGGACCGGATGGTATACATCCAAGAGTGTTGAAAGAACTGAAATATGAAATTGCAGACCTGCTATTAGTAATCTGTGAACTATCATTAAAATCATCTGTAATGCCTGAAGATTGGAGGATCGCTAATGTAATGCCACTTTTTAAAAAGGGTTCCAGGTGTGATCCAGGAAACTACAGACCGGTGAGCCTGAAGTCAGTACCGGGAAAAATGGTAGAAACCATCGTAAAGAACAAAATTACTCAGCATGTAGATAGTCATGGCCTAATGGGAGACAGCCAACATGGCTTTAGACAAGGAAGATCTTCTCTTACTAATCTGTTATGTTTTTTTTGAAGGTGTGAATAAATAGGTAGACAAAGGTGAGTCGGTTGATATAGTGTATCTGGACTTTCAGAAAGCCTTTAACAAGGTCCCTCACCAGAGGCTTTTGGCAAAACTAAAAAGTCATGGGATAGGAGGCAATTATTGTGGATCAGGAACTGGTTAAAAGATAGAAAGCAGAGGGTAGGGCTAAATGGCCAATTTTCCCAATGGAAACAGATGAATAGTGGAGTACCCCAGGGATCTTTGCTGGGTCCGCTGCTTTTTGACATATTCATAAATGACCTGGACAAGGAAATAACGAGTGAGGTTATGAAATTTTCAGATGACTCAAAACTATTTAAAGTTGTTAAAACCCAAGAGGATTGTGTAAAATTGCAAGAGGATCTTGATAAATTGGAATACTGGGCATCCAAATGGCAGATGAAATTTAATGTGGACAAGTGCAAAGTTATGCACCTGGGAAAGAACAACCCAAACTATGGTTACACAATGCAAGGTTCCACATTGGGAACCACCACCCAGGAAAAAGATTTAGGCGTCATCGTGGATAACATGTTAAAAACCTCCACCCAGTGTGCCGCAGCGGCCAAGAGAGCAAATAGAATGCTAGATATCACGAGGAAAGGATTGAAAAATAAAACAAAGGATATTATAATGCCTCTGTATCGTTCCATGGTGCGACTGCACCTTGAATATTCTGTACAATTCTGTTTGCCGAATCTTAAAAAGGATTATTAGAAAGGGTACAGAGAACAGCCAGCACAATGGTTTCTGGAGTCCAGCAGATTACAGGATCCGAGGCAGCATGGATTCACCAAAGGCAGGTCTTGTCAGACAAATCTGATTGATTTCTTTGACTGGGTGACCAGGGAGTTGGACCGAGGGAGAGCCCTAGATGTGGTGTATTTAGATTTCAGTAAAGCCTTTGACACTGTTCCTCACAGGTGACTTATAAACAAACTGAGCACCCTTGGGATGGACCCTAAAGTTACTGCTTGGGTAAGAAATTGGTTGGGTGGGAGGCGACAAAGAGTACAAGTAAATGGAGCTCACTCTGAGGAGAAGGATGTTATCAGTGGTGTGCGACAGGGATCTGTCCTTGGTCCGATTCTTTTTAACATCTTTGTTAGTGATATAGCGGAAGGGCTTTCAGGTAAGGTTTGCCTCTTTGCGGATGATACCAAAATCTGCAATAGAGTAGACACCCAGGAAGGGGTAGATAACATGAGGAGGGATCTAGCTAAGCTTGAAGAATGGTCTAGAATTTGGCAGCAGGGATTTAATGTTAGAAAATGTAAGGTCATGCATTTGGGCTGCAGCAATCCAAGGGAGCAATATAGTATAGGGGGTGAAGTACTTTTGTCCACTAAAGAAGAGCGGGACCTAGGTGTGGTTGTGTCTGATGATCTTAAAGTAGCTAAACAGGTAGAAAAGGCGACGGCAAAAGCTAGAAGAATGCTTGGGTGCATACGGAGAGGAATGGCTAGCAGAAAAAAGGAGGTGATAATGCCTCTGTATAAGTCTTTGGTGTGACCTCATTTGGAGTATAGTGTGCAATTCTGGAGACCGCACCTTCAAAAGGATTTGAACAGGATGGAGTCGGTGCAGAGGGTGGCTACTAAAATGATTAGTGGTCTTCATTATAAAGCATATGAGGACAGACTTAAGGATCTTAATATGTACACCTTAGAGGAAAGGCGGGATGGAGGTGATATGATTGAGATGTTTAAATACCTCCGCGGCATAAATGTTCAGGGAGAGAGCCTCTTTCAATTGAAAGCAAGTTCTGCTACGAGGGGACATGGGATGAGGGTGAAGGGAGATAGATTCAGGAGTGATATGCGGAGATATTTCTTTACGGAAAGAGTAGTGGATCCATGGAATAGTCTCCCAGTGGAGGTGGTAGAGATGAGGACAATAACTAAATTCAAAAAAGCATGGGACAAACACAGAGGATCTCTAAAGTTAAAAAGGGGACTGTTGTAGTTGTTATGGAAGGACAGACTAGATAGGCCATGTGGTCTTTTTCTGTCGTCATATTTCTATGTTTCTATGTTTCTATGGAAGGCTACTCCTATGAATAGAGGCTAAAAAGGTTAGGGCTCTTCAACCTGGAAAAGAGACAGCTGAGGAGAGATATGATAGAGGTCTATAGATTAATGAATGGAGTGGAAGGGGTAAATATAGATCTCTTGTTTACATCATCAGAATATAAAAAGACTAGAGGACATGCAATGAAGCTACAGGGTAACCTATTTAAAACTAATAAGAGAAAATATTTTTTTACTCAACGTGTAATCAAACTCTGGAATTTGTTACCGGAGGATGTAGTAAAGGCTGTTAGTGTAGCTGGGTTTAAAAAAGGTTTGGATAAGTTCCTGGAGGAAAGTTCTATAAACCATTATTAAAAGGGACCAGGGATATCACTGCTTTGCCCAATACAAGCATTGAGGAACCTGTGTCTTTTGGGGAAACTGCTAGGTACTTGTGATCTGGATTAGCCACTGTTGGAAACAGGCTACTGGGCTTGATGGACCTTGGTCTGACCCAGTGTGGCATATCTTATGTTCTTAAGCTTCTTATTTTTCCCCCTAAACCACCTCCACCCTTCTTCCTTTCTCAATCTCTGTGACTAACACCCTATTTCCTTAGCCTGCATCCTTGGGATTGTCTTTGACTCCTCCCTTTCCTTCTCCACACATAGCCAACTGATAGCTAAAACTTGTCGTTTCTTTCTCCAAAACATCAGCAAAATTCACCTCTTCCTCTTTGAACACACTACTAAGACACTTATTCACTCTTTAGTCACCTCCCATCTCAATTATTGCATCTCCTCCTTGCTGGTCTCCCTCTGAATAATCTCTTTCCCCTTTAATCTGTTCAAAACTCAGCTGCATGGCTAATCTTCCGCCCGAGCTGCATGGCCAATCTTCCGCCCGTCTTGATAAGCTCATATAACCCCTTTTCTCAAGTAGCTTCATTGGCTCCCTATCAGTTTCCATATCCAGTTCAAACTTCTCCTATTGACCTATAAGTACATTCATTCTGCAGCTCCTCACTACCTTTCCTCTCATCTCTCTCTACACCCCTCCGTGGGAACTCCGCTCTTCTGGCAGGTCCCTTCTATCTGTGCTCTTCTCTTCTTCTACCAACTCTAGACTTCGATCCTTTCACCTTTCTGCTCCTTATGCCTGGAACAAACTACCTAAGTCTCTACAGCAGGCTTCATCTCTGGCCCTTTTCAAATTCAGGCAGAAAACTCACCTCTTCATGGCCCTTTTAGATCCTGATCCACCTATTCTCCTATGTGTTTCTTCAGGGCCATACCTAGCACAGTGTGAGCGGTGCAGCTACACAGGAGCGCATTTGGGGTTGCCGGCCTCCTTGCTAACCCCCCCCCCCTCGCCTACCCTTGTCCTGCCTTCATGTCTCCTTGGCGGCAGTGGTGGTAGCAGCAGAGTGGATCTCTAATTGAGAAAAAACACGCGGGTCTTCCCGATTCCACGATTGGATGTTGGCCCGATCCCTCCTTTCTCTGATGTATGCTCGCATCAGAGGAGGGAGGGAGCAGACCAGGCATTCAAACGGATCTTTGCAACTCCACGCTTGAATGGCTGGTCTGGTCCCTCCTTCCTCTGATGCAAGCCTACATCAGAGAAGGAAGGGATTAGGCCAATGTACTAGCACGGAGTCGGAAAGACACACGTGTTTTTTCACTCAATTACAGAGCAGCTTCGCTGCTGCTACTGCAGCTGCCAAGGAGACATGAAAAGTTGTGGTGACAGGGCATAGGCAGGCAGTGGGGACATGTAGGTGTTGGTAAGATGGGAAGATGATGGGCATGGAGAAAATGACAAATGGGGAGGAGGAGGCGTGCCAGAGGTGCAAGTCACACAGGGTGCATTTATGGCTTGGTACAGCCCTGTGTTTCTTTGCCATTCCCCTAGATGTATCCTTGTCTTCAGCTGTTGTGCTGTCTGTCTTGACTAGATTGTAAACTCTAATGAGCAGGAGCTGTCATCTTGTAGTGCTATACAAATGATCATTAGTAGTAGTAGTAGTAGAATCTCTTATGGAACGGTCCAAATCATATCCGCTGAATTATGAATCACAGCTCTGCGCTGCACAGTTGAAGCACTGCTTAGGCATAAAGGAAGCTGTGCAGATGTCACAGTGCAGGACACAATCAGGGTTATCTGTGCTAATCATTCTTTGATGTGGCTACCTGCACAATAAGGGATCTACTATGTTGATAGAGCGGCACAACAGTCTGTGCAGGAATTGATTAGCTGAACTGTATTAAATACCTTTATGGAAATGGGTAACAGTGGTAACATATGGAAAGCAGTGTGTATAAATGCCCGTAGCATGGGAAATAAGATCCCTGATGTTGAAGCTTTGGTGGGAGTGGCTGACTTGGATTTAGTGGCAGTTACAGAAACATGGTTCACAGAAAACCATGATTGGGATGTAACTATACCTGGCTATACTTTATTCAGAAAGGACAGGTTAGGAAGATGGGGAGGAGGAGTGGCACTATATGTAAAAACTACTATTAAACTTTGGAATTACAGAGCTGAAAAGGGAGAGAGGAGGCATTGTGGGTTAAACTAGAAAGAGGGAAAGAGAAATCTATTTGCATTGGTGTGATTTACAGACCTCCCTCACAAGAGGAAGAGGTGGACAGAGAGTTAATTGAAGACATACGCAGCATTGCTAGGAAAGGGGAAGTGCTACTGATAGGAGATTTCAATATGCCAGATGTTGATTGGCACATTCCTGCTGCAGTATCATCTAGAAGTAAGGAGATCCTGGATTCTCTACAGGGAGAACTATTCAGGCAATTGGTAATAGACCCCACACGTGAAGGGGCCATACTGGACTTGGTGCTTACCAATGGAGAAAGTGTTTCTGATGTTGTAGTGGGAGATCATTTTGCATCCAGTGATCACCAGATGGTGTGGTTCAGTATTAGGACTAGGGCTGTTAGAATCCATTCAAAGGTGAGGCTCTTAGACTTTAGGAAGACTAACTTTGCGAAGATGGGCCAATACCTCAGGGAGTCGTTAGTTGGATGGGAACAGCTGAGGGATGTAGAAAAACAGTGGGAAAAACTGAAAGGGGGTATTTTAAGGGCAACCAACCTTTTTGTTAAAATGGTAAATAAAGGCAAAAGGAAAAGGAGACCGCTATGGTTTTCGAAGGAAGTAGCTGAAAAAGTGAAGAAAAAGAGGGAGGCCTTCATGAAATACAAGAGATCACAGAGAGAAGAAGACAGGCATCTGTATTTGGAAAAACTTAGAGAAGCTAGCGAAGTAGTCAAAAAGGCAAAGATTCAAAAGGAGGAGGAAATAGCCAATGCAATAAAATGGGGGGATAAGACATTTTTCAGATATATTAGTGAGAAGAGGAAGGGCAAAAGTGGTATTGTCAGACTCAAGGGTGCAGGGGGGGAATATGTAGAAGCTGATAAGGATAAAGTGGAATTGCTTAACAAATATTTTTGTTCTGTGTTCACAGATGAAGAACCAGGAGCAGGACCTCAGAAAACACCCACAAATAGGAACAGAAGCGAGGGACATCTTGAACAATTTTCAGAAGACTGTGTTCGTGAGAAACTAGCTCAACTTAAAGTAGACAAAGCAATAGGACCGGATGGGATACACCCTAGAATACTGAGGGAACTTGGGGACGTTCTAGCAACTCCACTGACTGACCTTTTCAATGCCTCGTTGGAGTTGGGAGTGGTGCCAAAGGACTGGAGAGAGGCTCATGTGGTGCCTTTACACAAAAGCGGAAGTAAGGATGTGGTTGAAAACTACAGGCCGGTTAGTTTAACTTCGGTGGTGAGTAAATTATTGGAAACGCTGCTGAAAGAGAAAATAGTGAGGTTTCTGGAGTCCAGCGGATTACAGGATCCGAGGCAGCATGGATTCACCAGAGGCAGGTCTTGTCAGACAAATTTGATTGATACTCTTTGACTGGGTGACCAGGGAGTTGGACCGAGGGAGAGCTCTAGATGTGGTGTATTTAGATTTCAGTAAAGCCTTTGACACTATTCCTCACAGGCGACTTATAAACAAACTGAGCACCCTAGGGATGGACCCTAAAGTTACTGCTTGGGTTAGAAATTGGTTGGGTGGGAGGCGACAAAGAGTACAAGTAAATGGAGCTCACTCTGAGGAGAAGGATGTTATCAGTGGTGTGCCCCATGGATCTGTCCTTGGTCCGATTCTTTTTAACATCTTTGTTAGTGATATAGCGGAGAAGGGCTTTCAGGTAAGGTTTGCCTCTTTGCGGATGATACCAAAATCTGCAATAGAGTAGACACCCAGGAAGGGGTAGATAACATGAGGAGGGATCTAGCTAAGCTTGAAGAATGGTCTAGAATTTGGCAGCTGGGATTTAATGTTAAAAAATGTAAGGTCATGCATTTGGGCTGCAGCAATCCGAGGGAGCAATACAGTATAGGAGGTGAAGTACTTTTGTCCACTAAAGAAGAGCGGGACCTAGGCGTGGTTGTGTCTGATGATCTTAAAGTAGCTAAACAGGTAGAAAAGGCGACGGCAAAAGCTAGAAGGATTCTTGGGTGCATACAGAGAGGAATGGCTAGCAGAAAAAAGGAGGTGATAATGCCTCTCTATAAGTCTTTGGTGCGACCTCATTTGGAGTATAGTGTGCAATTCTGGAGACCGCACCTTCAAAAGGATGTGAACAGGATGGAGTCGGTGCAGAGGGTGGCTACTAAAATGATTAGTGGGCTTCATTATAAAGCATATGAGGACAGACTTAAGGATCTTAATATATACACCTTAGAGTAAAGGCGGGATAGAGGTGATATGATTGAGATGTTTAAATACCTCCGTGGCATAAATGTTCAGGGAGAGAGCCTCTTTCAATTGAAAGCAAGTTCTGCTGCGAGGGGACATGGGATGAGGGTGAAGGGAGATAGATTCAGGAGTGATATGCGGAAATATTTCTTTACGGAAAGAGTAGTGGATCCGTGGAATAGTTTCCCAGTGGAGGTGGTAGAGATGAGGACAGTAACTGAATTCAAAAAAGCATGGGACCAACACAGAGGATCTCTAAAGGTAAAAAGTGGACTGTTGTAGTTGTTGATATGGAAGGACAGACTAGATAGGCCATGTGGTCTTTTTCTGTCATCATGTTTCTATGTTTCTATGTGCAGCACCCCTTTAATTGCTTGTGTCCTGTGATGACAAAAACTCAAGCTGGACAGTAGTGCAATGAGGAAGTTGTGCCATTATTAGGCTTATATCACGATGAGTAATCTGCACTGTCAAAGGCCCAGAGTTAAGTACCATCGACAGACTCCTGCAAGCATCTTGGACAAGAGCATTTCAGGCCTGGGACCCTCCAAGGAGCTAGAGCAGTGGAGAGCTGGCTCTGGACTTTGTTCCTGTGTGTCTGGACATCGTGGGTCACTGCACAGAGAGGTGATGGTCAGTCATTCAATCAAGAGCGAAGTGAGCAAAAGAGTGGAGTTGGTCAATTTCTGTACAGATCTTCTCTGCTATCGCTAGTCATCTAGTTCAGTGTTTTTCAACCTTTTTTGTGCAAAGGCACACTTTTTTCATGAAAAAAATCACGAGGCACACCACCATTAGAAAATGTTAAAAAAATTTACCTCTGTGCCTATATTGACTATATATAAAGTAATTCTCTTGAATAGGAATCAAACACTCACACCAACCCCCCTCCCCTGCTGGTTCACACCAACCCCCCTCCCCTGCTGGTTCACTCACACCACCCCCCCCCCTCCACTGCTGATTCACTCACCCACCCCCCTGTCACTTACTCACCCCTCCTGCTGGGTCACTCACTCACTTACCCCCCCTCCCCTGCTGGTTCACTCACACCATCGCCCCCCCCTTGCTGGTTCACTCACATTCCCCCCCCTTGCTGGTTCACTCACACTCCCCCCCCCCCCTTGCTGGTTCACTCACACACACACACTCCCCTCTGCCCAAGCCGCTGCTTCTGCTTTGTACAGAGCAGCGGCTGCACTACACTTACATTGAAAAGTAAAGAGAAACTGTGTCAGGAGCCCTCCGGTCATTGCAGAGCCCGAGGAAGTGATGTTATGGGGGCGGGCTCCTCACAGGCTGTCTTTCCTTTTCAAATTAACTTTATTGCAGCTAAAGTTAATTTGAAAAGGAAAGACAGCCTGTGAGGAGCCCGCCCCATGACATCACTTCCTCGGGCTCTGCATAATCGGAGGGCTCCTGACACAGTTTCTCTTTACTTTTCAATGTAAGTGTAGTGCAGCCGCTGCTCTGTACAAAGCAGAACCAGCGGCTGCACTGCTATAGGGAATCGCGATCGTGTTCGCGCCGCGGACTTCGGCACAAAAGCCAGTTTTTTGCTCTGGCCGCTCCCGATCTTGCGGCCAGAGCAGAAAACCGGCTTTTCAATGGCCGGTTTTACAACTGTGCCGGCAGCCGGCCTGGCCATGGAAAAACCGGCCAGGCTGGCTGAAAACCGGCCGGTTGGCTGAAAACCGGCTGGTTGGCAACCCTAATTTGTGAGCCGAGGCCACATGTTACGGATGAAATTGGAATTTTTCCCACGGCACACCAGACAATATCTCACGGCACACTAGTGTGCCGCGGCACAGTGGTTGAAAAACGCTGATCTTGTTCATAGTTGAACAAGACGGTCTCTCTGGAGCAGAAGATACAATGGTTCAGGTCATACCCAATACCCAAGAATCAGAGGAAGATTTGAGGAGGGTCTGCATTCTGTAAGATCTGGGGCACTGAGGATAGGAACAAATCTGGAAACAAACAGGGTTATCTGTGCTAATCATTCTTTGTTGTGGCTACCTGCACAATAAGAGTTCTACCATGTTGATAGAGCTATTATGATAATGGCTACTCCTTAAGACAATAGTAGCAGTTGAATTTGGAAATAAACATGTCCTGGGTCAGTATCTCCAAATGGGTTTGTTTTTTACAAACGATGACAGGCATGTATGTCCTATTTGCTTCTGTGGTTGTAGATGCAGGAGTCATTTACTGCCTTCTACATTGTAATTAATACATGACTTCTGAATGATGAAGTTCAAACATGGGTTGAGTTGCCAAGACTGCATATTTTGCCTACATGGCTTCTCGTAACTTTTAACTGTGTCTGAGACAGTGGCTTTTCCAAATCTACATCTATAGTTATAGGGGCAGAATGATTTAATATGCCGTGAGAAGCAATCTCACAGACCCACAGATTGTTGACAGCTGCAGAGCTTGTGGTAACTGTTACTCATTAACACAGAGCTGCTTCGCTAAAAACCCATTATATGATGATAAACCCATGTACTCTCAAATGGTAAACATAATTAGAAGCTAAATAAAATATTCATTTGCAAACATTGTGATTGATTGTAATACAGGGTTTTAATACCCCGTTTTACACGCTCCTAGAATAATTCCTGCAAATGCATGTCTGACTTATTCCTCCCATAAAGAATGAATTATTATTTTAAGGCTGAAAATAATAATAGAACTGTGACATCAACTAAGTTGTGGCTTGTCATTAAAAAAAAAATCTAAGAGGGCTAAATTTATGGAGGTGATTATATAATAGGGCATTATCACAGGAGAAAACAATAGATATGAGGAATGATAGAAGCCACCTGAAAGCACATAAATGAAGTACTCTACTGGGAGGACTTCAATGATACAGATACAGATTGGAGTATATAGCTTCATGTGTATAAGACTCCAAGCAAATGGGGGAGGAGCTAATATGTGGGACATAGCACTGGACCAAGGAATGGAAAATGGAGACATCATCACGGAAGTTATGGAAGAGGACAACGATCACCAGAAAGAGGGTCATTTTTTAAAATTCACAATGAGTGGAGGAATAGCCTAGTGCAGGGGTGGGCAATTCCGGTCCTGGAGGGCCGCAGACCAGTCAGGTTTTCATGATGTCCCTAATGAATATTCATGGACCTATTTCCATACAATGGAAGGCAGTGGATGCAAATAGATCTCATGAATATTCATTAGGGACATCATGAAAACCTGACTGGTCTGCGGCCCTCCAGGACCAGAATTGCCCACCCCTGGCCTAGTGGTTAGAGTCCTAGCTTGTTAGCCAAGAGATCAGAGTTTGATTCCCACTAGCACTCCTTGTGGCCTTGGGTAAGTCACTTAACCCTCTTTTGCCTCAGAAGAAAAGCTCTAATTGTAATTAATAATAAATACACCCACTGAAATCAACCCTAATATATCCACTGATCACTTGATTTCCACTAACTATCCTTCCTTCAGGAACCACGAAACCCTAACACATCCTAAATATGTGAATGTAAAATGTATGTGATTTTTTGTCGGATCACTCACCTTGAGGAGAAACGTTTCCTCTCTCGAAGTGAGCCCTCCATTTTAATCATTTAATAAGGACCATATATAGATCCTAAAAACCCAGAATCAACAGCATAACTGGCTGTCATTACCGTTTAAACCAAAAACCGCTACTTTCTCGATCTTTAGATGACGTTTAAAGGCTGGCAATCTACATTTGGTCACAGTGCCAAGAAAACCCAAGAACTGCTGGGTTGCCAGGAGTCAGCATTGACTCAAAGGCACACATTGCATTGCATACCTAATTAAGAACATGCGGCTTTCCGTGCATCTGTCATGCCTATTTTACAAAGTCAAGTATGCGCATACTTAACTTTATAAAATAAGGGCATAAATGGTGGGATACACATGGCAAATCTAGGCATGATTAGTTACACCAACCCTAGGGCTGCTCCACCCCTGTTCATGCCCACAGTGAAAGTATGCACCACTGGCCCAATGTGCATACTTATAGAATAGAGACCACCTAAAGTACGCACGTAAAGGCCCATCCGCACTGATGCAGAATAGCGCGGTATATAAGAGAATGTAATAAATAAATAATAATAAATAAATAAAAAATGCCTAAGTCAAGGAAAATAGGTGATTTACACACGTTGATAGCGCATAACGTTACATGGCTTCTTTATAAAATTATTGCCAGAGTGTAGTTCAGTGTAAACAAAGGGTCTGAATAATGCACTACTGAAACAAGGTTACTAGACTTCAGAAAGGCCAACTTCAAGGAAATGAATTGTTAAGAAAGCCCTATAAGGTGTAAGGAATTTAGGTCAATATTTTCCAACACCATATACAAGTAGATATTTTATCATGTTCATTTATTATGGATAACCCCAAAAATGTGACTGTGGTATGAACCATGAATGGATCACAAAACATGGATTCAAGGGGTACAGAATTATGGAGAATAATATATGAATATTCACATGGCAACACATTTTTATGTTATGGGGTTATTTTAGCAACCTTTTTGAAATTTCACATGTAAAATCAGTCATTTACATGTAGAAATGTCATCTGTGTAAATGGCCACTTTAGAAAGAACTGAATTTACATATGGATATCCTTACTACATAGAGGTTGCAAGGGGGCATGTTGGGGATGTGGTTAGGGAATGGCCTGGGCAGGTCAAAAATCTACAAATGTATTCTCCATTTCATACAGGGAATATATGTGTATGATTGCAATTGTCTGCATCAGAATTTACAACTACTCCCTAGAACAGGGGTGGGCAATTCCGGTCCTGGAGGGCCGCAGACCAGTCAGATTTTCATGATGTCCCTAATGAATATTCATGAGATCTATTTGCATCCACTGCCTTCCATTATATGGAAATAGGATCATGAATATTCACTAGGGACATCATGAAAACCTGAATGGTCTGCGGCCCTCCAGGACCGGAATTGCCCACCCCTGCCCTAGAACATTTATGTAGGACTGTACCAAGGGCCATGTGAGTGGTTGGGCCACACAGGCACAAGTACAAAATGGGCACGGATACCATTACTGGGCTTCCAGGAAGCTAAAAAAGAGTTGCTGCATGTGGCTGGGATGGAGGGGGCGCTAGATTCATTAGTCACCCAGGGCACATTTCTAGCTTGGTATAGTCCAGCATTCAGGTTTTTAAAAAGTTCTCCTTTTGGCCAGTCCTTTACAAGAGGGGTTAAGGGACGTTATCCTTCTTAATCCCCCATTGCTTATGTCCCCCATCAAATTGAAATGAGATGAAGGTGGCAGTCTCTGTAGTTAATTGGCAGCTTTTATTTGTGTAGGTTTGCAAAATGGCCGACATACACATGTGTAAGTTACGAAATACCAAATTCCACATGTAAGTGCCGGCACCTATATGTGGAAATTGCAGTTTGCCCTGTCATCTTTTTTTTTTCCCCCTCCATGTGTACATTTGCAAAATGTTTCCTCTAGCTCCACATATTGGCACAAACATGTGTACTTAGAATTTTGTATGTCGCAATCTCGATGTCGCGATGTCTCAATCTACATGTACTATCTAATATGTACTTTCATGTGTGCCAACAAAGAGTAGAGAATAAAGAGACCATTACGGTTCACCAGAGAAGTAGTAGAAAGATTAGACACTCAAAATGAAAAGGACGTGACGTTATTCGCTGAATAGCATGTATGAACCTGACAGTCTGGTGGTTACCCTTTGCATTTTCAAACTTCACCACCTGTTACCAAAGTTACTAGAGAAAACAAAGGGAGGCAGGAAGAATAGTTCGATAAGCAAAGATTTGATTTAAAAAAACCCAGAAAACCAAAACAAAAATAAGTGATACTTTTTCATGGGACTAATATAATACATTTTTTGAAAGCTTGAATCGAATAGTAAACCGCCGCTCAGTAAAGGTAAGGGTTATGTATTTCTTTACATACTTTATATTAATGCATATTCTGGTGAATATTCAAGCTCTGATGTGGTGTTAAACAGCAAAAGTAATGTGTTGTAAAAAGGAACGTAACTAGCAGTGCCGGATTTAAGATTTTGGCTCCCATAGGCAAGATCAGACAAAAGATCTCATAGAGCCAAGGAGAGGGGTGGTCAGAAGATCCCAAAGACATAATAAAATATAATAATAAAATAAAATAAAACAACATAATAAACGACAGAATAGGAGCAGAGGAAGGTCATAGTACTGCAACGGAGCCCCTTTGAAACAGCCATTAAGTAATTGGGAGTAGACTCCTCTTTAGCCTGGGTATTTGGCACCTTCAAAATTTGCTGCCTTAGATGTCTGTGTTATCTATGCCTAAATTCAAACTTGGTAGTTAGGGGTTTTGCAAGGCTGAGCAAAAAGGTATCCATTTAAGCAGCAATATTCAGCATTCAAGTTACCCATTGAAATTATACATGGATAGTCAGCAACGTCACTTGGGGAAAAATGCTAAAGCATTAGTTCGCACATATATCATCAATACATATTATTTTATCACAGGTCCCTTCTTATACAGTGCTGTTCTGAGTCCCTGTGTGTAGCTAATTGGGGAGTTGCCCTATAAATGTGTAGCTAATTGGAGATTGTAATTAAAAGCCACACAGTATTACCTTGCTTGCAACCAAGTCCCTATTAGGAATGTCAGTGCTTGTAAGGCCCTGTAGACCTTTATACAGCACTCAGATACCCAGCTCCTTAGCAAGCTAATTAAGAACCACTAACACCTGATGAGGTCAGTGGTTTCAAAGAGCTAGCTGTGACTGGAACAAAAAACAATGAACTCTAAGTGACAGAGTTTTTTGCCCAACACAACATGAAATTCCTCCTTTGCAGTATAGAAGAGCAAACAAAAAGAATTGGCTTTTACAGATGAAAACCAAAACCCCTTTAAGAGCCTTCAGGCGGAGAGATTGTAGTTAAAAGATTGGTTTATGATTGGTGTGGATCCTCTTTGATAGACCTTCTCCTCCTCTCAGTCTCTTTCATATGGTATACTGCAAGGCTCAACATTTTATCCAGTTCTTTTCACTATATATATGGCTGATTTGGCAACCTTACTGTCCAAACAGAAGCACTCACACTCGCAAATAACCAAAGTACAGTATCGGGGATGAGGTGAACCAAAACCTTACAAGACAGAAGATATATTGTAGAACTTTACTGTCGTACACGTAAATCTCTGTTGTAATACCCAACACAGCCATATTTCAGTGTGCACCTTCATCAGGGGTTCAGACCTCCAAATATAAATGCATACAAGGGTATAAATGAACCTCAAAAACAACAACAGTAAAATGAAATTAAAAACAGTTTTATAACATTAAATAACAACCAAAAGAAGAAAGCATAAACTCATATGAATGTAGTTATTATGAGGGCAATTAGGGCCCAATTCCATCCTGAACATCTTGGCCCTCTGTGTGCCCGGCCGAAACCGGACGGACAGAGGGAGACGCGATTCTGATGATGCGGGGCATGTCTAGCCCCGTGGGATCAGAATCGTGAACAGGCCAGCACGTTCAGGCCGGGACCCCGATTCCTTCTGGCCTGCACGTACAGGCCTTCCCCGGCTAACTCAGTCAGGGTTCTTCAATGGAGCTACGGTGCTATGGTGTCTGGTTGCCATGGCACCGCGGCTCCATTGAAAAACTGTGATCCCCGGTTGCCAGCTGCAAAGGTGCTTTCCCCACAACCTGACTCCCGATCTGGCCTCCTAAGGCCAGGGTCGGGCTGCAGGGGATCTCCTCTGCCCCTTCCTGCCACTTCCCAGCCTTGAGCCTGCCATCCTCTGCTGACTAGGGAACTTATTCCACCTCAGAGGTCGAATAAGTTCCCCGTGCAAGCCGCCGGCCCCGGACATACAAGACTGACATTGGAATTGGCCATGGATGACCACCCACTGCCCGCCCTCACGCCGCCCCCATCTACCTTCCCTGCACAATGTGCGGGGAAGGTTGACTGGATTGGGAAAGGGCTTGAATAGCTTGGATGGACGTCCCAACGGGACATCCATCCCTGCTATTGGTGCCTCAGAATGACCCCATCACTGTATAAAGGCATATAAAAAATTAAATGCCTACACATGAAAATAGAAAAGGTGCATACAGTTGTGGTGAACATTACTGGCACCTTTGCATTTTATGTCTGTTGTGTACAATATCTTAAATAATTGGAAATATTCCAACTGTATGTTGTCATAATATTTTAATAGTTATGTTCAAAGGTATAGAACAAAAAAGATGTCTGCGCAATTTAAATGTAGCAATTTCTGAGAAAAAAACAAAATATGACCTGGATAGGATTCATGGCACCCTTCACTAATATTTGGTTACACAGCCCTTGGCAGTGATGACAGCCTCCAAATGTTTCTTGTAGCCATCTATAAGTTTTGTATATCTGTCTGCTGGTAGTTTCTCCCACTCTTCAACTGTGATTTGTTCCATCTCATGAATGTTTCCAGGATTCCTTTTACCAATGGTAGATTTCAGCTCTTTCCAAAGGTTCTTGATTGAATTAAGATCAGGACTCATTGCTGGCCAGTTTAAAACGGTCTATTTGTTCTTTTTTTAATCATTCTTTTCTACTTTTGAATGCATGTTTTGAGTCATTGTCGTGCTGGAGGACCCATGACCTTTGACCAAGACCTAGCTTTCTGAAACTAGATAGCACAATTTGCTCCAAAATACTTCGGTAGTTCTCTGATTTCATGATTCCTTTAATACATTCCAGGCCTCCAGCTCCTGAGGCAGCAAAACAGCCCCACAACATAATAGAACCTCCACCATATTTAACTGTAAGAAGGGTGTATTTTTCCTTATTTATTTATTAGCTTTTCTATACTGCCCCTTCCAAAGATCAAGATTATAACATAGAAAACGCTAGTTAATATCTCAACAGCTAGTTAGCAAAATATAGGTAGATAACATATTATAATCAACTTATGTACAAAATAGCTAGGAGTTTTCTTGATACTCCGTTATCTGTGGGTGTACATAGATGGCTAAAATCCTGGTAGGAATAATGATCATGGCCCTGTGCACTTAATGAGGTTGTTGTTTTTAGAGTGTTATATGAGGGGGAATAGGAATGTGGGAGGTTTAAGTAGTGTTGGGGTTAAGGAGAGAGTGAGAAAGACAATGGGGCATGTTTACTAAAAACCGCTAATTTGCGCGTCGCAAAATAGCGCACTAAAAGCGGTATTTAAGAGCGCTTAAATGCCCCGCAATCGTGCGTGTCACCCCCGCACAGGTGCGCGGCACAATAACGGGCCCCGTACAAGTACGGGCCCGCAAATGTCCGATAGAGGCGTGGAAAGGCTAACGGAGGGCGGAGGAAGGCCCCGGAGGGGCGGAGAGAAGGGGTTAATGGGCGGGGAAGGGGAGGGGAGAGGCGCCCCGCACATTATCGGTGCTGAATTTCCAAAAAAAATAGCGCAAGTGAATCACTCGCGGTAGAATGCATTTAAAGGGAAGAGAAACCATTTCCGTCAGCAATGTACAGCAAAACCGGGGAAACCTGCAAAACGTGAGCAGTGTGATACATGTGCACAGCCCAAAAGTGGAAATAAAAATAGAAAAGGACCACAACAAAAATTGTAAAAATAGGAAGTCAGCTGGGGAACAGTTATAGTAATGGGCAAAACCAACAAACACACCCAGGAAAGCTCCAGCAAAAAGAAATGTTTTTTGGAAAGGTGTACGGAGCGGAGACTCTTCCAAAAACATTTCCTTTTTGTTGGAGCTTTCCTGGGAGTGTCTTCTATGGTTGCCCATCAATATCACTGTTGCCCAGCGTGGTGATATTGTGTCCCCCATTTGCCATGGTCATTTCCGGGGTTTATGTGCACGTTTGTCACCAGACATGGTGCATGTGCCCACAGTAAAAATGCGTACAGCAGGGTTTGTGACTCCATCCTGCCAGGTTTACTACCTCCAGGGGCTGCACTGTCTCTGTGGCCATACTGTGGTGCAGCGGACAGAGCCATTACCTCTAGGACTAGAGGGCCAGAGGTTCAAATCCCAGCTGGGGCACTTGCCAGCCCAGTCCCTATATTTTACCCACCACTAAACAAAGATAGCGCAGACACCCCTGTATTGCAGGGAACATAAGCATGGGAGAAACACCCATAGTTTACCCAACACCGCACACACACCACAACAATGGGCATTACCTACAGCCAAGTCCCCCAAATGCAGTCCCGTACTGCCACATTGCAATCAGGTCATCTTCTTTTTCTGAGAGAAGCTCATGCCAGCATGTTGGCGGACGAGTACATGTGGTGCAGGGGGCAGTGGCTGCTAGCCACAGAAGACAGAGGCCTAGCCATGTGCAGGCTGGCACAGTCCACTGCAACAGACAGGCCCTGCCGGATCCACAGGCATGGATGTTCCAGGGAATCCAACCAACCTGTGGCTACACGGTGGTGCAGTGCACACAGACAGTGCATGCAAGAACAGAAGGTCACAGGTTCAAAGCTCAGCTGGGGCTACTGCCAATCCTGCCCACATATTTTTCCCACAACTACACAGTGATAGTAAGGACAAACCTTTCATGGCGAGGACATATGCAATGGTACTACGTCTATCTTTTACCCCACTGAGCACAGACACCAGTACCTAGAGCACAATCTCCCAAATGCAGTCCTGGTGGGCCACACACCAGTCAGGTTCCATGCTGCCACTCATACAAATGCCTGTGCTGTATATCTATGCACCATCCCCATGGCATGTAGATGTAGCTCATGCATATTCATGAGGAACAGCAGGAAAACCCGAACAGTGTGATGGAAACCTGGACTGGAGTTGGGAATCTCTGCCGTAAAGCAGCAGCCAACAGGGCCAGACACACCCACACACACACCCACAGGCCCCATTGGCCAATGTCTTCTGGAGAGGCAGAACATTAGACCCTGCGTGCATCTCCCAATACTAGAACCTGCATACCTTAGCAATGTCACCCTACACCTGAGGTATACGGTACACAGCTCTGAGACGCTTGCTAGGAGTACTGGCAGATAGATATCCATACGTTACGCACATACTGCTAGTTGACCCCATCCGAACAATCAGTTTGGTGTTTGCGGTGCATGCTCCAGCTCTTGCCTCTGACGGTGTTTACCACCCTGGGGAGTGACCCCCGGCAATACTGCGTAGCATATCCATGCCTTGCCATGCCCAGCACCGGTTTGGTGGGCAAGGCTAATTACCTCCTCAATAGTAGCACCATGATGGCATAGGTGTGGAATTGTGTGTCTGTCTATACCAGGTGTCTCCAACTCCAGTCCTGGAGGGCCGCAAACCAGTCAGGTTTTCAGGGTATCCCTAATGAATATGCATGAGATATATATGCATTAGAAATAGCCTGTCAAACTGACTGGTTTGTGGCCCTCCAGTGCTGGATTTGGGGACCCCCACCTTACACCTCTGTCATTTAAGATTGTGAGTGGGCAAGGTACAGATGTCCTCGACATCAAAAGAGTAGATAGAATGTGTCACATACCTCCTCGCTTCTCACCACCACCAAAATATCGTCTATTAGACAACTTTTTGGTGGTGGTGAGAAACGAGGAGGGATGTGACACATTCTATCTACCCTTTTGATGTCGAGGACATCTGTACCTTGCCCACTCACAATCATACATGACAGAGGTGTACGGCAGGGGTCCCCAAATCCAGCACTGGAGGGCCACAAACCAGTCAGTATGGCAGGCTATTTCTAATGCATATATATCTCATGCATATTCATTAGGGATACCCTGAAAACCTGACTGGTTTGCGGCCCTCCAGGACTGGAGTTGGAGACCCCTGGTCTATACAGTGGGTGTTGGCTGCAAGCCCCTTCCACAGCCCACACTGCCAACACTGTTGCCAGTATTGGCCTGCCAATGTGCATAATGAGTAGCAGGGGACCATGGGTATATCTCAGACAGAGTGGACTGACCAGGATGCAGCTGCACAGGGCATAGGGCACTGGCAGGGGCATGGTAGTGCCCGGCCACCACCTACACAGACAGGGTGACCTCTGTATGTGCTGCTGGGAGATCACTCTCACCCTGAGTGTGCAGTGACGGCAGCATGGCTAGGCACCCCCATAGTGCTATATTGTGATTCTCCCATGTGATATGTATGTGTGTCTTGTGGGGCCTCTTCATGGACTTATCTGCCTGTGTGTGCTGCCACCCCAGTTGAGGGTGCATGCATGTCCATCAGGACCAGCCAGCAGACTGTTCACAGCTGGTATGTGTTGTGATGGAGTGCCTTGCAGGGTGCAGTGGCTGATGGCTTGCTGCAGGTGAATATCAGATAGTGGTGGGGTGCATCTGTGAATATCCAGGCCTAATGTCTGTCTGATATTGTGTTATGGATGTGTGTGGAGCTGCTTGGACTGCTCTGTAGAGTGTCTGTTCCCTAGCAAGGACTGTTTATGCAGCACCTACCTATTCCACAGGTTATTGCTGCTTTGGAGCTCTGTCATGGCCACATTCAGCCATGGCTGGTGTTGTGGACCTGGTCCTGGGCGCAACATCTCACACTCAGGGTGAGCACAGTAACCGCACAATGTGATGGTGTTTAGCTCCTCTTTGCCGTTTGTCCACCCACTCAGGACACCCTACCAGGCCGAGGTGCTGTGTGGGTGCACACGGACACTTCCCCCTACCAGGCCGGGAAGCTTTAGGGGTGCATTTCCGATCCTGTGTTCAATCGTGGACAGCTGATTTGCATGTGCAGTGCATCATGGGTATGGGTGGTTCACAACAGCAGACTGTCAGTGAGGTGACGTACAGGCTATCTGCAGCCAGCCAGAGGCTGCTTACAGCTATAGAGCTGTAGCCCAATGGTTATGTCACTGCCTGTGCAACCAGATGTTGTGGGTTCAAACCCACAGTGGGGTTCTGTGATAGGGGTGTCCAAAGAGTTATTTTAATTTACTGTACATATGTTGCTGCCAGCAATAACACCCTCAGCGTACTGTACCCATAAGGTGCCTCGGAGGGTGCTTTATGGGGCGCCCTATGGGGCACGTTACGGTTGCCAGCCATATAGGGTACACTATACATTATCCTGTGTCGCAACATACATGCTGCCCTATAGGGGACATTCTAGGGTGCCTTGGCGGACGGTGCACTGTAACATGTGCCTTATGGGCCGCCTTATATTAATATGCTGTGCGTTTGCTAGTAGTTATCACAAAATAAAATTAAAAAGCCTCCTACAGCACTCCACAACATACTGCCTCAGCTAGCCTTTTCACTGGTCATTGTGAGGGATTGAACCCCTGGTCCCTGCACCATTGCTCAGTGTCTTCACCATTGTGCTGTGGCTCTGGTCCTGTGTTTGTGCAGCAGCGCGCAGCCTTGTAGCCATCGGCGCGCCGTCTTGTAGTGCACAAAATTAACAGCGCGCCGCCATCTGCCGCCCACAAAGAACAGTGCGCCGCCTCATGCCGTATAAAAAAAGAGTGCGCCGCCTTCTGCCGCCCATAATCAATATGCCTCCTACACCACTTTTGCCCATAAAAGTTGATGCCTCAGCTGGTCTTTTTCATTGAGCGCAATGGGGGTTTGAACCCATGGCCCCTGCACCATAGGTCAGTGTCTTCACCGTTGTACTACAGCTTTGTTGTTTGGTTACGCAGCATTGCCCCACTTAGCCTTCTTACGCGCTAATGTGGGCCCCGCACATTAGCGCGACGCACACACGTACGGTCGGGTTTTTTTCTTTTTTCTGCCTGAACCGCCCACTCCTTATATGGCACACGCACACTAACGGGGACCCGCACAGCAACGGAGTTTAGTAAACATACCCCAATATCTATGTCGGTTGTGTTTGAGGGTTGTCAGTCAGGTTGCCATAATATTCCAAGGACAGTAAATATGTCGCTGGTCTTCATTGCCAAAGTGCTCAAGTTTGGTTTCATCTGTCCACAGAACATTTTCCCAGGATTGTGGTTTCTCAAGGTAGGTTTGGGTAAAGATCAGGTGCGCCTTTTTATGTCTATCTTTGAGCAATGGGATCCTCTTTGGTCTTTGCCCATAAAGTCCTTCTTTATGTAGTCCATAGCGTATGGTGTGGGTTGAAACCACCACTCCAGATTGCTCCAGATCAGCCTTAAATTCTTTGGATGTTGTATGTGGTGTTTTTCCAATGGTTTGCACTAACCTTCGAAGACTTCTTGGATTAATTTTCCTCTTCTCACTACATCTGGGAGGTTCTTGACATTTCCATGAGCAGAAAACCTCTTAATAACATTGCAAACTGTAGACACAGGAATCCCAAAGTCTTTGGAGATGGTCTTCTACCCCTTTGAAGTTTGTTTGGTGATAATGGTTTTTCTGACTGTCTCAAGCAGCTCTTTTCTCTTTACCATTGTGAAAATGGAACAGGAAGTAAATGTGGCTATTTTAAACATTAGAGCCATCATTCATTGATTTTAAGTCATGTGAGTACTGACAATTGATCTCAGGTGTGTCTATTTTTACTGCAGTGGGATTGTGGTTTTTCTGTTCAAACTGATTAGAATTGTTTATAAGGATGCCAATAATCATGTTCCAAAATAAAACTAATTGAAAAGCCCTAAAAAAACATCACCACTAATAATACTCCAAAAAATCAGGTGAACATCTAAAAATTTCCTACCCTTAGTACCTATCTCCAAAATACAGTTAACACTATATAATCCCTCTCCTGAAGTAGGTCCTCCTTTTTAATCAAATAAAGCAGCTGTGAACAGCCTGAAAAAAACATGAGATAAGCACTCACCAGAGTGAACCTCAAAACGCCCCTAATAGTGGGGAATAATCATGTTCCAGCAATGCCCTAATTTTTATACTGTTCCCTACTATTTCCTTGTTGGCCTTTTTTATTTGATACTTTGTGTCAAATATGTGTGCATATATAGTCTAAAACCATTTCACTTGCCACTTTTTTTTAGGAGATATTGGACATTAAGTGGTTGAACTGCAAGGATCTTAATAATGTTGAACACAATTGTAAATACCAGTAATGTCATAATATCACTACCAGGCCCAGATTTAATTTTTAAAAGACACCAATGATGTATGATGTATTGCTGATAGTAAAATAAAATAGTAAATCATTAAAGATAAAAAGAGATCACGGGAGCACACACTGGGGAGTCCCAAGATGGCGGCACCTTGAAGCTAAGCTGCAGAGCGAGCTTTTTCTATGGGGCATAAACGGAAAGCGCGGGGTGGTTTGCAGCCCTCATAACCACCCCCTGGCTTACCGCGTGTTTCTGGTAGTCCGTTGGATCGATTTCTTGTCTAGACTCTGCAGTTTTCAGTGAGTTCAGGGGAGGTATTGCCACTGCAGCTGTACCGGTGCTGTGGCAAAGTGCAATCATTGAACAAGTCCAGAAGTCAATTGACAGGGTCCAAGCCAGTTTATTGTGCACAGGCCCAGTCAGTCAAAGCTTCAAAAGGAACTGAGCAAAGGTTTATACAGAGACATAACCATTTATACCTCTTTTTCAGTTTGATACATGAGAACTTTCTATTGGTTCCAACTCGACACATGCAAACTTCTCATTGGTTTTTCATTCCCTTTATTTGTCCAATTAGAAATCCCTCCGGAGCCTAGCAACCAGCCCCCTCCCTTAGGATTGCTCTAACAATGGTACAGTTCTTAATTTCGTTACTTCTCTACTGCAAGGTTATCCCTAGCTCCAGGAATGCATATATTGAAACATTTCTGTTCTTTCACACACAAGGGAATAATGGAAGACTTATGAATTCATAAAAACCTCTTATTAAGCAGTTTAAAACAGTTTTCTCATTTTCCACAGATTTTTGGTTCTTTTTCTAGCTATAATGGGAGTTAGGATCCAGGCCTAACTTACAGGCCTTTCATAGTAGCAGGCCATGCTAGGCCGTAGCCTACCACATTCCCCCCTTTGATTATTCTCACCCGCAAGTGAGAAAGGGTGAGAATTAAATCACTCATTAGTCAATTAACACATTATACTGGTGTAAGAGCATCATCATCGTGGGGTATAGGGTAATATTGCCACATAGCTAATACTTTAGCAGCTGCCTTCCGCTCTATAGTGTTATCAATTGATGATGTTACCATGTGTAAGCAAAGGGGTAGGAGACAAGGGAGCAATAAGCACATGGCTAGTATGAACAGTACAATCAACATAAGGGCTTTAAGACCACCAATCCAGGAAAACAATGAACCAAACCACCCATCCATCTTTAAATTGTGCCAGGTCTGGACGGGCACAAATGTCTGCTCTCTCATCTGGGTGGCTAGGTCTTCAACTACATGCCCATTATTATCAATCTGTAAACAACAATTACTTAAATTCAACTTCCCGCATACCCCACCTTCAGCTGCTAACAAATAATCTAGAGCTAAGCGATTTTGATAAATGGCTGTGCGCATTTGCGTACTTTGCTTTGCCAGAAGGGTTAGTGCTTTACTAGTTTCATTGGTTATTATTTCAACAACAGCTTGCAAACGTATTATCCGATTAATCATATAAACAGGAGTACGATATCCCCAAGTCCCATCCTGCTCCCAAGTAGCAGGTCCATAGTATGAGATGATTCTTTCTGGGGGCCATTCTTCAGATGACGCATCCCATTTGTCCCATTGGCCTATTTTCAAGGCCTCCTTCAGCTGTCGACTTCTGTACACAGGATACCCCAGTTGTTCTCCCTGGGATGTAGGCAAAAGGAAAAAGGAAGGTCTTATGGTTCCCAA
Source organism: Ichthyophis bannanicus (assembly GCA_033557465.1). Taxonomy (NCBI): domain Eukaryota; kingdom Metazoa; phylum Chordata; class Amphibia; order Gymnophiona; family Ichthyophiidae; genus Ichthyophis; species Ichthyophis bannanicus. The sequence goes on along the minus strand of CM066036.1, from coordinate 602,197,392 downwards.
TACACATGCGCCTCCCCAGTGGTGAGGGAGCCTAGCATATGCTCGGGTTCCGCAAATCCAGTACAGTCCAGGTGGTGCTTGCCAGGAATTATATGCTGCTAAGTTAGTCCATATACTGGCAAGTTTGGGGAACTGAACTAGAGGATTGGAAGGTTCAGTAGCGTTGACTCCTGACCACCAAGACGTCTTCTTAGTAGTACTGTTGTAGAACTTCTGATTGAGACAGACCAGCTGCCCCACTTCCATATTAAACATTGGTCCATAGCGAGAAAAACATAAGTTACCCACAATGGAGTGGGCCAATACCCATTCACTTGTGGTATTGTGGATATTAGTCTGATTATAAATGGAACAGAATAGTTCAGTTCTTGTGCCTCCCAAGGTCATTGGTCTCCCATCGTTGTTCCTCCACAAAACAAACAGTCTGAAACATGGAGACTAGATGCAACTGCTCCCGCTAATTCAAGAAACAAGTTCTGGGAGGCAGGAGGAATCTCAAACTCTGATTTCATGGCTTCATAGAAGGAGTGATGTATACGATAGGGTGAGGATACATGGGTTTTGGTGTTCAATTGCAAATATAAGATAGTCCCAGGATCTATACCTCCTCCTGCAATACGCAACCCAAACTTGTATCCTTGCTTCCAGTGGCTGGGGTTGACTATGAGAAGTTGCAGGGGATTACAGGCACCTTTCTGGCATTTCTTGGGTTCTGGTAGTCTGATCTTTGTTAGGCTGCCTTTGCGATGATCACCGTCTCGTCCCGTAGGTGCATTCTTCCAGGTAGCAAAATATACACAGTCCCATTTTGGGCAAAAGTAATCATGTCTAGATGTAGTGGTGTAAATGGTGGCTGCAGAACTCTTTCCTGTACATCGTCCCCATCCGTAGGCTCCTTCTGGACACATGTATTTATCATCATGGTAGTATGCTCGCTCCCATGACCCACATCTGTGGTAAGCATTTCTGTTGATTGCATCACAAGCATCAAAGTTCAAGATAATAGGTTTTGTGGGGTTGGTGAGGGGTTTTGTCGCATTCTGGATGGCTCCATCTTCATCATTCCATCGTATCTCAAAGGTATAATATGAAGGGTTTTGTCGAGGGGTATAACAAGTCTTACTTTTTCCCTTTGTGCATATATTCAGTTCGGTGCCATTATAAATACACCGGATGACTGTACCAGTGCAAGTATAGTAGGAGTGATAGAGCAAAGTCTGAGTAATCTTTTGTCCTGTTCGGGTGGTGGTTATGCAAGCTGCACAAGGGGGTAGGGCAAAAGTCTTTTCCAGGATTCCCAGGATCACCACTCCCACAAGGCAATAGTGGAAGAACATTATGGTTACAGTCTCTGAAGGTTAACTGGAAAGTGGAGGATGATGAACTTTGCTAAGTTTTCTTCTGTTTCTGCTGTGCTGGTCACTCTTCTGAAGATTCTCTATAAAGCTGGCTGTCTCCTCAAGGTGAGTCGCAATGGAGTCTCAGGATCATTCACTGACGTCCATTGGCCAGGATCAGGAGCAGCTGCCGGCTTCACTCGACTGTGGTGGATCCAGGGTTCGAATTCTGCAACTTTCACTGCCATGGGGGTTGATAGGATGACGACGTATGGTCCCTTCCAATGCGGTGCCAGCGGGATCTTTCTCTACTCTTTCACCCACACGGACGTCCCTGGCTTGAAGGGATGCAGAAGCTCAGTCAGGTTGATGGGTAGTTGATCTTGCACCCACGTTTGGAGTTTCTGCAAAACAGAACCTAAAGCTAATAGTTCTTGTCTAGTTATTTCAGATCCTATCTGTCTCATGTCTCCCTTTATTTCCTGCACTATGGGTGGAGGTCACCCATACAAAATCTCAAAAGGGGAGACTCCTAAGGATCTGGTGGGAGCTGAACGTATCCTAAGAAGGGCTATGGGTAGAACTTGGAGCCACTTCAGGTGTGTTTCTTGGCATAGCTTGGATAACTGAGTTTTCAGGGTTCTATTCATACGCTCTACTTTCCCTGAGCTCTGGGGTCTGTAAGCAGTGTGTAACTTCCATTTTATTTGCAAAGCTTGAGCTAACTGTTGGGTCACTTGGGATACAAATGATGGACCATTATCTGACCTTATAGTTGATGGTATTCCAAATCGGGGAATGATCTCATGGAGCAATACCCTAGTGACTTCTCGGGCTTTCTCAGTTCGGGTGGGGTAAGCTTCTACCCACCCTGAAAATGTGTAGACTAACACTAACATATAGTGATATCCATTTGCATGGGGCATTTCAGCAAAGTCTTTCTGTATATCACTCATTGGGGTCACCCCTGCTGACTGAACTCTTGGGGGTGGAACAGGATCTTGCTTGGCATTGTTTTTTGCACATATAAGACATTGCTGTGCCACCGAGGTGGTCAGGGATCCTAGCAGTGAAATACAGAAATGGGGTCTCAGGGCTTTCTCCATGGCTGTTTTTCCATAATGTGTGGCTTGATGAAAAGCTTGAACAAAGGCTGGCCCTAATGCTTCAGGGATGACTGTAGGACCTGTGGGTGGACTACCTTCTGGGGGTGACAACACTATCCAACCTTGTTCTGTCAAGACTCCTCCCTCCTTTTCACAATAATAGTCTAACTCTCTTGTAGTGTATCGGGGTGCCCAGGAACTGAGGGGCACAGGGAATAGGGCTGCTTGCACTACAGTATCTTGGGTCCTAACTTGTCCGGTGGTAGCTGCCTTTCTGGCTGTGGCATCTGCAAATCTATTCCCTCGGGTAACTTCTCCTGCTCCAGCCTGATGACCTCGGCAGTGCATGACTGCCACTTGTTTGGGGGCCCATACAGCATCTAATAACATCAATATCTCGGGCCCATACCTAATGGCCTTACCCCCTGAGGTGATCAACCCTCGTTCTTTATACAAGGCTCCATGTGCATGCAAAGTAGTGAAAGCATATTTGGAATCTGTGTACACATTTATGCGGAGTCCTTCTCCTAATGTCAAGGCTCTGGTGAGGGCTATCAATTCAGCTTTCTGTGCGGAGGTTCCTGGGGTCAGGGCTGAGGACTCAACTACCAGATCAAGGGTCACCACTGCATATCCAGCACAACGATGTCCATTGATGACCATACTGCTTCCATCTACAAAGAAAGTCCATTCAGGGTCCTCTAGAGGGACATCGGTCAAATCAGGGTGACTTGAAAATACAGTGTCCATGGTTTCTAAGCAATTATGATCAGGTGGCCCAGGACCAATTGGAAACAACGTAGCAGGGTTCAAAGCTTGACTGACTTTCAACTGTATCCGGGGGTTTTCACACAGCATGCTCTGATACTTCAACATTCGTGCATTGGTTAGCCAGAAATTTCCTTTGTGTTCCATGAGAGTCAGAACAGAGTGTGGCACGGTGACTTGAAGAGTTTGTCCTAGTGTGAGTTTATCTGCTTCGCCCACTAGGAGGGCTGTTGCTGCAACAGCTCTCAAACAAGGGGGCCATCCTTTTGCAACTACATCCAATTGTTTTGACAGATAGGCTACTGGTCGTTGCCAGGATCCAAGAGATTGAGTCAATACTCCCAATGCGTTTCCTTGTGACTCATGGACAAAAAGATGGAAAGGCTTCTGAACATCTGGAAGACCTAAAGCTGGGGATGACATCAGGGCCTTTTTCAAAGTCTGGAATGCTACATCTTGTTCAGGTCCCCAGTCTAGTGGGGATTTTTCCATTCCTTTGGTGACTTGGTATAGTGGTTTTGCAATCAGTGCGAAGTTGGGGATCCATATGCGACAATATCCCGCGGCCCCCAGGAAGGCTCTTACTTGCCTCCTAGTGGTTGGAATGGGGATATTACATACGGCTTCTTTGCGTTCTGGTCCTAGACGTCGGATCCCACTGGACAACTGAGGAAGATGTAGGGATGTTACCCAAGACTGAAGTGGTATTTAAAGGTGATACTGCAGAGGAATTGAGAGAAATATCGCTACACCGGGAAGATATATTACAACTATTTGATAAACTGAATAGTAGCAAATCACCTGGACCAGATGGTATACATCCCAGAGTGTTGAAAGAACTGAAATATGAGATTGCAGACCTGCTATTGGTAATCTGTGAACTTTCATTAAAATCATCTGAAATACCTGAAGATTGGAGGGTCGCCAACGTAACACCAATTTTTAAAAAGGGTTCCAGGGGTGACCCGGGAAATTACAGACCGGTGAGCCTGACGTCAGTACCAGGGAAAATTGTAGAAACCATCATAAAGAACAAAATTACGCAGCATGTAGATAGTCATGGCCTAATGGGAGACAGCCAACATGGCTTTAGACAAGGAAGATCTTGTCTTACTAATCTGATATGTTTTTTTGAAGGTGTGCATAAACAGGTAGACAAAGGTGAGTCGGTTGATATAGTGTATCTGGGCTTTCAGAAAGCTTTTGACAAAGTCCCCCATCAGAGACTTTTGGCGAAGCTAAAAAGTCATGGGATAGGAGGCAGTGTACTATTGTGGATCGGGAACTGGTTAAAAGATAGAAAGCAGAGGGTAGGGCTAAATGGCCAATATTCCCAATGGAAAAAGGTGAATAGTGGAGTACCCCAGGGATCTGTACTGGGTCCGCTGCTTTTTGACATATTCATAAATGACCTGGAAAAAGGGAATAACTAGTGAGGTTATCAAATTTGCAGATGACACAAAACTGTTTAAAGTTGTTAAAACCCAAGTGGATTGTGGAAAACTGCAGGAGGATCTGGATAAATTGGAAGACTGGGCATCCAAATGGCAGATGAAATTTAATGTGGACAAGTGCAAAGTTATGCACCTAGGAAAGAACAACCCACACTATAGTTACACGATGCAAGGCTCCACATTAGAAACCACCACCCAGGAAAAAGATTTAGGAGTCATTGTGGATAACATGTTAAAACCCTCCGCCCAGTGTGCAGCGGCGGCCAAGAAAGCAAATAGAATGCTAGGTATCATAAGGAAAGGGATGGAGAACAAAACAAAGGATATTATAATGCCTCTGTATCGCTCCATGGTACGACCGCACCTTGAATATTGTGTGCAATTCTGGTCACCGTATCTTAAAAAGGACATAGCGTTATTAGAAAAAGTACAGAGAAGAGCCACCAAATTGGTGAAGGGGATGGAAGGCTACTCCTATGAAGAGAGGCTAAGAAGGTTAGGGCTCTTTAGCCTGGAGAAGAGACGGCTGAGGGGAGATATGATAGATGTCTATAAATTAATGAATGGAGTGGAACGGATAAACGTGGATCAATTGTTTACGCTATCAGAGTATAGAAAGACTAGGGGACATGTAATGAAGCTACAGGGTAAACTATTTAAGACAAATAAGAGAAAATATTTTTTCACACAACGTGTAATCAAACTCTGGAATCTGTTACCGGAGGATGTAGTAAGGGCTGTTAGTATAGCTGGGTTTAAAAAAGGTTTGGACAAGTTCCTGGAGGAAAGGTCCATAAACCACTATTAAAAAGGGACCCAGGATATCAATGCTTGACCCAGTACAAGCATTGTGGAACCTGTCTTTTGGGGATATTGCTAGGTACGTATAACCTAGATTGGCCACTGTTGGAAACAGGATACTGTGCTTGATGGACCTCGGTCTGACCCAGTATGGCATGTCTTATGTTCTTATGTTCTTAACTGGAATCCTAGGTACTTGACTTCAGTTTGGCATAGTTGTGCTTTGGCTCTTGAGACTTTGTATCCAGCATCTTTGCGAAGGTACAAAAGTTCGCTAGTAGCTTGTAGGCATTCACTTTCTGAGTTGGTGGCTATGAGCAAGTCATCTACATACTGAAGAAGAACCCTCTTTCCTGGGTCCACTGGGTAACTTGAGAGATCTTGATTCAGGGCAGCACTGAAGAGAGTAGGTGAATTCTTGAATCCTTGGGGTAATCTGGTCCAGGTGAGCTGACCCCGCCTTCCTGTTGTGGGGTCTTGCCATGCAAAGACGAATAAAAGTTGACTGGTGGGGGCTAGGCGCACACAGAAAAAGGCATCTTTCAGGTCCAGGACAGTGAAGTGAGTAGCCTCAGCGGGGATCAGTCCCAAGAGGGTATAAGGGTTTCGTACTACTGGGTGTATAGTTTCAACTGCATCATTTACTCGTCTTGTACTGGGCGGTAGTCCCCTGTCCCAGGCTTCTTTACTGGGAGAAGGGGGGTGTTCCAAGGTGACTGGCATTCTTTGAGAAGTCCATACTTCAGCAGTTTCATCAAATGGCAATGGATTCCTTCTATGGCTGGTCGAGGGAGAGGATACTGCTTCACATGCACTGGTTCCACTCCTGGCTTGAGGGTGACAATGACAGGGGCTATGTTCTTCGCTAGGCCAGGTGGATTATCTTCTGCCCATACTTCAGGTGGGGCTATGAGGTTGGTAAGTATATAGGGACTAGTTGACTTTATTGGAGGTGCACTATAGAACCGCCATTCTTCTTCTCAGGGAACAGTAAGCACCATCAATCCAGCAGGCTTTGGGTTCACAGTCATTTTCATTTCTCCCCCTTCAGCAAAGGATATTTGGGCCTGGAGCTTGGCAAGCATGTCTCGGCCCAGTAGTGGAATAGGGCACTCAGGCATATACAAGAACTGGTGCGTTATCTTCTGTCCCCCTAGTTCACACATGCGGTTCTGCAAAAATGACTTTGGGCTTTATTTCCAGTGGCTCCCACAATGGTGACAGATCATGAGGACAAAGGAGCTTGGCTACTACTGAATGTTCTGCTCCTGTATCTACCATAAATTCCATGTATTGGTCCCCTATCTTTAAACTGACCATAGGCTCCTGGGGACCCAGGGTGAACTTGGAGCCTGGTCTGGCCTAGTCTTCATCTATGTCATCCAGGTCATAGCCCGTTGCTACTGCCACTCCCTCAATGGCTTCCTTCCTCTCTTGCTGGAACTGTGTTCGGTTCATTCCTCCCCTCCTTCGAAATTGTCCTCCTGGCCTCCAGGGACTCCCTCCTCCCCTTACAGTGGCGGAGTCCAGATGCGGGCACTCATTTCTCCAATGTCCTTCTTCCTTGCAGTAGGCGCACTGATTTGCATCCAATTGAGGCCTTTCGCTTCCGCGGCCTCTTCCACATCCTCTGGTCCTTTGATTAGGAAAACCTCCTCCAAGTCGTTCGGTTATAGCAGCAGCAAGAAGATCTGCCTTCTTCTTCATCTTTCGTTCATTTTCTCTGTCTCGTTCATTTTCACGATTCACAAATACTTTCTGAGCGACTTCCATTAACTGAGCTGTATTCGTGCCCGCAAATCCATCCAATTTCTGCAATTTTCGCTTTATGTCTCTCTGGGACTGACTAACAAAGGCCGAATTTACCATGCGTAAATTTTCCTGAGCGGCGGGATCATATGGGGTATACAATCTATAAGCTTCAGACAACCGCTCATAAAAGGCGGCTGGGCTCTCATCTGGACCCTGGAGAACTTCCGATACTTTCCCGATATTCATGGCCCTCTGGCCTACCTTCTTTAGGCCCTGCAATAAGGCCTGGCGAAATCTGGTTAGGGCCGCCGCCCCCCTTTCCTCATTCGGGTCCCACCCGGGATCTTCATTGGGATATTCTGCAACAGCTGCTTGCGGGGGATTTATTCCTCCCCTTTCTACAGGGTTCTCTTCTAACAAATGGAGGGCTGCTTGCCCGATTCGCCCTCGCTCTTCAGTAGTGAAAAGGGTAGACAGGAGCTGGCGACAATCGGCCCAGGTAGGCTGATAGGTTTGCATAATGCTAGACATTAATTCTGTTAATTCCTGAGGCTTGGCTGTATAGGATGCATAATGCGTTTTCCAGTTTAATAAATCTGTGGTGGAAAAGGGTACATAAACTAAGCTGGTTGGTCCTGGCGCCATCTGGCCCTGATCATTTAAAACAGGCATTCCAGGCACTTGACGTAATGGCATTAGGTGCCCTGCTTTCTCCTTCTTCTTGGGAGTTATGCTTCTTAAATCATAAGGCTCCCGGACACAAATCTCCTTGGTGGGTGACCCTGAACTGGCAGGAGAGCCTCCGCTTTCTATCTCGTCAGAGGACTCGAGTCCCCCTGCTGTGCTTGGGCCTGACTCGGGACTTTCACTCGAGCTAGGGCGCTTCTTAGGCTGTTGCATCAATATTCTCTGGGACTCCTCTTCTGGCTCTACTTCAGGTCGTGCTGCTGTGGGGACTAACTTCTGTGGGTGCTGGGGTAACCTATCCAGAATATCTGGGGACTCTGTGTGAGAATACACAGGCGGCTTTTCTTCCTTAGCTTTTTTGGTTCCCCTAGTAGTAGCTACAAATATTTTACAGCGCTCCTCATAGCAGTGCTTCATCCATGACAGCTGCTGCTCACACACACTTAACTAGGAATCTATATAGGGGAACTGGTCAGGATACACTCTTAATATGAGTTGATGAAGTCGTAAAACTGTCTCAAAATCAAAGGTGCCCCCTCGGGGCCATGAAGCAGCTAATGTGGGCCACTCCCTTTCACATAACATTTTTAATCTGGATGGAGTCATTTTCGTACCATAATCGCCCGAAAATCCTTTACGGAAATTCTTGATCATACATGCCAATGGAGTTTGCGTGGACTCCATCCCTCCCATAATCTAAACGTACCTACGTACACTACCTACATACTCAACGTACCTGCGTACGTTACGTACCCTATGTATACTACGTACACGTAATGACGTACAAGACAACGAACAATAGGGATAGGTAGTATGGCTGTAGGTAAGGGGTCCGTACAGCCCACAGAACACTGGGGGGGACAAACACCACTCGCTTCCTCCTGTTCGCGACCTGGGCGCGGTCGCCCGGCCAGGAACTGCGCTACTTAGGAGTCCGCTCTCGCTCGGTCTGTATTTCAAGACCTCTCACTCACACAAGCAAGCATATTTCAACAAGATATCATATTTCAATATTTCAAGTGCCCAGGGTTTCTGACTAACTGACTATTTCAAACAAGAAGGGTTGATGGCTTCGGCTTCCGCTTTCCTTACGGGGAGTTTACTAGGACCGCCCTTATGGGAGGTGATCAGGCTCCCTTGTCTCGCCCACACTCATGCGAGACTTCCCAGTTAGTCTATACCAAATATACCAAATCAGTCCTGCACACGCAAGACGTTGTCCCAGGCTGTTCTTTCTGACTAGCTAATCATGAAAATGTCTACTCACCGGATCCGGTCCCCGATACCACACCAGCTTCTGAGTTGGAACCTGGACTCCCCTGGGTCGGAGGTGTTGGCCAGCTGGACTCAATGGCCTGCCAAGGCAGGCGGAACCCTCTCCGGCACAAAGGGGCCGGCGGCGCCTGAGGTTTCCCCCGCAGTCGGACAGACACGGTTCCAACCGGGCCAAACCTCAAGGCGAATTGCGTGGATTATTCACTTGAATACCATTTACCACTTGCACTTCCCGGCCAATGCACCCAGAATATGCTGTGGCAAAGTGCAATCAATGAACAAGTCCAGGAGTCAATTGACAGGCTCCAAGCCAGTTTATTGTGCACAGGCCCAGTCAGTCAAAGCTTCAAAAGGAACTGAGCAAAGGTTTATACAGAGACATAACCATGTATACCTCTTTTTCAGTTTGATACATGAGAACTTTCTATTGGTTCCAACTCGATACATGCAAACTTCTCATTAGTTTTTCATTCCCTTTATTTGTCCAATTAGAAATCCCTCCGGAGCCTAGCAACCAGCCCCCTCCCTTAGGATTGCTCTAACAATGGTACAGTTCTTAATTTCGTTTCTTCTCTACTGCAAGGTTATCCCTAGCTCCAGGAATGCATATATTGAAACATTTCTGTTCTTTCACACACAAGGGAATAATGGAAGACATGAATTCATAAAAACTTCTTATTAAGCAGTTTAAAACAGTTTTCTCATTTTCCACAGATTTTTGGTTCTTTTTCTAGCTATAATGAGAGTTAGGATCCAGGCCTAACTTACAGGCCTTTCATAGTAGCAGGCCATGCTAGGCCATAGCCTACCACACCAGGGCCAGTGAGCCCGGCTTCTACTTCAGACATTTCAGCTCTCTTCCCTGATTTGTGCCCAGTGACGAAACAGGCGTTCTTAAACAGTCCCCTGGGGCCTTGGTGCAGGCGCAAGCCCCGGGAGGGGGTGAGCTGAATGCAGGAAGAGGGCCAGGCCTGGGGATATGTGAGGCGGGGAGTATACCCGCCCCAGAGCAGCTAATGCACGCCAAGGTTTGAGTGTCACCGATTGGAGTCCAGACGTCAGGTGAACCTGCGTCCATGCATGGGGCCCCATCATCTGCTGGAATGGAGGCAGCTACAGCACCAATGGGAGATTATGCTACCGTTATGGTTGTTCGACCAGAGAATTTTACCTTGGAGGATATTTGGAAAGTCATTGTCTCTCTTGGCTAGGCTTTGATTCCTCAAGTCTCATCGCTGTCAGTGCGAGTATCAGTTAACGAGACTGGGATTCAGTGGGTTGCTGCTTTGTTGGAAAATGTTAAGACTGAGGTGTGTGATTTGCGTGATAAGTTTGTCTCTATGGGCACTCAAGCTGATGCTTTTGTCAAGAACTTTGAACTAGTAGAAAAGAAGTTGGAAGTTCTCGAGCATGCTCATTGAGTGTGTAATCTCCATTTAATTAACTTTCCTAGACTGTCTACTATGCAAAGGATATGTTTGTGGAATACTTGATGGATATATTGGGAGTGCCTCGGGAATCTCTTCCTCCTTTAGTCAAGATTTTCTATCTCCCACCAGGTAAAAAGCAATCTTCTTCTCCAGTTCCTCAAGTGGATGTTATGAATATTATTAATATTCTTTAGTTCTCCCAAGATGAGCAATTGGTTTCATCTAATGTGATTGTGACATTTGTGCTTCTTTCAGACAGAGTGGCTTTTGAAACTCTTTTTCCGCAAGAGGCACTTCTTGTTTCATGGTCAGGGGGTATACATATATCCTGATTTGGCTAGGGCGACACCGTAAAGAGTTTCTCTTGATGCCCCTGGGGTTTTGCTGTTGGGTGAGCTCTTTTTCTTAAAGCACCCTTGTAAATGTCTGGTGAAATGCCAATCTATATCATATATATTCTATGAGCCCCCCACAACTGTGTGCATTCATGAATGCAAGAAGATTGGAAGCCTCCATTGGCTCCATCCAGGATGAGTTGCAAAATGTGTAATGTCTTCACTGGAACATCTCCTATACTTTTCATTTTTGGTATCTGTGTTATTTCTTCTTTTGGATACTCCCCCTTTAATATGGGCTAGTGTGAGTGGGTATCTATCTGTGTTGCTATAATGGAAGTTGGGTTTTCTTTTCTTCTTGTTGCTTTTCCTGATGTAAACTCTTTTTCTGTACAGGATTGTTTTTGTTAACTGTCTTAGATGAATTGAAAAATTCAATCAATTAAAAAAAAAAAGAGATCACGGGGCTTGTTGGAGGCAGAAGAATGTAGGCCCTGCACATAGGTAGTGCAGAGAGACAGACCTTATGGTAAGAGGAGGCACTGTCCTTCCAGAAATGTCATGTGCTAAGAGAATGGCGCTTGCACCACAGCTGTTTGGAATAATGCAGTTGGCATCGAACAAGAGTGAGCCCTTAATGGAATCAAGGATACTGAAGGCAAGAGGAGGAAGGAAGAGGGTACCAGAGGAGCAATGGTCCAAGGAAGCAGATAGATAGAGAGTTGGTAATCCAGGGAATTGGTGAGAGAGACAAAAGTGAGAGATGAAAATTGTTGGACTAGATGATCCACATTCACAGGGCAGAGATTATGAGATAGTTTCTATAGGGAGGGAACAGATGAAAGGGGAAAAGAAGAAAAGGAGAGAAAATGAAACAAGAAAATGGTCAGTCTAGGGTACCAGAAGAAGTGGCTAGGTAATCGCCATGATGAGGACATCCACCAAAAAACTGAACCTACTTTTCCTGGGACAAAGGATATAACTGAGAGAGAACCTTAGTACCCTTAAAGGTCTAGCTTTGAATTCTCCCACTGGAAATCTAAGAGCTGCGGCATGGGCTCAGGCAAAGGATAGAAGCCAGAAGGATGCCTGATACCTTACAAGATAGGGTCCACCTCTGATGCCTTTATAGGGGTAGGATCTACAATGCTGTCTTGACTTTCTTCTCAAACCCTTCAGGATCCACTGCAATCCTGCTTTTGTCCTCTACATTCTGCAGAAACGTCTCTTGTCAAAGTCTCCAGTGACTTGTTCCTTGTCAGATCTAAGGGCCTTTACTCAATCCTCATCCTTCTTGACCTTTCTGCTGCCTTTTGACACTGTTGATCATCACTTTCTCCTTGATACCCTGCCCTGATTTGGATTTAAGGACTGTGTTCTATCTTGGTTTTCTTCTTATCTTTCTTATCACATTTTTGGTATATGTTCTGGTGGATCCTCCTCTACTGCCATCCTGCTTTCAGCTGGTGTACCTCGGGACTCTGTCTTGAGGCCTCTTCCTTTTCTCTCTCTACACTCGGTCCCTTGGTGCACTTATTTCCTCACATGGTTTTCAGTACCATCTTTATGCTGACAACTCTCAGATCTACCTCTCTGCGTCTGAAATCTCTCTAGGAATCCAGGTCCAGATCTTTGCCTGCTTATCCAAAATTGCTGCCTGGTTGTCTCACTGCATCTGAACTTCAACATGGCCAAAAGTGAACTGCTTATTTTCCCCCCAAAATCCACCTCCCCTCTTCCTCCCTTCTCTATTACTGTGGATAATACTATACTCCTTCCTGTTTCGTGAGCTCAAAACCTTGGGGTTATCTTTGACTCTACTCTCTCTTTTTCTTCACACAGCTATAGCTAAAACCTGTCACTTCTTTCTCTACAACATTGGCAACATTTGTCCCTTCCTTTCTACACATACTACTAAGACCCTCATCCGCTCACTAGTTACCTCCCATCTTGACTATTGTAACCTGCTCCTCACTGGTCTCCTTCTGAATCATCTTTCTCTCCGTCAATCTATTCAAAACTCAGCTGCACGTCAGTGTTGCTATGCTTACATAACCCCTTTTCTCAAGTCACTTCACTGGCCCCCTGTCCGTTTCTGCATCCAGTTCAAACTTCTCCTACTGACCTACAAGTGCATTCATTCTGCAGCTCTTCACTACCTTTCCTCTCTTATCCGACCCTACACCTCTCCTCGAGCTCTGCTTCTCTGGCAGATCCCTTTTATCTGTGCCCTTCTCTGCCACTTCCACCTCCAGACTTCGTTCATTCCACCTTGCTGCTCCTTATGCCTGGAACAAGCTACCCGAGTCTGTGCTTTGGACTCCTAATCTAGGCCTATTCAAATCCAGGCTAAAAACCCACCTCTTTGAGGCTGCTTTTGGATTAAGATGCCCCTCACTCTTGTTCACCACTTAGGTGTATTTTACCATACTCTAGTCCCCGGTTTTGTGATATTCTTCATCTTGATTAGATTATAAGCTCTGATGAGCAGAGACCGTCTTTTACATCTATATGTACAGTGCTGCATATGCCTTGTAGTGCTATACAAATGATAACAACTACTACTACTACTACTACTAGTACTAAGTTAGCACTGAAAGGTCCTCTCTCTGAAAAAATGGATCGTGGAAGGATCTTCATCCTCTATAAGGGGATGTCTCTCTTCCTCCTAAGACTCGCCTTCTGGAGAACAGTGTTCTTCATCTCCCAACCTCTGTAAGGGATAAGGCTGGGGATCCAGAGGAATGCACAGGCAAAAGGAACAAGTGGAGGCTCTTAACACCATTGCTATCTGTGGCAGAACCACCTGAGGGCCCAGGGTCCCCCATAGAGGAGACCAGACCCTCAGACCCCTATAAAGAGGGTTGCCAAGCAGCAAGAAAGGACTGAAAACAGCTCATGAGCTGTTTCAGTAGCTGCTACTCAAAACCAGTACAGAGGGATCCCTGAGGCCCTGAGCGACCAAAAGGGGCTTGCTGGCCTAAACATATGAGACCCACGACAAAATTAAAACAGGAAGGGGTAATTTAAAAAGCCACCTATCTGCTCTGTGGCTTTTTAAATTATCCCTTCCTGTTTTTTCCTTTTTTTCTTTTGTCATGGACCTTTATTGGTAGGGGTTGTCCCCCCCCCCTTTTTATGTGTTTTTTTTTTGTGGTGTTTTAAACATGAGGCCTTCTCACTCTTGTTCCTCTGAACAGATGCCTTGAGGGCTTCCTAGAGGGCCATTTGCCCGAAAGGCTGGACAGTTATGGAGTGCTCAGAGAAGGTACTAGAAATAGCATCTTGCTCCAGCACCTGTGTAGTGTGTCCTGACAATGCCAAAAAAATTGGGATCTGGGCAGTCACATTGCACAGGAGGCAAAAGGAGCCCCTACAGACCTGACCAGCTCATGGCAAATTACTGAGCACTGAGCATGGCAAAGAGAGGTCACATGACAGGACAGCATCACCCTGGGTGTGGCAGGAAATGATCCTGTAGCTAGGACCTGTCCTCCAGGTGATGAAAAACCCTCTTGCACCAAGGAGGTTACTCCAGGGCCATGTGCCCATGAGGGAAGGGTTAGAACAGTTCTTATAGTAGGTGATTTGATCATTAGGTATGTAGATAGCTGAGTGGCTAATGGATGTGAGGATTGCCTGGTAAAATGCCTGCCTGGTGCGAAGGTGGTGGATTTCATACACCACCGAGACAAGGTTTTAGATATCGTTGGGGAGGAGTCTGCTGTCTTGGTTCATGTTGGTACCAATGACATAGGAAAGTGTGGGAGGGAATTTCTGGAGGTCAAATTTAGGTAGAAAGTTTAAATTCAGAAGTTGAATTCTTAGAAATGCTTCCCATTCCACACGCAGGACTCAAAAGGCAGTCAGAGCTCCAGAGTCTCAATGTGTGGATGAGACAATGGTGCAGGGAAGAGGATTTTGGATTTGTTAGGAACTGGGCAACATTCTGGGGAAAGGAGGGACTTTTCTGAAGTGATAGGCTCCACCTGAACCGGGATAGAACAAGAATGCTGGCATTAACCTTTAAAAAGCAGATAGAACAACTTTTAAACTAGATAGTAGGGGAAGCCAACAGACACTTGAGCACATGGTTCGGAAGGATGTATCCTTGAAGGATACCAGCAAAAGACTGAAGTTAGGGCATATCGACAGAGAGATTCCAATAAAGGCAAAAGTAACCCAAATGCCCTTAAGTATACAGCAGACAGAGCTTAAAGATTCCAAATTATTCCTGCCTACTGATAACCAGATTAATGTGAATAAAATATAACTTCTAAAATGTTTGTATGGACATAATAGAAGTCTAAAAAATAAGATGGCAGAGTTAAAATATATAGCACTAAATCAGAGGTTAAATATGATTGGTATCTCAGAGACCTGGTGGAAGGAGGACAACAAGTAGGACACTGTGATGCCTGGGTATTACAGTATATCGCAATGATAGAGTAAATCAAATTGGTGGAGGGGTTGCAATCTGTTAGAGAGGACATTGAGTCACACAGGATAAAAGTTTTTTGCAGGAAACAAAATACACTGTAGAATCTGTATGAATAGAAATTCCATGTAAAAATAGGAGGGAGATAGCAGGGGGGAGGAAAAGTGTATTACCAACTGTTTGTCCAGAATGAACAAATGGATGATGAAATGCTAAAAGAAATCAGGGAAGCTAACAAAAGTTACAACACAGCAATAATGATGGGTGATTTCAATTATGCTGGTATCGATTGGATCAGTGTCATGGCAGGATATGCTAGGGCAGTGATGGCTAACCTTTCTGAGCCCGAGTGCCCAAACTGCCGCACAAAACCAAAGAATTTCCTCAAAGTGCCAGCACGTCAATTTGCATAAATATTTGCATAATGCTAACATACACTAACTTTTAGTAAACATGTCTCTTAATGAGTGTATGGATAAAGACAGACTAAAAGATTTCTACATTACTATAATCCAGTGCCAACCGCCAGGCACATTAGGAACTACTACAAACACTGCCCATTTAGAACCAATAGCAAACCCGCCGTATCCTAACAGCACTACCAGGAGTCACAAAGCACCATACCATACCTATCAAAAGGCAACACTGCAAATATTAAACCAATACATTTCAGAGAACAACAATACATGACCTACTGGGGAAAGAGAACAAGTGGCAATGTCAAAAAGGAATTACATAAACAGAATACCTCAGCTCAGTTACACAGTTGCAATTGCTCCAGCCACTTTTCTTCTGGTTTCTTCATGTTTTCTGCTTGCTAACTCTCCATCATCTGCTGTCCATTTGTCCTTTCTTCTCTCTTCTAGTTTTTTTTTTTTCCATTCTCTCACTACATCCGCTTTAACATACTAATCTTTCTCCTTTTGCTCTTTCCTCATTCCTATTTCATCCACTCAAATTTTACCCCTCCATCCTCAATCCCCACTTACTCTCCCAATACCCGGCCAATTGTACATTTTTCTTCCCTCACACACAAAATATTTTTCCCCTCTCCATTTCATTCTCCCAGCCCCATCCCCTTCTAATCTCCCCCAACATCAGCTCCCTTTTAGTTCCAGCCCCACCCAGTATCCGCTCCCTTCTAGTCCCCTCATCAGTCCATTTCCAGTCCTATCCGAGTCCCTTCATCAGCTCATTTCCAATACCAGCCTCCCATCAGCCCATTTCTAGTCCTTTCCTAGCCCACCATCAGCCCATGTTAAATCCTAGCTCCCCTCCACTCAGCCCATTTCTAATCCAAGCCCCCCATGAGCCTACCTCCAGTTCTAGCCCCTCCATGAGTCCATTTCAATCCAAGCCCCCACCACAGCCCATTACCAATCTTAGCTCCCCCAACACCCAATTCTCAGTTCTATCCTAGCCCATCCATCAGCCCAGTTCCTGTCCTAGCTCCCTCCCCTAAGAGCCCATTCCAAGCCCCCCTTCCCATCAGTTATTTGCAGTTCAAGCCCCCTTCCACTCAGCCCATTTCCATTCCAAGTTCCCCTCCCCATTAGCTATTTGCAGTTCAAGCCCCCCACTTCCCCTCAGCCCATTTCCATTCCAAGCCCCGTCCCCATCAGCTATTTGCAGTTCAAGCCCCCCACTTCCCCTCAGCCCATTTCCATTCCAAGCCCCATCCCCAACAGCTATTTGCAGTTCAAGCCCCCTTCCACTCAGCCCATTTCCAGTCCTAGCAACCCCAACCCATTACCAGTCCTAGCCCCCCATAGCCCACTCCCAGTCCTAATCCCACCAGCCCATTTCCAGTCCTAATCCCCCATCACCCAATTTTCAGTTTAAGCCCCCCCATAGCCCATTACCAGTCCTAACCTCCCTATCAGCCCACTCCCACTCCCAGTCCTAATCCCCCATCACCCAATTTTCAGTTTAAGCCCCCCCATAGCCCATTACCAGTCCTAACCCCCCATCAACCCACTTCCAGTCCTAATCCCACCAGCCCATGTCCAGTCCTGATCCCCCATGACCCAATTTTCAGTTTAAGCCCCCCCATAGCCCATTACCAGTCCTAACCCCCCATCAACCCACTTCCAGTCCTAATCCCACCAGCCCAATTCCAGTCCTAATCCCCCATCACCCAATTTTTAGTTTAAGCCCCCCCAGCGCCCATCACCACTCCTAACCCCCCCAGCCCAGCGCCCATCACCACTCCTAACCCCCCCAGCCAGCCCAGTGCCCATCACCACTCCTAATCCCCCCCCAGCCAGCCCAGTGTCCATCACCACTCCTACCCCCCCCAGCCCAGTGCCCATCACCACTCCTAAATCCCCCCAGCCCAGCACTACTCCTAAACACCCCCCCCAGCCCAGCCCACCATCACTACTCCTAACCCCCCCCCAGCCCAGCCCAGCCCATCACCACTCCTAACCCCCCCCCAGCCCAGCCCAGCCCAGCCCATCACATCACCACTCCTAACCCCCCCCCAGCACAGCCCAGCCCATCACATCACCACTCCTAACCCCCCCCAGCCCTGGGAAAATTTAGAAAAAAGAAAACCTGTCTGTTTCCGCTGTCGGGGCCGCCGCGGCAGAATCGAGCGTGCCGCGGGGCCCCCCTGTATCCGGCAGAGCCTGCCCTCCCCGTAGCAGCTCTCTCTTTGGAGCTGCAGTCAGACGCGCCGGCTTGCAGAGCGCGAGGGAAGAGTTTCTCCCTCGCTGCTCTGTTAAACCCGCGGTGGCTGATGGGAAGTTCCCATCAGCCCCCGCGGGCTTAACAGAGTCGCGAAAGGGAAACTCTTCCCTTCGCGCTCTGCAAGCCGGCGCGTCTGACTGCAGCTCCAAAGAGAGAGCTGCCAAAGAGAGAGCTGCTACGGGGAGGGCAGGCTCTGCCGGGTACAGGGGGGCCCCGCGGCACGCTCGATTTTGCCGCGGCGGCCCCGACAGCGGCAGCAGACAAGTAAAATTGAAAAAAAAAAAAAAAAACCTAATTGCGGACCTTCCCGCGTGCCAGCTGCAAGGCCTTCGCGTGCCACAGCTGGCACGCGTGCCATAGGTTCGCCATCGCTGTGCTAGGGAGACAAAGTTTCTAGATGAAATAAATGACTGCTTCTTGGAGCAGCTGGTTCATGAACTGACAAGAGGGGAAGCCATTTTGGACATAGTCCTTAGTGAAACACAAGATCTGGTACAAGAGATAAGGATATTGGGGTCACTTGGCAATAGTAGCATGATCACGTTTGATTTAATAAATGGAGGAAGGACGGCAAGGAAATCCACAGTACTACCTTTTCACTTTCAAAAGGAGACTATGATAAAATGAGGAAAATAGTTAAAACAAAACAAAACAAAACAAAAAAATTAAAAGGAGCAGCTGCAAAAGTTAAAGATTTACATCAAGCACTATCTTGGAAGTACAGACCAGCTGTATTCCATGCTTTAAGAAAAGTGGAAGGAAATCCAAAATACTGCCAGCATTGTTTAAAGGTGAGGTCAGAGAGGCTGTTGTAGCCAAAATAGCATCTTTCAGGAACTGAAAAAGGAGCCAAATGATGAAAACAGGAAACAGCATAAGCACTGCCAAGTTAGATGTAAGGCATTGATAAGGCAGGCAAAGATAATTTGAAATAAAGCTTTTCGTGGAAGCAAAAGCGCATAATAAAAACTTTTTCAAGTACATTCATAGCAAAAAATCTGTGAAAGAGTCAGTTGGACCATTAGATGATAGAGGGGTAAAAGCGGCACTAAAAGGGGACAAGGCCATAGTGGAAAGACTGAATGAATTCTTTGCTTTGGTCTTTACTGAAGAAGATATAGGGAAGTTACCCATGACTGAAATGGTATTTAAGGTAATGCATTGGAAGAATTGAAAGAAATATCGATAAACCGGAAAAATGGATTGCAACTATTTGATAAAGAGTAGCAAGTCATCTGGACCAGATGGTATATATCCGAGGGTGTTGAAAGAACTGAAATATGAGATTGCAGACATACTATTAGTAATCTATGAACTATCATTAAAATCATCTATAATACCTGAAAATTGGCGAATGGCCAATGTAACGCCAATTTTTAGAAAGGGTTCCAGGAGTGATCCGAAACTACAGACAGGTGAGCCTGATGTCAGTACTGGACAAAATGGTAGAAACCATTATAAAGGACAAACTTACTGAACATATAGATAGTTATTTTTTAATGGGAGAAAGGCAACATAGCTTTAGCCAAGGAAGTTCTTACTAATCTGTTATAGGGTTTTGAAGTTCTGAATAAATAAGGAGACAATAGTGACAAAATAAATAAGGAGACAAAAGTGAGTCATTCGATATAGGGGTATGTTTACTAAACCGCGCAATTGTGCGGGGCGCACTTGAGCGTGCGCTAAGGTACCTTAGCGCACGCTAATAGTGCATTTTTGGTGCCCTGCACATGTGCGCGCCACCCGCACATGTGCGCGCCGCCCGCAAAAGTGCGCGGCACGCTGATGTGCGATAGAGGCGTGGAAAGGCATTTCGAGGGCGGAGGAAGGATCCCGAGGGGCGGGAGGATGGGGTCAATGGGTGGAGAGTGGGAGGGGAGAGGTTCCTCGCACAGGAGCGGGGCTGAATTTCAGCCAAAAAAATACCGCGAGTGAAAACCTCGCGTTAGAGCCGATTTAAAGGGAAGAGAAACCATTTCCGTCAGCAATGTACAGCAAAACCAGGGAAACCTACAAAACGTGAGCAGTGTGATACATGTGCACATAACAAAATTCCAAATAAAACCTTAAAATGACCACAAGAAAAATAGTAAAAATTATAATTCAGCTGGGCAACAGTGATATCAGTGGGCAACAATAAAAAACACCCCCAGGAAAGCTCCAAAAAAAAGAAATGATTTTTGGAAGGGTCTACGCTCCGTAGACTCTTTCAAAACGCACCTCATTTTAGTGGAGCATTCCTGGGAGTGTTTTTTATGTTGCCCATTGCTATCACTGTTGCCCAGCTTGGTTTTGGTTTACCTCCCCTTTTTTTGAGGTCATTTTCGAGGTTTATTTGTGCTTTTGTCCCCATACAAGGTAAATGAGCCCACAGTAAAATTGTGCAGAGCACGGTTTCTGACTCGGCCGGCCAGGTTTCCTATCTCCAGGGACTGCACTGCCTCTGTGGCCACAGTATGGTGCAGCAGACACAGCCAGTGCCTGTAGGACCAGAGGGTCATGGGTTCAAATCCCAGCTGGGGCTCCTGCCAACCCAGTCCCCATAGATTTACCCACCAATAAACAGTGATAGTACAGACACCTCTTTATTGCAGAGAACATAAGCATGGTTCCAACACCTATATTTTACCCTACACCGCACACAAACCATAACAATGGGCATTACCTACAGCCGAGTCCCCCAAATTCAGTCCTGGAGTGCCACCGGTCAATCAGGTTATATGCTTTTTCCAAGATAGGGACATGTCTGCATGTTGGCGTAAGGGTACAGGTGGTGGAGGGGGCAGTGGCTGCAAACCACAGCAGAAAGTGGCCTAGGCCTGTGCAGGCTGGCACCGTCCACCGCAACAGACAGGCTCTGTCGGATGTACAGTCATGGACTCCCCAGGGAACACAGCATATCTGTGGCAACATGGTGGTGCAGTGCACACAGACAGTGTGTGCCAGAACAGAAGGTCACAGGTTCAAAGCCAAGCTGGGGCCACTGCCAATCCAGTCCACATATTTTTTCCTACAACTAAACCGTGATAGTAAGGACAAACCTTTATTGCTGAGAACATACGCATGGTTCATACGCCTATAATTTACCACACCAAACACAGACACCATAAACAGGCGCATTACCTAGAGCAGAGTCTCCAAAATGCAGTCCTGGAGGTCCCCACACCATTCAGGTTCCATGCTGCCTCTTATAAAGATGCCTGTGCTGCATATCTATGCACCACCCCCATGGTATGCTGATGTAGCTCATGCATATTCATGAGGGACAGCATGAAAACCCGAACAGTGTTTGGAACACCAGGACTGGAGTTGGGAAACTCTGCCGTAAAGCAGCTGCCAACAGGGCCAGACACACCCACACCCACACCCACAACCACAGGCCCCATTGGCCAATGCCTCCTGGAGAGGCAGGACATTGGGCCCTGCCTGTATCTCCCAATACTAGCAGTTGCATACCTTAGCAATGCCACCCTACACCTGGGTATATGGTACACAGCTATCAAACGTTTCCTATGATACCTGGCAGATATCAATTCCTACGTTAAGCACATTTTGCTCATTGAACTCCACCATAACAATCATTGTGATGTCTGTAGTGTGTGCTGCAGGTCTGGTCTCTGACAGTGTTTACCACCCTGGGGAGTGACCCCCAACAGTATTGCGTACCATACCCATGCCTGTACTGTGCCCAGGACTGGTGTGGTGTGTATGGCTGCTGAACTCCTCTACAGTAGCACAATGCTGGCATAGGTGTGGGGGTGGCTGTCTGTCTATCCAGTGTGTGGTGGCTGCAGACACCTTCCACAGCCCATACTGCCAGCAATGTTGCCAGTATTGGGCTGCCAATGTGCATAATGAGGAGCAAGGTACCATGGGTATAGGCCGGACAGGGTGGCCTGGCCAGGGTGCATCTGCACAGGGCATAGGGCACTGACAGGGACATTTTAGTGCCTGGCCACCACCTACACAGAGAGGGTGACCTCAGTATGTCCTGCTGAGAGATCACTCTCACCCTGACTGTGCAGTGACCACAGCATGGCTAGGCACCCCCATAGTGCTGTATAGCATTTCTCTCATGTGATAGATATGGGTTTCCTTTTGGGGCCCAGTCACTGATTTA
Organism: Ichthyophis bannanicus; assembly: GCA_033557465.1. Taxonomy (NCBI): domain Eukaryota; kingdom Metazoa; phylum Chordata; class Amphibia; order Gymnophiona; family Ichthyophiidae; genus Ichthyophis; species Ichthyophis bannanicus. The sequence continues at coordinate 602,175,198 of CM066036.1, read as the reverse complement.
TCTGCTTGCTGTGTATGCATCTCCACTGGGAACATGCACTATGGACTAACTAGCAGACTGCTTGCAGCTGGTATGTGTCTTGGTGGAGTGGCTTGCAGGGTGCAGTGGCTGATGACTTGCTGCAGGAGAATATCAGATGGTGGTGGGGTTCAGCTTACCATATCCAGGCCTAATGTCTGTCTGCTATTGTGTTATGGATGTGTATAGAGCTGCATTGACTGCCCTGTGGGGTGTCCCCTCTACTGCCACCTTTGCAGGGAGGTAAAATGTGGATCTATTGATGGGAGACCCTGTTTGCTGCCCTGGGGGAGGTACATAGCCCACCTAGGGGGTCCATGGGGGCTACACTTGACTGAGACAGAGATATCCAAGGTGTTTCTGCAGAAACTACCTATCTCACAGTTTAACACTGCTTTGGACCTCCGGCATGGCCTCATTCAGCCATGGAAGGTGCTGTGGACCTGGTGCTGGGCGCCTCACCGCACCCTCAGGGTGAGCACAGTACCCGCACAATGTGACGGAGTGTAGCTACTCTGTGCCAGTAAAACACACGGTCAGTACCCCCTACCAGGCCGAGGTGCTGTGGGGGTGCACATGGTCACTTCCCCCTACCAGGCCGAGGTGCTGTGGGGGTGCATTCCCCATCTTGTGTTTATCTGTGGACAGCTGATTTGCATGTGCAGTGCATCATGGGTATGGGTGTGCTAACCCTATCCTGGGACAAAGACACTGAGCCAATCAATTTCGCGGTTGAGACCATCAGGATGTACCGTATTCAAAGAAAAAATCCATTTTTGCTCAAGCCACTGCAACTGTTTCTCATGATTCCCTCCACGCGGATTTAAAGGTACATGATCTATCACAGTCCATTGAAGATCCACAAAAGAATGTTGAAATGACATGCAATGAGCCACTATCGGAGCTGCATCTATCTGTTGCCGTAATCTCGAAGCATCCTGACGGTCTCAACCGCGAAATTGATTGGCTCAGTGCCTTTTAATGTGTTGGATAATGCTGCCATCTCCTGAACCAATTAGAGGAGGGATTCCTGTGTTGGTGAGTCTTCCCTTTTTCTATTGGTGGGTTCCCATATTTAACATGCTTTCATTCAGCCTGGGTAACGTCTTTGTCCTGAACCGCTTTTGGACGGCGTCTTTCAACATTATTGCCGACTGGAGAAATTATTGAAGAGCACTTGATACAGGGTTCATTACCCGAAACGTGCGCGTCGTGCTGCTGGATATTTGAGAGCAATACATGTGAATTGGAACTTGGTTTTTTTAAGATAAGTGGTTTATTGCCATACATGGTGAACCTTTATGAATAAAAGCAGCGTGCTGTCTGGTGGGGGTGATGTTTCCATATCAACCTTCTTACAGCTAGCTTCGACAAAAAAAAGTGAAGTTAAGTGGGGATTTTTTCTGATGAACTTTATCTGATTGGTATCTTATTTAGTTCACAGAGTGAGGTTTGAGGAGGTTTGATTGTTATTGTGCACCTCTATAGTGATGGCTGTGGACACTTTTGCGTTTACTGAGGAACAATTGGAGAAATTTCGGCAACGTCCATGTTTGTTTGACACAGATCGCTCTGGGGGAGAAACTGGTGCTTCGGTACAAGCCTATAAAGCCCTTTGTAAGCGCCTTACGCGGGCTCAGTTACATGGGGCGGGTATAACCCAATATTTAAAAACAAGAATAATCCCATGAGGGTTACGGATGACTCAGGCACCAAAAATGTTTAAATGGGATAATGAGTTTATTGATAAGTGGAATCGAATTATGAACAAATGCAGTTTTGATCTTATTGCCCTTATTCTTGAACGGACAATACAAGAGGAGGGTATAATTCAACAACAAATAGAGGAAGCTCAGGTGGCTTTGAAGACATCTCTGGGGGAAGATCCCTATAAATTAAAGCTGGAGGAGGTTGACCGCCAAATTAAAAGTTTTTTTGATTATTTAAAATCTGTGAAATCTCGGAGGTTTGCCCGTGACAAGGCTGACTATGAAGGGGGCAATGTGTATTATTGGATGTATGAGAAGACTGAAAAAACGGACGTTCGTAAGACTGTGACGTTTGACAGATCTTCTGAGGATACTGATGATAGTACAACTGGATTGGAGACACAAAAAACTACCCGTGGTCGCTCGGATTTTCGGGCTACTCGGAGATGTCGGTATCGCGGAGATTATCGGGACGACGATTGGGAACACCCAACACCAGACAACGATCAAAACAACGTCCTCAATAGTGGTTAATTTAGCGGGTCATCCCTTGTCACAATCACAAGAGAGTATTTTACAATATGGTCTTTCATTTGTTCCCACTGTTCGTTATGACCCCTTTTGGATGCGGGTGAGCTTACAACGTTTGTTTCGGAAATTGAATATTATTTTGTTTTTTCAAGATAAAGGGGGTTCCATGGATGATTCTGTAGTTAAACCGGTTTCAAAATGGATCCCTCCAGGGACTGTGATAGATCCAGTCTTATTCACTTTTCAAACGTTGGTTATGCAAGATTTGGTTCAACTGGAGCAAACCCAGGTTCAACGTTTTTCGAATTTAACTAAAGAAGAGTATTCTGCCCTTAAGGAATTGGAAAGTGATCCTTCCCTGATAATTCGAAAAGCGGATAAGGGAGGAGCTTTAGTTTTGCAAACTCTTGAGGACTATCAGATCTCTTTACAAGTTCATTTGAATGATCGTTTGACTTATACAATTCTAACAGGGGGCCCTACAATAGCGCTGTTGGAGGAGATCAAGCTGCTAGTGGGATTGACTTTACAAGGTGGTTGGATAACGAAAAAAGAATCTGTTTTTTTGGTCAACCTTCATCCTAAAATCCCTGTCTTGTATGTAGTTCCTAAAGTTCATAAATCGATGACATCCCCTCTGGGCAGACCTATCGTTTCGTGTAAAGATTCAGTTTTGGAACCGTTATCCATTTTTTGTGATGTTTTTTTGAAAAAGGAAGCCTGTCGTGTTTCGTCCTTCATTAGGGACTCTACACAATTTTTACATCTTATTTATGAGGTTTTGTTACCATCTGGGGCTTTTTTGGTTACCTTAGATGTAGTTTCGTTATATACAAATATAGATCAGGGGGAGGCCTTGGATCTTCTACAACATTGTTTTTCTGATGCCCCAACTCGGTTGCCTCGATTTTTTCTGATACAATTGGTAGAGTTGGTTTTGACCAGGAATTATTTTTTGTTTGATGGGATTTTTTACCAGCAGATTTCAGGCATTGCCATGGGGGTGACAGTTGCACCTTCGATAGCTACCCTGTATATGGGCAAAATGGAATCGGATGTAATTATGAATGTTGAGGGTTTTTCGAATGTGATGTTGTGGAAACGTTTCCTTGATGATATCTTTTTCATCTGGACATCCGACTTGTCTTCCTTACGCCACTTTATTATGCGTCTCAAATCCATACGTGACAATATAAAATTTACTGAAAAGATTAGTACTACTACTATTGAGTTTTTGGATATGCAGCTTTCTATTACGGCAGGTCGATTAACTACCACCTTATATCGTAAGCCAGTCCAAAGAAATAGTTTGCCACATTTTCGGAGCTACCATCCTGGCCCCTTATGACGGGGCTTGCCTTTTGGGCAATTTTTGAGACTACGAAGAGTGTGTGAAACAAAGGATGATTTTAGACGGCAAGTGTCTAATTTGTGTATCCGTCTTTTTGAAAGGGGTTATCCTCAAGCGGTTATTTATAAAGCCTATCGGAGAACTTCTCATATTCATAGAGAGTGGTTGATTGACCTGCAATATAAAAATATGGAGTCTTCATCAGATTCAGTGATCACTGGGGTTTTACCCTATACTGAACGGAGTGCGGAAGTATTAAAAATTTTACGTAAATATTGGTCTATATTACAATTGCATCAGTGCTTTCAAACCCCCCTCCGTATTGCCTTTTCCAGGGGTCAATCGCTGGGGGATCGTTTGGTAAAGACTTCTTTGGCTCTTGATAGGGTTCAATATCAACAACCAGAGTTTGGACATACCCCTTGTCAAAATTGTAGTTTTTGTGCAACGACCTTGTCGGGTATACAATGGAGTCACCCCAGGACGTCTCGGCAATAACAACGCCGATGGGATACCTCATGCCTTTTTTCTTATGTAGTCCATTTGTTATTGGGCCCTTGCGATTTAATCTATGTGGGCAGGACTACTCGCCCCATTAAAAGAAGATTGACTGAACATGCTTCAAGATTACGGCAACAGATAGATGAAGCTCCGATAGTGGCTCATTGCATGTCATTTCAACATTCTTTTGTGGATCTTCAATGGACTGTGATAGATCATGTACCTTTAAATCCGCGTGGAGGGAATCGTGAGAAACAGTTGCAGTGGCTTGAGCAAAAATGGATTTTTTCTTTGAATACGGTACATCCTGACGGTCTCAACTGCGAAATTGATTGGCTCAGTGTCTTTTAATGTGTTGGATAATGCTGCCATCTCCTGAACCAATTAGAGGAGGGATTCCCGTGTTGGTGGGTGTTCCCTTTTTCTATTGGTGGGTTCCCATTTTTAACATGCTTTCATTCAGCCTGGGTAACGTCTTTGTCCTGAGCCGCTTTTGGACGGCGTCTTTCAACATTATTGCCGACTGGAGAAATTATTGAAGAGCACTTGATACAGGGTTCATTACCCGAAACGTGCGCGTCGTGCTGCTGGATGTTTGAGAGCAATACATGTGAATTGGAACTTTAAAGACGAATACAAGGAGTTTTTTTAAGATAAGTGGTTTATTGCCATACATGGTGAACCTTTATGAATAAAAGCAGCGTGCTGTCTGGTGGGGGTGATGTTTCCATATCAACCTTGCTACAGCTAGCTTCGACAAAAAAAAGTAAAGTTAAGTGGGGATTTTTTCTGGTGAACTTTATCTGATTGGTATCTTATTTAGTTCACAGAGTGAGGTTTGAGGAGGCCCAATATTAAAAAGCATCCTAAATCAATAGCCCGCCACCTAATGCCCATCAGCGTGCCGCCTTATGCTGCACAATATTAGACTAGCTCCTAAAGTAACACCTCAGCCAGCTGTCTACATTGAGCACTGTGGGGGATTGAACCCCTGATCCCTGCACCATTGGTCAGTGTCTTAACCATTGTGCTGTAGCTCTGCTTTTCTGTGTGCACATCAGCGTGCCACTTATGCCGCCCAGTATTAAAATGCCTCCGAAATCATCAGCGCGCCGCCTTATGCTGCCCATTATTTAAATGCCTCATAAATTAATGTCTCAGCCAGCTGTCTTCATTAGGCACTGTGGGGGATTGAACCCCTGATCCCTGCACCATTGGTAAGTGCCTTAACCATTGTGCTGTAGCTCTGCTCTTCTGTGTGCACATCAGCGGGGCGCACATGGGCTCCGCGCACCTTAGCGCATATGTCAATCACGGCTTTTCTTTTTCAGGACGGAACGCCCACTCCTTATATGGCATCCGCTCACTACCGTGGCCCGCACATTAGCGGGGTTTTAGTAAACATACCCCATAGTGTGTCTAGATTTTCAGAAAGCCTTGGATAAGGTCCCTCATAAGATAGACTTGGTGACATTAAAAAGTCATGTGATAGGAGGCAGTGTACTATTGTGGATCACGTGTACTATTGTGGTCTTTTTCTGTCATCATGTTTCTATATTTCTATGTTGCAGTTGTTTCTAAGAACTAGTTAAAAGATAGAAAGCAGAGAGTAGGGCTAAATGGTCGATTTTTCTCAATGGAGAAAGATGAATAGTGGAGTACCGCAGGGATCTGTGCTGGGTCCGCTGCTTTTTAACATATTCATAAATGACCTGCAAATAGGAATAATGAGTGAGGTAATCAAATTTGCAGATGACACAAAATTATTCAAAGTTGTTAAAACGCAAGAGGATTGAGAGAAATTTCAAGAGGACCTTGAAAAATTGGAATGGAAGGGTATCCCTATGAGGAGAGGCTTAAACGGTTAGGGAGCTTCAACCTGGAAAAGAGAAGGCTGAGGGGAGATATGATAGAGGTCTATAAATTAATGAAAGGAGTGGACGGGTGAATGTAGATCAATTGTTTACGCCATCAAAAAGTAGAAAGACAAGGGGACATGCAATGAAGGTACAGTGTAACCCTTTAAGACTGATAAAAGAAAATATGTTTTCACTCAACATGTAATCAAACTCTGGAATTCGTTACCGGAGGATGATGTAAAAGCGGCTTTTGTAGCTGGGTTTAAAAAAGGTTTGGACAAGTTCCTGGAGGAAAGATCCATAAGCCATTATTAAAGAGGACCTGGGAAATCCACTGCTTGCCCCAATATAAGCATTGTGGAACCTGTGTGTCTTTGGGAAACTACAAGGGTAGTTGTGACCTGGATTGGCCGCTGTTGGAAACAGGATACTGTGCTCGATGGACCTTGGTTTGACCCAGTATGGAATATCTTATGTTCTTATGTTCGTTTGCAAAGCTCCACATGGCAAAGAAAAAAGAACTGTGAAAAAGAACGGAAGAAAAAAACGAGACAATTTGCAATGAAAAGAGAGACCCAGAAAGGGAATCTCAGCACCTGACAGGCCAGAAAAAGTTCAGCAAGCAGATAAAGGACATTAAAACTTACCACCCTCCTCAGAGGCCCAGTGGTGTCCTCCTGTCTGCTTTTTGGCCCACCAGTGATGGAACCCGTGGGTAACTGTGCTGGATACAGAGCAGCTGAGCATCGTTGGGCCTAGAAGTCTCAGTCACATGGGCCACAGACCATGATCTGGACCAGGGGAGATAGGTCTATCTGCACTGCTACACCAGTCCAAACACCTTGCCACTTACTGGAGGTAAGTAAATACCGGCTGCTCCCGAAGATACCCCTAAACATCACTGAATGTTGCTCAAGTCTATCTCCGCCTGCTGGCCAGGGAGCATAACCCACTTATCTGGACTGGTCTAGCAGGATGAAAAAGAATTACTCATTTTGAGACATTACCCCAAGTGGAATATACCATCATGGGAGCAAGACTCAAACTGTGCAAATTATGCCTGTTGATAATTTTTACATGTATACTCTGCGTACATAATTTCTCTTTTGAAACTTGCAAAGTATTCTTGGATATTTGTACCTGCATTTTGTGTAGGTAAACTTTCTTTGGAAAGCAATTGTTTACTGATTCTGCCCAGGACTGCCCTCTTTGAATGTGGCTAAAAGTACACCTGCATTGTGAAACATTTGTGCATACTTTCAGCTGCACTGATGAAGGACCAACTTGCGTACATAGATAAATAGCTTCAAATATTGCCCAATACATCCAGCCATCACTGAATATGAACCAAATCACATCAAGTCATATTCTAAAGGAGGTGATAGTGCCTCTGTATAAGTCTTTGGAGTATCGTGTGCAATTCTGGAGACCGCACCTTTAAAAGGATATAAACAGGCTGGAGTCGGTACAGAGGGTGGCTACTAAAATGGTTAGTGGTCTTCATTATAAAGCATATGAGGACAGACTTAAGGATCTTAATATGTTCACCTTAGAGGAAAGGTGGGATAGAGGTGATATGATTGAGACATTTCAATACCTCTGTGGCATAAATGCACAGGAGGAGATCCTCTTTCGATTGAAAGCAAGCTCTGCTACGAGCTCTTCTTCCCTGCCGCCCAACCTACGGCTAACACATTCTGGCTAAAGCTGCAATAGGGCAAGATAAAAGCATATGCTTAAGGAATTTGTTTATATACGATACTGCATAAATTGAAATACCAAACGGATTGACTTAGCACAGTCATCTATTCCATTAAAACCATCAGTAAACAGATCCTTAATTTTTAACCTGTATGTTAGCTTATGAAAGACACTCTCCCTGATAACTTCTATCACATAATTTACAAAGATATTAAACTGTGCCCTCAACTATTTTTGAAACAGGAGTCACTAGAAAATCTCATAATGTAAAACTGTTCACTGTATAATGACATCAACTTCCCATTATTCTAAGGAGGGATCTCTTAGGATATTTTATATTTTGTTAATATTTGCTATGCACAACCATATAAAAATGTAACCTCATCTAAAATGGCTGTATTTAGAATAAACCCTCCACCCCAACCCTTCTGTTCTTCACACCCTGCTCCAATTGTTTGAGATCCAATACTTTATCAGCATTTTAATAAAACATGAAATTTGATGGCTGAATTAAGGCCAAAAAGATGTAATGTTTGTAGATTATAAATCCACTTCATTTCCCATTGAAATAGTCATCTCTCTCTGTTAACACTGAATATGGGGGTGGTGGGGGGAGTGATCAATTGCTGTTGTTTTTAATGAGGAAAACATATGAGAATGCTCAATGCAATGTTGTACAATTGTTGCTGATTCCTTTTTGCGATGTTGGCAATATCTGTGTTCATTGATTCTTATCCTTATTTATTTAACATTTCTTATATACCGCCTTTCATGACATCAAGGTGGTTTATATTGAACAAACTGAAATTACATTGAACAGGGCATTATAACTTGGAGACAACTATTTTATAGGGAACATAGGCAATGGAGGGTTAAGTGGCTTGCCCAAGTCCACAAGGAAAACGGAAAACCTGAGGGAAGGAAGTGGGGAGGATGACTAGATTTCTATATTTTATGCCTTTACATTTTTTTCTAGTTTCCATACAGTCATGGTCACTTGCCTCATTTCTCAGGCACATTTAAAGAATGAAAAATACCTATCTACTTGATATTGTGACTCTCTCATATTCTGACGTGGATACTTTTGTGTCAGAAAGTTTGCTTGTGTACAAGAGTTTGTCTTTTGCTACTGTTTTATTAGGGCTGAAGACATAAAAGGGAATTTGGCTCCTCCTTTACAGACTGAGAGAAGCAGCAGACCTTCTTTTAGAAATGTATAATCAGTCAGTCTATTGATGTTCCTTTTTACAAGTAGAATAAAAAGGTCCAGGGGAACATATTGTCTTGGGTTTACTCGCCAAAGCAAACACCAAAGGAAGAAAGAAAGACGTTAACAATGGATCTGAGGGCAAAGAAGCGACCCTGTGGGGCATGCAGTACAGTATATGTTACTGTTCTTCAGTGCACACTGAGGGGGTTGATGCAATAAGCCACTCTTAAAGCAATGTTTCTCAAGCAGGTCCTGGTATGCTCCCTAATCAGTCTGGTTTTCAGGATCCTACAACGAATATGATTGAACTAGATCGGCATGCAATGGATCATGAAGATCTATCTCCTGCATATTCATTGTAGGTTCCTGAAAACCACATTGGTTAGAAGGCACACTAGGACCAGCTTGAGAAACTCTGTCTTAGAGCTGCGTGCTGAAGTCCAGTGCACAGTTTTCTAACACATGCGTGAAAAGATAAATTATGTCTGATGCAGTAAATAAACTGTATGCAAATATGGGAGAATGCACCAGTTGCCATGAAAACATGCATACATTCTAGTATTTTGGGCGTGTTTTAGCAGCAGAATCAATATTTTGTGCAGAGAGTGTAGCAGGGCCTGGAGAAGCATTGCACGGCGGTGCTGACATTATATGATGCATTAGATAGATGTATCTGGAAAGCCAAATCTATGCTCTGTACATAAAATGTAATGAGCATGATATGTCAATTTCTACATCTGAGTGCATAGCCCATCGTTTCACAGCTCAGTATCTCCCTCTTAGCTCTGCATTTGGCAACTTGATCACCTCTTCTCCTTATCCCCATCGTGTTTTGTTTTCATTATATTCACTAAATTGTTCACCCTTCCCCTTCAATAAAACAAGTAAAAAGATGCAGGCAGTTCATGCTGGCACAAGAAAAGAAACGGGCACAAAACAGCGAGCTAACCTTTTAGTCTTTCTCAGATCATGCACTAAATCCCTAGTGACAGAAAACCAGGCATTAAGTCTTCAATTTGTGTGCACAGTTTTACTCTGTATTGCCCTATCGTGTGACTGCGCCTTGAGTATTGGGTGCAATTCTGGTCACTGCATTTTAAAAAAAGATATAGCAAAATTAGAAAAGATACAGCGAGGTTAACCCCCCTCTGGGGAAAGGCTAAAGAGTTTAGGACTCTCCAGTTTGGAGAAGAGACGGCTGATGGGAGATAAGACGTCTATAAAATCTTGAGTTGGGTGGAATGGGTAGACACAAATCAGTTGGGTACTCTTTCAAAATGTACAAAGAACAGAGGACATGCCATGGAGTTACTAAGCAGTACACTGAAAACATTAACAGCTTAACTAGGAGCTGAGAACATATTTTTGCACTCGGCTCCTAGTTAAGCTTTTGAACTCGTTGCCAAAGGATGCCATAAAACCGTAAGGGGCATGATTTTTGAAGTCTTCTGGGTGATGCTGCGTCTTAGTAAGTGGAACCAACATTTCAGCCATCATGCTGTGGTTTTCTTCAGGGTGAAGAAAGCCACAGCATGTTCCATGTAATGTTCTGTTCTGTTTTGTTATATGTAAACCGTATTGAACAGTGGAAATGCAGTATATTTAATGTCTCAAAAAATACCCTAAAGGTCATATGTACTAAGTTGGGCTAACACTTAGCATGGGCTATCCGTAACTAGTTCTCATTTTATTCAATGGGACCTAGGGGCATGTTTACTAAACATTCCTAACGTGCGGGGCCGTGCTAGTGTGCCTGTGCCATATAAGGAGTGGGCGGTTCAGGCAGAAAATAGAAAAAAAACGGTAGTAAGCAACCGGACGTGTGTGCGTCGCGCTAATGTGCGGGGGTCGACATTAGCGCGTGAAAGGCAAAGTGGCACGCTGCTGAGTATACAAAACTACAGATCCTTGGTACAACGGTGAAGACACTGACCATTGGTGCAGGGGCCATGGGTTCATTCCCCCAGTGTGCGAAACTACAAAGTTCAGCTTAGTCAGTAAATGTTATGATTTACATTGTTTTAGGAGGCAAATTAATTTGGAACGGCATAAGGCGGCGCACAGTTATTTTTGGGCGGCAGAAGGCGGCGCACAGTGCGTTTTGGGCGGCATAAGGCGGCGCACAGTTATTTTTTTGGGCAGCAGAAGGCGGCGCACTGGTCCCCTTGGGCGGCAGAAGGCGGCGCGCTGATAGGCACAAGGCGCGCGCGCTGAAGAACAAGCACAGTAACAGAGCCACATCACAATGCAAAAAACACAGACCAATGGTGCAGGGATCAGGGGTTCAAATACTCACAATGACCAGTGAAAAAATGCCTGCTGAGGCAGTATGTATTATGTTGTGTGGAGTGCTGTAGGAGAGCTGTATAATTTTATTTTGTTATCACTACTAGCAAACGCACTCTCCCAGCATGTTAACATACGGCGGCCCATAAGGCACATGTTACAGTGCCACTGTTCGCCAAGGCACCCTTGAATGACCCCATAGGGCAGCATGTATGTTGCGACACAGGATAATGTATAGTGCACCCTATAGGGATGGCAACCATAAGGTGGCCTACAGGGCGCCCTATGAAGCACCCTCAGAGGCACCTAATGGGTATAGTAAGCTGAGGGTGGTCTTGCCGGCATAGACATATGTACAGTAAATAAAAATAAAGCTGTGGACAGCCCTACCAAAGGGCCCACTGTGGGTTTGAACCCATGACCTCTGGCTGCACAGGCAGTGATGTAACCATTGCGCTACAGCTCCATAGCTGTAAGCAGGCCCCTGGCTGGCTGCAGATAGCCTACACGTCACCTCACAGACAGTCTGCTGGTGTCAACAGGATAGGGTTAGGCCACCCGTACCCATGATGCACTGCACATGCAAATTAGCTGTCCGCAGATGGACACAAGATGGGGAATGCACCCCCACAGCACCTCGGCCCTGTTGGGGGAAGTGACCGGGTGCACCACACAGCACCTTGGCCTAGTAGGGGGCACTGACCGGGTGTTTTACTGGCACAGAGTAGCCACACACCGTTACATCGTGCGGGTACTGTGCTCACCCTGAGTGTGCAATGAGGTGGCCAGGACCAGGTCAACAACACCTGCCATGGCTGCTGGAGGCCAAGCGGGCGTTCTAAAGCAGTGTTAATGTGTAAGATAGCTAGTTTCTGCACAAACACCATGGATATCCCTGTCTGCCGCCATCAGGCACCCCCCCCCCCCCCCGTGGCAAACATGGTCCCCATCAAGGGATCCACACTCTACCTCCCTACAAAGGTGGAAGTAGAGGGCAACATCAACCCCAGTCCTGCTGAGGAACACCACCACCACCCCCCCCCCCCAGGCAGGCAGCTCCATACACAGCCATAACACAATAGCAGACTGACATACGCCCAGGGTATGGTCAGCTGCACTCCACCACCAGATATTTCCCCTGCAGCAAGCCAACAGCCACTGCACCCTGCAAGCCATTATAGCAAGACATTTACCAGCTAAAAACAGTCTGCTGGTTAGTCCATAGTGCATGTTCCCAATGAGATGCATGCACCCAGAAACTGGGCTGTCTGCATACACAGCAAGCCGATAGATCAGGGACTGGTCCCCAAAGAGAAACCCCTATCTATCACATGCAAGAACTACTATACCGCACTATGGGGGATGGGGGGGGGTGGCCTAGCCATGCTGTGGTCACTGCACAGTCAGGGTGATCCCCCAGAAGGACATGCTTTGGCCACCCTGTCTGTGTAGGTGGTGGCCGGACACTACAATATCCCAGCCAATGTCCCTGCCAGGGCCCTATGCCCAGTGCAGATGCATCCTGGCCACGCCACCCTGCCGTGGCTATACCCATGGTACCTTGCACCTCATTATGCACATTGACTGGCCAATACTGGCAACAGTGCTGGCAGTGCGGGCTGTTGAAGGGGCTTGCAGCCAACACCCACTGTATAGACAGACACACACTTCCACACCTCTGCCATCATGGTGCTATGATTGAGGGGGTAAGTAGCCTTGCCCACCAAACCGGTCCTGAGCACGGCAAGGCATGGATATGGTACGCATTACAGCTGGTGGTCACTCCCCAGGGTGGTAAGCACCGTCAGAGGGCCAGGCCTGGAGCATGCCCCACAAACACCTAAACAGATTGTTTGGATGGGGTCAACTAGCAGTATGTAACGTAACGTATGGATAACTGCCTGCCTGTGCTCCTAGCAAACGTCTCCGAGCTGTGTACCGTATACCTCAGGTGTAGGGTGACATTGGTAAGTTATGCAAGTGCTCGTTTGGGTGCTGCATGGCACGGTCCAATGTTCTGCCTTCCAGGAGACATTGGCCAATGGGGCCTGTGGGTGTGGTGTGTCTGCCCTTGATGGCTGCTGCTTTACGGCACAGATTCCCAACTCCAGTCCAGGTTTGCATCACACTGTTTCGGGTTTTCCTGCTATCCCTCATGAATATGCATGGGCTACATCTACATGCCATGGGGTGGTGCATAGATATACAGCACAGGCATTTTTATGAGTGTCAGCATGGAACTTGACTGGTGTGTGGCCCACCAGGACTGCATTTGGGTGATTCTGCTCTAGGTACTGCCCCTGTTCATGGTGTCTGTGCTCAGTGGGGTAAAAGATAGATGTCTTACCATTGCATATGTCCCGCCATGAAAGGGTGTCTTACTATCACTGTTTAGTTGTGGGAAAAATATGTGGGCAGGATTGGCAGTAGCCCCAGCTGGGCTTTGAACCTGTGACCTTCTGTTTTTGTATGCACTGTCTGTGTGCACTGCACCACTGTGTAGCCACAGATTGGTTGGATTCCCTGGACTGTCCATGACTGTGGATCCGGCAGGACCTGTCTGTTGCAGTGGACTGTGCCAGCCTGCACATGGCTAGGCCTCTGTCTTCTGTGTTAGCAGCCACTGCCCCCTGCACCACATGTACTTGTCCGCCAACATGCTGGCATGAACTTCTCTCAGAAAAAAGCAGTTGACCTGATTGCAATGTGGCAGTATGGGACTGCATTTGGGGGACTTGGCTGTAGGTAATGCCCATTGTTGTGGTGTGTGTGCGGGGTTGGGTAAAATATGGGTGTTTTCCCCATGCATACAGGGGTGTCTGCGCTATCTTTATTTAGTGGTGGGTAAAATATAGGGACTGGGCTGGCAGGTGCCCCAGCTGGGTTTTGAACCTCTGCCCTCTGGTCCTAGAGGTAATGACTCTGTCCGCTGTACCACACTTTGGCCACAGAGACAGTGCAGCCCCGGGAGGCAGTAAGCCTGGCAGGATGGAGTCACAAACCCTGCTCTACGCAATTCTACTGTGGGCATATGCACCCTGTCTGGTGACAAACGTGCACATAAAACCCCGGAAATGACCACGGGAAATGTGGGACAAAAATATCACCACGCCGGGCAACAGTGATATTAATGGGCAACCATAGCAAACACTCCCAGGAAAGCTCCAAAACGTGGAGATGTTTTTTGGAAGAGTCTCTCTCAGTAGACCCTTCCAAAATTCATTTCTTTTTTTTTCTGGAGCTTTGCTGGGTGTGATTTCTGTATTTGCCCATCACTATAACTGTTCCCCAGCTGAATTACTATTTTTAATAGTTCTGTTGTGGTCATTTCTATTTTTATTTTCACTTTTGTGCTGTGCACATGTATCACCACTGCTCACGTTTTGCTGGTTTCCCCGGTTTTCCTGTACATTGCTGACGGAAATGGTTCTCTTCCCTTTAAATGCTTTCTACCGCGAGTGTTTCACTCGCGGTAGTTTTTTACATGCAAATCGGGCCCGATACTGTGCGGGGAGCCTCTCCCCTCCCACTCTCCACCCATTGACCCCGTCCCTCCGCCCCTCCGGAGCCTTCCTCCGCCCTCCTTTCGCCGTTCCACGTCTCTATCGGACATTTGCGGGCCCGCACTTGTACGGGACCCGTTAGTGAGCCGCGTACCTGTGCGGGGGTGACACGCACGTGTGTGGGGCGTTTAAACGCGTTTCTGCGCGTTTCAGTGCCGCGTTGCCGTGCGCTATTTTGCGGCGCGCTATTTTGCGGATTTTAGTAAACATGCCCCCTAGTTACAAATAACCCATGCTAACCGTATAACCCAGCTTAGTAAACATGGCCTTTAGTGTAGTTGAATTTGAAAATTCCTGGAGAAAAAAATCTGTTATTAAGGTGGACTTGGCACAACCACTAAGTGGCTAGCTAGAGCACCAATGGTCCAGGACTGGTTCATTGCTGCCCCTGTCCCCCTGCCTTTGGGGCCAGCAGCAGCCACAACGGCTTGGAAAAGCCCCACAGTGCTTATTTATTATTTAACTAGGCTTATATACCACTTCTCTTCCAGTCAAAGCAGTGTGCATTCAGGTACTGTATATACATTTTCCCCTTTTTGGCTCACAATCTAAGTTCTTGTACCTTAGGTAACAGAGAGTTAAGTGGCTTGTCCAAGGCCCCAAGGAACACCTGTGGGACTAGAAACTCCAGTCCTTCTGGCCCAAGGTTGCTGTCCTCTAGCAGGATTCAGACCCCTGGCCCTCCAGCCCAAGGTAACTTGCCCCAAGCACTAGGCCATTCCTCCCTCATACTTCAGCACCACAGGGCTGTTTGGCTTCTGCACCCACCGACATCCAATGCCGACTTCCTGTTTGCATGGGGGCAGAAGTGACAATGAGGGATGGGGAGGAGGAGGGGCACAAGGGATGAGGTTCGCCTAGGGCACCCCATCTCCTTGCACGGGCCCTGGACTTATGGATTGCCACTGCTTCTGCCTGGAAGTAAGCAACATGGAATCAAGCTACCTTTTGGTATATGCCGCGTACTGTACATGTTACCTGGATTGGCCACTGATCAAAACAGGATAGTGGGCTTGACTGACTTTTGGTCTGACGCAGTATGGCATATCTTATGTTTTTATTCTGATTTGGTTACTAATGCTTCAGTATCATTGGATTTAAATGAGTAGTGTATTGATGTCTATGCACCTCCTTTCTGCAAAGCGTTCTTGGGTACTAAACTTCTCTTTGCATAGGGTGGCCATAACAGTGCAGAAAATTGTGTGCACAGCCCTCGCTAAATCATGCACTAAGCCTTCTGCACTTAATTGCTTCAGCCTCTGATTGCAGATCCTGTCCCCAGAGGAGAATAGCAAATGCAAGGATACATTTGCTGAAATGTTGGAGCTAGATATAGGAATTTGAGACAGGGACTGGATCCAACGGAGGTCATGCAAAAGTGCTCCCTTTTGTAACCTGAAGGATTTTTGGCCTATCGTGAAGGTGGTGATATTTTAGACCCTGACCCCCGCACTCTTAGGGGTTTGTTTACTTAGCTGTGGTAGCAGTTTCGGTGTGATATCAGAGCTGTGGCCCATCACACAGAAGCCGCTACCGCAGATAAGTAAACAAACCCCTTAGACTCATTTATGTGAACTTTAAAGGTGAAAGAGAAGATGTTCTTGTTTTTAAATGTATTTTTTTGTTAGCAGGGATTTGTTTACTTCTAATATACAGTACTATATCCCCTAACAATAAACCAAAGTTTGCATCTCTCTGTTGTTCTTTTTCCCGTTTCTTTGTCTTCTCCTCAGAATGATTCCATCAGTATCATATAAGGAAGTTACATCTGTGAAGTCAAATTCCGCTGTATTGTCAACTAGGAATGTGCATTTGTTTTGAAATAGAATGAAAAATGCAAGAAAATAAGCCATTTTGTTTTGGTTCATTCTCTAACGCAATCAAAGAAAATCCCTAATAAAATGTTTCTTCATTTTGTTTCTCATTAAAAACTGTGGGGGAAGCAAGGCATATTTTTTTTGGTAAGTCAGCCAGCTAAGTGACAGAGGGGGACCAATTAATAGAAATCAGATTTTCAACCAGCCTATCCTGACTTGCAAAAGAACTGAAACCGTATATAAGATGGAGCTGTGTCCGTGATTGCAGAGTGTCAATACACAGGCTAAAATGTCTTCTGTTTCATGGATCAATATTTAAGCGCCACACTCAATAGTTTTTTTTTCTTTTTAATCGCTATTCTATGCTTTAAATATTTTGCCTATGTTCAAAGTTGCAATGTGCTGAATATACATATACAGTAGGGATGTGCACAGGCAAGAAAAAAAGTTCCTTCTAGATAAAGAGAATTAAGACGTGGCACCCCAACGAATAAGACACAAGTTTCACAAGGATTTATTTACGAGTATATTGAGATTTAATTTACGCTTTTCTGTACTACTTCAAATAAAATTATATTCAAGTATAGTAGGTATTTCGCTGTCCCCCGAGGACTTAAAATCTGGCAGGTCCATATTCAGCCTGTGGTGGTCAGTGATTCTTTAACAGTCAGCCAACTGTGGGAGATTCTAACAGATTCAGCAGCAGTACTGGGATAGCAGTTGCCACTGAATATCCAGTTTTTGCAGTTAGTGGCCGCCCTATCCGGATAGGCCTTTGTGGATAACGTAAGACTGTCTTTTTGCTATCCTAAGTTTACACACAAAGATCTATCTTGATATCAGTTGAATATCTCAGCTATATGGATAATCTCCGATTCTCCCCCAACTCTGTCCACACACCACCCCAGCACTATCCAGATAGTGCTACAGCATATTGCTCTCACCAAGGTTTATCTGATTAGCAGACGCTGCTAACCGGACAAAGCTTTTTGAATATCGGGCTCTAAGTTTGTACCTGTGACAGCGGAGGTTGAAGTGACTTGATCAAAATCACAAAGCACAGCAGTGGGATTGGAACACTGGCTTTTTTGGCACTCCGCTCACTGCTTTAGCCACTGGGCTACTTCTTCACTCCAAAGTAAAGTGTTTATGGTGAAACACATGTCAGAGCGTGATATGGTGCAAGTTTCTGACTCAGTTAACTGATAGGAGCCCACGCCAATAAAAAAAATGATGTTATTTTTATTCTCTTATATACCGTGCTATTCTGCATCAGTGCAGTTTACATTGAACAGGGCATTATAACTTGGAGATAAACTATTTTACAGGGAACATGGGCTATGGAGGGTTAAGTGGCTTGCCCAAGACCACAAGGAGCACCTGTGGGACTAGAAACCCCAGTCCTTCCGGCTCAAGGTTGCTGTCTTCTAGTGGGATTTGAACTCCCGACCTTCCAGCCTGAAGTACCTTGCCCCAACCACTATGTTATATGTTATTGGCTTGCTGAGGTTGCTGCCCTGGTGCTGGAATCCTCTTTTTGACTTGTAGAGGGCAGTATGGACTGTTCTAGAAGCACCAAAGTATCTAATTTGACATATTAATACTGAATGGGCCATGTACAGGACCTAAGAAATTTGATAAGCATTGAATATTTGTGCCATGCAGTACTCTCCCTAAACTGTATGACCTTTTTCTTCCCTGCTGGATTTCCTGTTTCTTTAAAATCAGTTCCAAGAAATACCAACAGGGATCGCTCAGTATGATCCACCGCGGCATATAACACAAGTATTTAATTTCTTTGTCACAGATCTTCGTCCCTTGGATATCTTGTCTGAGGCAGTTCCTTCTAGTGGAGTACAGCGTGGGATACGAATGGTCCAGGTCCAGGGGGCTCGTGGATTTCTTTTCTCCACGTCCATCCGCCCGCTCAGTTTCCCATCATCTCGGCTTTTCATAAACTGTGGTTTCTTTCCAGAAGAATTTTCCATAGTCGTTACCTTGAAAGTTACCAGCATGCCACCTAAGGTACTGTAAACCCTTATTATTTACAGAAAGTGGTACCGGCTAGATGCTTGTGTTCTGTAGTGCATGGTTGGCTGAGCAAGGAATTCTACCTTTCATCAATACATTCTCTCATAGTGTTATCTTACTTCAGACCCCTACGCTGAAGAACGATAATGCACTAAAACAAACATAGGTCTACTGAAACTTTAAACCCTATACACACTAATTTAGGCTTCTGTGATAAGACAAGGCCAGATTCTGGGTTTTAGCTTGTGTGCTCTTTGAAATCCTTTTGTGCCACATTGTAAGGACCAGAACCCTGAGTATTTTTTTTTTGTTTTTAATGTATGTTGTTTTAATCTTAACCTATAAGATCATTCAGGTTAGTTTCTAATCTAAATTTAGTCAGTGAGCCATTATGTGTTGTCTGTGTAAAGGTTCTCCTTTGCAGGACTCTAAAGCTTACCAATTAAACCATTAATGATGGAAAGCCATGTTTAAAATGCCATTAAATATATCATATTCTGGTGACATGACACACTGTGAGAACAAAAGTTAAGGCCTTGATAGGAATCAGCCACAATGGTTCACACAGAGTTACGAAGTTATCCAGTTCAAGGAGTGAGAGATTTTGGCCAGTTCTAGTTTTAAATTTGCATCGCTGTTCAATCTAGGGTTGCCAACCAGCCGGTTTTCAGCCAGCTTGGCCGGTTTTTCTGTGGCCAGACTGGCTGCCGGCAAAGATACAAAACCCGCCCTTGAAAAGCTGTTTTTTTGCACTGGCCGTGAGATTGGGAGCGGCCAGAGCAGAAAACTGGCTTTTCTCCTGAGGTCCGCGATCCCCGATCCCCCATGCAGCCGCTGCTCCTGCTTCTTACAGAGCAGTGGCTGCAATAAAGTTAATTTGAAAAGGAAAGACACTGCGAGGAGCCCTCAGGTCCTAGGAAACTCCTTCTGCAGTGCCCACCCTCTCTGACATCACTTCCTTTTCAGCCCGGGTGCTGCAGAAGGAGTTTCCTAGGACCGGAGGGCTCCTCAGAGGTTGTCTTTCCTTTTCAAATTAACTTTATTGCAGCTATTGCTCTGTAAAAAGCAGAAGCAGCAGCTGCAAGGGGGTGAACGTCCACTAAGGGGGGGGGGGGGTGAAGCTGCACTAAGGCAGAGGGGGGTGAAGCTGCATTGGGAGGGGGGCAGAAGGCTCCTCACAGGTTTTCTCTTCTTTTTAACTTAACTTTATTGCAGCCGCTGCTCTGTAAGAAGCAGGAGCAGTGGCTACAAGGGTTTGGGGTGAAGCTGTACTGGGGGGGGGGGGTGAAGCTGCAAAAATGGGGGGGGGGGGGGTAGGTGAAGCTGCACAAGAGGGGGGCGGAAGGTTTAATTTTCTTTTTAACTTAACTTTATTGCAGCCGCTGCCCTGAAAGAAGTAGGAGCAGCAGCTGCAAGGGGAAAGAGGTGGCAGAAGGAAATGACAGGTGGAAGGTGAGGTCTGGAAGAGAGCTGAAAGAGGGGGGAAGGAGGTGGCAGGAAAGGAGCTGACAGAGGAGATAATAAGGGGGCTCAAAGGGAGCTGACACCTGGGAATGGTACTGGTAAGTGACTGGGTAATGGGGAGGGGGCACTGGGACTGGAAATAAGCTGATGGAAGGAAGTGAAGAAAAGAAAAGAAGAGACAAGAAATGGCAGATGGACTATAGACCATAGAAAACTAGCTAAGAGAAGATGGGAAAAAGGAAGCCTCAGATCGGAATCAGCATGATCAATAAAATGGTCAGACAACAAAGGTAGAAAAAATAATTTTATTTTCAATTTAATGATTGGACTTCGTACTACCTTTATATTTTACACAGTATGGGGAACTGCATCTCTTATTTATCTGATATTGCACTGCATGCAGAGTCTGTCTTCTTGGGATTTCAGTTTAATTTTTGTCTATATATTTCTCTTTTTGTTTTGTGCTCATTTATTGATGAAGACCCGTCTGTATTGTGTGTGTGTGTGTGTGTGTGTGTGTGTGTGTGTGTGTGTGTACAACCAATGCTGCATATTCTGTCAGTATAGAATTTCTGTTTAAGAATGTGTAGCAGTCTTGCTTGTTCAGTTTGCACATTGCCCTCTCTGCAATTTTTTGGGGGACAGGAGGTAGAGTAAGGATGGGATGGTGGCGGGGTAGGGGTGGGCATGGGCAGAGTGTGACTAGCCACAGGTGGCGGGTTTTTCTCTTTCAAAACATTGGCAACCCTAGTTCAGTCCCTGATTTTTATCCATTGAAATCGGTGTTGCAGGTCCCGTAATGCATCAGGAAAAGATTGCCAGAAATCCAAGACTGGTCAAAAATGTCATGTCTGGAACTGGGTAACTTGGAAACTCTGGGTCCAGATATTTTACTATGTAATATTTCTCTCGACCACTGAGCTATGGCAAGATTTAAACCTCTTCAGCCTGACAACTTTTTATTGTCTCCTTTGGTTCTCCTGGTCCAACAATTACTGTTTCAGAGCTGAGATTCATCCCTACAGTTTTCAGGCCTAAGTGGCCTACAGCACTCATATTCCTAAGGAAATTTGCATTATAGAAGTGCTGCATTGTTTCAAAGATTCACTCCATATTTGCTGCTTTTGTCTAATAACACTGCTTGTGTCAGTATATAGAATTCAGAGCAGAGTGCTACTATCTAAAACCCCCCAAAACAAAACAACAAAAAAAAAGATGATGTTTGTCTAACTTTTTCAGAAAAATGAATACATCTTTACACTAATTGAAGATAAGAGTGACAACGTGCTAGTGGGACTAAGTTATTCAATGAATAAACTTCACTTCCTCTTCTGGAGCAAAGATGTTTTTAATGGCTGGCAGTCCCGTGTAACCTTTCGAGGCATCGCTCTAGCAGACAATCAATGGCACACCCTCATCGTGGCTGTGTCTGGGCAGTCCTTTTCGTTAACCATAGACTGCAGCATGTCGCTAGATGTGTAAGTATGAGAGATGCTGTATCAATTTGATTATTATAATATATATTCAGGTTTTCTTTGGTATGCAAAGCAGTGCTGCTCTATAATTATTGCTCATTATAGAAACATAGAAACATGACAACAGAAAAAGACCACATGGCCCGTTTAGCCTGTCCTTTCATATCAACAACTACAGCAGTCCCCCTTTTTCCTTTAGAGATCCTTTGTGTTTGTCCCATGCTTTTTTGAATTCAGATACCATCCTCATCTCTACCACCTCCACTGGGAGACTATTCCATGGATCCACCACTCTTTTTCAATTTCACTGGTCAACATTGAAATCGTTACTGACTTAAAAAGGCCCTAATCTGTAGTATCTTGGTGAGCTGAACACGAATATAACATTAAAACATTTTTATTGGCTCTCGTTTTGAAGATATTGCATGTAGTTCATTTTTGACGTTTCACTGTGTAAATTTATCCAGTAGGACATCAACAACATCCCAAATAAGCCTTGAATGATGTAATATTGCATCACATTGCATAATACCAGCATGCACACATCATCCAGAGTTGATTGCTGACATCAGCAGTGTACTATACGCAGTCGGACAGGAAAGTAATTTGGTATTCTGTTCCGATATTGAAAGCCTCATGAATGCCTTAAAAATCACTCATGACCCACAAGACTGGAGACTATTTATAGACTCTTCGAAACTGAGTCTGAAGGCTGTGCTTTTGAACAATGGAAACCGTCTTCCATTTATTCCAGTAGCGCATGCCGTCCACATGAAAGAGACATACAATAGCTTAAAGCATCTACTGACTTCCATTAACTATAACAAGTACAGCTGGCACCTCTGTGGTGACTTGAAGGTAGTTGCCCTTTTAATGGGACCGCAGCAGGGATATATAAAATACATGTGTTTCTTATGTGAGTGGGATAGCCGAGCAAGGGATTGGCACTACTTGTGGAAGGAATGGAATCGCAGACAAAATGTAACAGTTGGAGAAGACTATCCAGCACCCAGCTCTGGTTGAGGCTCACAAAATCCTGCTACCACCCCTTCACATCAAACTAGGTGTGATGAAAAACTTTGTGAAAGCCAGCTTTCCGATACCGATGCCAGCTTTCCGATACCTGCATGAAAAATTCCCTCGACTCAGTGAAGCAAAGATTAAAGAGGGAGTTTTTGTGGGTCCTCAGATTCGAGAGCTCTTCAAAGATGACCGGTTCAACAACTTGCTGCAGGGTGATGCGAAACAAGCATGGAATGCTTTTCGCCTAGTATCAGCAAACTTTCGCGGGAATGTTAGGGCAGAAAACTACAAGGAACTAGTAGAAGACATGCTGATGCAGTATCAGAAACTTGGCTGCAATATGTCTCTAAAGATCCATTTCCTTGATTCCCATCTCGATTTCTTTCCTGACAACTGTGGTATGGTTAGTGATGAACAGGGCGAACGTTTTCACCAGGATATCGCAACGATGGAGCAAAGATACTAGGGAAAATGGTCCACTATAATGCTGGCTGACTACTGCTGGACACTCCCCAGAGATGCTCCTGAACAGCTGTACAAGAGACAGGCAAAAAAATCTAAGAAGTAGTCTATGGGGTATGTTTACTAAACTGCGTTAGTGCGATTCGCGTTAGGAGCCGCGGTAGAGACAGAAATCCCAAATAAGGACATGGGCGGTACATCGTAACCAATAACGCGCGTTACCAGGCGCCATAAATGAACGAGCGCTACAGGGCACGTTACCACGTGTTAATCTTAAGAAGGCGCACAGGCATACAAGCACAACAACAGAGCTGTAGCACAATGGTTACAACACTGACTGGGGTCATGGGTTCGATTCCCCAGTGGGCCTAATGTATAAGGCTGGCTGAGGCAGCACCTTTTACATTTAAGTAGTGATTGCTGAGGCATTTGACATGTATTTTAATTAGTGCTGCCAGCTAACACACCCTCACGGTGGCATAACCTAAGGTGCCGCATAAGGCACCCCATAAGGCACTCCATAGGGCACATTATAAAGTGTACTGTCCGCCAAGGCACCCTATAATGTCCCCTATAGGACACCTTATAAGGCAGTGAACAAAGCCCTGGCTGGCTGCAGAAGGACTGCACATGACCACACAAATTGTCTGCTGTGGTTACCAGGATAGGGTTAACCCACCCGTACCCATGATGCACTGCACATGCAAATCAGCAGTCGAGAGATGGGCACAAGATTGGGTATGCACCCACACAGCATCTCGGCCTGGTAGGGGGAACAGACCATGTGTGGCACTGCCACAGAGTAGCCACAGACAGTCACATTGTGCGGGTACTGTGCCGACCCTGAGGTTGAGGTGGGGTGCCCAGCACCAGGTCCACAGCACCTTTCATGGCTGGAATATGCCATGCTGCAGGTCCCCAGCGGTGTGTGATAGGTAGGTCCATTAGACACACCTAGGATACATCTGTGTCCTGCTGTATGTCTCGGTCATGTCTAGTCCATATGGGCGATGATGCACCCAGAATAGTGCATATCCTATGTTGGTGCCATGGTTACCTGGGGTGGGGGGTGGTGTATGGACCCATAGGCAGATCGTGTACCACCACACAACCCACCCTCTGGGGCTCAGGGTGGGAAACAGGATCACCCACCAATAGATTCACAGTCTACCTCCCTGCAATGGTAGCAGTAGAGGGGACCATCAACCCCAGTCCTGCTGGGGAACAGACAGAGCGGTACACATCCATAATGCAATAGCAGACACACGGCAGGCCTGGAAATGCTCAGCTGCCCCCCCCCCACCTTTATCTGACATTCTCCAGCAGCAAGCCTCCAGCCGCTGCACCCTGCAAGGTGTTCCAGCAAGACACATACTAGCTGCAGACAGTCTGCCAGCTAGTCCATAGTGCATGGTCCTGGAGGAGATGCATGTACCCAGAACGGGGATGTCAGTATACACACCAAGCAGATAAGTCAGTGATTGAGCCCCAAAAGAAAACCCATAAATATCACATGAGAGAAATGCTAAATAGCATAAGAACATAAGAACATAAGATATGCCATACTGGGTCAGACCAAGGTCCATCAAGCCCAGTATTCTGTTTCCAACAGTGGCCAATCTAGGTCATATGTACCTAGCAGTTTCCCCAAGAGACACAAGTTCCACAATGCTTGTACTGGGTCAAGCATTGATATCTTAGGTCACTTCTTAATAATGGTTTATGGACCTTTCCTCCAGGAACTTGTCCAAACCTTTTTTAAACCCAGCTACACTAACAACCTTTACTACATCCTCCGGTAACAAATTCCAGAGTTTGATTACACGTTGAGTGAAAAAATATTTTCTTTTATTAGTCTTAAATAGTTTACCCTGTAGCTTCATTGCATGTCCCCTGGTCTTTCTATATTCTGATAAGGTAAACAATCGATCTACGTTTACCCATTCCACCCCGTTCATTAATTTATAGACTTCTATCATATCTCCCCTCAGCCGTCTCTTTTCCAGGTTAAAGAGCCCTAACCTTTTTAGCCTTTCTTCATAGGAGTATCCTTCCATCCCCTTTACCATTTTGGTGGCTCTTCTCTGTACCTTTTCTAAAATCGCTATATCCTTTTTAAGATACGGCGACCAGAATTGCACACAATATTCAAGGTGCGGTCTCACCATGGAACGATATAGAGGCATTATAATATCTTTTGTTTTATTTTCCATTCCTTTCCTTATCATACCTAGCATTCTATTTGCTCTCTTGGCCGCCGCTGCACACTGGGCCGAGGGTTTTAACATGGTATCCACAATGACGCCTAAATCTTTTTTCTGGGTGATGGTTCCTAATGTGGAACCTTGCATCGTGTAACCATAGTTTGGGTTGTTCTTCCCTAGGTGCATAACCTTGCACTTGTCCACATTAAATTTCATCTGCCATTTTGATGCCCGGTCTTCCAATTTATCAAGATCCTCTTGCAATTTTTCACAATCCTCTTGGGTTTTAACAACTTTAAATAGTTTTGTGTCATCTGCAAATTTGATAACCTCACTCGTTATTCCACTTTCCAGGTCATTTATGAATATGTCAAAAAGCAGCGGACCCAGCACAGATCCCTGGGGTACACCACTATTCACCTTTCTCCATTGGGAAAATTGGCCATTTAGCCCTACCCTCTGCTTTCTATCTTTTAACCAGTTCCTGATCCACAATAGTACACTGCCTCCTATCCCATGACTCTTTAGTTTCGCCAAAAGTCTCTGATGAGGGACCTTGTCAAAGGCTTTCTGAAAGTCCAGATACACAATATCAACCGACTCACCTTTGTCCACCTGTTTATTCACTCCTTCAAAAAAACATAACAGATTAGTAAGACAAGATCTTCCTTGTCTAAAGCCATGTTGGCTGTCTCCCATTAGGTTGTGACTATCTACATGCTGAGTAATTTTATTCTTTATGATGGTTTCTACCATTTTTCCCAGTACTGACGTGAGGCTCACCGGTCTGTAGTTTCCCGGATCACCCCTGGAACCCTTTTTAAAAATTGGTGTTACATTGGCGATCCTCCAATCTTCAGGTATTAGAGATGATTTTAATGATAGTTCACAGATTACTGATAGCAGTTCTGCAATCTCATATTTCAGTTCTTTCAACACCCTTGGATGTATACCATCCGGCCCAGGTGATTTGCTACTCTTCAGTTTATCTAATAGTTGTAAGACATCTTCCCGATGTATCGATATTTCCTTCAATTCTTCCGCACCTTTAAATACCACTTCAGTCATGGGTAACATCCCTACATCTTCCTCAGTAAAGACCGAAGCAAAGAATTCATTCAGTCTCTCCGCTATCGCCTTGTCGCCTCTTAGTGCTCCTTTAACCCCTCTATCATCTAATGGACCAACTGACTCTCTCACAGGTTTTTTGCTACGAATGTACTTGAAAAGGTCTTTATTTTGCGTTTTTGCTTCCGCAGCAAGCTTCTTCTCAAATTCTCTCTTTGCCTGCCTTATCAATGCCTTGCATTTGACTTGCCAGTGCTTGTGCTGTTTCCAGGTTTCGTCGTTTGGCTCTTTTTTCCATTTCCTGAAAGATGCTTTTTTGGCAACAACAGCCTCTCTGACCTCACCTTTAAACCATGCTGGCAGTTTTTTTGGACTTCCTTCCACTTTTCTTAAAGCATGGAATACAGCTGGTCTGGGCTTCCAAGATAGTATTTTTCAACAACACCCAAGCTTGATGTACGTCTTTAACCTTCCCAACTGCTCCTTTTAGTTTTTTCTTAACTATTTTCCTCATTTTATCATAGTCTCCCTTTCGAAAGTTAAAAGGTAGTACTGTGGATTTCCTTACTATCCCTCCTCCACTAATTAAATCAAAGGCGATCATGCTATGATCACAATTGCCAAGTGGCCCCAACACCCTTATCTCTTGCACTAGATCTGGTGTTCCACTAAGGACTAGGTCTAATATAGCTTCCCCTCTGGTCGGTTCATGAACCAGCTGCTCCAAGAAGCAGTCATTTATTTCATCTAGGAACTTTATCTCCCTAGCATGTCCTGACGTGACACTGACCCAGTCGATACCGGGGTAATTGAAATCACCCATTATTATTACTGAGCTGTAACATTTGTTAGCTTCCTTGATTTCTTTGAGCATTTCATCATCCATTTG
Source organism: Ichthyophis bannanicus (assembly GCA_033557465.1). NCBI lineage: Eukaryota > Metazoa > Chordata > Amphibia > Gymnophiona > Ichthyophiidae > Ichthyophis > Ichthyophis bannanicus. Next base: position 602,148,036 of record CM066036.1, on the reverse strand, counting down.
GTCATTCTGGCCAGGTGCTCGATAGTACACCCCCACTGCTATCGCCTTTCCCCTTTTATATGGAATTTCAATCCATATAGATTCTACAGCAGATTTTGTTTCCTGCAAAACTTTAATCCTTTCTGAGTCAATGCCCTCTCTAACATAGAGCGCAACCCCTCCACCTATTTGATCAGCTCTTTCATTACGATATAGTTTGTACCCAGGTATCACAGTGTCCCACTGGTTGTCCTCCTTCCACCACGTCTCTGATATTCCAATCATATCTAACCTTTCATTTAGTGCTATATATTCTAACTCTCCCATCTTATTCTTTAGACTTCTAGCATTTGCATACAAGCATTTTAGAGAATGTATTTTATTCATGTTAATTTGGCTATTGTTAGACATGGGTAAATTGGTATCTTTAAGCTCTGTCTGCTCCATACTTGAGGGCATTTGGGCTACTTTACTCTTTTGTGGAACCTCTCTGCTTTTGGTAATATCCTTCAAGGATACATTCTTCCGAACCATCCGCTCTTGGGCGACTGTCGGCTTTCCCCTAATATCTAGTTTAAAAGCTGCTCTATCTCCTTTTTAAAGGTTAGTGCCAGCAGCCTGGTTCCATCCCGGTTAAGGTGAAGCCCATCCCTCTGGAAGAGCCCCTCAGCACTATGGGGTAACCTAGCCATGCCATGGTCACTGCTCAGTCAGGGTAAGAGTGACATCCCTGCAGGACAGGCTATGGCCACCCTGTCCGTGCAGGTGGTACCAGGCACTACAATGTCCGAGCCATTGCCCTATGCCCTCTGCAGATGCGGCCAGGCCAGGTCACCCTATCCAGGCTATTCTCACAGTACCTTGCTCCTCATTAAGCAAATTGGTAGGCCAATACTGGCAACAGTGCTAGCAGTGTGGGCTGTGGAGGGTGTTGGCAGCCACCACACACTGGATAGACAGACACACACTCCCCACACCTATGCCAGCATTGTGAAACTATAGAGGTGTTGGGCAGCCCAGGCCACCACACCAGTCCTGGGCACAGTGCAGGCATGGCTATGGTACGCAATACTGTAGGAGTCACTCCCCAGGTTGGTGAACACTGTCAGACACAATGCCTGTAGCACACTCCACAGACATCAGAAAGGTTGCTATGATGCAGCTCACTCAGGAAATTGTACCTAACCTAGGAATTGCTATCTGCCAGTAATCATAGCAACCTTTTGATAGATGTGTACCATATTCCCAGGTTTAGGTTGGCATTACTAAGGTATGCATGTGCTAGTATTGGGAGATGCACGCAGAGCCCAAAGTCCTGCCTCTCCAGGAGGCTTTGGATAATGGGGCCTGTGGGTGCGGGTGTGTCTGCCCCTGTTGGCTGCTGCTTTACGGCAGAGGTTCCCAACTCCAGTTCTGCGGTGCCAAACACTGTTTGGGTTTTCATGCTGCCCTCATGAATATGCATGAGATACATCTGCATACCATGGGGGTGGCGCATAGAAATGCAGCACAGGCATCTTTATCAGAGGAATTATGGAACCGGAATGGTGTTTGGCCCTCCAGGACTGCATTTGGGTGACTCTGCTCTAGGTAATGTGCATGTTTATGGTATCCGTGCTCTGTAGGGTAAAATGTAGGTGTCTTGGGCATGTTTACGTCATCTGCAATAAAGGTGCTGTCTGTATTAGCACGTTGTAGTAGTGGGTAAAATATGGGGACTGGGTTGGCAGGAACCACAGCTGGGACTTGAACCTGTGACCTTCTGCTTCTGACTACACTGGTTTTGTGCACTGCACCACCTTGTTGTCACATAGTCAGTACATTCCTTGGTGATACCATGACTGTTCGTCAGACAGGGCCCGTCTGTTGCAGTACACGGCACCCACCTACACAGGGCTAGGCCACGGTCTGCTCTGGGCAGCTGCCACTGCCCCCTCCACCACCAGTATCCCTCAGCCACCATGCTGACATGCCCTTCTGCTGGCGGTGCTGGTGGTGCGCAGTCTCAGGCCATCCATCGTGCAGGTATGCGGCTGCCTATGGTGCGGGTTCTGGGGTAGGGATGCCTGCATAGATGTCCACGCTCCCCCCAGCCCCGCCTGCCAATGTTCCGTGCCCTTGGGGGTAGCTGTTGGGTACTATCCCCTGTGACACTGTGGGAAATACACTCGTGCCCATGTTGGCCCTTCAGCAGTTGCTGTCTGGCTGCTATGCTGTTTCAGCATTCGTATGGGCCACCTAGGCATCACCCTAGTTCGCACTGTGGCCCAGCTCCACCACAGCATGTGCCACCTGCGGCCCTCTGTATCCCCTTCTCCGGCATCTGTCCAGTTGCCGTTCAGACTTGCCTGCCCTGATGTTGCGGGACATGTGCACACCATAGGAACCCTGTGCAATGGTGGGGAAAACCCTGAGCAGCGCTATTTCACTGTGGGCTCATTCACCTTGTATGGGGACGGAGTATAGACCCTTCCACGATTTATATCTTTTCTATGGAGCTTACTCGGGGGGGGGGGGGGTGTGGAGTTGATGTTTCTCATTGCTACCACTATTGGCCAGCTTGGTTATGGATTTTTTCCAGTTTGTTGGAGTCATTTTCAGTGTTTATGTGCCCTTTTGTTCTGTGCACATGTATCACACATCACTTTGTTTAGGTTTCCCTGCCTGGGCTGTACATTGCTGACACTGAAATGGTTTCTTTCCCCTGTAATGTGCATTTAACGGCAGGTTTTCAATCGCGTTTGGATTCAGCTCTTCAGATCAGCGCGTTAGTGTGAAGGGAGCCTCTCCCCGCCCACTCTCCGCCCACTGACCCCTTCTCTCCGCCCTCTCTCCACCTTCTGCGGTGTTTTACCGCGCCGCGGGGCTTTACGATCGTTAATGTTGGTTAACGCGCGTTATGTACCGTTACCGCAGTTTAGTAAACATACCCCTATGACTTGGTTTTTTACAGGTATTAACCGAAGGCCTATTATATTTACTATTGACATGCATTTTGTGATGTAAACATTAATTCTTGTAGATTACAAAAAAACTAGAGCTAACTTTGCAATTTCATTGTCATATTCATGTTCAGCATATAAAAATTGATAGGAAATGACTAGTTTTATTTCAGTAACATGACTTTTGTAAATATTTGTTGACCAGTGTTTTTAGTGCCAGTGGTCAGTGCATTTCTTTTAAATGCTGGCTATGGTGTTTTAAAAAATATTGTATGTATATTTGCCATTGGCCACTATATAAATAGCACAGGTAGTTTGTTCACTAGACCTCTACAGTAAGAACCTAGATTATCTGTAGAGCAATCGAATATCACTGCTACATGGATAATTGATGGTTCTCACCCTCACTCTTTCCCGATTCTGTCCCTCCCTATACAGATAGTACTGGAGTGGTTAGATAAATATTCAGCTAGCCACTATCTGTATATGGGCTGAATATCTACAGCTACTGAATTTTATACAACTACTGACTGCCAGAATATCCATATAAATCTTTTACATATTTTACATAGCTTTAAATCCTGAGCCTCCTAAAAACAAGATGCATCCAATACCTATGTACCTGTACTCCTGAGGGATGTCTGGCCAAAACGTTTAGAAAGTCTGCACATTATTTTAAAGTTGTATGCAAAATTCTACAGAATTTATTCATATAATTCAATATAACCAGGTCTAAGTAGTACTGCAAATTATTCTGTGTTGAATTGTACTGTGAATTATTATTCAAAGTAGCATAATTTTAACACTTTTTTGCACAGAATTTCCTGATATTAAGCCTCTCCATCAGACTCTCACCAGGCTCAACACCCTCACCAACTCATCTCTCCCCCTCCTTTGGCTTGAACTTTTTCACGGGCTTCCCTGAGGTCATTCCTCCTAGTTTGCCTACTATTGACCTTCTCCCTTCTTGCCCCAGGCTCATCCTCCAAGCTCCCTCCATGACTCAGAACCCCTTTAACCACTTCTCTCTCCCCACCCCATCAGGAAGGACTCCCATCTTTTTCTCTGTTTTCATATTTGACCCCCTAGCAAGGCCCCAGCCTCCTATTTCTTTATCATTCCATAGGTTTCACCCCCTGCCAGCTACCCATCTTCCACCTTCCATCTCTGTCTCCCTCCCCCAGAGCAGATTCCCCAGTGCTCTTTCCCATCCCTCTCCCCCCAGCAAGGTCCACAGATCTCACTCTCTTCCCCCCCCCCCCCCAGATATTTCTCCATTCCCATCAAGATACCCAGTTCTCTTGCCCATCTCATCTCTCCTCACAAGGTACCCAGCTCTATCCATCCTCCAACAAAGACCCCTGCTCTCTCTCCACTCCCTCTCCTACTATGGTCCCAGCTTTCTCTGCTAGATTATCCCAGACCTGCACGTCCCTCTCTTTTCCATCCACTGCAGCCTCTTAGACGTGATATTGCTGCCTGTCTTCTGATTTGAGTGGCCGACCTGCTTCTTTTCCCCTCTACCTGAATGATGCCACTTCTGCCTTTCTTCTGGCCTATGTGGATGAGCTCGGCTGATGCTGCCTTTCTTCTGGCCAGCAGAGGAAACAACACCGCTGCTTCTTTTGCAGGTGCTTATATGACTGCTGCATTGCCTTGCTCCTGCCTGTGTGGGGTTTTTTTTTTCTTACAGCTGCTATTTCCCGCTCCTCACACCAAAATCTGCAGAAGAAATGCAGATTTCTTCACATGAGGGGAATTATACACAAATTCCACAGAATTCCCACAGTAGTAGTGTATCTAGCTGTTGTATCAGGTGTCCATACACAGGGGCAGCCCAAGGGGAGTGCGGGACCATGTATACAGACTCATTGTGGGCCTCATTTGCATAAGGGACCTCATTTGTATAAATATTTGCAGAATGTTAACGTGTGCTAACTTTTAGTAAACATGTCTCTTGATAAGTGTCTTGATAAAGAAAGACTACCAGATTTCTACATTACTGTACTCCAGTGCCAACCACCAAGCACATTAGGAAGTACTATAAACATTGCCCATTTAGAACCCAGTAGAAACCCACCGTATCATAACAGCACTACCAGGACTCACAAAGCACCAAACCCTACCCATTGGCGGCTTAAGGTAATCTGCTGCCTGAGGCGAAGGATGAGATGGCATCCCCCCCCTCCCCCTGTAGAGGAGGGCGGGGCTTTTTCAGAGCTCCAATCAGGGACTGAACCAAACCAAAAAGCCGATTAGATTATATGGAGGAAATGCAAGATGTTTGCACACTAAGGAACTAAAAGAGAGTGAGAACCAACAGCACAGTTTATAAAACCAAATTATAACTCATTTGTATTTTGTTATAAACTGAGTTATGGTTCTTGCTTTTTATTTTTCAACATATATTTTGCATCCACAGTGGGTGCAGGGCAGAACCAGGACATTCATCAACAGAACTCAAAATCTTAAAAAAAAAATAAAAAATCTGATTCTGATCATCTCACTAGCAACAAACATTCTCCAGTACCAGGCATTTTGTGAACTAATACAAAACCGTACAACAAAGAGCACATCTACCATACCATATCATACGATATCAGCATCACCTTCCAAAACTCACATAAGGAGCCCATGTATAAAATGTTCACTGTAAATACTTCAGTGGGCCCTGGAACATCCATACACCTATTTGAAAAGCCGGACAAGTCAAATTACTACAGTACAGTATAGATCTTTATGTACAAACTCCATGTTAACAGAACACCTGCCTCAGTCACACATTCAGAACACAGACCCTCACTAAGTACAGAATAGGTAACCACAATCTAAAGTAAAAATAAAAATATGTAGACAAAATTTAAACTGAAATCACAAGAAGCCAGACTTTGCATGCAGTGCAACATCAGATAAATAAGAGATGCAGTTACCCCATACTGTGTAAAATACAAAGATAGCACAAAGTCCAATCACTAAAATTAAATAAAATTATTTTTTCTACCTTTGTTGTCTGACCATTTTATTCTCTGATCATGCTGGTCCCGATCTGAGACTTCTGCTTTCCTGTCTTCTCTTATCTCTCTTTCAGTGGTCTATGGTCCATCTTCCATTTCTTATCTCTTCTTTTGTTTTCTTCACTTCCTTCCATCAGCCCATTTCCAGTTCTAGTAACCCTCCCCAGTACAGACCCCCTTTCCAATCCTCCCCTCCCAGTACCCTCCAATGTCAACTGCCTTGCATTCCCACGAATGCCACTGGTGTCCATTCCCTTCCAGTCCTCCTCCTTCCCCACTGTCCAGCCCCTTCTAGTCCAATACCATCCCAGGTATCAGCTCACATCCACTCTCATTGCCACCACCCCCAGTCATCGCCCTACCCTCTGTCCATCCCCCTTCTTGTACCATTCGCACATGTCAGCTCCCTTTCAGCCTCCTCCCCATTACCCATCCACCTACCACTCCCATCCCCAAGTGTCAGCTTCCTTCCAATCCCCCTTCAGTACATCCCAGGTGTCAGCTCCATTCCAGCCCCCTCTTTCCCTCATGTCAGCTACCTTCCTGCCCCCTCCTTCTGCTGTCAGACCTTCTCAGTATCTGCTCCCTTCCAGTCATAGAAACATAGAAACATAAAAATATGACGACAGAAAAAGACCACATGGCCTATCTAATCTGTCCTTCCATAACAACTACAACAGTCCCCTTTTTACCTTTAGAGATCCTCTGTGCTTGTCCCATGCTTTTTTGAAGTCAGTTACTGTCCTCATCTCTACCTCCACTGGGAGACTATTCCACGGATCCACTACTCTTTCCGTAAAGAAATATTTCCGCATATCACTCCTGAATCTATCTCCTTTCACCCTCATCCCATGTTCCCTCGTAGCAGAACATTTATGCCATGGAGGTATTTAAACATCTCAGTCATATCACCTCTATCCCGCCTTTCCTCTAACGTGTACATATTAAGATCCTTCAGTCTGTCCTCATATGCTTTATAATGAAGACCACTAATCATTTTAGTAGCCACCCTCTGCACCGACTCCATCCTGTTCACATCCTTTTGAAGGTGCGGTCTCCAGAATTGCACACTGTACTCCAAATGAGGTCGCACCAATGACTTATAGAGAGGCATTATCACCTCATTTTTTCTGCTAGCTATTCCTCTCCGTATGCACCCAAGCATCCTTCTAGCTTTTGCCGTCGCCTTTTCTACCTGTTTAGCTACTTTAAGATCATCAGACACAACCACTCCTAGGTCCCGCACTTCTTTAGTGGACAAAAGTACTTCACCCCCTATACTATATTGCTCCCTTGGATTGCTGCAGCCCAAAAGCATGACCTTACATTTTTTAACATTAAATCCCAGCTGCCAAATTCTAGACCATTCTTCAAGCTTAGCTAGATCCCTCCTCATGTTATCTACCCCTTCCTGGGTGTCTACTCTATTGCATATTTTGGTATCATCTGCAAAGAGACAAACCTTACCTGAAAGCCCTTCCGCTATATCACTAACAAAGATGTTAAAAAGAATCGGACCAAAGACAGATCCCTGGGGCACACCACTAATAACATCCTTCTCCTCAGAGTGAGCTCCATTTACTTGTACTCTTTGTCGCCTCCCACCCAACCAATTTCTAACCCAAGCAGTAACTTTAGGGTCCATCCCTAGGGTGCTCAGTTTGTTTATAAGTCGCCTGTGAGGAACAGTGTCAAAGGCTTTACTGAAATCTAAATACACCACATCTAGGGCTCTCCCTCGGTCCAACTCCCTGGTCACCCAGTCAAAGAAATCAATCAGATTTGTCTGACAAGACCTGCCTCTGGTGAATCCATGTTGCCTCGGATCCTGTAATCCGCTAGACTCCAGAAACCTCACTATTTTCTCTTTCAGCAGCGTTTCCAATAATTTACTCACCACCAAAGTTAAACTAACCGGCCTGTAGTTTTCAACCACATTCTTACTTCCGCTTTTGTGAAAAGGCACCACATGAGCCTCTCTCCAGTCCTTTGGCACCACTCCCGACTCCAACGAGGCATTGAAAAGGTCAGTATTCTCCATCCCCCCCAACATCAGCCCATTTGTAGCCCTAGCTCCTAGTTTTCTTCCAGGGCCAGCAGCACTCTCCTCCTCTCCCCCATTAGCCCATTTCCAGTCCCAGACCATTTCCAGTCCTATCCCCCTTATCAGCCCATTACCAGTCCTAGCCTCCCCCCAATAAGTCCATTTCCTGTCCTAGCCCACCTAATCAGCCCATTTCCAACCTTGCTAAGCATGATGTCTTTCTCTCTAATGATCTTTCCATGTGCATCCTTGCTCCTCTGAGGGTTAGTTCTGCTTTACCAAGTCTCATTGTGGCTGTGATTATCCTGTATATAGATCTCTCTTGTTTCATGTGGAGTTCTGTTTACTGACCCCGTTGAAGTCTGCTTTTTTAATAGAATATTGGCTTAAGAGATGGAGTTCAGCTCTCTTATACTGTGACACTATAGAAGTCTAGAATTCTCAGTCTCCATCTGCTGGAAGTGGGATATAACCCAGGAGTCTAGACTGGACTGGAGGGACTCAAGGAAAGAAAATTAATAGGTAAGGTCTAATTTCACCTTCATTTCAGGGCCATTTTATTATTTAAAGAGGTAGCTGTGGCTACTGCTTAAACAAAAAAAACATAGCTGAAAGGTTACTAGAGGATTCAGGTAAACAAAAATCCACATTGGCTTTTTTTTTTTCCTCACAGTCAGAGGCTGGTCATAAATCAGTGACTTTAGGGTTGGAAGGCAGGAACCAGAAATCTGTGTTGGAAGGCTATAATCTTGCCAGCTGTTTTAGGGGGGCTAGATCTAGCTAGACTGTTCTTAACTTTGATGATGATCTTCCTTCCTGTTTCCTGATTGGCCCAAAGTTTGTCTAATCTGCATTGCAGCTGTATGCAAAATGCTAACTGTATTTTTTGCCTTGTGAAGCCACTGATCCTTGTTGTAAGGGATTTACTCCAAAGATTTTTTTTGCCAGGTTCTTGTGCCAGAAATTCTGTGAAACCAGGTCTAAGTATGCAATCAAACATTTTCCAAGCCTAATCTACATCCTGTTTGTCCAAGTAGTGATGATCAACAAGCATTTTCAGCCAGCTGATATTCTTTCATAGATCTGCCAAATTTACTTCTTGTGAGGTCAAAATATTGTAAGCATCTCTTCAGACTCCTGAGAAAATGAATGACTAGCACTGGACCAGACAGAAAGATATTTTGTAAATACCTTAAACTGTGTTATGTCTGGTTCAGCCATTCACACAAGTCTTAAGCTGAGGTGATTTATTGAGAATGATTGCTGTGCAATATGACTCAGTGGTCTGATAACTGGGAAAAGGATAATTGGTAATTATGGAAACGCATAACTGATCTGAATTTGTGCCAGCAATTATAGGGCTGTGAGCTCACGGGAAGTCAGTAGTTTAAGTTTACCTCTGTCCTCTAGGTTGTGAGGGAAATTTTGTATCGAGTCCTACAGAACAATGTGCAGGCTGAACTTAGCCAGACGTTTATTCTTCTGATAGTCACAAAACGACTAATGCTGGCATTAAATACCTGCCTCTGAGTACATGGACTATGTTTTTCAAAAAGGCCACAAACAGTTGCAGTATGAAATTGTAGGAGCTAAGGATATGTTGATTCCATAACCTGAAACACAGATGTGGTGAATATGGGCAGCTTCATTGGTTTTCGAGTATCAATGAAATTTGCCAACAAAACAATAAGCCACTAGCTTCCCAAAAGGTTTCAGTCAAACTAGCAAAGATTTAGTAGAGTTCAATAAGAATCAGACTTCACTGATACCCTTGTAAGGTAAATCCACGTTTGGTTCTGTGTTCAGTTCTGAAAACCTTATCTTCATAAAGATCAAATGGAAGTAGTAAATAAAAAGTAATTATTTAGGTCAAGTGCTATTTCCTACTTTGAGCTCAAAATATGGAACAGGGAAAATATATTGCCTTAAGAACTGTAAACATCAACAACAAGTTAATAACATTAGACCTACAGAATAAAAACATACCAAATAAAATACCGACAGATCCTACACAGAGCAACAGTAATATATTCATGCAAACCATACTGACATCAGGTCTCTCTCAAAGGCCAGGTTTCATACTGAAACAGTGTGTTCTTAAGTGCCCTTTCTCAAGCCGGTTGCGGTTTGGGAGGTTGAAGTGCTGGGATGTTTGCTTTTGCAGCTGTCCCCAGCGTCCTGTGCATTCAGAGGAAACTGGTGCACTTTGAAACTTTATTTCTCCTGCAGACCATGAAGCTGGAAGCTGAGCTGCTGGTCTGCCACTGCCCATTTGCCAACCTTAGAACTTTGGTGCTCTAGGCGACCGCCTATTTCACCTAATGGAAGTGCTGATCCTGAATAGAGGCCATATGACTTTACATGGATAAGTTTGTTTCATAAGGTTATACCTGCTATCAGTATAAGTTTAGAGAACTCCCCAAATCTCAACCAAATTTAAAGTGGTTAACTTTGTCTGTATAGCAATCTATCTAGTTAATGCTTATGTGCTGACCATTTAAGTGCTTTAAAATATTGAGCTGCAGATCTTCAGCAATCAGTGAGCCTGTGCATAATCGTGGTTTGCTCTATTCACATCCGGTACGGAGTTCCCAACATAGCAATGGAGAAAACACTATATGTAGCATGGACTGGATGTGCTGCTTTAGCTGAGGACACCACCAGCAGGCTGTTACCCACTGAGCACAGGCTACACACAGGAGCATGGAATTATGAATATATTAATTTTTAATTTTTTTATTTTTTTTTAATTTATAGATTTTGATCAATTACAATAACCAAAAAGGACAAAAGTCAATCAAGGATACAAGAAACAATATACATAATCGCACGACAATGGTGAAATAGATAAAGTCCACATTAAGGAACCCAGCCGGGAATACAATTTACGAACAAAACAAGAAAAAACAGCAACTAAGGCAAAAGCCCATGAATGAAGGCTAAATACAATTAATCACCCTTAGTTACCTCTAGCGTCCCCCACTTCTCTGAAATAAAATTTTCCAAGTGAGTAACATCCACGAAGACATAAAATGCACCATCATAATTGATGATGCATTTACAAGGAAAGCGAAGAAAGAAAGTAGCACCCAACAATAAGACCTGAGGTTTTAAAGCTAAAAAAAAGCCTTCGCCTAAGTTGGGTGCTACGAAAAACATCAGGAAAAATATTTACACAATGTCCACAAAATTTGGCTGACTTAAACTTGAAAAAAGCACGAAGAATACGTTGTTTAACTTCCGAAGACATAAGTCACCAACAAAGAGGACCGTGAATTAATTAAGTCCAGGGAGTCCTCTAAGAAAGCAGTCAAATTGGAAATAGTAGGTTCTATCACATCAAGATCCCCCTCGACAGGATTAACTTTTTTTAGAGCTGGAGGGAATATAATAAAGTTGAGAAACTTCAACAGAATCAGGGATCAATCGTACTTCCTTCAAATATTTATCTAAGAGAATCTTAGGAGCAAGAAGAGCAGAACAAGGAAAATTCATATAACACAGATTACATGAACGCATAGAATTCTCCAAGGCTTCAAGTTTGTTATGCAAAACCAAGGAATCCTTAATACCCGCAGTCTTATCTGCATGCAAAGGCAAAACTTGTGCCTCCAGTTTTGAAAGTGCCATATCAACCGATGAAACCTTCCCATCAAGCTGCTGCAGAGAAACTACAGCTTCCTGGGAGAAGGTACCTTCAAGAATTGAAAGCAGTAGACATCTTTTCATCAATACATTTTAAAGCTCCCCAGACGTCCTTCAAAGTAATCTCCGTCTCAGGTGGTAAGGTCGGGAGTTCAACAGCACTACCTGACCTGACCAATGAAACCGGAGTAGGAAAAAATCACAAGCAAATTAGAGCCCCTTACCTTATCAGAGGACTCCACAGAAGAAGCGGAGATCTACGAGGGGAGATGAGAGGGTGGAGGAGACCTCCCACCTGAACTCAGGGAGACTCCCTCTGGAGAAGACTGCGCCAAAGGAAGAGGAGCGAAATGTTTATCGAGGGGGCCAGCCGGTTTTACAATACCGGTTCATCCGCCCCCGACACCGCTCCCAACCTTTGCCTTCCACTTCCCCATGAATTAGAAAACAATAAAAGTAAACTAAAACAAAAGGAAACACAAACCAAAGAGTAACAGAAGGCACCAACACCGCAGTGATGCCGAAGGGGCATGTCTCGCCCCTTTGAACACACCCCTTCGAATCACGCTCCGCAGCCATGAGATGAATGACACTTATAGGAGAAGAAACAAACTAAATGTCACAGGGGACCTCGCAACATGCGGGCTATCCCCCGATGCCTGTCCGGTGCTCCAGGGAAAGTGAGGGTGTCGTTAGCAGCGCTGCACAGCGGCAGAAGTCCCAGGGGCCGTTGGACTGGCCCCAAACACCTCCAGCACACTTCCCAGCCAAGTCCATGAATATATTATTTTATTTATTTTCTGCATTGGTAATCTACCTATCAAAACAAATAATCGAGGCAGCAGTTCCTACATTCACAATAATAATATAAACCATACATTGCTAACAGAAATAAAAACCATAGTATGGCATCTATTCTCATTAAAATAACAAAAAGCACACTAGGCACCAAAAGCCTCCTTAAAAATGAATATATTGGTTTCCAATCTAAGACCTTCAGGGAAAGAGTTTCATAGCACCAGTGCAGTCACCAAAAATGCAGAATTTCTGGTGATTACAAGGAGATGAAACAAATAATAATCCAGTTCTAAATGAATACAGATGTCACGTTGATTCATACACCAACAAAATATCCTTCAAATAAGAAGGTTCACCATGATAAAGAATCCTGAACATTAAGGTATAAATTTTAAACTTAGGGGTATGTTTACTAAACCCCGTTAGGTGCGCGCCGCGTTAGTGTGCGGGATGCCATAAAAGGAGTGGGCATTTCAGTCTGAAAAAAGCAAACCGGGATTAATCATGCGCTAATGTGCGCTGTGCGCTCATGTGCGCCGCGCACATTAGCGCATGAGAAACGCGCGCGGAAAGCATAAGCAGGCGCGCTGATATGCTAGCACAAGAACAGAGCCACAGTGCAATGGTTAAGACACTGACCAATGGTGCAGGGATCATGGGTTCTATCCCCCACTGTGCACAATGAATAAGGCTGGGTGAGGCACTACCTGTTATGTGTAATATTGCATTCTGAGGCATATTAAATATATTTTAATTACTGCTGCCAGCAAACACACTCTCAAAGCACTGTAACATAAGGTGCTGCATAAGGCACCCCATAAGGTACCCCAGAGGGCACATATTAAAGTGCACTGTCTGCCACGGCACCCTACAATGTTGCTGAAAGGGTGGCGTATAGGGCGCCATATAGGGTGCCCTATGAGGCACAGCAAGGTCATAGCACTGTTTTTGATGGCAGCACTGTGCATTTAAACGCATGAAAATCTTAAGTAGGTGCGCTGAAATGCAAGGAAGAACAGCAGTGTAGCACAATGGTTAAGGCACTGACTGATGATACAGGGGTCATGAGTTCAATCCCCAGTGTGCTCAATACGTAAGGCTAAAATGAAAGTTCCCCAGCTCATAAGAGACCGTAAAGGTGAATCAAAATGCAAAACTTGTGCATCAACACATACTTTTTTGTCGGAATAACCAAGCAAAAGGAAGCAGGAATTGTACCCACCCCTCGCCGTGGTCGGTCCTTTTTAATAATTTTAAATGCTCAAAAACTTATCTCATTCTCTTTACTCAGCCAGCTTGGAATTCAAAGACACAACGTGCCACGTTTCGGGCCATCCACATCAACCGTGGCCCTGCATCAGGTGAAGTATATGGAATCCCAGAAAGTCAGCTTTTGAGAAATGTCCAACGGTCAAACTCTTTTATCGGAAACGGCGCATGACGTCACCACAAACACGGAAGGAAAGCTGCCAATAAGCCCCCTACACGTCACAAACCTGAGAAAAGAGAGCATTTAAAGGAAGAAAGGGAAAACCCACTGCAGGGGAGTCCCAATGTAAAATGATGACACATGAAGTAGAATAAAATCACAATATGGTATGCCACTCCACAGAGGCATTTAATCCATGTGGGGAAACCGTATCCAATTGGAATATCCAACGTTGTTCTGTACGCTGTAGTCTTCCGATTCTATCACCTCCCCGAGGATCAATAGGAATGTGGTCCAGTACTCTCCAGCGTAGCTGACTAAAAAGATGATTTTCTTGAAGGCAGTGAGGCACAATAGGCGCTGAAACCGTTTTTGATCGCAACCGGGAAGCGTGCTCCCCAAGACGGATCTTAACTGGACGAGTAGTCCGGCCTATGTAACAAAGTCCACACGGGCAGACGATCAGATAGACCACATAGGATGAAGTGCAGGTAGTGTGCCACCGAGCCTTATATGTGGTGGAAGTGGATATATTCTGCCACGTTGGTCCACTAATTGCCATAGCACAGAAATCACATGAACCACATGGGTAATGTCCAGGGTTAAGATGAAAAACAGGGGGGCGATCCGAAGGCCAAGAAGACTTAACAATCTTATCTCTGAGATTCGGTGCCCTTGAAAAGGCCACCCGTAAATGCTTGCCAGAGAAAAAGGGATGAACCGATAACACCGGCCAGTACCGGCGTAAGAGTGTAATTACTTTCGGAACTCCCATAAGGTACGGAAAAATACCGGTAAAGACCTCTTCCCCCAGATTGTCAGGTGGAACACGGGGAAGAAACAACCTTCGGGACCTACAAGAATTGGAGACTTCTATGCCGGTCTTCCATTCGAATCTTTCTCATGAGCAATTTCAAGCGATGCAGGATCTTGTGAATTCTGATCTGGTCATCCGTCGCGCGGATAAAGGGGGCGGAATTGTGGTGATGTCGCCCGATCAATATCATTGTGAGATTCAGAAACATCTTCAGAACCGTACACATTATCAGCTCTTGGTGCGGGATCCAACCACAGACTTATTGCAGCAAATTACATCTTTGATGCTGGAGGCTCGCTTGAAAGGATGGATAACTGGGCGTGAATTTAAGTTTTTGGTGAACTCAAGCCCTAAGATCCCGGTGTTCTATTTGGTCCCCAAGATCCATAAGAATGTTCATAGCCCCCCGGGGAGACCTATAGTTTCCTGCCGTGACTTTCTACTGGAGCCTCTTTCTAAGTTTTGCAACGTGTTTTTACAACCAGTGGCATCAAAAGTCCCCTCCTATTTACGGGACACCGGGGATTTCCTTATGCAATTATCATCTTGCACTGATTATTTGACATACACGTATTTAGTGTCATTAGATGTACAAGCATTGTACACGAACATTGACCAACAAGCTGTGCTACACTGTTTAGCTGACTATCCGCTAGATCTCCCGGCGAGGATACCCAGTTCCTTCCCTGTTGGCCATGCTGGATCTGGTTTTGAATGAGAATTATTTTTTACATGATGGAGTTTTCTATCGACAAATGTTTGGGATTGCAATGGGGGCCACGGTGGCCCCCTCGATAGCGACCATTTACATGGCGGAGTTTGAGAGGCAATACATTTATCCTTCTCCTCTGTTTCATCATGTTCTGTTTTGGCGTCGCTTTTTGGACGACATTTTCTTTTTGTGGTCCGGTTCTCAGTTGGAATTGGAGGCCTTTTTAGGATCTCTGAACGGGTTCTCTTCGAATATACAGTTTACTGCCACGTATGATCGGCACGCTATTCAGTTTTTGGACCTCACAGTTTCCTTGACACCAGAGGGGATCACAACCACGTTGTTTCGTAAGCCGGTCCAACGGAACACGTTGTTAAAGTTTTCCAGTTTTCATCCCTTACCTTTAAAGAGGGGCCTCCCATTCGGCCAATTTTTGCGGCTTCGTAGAAATTGTTCATCTCTGGAAGATTTTTATAAACATGCTGATGACCTGAAGTCCCGTTTGTTAACTCGGGGGTATCCTCTCCCCCTAATAAGAAAAGCTTATAAGCGGGCCAGGTTTTTGCATCGAGATTGGTTGTTTCTTCCCCGTGTTCCACCTGACAATCTGGGGGAAGAGGTCTTTACCGGTATTTTTCCGTACCTTATGGGAGTTCCGAAAGTAATTACACTCTTACGCCGGTACTGGCCGGTGTTATCGGTTCATCCCTTTTTCTCTGGCAAGCATTTACGGGTGGCCTTTTCAAGGGCACCGAATCTCAGAGATAAGATTGTTAAGTCTTCTTGGCCTTCGGATCGCCCCCCTGTTTTTCATCTTAACCCTGGACATTACCCATGTGGTTCATGTGATTTCTGTGCTATGGCAATTAGTGGACCAACGTGGCAGAATATATCCACTTCCACCACATATAAGGCTCGGTGGCACACTACCTGCACTTCATCCTATGTGGTCTATCTGATCGTCTGCCCGTGTGGACTTTGTTACATAGGCCGGACTACTCGTCCAGTTAAGATCCGTCTTGGGGAGCACGCTTCCCGGTTGCGATCAAAAACGGTTTCAGCGCCTATTGTGCCTCACTGCCTTCAAGAAAATCATCTTTTTAGTCAGCTACGCTGGAGAGTACTGGACCACATTCCTATTGATCCTCGGGGAGGTGATAGAATCGGAAGACTACAGCGTACAGAACAACGTTGGATATTCCAATTGGATACGGTTTCCCCACATGGATTAAATGCCTCTGTGGAGTGGCATACCATATTGTGATTTTATTCTACTTCATGTGTCATCATTTTACATTGGGACTCCCCTGCAGTGGGTTTTCCCTTTCTTCCTTTAAATGTTCTCTTTTCTCAGGTTTGTGACGTGTAGGGGGCTTATTGGCAGCTTTCCTTCCGTGTTTGTGGTGACGTCATGCGCCGTTTCCGATAAAAGAGTTTGACCGTTGGACATTTCTCAAAAGCTGACTTTCTGGGATTCCATATACTTCACCTGATGCAGGGCCACGGTTGATGTGGATGGCCCGAAACGTGGCACGTTGTGTCTTTGAATTCCAAGCTGGCTGAGTAAAGAGAATGAGATAAGTTTTTGAGCATTTAAAATTATTAAAAAGGACCGACCACGGCGAGGGGTGGGTACAATTCCTGCTTCCTTTTGCTTGGTTATTCCGACAAAAAAGTATTTGTTGATGCACAAGTTTTGCATTTTGATTCACCTTTACGGTCTCTTATGAGCCGGGGAACTTTCATTTTGGTCTTATATTTTGCCCTAGGCTAAGGGGGTTTTTTCTTGGACAATACGTAAGGCTGGCTGAGGCATCAGCTTTGACATGTGAGTATTGTTTCCTGAGGCATTTTATTTGTATTTTAATTATTGCTGCCAGCAAACACACCCTCACGTGCCGCAACCTAAGGTGCCGCATAAGGCACCCTATAATGTCCCCTATAGGGCACCCTATAAGGCGCTCCATAGGACACCTTATAAGGCACCTTATACGGACTGGCACCCTATCACCTGAAGCACACTCCACAGACAGCAGAAAGGTTGCTATGATGGAGCTCAATCAGCAAACTGTGCTTAACGTAGGAATTGGTATCTGCCAGTAATCATAGCAAACGTTTGCTAGCTGTGTACCATATTCCCAGGTGTAGGGTGGCATTGCTAAGGTATGCAAGGGCTAGTATTGGGAGATGCACGCAGGGCCCAATGTCCTGCCTCTCCAGGAGGCATTGGCTAATGGAGCCTGTGGGTGTGGGTGTGGGTGTGTCTGCCCCTGTTGGCTGCTGCTTTATGGCAGAGGTTCCCAACTCCAGTCCTGGTGTGCCAAACACTGTTCGGGTTTTCATGCTGTCCCTCATGAATATGCATGAGCTACATCTGCATACCATGGGGGTGGTGCATAGATATGCAGCACAGGCATCTTTATTAGAGGCAGCATGGAACCTGAATGGTGTTTGGCCCTCCAGGACTGTATTTGGGAGACTCTGCTCTAGGTAATGCGCCTGTTTATGGTGTCTTTGCTCTGTAGGGTAAAATGTAGGTGTTTTGGGCATGTTTACGTCATCTGCAATAAAGGTTCTGTCTGTATTAGCACGTTGTAGTAGTGGGTAATATACGGGGACTGGGTTGGCAGGCACCATAGCTGGGACTTGAACCTGTGACCTTCTGCCTCCAAACACACTGGTTGTGTGCACTGCACCACCATGTTGCTATAGAGACAGTGCATTCCCTGGTGATACCATGACTGTTTGTCTGGCAGGGCCTGTCTGTTGCAGTGCATGGCACCCACCTACACAGGGCTAGGCCATGGTCTGCTCTGGGCAGCTGCCACTGCCCCCTCCACCAACAGTACCCCTCTGCCACCATGCTGACATGGCCTTATATTGGAGACAGCATAAGACCTGAATGATTTGTGGGCCTCCAGGACTGAATTTGGGGGACTCTGCTCTAGGTAATGCGCATGTTTCTGGTGTCTGTGCTCGGTGGGGTAAAATATAGGCGTTTGAACCATGCGTATGTTCTCTGCAATAAAGGTTTGTCCTTGCTATCACGGTTTGGTAGTGGGTAAAATATGGGGACTGGATTGGCAGTAGCCCCAGCTGGGACTTGAACTTGTGACCTTCTGCTCCTGAACACACTAGCTGTGCTCACCACACCACACTGTGTTCACAGAGACAGTGCAGTCCCTGGAGATACCATGGTTGTTTGTCAGACACAGCCTGTCTGTTGCAGTGCATGGCACCCACCTACACAGGGCTAGGCCATGGTCGGCTCTGGGCAGCTGCCACTGCCCCCCTCCACCACCAGTACCCCTCTGCCATCATGCTGACGTGCCCTTCTGCTGGTGGTGCTGGTGGTGTGCAGTCTCATGCCATCCAGTGTGCAGGTAGGCGGATGCCTATGTGCATGTTCTGGGGTAGGGGTGCCTGCATAGGCGTCCATGCTTCCCCCCAACACCGCCTGCCAATGTTCTGTGCCCTTGGGGGTACCTGCTGGGTACTATCCCCTGTGACACTGTGATAAACACTCTCGTGCCCATGTTGGGCCCTCATCAGTTGCTGTCTGGCTGCTGTTCAGTTTCAGCATTCCTATGTGCCACCTAGGCATCTGCCTGGTCCGCACTGTGCCCCGGCTGCACCACAGCATGTGCCGCCTGCAGCCCTCTGTGGCCCCTTTTCAGGCATCTGACCAGTTGCCCATTCCGACATGCCCGCCCTGCTGTTGCGGGACATGTGCACGCCATAGGACACCTGTGCAATGCAGAGGGAAACCATGATCAGTGCTATTTCTGTGGGATCATTCACCTTATATGGGGACGGAGCGTAGACCTTTCCATAATTCATATCTTTTTTTGGGTGCTTTCTCGGGAGTGTTTTTTGATGTTTCCTATTAAAACCACTGTTGCCCAGCTTGGTTATGTTTTTTTTCTATATTTTGTTGGGGTCATTTTCAGTGTTTATTTGCCCTTTTGTTCTGTGCACATGTATCACACTTATCACTTTTTGTAGGTTTCCCTGGGTTTGCTGTACATTGCTGACAGAAATGGTTTCTCTTCCCTTTAAATCGGCTCTAACGCGAGTTTTCACTCACGGTATTTTTTGCCTCAGATTTCAGCCTCGCTAATGTGCGGGGAGCCTCTCCCCTCCCACTCTCCACCCATTGACCCCTTCTCTCCGCCCCTGGGGAGCCTACCTCCACCCTCCGGGAACCTTTCCCCGCCTTCATCGCACATTAGCACGCCGCGCACATGAGCGCCACGCACATGAGTGCCGCGCACATGAGCGTGCATATTTGTGCCCCGTACACGACATTAGCATGCGCTAAGGTACCTTAGCGCACGCTAATGTCGCGCAGCGCACATTAGCGCACAGTAGCGCACATTAGCGCAGTTTAGTAAACATACCCCTTAATCTGCTAGGCAGTGGTAGCCAATGGACCATAATCATTTCTGAGGATGCACTGCCATCCCTCTTAATAACAAAAAACAACTGAATGGCTGAAATACGAATCATTGGATGTGCTCTTAATGTTAGCTTAGGCAAGCCTAGATATATGATCTTAAAGTTATCAAGGCCGGAGATGACTAACGCTTGTACGACTGGATGAAATGCTCCTATAAGTATTGAGGGACCCTTGCTGTCTAGGGATTTAAAAACCAAAAAGTTTAGGGGCCCTTTTACCAAAGCCTGGTAAGTGGTTAATGTGTGTTTTAATGTGCAGCAACTGGCAACTGGGAACACCAACATGGGGCAGGCCAGCGACCACGTGTTAAGAGTATAGTAATCAGCCATCTTGTGATGGGGCAGGGAAAGGGTGGAGAGTGAGCATGCAGAGCACATAACCACTAACACAAGGGTAATTGCTGAATATTCAGTGGCAATGTGACAATGAGCGCGTGCGTAACTAATGATACCTATTAAGTGCTCCACGAGTTCTCATTCATGATGGTGCACTAACTGCCAAGAAAATTCTGGGTAGTACTACTATTACTACTAATTTATATAGTGCTACAAGTGTACGCAGTGCTGCACAAGATGGTCCCTGCTTGTAAGAGCTTACAATCTAGTCAAGACAGACAACACGACAGTTGAGGATAAGGATACATCCAGGGAATGGTAAGGAGATAGGAGATTAAGGATCCAAAAGCAGCCTCGAAGAGGTGAGCTTTTAGCATGGATTTGAAAAGGGCAGAGATGAAGCCTGGCGTACAGACTTCAGTAGTTTGTTCCAGGCATAAGGGGCAGCAAGGTGAAGTCTGGAGTTGGCAGTGGAAGCAAAGGGCACAGACAGAAGAAATCCGCCAGAAAAGCGGAGTTCACGAGGAGGGGTGTAGAGAGAGAGAACATTCATACAGAGCTTATTAGCAGAAAAACAATTTTTAACCAAAGAAAGATATGAATTGATCTTCTTGATAACCAAATATCTCAAGAGACACCAAAGGAGGGGATGAGGAATGTCTAAAGGACATGTTTACTAAACCGTGGTAATTGTTTTTGTAGCTACCGTACAGCATATATAAGAATGTTGTGTGGTAGCTGCAAAAACTGTGTAGTATCGGCAGAGGATGGGGGGTGGGGTGTCCAGCTCCAGCCCTACAGATAGCCCAGAGGATTTGCAATTACCGTGACCCGCGATCTCTGCATCAACAGGCATACAGGAACTCCCCTGGGTAAAGCTGATGCAGGGATCACAGGATCCATGGAAAGTGCAAGAGGAGGACATAACAAGTTGTTCTGTCTTCCCCTAGACATCAACACCCTTCCAATCCTCTCCGTCCCCCACCACCCCAGTTCCACACCCTCCTCCCCCTTTACAGAAGGGCTGCCAGTGCCTTGGATCTACCGATCTGGAGCACCGGCACCCTTTAATAGATCCCCTTCAGTACCCCCTCGAAGAGCTCCCAGTCTCTATAGGGAACTATCCAGGATGGATCGAGGCACCTCCTCCTTTACAAAAGTAACCACCAACTAGCCAGTCAACCCCCTCCTACCCATCCATTCACTAAAAGTAACCTGGCTAGCCAGTCAGACCCCCATTCAATAAATACAATCTGGTTAGCCAGTTGGAAAAATGTTCACACACACCCCCCCCAGCCTCTCTCACTGCCTTAACCCCCCAGCCTGTACCTCCACAATCCATGGTGGTCCAGTGGGCTTGGGGACAGGAGCAATCTTCAAGCATCTTAAAGCTAAGGGACAGCACTGTGAGATTGGCGCCATTTTACTTAGTGCCAAGGATGGGGGCAGGAGCAGGGAGGATCGCTGTTGCTCCCATGCCCACTGTGCTGCCATGGATTTTGAAGGTAAGGGATGGGGGATTGGGGGGTTAGGGAAGCTGGAGGGATCGACCTTTGCCGACTGGCTACCCAGGTTGTATTTAATAAATGGGGGGTTGACTGGCTAGCTGGGTTGTCTTTAGTGAATGAGAGGCTGGGAGAGGGGCCGACTGGGATGGCCAGTTGTTACTTTGTGAAGGGGGGGGGGGGGTGCTGCAGGGGGGAGACCAGCCCAGGCAGTTCCCTATAGGGACTTAGAGCTGTCCAGGAGGTGGGTTCTGAAGGGGGGAGGCCAGCCCATTCACTATTGTCTGTGCCACGGAATGATGGCCCACAACACTGGCAATGTTAACAAGTTGGGGGTCCCGAGATGGGCCAGGTAGGGATCTGGTCTAGCCACAGCAATCACTACTGATCGTCAGTGGCCACAATATGGCCCAGGGAGCAATGGCTGCAGGTAATGCCAGCCCTCCCATAACAGTCCTGTAAAAATGCATAACTATACATCATACTTTTAAATATTAAACTTTGCTTTGCATGCATTTGTGTGCCCACTCTCCCTGCAGGTAAAATAAAGTGCTGCTCATTTATTCAATCTGTTTAGATAGCAGAACCTATTGCTTTGATTTGACTGCTGCTGCTCATTGCTGCCCTAGGTGACCACCTAGTCTGGCCAAGTGGTTGAACTGGCCCTGATTGGTGAGTGGCCTCAGTCAATAAAGCTTTCAACAAGAGGTAGGTCAGGAGAATAATCCTTAATCAAGTCCAACAATGTGAAACAAATGAGCAACGCACACACTGCATGGCTCATGGAATTTTTTCCAACCAGATCATTTTACTTGGGTGTCTCGCTATTTACCTAGGTAGATGAGAGAGATTTTGGATTTATCTCACACTTTTTCAGGAGAAGCTCAGGGTGAGTTATACTGAGGTACAGCAGCTATTTTCCTGTCAATAGTAGGTTTACAATCTAATAGGCTGGTGCAAAAAACTAGCGCGACCTTTAAGAACCGAAAACGGCACACTTAGGGGCTTGTTTACAAAGCCGCGGTAGTGGTTCGCAATCGTTATCGGAGCCGCAGCCCCATTGAAATCAATGGGGCCACGGCTCCAATAACGATTGTGAACCGCTACCATGGCTTTGTAAACAAGCCCCTTAAGCACACTTTATTTTTTTTGTAATTTAACTTTTTATTGACAAATTCACAATAAGAACATGTAATCACTACAAAATTTTAAGTAATTTCCATATCTAAACAAACTAATCCCTGAAGAACCCTCATACACTCAACCCCCCTTCCTCTGCAAGTATTACAATACTACACTTCATTCACTCTCAAAACATGCCAGTCGCTTTCTATAAAGTACCATCCATTTTTCCATAAGGACTATTTAGTGCATGTGCTCTACACAGTGTTCCTGCAGTGGAGGGCCTAGCTGCTTCCAACGATATATCAATTCACATTTAGCTGCACTCAAAAATGGCATAATCTGTCGCCTCTCCGGCTGAGGTCCCCACTGCCCCAACCAACCCAGCAGATAAATGCAAGGCTCCATCTTCACCTCCACCCTACTACCTGTTTTATCCAAGTTTGCACCATCCCCAGGACTGTATCACCCTGGGGCATGTCCACCAAATATAGTAGAATGAGCCTTCCCTGTCACACCCTCTCCAACAATTCCTTGAAGCAGTGGGAAACATTTTATGCAGTCTAAGGGGTGATCACCTTAAACCAATTCTCCTGGATTGCCACACATAGAGGTACCCACCTGATTTGCTCAAAAATAGATTTTCATTGCTTTACATCGAGATCTATACCCAAGTCTCTCCCACTCAATCATATATCGATATTTGGTCTAGGGGGTCCCACTCACCGCCTTATGCAAAGCAGAAATCAGGTTCCAAGAGCTCTTTTTCCCCTACCAGATAACTTCTAATTCAGTATAATCTTTCCCCAAACCTTCCCTCCCCAACTTCTTACCCAGGAAGTGTATCACCTGCCTATAATGGAACAAGTTCCCAGTCCATAGGTCATAAGATTCCTGTAGATCCTCAAAAGAAACCAAATCCCCCACCATCTATAAATTAGTAAAACCACTTCAATCCTGCACTCTCCCATCAGGTATAGATACCCACTTCTGTCCCAGGGCAGAACTCCACTGTATGACACAAGGCTCGCATCACAGAAAACTCTGCTGCCCCTCCCCCCTCTACCTATCCCACACCTGCAAAATATATCCCACAAAAGGGTTCCTCCCTAGGTAGAGCCCTTTCAGCCCTACTGAACCAGGGCAAACTCCCCATGGGTTGTCCCCTTCCCAAGCCTGTTGCATAGTCACACAGTTCCCTTCCCCTCCTTGCCACCAATCCATAAGATGGCGAATCTGCATGGCCCAATAGTAGGCCTGAAACTCTGGGATGCCCAACCCCCCTTCTTCCCTAGCTTAGTATAAAACCCATCTGGCTACCCTCAGAGGTTTCCTTTTCCAAATAAATCTAAAAACCTTCCATTGTAGTTCCGTAAGGTGTCCTACCGCGATCAAGATTGGGAGGGCCTGAAAAAAATATAACACCCTTGGCAAAATATTCATTTTTATAGCCACTACTCAACCTAACCAATATACTTCCAACCCCATCCATTCTCTTAGGTCATTCCTTATTACCCACCAGGATAGTTGGCCTCATATAGGGTTTCTGGATGTGCCGTAATACACACCCCCAGGTATTTGATAGACCTTAACATCCACCTAAAGGGGAACTTCAGTTGTAACCTTCCCAATACCTTGTGGTCCAGGTTTATATTCAAACCTTCTCCCTTTTCTAGATTCATCTTAAACCCAGAGACATCCACATACTGCTGTAGCTCCTTCAGGACCCTTGAGAGGGAATGTTTGGACCGGGTCACCATTAAAAGGATATCATCTGCAAATAATGAAATCTTATGCTGCCACTCCTTGACCTCCAACTCCTTAATTGCAACATTACTTCGTACTGCTTGTGCAAGTAGTTCTACTACCAGGGAAAACAGCAATGAGGACATGGAGCACCCCTGTCCTGTGCCCTTAAGCGCACTTTAAGCACATTTAAGCTGATGTCAAATTCAAAAAAGTGACAGACGCATGTGTAAATAGTGACAGAAAAGCCAGTGCCCAATTAACGCCATGAATATTTAACTATATTTACATTGCAGGCAAATGAGCTGCACATAATAATCTGATATGCAAATGATTGCTGCGCCCAATGTGGAGACATGCATAGAGCATTTTGCAACCAGCTTTATCGCCAGTCTCTGTGCACTGGGTCTGAGGTGGCTTAAACCTTTAGCGTGTGCCCCTGATAGGATTTTGATGGCATCGGGGGTGACCGCAGCATTTGGAAAAGCCGCGATGCTATCAAAATACTCTTGGGGGCCGGTGTCCCGACAAAGTCAATCCCTAGAGGTCTAGCGGCCCGATCCCACCACTCCCCATCCCACATAAAAAACAACAACAAAAAAGACCCCTTAACCTGGTGTTCTAGCAGCTCCAGAACCCCCCTCCCTCCACCCCACTTAAAAAAACAAACCTGGGGGGTCTACTGGCCCCAGAACCCCCTCTGAGTATCTTTCAAAGTGGGAACGCATCCCACGCACTCCTGTTCTCGGTCTGCCATTTTGGAAAATGGCGGCGCCTGGCCCCACGTGGTGCATCCGGTCAATCTGACCTTGCCTAGTGCATTCTGCAGTATTTTGATGGCATTGGGGGGGCTTTTTGTGATGCCACGATCACCCCCGATGTCATCAAAATCCTGTTGGAGCTGATATGCAAATTAGCCATGCGGTGCCTATGTATCTGGGAGAACATGCCAAACCAGCGCCAATTTCTCGTGCACATGTGTTTGGCTTGCTCTTCCAGTTTAACGCTGCCATTTTGCGCACAGTTTAATGCGTGGCTCATTTGCATATGAGACCCTTTCTGCAAAGCTGCGTTGAAGTCATGCGCTATCGGTGTGCTGTAAACAGGTATAAAAAGCTGATAGTGCGCGACCTCAGTGCCCGCTTTCTGTATCGGCCTGTAAGTTTGTACCTGAGGCAATGAATGGTTAAGTGACTTGCCCAAGATCACAAGGAGTAGTAGTGGAATTTGAACCCTGGCTGTCAGTCCACTGCTCTAAACAGAACACTATCTTTTCCTAGACTATAGGTGAAGAATTTTAAGTTTTTGCTGTGATAAAAAATGAATTGAAAGGGCATTATAATGTCAGAAGCCACAATTTATTTATTTAACCCTTTTTCTATACTGCTTTTCACCGGGTCAAAGCAGTTGACAAGCAACAGCAACTTTTACATGTCTACTACTACAATTTATTTATTGATTTGATTATTCTTTTATACCGCTCTTCCAGATATCAGAGCATTTTACAATTAACAGCAACTGAGTTTTACAAAGAATTGGAAACAATAATAAGTTTTATATTGAACTAGGAGGAATAATATTTTCTCTAAATTGGATTAGGAGCAAGGTAAGAGGCGTAAGAGGCAGTATCTAACGTTGAACTACATATTTACGTGATAGTGCAGTGGATATAACCGTAGAGTTTCTAGTGCTAGATCAATTGTTATGTGGTGTTCTCAGTCTATACATCTCTTTGTATTTGCATTTGTGTTTGTAGAGCTTGGGCGTTATGCCTGCCAGCGGTGTTTTATTTTCTATGTTGTTTGCTGCACCTCACTTGGAGACATTTCAGCGGCTGTATGCTTGGGCCACTGCCCTCCACCAAGGCACAGCAACCCGGCCGTTATCCTGTGGCCTGATCCCCCGCCTGACAATGTTTTGACAGCATCAGGAGCTTCACCCAAAGCCGTGATCCCCTGATGCCTTCAAACATTATCATGTGGGGGGATTCCCACCACTGCAGTGCCAGTGTTTAAATGCTGTGTTTGGTCCGGTTCGGTGAACGCGGGCCATGGCAGGAACTAGTTCGCACGAACTGGGCCAAACCAGTCACACCCCCTGCATTTACTGCACTTATTACTAATTTTTTGACCAAAAAAGTTGGTATAAACCTTTGAGTGCCACAAATCAGAGCGGTATCTTTAGGGTATGCCATCGCAACCAAGAAACAAAAGAAATCCAAATGCAAAACTCGTTGCCTGTTACAGAAAGAGTTTATGGGCAAAGAAAGACTGCACAGAGAAATGAAAAGAGAGAGCCAATTAAATTTGGAATTTTAATGTAAGGAACAAGGCATAGTTAGTAACTGAGGGCCCCTTTCACTAATGCATAGTGTGTGCTAACAGACATTAGTGTGCACGATCTACTGAAGCACCCATATTGGGTCATGGCAGCGGAGAGCGTGCACTAAAGCCATTAACATGCCCTAAGCGTTAGTAAAAGGGGCCATAAGGGGCAATCTTCCAAGCAACTTGAGCATGTAGAGCATCATTTTACACTCTCAACTCTAAACTTAGGCACCAGGAAAAGATAACACTTACTTTGATGCAAGATGCATATAGGCATTCTGTGGAGTGTAGTTCTGATTTATTTTTATAAAATACAACAAGATTTTTGCAAGGTCAGAGGAGATGTAAACGTGTGTATTTATTTTCCATGGAATAATTTTACGAAGGTGCATAGACACATACATTGCCTTTTTAAAATAGGCATGGCATTAGAGATGTGCAGGCCAAAACATTTTGTTTCATTTTGTTTTGGGGTTTTGGGGTTTTTTTGTTCTTTTTTCATCTTTGTATCAGTTTTTTCAATAGTGCAGCCTATTGTGCCACAGGGCACATTATTGTGCCATAGCACACACTGTCCGCACATGGGCAAATAGCACACGTTATTCACACATGTGAGAACCGTGCATGCTATGTTTCAGTAGTGTCTTATTGCACGACACTGTGCCCTATTGCGCAATAGGGCATGCTATTGCTGCTTTGGTTTCAAAACGAAAGTATATCCCTATGTGACCTATGCAACTGTGTATCTTCCCTTCCTAGGTACACTGTTTGATAAATGACCCTTCATGGCATGTTTCAGAAAACACTCAAAAAGTAAGCCAAGTTCATTCTTTCGTTTAAGTAAAGTGAGAAAGGACTATACCTCAGAAAATATTTTACAGAGTTCTCTCGGCTACAATCCCCGTTCAATTTTATTTCTTAGCATTAAAGGAGGAAACAGTACCAATAAATAATAGCTTACTTTAATAAACATAAAAAATGACTTCATAAAATCAAAATCCCATACGTTTATAAAAACATAATATCCCTAAAACTCAACATGGCCATATTTTGATATGTCTGCATCGGAGTAAAATATCAATAAGAAACTTAATATGGAAAAATACTTGATACCTAGGAAAATAAAAATAAAAATGAAAACGAGATACTAATTGATACACATAAATTATCAAATCAAAATATAAATATTGGTAAAATTCAATGAATTGTAATGTAAAGCTATTATAGATATCCAATATATTCAACACCCATAAATATGATATCCAACATAACATCATCTGTGAATCTTATTCTATATCATATTCCATGCTCTATAAATAATTTCTTAAATGCGCACACCTTGTTATATCAATATCTCCTATATTATAATCAGTGTTTATTAAAGATGGTATTAATGAATGTTGAAAACCACAGTCTTTCAAGTTACAAAGGCTGGCAGCAAGAAAAGTGCACTAGTAATGTTTTCTTGTTTATCTTTCCCTTTACAGTACCTGCCTCTTTTTCGGTTTTCCTTAACATTAAATGAGGGCAGTGCCTTTCCCTCCAATAACTGTTCCCTTTTCTTCCCAAGCTTCCAGTTTCTTTTTCAGTTAAATTAACATTCTCTTTGTTTAAAATATTTGGTAGAATAAATTCAGAGGCCAATATCCAAAAGGTTTATGTGAATAACTTTGGTACTAATCTTTGTTTTTTTTAAATTTCTGCTCTCACCTCTACTGATTGGATAAATTTTGCCTGGCCAACAAACTGTAACCAAATAAGTGTAGAAAGTGCTTGGGGCATTCCAGTCTGACTCCCTAAATTGCTAAGTATATTTGGATATATTCAACAGTCAGATTTGATCTGGTTAAGTCCCTAAATGTCCAGTGAAATTATCTGGATAATTTTATTCAGAGACCGACTTGATTGAGTATTAGCCCCTTTCATATACAGCAGAATGGTATGAGCCACTGGAGCTATAGCTCTACCAATATTTCACCCAACACAGCATCACAACTAGAGAACTTAAGGGCGGGGCCCTAGATTGGCTTGTTTGGCCCCTCCAAAGAAAAAGGAGTTCTGCTGCCGCTGGCCCCTTTAAAATGGTAGTGGATTGTAGAACCTGTGACTTTGATGACCTGACTAAGGAAGCATTTCTGCTAGTATAGGAGTTTAAAATATTTTGGTCATGGACACTATTTTCCATTCAGCAAAATTTAAGTGGTTCTACTGGAGGCTCCTGTTAGAGGA
Source organism: Ichthyophis bannanicus (assembly GCA_033557465.1). NCBI lineage: Eukaryota > Metazoa > Chordata > Amphibia > Gymnophiona > Ichthyophiidae > Ichthyophis > Ichthyophis bannanicus. Next base: position 602,118,933 of record CM066036.1, on the reverse strand, counting down.
TAAGAGTGTTATTAGGTGGAAGTTCTACAGCTTTTATGCATCTTCTAATAAGGTCTGTTAGTTCACTCACTGCTTTTGCATTTGTATGATTTTTGTTTTGAAATCTAGGGTCGTGAGTGTGCCGTTCCCCACATCCTTGAATACATATGGATCCAGATTTTACATTGGAAGCAGGAAGAGACAGAAAGGTGCTTTCACTGTAAGCAGAGATTAATGCTGTATTGGATTGAGGGTATTACTAACCTATTGTTGTCATTTATCTACTGATGTCTACAACCCCCAAGTTAATACTCCTAGCTTTAAATTTGATTCCCTGGGATTAAATGATACCATTACACTCTGAAGTACAAACGTTCTTCGATGTCACAAATGACAAGGACTAAGAAAATGTATCCATTTCTATAATTCCCTGGCTTTTATTATATTTGTTTATTACCAGTGGGACCTGCTAAAATTCAGCAGAGGGGCATGTTGAGTCCCTGTCACTCGGAAGAAACCATAGGCGAGTCTGAGTATAAGCCCTTTGTGCTGCACAGTGCCGTTCCCCACTCCCAGCCCCAAGAAAACCAGGAACTCATTACGCTGTCTGTGAATCCACTGTGATGCAGTGCAGCCACACTTTGCCAATTCCCCCTTGCCACCAGTAATCACTCTCTCTCTGCTTCCATTCCTCAGTATCTGAAGTAGTCACTCTCTAACCTGACCCAAGCATATTCTTCCTTCCAATGTTCCCTCTAATTTTCTGTAGGCTGTGTGCGCATAAAATATCAGCTGTGCAGCTTTTGAAGGAAGGTTAAATTTTTGTGCGCCACATAACGACACTCGGAGTTATATACTTTAAAATTTGACTACACGTCAGAATACAGTATGTACACCACATTGATTGCACTAGAAAATATTGTAGAACTTGTGAAAACCGTAAATACACAACAAATTTTAAATTTTAAGATGTCTGTGTTGTTTTCTATCAGAATCAGAACCGTAATTTTTGTGCGCTCTGTTGTAAAGTATGTGCGCTCACTCGGCGAGGTGTGTGCGCGCGCACACGCGCACAGCTTAGAGGGAACAGTGCTTCCTTCCCTCTTTCCTCCCCATCTGACCTATGGCAATTTTAATCCTCTCTGTGCCCCCATCCTGACCCAGGCATTCTTTATGTCCTCTCCAAACTTCACTCAGACACATTCCCTGCCATTGAGGTAAGTGATGATGAGGGGAGTGAGACGTTTAAGGGAGTGTGTAGTGTATGTGGTGGTCAGTGGGTTGTGTAAAGTGTAGGATGAGTAACGGTTGTGTGAGTAAGGGAGGGTTGGAGGGGTGGGAGTGTGTGAGATTTTTAGTGCATGGACCCTCTCAGCTGGAGTGGGCTGGCATTCTTGATTAGAAGGCAGCAGAGAGCAGAATATGACCTATCTGCAACATACCTCAATGGCAACAAGAGGACAGCATCCTCGTGTGTGTTTTGGGTGGTTGCAGAAGAACAGCAGAAGTCATGAGAAGAAGACACTGGGAAAGCAGAACACGTGGCCGTGGGAACTGAGCAGTAGAAGATGGGAAGCATGTTTGTGGAAGTAAGAGGAGTGCCTCAGCACGAGTGACTTTGGGGAAAGGATGTAAGCCTGATGGGGCTTGGGGAAACATTGTGGAAGCATTGTAGGTGGTGGCAGGAACAGTAGGAATCTAGCAGTGGAAGTGAGCTCGTTTTTGGAGTGAAAGGCATGGGATGAATATAGTTAAGATGGAGGGGTAGTTGAGCGTGATGGAATGTGCATGTGAACATCAGCAGGTATTACAGGGTGGGAGACTATCCACAGTGAATATGCATGAGATCAATTTGCATACACTGGAGACCTAGCACACGCAGGTTGATCTCATGTATATTCACTGTAGGTAACCTAATACCTGACTAGATGTGGGGGTCTCCAGGACAATTTTGCTATTATTAGAAAGGAAATCTGCCTAGCTACTGCAGCAATGAAACTTTGCCATTTGGTTATAGCTGGAGTGGAAATCTGCCATGGGATGAGCAGAAGGACAGAGAGAAACTCTTCCTTCTATTCTATATATCAGAATATAATGGGAAACCTAACCAGGAACGGTCCAGGGCTTTAGCAAAATAGTGGGCACCCTAGTCAAACTTTCAGCCTTTCCTACCTCCTCCCCTGAGATTTTGCTAATTATTTATTATTTATTTTATTTATTTATTTTAGCTGTATTTATATCCTGCTTTTCACTGGGTCAAAGTGGTCAATTGGGAGATACATTTAACATGAGGGGATATGACACATATGCTAATACTTACAGGGAACATGGGCAATGGAGGGTTAAGTGGCTTGCCCAAGACCACAAGGAGTGCCTATAGGACTAGAAATCCCAGTCCCTCTGGCCTGAGATTGCTGTCCCCAGGTGGGACTTGAACCCCTGGCCCTCTGGCCTGAAGTACCTTGTCCTAACCACTAGGCCACTCCTCCCCCCCTCAACAGTCATAATCATCTGAACAATACCAAACAGCAATGCTGTAAAAATCCATAACTGGACATCATGGGTCCGATATATTCAGTGGTGATGGCTAGCTGCTTCAGTAAAACCTGGATATTCAATGTAGGAACTTATCCGGTGCTGAGTATCTGGGATCTCCGGTCAGCGTGTTGCTGTGATATTCAGTCGCTAACCAGATGGTTAAACTTAGGTGGTTAAGCTATCTGGTTAGTGGCCGAATATCACCGCTGAATGCACAGTGACAGGCACTGCCCTTGATTCGCCTATAGTCTGTCCCGATTTTAACTGGGCTTTTGTATGCAGTCTGTGGCAATTTTCAGTGACACTATCCGGATAGTGCCGCTCAATATCAGGATTGCTGCATTTTAGCCAGGAAGCAGGTTTGTTAACCAGTTAAACACTTGGAATATCCCCCACCCCCCCGCCATACTTTTAAATATTAAACTTTGCTTTGTATGTATACATGTGCCTGCTCCCCATGCAGGCACAAGAATGTACTGATGGCTCTTTGAGTTTGTGGGAATGTCAAAAACTATTGTTTTGCTTTGACTGCGTCTGCTCTTTGCTACCTCTGGAAACTGCTTGCCTAGGCAACTGCCTAGTCCTGCCTAATGGTTGGACCAGCCCTGGAGCTATCACATATGCAATACTGTAAAGAACAGATAGATTATGAAGGTACTAGATAAGCATATCTAGGGTATAAATGGTGATTTATATGTAGCTGATGCAAATCTGCAAACTAACATTCTATATAACGTTTTCAAAGGAAATCCAAAATAGTATGGTGGTTATTTTACAAGCCTTAATTCATAATTTCCACATGCGAATCAGGCATTTACACGTACAAATGGAATCCAAGTTTAACTGACAATTTGGAAAAGAACAGATTTTATATGTGGATGTGCTTACTATGTAGAAATTGTCAGGGGGTGTGCCAGAGGTGTGGCTAGGGAGTGGTCTGGATGGGTCAAAACGTTACCTGTGCATTCCCCATTTCATGTAGGGAACGAATGACTACAGCTGTCCGCATTGCTCCCTGGCATGTTTAGTTTTCAAAACTGCTCATTTTGGCCATCCTTTTACAGGAGGCATTAACGGGGTTATCCTCTGTAATCTCCCATTGTTTATTTCCCTCTCCACTTGGAAGTAGATAAAAATAGTGGCATCTGTAGTTTCTTTTTCACATGTAGATTTTCAGAATGAGTCCAACAGCTCTAAAAATCCTGCACTATTTTAGAACAGGCTTCACATTTAACAGAGCCTTTTCTAAAATACTGCTGGAATTATGTATGTTGTGACCGTGATGTCTCAATTCAATTCTTCATAAACTATCTAAAATGTGCCTGCCTGTGCATTCCGTTAATTTAGTTTGCAGAAAACAAAGTCATGAATTACATTGCTCAGATCAGGCAACACTCAAGCTACTTTCCATATATTACAGACAGACAATAGTTCATCAATCTGGGGGGCAGGTCTGTCTTCATCCCCTATGAGTATGCTGTTTATTGTTACTCTATAGCTTCTTGCTAATAAGCAGGGCCCTAACAGATTATCCACTTTTCCTGTCTTTTCAGGGATTGTTAAGACAGCTAGTCCTATTACCAGGATCTGATGCCACCTCAGGAATATGCCCAATTAGCAATCCAAGACTAGCTGTGCTTTCTATCCCAGCAGTGCTACAGGAACTCCCTGTCAAGCCAGACAGCAGCGAGGTGCTTCTGACATATGCTTATGGTCAGTACCATGTTGTTGGGTTTGCTACCAGAGTAAAGAGAATTGCTATGTTCAAAGTAGATATCAATAAACTGAGCAGAACATTTATTTGTCTGTCATCTTTGTGGTAGGGATGTGCATGGGCAAAAACAGGAGAAAGTTTACATACCTGATAATTTTCTTTTTTTGAATCCTGCTAGACTGGTCCAGATGAGCAGGTTATGATCCTATGCTAGCAGGTGGAGGTAGATGAGCAATTTTTAGCAGTGATGTAATCATTCTGTATAAGTATTGGTATAGCACAGAGAGAAGCCAGTTAGTATGACACTTTCCAGCCAGTAAGCAAGATCAAAAAACTCAAGAAATTTTAAACATTAACAACCAAACATTAATTGCAATGAACATTTGGAACAAGTATTTGACTCTTACCTTAACTTTCTGTCAGACACTGATACTGACAAGGGAATCAAGCAGCAGTGAGGTTCCCAAACCTGTAGGAGAAGTCTTCCAGGGTGGGCCCAGGACTGATCTTGCAAGGTTCGAGGGAAGAAAATTATCAGGTATGTAAAATTTATCCTAGGTCCACAGTGGAGCACTTACACTTGCAAGAAAACACAACACAGCATACAGGATCGAGGAAGAAAGGTCTCAACCCCTAGTTAATAAGGAAACAGCTTTTATTTGAACAACTCCTACACTGGCCAGGTTTCGGCGGAACGCCTTCTTTAGGGGGTCAACCTCCAATAAACAAAAGATACAAATACAGTATTAGAACATGAAATGATAAAACATACGTAAATAAAAACCTTAATGAGCCCATCAAAATAAAATCAAATAAAATATCCATTAAAACCATGTATAAACTAAACATAGAATATTTAGAAATAATATTAAATCATATCATACTATAAATACTCCAAAAAGCACTCGACCAAGGAGAAGAGGCACTTCCAATCGTGTAAACACTCCAAAAGACTACGCCAAGACTCGCAAGGACACCACGCAACGAGCACTCTCCCTGGCTGCCCCATCCATCTGGAACACCCTCCCAGATGAACTGAGACTAACCACAGACCTCAAGGACTTCTGAAAACAGCTGAAGACAACCCTGTTCATCGAACACTATGGTCATACCACCTGAGCTAACAGAGACGGAGCATCAGCCCCTCCCCCCCTATGACTGTATATATGAATGTATAATAGCTCATGATGTATAATAACACACTATGTATATAGCACTCCCCAATTTTCAAACTGCCAACACTAACACACAACACACACCACTGCATGAATTCAATTCACACACCACTGCATGAATTCAATTGACCCCCCCCTCGATTGTTTGCTGTGGAATCCACTTTGATTGAAGGATAAGGCGGTATATAAATAACGTTAAATAAATAAATACTGGGTCAGACCAAGGTCCATCAAGCTCAGTATCCTGTTTTCCAACAGTGGCCAATCCAGCTCACAGGTTCCTGTCAGGTTCCCAAAAAGGCACACTGGTTCTACAGTGCTTGTCCTGAAGTAAGCAGTGGATTTCCCGGGTCCTCTTAAATAATGGTTTATGGACCTTTTTTCCAGGAACTTGTCCAAACCTTTTTTAAACTCAGCTACACTAACAACTTTTACTACATCCTCCGATAACTAATTCCAGAGTTTGATTATGCATTGAGTGAAAAAATAAGAGAAAATATTAGTCTTAAATGGGTTACATTGTAGCTTCATTGCATGTCCTCTAGTTTTTCTACTTTTTGGTGGCATAAACAATAGATCTGCGTTTACCTGTTCCACTCCATTATAGACCTCTGTCATATCTCCCCTCAGCCATCTCTTTTCCAAGATGAAGAGCCCTAACCTTTTCAGTCTTTCCTCATAGGGGTATCCTTACATCCCCTTTACCATTTTGGTGGCTCGTCTCTGTACCTTTTCTAATTCTGCTATACCCTTTTCAATATACGGCGACCAAAAATGCACACAATATTCAAGGTGTGCATGGAGCAATACAGAGCCATTATAATATCCTTTGTTTTATTCTCCATTACTTTTCTTATGATTCCTAGCATTTTATTTGCATTCTTGGCCACCACTACACACTGGGTAGAGGGTTTCAACATGTTATCCATGATGACGCCTAAATACTTTTTCCTGAGTGGTGGTTCCTAATATGGAACCTGCCATTGTGTAACCATAGTTTGGGTTGTTCATTCCTAGGTGCATAACCTTGCACTTGTCCACATTAAATTTCATCTGTCTTTTGAATATCCAGTCTTTTAATCTATCAAGGTCCTCTTGCAATTTTTCACAGTCCTCTTGTGTTTTGACAACTATGACTAATTTTGTATCATCTGCAAATTTGATTACTTCACTTATTATTCCTATTTCCAGATCATTTATGAATATACTAAAAAGCAGCAGACCCAGCACAGATCCAGGGGGTACTCCACTATTCACCTTTCTCCATTGAGAAAATTGGGCACTTAGCCCTACCCTCTGCTTTCTTTTAACCAATTCTTGATCTACAATAGTACACTGGCTCGTATCCCATTAATTTTGCCAAGAGTCTTTCATGAGGGACCTTGTCAAAAGCTTTTTGAAAATCCAGATACACTATATGAACTGGTTCACCTTTGTCTACCTGTATATTCACATCTTCAAAAAAATATAAGAGCTTAGTAAGACAAGACCTTTTTTGGCTATATCCTTATTGGCTTTCTCCCAATAAACCATGACTATCTACATGTTCAGTAATTTTGTTATTTAATGGTTTCTACCATTTTGCCCGGTGCTGATGTCAGGCTCAATAGTCTGTAGTTTCCCAGGTCATATCTTGAACCCTGTTTAAAAAATGGCGTTAGAGTGGCCATTCGACAATCTTCAAGTACTACAGATGATTTTAATGATAGTTCACAGATTGCTAATAGTAGGTCTGCAATCTCAAATTTCAGTTCTTTCAACACCCTTTGATGTATACCATCTAGTCCAGGTGATTTGCCACTCCTCATTTTATCAAATACTTGTAATACATCTTCCTGGTTTATCAATATTTCTTTCAATCCTTCTGACGCATCACCTTTATATACCATTTCAGGCATGGGTAACTTCCTTGCATCTTCCTCAGTAAAGACCCAAGCAAAGAATTCATTCAGTCTCTCCACTATGGTTTTGTCCTCTCTTAGTGCCTCTTAGTGCCTCTTTAACCCCCCTATCATCTAATGGTCCAAGTTTTTATTATGTGTTTTTGCTTCCTGTGATAGGGCTGAAGCCACTGAAAGCAAAAACTTAGAAAAAAACGCTGTTCCTTACAAAGCAGCTAACGTGCAGAAGATGCAGTTCCCTTGCAGAGCAGCTAGAGGGAGCAGGCATGAACCTACAGAGGCTGAGCTAACACACCCAGGTACTGATTGTGCAGGAACTAATCAGCTCCACCTGAGGGGTAGCCCGGGAAACTCAAAAGTAAAAGGCCTTTATAAGCAGAGAGCCAACTCAGAAGAAAGGAGAGAGGAAGGAACCTCGGCAGGGAGCTCAGAAGGGAGCTCAGAGGAGAGCTCAGAAAGAGAGAAAGGAGCAGACCCAAAAGAGCCGGAGTGAGAGAGAGACCTGGGAGAAACAGACCGGAAAGAGATCCGTTTGGAAGAAATCCCAAAGGCAGAGAGCTCAGAAGGAGAGAGCCCAGCCGGAAGAGAGGCCTCTGCTCACTAGGAGGGTCTGAAACAGGATTAAAAGGTACTGGGAGAAAAAGTCCTGACAGGAGATTGATTTATACTAAGAAGCCAAGAAGCCTGGATTCTTTACAGGGTCTTCCCAAGCTGCAGAGAGGACAGACAGTATCCAGGAGACTTCCAGAGGGAGTCTGCAAAGGAGACCGTGGCCAGAGAGCGGTGCCTGAGTGGGCAAGTAAGAGACGCCCTGACTTCATGAAGCCAAGGTACGGTGACTATTTTTTCCCAAAGAAAGGCCCAGCTCCTAGAACGTCTTTAAAACCAGATAACCAGTCTGAGAGAAAAGGAAGCAGGCAGGAGTTCTTTAAGCCATGACGAAGGGGCATAGGGACAAACCCTGCTATTTACCTGAAAGCCCTAGAACAGCCTAGCTGGAAGCTAGGGAGAAGAAGTACTGACTTTCAAACCACAGCAGCCAGGGAAAGATCAAGTACAGAGAGAGGCACAAATGAATCAGAGCCCATGCAGGTGGAGCCTGTGGACTCAGTTACATTGTCCCAGGACGAAGTAATGGACTGCTCGGTTTGTGTCACAGGGAGTTTTGAGTCACTCCCCGAGCTGTAACTTATTTAGACAAGCTCTGATATTGTTTTTGTTCATGTTGAGCGAAAGAGAAAAAGCTCACTAATTTTACTTTGCTCCGAAGTTTGGAAAATCCTGTGTTGTTTTTGCAAGAAGCTGTGAAGTATGTAACAGTTCACTTGTTTAACTATGCTTTGGTAAAAACCCTGACAAAGAAGGAGAACACCTTATTTTCTGTTACCTAGCGGACCTCAGTGCTTAAAAAGGGGAAATAAAAGCCTTATTTACCCTCCATTCTGGTCTACACAACTTATTCCTATAAGGAGGAGGACTACAAAGACCAGGGTGCACCTGGCCTCAAAGAGTCTTTTACCTCTATAAATAATAAATATGCTCAACCTGCCCTTGCAGCCACTGGCCACCAGGGGGGGTTGATGACATTCCATGACAAGCTTTTTTTCAAATTCTCTCTGCCTGCCTTATCAATGCCTTGCATCTAACTTGGCAGTGCTTATGATGTTTTCCGTTTTCATCATTTAGCTCCTTTTTCCATTTCCTGAAAGATGCTTTTTTGGCTACAACAGCCTCTTTGGTTTCACCTTTAAATCACGCTGGCAGTTTTTTGGCCTTCCTTCCACTCTTTTTTAAAGCTTGGAATACAGCTGGTCTGGGCTTCAAGAAAGTATTTTTAAAAAACATCCATGCTTGATGTGAATCTTTAACCTTGCAGCTGCTCCTTTTAGTTTTTTCTATTTTCCTCATTTTATCATAGTCTCCCTTTTGAAAGTGAAAAGGTAGTACTGTGGACTTCCTTGCTGTGCTTCATCCATTTATTAAATCAAATGTGATCATGCTATGATCACAATTGCCAAGTGGCCCCAACACCCTTATCTCTTGCACCAGATCCTGTATTCCACTAAGGACTAGGTCCAAAATTGCTTCCCCTCTTGTTGGTTTATGAACCAGTTGTTCCAAGAAGCAGTCATTTATTTCATCTAGAAGGTTTATCTCCCTAGCATGTCCTGCTTTCGCACTGACCCAGTCAATACAGGGGTATTTGAAATCACCCATTGTTATTACTGTGTTGCAACTTTTGTTAGCTTCCTTGATTTCTTTTAGCATTTCATCATCTATTTGTTCATTCTGGCCAGGCAGTTGGTAGTATACCCCCAATGCCATCGCTTTCCCCTTTTTTACATGGAATTTCTATCCATAGAGATTCTACAGTGTATTTTCTTTCCTGCGAAACTTTAATGCTGTGTCACTCATGCCCTCTCTATCATAGAGTGCAACCCCTTCATCAATTTGATCTATCCTATCATTGTGATATAGTTTGTACCCAGGTATCACAGTGTCTTCCTTCTACCAGGTCTCTGAGATATTAATAATATCTAACTTCTCATTTAGTGCTGTATATTCTTCCATTTTATTTTCTAGACTTCTAGCATTTGCATACAGGCATTTTTAGAGGTGGTATTGTATTTAGTTGACAGAGGTCATTTGGAATCTTTCAGCACTTTTCTTAAGTGCATCTGGGTTACTTTTTTCTTTATTGGAACCTCTCTGTTGGGATTTATTTATTTATTTAGGCTTATATACCTTTTTTTCTATGAGTCAAAGTAGTGTACATTTAGGTACTGTACTGTATATATATTTCCCTTGTCCCCGTTTTTTGGCTGGGGCCGTGTTACTTACCTCAGCAGGTAATGCGGATTCCCCCAACACTATCTTCCAAGTCAGGGAACACGTCTGCCCTGTGTACCTGAGGCAACAGAGGGTTAAGTGGCTTGCCCAAGGCCACAAGGAGCACCTATAGGACTAGAAACCCCAGTTCTTCCAGCCTAAGGTTGCTGCCCTCTAGTGGGATTTGAACCCCTGTCCTTCTAGCCTTAGGTAACTTGCCCCATCCACTAGGCTACTCCTCCCTCTTTTGCTTGTATCCTTCAAGGAGACATACTTCAGAACCATGTGCTCCTGGGCGACTGTCGGCTTTCCCCTATTATCTATTTTAAAAGCTGCTCTATCTCCTTTTTAAAGGTTAGTGCCAGCAGCCGGGTTCCATCTCAGTTAAGGTGGAGCCCATATCTTCAGAAAAGCCCCTTCTTTCCCCAGAATGTTGCCCAGTTCCTAACAAATCCAAAACCCTCTTCCTTGTACATTGTCTCATACATGCATTGAAACTGTGGAGCTCTGCCTGCCTTTTGGTCCTGAGCATGGAACAGGAAGCATTGCAGAGAATGCTACCCTGGAAATTCTGGATTTCAACTTCCTATCTAAAAGCCTAAATTTAGCCTCCAGAATCTACCTCCCACACTTTCCTTTGTCATTAATATCAACATATACCAAGACAGAAGACTCATTCACAGCACTATCTAAAATGTTGTTTAGGTAGCACGTGAGGTCTGCTACCTTCGCACTAGGCAGGCATGTTACCAGGCGATCCTCATGTCCACTAGCCATCTAGCTGTCTACATGCCTAATGATAGCATCACCAACTGTAACGGCTGCCCTAAGCCTTCCCTCATGAGCATATGGCCCTGGAGAAATCTCCTTGGTGCAAGAGCGTTTTACATCACCTGGAGGACAGATACTAGCTACAGGATCACTTCCTGCTACATCAAGGTGATGTTCTCCTGCCATATGACCTCTCTCCTCCATGAAAACAGGGAGGCTGCCAGACTAGAGGTGTGACTTCAGTACTACATCCCTGTAGGTCTCGTCTATATACCTCTCTGTCTTCCTTATATCCTTCAAGTCTGCTACTCCAGCTTCCAGAGATTGGACTCGTTCCCTGAGAGCAAAGAGCTCCTTGCACCTAGTGCACAAATAAGACCCCTCACCAACTGGGAGAAAATCATACATGTGACAATCAATGCAAAAGAATGGATATCACCCATCTCGCTGCTGGAGTGCTGTCCACATCTTAGTTTTAAGGTGTTTTTTTTTTAGCTATTTAAGTTGTTGCTTAAGTTTACTTAGGATACTTGTACTAATACTATGCCCAATAAATTTAAGGGACTTTGTTCACCTCAAAATTAATTAATTTCAGGTTGTTAATTAATCTATTTCTGATGGGGATAACCAGCTGAACCTGAAAGTGAATTTTACTACCTCTTTCCCTTTAATAGGTTTAAGAGCATATAAAACTTGGATTATGCTTCGGGTGGATAGGAGTCAGGGTGGGTGGGAGGGAAAGAACACTTAATAAAAGCTGACTTGCTACATAGTGCCCTGACCTGTGTTTCTAAGATAATGTCTTAACAATTTCCTGGGTGATTCAGACAGACCTTGGTTTGATAGAGGGGGCCTTTCAAAATTTCCCTTTGATCTGTCACTTGACTTTAACACCTATTAAAGACAACATCACAAGTGTTTTGCCTCCTAATGGAAGGCCTCTTTGTAAAGGTCTCTAGAAACAAATATATTTATTTTTACTCAGACTATTGTACTTTCTTTGCTAAACTATAATCTGATTTGATTTAAATAAAATAATCTCTAGAAACAATTTCTTTCTTTCTACTCAAAGAATATTTACCCTATTCTACTTTTTATGCTAAGCTATACTCTGATTTGATTTAAATAAAACGCTCTCTGGTAGTTCTAAGACCTGAATGACTCAACAAAGACTCTGATTTCTAATATGCAAAGTTTTATCAATTTTAACCCAAAGAATTCCCTTTTCCTCAAGATTTAGAGTATTTCCCAGAAGATAATACAAGTACAGATGGTTTTCCAGCTGTAGCAGTCCCTTTTGGTTGTCATTCAAGACTTACTGCAAAAGACTTTCAGGTTCAGCTGGTTGACATCATTAGGAATAGATTAATTGAGGACCCAAAATTAATTAATGACGCCACCCCAAGCTTCCCCCCCCCCCCCAGCTTTGAGTTGCCTTCTCCTCCTGTTCTGCCTGCAGGAATCCCCATCTCCTGCAAGCAGAAGGGAAGGAAATGGCTGCCCTTGTGGCAGACTCCTTCTGTCTGCCCACGAGAGATGGGATCCCCTCGAGCAGGAGATTAAGGCTGCCGTGATTGCGGTAAATACTCTTTCTGTCTGCTCCCGGGCAGACAGGAGTCTTTGCCACAATTGTGGTGGACTTTAAGGTTTGAATAGTGAACTTAAAAGGGATTATTCTGGGGCAAAAATAGCGGGATGGATGTCCCTTTGGGATGTCCCTTCCCATTACTCGGGCCCCCTTCCAACCCCGACTAACTTCTCTGCTCATTGTATGGGGAAGTAAGACGGGGGTGGGAAAGGGGCAGATCGGGGGTGGCTTTAGGGTGGGCAGTGGGCGGTTGTCGGCCCTGGACATACAGGGGCTGATTCCAATGGCAGCCTTGAATGTCTGGGGCTGGCGGCCTGAACGTGGAACTTATTCCACCTCTGAGTAGAGGTGGAATAAGTTCTCCTAGTTGAGAGGAACGGGCAGGCCCGAGGCTGGAAAGAGGCGGCAGAAGGCAGAGGACATCCCCCGCAGTCTGACCCTGGCCTTGGGAGGCCAGATCAGGGGTCGGGCTTCAAGGAATGCAGCATTTGTACCGGCAGCCAGGGATCACAGCTTTTGAATGGAGCCACAGTGCCATGGCAACTGGATGCCATGGTGCTGCAGCTCCGGGCAAGCTTGTAAGTGCAGGTTAGATGAATCAGGGTCCCAGCCTGCATGTACAGGCCTAGACACGATTCTGATCCCGCGGGCTAGATGTGCCCCGCAGGATCAGAATCCTGGCTAACTCTGTATGTCTGGTTCTAACCTGGCGCACAGAGGGCTAGGACATCCATGTCAGAATCGGGCTCAAAGTGTATAGCAACACACACAAAGGTACAAAAGCATCTTAAAAATAGCTACTTTTATGGACCCCAGTTGGGCAGGGTGGTAAAAAGGCAGAGAACAGGCAAACAAATGGAGCAAAACTGATATACAGGATTTTAAGCTGGCCAATGTCTGTCATTTGTTTTCTCAAATTATTAATTCTCTGTTTTCAGTTTTGCCTCTGATGGAGATTTATATGGCATACAATATCCTATAACCTTTCAATCTTTGTTTGACCCAGCATTGTCCCGGTTTACCTTAAGCCGACTGACAGCATACATTCATCCCCTCCCCCTCCCCCCATCTTTGCTTGTTCATAAGTATACTGCAACATTGGCCACTTTAAAGTCCTGTGTATCAATTATGCTCCATTTGTTGCCTGTTCTCTGCCTTTCTACCGCCCTGCCCGACTGGGGTCCATAAAGGAGATATTTTTAAGATTCCTTTGTACCTCTGTGTCTGTTGCTATACATGTTAAGTTCACTATAAGATTGATGATTTTATCATGTTTTCCTCTTCTACATAATGTGTCCTTGTTTTATGTGAATTTAAGGTTTTAAACATCACCTTCCTATAGTCCTCTGTAGTTATACACTATGGTTTTATGTGCTTAAGTGCCGCTATTGTCTTACTTTTTATCATATTATTGTCTTTTTATATGATATTTGTCTTTTTGGATTATTTTTTAGTATGGTTTGATTTAATATTATTTCTAAATATTTTGTGCCTGATATTCATCTAGGTCAGCTATTCACTGCTACAGCGCATAGCTGTGTGCGCCAAACTTTAACCCGGATATTCAATGCCAGGGTCATATGCGGCCCCAGCATTAAATATCTTGGTTTGCTGCATAGCCTCCCAGTCACAGTAGCTAACCGAGCAGCAGTGATATTGCATGCTGCCTGGTAGCTCCTACAGTTAAAAGATAGGTGAGTTTGTGCTTTGCCTATCTTTTAGCTGCAGGTCGCTAACCGGGCAGCATGCAATATTGCCGCTGCCCAGTTAACAACTGTCGCCATCTCCACTCTTCCCCTGAATGCTCATGACACATCCCAATACTAAGTGGTTAGCATCGGTGCCTGTAGGGAAGAAGATCCTGGATTTTCCTGGTTAGAGGCATTTACACGGTTTACAGGGCTTTAAACCATGTAAATGCCTGTCAAAGATCAGACCTTTTATGTTTAGTTTATACATAGTTTCAATTAATAATTTAATTGATTATATTTTGATTGGCTCATTATGTTTTTTATTCATATTCTTTTATTTCATGTTCTAATATTGTATTTATATCTTTTGTTTGTTAGAGGTTGACCCCCTGAAAAAGGCGTTCAGCCGAAACATGGTCTGTGTAGGAGTTGTTCAAATAAAAGCTGTTTCCTTATTAACTAGAGTTTGAGACCTTTCTTTCCCCTCGCTCCTGTTTGCTGTTTTGTAAAATATATTCTTCCTTATCATCCTACTAGACCAATCCAAACAAGTGGCATGTGCTCAAGCAGTCAGGACCCAGGATGGGAGGAAGATGACTGGATAGAATTGCCCTACCAAAGGCATCATCTGCTCCAGCTTTCATCCTCAACCTGTAGCATTTCATGAAAGAGCTTCATAACGACCATGTAGCACCTTTCAGATGTCCTCCAGAGAAACCAAGGTAGACTGTCCAGGAGAAGGCTGTGCCCTGTGGAGTGAGCTTTGACACCCTCCAGCACATGCTTTCCAGCCAAAAGATATGCCTCCTTAATACAACGTAACCAAAAACCGAGATCGTAAACAGGAGTCAACGTTCTACAAACTATAAAATATAGATTGAGCCCATCATTCTTCATTTTACAGTCCTTAATCCAACAGGCAATAGAAATGGTTCAACTGTGAAAATAGTGGCTCCAAATATCTAACCATCATAGAAGGCTACATTTGAAAATCCTCCTCCAAGATGAGGGGCAACACAATAGTTTGATTGAGATAAAAGGAGTCAGCACCTTTGGGAGAAAGGATAGCACCATTCTCAATAAGACAGAAGCTATCAAGAGGACCAAAAAAGATTCCCTACAGGGCAAGGTCTGCAGCTCTGATATCCATCTGGTGGAAATAGCCACCAGGAAAACCACATTAAAGGTCAAATCCTTGAATGAGGCTTTACAAATAAGCTCCAAGTTGGGTGGGTGGGGGGGCTGTAAGAGCCTTCAGAATCAGAGACAGACTCCACTAGGGAACCACTAGACGCACTGTCAAATGGATGTGCTTCACTCCCTTGAGGAAGTGGGAGGCATCAGGATCCGTTGCCAAGGACACACCCTGAACACACCCCTGGTAGCATACTAGGGCTGCCACTTGAATCCTGAGAGAATTCAAAGCTAGACCCTTGTCCATCCCAAACTACAAGAAAAACAACAATGTGACCTCATCCTCTTTCCTGGTTACCTCTTAAAAACTCTCATACTCTCACAAAGGCCAAGGAAGTAAGCAAAAAGAGAACAGGGTCCTCCATCACCGGGGTGCCTTGCAAAAGAAGGCCCCTCTTTTTTTTTTAAATTAAGTTTTTAAATCATAGCTACAAAAGTAACATCTTGGGAAATGAACATATACAGAATGCAATCCCACTCCATGACAACTCCCAGGGCAAGGAATATTCCAAAAGTCCACATTACGAGGAGTTATAGGAGAAAAGTTAAAAAAGAAAAGAAAAAAGAATAAACTAAGCCCTATTACATATTGGACCCCCAAGCTGTGCCCAAAACATTCAAAAAGAAATACAGTAATATAAAACTAGCTAAACTTCTTAGCTTTCACAAATGCACTTTTCCCCCTGATAATTCACAACACAATGACACGAATACTTTAAGAAAAAAGTAGCCCCAATCACAAGAGTCTTATCCTTCAGTGTCAGGAACTCCCTTCTGTGCACTCTCGTGGCATGTGACCCTTCCAGAAAGATCTGAATTGGAGACCCACAGAAGTTAACTTTTTTTTTTAAAGTAAGCAAGCAGAACAAATTTATCCTTCTCAGAAGAAATGGAAACAATTAAAGTATCACGAGTTGAAATAATATCTTGCGAATCCTCGAGGAAAACAGTAAGATTTATAGTATTATCAGCAGCAAAATTCTCAGGCAAACAATTTGTCCCCATAGGCTCATTTGCTCTGGAGACATAATACAAGCGATTCACACAAAATCCTGCATTGAAAGATTGCTCACTTACACAGCAAATATTTTTTGTCGTACTAATGCCGCTAACCGTCAGCTGCTCTTCATTGTATTAGTCCATTTTTCTTTATAAGTGATCAGAGAATACAAAGATCAGAAAATCACCAGCTTTCAAGCCAGCCAAGCAAAAGTTTTCTTCAAAGAGATTCATCCATACTATGCCGACTGCGACTGTCATGTTTTGAAACAGGTTCACTTATTTCTGCACCAGGGCATGAATGATTACTCTTGTAAAGGTAACGTTTTTTTTTTTTTTATCATAGTATGGATGAATCTCTTTGAAGAAAACTTTTACTTGACTGGCTAGAAAGCTACTGATTTTTTGATCTTTGTATTTTTTAATCACTTACAAAGAAAAATTGACTACTATGATAAACAACAAATGATGGTTAGAGGCTTTTTGAATAACTTTAGTCTAACAAAAAATATTTGCTGTGCGAGTGAGCAATCTTTCAATGCAGGATTTTGTGTGAGTCATTTGTGAAATAGTACAGTCCTGTGTAGATCCTATTAGTATTAAGTTTTTGAGCTGGGGACATAATAAACATGAAATGAAATATTCTCAAAAGCAGGCAATTTCAAAACTTCTTGGAAGTATTTCTTTAAGAGGATATAAGATAATAGTAAATACACGTGGGAAAATTCAGAAATCTAAGATTAGTTTTACGCATAGAATTTTTCTACCTCTTAAGGTTATGGTGCAGGCAGAGAGAGTCTTCAATCGTCGACCCTCTTACTGCCTGAACCATCTATACCTGAGCTTCTAACAAGAGGCCACCTCCAAGGCATGCATTTCAGAATCTATAACATTAAACTTAGAAACAACTTGTTCAGTAAATGCACATAACTGTGGAACAGTACTTTTAGGGGTCCACTCAAGTTCTAGTTACCAATATCCAGATGTTTCAAAGAAAAATGTCTTTATTCAAAACAGCAGGAAAAAATAAGACCATATCAGCAGGCAGTGATACTGGAATGAGCGAAAGAGTCCAATGCAGGCCCCACTTCTTGATCTCTACAGTTATCTGCCGGCACAGAAATAGCCTGAGGTGGAGAATGTCCTTTCAGCAATAAGGGTGGAGATCTCCTCAGTCAATGAGGAAGACTGTAGTGCACTCAAATTCAGAGGCTGGGTAAGCATGCATTTATCCATCGGGCCCACTATGATTGGCATGGAAGCTTTTGGAACGGCCTTAGGTGCTTTCTTCTTTGGTTTTATCTTCCTCTTCCACATGGTGCATCAATGAACATAGCACTTTCCCCAAAACTCCTTAATGGCTCCGAAGGGACTTCATTGCATCCTGTATCAGAACAGGGAGGTCTTCCCTGTGAAATAGATGGATCCTCACCTTCTATGAGAAGAATCTCCCTTCTGCCCTTAGATTCACCTTCTGGGAAGAAGGACTTATTTTCATCCTAGACAACTCCTGTGGGGGATAAGGCTGCGTCACAGCGAAATGGACAGGTGAAGGGATAATGCCAAGATAATTAAGCCCTTACAACCAATGGCATATATGCTTGAGTGCCCCAGGTCCCTCATAGGGGAGGCATGGGCCCAGTACCACATTAGAGGGGGCTGCCAAGCAGTTTGAAAAGTTCAAAAGCAGCCTGTGAGCTGTTTCAGAGGCTGCTGCTGCAAGCCAGATGAAAGAGAGCCCTTTCACCCTGGAGGACCCAAGGGGGACTGATCGATAATCTGCGGCAGGCATGTCCAACAAGTAGATCGCGATCTACCTGTAGATCGTGGAGGGGTCAGAGGTAGATCGCCAGCCCCACTTGGCTCCATCTCTCCAGCAGCTCGCCCGTCACTAGGAGAGAGCTCATACGCCGAGGGCTTGCCGCTGCTGCTGATCCTTTGCCTGTCTTTTTTCCCTGCCTGCGGGAATCTTGCCTGTGGATGTATTGGGGGCGCTTGTTGTTTTCGTGCCAATAGTTTGTGGCTACCCCAGGGGGCCGCTGCCCGCACCCCACGACGAGATGCCACAGGCCCAGTGTCATACCTGGTCTCCTGAGTCTCAGAATCACTCATTCCTGCCCCCACCCCAACACCCCTTAGAAGTGTGTTATATACCGGACGATATCCATTTGCCCGGGCTTTACCTGAATACACTTACCATATTAGTTGTGTCGTGTGCTGGTCGTTGGTCACTTTATAGTTCGCTTTCATTAAATGTTTTCGGGCAGACACAACAAAGTGTCAAGAATTTGGTAATTTTGGCGGGCTTTTCCAATTTTGTTCTAACTTGCCTATGCCTTGCCTTTGAATTGGTTCAAACCACTGTGACTTTGCTTGCCTCTGCAATTTTATTTTGCCTAGCCTTTGCATTGATTCTACACTGCAATTTTATTTCGCCTTGCCTTTGCGTTGATTCTACACTGTGTGCAGAATTTATTAAATCGCGTGTGGTGGTATTTGAACTGGTTTGGCGGTATTTGATTTGATCTGGTTTGCTGGACAGGTGTTTGAGTTTTTTTGATGATTGTTTGGTGGTATTTGATTATTGGTGCCAGTATGATGAATTCTTATTTTTACTTTTAGAACTGCATGTGTGGTTTTGGCATCTCCAGTCCTTGTATTGCACATCATCCAGAGGTCTTCAGTTCCTGTTGATCTTTAATACTTTGGGACAGTGACAGTTTTGGACCAGATTCAGCCAGTGTTTATACTAACTTAGCAGATTTGGCCTTCTTACATCCAGCCACCCCAGTATAATGAAGATGAGTGTTCCAAAGAAAAGCAAAGTCTACCACTTTCATGATGAATGGAAATGGACTACTTCTTCGTCATGGTGAAAGACAAGTGGTGTTGTCTAATTTGTAATGCCCCAGTATCCTTGTCCAAAAAGGGTAATCTAGAATGACATTATAAGGCTCTGCATAGCAATACATTTGATGCTGATTTTCCACCCAAAAGTGAAATTCGTAAACTGAAGCTCAAAGAACTTAAATCAAAATTGGCTACTCAGCAACAGTTGATGGCGAAGCCAAGGTCACATTCGGTCAATACAACCATAGCATTCTTCAAGGTCAGCAATCTGATCGCAAAGAAATGCAAACCTTTCACTGAAGGGGAATTTGCAAAAGATTGTTTTCTTGAAGCAGCTGACAATCTTTTTGAAGGATTTAAAAATAAGAAAGAGATCATAGCTGCTATTCAAGATGTACAATTGTCAAGAAACACCGTCATGCGGCGAATAGAAAAGATGTGTGGAGACACAACTGAACAATTGTTGGAGGATGTTTCAAATTGTGTTGCTTTCTCACTCCAACTGGATGAATCTACAGACATAAGAGAAATAGCCCAGTTACTAGTCTTTATCCGGATGGTTTTTGAAGACTTCAGTGTTAAAGAACTACTTGGAATGATTTCTTTAAAAGGGGGAACTACCGGTCAGGAAATATTCAGTTCTTTCCATTCTTTTGTGACAAAGTGTAATCTTCCATTGATGGAGCAAGAGCAATGACAGGTGAGGTTAATGGTTTCATAGCCCTCTGTAGACAGCATGACGACTTCCCAGATTTCCTTTCTTACCCCTGCATCATTCACCAGCAAGTTTTGGCAAGCAAGAGACTCAATACGAAGACTATCATGGACATCACTTTCAAAATTGTAAATTCAGTTCATGGAAGATCACTTCAAAGATAGCTTTTTAATCTTACTCTTGATGAAGGGGCAGCGGAAATAATTTTGCCCACAGATGTAAGGTGGCTAAGTAGGCACAAATATCTGCAAAGATTTTGTGATTTGCTGAATGAAATAAGACGTTTTTTGAAGGAGAGGGGAGATGACCAAGCAGAGTTGGAAGATGAGGAGTGGTTATGTGATCTGGCATTTCTTGCTGACTTTACAGGCGAACTAAGTGATATGAACCTTGAACTACAAGGTTAAAACAAATGCATTGGCAAGATGATGAGTACAGTTTCATCCTACAAGAGCAAATTTGAGCTAATGATGACTGACCTTGCAAACAACACTTTTGATCATTTTCCTAATACGCAGGACCATCTGGGATAATATCCAAATTTTGTTTTTCAGAACGAGAAGTATGTGACAGAAATCTGTTCTGTTATCTAGGAATTTGAAAATAGATTCTGCGACTTCCAAAAAATTGGAACAGTTGTGGGGTACTTTTCATACCCATTCAAAGTAGATGTGGACATTAAAGAAACTGCAGCTGCTATCAGTAAAAATTACTCATTGAACGAGCCATCTCTTGAAAACGAAATATTAACCCTTAACAATGACATTTTTCTCAAGACCTGTGCTGATCAAGAATCGTTTTGGAAGCTAGTGCCTAGAGACAAATTTCCCAACTTGAGAAGATGCAGTGAAGCTGTACACTCCTGTTTCGGTTCAACTTATTTGTGTGAATCTGCGTTTTTCCATCTGAAAATGACAAAGAGTACACAATGTTCCAACATGACAGATGAACATCTCCAGAATTCCCTGAGACTGGCCCTCACGCAATAATCACCCAACTTCAAAAAACTGGTGGATGAAATGCAGGCTCAGACGTCTCACTAATGAGCAAGAGCGAAATATTAAAGATTCTTCAAGATCAGCCTGGATCAATATCCAAACTAAATTTAACAAAAATTACTCAATAAAAGTTAAAGAAAATTATTAAGACAGTTAAAGAAAGTTATTACTCAATAAAACTTTAAGAAAAAATGTACTTTCCATTTCCCCTCGCAGTTCTTACTGGATCTTCGTCTCTGTTTTGTTTTTGCTTAATTTGCTTAACAGCTGATCACATCTAAGTAAATGACAGAAGGTCCATTAAAAATGGGGGGGGGGGAATCCTCCAACTTTGTTGGGTTTAAATTTAATTTGAAACTAATTTGAAATGTAAGTTTCATGGTGGTAGATCACCGACACTTTTGGCCGTAAAAAGTAGATCACGACCTGTTCAAAGTTGGACATGCCTGGTCTGCGGCATCCTCCTCATGTGCCCCCTATTCAGAGACCAACTGGGCATCCAAAATGACCACTGGTCCCATTGGCAGGAAATTCATGGGAGACTCCATGGAGGTATCAGAAGTGGCATCTGGCCCTGTGTCCCCTGAGGATCCCGAAAATGCCAAAAAAATTACACCTGTGATGTCATTGTTGCTCATGAGGCAAAAGGAACCTGGCGGGAGCTGCAAGAAGCACAGTGCCAAGCTCCTGGCATTGAGGCAGAGTTCCATGTGGCAAAAAAGAAATAACCACAAAGAAAAAGCCCACTGAAAAAAAAAGAACAAGACTATGGTGAAAAGCAAATCCTCAGCACCAGCAAAGTCACCATATTCTGAGGTCCAGCTGCTGAAGAGAAAAAAAAATCCTCTTTCTTGGGTTTTTTTTTTAACTACTTTATTAATCAGTTCAGAAGAACCAAATACAGCCTATATAAAGAATAGGCTTAGAAAAAAAATCTGAAAAAATTCTGGAAAAAAATTCCAAAAGGGGTAAGCAAGCAGATAGCAGACAGCAAAATGGAAGGGGGCCTGGGCACAACTTACGAATCCTCAGAGGTCCAATGTGGTCCTCCTGTCCACTCTTCTGCCCATCAAGAACCTGCAAACCACATAAACCCCGTCCCTAACAGATATTCAGCGGCACAAACCAGTTAGTGCATCAAACATCCATACAGATAGCTCTAGAAATGCGCAGTTAATTTCAGGGAGGTCTATGGGTGGAGCTGGGCCAGTCTTGGTGCCTATCCAGGTAGCAGCGACAGTCAGCTACTAACCAGATTGGCAAATTACATTAAATTAGGACAGATGAATGGCTATACCAACTCTATGCAGTTAGCATCTGAATGGTATCGTTAACTGGATAGCAAGACCGATCACCAGCAAAACCAGATATTCAGTGCAGGACACTAAATAGGCAGTGCCAGAGCCTATCTGATTTCATTTTTGGATGCGGCAGCCAGGTGCTTTAGCAACGTTGATGATTACAATTTGAAGATCTACCATATAATAGTTTAGAATGTTAACACTTACTAATTCAATTTAGCACACACAAAAGTTTTTAAGGCATGCTAACAAACAATGCATGCTAAAAATGAACATCCCTAGTGGTTAAGGGGTCCTTTTGCTAAAGCCCGCTAGGTGGCTAACTTGCATTTTAGCATGTGCTCGCTGTCTGTGGTGACACTTAATGTATGGGCATGACAGCGAGCGAGTGCTAAAATGTGCATTAATTAACCATTGTGAGCTAGGGTGGTGAGTGGATTAGGAGCAGAGTTTGGGCATTGAAAGCACATTGCCACTAGCATAAGGGCAATAGCCACATACTCAGGGGCAATGTGGCAACTAGTGTGGGTACGTCTAACAATATCTGTATGGGTATCATTAGGTGCACCCATGTTAACTGCACTGCATGATAGTTGCCGGGGACATGCTGGTTATGCCCCTGACAGTTACCGTGGAGGGTTTGCACTTACTGCGCATTAAAAACGCACATTAGGTGAACAACCTTAATATGATTCATTAATAGGGCCCCTAAGTATTTGACTATCCAGTTATCTGATTAACTTTATCTTAATATACTGTACCTCAGTATCAGCTAAGACATTTTTAGATTGAAACAGAGAAAAATGATAGCAGATAAAGACCATACAGCTTATCCAATCTGCCCATCCATAGTAACTACTAAGCTGTACAAACCCTTCCTCTCCCTCTGATCTTCCTCATGCTTTTTTGAATTCAGACACCACCTCTGCTAGTAGTCTATTCCACTGATCCACCACTCTTTCCATAAAAAAATATTTCCTCATATTACTCCTGAGTCTATCTCCTTTCGCCTTCATCATCTGTCCTCTGTTCCAGAGTTTTCTTTCAAGTGAAAAAGGAGGTATTTGAACATCTCTATCATATTTCCCTCTCTCGCCGTTCTTCCACAGTATACATATTGAGATCTTTAAATCTGTCCCCATTTGCCTTATAACAAAAATTAATGGCATTTTAGTAGCTGCTCTCTGCATAGACGCCATACTGGTTATATCCTGTTGATGGTGTGTTATGCATCATGTTAACAGATAATTATCTGAACAAAAGTCCAAAGAGCTTGGTGATATTTACTATCATATGATAGTAAATATCACCAAGCTCCTTGGACCTTTGTTCTGATACTGAATTGCAGGATCATCTCTGGTCCAAACACAAGCTAAAGTGGAGGAATTGTTCCTGTAACCTTCTGACTTAGGTGCATTAGGCTAAAGATATCAGATATATTATAATATCCTATCTCATAGCTCCAAGGTTAAGTCAGGGACGTTTAGTTTTGGTTTGGAGCCATTTGTTCCTTGCATCATCCTTGTTCTTTGAAGTCATTTACCCAATTTCCTGCTAACTAATAGGGATGTGTAATCTCCTGGCAATCCAGCAGCCCCTGGGTTTTCTTGGCAAGTTGATTGCTGGACCTTTCTTCTGAGGCAATGGAGGGTAAAGTGACTTTCCCAAGGGCACAAGGAGTGCCAGTGGGAATCAATCTCTGGTCTTTTGGGCACCAGGCACTGCTCTAACCACAACGCCCACTCCCCATGGCCATAAAATGTTCAATTCGGACTCATTTCAAAATGAAATTTTCCCAAATTTTGAGTATTTTGCTTGTTCATGTTGCCTGTTTTTTTCTTTGCATGTTCATTGTAGGCACATTAAAGCTTTTTTAAGTGCGCAAATCGATTGTATGCATGGAGATATATGTGTGCTCACGTGATTTTTGTGCACTTTAAATTTTTAGGCATCCGAATGCATGCTCATGAATGCACACCCCTATGAACTGAATCTTGTTTGTTCCCCTTCAAAAATGACATTACAGAGGTATCTTGTGTTTTCTTCTTTACTCAGAAGCTGATATGAAGGTTAATTTGGGAGTACACCCTCCCTGCACAAAGGCTGAAAGTGGGCAATTCTGGTTTGACACTTCTAGGAGGGGACTCTATTTATGTGATGGTCTTCAATGGATTTCAGTGCTAGAAGGTAAGAGAACCAAATTGGAAGAAATACATCACCACTTAAAATTTCTATGTGGAACAAAATGAGTGTTTATGAAGCTGAGTCTAAAACTATTGGCTACCATCAAGTCATGGGTGATTCATGTTTTGAACTACATTTGTACGTAAGTGCGCCAGTGCCATTAAGCTTACTAAAAGAGGAGGATATTTTTGACAGTTTCGTAGGGCCGAAATGCCTAGGCAATATTTTCAAAATTAGCTCCTCTTGGTATTTATTACTATGAATGGATTCATTCACTAAAGTTGCTATTCTTTAGAAATTCCAAGGAAAGAGCAAGAAAATCTTAACTGGGGTGGATAGAAGGGCTAGATGCCCATTTCCAGTCAAGGTTAAGCATCATAATCTAGGTGGCCAATTTTGGCTGTTCAGATTTAGGACCATTTTCTGCAGAAATTTCCCTTAGATCTGGGTGGCCAAAACTTGGCTATCTACCTTAGGCACCCAGCATTGGCTGAAAATTTGCTTGCTTACATTTATCTCTGGAAACTTGCACACCTTAAATATATTTACTACTGTTTAAGGCTGGAATATATCCAAACCGGAACAATTATTTAGAAAGATTAGCTGCAACCAACCTTCCATCTTTTACTGTACCACATAATACCAAAACGAAAGTATAATTTTTCCCTAGTGGTTTAGCATATGTTGCAAACATATAGGGTAAACACAAAGCCTAAATATCACAATCACCACTATTATTAAAATGGGAGAGCACATTAAGAAGAGGCTGGCAAAAAGCAAATATTCTGTGAAGCAGAACAATGAGCTGAGATTTAAGTGAGCTATAGAAAGAGAAACAGATCACTATGGGGCATGTTTACTAAGGGGCACTAGCTGGTAGTGTCGGGTTTGCCACATGCTAAGAGCATTGCGCTAACAGCGTGGAACCCTGCGCTAACAGCGTGGAACCCTGCACTAACCAGTCTGCTCGTGAATGGGTGGAGACAGAGTGGGTTAGGGATGTAACGTGAGCATTGAAGGCATGCTGTGGTTAATGTGAGCGTTTCGGGTATGCATTATCCGTACCTGTTGCCGTTAGTGTGGATGCACTTAATGCCACCCCATTAAGTGTTCCCCTGTGCCAGTTAACACTGTACTGCATGTTAGCCTCAGGCTATTTGCAGGGTGACCCATGCATGCCCCCAAAGATTAGTATGGACCTCCGTGCTAATTGGGCGCACAATCGCACACATCTGGTGTGCACCTTAGTAATTATGGATCTATGCTTGGAAAGTAAATAAAAGCAAATGAAAAACTAGTTATGGTTTTCAAAAAAGATGGTTAAAAAAAGTACATACAAAAAGATTAGTACTCAGAGAGTAATTTTAGAACAGGTCACCTAAATTTGAAGGCCAAGTAGGTGTCAAAACCGTGGCTAAAATGCAGGTGTGTATGTGCATGACTGCAGTGCATGCATAGGGGCATATTTCAGAATCTACACACACACCTTGTGACTTTTCCTGTGCTCTACCCAAACTAGGCCCCTAAACACACCTATATGTCTCTCATCAAATTATGCACTGTCTTCTCACCGCATGTAATTTTACACACATAGAAGAGGGAATTTTATAATTAGCCATGAAAAGTTAAACGTCATCAACATATGTAAGCCACCTAATGATAATGACTTATATGTGGGTGTGGGTATTTCTGAGCATTGGTTAGGCATGCGCTATTCTGTAGATACACATCAGGGTGATGGTGATGGTGCATACTTTCGGAGTGGGTGAGCACAAGGGTGGAGTCTAAATTTATGTGCGTAAATGCTAAAATATTACAACTGACATGTCTTTCCTACAAATCTAGGCATGGGCACTTAAACTTAGGGTCATGTTTGCTAAAGGTTAACGCGCGTTAGTGATGCGCATTAAGTGCTGCAATGGCCCATAGAAATGAATGGGCAGAGGCAGCACTTAATGCGCATTAAATTTACTTAGGGGTATGTTTACTAAACTGCGTTAGTGTGATTCGCGTTAGGAGCCGCGTTAGTAGAAGAAATGCAAAAAAGGACATGGGCGGTACATCGTTACCGATAACGCGCGTTATAAGGCGCGTTACAGCGCGTTAATCTTAAGAAGGCGCGCAGACACCCAAATACAGAAACAGAGCTGTAGCACAATGGCTACTACACAGACTGATGGTACAAGGGTCATGGGTTTGATTCCCTAGTGTGCCTAATGAGTAAGGCTGGCTGAGGTGTCATGTGTAAGCCTTTGAAGGCCTACTATATATTTTAATCCACATTCTGCCATGGTCATGTATTATATACCATTTGATAGGAATATTTAGGCAGAAGTTTGGATCCCGAACGTTTTGGGCTTGGCCTGGAAAGGGTTAAGTATTGGACTGTGAGGAAGTATAGTTGTACCTTAATAGTGCTGCCAGCAAACACACCCTCACAGTGGCGTAACCTAAGGTGCCACATAAGGCACCCTAGAAGGCACTCCATAGGGCACATTATAAAGTGCGCTGTCTGCTAAGGCACCCTATAATGTCCCCTATAGGACACCATATAAGGCACCTTATAAGGCGCCCTATAGGGCGCCTTATGAGCCACCCTAAGGTGACAGTACCCTGAGGGTGTTTCTGCTGGCAGCACTAATATACAATAAAATTAGACAATGCCTAAGACAGCCCTATTGATGAACCCCACTGTGGGTTTTGAACCCATGACCTCTGGCTCCACGGGCAGTGAAGTAACCAGTGGGCTAGAGCTGCTAACAAGCACTTGCCTGGCTACAGGAGGACTGCATGGCACCACACCCACATTCTGCTGTGGTTACCAGGATAGGGTCAACCCATCCGTACCCAGGATGCACAGCACATGTAAATCAGCAGTCTACAGATGATCACAAAATGGGGTATGCACCCCACAGCACCTCAGCCTGGTAGGGGGTGCTGACGGTGTGTGTTAGTGGCACAGAGTAGCTACAGACCGTCACAGTGTGCGGTTCCTGTGCTCA
This sequence comes from Ichthyophis bannanicus, assembly GCA_033557465.1. Taxonomy (NCBI): domain Eukaryota; kingdom Metazoa; phylum Chordata; class Amphibia; order Gymnophiona; family Ichthyophiidae; genus Ichthyophis; species Ichthyophis bannanicus. The sequence goes on along the minus strand of CM066036.1, from coordinate 602,091,504 downwards.
CCCTGAGGGAGAGGTATGGTGCCCAGCACCATTCTCACAGCACCTGGCTTTGCTGAGATAGGCTATGCTGCAGGTCCCCATCAGTGCCAATGTGTGATAGGTAGTCCTTGCAAACGCCCCTAGGATATGCCTGTGTTCATCTGTATGTCACATCTAGCCCTTGTGGACTATGATGCACCCAGAAAAGTGCATACCCTGTGCGGGTGCCATGGTCACATGATGTAAGTGAATGGGGGTGTTGGAACCCACAGGGAGATTACATACCACCACCCAACGCACTCTCTGGGGCTCAGGGTGGGGGACAGGATCTCCTGCCAACAGATCCACTTTCTACCCCCCTGCAATGGTGGCAGTAGAGGGGACCATCACCCCAGTCCTGCTAGGGATCACACACCCTACAGGGCAGGCAATGCAGAGCTGTACACATCCATAAAGCAATAGCAGACAGAAGGCCTGCAAATGCACAGCTGCACCCCCCCCACACACCTCTGACATTCTCCAGCAGCAAGCCTCCAGCCACTGCACCCTGCAAGGTGTTCCAGCAATACACATACTAGCAGCAAACAGTCTGCTAGCTAGTCCATAATGCATGGTCCTGGAGGAGATGCGTGTACTAAAATCTGGGAGGTCAGCATACACACCAAGCAAATAAGTCAGTGATCGGGCCTCAAAAGAGAACCCATAAATATCACATGAGAAAAATACTATACAGCACTATGGGGGAACCTAGCCATGCCGTGGTCACTGCTCAGTCAGGGTGAGAGTGACCTCCCAGCAGGACATGCTGTGGCCACTCTGTCCGTGCAGGTGGTACCGGGCACTACAATGTCTGAGCCATTTCCCTATGCCCTGTGCAGATGCGGCCAGGCCAGGCCACCCTATCCAGGCTATTCCCACAGTACCTTGCTCCTCATTATGCACATTGGCAGGCCAATACTGGCAACAGTGCTAGCAGTGTGGGCTGTGGAGGGTGTTGGCAGCCACCACACACTGGATAGACAGACACACACTCCCCACACCTATGCCAGCATTGTGAAACTATAGAGGTGTTGGGCAGCCCAGGCCACCACACCAGTCCTGGGCACAGGGCAGGCATGGCTATGGTACGCAATACTGTAGGAGTCACCCCCCAGATTGGTAAACACTGTCAGACACAAGACCTGTAGCACACTCCACAGACATCAGAAAGGTTGCTATGATGCAGCTCACTCAGAAAATTGTACTTAACCTAGGAATTGCTATCTGCCAGTAATCATAGCAACCTTTTGATAGATGTGTACCATATTCCCAGGTTTAGGGTGGCATTACTAAGGTATGCAAGTGCTAGTATTGGGAGATGCACGCAGAGCCCAAAGTCCTGCCTCTCCAGGAGGCTTTGGATAATGGGGCCTGTGGGTGCAGGTGTGTCTGCCCCTGTTGGCTGCTGCTTTACGGCAGAGGTTCCCAACTCTAGTCCTGCGGTGCCAAACACTGTTCGGGTTTTCATGCTGTCCCTCATGAATATGCATGAGATACATCTGCATACCATGGGGGTGACGCATAGAAATGCAGCACAGGCATCTTTATCAGAGGCAGCATGGAACCGGAATGGTGTTTGGCCCTCCAGGACTGCATTTGGGAGGCTCTGCTCTAGGTAATGTGCATGTTTATGGTGTCTGTGCTCTGTAGGGTAAAATGTATGTGTTTTGGGCATGTTTACGTCATCTGCAAGAAAGGTTCTGTCTGTATTAGCACGTTATAGTAGTGGGTAAAATATGAGAACTGGGTTGGTGGAAACCACAGCTGAGACTTGAATCTGTGACCTTCTGAATACACTGGTTTTGTGCACTGCACCACCATGTTATCACAGAGATGGTGCATTCCCTGGTGCTACCATGACTGTTGGTCAGACAGGGCCTGTCTGTTGCAGTGCATGGCAGCCACCTACAAGGGGCTAGGCCACGGTCTACTCTGGCTAGCTGCCACTGCCCCCTCCACCACCAGTATCCCTCAGCACCATGCTGACATGCCCTTCTGCTGGTGGAGCTGGTGGTGCGCAGTCTCAGGCCATCCAGTGTGCAGGTAGGCGGCTGCCTATGGTGCGGGATCTGGGGTAGGGGTGCCTGCATAGACGTCCATGCTCCCCCCCAGCCCCGCCTGCCAATGTTCCGTGCCCTTGGGGGTAGCTGTTGGGTACTATCCCCTGTGACACTTTGGAAAACACACTCGTGACCATGTTGGGCCTTCAGCAGTTGCTGTCTGGCTGCTCCGCTGTTTCAGTATTCGTATGGGCCACCTAGGCATCACCTTAGTCCGCACTGTGGCCCAGCTCCACCACAGCATGTGCCGCCTGCGGCCCTCTGTATCCCCTTCTCCGGCATCTGTCCAATTGCCGTTCCAACATGCCCGCCCTGATGTTGCGGGACATGTGCACGCCATAGGAACCCTGTCCGATTGTGGGGAAAACCTTGAGCAGCGCTATTTCACTGTGAGCTCATTCACCTTGTATGGGGATGGAGTATAGACCCTTCTACGATTTATATCTGTTCTATGGAGCTTACTCGGGGGGGGGGAGGGGTTGATGTTTCTCATTGATACCACTATTGGCCAGCTTGGTTATTGTTTTTTTCCAGTTTGTTGGGGTCATTTTCAGTGTTTCTTTGCCCTTTTGTTCTGTGCACATGTATCACACGTATCACTGTTTTTTGGTTTCCCTGCCTGGGCTGTACATTGCTGACACTGAAATGGTTTCTCTCCCCTGTAATGTGCATTTAACGGCAGGTTTTCATTCGCGTTGGAATTCAGCTCTGAAAATCAGCGCGTTAGTGTGAGGGGAGCCTCTCCCCGCCCACTCTCCGCCCACTGACCCCTTCTCTCCGCCCTCTCTCCACCTTCTGCGGTGTTTTAGCGTGCCACGGGGCATTACGATCGTTAGCGCATCATAACACGTGTTATGTAACGTTAACGATCGTTAGCGCATCATAACGCGCATTATGATGCGCTAACGATCGTTAACATTACATAACGTGCGTTATGTACGATTACCGCAGTTTAGTAAACATACCTCTTAATGTGCGTTAATCTTTAGTAAACATGCCCCTACATCTAGAGTTAGTGTGAGTGATCGCGTTTAGATTTGGCATGTGTATCTTACTACTTGTGCGTTAAACTAAGCGACCCTTAAAATTACCTCCATACTGTGGGATAATTTTTTTAACAGCCCTTTTATGTGTGTAACCAGGGTTTGTGCTCAAGAAAATCCTTTATAGAATTATCCCCAAACTCTACCAGGGATAAAAGAAAGAGGAATATAAGGAAGAATATCTTGTAAAACGGAAAGTATTTGAGTTGGTAAAGATACCTATGGTAGAAAGACTTTGGGGTATGTTTATTATTCAGTAGTAGCGGCTTCCGTGCGATATCGGAGCCACCAATGGGGCCATGGCTTCGATATCGCATGGAATCTGCTTCCGCCAAATAGAAAACATACCCCTTTGAGTTCTTGCCCATTTTGTTTGTTATTTGTGTCTTGTCATGGTTTATACTGTAGATGTTCTATTTCTTTTTTCCCCTTGTTTCTTGACCTCAGCATGAAATGTATTTCCTTTACTCTGTATCTTATTGGGACTATAGTAATTTTAAAATAACTTTCAAAAACAAGAAGTAGAAAAGAGAAAGGAGGTCACAGGCAGAGGATGGAACCTATGGGCTAATTAATTTGACTGAAGTGGGAGGACAATTAATGGAAGCTCCACTGGAAAGAGAGGCTAGTGCAATATTTTATACAGTCCCTTTTCTCTTGTTATAACTTGCTTTGATGATGGGTGCAATATTGAATAAAGCAGATGAAGTACTTATTGAATCCATTGAGATGCAGGATCTGTGACAGCATGGTTTTACCAGAGGAAAATGGTATTAAATCTAATTTCTTTGACTGAGTCACTAGAGAATTAGATCTGGGGCACACGCTGGGTTTGGTAAGCTTCAATTTCTTTAAAGCTTTGGATAGCATTCTGCATAGAAAACTTGTGAATAAATGCAGCGGTTGGGGGTAGGACTCTAGATGGTGAACTATATTAGAAACTGGTTGAGGGATAGACAGAAGTGGTGATAAATGGAGTGCAGTATATTCCAAAAAAAGGAGGATAACAAGTGGAGTACCTCAGGGAGCAGTCCTTGGGGTGCTTTTGTTTGACATCTTTGGAGCTCATTTACTAAACTGCATTAAAATAGCTCAAGATTAGCACGTGGTACATACCATAGACTTTACTAGCCTGCAATATTCCAAGTTAGTAATACCCACTTTATGCAGCTGGGATCACACACATTTTTGGCCACATTAATGCAGTATGATGGCCCTTTATCCTGTACCTGCCATCTTTTAAAGAGCTAAACAGGAAACCCTCTTCCAGGAAGAAGCCACTCCCTGGTGGGCTAGTAGAAATGGGACTCACCCCCCTTTCCCATAATACCCCATTGGTAAATAACATGCCTATTTTGGAGTAAGGCACAGTATTTATTAAAAATCAGCATGCACTATTTAGAAAACAGAATGAAACAAAATAAAAAGAAAAAACTGAAATGAAATGAACAAAATGAAAAAGTGCCCCAACAAAATGACAAAAATAAAAAATAAAAAAACACGCCCAGACATACCCAGGGCTGGTGCAAGGATATGAGGCACCCTAGGTAAGCCTCATCCCTTGTGTCTCCCTGCTCCCACCCCCCTCCCCCCATGCCACTGCTGCAGTGGCAGCAATGGCTTCAAACAGTCCCACAGTGCTTACCTAAACCACCGGTGCTGTGAGGCTGTTTGTGCTTCCACCCCCTCTGATGCCCAATGCAGACTTCCTTTTGTATGGGGTTAGAAGTGGCTGATTTTGCCAGAATCCTGTGCAGATGCTTAAGTCTGAACCATGCACTCCTGAGCAACTGTTGGAGTTCACCCATGATCTAGTTTCAAATCTAACTAAAATCCCCAGGAACACACTTATTGGAAAAGCCACAGCAGCAAGTATGCTGCAGGTTCTGGAGAGTTGAGGAGAGACGGGGACTGTGAGAACGTAAGATTTTCCATATTAGATCAGACCAAAGGTCCATCAAGCCCAGTATCCTGTTTCTAATAGTAGCCAATCCAGGTCAAAAATACTTGGCAAACTCCCAAAAGGTAGATGGATTCCATGCTGCCTATCCTAGGGATAAGCAGTGGATTTCCCCAGGTCCACTTTAATGATTTATGGACTTTTCCTCCAGGAATTTGTTTGAATCTTTTATAACCAGCTATACTAACAGCTTTTACTATATCCTCTGTCAGTGAATTCCAGAGTTTAATTACATGTTGAAAAGAAAATGTATTTTAGCCAATTATTCTTAAATGTACTACTTTGTAACTTCATTGCATGCCCCTTAGTCTTTCTACTTTTTGAAGCAGTAAACAACTGTTTCACGTTTACGTATTGCACTTTACTCATTTTATCGACCTCTATCATATCTCCCCTTAGCCATCCCTTCTCCAAGCTGAAGAGCCCTAACGTTTTTAAGCCTTTGCTCATAGGGGATATCCTTTCATCTCCTTTTTCATTTTGGTCACCCTTCTCTGTACCTTGTCTAATTCCGCTATATCTTTTTTTTAGATGTGGCAACCAGAACTGCACACGGTACTCAAGGTTTAGTCACCTCATGAAGTAATATACAGGCATTATAAAGTCCTTGGTGTTACTCTCTATACCTTTCCTTATGATTCCTAGCATTCTATCAGCTTTCCTGGCTGCCAGTGCACACTGAGCAACAGCGGCCAAGATGATCACTGATGAACGATGCTGCTTAGATCTTTTCCCTCGGAGGTGACGCCTAATCTGAGACCTTACTTCATGTAGCTATAGCTTGGGCTATTCTTCCCTAAGTGCGTAACTTTGTACTTGTCTACATTAAATTTCCTCTGCCATATGGATTCCCAGTCTTCCAATTTTTCAAGGTCCTCTTGCATTTTTTCACAATCCTCTTGTGATTTAATAACTTTGAATAATTTTATGCCATCTGCAAATTTGACCACTCACTCGTTCCTATTTCCAAGTCACTTGTATATCTGTTAAAAAAAATAGCAGGCCCAGTACAAATCCCTGGGGCTCCTCACTATTCACCTTTCTCCATTGAGAAAATCGGCCATTTTTTCCTACTCTCTTCTTTCTATCTTTTAACTAGTTCCTGATCCACAATAGTATACTGCCTCCTATCCCATGACTTATTAGTTTCCTCAAGAGTGTCTTATGTGGGACCTTGTCAAAGGTTTTCTGAAACTCCAGATATACTATATCACCTTTGTGCCTGAAGAGAGAGGGAAGGGAGAGAGAGAGAGAGAGAGAGAGAGAGAGAGAGCATGCATCAGGGGTTGGGAGAGAAAGAAGGGAAGGAAGAGAGTCTGGGTTGGCTTGGAAGATGAGGTGAATGCTGAGGCCACTGCAGATATTTTGCTAGTATTTGCATCACCTCCATTCACCTTTTCACTCCACTTCCTCTCCGGGTAGCTGTCATTTATCGACCTCCTGACAAGTCTGCTTCTACCTTCCTTACTGACTTTGACTCCTGTCTTTCCCTCTTTCTGGATTCATCTTCCCCCACTCTTATTCTTGGGGATTTTAACATTCATGGCCATAACCCCTCTGATCCTTATGCTTTAAAGCTCCTCCCCCTTACCTCCTCGTTTGACCTCCAACTTTGTTCCACTGCCCCCACCCACCAGCACGGCCACTGCCTGGACCTGATATTTTTCTCTAATTCCTCTCCCTCGAACCTACGTAGCTCAGTTCTTCCCTTATCTGACCATCACCTTTTAAGCTTTAATCTTCATCTCCCGCTGCCTCAGCCTCACCCTCACCCTTTCTCCTCCAACCTACAGTATTTAGAAACCTTCATACTATTGATCTCTTGACTCTCTCCTCCACCATTTCTCCATCTTTTTCTTCCACTATGTCATCCAAGTCTGTCGACGAGGCAGTAACCTCCTATAATGCTGCACTCTCCTTGACTCTGGATGCTCTCGCTCCACCCACCCCACGTCCTGTGAGACGTTCTGCACCCCAGCCCTGGCTCTCATCCACTACCCGCTATCTATGTTCCTGTACCAGTTCTGCTGAGTGTGCTTGGCTCAAATCTCGCTCCCCAGAAGACTTTCTACACCTCAAATTCATGCTTGCCTCCTTCCAATCAGCCATAGCTCTTGCCAAACAAGACTATTATGTCCATCTGACTAACTCTCTTGCCTGAAACTCGCCGTCTCTTTACTACTCTCAGCTCTCTCCTCAAAGTGCCTCTGCCTCTGATCCCTCCCTCCCTTTCTGCCCAAACCCTGGCTGACTATTTCCATGACAAAATCCACAAGATCACCCTCCAATTCCCCACAAACTCGGCTATTTCTCCTCCTCCCCCTCTCCACTCCCAACTCTCCCCCCCCCCCCCCCCCGTCCCTTGCTACTCTCTCTTCCTTTGCTGTCATCTCTGAAGAGGAAACTGCACACCTTCTTTCTTCCTCCAAACTCACCACCTGCTCCTCTGATCCTATCCCCACCCGTCTCCTAAGCACCATCTCCTCCACCGTTGTCCCTTCCATCTCTCATATTCTCAACCTTTCGCTCTCCTCTACAACTGTCCCTGCAGACTTCAAGCATGCTGTGGTCACACTTCTCCTCAAGAAACCCTCACTTGATCCCACCTGTCCTTCTAATTATTGACCCATCTCTCTCCTCCCCTTTATTTCTAAACTACTTGAATGTGCGGTTCACCGCCGCTGCCTTGACTTCCTCTCCTCTCATGCCTCCTGGATCCCTTACAGTCTGACCTTCGTCCTTTACACTCTACTGAAACGGCTCTTGTCAAAATCTCCAGTGACTTGTTCCTGGCAAAATCCAAGGTCCTGTACTCTGTCCTTATCCTCCTTGACCTCTCTATTGCTTTCGACACCATTGACCACAACCTTCTCCTCGATACCCTGTCCTCACTTGGCTTTAATGGCTCTGTACTATCCTGGTTCTCCTCCTATCTCTCCCATCGCTCCTTCAGTGTGTGTTCTTGTGGCTCCTCCTCCTCTGCTACCCCGCTCCCAGTCGGTGTACCCAAAGGATCTGTCTTGGGTCCGCTCCTTTTCTCTCTCTATACCCAGTCCCTTGGTGTGCTTATCTCTTCCCATGGCTTTCAGTACCATCTGTATGCTGATGACTCCCAGATCTACCTCTTTACGCCTGAACTCTCTCCGGCAACCCAGACCCGGATCTCTGCCTGCCTTTCTGACATTGCTGCCTGGATGTCCCACTGCCGCTTGAAATTGAACATGGCCAAGACTGAACTTCTTATCTTTCCCCCTAAAACCTCCTCTCCTCTTCCTCCTTTCTCAGTCTCTGTGGACAGCTCTGTACTCCTTCCTGTTTTCTCGGCCCGCAATCTGGGGGTTGTCTTTGACTCCTCCCTCTCTTTCTCCACACATATCCATCTCGTAGCTAAGAACTGCCACTTCTTTCTCTATAACATTAGCAAAATCTGCCCTTTCCTTTCTGAACACACTACTAAAACGCTTATCCACTCCTTAATCACCTCCCGCCTTGACTACTGTAACCTACTCCTTACTGGTCTCCCTTTGAGTCATCTCTCTCCCCTTCAATCTGTTCAACACTCTGCTGCATGGCTAATCTTCCGCCAGCCTCATCATACCCATATTACTCCTCTTCTCAAGTCACTTCACTGGCTCCCTATCCGTCTCCGCATCCAATTCAAACTTCTCCTGCTGACCTATAAATGCATTCACTCTGCGGCTCCTCATTACCTTTCTTCTCTTATCTCTCCTTACAACCCCTCCCGGGAACTCCGCTCTTCGAGCCAACTGCTTCTATCTCTGCCCTTCTCTCCTACTGCCAACTCCAGACTTTGTTCCTTTCACCTTGCTGCACCTTACGCCTGGAACAAACTACCTGTGTCTGTACGCCAGGCACCTTCTCTAACCCTTTTCAAATCCAGGTTGAAGGCTCACCTCTTCGCTGCTGCCTTTGGATCTTGACTCACCTGATCTCCTTTTCCTTCCCCCTGTTTTACCCCTGTTTACGCCTTCTGTGTTTGTCTTGATTAGATTGTAAGCTCTGATGAGCAGGGACTGTCTCTTACATGTTTTTTACAGCGCTGCGTACGACTGGTAGCGCTATATAAATGCTCAGTATTAGTAGTAGTATTTGGTTATTTAGTATTTACTGAACCTCCACATGGCCGCAGTACATGTGATGTCTTTTTTTATTTGTCTCCATAGCCTCTTCCTTGGAATTTGCGATATCGCATGCATCAAGGCTATGTGGAAGTACAATAAGCACTGAATGCAGTATTAGAATTCTAGGATTCACATGCTGCGCTGTGTTTGTTGAAGATATTCTATACCAGTATACGGTTACACGGTAGCTATGATCACATCGGCAGGGTTTGCAAAGCAAATCACAGTATGAAATAAAGTTAAATGTCACAATCAGTAAATGTTGACTTAACACTGGGACAGTATTCAATACTGTGCAGACAGGCAGATTTAATGGATACATTTTGCATCATTTCTCAAACGGAAAGTACATGTATAGTTTCTCTTTGAGACCTACCCAAGGGGAAAGTACCCATAGAGAGTTGTACTGCAGGTATTTTGTTTCTGGCAAGAACAATGTGTGTAGTTCTGAAAATGCAACACTATAGGGCATGTTTACTAAACTGCCTGTGCCTACTGCGCATTCAGCCCCAAAAAATGAATGTGGGGGTGGGGCTGGACCAATACTGGAGGCGTGCCCAGCATGCCCATCCTAACTAGCATGGGTTTCATGCCACCCCTGTGCTATGCTGTTTGGCGTGATCAGTGGGGGTGCACTTAATGCTGCCCATTGAGGTGGTGGTAAGTGCAACATTATGAAGAATACCCATGCTAACTGTGATGTGTATGCCCTGCCTCTGAACCACTCAGCCTCTGCGTCGATGTGCGCTAAGTAGTTAGCGTGAGACTTTTAGCACAACTGCATTTTTGGCGTACAGCAAATGTTACCTCGGCATTTGGATGCGTAGTTTAGTAAACATGTCCCCATGTGTATTGCTGCCTTGCCCATCCTAACCCTGCCTGTGGAACACCTCTATGAAATACAGGTAAAAGCACATGCCTTGTGGAACAGCACATTTACTTTTACAGATATACAGGGTAAGCAATGCTCATAAAACCATTTTTACTTTGGTAAATATTTAGCAAATTATCTCCTTATTACAGTTAGTATAACAAACAAATGTCTCAGGAAAAAGATGTTCATAAAAGCAATAATCAACCAATAAAACTAATTTTCCTCTTTACCCTTTTATCATGTTACAGCTAAAAAAAGACTAGACTACATAGAAGAATATCAGAATCTGGTTACTACCTCAGAGACGATGGGTCTAGAGATCTTCGCTATCCCAGAAGTTGGACTCTTTGTGGCAACAGCCAACAGAAACACTCAGCCAGGTTCAGCCATTTACAAATGGACTGATGGGAAGTTTGAGCCCTACCAATATATTACTACATATCAAGCACAAGCCTGGAGATACTTCACAATAGGAAAAAAGGTAAGTCCCTTGTGACTTTTAATTTCTTCTACTGAGGAGCTGAATCAGCTGTGCTAGAGACTGAAACCTCTCATTTATCAGGGAATGATAGCGCTAAGCTCTTCATATGGCCCTACCTATGTGGAGCTGAGAAGTAGTCTAGTGGCTAGAGCAGTAGGCCAAGGGAGGGAGCTGGTGAGCACCATTAAAGATGGTTGCGTGAGTTGAAAGCTCCTTGAGAAATCTGTTTTTTAAATTGTATTCTGCCTGGAAGATTTTGCACATACTCTCAGATTTTGGTGGATATCTTGAAAAGAATATGCCTACTACCAGGTAGACCAAGAACGACTCCTCTCCAGTAAATACCTTCAGGATTAAAAGGATCAAGACCAATCTGCTGTCTCCCCAAAAGATGGTCTCTGGCAAGATGAAGCAGAGCTAGTTTAATACCATTATGGCTGAGCTTATATTCCATAAAAGATCGCCTTAAAAAGACAAAGGATTCTACAGAGGAAATTTGCAGTGACTTAGGCACAACGAACTGTCAACTTTTAATTCACATCTTGTAGGTGTGCAAATTTGAGTGCTTGTAGGAGATGTTACACAGCTGCAAAAGAAACCGAAGGCCCTGTCAGTGCTTGAGCACAACCTTGATGATAGTTTTTGTCTCCACCACCTCTGCCGAGAGGTCATTCTACGCATCAATTACTCTTTCCATAAAGAAATATTTTCTTTAGATTACTCCAAAAATACAAAATACACCAGAAATGGAACCAAAAGGTCAACCAACTGGTCTAACATAAATTGGATCCAAAATGCTGCTTTTCAAAAAAATATATAAACGTTTTTCCCAATAGAAGTATTTGTCTAATAGCTGAGGGCTCAAAGTGCAGATTTAATGGTAATGAACACTTTACCAGGTAGCTACCTTAACCTCATTATCGCCCCCATATGCTGAATGTTAATGTTGATGTACCCCTAATCCTTCCTCAATTAACCATCACAATAATACTCTCATAATAATTTATCCACATGCAGAATTCATATTTGACTTTAAGGCAACACAATAATGAATGTTCAAATGGAGGGAGCACTGTTAAACCATTATTTCGCTTCAAAGCACTGGACTCATTCCACCCCGATTTACCAAACATGGCTTTCACAGCTTTCACTGGATTATTAAATGCTTTGGTGTTTTATTCATGCAGCTTCATCAGAATGGATGATCTCTTATCACTATTGTGAAACCAAACAGTCTGCTGGAAAATATGTTTATATATTTTTTGAAAAGCAGCCTTTAGATTATTTCTGCATCTATCCCCTTTCACCTTCATCCTATGACTCATCATTCCAGAGCAGGGCCAGCCCATCCATTGAGCGAGAATGTTGTTTGCATAGGGCCCTGCATGAACTTCATTCCGCTGGGTTTTTAGGGCCAGCTTCAGAGGGAGCCGAGGATGCCAGAGGCCCCAGCCTGCCTCTGCACAGTGCTGGAGTGAAGAGAAGCATGCTCCTTCACTCCTGCTATGTTCACATGAAGCCCGACACTCAGTGGGCTTCACGTGAACACAGCGGGAGTGAAGGAGCATGCTACTCTTCACTCCAACGCTGTGCAGAAGCATGACAGGGCCTCTGGCATCCTCAGCTCCCTCATAAACTGTTCAGACAGGCGCAAGGCTCTTTGAGGTGGGGGTGGGGGCTAGGATTGGAAATGGGCTGATGGGGGGAGCTTGGACTGGAAATGGGCTGATGCGGGGCTTGGACTGGAAATGGAATGATGGGAAGCTGGGATAGGACTTAAAATGGCTGATGGGTGGCTAGGACTGGAAATAGACTGATGGGCTGGGATAGGACTGGAAATGGGCTGATGGAGGGGCTTGGACTGTAAATGGGGGGCTAGGATAGGACTGGAAATAGCTTATGGGGGACTAGGAATGGAAATGGTCGGATGCGGAGGTGGAATAGGACTGGAAATGGGCTGATGGGAGGCCTAGGATTGGAAATGGGCTGATGTTGGGGGAGGACTAGAATGGGATGGGTCTGGGGGAGTGAGGATGGAGAGGGGAAAAGATATTTTGTGTGGGAGGAAAGTAAAATCAACGATTGGCCAGGTGTTGGGAAAGTAAGGGAGATGAAATTTGAGTGGATGAAAAAGGAATAAAGAAAGAAGTAGAGGAAAGAGCAAAGGGGAAGATCAGTATGTTAAAGCAGATGTAGAGAGTGAATGGAAAAGAACTAGAAGAGAGAAGAAAGGACAAATGGACAGAAGACAATGGAGAATTAGCTGAAGACAAAGAGAAACCTGAAGAAAGTGACTGGAGCAATTGCAACTGAAAAATAAAATGCCCAAACAAAAGGTAGAAAAATACTTTTTTATTCTGAATTTATTAACTTCAATATGTCTGCTCTGGGAAATGTGCATTGCTAACGTCTTTGCATTTTTGTTTAGTACAAAAGGAAATTAATTTATAGTTTTATTTCTCCAATGTTGTTGTACATTCCAAGTTTGGCTTTTGGGGTTCCCAGTTTAATTATTGTCTTCCTAGTTCTAAATTGTGATTCCTTGTTCTTTGGTGACAGTCTATGTTCTGCATGTGTAACCGAGCTGAGGTATTCTGTTTATGTAGTTTCTATTTGACAGTGCCACTTGTTCTCTTTCCCCAGTAGGAGATGTATTGGTATTCTCTGAGATGTATTGGTTTAATATTTACAGTGTTGCCTTTTCATAGGTTGGGTTTGGTGCTTTATGAGTCCTGGTAGTGCTGTTATGATATGGTGGGTTTGCTATGGAATCTAAATGGGCAGTGTTTACAGTATAGTACTTCCTAGTGTGCCTGCAGTTAGCACTTGAGTATAGTAATGTAGAAATCTGGTAGTCTTTCTTTAACAAGACACTCATTAAGAGGTATTTTACTGAAAGTTAGTGCATGTTAACATTATGCAAATGAGGCACCTTATGCAAATGAGGCCCTGCAATGAGTCTCCGCACATGGCCCCGCACCCCCCTTGGGCCGCCCCTGTTCCAGAGCTTTCTTTCAATTGAAAGATGCTCTCCTCCTTTATATTTATGCTATGGAGATATTTATACATCTCTATTGTATCTCCCCTCTCCAGTGTTTCTTCGAAAGTATACATATTGACATAGTTAAGTCTCTCCCCATGTGCTTTATGATGAAGACCATTGACCATTTTAGTAGCTCCCCTCTGGACCAACTCCATCTTGTTTATATCCTTTTGAAGGTGTGGTCTCCAGAATTATCCACACACAACTCCAAATGATGTCAAACAGAAACTTATACAGAGGCACTATCACCTCCTCCTTCCTGATGGCCATTAGTCTGCATATGCACCCAAGCATCCCTCTGGTTTTTGCTGTCACTATTTCTACCTATTTGACCACCTTGAGATCATCAGAAACAATCACCCACAGGTCCCGCTCCACTTTCATGGATAGAAGTATTTCACCCCTATACTGTACCTCTCCCTTGAATTTTGGCAGTCCAAATGTATGATCCTGCATTTTTTAGCATTACATTTTAGCTACCAAACTTTTGACCATTCTTCATACTTCGCTAGATCCTTCCTCATGTTATCTACACTTTCCTGGGTCCTGTCCTATTTCAGATTTTGGTATAAAGAGGCAAACTACCCAACAGCCCTTCTGGAATATTACTTGCAAAAATGTTAAGAAGAATCAGACCAAGGACAGATCCCTGTAGCACACCACTGGTAACATCCTTCTCCTCAGAGTGAGCTCCATTTACCTATACCCTTTGTTGCTTCCCATTCAATCAGTTTCTAACCCACTTGGTCACTTTAGGATCCATCTCTAGGGTGCTCAATTTATTTATAAGTCACCCGTGAGGAACAGTATCAAAAGCGTTATTGAAATCTAAGTATACCATATCTAGCACTTTCCTTTGGTTCAACTCGCTAGTCACCTATTCAAAGAAATTAATCAGATTTGTCTGACAGAGTCCAGAGCCTCGGATCCTGCAATTCATTGACTTCCCAGAAACCTCATTATCCTCTGTTTTAGTAATGTTTGCATTAATTTACTCACCACAATGTTCAGACTAACTGGCCTGCATTTCCCAACCTCATCCTTACCTCTGCTTTTGTGAGAAGGATCACATGCACTTTTATGCAAATATCAGATAGTGGAGCTGCAAAATGTGTACAACAGGGGCTACAAAGACTGAGCTGTCGAATCTTTGTTGGCATTGTACAGGAGGAAATACATTGCTTTTTCTATTTCTCTGATGTTTAACTACTACTACCACCACTAATCATTTGTATAGTGCTCCAGGCAGAATGCGGTTTCTTGGGGCTTCCAGTTTAGTTCTATTTTCAATATGTGGTCATTTATTCTCCAGTTGGCAGGTTTTATCATAGCTTGCCTTTGTGACCAGAGTAAGGTATTTTGCAAACACGTATTTTCTGTGTAAGGATTCGTAGCAGTCCGGCTTGTTCACTTTCCCAAGAGGTGCGTTCTAAGAATTTGGTATACAAGGCCATGCTGTCTTTTCATAGACTCGGTGGCGAGTTGCAAGGGGGGTGAGTCCCTGAGTGGTTGCCCTACCCCTTAAGAGTCATTCCACATATGAATCCTGGTATCTTCTATGTAAAAAAAAAACCAACTCTGAGAAGCAGGTTTGTGGCTGTCTGAAGTGAAATTGAAGGATGGGGTGGGGGTGGGGGGGCATATACAAAGCAGTTTAACTGACTAGCAGGCCTGCCAACCGGTTAAATCATGGTCAGTGGAATATTCAGTGGCACTAATCCACTTAGGGCCCGATTCTGTGCCATAAATAGCGGGGATGGAGGTCAGCTCTTCTCTGCTATTCGTTCCTTCTCCACTGCCATCTAACTTCCCCGCCGGTTAAGTTAGACGGAGGTGGGAAAGGGATAGATCGGAGGTGGAGGCAGGGTGGGCGGTGAGCGGTCTCTGGCCCTGGACATATAGGGCCGATTCTAATGTCAGTCATGTTCGTCCAGGGCCGGCTACTTGTGCAGGGAAGTTATTCCACTTCCAAGGTGGAATAACTTTCCTGCACGTTTTTTTACTGCAGGCCCAGGGCGCGGATGGGGCAGAGGGGCTTTAAGACATTCCCTGCAGCTCGACCCTGGCCTTAGGAGGCCAGATCAGGGGTCAGGTTGTGGGGAATGAAACTGGGAAGCTGGCAGCCGGCTTCGCGGCTCTTCAATGGAGCCACAGTGCCATGGCAACATGATGCCATGGCACCACAGCTTGATTGAAGAGCCTTAACTGAGTTAGCCGGGAAGGGCCTGTACATGCAGGCCGGACTGAATCGCAGTCCTGGCCTGCATGTACAGGACTGTTAGCGATTCTGATCCCGCAGGCACGTCTAGCCCCGCGGGATCAGAATCACGATCCCCTTTGTACGTCCGGCTCAGACTGGACTCACAGAGAGGATCTGTGTCCAGAACGGAATGAACCCTATAGTGCCCCTCACTATCCCCTGTTACCTGGTTTGTACGCCCCTGACGCTAACCGTTTAGTTTCAGGGCATCCCAGGGGCAGATTGGGGGTGGTTAAAGTTAGGTGAAATAAAAGCAGGACAAACTTTAGCCAGTTTAGCTATCCAGTCAACAGATGAATATGGCCACTGACCGGATAGCTAAAACGCCCTCCGGGAATACCAGATATTCAATGCCAGTGGCTGGATATGACTTCGGCATTGAACATTCCGGTATACATTAAAGCAGCTATGACCAACTGCTTCAAGTGTCTGGCCAGTGCCGTTGAATATTGGCCTCTCTGTATTTAACTAACTGCCATAATTTCACAGTAATACTTGCTGTGAGGGCAGAACTGTGTTCATGTTGTGATGCAGTGTGTGTATTTGTATCTGTGGGGAGGATACTGTTATATGTGAGGTGTATGTTTGGAGTGTGTGGGAGGGCTATGGACTGATATGCAAGCAGAGGCAAAGGGTAGGAGGTGTATCTTTTTCTTCTTTTCTTACCCACCAACATTCTTTCGTCTTCTCACTCACCTTTTCCTCCAATCTCACCTTGCCTTGTGCTCTTCCCTCTCTGTTTATCCCCCACCCTTTCCTTCTACACCTTCTAGCTGCCCTTCCCGACTTTCTAATACCTGCTCGCTGGCTTTGGTGCCACTACTTCTTGTGTACTTGGCTGTCTGCATTTAGACAAGTCAGTGCTGTTGGCAGGAATTCAGCAGCTGCTCTGGACAGTGGCCTCCCTGCTGGGCCTCTGCATCTTTCGGTGACAATGCCTGAGCTCTGTGCCATCAGAGGCACCTGAGTCCTGAGAAAACGTGTGTAAGGACAGACTGAAAAAGCCTCAGCAACAGGTGCTCCCTCTAGAGCGAACTTGCTTAGAAAGGAAAGACTCCTTTAGAGGTGATTCAAGCATCTGGCAAAGAAGCGGATACTTTAAAATTGAAAACTTCTGATAGTCCTGATGCTCACTAAGGGATAGGCATTCTAATTCAAGGTCTGGGGGGGGGGGGGTAGGAGAGCCAGGGTCTGTGTGGAGATTGAGGGTATCTTTGCAGGTGATGAGGAAAGGGAACCTCTTTTACAGTGCTGGCCTCTTTAAATACGGGGCAAGGAGCATCGGGCCTTGTGTTAATGTCCCAGTGCTCCCTGCCAGGAAAAATGACACCAGCTTCCATTGGAATAATGCAGTTTTGTTATTTCTTTAACCTGCCATACTGAGCGACCATAGGTTAGTGACTCCCGCGGTACATTAATGAGAGATTTTACCAGAGCATAGTCACTAGCCCCCTTGGCTGGGTATCAGAAAAAAAAAAAGACCATTTATATCTAAAATATTCTGATGTAGAACAACTATCTTGCATATCTTCTGAGATATACAGAAAACCTATATAACTTACTGACCAAGGAATTGTCTACCTTTAGTTAGAAATGTTTGTTTAACATTACATTCTGATCAAAAAAATGCATTGTGTGCCTTCGAGTCAATGCTGACGCCTGGTGTCCTGGCAGCACCTGAACAGTCTATAATTAGCGTGGTCTTTGAACATTTTGTAAATGGCTTAAGAGCCTGCAGCTCCATGATTACCTTAATGAAATATATTTTTTATCTGGAGAATGGTTCTGAAACAACTGAGGGATGCATATATGGGAATGACTTATATAATGAATGAGATTAAATGAAAGGATGGATATTGACAGGGACAGAAGAGAGAAATGCAGGGGGTGGGGAAAAGGAGAGAAAGTGGTTGGACATGGAAGGGAAGAGAGAGAGAGAGAGAGACAAGGTTAGGAATGGACTGTGGGAGTGGTGGAACTGGAGACGTGAGAGAGAATGATGGGGATGGTCAGGGTGGAGAGAGAAAGAAAATGTGGGAAGGAGCTGGGTAGGAGAGACTAGTGGGGACAAAGTAAAGGGGAGAGAGAGATAGTAAGAAAGGTTGGGGGCAGAAGACTGGTGGGGACTGGCTGGAGAAGGGAGAAACAGGGAAAGGGGGAAAGGGAGTGGTGGACATTGAATTGAAGGGGGCAGAGGAAGCTAATGAGAACTTTTTTTGGGTGACTCAAGTCACTTATAAAATTACCAAATAAATGCTAGTATTTAGCATCAATTCCGTGCACGTTGCTTTGGAACTTATTTATACTTTTAGGTGGTCATTTAGTAACAGTCCTATTATGATGTAATTGTTTAAGTTATGTTACTTGTAAACCGCTTTGATTGACTGATAAGGCGGTATAGAAAATTATCTAGCCTCAAGCATTGCAGGACTTGAGAGGGCACAAATCAACTTTTGGCGAGATTCACCCCAGTTCTTCTAAAAGCAGGATGACTGACTGTTGCTTGCCTGCTTTTGTTTTCCAGTTTGGCTCAGAAGAGCCAGTCATTCAAATAAAGATGAGCTAGCATGCCTTACTTCCTGAGCCATGCTGCCATGCTGCCATCACTACCATAACTTTGATGAATGTTCTGATGCAGTTGTCAGCTACTACGACTATTATCGATCATTTATTTTATTTATTTATTTATTCAAAAGTTTTCTATACTGTCTTATCAGTCAATCAAAGTGGTTTACAAGTAACATAACTTAAACAATTACATCATAACAGGATTAACTAACATTCAGTGACTACTTACAATTTTGAGTGAGGGCGGATGTCTATAATTCAGTTAGCAGGTACATTGGGTGAATTGGGTGCATGGTACGTTTATGTTGGGTATGTATGTGAGTCTGCTTGATGTGTTCCATAATGTTCTGTGAAGAGTAGTGATACTTTTTCGGAAGTCCTCGAGATCTCTTATAACCCTTATTTTTGGTGGGAGAGAGTTGCATAGGATCGGGGCATAATATGTGAAGACTCTATTGCTGATTTATATAGCGCTACAAGGAGGATGCAGAGCTGTACAGAAACATGTAAAAAGACGGTCTCTGCTCGTTAGAGCTTACAATCTAGTCAAGACAGACAATACTAGAGCTGAAAACAACGATACAGCTCGGGAAAGGTAAAGAGACACATAGGGGCTTGTTTACAAAGCTGCGGTAGTGGTTTCTGATCGTTATCGTGATTTCAATGGGACCATGGCTCCGATAACGATCGGAAACCGCTACCGCGGCTTTGTAAACAAGCCCCATAGATTAAGCGGATCAGGATCCAAGAGCAGCCTCAAAAAGGTGAGGTTTCAGCATGGATTTGAAAAGGGGCAGAGATGAAGCCTGACGTACAGACTCAGGTGGTTTGTTCCAGGCATAAGGAGCAGCAAGGTAAAAAGATCAAAGTCTGGAGTTGGCAATGGAAGAAAAGGGCTTAGAGAGAAGCAATCCACCATTGATAGGGCAGAAGTTGCCCCTGACCACGTTCCTCTCTTGGAGTCTTGAAAGGGTTGACCCTTTGGTAGGTGCTAGCCCTCATGCCTGCTGTAAACCTGGATTACCTAAAAGGCAGGAATTCTGGAACTTTCTCTTTCTTCTCTTAGCAGCAATTGAATAACCAGGTTCCTGGAGACAGCAATATTGATTGGCTTCTCTGCAGTACCAGCATATGTAGGGAAGATGAGCAGATGTATTCTGTCTCCACCTACTGGTAGGAGGGTGAATCCCTCTGGTCTGAACTGGGCTGAGATGGACGAATAGGAATGGAAGGTTAGAAACTGCTTTTGAAGAAAGTTTAAATGGGATCTAAATGTAATCTTGCCCTTGCTGTTTTCTAGCTGTTCATAAAATTGTCTTGGGATAAACTGAATTAAGCATAGAGCTAAGATAGAGAGGTCCAAATCAGAGTTTTAGTAGAGTAGTTTAAACAGACTCAAATTTTGTGAACTGATGCTTCTGTCAATGGATTAAAAGCCTTTAAAGAGCTTTCTGCAGTGCAGAACATGTACGTGCTGCTATTGGTGCCTGAGTTAAAGAAAATCTACATTGAATATTCCAAGAAAAAAAATATAATGAAGGCCTCCGAAGAGAAGTCTAATGATGAATTGTTTATAGGCACCATAGCAGATGCAAAGCTGTCTAGAACCATTTTGAATGAAATGTTAAGAATTGTTTACTGCACCAAGAATACTCCTTTAGCTCTTGTGTGTCCTGTACTGGTGCTAATGAAGTTAGGAGTTTTGTGGTTCCTGCAGGATCTCAGCCTGCAGGAAACTTTCTGCTTGTCAGCAGGATCCCACAGAGCAGGATTCACCCCGGCAGGTTTCTTGAATAAGTTTAGTTATTGCTAGCAATTGAAAAAAGAGGGACTGAGGAGGAGTTCAGGCTCTGAAGAAGACAGTCTTAAGAAAACCACAGGCACCAGATGAAGGTGACAATTGACACTGAATCCTAGCCATGAAAAGGGCAATGAAAGCACTCTCTAAAACACATACTGCAAGCTGAATGAGGCATTCGGGAGGGGTATTGGTTCTAAAACAAAATGAAACATGCAATGAAAGAGCATTGTTTCATTTCATTTCAAAATGAAATGGCCGTGGAGAGTTAAGTGACTTGCTCAAGATCACAGGGAGCAACGGTGGGATTATGAACCAGGTTTCCAGGTTCTGAGCCTGTTGTTCTAACCATTAGGCTACTCCTCCATTTGTTATGCATATGATGGAATTGCTCAGTGTTGTAAAATTGTATTACCATAACTTATCTTGAAATGCTTTTAATAAATGATTTATTTGCAGTCAGCTTGCCTGAGGCTTGGAGATATGTAAAAAGGCTATTTTCATTAAGCCACCTTTTAGTAAGATACCTGAGTGCTAATCCCGTGTAACCTTTGTGAATTACACAGGTAGTTGTATCTTGTCACTGTTATTTCTGCAGCTGGGGCTAGGCATTTCCAATTCAAGCCCCCCACCCCCTCCTCCCGAAGAGCCCCACGGCTGTCTAAAAAGCTTTAGAGGGAGCCGGAGAGGCCCCGGCTCAACTCTAACAGCTGCCGAAGGGAAGAGCATCTTTTTTTTCTTCACTTTGGAAGCTATACTGTAGTTTAGAATGCTGCCACACTGAGGTCAAAGGGGACTTCCTATTTCCCGATACTCAGGCGGCAACATCCTAAAACTACAGTACAGCTGCCGAAGTGAAGAAAAAAGATGCTCTTCACTTTGGCAGCTGTTAGAAGTGAGCCGGGGTCTCTCCGGCTTCCTCTAAAGCTGCCCTGCCTGCCGGTACTGAATGCGGGATGTTGTTGGCGCGGGGCCCTCTGAAGCGCAGGGCCCTGTGCGAACAACATTCTCATACAATGGATGGGCCGGCCCTGCCCAGAATACCCATTTTGAATGACAATATAATTCTTTAGTTTTACTAGGAGGCTACATTTGGCAATCTGTGCAGGAAAGTCTTTATACCCTTTGATCGGAGTGGCAAATTCTTTAGTTAGCTGGATCATTCTGAAAATTTCCCTCCATGTGAATTGGTTAAAGCTGCACACATGTTGGGATGACTCCTGTGAATGAACAGTGAGAGGCCAATTCTGAGATGTGCATTTCCGGACTGTCCGGATATCCAGACATCCAGCTGGCCCGGCGATGCACCCGATTCTGCTCCCATGGTTGCTAGATGTCCGCACGGGAGCAGAATCGTGGCATAAGGCTGGGACATCCAGGACGTGCCCTGGTTCAGGCCCCTGGATGTCCTGGCACTTACCTTGCTAGCCCAACCTGGCTCATGAATGAAGCAGCAGTGGCATGGCGTCCTGTTGCCATGCCACCGCGGTTCCATTCAGAAGCCATGATTCCTGACAGCGGCAGCAAACCCCACATTCCCCACAGTCTGACCCTCGATCTGGCCTTTCAAGGCCAGGGTCAGGCTGTAGGAAACCCCCTGTGCCCCCTCACCTTGTTCTCCGGGTCCTGCACCACCATCCCCCACTATTCAGGGGGACTTATTCCACCTCTGTGGTGGAATAAGTCCCCCATCTACAATGCAGACCCCGGATGTACAGGGCCTGCCTCTGAATCGCCCCTGTACGTCCAGGGTCAGTTGCTGCCCACTGTCTGCCCTCGCTCCTCCCCCCACCCACCCCCTCCCGCCCACGAACAGAGCTCCACACACAAGTTGACTATACATGTGTGGATCTCTGTCCCTGCCAGTGCAATTTGGGCTAAACGAGGATCAGAATGACCCCCTGATTGTTTAGTATTATCTTGTATGGAGAGTCTTAAGTAGAACTAGCATTCCATTCATGAAGTGGCTATGGTTCCATGTTGGCAACACACTACCAGAGTCCTCCCAAATTTTTCTATGGGTGTGTGCAGGTGTTGAAAACATGGACACAATTTCATTCATTTTTGATTGGGATGGTGTTCCTCCCCATTGCACCTTCTCCCCAAGCATCCCTTTAACTTTCTTTTGTACAGGGAGGGTGGAGAGGACTGTGCACTGTTGTTCCTCACATAATTTTACAAATG
This sequence comes from Ichthyophis bannanicus, assembly GCA_033557465.1. Lineage (NCBI taxonomy): Eukaryota > Metazoa > Chordata > Amphibia > Gymnophiona > Ichthyophiidae > Ichthyophis > Ichthyophis bannanicus. The sequence goes on along the minus strand of CM066036.1, from coordinate 602,069,073 downwards.
TTATTGAGCTATCTCTACCCCATACCCCAATATGCTCTTATTGTTCTACCACCAGGGATTAGAATTCTGCTTTCTTCCTCATTCACTCTATCTTCTTAGCTGCTGTTACTTTATTTTCATTTCAACTGCATCAACCCCCTCTCCCGTCTCCTTTTCTCCTTCCCCAGCTTCTTTCCCTCCATCCATACCATCCTTCCCTTCCCCGTGTCTGACCTTGCCTCTTCCCCCTTCCTCAGCATTTGATCTTTCCTCACGATCTGTGCCACTGTATAAATCCCCATCCCTCTTATCACATAGGCCACTGCAGTTCCCTCTTTTTTATGTGCCCATACCTCGGGGTAAGAGGAACTGAGGTCACATTTGAGCAACAAGATCCACTCCTCCACCTGAAGACTAGGAGTAAGCCACAGGCAGGTGCAAAATTAGAAGAATGGGAAGGAGCCCAAACTCCAACTCTACTTCTCTCTGCTCCCATCAATACCCTACCCTAATTCATCATAACTCTAGGAGCCAGGTCAAAGGATTCACTTAAGCCTAAGTGAATCTTTTGACTTGGCTCCTAATTATGATGTATAGGGTAGGGTGTTGGTGGGAGCAGAGAGAAGCAGAGTTCGCGTTTGGGCTCCTTCCCATTCTTTCAATTTTGCTATTGCCTATAGCAGGAGATCGTGCACAGGCTGTGATTGGCTGCAGCCAACCAGAAAGCTGAAGACAGCTCAGTGGCATGCCTGCACAGAGATATAGTAACCATGCACAGTAAGTCACTTACAGCAAATGCAGTTTTTAGAGGGAACATTGTTTAACTTCACTGCATTATTTATCCTCAGTAAGTTCAAGAGACAACTGAATTTCTAGGGAAAGAAGTATGTTCTTATGGTATACAAATAGGTAACATAAAACAGAGATTAGGGAATATAAGAAGCCTTTGTATAGCTAATCATTTTGCTTTCACGGTGTATTACTTTTGTTCCTTTAGGTCTGAAGCAATTTGGTACTAGGTAGAATTAAAACATTGAAGCTTTTGGAGATCATGTAGGAATGGATAAGCTAGAACAGTCACAGGGCTTTCATTAAACTTTCAAATATTTTCTAGGATAGTCTGAAGGCTCAGTGGTAATTTCATTTGTGCCTCCATGCAAAGTACCTGGGTATAATTCATACATCCAGCTTCTGATACTCAGTCTGGCTGAGAGTACAGGATGCTGCAGAGATTCCCATGGAGGCAGGGGCGGCCCAAGGGGGGTGCAGGGCCATGTGCGGAGACTCGGTGCGGGGCCTCATTTGCATAAGTGGCCTTATTTGCATAAATATTTGCATAATGTTACCATACACTAACTTTTAGTAAACATATCTCTTAATGAGTGTATGGATAAAGAAAGACTAAAAGATTTCTACATTACTATAATCCAGTGCCAACCGCCAGGCACATTAGGAACTACTACAAATGCTGCCCATTTAGAACCCATAGCAAACCCGCCATATCCTGACAGCACTACCAGGACTCACAAAGCACCATACCCTACCTATCAAAAGGCAACACTGCAAATATTAAACCAATACATTTCAGAGAATACTGGGGAAAGAGAACAAGTGGCAATGTCAAATAGAAATTACATAAATAGAATACCTCGGCTCAGTTACACATGCAGAACATAGACCATCACCAAACAAGGAATCACAATTTAGAAACAGGAAGGCAATAATTAAACTGGGAACCCCAAAAGCCAAACTTGGAATGTACAACAACACTGTAGAAATAAAACTATAAATTAATTTCCTCTTGTACCAAACAAAGCGCAGACGTTAATGATGCACATTTCCCAGAGCTTTCATATTCCAGTTAATAAAGTCAAAATAAAGAGATATCTTTCTACCTTTTGTGCATTTTTTTCAGTTGCAATTGCTCCAGCCACTTTCTTCTGGTTTCTTCATGTTTTCTGCTAACTGTCCATCGTCTGCTGTCCATTTGTTCTTTCTTCTCTCTTCTAGGTTTTTTTTCCATTCTCTCTCTCTACATCTGCTTTGACATACTAATCTTTCTCCATTTGCTCTTTCCTCATTCCTATTTCATCCACACAAATTTTACCCCTCCATCCTCAATCCCCACTTACTCTCCCAATACCCGGCCAATTGTAGATTTTTCATCCCTCCCACACAAAATATTTTTCCCCTCTCCAATTTACTCTCCCAGCCCCATCCCATTCTAATCCTCCCCCAACATCAGCTCCCTTCTAGTTCCATTCTCACCCAGCATCCATTCCCTTCTAGTCCCTGCATCAGCCCATTTCCAGTCCTAGCCCCCCATCAACCCATTTCCAGTCCTAGCTCCCCCATCCATTTTCAGTCTGAGTCCCTTCATCAGCTCATTTCCAATCCTAGCCCCCATCAGCCCATTTCTAGTCATTTCCTAGCCCCACCATCAGCCCATGTCAAATCCTAGCTCCCCTCCACTCAGCCCAATTCCAGTCCAAGCCCCCCATGAGCCTACTTCCAGTTCTAGCCCCTCCATGAGTACATTTCAATTCAAGCCCCCACTACAGCCCATTTCCAATCTTAGCTCCCCCCAACAGCCCATTTCCAGTCCTATCCTAGCTGCTCCATCAGCCCATTTTCAGTCCTAGCTCCCTTCCCTCACAGCCCATTTCCATTCCAAGCTCCCTTCCCATCAGCTATTTGCAGTTCAAGCCTCCCCTTCCACTCAGCCCATTTCCAGTCATAGCAACCCCCCAACCAATTACCAGTCCTAGCCCCCCATCAACCCACTTCCAGTCCTAACCCCCCATCACCCCATTTTCAGTTTAAGCCCCCCCTATAACCCATTACCAGTCCTAACCCCCCATCAGCCCACTTCCAGTCTTAACCCCATCAGCCCATTTCCAGTCAGCCCCCCATAGCTCATTGCCAGTCCTAAACCCCCCCCTCCATCAGCCCACAGCCCATTACCAGTCCTAACCACATCAGCCCTCCTCAAGTCCTAACCCCTCCCCATCAGCCCATTTCCTGTCCTAGCCCCCCACAGCTCATTATCAGTCCTAACTCCCCCATAGCCCATTAGCAGTCCTAACCCCCCATCACCTCATTTACAGACAGCCCCCATCAGCCCACAGCCCATTACCAGTCTTAACCCCCCATAGCCCATTACCAGTCCTAACCCCCCCAACAGCCCACAGCCCATTACCAGTCCTAACCCCTCCCCATCAGCCCATTTCCTGTCCTAGCCCCCCCATAGCCCATTATCAGTCCTAACCCCCCCATAGCCCATTACCAGTCCTACTCCCCCATAGCCCATTACCAGTCCTAACCCCCCATCACCCCATTTCCAGACAGCCCCCATCAGCCCACAGCCCATTACCAGTCTTAACACCCCCCTATAGCCCATTACCAGTCCTAATGCCCCCAACAGCCCATTACCAGTCCTAACCCCCCCAACAGCCCACAGCCCATTACCAGTCCTAACCCCTCCCTATCAGCCCATTTCCTGTCCTAGCCCCCCCCATAGCCCATTATCAGTCCTAACCCCCCCATAGCCCATTACCAGTCCTAACCCCCCATCGCCCCATTTCCAGACAGCCACCATCAGCCCACAGCCCATTGCCAGTCTTAACCCCCCCATCGGCTTATGGCAAAATTTAAAAAAAAAAGAAGCTGGCTCTGGCTGCTGCCGCTGCTGCCGTCGCGGCAGCGGCAGAATGAAGTGTCCCGCGGGGCCTCCTCTGCTCGCTGAGCCCCTCTGCAAAGGCTTTCAGATTCGCGAAGGGAGAGTGTCTCCCTCGCATCTCTGTTAAGCCCGCAGGGGCTAATGGGAAATTTCCCATCTGCCCCTTTAGACGCGAGGGGCTGATGGGAAATTTCCCATTAGCCCCTGCGGGCTTAACAGAGACGCGAGGGAGACACTCTCCCTTCGCGAATCTGAAAGCCCTTGCAGAGGGGCTCAGCGAGCAGAGGAGGCCCCGTGGAACACTTCATTCTGCTGCTGCTGCGGCGGCAGCGGCAGCAGCCAGAGTCAGCTTTTTTTTAAAAATGTAATTTTAAAAAAAGCAGAATGTTCTTTGCGCGGGGCCCCCTGAAACGCGTGGCCCTGTGCAAAAAACATTCTTGCTCAATGGACGGGCCGGCCCTGCATGGAGGAATTTACAACGGTGACTCCTACTGGCTGGCTAAGATTTAACTTATGCTGAATCTTAGCAGGAACCATTTAGTGGACTCTGGGCTAGGTTGATTGAGGTTAGAAAATAGAGACAACCCTTTATAGTGGTAAATGAAGGCTTATGCCACCATTCCCTCAGTTCCTGTTGTGCAGGAAGCTTAAAATGAGAGGGAAACCTTCCAAAAAACAGATGACAGAATTTAGAGGCTTACTATTTTACCTTCTAAACTTAAGACCCTTCCCAAATTTGCAAATATAAAATGCTTTCACTTCTGACACATACATCTCCAGTGACTAGGATATTTGCAAATCCCTGCATGAGTCAAAGCTGCAGCCTGGAGTGAAAAGCTGCATTGTGTAGATAACATGCAAATGACTACCAGTCACCCTTGAAAGCACACTTGCTTCACAGGCCATGCTTGTTTGGAAACAAATCATTTCTGAAAATTGTCTCTTGCTGGAGTATCTCGTATTCATGGCCATAAGTAGAGTGCTGACCACTTAAGTGCCCAAAAGCAATCTTGAGAATGCTTAGGATTTTTGGCAGCTGCTGCATCTTCTGCTTCCCAGGGCCTTCACTTTTTTTTTTTTTTACAATTTTAATATTCTTTATTAATAATAAAGAAAAGATACAACAGTCCACGTCAAGAGAAAAGCCAGCTCTTCCATAAAAAAGAACAATCATAACAAGAATTTACAATAATACAAACTACAAAATTAAACATAAATCTCAAGACCCGCAGTACAACTATATCTTAAACCTCATTAACTAAAACAGATAGCCAAATAAATTCATAGAAGCAAATTTAATTACCTTTCTTCCCAGACAAATAAACTTCAAGTTGTAGAGAATAAAAAAAGAAATACCTAGCACCTTGATAAAAAAATTACACATATACAGGGATATTTTAGGAAAAAGGAAGCCCCCAGAGCCAACACTAGGGGCTTTAGACTCAAAAAAGCTTTCCTACATTTCTGAGTATTTTTTACAAACATTCAGAAATATTTGTATAGGACCACCACAAAAATCAGTGTTCTTTTTTGCAAAATATAACCGCATAATCATATTTTTATCCGAAAGAGAAATAAAGGACACGATTAGTGTGGCTCTGGTAGGAATAGTATCTATAGAAGACTCCAAAAAAAAAGTTGATAAATCTGAAGTATCAGATGGGGAGAGATGTGCAAACAACTTCTCCTTCTGACCCTCATTCTTGGCCCCTCGGAGAATATAATACACATTAAAGAATTTAATTGCTTCCACATCGCTAATCAAAAGAACCTCTTTAAAGTATTTCTGAAGAAGAATAAGTGAGGACAAATAATCTGTACATGGAAAATTCAGAAAATGAAGATTTATAGTCTGAACAGCATTCCCAAGAGACTCAAGCTGATGGTGAATTACCATACTATCATATAGTGAAGATGAGAGAGCACCTTAGGTTAAAGTATTTTGCCATTCCAATTTAGTGACTGAAGATGTACAATTCCCAATCTTAAAATCTTGATCTATCAATTTCACCACAGCATCAGAGGAAAACTGTGGGGCATGTTTACTAAAGTGCGTTAAACGTGACTATCGCGCGTTATACGACGTTAACGACCATAAGTGCCGTATAACGCGCGTACCGACGCGCTAACGACCGTTAACGTCATACTACGCGCGTTAACCGTAGTTAACGATCGTAAAGCTCCGCGGCGCGTTAAAACAGCGCAGAAGGTGGAGAGTGGGCGGAGAGAAGGGGTCAATGGGTGGAGAGTGGGCGGGGAGAGGCACCCCTCATACTAACGCACTGAATTTCAGAGCTCAATTCCAACGCGAATGAAAACCTGTCGTTAAAAGGCATTTAAAGGGAAGAGAAACCATTTCCGTCAGCAATGTACAGAAAAACCGGGGAAACCCACAAAACGTGAGCAGTGTGATACATGTGCACAGAACAATATTTCACATAAAACGTTAAAAATGACCACAAGAAACATTTTAAAAAGCATAATTCAGCTGGCCAACAGTGATAGCAATGGGCAACAAGGAACAACACTCCCTGGAAAGCACAAAAATAAAAAGAAATGATGTGTGGAAGGGTCTACGCTCCGCAGACCCTTTCAAAGAGCATTACATTGTAATGGAGCTGTCCTGGGCGTGTGGTGTAATGTTTTCCAATGATATCCTTGTTGCCCAGCTTGGTTATGGGTGTGTGCCCCTTTTCTGAGGTCTTTTCTGAGGTTTATGTACACCTTTGTCTGCATAAGGTAAATGAGGCCACAGTAAACCTGTTGCAGAGCAGGGTTTCTGGCTCGTCAGGCCGGTTTAACTAACTCCAGGGAGTGCACTATCTCTGTGGCCACAGTGTGGTGCAACAGACACAGCCAGTGCCTATAAGACCAGAGGGTCACAGGTTCAAATCCCAGCTGGGGCTCTTTCCAACCCAGTCCCCATAGTTTTACCCACCACTAAACAGTGATAGTAAAGACACTCCTTTATTGCAGAGAACATACACATGGCCTATAGTTTACCACACCAAACACAGACACCAGAAACAGGCACATTACCTAAAGCAGAGTCCCGCAAATGCAGTCCTGGAGGGCCCCACACCATTCCGGCTTCATGCCTCTAATAAAGATGCCTGTGCTGCATAGCTATGCACCACCCCCATGGTATGCAGATGTAGCTCATGCATATTTATGAGGGACAGCATGAAAACCCGAACAGTGTTTGGAACACCAGGACTGGAGTTGGGGAACTCTGCCGTAAAGCAGCAGCCAACAGGGCCACACACCCACCCACAGGCCCCATTGGCCAATGCCTCCTGGAGAGGCAAGACATTGGGCCCTGCCTGTATCTCCCAATACTAGCAGTTGCATACCTTAGCAATGCCACCCTACACCTGGGTATATGGTACAGAGCTATCAAACGTTCCCTATGATAACTGGCAGATATCAATTCCTACGTTAAGCACAGTTTGCTCATTGCGCTCCACCATAACAATCATTCTGATGTCTGCGGTGTTTGCTGCAGGTCTGGTCTCTGACAGTGTTCACCACCCTGGGGAGTGACCCCCCAACAGCCTTGTGAACCATATCCATGCCTGTACTATGCCCATGACTGGTGTAGTGGGTATGGCTGCTGACCACCTCTATAGTAGCACAATGCTGGCATAGGTGTGGGGGTGGCTGTCTGTCTATCCAGCAATGTTGCCAGTATTGGGCTGCCAATGTGCATAATGAGGAGCAAGGTACCATGGGTATAGGCCGGACAGGGTGGGCTGGCCAGGGTGCATCTGCACAGGGCATAGGGCAGTGACAGGCACATTGTAGTGCCCGGCCACCACCTACACAGACAGGGTGACCTCAGTATATCCTGCTGAGAGATCACTATCACCCTGACTGTGCAGTGACCACAGCATGGCTAGGCACTCCTATAGTGCTATCTAGTATTTCTCTCATGTGATAAATATGGGTTTCCTTTTGGGGCCCAGTCACTGATGTATCTGCTTGCTGTGTATGCTGACATCCCAGGTCTGGGTGCAGGCCTCTCCACTGGGCACTAGCAGACTGTTTGCAGCTGGTAGGTGTTGTGATGGAGTGGCTTGCAGGGTGCAGTGGCTGATGGCTTGCACCAGGGGAATATCAGATAGTGGTGGGGTGCAGCATACCATATCCAGGCCTAATGTCTGTCTGCTGTTGTGTTATGGCTGTGTACAGAGCTGCATTGACTGCCCTGTGGGGTATCTGTTCCTCAGCAGGACTAGGGCTAATGTTCCCCTCTACCTCCACCTTTGCAGGGAGGTAGACTGTGGGTCTTTTGATGGGAGACCCTGTTTGCCACCCTCAGCCCTGGGGGAGGGGGGTGGTGGTGCATGGGGGCTACACCTGACTGAAACAGACAAAGATGTCCAAGGTGGTCCTGCAGAACCTACCTATCTCACACAGTAACACAGCTTTGGACCAGCGCTATGGCCGGTGCTGTGGACCTGGTGCTGGGCACCTCACTGCACCCTCAGGGTGAGCACAGTACCCGCACAATGTGTCGGTGTGTAGCTACTCTGTGCCAGTACAACACACGGTCAGTACCCCCTATCAGGCCGAGGTGCTGGGGGGGTGCACATGGTCAGTTCTCCCTACCAGGCCGAGGTGCTGTGGGGGTGCATTCCCCATGGTGTGTATCTGTGGACAGCTGATTTGCATGTGCAGTGCATCTTGGGTGTGACTGGCCCAATCCAACCCTGTGAAACTCCAGCAGCTGCTCACAGGCTCTGATAAACCATAGGCCATCACACGTACATCTGTTAGCATAATGCATAGGTGCAGGACACCCTACAAAGTCTGTAATATCAGATGCCCACACTGGTAAAACACACGTATCCACGCACGTAAACAAACACGTACCCACGCACGTACCGACGCACAATTGTACGCGCGCAGCTACGCACGCACCAATGCACGCAACCTCGCACGTATCAACTTACGTGGCTAAGCACACTCCGAGGGAGTTTTTCTGACACCAATACTCAGCGTAACGAAAAACATGCCTCCTCTTTCCCTCTGTAATATGCAGGGTGATGCCTGGGACAGCCTTCTGCGTTAGGCACACTGGGGACTCGAACCCATGCTGCCTGTAACAGCGGTCAGTACCGTAACCATTGTGCTACAGCTCTGTTTCAGTGCTTTGTGAACATAAGAACATAAGAACATAAGATATGCCATACTGGGTCAGACCAAGGTCCATCAAGCCCAGTATTCTGTTTCCAACAGTGGCCAATCTAGGTCATACGTACCTAGCAGTTTCCCCAAGGGACACAGGTTCCACAATGCTTGTCTGTACGTCTTCTTATGATTACCGTGCAGTAACGCGGCACGGCGCCCGGTAACGCTCGTTACGTTTTCTAACGCGCGGTAGTGGTAACGATGTACCGCCCATGTCCTTATTTGGGGTTTCTTTCACTACCGCGGCTCCTAACGCGAATTGCACTAACGCACTTTAGTAAACATGCCCCTGTGAGACCTCTGCTAGAGTTGCTCGCAATGAAACCTCAGTAAGAGTCACCACCTCCCAGATGTCTTGTAGCGAAACCTCTTTAGGAGCAATCACATTAGGAATACTTGTAGAAAAACTTGTAGAAAAACTAAGAGGAATCAGCATTTTAACTGTAAAGAGATGTTTGAAAGTCAACCAATTTGATAGAATCCAGCCAGGAAGTCCGAGGCTTGGCACCCGCCCCGTCTATATCCACAGGGGGGACCACCCCTCTAAAGCAAATCCCTTCTGGTTGGGCAGGGACAAACCCCTTACTGTACTTCGGAGGGAGAAACATCAGAGGGTGTACTCACAGTTCCAGATGAGCAACCCTATCAGCTGCAACCATCTCCAGTGGCACCAACTGAAGATGGTGGCCCATCGGGCCAAGGCAGCTGGAAAGGTCTTCTTCTTTTTTCTTTTGCCCATAAGTGCTCCTCTTCCTCATGTTTACGCTCCTCCAGGCTCCAAAGGGGTGCCAAAGGGACAGGATGTGCCCCTTTGGACATGCCCCTTCAGGTGTTCGCTCATGGGCACCTGGCCGTGTCCTGCAGCGGGCTGGAGCTTTAAAACCGGCTGGGGTGACATCAGTGTAGAGACTCCTCCTCCCTGTAGTGCCAGGGATCCAGAAATTGAAACAGGCAAGTGATACAACAGCAAGCAAGGCTTCTCTCAGGATCTTCACTTTTAAGTGTGTCAGTGTACCTCTACTCTGTTAGACAGTCATTGTGGAAAACCAAGACATTTGAAATGCATGTCCTGTTTGGCGAGATCTCACCTAGATGATGTTCATTCTGGAGGCCGGTCATAACAAAGAATGTGGATAGGCTAGAGGTGATTGGATGTAATGGCTATCGAGCTAAACACTAGGCATATAGCGTGAGGCAGGAACAAGTCCCCAGACGTCTAACCCCTGGGGCTGTATTAAATAGGGAGGTTGAACCCTCAAAGCCCTACCTCTGTGGGAGCTGTCCTCCTGTGCTGCACCAGATCTTTCACCCCGGAGTTACTCCTCAAAAGTCCACTGTTCAGGCTGGTCTCTGAATAAATTACAATTTTTTGCTGTGATTTCTTCAAAATCAAAAGGCAGCACACAAAGGTAGAACAAAAGCAAAATCTTCTAACAAAGTACTGTAGGGTTCTTGCCTCTTCTTACTCCTTATAGACTTAAAAAACTAGCCAGCTCTCTCTCCTTGTTTCTTCTGGTTTCTCGCTTCTCTACATTTTCTTTGAGTTCCACTATTCTTGGGATTTCTAACGCACAATCCTTCTAATCCCACATGGGGCACTGCTGAACACAGGCCCTCTGTGGTCCTCTTATCCTCTGTCCCAGACAGTTGTCAGCCTAATGACCCCTCACTGTGGAGTCCAAGAAGCCTTGACTGCTCACTAGTAAGGTGAGGACTTGCAGCATATTCCTTTCTCCTGTCCCAGGCACAGTCTAGCTTAGTGACCCCCTTTTGAAGGGGTCAAGGCACTCCCTTCTTTGAGTTCTGGCTGCCCAGTGATAGGATGGAGAATGAAAAGCACAACCCTAACCCGTCATCGCTAGGTGTTATAAACCTCTTCACTGCATCATACCTAGGACACATCCCCTTTGAATATGTCATATCACATATTCCTTCCAATATACAATGCCTCTGGGAGGATCAGATGCCATTGTTTTTCAGGTATGTCCATCCCTTTAGAGACACAAACTGCAATCAACCATACAGGAGCCTTACCTAAAACACCACAGGGAAAATCAGTAGGGTGGGAGGGGAATGGCAACCCTACTACATGATATCAATATAGACTCCAAAATCAAACCCATGCCCTTTAAACCATAGGTATGACATGGTTATGCTTATGGTTAAATCACAAGAGAATTGAGAAAAGTTGCAAGAGGACCTTGAGAAATTGTGAAACTGGGCATTCAAATGGCAGATGATATTGAATGTGGACAAGTGCAAAGTTATACACTTAGGAAAGGACAACCCAAACTATGGTTACACGATGCAAGGTTCAACATTAGGAATCATGACCCAGGAAAAGGATCTAGGCATTATTGTGCATAAAATGTTGAAACCCTCCCCCAGTGTGTAGCGGTGGCCAAGAAAACAAATAGAATGCTAGGAATCATAAGGAAAGGAATGGAGAATAAAACCAAGGATATTATATTGCCTCTGTATCGTTCCATTGTGTGACCCCACCTTGAATATTGTGTGCAATTCTGGTCACCATGTCTAAAAACGATATAGTGGAATTAGAAAAAGTATATAGAAGAGACACCAAAATGATAAAAGAGATGGAAGAATAGCCCTATGAGGGAAGGCTTTTGAGTTTGGAAAAGAGATGGCTGAGGGAAAATATGATAGTGATCCACTCTATTCATTATTTTGTAGAACAGGTAAATGTAGATTGGTTGTTTACTCCTTCAAAACATAGAAAGACTAAGGAACACGCATAGAAGCTACAATGTAGCACATTTAAGACTAATCGGAGAAAATATTTTTTCACTCAACACAAAATCAAACTCTGAAATTCATTGCCAGAAGGTGTAGTACAAGCTGTTAGTGTAGATGGGTTTAAAAGAGGTTTGGATAAGTTCATGTAGGGAAGTTCTGTAACAAAAGACTGCACCAAGGGTCTAAAATCCAAATTAGAAAAAAGAAAAAAAATTGCTCTTTCAAATCTAATTACATCAAATTATACAAATTTATATAAATCCCTTAATTAGTATTACTAACCAATCCAGCCACTTCAAGATTTAAAGATACCCCAGAAGAGATGCCAAAAACCGCTTAAAAAGAGGAGAAAAGACCTCAGCGATATGTGTTTTCCCACTATGTGGCATTATATAACTTGCCCAAAGGAGAAGTCACCATGAACAATCCATCACATCTCTAAAAAAACTCATCGTCCCACTAAATTAACGTTTATTATCAATTTAATATATCCTTCAACATTCCACAAATGAATTCATTTAAGGGTAACTTTAATGAACAATTAATTTTAACTTATAACTGATAACGTTTTTTTTAAATTCTGATAGTCATTTCATTCAATAAGCAATAAGCAATTCATCCAATGTCTTCACAGCCCACAAGAGCTCTCAACGGCACAGCACAGCACCTACTCCACCATCCCTATAACACGAAACAAACAGCAAAGCTACAGTAGAGCAAACCATCAAAACATTACAATTCATTCAATAAAGTAGTAGCACACTATTAGCTTTCAACCAAAAGGATGGCATCTCCCATGGATTTCCTTTCAGCAAATAATGCCCTACGAAGATATGATTGGTTGAAAGTTATTAATTAATTAATTTATTTGTATATACCGCACTCTTTAGAAATCAGTGCGGTTTACATAGAACATGTATTTAACATTTACATTGAACAGAGATGCTAATGTGGATAGCAACCGGGAGAACTATCTTACATAACAAAACCTGTTTCCTGGGGGCTTAGCATAAGGGTAGTCAGTGCTGAGATTGGCCGGCTTGTGGGGGATCTGATCATGTTACATGGTCATAGTAGAGGTGGAACAGATGAGTCTTTATTGCCTTTCTGAAGGCTGACATGTCAGAGATTGTTCGGATTATGGTAGGAAGAGAGTTCCATAGTGTCGGTGCTCATATTACACTCCCCTCTTCTTTGATTGGTTAAAAGACGATATTTAAGTTGCCTGGTGATGTCAGAGTCTTTTCCATTTCAAAGTTTTGAAATCAACCCCCGATGAAGCAGTTTTTCTGCGAAATGGAGATCATCATAGGGCATCATTTGTTGAAAGGAAATCCATGGGAGATGCCATCCATTTGGATAAAAACTAAGTAGTGTGTTATTACTTTATTGAATGAATTGTAATGTTTTGCTCTAACTTTGCTGTTTGTTTTCTGTCATAGAGACAGTGGAGTAGGTGCTGTGTCGTTCCGCTGAGAGCTCTTGTTGAGAGTGTGAAGACATTTGGAAGACTTGCTTGTTGTTTATTTAATAAATTGACTTTAGCAGACTTTAAAAAATGTTCAGTTATAAGTTAAAATTATTCATTGAAATTACCCTTAAATGAGTTCATATGTGGAAAGTTGAAGGGTATATTAAATTGATTTTAAAAAAAGGTTTATCTGGTGGGATGGAGACGTTTTTAGACCTGTGATGGACTGTTCGTGGCAACTTCCCCTTTGGGCAAATTATATAATGCCACGTAGTGGGATACCACATATTGCTGAGGTCTTTTTTCTTCTTTTTAAATATTTTTAAGCAGTTTTTGGCATCTCTTCTGAGTTATCTTTAAGTCTTGAAGTGGAAATATTGATATAATTGATTAGTAATATTAATTAAGGGATTTATAAAAATTTGTATAACACAGGTACACTAAAAAATTTTTTTTTTAAACTGCCTCTAATGTTTCGATTGATTTTTACGTTTTTTGGTGCGCTGAATCCAAATCTGGTAACCAATTTGCTCCATCACGTACAGATTTTTTGCTACATTGGGTTAGCAGTTTGAGGTGAACGTTTCAGATTGAGTGCGATCGAGATAAAAGTTTCTTGGATGAATTCTTTATACTAATTGTTTAGTAGTTATTCAAATAAGAATAAAGAAAATTGTAACAAGGCAGCACATAAGAATAGAGTAATGTCAACAAAACACACTGTGATGGTAGCAAAATTGTCTGCACTTAAAACAGCCACATACATGTGCACAAACATTGAGCATATAAGAGCGAGGTTAGACACAAAGCAAAGCAAAGAAATGTGCAAAAAATGTTGTACAGGTATGTATGTAAGAATAGAAAACGCAAACCGCACCATTGCAATACATGAAGACAAACACCCGATGGTGTGAAAATAAAATTCTAATAAATGAGATCCGACACTGTGGTAATAACTAGCAAATTTTTATTTCAAAGTTTAGTAAAAACACGATATTTGTCAACACAGTTTAGATTTTAAAGTCATTCTTGGGTCAATCAATCTCCTGGTGGGCCCGTTTCTTCTTCCCCCAAATGCTTCTCTTGGTGCGCTGCTTGGCGTATTTTTCATCTGGGGTTTCCCGCAGCAGCAGCCAGCAGAAATCAGCCATCATAGTGGTGTTCCATCTTCCTTGGTACCTTCTCTCTGCGTCCTTGATGTCCTGGTGAAACCTTTCACCTTGTTCTTCACTGTACGCCCCACGTTTTCGGGAAAGTAGTTCACATGGGAGTGCAAGATATGGACTTTCAGGCTCATGTTACAGCCTTGTTCTTTGAAGGCAATGAGCATCCTGGCAACAATATCCTTATAGTTCTCATCCCGCCTGTTCCCCAAGAATTTGAGAACAACATCCTTGAAGGAATCCCAGGCTTCTTTTTCCTTCTCAGACATCGTTTCAGCGAATGCTCCATCTGAAATGAGTTTCCTTATATCAGGGCCAACAAACACTTCTTCCTTTAGCTTTGCTTCAGAAAGTCGGGGGAACTTTGAGCAAAGGTACCGAAAACACTCACCATCTTTTGGAAGGGACTTGATGAATTGCTTAATGAGACCCAACTTAATGTGGAGAGGTGCTAATAGAATTTTATCACGAGGTATCAAGCTCTCATGAAGAACATTTTTCTCACCGGGTCTCAAATACTCCCGAATTGGCCAGTCTTTTTTCCCCCAGTGTAGGTCGCGGGCCCGGCTATCCCACAAGCAAAGGAAGCAGGGATATTTGGTGAAACCGGATTGCTGCCCTAATAGCATGGATAGAATTTTAAAGTCTCCACGAATCATCCACTTATTCTCATCATAACGAATCTTCTGAAGAATCAGGGCCAAATTCTCGTATTTTTCTTGGAGAATAACAGAGTGAGCAATAGGAACTGAAGCGAATGTGTTGCCATTATGAAGAAGAACACCTTTTATGCTGTCTTTTGACGAATCAATGAACAGCTGCCATTCAGCAGGATCATACTTGAGTTTAAACTTTTCCATCACTCCGTATATATCGTTGCAAAATACCAAATCTTCCTCTTTGCTGAAATACTTCAAAAATTGTGTCTCGCGGTTGCAGTACCAATAAAAAGTTGTTCCTGGTGACAATAGATTTTTCTGTTTAAGCCGAGAACCTAGCAGTTGCGCAACATCTTTTGGGAGTCCTAAATCCCGGACTAAATCATTCAATTCAGCTTGAGAGAAAAGTTCAGGTTTCGGATCTGGTTCAGTTTCAAACTCGGAAGTACTGGACTCATTGGGAAAAGCCATCTGATGAGTCTCATCATGATCAGAACCGTCCACACAAATATGATCCAAAGATTTTGGTGGTTCAGGCACAGGTACTTCGTTGCTATGAGGCATAGGCCTAATTGCTGAGGGAAGGTTGGGGTAACTTATTACGTTCTTATTTTTTAAGTTGTATCCCTTCACAATGCAAGAGCAAAAATAGCAGTCACTGCTGTGGTCTCTTTGTTCACGCCACATCATAGGTATTCCGAAACGAAATGCTTGTTTTTTACCTTTCATCCATAAGCGTAGATCTTCCTCACATGTCTTGCACACTTTGTGAGGAGCCCACGGTTTGTCTTGATCGCCTAACTTCAAACCGAAATAGGCGAAATATACTTTTTAAATAAATGCAGAAATGTTCCTCTGCCGCTTTTTCACGGTATATTCCCCACAAATAAAACAAAAACTGTCCAGAGAGTTGACGCAACCTCTGGCTCTGTGAGCCATCACAAATACACAGCACTGCAAACTACAACTGTAGTGAACCACTTCGGAATAAAGCTGGATTACGACTGAGCAAACAAAAGGTAATAATGAACTTGCAAGAAACTGAAATTTGACAGGAACGTTCATGTCGCAACCACCGTGTTTGAGCGAGCGAACGAGGCGAGGCGAACAGGAAAGAACATGCGCCAGCGCGAGTACTGGATTTAGCCCCCCGCCTCCCAATTGTCCTGTTAATGTATAAAATGAATACAAAACACTCTAAAATATCATGAGGGAGTGTTTCTAGTTAGTTAACCATTACAACCTCTATTTTGGGCCAAGAAAATAAACTGCAGTCGGCTAAAAAAAAATTATGTGAACATTCCTTATATGGGTAAGAAATCTAATTTTGCAAGAAAACGTGACGTGATGGAACATTTTGGCTATTTTTCCTGGATTCAGAACCCCAAAATCTATAGGAATCAGTTGCAAAACTGGAGGCAGTGTTTTGGTAGTGTACCTGTGATTTGACGTAATTAGATTTGATAGAGCAAGAGTTTTTTTATTTTTTCTATTATGGAAATTCCATAAACCATTATTAAAGTGGACTGGGGGAAATCCATTGCTTACTCCTAGGATAAGCAGCATGGAATCTGTCTACCTTTTGGGAACCTGTCAGGTACTTGTTACTTGGATTGGCTACTGTTGGAAACAGGAAACTGGGCTTGATGGACCTTTGGTCTAATCCAGTATCTTATGTTCTTATGCTGGTACCATGAGCACTTTTCAGCTGTGAGGGCAGATTCTTCCAGTATCTTGCAAGTTGCTGTGGTGTAATATTTATTTATTTATAAGTATATTTTATACTGCTCTTTGGAAATATGCCATTAACAGCATGGCGGTTTACAACTAAAATACAAAAGCAGACAATTAGCAGACTTAGGGGTATGTTTACTAAACTGCAGTAACGTTCCCGCATTAGGTTCCCTGGAAGCCCATATAAGGGAATGGGTGGTGCATCATTATGGCAAGCCGTGTCAGTTAACACGCGTTACAAGGCGCCTCATAAGGCACATTACAAGGCACCTTAATAGGCACAATACAAGGCACATCATAAGGCACGTTATAAGGCACGTTACAAGGCACCTTATTAGGAACAATACAAGGCACGTTATAAGGCACGTTACGTTACAAGGCACCTTACAAGGCACATTATAAGGCACGTTACAAGATACCTTACTAGGCACGTGCCTTGTAACGTGCCTAATAAGGTGCCTTGTAACACCTTATAAGGAGTGATGGCAAGTATGGTGAGGGTATTATGGGCTGGCAGCATGGATCTGCAAAGATATGACTGTCACAGGCATGCAAAATATCTGACATGGACAGGAAGGAACAATGAGGAACCAAACCCATGACCATTGCCTAGAGTGTCAGTGTACTAACCAGTAGGCTTGACCTCTATGGCTTGTTTCACAGCAGTGGCTGGGTACAGAAGGACAGCAGGTCACCGCGCAAACCATCTGCTCTGTGTGCCAGGATATGGTAACCCCACTAGCACCCATGATGCATTGCACATGCAGAACAGTGGCCTACAACTGACCACCAAATGGGGTCTGCACCTCTCCTGTACTGCATTGTGGTAAGACGGACCGACAGTGTGTGATACTGGCACAGAGTAGCTAAAGACCATGCCATTGTGCAGGTTCCATGTTCACCCTGAGGGATAGGATGGGCGCTAGGATGGATGCCCAGCACTAGGTCCACAGTACATGTGATACTCCAGTAGGTCCTGCTGTACGTCCCCATCACTACCAGTGTGTGACAGGTGCTCCCAGCAGTGCAACTGAAAGTACTTCTGTTTCCATCTGTGTTCTGCAGTCACATGTGGCCCTGTGGGACCGGGCACCACCCAGATTAGTGTGTATGCAGTGTTAAGGTCTGGCTGCCATGGGTACCTGTTATCAGGGCAGCAGGGTGTCTAGATGTGCATGAGGTTTAGGTAGCACTGCCACTAAGTGGTATGCACTATATACCCCAAGGGGTCAACAATCACCCCTTTTGTAGATGAGGATGTGGAGGAACAGGTACCAACACCATGGCGGATGACAGCCCTCCAGGGCTGATTGGCCAGAGCCATACCTGTGACAGTGGTAGACCAGCAGTGATGCCTGGGGTGGGCAGGGGAAGGCTCAACTGCCCCACGCCACAGTCTGCCAGCCACCAGCACAATCAGACTGCACCTGCAGCATCCTACAGGGTGGTCCCACCATGCACAGACTAACTGCAGACAGCCCACTAGCCAGTCCATAGTGCATGCTCACGGGGGAACCCTGTGCACCGAGAGGTGGGATGCACAGCACAGACACCAAGCAGATACCACCATGATTGGACCCCAGAATCAGGAACACACAGGTATCACTGGAAACAAATAATGTGTGGTACTATATGGGAACATGGACATGCCATGGTCACTGCTCGGTCAGAGTGAGAGTGACCTCCCAGCGTGACATGCTGTGGCCATCCTGCCCATGCAGGTGGTGATCGAGCACTACAGTGTCCCAGCCATTGTCCTCCACCCTGTGCAGATGCATCCTGGCCAATCCGCCCTGTCTGGGCCATACCCACAATACCTTGCTCCTCCTTATGCACATTTTCAGGCTAACGCTGGAAACAGTGTGAGCAATGTTGGCCCAGTGAGCTGTTGGCAGACACAAAACAATGGATAGACATGCGCACACTCCCACACCTATCTCAGCATTGTGCAGAGATAGAGTTGGGTGACAACACTGCCTGCCACACTGGTCCTGATCACAGTGCCGACATTGCTAAACTGTGCAGGGGGTAGTAGTAGTGCTGCGTTGATAAGCCCAGCTCCATGCTGGGGCCACCAGCCTAACACTCCATGAGGCCGTGGATAGTGGAGCCCGTGTGAGTGGGTGTTTGTACCCCTGTGCACCGCTGCGTTGGGGTTTGCACATGTTGTTGTGGCTGCATTGTGGCATAAAACTATGGGTTGATGCTCTGCAGGATCCACAGTCTGAGACTTGAACCTCTGACCCTCTGCTCTGGGACACACTAACTGAGTGTACTGCATCACACTGTTGCCACAGCAGCATAGTGGCCCCTGGAGCTACCCTTCCCCTCCCCAGACTGACCTCTTCTGTTGCACTGCACACCACGTACTGGTACAGGGCATGGCCTAGGTCCACTGCAGGTAGGTGCCACTGCTCCCTCCAGCACAAACACCCCACCCTCACCATGCCGCCATGGCCATATGCTGTCAGTGCCGGTGGTTCGCAGTCCCAGGCCATCCAGGAAGCAGGTAGGCGGCTGCCTAAGGTGTGGGTTCTGGGGTAGGGGTGCCTACATAGCTGTCCACGCTTCCCCCGACACCGCCTGTCACTGTTATGTGTCCCTTGGGGTACCTGCTGGGTAATGTCCCCTGGATGGGACACTGTGGGACACAGAGTAATGGACATGTTTGACCCTGGTCAGCTGCTGTCTTGCTGGTTTCCGTTTTCCGCATTCCCAAGTGTCACGTATGCAACCGCCTAGTCCAACCCATGCCCCAGTAGCTCCCACTGCATGTCCCGCCTGCAGCCCCCATGCCCCATTTGCGCCATCACCATAGTGGCCTTTCATACCTGGCCACTATGCCGTTGCTGCAAATGGAGCACTACTATCACCTTTCTTGGGCTCCCTGCCTATGCTGTACATTGCTGACACTTAAATGGTTTCTCTCTCCTGCAAATGTGCAGCTAACGGCAGGTTTTCATTTGCGGTAGGGTTCAGCCCTTCAGTTCAGCGCGTTAGTGTGCAGGGAGCCTCTCCCCGCCCACTCCCCGCCCATTGACCCCTGCTCTCCGCCCTCTCTCCTCTCTCTGCGGTGTGTACCACGCCGCGGAACGCTTCCCCGCAGTTTGTAACGTTACTGCGCGGTAACGTTACGTTACCGTGCGTTAATGTTACCTAATGCGCATTAACGTTACCTAACGCTCTGTTTATAACGTTACCGCAGTTTAGTAAACATACCCCTATGTCTCATTCAGACATATTTCATGCAAAAACTGGCCTGCGAAGATATCTTTGTACACTGTGTTTTGTGGAACTCATCTTTATTGAGCAGCTGTGCGTGACATTATCCATTAGCTTATTTAAATTCTAAGGGGTATGTTTACTAAACTGCTGTAATGTTACAGACCGCGTGTTAGGTAACGTTAATGCACGGTCCCTGTTTCTGCCCTCCAGTATAAAGATATCCCAATAAGGATCAAATAAAAGAGGCATTAAATCTTGGAAAAAAAAGAGTACATCAAAAGGAAAACCATTATTTAGAAAGAGGGAGCAGAGGGGAAAAGCCAAAGCAAAAACTGCAGGTTTTAAATACACTACTCCACATCTTTTAATACTCTTGGACCACGCACACTTTATACATAACAAATATCACATTTTAAGTACTATCAAACCACAGCAGTAAACACATTAATTGGAAAACTTACCCAGCTTCACTTAAAAACTGCTACAGAATTAAATACCCAGGCCATGGGCAGCTCAAGACCTGCTCCTCAGAAACAGTAAGTCTGTTTCAGAGAGGGTGGCAATGCAGCAGGCCTTGAGTATGGTATCAGAGGCCTCGTGCTTACTTTTATTTTCACTGATGTCTGGGCTACTGTAGTTAGTTTTGAGGAGGCCTGGCCGGGGTTGGGTGATTGTTTTGGCAGAGGTAAAGAACAGGGGGGGGGGGGGGTTCTGGATGGAGGGAGGGGAAGAAGACAGAAAGGAAATATGCTGTATGGGGGACATGCTGATGGGCTAATGAGGGGTGAAGATGAGATATGTGAATTACTGAATAGAAGGGGGCTAGAGAGACATGGGGAGATGCTGGACGGATGATAGAGCAGAGTGAGAGATAGGGAAGATGCTGGATAGATGGCAAGGCAGAGAGAGAGAGAAAGAGAGAGACAAGGGAGATACTGGATAGATGCCAGGGCAGAGATGGGGAGATGCTGAATGGATCCCGCAAGGCTTTCTTATACCACCGCTTGGCATGTCCTGCAGCAACCCGTTTAAGAGTGGGCGAAACTCGAGTCAACTTCATTTTGGCAGTTTGGTGGCATTTCTGGGAGGCTGGAGAGTACATGGGATGTCGTTTGAAGTTAAGTGTTGGTGGAGGTTTTTCAGTTTATTTAAATGCATTTAAAAATTATAAAAATACGAGAACCACAGTACTGGAAGCCTATGAATGATCTGTTGAGGGGTTCACTAATGTGCTGACATAAGCGGCTTCGCAGTCTCGTTTGTGTAGCTGTTAGCACCTGTCTGAGGCTTCTTATCCCACTCCCTTGTGTCAAGGTTTAGTACTTCTCTGTGACTCCTTTGAGGAGTTTTTATATCCTTGATATAGTGCAGCCTTTAGGGATTTTTATGTGTTTTGGGGTTTGGTAGCCTCCTCTTTGTTTTTTGTGTTCGAATGGATGGGAGGGAGCAGAGAAAAATACGGGAGATGCTCAGTATGCTGAAACCAGGTGGGAGAGGCTGTGGGGGTAGGTTGACAAGGAGATGAATGAGAAAAGGATTGAAATAGAGCTGTGGAGGTGGTAAAAGGGGGATTTTTGAAAATGAGTGTGGATAAGAGATGGAAGAAAGATTAGAGTCAGGGGGAGGGGATGGTTGACAATCAAGGAGCAGAGGCTGGTGAGGAGATGGGAATCAGAAAGTAGCTGAGGACTAGGGATGGGGTGGATATGGGGTAATGGGGAATAGGTGAAAGACAAGAGAATAAGAGATGTACGAAGGAGTGAGAGACAGAGGGGCCAATTTTATAAGGGTTATGTGGAAAATTGCATGCTAAGTACACATGTTAGTACCTATGAATTGGTACTTACAGGTGCACTTTTGAGTGGTTACTATTCTGTAAGATGAGTATAAGTGCTATCACATGTACCTTTGGTAGGGGTGTTCATGGAGGTGGTGCTTGGGCAGAGCATAGGCGGGGGTCACAATTTATGCACTTAGGTAATAGAATACTATGACCTATGTACCTTTCTGGGTCAATCTAGGCATATACTGCTACACTTGCTCTAGGGCAGGTGTAACAGCCACAATTACGTTCAGATGTGTGCTTCATATTATAAAATAGACCTCAATTATGCGCATTGAATAGGTCTCAATTGTGTGCCTGCAATGAAGTTTATAAAATCAGCCTCAGAAACGGAGGGCTAAGAAGGAGGTGAAAGAAGTAGATCCAAGTAGATGGAAAGAAGTAGATCCAAGTAGGAGGTGAAAGAAGTAGATCCAAGTAGATGGAAAGCTGAAAATTAGGTGAAAGGGAAAAAGAAGGTGGAATGGAAGGTGAGAGAGGGGGTGAAATTTTAAGCAAATAGACAGGCAGAAAAGAAAGAAATGGAGGAAAGCACTAAAAGAGAAAGACAGATATAGGGGAGGAATGGAAGAAGACAGGAGACGAGAGAAACAGCAAAAATACCGTTAATAGTAGGAAGAGTAAGGAAAAGATAGACAATAAAGCTGAAAAGGAAGACTGGGATCTATGTGACTGGAAAAATAAAATGCCCAGACCAAAGATAAAAAAAAATGTACTGCGTATTGAGTAGTTTGGAATATGTGAGCTTTGTGAAATATGATTCTCTGATGTCTTTGTATTTTGCTCAGCACAAAAGAAAATGCATTTCTATTTCTATATTTCCAGTGTTGCACTGCAGGCATACTTTGGCTTCTTGGGCTTTCCAGTTCAGTTTTTATCTGCTTATTTCTAAGTTGTGGCACCTTGCTCTGCATTTCGTGAGGGTCCATCTGAGTTTTGCATGAATGACCAGGCAAAGGGATTATGCTAGCATGTGGCTTCTGTGTAGAGATTTCTGGCAGTCCTGCTTACTCTGTTTTCCTAGTAATAAGTGTCTTGATGTTTTAGGACATGGTGTAACATTCATAGCATTGCCTTCTCCTAGGTAGGGTGGGTGCTGTTTGCGTTCTGGCAGTACTATTATGGTATGGCAGCTTTGCTATAGGCTCTGAGAGGTCTTTATGCAGAGACTGATATTACTTTAAAATGTACCACACAGTAGATAGTAGAGGGAAGTTGTGTTGCCGTTACTGAGGTGATACCAAAGTTAAAGTATTAATTTAGCGCTTGAAATTGAAAGGGATTAACGCCGTTAGCAGCTAACCATGTTAATCCCTTTGGCTGGGATATTCAGCAGCACTGACATGGTTAGCATTAGGGTGTTATGGGGTGGCATCAGGAGAAAAGCAGGCAGCGGTGAAAGTCAGGAGCAATAAAATACTGGCTTAGGTTTTGCCGCTGAAGCTAACCAGGCAGAGGTTGAACATCACTGCTTCCTGGTTAGCTTCATGGCAGTCTCGACAACCCACCTATTTAATGCTGGGGCCCAGATATGGCCCTGTCATTGAATATCCCGGTCTAATGTTCAGAGGCAGCAGATAGCCACTTTAGCACTGCTAGCTGTCGCCGATGAATATCGGGCCATTAAATAATATTTAAAAGTATGATATCAAATTAAGTGTTTTTACAGTATCTTTCTTGGATGGGGTGAAGAAGTCATAATTATTGCTTTAGTAATCAAAATTTTGGGTGGAGAAACTCGGGGATGTACCTCTGTAGTTAAACAGCAGCATCTGCACTTCTAGGTTTGCAAAATGGCTTAGATACATGTGTAAGTACTGGCATTTACATGTGTGTGTTGTGAAATGCCAGCACTTAAATGTGTATGCTGGATTTCCTCTGTCAATTTTTTCCATATGTATATTTGCGAAATGGCTCCTCCGATTGCATGTGGATATAAATCCCTGTGCGTCCCTACACTTCCTTGTGCGTATTTTAGGAATGGCTCCCCTTTCAGCAGAGCTGTTTCTAACATATTGCTGTAATTGTGTACATCCTGACCTCAGTGTCTCAATTCTGATCACCATGTACTATCTAAAAAGTGCTTATAAATGCCTTGCTATCAATAAACAAATAATACATAAATAGCATAGCATTTTGTTTTAGCGTCTTGTCAAAGACTGCTGATGCCATTGATGCTTGGGATGCAGAAGGAGATACAATATCCTCCAAGGCCAGATGTGTAAGTGGCTGGACCCTCGACCCTGGAAAACGGTTATGATCCTCCAGATCTGCTCAAGGATCAGCAGTTTTCTCTGTAGGGATGCTTGATAGGTGTGAGCTTCCCCCTATCTCCCTGCTCCTGGAAACATGCACTAATGAGGACTGATGCCAATGCTTCCTCACCTTCACTAAATGCTTGACCTTGGTGTCCTTTTGGTGATTCTTCGCCTGCAATGGAGGAGACTTCATCCATTGTATGTTCTGATGGCCTTTAGTGATGTGCAACATTGAAAAGGACTGATGTCTCCTCAGTCAAGGCATCGTCAGCATCCAGTGCAACTTCAGGGTCTTTGGGGATTGATACTGCCAATGCTAAGGTCTTTGGATATTTCTTGCTCTTTTGAACATTATGAAGACTCCTAGGAATCATCTTTTGACAGATGACACAACTAAAGATATTATGGATGGACCCATGGCACAACAAGCATGGGAGTTTGTGTTCGATACCATCCTGGTGCACTAGGCACCCTTCTTGAAGCCAGTGGAGGTCTTCAGCTTCTGAAATATCAGAAGAAAAATAACTGCTGTGGAAACAAAAGGCTCAATTATAAAACGTTTTGTCCACTTCAACTCGATGTACAAATGCCGGTGCAGATCACGGCTGTGCAAAAATTTATGGAATTTTTAGAATTACTAAATAAGAGAGCCCCAAGATAAGTAGCAGCAAAACTGAGGTGACTCAGCCAAAAAAAAAAGAATTTTAAAGAGGTATACATACTAAAAAATTTCACGGAGCTAACTCTACAAAAAACCTGGAAATGGAAGTGAACCACTCTACAAAACTTTAAAGCTTTCTTTACATTTCTCTGTCTTGGGTTCCATTGAATGTCATCCACTCGCGAAGACAATGATATCCTGCTTTTTTTGGAGAAAACGTGTTTTAACCATGTAAATCAGCCGTCTTTAAAGTCCACAGCAGTTTGAGAGGCAGCCATTCCTACATGCATGCTTAAGTTGGGGGATGAAAGACCACATGTATTTTCCCAGCTAAATTCTGCATGCAGAAAAAAGATTCAAATGATTGCATGTACGTTGTGCTCATTGCAAGTTTCAAAGTGAAAACGTATGTTTATCTTCACTTGAAAACTGGTGCAAGACCTCTGGGTAAAAAAACAGATGTAAAGGTTTTCCAAAGCCTGACAGTGTAAAAATGACATCACAAACGGCTTGCCTGCAAGATCTTATTTCTGAAATTGTGCTATTAATAGCAACAACAAGAATATTATTTTTGTCTGAGACCTCAAAACTGTACTATGTGAAGGAGCTGGCAGCAGTTAAACAGCAGAAGTGCTTAAACAGGGATTAAAAGCAAAACTATGCTCGTGGCATCAGAGTGAATTGCTTTTTACTGCTAATTGCACAAGCATGTTTTGCACATCCATTTATGGGTGGCAACTGTAATGAGCACCTCCTATGTCTACCTGCTTTGGCTTGTGCAACTTTGCCCTCAGTCCGGTCTTATTAAGAAGCAGATAATAAAAGCTGTACTTGATTATGGCTGTTATTAACTCTTATACTTTTCAACAAATAGCTTAAAAGGATATGCTCTAAATCTCCTCAGAATGTTAAATTTGTAGGGGGATATTCAGCAGCAGCTAGCCATCGCCACTGAAACCTAAACCCAGATAGTCAATGCTGGGGTCCTATGCCGCTGTGGCATTGAATATTTGGGTTGCCTGGATTGGCAGGAAGCGAACCAAGTAGTAGCGATATTCAGCTGCTGCCTGGTTAGCTTCCTCAGTATAAATTAGGCCAGCCTTTGCTGCATCTTATTTTCTCCACTTTGCCATAACCGGGAGGTGGCTCAATATTGCTGCTGCCCAGTAATGGCTAGGTGCCACTTCTGGAACGCTCCCAGAAAACCCCAGTGTTAACCAGTTAGCATCGGGGCATGCCGCAGCGGTATGATAGAGGGATAACACGGTTAGCAAGTCCTCCTGCTTTCATGAAAGTCACTCTGAATTTGTATTTTCCAAAAGCACCAGCATACCTGCTCAATAAATAAACAAGAAATTATGGAACCAATATTCAGAGACAAGCTGATATATAACTTTAAATAGATAAGTTGTCTATTTAATTCAAGGGTTCTTTAGTCAATCCTCGGGACACATCTGGCCAATCAGGTTTTTAGGATAACCACAATGAATATGCATATGAGAGGTTTGCATTCAGTGAAGGAAGTGTATGCAAATCTATTTCTTGTGTTTTCATTGTGGCTATCCTGAAAACCTGACTGGTTATGTGTGTTCCGAGGACTGGGTTCAGAACCTGTGGTTTAAAGATGTATGTATAATTCAGGGGTGACAAATGGATAAATTCCATTGTATAGCTATAATTGTAAACAGATAACTTATCCATTTAAAATAATACCTGCTATTTGGCCACACTGCTTAGACATTTAGGGGGTCATTCTGAACGAGGAGTAGCAGGGATGCACATCCGATTTGGACATATATCCCCACTATTCGTCCAGGCCCCTATTCCCTGCCCAAAGCTCCCCACACGTACATAGATGTGTGGGGAGCTTTGGACAGGGGCGGGCAGGGGCGGCGACAGGGAAGAGAGTAACATAATAACATAGTATATGATGGCAGATAAAGACCAGCGAGGTCCATCCAGTCTGCCCAGTAAGGCAGCAAGAGTAGGTACACTTGCCGCTCGGTGCAGGTCACTCCTCCCCATGCCTTTGTTTAGGGGTGCATCCACCGCTCCGTGTAAGTCACCCCTATTTGTTCAGATATAAGAGATGGTTATGTTTATTTTGATTTTATCCTGTTGCTATAAAGCGATCCACTGTGTTTGTCCCATGCCATTTTGAATTCTGTCACTGTATATTCCCCCACCATTCCATCGGGAGGACATTCCAAGCATCCACCACCCTTTTAGTGAAAAAGTATTTCCTGACATTGCCTTTCAGTTTACTCACTTGCAGCTTCATATTATACCCTCTAGTTTTACAGCTTCTCTGTCTTTGGAAGAGGTTTGTTTGTTCATTAATACTCTTTAAGTATTTAGAGGTCTGAATCATGTTTCCCCTGACCCCCCTCTCGTTAAGAATGTACATACCTGGGTCTTCAAGTCTTTTCATGTGTCTTCTGACGCAGGCCAGGGCAGGGTGCACTACCCAGACGTACAAGGCCGATTCCAGTCATGACCCTGTACATCTGGGTTTACCAGCATAGACGGGGGACTTCTTCCACTTTGGAGGATGAATAAGTCCCCGCGACATTGGAGGATGGCACAGTCGGGCCCCCACAATCAGGGGTCGGGCGGCAGGGAACAGGGCATTTTGTGTGGTTCGGGAAATTGGGGCTTCTGCATGGAGCTGTGGTGCCATGTCAACGGGATGCCATGACACTGTGGCTCCATGCAGGAGCCAGGCTGTTAGCTAGACAGGACTCTAAACATCCGGGGTGTGGGAATCGGGGCACGGCCTGGAGGTCCAAGCCCTTTGCCACAATTCTGCTCCCTCGGGGACGTCTAGGCCCCGTGAGAGCAGAATCGGGTGCATCTCTGGACTGTCCGGATTTCTGGATGTCCAGATGGCCCGGACATGCACCTATGGAATTGGCCTCATAGGGGATCACAATCAGCGGCAGCGGTAAAACTAAATAAAGCACCTAGTTCCTCTACTTTGATTAAAACTGAATATTCAGTGGAGAAACATATCAGATTTCTGTTGCGGAATATGTGGGCTAGCCAGATGCTAGAGACGCTGTCTGGTTAACAGCGAGATTCAGCCTCTATCTGGATAGCTCTAACCGGTTAAAGTTAGGACAGACATTCAGCTGTTCCTTGCAATGTAGTCTTCATAGGAATGACCAAAGTGATACCATCTGCATTGGGACAGTAAGAAACTCCCAGGTCTCCTAAACCAGAACCTAGAAAACTAAAATAAAAATTGAATGAAATGGGTAACAGGGGGACCCTGGTGGGGGACCTCACATCTCATAGACCAGACTTCCAAGACCTCCCCTAGCCAAGTAATCCATTGGGCCTGATTTTTTTTTTAAATCCTTCAAACCAATGTCATTCCTTCCCCGCCATCCCTACAGAATCCAGTCTAGCCAATAACATCTCATTGTTAACTAAAGAAGCTGCCGACAGATCTGATTATAATACTAAAACCTGCTTCCCTTTATGCTAACTGCAGCTAACACTATTTCAGTACTAAATTTCTTAAACATATATTGCAAAAAAATGAACTTGTTCAGCAACAGAAACCTCAATAATCTTAGCGGGCACAGGAATATTAGATATTGAGCATCATCTAAATTGTTCTTATTTCAATAACGATGTTGGTACCACCCAGTCCAACTCTTCAGGAAAGAATCATTCAGCTGAAGATTTATTTACCAGTCCAGTTATCAAGAGCTGTAATGAGACAGGGATATCTTTCCATAATCGGCCTGGACAAGAATCCACTAGGGAATTTCTCTTTACAAACTTACTGGTTAAAGATTTAAGCATCTTAAGAGGGATCATCCCAAATACAGTCTGCTAAAGTTCCCCCATCTCTCCTATCAGTTTCCTTCTGACACAATTCATCTTCCTCCTGGTTGTTTTAAACCTAGCAACCTATCTTGAGAAGAATCAACCTTCCGTCTAAAAAACTGGGAAAAATCCCCCGTCTTTAAGACTGTTCCTAATTCTCTACCTGGTAATTTCAATAATCTTCTTACTGCCTGATATAATTCTCTGGCCCTATTTCGACTCTCTCTGATAAATTTAGAATAATATTTTCTCTTTCTCTCCCTTGTCTTGAATTTATAGGGCCCAATATTCAGCGGTAGCAGCTAGCGTTGTGAAAGTGATTAGCTGCTGCCGCTGAACGATAGACCCGGATATTCAAGGCCATATCTGAGCACCTATGGTTCCGCACCTATGGTTTCTCACTGTTTGGAACATTCTCATAAATTTGAGCAACTACATTGGTCTATAATTGATCATGTCCCAGCTGATCCCCGTAGGGGGCATAGAGAAGAACATCTTCAACGTTTAGAACAACGCTGGATTTTTTCCCTTGAAACAGTAGAGCCGGGTGGCTTGAATCGAGAAATTGATTGGCTGAGCTTGCTATGACAGTAGCTGTCGCTGATATCTGGTTTTACCAATCGGATCAGGGGTTCCCCGTCATGTGGGGGTTTTTCCCGGCTTTGATAGGTTGGTTCTTTTTTTTTTTTTTTTTTTTTTTTAAAGATGGTTGTCAAGCCATTGTAAATTAGACCTGTGCTGCAATGACGGTGTTTTGTGAATGGCTGAAGATAAGGAAATTCTCTGGTTATTGCACTTGAAACAGGGCAAAGGTGCCCGAAACGTGCACGTCGTGCTATAGAATCTACATGACCAACGTTTCTGGACTGAGATAAGTTTTTATATAAGTTTGAAAAATTCTTAATTTGGTGAAGAACCTTAATTAATAATAATAAAAAGTAGCTACCCGCTTGGTGTAGGTCGTTTTACCCTTTCGACCTTCCTACGGCTAGCTCCGACAAATAAAAATAAGACTTTTTACAGGTTGCGGTGTTTAGGTTGGGGTTTTCCTGCATGAATATCTGAGCACCGGCATTAAATATCTAGGTTGCCCAGATTGTCAGGAAGCTAGCCAGTTAGCGGTGATATTCAGCCACTGCCTGGTTAACTTCAGTGGCAAAAGTTAGGCCAGCTTTTACTGCACCTGACTTTCGCTGCATTGCGATAACTGGGCAGCGGCTCAAAATCGCTGCTGCCCTAATGCTGACTGGTTAGCATCAGGTGCGTTAGTGCTACTGAATATTCTGGACAAAGGCATTAACATGGTTGGCAGGTTTTCTAACTGCGTTAATTCTTTTCAGTATCGTGCCAATAGTCCCTAATCTGCGTTCTCCAGACCACTTTATCTTCCTCACTTCATCTTCCTCTCCATATTCTTTCCAGTCTTCTACATTTCTGCTTTTCCTCCAATAACTGGCTGGTAAGCCATGGGGAAGCTTTAGCTCATGGGGGATACAAAAGCTTAACCGGAACCACCTTATTTGTGATTTATGTGTCACTGTATTTCACACATCAACCAATGTCTCAGCTGAATTATCAGTCATACAGGGTAAATTTAACCAGACCTCCTTCAAGAAGCGAGGAGGGCCAGCATACTAATGGTTTGCATGCTGAACCTATTTAGCATGCATAAAACTTACAGGGTGCTGTACTAAGTTGTGACTTGTTTTCAGAGAAGTATTATTATAACAAAATAAAATGTGCAGATCGGCAGAAATGCACAGAACCACTCATGGATTTTGCAATTCTCTGGGCACCTTTGAAAATTGCCCCAGAATAATACAATTTCAAAAGCCATTTCCATGGGTAAAACTGTTCATTGGCTGTAAAAATGAGCTTTTATAAAGCTGCTTGCCCTAAAAATGCAAGAAAAGCCATACTGAGTCAGACCAAGGTCTGTCGAGATCATCATCACGTGTCTGACATTGGCTCGTCTGGGTCACAAGTTCTCAACAAATCCCAAAATGTGCATCCAATTTCTCATAGCTCATTTGAAGGGATAAATTGTAGTTTTCCTTTGTCCCCAAATTCCAAAAACCCATTTCTTCGGCTTCTAACAACCCTCGGCAGCTTTTCCATATACCAGATAAACCAGCTCCAATTGGTTGGGTGGGAGGCAACAAAGACTACAGGTAAATGGAGCTCACTCTGAGGAGAAGGATGTTACCAGTGGTGTGCCCCAGGGATCTGTCACTGGTCCGATTCTTTTTAACATCTTTGTTAGTGATATAGCAGAAGGGCTGTCGGGTAGGGTTTGCTTCTTTGCGGATTATTCCAAAATCTGCAATAGAGTAGATACCCAGGAAGGTGTAGATAACATGAGGCAGGATCTAGCTAAGCTTGAAGAATGGTCTAGAATCTGGCAGCTGGGATTTTAATGTTAAAAAATGTAAGGTCATGCATTTGGGCTGCAGCAATCCAAGGGAGCAATATAGTATAAAGGGTGCAGTACTTTTGTCCACTAAAGAAGAGCGGGACCTGGGCGTGGTTGTGTCTGATGATCTTAAAGTAGCTAAACAGGTAGAAAAGGCGATGGCAAAGGCTAGAAGGATGCTTGGGTGCATATGGAGAGGAATGGCTAGCAGCAAAAAGGAGATGATAGTGCCTCTGTATAAGTCTTTGGTGCGACCCCATTTGGAGTATAGTGTGCAATTTTGGAGACTGCACCTTCAAAAGGATGTGAACAGGATGGAGTCGGTGCAGAGGGTGGCTACTAAAATGGTTAGTGGTCTTCATTATAAAGCATATGAGGACAGACTTAAGGATCTTACTATGTACACCTTAGAGTAAAGGCGGGATAGAGATGATATGATTGAGATGTTTAAATACCTCCGTGGCATAAATGTTCAGGGGGAGAGCCTCTTTCAATTGAAAGCAAGTTCTGCTACAAGGGGGACATGGGATGAGGGTGAAGGGGGATAGATTCAGGAGTGATTTGCGGAAATATTTCTTTACGGAAAGAGTGGTGGATCTGTGGAATAGTCTCCCAGTGGAGGTGGTAGAGATGAGGACAGTAACTGAATTCAAAAAAGCATGGGACAAACACAGAGGATCTCTAAAGGAAAAAAGGGGACTGTTGTAGTTGTTGATATGGAAGGACAGACTAGATAGGCCATGTGGTCTTTTTCTGTCATCATATTTCTATGTTTCTATGTAACTGCTTTGTCCTCCACTGTCTTTCCCCGGTCTCCCAATGCCTTTGCCTCCTTCCCCTTCCTTGCGTGCTAATTTCTTTCCCCTCCCCTATTCTGCCGTGCCCTGTCTCATCTTCTTGCCCTTCTGCTTCTTCCCCTTTCCCCTTTGCTATCTTTATCCACCTCTCATCCTCTCTGTCCCCCCATCCACCCTGGCACCCCAGTCTCTTCTTCCGCCCCTCCTATGATCTCCAACCTGTCTGCTCATCTTTCTTCCTTTTCTATCTTTAGCTCCACCTGTCCTAAGCTCGCATTAGGCTCTGTCTGCTCCTCCTCCTCTCTTCTGGAGGCACACCTGGTCAGGAAGCTATCATCTATTATCCCTTCCCTTCTCCTCTTGCTTCATTCTAGTCTTTCCATGGGCTAGCTTCCTTCAACTGGGAAACACGCCATTATATCCCCCTTTCTGAAGAACCCTTTCTTGACCCTTTGGTCCTTTCTAATTTCTGTCCTATCTCTAAACTTCCTTTTGTCTCTAAAGGCCTTGGATGTATAGTGTTATGGCAGCTCGCTAACTTCCTGGAAACTCTCATATCCCTCACCCTTGACAGGCTGGCTTCCAAGTCAGCCATAGCATGAGACTCTTCTCTCCCAGGGCTCGCCCATCTACTAAGAGAACTAGATAGTCATCTAGGGTGGCGGGCCCTGGTGGGTGGCATGGCTTCCTCCCCATGAAGTGGCAGTTCAGCACTGAGGTGGGCTTTAAAATGCTTGTACACAAGCACACAGTTATGGCCTGCAGTTCCAGTCCCCTCAAGAAGATGCATCAGAGAGGGGCAGGAGTGGCAGGCCATGAGTTAGCACGCTGTGAGCGCACATGCATGCAGGCATTTTAAGGCCCGGTGCACTGATGCAGAGCCTGAACTGCCACTTTAGCGCAAGAAGGGATGGCATGCCACCCTCCCCTGTAAGAAAATGGATGCACATGTATGTGTGAGGGGGGGGGGGCGGCAAGAAGGGACTGCCTAGGGTGGCAGAAACCCTCAGGCCGGCCCTGTTCTCACCACTCTTCTAAATGAGATATGGTCTGCTCTTGATCATGGCCATTCTGTCATCCTTGTTTCTCTTGACCTTTCCTCTACCTTTGACCTTATTAACCATCATATCCTATCCTTTCCAATATTAGCATTCATGACTCTGCCCCACAATAGTTCACCTCCTATCTTCTCAACCTTTCCTTTCAGGTTTCCTCTAGTTTTTGCCTCTCTGCTTTTTTTCCCCTTGGAAGCTGGTGTACTGCAAGGTTCACTCCTGGCCCCCACCTTGTTCAACATCTTTATCACCCCCCCCCCTCCCTTTACTGATGCACTCTCTAGTCTGTAGCCCCTACCTCTATGCTGGCAATTTCCCTTCCTATGATCCCACCACTCTATTTCACTTCCTCGATTCTGCTAATTCCTGGTTTCAGGAGCATTGTCTTCTTCTGAATATTGCAAAATGTGAAGCTATTCATTTCCCCTCCTCTGGGTTCCATTCTGTTTCTCCCTCTCCATCCCTTTACTCCCTGTACTTTCCTTTCCACCACTCTGTGCATGTTCTAGGCTTTATTCCCATTCTTTCAAGGACCAGTTGTCCTTGCTGGTTCGCTCTTCCTTTTTTGCTCTATGACATATCTGATCTCTCAGCACCACACTTACCTTCTCATAGATTCAGCTCCTCATCCTTTCTCATGTGGTCATCAGACTGCTCTTTACAGTGGTCCCCCATCAAATGTATACATTTGGTCCAGTCTATAACTGCCACATTTCTCTTTGGCTCTTGCCCATCTGATAATGTTACCTCTTGCTTATCTCCTTTCATTGGTTACTGGTCTCCTTTCATCTGACCTTCAATTTTGTTCTACTGCCCCCACTCACCAGCATGGCCACTGCCTTGACCTGATATTTTTCTCTAGTTGCTTACACTCAAACCTCTCTAGCTCAGTTCTTCCCTTATCTGACCATCACCTTTTAAGCTTTAATCTTCATCACCTGCTGCCTCAGCCTCGTCCTGTCTCCTCCAACCTATTTAGAAATCTTCATGTTATTGATACCTTGGCTCTCTCTTCCACTATTTCTTCAGGTCTTTCTTCCACTATGTCATCCAAGTCTGTTGACAAGGCAGTAACTTCCTATAATGCTGCACTCTCCTCGGCTCTGGATGCTCTCACGCCACCCATGCAACGTCCTGTGAGACGTTCTGCACCCCAGCCCTGGCTTTCATCTACCACCCACTATCTATGCTCCTGTGCCCATTCAGCTGAGCATGCTTGGTTCAAATCCTGCTGCCCTGCAGACTTTCTACACTTCAAATTCATGCTTGTCTCATTCCAGTCAGCCATAGCTCTTGCCAAACAAGACTACTATGTCCATCTGACTAACTCTCTAGCCTCTGATCCTCACCGTCTCTTTACTACTCTCAGCTCTCTCCTCAAAGTGCCCCCGCCTCCGATCCTTCCCTCCCTTTCTGCCCAAACCCTGGCTGACTACTTCCATGACAAAATCCATAAGATCACGCTCCAATTCCCCTTGACGTCAACCAATTCCCCTCCTCCCACTCTTCACTCCCAACTCTTCCCCCCCCCCCCACCTCTGCTACCCTCTCTTCCTTTCCTGTGATCTCTAAAGAGGAAACTGCACACTTTCTTTCTTCCTCCAAACTCACCACCTGCTCCTATGATCCTATCCCCACCCGTCTCCTAAGCCCCATCTCCTCCACCGTTGTCCCTTCCATCTCTCATATTCTCAACCTATCGCGCTCCACTGCAACAGTCCCTGCAGACTTCAAACATGCTGTGGTCACACCTCTCCTCAAGAAACCCTCACTTGATCCCACCTGTCCATCTAATTATTGACCCATCTCTCTCCTTCCCTTCATTTCTAAAGTACTTGAACGTGTGGTTCACTGCTGCTGCCTCAACTTCCTCTCCTCTCATGCCCTCCTGGACCCCTTAAAGTCTGGCTTTTGTCCTTTACACTCTACTGAAACGGCTCTTGCCAAAGTCTCCAGGGACTTGTTCCTGGCAAAATCCAAGGGCCTTTACTCTGTCTTCATCTTTCTTGACCTCTCTTCTGCTTTTGACACTGTTGACCACAACCTTCTCCTCGATACCCTGTCCTCGCTTGGTTTTGGGGGCTCTGCACTATCCTGGTTCTCCTCCTATCTCTCCCATCGCTCTTTCAGTGTGTGTTCTGGTGGCTCCTCCTCCTCTGCTACACTGCTTCCAGTTGGTGTACCCCAGGGATCTGTCCTGGGTCCGCTCCTTTTCTCTCTCTATACCCAGTCCCTTGGTGCGCTTATCTCTTCCCATGGCTTTCAGTACCATTTGTATGCTGATGACTCCCAAATCCACCTCTCTACACCTGAAATCTCTCCGGCAATCCAGACCCGGATCTCTGCCTGCCTCTCCGACATTGCTGACTGGATGTCTCACCTCCGCTTAAAACTGAACATGGCCAAGACTGAACTAACGTTACATAACGTGCCTTAACGTAGCCGCTGCTACGTTACTGCAGTTTAGTAAACATACCCCTTAGTTTTACATAACATAAGGGCAATCTTATAAGACATTTTCTGCATGTAAAGTTTGTATTCCTCACAGAAATGGCTAGTATGAAATTGCACAGAGGTATACACATGGGCAGTTGCTGATAAAAGAGAAAAGGTATTTTTATACGAGCCATGCATATACATTCCCAGGAGCAGAGAAAAGGCAAGGCAGGATTGACTATTATGCACATATTATATAAAATATGCACATATGCTTCTATTCTTACTGCCAAATACAGACACACAATTAATCCTGCCTTATTTTATAAAAGCATCTAAGTGCATATGTTGCTTTTCCCACCTAGATACCATGTTAAGACATTCATTGGGGGCAGAATGAGAGCAGTGTTTGGAATTCCCATGTTGGGATGTAACAACAGAGACAATGGATAAATATGTACAAATAGATAAATAAATACTTCTGCATTTTAAAAAGCATGCACAAGTTTTTTTCTCCAAGAAAGTAATTGCACAATTTAGTAGGTGTAAATTTGTTTGGGTACATTTTCTGGAATACTTTCCAAAGTGAAAGTATGTACTTTGAAAATCTGACAAAGTCCACAGTGTTAAAAGTATGTGCATAATTTTCACACAGGCAGACATTTATTAGAGATTTAGGAAGACCTAACAAAAGCAACTGCCTAGAGCACCAAAGAGGTACCTGCTCCTACCTACATTAACTAAGATGAGAGGAATACAGCAATTCCCAACGTCAGTCCTTATTGAATTTTTGTCGGGCATAAACCGCAAGACAAGGAGGAAACCCCCTCTTCATCTCACGCAGTACATGCCCCTTTTATTCTTAATTTTTATTGCACTTTATTCAAAAGGTTCTCTTACGTCTTAAAACAAAATCCACACTTATCTGATCGATCACGACATGCACGTTTCGAAGCAATCAACCTCTGTTTCAAGTGTCCCCGATTAGGAAATAGTGTGTTCGTCCATTCAAACTGACAAAAAACGCCAGATTCACGGCTAATGACATCAGGGGTATCAGTTCATAGATAGGCCAATTATAGAACCGCCCATTACTGAAAAGCCAATCACAATTAGGGAAATCCCCCCACATGATGGGAGCCCCTATTGAACAGGCCAGCGTTTAAAGTTCCAACCATTCAATGTCCCGATTCATTCCAGTAGGGGCAACAGATCGCAATGTAAAGATCCACCATTGTTCCAACCTGCGTAGTCTAGACCTTCGATCCCCTCCCCTAGGGTCTTCCGGTACATGGTCAATCACCGTTCATTTAAGATGTCCAAACTTATGGTGGTATTCGAGACAATGTTGCACCATTGGAGCTGTCAAAACAGATTGACGGATACGCGACGCGTGTTCCCCCAACCTAACCCGTACATTCCTTGTAGTACTCCCAACATAACGCTGTGGGCAGGGACATTCCAAAAAATACACAACATAGCTCGAAACACAAGAGGTACACCACCGGCGGTGAAAAACCCGACCAGAGGAAATATCAGACCAGGTAGACCCAATTATGGTAGCAGCACAGTAGCGGCACTCTGCACACGCTGTATGAAAGCCCGATCGGGCATCAGATGTCAGCGGTCTGTCCCGTAATATTGTGGATCTCACCAGTCTATCACGCAGATTACGCCCTCGTGAATAAGCAATTTGCAAAGGTTTGTTCAAACTGGAGCACAAGGAGAGCACTGACCAATATTTCCTCAAAATATGAGCAATAGTTCCAGAATGACTCATATAAGGTAAGATTCCTGTCACCCTTTTGGAGCGGTCATCAGAGGATGAGGAGGGAGCCTGAGCAGTATCCAGACACCATTCTCGATGGCAATATAGAGCCCGCCGATAAGCTCTAGAAATAACCGATATACCGTCATATCCAAAAATTCTAGTTTATCGGTATATCGGGAGGGATCCTCCCTGTTTACATTATATAGGAAACCAGTGCAAAGGAACTGTTTATTAAGCTATAGCAGTTTTCATCCGGAACCTCTTCACAGAGGTCTCTCCTTTGGACAGTTTCTGAGGATCCGCCTGCTGTGTTCTTCAGTGTCCCAGTATAAATATCATGCACGGGATTTGTGGCAGAGGTTGTCTACCAAAGGATATCCCACGTCGGTTATTTCTAGAGCTTATCGGCGGGCTCTATATTGCCATCGAGAATGGTGTCACTGCTCAGGCTCCCTCCTCATCCTCTGATGACCGCTCCAAAAGGGTGACAGGAATCTTACCTTATATGAATCATTCTGGAACTATTGCTCATATTTTGAGGAAATATTGGTCAGTGCTCTCCTTGTGCTCCAGTTTGAACAAACCTTTGCAAATTGCTTATTCACGAGGGCGTAATCTGCGTGATAGACTGGTGAGATCCACAATATTACGGGACAGACCGCTGACATCTGATGCCCGATCGGGCTTTCATACAGCATGTGCAGAGTGCCGCTACTGTGCTGCTACCATCTTAGTTGTGCATCTTTTGAATACTAGCGGTATTGGGCCTACCTACATTAAGGCATGGTGCATGTGCTGTTTCAAAGAAGTATTGCTGTGGTTCTATGGCCTTCCTCTCCTCCACTTCTGGATCTCCAGTCTTTGTGATCTCTAATGAATCCTTCCCTATCTGCTCTCTGTGACCTTCTGTCTATTCTTGCCTGTGGGCACAAAAATCTTAAATCTGGCCCTACTCCAAATAACCTTTTAGTAACAAGTAACCTTTTAGTAATTACATATTTGAATGGTCCAATGAATTTTGCGTTTCTTGAAATTTTATTGTTAATTCTTTAATTATCAATTCACTGATTCCTTTATGTGAATATTTAATTTCCTGAGGAGAAGATTGATGTAAAACCAATGAAATCAAATGGAAACATTTATTTTTCAGATTTTCCTAGTAGTGGCTAATTTTGAGCAGAATGAAAAGAGGC
This sequence comes from Ichthyophis bannanicus, assembly GCA_033557465.1. Classification (NCBI taxonomy): domain Eukaryota; kingdom Metazoa; phylum Chordata; class Amphibia; order Gymnophiona; family Ichthyophiidae; genus Ichthyophis; species Ichthyophis bannanicus. The sequence goes on along the minus strand of CM066036.1, from coordinate 602,030,949 downwards.
AGGAGCTGTCCGTGATTTACAAGTGGAGCAACAAGAAGCAGAAGTTTTTCATTTACCAGAGGATCGCCACGCACAGCGCTAGGGACTGGGAGGCATTTCAGATTGAGGGAGAAGCATTCCTCGTGGTTGCCAATCACAGACAAGGTATCCCTACCTTATTTTTAACACTGTACAACAATGTTGTAGGAAGATAAAGTGGACACAAGGAGATCAGTATTCAATGGCGTGGCCCCCCTTTAAGAGCTGACCTACAACTGGCCATTTATAGTTATACATTTTCAGGAAGAGATATATGTGTAAGTGCCACTTTGAAAATCCACATGAAATTTTAATGGGCCAGTTAGCTGCAAAATCTTAATGCACTTTACTAACACAGAGTTAGCTGCAAAAGCTGTGTGTTACTTGTTGGGGGCATGCACAGGATTTTCCCATCAGATAATGCAGTCTAGATGCAGCTAATGCACCCATTGAGGTGAGTTAGTAGCAACTACGCTTTCTGCAAATCCGATGGTTACCACACACTGTTGACGCTTGCAGTAACCATGTATTGCAGACATGCCCACTCTCCGCCCTATTACTGCCCACTCATGCAGATAACATACTTTCTGCATAGAAAATCACTGCGTCATCTCTCCCCCTTTTCAAATCCCTGCTAAAAGCTCACCTCTTTGAGGCTGCTTTTGGATCCTAATTCCTTGTTCTCCTTGTGTCTCCTTTCCCTATTTGAACCCCTTGTTTCTCTTATATTGTACTGTCTGCCTTGATTAGCTTGTAAGCTCTAATGAGCAAGGCCGTTCTTCTATATATTCTTGTACAATGCTGCATACGCCTTGTAGGGCTATATAAATGATTAATAGTAGTAGTAGTAGTTATCTGTTAACGTGGCCAAATAGAATGCTCAATCTGCCGTGTTAACAGTTCAGCTTATAAACATGCCCCTAAATGTCCAATTGTTCATTTAGAAGTTATACCTGAAAAAGACAATGGATAAACAGCACGTATAATTTATATGTTTGGTGTTTGATTTTTATAACAGGATAGCTATGTATGAAGTTCAAAAACATGCCTTTTTAAAGCCTGTTTCATAAAGGTAAGAATAAGTGCTTATCATCCAGCCCTAATAGTGTACAAATGCTAACACACAAATTTATACTTGTGCTGAATAAGGTGTGTGTGCAGCCGTATTACAAGCACCCTTGACACCCAGGATGAGCGCCCCCCTCTTGTGGCCGGCACCCGCAGCACGGTGTGATGCACTTCCCCCCTTGCCAGGCCCACACTTTTAGAGATAGCATGGTAAACTTATCCTAAAGCCCAGCGGCTTGCTGCGCTGTCTCTGCTCCAGGCCCGGCGTCTCTTCTCTCACGGACAAAGTCTCGCGAATCGCGGAGGCAGCGAAGTAGGGATGTGCCTCCCTCTCGGCCGGCATCAAGGACGGGCTGCACCCACCACCCCTCCCTTCATATGCCATTGAGTGTAGGCATGTCCTCTAGGCCTTCAGGAACACCTTACCTAGATTGCATAAAAGTAGGAGAACGTTTTCCATTTGTGCCCTTTATACAGACACATGTAGCCACATGATTTTCAAAAATCCCTTTTCTGTTTATAAACCAGGCTTTATGCACAGGAAATCTTTATAAAATTCCCCATTGGTGACTGAATTTCACCTCTAGGAGGGTAATTTTGTAACCTGCCATGTAGTCAATGTATGTTGCCAAACACATATTTGCGACGGTTCCAGGATCAGTTTGGCAGCACCCTACCACGGCTCGAGAATATGTCTGCCGTTGGACAACAAATTGTTCATCATCCTATGTTGTGTACATTTTAGTGTCCATGTGAATTATTATATGTGGGCAGAACGATTCACCCGATTAAAAAAAGATTAGCGGAACATGCGTCTCGTATACGCCAACAGATCTTATCAGCACCGACAGTTGAACACTGTATGTGACTTGTCATCATTTATTTGAAGATCTGCATTGGACAATCATAGATCAAGTTCCTCCAGATCCGCAAGGAGGTGATAGGACGTCTAGTCTCCAAAGGTTGGAGCAGCGGTGGATATTCAATTTCAATACCATGCATCCAAATGGACTTAATCGTGAAATTGATTGGGCTAGTCTTCTGTGAGTGTTTTGATGACATCATGGGACTGAGTTTGTCAGGTTCAGCCAATGATATTTGGAATTCCCCTGAGAGTGGGGTATTCCCTGTTTTCATTGGCAGGTTCTCCTTTGAAGTGAACGGTTCAGCCAATTAGGTATAAATGGAGTCCTTATATAAGCCGCGGGACGGCGTTTTGGCACAGTTGCACATGAACATGGCTGGTGAAAGCACTTGAGACAGGGACTGGTTCCCGAAACGTGCATGTCGTGTGAAATTTTCTGAAGAGTGGCAACGGTGTGGACAATTGCACTTTAACTGTGATTTTAAGGCGACCAGTTTCAGATAAGTGAAGTGTGTAATGTAGATTCAATGAGGTGAGCCTATTCACGAATAAAAAGAGTTTACCGGCTGGTGTGGATGTATATAAGTGTCATTCCTCCCTCGGTATACTCCGACAAAAAGAGTTTAAAATTTGATGGGTCTTTAACGGTGGATTTTTGTTCATGATATAATTACATTCATTGGAGAAGGGTTGGTTTATATTGAAACACATATTTGTGACTTATTTTAAAAAATGGAGGACACACATACTGTACTTTATAAAAGAGGGCTGGAAAGACACATCTCATTCTAGTCATGGCAGTTGTGTTCATGCCTAGACTGTCCAGGAACATACATAAATTATAATATTTTATAATGTGTGCATGAAAATTTAGGCTCTGCCCCTGGACACCCAAACAGAAAGTACATGCGATAGGACCTATATTTGTGCTTACCGGATAGCATCTGCCTACACATATGCCCTTTAAAATAGGAGCTTATGTGCACAACTAGTAACTTTCCACGTGTTCCTTATAAAATTCACCCTAAATGAGAAATTTTGTCTCACCCTCAGCCTGCTCCAAATTACTCCACTTCTCTTCATTTATAACTCTGGCTGTTTTGCAATTTTTTTTTTTTTAAAAAAGCACTTATATGGTCAGCACCATCCCTGATGGCACAAGTGCATTTGAATATCAACCTTAAGAATTCTAAGAGAAGCTGAGAGAACATAATTTTGTTTCATGTGAGCCTAGTATACTGCAAATGTCAACTAAAAATGTGTGGTGGCAATTTTTACAGTATAAACTGTAGATTTGTATTGGCAGTATATCATTTCAGCAATTCAGGTGTTCAGTAATAACTAGCTGCGTTTTGCAAGTAGGAATGCCAGCTCTGGTCTTTGAAGCATGGCTATGCTTACTGCCACTGTGGTTTTGAATAAGATAGACATTTTGCCATTTCCCATCTTTTGTTTAATAGTGTGCACTATCATTTTTTGCACATGAGTGAATAGTGTGCTCTATTGCATAACAGGGTACACTATGGGGTATGTTTACTAAATGGTGCTAACGTCACAGCGGTGATATTATCGCGCGATAAGTGACGTTATTGCATGATATTATCACGCGATAACGCAGCCACGGCGTTAAGGCACACTAACGCTGTGAAATCCGGGTCTGAAGGGTGGAGTAAGGCGTCCTAGAGGGCTGAGAGAAGGGGTCAATGGGCGGAGAGTGGGAGGGGAGAGGCTCCAGGCACACTAATGCTGTGGAATCCGGGTCTGAACACTAACCCCAGTGAAACCCTCGCGTTAAGGCACATTTGCAGGAGAGAGAAACCATCTCAGTCAGCAATGTGCAGCAAAGGCAGGGAAACCTAGAAAAAGTGATAGTTGTGATGAATGTGCAGGGAACAAAAAGGCAAATAAACATATAAAAGGACCAGAACCACATCCAAAAGCCCAATAACCAAGCTGGCCAAAAGTGATATTAATGATAAACATAAAGCAACACCACTGACAAAGCTCAAAAAAGAAGATATCATGTTTGGAAGTGTCTATTCTCTGTCCCCCTACAAAGTGAATGATCCCAAATTGAAATAGTGCTGATTAGGGTTTTATCACTTCTATATTGGGCAGGTTTGTTATGGCGTGCACATGTGCAGTAACAGCAGAGTGGGCACGTAGGAAAGGGCAACTGTACTGATGCTGTAAATGGGATACAGGGGGCTGCAGGTGGCACATGCTGTGGTCTAGCTGGGGCACAGTGCATGTTAGGCAGATGTCTAGGTGGCACATAGGAATGCTGAAACTGTAAAGCAGCAAGACAGCAATTGACGAGGGTCCAACATGGGCACAAATGTGTGTCCCACAGTGTCACAGGGGAGATTATCCAGCAGGTACCCCCAAGGGCACATAACATTGGCAGGCGGTGGGGGGGGGGGGAAGCACGCATGTCCATGTAGGCACCCCTACCCGAGAACCCACACCATAGGCAGCTGCCTACCAGCATACTGGATGGCCTGGGACTGCGCACCACCAGCACCACTGGTGGCGGAGGGGGCAGTGGCATCAGCCCACAGCAGACCATGGTCTAGCCCCGTTTAGGTGGGTGCCATGCACTGCAACAGACAGGGTCTGTCTGACGAACAGTCATGGTATCCCCAGGGAATGAACTGTCCCTGTGGCAACAGTCTGGTGCAGTACACACAGCCAGTGTGTTCATGAGCAGAAAGTCATAGGTTCAAGTCCCAGCTATGGCTCCTACCAACCCAGTCCCCATGTATAACCCAGTACTAAACCGTGGTAATAAAGACAGAACCTTTTTTGCAGATAACATAAACATGCCTGAAACGCCTATATTTTACCCAAAAGAGCACAGACACCATAAACATGTGCAATACCTAGAGCAGAGTTTTGCAACTGCAGTCCTGGAGGCCCAAACACCATTCAGGTTTCATGCTGTCTCTAATAAATATGCCTGTGCTGCATTTGTATGCGCTGCCCCATGGTATGCAAATGTATCTCATGCATATTCATTAGGGACAGCATGAAATCCCGAACAGTGTTTGGCCCACCAGGACTGGAGTTGGGAACCGCTGCTCTAGAGCAGTGGCCAACAGGGGCATAAACACCCACACCCACAGGTTCTACTATCCAAAGCCTCATGGAGAGTCAGGCTGTTGGGCCCTGCGCGCAGCAGCATCTCCCAATACTAGCACTAGCATACCTTAGCAATGCCGCCCTAAACTTTGGAATACGTTACACATGTATCAAAAGGTTGCTATGATTAATGGCAGATAGCAATTTCTAAGTTAATCACAATTTGCTGATGGAGTTGCATCATAGCAAGCTTTCTGATATCTGTGGAGTGTGTTTCAGTTTTGGTTTCTGACAGTGTTTACCACCCCAGGGAGTGACCCCAACAGTATTGCGTACCATAGCCATGCCTGCACTGTGCCCAGGACTGGTGTGGTGGCCAGGGCTTTCAAAAGCCTCTATATTTGCACAATGCTGGCATAGGTGTGGGAGTGTGTGTCTGTCTATCCAGTGTGTTGTGTCTGCCTACACCTTACTCAACCCACACTGCTTGCACTGTTTCCAGTGTTAGCCTGCCAATGTGCATAATGAGGAGCAAGGTACTGTGGGTATGGCCCGGACAGGGTGGCCTGGGCAGGATGCATCTGCACAGGGCATAAGGCAATGGCTGGGACATTGTAGTGCCCGGCCACCACCTGCACGGACAGGGTGGCCACAGCATGTCCTGCTGGGAGGTCACTCTCACCCTGACTGAGCAGTGACCATGGCATGGCTAGGTTCCCCCATAGTGCTATATAGTATTTCTCTCAAGTGATATTTATAGGTTTTCTTTTCTGGAGCCCAATCACTGACTTATCTGCTTGGTGGGTGTGTGTGCTCAAATCCCAGTTTTGGGTGCACACATCTCCTCCAGGAACATGCACTACGGACTAGCTAGCAGACTGTCTGCATGTGTATAGCTGGAACACCTTGTAGGGTGCAGTGGCTGGAGACTCACTGTGCTTGCTGCTGGAGAATGTCAGATAGTGGTGGGGGGCTGCTGAGCATTTCCAGGCCTACTGCGCTGTAGGGTGCCTGTTCCCCAGCAGGACTGGGGTTGATGGTCCCCTCTACTGCCACCATTGCAGGGATGTAGAATGTGGATCTGTTGGTGGGAGATCCTGTCCCCACCCTGAGTCCCAGAGGGCAGGTTCGGTGGTACTACATAATCCTCCTATGGGTCCAAACACCCCCCCCCCCCTTTCACTAAAATCATGTGATCATGGCACCCACACAGGATATGCACTATTCTGGGTGTATCATAGCCCACAAGAGCTAGATGTGACTGGGATATACAGATTGACACAGGTGCATCCTAGGTGTTTCTGCAAGGACTACCTAGCACACACTGGCACTGATGGCAACCTGCAGCATAGCCCATCTCAGCAAAGCCAGGTGCTGCGGACCTGGTGCTGGGCGCCCCACCTCACCCTCAGGGTGAGCACAGGACCCGCACAATGTCACGGTCTGTAGCTACTCTGTGCCAGTAACACACATGGTCAGTTCTCCCTACCAGTCTGAGGTGCTGTGGGGGTGCACACGGTCAGTTCCCCCTACCAGGCCGAGGTGCTGTGGGAGTGCATACCCCATCTTGTGATCAGCTGTAGACTGCTGATCTGCATGTGCAGTGCATCATGGGTACAGATGGGTTAACCCTATCCTGGTAACCACAGCAGACAGTTTGTGTGGTGACCTGCAGTCCTTCTGTAACCAGCCAGGGGTTTGTTAGTAGCTATAGAGATGTAGCCCGCTGGTTACTTCAATGTCTGTGGAGGTAGAGGTCATGGGTTTGATCCCACAGTGGTGTTATTTGATAGGGCTGTCTGAGGCATTTCCTTTTTTAATTTAAATTAGTGCTGCCAGCAAAAACACCCTCACAGTGCTGTAACCTTAAGGTGCCTCATAAGGCGCCCTATAAAGCACCCTATAAGGTGCCCTATAAAGCGCCCTATAGGGAACATTATAAGGTGCCTTGGCGGACAGTACACTTTATAATGTGCTCTCTGGAGTGCCTTATAGGGCGCCTTATGCGGCACCTTAGGTTACGGCACTGTGAGGGTTTGCTTGCTGGCAGCACTAATTTAAATTAAAAAAGAAAATGCCTCAGACAGCACTGATTTAAAGTAAAGGGTAGTGTCTCAGACAGCTTTACTCATTAAGCCCACCAGGGGATCAAACTGATGACTCCTGTTTCATCAGTCAATGTATTAACCATTGTGCTATACCTCTGTTGCTGTGTTTGCAAGTCAGCGCGCCTAATTAAGGCTAACGCGCGTTAACGTGCCACGACTCCCTTTATCGCTTGATAACAGACTTTATCGCACTATAACCTGAAATGCTACCTTAAGACCGGAACGCCCACTCCTTTTATGGCATTCTTCACATTATCGCTGGAGTTAACGCCGGTAACATTAAGACGGTTTAGTAAACATACCCCTATGGCTTAATATTAATGATAGAAAGGAAGTGATGAAATTAAAATAGAACAAAACCAAACGAAAAATTCTGCAAACGACACACGAAACTGAGTGAAATGAAAATTCTTGCCCAGCACACACCTAGTTAACTTTTACCAGTTAACTTGGACTGCACAAACAGCAGGTCTAAGTTAAGCAGGTAATGCTATATTCAGCAGTGCAGACTTGACCAGATATTTGGTTGACTATCCGATTTAAAGACTGTCCTAGGTTATCTGGATAGCAAACTGAATATCGATTCTATCTGGACAATTCCTGGCACTGCCCAAACTTTGCTCCGGCACTAGGGCTGGGGTAGTCAGTAATGATTTTTCAGCAATACTATCCAGATAATGCTGCTGAACGTTGCCGGACAGACCCGGCCCGCAGCACTCATCTGGATACTGCTATACAGAGTGCTTTCAAAATCGAGCCCTACAGTTCTGGACTATTTGAATATTTGTTATGGAGCAAGAGCTTGTGGTTCTGCTACTGCTTCCAAATCTGAACTTTGAGGGGGTGATTTGATAACAGGCAGTCTACGCATGAAAGTGAAATAGGTGTAAAGATTAACATAAAGTATGCATGTAGGTGGATGTTTTATGAAATAGGCATGTGAAATATGACTTTGACCATGCTCCACCCAAACACTTCCCCAGAACATACCTATACCTGGGTCAGGAAAAAGTATTGGCGGCATATTCAAAGTGGCTAACCAGTAAATTGCACTCAGTGGGATATTCCACAGCATTGAACCATTTGATGCTGTTGAATATCCTCTGCTACCCGGTTTATATTCCCTGACACTAACCACTTAGTGGAGTGGAGGTAGTGCCAGGGTTTAGCCGGTCAGCGGTGATATCAAGTTGCTGGCCAGTTAACCCTGACTGGCTAAAGTTAGGCCAAATAAAAGGCTGCCCTAAGTTTAGCTGGCTTACCTAACTGACCAGTGGCTCAGTATCTCTGCTGACCAGACAGCTATTCCTCCATGTGGCCTAACTGTATGTTCAATGTCATAGTAACATAGTAAATGACGGCAGATAAAGACAAGCATGGTCCATCCAGTCTTCCCAGGAATACAGCAAGAGTAGGTGCACCTGTTGCTCTGTGCAGGCCACCCCTCCCCATGTCTTTGTTTAGGGGTGGACCCACCACTCCATGTAAGACACCCCTATTTGTCCAGATATCACCCTGGCATTGACTACCCTGGTCTACATTAAAGCGACTATGGTCAACCTCTTTATTTGGGCTGGTCACTGCTGCTGAAAATGTTCCCCTATATGTCTTCTTCTCATCACATGTACTTTTACTTACATAATCCCTGGGTTCATTTTGTAAAAGCCCTTTTACCCATGAAAACTATTTATAAGTAGAAGAGTGAAGAGACGGGATTCCAATCTGTCTTCTCTGCAAGTCCACAAGCGAGCATACAGTCTGCTAGCTGTCATCTTTAGTAACAGAGTTCATTTTCAAAGACATTTCTGCCGGTAAAAGCAGTGTTTTTATGCAAAAATGTCCAGGTACAGAACTGCCTGCCTGATATTCGGGGAATTGTAATGTGCATATGTTTAAGTTGCCCTGCTGTTTCAGGGAGTGTTCCCGAGGGTGCAGTTGTAAAGGGGTTTGTATTTACACACCGGTTTGAAAATTCTTGTTTATATGTGTAATTTTACCCAGGTGGAGGGAAATTTTATCAACTCATGTGCAGTTAATACACAGTATTTTAAGCCTGTTTTTTTTTTATTTTATATTTATGCAAATTTACAAAATTATCAAGCAAAGCCTGTACAGAATAGCACCACTGTGTACAAAAGGAAAAACATTAGAACTCCATGCAATAAATCACAGAAAAGAAAGGAAATATTATACACAGGGTTAATTAGCCCACAAGTCGGGGGAAGGGTAGGAAAATAGGTAAATGAGGCTAGGTAAAACCTCAAACCATATCTAGGAAACAATATAATTCAAAAAACCAAGAGGGGGGCATATCTTGGAGCATATTACTGTCGTCAGCACTCCCTAGTGGCCAGTGGCTGTAAGGGTAGGCTGAGCATTTTTATTGTTCCAAGGAGGAAAGGGCTCTTTAAGGCCAAGTGCAGGTTGGTCTTTGAAGTCCAGCTCCTTGTATGAACAAATTGTATAAGCCAAATAGAGGGTATTAAGGCTTTTATTTCCCCTTTAACGCAAAGGCTCCGTAAGGCACAAAAATAAAGAAAGTCCTTTCTTTCAGGGTTTCACCAAACATAAGCAAGAAGAAATACTGTTACAAGTTTCACAGTTGATTGGAAAGATTAACTGAAAGATTCTCTTACTTCAGAGCAACTTAAATAAGCAAAACAGTTCTCTGGCACTTAGCACAAAACATGAGCATTCTCAAAGGAAAAAGGTCTGTTCAATTCACAGTTCTGCTAATGACTCAAGGCTGCTAGCAATACACAAGGTACAATCCATAAATTCATCTGGAGGCATGGGAATAGGATTCTCTAGGTCTATTTCCATGGACTCTGGGTCACTGGCCTCTCCCTCTGAATTGGATGTCTCCCTTGCTGCTATACTTTCCCAGACTCTGTCTCTGTTTGCTTGTTTCCAATAAGGTTGATCTAAGGCTCTCAGACGTACATGGCCTGTTCTTCTGCCCTTAGATACTGGTTTGTAAAGCTCTGACTTGTTTCCTTTTCTCCTGCACTGAGCATCTGTTTCACCAGAGCTTCTAGGAGATAAAACTTTCTTTTATAAATGAAGTGGCACCATACCTGGGCTTCCTCCTGTAGCCAGTATAACTGGAGCTTTCTCCCTGAGGCACCTCTCTCTGGAGACAGGCTTTCTCTTGGAACCTTCTGAGCAGTGCTTTACCTTTCTGGGGTTCAGGAAAACCTGGTGAGGAATCCGGATTTCCTTGCTTCTGGGTAAAGGTAGCTCTGCTATCAGAACCTTTCCTTCTTGTACCTCTTAGTCCTGATACAGACTCCTCCGGTGAGCGTAGGCCTCTCTCAAAGCATGGCTTTCTCCTCCCAAGCTCTTTGCCTCTGTGGTCCTCTGCTACTGAGTCTCTCTCCAGACTGACTCTCCTCGAGCTGTCTTCCTTTCTGACTTCCTCTGCTCCTTTTCCAGCACTTACTGTTCTGGGCGTTCTGCTTGACCCAGCTACGCTGCTTGGCCTGGAGGTATCACTCCTTCGATCCGAAGTGCTTCTCCTGGCAGTCTCTCTCTGGACTGTCCCTCTCTGGACTGCTTTCCTCCAGACTGCATCCCTCTGGACCGGTTCCCTTTGAAATGGTTCCTTCTCCTGGCCTGCTTTCCTCTGGACTGGTTCCTCCTGCTGGCCTGCTTTCCTCTGGACTGCCTTTCTCTTATAAAGGCATTCTACCTTTGAGTTTCCCAGGGTTGTCGTCAGGTGCATCTGATTAGCTCTTACATAATCAGTGGCTGGGTGTGTTAACTCAGCCTCAGTAGTTTTGCTCCTGCTCCCTCTAGCTGGGCTGCAAGGTAATTGCATCCTCTGCACATCAACAGCTCTGTTAAAGACAGGGTTTTTTTCTAAGTCTGCACTCTCAGTAGGTTCAGATTCATGACACATCCCCCTTCTTAAAATATTATGGGCTGATTCTTCATTTTCTCTACAGCACGTAATTTTTGACATTGCGTCCGCATTATAATGCAGCTTTCCTGCTCTATGTTCTACTTTATATTCATATGGCTGCAATGCCATGTACCACCTGGTTAGGCGACTATTATTGTTCCTCATGTGGCTTAACCATTTAAGTGGCGCATGATCGGTGATGAGAATAAATTTTCTCCCTGTTAGATAGAATTTCAGGGACTCTACTGCCCATTTTATAGCCAAGCACTCCCTTTCGATTGTTGAGTACTTTTTCTCGGCTTGCGATATTACTCAGGAACATGATGGGATGTTCAACATCCTCCTGCATCTGGGAAAGGACGGCACCTAGGCCGATTTCAGAAGCATCTGTCTGAAGCAGAAATAGTTGACGAAAATCTACCCCTCGCAATATTGTGGCTCTGCACAACTTGTCCTTTACTTTCTTAAAGGCTTCATCCGCATCTGGTGACCACTGCAGCGTATTCAGGGCATTTTTTTTTTAACATATCGGTAAACACCACGCTTTCCTCTGCAAAGTGGGGAATAAAACGTCGGTAATAACCGAAAAGCCCTAGAAAACTTCGTAGCTGCTTCTTGTTTTGGGGGATGGGAAAATTTTTAACACTTTCCACCTTATTTAATAAAGGACGGACCATACCCCGGCCTATCAGATGTCCTAAATATTTGACCTCTTGGGCCGCAAACATACATTTCTCGGGATTTAGGGTTAGACTTGCTTGTCTCATTGCTCTTAACACTGCTCTTACTTGAAGCAGGTGTTGGTCCCATGTAGCACTGTGAATAACTACGTCATCCATATAGGCTGTGGCATAACTTTGATGGGGACGTAAAACTATGTCCATTAACCGCTGGCAGGTCGCGGCCGCACCATGTAACCCAAAGGGCATTCTCCTGAATTGAAACAGCCCAAGCGGAGTACTAAAAGCTGTTTTGGGGCGTGCTTCTCTGGTTAGGGGCACCTGCAAATATCCTTTGGTCATATCCAGGGTCGTGAGGAACTTGGCTTGACCCAGTCTGTCTAGCAGCTCTTCTATTCGAGGCATTAGGTAGGCATCAAAGGTGGATACCTCATTGACCTGGCGAAAGTCAATACAAAACCTCATGGTACCGTCCGGTTTGGGCACCAACACGATCGGACTGTACCAGGGACTGCGGGATTCCTCGATAACGCCCATACGCAACATGTCTTGCACCTGGGTTGTTACTTCCTGCCTTTTGGCCTCCAGTAAACGGTAGGGCCTGTGATAAGGAAGCTTATCATAGCTCAGGAAGGAGCTATAGTAAAGGTGAAGTGACTCTGAACAAGCAACCTGTCAGTTCTGGTAGAAATAAAAAAACAGAATTTTTCCATAAAAGACTACCAGTCCCAGAATGCACCAGGTTTCAAACAGCCATTAGATGAGCTGAAGTGGGGAAACGTGTGTTCAATCAGGAGGGCTATGAGGTAATCCCTAAGCACTCATCTCAAAGGGCAGGGCCTGATTCAGCACAGCTGCGCTGTGCTAGGGTGGAGCACTCATCTAAGCAGAATAAAGGTAGAGTTTATTCTACAGAGAATCATCTTCATGATCTTGGACAGCTTCATCATCTGGAGGATCATCAGAAGCAGAAGCCAGAGCGGACGGACAGAGAGGGCAAGAAACCCTATGGAAGAAAGAAGAGAAAAGCATTTGGGAGGTCTAAAGGAGTCCAGAGCAGTACGTATACTGGGAGACATTCAAAAGGCCAGCATACACCATTGGACTGGGGAAAACCAGAGGAGTGGTGCTGCAGAGCTAGGAATCTCCAGACAGTACCTGTGAGGGAGACGGCTGCACTTGGAAGGGACCCTAAGACCTGTGCCAGAAGGTATGTGAAGAGAGATCCAGTGTCCAGGGATCTGGATTGGAAGGCTGGACATAAGAACTGTACTACATACTGGCCAGGCTATTTAGAGAAGAACTCTAACAGCAATGGAAGCTCAGGTATGAACACTGATCTATGCCCTAGCTATACCCTTGAAAGACAGCAGGGAAACAAGTATTCTCCTGAGAATGCTCCATTGAGAAATTCCTCTGTACCAATCCATGATATTGAACCCATGATTGTTGAAGAAGGGGGAGGGGTTGCAGATGCATGCTGTGAATACATGGATTGCTCTCTGTCTAAACTCCTTTGGTAATTTTCTGTTACAAAGTACAACAACCATCACAAAGAAATACAAACTTGTTCTTTAAATCTACTCAGAAAAGCTCCTGAGTAGGATTTGAGCCACACAGTAGAAAGCAAGCCAGCTAAGGGGTTTCAACTGGGTAACTGCTAGCAATTGAGCCTTACCTAATTGCTTGTGAGCTCTGAGGAAATCACTTCTGAGTCTATGTATGAAGATATAAGAAGTTAACCTGAAAAGAACAGTTTTTCCCTACTTTGTGGGTTTGATTTGTTGATTAAAGCACTGCTAAGAAAATATTAGCTAGAGCCTACAGAAAAGACCAGTCTGTTACCATCCTGGTCTTTATTCTTTTGCTTTGATTGCCTGTCAAGTTCAGCTGTTGTTTTCCTGATTTTGTTTTTCTAAGTTTAACACTGAAAGCAAGTATCCTGTTTTATGTGCTACCAAGCATATCTGTGTTGGGAGAAATAACCCCATAAATAAATATCTTATTGGCTTTACACTCAAGCACAGCTAATTATTGTGAACGGCTGTGTCTGGTGTGAATGGACTACATTTCCCACAATCCCTTGCAAATCATATTAATATATGCCTTTGCCAAGACTGTGAACATTCTCACCCAGGCACCCGTCTGACAAATGGTGTAGTTTTTCAGATTGCTTTTGCGCAAAGGGATTACTTGCTAAGGATTACAACTCAAGTCTGAAGAAAAAAGACAGTTCAAGATTTTCCCTTAACTGCACTTTGGAGGAGAGGTGGCTGTTCCAGGTAGCTGTTCCAGGAGGAAAAGACCCTGTGCAGAGCTGGATTCATCACTGGCATAAGGTAACAAGTACCTGGACATGTCTAGTGGTGGATGGGAGGAAGGCACAGGGGTAATTGAAAAAAAAAAAGAGTAGAAAAAAACACCTGTTTGGAAGGTGGTGCACTGTGGGGGTTTTTTTGTGTCTTGCAGGGATCAAGATGGATCCAAGGGAACTAGCTGATTGGATGGCAGCCCAGTTTAGCAGGCAACAGGAGCTAGCACAGCAGGCTCAGGACACTGCTATGAAAGCCTTAATGGATCAACAGAAGCCAGTGCTTGATCTGGTGCAAGCCCTAGTTAAACTGCAGAACCAAAGTGGACCAGATGCAAGACCAGCAGTAAATACTGGTACACCACATGTGGACAGTGTGGGACTCAATCAGGGAATTGGGGCATTTAGTTTTGGGAAGCTAACTCCAGATGATAATGTTGATGATTTTCTAGAGTCTTTTGAGAGAGTGGCTCAAGCATTAGCATGGCCAGAGACCCAGTGGGCAGTAAGGCTGGCAGCCTCATTAACTGGAGAGGCGCTTGCAGCTTATAGAGCAATGCCAGCAGCCCAGGCTTTGAATTATAAGGATGTAAAGGCTGCTATTAGAGATCGCCTAGGGTTGTCTATTTCAGAGTATAGGCGAATGTTTAGAGCTACTACATTAAGAGTGGGTGAAACACCCAGGGCTCTGAGTCAAAGAATCAGAGGATTAGCTGTAAAATGGTTGGAGCCTGAGCAAAAGACGGTAGAAATGTTATTAGACATTATTATGCTTGAACAATTTATGTCTGCTGTGCCTAAAGATTTGCACACTTTCCTTATACAGCAAAATTGCCAAAATCTTGAAGAGGCAACCATGCTAGCAGAGAGATTCTTGGAAGCCACGCAGGCTTGCCATAGAATGGGTGGCCCTCTGAAGATGGGTGCTGAGGCAAGCTGTGCTGTATCAGAAAAGAAAATAATTAAAAATGTTTCTGAAAATAAATGTACTGTGCCAAAGCAGATGACACAGTGGAGTAGAAAGAAATGTTTCAAGTGTGGAAAAAGGGGACATTTAGAAAAGGGATGCCAGACACACACTAGCTTAATGGGTGTGGATTTAAAACAGCCCAAAGATGGATTTCTTTTGATGGTTGATGTGCAAGGAATTACCACAAATGCTTTGTTAGACTCTGGGGCAGACCAGAGTATGATGTCAAAAAGGCTTTGGAAGAGAATAGAGGCCCAAGAAGGATTTGTGCCTAGAACCCCTGAAAGCCAAGTTCACATCAGATGCATTCATGGTGCTGCAACATCATATCCCACCTATAGGCTAAAGGTTAAGTGCCTGGGGGAACAAGAGGAAGTCCTGTTAGCAGTGGTGCCTAGGCTACCCTTTGATTTGGTTCTAGGAAGAGACTGGCCAAGATTTAAACAGGGTCTAGTGGAAGGACTAGGAAAGAAGGAGGGAGAAGGATTAATGGTAATAGCTCCCGGGCCTTTATTTGGAAGTCCTCAGACCCCAGCTAAAAAGATGGTTAAGCGTCCAGAAGACCAAACTACCCCGAAGCAGACATTTGTCTTAAAGTACCATAGGGTCACAGAGAAGGCCCAAGCTCCTAAGCGGGCAACCCCTCAAGCTGCTGGGTTTGACCTGTGCAGCATAGAGAATGTGACTGTACCTAGCCAAGGGAGAGCCCTGGTTGACACTGGTCTCCAAGTGGAAATACCTATTGGATGCTATGGGAGAGTAGCCCCAAGGTCCGGATTAGCCCTTAAATATTTCATCGATGTGGGTGCGGGAGTAATTGATCCCGATTACAGGGGCAATATTAAAGTTCTGTTATTTAATTTTGGACAGAATGATTATCACGTGAAGACAGGAGACAGAATTGCCCAATTGATCTGTGAGAGACTGGGTTTTCCACCTGTGGAGGAGGTCACATCCCTGGAAAATTCTGAGCGTGGAACCAAAGGCTTTGGTTCTACTGACGTCAAAGGGGTTAAAAGCCTAGCTGCTACCTGTGCCCGAGAGAGGGAGGTGAATGAAGAGGAAGATTTGGGACCCCAGGTATCTGATTGTAAAGAAAAATCAGAGTCCCAAATAGGTGAGGACCTGACAGTGGTACAACAGGAAGAAATTAGGAAATTGCTTAAAGAATTCCCAGATGTGTTGACACCCATACCTGGGGAGACACATTTGGTGGCCCATGAAATAATAACTCCACCTGGGAAATTAATTCGTCAAAGGCCATATCGCTTTCCTGAAGCCAAGAGACAGGAAGTTGTGGCACAAGTCCAGGAGATGTTGGACATGGGAGTAATAGAGGAGTCAAAGAGTCCCTGGAATAGTCCCATAGTCCTGGTGCCGAAGCCTGATGGATCTTTAAGATTTTGTATTGACTTCCGGCAGGTAAACGCAATATCAGTTTTTGATGCATATCCAATGCCAAGAATTGAAGAGCTGTTGGACCAGCTTGGACAAGCTCAATACTTAACCACCCTTGATATGACAAAAGGATATTGGCAAATCCCTCTAACCAGGGAGTCAAAGCCGAAGACTGCATTCAGCACCCCCGTTGGCCTTTTCCAGTTCAAGAGGATGCCTTTCGGACTGCATGGAGCAGCGGCTACCTGCCAAAGGTTAGTGGATCAGGTACTTCGACCCCACCAAAATTATGCTTTTGCATATATGGATGATGTCATAATCCATAGTAACACCTGGGCGGAGCATCTAAAGAGGATCAGGGCAGTCTTGTGCTCCATGAAGCAAGCGGGAATCACTTTAAACCCGAAGAAGTGTGCCTTTGCAAATAGGGAGGTAAAATACCTGGGCCACCTAGTGGGAAGAGGAAAAATTAAACTTCTATTGAGTAAGGTAGATAGCATCAGGAATTTTCCCCCTCCAACAACAAAGAAACAACTAAGACGTTTCTTGGGACTTATTGGATACTTATACCGCAATTTGCAGAGAAAAGTGCAATTTTCACGGATATGCTGCGGAAGAATTGTCCAAACCAGCTAAAGTGGACACCTGAAGCTGAAAAAGCATTTTCAGTCTTAAAAGGAAAATTGTGTACAGGACCGGTACTGAAAGGGGTGGACTTCAGGAAACCCTTTCTGGTTCAAACAGATGCATCGGATGTAGGGCTAGGAGCGGTTCTATCCCAGTGTCATGAAGGGGAGGAGCATCCTGTGATGTACCTGAGCAGGAAGTTGTCACCGGCTGAACAAAAGTATTCCACAATAGAAAAAGAATGTTTAGCTATAAAGTGGTCAGTGGAGGCGTTAAGGTTTTACCTTACAGGGAGAAAGTTCCAGTTGGTCACAGACCATGCCCCACTTAAGTGGTTGCAGCAAATGAAGAACCACAATGCCAGGTTGACACGCTGGTACATGGCCTTACAGGCATTTGATTTTCAAGTGGAACATCGTGCTGGGAAGTTACACAAGAATGCGGATGCCCTTTCCCGTATTACGGACTGTAGAGAAGAAGTTTCACCAGTTACACCAGTCCGTAATAACTTAAGCAGGGGGGTATGTGATAAGGAAGCTTATCATAGCTCAGGAAGCAGCTATAGTAAAGGTGAAGTGACTCTGAACAAGCAACCTGTCAGTTCTGGTAGAAATAAAAAAACAGAATTTTTCCATAAAAGACTACCAGTCCCAGAATGCACCAGGTTTCCAACAGCCATTAGAGGAGCTGAAGTGGGGAAACGTGTGTTCAATCAGGAGGGCTATGAGGTAATCCCTAAGCACTCATCTCAAAGGGCAGGGCCTGATTCAGCACAGCTGCGCTGTGCTAGGGTGGAGCACTCATCTAAGCAGAATAAAGGTAGAGTTTATTCTACAGAGAATCATCTTCATGATCTTGGACAGCTTCATCATCTGGAGGATCATCAGAAGCAGAAGTCAGAGCGGACGGACAGAGAGGGCAAGAAACTCTTTGGAAGAAAGAAGAGAAAAGCATTTGGGAGGTCTAAAGGAGTCCAGAGCAGTACGTATACTGGGAGACATTCAAAAGGCCAGCATACACCATTGGACTGGGGAAAACCAGAGGAGTGGTGCTGCAGAGCTAGGAATCTCCAGACGGTACCTGTGAGGGAGACGGCTGCACTTGGAAGGGACCCTAAGACCCGTGCCAGAAGGTATGTGAAGAGAGATCCAGTGAACAGGGATCTGGATTGGAAGGCTGGACATAAGAACTGGACTACATACTGGCCAGGCTATTTAGAGAAGAACTCTAACAGCAATGGAAGCTCAGGTATGAACACTGATCTATGCCCTAGCTATACCCTTGAAAGACAGCAGGGAAACAAGTATTCTCCTGAGAATGCTCCATTGAGAAATTCCTCTGTACCAATCCATGATATTGAACCCATGATTGTTGAAGAAGGGGGAGGGTTTGCAGATGCATGCTGTGAATACATGGATTGCTCTCTGTCTAAACTCCTTTGGTAATTTTCTGTTACAAAGTACAACAACCATCACAAAGAAATACAAACTTGTTCTTTAAATCTACTCAGAAAAGCTCCTGAGTAGGATTTGAGCAACGCAGTAGAAAGCAAACCAGCTAAGGGGTTTCAGCTGGGTAACTGCTAGCAATTGAGCCTTACCTAATTGCTTGTGAGCTCTGAGGAAATCACTTCTGAGTCTATGTGTGAAGATATAAGAAGTTAACCTGAAAAGAACAGTTTTTCCCTACTTTGTGGGTTTGGTTTGTTGATTAAAGTACTGCTAAGAAAATATTAGCTAGAGCCTACAGAAAAGAGCAGTCTGTTACCATCCTGGTCTTTATTCTTTTGCTTTGATTGCCTGACAAGTTCAGCTGTTGTTTTCCTGATTTTGTTTTTCTAAGTTTAACACTGAAAGCAAGTATCCTGTTTTATGTGCTACCAAGCATATCTGTGTTGGGAGAAATAACCCCATAAATAAATATCTTACTGGCTTTACACTCAAGCACAACTAATTATTGTGAACGGCTGTGTCTGATGTGAATGGACTACATTTCCCACAATCCCTTGCAAATCATATTAATATATGCCTTTGCCAAGACTGTGAACATTCTCACCCAGGCACCCGTCTGACAGGCCTTTGCCTAATGATTCTTCCAGGGGGTGTAATTATTTCATGTGCGACCAAACTTGTTTCTCCTGGAATAGGTGTCAACACATCCTTGGACTCTTTCAACAACCTGGTTAACTGTTGCCTCTGTACTATAGAGAGTTCATCGCTGATCCATGGCTCAGGACTGGATTTGCAGTCATCCAAAAGTGGGCCCAGATCTTCATCCAGTTGCTCTTCACCTACCGCTACGAAACCTTCCATATTACTTTGACCAGTGGAGCCGAACCCTCTGGTCCCTCTGCTCGTGGGGGTTACCATAGCAACTTCCTCCAGGAGAGGAAAACCAACCCTCTCGCAGATTAGCTGTGCGATGTGATCCCCTGTTTTTACATCAAAATCTTCTTCTGCGAAGTTAAACAGCAGGACTTTGATGACGCCCCTGTAATCTGGATCCACTACTCCAGCACCTACGTCAATAAAATGTTTGGAGGCTAAGCCAGAGCGGGGCGCGATGCGACCATAGCATCCTGGTGGCAACTCTATTTGAATATCCGTGTTAAGTAAGGCTCAGCTGTGCTTGGGGACGACTTGGTTTTCTGCACTATATAAGTCATACCCGGCGGCTTGGGCTGATGCTCAACATGGACTTCGAGCTTGCCTTGAAGTCTTACAAAATTTCAACACGAATTTCTTTATAGGCTCCTCCTGTATTTTCTGCTCAGGTGCTTTAGTTTTCCCCAAGAGGGGATTAGGAACTACCGTTCCCCTAGAGGGAGTACGTGTGGATACAAAAACTTGTCGGGGTGTCAACCCTTCCTCTAAGCCTCTTTTAAATTGGGGCTAGTCTCTGCCCAAGACCATTTCTTGAGGTAATCTGGGTACTACAGCGACTAACAATTTTTTCTCTATTCCCAAACCTCTTACAACCAGGTTATATACAGGGTAAAATGTTGCAGCACCATGAACACATTTTATCTTTACCTTTCCCTCTGCTTGATCTGGTGCGGATTCAGCTTGGTCTCTAATTACAGACCAGAGCTTACAGGAAATCATAGTCTGATCTGCGCCAGAGTCAAGAAGAGCCTTGACAGGAACCCCTTGTATGGTTACGTCTAAGACAAACCCTTCACATACTGTTTGCCTGTTCTCACCTGTGAGAGCAGTACGTGCTTGACATTTACTTTTTACGTGACCCAATTTTCCACAGGTAAAGCATCTCCTAGAGTGACTCCTTAATACATGGTTAGCATTTTTCACATCTCGAGTTTTATAATGTGAGAGGCTTCCTGATGACTGCTTCAACGCACCCACTGCTGTTTTTGAAATCTCCTCACTCTGCTGGGTGGCCAATTCCGCCTCTAAATATCTCTCTGTTAAGATAATGGCTTCTGCAGTGCTGCGGCAGTTCTGCAGGATAAGGAAACTCTGCACACTTTGGGGTACTGCAGACATAAATTGTTCTAGAACTATTGCATCCATTAATGTCTCGACAGTTTTCTCCTCAGGTCTTAGCCATTTAGCGGCTAAGCTTCTTAACCTGTGTCCTAACGCTTTCGGTGTTTCACCCATTTTAAGGCATGCCGCTCGTAGCAAGCGATTATACACAAGAGGGGTCAGACCCAGGCGATCCCTGACGGCCTTTGTTACCTCGATGTAATCGTTTGATGACGATGTGGGCATTGCTCTGTATGCTGAGAGCGCCTCCCCTGTGAGTGAAGCGGCTAGGCGAACGGCCCACTGCTCTTCCAGCCAGCCCACTGAATGCGCTATCCTTTCAAATGAGTCCAGGAAGTCATCTATGTCATCCGTGGTCCCTAACTTCCCTAAAGTTAAAGCATCATATGTCCACGGTCCTACCGGACAGTTACCCAGTCCAGAACTCTGTCCAGGATGACTCGAGGCTGCTTCCTGCGACTTTTGTTGCTGTGCTACCCAAACCTCCATCATCTTTAAGATGGGTTTCTGTTGCTCTTGCATGGCTAAGACTGCTTGCTGCTGTGTTTGGCAAGCCAGTTCTCTCTGCTTGTCAAACTGCATAGCCATCCATGCGAACACCTCTTTTTGTTCCATGGTGAAGGAAACCTAGAAAACACAGCGAAAAAAAACCCCAAGTGTGGCCTGACAACAAAATAGTCCCCTTTTTTTTTTTTTTTAAACTTCACCCCCACATCCAACACAGGTCATGCCTTTCTACCTTTTACCTGGTGGAGGTGTTGAATCCAGCTTTAAGAAAAGGACACTGCTACTCGTCTGGTAACACTCTGCCACTGCTGCTAGCATCACCACAGCACTTCGACTCCGGGTTTTCTTCTTCCACTCCGGGTTTTTCCTTCCACTCCGGGTTTTCTTCTTTTCTTTTAAAGCTTAGTACTGGTGGCTTCTTTCTTTTCTTCCTGTAGGTTTTATGGCCTTTTATCCATACAACTATGCCATTAATGTCGTCAGCACTCCCTAGTGGCCAGTGGCTGTAAGGGTAGGCTGAGCATTTTTATTGTTCCAAGGAGGAAAGGGCTCTTTAAGGCCAAGTGCAGGTTGGTCTTTGAAGTCCAGCTCCTTGTATGAACAAATTGTATAAGCCAAATAGAGGGTATTAAGGTTTTTATTTCCCCTTTAACGCAAAGGCTCCGTAAGGCACAGAAATAAAGAAAGTCCTTTCTTTCAGGGTTTCACCAAACATAAGCAAGAAGAAAAACTGTTACAAGTTTCACAGTAGATTGGAGAGATTAACTGAAAGGTTCTCTTACTTCAGAGCAACTTAAATAAGCAAAACAGTTCTCTGGCACTTAGCACAAAACATGAGCATTCTCAAAGGAAAAAGGTCTGTTCAATTCACAGTTCTGCTAATGACTCAAGGCTGCTAGCAATACACAAGGTACAATCCATAAATTCATCTGGAAGCATGGGAATAGGATTCTCTAGGTCTATTTCCATGGACTCTGGGTCACTGGCCTCTCTCTCTGAATTGGATGTCTCCCTTGCTGCTATACTTTCCCAGACTCTGTCTCTGTTTGCTTGTTTCCAATAGGGTTGATCTAAGGCTCTCAAACGTACATGGCCTGTTCTTCTGCCCTTATATACTGGTTTGTAAAGCTCTGACTTGTTTCCTTTTCTCCTGCACTGAGCATCTGTTTCACCAGAGCTTCTAGGAGATAAACTTTATTTTATAAATGAAATGGTACCATACCTGGGCTTCCTCCTGTAGCCGGTATAACTGGAGCTTTCTCCCTGAGGCACCTCTCTCTGGAGACAGGCTTTCTCTTGGAACCTTCTGAGCAGTGCTTTACATTTCTGGGGTTCAGGAAAACCTGGTGAGGAATCCGGATTTCCTTGCTTCTGGGTAAAGGTAGCTCTGCTATCAGAACCTTTCCTTCTTGTACCTCTTAGTCCTGATACAGACTCCTTCGGTGAGCGTAGGCCTCTCTCAAAGCATGGCTTTCTCCTCCCAAGCTCTTTGCCTCTGTGGTCCTCTGCTACCGAGTCTCTCTCCAGACTGACTCTCCTCGAGCTGTCTTCCTTTCTGACTTCCTCTGCTCCTTTTCCAGCACTTACTGTTCTGGGCGTTCTTCTTGACCCAGCTATGCTGCTTGGCCTGGAGGTATCACTCCTTCGATCCGAAGTGCTTCTCCTGGCAGTCTCTCTCTGGACTGTCCCTCTCTGGACTGCTTTCCTCCAGACTGCTTCCTTCTGGACCGGTTCCCTTTGAAATGGCTCCTTCTCCTGGCCTGCTTTCCTCTGGACTGGTTCCTCCTGCTGGCCTGCTTTCCTCTGGACTGCCTTTCTCTTATAAAGGCATTCTACCTTTGAGTTTCCCGGGGTTGTGGTCAGGTGCAGCTGATTAGCTCTTACATAATCAGTGGCTGGGTGTGTTAACTCAGCCTCAGTAGTTTTGCTCCTGCTCCCTCTAGCTGGGCTGCAAGGTAATTGCATCCTCTGCACATCAACAGCTCTGTTAAAGACAGGGTTTTTTCTAAGTCTGCACTCTCAGTAGCTTCAGCTTCATGACATTACATATGACGATCAGTTATCCCAAAGGTGATGAGGTCAGCAGATGAGAGGAAACAAACATAGATAAATCTTCCGGCTGAACAAATACATACTTATTGTCCTGAAAATAGACTATTCTAATCCCAATTCTAATCCTAATTCTAATCCCACCATCAAAAGGGGGGGAAATACAAAAACGAGGAAAAAAGGAGGCATAATTTCAAGGAAATAAGATGGAATCTGCTAGCAAACAGCTATAGAAAATTTGTCTAGATGAGCACACATACATTAAGGGGTCTGCCTACTAAGGTGCATTAGCTGTTAATACGCTGATAGCATGGGAAAGGTGAGCCAGGATAACAACTAACATGGGGCAAACGTAGATAGCGTGGTGACGGAGAGTGGGCAGGTCTGCAACTTTGCAGACATTGCAGCTGCTGCTAATGCCATCTCAATGGTTGACATTAGCTGAATCCGATCTCGGTATTTTTGCTGAGTTATCTGCTGGGGAAATGCTATGCATGCCCCGCTTTTGCAGCTAATGTGGAGCTGTTTGCACTAATCTGCAGCATTAGGTGCAAAAGCCTATTGTGACTTAATAGATCTGCCTCTAAGTTGGAGCAGCTCCTGCTGTGCTAGAAACAGAGATAGGTGAGAAGGGTTAAAAAAACACCTGCTTGACCCCTGCTAAGGGAAAAGGGAAAAGGAATTGGACTTAACTCACCCTTTCTCTGACGTTCCGGGCAAGTTACATTCAGGTAGGGCTGGCCCTAGTGTTGGTTCAAAGTGTTGGAGCCGTAGGAGAACCTCAAGCTTTACACCCCCTCTGGCTGTCAAAATCAATTTTTTTGAGCTTTGAATGCCCTATTTTTGCTGCCCTCTGGAAGTTACTGCCCTAGGCTACCGCCTTGTTTGCCTAGTGGTTGGGCCGGCCCTGCATTCAAGTACAATAGGTATTTACAAAGATATCTCAAAATAAATGCTGCTTACATCTCCTAAATTTGTAACCTCAACAAAATAAATTGTTTCCTCCTCCTTTGGATAGCAGACGCTACATCTGGGAACATCCAGATCTTAAAATTCAGAAAGGAAACATCTCTGCTTTAAAGCACAGTTTTAACAGCCATTTTCTGTCCACATCTAGCACAAGTTGAACAGAGTGGCAGGTCTGGGGGCTTCTTCCTGGAAACTTTCTAGTATATCCCTGAGATTAAGCACATCTAAAAAAACATTATCCAGTTTGCTATCTGCACCCAACTGAATTTTAACCAACAGAAGTTAATATAGTCTTGAAACAGGTAGAAAAGAACCCTCTGGAACTTTAAGAACCTCAGTCAACTATCTTTTAAACCTATTTATTTAATGATTTTTATACCACCTTTCAGAATTATCAAAGCGCTTTACAATTAACTCAACATTTTACATGAAACAGAGTTGCTAATAACCTATGATAAGTGGAGGCTATTAGTAAATGAAGAAAATTGATAAAATTCCTAAGACTAAAGACTCTATTTTCCAGTGTACTGTCTTTCATTAAAGCAGCACTGTCAGCAGACAACTTCTCCCAACTTTCTTCACACTTATCCATTCTCTTTTCCACTGTCCGCCATGACTTGTCTGAGGACCCCTACCACTTGTGAGAGTTGTTGCCAAAGAACCACATTCTGTGTAATCAGAGACTGTTGCATCGATTACACAGCTTCCCAGAGTGTAGCAAGCCTAAACATCTCAGGGCTCTTCAGCGGCATTAGTAGTACAGTAGGCTCAGCCATTTCATTTTGCCTCTGGTCTGTGGCGTCTCCGTGTTGCCCATGCACAAGCTTTTCCATATGCTGCATAATTATAGCTGGAGTCCTCTCTGCTACCTCCCTCGGAGCTTCCATAGCAATTCCGTTCCTTCCTCCCTTGAAAGCCTCTGCACAGAGTCTCCCCGTAGTGACTCTGGTTAACATCTTTCATTATAGGAACACACAAAATCATAGAAACATGATGGCAGAAAGCACCATATGGCCTACCTAGTCTGCCCTAGTATAGTCCCTTTTTTTCCCTTTAGAGATCTTTTGTGTTTGCGCCATACTTTCTTGAATTCAGATACCATCCTTGTCTCTATTATCTCCATTGGGAGACCATTGCATGCATCTACTACTTTTTTCATAAAGAAATATTTCTGCATATCACGCCTGAGTCTATCCTTTTTCACCCTCATCCTTTGCCCCCTTGTTGCAGAGCTTACTTTCAATCGAAAGAGACTCTCCTCCTGTGCATTTATGCCTTGGAGGTTTTTAAACATCTCTATCATATATCCTCTATCTCACCTTTCTTCTAAAGTATACATATAGAGATCTTTAAGTTTGTATTCATATGGTTTATAATGAAGACCACTGACCATTTGGTAACCACCCTCTGCACTGATTCCATCCTTTTTATATCCTTTTGAAGGTGTAGTCTCCAGAATTGTACACAATGAGGTCACACCAGAGACTTTTACAGAGGCACTATCACCTCCTTTTTTTCTGCTGGCAATTCCTCAGAAAAAAGGAGGTGATAGTACCTCTGTATAAGTCTCAGAAGACACCAAGGAGCTCTCCAAAAGTCCTGGCATCCCAAACAAGGCACCCTCTGATGCAATTACAGTCACTGCACAGGTACAAACACTGAGGTGACAATTCTCCGAGCCTTATGCTAAGTACTCCAGGGTTTCCCTGTTCTCTTGCCCATACCGTATAGGACAGGCATAGAACAGGCTCCAGCATTTCACCATCTTGCCACCCCCCGCCATGCCTGCTTTATAGAATGCTATCATAAGTGGCCAAATATGGGCCTTGTTCTAAGGTGTGTTCACTTACACCAGCCTTAGAGCTGGGGTAAATGTCCATGCCTTCATTTTTCAAGAACCTGCTTAACTTATAATATTTTATAATTTACGTGTGTGCTTTTGCACTTCACCTATGCTCCACCCAAACTCCATCCATATGCACTCCTACATGGAGAGTAGGTGCCATTTGGCCAATGCACATACTTTCCGAATAGCAACTGCATCAGTTACATGCATTAATCTCCATTTATGATCTGTCCACATAAATGGTGCATTTCTTTATACAGCTCCTTATAAAATTACCCACAGAAATCATGCACCCAAATAGCAAGCGTAAATTTAAGCACATAGTTTTCCTGCCCAACAGCAGGCCTAAATTAAATAGATAATTTTCAGTGCGGTCACTGCTTATACTTTGAAGGGACACTGGTGCTGAATACATTATTAAGTGAGGTGCCAGGACAAGCACGTAACGTTAAACGGTGGCCGCTCCATCTGAAAAATCGAACCAATGCTTTTTACGTGTGACAGGACCTATGTGCGTGTTTTTTATTCATATATGCAGTTATAAAATTATCCTCAGTGTGATTGACCTTTGAATGGGTGTCTCTAGAAATATATTGCTCAATATATCGCCGCTGCCTGGTTATCGACTCTGCTCCTCCACAGAACGCCCACCATACGCCTCGATGCTAAGCGGTTAGCATCGAGGAATGTAGCAGAGATCATCGGGGATTGAATATACCAGTTAGAGGCATTTACATGGTTTACAGGGCTGTAAACCGCGTAAATGCCTTTCAGATACTGGGCCCTATGTCTTTGTACCAGTTTTTCCCATATGGCAAATGTTTATCGCATTCTGCTAATTTTTCTGAGAGTTAGTTTGCCCCCCCACCCCCCCCAGACAGATGGACGGACAGACAGACTGGTGGACAGACATTCTCAGCCCCTTTTGTATAATTCTTTCCAGCTTCTGGGGTGAATATCAAGATTGAAGGTAAATTTGTTCAGCTGAATAAGGTAAATGAAGCTGTCTCAGTTACAGAGTGTGCGATAAACTTGTCAAGATGCAGTGAGTGATAACTCACTCCATTGAAGGTTGGGGAGAAGAGCTACACTTTCACCTGCTTCCTGAATTAGGGGTGGTCTTGAGTTAAACATAGCCCCTCTGAGAATAAGTTCCAGCGTATGGGGACTATACTTGAGAAGGCTCACTAGTGAGTATCACATTGTGTTATTTCCTTTGACAAGGGTAGTTAGGTCTGGTCCCTGAGAAAATCTCAAAGCAGTGTAGAGAATTAACTTATTCTTTAGGTACTCGGGCCCATTTTGTTTAATATCTTAAAAAATCGGAAATGGTTTTAAATTTGGCCTTAAAGGGTACAGGTAGCCAGTGCAGTTTTTGGATGAAGGGCGTGATGTGGTCATGCAACTTGCAACCGTTTATCAGAAATACAGCAGCATTCTGAATTATCTAGAAAAGGTGAAAACTCTCTGTGGTCTGAGCAAAACATTGCAGTAGTCTAGCCATGACATTATTGCGGTATGGACCACTGTGATCAAAACTCATCAGTTTAATATCACCGCTGTCCAGTTATCGATTGACACCTCTGCTCTGCCCCACAATGCCCCAGACACGCCCTGATGCTAAGCAATTAGAATCGGGTTGTGTAAAGCTTCACCTGGGGCTGCCCACTGCCACTGCCATCACCCATCTCTAGGACTGACAGTGATGAAAATAGCTGCAAATGGCGCTGCGGGAATGTTTCTTTCCACCCATCCTGACTCTCAATTCCGACTTCCTGTTTGCATGGGAAATTGGCATTAGCCATCGGAGAGCGCTGAAAGCAAACAGCTCCATTGTGCCAAAGCTTAAAGGTAAGCTCCGTGGGGCTGTTGCAACTATTGCCATTGCTGTCTGTCCCAGAGAGGGGTGCCAGCGATGGCAATGGGTGCCACAGTGAGGTGCAAGGGATGAGGTTCCCTAGGGACCCTCAGCCCCTAGCACCAGACCTGTCTTTTTCCCAAGGGGGAGAAGTAAGTTATAAAGGTAGACTTAGAAAGTCCTGGGTGTCAGTGAACCAGGGAGCAGTGGGAGACAGTCAAGGGCAGGCCTGTACCAAGCTAGAAATGTGCCCTGTGCTACTAACAAACCTGGTGCCCCCCTCCACCCAGCCACATTCAGTAACTTGCTCTTTTTGAGCTTTCTGGGAGCCCAGTGATGGTATCAGTGCTCCCTTCTATGCTTGTGCCCTGTGCTCCCTTCTATGCTTGTGCCCTTCTATGCTTGCACAGTCCTTGGTATGACCCTGGTCAAGGGACTTTATTTCTAAGGTGCCTGGGAGGGGAGGAAGGGGGGAAGCAACGTATCTCTTTCTTTCTACCTTAAAGAAAATGCATGTCTCCTGGTGTGTGCTGTTTGGAGAGAGCCAGTGGAGACTCAAGGAAGCTGTGTTGTGGAGGGTGAAATCTCGAGGTCAGAAGGATAGGAGCCTGGTCCTAGGAATTTGCTTATTGAAAGTTGTTTGGTGTTAAAGAGGGATTTAGGGACATTTGGTGAAGGGGAGGAATATCTTTGAGATGACAAAGGGAACTCCCAAGTCTCAGTCCTTTTGAGTGCTCAAGAAACTTGAACTTGGATTGTTTATGACTGTATTTTATATAATTCAGTAAGAGTTAATTTCTGAAGCAACTTGTGGATCTTAGGGGTTTTTTAAATTTCTGAATTCCATTCAGAATATTTTTTAATAATATGCTCTTGTTTTGATTTTGGTCTTATCAATAAACTTCTCTGACTTGGAACAAATATTTGAACTTTGGAGCATTTTTAAATGAGAGGCAAAATAATGAGTGAGCCCTAAGCTAAAGATCCCCCAGCTATTGCTAGTCTCATTCCCAGAACCTGTGCCAGTCACTGCAGGGGCTATTTTTGCTGCTGCCTCTGAAAGTAAACTCCTTAACCTCTGCTTGGATCACTAAAAAAATAAGGAGGGGCGATATGATATAGGTCTATAAAATAATGAATGGAGTGGAACGAGTAAACGTAAATTGGTTGTTTACACCTTCAAAAAGTAGATAGACTAAAGGACACACAATGAAGTTACAATGAAGCACATTTAAGACTAATCCGAGAAAACATTTTTTCACTCAGCACATAATCTAACTCTGGAATTCGTTGCCAGAGGATGCGGTAAAAGCTGTTGGTGTAGTTGGGTTTAAAGAGGTTTGGACAAGTTCCTGGAGGAAAAGTCCATACACCATTATTAAAGTGGACTGGGGAAATCTGCTACTTAACCATGGGTTAAGCAGCATGGGATCTGTTTTTCTTTTGGGAACCTGACAGGTGCTTGTGATCTGGATTGGCCACTGTTGGAAACAGGATACTGGACTTGATGGACCTTTGGTCTGACCCAGTATGGCATATCTTATGTTCTCATACATAATTTAATACAGCATATGCCTGGATGGAGTCCCTGCATTTGCAAAAGTTGCAACATGAATAAGACTCCACTCCCTTCCTGTGTCCCTTCCTCTAATGTCCTAACATTTCCCTAGCACCTTCTCTTGGGTGAACTAAGCCCAGCTAGTGGATAGATACCCTTTGTCTGGGATGGATTTGGTGAGCAAGCAGCAAATGAGGCCAAACCTGCCTGAACTCAGCCCCTTTATGCCTGCCACAATTTCAGTCTCTGTGTTACAGGCTCCACATGGGAAATGGTTGCCAAGTTGGTCCAATTCCCCTTAATTCCTTGTGATGCTTCATGCTTCAGGGTAGACGTCAAGCCACCATATGATCCAGGGAGTGCAGTTGGGCCATATAATGGCCACATAACAATCAGGGTCTGTTTTGCTATAGAAGCTGATATAAGGTGTCAAGCACCAGCCCTCCGCCTAGGGCTCAGAGGGTTGGGGTTGCCATTAAATGCTCCTTGCAAAAGGTGAGATAAAACCTTTGGCTCCCGCTATGTCTGCTGGGAGTGGTAGTTCTTTTGCCCTCTGATAAGGAAATAGTTGTGAGAACAGTGGTAAGGCAAAATGACAAGAATTTATTTCCCAACAAAAAGATTCAGTGCAGATTAAATCAGGATACTCTTCAGGTGTTTGCTCAAGGATATTTACAGAACTTAAACTAATTGAGCTTCACACTCTTTGCTCACAAAATGTGCAATGCATATCACATGTAACAGATAGAAAACATAACAGCTTCTTCTCACAAAGAAAAATATCTTCTTTCCCTTTGTTCACACTCAGCTCCCTCATACACCTTTAGCAAAGGGATTCTATATCATCTGCCAAACACAGTGTACAGTCCATAGGCACTTCTTCTGAGTCTCTCTCATTAAAGTCCTGTTGCGTCTCTTCAAACTCTGGAACTATGGAGTTTGGCTTTAAGCTGTTATTATATGGCTTAGGATAATTTCCCCCTAAGACCTCTGGTGCTTCCTTTGGGCAAAGTTCTATATGGTAAGGATTGGAAATACCTGAGGTTGTGGAGATTCCTCTCTGGCTTTGTTCAGCTATCTTTTTCCAGCTGTAGGGAAACACTCTCTGATTCCCTGTTTGGAGTTCTTGTCTGGAGCACTGCTTTGGTTCCCAGTCCCAAACTGAGCTTTGCAAACTCCTGGGTTTAGTGCTAGGTTCCCACCTGTGAGCTCCTTGAAGCTTTTTATCTGGCAATGAGGTCTGAAGGTCTCTCTGCTCTCTCCCTCTAGGCAGGTTTCTGACAGCAGTCTGTCCCTTCTCCTTCTGCTCTGTCTGCTTCAATTCCAGAACTGCAGCTAGGTTTCCTCAAAGGTCTCTTCCCAGCTCTTCTCCAACCGTCTCTCCAACTACCTCTCCAGTCAGTACTCTCATCAACACTCTTACCGGCTCTCTCAGCGAGAATCCAATCACCAACTCCTTCCCTCTTGCTTTCTCCTAGCCAGGGTTTATATTCCTGTTCCCTGAGCCTTGGGTCTGCCTTCCTGAACAGGTGTGTGTAATTAGGTTTCAGGCTTGCAGTTACATCAGAGCTTGGGTGTGTCAGCCTAGCTCCTGTTTCCCTATGCTTGCCTCTCTCTTGCAAACGCTGAAACTTGTGTGCAGCCTGACTGTCAGTTTGTTTAAAGGTAAAATCATCCTTTTCTTCTACTTCCATATGTTCAGTATGGGCTTCTTCATCACAAAGGGCACAGTGAAATATTCACGCTCATTATCTGTAAAAGTTAGAAGTAAGAATTAGTGCTATACAAGAACCATGCATGCAAATCATTTATTCCAAAACATGCTATATTGACACAGTGCAGTAGCATTGTAGCCTCATTCACCATTAGGAGGAGATGTGATACTCTACGTGCACTTTTTATCTCTAGAGCAGGAGAAGCAGCGTATGCTCTTCAGGAGTACAATTCCTTTTATTAAAATTTGTATGTGCTCTTGGATGGTGCCTTCAATGCAGTTGTCTTGGATACATTCATTTGACCACAGCATGTGGTTTGTTTACGAATAGGAAGAGTATAGTTGGAGACAAGGTTACCAAATTAGCCCCATGGGCTGTCAGAAACAGAGAGCAGACCTATTTCAGGATAAGAATACGCCCATGACTGATCATTTTGAGATGCTCTGCATCAGCTGTAGTAGGTGTTTCATGTTGAATTGCATTCAAAAATAACTGAGAAGTGGCAGATACTGACTGAGCGGCGGGGATACAAACGTAAAAGCATGCTTGTTGAAGGTCGCTTCTCTTGTGGTTCCATTTTGAACTGTACCATTTTATGTAAAAAAAAAAAAGTAGAAATAAAGAGCAGCAAGCTGTAGGTTTGTAGCTTTTGAAAGCTAATTGCAAATATGTTAAGTCCAACAAAAAATTATGCCCCATCGGGGCAGTGGAAAATGAATTGGGGATGTGGGAGCCAGGAATGGCTCCCCATGAGCCATTCCTGGCTTGCTTGTGTTGCTTTTCCTAGGAAGCTCCGTTGAGAAAGCTGGAATCTATCTACATGTGGAGAATGGGGAAAAGCCAGGAGCAGCTCAGCTTGTACCCCTGCACCTGGAGCTATATGACCAGCCTGGCTAGCGTTTGCATCATCCTTGGCTCATTTTGCCATAAAATTATCGCAAAAACACATTTCAGTTCTCATACATTTCAAACCTGACTAAATGTTAGCTGAGACAGGTGATTACTTGGTGTCTGAACATCCTAATAGTCTATGTTAATAACAGTATGGCGTGCCATTTGAACAGTTGTTCTTAAATATACTTACTGCAATAAAAACTGGTTTGGCTTCTTTCAGTAGCATTTAAGGAAGTTCTTCATGTTTATGAAACCAGTAAAATTTGTTTAGATTGATGCCACACATTTGCCTCATTCTTTGACATGACTGTTATGCAATCTTGTGGGTCAATTTTCAGTTGACATGGCCACCGCAGGAATTGACGCACTGACACTGGTGCTTAAAATGCGTATATTCAGCGCCACTGTTCATATAGCTAGCAGCGTTGACTGTACATATTGACTGGTGAACTTGCAGGCGGTATCTGCTAAACAGCTAATTCACGGTGCTGCCTTCACTCCTTCCCTAGATCAGTCCCTAATTAAATGGATAATATCGTTCCATTTAGAGAATTCAGCAGCCTGATATCAGTTTCATTTTTCAGTATTGCCGTATAAGTAGGAAGTGCTTTTGCCTGTGGCCAGCTAACGCATAATTTGCTTTGAATATCGACCCATTTGTGTTTGTTGTCTTGGCCCTTACTTTGTGTATATTCTTTTCTAGGTGATAATCACAATATAAATAGCATCATTTACAAGTGGAATTCAAGAACTGCACTTTTTGAGATTAACCAGACTATTCCTACCTCAGGGGCTTATGACTGGGAATTTTTCACGATTGGACCTTATTCATTCCTGGTTGTGGCAAACACCTTTAATGGTACATCCACAAAGATACACTCTCACATCTTCATCTGGCTCAATGGAATGTTCCGTCTTTTCCAGTCAATTCTGGTAAGAAAGCAAAATGCGACTTCCAATAGACTAAGCTACATAATGGCTGAATGTACAGGGCTCTGTGCAGTCTTTATCTTCTGTGTGTTCAGATGTATTTTCTGTTGCTCTCACATAAGGGCCCTTTTACTAAGTGCATTAGGTTTCTGCACCTAACATACATTTAGTGCAAAAAACGAATGTGCATGGGGTGTTTTGCTAAAGAAGCTGATATAAGGGCAGAGTGAAATATTCTCGCTCATTATCTGTAAAAGTGAGAGGTAAAAACTAGTGCTATACAAGAACCATGCATTCATTTATTCCAAAACATGCTATATTGACACAGTGCAGTAGCATTGTAGCCTCATTCACCATTAGGAGGAGATGTGACACTCTACGTGCACTTTTTATCTCTAGATCAGGAGAAGCAGCGTATGCTCTTCAGGAGTACAATTCCTTTTATTAAAATTTGTATGTGCTCTTGGATGGTGCCTTGAATGCAGTTGTCTTGGATACATTCATTTGACCACAGCATGTGGTTTGTTTACGAATAGGAAGAGTATAGTTGGAGACAAGGTTACCAAATTAGCCCCATGGGCTGTCAGAAACAGAGAGCAGACCTATTTCAGGCTAAAAATACGCCCATGACTGATCATTTTGAGATGCTCTGTATCAGCTGTAGTAGGTGTTTCATGTTGAATTGCATTCAAAAATAACTGAGAAGTGGCAGATACTGACTGAACAGTAATTGTCAGGGGCATGATCAGCAAATTCCTGACAAGTAGCACATGGATGACTACCCTAATGCATGGCACTATTACTGCTGGTGCACTTATGTCCACCTATTGAGGTGGTGCTGGGCAAACTCACACTAATGGCAACATAGACAGTATGTGATATGCCTCCCCATGCTAACTACAGTGTGCTTACTGCACCCACTCTCTGCTCCTACCCCACACATTCTATGCCCTTACACGCGAGTGGAAGCTAGCATGTGAATCTGTGTGCTCTAACTGTCATGGTGCTGCTTTTAACAATTACCGTGGTCCCAAGCAGGCATTTACCCCTCACATTAACTGCTTAAACCCTTTGGGGGTCTATTCTGAACCATGGATAGTGGTTCCCGACTAACTTTCCCACCGTTTGTGCGGGGAAGTTAGTCAGGGGCGGGAAAGAGCCAGTCCAAGAGTGGAGAGTGGGCGGGCAGTGGGCGGTCACCGGCCCTAGATGTACAGGGTTGATTCTAATGTCGGTTGATTCTAACGTCCAGGACCAGCGAAATGGCTGGGGAAGTTATTCCACCTCCAAGGTGTAATAACTTCGCTGGACGTGTTTTATCTCACAGCCTGGAGTGCAGAAGGAGCGGGGGAGGGGGGGGGCCCAGGGTTTATTCGCTGCAGCCCGACCTGGCCTTAGGAGGCCAGATCATAGGAATCAGAACATAGGAATCAGGGGAAGGGAGGTCATAGGCAGTGCAAAAGAGGTGAATTTTTAAGAGAGACTTGAATTTGGGAAATGATTGTTCTTGGTGGATTGAAGAAGGAAGGGAATTCCAGAGAGATGGGGCGAGGAAAAAGAAAACAGAATGCTGGGTTTGTTCCAGATGGGCATGGGCTGGAGAGGGGAGGTCAAGGTGGTCTGTGTTGTCTGTCTTGACTAGATTGTAAGCGCTGATGAGCAGGGACTGTCTCTTACATTTTTGTGCAGCGCTGCGTACAACTTGTAGCGCTATACAAATGCTCAGTAGTAGTAGTAGTTAGTGTGCAGAGACCAGAGGCTACAGGGAAGTGTGTGAAATTGCATTAAGTCTGCAAGGTATTGAGGGGTTTGCTTATGTATGGCCCTGTGAGTTAGGATGAGCAGTTTAAAGGTAATGTGACAGAGGAAGGGAAGCCAGTGCAGATGGATCAAAGAGGGTGTAATATGACTGAAATGAGGAGTATGAGTGAGGAGACGAGCGACAGTGTTCTGTATCAACTGTAAACGGTGAAGTTGATGGTGGGGACTACTGGCAAAAACAACATTACAGTAGTCTAAATGAGAAATTACTAGAGAGAAGTCTGAAAAATTTAAGCAAGCATCATTTTGTGCAAATAGCACTTAAATCTGAAAAATCTCACTTTTGGCATCTCTGAGCTAGTATCATTAACATAGTAGATATTGGCAGATAAGTACTATTTGGACCAGCTGTTTACTCTAGCTGTAAGCCACAAAACCTTGGTTGCGCTTATTGTTCCAACTATGACCATGATCCTTTCTTATCCTTACCATTCCTCCCCCACCCCCTGCACTAAAGATAGCACCATATAAGCCTGACTGCATGATAACAATCCTTTCCCTAGCTAAGATGTGTAGCCTAGTTATCCAGCAGCCCAAACTGTGCACGTGGTACCGCATGTTACACGCATGAAAATATACAAAATTATCCTTACAGTGTGGAAGGGGGCATGCTGCAGGCATGGTTTGAGCGGGCTAAAAAAGTATGCATTTATTTCTGATTTCATAGCATCAATACACAAATATTTTAAATCAATGTTTAGTCCCTGGAGTTTCCACCACTAATTGAGGGGGCAATTGTTCTTACCTTTCTGGTGTTTTAGACCAGCACACAAATTCAGAAAAAAGATGTTTTTTTCACTTGGCTTCTTCATTAGCTTTTCCTGGATGTTTGCTACTGTAAAGTTTGGCACTCACCCATTGAGGTTGCAAAATCAGCACCTGCACGTGTACCTGCTGGCACCTGCGTATCAAAAACCACGAGCAATGCCACACCGTTTTTTGAACGTATTGGTTGCTAAAATGTCTGTCAATGCTGGAGGTGCTGGCTCTTACACTTGTATTTCCCAGCCTCTTAAACATCTTTAACAAAAAGCCTCTGTGCACGTCCTGACCCTGACCTCTCAAATCTTGCCTAGATGCCCTATGCAAAATCAACCTTTATATCTCCTAGGGGCATGTTTACTAAAAACCGCTAATTTGCGTGCCGCACATTAGCGCACTAAAAGCAGCACTTAGGTGCTCTTAAGTGCCCCGCAAACGTGCGAGGAACCCCCGCACCCGTGCGCGTCACACTAACGGGTGTCACACAAGTACGGGCCCGCAAATGTGCGATAGAGGCGTGGAAAGGCTAATGGAGGGCGGAGGAAGGCCCCGGAGGGGCGGAGAGAAGGGGTTAATGGGCAGGGAAGGGGAGGGGAGAGGCGCCCCGCACATTATCGGGGCTGAATTTCAAAGGAAAAATAGCGCGAGTGAATCACTCGCGGTAGAATGCATTTAAAGGCAAGAGAAACCATTTCCGTCAGCAATGTACAGCAAAACCGGGGAAACCTGCAAAACGTGAGCAGTGTGATACATGTGCACAGCCCAAAAGTGGAATTAAAAATAGAAAAGGACCACAACAAAAATTGTAAAAATAGGAATTCAGCTGGGGAACAGTTATAGTAATGGGCAAAACTAAAAAACACACCCAGGAAAGCTCCAGCAAAAAGAAATGATTTCTGGAAAGGTGTACGGAGCGGAGACTCTTCCAAAAAACATTTCCTTTTTGTTGGAGCTTTCCTGGGAGTGTATTCTATGGTTGCCCATTAATATCACTGTTGCCCAGCGTGGTGATATTGTGTCCCCCATTTTCCGTGGTCATTTCCGGGGTTTATGTGCACGTTTGTCACCAGACAGGGTGCATGTGCCCACAGTAAAAATGCGTAGAGCAGGGTTTGCAACTCCATCCTGCCAGGTTTACTACCTCCAGGGGCTGCACTGTCTCTGTGGGCATAGTGTGGTGCAGCAACCAGAGCCAGTACCTCTAGGACCAGAGGGTCAGAGGTTCAAATCCCAGCTGGGGCACTTGCCAGCCCAGTCCCTATATTTTACCCACCACTAAACAAAGAAACCCTTGTATTGCAGGGAACATAAGCATGGGGAAAACACCCATATTTTACCCAACACCGCACACACACCACAACAATGGGCATTACCTACAGCCAAGTCCCCCAAATGCAGTCCCGTACTGCCACATTGCAATCAGGTCATCTGCTTTTTCTGAGAGAAGGTCATGCCAGCATGTTGGCGGACAAGTACATGTGGTGCAGGGGGCAGTGGCTGCTAGCCACAGAAGACAGAGGCCTAGCCATGTGCAGGCTGGCACAGTCCACTACAATAGACAGGCCCTGCTGGATCCACAGTCATGGATGTTCCAGGGAATCCAACCAATCTGTGGCTACACAGTGGTGCAGTGCACACAGACAGTGCATGCAAGAACAGAAGGTCACAGGTTCAAAACCCAGCTGGGGCTACCACCAATCCTTCCCACATATTTTTTCCCACAACTAAACAGTGATAGTAAGGACACACCTTTCGTGGCGAGGACATATGCAA
Organism: Ichthyophis bannanicus; assembly: GCA_033557465.1. Lineage (NCBI taxonomy): Eukaryota > Metazoa > Chordata > Amphibia > Gymnophiona > Ichthyophiidae > Ichthyophis > Ichthyophis bannanicus. The sequence goes on along the minus strand of CM066036.1, from coordinate 601,993,731 downwards.
TGGTACTACGTCTATCTTTTACCCCACTGAGCACAGACACCATGAACAGGGGCAGTTCCTAGAGCAGAATCACCCAAATGCAGTCCTGGTGGGCCACACACCAGTCAGGTTCCATGCTGCCACTCATACAAATGCCTGTGCTGTATATCTATGCACCACCCCCATGGCATGTAGATGTAGCTCATGCATATTCATGAGGGACAGCAGGAAAACACGAACAGTGTGATGCAAACCTGGACTGGAGTTGGGAATTTCTGCCGTAAAGCAACAGCCAACAGGGCCAGACACACCCACACCCACACCCACACCCACAGGCCCCATTGGCCAATGTCTCCTGGAGAGGCAGAACATTGGACCCTGGGTGCATCTCCCAATACTAGCACCTGCATACCTTAGCAATGTCACCCTGCACCTGAGGTATACGGTACACAGCTCTGAGATGTTTGCTAGGAGTACTGGCAGATAGATATCCATACATTATGCACATACTGCTAGTTGACCCCATCAGAACAATCTGTGAGGTGTTTGCGGTGCGTGCTCCAGGCCTGGCATCTGATGGTGTTTACCACCCTGGGGAGTGACCCCCAGCAGTACTGCATGCCATATCCATGCCTTGGCGTGCCCAGGACCGGTTTGGTGGGCAAGGCTAATTACCTCCTCAATAGTAGCACCATGATGGCATAGGTGTGGAAGTGTGTGTCTGTCTATACAGTGGGTGTTGGCTGCAAGCCCCTTCCACAGCCCACACTGCCAGCACTGTTGCCAGTATTGGCCTGCCAATGTGCATAATGAGTAGCAAGGGACCATGGGTACATCTCAGACAGGGTGGGCTGACCAGGATGCAGCTGCACAGGGCATAGGGCACTGGCAGGGACATGGTAGTGCCCGGCCACCACCTACACAGACAGGGTTACCTCTGTATGTGCTGCTGGGGGATCACTCTCACCCTGAGTGTGCAGTGATGGCAGCATGGCTAGGCACCCCCATAGTGCTATATTGTGTTTCTGTCATGTGATATATATGGGTTTCCTGTTGGGGCCTCTTCGCTGACTTATCTGCTTGTGTGTGCTGCCACCCCAGTTGTGGGTGCATGCATTTCCATCAGGGCCAACCAGCAGACTGTGCACAGATGGTATGTGTCTTGATGGAGTGCCTTGCAGGGTGCAGTGGCTGATGGCTTGCTGCAGGAGAATATCAGATAGTGGTGGGGTGCATCTGTGAATATCCAGGCCTAATGTCTGTCTGATATTGTGTTATGGATGTGTGTGGAGCTGCTTGGACTGCCCTGTAGGGTGTCTGTTCCCCAGCAGGACTGGGGTTGATGGTCCACTTTGCTGGGGGGGGGGGGGGGGGGGGTGGGATGGGGATCTGTTGGAGGGAAGTTGTGTTTTATCCACCTGGGGGTCCAGGGGGGGTGGTTCCACTAACTGAGGCAGACAGATATCTCCAAGATGTTTATGCAGCACCTACCTATTTCACAGGTTTTTGCTGCTTTGGAGCTCTGGCATGGCTGCATTCAGCCATGCAAGATGTTGTGGACCTGGTCCTGGCCGCAACATCACACACTCAGGGTGAGCACAGTTACCGCACAATGTGGATGTTGTTTAGCTACTCTTTGCCGTTTGTCCACCCACTCAGAACACCCTACCAGGCCGAGGTGCTGTGTGGGTGCACACGGACACGTCCCCCTACCAGACCGAGGAGCTTTAGGGGTGCATTTCCCATCCTGTGTGCATCTGTGGACAGCTGATTTGCATTTGCAGTGCATCATGGGTACGGGTGGCCTAACCCTATCCTGTTTACAACAGCAGACTGTCTGTGAGGTGACGTGCAGGCTATCTGCAGCCAGCCAAGGGCTTGCTTACAGCTATAGAGCTGTAGCCCAATGGTTAAGTCATGGCCTGTGCAGCCAGAGGTCATGGGTTCAAACCCACAGTGGGGCCCTGTGATAGGGGTGTCCAAAGGTTTTTTTTAAATTTACTGTACATATGTTGCTGCCAGCAATTACACCCTCAGTGTACTGTACCCATAAGGTGCCTCTGCGGGTGCTTTATGTGGCGCCCTATAGGGCACTTTATGGTTGCCATCCATATAGGGTGCACTATACATTATCCTGTGTCGCAAAATACATGCTGCCCTATAGGGGACATTCTAGGGTGCCTTGGCGGACGGTGCACTGTAACATGTGCCTTATGGACCGCTTTATGTTAACATGCTGTGAGAGTGGGTTTGCTAGTAGTTCTCACAAAATAAAATTAATAAGCCTCCTACAGCACTCCACAACATAAAACATACTGCCTCAGCTACCCTTTTTCACAGGGCACTGTGAGGGATTGAACCTGTGGCCCCTGCACCATTGGTCAGTGTCTTAACCATTGTGCTGTGGCTCTGTTCCTTTGCTTTAGCATCAGCGCGCCGCCTTGTGCTCATCAGCGCGCCGCCTCCTGCTGTCCACAATTAACAGTGTGCCGCCTTGTGCCGCCCAAAAATAACAGTGCGCTGCCTTGTGCCGCCTTATGCCGCCCAACAAGAGCAGTGCGCCGCCTTATGCCATACAAAATGTACAGTGCGCCGCCTTATACAGTCCAAAATTACATTGCCTCCTGAACCACTTTTACACATTCAAGTTGGTGCCTCAGCTGGCCTTTTCTGTTGCGTACAATGGGGGAATTGAACCCGTGGCCCCTGCACCATTGGTTAGTGTCTTCACCATTATGCTATGGTTCTGTTTCTGTGTATGGAAATTTGCGCACCGCCTTATGCCGTCCACAACTAACAGTGCATCGCCTAATGCTGCCCAAAACGCACAAGATGAACAGCGCGCCGCCTAATGCCGCCCAAACGTTACAGCACGATGCCGAAGGCCGCAAAAAAATAGTGTGCCTCCTAAAACTTGTTAACCATTAGTATTCATACCTCAGCCAGAGGTTTTTGGTTGCACACACTGGGGGATTGATCCCATGGCTGCTGCACCATTGGTTAGTGTCTTCACCGTTGTGCTACAGCACTGTTCCTATATTGCCCAGCAGCGCCCCGCTTAGCCTTCCCACGCGCTAATGTGGGCCCCCGCACATTAACGCGACGCGCACACGTACAGTCATTTTTTTTCCTTGTTCTGCCTGAACCGCCCACTCCTTATATGGCACACGCACACTAACGGGGACCCGCACATTTTCGGAGTTTAGTAAACATGCCCCCTAATGTCTCAAAGACTTGCTTCAGTTTCTTGTTGGTTGATCTCATCTGCTTTTCTTGGGAATTTCTGCAGTTGTGTCAGTCCATTGTGCAAGTTGGCTTTGTCGTCTTCCACTTTTGGTCCTCTACTGGTTCATATAGTTGAATATATCGGGGGTATTTTTATTACAGGATGCCTATGTTGAAAGTAAAATAAAAAAGCACCTATTTTATAAAGGCAACATAGGTGCCTATGTACCTTTTATAAAATAGGCATGTAGAACTGAACCTAATAGTGTACAAATTTACATCTGCTCTGAAGATGGTGTGAATATGTGCTTGTACTCTAAGCATGTACCCACATATTTTTGAAAACCTTCATCTGCACATCACAACTCTGCCTCTGCACTGTCCAGACTAGGGCGGCTCTATCATTAGGCAGGGTGAGGCCACTGCTTTGGACAGCAATTTTTTTGGAAGCTGTCTTAAAAAACCCCCCAAAAAAGTCAAGCATCAGCCCTGGCCGCTGCCGTCTCTTCTCAGTGGGTCAGCAGTGGCAGCATGCGGCTGGCAAGGAGAAGGAAAATGGACAAGCAGTCTTTTCAACTCCTGCACACTTTGAAGGCCCTCCTGGTCCTGCCCCCTGTGATGCATTGATTCTGCGTCAGAGAGAGTGGGACCAGGGCAGTCTTAGAAGTGCAGGAATTGCCAAGACACTTTTTTCTGTTTTAATTGTGTCACTGTTGCAAGGCATTGGAACAGATGGCAGGGTAGCCCATGGGGGGGGGGGGGGATAGGGAAGGGGAATGGAGATGGGAGAGGGCAGAGGGAAGATGCTGGATATGGGGTAGAGAAGTATAGGGGCTAGACAGAAGATGCTGGACATGTGGAGGATGGAACAGAGGGCAGATGGCTGAGATAGGCTGAGAAAGAGACATATGGACCCAGGAGGGGACACAGAAGGGGAGCATATCTTCTCTGACTGTGGAGGAGACACACTGAACATAGGGTAGAGGATGGAGAGCAGATGCTGGGGACATAAGGTAGGGGGTATAGAGGGATGGAGTGGAAATAGTGAAGACAGATTAGATGGGAAGGAGAACAGATGCTGGACACGGAGTGAGTGGGTGGAGGCAGAAAGTGGACCCTGGACATGGGGTAAGCAGATAGAGAGCAGAAGTTGGATACGGGTTAGGGGATAGGGAGAAAGAGAGAGGGAAGATGCTGGATATAAGGGAGGATGAAGGATAGGGAGTGATGGAGTGAGATCAAGAGAGAGGGCACTGTACAGGAAGGAGAGAAGGAGAGAGATGCTGGACACAGAGTGGGGGAGAGTTGGTTAAAGACTGGAGAATAAGAGGCTGGGGAAGGACAGAGAGATGGCGAATGGAAGGCTGTGTTAATGAAGACCCATCTGTTCATCGAATACTATGGACTTGAAACATGATCCCACCTAATCAAGCCTCCCCATCAGCCCCCCTACCCTTCACCTTAACACTACTTCAACTAATACATCCATGCACCCCAACATAAACAAATCACTGTAAAAAGTTATTTGTACATAGTTAACGTTTATATTCCATGTTTTCATTGTAACTTTGAGTTGTTTGTAAATCACTTTGATCTGGTGAAAAGTGGTATAAAAGCACATCTAAATAAATAAATGATAGAAAAGTGATAGCTAGATGGAGTAAAAAGTGGGAGACAAAGGACTGGATGGTAAAAAGGAGGAGTGAAATCTGAGTTGATAGAGACTTAGGGGCATGTTTACTAAACCATCTTAATGTGCGCTCTGCGATGTTATCACGCGATAAGGTACCTTATCGCGCAATAATGGCGCTTTATCAGGCGCATAGGTACCTTAGTGCGCGATAATGCACGCAGCGGTGCAAACGAGCGCTGAAGGCGGGGAAAGGCTCCCGGAGGGTGGAGGAAGGCTCCCCAGGGGCGGAGAGAGAGGGTCAATGGGCGGAGAGCAGGAGGGGAGAGGGTCCCCGCACACTAATGCTGTGAAATCCGAGGCTCAAAACTAACGCCAGTGAAACCCTGGCGTTAGAGCCGATTTAAAGGGAAAAGAAACCATTTATGTCAGCAATGTACAGCAAAACCAGGGAAACCTACAAAAAGTGATCAGTGTGATACATGTGCACGGAACAAAAGGGCAAATAAACATTGAAAATGAACAGAAGAAAATGTAAAAAAAACATAACCAAGCTGGGCAATAGTGATATCAATCGGAAACATCAAAAAACACTCCGAAGAAAGCTCAAAAAAAAAGATATGAATTTTGGAAGGGTCTATGCTCCGTCCCCATACAAGGTGAATGAGCCCACAGTGAAATTGTGCTGAGCAGTGTTTCCGACTCCATTGGCCAGGTTTCCTATGGCATGCACATGTTTCACAACAGAAGAGTGGGCATGTCGGAACGGGCAACTGGACAGATGCTGGAAACGTGGACACAGAGGGCTGCAGGTGGCACATGCTGTGGTGCGCTGGGCCACAGTGCGGACTAGGGTGATGCCTAGCTGGCCCATAGGAATGCTGAAGCAGTAGAGCAGCCAGACAGCAACTGCTGAGGGCCTAACATGGGCATGAGTGTGCTCCCTACAATGTCACAGGGGATAGTACCCAGCAGGTACCCCCAAGGGCACGGAACATTAGCATGCGGTGCTGGGGGGAAGCGTGGACAGCTATGCAGGCACCCCTACCCCAGAACCCGCACCATAGGCAGCCGCCTACCTGCACACTGGATGGCCTGAGACTGCGCTCCACCAGCACCACCAGCAGAAGGGCATGTCAGTATGGTGGCAGAGGGATACTGGTGGTGGAGGGGGCAGTGGCAGCTGCCCAGAGCAGACCGTGGCCTAGGCCTGTGTAGGTGGGTGCCATGCACTGCGACAGACAGGCCCTGTCTGACGAAACGTCATGGTATCACCAGGGAATGCACTGTCTCTGTGGTAATATGGTGGTGCAGTGTACACAACCAGTGTGTTCAGAAGCAAAAGGTCATAGGTTCAAGTCCCAGCTGTGGTTCCTGCCAACCCAGAGCCCATATTTTACCCACTGCTAATACAGACAGAACCTTTATTGCAGATGACATAAACATGCCCAAAACACCTACATTTTACCCTACAGAGCACAGACACCATAAACATGCGCATTACCTAGAGCAGAGTCTCCCAAATGCAGTCCTGGAGGGCTAAACACCATTCAAGTTCCATGCTGTCTCTAATGCCTGTGCTGCATTTCTATGCGCCGCCCCCATGGTATGCAGATGTATCTCATGCATATTCATGAGGGACAGCATGAAAACCCGAACAGTGTCTGGCCCACCAGGACTGGAGTCGGGAACCTCTGCCCTAAAGCAGCGGCCAACAGTGGCAGACACACCCGCACCCACAGGCTCCATTATCCAATGCCTCCTGGAGATGCAGGATGTTGGGCCCTGCATGCATCTCCCAATACTAGCACTTGCATACCTTAGCAATGCCACCCTAAACCTGGGAATATGGTGCACAGCTATCAAAAGGTTGCTATGATTACTGGCAGATAGCAATTCTGAAGTTAAGTACAATTTTCTGAGTGAGCTGCATCATAGCAACCTTTCTGATGTCTGTGGAGTGTGCTACAGGTCTTGTATCTGACAGTGTTTACCACCCTGGGGAGTGACCCCCAACAGTATTGCGTACCATAGCCATGCCTACACGGTGCCCAGCACTGGTGCGGTGGCCAAGGCTGCCAAACACCTCTATAGCTGCACAATGCTGGCATAGGTGTGGGGAGTGTGTGTCTGTCTATCCAGTGTGTGGTGGCTGCAAACACCCTCCACAGCCCACACTGCTAGCACTGTTGCCATTATTGGCCTGCCAATGTGCATAATGAGGAGCAAGGTACCGTGGGAATAGCCTGGATAGGGTGGCCTGGCCTGGATTCATCTGTACAGAGCATAGGGCAATGGCTCGGACATTGTAGTGCCTGGCCACCACCTGCATGGACAGGGTGGCCACAGCATGTCCTGCTGGGAGGTCACTCTCACCCTGACTGAGCAGTGACCACAGCATGGCTAGGTTTCCCCATAGTGCTATATAGCATTTTTCTCATGTGCTTTTTATGGGTTATCTTTTGGGGCCTGATCACTGACTTATCTGCTTGGTGTGTATGCTGACATCTCAGATCTGGGTACACGCATCTCCTCCAGGAACATGCACTATGGATTAGCTAGCAGACTGTCTGCAGCTAGTATGTGTCTTGCTGGAACACCTTGCAGGGTACAGCGGCTGGAGGCTTGCTGCTGGAGAATGTCAGATAGTGGTGGGGGGCAGCTGACCATTTCCAGGCCTACTGTATGTCTGCTATTGCTTTATGGATGTATACAGCTCTGCATTGCCTGACCTGTAGGGTGTCTGTTCCCCAGCAGGACTGGGGTTGATGGTCCCCTCTACTGCCACCATTGCAGGGAGGTAGGATGTGGATCTGTTGGTGGGCGATCAAGTTTCCCACCCTGAGCCCCAGAGGGTGGGTTGTGTGGTGGTACATAATCCGCCTATGGGTCCAAACACTACCCCTTCACCTACATCATGTAACCATGGCACCAACACAGGATATGCACTATTCTGCGTGCTTCATAGCCCATAAGGGCTAGACATGACTGAGAAATACAGAAAGACACAGATGTATCCTAGGGGTGTCTGCAGGAACTACCTATCACACACAGTAGCACTGATGGAGACCTGCAACATGGCATATTTCAGCTATGAAAGGTGCTGTGGACCTGGTGCTGGGCGCCCCACCTCACCCTCAGGGTGAGCACAGTGTCTGTAGCTACTCTGTGCCAGTACCACACACGGTCAGTTCCCCCTACCAGGCCGAGGTGCTGTGGGGGTGCATACCCCATCTTGTGCCCATCTGTCGACTGCTGATTTGCATGTGCAGTGCATCATGGGTACTGGTGGGTTAACCCTATCCTGGTAACCACAGCAGACAGTTTGTGTGTTGACATGCAGTCCTTCTGCAGCCAGCCAGGGGCTTGTTATCCGCTGTAGCCCACTGGTTACTTCACTGCCTGTAGAGCTAGAGGTTATGGGTTCAAACCCATGGTGGGGTTATTTGATAAGGCTGTCTGAGGCATTGTCTATTTTTAATGTACATTAGTGCTGCCAGCAAAAACAACCTCAGTGTACTGTAACCATAAGGTGCCTTATAGGGCGCCCTATAAAGCGCCTTATAAGGTGCCTTATCAGGTGTCCTCTAAAGCGCCTTATAGGGTGCCCTATAGGGGACATTATAGGGTGCCTTGGCGGACAGTGCACTTTATAATGTGCCCTATGTAGTGCCTTATAGGGTGCCTTATGCGGCACCTTAGGTTACTGCACGTGAGGGTGTGTTTGCTGGCAGCACTAATTAAACTACAAATAAAATGCCTCAAAAATCAATACTTACACATAGAAGTTAATGCCTCAGCCAGCCTTATGGATTAGGCACACTGGGGGATTGAACTCATGACCCCTGTAGCATCAGTCAGTGTATTAACCATTGTTCTGCACCTCCATTTCTGTGTTGGCATGTCTGCGCGCCTACTTAAGATTACTGTGCATTAACGTGCTTAGCGGCGTCTTGCCCGATAATGTGCGCAGCGCACATTATCGCGCGATAATCCCGTTTTGCTACTTTAAGACCGAAACGCCCACTCCTTTTATGGCATCCTGCACACTAACGCCGGGTGCACATTAAGACGGTTTAGTAAACATGCCCCTTAGAAAAATACATGGAAGAAAGTTGAAAGGAAAACATCAATGTCAGAGATGGAAAAAAGTGAAAAAGACATGAGGGGAGAGAAGTGGAAGATGGATTAGACACTCTGGAAAGCAAGTTAAGAGAAGACTGAGGAAAGCAGAAATCAGGGATTGGTGTCAGCAGGATTACAGAATAAAACAGTTACACAAATAAGGTAGAAAAAATAATTGTATCTTTAATTATGTGACTGGAATATGTAAGTCTTTGGCATTTACATATTTTATCTTTATATTTTGCATAGTACAAGAACATATACAGTACATCTCCATAATGCATGCAGAATCAGGCTTCTTGGTCTGTTTTCATTCTGTGCTTGATGAGGATCTGTTTGTGTTCTGCATTTGTGACTGAGACCAGGAGTTCTCTTAGTATGGCGTTTCTAAATAGGGATCTGTATGGTAGTAATCTAGCTTGTGCAGTTTTCTAAAAGGGTATGTGGATGTTTTAGGAGCCACTGCAAACAGCGAGCATCATAGCTTTCTTGTTTTGTTCCTTAATGCATGAGCCCCTTGCATCTCCCTTGTTTTTTGCAGAATTACATGTAATGCTGTGGCAGTCAAGAGTGCGATGTCAGGCGTTAGTATTCTCAGGCTACATAACTGCCACAATTTTTGCGGTATATATACATCTTTGCAAAGTTTTTTCTTAAATTATGTAGCCTGGGAAAATGTTGGTTTCTTTTTTCTTGATGCTACCTCTTAACTAGTGTTCTGAGTGAGGGGCCCCCTGCTTCGTGACCCACTCCCAGTTCTGAGGAGTCCCCTCCGTTTGGGTGCTTGGCGGGCCGGCTCAACTGTTAGGCAAGACTAGGCAGCCGCCTAGATCAGCAGCTTCAGAGGGGCAGGAAAGGGCAGCCGGAGTCCGTTCTAAACAATAAATCCTGACAACCCCAACAACACACAGAACCAATAGCATATATTTTTACCTGTTGCAAATTTACAGGATTGTTGTTGGAGGGATGGCGTTGGGATGATAATGATTGTTGAATGATTGTTGTTCCTTAGAGGGAGGAAACAAAAGCTGCGATTTTGCCTAGGGCACCCAATATCTTTGCAACAGCCCTGGTGCCTGGAAAGGGAGGGGAGGGGGGGGGAGCGAGGGCAGCTCATTTCTCTCCTCAGGCAGCAGATTGCCTTGAGCCACCCCTGGTCCTGACTACACTCTGGGAATGCATACATGCCATCCGCCTTTTATGGATGTAGATAGCTGTGCAATTTTATATAATACCTTTTCATGCGTAAAACTGTTTTTACGTGTGGAAAATGCTCAGCCACATAGAGTTCTATAAGTTAGTTTAATATCGAGGCCTTTCCTAATTTCATTTAGCTACTCTTCCCATCCAGTCACCCCAACCTGCTTCTACCACTGTTCTGTATATCTCCCATGTGTCCTTAAATTCGGTCACAGTTTTAGATACTAGGACCTCTGCTGCTATTCCACTCTAAAGTTTTGTATCTTTTTGAGGCATCCTCTTCCTCTCCATAAGGAAATATTTATTCATATTTCTTGCATACAATAATATGGTTTGTCATGTTAGTCGACTTGAATGCACAGAAACAAATGTTAAGAAATACAAGCAAATAAATAATAACATAAAATGACAATCTTTTATTGAACTAATTTAATACATTTTTTGGCTATCACTATTCGGCCCTATTTATTCCTGGACATTTCCAAAATGTATTAAATAAGTCCAATAAAAATGATCTTATTTTTTGTGGTGGTTTTATTTTGTAGCCTTTATTTTCCTCTCTCCAGCGTCATATGCTGACCCAAGCTAGCAGTGGAGAATAAAATAATCACTTTCTGAACAGATTCAGCATTCAGGTTTTCTAGAAATAATAATTTCATAAAGTGTCACTATCCATTATAATACAGCTTCAAGGCTCAAGACAAAACCTAAAATGAAAGAATGTTACCTAGCAACTAGAGACTCAGCAGCAGCAATCACAATCAGAAAGACAGGCAATAGAATACAGAAACAAGCAGGAAAAGCATGCGGATGCAGGGCTTTGGAAATGCTTTACAATATGGATTAATGGGTGGGGGGTATGGAATATGGGTGGGATAGCATGTGTGGGGGAATTTATATATGTACGAGGGAAGATGGGGGTATATATGTATGGGGGAGGTCTGATTAAGTTTATGGGGTGTGGATATGGAATGTGTGTGGGAGAGTTGGGGTTATGTTGCGTTGCATGCGTAGGGGTTAGGTGGGGGTGTAAGGGAGTGTATAGGGGTAGGAGTATAGGGTATGGGTATGTGTAGATGAGTGTGAGATTGTATGTGTGAGGTAGGTGGGTATAAGGTACTACTACTACTGAACATTTGTATAGTGCTACAAATACATACGCAGAGCTACACAGACACATGCAAAAGATGGTCCCTGCTCATCAGAGCTTACAATCTAGTCAAGACAGACAACACAGTAGCTGTAGACATGGAATACATCTAACGGGAATGGTAAGGAAACACAAAGGAGATCAGGTGAGTCAAGATCCGAAAGCGGCAGCAAAGAGGTTTTCACATTTTGCTATAGAGACACTGCTTATTTCTACTGGTCCAACATTAGCATTGTACAGACTGTTTTCAGAGATATCCAATGCACGATTAACTAAGGAGTTCTTCTACTGCCATGTATGCTCTGATGGCAACTATGTCAGGATAAACAGATCACATTAGACTCGCTGTTATTCTATCTGTGACTGCACTGAGCTTACTTTGCAGTATTCTGGTCATCAAATAGACTAGTATATTTAGTCTTGTTGGCATCCGCATTTAGGTGTGATTAGTATTCGTGTGTTATTTGCACAAACACAACACTGTCAGTGAGAGGAGCAGCTTAGAGGATGGACATTTTAAAAGGGGAGGTGGAGGCAGGCAGCATCGTAGACATTCATCTTTTTAGAATATCGCGAGGGTCGGAAAGTTCAAGTCATTTAATATGTCTACATCTCCAATTCTGGACACACAGGTGCGCCATACTGGATTTGGGTTTAAAATGTCCCTGTCTCTGATTTGGATGTGCCTGCAGACTGGACATGAATGTTATGGAATCGGCCTCCACGTGGAGGACAACCCAAACTACAGTTACACAAGCAAGGTTCTACATTAGGAATCACCACCCAGAAAAAAGATCTGGGTGACATTGTGGATAATATGTACATTGAAATCCTCTGCCCAGTGTGCAATGAAGGCTAAGAAAGCAAGCAGAATGCTAGGAATCATAAGGAAGGGAAATGAGAATAAAACCAATGATATTATAATGCCGCTGTATCTCTCCATGGTGTGACCGCACATTGTATGTAGTTTTGATTGCCCTTTCTGAAAAAAGGACATAGCAATATTAGAAAAGGTAGAGAGAAAAGCAAACAAAATGATGAATGGGATGGAAGGATACCCTTGTGAGGAAAAACTTAAAAGGTTAGGGCTCTTCAGTTTGGAAAAGAGACGGCTGAGGGTACATTTGATAGAGGTCTATAAAATAATGAGTGGAATAGAATGGGTAAACGCAGATCGGTTGTTTACTTCAAAAAGTAGAAAGACTAGGGGACACACATTGAGGTTGCAGTGTAGCACATTTAAGATTAATCTGAAAAAATATTCTGTCACTCTGTGCATAATCAAACGATGAAATTCATTGTCTGAGGATGTAATATAAGCTATTGGTGTAGCTGATTTTCCAAGCAATTTGGACAAGTTCCTGGAGGAAAAGTCTATAAACCATTCTTAGAGTGGACTGAAGAATCAGCATAGTTACTCACCTGTAACAGGTGTTCTCCAGGAGCAGCAGGAATCAGTCCTCACATATGGGTGACGTCGGCGTCGACGGAGCCCTCGTGCGGAGCATTTCCCCAGCTTTCAAAGAAAGCCTTTGGGAATGCAGCGTGCATGCACGGTCCCCTTCCCGCCCAAGGGTGCCATCTTGCTCATTCTGAAGACATAGCTAAAAGACAGCAAAACATAAAATGAACTATATAGGACTGCAACTACAAGGGGAGGAGGGAGGGTCGTGAGGACTGATTCCTGCTGCTCCTGGAGAACACCTGTTACAGGTGAGTAACTACGCTTTCTCCAGGACCAAGCAGGAAGTCAGTCCTCACATATGGGACTCCCCAGCTCTAGGCTACCGAGAACCAAAAGCTGAAAAATAAGCTCCCTCTAGAGCTTCAGCATGCGTGATAAGAATCTTCTCTGAGAACGCCCCCGAACGGTAGCCTAACACAAGGGCCGGAGGGTAGGAGTTGCCTAAACCTCAAAGAGATTACGGAGTACCGCCTGTCCGAAAGCACTGTCCCTGCGGGACTCCCTCTCGAGGCAGTAATGGGCCACAAAAGTCTGGCTTGAAGACCAAGTAGCGGCCCGGCAGATGTCTGCCAATGGAACAGAGCGGAGATGAGCTACTGACGTGACTCGACCCTGCAAGGAGAGGCCGGCTGCCCTGTACGCCCAGGCGATACAGTGTGCTACCCAAATGGACAGGGTACGCTTGGAGACAGGTAACCCCAGCCTATTAGGGTCAAAAGATACGAAGAGCTGAATAGCCCTTCGATGCCCCTGCGTACGGTCAATGTAGAAAGACAACGCCCTCCTACAGTCCAGGGTATGCAAGACTATTTCAGCCCGGCTGGCATGCGGCCTGGGAAAGAAGGTCGGAAGAACCACCTCCTGATTGAGGTGGAAGGAGGAGACAACCTTTGGAAGGAACTTAGGATGAGTCCGTAAGACCACCCTGTTCCTATAGAACCGTGTGTATGGTCTATCAGAAACCAGAGCCTGTAGTTCACTCTCACGCCTGGCCGAGGTAAGAGCCACCAAGAAAAACGCCTTCCAGGAAAGGAAGCGTAAATGACAGGTAGCCATTGGCTCAAACGGTGGGCAAGTAAGTTGTTGCAAGACCACATTCAAATCCCACTCAGGGGCTGATGGATGAATCGGATGCTTGAGCAAAAGCAGGCCTCTGAGGAAGCGGGCCACTAAGGGGTGGACCGACAGAGACTGGCCCTCCACCGGCGAGAGGTGCGCTGACAGAGCACTGAGGTGGACCCGAACAGAGTTGGATTTAAGGCCTAAGTCCGACAGGTGAAGCAGATACCGCAGCACCACTGGTACCAGGCATGAAAACGGATCCTCTTGGCGCTGAGCACACCAGGTGGAGAACCTACGCCACTTGAGGGCATAAGATTTCCGGGTGGATTGTCTCCTAAAGGCCAACACTACCTCCTCCACTTCCCTAGGCAGAAGTAAGGGTGCTAGAACTACCCTTTCAGCAGCCAGGCTATCAAATGGAGGGACTGGAGGTTGGGGTGCAGGAGAGATCCCTGATCCTGAGACAGGAGATCGGGTTGCACCCCCAGAGGGAGTGGGGTGTCCACCGCCAACTGCATAAGGAGTGGAAACCACGGTTGCCTCGGCCATCTGGGGGCTACCAGGATCAGCAAGGCCCTGTCCCGAAGAGCCTTGAATAGGGTTCGGGCCACTAGAGGCATTGGAGGAAACGCATACAGCAGGCCCGTAGACCAAGAGATTAGGAAGGCATCTGCTGCTATTCGCAGAGGATGCAGTTGTCTGGAACAGAACCTGGGCAGCTGACGATTCAGTGGACTGGCAAAGAGATTGATGGTTGGAAGACCCCATTTTAGGAAGATCTGCTGGACCACTAGGGGATTCAACTGCCATTCGTGAGGCTGTAGAATCCTGCTCAACCTGTCTGCCAGGTAATTCTCTTGGCCAGGTAGATAAACTGCCTTGAGAAACATGCCTTGTTTGACTGCAAAGGCGCACAGGGCCTGTGCTTCCTGACACAGAAGCCTGGATCCTGTGCCCCCTTGTTTGTTCACATAGAACATTGCTACTTGGTTGTCTGTCTGAATCAAGACAGACTGGTGAGAGAGGACATGAGAGAAAGTTTGCAGAGCTAATCGAATAGCTCGCAACTCCAACAGATTGATCTGCTGTGTGGCCTCCCAAGGGGGCCAGAGGCTCTGAGTGCATGCCCCCTGGCAATGTGCACCCCAACCTTGAAGAGAAGCATCGGTCGTCAGCACCTGTGTGTGTGGTGGTGCTTGGAAAGGCACCCCTTTGATCAGGTTTGGGAGATGCAGCCACCACTGCAGGGAGGCCGCTAGTAGTTTGGACACTCTTACTCTGTCTCTTAAGTCTCCTGTGGCCTGTATCCACTGAGCTCTGAGGCACCATTGAACAGGCCGCATATGCAGATGAGCATTTGGAGTTACATGGACCGTGGATGCCATGTGGCCCAAAAGCCTCAGGAATTGTCTGGCAGAGACCAGAGATCCACTGCGAAACTGCTGGGCCAGAGCCATCAGTCTGTGAGCCCTGTTCCTGGGCAAATAAGCCATTGCTTGTAAGGTATCCAACCTTGCCCCTATGAACTCTATGTCCTGTGAGGGGAGCAAAGTGGACTTTGTGAAGTTTATGATGAAGCCCAGGTGTTGGAGAAGAGAGACAGTGCAAAGAGTGGCTTGTCTGGCCTCCTGTGGAGACTGACCCCTGATGAGCCAGTCGTCCAGATATGGAAAGACAAAGATGCCCTGGTTTCTGAGATAGGCCGCCACAACCGCCAGGCATTTGGTGAAAACCCTGGGTGCGGAGGTTAGGCCAAATGGAAGTACCCTGTACTGAAAATGATTTCCTCCCACTACAAATCTGAGATATTGTCTGTGGTCTGGATGAATGAGGATGTGAGTATAAGCATCCTTTAGGTCTAAGGAGCATAGACAATCTCCCTGATGGAGGTAGGGCTGCAGTATTCCAAGAGTAAGCATCTTGAACTTTTCCCTCTCCAGGAACTTGTTGAGATTTCGCAAGTCTAGGATGGGCCTGAGGCCACCTGTCCTTTTTGGTACTAGAAAGTACCTGGAATAGAAGCCTCTTCCTATCATGTGGTGAGGCACCGGTTCCACCGCCTGCTCCTGTAGAAGACTTGCCAACTCCTGAAGGAGGAGGTTCCTGTGCAGAGGGGGTCTTGGAGGTTCCCCTGGAAAATAGGAGAGAGGTAACTGGTTGAAGTGGAGCAAGTAGTCCTTTTGGACTATGCTCAGTACCCAGGTATCCCCTGTTATAGCTGACCATCTGTGGGCGTAAGTGTCAGCCGGCCTCCTGTGCTGAGTGGAGCCAGCTGTGGGGGAGAGGCTATGCAGTGGGAGTCAAAACCCCGCTCACTGCTGTGCAGGAGCCGGAGCTGGTGGCTAGGGAGTTTTCTGCCTACGGGGCCCATGTCCTTGCCCCTTGGCCTGCTGACCCTGTTGGGGAGCTGTAGAGGCCTGGAATTGAGGGTAGGATTTGTAGGCAGAAGCCTTTCTCGGGTAAAAGGGCTTTTTCCCTGAGCCCTTCTTCTTCTGAGAAGGGGCAGAAGTCTTTCTGGACAGCCTTGTCCTGGTGAGAGTCTCAGTCTCGATTTCTGCAGCCTTTTCAGCCATGGGTTTGCCAAAGAGGTTCTCACCCCAGCAAGGGACATAGACCAACTTGTCCTGGACCCATGGCTTGAGGTCCAGAGACTGTAGCCAGGCCTGACGGCATGCACCGATGCCGGCTGCTGCTACTCGGGCCGAAGCCTCGAAGCCATCATAGGCTGCTCGAGATATAAACTTCGAGCACTCTCAAATCCCCGATGACAAAGCCTTGAACCTCTGCAAAGGTTCCGCGGAGAGGCCAGCAGGGAACCCGGCAATCTCCTTTGCCAGGTCTCGGAGGTACATGCCCATGTACAGCTGGTAAGTCTGGACACGGCATGCCAGCATAGAGCCCTGGAAGCACTTTCCTCTGAGGGCATCCAGGTTCCGGGCCTCCCGGCCGGGGGGCACCGAGGAGTGCATCTTCTGACTCTTCAGACAATGCATGGCCGATTCCACAACCATGGAGTGGTGTGTTAGCTGTGCCTTCTGGAACCCAGGGCTCTTACGGACTCAATAAATGGAATCGACCCGTTTGCTGAGAACTGGCACCGAGGCCGGTGCCTCCCACATGCGGAAGAGCAGCCGTTCCAGCATCGGAGGAACTGGTACAGTAAAGGCCTCCTTCAGGGGAGAGTCATACTGGAGGGCCTCGAGCTCTTCGGCTCGAGGTTTCTCCTCAGGATCCGCGGGGAAGGCCAAGGCCTTGGCCATATCCCTCAGGAAATCCGAGAACCGGGTATCCTCCGGGGGGGACCTTCTCCAAGGTTCGGACTCCAGTGAGTCTGATGGGACGCACCAGTTCGAAAAGTATCTGGGGACGCCTCGTCCTCCGTCTCCCACCCCGACCCCTCCGAGGAGGAATTGAGCGGCTCCGGCCAGGCGGGCACCGATGCCATCTGCCCCGACGCCGAGGGTACCGGCATCAATGACCTCGGCCCCATACGGGAGGCCGAGGGAGACCTTGGCCGAGGATCAACTCAAGACCGCATGGACTCGAGGAACGGCTCGGCCTCCAGGGTCGACTTGGACGTCGAGGTCCGGGTGGTCAGGGCAGATGCACCAGTCAGACCGGCGATCAGCACCCGCGGCTGTTCCATGAAGGCAGCCAAGCTGCTCTCCAAGACCATCAACCTGAGTCCGAGCTCAGGAGACTCAGCAGCCCCTGACGATGCTCGGGGTCGGACTCCTGAGACGTTGAGGCCTCTGACGAAGTCCGGGCCCGGCCGGACGCGGAGTCAGAAAATCCTTTCTCGCTGATGCTGACAGCTCCTCAACGTCTTCGAGGACATTTTGCCACAAGGGCCACAGATCATCGGGTCATGATCGGGCCCGAGGCACCGGAGGCAGCAGTCGTGTGTGTCGGTGAGAGACATCAGTTTCTTACACCAATCACACTTCTTGAACCCGCTGGCAGCCATCGGGGGAAAAAGGGCCCCTGCAGGGTCAAAAGACCGGGCTGCCAGTGAAAAATAAAAAAGAGCACGGACGCTAGTCTCGAAGGACAAAAACCGAAAAAACAGCTCCAGGCTCAATACCGTTGTACCGTGCCCAGGCAGGAAGGGGAACCGGCATCGAACCAGCAAAAAAACACGAATCTTCGAAGGAAAAATCAACTTTTAACCAGGTGAATAGGACACACGTCCGTCGGGCTCTGCGAAAAAAAGAAGACTGAGCAAGATGGCACCCTTGGACGGGAAGGGGACTGCGCATGTGCGCTGCATTCCCAAAGGCTTTCTTTGAAAGCTGGGGAAATACTCCGCACGAGGGCTCCGTCGACGCCGACATCACTCATATGTGAGGACTGACTTCCTGCTTGGTCCTGGAGAATACTATTTACCCTTGAGATCAGCAGCATGGAATCTGTCTACCTTTTGGTAATTTAGATTGGCCAGTGTTGGAAAAAGGATACTGGACCTGATGGACCTTTGGTCGGACCCAGTATGGCATATCTCATGTTCTCATGTTCTCATTCCCTGTCTTTGCCTCAGTGTTGCTGATGGAAGGGAGTCCTTTGGAATGGAGTAGTGGTAAGCATTCTATGACTTGTAACGTTTTTCTATAAAAAAGCATTTGGAAATCTTTTTTGAAAGCTGCATTTTCTGTAAAGAGTGATCTAATGCTTTTGTTTTTTAAACTCCTCTGAGATACTCATATATGATGAATTTCCATCCCTTTTTGAAGTTATTGTGCCTACAGATGAACTGCAAGACACATAGACATCATTTTCTTTTATGTAATACTTTCCAAGATTCTATTGGGCATGGAGAATATTAAAAATCCTTTTGTGTATTGAGTTTTACATGTGAGGGAAAGAGAAATCTAGCTCAAAAGTGATTGCAGACTAATGGATGTCCTATGTCTAATAAAGGATGGAGAAAGGAAGCAGTTGGTTGAAACAAATTGTTTTCTTTCATTGAGCCTTAATGTAATTAAGTAATGTATCACCAAAATAACTGTACCAAGGGTTCCCTATGTTTTGATACACAATTTTTAAAACACTTCTTTTCTGCGCTTTCATTTGAAATTTTTTTTATAAAGACAATTATTTAAAAAGAGACTTTAAAAAAAAGAGGTACTGTAGCATCAACAACGGATCTGTATGGCAAATTTTCAGCCAAATTGTCTATTCCTTTCTTCATTTGCCTCTCTACCCCTAATATTTTATCTTTAAATTTTAGCATGTACACCCAGTGACAACAGAAAATCTGTTAATTTTACTAATGAAGTCTGTCACACAGAGCAGTGCTACAACGTATTCAAGCTTGACTGTATAAGAGGCGAAGATGTATTTAAGTTTAGATGCCTAAGAGCCTCCATTATGCTGTGTTAACTCCTGGCAACCCATCCCCTCCATTAGTCAGTGTTAACTCCTGGCAACCCATCCCCTGGGTTTTCTTGACAAGGTGCAACCAGAAATAGATTTCTGGGTCTTTCTTCCACGCACGATGTACAGATTCCAAGAGGGCACATCATGGGCATGGTTTGGGAGGGTCTAAAATTTTTATGTGTATTTCCTATTTTACATTGAAAATACATGTAGAATACAAATGATTTTGCACCTGCTCTGAATCAAGCACAACTTTTATAACAGTGCTCATTTCAGCCAGGGCTTAATAAGGCACTGAGGGAGTTAATGTCCTTTATACCCCATTTTTTAACTTTCTAAAAGGCAGGATAAATCGATGGTGGCTTTTAGCACACAGCTGTTTTGCCACCAGCTTTCTGCATTGGCCCCTTAGATTGTCAGCCCTTCAGAGACAGGGAAATGTCTGCTGTACTTAAGAGCATAAGAACATAAGATATGCCATACTGGGTCAAACCAAGGTCCATCAAGCCCAATATCCTTTTTCCAACAGTGGCCAATCTAGGTCATACGTACCTAGCAGTTTCCCAAAAAGACACAGGTTCCACAATGCTTGTATTGGGTCAAGCATTGATATCCTGGGTCCCTTTTTAATAATGGTTTATGGACCTTTCCTCCAGGAACTTGTCCAAACCTTTTTTAAACTCGGTTACTCTAACAGCCTTTACTACATCCTCCGGTAACAAATTCCAGAGTTTGATTACACGTTGAGTGGAAAAATATTTTCTCTTATTTGTCTTAAATAGTTTACCCTGTAGCTTCATTGCATGTCCCCTAGTCTTTCTATATACTGATAACGTAAAGAATCGATCTACGTTTACCCGTTCCACTCAATTCATCAATTTATAGACCTCTATCATATCTCCCCTCAGCCGTCTCTTTTCCAGGTTGAAGAGCCCTAACCTTTTTAGCCTCTCTTCATAGGAGTAGCCTTCCATCCCCTTTACCATTTTGGTGGCTCTTCTCTGTACCTTTTCTAATAATGCTATAACCTTTTTAAGATACAGCGACCAGAATTGCACACAATATTCAAGGTGCGGTTGCACCATGGAACGATACAGAGTCATTATAATATCCTTTGTTTTATTTTCTATTCCTTTCCTTATGATACCTAGCATTCTATTTGCTCTCTTGACCGCCGCTGCACACTGGGTGGAGGGTTTTAACATGTTATCCACAATGATGCCTAAATCTTTTTCCTGGGTGGTGGTTCCCAATGTGGAACCTTGCATCGTGTAACCATAGTTTGGGTTGTTCTTTCCTAGGTGCGTAACTTTGCACTTGTCCACATTAAATTTTATCTGCCATTTGGATGTCCATTCTTCCAATTTATCAAGATCCTCTTGCAATTTTCCACAATCCTCTTGGGTTTTAACAACTTTAAATAGTTTTGTGTCATCTGCAAATTTGATAACCTCACTTGTTATTCCCTTTTCCAGGTCATTTATGAATATCTCAAAAAGCAGCGGCCCCAGCACAGATCCCTGGGGTACTCCACTATTCACCTTTTTCCATTGGGAAAATTGGCCATTTAACCCTACCCTCTGCTTTCTATCTTTTAACCAGTTCCTGTTGCACAAGAGTACACTGCCTCCTATCCCATGACTTTTTAGTTTTGCAAAAATTCTCTGATGAGGGACCTTGTCAAAGGCTTTCTGAAAGTCCAGATACACTATATCAACTGACTCACCTCTGTATACCTGTTTATTCATACCTTCAAAAAAACATAACAGATTAGTAAGACAAGATCTTCCTTGTCTAAAGCCATGTTGGCTGTCTCCCATTAGGCCATCGTATATATATTGGTCTTATTTGTTGAGGGTTAATCAATACCTATTATATATATGGGTGTCCCTCATAACATTCCTGGACAATGATTCATGTATTACTTATTTCTTGAACGCTCTATGTCTATGTTTGTTAGGCAAGTGTCACAGTGCTCTGAACACTATGATAATAAGAACTAACAGGTCTCAGACTTAAAACGGCACTATCACTCAGGTTTTACCCTGGATCAACGTCTGGAACTTATGTCCAGTGCGTGTGCCTGTTGATGCATCAATGACCTTAGTTCTTATATAGTATTATATCAATGTCTGGATTATAGAATATTGGTTCTTGAATGTATTGCTTCAATAAATACTCTGAAATTAAACTTATCTCAGAAATAGTTGTTCAGCCCAATAAATGCACTGAAATTAAACTTATCTTTGAAATGGTTATTCAGCCCGTGTCTCAAAAGTTCAACTTAGTGGTTTCTTAATTGTGGAGATTACTCTCTTGGGAGTATTGTTGCCCCGACGCCTTCAATTGGTACCAGGTTGCATTTCACAGTCTCTTGGTTTCATCAGGGGGTTTGATATTGAGACTTCTATAGATTCTCTATATTTCTTTCAAGCTATGCGCTGAAAACACATTCTGTCAAACAAAACATGTATAACATCACTACCATCATTGTGCCGTCTACTACTATAGCTCGTATATTATTAATGCGAGGATCATCTATGTAAAGAGGAAAAAAGCTTATGAATGGATTAACTTATGACTGACCGTTTGCCGAATTTTCTCTGCACTCACAGAACACTTTCGAAAGTCAATGGTTAGAGAACACACCGTATGCACAACACATAGTGCTTTGGCGACGCTATATTGACGATATTTTCATGTTGTGGCAGGGGTCTGTCGTTTCTTTACAAAATTTTGTGACCTGGTTAAATGCCTGCGATCCTAATATCAAATTCACACATATGCATCATGATAGACAGATTTCGTTTTTGGATGTGCTGGTAGTAAAAGGGTTGACAGGATGGCAGACTTCGATTTACAAAAAAGCAACAGACCGCAACACATTGTTGCACTACACGAGTGCCCATCCAAAACAGTTAAAAGATAGTCTTCCCCTATCTCAATTCAGTCGTTATCGTCGAAACTGCTCGGAGCATAATGATTTTAAAGTCAAAGCTAAAGGACTTATAGCAGATTTCCAACAACGGGGATATCCGGACAATATTATTAGAAGGGCATATAAAAGGGCAGTGAACAACAACCGGCAATTACTTTTGCAGACTAGGATCAAAGGAGGAATAGATGAAAATAACATTAATCTGATAACAAAATTTTCCCCTTGTAGTGGAAATCTGAAACGCATTATAGCCAGACACATGAATGTTGTCAACATTTTACCAGGCCTGCAATAGAAAAATATCAGATGTGTATGGACAAGACACAAGAATCTCAAAGAATGGCTTATTCCGACGGTATTACGAAGCATACCCACTTCAATTCAACAATCACCAAAAGGCCACACTAAATGTGGAGAATGTAGTATATGTTCGATCACTGAAGAAAGAACACATTTTCAACATAAGGATCTGACCTATACATTGAAATATAGTACCAATTGCGAATCTTCATATGTCATTTATTATATCAGATGTCCATGTGGCCTGATATATATAGGCAAAACCATCCGATCCTTCAAAACACGAATGGGTGAACACCACAGTAGATTAAAATGTAAGGTCATAGAAGCTCCCATGGTGGCTCATTGTTTAGACTTGAATCATCGATTTGATGACCTGCGCTGTTTTTGCATCGACACAGTGAAATTTGGACAAGCAGGTAGATCGAGAGAGCAACTACTGATAGTACGGGAACAACGGTGGATCTACCGATTACACTCAGTTAGCCCTACTGGCTTAAACAGCACGATAGAGTGGGCAGCATGCATCTGAGATTGTATGAGATAGGAGATCAAAAAATCGATTTGAAGGTGCGCTGCAGTAGACACCGCTTAAATCTTCAATCATTCAAATGAGTTTTCGGCAAGGGCAAAACCTGTGAAATTACGTTAGTCATTCAGTATGACAATTCCCTTTAAATACCAGCTTTGAGCTAAGTGATACGCATGCGTGGCGTTTTTTGGAAGCAACAGGGCTCCGGACAAACACGCTAAGCCAGGATTTGTGAGTGCAGAGAAAATTCGGCAAATGGTCAGTCATAAGTTAGTCCATTCATAAGCTTTTTTCCTCTTTACATAGATGATCCTCGCATTAATAATATACGAGCTATAGTAGTAGACGGCACAATGATGGTAGTGATGTTATACATGTTTTGTTTGACAGAATGTGTTTTCAGCGCATAGCTTGAAAGAAATATGGAGAATCTATAGAAGTCTCGATATCAAACCCCCTGATGAAACCAAGAGACTGTGAAACGCAACCTGGTACCAATTGAAGGCGTCGGGGCAACAATACTCCCAAGAGAGTAATCTCCACGATTAAGAAAGCACTAAGTTGAACTTTTGAGACACGGGCTGAATAACCATTTCAAAGATAAGTTTAATTTCAGTGCATTTATTGGGCTGAACAACTATTTCTGAGATAAGTTTAATTTCAGAGTATTTATTGAAGCAATACATTCAAGAACCAATATTCTATAATCCAGACATTGATATAATACTATATAAGAACTAAGGTCATTGATGCATCAACAGGCACACGCACTGGACATAAGTTCCAGACGTTGATCCAGGGTAAAACCTGAGTGATAGTGCCGTTTTAAGTCTGAGACCTGTTAGTTCTTATTATCATAGTGTTCAGAGCACTGTGACACTTGCCTAACAAACATAGACATAGAGCGTTCAAGAAATAAGTAATACATGAATCATTGTCCAGGAATGTTATGAGGGACTCCCATTAGGCCATGACTATCTACATGCTGAGTAATTTTGTTCTTTATGATGGTTTCTACCATTTTTCCCGGTACTGATGTCGAGTTCACCGGTCTGTAGTTTCCTGGATAAACCTCTGGAACCTTTTTTAAAAATTGACGTTATACTGGCGATCTTCCAACCTTCAGGTATTACAGATGACTTTAATGAAAGTTCACAGATTACTAACAGCAGGTCTGCAATCTCATATTTCAGTTCTTTCAACACCCTTTGATGTATACCATCTGGTCCAGGTGATTTGCTACTCTTCAATTTATCAAATAGTTTTAATATATCTTCCCGGTGTAGCAATATTTCTTTCAATTCCTCTGCAGTATCACCTTTAAATACCCCTTCAGTCATGGGTAACATCCCTACATCTTCCTCAGTAAAGACCAAAGCAAAGAATTCATTCAGTCTCTCCGTTATAGCCTTGTCCCCTCTTACTGCCCTTTTTACCCCTCTATCATTTAATGGTCCAACTGACTCTCTCACAGGGTTTTTGCTATGAATGTACTTGAAAAAAGTCTTTATTATGCATTTTTGCTTCCGTAGCAAGTTTCTTCTCAAATTCTCGCTTTGCCTGCCTTATCAATGCCTTGCATTTAACTTGCCAGTGCTTGTGCTGTTTCCAGTTTTTGTCATTTGCTTCTTTTTTCCATTTCCTGAAAGATGCTTTTTTGGCAACAACAGCCTCTGTGACCTCACCTTTAAACCATGACACGTTATTGCGTGATAAGGTACCTTATCGCGCAATAATGGCACTTTATCGGGTGCAGAGGTACCTTAGCGCACAATAACATGCGCAGCGGCGCAAATGAGCGCTGAAGGTGGGTAAAGGCTCCCGGAGGGCGGAGTAAGGCTCCCCAGGGGCAGAGAGGGAGGGTCAATGGGCAGAGAGTGGGAGGGGAGAGGCTCCCTGCACACTAACGCTGTGAAATTCGAGGCTGAAAACTAACGCCAGTGAAACCCTGGTGTTAGAGCTGATTTAAAGGGAAAAAACCCCATTACCTTCAGCAATGTACAGCAGAACCAGGGAAACCTACAAAAAGTGATAACCCCCCCCCCCCCCCCCCGAGAAAGCTCCAAAAAAAAGTTATGAATTTTGGAAGGGTCTATGCTCCGTCCCCATACAAGGTGAATGAGCCCAAAGTGAAACTGCACTGAGCAGGGTTTTCCCTCTCCATTGGGCAAATTTCCTATGGCGTGCACAATTATGTTCCACAACAGCAGGGCGGGCATGTCGGAATGGGCAACTGGACAGATGCTTGAAAAGGAGACACAGAGGGCTGCAGGCGGCACATGCTGTGGTGCAGCTGGGCCACAGTGCGGACTAGGGTGATGCCTAGGTGGCCCATAGGAATGCTGAAACAGTAGTGCAGCCAAACAGCAACTGATGAGGCCCCAACATGGGCACGAGTGTGCTTCCCACAGTGTCACAGGGGATAGTACCCAGCAGGTACCTCCAAGGGCACAGAACATTGGCAGTCGGTGCTGGGGAGAAGCGTGGACAGCTATGCAGGCACCCCTACCCCAGAACCCGCACCATAGGCAGCTGCCGACCCACACACTGGATGGCCTGAGACTGCGCTCCACCAGCACCACCAGCAGAAGGGCATGTCAGCCGAGTGGCAGAGGGGTACTGGTGGGTGGCAGCTGCCCATAGCAGACCATGGCCTAGCCCTGTGTAGGTGTGTGCCATGCATTGCAACAGACAGGCCCTGTCTGACGAACAGTCATGGTATCACCAGGGAATACACCATCTCTGTGGCAACAAGGTGGTGCAGTGCACACATCCAGTGTGCTCAGAAGCAGAAAGTCACAGGTTCAAGTCCCAGCTGTGGTTCCTGCCAACCCAGTCCCCATATTTTACCCACTACTGAAACGTGCTAATACAGACAGAACCTTTATTTCAGATGACGTAAACATGCCCAAAACACCTACATTTTACCCTACAGAGCATAGACACCATAAACATGCGCATTACCTAGAGCAGAGTCTCCCAAATGCAGTCCTGGAGGGCCAAACACCATTCAGGTTCTATGCTGCCCCTAATAAATATGGCTCTGCTGCATTTCTATGCACCTCCCCCATGGTATGCAGATGTATCTCATGCATATTCATTAGGGATAGCATGAAAACCCGAACAGTGTGTGGCCCACCAGGACTGGAGTTGGGAACCTCTGCCCTAGAGCAGCGGCCAACAGCGGCAGACACACCCGCACCCACAAGCTCCATTATCCGAAGCTGCCTGGAGAGGCAGGATGTTGGGCCCTGCGTGCATCTCCCAATACTAGCACTTGCATACCTTAGCAATGCCACCCTAAACATGGGAAAACTGTACACAGCTATCAAAAGGTTGCTATGATAACTGGCAGATAGCAATTCCTACGTTAAGCACAATTGGCTGATTGAGCTGCATGATAGCAACCTTTCTGATGTCTGTGGAGTGTGCCTCAGGTCTGGTGTCTAACAGAGTGACCCCAACAGTATTGCGTACCATAGCCATGCCTGCACTGTGCCCAGGACTGGTGTGGTGGCCAGGGCTGCCAAACACCTCTATAGTTGCACAATGATGGCATAGGTGTGGGGAGTGTGTGTCTGTCTATCCAGTGTGTGGTGGCTGCTAACACCTTCCTCAGCCCACACTGCTAGCATTGTTGCCAGTATTGGCCTGCCAATGTGCATAATGAGGAGCTAGGTACTGTGGGAATAGCCTGGATAGGGTGGCCTGGCCTGAATTTATCTGTACAGAGCATAGGGCAATGGCTCGGACATTGTAGTGCCCGGCCACCACCTGCACGGACAGGGTGGCCACAGCATGTCCTGCTGGCAGGTCACTCTCACCCTGACTGAGCAGTGACCACGGCATGGCTAGGTTCGCCATAGTGCTGTATAGTATTTCTCTCATGTGATATTTATGGGTTTTCCTTTGGGGCCCAATCACTGACTTATCTGCTTGGTGTGTATGCTGACATCCCAGTTCTGGGTACTGCGATGTCCTTGCTACCTGGGCCCAAGAGCTTACAGGTAGGGACGGCCTTTTAAGTGTTCTTTAGGAGTGAAGCTCTAACACTTGGCCCCAGGAGTTCTGGGATATGTAGTTGCTTGGCCTCCTGTGGGACTGAGTTGCAGTTGTAGCTCGAGTAGAAAAAGGCATGCAAGAATATTTATTTTTAAGAGGGTTTATTCCAGTGCATCAAGATTCAGTATCTCAGACGCAAAAGAATGCCAATTCCAACATAAGGGTTTAAAATAAACACACACAAAAGATGCAACAAAATGGCTCAGCTCTACTTGGCTGTTTCACAGTTCCTTTAGTCTCAGGCTAGGCAATCATGTGATCCTTCAGCAAACTGAAACAGGTGCACTTCCTTACGGCACGGCTTCTCAGTTTTACCATGTAATTAAGCTTATTAAACAACTCATAAGGTTTTCTCACAATGACCGCAGGTGTGGCAAACTTTATACTATATTACTTCATTTAGCTTTCAGTGCTCATTAACCTGGTTATTCTCAATTACACGAGTAGAACAATCCATAGGTGAGTCAAAATCTACTGAAGGCAGACAAACGTCCAGTTGCATAGCTTCCTCAGGGTTACTGGATTTCTGGTCAGGGTTATTATTCTGCTCTGCCCTTTTCTCCAGAAATTCCTTAAACTGACTTAGAAGTAATTCAGCTTGCTTGTGCACGTTTTCAGGCTGATAGCCTTCCTTCTTCTCTAACAAACGTTTACTTAGGACTCCCAGCTCAGGGTAATCAGCTATCCTGCCTTTGTCAAAGGAACAGTTCTCAGTAAAGGTAAATCCCTTCCCCCACTTATCATTAGCTGAATATGCTGGGTTTGTTCTCAGGAGGTTAACACATGCAGGAGACTTCTTAAACAAGGGGTTTTAACAAGAAATGTCAGCTTTACCTTTTCCAAGGTCTTTTAGATAAGCATTGGTACCTTTTCTCCTTTTAATTCTCAGGCTTTGTACTTCAGCTTTCTTATCCTTACTTCCAGTGCCTTGCAGGTAAATGTCAGGCTGAACAGTTTCCTCGTAGTTTTCTCTGAAACTGTCTTGGCTTTTACAGCTGTGAGTCCATCTGCCCTTGTTCCAGGTATCTGGCCTGCTGGCTCCCTTAACCAAAGGCTCTACCTTGCAGTGAGACTTCCTCCAGGGTGAATCCTTGCACCACTGTTCAGTGCTCCCAGGTTCTGCTCGGGTCTCAGATTCTAGCTGACTTCTCCTCCAAGCAGTTCTCTCAGCTGTTACAACGTTTTCCCTTCTGCTGCTCCTGATCTCGTGCTTGCACTCGCTCCTCCTCCTCTCTCTCTCTCTCCTCATTGCTTGAGTATTTAACAAGCCTTCACTTCCTTGCACTCCCTGACTCTCCCTTGGGTGTGCCCAATCAGTGAACAGACCTGTCTCCTTCTCTGAGGTGAGGTGTGGCTTTAGATCATCAACTGGCTGTGTTTTTATTCCTGAGGTGAAAATCCTGTTTGTCAGTGCAGTATTGTTTACCTCATCAGGATTTTCTCCTATTTCCATCTCTTCTTGAGGGGCTTCCTCATCACAGATCCCCCCCCCCTTAAGATATCGTGGGCTGGCCTAGTATCGCCAGCACAGCACGTGATACGGCTCAACGCGTCTGCGTTTTGGTGAAGTTTGCCCACTCTATGTTCCACCTGAAACTCAAAGGCCTGAAGAGCCATGAACCAGCGCGTCAAACATGAATTATGGTTGTGCATCTGGTTAAGCTATTTCAACGGAGCGTGGTCGGTGATCAATATAAACTTTCTTCCCATGAGATAGAAACGAAGAGCATCAATAGCCCACTTAATGGCTAAACATTCACGCTCTATGGTTGAGTAGTTTTTTCTCCGCTGGTGCTAGTTTCCTGCTGAGAAATAATACTGGGTGTTCTGTGCCTTCATGCCGTTGTGACAAGACAGCGCCAAGGCCCATCTCAGAGGCATCTGTCTGTACTATAAACGGCTGAGAAAAATCAACACCCCTCAGAACCGGTGCCTCACAGAGTTTCTTTTTCAAGAGGTCGAACGCGCCATCTGCATCTTTGCTCCATTTGAGTTGATTAGGCGCATTTTTCTTTAACATGTCCGTCAAAGAGGCACTCTTCTCAGCGAAGTGTGGGATAAACCGTCGGTAGTAACCCACCAAGCCTAGAAAACTGCGCAATTGTTTTTTATTTGTAGGTCTAGGAAAGGCTTGAACACTTGCGATCTTACTGAAGAGAGGTTTCACTACCCCATGGCCCACCAAATGGCCCAGGTACTTGACCTCCTGACCTCCAAATAGGCATTTGGCTGGGTTTAGCGTGAGGCCCGCGTCCCGGATCGCTTGCAAGACCGCCTCAACTCTATGCAGATGTTGAGTCCATGTATTGCTGTGTATAACCACGTCGTCCATATATGCGACTGCATAGGCCTGGTGTGGACGCAACACCAGGTCCATCAGTCGCTGGCATGTGGCGGCGGCCCCGTGCAGGCCAAAGGGCATTCTCTTGAACTGATACAGACCGACGGGGGTACTGAATGCAGTTTTCTGACGTGCCTCTCTTGTAAGTGGGATTTGCCAGTACCCCTTCGTCATATCCAGGGTTGTGAGGTATCTGGCTTGTCCTAGGCGATCAAGGAGCTCTTCAATGCGAGGCATGGGGTAAGCGTCGAACCGGGATATTGAGTTGACTTTCCTGAAATCTATACAGAATCGCATGGAACCGTCTGGCTTTGGTACCAATATGATCGGACTATTCCAGGGGCTCCGGGACTCCTCATTTATCCCCATGCTCAACATCTCCCCCACCTGCCGAATCACCTCGTGCTTCTTTGCCTCTGGCAATCTGTAAGGCCGTTGCCTTATTACTTCGCCGGGAGGCGTTATAATCTCATGTGCAATTAGTTTCATCTCACCCGGTACAGGCGTGAGAACATCCCTATATCTAGCCAGCAGGAGTGCGAGTTCTTGTTTTTGTGTCCACGAGAGCCCCTCATCGACTCTAGGTTCTGGGTTCCCCTTGCATTCGGCCAGTTGGGGCCCAAGGTTCTCTTCCATCTCCTTCTCCACGGATGCTGATAACCCTTGAAGGCTGGTACCCCCTGTAGATACAAAACCTTTTGTTCCGCGGGTTGTCGTTGATAGGGCAGATACCTCTTCCAGAGGGGGAAGACCTATCCTCTCACAAATTAGCTGTGCTATTCGATCCCCAGTAACTATCTTAAAATTCTCTCTTCCAAAATTGAAGATAAGTACTTTTATAGAGCCTCTGAAGTCCGGGTCTATGACGCCAGCTCAAATGTCTATGAAATGTTTTAGAGCCAGGCCGGAGCGGGAAGCTATGCATCTGTAACAGCCCGCCGGCAACTCTAGCTGCAGTGCCGTATCCACCAGAGCTTTCCCGCGTCATGGGACTAATATCTCTTCGGTGCTGCAGAGGTCAAATCCCGCAGCGTTAGGTGAGGCTCTCCTGGGGGCTTGAGCACTAGGGCTCATTTTGCAGTACCTTAGTACAAACTTGGGTTTTCCTGCGGACTCTTCCTTTTGAGTTTCATTCTTCCGCTCTTGCTTACTGGCTGAGGCAAATAAGGGACGAGGAATCAACCTTACTTTCTCGGCTGTTTGAACTCGAGCCTCCACTTGGGATTTTCCAGACTGAGGGTCTTCTCCTGTGCAATCCTTGCTCTAGCCCCTTATGGAATTGTGGTCAGTCTCTCCCCAAAATTACTGTATGAGGCAGGCTAGGTACGACTGCTATGGGAATAGTTCTGTTTGCCCCCAACCCTTTTACTTGGAGCCTATAAACAGGATAGATGGAAGTACCCCCATGAATACACCGGATTTTTACTGTGCTCACAGGCTGAATTACTTCTCCATTACGCTTGGCCTCGATCTGCTGCCAGAGCTCTTTTGAGAGCATGCTCTGCTCAGCCCCCGAGTCCAACAACGTTAGGGTTGCAATTCCTTGCACCTCTACTGAGAGTAGAAAACCCTCTCTCTCCTTTTGAGAGTTTTCTGCTATCAGTGCAGTCTTTACAAAACAATTTTTCTGAAGATGTCCCTCCTTACCGCATTTAAAACATCTTCTTTTGTTTACAGAAGTTTTCAATACTGGCATACACGTTCTTACAGGCTCATCCTTTATCCTCCACCTCCTTTCTGATACGCTATATGCTGCCCCCTTTGAAGCACTGTTACCTTCCTGGGCAGTTAATTCCGCCTCCATAAAACGTTCGGAGAGCGTAACAGCTTCTTGCGGGGTTTTACAGTTTTGTAGGATCAGTAAGGTGCGGATCTCACTAGGTAAAGCATTCATATATTGTTCTAAGACTAAACTATCCAAAATAGATTCTACAGATCTCCCTTCCGGAGTTAACCATTTATTTACCAAACTGTGAATTCTATGACACAGGGCTTTAGGGGTCTCATTTGGCCTTAGTTTCACCGCTCTCAAACGGTTGTGGTAAACTAATGGAGTGAGCCCTAACCTTTCTCTCACTGCCCTCTTGAGCTCATCGTAGCTTCCTGCGAGCATGGGTGGCATGGCTCGATAGGCGGCCAATACTTCCCCAGTAAGGGATGCCGCAAAGCGTATGGCCCAGTGCTCCTTAGGCCAGGCACTAAGATAGGCGACCCTCTCAAAACTTTCAATGTAATCATCAATGTCATCTCTGTCCGTGAGCTGACCAAAATTAAACATTGCTCCTGTTTGTAAACCAACAGTACTTAAAGAAGCTGGAGTGGTGGAACCTGGTGGAGTTACTGGTGGTTCAGTCCACTTCTTCTGGTCTGTCAACCGCGCCTCCATCAGTTCCAGAAGTGGTTTCTGTTGAGCTTGAATGCTCGTGACTGCTCTCTCTTGTGCCTCTAAAGACAAGTCCCTTTGGCGTTCAAATTGCGTTGCCATCCACTTAAACACGTCTTGGGATTCAAGCGTCATCCTGGAACTCTGCAAACACAAAAACACAAACCCAAGTGCGATACCACAATACCAGACTTTTTTTTTTTCAATCGGTCAGTTAGACCTAGGTTTCACCCTTGCCCTGGTATCCTAAGCTTCCCCGAGTGGATACCCTTTACCTGGCTTGGGTGGTCTTCACGCTTATCACCAATGAAAGGTCCTGTAGCCCTCTTGCCGTACCCTTCCTCCGCCTCCTCGGCTGGTCCTCAGCTGGGCTCCTCAAGGAAGTTGTTTTCTGCAGCTTGTGGTGTGGCTACTTCTTGCGCCTGCGCAGTATCCTCTATACTACGCCACTTGCGACGTCCTTGCTACCTGGGCCCAAGAGCTTACAGGTAGGGACGGCCTTTTAAGTGTCCTTTAGGAGTGAAGCTCTAACACTTGGCCCCAGGAGTTCTGGGATATGTAGTTGCTTGGCCTCCTGTGGGACTGAGTTGTAGTTGTAGCTCAAGTAGAAAAAGGCATGCAAGAATATTTATTTTTTAGAGGGTTTATTCCAGCGCATCAAGATTCAGTATCTTAGACGCAAAAGAATGTCAATTCCAACATAAGGGTTGAAAATAAACACACACAAAAGATGCAACAAAACGGCTCAGCTCTACTTGGCTGTTTCACAGTTCCTTTAGTCTCAGGCTAGGCAATCATGTGATCCTTCAGCAAACTGAAACAGGTGCTCTTCCTTACGGCACGGCTTCTCAGTTTTACCATGTGATTAAGCTTATTAAACAACTCATAAGGTTTTCTCACAATGACCGCAGGTATGGCAAACTTTATACTATATTACTTCATATAGCTTTCAGTGCTCATTAACCTGGTTATTCTCAATTACACAAGTAGAACAATCCATAGGTGAGTCAAAATCTACTGAAGGCAGACAAACGTCCAGTTGCATAGCTTCCTCAGGGTTACTGGAATTCTGGTCAGGGTTATTATTCTGCTCTGCCCTTTTCTCCAGAAATTCCTTAAACTGACTTAGAAGTAATTCAGCTTGCTTGTGCACGTTTTCAGGCTGATAGCCTTCCTTCTTCTCTAACAAACGTTTACTTAGGACTCCCAGCTCAGGGTAATCAGCTATCCTGCCTTTGTCAAAGGAACAGTTCTCAGTAAGGGTAAATCCCTTCCCCCACTTATCATTAGCTGAATATGCTGGGTTTGTTCTCAGGAGGTTAACACATGCAGGAGACTTCTTAAACAAGGGGTTATAACAAGAAATGTCAGCTTTACCTTTTCCAAGGTCTTTTAGATAAGCATTGGTACCTTTTCTCCTGTTAATTCTCAGGCTTTGTACTTCAGCTTTCATAACTTTATTTCAAAATAAATGAAACAATATTGCAGAGGAAACATTACAACAAGGTATAATCACTAGTCCACATCAAGGAGCTGCTCTATACGAAAAATAATTAGTCGAGGGCAAAAACAAAACAAAAACCCAATTATACAAAGTCAAGGGAACAATTAAAAGAAATTAATCAATCAAGTATGCTCCTTCTGATCCAGAAAATTCACCAATTGGTCCACTTCACCAAACAAATAACGCTTACTCTGATATGTTATCTGACACTTGCAAGGAAATTTAAGATGAAATAACGCACCAATGGCAAGAACACATGGACGAACTTCCAGGAAAGCCTTACGGCGTTCCTGCGTAGCTTTAGCCACGTCTGGAAATATCTGAAGAGTCTGTCCACAAAATTTTTCAGACTTCTTCTGAAAATAAGCCCGCAATATCCTATCCTTGTCCATCTCCCGGACAAATGATACTAATAGTGTATCCCTAGTGGCTATATCATCAGAAGAAGACTCAAGAAAACCTGATAAATCCAGCGTGGATGAAGCTAACTGATCATATTGGTCTCCTGCAGCAATAGAATCACCTTTAACCACCTTCCCTTTAGGAAGATAATATAATCGTGAAATTAACACATCTGCCACATCCTTAAATAATAACACTTCCTTAAAATATTTTTGAACCAATACCAAAGGAGAAAGATAATGTGTCCTTGGAAAATTTAGAAATCGCAAATTTTTTGATCGTGCAACATTTTCCCTGAACTCATCTTGACGACGCAAAAAACCCAAATCCTGTACAAATTTAAGAGAAAGAGACTGTTGAGAAGAAATCAATTCTTCATTAGATAATTTAGCCCTCTCCAAAGCAGAGACACGATCCTCATGATCTGATAACTTCCCAACAGTCTCCTTAGAAAATACAGAAACTTTTTGCAATGAAGTTGTTAAAGCAGATTCCATTCGGGAGACAATAAGCCAGGCTTTGTACTTCAGCTTTCTTATCCTTACTTCCAGTGCCTTGCAGGTAAATGTCAGGCTGAACAGTTTCCTCGTAGTTTTCTCTGAAACTGTCTTGGCTTTTACAGCTGTGAGTCCGGCTGCCCTTGTTCCAGGTATCTGGCCTGTTGGCTCCCTTAACCAAAGGCTCTACCTTGCAGTGAGACTTCCTCCAGGGTGAATCCTTGCACCACTGTTCAGTGCTCCCAGGTTCTGCTTGGGTCTCAGATTCTAGCTGACTTCTCCTCCAAGCAGTTCTCTCAGCTGTTACATTTTCCCTTCTGCTGCTCCTGACCTCGTGCTTGCACTCGCTCCTCCTCCTCCTCTTCTCTCCTCATTGCTTGAGTATTTAACAAGCCTTCACTTCCTTGCACTTCCTGACTCTCCCTTGGGCGTGCCCAATCAGTGAACAGACCTGTCTCCTCCCCTGAGGTGAGGTGTGGCTTTAGATCATCAACTGGCTGTGTTTTTATTCCTGAGGTGAAAATCCTGTTTGTCAGTGAAGTATTGTTTACCTCATCAGGATTTTCTCCTATTTCCATCTCTTCTTGAAGGGCTTCCTCATCACAGTACACGCATCTCCTCCATGACCATGCACTATGGACTAGCTAGCAGACTGTCTGCAGCTAGTATGTGTCTTGCTGGAACACCTTGCAGGTTGCAGCGGCTGGAGGCTTGCTGCTGGAGAATGTCAGATAGTGGTGGGGGGCAGCTGAGCATTTCCAGGCCTACTGTCTGTCTGCTATTGCTTTATGGATGTGTACAACTCTGCATTGCCTGCTCTGTAGGGTATCTGTTCCCCAGCAGGACTGGAGTTGATGATCCCCTCTACTGCCACCATTGCAGGGAGGTAGAATGTGGATCTATTGGTGGGCGATCCTGTTTCCCACCCTGAGCCACAGAGAGTGGGTTGTGTGGTGGTACATAATCCGCCTATGGGACCAAAGACCCCCCCCCCTCCCCCCTCCCCCCTCCCTTCACCTACATCATGTAACCATGGTACCAAGACAGGATATGCACTATTCTGGGTGTATCATAGCCCATAAGGGCTATACATGACTGAGAAATACAGAAGGACACAACTGTAACCTAGGTGTGTCTGCAGGAACTACCTATCACACACAGTAGTACTGATGGGGACCTGCAGCATGGCGTATTTCAGCTATGAAAGGTGCTGTGGAGCTGGTGCTGGGCGCCCCACCTCACCCTCAGGGTGGCACAGTACCCGCACAATGTGACAGTCTGTGGCTACTCTGTGCTAGTACCACACACGGTCAGTTCCCCCTACCAGGCCGAGGTGCTGTGGGAGTGCATACCCCATCTTGTGCCCATCTGTCGATTGCTGATTTGCATATGCAGTGCATCATGGGTACGGGTGGGTTAACCCTATCCTGGTAACCACAGCAGACAGTTTGCGTGGTGACGTGCAGTCCTTCTGCAGCCAGCCAGGGGTTTGTTAGCAGCTGTAGCCCACTGGTTACTTCACTGCCTGTGAAGCCAGAGGTCATGGCTTCAAACCCATGGTGGGGTTATTTGATAGGGCTGTCTGAGGCATTGTCTATTTTTAATGTACATTAGTGCTGCCAGCAAAAACACCCTCAGAGTACTGTAACCTTAAGGTGCCTCATAAGGCGCCCTATCAAGCGCCTTATAAGGTGTCCTATAGGGGACATTATAGGGTGCCTTGGCGGACAGTGCACTTTATTATGTGCCCTATGGGGTGCCTTATGCAGCACCTTAGGTTACGCCACCGTGTGTTTGCTGGCAGCACTAATTAAAATAAAAGTAAAATGCCTCAAAAAGCACTACTTAAACATAAAGGGTGATGCCTCAGCCAGCCTTATGCATACTGGGGGATCAAACTCTTGACCACTGTACCATCAGTCAGTGTATTAACCATTGTACTACACCTCTGCTTCTATGCTTGCATGTCTGCGCGCCTACTTAAGATTATCGCGCGTTAACATGCTTAGCAGCGTTTCGCACGATAATGTGCGCAGCGCGCGTTATCGCGCGATAATCCCGTTTTGCTACATTAAGACCGAAACGCCCACTCCTTTTATGGCATACTGCACACTATCGCCGGGCGCACGTTAAGACGGTTTAGTAAACATACCCCTTTATCTCCCTAGCATGTCCTGCTGTGACACTGACCCAGTCGATACCGGGGTAATTGAAATCACCCATTATTATTACTGTGCTGTAACTTTTGTTAGCGTCCTTGATTTCTTTGAGCATTTTTTCATCCATTTGTTCATTCTGGCCAGGCGGTCGATAGTACACCCCCACTGCCATCGCCTTCCCCTTTTTACATGGAATTTCAATCCATAGAGATTCTACAGCAAATTTTGTTTCTTGCAAAACTTTAATCCTTTCTGGCTCAATGCCCTCTCTAACATAGAGTGCAACTCCTCCACCAATTTGATCAGTTTTATCATTACGATATAGTTTGTACTCAGGTATCACAGTGTCCCACTGGTTGTCCTCCTTCCACCATGTCTCTGAGATTCCAATCATATCTAACCTCTCATTTAGTGCTATATATTCTAACTCTCCCATCTTATTTTTTAGACTTCTAGCATTTGCATACAAGCATTTTAGAGACTGTATTTTATTCATGTTAATTTGGCTATTGGTAGGCATGGGTATTTTGGAATCTTTAAGCCCTGTCTGCTCCATACTGAAGGGCATTTGGGCTACTTTACTCTTTTTTGGAACCTCTCTGCTTTTGGTAGTATCCTTCAAGGATACCTTCTTGCGAACCATGCTCTCTTGGGCGACTGTCAGCTTCCTCCTATTATCTAGTTTAAAAGCAGCTCTATCTCCTTTTTAAAGGTTAATGCCAGCTGCCTAGTTCCATCCCGGTTAAGGTGAAGCCCATCCCTTTGGAAGAGCTCCTCCTTTCCCCAGAATGTTCCCCAGTTCCTAACAAATCCAAAACCCTCATCCTTGCACCATTGTCTCATGCATGCATTGAAACTCCGGAGCTCTGCCTGCCTTTTGGGTCCTGCGCGTGGAACGGGAAGCATGTCGGAGAATGCTACCCTGGAAGTTCTGGATTTCAACTTCCTACCTAAAAGCCTACTTGCAAATAACATGCCTTGAACTACCATAGGGAAGGCTTGAGTTAAAAGAGAAGTTGTAAAATTGCCACTTCCATGTATAGTCACCAGCACTTAAACAAATATGATACTCTTTTATCTAAGCGTATTCTTGTAAAATTGTTACTTCTGTTGTACCGGCCAAAATGGTGTCCAGCAGTAATCTCAAGCTGCCAAGTAAGGTTTTTTTGCCCTTATTTGGCAACCAGATCATTAGACATAAATGACCCTGGCAAGAGCGGAGGGTTTTAACATGTTATCCTCAAGGGATAGGTAGATGGGGAATCTGCTGGGGGACATGGGAGTTTCTGTTTTGCTGGGGGAGGTCAGTTGAGGGGAACATTTTGCTGGAAGGATTGTTATGTGTGTGTGGGTATCAAATGCCTTGGAGTCAGGTGATGTCGGGGGGGGGGGGTTCGATGTCAGGGGATGATCATGGGGGAAGGGCATATCTCAGTCTTTGCTCCTGCCCCTTCAAGTAGGCATTTATTTGTGCTTTGGGGAAGCTGTAAATGCCAACATCTAGATTTTTTAATATCAACGTGGATTTCCTTGTAAAATGGAGAATACACATTGATGTTGTAGGCTCACCCAAACTACTCCCTGTCTACACCCTAACTATGTCCCTTGATATCTAGACATGGGAGGTATTCCACATGTAGAAAGCGGCTTTTTATGTGTATTTCAATCTTCACATGTAAAAGTCGCTATTTGCATGAAAGAATGCTTCTAAAATAACACCCAATATATTATATATACAATTTCCTTTTTGTTTTAAATTATATTGGTATTGTGAAGTGGAGGGCAGAGTGAGGTGAGGGAAGGGAGCAAGTTGGGGAAAGTGTAAGTGGATATTTTTGGAGGTGGATATGTCTGTACGGTGTGAGGGATATTTTAGTGGGGGCATTATGGTTTTCTATATGAGGCATTACTGGACGGTGTTATACATTTGTGCTGATTATTCAAAGTTTTAATTATAAATGTAGGTGAAAATGTAAAAAATGTATATGATGGTCTCTTAATTTTGCTGGTTCACGCCTGTTGTTGTGTCAGAGTACCACATGCCGGGAGTGTGCTTATTCTTGTCAATAAAAAGATGTGAACTAAATGATACTGGTAATAATAGACAAATGGCACTT
This sequence comes from Ichthyophis bannanicus, assembly GCA_033557465.1. Lineage (NCBI taxonomy): Eukaryota > Metazoa > Chordata > Amphibia > Gymnophiona > Ichthyophiidae > Ichthyophis > Ichthyophis bannanicus. The sequence goes on along the minus strand of CM066036.1, from coordinate 601,955,284 downwards.
TTACTCTTTTACACTATTGCCTGCATGTGAAGGGTAATTCTATAAGGAGCCACATAAAATTATGCACCATTTACATGTATAAATGGTGGTATTTTAGTAATTTACACATGTACTTTAGCACTTAGGTAGATCAATTACACAGCCGCTATTCTATTAGTACATTTGTGGAGGCCATCACTGTGTGTGGAGGATATTAGTGTAAATAGCCACTAATAAGAACATAAGAAATGCCATACTGGGTCAGACCAAGGTCCATCAAGCCCAGTATCCTGTTTCCAACAGTGGCCAATCTAGGTCACAGGTTCCCAAAAGGCACACAGGTTCCACAATGCTCGTCCTGGGGTAAGCAGTGGATTTCCCGGCTCCTTTTTAATAATGGTTTATGGACCTTTCTTCCAGGAATGTGTCCAAACTTTTTTTAAACCCAGCTAAACAGCTTTTACTACATCCTCCGATAACGAATTCCAGAGTTTGATTATGCATTGAGTGAAAAAATATTTTCTCTTATTAGTCTTAAATGGGTTACATTGTAGCTTCATTGTGTGTCCTCTAGTCTTTCTGCTTTTTGATGGTGTAAACAACTGACTTACATTAACCCGTTCCACTCCATTCATTAAATCTATCATATCGCCCCTCAGCCATCTCTTTCTAAGTTGAAAACCCCTAACCTTTTAAGTCTTTCCTCATAGGGGTATCCTTCCATCCTCTTTACCATTTTGGTGGCTCTTCTCTTTACCTTTTCTCATTCTGCTATATCCTTTTTAAGATACGGTGACCAGAACTGCACATAATATTTAAGGTCCGGTCGAACCATGGAACTTATACAGAGGCATTATAATATCCTTGGTTTTATTCTCCATTCCTTTACTTATGATTCCAAGCATTCTATTTGCTTTCTTGGCCGCCGCTACACAATGGGCGGAGTGTTTCCATTTCCAGGTCATTTATGAATATGTTAAAAAGCAGCAGGCCCAGCACATATCTCTGCGGTTGTTGTGGTTAAGTGCCATCGACCCTCTGGATTGTGGTCCTAAATTGTGTTCAGTCTTCAGTCAGGTGGCTCATTGTTCATCAATTTTCTTCCTGTCTCTCTTTTTCACTGTTCAGCTTTCGCATCCGTATGATGTTATTGAAAATACCATGGCTTGAACGAGTCGAATCTTTGTATGGAGAGAGACATCTCTGCTCTTGAGAATCTTGTCTACGTCTTTCATAGCCATTCTGCCAAGAGCAATGCGTTATTGGATTTCTTGACTGCTTGTTGCTTCTTTATTGATAGTTGATCCAAGTAGGTTAAAGTTGTCCATGATTTCAATTTCTTCTCCTTCAACGATGAACTTTATTGATTTTGCCAGTTGTCATGATCTTTGTCTTCTTTACATTAAGGTGCAGGCCCATTTTGAGACTATGTTCCTTGATCGTGAGAAGCAAATGTTTCAGATCATCGTCACTTTCAGCCAGTAATGTGGTATCACCAGCATAGCGAAGGTTGTTAATGAGTCTTCCACCAATCTTCACACCTCTGTTGTCTTCATACAGTCCTGCTTCTTTGATGATTTGTTCTGCATATAAATTAAAGAGGTAGGGGGAAAGTATGCAGCCTGGTCGTATACCTTTGCTGATTTTAAACCATTCTGTTTCTCCTAGTTCCATTCGAACTGTTGCTTCTTGATCAGTGGAAAACACAGAGGGAGCTGGGCCCTCGCACAGGAATACAAGCAAACACAGGAAGCGAGGGTCAGGTACGGTCACTGGTGCTAATTTTATTCAAAGGGAACCCCAACGGGTTTCGACAGCACGCCTTCTTCAGGGGGTATGCATAAAAGGCACCAAATGTTTGTTTTAGTCTTTAAAATGGCTCCAGTCTATTCTGTGCTGAAGAGATTGTTCTTCTCTCTCTTCGCGCAGATAGAACTCACGCCCCGCTCTGCTTGGCTCTGGCTACAGCTTGTAGCTGTGACCTGAATCGGCCCTATACATGCTGCTGGGTGGCCCGCCCCACTCCTGCCCCCTCCCACCCCCCGCCAGCTCTTTCCGTCCTGAAGCACAGGACGTAAAGGGAGAGTCAGTGGGGGAATAGGGTTTAGGCGGAATGCAATGCTGCACGTCCCAGCGGGATGTACAGCCCCGCAATGCATGTTTTAGAATGAGGGCCTTTATCGCCCTTGCATGGCCTGATGTGGCATTGATCCAATCAATTCAGTGGTAATTGAAATATCCCATTATTACTGTGTTGTAAACTTTGCTAGCTTCCCGAATTTCTGTTGGCATTTCATCATTTGTCTGATCATTCTGGCAGACGGATGGTGGTACACCCTTACTGCCACTCCCTTCCCTGTTTTACATGGAATTTCTTTCCATAGAGACTCTACATTATATTTTGTTTACTGCAAAACTGTTATCCTCTAATATATAGCGCCACCTCTCCTCCTATGTGATCTATCCTATCATTGCAATATAGTTTATAGCTTTGTATCACAGTGTCCCATTGGCTATCCTCCTTCCACCAGGTCTCTAAGATGATATTTAAATCTAACCTTTCATTCAGTGATATATATTCTAACCCTCCCATTTTATTTTTTTAGACTTTTAGAATTTCCATACAGGCATTTCAAAATGTGTTTTTTGTTCATATTAACAATCTGGCTATTGGATGACATGTATCTTTCAGCTATCTGATTTTCACTTAGTCATCTTGTTTTCTTTTACCTTTATTGTAACCTCTCTATCAGGATGCCCTAACTTCCCTGTTTTGTTGCTATCCTTGAAAGATTCATCTTTCCGAATCTGCACTCTTGGGTGACTGTCATCTTTTCCCCATTATCTAGTTTAAATGCTGCTCTATCTCCTTTTTAAAGGTTAATGACAGCAGCCTGGTTCCACCCTGGTTAAGGAGGAGACCTGCTTTTTAGAAAAGAGGGCCCCCCCCCCCCCTTCCCCAGAATGTTGCCCAGCTCTGAACAAAACCTAAACCCTCTTCCTTGCACCATTATCTAATCCATATATTGAGACCATGGAACTCTGCCTGCCTCTTGGGTCCTGCACGTGGAATGGGAAGCATCTCTGAGGCTACTACTCTGGAAGTTCTGGATTTCAGCTTTCTACCTAAAAACCTAAATTTAGCTTCCAGTACCTCCATCCCACACTTTCTTATGTCTTTGGTACCAGCGTGTACCAAGACAGCAGGCTCCTCCCCAGCACTATCGAAAATCTTATATAGTTGGCGCATGAGGTCTGCTATCTTTGCACTAGGCCACCCAGCTATTTACATGCCTAATGATCAAATTTTCAATTATAACGACTGTCATAACCCTTCCCTCCTTTGCATATGGCCCTGGAGACATACCTTCGCACACCGAGGATATTGCATCACTTGAAGGACGGGCCCTAGCTACAGGATCACTTCCTGCCACACCAAGATGGTGACCTCCTTTCACGTGAGCTCTCTACTTCATGGCAACAGAAAGCTCATTCCAAGCAGGGCTGGGAGAAAAGTTCAGCTGTAAGGTAGGTCGTTTAAGAATGGGAACCACATTCATAAACACTGAAGCCCAAGTTGCTGTCTGGACTTTGGACTGGCTAAATTCTGACTTTAACTGGTGGGTCGGGGGAATGCAATGGAGAACCATTGCTGTAAAGACAACAGGCTTGGGGAGTGATTTCTGTATAGCTAAAGGACAATAAAGGTAGTTTTGTTTGGTTCTGAACTGTTGTGTGCATAATATTTTATGAGCCCTTGCCGCAGCACGCCACAGTAACACTCTGAGCAAAAGACTGGACAGCCCCCATTTTGCTGCTGCACTGCTCTCTGCATTTTAGTTTTCAAGATTTCTTTTAATTATTTACATAGGCCATATGGTCTTTTTCTGCCCTAATGTTTCTATCTAGTCTGCCATTCCATATAAACTACTAAAGTCCCTTTTTTTTCCTTTAGAGATCTTCCGTGTTTTCCCCATGCTTTTTTGAAGTCAGATACTGACCTCGTCTCTACTACCTCTGTAGACATTGAAGTGGGTGATAGTCATCACAGATGTCAGCCTGAAGTGCCGGTATGCTCACTGTTTTGGTCAAATGGCCAAGTGACATTGGTCCTGGCTGGAGGCCTTTGGTGAATCAACCGGTTAAAGGCCAAAGCAATTCTCCTAGCCATAGAAAGATATCTGCTGATTCTGGAGAGCGAAGCGATCTAGATGTTCTTGGACACTGCCACAGTAGTGGCATATGTCAGAAATCAGGACAGAACTGCATTGCTGGGGTAGCTTTTGGGGTGGCTGAAATCTGCAGTTAGGCAGAGGTTCATCTGCTTGCTCTGTCAGTGGCCTACACTGCAGAGTTTGACAACAGACAGACGTCTTAAGTCGAAACACCATGGATCCCCTAGCAAGTGCATTCAACCTCATAATGCGGAAGTGGGGACTTCCAATATTCTGCCTGATGGCCACTCAGGAGAATGCCAAAGTACGTAACTTCTTCAGTCACAGATGGGACCTGTAGGTGGTGCCCATAGATGCACTGCTTCAGGTATGGCCCCTAGATGGCCTCTTTTATATCTTCAACCATGACCCTTGATGAATTACCTTCTGCACAAGATTCAGACTCATTTGGGCTTGGTGGTTTTGATGGCCCTGGACTGGCCACACAGACTGTAGATCTTCTAAACCTGCTGGTGGGTTCTCTTCTCCTGTTGCCTCAAGATAGGTGCCTTCTTTGGCAATGCCCCCTGGTGATTGAGGACCCAATTCTCTTCTTGCTTATGGCCTGGGCCCTGAAAGGCGTAAACTGTCCATGAAGGGCTGCTCAGGAAGCAGTAATGGATACCCTGCTCAAAGGTTATAGGATCTCCACTTCTTTGGCCTATGTGAGAGTTTGGAAAGTTTTTTGAGAAGTGATGTGCCTCTCAAGCTTTAGAAGTCAGGAAGGTGGATATTGTAGCTCTGTTGTCTTTCCTAAAGTCTTGGTCCAGGGTTTGGCTTTGAAACTTTATGGTTCAGGTGGCAGTCCTAGCATGTTACTGTGGCTGTATTCAGGGTATATCTCTGGCAGCACACCTTAATATCTCCTGCTTCCTCAAGGGAGTGAAGCAGATCAGTCTGCCAGTGCTTCCAGTGGTTCCCCAATGGAGGCTCACTCTGGTTCTGAAGGCACTCGAAAGCTCCCTGTTTGCACCTTTGTGGAGAGCCTTATTCAAGGATTTGATCCTTAAGGCAGTTCTCCTGGTGGATGTTGTGTCCATAAACTGGATGTCAGAGCTGCAGGTCTTGTCCTGCTGGGAGCTCTTTTTGTCATCTCATCAGCTTCAGTCTCATTGAAAGTGATGTCATCCTTTTCCCAAAGGTGCTATCTCCATTACATCTAAGTCAAACTGTTGGGTTGCCCTCCTTCTCAGAGATTGGCTTTAGGATGGACCCACTCTGAGCCTGTTGGACATGAGGAGGCTGTTGGTCAGATATATGGAGATCACAAATACCTTTCAAAGGTCGGTCCAAGTCCTCTATTGCTCACTGGATTAAGAAGGCTATTGATATGGCATACCTTCTGGCTGGTATGCATGTGCCAGAGGGAGTTAGAGGACATTCCACTAGGGCACAGGCCTTCTGGGCAGAGTCCACCTCTGTCCCTGGGGGACATCTGTAAGGTGGATATCTGGTTGTCTCTGAGCACCTTTGTGAAACACTACAGGTTGCAGGTTGGCGCTGGAACAGAGGACACCTTTGGTAGGGCTGTTCTTTCCAGAGCATTATCTTCTTCCCACCCTGGTTCTGACTGTATGGGTACATCCAACTCATCTGGACTGGTCTAGCAGGATGATAAGGAAGGAGAAAGTCTACATACCACCAACCCAACAAACAATCAACTAACAGACTGCTTCATAGAAGTCTCCAGCTGGCTACAAAAGAACAACCTATCCATCAACCTAAAAAAAACAGAAGCCCTCATAGTAACCAAGGATCCAAACTTCACCCCACCACCACACCTCAACTTAGGAACCACACAAATACAAATACAACCACACATAAAATACTTAGGAATCATAATAGACCAAGCGCTCACACTCAAGCAACAGATCAGAAAGACTACCGGAATAATATTCCACAAAGCAAAAACAGTACAACGCCTCAGGCCTCTCCTTGATCCACAGGACTTCAGGACAGTTATGCAAGCTATGACGCTCCCCCACCTGGACTACTGCAACATAATCTATCACGGACTACCTGCCACCCACACCAACCCACTACAAACTGCCTTAAATACCACAGCAAGAATTATCCAGAAAGCAAAAAAACAAGATCACATCACCCCAGTCCTGAGAGAGCTGCACATACTCCCTCTCGAAGGAAGAATCAAATTCAAATCAGCCCTACTTATCCACAAAGCCCTCTATCAAACGCAGACCTCCCAGCTCCGAACTTTACTGCCCCAACCCACCCACAGCAGAACAACCAGACAAACCACCAGCAACACCCTCACCATCCCCCATGAAAGAACTAAATACAATCAATGGACCTGCAACAGAGCCTTCGAACTATACGCGCCATCCCTCTGGAACTCCCTACCAAGTCAAATCAGAAACAACAGAGATCCTTCAACATTCAGAAAGCAACTAAAAACCATCCTGTTCCGGGAATACCTCGGACCAGAAACAAACATCCACCACTGACTCCCTCTCCGACCCTTTAACATACCCACAGATCTACCTCCTAAGAGACTGATGTCCATTGTTTAAGTCCTTAATGTCTATTTTAGATCATTAATGTTGGCCTCCCCGGTGACAGCCCCCCACCCAAGAATTGATTACTGTCCCCCCCCCCTTTTTTTTGTTAAGCCGCTTTGACCCGGTGAAAAGCGGGATATAAATACAGTTAAATAAATAAATAAATAAATAAATAAAATAAATACCTGAAAAATGTCTTTCCTTAAATCCTGCTAGACCAGTCCAGGACCCGCTCTGGAAGACTTCTCCTGCAGGTCTGAGAGCCCCATTGCCACTTGATTACCTTTTTACTATCAGTATCTGACGAGGAGTTAATTATGGTAAGAGAGCCAAATTCTTGTTCTAATTTATGGTTGCTGCATCAGAACTTATATAGAATGATGAAATCACTGAAAGTTGTTTAGGTCTGCCTCCACTTGTTAGCAAGGGAGCATAACCCATTTGTCTGGACTGGTCTATCAAGATTCAAGGAAAGAAAATTATCAGGTATATAAAATTTCTCCATACGCCCTATACATTCTGCCCATCCATACCAACTACTAAGTTCTAAAATCCCCTTCTTTCCCTTTGAGATCTCCTGTGCTTATCTCATGCTTTCTTGAATTCAGATACAGTCTTTGTCTTTACCATCTCCATTGGAATGTTTTTCCATGCATTCACCGTTTTTTCAGTAAAGAAATATTTTCTTAGAGTGCTCCTGCATCTATTCACTTTCACCTTCATCCTCTACCCCTTTTTTTCCAGAGCTTTTTTTCTGTTGAAAAAGGCTCTCCTCCTGATCAGTTATGCAATGTGGGTATTTAACATAGAAATAAATAAACATGACAGCAGATAAAGACCATACAGCTTATCCAGTCTACCCTTCCATACCAATTACCAAGCTTTACAGTCCATTTTTTAAACTCTAGAGATCCTTTTTGTCCCATGCTTTCTTGAATTCAGATACAGACCTTGGGCCCGAATTTGAGCTGGATGGTGCTATGCCCGCCCACCTCCCAGCTAGCCCAGATTTTCCATGTCAGGGTCATATGTGGCCCTGGCATCAAAAATATGGGTGTTGCCACACAGACAGGAAGCCACAGGAGCTACCCATGTAGCACCGATTTTCGGGTTGCCCTTCGAAAATCCCGGATAATGCCTTTACAAGGGTAACTAGGGAAGTTACCTGTGTAAAGGCCTCCGAAAATCGGGCCCCTTGTCTCTACCACCTCCACTGGGAGACTATTCTACGCATCTACCACTCTTTCTGTAAAGACAAATTTTTGCAAATTACTCCTGAGTCTATCCCCTGTCATCTTCACCCTATGCCCCCTTGTTACAGAGCTTTCTTTCAATTGAAAGAGGCTCTCCTCAGTGCATTTATGCCATGGAGGTATTTAAACATTTCTATCATATCTGCTCTCTCCTGCCTTTCTTCCAAAGTATACGTATTGAGATCTTAAAGTCTGTCCCTATATACTTTGTCATGATGACCACTGACCATTTTAGTAGCCACCCTCTCCCCTGACTCCATCTTATTTACATCCTTTTTGAAGGCGCGGTCTCCAGAATTGTACACAGTACTCCAAATGAGGTCTCACCAGAAACTTATATGGAGTCACTATCATCTTCTTCCTGTTGGCTATTCCTCTTCCTATGTACCCAAGCATTCTTCTGGCTTTCATCATTGCCTTTTCCACCTGTTTGGTTACCTTAAGATCACGTGCAGGTCACACTCCTCTTTCGTGGACAGTACTTTGCCCCCAGGGGCGGTTCTATCATTAGACAGGGTGAAGCGGCTGCCTCAGGTGCAAAAAATGCCCGCCAAAAGAGGCCAGTGGCAGCTGCATTGCACTGCCTAAAAAAAAGAAAAACCCAAATGATGATCCTTGTGGCAACCTCCCCCACTGCTGCCTTTCCTGTGTTTGCAGCAGCAGGGCGGCAGACCTCAGACTTGAAATACAAATTAAAAAAAAAAAGATGCAGGTCTTTGTGCTTGGAAGGACTGCAAATGCCTGCCCCCTGTGATGCATCACATCGCATCAGAGGGAGTGGACATTTTGTAGCCTATAGGTTAAAAATCAATCAATAAATAAATAACTACCGGGCTCAAGGACCGTGTGGAGAGGCAGTTTGAGGGTAGCTTCAGGTCTCAGCTGGAATTGGGAAGTCAGTGGCAGTAAAATTTGTGGGGGGTTTTCCCAGTTAAACTGCCTGATGGTGGCTGAGTGCTGCCATGAACATTGGGCAAGCTGAGCAGGGCAGTTTTGGGGCTTTACTGCAATCGGGACTGTCTGATACCCTTGTGGTCCTGATTGAAGCAAAGAGCAGCAGCGGCAGCAGATAAAAAAAAAAAAGCTGAGGAAATTTGTTTAGTAAAGACGTCTGATCAGCTTTGGGTCTCCGTAACTCAAGACGGCTGCTCGGCCTTTTATTTTTTATAAATAAATAAAAAACGCTGACGCTGGTGCTCTTTGCTGCAATTGGAACCACAATGGCATCGGACAGTCCCAATTGCAGTAAAGTTCCAAAACTGCCCTGCTTAGCCTGCCCCATGTTCATGGCAGCATTCAGCCATCATTGGGCAGCTTGACTGGGGGGAAAAAAAACAAATTTTATTGCCCGATTCCAGCCTCAGATTGCCTCTGTTCACGATTCATGAGCCTGGTAATTATTTACGTATTAATTTCTAACACATGGGTTGCAAAATGCCTGCCCCCTCTGACTCTATGTGAGGCACCAGAGGGGGCAGGCATTTGCAGTCCTTCCAAGTGCGGAGTCTCAAAGACCCCCACTTTTTTTTGGTGCATGTGTTTTGAAAAATGAGGCCCACCGCCGCTGCAGACATTGGAAGAGCGGCTTTGGTGGGAATGGGTGGGGAGAGAATGGCTGGAAGGGGATGCATAACATGAAGGGGGATGGGGAGGATAATAGCTGGAAGGGAGTTGCAGGATAGGATGGGGGATGGGAGGCAATGACTAGAAGGGAGAATCAGGACAAGAGGTATATAGGGCGCAATGGCTGGAAGGAAGATGCAGAACAAGAGAGGAATGGTGGAGAAATGGCTGGGAGGGAGATGCAGGACAAGAGGGGTTGGGGACAATGGCTGGAAAGGTGATACAGGACAACAGCAGGAAGTGGAGGGCAGATGCTGGACATATAGAGGCCCATTCTGATGTGTGCGTCTCTGGGCCGTCCGGACGTTCAGACATCCAGATGGCCCGGAGGTGCACCTGATTTCACTCCCATAGGGGCTAGATGTCACCATTAGAGCAGAATCACATCACAGTGGCTGGACGTCCAGGAGATGCCACGATTCATGCACCCCAGACATCCAGCCACTTCTCTGGCTAGCTCAGCCAGGCTCCTTCATGGAGCTTCAGTGCCATGGCGTCTCGTCCCCATGGCACCACAGCTCCATGCAGAAACCATGATCCCTTGTGGCAGTGGTATCCGGCCTGTTCCCCACAGTGTGACCCTTGATTGGGCCTCCCATGGCCGGGTCAGACTGCAGAGAACCCCCGGTACCCCCTCACCTCCTTGTTGCCTCTTGGCGCTGCCATCCCCCATCTAACTGGCCAACCCCGGACATACAGGGCCAACCTCTGAATTGGCACTGACATCCGGGGTTGTGTTCCTGCCCACCATCTGCCCTCACTCCTCCCCCGGCCCACCCCTTCCTGCATATGAACAGAGCTCCCCGCACAAGTCAGCTATACATGTGGGGAGCTCTGTGACCGCCAGTATGATCCGGATGTTTAGAGGGTCTGGACGTCTGGACATCCAGACCTGCTAAATGAGGATTGGAATGATCCCCATAGTGGATTGGTAGACAGCAGACATAGAGTCGTAGACATAAAGGATAAAGGGCACATGGTGGATACAAGATGGGGTAGAAGGATGGATGGCAGATGTTGGATATGGGGTTCAGAGCAGAGGCTGGACATGGGTGAGGACATAAGGAAGGCAGATAGTGGATATTGGGTGGGGAAGTGGAGGAGCAGAGGGCAGATGCTGGACATGGGGTAGGGGGTCATGGGGGTTGGAAGGCATATTCTGGACATGGGCTGGAAACATGGAGGTATAGAGCAGATGGACATGGGATGGAGAGGTGGATAGCATAGGCTGGACATAGGGTAGGGTAGGGGTCATAGGGGTAAGAAAGGCAGATGCTAGACATAGGATGGGTGGGTACAGGGGATAGTAAGCAGAGACTTGACACAGGGTAGGGATGGAGGGCAGATACTGGACACGAAATGGGATGGGTGGAGGGAAGATGCTGGACATGGGGAGATAGAGGAGATGCTGGAAATGGGGTGGTAGAGGGGAATTCTGGACATGGAGGGGATAGGATGAGAAAAAGGGGAGAGGATCTAGATGGTGAGAGAGGGGAGACACAAGACAGGGCAGGAGAGAAGGGGAAAGATGCTGGGCACAGGGAGGGAAGAAGAGAGAAAGAGAAAGGAGAGCGTTAGTTAGCGTGGGAATAATTGGCTGGGGAAGGATAGAGAGATGGGGTGTGAGAGGGCTGCGTTAAAGATTGAACAGTGGTAAGAAGACAGGGTTAAAAGATGAAGATTGAGAACTGGATGGTAAGAAGGAGAAATGAAAACTAATTTGCTAGATAAAAACGGAAGAAAACCAAAATAAAAAGATCAGTATTGAAGATGGAAGAAAGTGAAGAAGACATGGGGGAAGAGAAGTGGCAGGTGGACCAGAGACCCTAGAGGGTGAGTTAAGAGAGGACAAGGAAAGCAGAAACCAGAGACTTGGATCAACATGATTAGAGAAGAAAATGACCAGACAACAAAAGGTAGAAAATTTAAATTTATTTTCAGTTTAGTGATTGGAATATATCTATGTTAAGACTTTACGGGCTGATATTCAACCTGCGAGAGTTAGCATTTTAAAAGTGTGTGACTGTCATGGCCAAAAGTGAAAACTGGAATTGAAATCTGGATATCTTCTGGCACTGAATATCTGGTTTCAGCCCTGACTGGCACAGCTATCCAGACAGTGGCAATGTTCAGCTGCTATCCGGATAGCTGAAACCGCATAAAGTTAGGGCAGTTATTGAGATGACCTCACTTTATGCGAGCACTTAGCTGGTTAGCAGACTGAAATTTGCTGCTAACCAGCTAAGTGCTGGGACTATCCTTGTCCCGCCCATGGACCACCTGGAACTCTCCAGACAGTGCCACAGTGTTTAGAGGGATATTCAGTAACTCTGGCCAGTTAGTGCTGCTGAATATCCCTCTCAGTGGGACTTATCCAGTTAGCAGGTTCTACGTTAACCAGATAAACCGCTTTGAATTGGGCTGCACAAATACATTTGATCTTTATAAGCTACACAATACAGCTGTTTCTGTTTCTCTGGTGTATTGCATGCAGAATCTGAGTTTTTGGGCTTTCAATTGAATTTTTGTCTACATCATTTGATTTTTAGTTTGCATTTATCTTATTTTATTGGTGAGGGTCTACCTATATTCTCAGTGTGTGACCAAGGTCAGGTATTTTGTTAGCATGGAGTTTCTATGTAAGGATCAATAGTAATGCGGCTTGTTTGGTTTTCTGACTAGGTGTAAGGATAGTCTAGGGCCCACTGCAATAAAAATATTTAGGAGGATGTTGACTAAGCTGGTTTAACTGTTAATGTGGCAGACAGTGCATGCTATCTGGGTGTGTTAACAGATAATGCAGGGGAATTGCAGTTAACATAGCGATTCTCTGCACTATTTGCAGAAACCATGTTATCTGCAAGAGTGGGCAGGATATGGGCGGAGAGTGGGTGGGTGGGTGTGCAACGTGCAATTACTGCGGGTATCAACAGCGTGCAGTAACTGTCAAAGTTGTAGACAACATGGCTGCTCAAAATGCCACCTCAATGAGTAGCGTTATGTACATCCTTGGCGCATTATCTGCTAGGGAAGTGCTATGCATGCTTCCAATAGATAACACACAGCTTTTGCAGCTAAAGCTGTGCTATCTGCACTTTTTTGCCGTGTTAGCTGCAAAAGCCTAACGTGATTTAGTAAACAGATTCCATTAGAGTGCTGCTCTTTTCTGGATAGGCTCCTTGCATGAGTTTTGGAAGTTGATACTGTTATAGTACGATAGATTTTCTCTATAGGTCCTGAGTAATTTTTGTAAGGTTTTACTGTATATTACCTAACAATATGTCCATGACCGGTGAAGGTTTATATTGCTGATACTGAGATGACACCAGAATCAGAATTATTTTGTGTATGTTGACATGACCTTTTGAATGGATGACTTTATTGACCACCCGGCTAACATAATCATGGGAAAATAATGAGAAGGAATGGAAAAAGGAAAGAAGACTAATTATGTTGTCTGCTGCCAGCCAGCTTATAATGTGATCAATATGGCTACACCTTCATGCCACCTGGCTGGCAAATATTTCTGGGGAGAACACTAGTTGAGTTCTATGGGAAAATGTCCTCTGCACTCATTATTGGGAGAAGGATTTCTTTGGATGTAGAATATATGTTCAAAAATAAAAGGCAAGAAGTACAGCACAGTTCATAACACCAAAATAAAATTAGCTGTGGTTCTTGCTTTTTCATTTTGCTCCTTGGTTTGTGATCACCTGGCATCTCCTTTGTTTTTTGCAGACTGTATAGTTACATTTAATAGCCTGCCAATCCAGTATACAGTGTCCGGGGTCAATATGTCTTACATTAGACTCCCAGACATTTTTTGCTGCATTAATACAACATAATAAAGTTTTTAAAAAATCCTTATATAGCCTGGGACTATATTGCTTTCTTTATTCCTGAGTAACCACCTCACTGGTGTTGAGTAGTGGGGGGGGGGGGGGGGGGAGGGAGGTTCCTGACGGGATCTGGGGAATCCCCTCCATTTTGGCTGAGGGGGCACCAGCTTGTCTTTCGCCTCAGGCAACCAATTGTCTTGAGTTGCCCCTGCTTGCCCCTATACTGCACCACTGCCTTGGTTTTTTGCAGCCCTAATGCATGACCCTTCATTTTTTAACATTAAATCTCAGCTGACAAATTCTTAACCATTTTTCAGGCTTTAGTTTTCGACTCGGTCTCCCACGCACATCTAATCTCATGACTCCACTCAGCTGGTTTCAGAGGTACAACTCTGCAGTGGTTTCGCTCACACCTATCCAACCGATCCCAACAAGTCAGAATTGGAAACAAAACCTCTAAACCTTTTAAACTACAACAAGGATTACATCAGGACCCTGCATTATCAGCACTGCTTTTTAACATCTTCATCCAGCCCCTAAGTAAAATCATACAGGATCATAAAACTCTCTACTAGATGACTTCGTAATCTACACCCCATTCTCCATTGCCAACCCCGACCACTCCTCCATTAACCAATGCCTAGAATCCACGATCCAATGACTAAATAACCACTGCATGCACATCAAACCCAACAAAGCAGAAATCCTTCACATAACTAGGCTCCCCTCCTTCATCCCACCAGCCACACTCAAACTGGCTAACTTAACCCTACAAGTTAAACAGCAAGTTAAATATCTTGGTATAACCCTGGATCAACAAATCTGCTTCCACCAACACATCAAACAAGTTATCAAGGCAGCTTACTTCCTGATGAGAATGCTGCTGAAAGAGAAAATAGTGAGGTTTCTGGAGTCCAGCGGATTGCAGGATCCGAGGCAACATGGATTCACCAGAGGCAGGTCTTGTCAGACAAATCTGATTGATTTCTTTGACTGGGTGACCAGGGAGTTGGACCGAGGGACAGCCCTAGATGTGGTGTATTTGGATTTCAGTAAAGCCTTTGACACTGTTCCTCACAGGTGACTTATAAACAAACTGAGCACCCTAGGGATGAACCCTAAAGTTACTGCTTGGGTTAAAAATTGGTTGGGTGGGAGGCGACAAAGAGTACAGGTAAATGGAGCTCACTCTGAGGAGAAGGATGTTACTAGTGGTGTACCCCAGGGATCTGTCCTTGGTACAATTCTTTTTAACATCTTTGTTAGTGATATAGCAGAAGGGCTGTTGGGTAAGGTTTGCCTCTTTGCAGATGATACCAAAATCTGCAATAGAGTAGACACCCAGGAAGGTGTAGATAGCATGAGGAGGGATCTAGCTAAGCTTGAAGAATGGTCTAGAATTTGGCAGCTGGGATTTAATGTTAAAAAATGTAAGGTCATGCATTTGGGCTGCAGCAATCCAAGGGAGCAATATAATATAGGGGTGAAGTGCTTTTGTCCACTAAAGAAGAGCGGGACCTAGGCGTGGTTGTGTCTGATGCTCTTAAAGTAGCTAAACAGGTAGAAAAGGTGACAGCAAAAGCTAGAAGGATGCTTGGGTTCATACGGAGAGGAATGGCTAGCAGAAAAAAGAGGTGATAATTCCTCTGTATAAGTCTTTGGTGCGACCTCATTTGGAGTATAGTGTGCAATTCTGGAGACCGCACCTTCAAAAGGATGTGAACAGGATGGAGTCAGTGCAGAGGGTGGCTACTAAAATGGTTAGTGGTCTTCATTATAAGGCATATGAGGACAGACTTAAGGATCTTAATATGTACACCTTAGAGGAAAGGCAGGATAGAGATGATATGATTGAGATGTTTAAATACCTCCGTGGCATAAATGTGCAGGGGGAGAGCCTCTTTCAATTGAAAGCAAGTTCTGCTATGAGGGGACATGGGATGAGGGTGAAGGGGGATAGATTCAGGAGTGATATGCGGAAATATTTCTTTATGGAAAGAGTAGTGGATCCATGGAATAGTCTCCCAGTGGAGGTGGTAGAGATAAGGACAGTAAATGAATTCAAAAAAGCATGGGACAAACACAGAGGATCTCTAAAGGTAAAAAGGGGACTGTTGTAGTTGTTGATATGGAAGGACAGTCTAGATAGGCCATGTGGTCTTTTTCTGTTGTCATATTTCTATGTTTCTGTGTTTCTACAACACCTTCTTCCCCTGCTGGGTCATAATGACTTCAGAAGTGTCTGTCAAGCACTTATCACTCTTATCCTGGACTACGCAAACGTAATTTACCATGAGCTTCCAAAATCATCCTTACTCCCATTACAGCTTGCTCAAAATATAACAGCCAGAATAATCACAGACACCAGTTCACAAGAGCACATTACCCCCCACTCTAAAACAGCTCCACTCGCTCCCCATTCACATGAGGATTAAATACAAAGTCAACCTAACCATATTTAAGACCATTCACCATCTCTCGGCGAACATTCTTTACACTCTGCTGTAACACCCTCTCAACAAAAGAGTGAAAAGATCAGCCAATCACAACCTCTTCTCACTCCCAAGTGCTTTCACTCATCACCACCAGCTGAGCCTTCTCCTTCTATGCCCCCCAGCAACTGCAACTCCCTCACACTGGATCTACGTGAACTCGTGGACCTAAGAGAATTCCGCCGTAACCTAAAACCCTCCTTTTCCTAGAGCTCTTTGGACTAAACTCTTAGCTAACAACCCATCATGCCTGGACTATGTTCACACCAAACTCCCACTCTGCCATGTAAATAGTTATTTTCTCATTGTTTAGTTTCATTTACTGCTACCTATGTTCTATGGAATGGTCTTCTTTTATTTGTTCCATGTACACTGCTGTGACTTGTAGATACAGCGGCATAGAAAAGTTGCTAAATAAAATAAATAAATAAATTATCTACACCTTCCAGGATGTCTACACTATTGCAAATTTTGGTATCATCTACAAAAAGACAAACCTTACCCAAGAGGCAAACTATCTATCAGATGACATTGCAGAGCAGGCAAACTTCACAGTGCTGGTTCATACAAATTTAGTAATTTCATGTGGATAATGGGTATCACTGGAGATGTGTAACAGTAATGAGTTGGATGGGCTTGTACAGTTACCCAAAAGAAGACTGAACTCAAGCCTTTTCTTTCAAAATCTAAACATGGAGATTTAAATCTTTGTAGGTGTCCATCTCATATATACTAGGGGTTTCCATTTGTTAGTGCTCATTCAGTTCATTAGTATGCTTTAAACAATCTAGTGCATGCTAAATTGATTTAACACACATTAAGGAGGCACTTTAACTAAAGTGTGCTATGCAGCTAGTGTGATTGTTCTCTCTGTGGTCCACAGTAACTGTTAGTATGGGGACACAACAGTGCAGGCCAATTTCTGCGCTAACAGCAAAGAGTCATCGTGGTGAGCACATCACATTGTGGAGGTAAACACTGAGTGCAGTCACTCTAGCAATTAGCATGTGTGCAGTTACCTCCAATAGGTAGAGTTAAGTGCACCCACGGTAATAGCGCCCCAAATTAGGGCATGATGCCATATGTTAACTGCCAGGAACATGCTGTCCACAGTTGCTTTGTACTTAACACACCTGAATTTTTGTGCTATTAATGCATTAGGTGCAAACTACAGTGCACTTTAGTGAAAGGGCCCCTAAGCCTTAGTGCACCTTAATGCATTGGTTAGTGTGCATTAAATCAATTTAGCATGCACTTAAAATTTCCTATTAAAACAAATGTGCAAAAATAACTAAGTGCACACTGCCCTTTTATTTCTGTGGGAGAAATGGGGCTCAATGAGTACAAGGCACAGAAAAGAGCCACTAAAATGGTAAAAGGGATGGAAGGATACCCCTATGAGGAGAGGCAAGAAAGGTTAGGGCTCTTCAACCTGGAAAAGAGACGGCTGAGGGGAGATATGATTGAGGTTTGGAAATGAAATGGAACGAGTAAACGTAGATCGATTGTTTACGCCATCAAAATATAGAAAGACTAGGGGAAATGCAATTAAGCTACAGGGTAACCTATTTAAGTCTAATAAGAGAAAATATTTTTTCACTCCACACGTAAACTCTGAAATTCGTTACTGGAGGATGTAGTGAAAACAGTTAATGTAGCTGGGTTTAAAAAGGTTTGGACAAGTTCCTGGAGGAAAGGTCCATAAACCATTATTAAAGGCCACCCAGGAAATCCACTGCTTGCCCTAATACAAGCATTGTAGAATCTGTGTCTTTTGGGGAAACTGCTAGGTACTTGTGACCTAGATTGGCCACTGTTGGAAACAGGATACTGGGCTTGATGGACTTTGGTCTGACTCAGTATGGTATATCTTATGTTCTTAAGTTCTTATTAACTTGATTAACGCTCATTAACGTTTAGTAAAAGGGCCCTTAAATCAATATTTTATGAAGGTCTGACTCTTCAAGCCTTTTCCCCCTTATATGATTAGGAGAGGGTGCCAACTAAATTTCCAGAACTTATGTCAACTGATGGCTGTATAAGTCTCGGGGGGGGGGGGGGGAGAATAATTTTCATAAAGGCTTTTATGTTTATAAAGTCTTTTTACATGGGAAATATAAAACAAACATCTATAAAATTTATTTATTTATTTAGAGAACATTTGTATACCGCTGCTTCCAGCGATCAGCAGCGGTTGACTATACATATCAGGAGGGGTAATCAACAGTTAATACAGAATGATTGCATGCCAAGATTCACACTGGGTTCACACTGCACAAAAATCTGATACAATATTTACAGGTGCAATTACATATATACATATTGTTACAATATTTACAACTTGCAGTTATATATATACATTCTGTTACACTAATTACAGCTAAACTGGGGGGAGATGCACTACCCTAGATGTATTACATGGTGGTTCAAATCCCTTAAAGTCATATTGTAAGGTCACTCTAGTGTCATGGATACGGTTGACCCTTTGTGTTCTAGTTATTATTTACTCTGTTAGATTATAGTGAGTTATAAACAGGTGGGTTTTGAGCTTTTTCCTAAAGTCTGTTAGGTTGTTGATTGCACGCATGCCATGTGGCAGTTGATTCCATAGCATGGGTGCAATGTAAGAGAATGCTCTGTTGCTGGTGTGTATCTTGGCTGTTCTTATACTCTTTGGGACACTGAGAGTGTTTAAGTTGGCAGTTCTTCTGCTTCTATTGTGAGTTTGAGCGCTGATGAGATTGGTTAGGAATGACGGCGCTATGTTGTGTATAAGTTTGAATGTGGTTACTAGGAGTTTGTATTTTATGCGGGCGGTAATTGGGAGCCAGTGAAGCTCAATTAGGACTGGTGTGATGTGTTCTGTGAAGCTCTTTTTCATGATGATCCTGGCTGTAACATTTTGTGCCATTTGTAGTATATTCAGGGTTTTCTTTGGTAGCCCCTGCAATATGGCGTTACAGTAATCCCAGTGGGGCATGATGAGTGCTTGTGCCACTTTTCTGAAGTCGTGTTGTTCAATGATGTTACGCAGTGGCTGGAGGATTCTTAGTTTATGGAATATGGCTCTATTGGTATTCCGGAGGTGTTTATCCATCTTTAGTTTGTTGTCGAACGTGACTCCGAGATATTTTATTTCATTCTTTGTGCTGTAGATGATGTTGTTCAGGGTGACTGTTGGCGGAGGGTTGAAGTCTGTTTTACTGGAGATGTACATTACCTCTGTTTTTGTATGGTTTATGGACATGTTGTTTTGCTGTAGCCAGGCTTGCAATTCACATAAACATTCTTCTAGTTGATTGTAATTTGGCTTGTTTTCGTCCAATTGGGTATAAAGCATTACATCATCTGCATACAAGTGGTAGCTGATCTTGTATTTCTGAAAGATTGCACAAACTGGTCTTATGTATAGGTTAAATAGTAGGGTGGAAAGCGCCGAGCCTTGGGGTATTCCTTGGCTTTGCGGGAATGGTTCAGCTGTTTTGTTGTTAAAGAGCACCTGCTGCATTCTGCTTGTTATGTAGGATGTGAACCATTTCAGGGGGGTTCCACATATTCCAATGGTTTCAAGCCTATACAGTATACACACACACAATTATATGTACTAACTGGATAACAGGATAGCACAAATTATTTGTGCCACATGTAAGCATTCCCGAAAGTATGGATTGGGTGGAAGAAGGGCAGAGTTGTGATGTAGCTGTGTATTTTATAAAATACACCAGTATACATATAGAGTACACACATATACTGTATTTACACCTGCTTTTGAGTTAAAATTATGCATTGGTCATCACACTGAATATTGAACTTCCTCGTATCATTTAATTTTTCTATGTCATTTTTAGAGATCTGTCTTTTGCAAAACTTATACTTTCTGACATTGTGGAGGTCATCTTAAAAGATGAACACTATCCATGCAAGAAATGGTATTTAATGGTGGCAATTCAGAGGAACTGAAACAAATTTCAGTAAGTCTATAGTAGACCACATCAACATACTAAGGAGCAGCAAATCACCTAGAACAGGTGGTATACACTCCAGAGTACTGAAAAAGCTTAAAAATAAATCTGAAGATCTACTATTAGTAATGTATAACATATCATTAAAATCATTGATGATATCTGGAGATTAAAGGGTAATATAATGCCAATTTTTCCAGGCATGATCTGGGAAACTATAGACCAGTGAGCCTCACATCCATACTGAGAAAAATGGTAGAAACTATTTTAAGGAACAAATTAATTAAGACACAAACAGGGTTTAATGGCACAGAGTCAATATGGATTTAGCCAAAGGAACTCTTGCCTCGCCAATCTGTTTTTTTTTTTTTGTAATTTTTATTTATATTAAAGATTCATGCAACAAACTCAATACAACAGCCAAGAAAATATTCATGTGATCTTCAGATTTTTCCACCCTTCCCCTCCTCATTGAGGACCCCCATCCCCTCATCCCCACATTTTTGAAGGTGTGAATAAACATGTAGATAAAGGTGAGCCAGTTGATTTATTTGATTGGGATTTTCAGAAAGCCTTTGACAAAAGTCCCCCATGAGAGACTTCTGAGAAAATTAAAAAGCCATGGGAAGGAGGCAATGTCTTATTGTGGTTGAGAACTGGTTAGAAGATAGAGAAGAGTAGGATTATATGGGCAATGGAGGAAGGTGAACAGTGAAGTACCACAAGGATCTGAACTGAAAACGGGAACAGTGGGTTAAATGATTATATCTGCAGAAGACACAAAATTATTTAAAGAGGTTAAATTGCATGCAGATTGTGAGAAATTGCAGGAGGACATTGTGAGACTGTAAGACTAGACAAATGAAATCTAATATGGACAAGTGCAAAGTGATGCATGTAGGGAAGAATAACCTTAATTCTAGCTCCATGATGTTGGATTCCACGTTAGGAGTCACCACCCAGGAAGAGAATCTAGGTGCCATCTTAGACAATATGTTGAAATCTTCTGTCAAGTGGGTGGTAGCTGCCAAAAAGGCAAATTGAATTTTAGGATTTATTAGGAAGGGAATAGAGAATAAAACAAAGAAAATCATAGTACCTCTGTATTGTTCCATGGTGCAGTCACACCTTGAGTACTGTGTGCAATGCCGATCTTCGCATCTCAAAATATATATAATGGAATTAGAGAAGAGCAATCAAAATGATAAAGGGCATGGATTGACTCTCCTGTGAGGCAAGGCTATAGCAGTTAGGGTTCTTCAGCTTGGAGAAGAGCTGGCTGAGGAGCAATATAAGACCCTAAGTGGAATGGAACAGACAAACATAAATTAATTGTTTATTCTTTCAAAAAGTACAAAGACTAGGGGCACATCATGAAGTTTTATAAAATAGTATATTTAAAACAAAAGGAGAAAATATTTTTTCACTCAGTGCATAGTTAAATTATGGACTGTGTTGCTGGAGGATGTAGTAAAAGCTATTAGTGTGACTAGGTTTAAAAAGGTTTGAACATGTTCCTGGAAGAAAAGTCCATAAACCATTTTTAAGGCAGACCTGGGTAAAGCCACTGCTTATCCCTGGGAGTAAGTATCATGGAAACTATCTACTTCTTGAGATCCTGCCAGGTAGTACTTGTGATCTGGATTAGCTATTGTTGGAAACATGATACTGGGCTTTATGAACCTTTGGTCTGACCACCGGGGCAGATTCTGGGGGCAGGGGACCTGAAAGTATGCTGGATTTTGAGAAATCTAAAATGAATAATTTTATGGCTATCTGCCACACTCCTGAGAATTCTACTCTTGCTTTCTCCCTTCCCGGATACTTCAACTCATCAAAAAAGGCCATAGAGGGATCCCGCCTTCCACTCATCAGAATCTGAGTAGGACCCCCTCCTAGCCCTTCTCTTGATAAGTTTTCAATCCTTCCATCTCCCTCTGTATTTTATCTTGTCATTCGGTAGTTCAGTCCAAGAATTTTCCAAAGTGATTTTTTCAGTTATGTTAAAGATGATATGTACCCATTCATATCTCAGCACAGTTCTTTCAGCATCTAACTTTCCATCAAGTCAAAATGTTCTTTGCCTCTTACTATTTCAAGGATGCAGTTATTCCAGTGTTATCATGACATACTTTATTTCCCTAGCCATCCATTCAGTCTTCAAACATTCCATTTAGCTTTTCTAATGCATCGATGTACTTGAGCAGATTCGCTGCAGTATCCTCCAGAGTTTCCAGTCTTGTTTGCATTTCAAAAATGTTAGCTGTATGATTGTCCCCTTATAGATTTTATGACACATTTTAGAAAGCCTCTTTATGTGGTGGTAGGAAGTGAAAGTGAAAACATCTACAAATCTATGTCAACTTTAGAAGAGTGGGTGTGCATGTATGAAGCTGATGTGAAATCAACACATCTCCACCCCTCAAAATGGACATAATTGTTAAAATGGGGCTGTGGATAGCAGGAAGACCAGGGATACATGTGGACTGATTTCCATGTGTAGGAGGAGCCATTTCACATATATACACAAGGAAAAAATCGTTGGAGGAAACCCAGCCACTTGCATATGTAAGTGCCAGCCTTTCACAACACAGACGTGTAATTGTCGTTAGTACTACCATGTTTATCTCGTCCATTTTGCAAACCTAGACATGCAGCTGCTCTTGAGGGAATGTTTACTAAAGGGCAGTAAGGGAGCAAGTGTGCCGTTAACATGCGTTATTGGTGCCTGTGAGTGGTTAAACCCGCGTAAAGTGCTAATAATGCTGCACGTTAGAGGATCCCGCAGCATTAAGGGAAAAGAGGTGGAGAGTGCGCATTAATGGGGTAGAGAATGGGTGTTGACAGTGGGCGCTCCCTTACTGTTGGGTTGTGCAATTGCACAAGAGGCATTGGCGCTAGGAACCCCAATGCCAAGTAAAACCTCACAGAAAGGGGTCTTTTCGATGGGAGAGAGCCTATTTTAATGTCTACAATGTGCTCCGCACATAGGAGATCCCGAGAACATAGAAACATAGAAATATGACGACAGAAAAAGACCACATGGCCTATCTAGTCTGTCCTTCCATAACAACTTCAACAGTCCCATTTTTACCTTTAGAGATCCTCTGTGTTTGTCCCATGCTTTTTTGAATTCAGTTACTGTCCTCATCTCTACCACCTCCACTGGGAGACTATTCCACGGATCCACTACTCTTTCCGTAAAGAAATATTTCCGCATATCACTCCTGAATCTATCTCCCTTCACCCTCATCCCATGTCCCCTCATAGCAGAACTTGCTTTCAATTGAAAGAGGCTCTCTCCCTGAACATTTATGCCACGGAAGTATTTAAACATCTCAATCATATCACCTCTATCCCGCCTTTCCTCTAAGGTGTACATATTAAGATCCTTCAGCCTGTCCTCATATGCTTTATAATGAAGACCACTAATCATTTTAGTAGCCACCCTCTGCACCGACTCCATCCTGTTCACATCCTTTTGAAGGTGCGGTCTCCAGAATTGCACACTATACTCCAAATGAGGTCGCACCAAAGACTTATACAGAGGCATTATCACCTCCTTTTTTCTGCTAGCTATTCCTCTCCGTATGCACCCAAGCATCCTTCTAGCTTTTGCCATCGCCTTTTCTACCTGTTTAGCTACTTTAAGATCATCAGACACAACCACGCCTAGGTCCCGCTCTTCTTTAGTGGACAAAAGTACTTCACCCCCTATACTATATTGCTCCCTTGGATTGCTGCAGCCCAAATGCATGACTTTACATTTTTTAACATTAAATCCCAGCTGCCAAATTCTAGACCATTCTTCAAGCTTAGCTAGATCCCTCCTCATGTTATCTACCCCTTCCTGGGTGTCTACTCTATTGCAGATTTTGGTATCATCCGCAAAGAGGCAAATCTTACCTAAAAGCCCTTCCGCTATATCACTAAGAAAGATGTTAAAAAGAATCGGACCAAGGACAGATCCCTGGGGCACACCACTGATAACATCCTTCTCCTCAGAGTGAGCTCCATTTACTTGTACTCTTTGTCGCCTCCCACCCAACCAATTTCTAACCCAAGCAGTAACTTTAGGGTCCATCCCTAGGGTGCTCAGTTTGTTTATAAGTCGCCTGTGAAGAACAGTGCCAAAGGCTTTACTGAAATCTAAATACACCACATCTAAGGCTCTCCCTCGGTCCAACTCCCTGGTCACCCAGTCAAAGAAATCAATCAGATTTGTCTGACAAGACCTGCCTCTGGTGAATCCATGCTGCCTTGGATCCTGTAATCTGCTGGACTCCAGAAACCTCACTATTTTCTCTTTCAGCAGCGTTTCCAATAATTTATTCACCACCGAAGTTAAACTAACTGGCCTGTAGTTTTCAACCATATCCTTACTTCTGCTTTTGTGTAAAGGCACCACATGAGCCTCTCTCCAGTCCTTTGGCACCACTCCCGACTCCAATGAGGCATTGAAAAGGTCAGTCAGTGGAGCTGCTAGAACGTCCCCAAGTTCCCTCAGTATTCTCGGGTGTATCCCATCCGGTCCCATCGCTTTGTCTACTTTAAGTTGAGATAGTTTCTCACGAACACAGTCTTTTGAAAATTGTTCAAGATGTCCTTTGCTTCTGTTCCTATTTCTGGGTGTTTTCTGAGGTCCTGCTCCTGGTTCTTCATCTGTGAACACAGAACAAAAATATTTGTTAAGCAATTCCGCTTTATCCTTATCTGCTTCTACATATTCCTCCGCTGCACCCTTGAGTTTGACAATACCACTCTTGCCCTTCCTCTTCTCACTAATATATCTGAAAAATGTCTTATCCCCCCATTTTATTGCATTGGCTATTTCCTCCTCCTTTTGAATCTTTGCCTTCTTGACTACTTTGCTAGCTTCTCTAAGTTTTTCCAAATACAGATGCCTGTCTTCCTCTCTCTGTGATCTCTTGTATTTCATGAAGGCCTCCCTCTTTTTCTTCACTTTTTCAGCTACTTCTTTCGAAAACCATAGCGGTCTCCTTTTCCTTTTACCTTTATTTACCATTTTAACAAAAAGGTTGGTTGCCCTTAAAATATCCCCTTTCAGTTTTTCCCACTGTTTTTCTACATCCCTCAGCTGTTCCCATCCAACTAACGACTCCCTGAGGTATTGGCCCATCTTCGCAAAGTTAGTCTTCCTAAAGTCTAAGATCCTCGCCTTTGAATGGATTCTAACAGCCCTAGTCCTAATACTGAACCACACCATCTGGTGATCACTGGATGCAAAATAATCTCCCACTACAACATCAGAAACACTTTCACCATTGGTAAGCACTAAGTCCAGTATGGCCCCTTCACGTGTGGGGTCTGTTACCAATTGCCTGAATAGTTCTCCCTGTAGAGAATCCAGGATCTCCTTACTTCTAGATGATACTGCAGCAGGAATATGCCAATCAACATCTGGCATATTGAAATCTCCTATCAGTAGCACTTCCCCTTTCCTAGCAATGCTGCGCATGTCTTCAATTAACTCTCTGTCCACCTCTTCCTCTTGATAGTAATGCTCCATTAACAGCAATAGCATAGTGCCCTGTTATGACAGGGCACTATGTTGATGTTGCAAATGTGGCAAAGGAGGTATCACGTGGGTGATGCTATGGTGTTGGCAGGTCTACTAGGCTGACAAAGCGGCCACCTAGAGATGGATGGTATGATTGCTGTGATAGCGGCAGCACACATACATGCTGCCACAGTCAGACGGGAGTGCTGCCACCTCCACTGCCACCATGCTGCCATGACTGCATTGTGTGAGGGTGATGGTGGTGCTGCAGCAGCTGCAGCCTGCAGCTGGAGAAAGAAGTCCCCCAGCTCTGTGTGTCAGGTGCAGTACTGCAGTTGCCACTGACAGTGGAATGACAAACAGGCCAGCAGCAGGTACAGCGGAGCATGTCTTGCTCCCTTCCTCTCAAGATCTAAGGCAGCAGCACTTGTGCCCACACCCTCCTGTGGAGGGAGGCAGGAGCAGTATGGTGTGACTAGTTGCATGTGTGCTACTGAAATATGACCACTGGCATGACAAAGACGGCAGCTGGGGCACACTTGCAGGGAGAAAGTGATTGGCTGGCATGCAACCTACCACCAGCTGTGGATGCTGGAACATGGCTACTGTGCCTACTGGATGGTCTGGGCCTGAGATCAGGATGCCCCCATGTGTGCTGAGCGAATGGCTCTGTGCATGTAGTATGGAACAATTTCACTGAGTCAGGAATACCATGCAATATGAGAACAGCCCATGTCAGAGGAACAAATGGGCACCCTGCTCCCCCATCTGGCAAATGATGTCCAGATTCTGTGCGTGCTCCAGTTACCCTTCCATAACTCAGTATGCAGTCGGTCAGGACCATCTGAGCCATGTGTGAATCAAGATGACCTCCATCGGTCTGCAACATATGACTATAGTCCATGACTTGCTCACAAGCACACACCATGTAATGGGTAAGTTGGTCAGTCTCCTAGGACACCCATGGGCTTGAATGTGTGTGTTATGGTATCAAGGCCTGCCCCTTTGACTGGACAGATACCATATATGTGACATGCATGTCAGTTGCACCAGCAGCATCGCAAGGCTGTGCAACATACAGACCTCATAAGAGATCTCTCTCACATACCTACATAACAGACCCCATCAGACTAGGATGGCACAGAGCCTACAGACAGCTAAGCAGACATGGTCACACCCCGTGTCATGCCCTTATGCGCCCTGAGAATGACAACCTGCATACTCATGGACTGAGGCAACCAGACTGCTGCTCTATGGCTCCAAACACATGGCCAGTATGTGTATGAATGAGGGGTCACAGGTTCAAGGCCAGCCTGCTGCCAGAAGTGGGATGCCCAGCTGTGTTAAGTTGATGCTTCTGTACTGGGAAGGTAGGATAATGTGCAACCCCCCATATCTCATACAGCCTGAGTGCTTACACTAAGCTGGGAAACTGCACAATGTAAAGACGGATGGCAGAGCATGCTAACAGCACTGGCACATTGAGCAGGCTTTGATAACACCCATACATTTCAGGGCATACTAATAACACCTGCACACTGAGCAGGCATTGACAATAGATGAGCATTACAGGAGACCTAAGGGGCAATTACCACTGACAACATACAGCGCTTTTGGATGGCGGGGTCATGTGTGTGTGTGTATGGCGATGGGCATGCATGTGATGTTCAGGCTTTGTGTCTGTGCATACAATATGCTGCATGTCAGATCTTCAGCAACTCTATACACAGTATGAGATCACATATACAAGCTACCATGAGTGGATGCACTCTTGGGGGGGGGGGAGTGTCCACTGCATCTGCTGTGTTTGTGAGTGGATATACTGCACTGGCCATTTCTGCAGGGGACACAACATGATGTTGTACGAGCATGGCACTATGTGCCATGTTCAATGCCACAAGCTGTGTAGGGGGACACATTGTTTGAGGATGTGTCAGATGTAGGCTGCAGTGGCCCAACATGCTCCCACAGCCTGTCTGTGGGCCAATTCCCAGTGCACCTAGCATTGCATTTGTGTGGCACAGGTCTATATTCAAAGGGTACACAAATAAAGGGAAGAGGATTCTGGGTATTGTTTGAAACACAACAGTTTGCACAGGATGTATATGAGTAAGGTCCAGGTAACTGGCAGAGCCATCCTAACAGGTGTCTGCAACAAGCATGATCAGTGTGCATACCTTAGTTAATGCTGAGAGGCCACCCTTACTCTGACCGAGCTGTGGTCATGTCACAGCTAGGTATCTGCATTGTGCTAAATAATGTCAGGCTACAGTATTGTGGGTACCGTTCTTCTCTCAGCAATCCAATCACTGCTGGCTGTCCATGCTGCCACAACCTTGGGGACTGTAATGAGATATTATTGGAGAGTCCCTGGCCAAAGGGAGCAGGATACAAGGCCCAGCTATGACATGACACTCTGGCATGACTCAATTGTGCAGACAACAAAGTGACTAGCAGCACTCACTGCAGACAATAACTGCAGCACACAGGCAGTGAAATAGATCTGCACCAAGACCTGGAGAGTCCATCTGTTGCAGTGCAGGCTCTGTGCACCAGATGATGTGTGCCCCCCCCCCCTCTCATTCAGGGTGACCCCTGAAACTGGTCAGTAGCACAGTTTGCAACTGTTATGTACTCAACCGACAAAATGTCCTTGCGTGATCATGGCCTGATGTGATGGATCACAGCAATCTCCCTTTAGTGATCAGTTGCAGAAAGATGTGCAAAATATGCAGTGCATCATGAGTATTGGAGGGGCCAACCTATATTGGCACACAGAGCAGATAATGTAGCCTCAGTGGTGACTGTGATCACTGGGGTTTTGCCCAGTACCTGGCTGTCGTCTATGATGGTGGGAGACATGTGCACGGCCCCCCAGAGAGGCCAGGATGGTCTGCAATTGACTGCATATGTCTGTAATGTCATTTATGTATGCAGGTGTACCTATCTCAGTGTGTGTAGCAGGTCAAAGGGGAATGCCTTTCCTACACATGCGCTGCACCTGGGTTAAGAGCCACACTGCAGCACAGCAGACCCATGCGTATGAGTGTTGCTTACCACCAGGGGAACAGTAGAGGGATGAGCATCTTGACTTCACATGTGCCTTGGCATTTCATTTCGTGATTTCACTCATTGCAGGAAGGGACCTGCAGACTCGTTGATACAGGGCATAGCTGTGCAAGGTGCTGTGGAGGTTTGGAGTAATGGTTAGCGCACTGGTTCAGTAAGCATTGGAGAAGGGTTCAATTCCTGCTTGTTCTCTTGGTGACTGTGGGATACTCAGTTCATTTTGATGCCATGACCAGTAGAGGGTCTGCTTTGACTAGTGGACACGTTCTTCTGCTTCCTTATGTGTTCCAATTGCACATTGTGTCTGTGCACATGCTATTTGCGATCATGCCCTTCTGAGGGCATGACTTTCTTGGCTATGCTGCAGGCCATGGCAGAGGGTTAGACATGTTCACCAAGGTAAGGCTTACCAGCCTGTAGTTTGTCACTTCTTTCTTATTACCACTTTTGTGAAGAGGTACCACATCTGCTCTTCTCCAGTCCTGTGGAACTTCTGCTGTCTCCAAGGATCTATAAAAACATCCTTTAATGGCCCTGAAAGAACCTCTCTCGGGATACTAAAAGAGCTCAGAAAGGTTCTTGCAGGGCCATTAAAGAATGTTTTGAATCAATAAACTCAACAGTTTGAGGATGGGTCCCAAGGTGGTGAACTGGATCAGAAATTGGTTGACTGACATACAACAGAAGGTGATGGTAAACGGAACTCACTTGGATGAAAGGAAGGTGATTAGCAGTGTGTCCCAGGGTTTGGTCCTGGGACCGGTACTGTTCAATGTATTTGTGAGTGATATTGCTGAAGGACTGAATGGAAAAGTCTGTCTTTTTGCTGATGACACAAAAATTTGCAAGAGTGGATTCTCCTGAGGGAGTGAATAACATGAGGAAAGATCTACAAAAGCTGGAAGAATGGTCTAATGCTTGGCAGTTAAGATTTAATGTGAAGAAGTGCAGTGTCATACACTTGGGAAGCAGAGATTCAAGAGAACTGTATACGATAGGGGGCGAGAGGTTGGTGTGCATGGACCAGGAGAAGGACCTCGGAGTGATTGTTTCTGAGGATCTCAAGGTGGCGAAACAGTGTGACAAGGTCAAAGCCAGAAGGATGCTGGGTTGCATACAAAATGGAATTACCAGCAGAAAGGAATCAATCCTTGTTTTGGAATCTTTGTGTTTTTAGATAGTGTTGGTTCTTACTCTTCCTGGTTGGGTTCCTACCGTGACCTGAAGTTTTTCCAGGGCTGCTCCACTCTGTCCCTTGGCATCTGAGGTCTGAAGGGAATGGTGTTGACACTTCAAGAACCATGGATTTCAGGCTAAACTCCCCCCTGTCCCTCGACAGTAGCTCAAAGCCTCTCTCCTTCTCCTTTGCTGGTCATGGTGGCTGATGCAGATTCTCCTTTGAGCTGGCTGAAAGCTCTGCCTGGGTGCTAGAGGCACCTGTTCCTTGAGAGCAGCCACCCACTAGTAGTACATGGTGCAATGGCTAGGGGCCAAAGACAAGAAATTGCCTTTGGGTATGTTTTTTTATAGTCACTGAGCTTTTCACCCTCAAGGGAGTCTCCTCCCAGCCTGAAATGACAGGTAGAAGGAATTTCCCTTGTTCTGAAAATGTTTGGAGCTTTCTTTCTGCTTCTAGCATTAATCAGTTGGGACACTGAATGATACAACTGCTCTTAGTGCAGCAATCCAAGTAGTCTCTACAAATTTTGGAGGTAAGTTATAGAGTGGGTGGGGGCCAGGGGCTAGTTGTAGGTTTCATTGTACCCCACCAGAACTGTAGATAGTGCAGGTCATAAATGTTTTAAATACATCTACCAAAGTTGGTAACTGTCTTGTATAATGAGTTACATGCTACAAGTGGTAAGACTTCTATGACTGGCAGCAGGGCTATAATCTTGGCAGTATGAACTTTTATTGCCGAGCAAACTCGATGGTTGGAAAAACTGGATAGGCCAATTGGTTTTTCTATGCCATAATCGACTGTGTTACTGTAGTTTATATTGCATTGCTTTTCATCTTCAAGACCCACATTCACGTTCATAGTCATATTATTTCTTCTTCTTTTGGTTCTAGACTTTTGGAGCTGCCGACTGGGAAGTTTTCCAGATTGGAGAGAGATTTTTTCTTGCTGTTGCCAACAGTCACAGCTATGATCCTGGGACTTTACTGCTTGACAACTCTTACGCTATCAACTCAACCATCTATGAACTGAATATCACAGCCCAAATGTTTGTCAAGTTCCAGAATGTCCTCACCTTCAGGTATCATTCACAACTGGTTCTTGTCAAGAAGCCAATAAAATATTCTGTGGTGATTCCACAAAGAATCCAGAATTCACTTTGCCACATGAGTACTTGAGGCCTATTTTATAAAGTGAAGTGAGCTGCTACCTCTTGCTGTTTGTTATTTTCCTGCTGGGCTGCCTCCTCCCACTGGTTGTGCTGCCTCCTCCTCCTGGGTTGCCAGTCTCCTGCATCACTCCCGGAAGTGATGCGGACGTGTGCAACGCGTCCGTGCCAAAATCCAGTTCCTGCTGGGCTGCCTCCTCCCACTGGTTGTGCTGCCTCCTCCTCCTGGGTTGCCAGTCTCCTGCATCACTCCCGGAAGTGATGCGGACGTGTGCAACGCGTCCGCACCAAAATCCAGTTCCTGCTGGGCTGCCTCCTCCCACTGGTTGTGCTGCCTCCTCCTCCTGGGTTGCCAGTCTCCTGCATCACTCCCGGAAGTGATGCGGACGCGTGCAACGCGTCCGCGCCAAAATCCAGGTACCCTGACGCATTTAAAGACCTTCGGGGCGCCGTTCCAGTCCTGCTGCTACCTCTTGCTGTTTGTTATTGTACTTGTGCCATTATTTTACTGATTATTGTCTTTTATTGTACCTGTGTCCTTTATTTTGCTGCTTGCTGACCCTCTCCCTTTTCCCTAGTTCCTGCTGGGCTGCCTCCTCCCACTGGTTGTGCTACCTCCTCCTCCTGGGTTGCCAGTCTCCTGCATGACTCCCGGAAGTGATGCGGACGCGTGCAACGCGTCCGCGCCAAAATCCAGGTACCCTGACGCATTTAAAGACCTTCGGGGCACCGTTGGGCATGCGCCGAAGGAGTGCGCACAAGGAGAAGGCCCTGCTCCTTGGGCGAGCTCCTTGGGGCAACGATTGGGGCCCCTCCTGTGTCCCTTCAACTCAGCCTTCCCTCTATTGGTGGGCCTGTTTAAGCCTCCTTGTCTCCTGCCTCCTCCTCATTTCGTCTGCGTCTTGTCCGTCGTGTCTCCACGGGCCCGCCTCTCTATTCCCCCCTCCCTCCTCGCCTTTCGCTTGGAATTACCTCATGGCTTCTATCCCTGTCTTTTGGGGACACCGTCCTCTGGGTGCTCTCCTCTCCCGTCGGGGGCCTGCATCCGGAACATGAGTAATCTCTCCATCTGTTCGGCCAGCCCACTTCCCTCTGTGCTTTCACCTCAGCCTGTTTCCTCTCTGCTGACTTTCTCTTTTGCCCTTCTGAACTGTAGGTCCCTCCGTGCTAAAACTCCTTTGGTCCATGATCTACTGCTCCTCCACTCCCTAGATGCCTTGTTTCTCACCGAGACCTGGCTTCGTGAGGGTGAGGATGGTGTTCTCCATCACTGTCTCCCTCCTGGCTACTCTGCATTGCATGTCCCGCGTCTCCATCGGACTGGTGGTAGCGTGGCTAAAATTTACCGTTCCTCTCTCCCTCTTTCACTTGTTTCCCCTCAACCCCGGTATCCCGAGGCTCTGCTCTTGCGCTCAGGAACCTCTACTCCTACTCTACCTTCTACTCTATGCCCCTCCCTCAATGCATCCTGATCTATGGGAATCCCTCCTCCTCACCCTTTCTGAGACATCCCTTCTCACCCCACACTTGGTCATTCTTGGTGACTTCAATGCCCATTTGCTCTCTCAAACTCGCCCCCGTGATAAGGCCCTCGGATCGCTCTTCCTTGACCTCGATCTGACCCAGCATGTAGATTGACCAACCCATTCTTCTGGTCATACTCTTGATCTTATTCTTACCTTTTCCTCCTCCCCTTATGTCCCTTCTGATCTCTCTTCCTTGCCTCTTCCCTGGTCTGATCACTACTGTTTGTTATTTTCCTTTTCCCTTCCCCCCATACAAGCCATCCCATCTGCTGCTCCCGCTGCATCTGCGTCTCTTAAGCGGCATCTCACGCCTCTTATCCTACAAGCCTTTACCCCAGCTGACTCTCTTTCCTTCTGACTTTTTTTCGCTCCCTGTCGACCAGCAGGTTGATTCCTGGTCCTCCATTCTTACCAGTACCCTTGATACTCTGGCTCCTCTCCATCCCATTCCCTGTCGTCTTACATCTCATAATCCTTAGTTTCTTCCGGGTCTCCATCTTCAACGTACTTATCTTCGCCGTGCCGAGCGCTTTTGGCGCAAACACCCCTCTGACACTTCTTTACTCTCCTTTCGTTCTGAGCACCGCCGTTATCGTGCCATGATCACCGAAGCCAAAAGGACTTATTTTTCTGACCTCATTACTTCCTCCTCTAACTCTTCCCGTCGTCTGTATCAGGTACTCCATTCTTTATCCTCTTCCTCCGCTCATCCCCCTTCACTAGCGCCCCCTTCCACTGCCCCTAGTCCGACTAGTCTCGCGTCGTTCTTTGTCGATAAGATCCAGTCTCTTCGTTCCTCCTTTCCCTATTGTCCCCCTCCTCTCTTTCTCTCTCCCTCTGCCTCCTCCCTTATTCCTTCTCCTCCTCCTTCCAGTGCCTTCCCTCATACTTGGCGCTCCTTTCACCCCATCACTTCCGCAGAGCTCCTTAAAGTTCTCTCTTCATCTCATAAAACAACCTGTTCACTCGACCCCCTTCCCTCCACCTGGCTTCTTGACCCCTCCCTTCACCTCTTGCCTTATATCCTTGCTATAATCAACTCTAGTCTCTCCTCTGGCACTTTCCCTACCCGCTGGAAGCACGCTACGGTCTGCCCTCTCCTGAAGAAGCCTACCCTCGATCCTAGCCTTCCCGCAAACTGGTGGCCCGTTTCTAACCTTCCCTTTCTCTCAAAAGTTCTTGAAAAGGTGGTTTTCTCTCAGCTTTCATCACATCTTGACTCCACCCTTTCTCTTCATCCCCGTCAATCTGGTTTTAGGTCTGGGCACAGCACTGAAACCATACTTCTTGCCCTTCTCAATGAACTTCACCGCTCTCACGACCGGGGTGATTTATCTATAGCTGTTTCCCTAGACCTTTCCGCTGCCTTCGACGTCATAGATCATCACACTCTCCTCACTCGTCTATCTGATTTTGGTATCCAAGGCACTGTCCTCCACTGGTTCCTGTCATTTCTCTCCCTTCGTACCTTCACTGTACACTCTGGTTCCTCTGCTTCAGCCCCTTTCCCTCTGCACTGTGGTGTTCCACAAAGTTCTATTCTCGCCCCTCTGCTTTTTAATATTTTTCTGGCTCCACTTGCCCTCCTTATCCAACAGTCCGGCATCTCCTCCTATTTTTATGCCGATGATATTCTTCTTATTCATCATACCAGTTCTGCCTCTCCGGATCTCTCTGCTCTCAATTCCTGTCTTTTTTTTTTTAATTCTTTATTTTCGTTTTATAACAACAAAGGAAAGGAAGACATACAGCTAAAAGACAGATACATACATAGAATGTGATACATACACCAAAGTAAACCCCTGCCACCCCCCTCCCCCCTGCTTCTTCTCTAGAAACTAATCATTCCCGAAAACGGGCGTGTACTGACATTATTATGGTACAAAACCTAACGGTGATCTGAAACATGATGAGTGTACATTAAACAGACATGTCGGAGCAATGAGCAGATTGTACATAATCATTGAGCATCTGCCATTTAGACAAGCGAGAGTGAGTTTGGATATGGGGAATAGCTCTCCGAGATATCTGCTCATATTTACTATATAAGCAGACGAGGTTCCACCATTCATTGACAGTAATTCGAGAGCTATCCTTCCAATTCCTCGTGATTAAACATATGGCTATACCCAGCATGAAATCAAGGAGAAAGCGACCCTTCTTAGGAAGAGAGGGGACCTCCGCCACTGAGCGGAGTCCCACAATCGTCCAAGAAAGAGGCTCGTGGAGGTGTAAGATGGATTGAATACGACCCCAGACCCGCCCCCAGTAAACCTGTAGTTGAGGACATTCATAAATAACATGAGCGAGGGTTCCCACAGCAGTATGGCAGGACCAACACTGGACCCTAGCAGTTGTGTTCCATTTGGCTATTTTTTCTGGAGTATAAAAACATCTATGTGCAAAAAAGAAGAGAGTTTGGGTAACAGAGGCAGATCGGGAAACCCGCACTACTTTGCTCCAGAAAACGCTCCATTGCACAGGGGTTAAAGTGGTTTGCAGTTCGCGTTCCCAGGCTTGTTGAGCTCTACAAGTAGCAGTATCGGTACCCTGACATAATAGTTTATAAAAGTTAGAGGCTACCCCATGTGTACTACTAATAGAGTGAATTAGTTCTAATAGCCCGTCCTCAGTAGGGGCAGAGGGCGGCAGGATTTGAGCACTTTTGAGGCAGTGTTGAAGCTGCATCAATTGAAAGTAATGTTTCGCTGGTAACGCAAATTCCTTTTGTAAATCAGAAAAGGTCTTCCAACGAGCTGCAGAGAAGAGCTGTTGGGGTGTCCAGATCCCCCTAGAGTACCAGGGTTTCCATGCGATCGTTTTATTTAAGACTTGAATTCTGGGGTTATTCCACAGCGGGAGTCCGTCCTGAGGACATACGTTTGGGCCCAGTGACAGAATGAGAGTGTTAAAGGCCGCAAGAGTATCGACAATCATTGGGGGATGGCGGGTGTCTACTTGATGGGACATACCGGGGAGATGGATCAACGGAATTGGGCTACTAAGCTCCTCTTCTATGTCAAGCCAAACTGGTCTGTTGTCTGTTGAGGCAGCTAGCCATCGGGCACCTTGTTTAAGTAGGAAGGCTTGATGATATCTAAGAAAATCAGGAAAGCGGGTACCCCCTAGTTCCTTCGCAGACTGTAGTTTTTGTTTAGCTACCCTTGGTGGTTTGCCCTGCCAGAGATAACGGACGAGAAGGCCCTCAATGTCTTTGTAGGTGTGTAGCGGAAGTAAGCAGGGCAGCATTTCTAAAATATAGTTCACTTTAGGGACTATCATCATTTTCACTGTTTCTAGGCGGCCCCACCATGTAAGGGATAAGGGAGACCAACGATTTGTGAGCTCACGGACTTTGGAGACTACCTCCTTGGCATTAAAACTAATAGTGTCTTCTAAAGGAGAACAATAGTGGACCCCAAGATATTTCACCATACGGGATTGCCAAAGGAAAGGAAAGGCCTGCATGTCAGCCTCATGTACCCAGCGGTTCAGTGGGAATGCTACGGATTTGGTCCAGTTTATTTTATAGCCCGATAATTGCGAGTATCCATCAATCAGGTCCAAGACAGCTGGGACCGAATCAAGGGATACGAAGAGCATAAGGTCATCTGCGTATGCAGAGAGTTTAATCTCTCTGTGACTGAAGGGGACACCTCGAATACGTGCGGACTGTCTAATAAGGAGGGCGAGGGGTTCAAGAGCTAGATCAAAGAGCATTGGTGATAGGGGGCAACCTTGACGCGTGCCTCTTTGGAGATTAAAAGGCCGAGACTTAATGGCATTTACACAAATACTGGCAACGGGTTGAGAATACATGACTTGGAGGTATCGGAGGAAGCCCTCCCCAAAGCCATACCATCGGAGAACTGCAAATAAGAAGGGCCATTCTAGGCGATCAAAGGCTTTTTCAGCATCTAGGGAAAGACCCACCCATGGGTGGTCTAAATTGGCAGCACTGGATAGCACATGGCACAAGGTCCGAGCATTATCAGCGGTGGAGCGGCCGGGTATAAAACCGCATTGGTCGGGATGGACTAAGGTGGCCATCCTGTCAGATAGCCGGGTGGCCAAGATCGTTGCGAAGATCTTATAATCGGCATTAAGTAGGGAGATTGGACGGTAGTTGGCGGTTAGCAGCGGATATCTGCCTTCTTTCTCAAAAACTACCACATTAGCTGCAGAAAAGGATCCCAAAGAGGATGTATCTACCGCAAGGGCAGTAAAATAAAGTTTTAAGTAGGGAACTAAATCTGCACTGAACGTTCTGTAGAATTCTGTCGGGAGACCATCAGGCCCGGCGGCTCGACCCGAGGCTGTTCGTTTTAGGGCAGATTGGATCTCTGAAGTAGAGAAGGGTTCATCCAGCGCATCCCTATCAGCTTCAGAAAGGGTCGGCCGCTGAATACCAGAAAACAAGCGCTCGAAGGTCTCTGATGAGAACTCACATTCAGATTGATATAGACGGGTATAGAAATCCCGAAAGAGTTCTACGATATCGGAGTCTGTAGTCAGTATGCCCCCTCCTGTGGGGCTCGAAGGGCCGCTACGCGTTTGGCTTCTTTTTGACCTTTCAAGGCGTTGGCTAAAAGTCGACCGGCTCGGTTGCTTTCACGGTAGTATGTCCCTTGTTGAAGTGCAATACTCTTAGAAGCTGCAGTTGAGAGGATTGCATTATATTGAAAACGGAGACGCTGTAAGCGAACTAAGACGCATGGATCGGTACGTGAAGTTAGAACTCGTTCGCCTGCTTTGATTTGTTGGTCTAGTATAAGGAGCTGCTGTTTGCGTTGTTTCCGCAGGCGAATTTGATAACTAGTGATCGTTGCACGAATGGCCGCTTTAAAACCCTCCCACCAAGCCCAATTTGCAGTATCCTGGGGTAAATTAAAGTGGAAGTAATCTTGTATGGCTGCTCGAATTTCTAACTGGAACTCTGGTTGAGTTAATAGGGCTCTATCAAAGAACCAGGCCCCCGAATTGCCTTGGGGCGCAGTGGTGTGTAGTTGAAAAGAAATAGCAGCGTGATCTGAGATATGTTGGGAGTGAATCTTTGCAGTGTCCACCTGAGGAACTAACAGTTTTGATATTAGAAAGAAATCTATGCGAGACTGGGATTTATGAGGGGAAGAGAAGAAGGTAAAGTCAAGCTCATTGGGGTGTAGTAACCTCCATAGATCGACTAAAGCAAGATCTTTGATCACAGAGGTAAGCGTGGTGTGACTCTTGGGGGGACCACTTGTCCTAGGCGGCTGTTTGTCAATCAGGGGATCAAGAACTAAATTGAAATCCCCCCCAATTATCAATGAAGTATTAGCAGAGGCCTGCGCAACCTGAGCAATGGTAGCAAAAAAGGCAGGGTCATCTACATTAGGAGCATAAAGGCATATACATGTAACTTCAAGGTTACCTATCTTGAGGTGAGCCCTGGACCATCTACCTGCTGTATCTGAGCTAGTCGCAATAATAGTAGCATGCAGAGATTTCCTAACCAGTATGGCAACCCCACATTTCTTAGAAACAGCTGGGGAATAGGCGGCCACCATGTAAGGTTTAATATTGAGTTTAAGAGTTTCCTTCGAATTTAAATGCGTTTCTTGGAGGAAAATCAGGTCCGCAGCTTCATGACTTAGATAGCTCAGGATTTTCTTCCGTTTTATCGGATTATTGATGCCTTTTACGTTCAATGATAAAATCTTACATGGTGCCATCAATCGGTAATAGACATTTTATGTAAGGGCGCTTGAAAACATACAACATAAGCAGAATCTGTACAACAATGACATAATCACCGAGTATGCTGGCTAATACACCCCATATTGAAAAGCATGTACCAAAGTAACTTAGAGAAGAAGCAAAACCCCCAATGAATATGGCGACCATATGTCTGCGGGAGGAGGCCCTAGAGAGGAAGATAGAGACATGAAAAAAGAAAAGAAACACCAGAGTCCATAATTAACACTGTCTCTGATATTCATCGAGGCTACTCTGGATAGATGGGGTCGCGTCACAAATATCATCAAAATAAGGCAACAAACCGCCCTCGACAGGCTCTGTGCTGAACCGTGGCAAATCCAAGATGGCAGGTACAGCGGATATGAGAACACTGGTAGGAATACTCTGGAAGTCAGCGCATCAAGTTGGCTTCTTTAGCATCCAAAAACTCCGCTAGTAGATCAGGGTCCTCAAATGTTCTTGTCTGATTGTGAAGCGTGACTCGGAGCTTGGCCGGGTACATCAGGCCATAGCGTGCTTGTAGTTGTTGAAGCCTCGGCCGGAATTCCAGAAAGCGCTTTCGGCGATCAACCGTGGGTTTAGCCAAGTCAGGATAGAAGGAGATCTTGTGGCTCTCAAACTCCATATGGCCCTTTGCCCGAGAGGCGCTGAGAATTTGCTCCACATGTTGATATCTCAAAAGTCGAAAGATGATAGGCCGCGGGGTCTTCCTGTTGAGCGTTATGTTTGTGGGTACACGATGAGCGCGATCGATCTCCAATTCTTTGGTAAAGGTGATTTGGAGCAGGGAAGGGAGGATTTTATATAAAAACTCCTTCATGTCTCCCGATTCCGCTCCCTCCGGTATGCCCACTAGTCGTAGGTTGTTGCGGCGCGCTCTATTATTGCCATCTTCCACTTCTTTCTGCAAGGCCCGCACCTGACGTTCAACTTTGTCGAGTTTGGACAGCCGGACCACATGGGAGTCTAATATGCTCTCCATTTTGTCCTGACGCGAGGAGAGCCCCTCTAGCCTGCCTTGCAATACACCAAGATCTTCCCGCAGCACTCGGAGTGCTTCCCCGTTTCACTGCACGAGGGCCTTAACCCCTCTGATCTCTGCGAGGATTTCCTGCTGCATTTCGGGGCCCTCGCGCAGAGCCAGCCCCTTCTGCGGGGACGGGGGTTCAGTTTTGGAGCGTTTGCCGTGAGAAGCCGCAGGAGATCCAAATTCCAGGCGCGTAGGTTTGGTCCCCGCCATCTCACCAATGTGCCCCGGTAAGATCAGAGCAGAAATTCAAGTATGTCCGGTGTTAATTCAGGATTCTGAGTAGGCCTCTCGGGAGCCTCAGCGTTATGCGACCATCCCGCTGGACATCGGGCTCCGCCCCCCCTCAATTCCTGTCTTGATCTTATTGCTTCCTGGTTCTCTGATAACTTTCTTTGTGTCAACCCTTCTAAATCCTCGGCTATTTGGTTCTCCTTCACCACCCTTCCTCCCACTCTGTCCCCTGTTATGTCCTCCCTTCCTATCCCTGTGGTTCCCTCTCTCCGCTATCTCGGGGTCACCCTCGATTCCTTCCTGTCTTTTCACCCTCATATTTCCTCCCTTGTCCGTAGCTGCTTCTTTCACCTCCGTCGTATCCGCTCTCTCCGGCCTTATCTTTCCACCATGTCTCTCACTACTCTGGTTCTCTCCCTTGTAATCTCTCGTCTGGACTACTGTAATTCTATCTTCGCCGGTCATCCTTCTTATCAACTCCGTCATCTCCAGCTCATCCAAAACACTGCTGCCCGGTTAATCACCTTCTCTTCCCCTTTTGATCATATCACTCCTTGCCTTCTCTCCCTTCATTGGCTCCCCATTAAATTTCGGTTTATCTATAAATACCTTATTACTACTCATAAAGTTCTCCACACAAGTACTCCTCAATATCTATCCGATATCATTTATCACCAGCCCATCTCTCGTCTTCTTCGTTCCTCCCACAGCAATCGCCTTTTTCTTCCATCCCCGTCCCAAGCTCGTCTTGAACTCACCCGTCATTCCGCTTTCTTCTTCCTGGGCCCTGCGTTGTGGAATTCCCTCCCCCACTCCCTCCGCACAGAGCCTTCGTTCCCGCATTTCAAAGCTCTTCTTAAAACCCACCTTTTTTCTCAGGCTTTTGACCTCCCGGTACCCTCCTGACGGTCTCGCTGGTTCTCACTCCATTCCTTACTCCATCCCCCCCCCTCTGCTCTTGCCCCCTCCACCCCAACTCACAGGTCTCGCTATTCTATCCTCTTCTCTCTTCTGTCTTTCTCTCTTGTGCTTTCCTGTGACTTGAATGGCGTTCCTTTCTTTCTTTACTTTCTAGCAGCTTGTTTTTATTGTACACCGCCCTGATGACCTGCCTGGGCGGTATATCAAGCCTTGTAAATAAATAAATAATAAATAAAAATACTTTATAAAACTGAGGCACGTCTTTACACCCTTATCTAGTCACTGCAGTGCACCTTCTCCAGAACAGACTTATCTGTCCCCATGTAGATTGTTCAGAAGCCACATAGATGATAATATTTCATAACTTATGTGTGTAAATTTTGGCTCTGCCTATGCTCTACCCAATTTCCACCCCTGTGCACACCCAAACTGAAAGTACCCACGATAGGACGTACATTCGCGCTTACATAATAGCGACCATCTAAACAGCGCTCGTATGTGCCCATTCACACATGTTTAGTCTTTTAAAACTAGCACACAACTTTCTGCATGCTCCTTATACAGTCGCTTCATGTAGAACAGTTATTCCCTTATCATTTTTGCCGGTTCCTGAAGTGAAATAAGTGAAGATGTTTAAATATTCCTTTTCCATTGTCATTTTTATCATTCTGGATCAAATCAAACAAAGATGCTGGTGTGATAGAGCTTGCAGCACATCCAACAGCAACAGCCATGTTAGTAAGAAATAATTATTGCCATTACCCTCAGCTATCTTATCTGTCCATGAAAGATTTTCATTATAAGAGGGCCTTAGATTGTTTCATATTGAGCAGGTATGGAGTGGAATCAGCTACTTCAACAGACCAAGATTTTAAGTACTTTTTATACTGCTTTTTCCTGTGCATTAAAAAGCTTTAGGGCTGATTTCCAAAATGCTTGATATGCAAATACCATAGCAGTCAGCCATAGGGCTTAAATATCAGCAGGGATATTTCAGCAGCAGGATCTGAATAGTAGCTGCTGCTGACTATCCAGGCCAAGCGTCACGAACTACATAAATGGTGACTCAATCAGGTTAGTGGCGATTTTCAGCCATCATTTATCCAGCTTCCAACTTAGGACAGCTAGGTGGTGACTGAAAATCCCTTGTAACCCCCTTTCTGTGTGGTCCACACAGACACTGTAGAACTGCTAGGCGGATAAGGAGCACATGAATCCAGGGAGCTACTAGCCAGAGTTTCTCTGAGCTCCTGGAGTGTTAAGTATCAGGGTCCAGTCTAGTGAGGAGATTAGATGCTATGTGGCAGTAGTTATTTAAGGTCTTGGCACTTGACTCACTCTTATTCACCCTTCCTAATAATTAGTCCAGGCCAGAGGTTTATGTTCTGAACCAAGGGTTTACTTAAAATTAGGATCCCTGATAAACAACTTCAACATTTAACAATTCAGTGAGAAGAATAAAACTATATTACAGCAGAATTCGTTTTGTTCAGGTAATATATGAAGTGTAGTTTAACCCATTCCTTTCACAATCTGCACTCTTGTAAAGTAGGTTTACTTCTAGCAGCTTGCAATATTTACAGATTTGAGTTTTCTTCCTCCGTTTCCCCTATCATCAAAGCACTTGGGCTTAGGTACCTTGGTGTTTCTTCTCCTTTGGTGCTGGTTTCCTCCATTGGATAGTGTTCTTTGCAGAGCGTTGATCTTTAAGCTGAGCACCTCCCTACACATGTGCAGCGGCTCCAAGCTTCTTTTGGTTTCTTGGTGAGTGGTGCAGATCTCTCCTTTGTTGGATGCTGTTCTCTGGCTGGGCATCAGAGGCACTTGCCCCTAAGGGCAAACACCCACTCAGATGTGCATGGTGCCATGGCTTGAGGGCCAAAGACAGGAAACTGCCTTTGGATGAGGTTTTCATAGAGGTGATGGGTTTTTCCTCCTCAAGGGGTTTAATTTTTGTCTACATATTTGTACTTTTAGTTTGTGATCACTTATTCTGTACTTATAGCGGCTCTATTTATGTGCTAAGTGTATAACTGAGGCTGGGTGTTCTGTTAGCATGGAGTTTCTACTTAGGTATCTGTAGTAATCTGGCTTGTTTCGTTTTCCCTGCAGGCACACGGATGTTCTAGGGCCCACTGCAGTATTGATGGTGCTGCCCTTTTCTGGGTAGGCTCCTTGTATGAGTTTTGGAAATTAGTGCTCTTATGGAATGGTAGATTTTCTCTATAAGCCTTGTGCGGTGGTTCTCACGTTTTCCACACGTCTCTGATCCGATCATATAGAAGTCACACGGGGGTAGGGTATGTTGGGGGCATGTCTGGGGTAGCCCTTCTTGCTGCGTTTCATTAGTTACTTTTCCTCCAGCCTCTAAATAATTTTTCAGTAATTCCAGAATTTCGTTCAGCGACTCTTACCATGTTCTTCTGCGTACAGGTGGTGCTATTTTACTAATTTTCTGTGGGGGTTAAAAAGAAATGTGTCTAACTTTTATTACTACATACTTAAATTACCTATTCTTACCATCTTGCTGTGCAGACCAGATGGACCATAATGTTCTTTATCTGCCGTCATATACTATGTTACTATGTTAGTTGCCATGCCACTGCATGTTGCTACTTCTAAAATCGCTGTTCGCTATGTGGATGTGGTGCTCTATTCACGTGCAGGTTCCAAGATACTGGCGTGACTACATCTATGTTACCGGATCCAGGCACATGGAAATTTCACATGTCTACATTTCTACAATTGACAGTCTCCCTGAATGTCTCAGCCATCATTTTGCGTAGACTCATTCTGCCAGTGATTTTTCTGGAGATATTTATCCTGTGGGGCAAGGATAGGAGGATTCAGCAATGCACATACATGTGCCCAACATCACTGTTGCCCCTCCTCCTGAAACTGGGACGTTTTGCTTTGTTTACACCCCAGGGAGCTCATACACAGCCTATCTAAAAAGTCACATCTTGTGTGTAAGTTTCCTAAAATTGGACCTCCAGGAAGTAGCACCTAAGGTTCTTTGAGGTGGTCTTAAGCAACAGAGAGATCTACACAATGGTCTCCTCAATCGTTCGTGCAAACCCCAGGTGCAACGAGCTGTCACATCAGCAACTTCAGAGCAGGTGTAAATGGCACTGCTATTGCAAAATTGG
Organism: Ichthyophis bannanicus; assembly: GCA_033557465.1. NCBI lineage: Eukaryota > Metazoa > Chordata > Amphibia > Gymnophiona > Ichthyophiidae > Ichthyophis > Ichthyophis bannanicus. The sequence continues at coordinate 601,911,872 of CM066036.1, read as the reverse complement.
AAATACACACATACTTTTCAGTCTCACTGAAACTACTCCTACAGTATGCCCTCTTCAAAAACTGCATATACTGTGGTACTACATGTGTAAGGAGCAGTTTTCTAAAATTGCTTTTGACAAATGTAGGATATTCACACTTGTAAATGTTGCTATTTACATGTGTTCAAGGTGTGCAAGCCTTCTAAAATGGCAAAATGAAAATGAAGAAATATATAAACAACAGCATCTCCAAACAGCTGAAAGAGAAACAGGAATGAAGCCAACCTGGCAGGAGCACTATAAGCGACTTACTGATGCAACTAGAGCAGCAAGAGCCATTGGAGAAGGTGGTGATTAAGTCTTTGAACAGCAGTGTAAGACACTGGCAAATAATAAACGTAAACTTCAGGAGGCAGTGAAAGATATAAAAGAAGACACAGGAGCAGACCCAAGAAAGAAGGCTGTGAGGGAAACAATTGATAAATAATAGATGAGTTCCTGAATTTTACAAAAAAAGGAAACCTATGCTGGAGTCCAGAAGAGGGAATGGCTAGCTAAGATAAACCCGATACCCAGCGTGGAAAATAGGATCCATCAACGTAAGAAGGCTATAGCATGGCAAAAGAAGCACATTTTTGGACATAATTTATGTAAATTGCATACAGTATTGTATAGCTAAGACTATTAACTAGAAAATTGTACCATCAAAAGCCCAAAGCCAGAAGAAATCATCTCCGCTCTGAAAACAACTCAAAGGGAAAAAAGAAGGCACTGCAGGCAGAGGTGTCACTAGTAGACGAGTACCTCAAAAGAACAAGAGCATAAAGGATGTTAAAGAAGATCTAAAACACCCGTCTTGAACATGCAGCACTCACAGAGGAAGATCTCAAATTTTTATGCTCCACTGACAATGTCAGATCCAGAGATGCCAAATCTCACTTGTTAGCAGTGTGTCCCATTCATTTGAAGGCTCTCTCACTCTCACACTCATCGAGCCCCTTCTCTCCAGCATTAGAGCCTCAGTGCCAGTCTACTGATCCTGGTCACTGCTCTCATAAGAGACAAGCGTAAGAGAACTAAAGCAAGTGCCCCAGCCAGTAGGAAGAAATCTGAACTTACTTCCGTGTATCTGCCTCCTTTTCCTTGGACCTACAAGTAGAGGGGTTGGGAAACCTGTGCACAGACTTTTAGCCACAGAGTGGAGAGCAATGTTCAGCCCCGAGAATTTACCCATATTGCCTCCACTGTGTCTGTATCCTTCAGAAGCTCCACTGAAAAGAAAATATCATTTTATGCTGCTTTTCCATTGGCAAAACAAAGCTATATTTAATATTTTGTAGATTTACATCCAGGATGCATGATCTGAAAAAAATCTCACTCTTTGGACTTCAGTCTCCTTCTCTGGGTGGTAAATCTCATTCTTTTTGGGATGGTTCACCCTTGGTATCTCCGCAGATCATTGGAGATGCACAAAAACAAAGAAGATGTGAAGAAAACAGCAATGAGAGACATCCAAATAAATTCTGGGAGAACCCAAAGTGGTTTTACTGGGGAAAAATGTAAAAGCAGTGAGAACAAGCTGAAACAGAAAAGTTCAGGAGATATATATGAAGATAAAGTAGAATGGAGGAGTAGCCTTCTGGCTAGAGTAGCAGCCTGGTGACCAAGAAACCAGGGTTTTATTCCCACTGGCACGCCTTGTGGCCTTGGGCAAGTCACTTAACCCTCCATAGCCTCAGAAGGAAGGCCTGGCAATTTACTTCCGGTCACACTTTGCCAAGAAAACCCAGGGGCTGCTGGGTTGCCAGGAGTCAGCATTGACTTGATGGTGCACATTGCATTGAAGTGTAGGAGACAAGACTCAGGAGTAAGATGCAGAAATATTTCTTTATGGAGAGAGTGGTAGATACATGGAATAGTCTCTCCCAGTGGAGGTAGTAGAGATGAGGATGGAATCTGAATTTAAGAAAACATGGAACAAGCACAGAAGATCTCTAAAGGAAAAAAAAGGACTATGGTATTTGATGTGGAAGCACAGACTAGATAGGTCATATGGTCTTTTTCTGTTGATATGTTTCTATGAGAACACACATTGCATTGGAGTGTAGGGGGCAAGGGTGTCCCCATGGCACTGTATTTAAAAAAAATGAACACTGGCATTGGAAAAAATAGAGGGAAACAGCAGAAAATGTATCAGTACAGCAAAGTAAAGGGTCCTAGTGAAACAGGGGAGGCAATCACTTCAAGGCCTAAGATGAAGTGAAACAAGTTAAAAAGTGCACACTTGAAGGGTTACACAGTAGGACATTTCCCCTATTACAGAATCAGACATTCATAGGCTTCAACTGTATGTGTTGGGGCGTGCATGTCAGTGAATGCATGTGTTTGTGTCTTTCCCCCTGTGTCACGGGGACTGTCAGGGACTACATGCACACACGTATGTGTGTGCCATGAGGACTCTTGGAATGTATGTGTCATAAGGACCATTGGGAGTTGCATGAGTGTATGCGTCTTGGGGAGTGTCATGGGCTGCATGCATGTGTCTTGAGGAGTGTAAGGGGCTGTACATGTGTATATGCTGGGCTGTGTATGCTCATATCTGTCAGGGACTATGTGTGCATGTAAAAAGAGCACACTTACAGTGCAACAAAATGGCATGTGTCCCCTTCCTTCATTTGCAAAATCAAATGTCGGGGGGGGGGGAGTGTTTGAGGAAGAGCTCAAAGAGAGATGTGTCTCATTATGGTAGCAGGGGTTTTATGAGGAATATTTATAATTGTAATCTATATATTTGTGTATGTCTTCAGACAGCTTGTTTGGGGGAGGGTGGGGGTGCTTATGTATGTATGTGTGGTGCAGATGTGGGGTACTTGTGTGTCTTGGGGGGTGCCCCCCATGCATTCATCTTTTCAACCTACAACCTCTTTTGCTCTTCCTGCCCCTCTCCTGTCCCCCCCCCACTACTCCCTGTTCCCCTCCCCAACCTCAGTTCCTTTGTACTCTCACCCCCTGTCCTCTATTTCCCTCCCCATCTTCTTTTCCCAACCCACCGTCCCTTTAAATTTCTCTTAATTTCTCTGCCTCTTTCTAGCTTCAACTCCTCTTCCAGGATCTCTGACCTTTCTCTTCTCTTCTTCCCACAAGAGATTCTGCTCCCAAGGGCACAAGGCAGCACTTTTGGCCACAATCCTGGTGTATTAGGATTTGGTCTACTAGTGTCCGGTCATCACTCTTCTTGTGGTCAATTCCTTTGGTAACGTCATAGTAGATATTCACCAAGTTCCCAGCTCCATGCACAGCTAGCACTGCCACAGCACAGATCAGAAACAATAGGAAACCCAATGTGCCATCAGATTGGTAAGCTAAGGCACTATCCAAAGCCATGGGGGTCAGAGAGGCACTGAAGCTCCAAGGACGAAGTGCTAGTACATAGGCAGCACACCTTTGTCTCCAGCTGTTGAACGGTGGGCCTAATGTCTCCGTAATCTGCTGATCTAGTCCATTCATGAAATGACTGGTTTTCACCTCTCAGCTCTGCTTCAGGAAGGCTCTCAGAAGTGACATTAACTTTGCTTATATAATTTATTTATTTAACCAGTTTTCTATACCGCCTTATCCTTCAATCAAAGCGGTTTACATTATGTAATTACTACAAGCAGATACTGGATACATTCCCTTGTCCCCAAAGGGCTCACAATCTATGTGTACCTGAGGCAACTGAGGGTTAAGTGGCTTGCCCAAGGCCACAAGGAGTGCCTATAGGGCCAGAAACCCCAGTCCCTCCTGCCTCAGATTGCTGTCCCCAGGTGGGACTTGAACCCCCGGCCTGAAGTAACATGTCCTAACCACTAGGTCACTCCTCCCCTGATTGGAATGGAGGAGTAGCCTAGTGTTTAGAGCAACTGTCTAATACCCAGAAGATCAAGGGTTTGATTCTCACTGGCACTCCTTAGGCAAGTCACCATACCCTCCATTGCCTCAGAAGAAAAAGCCGGCAATCTACTTCCAGTGATACATTGCCAAGAAAACCCAGAGGTAGCTGGGTCACTATGAGTCAACACTGACTTGATGGCACTAAAAAAAAAATGTAATCTTCAGGCTTCATGATTTTCTTGAGTCCTAGGTACTGCCACAAAAATATATGCAAGAAGCAACCTTTGTGGGACTTAGTGGTCAGAAAACAGGACAAGAATTTCTATGTCTTATCATTTTGGGGCTGGTAATTAGGATCGGACCCCATCCCAGAACAGCCGGCTTCTCCAGTGCGTTTCCATGCACCGCCATCTTCCAACTCCAATGGCAAAAGACACCCATACAGAAATCATGGCAGCCCTCAGCTATACGGTTCATCTTTGAATGACTTTAGCCCAGTCCAGCTTCTTGATCTATGCCAAGGTTGTGCAAGAGAACTATCAGGTGTTCTGGTATACACATGCTTCTTAATGTGGCCCAAAGTTTCTCTTGGTTTGCACAGTCAAAAGCCTTGCTGCAGTCAATAAAACACATATAAATATCCTTTTGGCATTATTTTGTCTTTTCAAGGAGCCATCTTGCAGCCGTGATGATGTCTTTTGTTCCTCACTCTTTCCTGAACCCTGCCTGCATTTCAGGTTGTTCTCATTCCAGGTATAGTTGTAGTCTCCATTGAATGATTTTGAGTAGAACCTTGCTGGCATGTGGGATCAGAGTGGTTGTGCAATAATTTCCACTGTCAGTCGGATCACCTTTCTTCACTATTGGTATAAACACAGATCTTTTCCTTTCAGCTGGCATGATGTTGTCTTACAAATTTCGTGGCAAAGCCTTGTAAGTATGGTAACAGACGCATCCAATTGCTGTTGTAAGGTACTTCAATGGAAACATCATCAATGCCCGGTGCTTTGATAATGCTTTCAATGCTGCTTTGACTGTTGGTCCACTTGATCTTTATGGGATAATGACTCCGTATATTCTTTCCACCTATCCTTTATCTCAGCATCATTCAGCATGGATCCTTGAGCATCTTGTAGGATTCCAATTCTAGGCTGGAATTTTCTCTTTAATTCTCATAGCTTTAGGAAAGTCAATCTTATTCTTCCTCTAATAGTTTCTGATTCTATTTCCTTACATGTATCATTGTAGTACTTCTCCTGGTCTCGTCTTGCTGTATGTTAGAAATCTCTGTTGTGTGCTGTGATTGCCTTTCTTTCTCCTCTGGATTTGGCTTCTCTGTGTTTCTGGGCAGTTTTTAGAATTTCTTCAGTCATCCATTTTAGCTATTTCATCCTTTATAGAGACTTCTCACTTTCTTTGAGCATAACTTTCTTGATGCCATACCTTAACTCTTCTGATGCTCTGTCATTTGTATCCAAAGCTGCAAATCGATTTCACAGGCAGTCTTTAAATTCGCTCTTTTTCAGCTTTAGCTTGAGTTTGCATACTAGTAATTTATGGTCTGTACCACAGTCAGCACCAGATTTTGTTTTTGTTGATGCTATTGAGCTTTTCCAATGTTGAAGGGAGAATTTGAGAAGAAGCTTGCTGCGGAAGCAAAAACGCGTAATAAAGACTTTTTCAAGTACATTCGTAGCAAAAAACCTGTGAGAGAGTCAGTTGGTCCATTAGATGATAGAGGGGTTAAAGGTGCACTAAGAGGAGACAAGGCGATAGCGAAGAGAATGAATGAATTCTTTGCTTCGGTCTTTACTGAGGAAGATGTAGGGATGTTAACCATGACTGAAGTGGTATTTAAAGGTGCGGAAGAATTGAAGGAAATATCAATACATCGGGAAGATGTATTACAACTATTAGATAACTGAAGAGTAGCAAATCACCTGAGCCGGATGATATACATCCAAGGGTGTTGAAAGAACTGAAATATGAGATTGCAGACCTGCTATTAGTAATCTGTGAACTATCATTAAAATCATCTGTAATACCTGAAGATTGGAGGATCACCAATGTAACGCCAATTTTTAAAAAGGGTTCCAGGGGTGATCTGGGAAACTACAGACCGGTGAGCCTGACATCAGTACCGTGAAAAATGGTAGAAACCATCATAAAGAACAAAATTGCTGAACATGTAGATAGTCATGGCTTAATGGGAGACAGCCAACATGGCTTTAGACAAGGAAGATCTTGTCTTACTAATCTGTTATGTTTTTTTGAAGGTGTGAATAAACAGGTAGACAAAGGTGAGTCGGTTGATATAGTGTATTTGGATTTTCAGAAAGGCTTTGACAAGGTCCCTTATCAGAGACTTTTGACAAAACTAAATAGTCATGGGATAGGAGGCAGTGTACTCTTGTGGATCAGGAACTGGTTAAAAGATAGAAAGCAGAGGGTAGGGCTAAATGGCCAATTTTACCAATGGAGAAAGGTGAATAGTGGTATACCCCAGGGATCTGTGCTGGGTCCGCTGCTTTTTGACATATTCATAAATGACCTGGAAAAGGGAATAATGAGTGAGGTTATCAAATTTGCAGATGACACAAAACTATTTAAAGTTGTTGAAACCCAAGAGGATTCTGGAAAACTGCAAGAGGATATTGATAAATTGGAAGACTGGGCATCAAAATGGCAGATGAAATTTAATGTGGACAAGTGCAAAGTTGTGCACCTAGGGAAGAACAACACAAACTATGGTTACATGATGCAAGGTTCCACATTAGGAACCACCACCCAGGAAAAAGATTTAGGCATCATTGTGGATAACATGTTAAAACCCTCGGCCCAGTGTGCAGCGTCGGCCAAGGGAGCAAATAGAACGCTAGGTATCATAAGGAAAGGAATGGAAAATAAAACAAAGGATATTATAATGCCTCTATATCGTTCCATGGTTAGACCACACCTTGAATATTGTGTGCAATTCTGGTCGCCGTATCTTAAAAAGGATATAGTGTTATTAGAAAAAGTTCAGAGAAGAGCCACCAAAATGGTAAAGGTGATGGAAGGATACCCCTATAAAGAAAGGCTAAAAATGTTAGGGCTCTTTAACCTGGAAAAGAGAAGGCTGAGGGGAGATATGATTGAAGCCTATAAATTAATGAATGGAGGGTACAGGGTAAACTATTTAAGACTAATAAAATAAAATATTTTTTCAATCAACGTGTAATCAAACTTTGGAATTTGTTACCAGAGGATGTAGTAAAGGCTGTTAGTGTAGCTGGGTTTAAAAAAGGTTTGGACAAGTTCCAGGAGGAAAGGTCCATAAACAATTATTAAGAAGGGACCCAGGATATCAATGCTTGACCTAGTACAAGCATTGTGGAACCTGTGCCTTTTGGGGAAACTGCTAGGTACTTGTGACCTAGATTGGCCACTGTTGGAAACAGGATACTGGGCTTGATGGACCTTGGTCTGACCCAGTATGGCATATCTTATGTTCTTATGACTTCCGCAGGTGTAGTGAATTAGATTTTTGTACAATCCATTGGGTGAAGTCCATGTGTACAGTTGCCATTTGTGTTGCTGGAAGAAGGTGTTTGAGATGAATAGATTGCTGTTCTTGCAAAATTCTACCTGACTTTTTCCAGTTAACTTTGCATGGCCCGATTCTGCCCAGCCATACAGGGGTTTGGACGTCCTATTGTGACTAGGCCTCCACAGCTCTTTGTGTTCAGTGCCAGTATGCCTATAGAAATAAAAGGGTTGTGGGAATGTAACACATACTAATTTCATTAACGTGCATTAAAACCTTTAGTAAACATGCCCCTGTGCTGCAGTTGTCCTTTGCTTCAACATCATACCAATTTTGATTATAGATTTTGTTTGCTGATCGCATTAAAGCTTAGACTATCACATCCTTTTCATATGATACTAAGGGGTATGTTTATTAAACCGTCTTAATGTCGCAGCGGTGGTATTATCGCGTGATAAGTGACGTTATCGCGTGTTGTAACATTATCACGTGATAATGTAGCATTATCACGTGATAATGTAACATTATCACGCGATAATGTCACTTATTGCGTGATAACGCAGTGGCGGCGTTAAGGCACACCAACGCTGTGAAATTCGGGTCTGAAGGGTGGAGTAAGGCTTCCCAGAGGGTGGAGAGAAGGGGTCAATGGGCGGAGAGTGGGAGGGGAGAGGCTCCAGGCACACTAACGCTGTGAAATCTGGGTCTGAACACTAACGCCAGTGAAACCCTCGCGTTAAGGCACATTTGCAGGAAAGAGAAACCATTTCAGTCAGCAATGTGCAGCAAAGGCAGGGAAACTGAGAAAAGTGATAGTTGTGATACATATGCAGGGAACAAAGAGGCAAATAAACATATTAAAGGACCAAAACCACATATAAAATTCCAATAACCAAGCTGGCCAATAGTGATATTAATGATAAACATAAAGCAACACTACTGACAAAGCGTATAAATTAAGATATCATGTTTGGAAGGACCTATGCTCTGTCCCCCTACAAAGTGAATGATCCCACATTGAAATAGCGCTGATCAGGGTTTCTGTCGTTTAGATTGAGCAGGTTTGTTATGGCGTGCACATGTGCAGCAACAGCAGAGTGGGCACATAGGCAAGGGCAACTTTACTGATGCTGTAAATGGGATACAGGGGGCTGCAGGCGGCACATGCTGTGGTCCAACTGGGGCACAGTGCGGGCTAGGCAGATGCCTATGTGGCACATAGGAATGCCAAAACTGTAAAGCAGCAAGACAGCAACTGACGAGGGTCCAACATGAGCATGAGTGTGTGTCCCACAGTGTCACAGGGGCACATAACATTGGCAGGCGGTGTGGGGGGGGGGAGCACGCATGTCCGTGTAGGCACCCCTACCCGAGAACCCACACCATAGGCAGCTGCCTACTGGCATACTGGATGGCCTGGGACTGCACACCACCAGCACCACTGGCATAATGGCATGGCAGCATGGTGGCGGAGGGGGCAGTGGCATCTGCCCACAGCAGACCATGGCCTAGCCCCATTTAGGTGGGTGCCGTGCAATGCAACAAACAGAGTCTGTCTGACAAACAGTCATGGTATCCCCAGGAAATGAACTGTCCCTGTGGCAACAGTGTAGTGCAGTACACACAGCCAGTATGTTCAAGAGCAGAAGGTCACAAGTTCAAGTCCCAGCTGTGGCTCCTGCCAACCCTTTCCCCATATTTTACCCAGTACTAAACCATGGTAATAAAGACGGAACCTTTATTGCAAATAAAATAAACATGCCTGAATGCCTATATTTTACCCTACAGAGCACAGACACCATAAACATGTGCAATCCCTAGAGCAGAGTTTCCCAACTGCAGTCCTGGAGGGCCAAACACCATTCAGGTTTCATGCTGTTCCTAATAAATATGCCTGTGCTGCATTAGTATGCGCCACCCCCATTGTATGCAAATGTATCTCATGCACATTCATTAGGGACAGCATGAAAACATGAACAGTGTTTGGCCCACCAGGACCGGAGTTGGGAACCTCTGCCCTATAGCAGCGGCCAACAGGGGCATAAAACACCCACACCCACAAGCTCCACTATCCAAAGCCTCATGGAGAGTCAGGCTACTGGGCACTGTGCGCAGCAGCATCTCCCAATACTAGCACTTGCATACCGTAGCAATGCCGCCCTAAACTTGGGAATTCGTTACACATATATCAAAAGGTTGCTATGATTAATGGCAGATAACAATTCCTAAGTTAAGCACAATTTGCTGATTGAGCTGCATCATAGCAACCTTTCTGATATCTGTGGAATGTGTTTCAGTTTTGGTTTCTGACAGTGTTTACCACCCCGGGGAGTGACCCCAAAAGTATTGCATACCATAGCCATGCCTGCACTGTGCCCAGGACTGGTGTGGCAGCCAGGGTTGCCACAAACCTCTATATTTGCACAATGCTGGCATAGGTGTGGGAGTGTGTGTCTGTCTATCCAGTGTGTTGTGGCTGCCTACACCTTACTCAGCGCACACTGCTTGCACTGTTTCCAGTGTTAGCCTACCAATGTGCATAATGAGGAGCAAGGTACTGTGGGTATGGCCCGGACAGGGTAGCCTGGGCAGGATGCATCTGCACAGAGCATAGGGCAATGGCTGGGACATTGTAGTGCCTGGCCACCACCTTCACAGTCAGGGTGGCCACAGCATGTCCTGCTGGGAGGTCACTCTCACCCTGACTGAGCAGTGACCACGGCATGGCTAGGTTCCCCATAGTGCTGTATAGTATTTTTCTCAAGTGATGTTTATGGGTTCTTTTTTTGGGGGCCCAATCACTGACTTATCTGCTTGGTGTGTATGCTCATATCCTAATTTTGGTTGCATGCATTTTCTCCAGGAACATGCCCTATGGACTAGCTAGCAGACTGTCTGCAGTTAGTATGTGTATGGTTGGAAACTCACTGTGCTCACTGCTGGAGAATGCCAGACAGTGGTAGGGGCAGCTGAGCATTTCCAGGTCTACTGTCTTTCTGCCCTTGCTTTATGGATGCGTACAGATCTGCATTGACTGCCCTGTAGGGTGCTTGTTCCCCAACAGGACTGGGGTTGATGGTCCCCTCTACTGCCACCATTGCAGGGATGTAGAATGTGGATCTGTTGGTGGGAGATCCTGTCCCCCACCCTGAGCCCTAGAGGGTGGGTTGGGTGGTGCTACATAATCCACTTATGGGTCCAAACACCCCCCCTTCACTTGAATCATGTGACCACGGCACCCACAAAGAATATTCACTATTCTGGGTGCATCATAGTCCACAAGGACTAGACGAGACTGGGAAATATGGATGGACACAGGTGTATCCTAGGTGTGTCTGCAAGGACTATCTATCATACACTGGCTCTGATGGCAACCTGCAGCATAGCCCGTCTCAGTACAGCCAGGTGCTGCGGACCTGGTGCTGGCCGCCCCACCTCACCCTAAGGGTGAGCACAGGACCCGCACAATGTCACGGTCTGTAGCTACTTTGTGCCAGTAACACACACGGTCAGTTCCCCCTACCAGGCCGAGGTGCTGTGGGGCTGCATACCCCATCTTGTGATCACCTGTAGACTGCTGATCTGCATGTGCAGTGCATCATGGGTACGGGTGGGTTAACCCTATCCTGGTAACCACAGCAGACAGTTTGTGTGGTGACCTGCAGTCCTTCTGTAGCCAGCCAGGGGTTTGTTCATAGCTATTGAGATGCAGCCCACTGGTTACTTCACTGATTGTGGAGGCAGAGGTCATGGGTTTGATTCCACGGTGGTGTGATTTGATAGGGCTGTCTGAGGCATTTCCTTTTTTAATTTAAATTAGTGCTGCCAGCAAAAACACCCTCACAGTGCTGTAAATTTAAGGCGCCCTATAAAGCGCCCTATAAGGTGCCTTATAAGGCACCCTATAGGGAACATTATAAGGTGCCTTGGCGGATAGTGTACTTTATAATGTTCCCTCTGGAGTGCCTTATAGGGCGCCTTATTCGGCACCTTTGGTTACGGCACTGTGAGTGTGTGTTTGCTAGCAGCACTAATTTAAATTTAAAAAGAAAATGCCTCAGACAGCACTGATTTAAAGTAAAGGGCAATGCCTCAGACAGCCTTACTCATTAAGCCCACTGGGGGATCAAACTCATGACCCCTGTTTCATCAGTTAATGTATTAACCATTGTGCTACACCTCTGTTGCTGTGTGTACAGGTCAGCGCGCCTAATTAAGGCTAAAGTGCGTTAACGTGCCACGGCTCCCTCTATCGTGCGATAACTGACTTTATCGCGCGATAACCCAAAATGCTACCTTAAGACCGTAACACCCACTACCTTATATGGCATTCGTCACAGTAAGCCTGCAACTAACGCCGGTAACATTAGGACGGTTTAGTAAAAATACCCCTAATTATTTACTGTTCAGTGTTTTTTCTTTTATTGCAGCTGTGCGTTTATTTAACAGATTTTTTTATATCACTTTATTTTCGTTTCATTTCATTTTATTTAAACTTGATATACCGTCCTTAGTGGGGACAGCAGAGCTGTTTACAGTAAAATGAATCAATTTAAAGGCAGAAAAGAACTCCATTAAATTATAGAAAAAAGATGTAACACAAGACGGCAACACAAGGAGGGGTAGCAGAAGAAACACAAGGGGGGGGGATCCAGAAGTCTAAGAACATCCAAGATCAGCTGTAAAAGAGTCAGAGGAGGAGGTCAGATGGAAGGTTAAAAGCTATGCAGCACAGATAAGTTTTGAGGAGTGTTTTGAATGTGACATAAACAGGTTCTAATTGGAATGAGGGAGAGAGATTGTTCCATTGAAAAAGAGCCAAGAAGTAGAAAGCGAAATGGCTTGTGGCTTCCGAGTGCGCTTGAGAAGGTGAGGGAAGGAAGGGGCGGCTCATATGGAGTGAGTAGAGGGAGCGATGAGGGGTGTGTAATATGATAGCTGAGGAAAGGTAGGATGGGATCCCAGTGTAAAGTGTCTCATGTACCCGGCTAAGAATCTTAAATTGTGTACGGAAGGAGAGGGGAGCCAATGTAATCACTGCAGAAAGGGGGTTAAATGATCAAAACGGGATGCGTGGCATATCGATCTAGCTGCTGTGTATTGAATAAGTTGGAGTCGGTTCAGTTCATAATGAGGGAGACCACCCAAAACAGAATTACTGTAATCAAGGCAAGAGAGAACAAGAGAGACAACCAGAGAAACCAGAGCAGGAGTGGAGAAGAAAGATCTAACATTTCTAATATGACAAAGAAGCAAGAATGAACCTTGTATGAGTGAACAGTTTACATTGTAACTTAAACTTGGCAATGTACATTAAACAGGGACATTGATAACTTGGATTTTTCTGAGGCATTTGAGGATTAAGTGACTTGCCCAAGGCCATAAGGAGTACTAGTGGGAATCAAACCCTGCTCTCTTGGTTTGCAATCCAGTGCTCCAACCATTAGGCTACTCCCCTTTATTGCAACTTTTTCACAACATTCAACTTGAAAAGAGTTTACAAAGCAGTTTTTGAAAAAAGGGGGTGGAGGGTAGCCATCATTAATGGTAATGAGGGAGGGGGGTGCCAATCTATAGATTGCAGGGGGACGCTAGAAACCCAAGCACTGACCCTACCTGAAGTGATTGGTCCCTGGCTCCTCAGCTCTGCATGTCTCAGTGTCAGGGTTGGTTCAAGGGGTTTATTTTTATTTATTTTTATTTAGTATACATTTGTATACCGCTACTTCCAGCGATCAGCAGCGGTTTTTTGATTACAGATTGGAAATTGTCAAATCATGACAGGAAATTTTTGAGGTATAAACACATTGATTAGACAGGAAAGCACAGCACACAGAGAACTATTTTACAGGGAACATGGGCTATGGAGGGTTAAGTGGCTTGCCCAAGACCACAAGGAGCACCTGTGGGACTAGAAACCCCAGTCCTTCCGGCCCAAGGTTGCTGTCCTCTAGTGGGATTTGAACCCCCGACCTTCTGGCCCGAAGTACCTTGCCCCAACCACTAGGCTACTCCTGAGCTAACTTTTGCTTTTTTGTCCCTCCCCCTGGGTCCTATCTTGCAGTGCAAGCTGCGCACAGCTATGGGAGCAAAAGTAAATGCTCCTGTGGCTGTGTTAATGCAGAGAATGGGGAGGCAAAGGGCAGGTTGAAAGTGAGACAGTGAGGCAGGCTTCCTGCACCCCAATTGGGTGCACCCTGAGCCAGTGCCTCACTGGTTCATCTCTTAAGCCGGCCCTGCTCAGTGACATGAAAAGTGCCTTGTTGTTCCCACTCACCTTACTGAGGAAAAATAGCTCTTTGGGCAGATGTCCCTTGACACTCCTTTGAGTCCCAAGTACATTTTGCTCCTGGGAATCTTTCCCTTTGGCTGCTTTTCAACTCCTGACCTTCTGGGACTCTTTCCTCCTCTCCTTTACTTCAGCTCTTAGCTGTGATTAAGCTTAGCTCGATCAGAGATAACAGCACTCCCTGGCCTGTATGACCTAGCCGACCACATGCAACCCTGTCTTCTCCCTCGGATTCCTCTGAAAGAAAACCTTGAATCTCTGGGATACTGAGCCATTTGTTCTTCCCTCCATAAGCTAAGAAGGAGCCACCCTCTGACCAGTGATTGACAGACAGGTCCATTCACCTTTACCTCATACTGCAGGCAAGATCAGATTAGCAGCAGGGACTTGATTGTTTCCCTGAACATGAAGGGCACATTGTGTAATGTCATGCTACAGAGAAATACAATGGAGGCCATTATACAGGAGAATACAGCAAAGCGGAAATATCAAAATTAGAGACTGGCTGGAAGTAACAGTGAAAGAGCTGGCAACTAAGTTAAAAAGAGGACCAAACTGGAAGAGTCCAGGCCCTGGTACTGCGCACAGCCTTTAGTCAAAAACATTTAATATCGCTCCAGCCAGATCTAGTAAATTGCTACAAATCAATTAGTTTAGCTAGAAGAACTCAAACTACCATAAAGGAACACTGGGCAGGACCAAAAAACTGGATAAACCCCACTGAATTTTTTTTTTTAAATTCTTTATTTTCGTTTTATAACAACAAAGGAAAAGGAAGACATACAGCTAAAAGACAGATACAAAAGTGTAATACATACACCAAAGTAAACCCCTACCACCCCCCTCCCCCCTGCTTCTTCTCTAGAAAACTAATCATTCCCGAAGCGGGCGTGTACTTACATTATTGTGTTACAAAACCTAACGGTGATCTGAAACATGATGAGTGCACATTATACAGGCATGTTGAAGCAATGAGCAGATTGTACATAATCATTAAGCATCTGCCATTTAGACAAGCGAGAGTGAGGTTGGGCATGGGGAATAGCTCTCCGAGGTATCTGCTCATATTTACTATATAAGCAGACGAGGTTCCACCATTCATTGACAGTAAGTCGAGAGCTATCCTTCCAATTCCTCGTGATTAAGCATATGGCTATACCCAGCATGAAATCAAGGAGAAAGTGACCCTTCTTAGGAAGAGAGGGGATCTCCGCCACAGAGCGGAGTCCCACGATCTTCCAAGAGAGAGGTTCGTGAAGGTGTAAGATAAATTGAATACAACCCCAGACCCGCCCCCAATAAACCTGTAGTTGAGGACATTCATAAATAACATGAGCGAGGGTTCCCATGGCTGCTCGAATTTCTACCTGGAACTCTGACTGAGTTAACAGGGCTCTATCAAAGAACCAGGCCCCCGAATTCCCTTGGGGTGCAGTAGTGTGTAATTGAAAGGAAATGGCGGCATAATCTGAAGTATGTTGGGAGTGAATCTTTGCAGTGTCCACCTGAGGAACTAACAGTTTTGATATTAGAAAGAAGTCTATGCGAGACTGGGATTTATGAGGGGAAGAGAAGAAGGTGAAATCAAGCTCATTGGGGTGTAGTAACCTCCATAGATCAACTAAAGCAAGATCTTTGATCAGGGAGGTAAGCGTGGTGTGACTCTTGGGGGGACCGCTTGTCCTAGGCGGCTGTTTGTCAATCAGGGGATCAAGGACTAGATTGAAATCCCCCCCAATTATCAATGAAGTATTAGCAGAGGCCTGCGCAACCTGAGCAATGGTAGCAAAAAAGGCAGGGTCATCCACATTAGGAGCGTAGAGGCATATACATGTAACTTCAAGGCTACCTATCTTGAGGTGAACTCTGGACCATCTACCATCTGTATCTGAGCTAGTCGCAATAATAGTAGCATGCAAAGATTTCCTAACCAGTATGGCGACCCCACATTTCTTAGAAACGGCCGGGGAATAGGCGGCCACCATGTAAGGTTTAATATTGAGTTTAAGAGTTTCCTTCGAATTTAAATGCGTTTCTTGGAGAAAAATCAGATCCGCAGCTTCCTGACTTAGGTAGCTTAGGATTTTCTTCCGTTTTATCGGATTATTGATTCCTTTTACGTTCAATGAGAAAGTCTTACATGGTGCCATCAATCGGTAATAGACATTTGAGGTAAGGGCGCTTGAAAACATACAACATAATCAGAATCTGTGCAACAGTGACATAATCACCGAGTATTCTGGCTAATACACCCCATATTGAAAAGTATGTACCAAAGTATCTTAGAGAAGAAGCAAAACCCCCAAAGAATATGGCGACCATATGTCTGCGGGAGGAGGCCCTAGAGAGGAAATAGAAAGACATGAAAAAAAAAAAGAAAAGAAACACCAGAGTCCATAATTAACACTGTCTCTGATACTCATCGAGGCTACTGTGGGTAGATGGAGTCGGGTCACAGATGTCATCAAAAGTAAGGCAACAAACTGCCCTCGCCAGACTCTTTGCTGGGCTGCGGCAGATCCAATATGGCGGGTACAGCGGATATGAGAATACTTGCAGGAATATTCTGGAAGTCAGCGCATCAAGTCGGCTTCTTTGGAATCCAAAAACTCCGCTAGTAGATCAGGGTCCTCAAATGTTCTTGTCTGATTGTGAAGCGTGACTCGGAGCTTGGCCGGGTACATCAGGCCATAGCGTGCTTGCAGTTGTTGAAGCCTCGGCCGGAATTCCAGAAAGCGCTTTCGGCGGTCGACCGTGGGTTTAGCCAAGTCGGGATAGAAGGAGATCTTGTGGCTCTCAAACTCCATATGGCCCTTTGCCCGGGAGGCACTTAGAATTTGCTCAACGTGTTGATATCTCAAAAGTCGAAAAATGATAGGCCGCGGGGTCTTCCTGTTAAGCGTTATGCTTGTGGGTACACGATGAGCGCGATCGATCTCCAAATCTTTGGTAAAGGTGATTTGGAGCAGGGAAGGGAGGATTTTGCATAAAAACTCTTTCAAGTCTCCCGATTCCGCTCCCTCCGGTATGCCCACGAGTCGTATGTTGTTGCGGCGCGCTCTATTATTGCCATCTTCTACTTCTTTCTGCAAGGCCCGCACCTGACGTTCAACTTTGTCGAGTTTGGACAACCGGGCCGCATGGGAGTCCAATATGCTCTCCATTTTGTCCTGACGCGAAGAAAGCCCTTCTAGCTTGCTTTGCAGCACACCAAAATCTTCCCGCAGCGCTCGGAGTGCTTCACCGTTTGACTGCACGAGGTCTTTGACCCCTCTAATCTCTGCGAGGATTTCCTGCTGCATTTCGGGGCCCTCGCGCAAGGCCAGCCCCTTCTGCGGGGACGGAGGTTCAGTTTTGGATCGTTTGCCGTGAGAAGCCGCTGGAGATCCAAATTCCAGGCGCGTGGGTTTGGTCCCCGCCATCTCACCAATGTGCCCCGGCAGGATCAGAGTAGAAGTTCCAAGTATGTACGGTGTTAATTCAGGATTCTAAGTAGGCCTCTCGGGAGCCTCAGCGTTATGCGACCATCCCACTGGACATCAGGCTCCGCCCCCCTCAACCCCACTGAATTTGATATTCATTTGTACTATCTAATACTGACATTGAATATCCACTTTAACCACAATGGCACCATGATGTTGTGTGTTTGTCCATTTGTGTATGCGTGGATAAGAACATAAGATATGCCATACTGGGTCAGACCGAGAACCATCAAGCCCAGTATCCTGTTTCCAACAGTGGCCAAACCAGGTCACAAGTACCTAGCAGTTTCCCCAAAAGACACAGGTTCCACAATGCTTGTATTGGGGCAAGTAGTAGATTTCCCAGGTCCCCTTTAATAATGGTTTATGGACTTTTCCTCCAGGAGCTTGACCAAACCTTTTTTAAACTCACTACACTAACAGCTTTTTCTACATCCTCCGGTAATGAATTCCAGAGTTTGATTACGCATTGAGTGAAAAAAATATTTTCTCTTATTAGTCTTAAACGGGTTATACTGTAGCTTCATTGCATGTCCCTTGGTCTTTCTATATTTTGATGGCATAAACAATCAGTCTAGTTTACCCGTTCCACTCCATTCATTAATTTATAGACCTCTATCATATCTCCCCTCAGTCGTCCCTTTTCTAGGTTGAAGAGCCTTAACCTTTTTAGCCTCTCCTCGTAGGTGTATCCTTCCATTCCCTTTATCAGTTTGGTGGCTCTTCTCTGCACCTTTTCAAATAACGCTATATCTTTTTTAAGATACGGCGACCAGAATTGCACACGATATTCAAGGTGTGGTCGCACCATGAACTATACAATCCCTTCTCCTTTCATTCTTCCCTTTTCACTTTCCAATTTTCCCCCTTCCCCTTCCTGTCATCTTCCATCTCCACTTGTGGTCCAGTGGACAGTGGGAGGAGAACAGTAGTGAGCATCTGGCTTTTCTAATCTCCTCCTTATGATGCCTGGTTCTCTCTCACTCCTGCATGGTTCAAAGATCTGACCTGTAAACCCAAATGTGTAGGATAGAAACATTACAGCAAAAAAAAAAGACAACATGACCTATCTAGTCTGCCCTTCTATATCAACTACAGTAGTTCCCTTTTTTCCTTTAGAAAATCTTCATTGTTTGTCCCATGCTTTCTTGAATTCAGTTACTGTCCTCACCTCTACTACCTCCACTGGGAGACTACCACTCTTCCTTAAAGAAATATTTCCACATATTACTCCTGAGTCTATCCCCTTTCACCCTCATCCTATGTCCCTCATAGCAGAGCTTGCTTTCAAGCAAAAGAGACTCTCGTCCTGTCCATTTATGCCATGGAGGTATTTAAATGTCTCTATCATATCTCCTCGGTCCCTCCTTTCCTCCAGTGTATGGATGGAGAAGCTCAAGTGGCAGGAGAAAGAGTTTAGATATATCAGTCCTCCAGTTCTGTGTGGCAGGAGGACTGAAATGTCATTCTTTGGTCCCAGGGCCTTCCTCAGAAAGCAGGACTATAGCATTTCTTCATCCTACATGTTGTCTCATAAGAGGAGGGGGTAGCAGGCGCAGTAGCTCTTGGGATTGCAGAGTCAAGGGCTGTATCAGCATGATGGGACAGTGGCTCTTACTGTGCTGCATTCAGGGCCGGCCCATCCACTGTGCAAGAATGTTGTTCGCACAGGGCCCCGCGCTTCAGGGGGCCCCGCACCAACAACATCCTGTATTGAATACCAGCAGGCAGGGTGGCTTTAGAGGGAGCCGGAGAGGCCTCTGCCTTTTTTCTTCACTTCAGCAGCTGTACTGTAGTTTAGAATGCTGCTGTGCTGAGCGCCGGGAAAAAGGAAGTCCCCTTTGACCTCAGTGCGGCAGCATTGTAAACTACAGTACAGCTGCTGAAGAAAAAAGACGCTCTTCACTTTGGCAGCTGTTAGAGGTGAGCCGGGGCCTCTCCGGCTCCCTCTAAAGCATTTTAGACAGCCGCGGGGCTCTTTGGGAGGAGGGGGGCTTGGACTGGAAATGGGCTGTGGGTGAGGCCTGGACTAGAAATGGGCTGAGTGGTGGGGGCTTGGACTAGAAATTGGGGGGGGGGGGGAGCTAGGACTGGAAATGGGCTGAATAGAGAAGGGGCTTGGACTGGAAATAACTGATGGGGAGGAGGGCTTGGACTGGAAATGGGCTGAGTGGGGGGCTTGGACTGGAAATTGGGAGGGGGCTAGGATTGGAAATGGGCTGATGAAGGGACTAGGATAGGACTGGAAATGGGCTAATGGGGGGCTAGGGTTGGAAATGGGCTGAGTGGCAGGCTTGGACTGGAAATGGGCTGATGGTGGGGCTTGGAAAGGACTGGAAATGGGTTGATAGGGGGCTAGGATTGGAAATGGGCTGATGGGAGCTAGGATAGGACTGGAAATGGGCTGATGGGGGGCTAGGATTGGAAATGGGCTGATGGGGGACTTGGATTGGAAATGGACTGATGGGGGAACTAGGATAGGACTGGAAATGGATGGGGGAGCTAGGACTGGAAATGGACTGATGGAGGGGCTAAGATAGGACTGGAAATGGGCTGATGCGGAGACTAGAAGGGAGCGGATGATGAGTGGGGCTGGAACTAGAAGGGAGCTGATGTTGGGGGAGGACTAGAATGGGATGGGGCTGGAAGAGTGAAATGGAGAGGGGAAAAATATTTTGTGTGTGAGGGAAGAAAAATCTACGATTGGCAGGGTATTGGGAGAGTAAGTGGGGATTGAGGATGGAAGGGTAAAATTTGAGTGGATGAAAAAGGAATAAAGAAAGAGATGTAGGAAAGAGCAAAAGGAGAAAGATCAGTATGTTAAAGCAGATGTAGAGAGAGAATGGAAAAAAACTAGAAGAAAGAAGAGAGGACAATGGACAGCAGACAATGGAGAGTTAGCTGAAGACAAGAAGAAATCAGAAGAAAGTGACTGGAGCAATTATAACTGAAAAATAAAATGCACAAACAACAAAAGGTAGAAAATACTTTTTTATTTTAAATCTATTAACTGGAATATGTCAGCTCTGGGAAATGTGCGTCTTTAACGTCTGCATTTTGTTTAATACAGAAAGAAATTAATTTATAGTTTTATTTCTGCAGTGTTGTACATACCAAGTTTGGCTTTTGGGGTTCCCAGTTTAATTATTGTCTTCCTATTTATAATTTGTGATCCCTTGTTCTTTGTTTGGTGACGGTCTATGTTCTGCATGTGTAACCGAGTTGAGGTATTCTGTTTATGTATTTTCTATTTGACAGTGCCGCTTGTTTCTCTTTCCCCAGTAGGAGATGCATTAGTATTCTCTGAGATGTATTGGTTTAATATTTGTAGTGTTGCCTTTTGATAGGTAGGGTTTGGTGCTTTGTGAGTCCTGGTAGTACTGTTATGATACGGCGGGTTTGCTATAGGTTCTAAATGGGCAATGTTTATAGTACTTCCTAATGTGCCTGGTGCTTGGCACTGGAGAATAGTAATGTAGAAATCTGGTAGTCTTTCTTTATCCATACATTTATTAAGAGGCGTGTTTACTAAAACTTAGTACATGTTAATATTATGCAAATATTTATGCAAATGAGGCCCCGCACCGAGTCTCCGCACATGGCCCCACACCCCCCTTGGGCTGCCTCTGGCTGCATTGTAAAATAATGAGTGGGGGAATTGAATGGCACCCTATACAACCGCATAGACCAAACACCTTGAAAACTAGCCAAAGGTAGAAAGCAGCCAATTGCGTAAGAAAGTTGACCAAGAGCTTGACACTTCTGTGGCTGCCTGAAGAGGTGACTACTTGTTCAGTAGCATCACTCATTCTTAGCTCTCCAGCACACCAATTGCCCCATTCAATAATCAGCCAAATGATTACAGTACTTCATTTTTCCTAGGAGGTTGGTAACACTGGTCAACAAATCTTTACAAAAGTCATGTTACTGAAATAAAAATAGTCATTTCTTATCAATTTTTATATTCTGAACACGAATATGACAGTGAAATTGCAAAGTTGGCTCTAGTTTTTTTGTAATCTACAAGAATTAATGTTTACATCACGAAATGCATGTCAATAGTAAATATATTAGGCCTTTGGTTAATGCCTGTAAAAAAACAAATCATAGACTACTTAGATTTTTTTGCCTGTCTCTTGTACAGCTGTTCGGGAGCTTCTCTGAGTAGTCAGCCAGCATTGTAGTGGACCATTTTCCCTGGTATCTTTGCTCCATCGTTATCATATCCTGGAGAAAACATTCACCCTGTTCATCACTAACCATACCACAGTTGTCAGGAAAGAAATCGAGATGGGAATCAAGGAAATGGATCTTTAGAGACATATTGCAGCCAAGTTTCTGATACTGCATCAGCATGTCTTCTACTAGTTCCTTGTAGTTTTCTGCCCTAACATTCCCGAGAAAGTTTGTTGACACTAGGCGAAAAGCATTCCATGCTTGTTTCGCATCACCCTGCAGCAAGTTGTTGAACCGGTCATCTTTGAAGAGCTCTCGAATCTGAGAACCCACAAAAACTCCCTCTTTAATCTTTGCTTCGCTGAGTCGAGGGAATTTTTCATGCAGGTATCGGAAAGCTGGCGAAGTGCGGTCCATGGCTTTCACGAAGTTTTTCATCAAACCTAGTTTGATGTGAAGGGGTGATGGCAGGATTTTGTGAGCCTCAACCAGAGCTGGATGCTGGATATTCTTCTCTCCAACTGTTACATTTTGTCTGCGATTCCATTCCTTCCACAAGTAGTGCCAATCTCTTGCTCGGCTATCCCACTCACATAAGAAACACATGTATTTTATATATCCCTGCTGCAGTCCCATTAAAAGGGCAACTACCTTCAAGTCACCACAGAGGTGCCAGCTGTACTTGTTATAGTTAATGGAAGTCAATAGATGCTTTAAGTTATCGTATGTCTCTTTCATGTGGACGGCATGTGCTACTGGAATAGATGGAAGACGGTTCCATTGTTCAAAAGTACAGCCTTCAGACTCAGTTTCGAAGAGTCTATAAATAGTCTCCAGTCTTGTGGGTCATGAGTGATTTTTAAGGCATTCAAGAGGCTTTCAATAACAGAACAGAATACCAGATTACTTTCCTTTCTGAAGAAAGGCTCCAACTGCTGGTGGCACTTTCGATATGAAGTAATGTTGACATCTTCTTCTAGAAGATTCCATTGTTGGAGTCTTGATCCTAGCAATTCTACCTTGTTCTTGGATAAGTCCAAATCACGAACCAGGTCATTTAGTTTTTCCTGTGTTATTCTGTGTGGAGTTGATATGCATCCCAGTGAAAATCTGGGTCACTGCATGCTAACGGACCAGGAGAAGAACAGGTCAGCTCATCCTTGTCCTCATCAGATGAATCAAGAGAATATTCTGATGGAGGTTCTGGAATAGGAAGTCCCTCACCATAGACTATGCTCGACTTCTTTTGCTTCGTTATTCCGCTGGAAAGAGGAGGAACCAAGCAGAAGTAACAGTCATTTATGTGGTTGCTTGGCTCTCTCCACACCATAGGGACTACAAACGGCACTTGACGGTCTTTTGCAATTCAACCACTGTGAAAGCTGTGTTGTACATGTAGTGCAGCATATATGCGGGGCCCAAGGCTTGTCTTGGTCACCAATCTTGCATCCGAAGTAAAGATGATATGCCTTCTTCAGTTGAGAAGTGATACTTTTCTTCTGGTTGGCAAATGTCACTTCCCCACAAATGTAGCAGAAATTGTCAACGGTATTAACACACTTTCGCAGCATTACTGTTCTGTATTGTACCTAAATGGCTAAAATTATATGATTAATAAAAGTTACATGTAACAGTAGCTTAAACTGTCTCGCACACAGTCTGAAATATTTTAAATGCTCCACCTTTCCGACTGCGTATAGTACACTGCTGACGTCAGATGGCTTCAGCAGCCGTCTGGCAGTAGTATTGCATTGCATCAGAAAATGATGCAATCAACTGTGGATGATGTGTGCATGCTGGTATTATGCAATGTGATGCAATATTACATCATTCAAGGCTTATTTGGGATGTTGTTGATGTCCTACTGGATACATTTACCCAGTGAAACATCAAAAATGAACTACATGCAATATCTTCAAAACGAGAGCCAATAAACTTTTTTTAATGTTATATTCGTGTTCAGCTCACCAAGATACTACAGATTAGTGCTTTTTAAAGTCAGTAACGATTTCAATGTTGACCAGTGTAACCAGCAATTTCATGCCATTAAAAAAAAAGCTGCTGCTCTTGAGAAGGCATTAAATCGGTGCACATGTGGCTTTTCTGTTTTCAGAACTGCAAGTATTTTACTAAATGTTTGTCACTGCGGATGTCCACAGGCACCTGAAATCTATTTCCAAAGCAATGTCCCTGGAACTAGTGTTTTCTATCTTTCTGAGTATATTCTAGAAATCCAAAAAGAAGCACGCTCGCACAAATATATTCTTTTTTGTTGTAGCAAAACATGAAATACAGTAACATAATGGAGGCTGCCTTCAAACAATGCACTTTTTAGGAATGTGCACAAGGAAAATATTTTCCGTTCATTCTTGGATTGCTGGCCTTGTTCCAGATTTTCCGAAAAAATATTTCCAGTTGGTTCACGTTTCTGTTAATAAAAATGTTCTAATATATGTTACAATTTTTCAATGTGTGCAAATTGACTTTACATGTGAGACTTTTTAGTTGACATGAGCTAAATTCATTTTGAGCACTAACAAATGTGCATCCCTTTCCTCTTTTTGCATGCAGACTATGCATCATTTTTCAAAGGGAAAAGTTGCTTTTGAAAATTGACTCAGGAAGAGTGTGTGCACAAATCTGTACCTACTATTTGCATAAGTAGTTTTTCCTCACATACTTTTACACTTGCGTTTGGAAATGCAAAAGTATGCATGTAAGTGCCCTCACTGCCCCAAAGCCAGAATCGGGGACGCCTCCCCAATATAAAGGTGCAATTATGCATATATTGTTGTGTGTGCATATAAAGGCACATTTTTTTTCAATTTAATGTTTATTGGCATTTATATATAAGAACACTCAGGTATTCACATGAATGAACCAAGAAATATGGAAACTTCATATTATACAAAAATACACATAAACATAAGGAAAAACATCCTGTACCAAACATTAGCCCACATAAAAAACCATAAGAAAAGCAGTAGGGGGCAACAGGAATTTAAATACCAAGGGCCTCAATTTACAATCCTTTCCCAAATGTAAAGAGAGCCTTATTAAAGAATTTTTTTAAAACATTTAGGCAGGATAAGACTTATGCATCAGCCATGTGGGAACCCACCTCCACCTTGGTCACATCCCTGGCACTTAAGAATTCTAGAAGCTGCTTAGGCTCAAAAAACAGGAAATTCTTCCCTTGGTAGGAAATATAACAGCGAGATGGATATTTTAACACAAAAGTAGCACCCATGGAGATGGTCCTGGCCCGATAAGCCAGGAAATCCTTCCTCCTTAACTGGGTTGAACAGACAAATCAGGAAATATACATACTTGTGAACCTAGAAACTTCTCATTGATATTCTTAAAAAAAGACCTAAGAATCAAAACTTTATCAGACTTCAGTGCTAGAGTCACAAGCATAGTAGTTCTCTCCATTATCACATCCATAGAGCTTTCCAGAAAACCCGTCAGGTCCCCAACTCCATTCATTAATACCTCTGAATCATTTCTCCAAACTCCCAAGGTGTTAACAGAGAGGTATTGAGCCCTGGTCACAGGCGGCAGGTGCTCCGGTGGAATCTTGAGCACCTCACCAAAATATTTTCGCACCATTTCTAAGGGGTACATGAGCGGGGACCTAGGAAAGTTCAATAGCCGAAGATTATTTCGTCATGCTAGGTTTTCTAACTGCTCAGTCTTTCGAGCCAGCACTGACCTTTCCTTCATCAGAGCTACATGCTCCTCCCGAAAGCGACTCACATCTTCTTTCACCTGTGACAAGACTCCAGCTTGCAACTCCTGGCCCCTAGAAGCCTCTGTTACCACCAATTTCATAGTAGACAACTCAGAACCAACAGTTCCCACAACAGTTGATAGGGTAGTAGTCAAAGCAGAAATGGCGTCCCACAGCACATCCAATGTTATCACCGCAGGCTTCACCAAGCCCCGATTCACAGGAAGTAACCCTCCTCCAGGTTCTGACAACTGCGGATCCACCGCAGCAAGAGGCGGCTCATCTACACCGGCTTCTGTCAGCTGTCTCCATCCTCCGGAGTATGAGCCAAACCCCTCCAGCAGTCGTCCCTCACCACCGTGCTCCGGGGTACTGACCAGCAATCCTGGCGAAGGAGAAAGGAAGACGCCGTTAGCAGATGTCACATTTCCTGGCTGCATTGGGGGCACCCACTGATCTGGTGAGAGACTCACTCCAGATGCACCCAGCACAAACAACAGCTCTTCATGCTGTGCTGGCGAAGACGCCACTCCGGATCCGACAACCGCAAATCCGCATAAGTCCAGGGTCCTCTGGCCAGCAGCAGAAGGCAGTGAGGAAGCTCCAGGTAGACCCGCTTGCTTTCTTTCCCTCTGCCCCATCTCAAACAGAGACAGAATTCACCACTAGACACTGAAACGCTGAACCTTACTGCAGAGCAGCCGCCGACAATCTACTTCCTGCTGCCATCTTGCCCCCACCAGTTAAAGGCACATTTTACGTACAAATGACATCCAAGTGTAATCTAGAACATTCAAGGCACATCCAAGTTCAAACACGATTTCACAAACATGGACGTGCCTGATATGAACGTCTCTGGGGCCATCTACATAGACACCACCAGACTAGCATTTCAGACCAGGGACATCTAGGAATAGTCTAATGTCTAGAGTAGTGGGCTAGTAACAGGGAAGTCAAGGCTCAAATCCCACTGTTGCTCTCATTATGATTACGGAGACACTGGGGATGGTGGAGTGCCATCTTCTCTACACTCTGGATGATTTACGGCCAAAACAAGCATTTTCCCGATGCAAAACTAAACTTAGAAGAGGTTGCAGATGTCCCTGATATTTCTGTAATTGAGTGGGGATGTCTAAGTCCATTGTACCACCCCAGATACATCTCCACCATGCCCCTTGCCTACTTGGACATCTCTGCAGCAGAGACGTCCTAAAAAGGAATGTATAAAATAGCTCCTGGGACGTCTCTGTGATTTGTATGTCTGCATGCACATTTTTGGACATCTAAATCACCACTCAGGCTTTTAAAATGACCCCCCCTCGGAGGTGGAATAAGTCCCCGTGGACGGCAGCAGATGCAGGAGCCAGGGCCAGGAAAAGGAGGTAAGAAGTGCAGGGGATCCCTTTGCTCAACCCTGGCCATGGAAGGCCCGATTGGGGGTTAGGCTACGGGGTTCGGCTGGTGATTGCAGCTCCTGCATGGAGCCGCGGTGGCATGACAACAGGACACAATGCCACGACTGCTCCATTCAGAAACCAGGCTGGGTTAGCCAGGGAAGAACAGGATGTCTGTCCAGACAGAATCGGGCTGCAGCCTGCACATCCAGGCCAGCAGACCCGATTCTGAACCCACGGGCACGTCTAGCCCTCATAGGATCAGGATCAGGTCTACCACTGCACGCCCCAATTCTGGCAGGCCGTACAGACAGGGGACGGCCAGTACAGAATGACCCCCTATATGTACAGTGGTGATATTCAACCTTTATACGTATAGCCTGTGCTGTTCATTTTAGGGCTGGGCTTCAGCATTCCTAAAGTAGCCACCAAGGCTAAACATATAGCAGCTGAATATCACCACCATATGTATAGTTCTGTGTTACCAACTTGTCCCACCCTAGTTCCATTCAGGCATTATACAGATTGTGCAGGAGTGGTTAGAATGATTTTCATTGGAAGCTTGAGGAGCTGCCAGTACACGCCTATAATTCCTTTGGAAAATTGGCCCATTGGTGTTTTCTCAGGGCAGGTACAGTTACTGAGTACTTTTTCCAACTGAATCGAATACAATTATTTTGCAGCTAAGGAGCCATCCGTGCAGAAAGGCATAAAAACAAAGTGGTGGAAGTGTGAGAGTGTACCATAGGAAGTGTTTTTTTTTCTAATGTTTATCCAATATAAACCTATTTTACATTTTTACACTATGGGTGTTTTTATCAACATTTATCAGTTAAAACCTAAATCAGAAGCCCTAATTATAGTGGGCGCCACAGTGTACTCTTATGCAGACTCCATATGCATAGGAAGAACAATGCATAGACACCATGTGATACACAACTGCCTACAATGCTATTGGTAAGGTATTGAGAGTGATTTAGTGTTGAGCATCAGTTGTGCTATGTGGATTATTATTGTATGCATGAGATATGAGAAGGTATGTGAGTGAGGAAGTTGGGAAGACAGCAGGTGCAGTTTGTTGAGCTTCAGGTGAAGCGTATTCCAGGTGTTGATTGTTTGTTGGCTAGAAGAGAGGATAATGCGGGGCTGGATATTTTGTTGATTTTCTGTACCCTTGATGCTGCATTAGAGAAGACAGAGGCTTACTTAATTTAACTGGGGAAGTACCTATGGCTTTTCCTAACTTAATCATACTGGGGGATGTTAATGTTCATTTTGATGCTGTCTCTTGTCTGTTTGAATATTCTTTTGAAGAATGGGATGAGCGACCTTGGAGATTTCCAATAGATTACAGGCCTAACACATTTAATGGGACATATGTTAGACATTTTTTTTCACTGTATATCCTCTGTGTTTATGTTGACTAGGGGGTATGTTTACTAAACCGTCCTAATGTTACCGGTGCTAGTTGCAGCGATAATCTGAAGAATGCCATATAAGGAGTGGGCATTCCAGTCCTAAGGTAGCAAGAATATGTATCGCGCGATAGTGGGCGCCCTAAGTACATGCCAGCGCAGTGTTAGAAGCTATAATGATATAGCCCATTGGTTACTGCAATGACTGTGGAGGCAGAGGTCACTGGTTTGATCCTGCAGTGGTGTAATCTAAAATGGCTGTCTGAGGCATTTTCTTTTAATTTAAATCAGTGCTGCCAGTAAAAACACCCTCACAGTGCCCTAACCTAAGGCGCCCCATAGGTCACATTATAAAATGCCCTGTCTGCCAAGGCACCCTATAATGTGCCATATAGGGCACTGTATAGGGCACCTTACAGAGCGCACTATAGGGCGCCTATGAGGCACCTTAGGCTACAGCATTGTGAGGGTGTTTCTTCTGGCAGAACTGATTTAAATTAAAAGAAAATGCCTCAGACAGCCTTTTTAGATTACACCACTGTGGGATCAAACCCAAGACCTCTGCTTTCACAGTCATTGACATAACCAGTAGGCTACATCTCTATAGCTGCTACCACAGTGCTGGCTGGCTACAGAAAGACAGCAGGTCTGCTGTGGTTACCAGGATAGGGTAAACCCACCCGTACCCATGATGCACTGCACTGCACATGCAGGTCAGCAGTCTACAGCTGATCACAAGATGGGGTATGCAGCCCCACAACACCTCGGCCTGGTAGGGGAAACTGACTGTGTGTGTTACTGGCACAAAGTAGCTACAGACCGTGACATTGTACGGGTCCTGTGCTCACCCTGAGGGTGAGGTGGGGCGGCCAGCACCAGGTCCGCAGCACCTGGCTGTACTGAGATAGGCTATGCTGCAGGTTGCCATCAGTGCCAGTTTGTGATGGGTAGTCCTTGCAGATACACCTGTGTCCCTCTGTATTTCCTAGTCATATATAGCCCTTGTGGACTATAATGCACCCATAATAGTGCATATCCTGTGTGGGTGCCATGGTCACATGTTATAAGTGAAGGGGGGGGGGGTTTGGACCCCAAGGCGGATTATGTAGCACCACACAACCCGCCCTCTGTGGCTCAGAATGGAGGACAGGTTCTCTCACCAACAGATCCACATTGTACATCTCTGCAATGGTGGCAGTAGAGGGGACCATCAATCCCAGTTCTTCTGGGAAACAGGCACCCTACAGCACAGTCAATGTCAATCTGTCCGCATTAATAAGGCAATGGCAGACAGGCAGAATGCTAGAAAAGCTCAGCTGCTTACCTCACCACTATCTGACATTCACCACCAGAGGGCACGGTCAGTCTTCACCCACTGCACCCTGCAAGGTGCTCCAACCATACACATACTAACTGCAGACAGTCTGCTAGTTAGTACATAGTGCATGCTCCTGGAGGAACTGTGTGCACCCAAAAATGGGATGTGAACCCACAAACCAAGCAAGTACATCAGTGATTGAGCCCCAGAAAAGAGAACCCATAAATATCACTTGAAAGAAATGCTGCATAGCACTATGGGGGAACCTAGCCATGCCATGGTCACTGCTCAGTCAGGGTGAGAGTTACCTCCCAGCATGACATGCTGTGGCCACCCTGTCTGTGCAGGTGGTGGTTGGACACTACAATGTACCAGCTATTGCCCTATACCCTGTGCAGATGCATCCTGCCCAGGCCACCCTGTCTGGCCCATATCCACAGTACCTTGCTCCTCATTATGCACATTGGCAGGCTAACACTGGAAACAGTGCAAGCAGTGTGGGCTCAGTAAGGTGCAGGCAGCCACAACACACTGGATAGACAGACACACACTCCCACACCTATGCAAGCATTGTGCAAATATAGAGGTTTGTGGCAACCCTGGCTGCCACACCAGTCCTGGGCACAGTGCAAGCATTGCTATGGTATGCAAAACTGTTGTGGTCACTCCCCGGGGAGGTAAACACTGTCAGAATCAATAACTGAAACACACTCCACAGATATCAGAAAGGTTGCTATGATGAATCTCTATCAACAAATCATGTTTAACTTAGGATTTGTTAGCTGACAATAATTATAACAACCTTTTGATATATGTGGAACGTGTTCCCAAGTTTAGGATGGCATTGCTAAGGTATGCAGGTGCCAGTATTGGGGGATGCTGCTCCACGCAGGGCCCAACAGCCTGGCTCTCTATGAGGCGTTGGATAGTGGAGCCTGTGGGTGTGGGTGTTTGTACCCATGTTGGCCTCTGCTCTAGGGCTGAGTTTCCCAACTCCGGTCCTGGTGGGCCAAACACTGTTCAGGTTTTCATGCTGTCCCTAATGAATATGCATGAGATACATTTGCATGCAATGGGGGAGGCACATACAAATGCAGCACAGGCATATTTATTAGGGACAGCATGACACCTGAAAGGTGTTTGGTCCTCCAGGACTGCAGTTGGGAAACTCTACTCTAGGGATTGCACATGTTTATGGCGTCTGTGCCCTGTAGGGTAAAATATAGGCATTTATGACTTGTTTATTTAATCTGCAATAACAGTTCCATCTTTATTACCATGGTTTAGTACTGGGTGAAATATAGGGACATGGTTTGCAGAAGCCACAGCTGGGACTTGAACCTGTGACCTTCTGCCCCTGAACATACTGGCTGTGTGTACTGCACCAAACTGTTGCCACTGAGGCAGATCATTCCCTGGGGCTACCATTAGTGTTCGTTAGACTGACCTTGTCTGTTGCACCGCACAGCACCGACCTAAACAGGGTTTGGCCTTGGTCTGCTGTGGGCAGATGCCACTGCCTCCTTCACCACCAGCAACCCTCTGCCACCATGCTGACATGCCCTTATGCCAGTAGTGCTGGTGGTGTGCAGTCCCAGGCCATCCAGTGTGCCAGTAGACAGCTGCCTATGGCGTGGGTTCTCAGGTACGGGTGCCTACATGGACATGCACACTTTCCCCCGGCACCACCTGCCAATGTTATGTGCCCTTGGGGTACTTGCTAGGTAATATCCCCTGTGACATTCTGAGACACACACTCGTGCCCATGTTGGACCCTCGTCAGTTGCTGACTTGCTGCTTTACAGTTTCGGCATTCCTATGTGCCACCTAGGCACCTGCCTAGTCCTCACTATGCCCCAGCTGGACCACAGCATAACAAACCTGTCCAATATAAATGACAAAACCCTGATCACCGCTATTTCACTGTGGGATCATTCACTTTGTAGGGGGACAGAGCATCAAATACAAGACTATCATAAACATATTCAAGATCAAACAACACTCTTCTGCCATAAGCCTACACACACTCATACAACCTGACACAAGCACACGGCCAAGAAGAAGAGGCACCTCCAATCGGGTAAACACCCCAAAAGACTTCACCAAGACCCGCAAAGACACCGCACAACGAGCACTCTCCCTGGCTGCCCCATCCATCTGGAACTCCCTCCCAGATGAACTGAGACTAACCACAGAAATCAAGGACTTCTGAAAACAGCTGAAGACAACCCTGTTCATTGAATACTATGGCCATACCCCCTGAGCCAACATACAAGTCAGATCATCAGTCCCCCCCACCACCCCGAAACTGTATATAAGAATGTATAATAGCTCATGATGTATAATAGCGCACTATGTATATAAACCAACTCTAATCATTTCCCCGCCAACACATACACACCACACTGTACTCTGCATGAAGACATTTCCCCCCCTCCCTTGATTGTTTGCCGTGGAAACCGCTTTGATTGAATGATAAGGCGGTATATAAATACCATTAAATAAATAAATAACTCCTTCCAAACATGATATCTTCTTTTTTACACTTTGTCAGTAGTGTTGCTTATGTTTATCATTAGTAGTACTATTGGCCAGCTTGGTTATGGGGATTTCAAATGTGGTTCTAGTCATTTAATATGTTTATTTGCCTTTTTGGTTCCTACACATCTATCACTACTATCACTTTTCTGTTTTCCCTGGCTTTGCTGTACATTGCTGACTGAAATGGTTTCTCCTGCAAATGTGCCTCTAGCGTGAGGTTTTTACTGGTGCTAATTTTCAGACCTTCATTTCAAGGCATTAGGGTGCATGGGGCCTCTCCCCGCCCACTCTCCGCCCATTGACACCTCATCTCCACCCCTGAGGAGCCTTACTCCGCCCTCTGGGGAGCCTTACTCCACCCTCTGCACACCTTAACGCCGCCGCAGACATTATCGCGCAATACGTGACGTTCTCGCATGGTAAAGCGCCATTATTGTGTGTTAACGTCACGTATCACGAGATAACATCGCAGCTGCGCCATTAGTGCCGTTTAGTAAACATACCCCTAGGTCTTAAAGTATTTTGGTTCGTTGGTCTGATCACTGTACAGAGGTGACTATTTTGACTGTTACTGAGCCATCTCTTGTATGTGAGCCTGCTTCTGAAAAGGTTCAGCAATGGGGCACTTTTACAATTGACTAAATCAAATCAGTTTGCAACCCTACACTTCTAATGGGTGTACAGTCCAAGATCTGGTCCTGAATTAGAATAGGAATTTGCCCATGATGGTGGATTGTCTGGCCCCTTTGAAGAAAGTGCCCATTAAAGCTGGGTGTACCTAGGTTTCCCCAAGGTTTTCTGATGATATGAGGAGTGATACACAAGATTGTAAGTGGTTGGAAGAGAATTGGTAGAAAGTAAAGGTGGAGGAGAAACACAGTCATTGGAAAAAGGTCATATATGGATTATCAACAGAAATTGCATGAGGCAAGATTTATTTATTTATTTATTTAAAGTCTTTTCTATACCGCGCTCTTTAAAATCAGCTCGGTTTACATTCAACAGTAAATTTGTACAGTGCAGGCACCCCAGCACTGTACTTACAAAAAACAGGTTATGCAACTTGGTCTAACTGGGGGTAACTATGTACAGGCTATACAGTAGCCTGGCTACTCCGTAGGTAGCTATATACAGGCTAAACGGCTATATACAAGCTGAGCGGTGGCTGTTTGCAAGCACATCCCAGGGAGTCTGGTTGTGCTAATGTGCAGGGCTTTGGCTGTGGGTAGGGAGAGTCTTGGAGCAGCTGTCTTGGTGGTTGTGTGTGGCTGGATGTTGTGTGTCTCCGCTGTGTGAGACGTGCTGGATGAAAAGGTGGTATTTCAGGGCCTTCCTGAATTGGAATAGGTCCGTAATGGCACGGATGTCGGGCGGGAGGGCATTCCAACATGTGGTTACATAGTACATGAATGCTCTATTTCTGGTTGCTTGAGAGCATTTCGTGATCCTACTAGGGATGCTCAGTGTGTTGGCGGCATCTGACCTTCTTGCTCTGTTTGAGGGCAGCTGACCTTCTTGCTCTGTTTGAGTGTTTTTTTACTGTGATCTGTGAGATAACAGCTGCCCCCCATGCTGCTTCCAAGATACACATAGGATGTGAGGTTTCTGTGAATATTTTGAATTCAGAATGATACAAGTTGTATATAGCATATGAGGGTAGAAAGAGAAGGTCTAGATGGAAAGCCCAATGAGATAGTTATTGAAGGAGAAAGCTTTCCTCCTGAGTGGAGAACTTTCTTGCTGATTTCTCCATCAGATGCTCAGAGGTTGTTATCAAAACTGGTCTGCTACATGTATGTTGGACCTATGTTCCTCTTCGCTTGTTTGGTTAGCAAACCTGCTTCTTCAGGAAAGATTGTGTAAGGTGGTGAATACCTCCTTGACTGAGGGCTGTTTTCCCTCAGCCTTAAAAAAGTCTGTGATTCATCTGGTGCTTGAGAAACCATCATTGGACCCTAAGGGAGTCTTCCATTTTTTATGGGGTTTCACCACATATGCCTCTTTTAACATTGTTTATACTTTATTTTTTCTTAATCCTTCTATTTATTTGTATGCTTAGGCAGTCATTCCAAGCAGCATTTAGCGGCGATGTACATCCAGGTTGGACATGCATCCCCCGCCAAACATTTGGGCCCGATGCTGATCCCAAAGCTCCCCACATGTACAGAGGAGATGTATGGGGAGCTCTGGATGGAGGCGGGAGGGTGAGGAGTGTGGGTTGGGTGGAGGTGCGCCTATGACCCCAGACGTACAGGACTGATACCGGTCACGGCCCTGTACGTCCGGTCTTGAAGAGATAGATGAGGGAATTATTCCACCTCGGAGGTGGAATAAGTCCCCCTGACATCAGCGACCATCGTGGCAGGACCACCCTGACCAGGTGAGCATGGCAGGAGGATCCCCGCACCCAATCCAAGCTTTGGAAGGCCCCTTCAGGTGTCAGGCAGTGGGAAACAGCTGTTTTGGAGCTGTGCGGGGCAGCAGGGCTCCTGCATGGCATCCTGGTGCCATGGCGATGGGACGCCACTGCATCGAGGCCCCATGCAGGAGCATGGGGAGGGTTAGATGGGGTGGGGGCTGTATGTCTGGCATGAGAGGATTGGGGCCCGTCAGGCCCATCCAAGCCCTTTGCCCCAATTCTGCTCCCACGTGCCCCGATCAGTATTGGTCTCTTAGGGGTATGTTTACTAAACCGTCTTAATGTTACCGGCGTTAGTTGCAGTCTTACTGTGACAAATGCCATATAAGGTAGTGGGCGTTCCGGTCTTAAGGTAACATTTAGGGTTATCGTGCGATAAGGTACGTTTTCGTGTGATAGAGGGAGCATTTTCTTTTTTTTAATTTAAATTAGTGCTGCCAGCAAAAACACCCTCACAGTGCTGTAACCTTAAGGTGCCTCATAAGGCGCCCAATAAAGCACTTATAAGGCACCCTATAAAGCACCCTATAAGGCGCCTTATAAGGCGCCCTATAGGGAACATTATAAGGTGCCTTGGCGGACAGTACACTTTATAATGTGCCCTCTGGAGTGCCTTATAGGGCACCTTATGCAGCACCTTAGGTTACGGCACTGTGAGGGTGTGTTTGCTGGCAGTACTAATTTAAATTAAAAAAGAAAATGCCTCAGACAGCACTGATTTAAAGTAAAGAGTAATGCCCCAGACAGCCTTACTCATTAAGCCCACTAGGGAATTGAACTTATGACCCCTGTTTCATTAGTCAATGTATTAACCATTGTGCTACACCTCTGTTGCTGTGTGTGTAGGTCAGCGCGCCTAATTAAGGCTAACGCGCATTAACGTGCCACGGCTCCCTCTATCGCACGAAAACGTACCTTATCGCATGATAACCCTAAATGCTACCTTAAGACCGGAATGCCCACTACCTTATATGGCATCCTGCATACTATCGCTGGGCACACATTAAGACTGCTTAGTAAACATACCCCTTAGATTTTTAAATTTTCCAATAGTTCGTCTACTCTCTTCCCAGGAGTTACTAAAATAAATTTGAAAAAGATTTTGCATTATGCTAGTTTTGATGATTCCTTTATTTGCAATATTTATTATTTGCCACAAAGTGTTAAAATTGAGGCTCTGGGGAGAGGGGTATACAAGATAGTGACTATAGACAGTCTAGACTCAATTTTTAGTCTTCTTTAGATAATGGAGTATGTTTACTAAACTGCGGTAATGCAGTGACTATGTTAATGCTCATTAGGTAACGTTAACGCACGCTATGTAAAGTTAACGCACGTTAACGTTACCTAACGAGCGTTAGCGTTCCCGGCCACGGTAAACACCGCAGAGGGTGGAGAGAGGGCGAAGAGAAGGGGTCAATGGGTGGAGAGTGGGCGGGGAGAGGCTCCTTTTACACTAACATAGGGAACTGAAGGGCTGAAAAGTACCACGAATGAAAACCTGTCGTTAGATGCACATTTGCAGGAGAGAGAAACCATTTCAGTGTCAGCAATGTACAGCATAGGCAGGGAGCCCAAGAAAAGTGATAGTAGTGCCCAATTTGCAGCAACAGCATAGTGCCCAAGTATGAAAGGCCACTATGGCGATGGTGCAAAAGGGGCATAGGGGGCCGCAGGCAGGACATGTAGTGGGGGCCGCTGGGGTACAGGGTGGACTAGGTGGGTGCCTAGTGGCACATAGGAATATAGAAACTGGAAATCAGCAAGACAGCAGCTGACAAAGGCCAAACACAATCCACCTACATCTACCTGGTCCACCCGAGCCAACAATTGCCAGGGCACTGACCTGACATTCCCCCAGCCAACCCTCCCCCAAGTGGAAGAAACATACTATTGGTAGGCAGTGATGGGGGGGGATGTGAGGATGCTCATGTATGCACCCCGCCCCGGACCCCGCTCCCTCGGCGACCGCCTACCCACATAGTGGATGGCCTGGGACTGCGCACTACTAGCACCGACAACATATGGTCATGTCAGCATGGCGGGGGGGGGGGTGCCCATGCTGGAGGGGGCAGCGGCACCTGCCTGCAGTGGACCTAGGCCATGCCCTGTACCAGTACGTGGTGTGCAGTGCAACATAAAAAGGTCTCGCTGAGGAAAAGTACAGGTAGCTCCAGGGACACCCATGCATCTGTGGCAACAGTGTGGTGCAGTACACCTCACCAGTGTGTCCAGAAAAAGAGGGTCACAGGTTCAAGTCACAGCTGTGGTTCCTGCAGATACAACATACTACCTCCTGCACAGTTTATCAATGTCAGCACTGTGATCAGGACCAGTGTGGCGGGCAGGGTTGCCAACCACCCCTATCTTTGCACAATGCTGCCATAGGATTGTGTGTGTGTGTGTGTCTATCCATTGTTTTGTGGCTGCCCACACCTCACAGGGCCCATAATGTCCCACTGTTACCAGCGTTAGCCTGAATATGTGCACAATGAGGAGCAAGGTATGGTGGGTATGGCCCAGACAGGGCAGATTGGCCAGGATGCATCTTCACAGGGTGTGGGGCAATGGCTGGGACACTGTAGTGCCTGACCACCGCCTGCATGGCAGGGTGGCCACAGCATGGCATGCTGGGAGGGCACTCACTCTGACAGAGCAGTGACCATGGCATATCTAGGTTCCCACATAGCGCTCTACACTATCTGCCTGCATTGATACTTTTGTGTTCCCAGTGCTGGGGCCCTAATCACTGAGCTACCTGCTTGGTGCACATAATTATCTGTGAGCATGCACTGTGGACTGTCTGCAGTTAGACTGTGCAAGGTTGGAATACCTATAAGGTACTGCAGGTGTAGTCTGACTGTGCTGTCTGCTGGTGACTGATAGACAGACAGTGGTGTGAGGCAGTTGGGGTTTTCCAGCCCTAACCCCAGCATTATTGCTGGTCTGCCCCAGTCACAGGTATGGCTCTGGCCCACCAACCCTGGAGGGCTGTCTTATACCAGCAGGATGGAGGTTGCTTCACCAGGGCTCAGGCACCTGTTCTTTACCTATAAAAAGGGTGATTGTGAGCCCTTTGGGGTATATAGAGCATACCACTTTGACCTGTAAAGGCACTGCTACACAAACCTCATGCAAGTCCAGAAACCCCTCTGCCCTTATAACAGGTGCCCCCATCAGCCAGACCCTAACACAGAGTACACACTAATCTGGGTGGTGTCCAGTCCCAGAGGACCACATGTGACTGCAGGATACAGATGGACACCAAACTACCTTCAAATGCACTACAAGGAACACCTATCACATACTGGTAGTGATGGGAATGTACAGCAGGACCTATCTCTAGCACCACATGTACTGCGGACCTAGTGCTGGGCACCCATCTTATCCCTCGGGGTGAACACAGAACCTGCACATTGGCATGGTCTCTAGCTACTCTGTGCCAGTATCACGCACTGTCAGTTCATGTTTCCAAGCTGAGGTACCGGAGAGATGCAGACCCCATTTGGTGATCAGCTGTAGACAACTATTCAGCATGTGCATTGCATCATGGGTACTGGTGGGGTTACCCTATCCTGGCACTCAGAGCAGACAGTTTGTTCAGTGACCTGCAGTCCTTCTGTACCCAGCCATTGCTGTGAGATACACCATGGAGGTATAGCCTACTGGTTAATACAATGCCATTCTTGACAGTGTTCATGGGTTCTGTCCTTTCATGCCTGTCCTGCTCAAATAGTTTGCATTAATACAAAAATAGTAATGGTCATCTCGGAGTATGAAATCCAAAAATAAATTAAAATTACTCCAAACAGAAACAAGCAATCAGAGTGGCATAATCTCTTCCTGATAGGTAGCAAAGCTTTATGAGCAAATCTAAATTAGACAACAGGAGGTCTCAGACCCACATATGTGCTCGAGCTAATTGCTTGGTTGAAAGTCTAGCATTGGCGCATGGTAACATCAACGACCAACCTGAACATTTCCAATTTTTACTTTTTTATCGTTTTTATCTTGCTCATAAAAACCTCCTTTCCCCACCACTTATATTTCTAAACTGATAATATTCTTGTAATCTTTTAAAGCGCTTAGCTTGATGATGCTTTTATCTTCCACCTTATAAGGCGCCTTGTAACGTGCATTAGCTGATACTGCTTGCTGTAACGATGCACTACCCACGCCTTTATATGGGCATCTGTACTTTTGCCGTGGAACCTAACGCGGGTGACATTACCGCAGTTTAGTAAGCATACCCCAATGTCTCTAAAAGAGCAACCTTGTTGGTAACTTTTAGAACTGAATTGGAAAAGAGTGCTACATTAAAATGTTTATTTTGCTAATAAGACTGTCCCTTTTTGTGGGCAGCTGATAAATATTTTTCCTGATATAGCTGTGGCTACCCAACTTAGGAGGAAATCTTTTCTGCTACTTATGTCTAATGTTCTGCCAATTTGTGCAACTTTTTATTTAGAATTTCCATATAAATGTATAGTGACATATGCTGGTAACAGATTTATCTTTATGGATGTGTCGCACTTAGAAAAATTTCTGACAAAGAAGTAATTTTCAGTTTTAGTTATTTCATGATTGGTAATGTAGTAGATGAGGAAATAAAAAAGGTCTTGTATATGCTTGGGGTTGCCTGGATCCAGTATGGTGTACTGTATTGTTGTGGACTATTGCAATTCTCTGTGAAGTTACTTTTCGTTGTTTTCTTGAGTTTTGGTGCACAGTAGTTTTGCTTTCTTTATGGTTGCTGATTGTAACATTTGAAATTTTACAAAAATTAAAAAACTTGAGAGATTGAGATCACACTCCACTTACCCTGGGTCTGTGACTAAGGTTCATTAGCATTAAAGTATGCACGTATATTTTAATCCATTTGGAGATATTTTCCCCAGGACACACAGTCCTGCCACAGAGTCACAAAGTCAGCTTTCAGAACTAAAGAAGTGCCTTCTTCAGGCAATTCAGGTAGACTTCTATACAGTGAGATTCAGAGTTGCAAATCGATTTAAAGCTCCATAGCAAAGAGCACAATGTCCTCCCATCCCTGTCAGGCAGAATATTATTTTACAGCCTAAGACAAAGTGGGTGGGCCAAATGTCTGTTGCCCACTAACACTGCTTTGGGACTTTGCAGAATACAGGCTATGTCTCCCTGCATGCTAATACAACACAGACAATTATATTCACCATGAAAGCTGGACGATCGTGCTGTTTAAAAAAAGAAGCAGATTTCTCACTGGTAGACTCTTCTCCTGATGGAGAATGGTTCAGGCTAGCATCTCTGTGACATTATTTCCTTTGCTGGTTTGACTGGTTTACTAATAAGCCCTTCATGTCCTTTGTTTGCAGTGCTGTGGACTGGGAGTTCTTTTCAGTGGGTGATGACAGCTTTCTAGTTGTGGCAAACTCCTTCAATGGCGTGTCCTTTTCTGTAAACAGTGTTATTTACAGGTGAGTAGACTAGCCATTCATTGCCATTCAGCAAGACTAGAACACAGCAAGTGCAGGAGAGTGAGAGAGAATCCTTATGTGAGAAATTGTCTCCATTCATTTATTTTTTGACTTGTTTATTGTATTTTGGTTTGTTTTTATTTTGAACACCGCACTGGGCAGCTCTCGATTCTGTGGTTTATAAATGTAACTAGCTAACTAACTAAAATAAAATAAATACATGTTTGCAAATACTTTAGCTATAGAGTATAATGCAACATTGTTCACGTGGTTGGGGAAAAGTGTTAAGATAACATTAAACTGATGGCAAATTTTAGTAATAAGTCATACACAACAAATAGGGTTATGCTACTATTAGGGATGTGCATTCGTGAGCATACATTCGGTTTGTCTTGGGGCTAAAAATGTAAAGCATGCACTAATCACTTGTATGCATGTATATCTACAAATTGACGCATGTACAATCAATTTACACTCTTAGGGGCCCTTTTACTAAAGGGTGAGCTGGTAGAACATATTTGTGATACAAAACTAGCGTGGAGGCCCACACTAACTTTTGAGGGCGTGTGGCCGTCGCCCTTGCCAATAGCTCATTGGTAACATGCCGCACCTCACTAGCCGCCATGCTAGTACACTTCTCACCATCGCTTATGATGGTGTTTTGTGCACCTACACTAATGGCAACATTCGTGGTTAGCACCTCCCCTTGACAGCTGCGCTAACCGCAATGCGCCATTGTCCGTGTTCTGCCCCTAACTTGCCCAGTTCCCACCCCATCATGCACTATCTGGTTAGTGCGGGATTTTTAGCACACACTAACAATTAGCATAGTGTGCCTACTGCCTGGCAAACACCAGGCTAATGTCTAGCACATTTTAGTAAACATGCTCCAAAGTGTACTAGGTTATTGCACCTAATATGTGTTTTGTGCAAAAACGAATGCATGTTAAGTGCAAAGCCTCCACGGTAACTGCTGGGGGTGCCACCAGCATGTTTCCGTTAGTCAACACACAAATGCATATCCTAACACATGGTGCAAATACTATGGGAGCACTTAACTCCACCAACTGCACTAATGGCAACATTGACAGCGCACAAAATGCCCCCCTGTGCTATCTGCAATGTGCATTCCATGTCCACTCTCCAGCCCCCCACCCATTCAGCACCCCTACTTGCATGGGACAGCATGCGAATCAGCATGCACTAACTGTCAAGCCCACACAGTAACAGTTACTGGGAGGCCAAAAAAACTCATTAACTGATTCATTCTTTAGGAGAAGGGCCCCTCAAATTTCTAGTGCTCATACAGAGCATGTGTGAAGAACAAACAAGTGAAATAAATGCTGAACAATGCCGGAAAATTGGGACACATTTTTTTAAAATGAGCATGAACTGACTTATTTTTGGCCATGCACATGCCTAACTACTATGCTTCTACTAAAATCTGAAAGTAACTTTTTTTTTTAGTTTACATAGAGGACACATTGCTTCTGAAAATTGTTTCACCTGGGGGGTAATTTTTTAAGGAGCGACTAGGTTTATGTGCATTTTTACGCACATATTTAATTCCTATTTTATGAAGCAGGGAGCGCGCATACTTTTTTTATAAAAGAGGGGTGTAAGTGATTGAAAATGCAGGTAAACTTAAGTTGCAAGCACTTAAGTCAGCTGGTGTAAATACTCATGGCTAGATTTTTCAAGGATGCTTGTAAATTATATTATTTGCACAACCTTTACATTGATCAAGAAACAACAATTTGAACAGAATAAGGAGAAACAGAATAATATAAAATTTATTTAACAGGTTTTTATACCACTTTATTATTTTAGTCAAAGTGGTTCACATTGTAACTTAAACTTGGTAATGTATATTAAACAGGGATATTGATAACTTCGATTCTTCTGAGGCAATGGAGGATTAAGTGACTAGCAAGACAAAGGTCCTGACACCTGGCAAAATCAATAAATTCATCGTTGGAGAAGAAACTGAAATAGTAGACAACTTCAACCTGCTGGAATCAATAATAAATAAAGAAACAAAGAGCAGTCAAAAAATCCGACGACGCATTGCTCTTGGCAGAATGGCTATGAAGGACCTACACAAGATTCTCACGAGCAGAGGTGTCTCTCTCCATACAAAGATTTGACTTGTACAAGCCATAGTATTTTCAGTAACATCTTATGGATGCGAAAGTTAGACAGTGAAAAAGAAAGACAGGAAAAAAATTGATGCCTTTGAATTGCGGTGCTGGCGATGAATACTGTGTATACCATGGACTGCCCGAAGAACAAATCAGTCACTACTAGAGGCAATCAAATCAAAGCTTTCTTTAGAAGCTCAGATGGCAAGACTTCAACTTTCATACTTTGAACACATCATACAAAGAGAGAGATCATTAGAGAAAGACATCATGCTTGGCAAGGTTGAAGGTCAATGCAAAAGACGAAAGCCAAAAATGAGATGCATCGATACAATAACCGCAGCTATGGATGGCACTCTATCAACAATGAACCGCTTGACTGAAGACTGAAAACAGTTTAGGACAGCTATCCAGAGGGTCACCATGAGTCAACACCAACTCGAAGGCATTTAACAACAACACACAACATAATTCATGCATGTAACTTTATGCTTCACTAATGTTCCACTGTTGTACATGCCCACAATTAAAGTGTATTCACACTTGGCCTGATGCATATACTTTCAGAATAGCAACTGCATTGCATATATGCCCAGGGTTTTTTTTAAGTGCTGTCAAGTCAATGCTGACTCCTGGCAACCCAGCAACCCCTGGGTTTTTTTGGCAAGGTATGACTAGAAGTAGATTGCCAGGCCTTTTCTTCTGAGCTAACAGAGGGTGAAGCGACTTGCCTAAGGTCACAATGAGTGCCAGTGGGAATCCAACCCTGATCTCCTGAGTGCTAGACTGTTGCTCTAACTACTAGGCTACTTGTCCACGTGTTTATATGACAGAAATACTTTTTATGCATGTAAATCTTGGCACAATTTATAAAATTTCCCCTTTGGTGTTTGACATTATGAATCATTGAATTTTGCATGGTTATCAGTGACTGGTATGAAGGCGATGAAAGTGAGGGCCTGGAATGTAGAAGACTGGAGAACATGTTTCAAAAAACTGCGGGAAAGGTACCTGTCATTGAACTGCAGGGAAAAAGATTTCAGTCAGAGAGGGTTAGGAAATACATTTCTAATAAGCTTGATCAAGAAGAATGCAGGGGAGACTCCTCCCTCAATAGAGGGTTTTGGAAGACAATGTCTGCCATGTAGCTCCTGGATGAAAGGAGATATAGGGTACTCCTATTTGATATGGAGACTGCTTACACCACAGCAGGTTAAAGAGAGTCAGTCCCTTAGGATCAGAAGTAGTGTTGCTTCTGCAAAGGTCTTAAGAGAGTTCTCACAATGTAGAAACAGGGAAAAGGCTTCTAGCAGAGTGGAACAGAGAGAAAGATTCAGTTCTTTTAGTGATGGTTGACAACAGGGGAATATGCACAGACATGGAGGCCAAAGGAGAGGGCTACTGCAGAGGAGGATTAAGGAACCAAAGGCTCATTCTTGAGAAGCAGACAAAAAGTAAAAAGCCGGCAATATCCCAAAGATGCTGTTTTTTGAGGATTTCCAATGGGTTGCAAAAACCCTTTTAAAAGAGTGTAAGAACTGAACAGAGAGACTCTTAACACTAGAGGTAAAGGAACAGTTAAAGTGAGAACTTAGAAATTTCCACAAACTTGTTTGCCATTCGGACTTATCTGAGTAAGGCTCTATGTTAAGATTTAAATATTCAGTATGTTTCATTATTAAAGAGGAATTTCACCTAAAAAAATGACACTTTAATTGTGATGAGTGCCAGGACTGTTTTGTATTCTGGTATCAAATGCAATAATGAAATAAACATAATAGACCCGATATTCATCGGCAGCGGCCAGTACTGCTAAAGTGGCTAGCCACTGCTGCTGAAGTTTTGACTCGGGTATTCAATGATGCGTCCACCAGCTTTGAATGTCTGGGTCAGCCAGACAAGATTGAAGCTAATTGGGCAGCCACTGCCAGGTCAGCTTCAGCAGTGAAAGATAGGTCAGTCTTTAAAGTGCTTAACTTTCGCCATGTAGCAATAACCAGGCAATATTTGAATACTGGACTTTACAGATTGCTTTAGTAAGAAGGTCTAGTTTTCTAATTAACACTCTACCCGTGCAAGGCTTGTGCAAGGATTGGAGGCTCCCTAGGTGGGCCCCTCCATCTTGCCACCCCTTGCTGCTCCCCTATCCCCATTGCCTCTGCTCCCACCCCTCTCCAGGGCCTGCAGCCGTGGCATTGGTTCAGAAAATGCAGGGCGGGGCTTACCTCAACTTGCCTGCACAGCCCTTCAGTTTCTCCTCTGTAGTATGTCTCTTCCTCTCCCCTCCAATGCGATATCCAGTTTTAAAGTCTACACCAGAGGGGAGCAGAAGAGAAACCATGCAGCAGTGCCAGCGAGTTGAGATAAGCAATGCACCACCTTTTCTAAACCATTGCCACCACTGCAGGCTCTGGAGGGGGTAAATAAGTCGAAGAAGAGACAGAGATGCTGGACTGGGAGCGATAGGGAGAGAATGCTATAACCATGGGAGTAATAAGGAGGGGATGGTATGGTATGGAAATAGGGGAGGTGCTGGATGCAGGGGGATAGGAAGGGAGACGGCACACATGGAAGGATAGGATGGGGGGGGGGGAGAGAGAGATAGAGTGGAGGCACTGGATGGAGAGAAGGAGAGATCCAGAGAGAGAAACTGGATGGGGGATAAGAGATGTTAGACAGAGAAGGGAGAGAGAAAGTAAGTGAAAAACTGGGGAATAATGGACCAGGGAAGAAGAGCTGGGGAATGGGAGGACTGGGCTGAGGGTTCAAAAGTGATAGACAGATGGAGTAAAAAAGAGGAGGATTGAGAACTTTCTAATATGAAGTAATGAAATCTGAGTGGACAGAGAAAAAAAATGGAAGGAAAAAAAAATCAGTATCCAAGATAGAAGGAAGTAAAGAAAACAAAAGGAGAGACAAGAAATGGCAGATGGATTAGAGACCATAGAAAGAGATCTAAGAGAAGACAGAGGAGAGCAGAAGTCTCAGATCGGG
The DNA here is from genome assembly GCA_033557465.1 of Ichthyophis bannanicus. NCBI lineage: Eukaryota > Metazoa > Chordata > Amphibia > Gymnophiona > Ichthyophiidae > Ichthyophis > Ichthyophis bannanicus. The sequence continues at coordinate 601,867,136 of CM066036.1, read as the reverse complement.
ATCAGCATGATTAGAGAATTAAAATGGTCAGACAACAAAGGTAGAAAAAATAATTCTATTTTCAATTTAGTGATCAGACTTTGTGATATGTTTTTATTTTACACAGTATGGGGAAATGCATCTCTTTTATTTCTCTGGGGTTGCACTGCATGCAGAGTTTGGCTTCTCAGGGTTTCAGTTTAATTTTTGTCTACATGGTTTTATTTTTACTATAGGTTGTAGTGAGTTATTCTGTAGTTGGTGAGGGTCTGTGTTTTGAGTGTATGACCAAGGCCAGCTGTTCTGTTAATGTGGAGTTCATAGGGATCTGTACTATAGTAATTTGACTTGTTCAAGTTTTCAGATAGGTGTATGAATGTTCTAGGGCCTGCTGCTCCAGCAGCTGTTTCTGTGATGCAAGATCAGAGTGGCCCTAAATGATAATCTTTTGCAATATCATTTGGGTGTCTAATGATGTGACTTTCGCACTTAGGAGTTCATGGAAGGCTATTTGTCTTATCAAAGCATAGCACAGTAAAACGTTTTAGGGAAAAATAGTAATCAGATTGCTTTAACATATTTTATGGACACTAATATTTGTTTTTTCTGGTCCAGTTTATTAACAGTGAATTGCCTGGGCACAACAAAGCATGCTGAGTATATTCAGAGTATATTTTTTATTTTACAGCAATCTAATGACATGCTCGTATACTGTTGGTCTATTTTATTAAATATTCTTCATAGTGCTACAGCTTGCAACCTACTGGTTTGTCTTTAAAATCTGATTAACACATATGGCTTAAATCAGCAGTATATTAATGTTGTCACTGTCTTCTAATGTTGCAATTATTCTTTGCATCAACATTATACCAATTTTGCTTATAGTTTCTAGATGTATATTGACTGCATGGATATCATGTTTTTGATTCATACATTCTGTAAAAAATCTTTTGCCTGCATATTTTTTCAGTGTGCAGCTGAGTGTTTTTCTTTAGATCCATATCAAAAATTTAGCATGCTCTTTAACTATCACAACCTGTTCATATGATGCTAATTATTTACTGCTCAGTAGTTCTCTTTATTCTGGCTATGCATTTGTCCCTTCACTGCAATTTTCTTACAACACTGGATTTGACGGAGAAATACTAGCATCATGTGAAAAGAGTTCATAAAGGAGTTTTAGGTAAAAGGGGGATGGGGTGTAGCCAGCTTTAATGAGGGAAGGGATGCCAATCTATAGGTTCTGGGAGGGCGGGGTGCCATGGACTGGTTGCAGAAAAGACGACAGCCTTGTTGGCCCACAGTTGGCTTGTAACACAATCAAGAGCAATGTGTTTGAGGATTGTTGAAAACTAAAGACAAGGGGGGGCAGTCACCTAGGGCAGCAGATCTCTGTGGGCGGCAGGCCATGTGCTTCGGCATACATGGCCTGTCACCCTCTCATAACACAGGTACACTACCAAAAAACTGCCTCCAGTTTTGCAACTGATTCCTATAGATTTTGGGGTGCTGAATCCAGGAAAAATAGCCAAAATGTTCCATCACGTCACGTTTTCTTGCAAAATTAGATTTCTTACCCATATAAGGAATGTTCACATAATTTCTTTTTAGCCGACTGCAGTTTATTTTCTTGGCCCAAAATAGAGGTTGTAATGGTTAACTAACTAGAAACACTCCCTCATGATATTTTAGAGTGTTTTGTATTCATTTTATACATTAACAGGACAATTGGGAGGCGGGGGGCTAAATCCAGTACTCGCGCTGGCGCATGTTCTTTCCTGTTCGCCTTGCCTCGTTCGCTCGCTCAAACACGGTGGTTGCGACATGAACGTTCCTGTCAAATTTCAGTTTCTTGCAAGTTCATTATTACCTTTTGTTTGCTCAGTCGTAATCCAGCTTTATTCCAAAGTGGTTCACTACAGTTGTAGTTTGCAGTGCTGTGTATTTGTGATGGCTTACAGAGCCAGAGGTTGCGTCAACTCTCCGGACAGTTTTTGTTTTATTTGTGGGGAATATACCGTGAAAAAGCGGCAGAGGAACATTTCTGCATTTATTAAAAAAGTATATTTCGCCTATTTCGGTTTGAAGTTAGGCGATCAAGACAAACCGTGGGCTCCTCACAAAGTGTGCAAGACATGTGAGGAAGATCTACGCTTATGGATGAAAGGTAAAAAACAAGCATTTTGTTTCGGAATACCTATGATGTGGCGTGAACAAAGAGACCACAGCAGTGACTGCTATTTTTGCTCTTGCATTGTGAAGGGATACAACTTAAAAAATAAGAATGTAATAAGTTACCCCAACCTTCCCTCAGCAATTAGGCCTATGCCTCATAGCAACGAAGTACCTGTGCCTGAACCACCAAAATCTTTGGATCATATTTGTGTGGACGGTTCTGATCATGATGAGACTCATCAGATGGCTTTTCCCGATGAGTCCAGTACTTCCGAGTTTGAAACTGAACCAGATCCGAAACCTGAACTTTTCTCTCAAGCTGAATTGAATGATTTAGTCCGGGATTTAGGACTCTCAAAAGATGCTGCCCAACTGCTAGGTTCTCGGCTTAAACAGAAAAATCTATTGTCACCAGGAACAACTTTTTATTGGTACCGCAACCGCGAGACACAATTTTTGAAGTATTTCAGCAAAGAGGAAGATTTGGTATTTTGCAACGATATATACGGAGTGATGGAAATGTTTAAACTCAAGTATGATCCTGCTGAATGGCGGCTGTTCATTGATTCGTCAAAAGACAGCATAAAAGGTGTTCTTCTTCATAATGGCAACACATTCACTTCAGTTCCTATTGCTCACTCTGTTATTCTCCAAGAAAAATACGAGAATTTGGCCCTGATTCTTCAGAAGATTCGTTATGATGAGCATAAGTGGATGATTTGTGGAGACTTTAAAATTCTATCCATGCTATTAGGGCAGCAATCCGGTTTCACCAAATATCCCTGCTTCCTTTGCTTGTGGGATAGCCGGGCCCGCGACCTACACTGAGGGAAAACAGACTGGCCAATTCGGGAGTATTTGAGACCCAGTGAGAAAAATGTTCTTCATGAGAGCTTGGTACCTCGTGATAAAATTCTATTACCACCTCTCCACATTAAGTTGGGTCTCATTAAGCAATTCATCAAGTCCCTTCCAAAAGATGGTGAGTGCTTTCGGTACCTTTGCTCAAAGTTTCCCCGACTTTCTGAAGCAAAGCTAAAGGAAGGAGTGTTTGTTGGCCTTGATATAAGGAAACTCATTTCAGATGGAGCATTCGCTGAAACGATGTCTGAGAAGGAAAAAGAAGCCTGGGATTCCTTCAAGGATGTTGTTCTCAAATTCTTGGGGAACAGGCGGGATGAGAACTATAAGGATATTGTTGCCAGGATGCTCAATGCCTTCAAAGAACAAGGCTGTAACATGAGCCTGAAAGTCCATTTCTTGCACTCCCATGTGAACTACTTTCCAGAAAACTTGGGGGCGTACAGTGAAGAACAAGGTGAAAGGTTTCACCAGGACATCAAGGACGCAGAGAGAAGGTACCAAGGAAGATGGAACACCACTATGATGGCTGATTTCTGCTGGTTGCTGCTGCGGGAAACCCTAGATGAAAAATACGCCAAGCAGCGCACCAAGAGAAGCATTCGGGGGAAGAAGAAACGGGCCCACCAGGAGATTGATTGACCCAAGAATGACTTTAAAATCTAAACTGTGTTGACAAATATCGTGTTTTTACTAAACTTTGAAATAAAAATTTGCTAGTTATTACCACAGTGTCGGATCTCATTTATTAGAATTTTATTTTCACACCATCGGGTGTTTGTCTTCATGTATTGCAATGGTGCGGTTTGCGTTTTCTATTCTTACATACATACCTGTACAACATTTTTTGCACATTTCTTTGCTTTGCTTTGTGTCTAACCTCGCTCTTATATGCTCAATGTTTGTGCACATGTATGTGGCTGTTTTAAGTGCAGACAATTTTGCTACCATCATAGTGTGTTTTGTTGACATTACTCTATTCTTATGTGCTGCCTTGTTACAATTTTCTTTATTCTTATTTGAATAACTACTAAACAATTAGTATAAAGAATTCATCCAAGAAACTTTTATCTCGATCGCACTCAATCTGAAACGTTCACCTCAAACTGCTAACCCAATGTAGCAAAAAATCTGTACGTGATGGAGCAAATTGGTTACCAGATTTGGATTCAGCGCACCAAAAAACGTAAAAATCAATCGAAACATTAGAGGCAGTTTAAAAAATTTTTTTTTTAGTGTACCTGTGTAATTCACCAAGCCGTGCCATCCTTTCCCCCTGCTGAACCATGCCATGCTGTCACCCTCCACTACTGCTGATTCTGGTGGCGGGGGGGGGGGGGGGACGGCTAGGCTCGGTGGCAGGCCATGTGCTTTGGAAAACATGGCCTGCTGCTTCTGGACCCCTGAAGTTATGTCGGAGAGGAGTCAGAAGTGGCAGGCCATGTGTGCGGAAGCACGGGTATCCTTGCTTATCTCATATGCGCCGATCACTAACCGTGCAGCATCCAATATCAGTGCTGCATGGTTAGTGCCGGTCCCCATCTCCGCTCGCTCCAGAACGCCCCCGGTGTGCCCCAATGTTAGCCGACTAGCATCGGGGCACATAGGGCACTTAAATGGGGATATTCAACAGCACTACCCATATATGTGCCTTTGAATAACCAGTTAGTAGACATTTACATGGTTAACTGGTTGTTAACCATGTAAATGTCTTTTGAATGTCAGGTCCTATGTTACCATGTAGTGGTTAGAACAGAAAACTGAAAATTAGGGAAGCCAGGCAACCTTGCTTCTCCCAGATATACTCTTTGGGGTATGTTCACTAAAACCCCGTTAGGGCGCGCGGCGCGCTAGTGTGCGGATGCCATATAAGGAGTGGGCGTTTCAGTCAGAAAAAAGCAAAACCAGGATTAATCATGCGCTAATGTGCGCTGCGCTCATGTGCGCCCACACATTAGCGCATGAAAAAGTTGCGCGGGAAGCATAAGTGGCGCGCTGATGTGCAAACACAGGAACAGAGCCACAGTACAATGGTTAAGACACTGACTAATGGTGCAGGGATCATGGGTTCAATCCCCCACTGTGCCCAATGAAGAAGGCTGGCTAAGGCATTACCTATTACGGGGAAGATTGCTTTAGGAGGCATTTTATTTTTATTTTAATTATCTCTACTAGCAAATGCACTCTCAAAGCGTGTTAACATAAGGCGCCCCATAAGGCACATTTTAAAGTGCACTGTCCGCCAAGGCACCCTAGAATGTTGCTTATAGGGCGCTTAATAGGGTGCCGTATGAAGTACCGCAAGGTCACAGCACTGTTTTTGATGGCAGCACTGCGCAGTTTAAGGAATGAAAATCATAAGTAGGTGCGCTGACATGCAAGGGGGAGCAGCAGTGTAGTACAATGGTTGAGACACTGACCAATGATTCAGGAGTCATGGGTTCAATTCCCCACTGTGCCCAAAGAAGAAGGCTGCCTGAGGCATTACCTGTTATAGGTAATATTGCTGTAGGGGGCATTTTATTTTTATTTTAAATAGTGCTGCCAGCAAACACACCCTCAAAGTATTGTAACATAAGGTGCTGCATAAGGCGCCTCATAGGGTACCCCAGAGGGCACATTTTAAAGTGCACTGTCTGCCACGGCACCCTATAATGTTGCTGAAAGGGTGGCCTATAGGGCGCCATATAGGGTGCCCTATGAGGCACAGCAAGGTCATAGCACTGTGTTTGATGGCAGCACTGTGCAGTTTAAGGAATGAAAATCATAAGTAGGTGCGCTGACATGTAAGGAGGAACAGCAGTGTAGCACAATGGTTAAGGCACTGACTGCTGATACAGGGGTCATGAGTTTGCTCCCCAGTGTGCCTAATATGTAAGGCTGGCTGAGGCATTAGCTTTTCAATGTATGTATTGTTTCCTGCAGCACTTTATTTGTATTTTATTAATTGCTGCCAGCAAACATGCCCTCACGTGCCATAATTGAAGGTGCCGCATAAGGCACCCTATAAGGCACTCCATAGGGCACATTATAAAGTGCACTGTCCACCACAGCACCCTAAAATGTCCCCTATAGGGCACCCTATAAGTCGCTCCACAGGATAACGTATAGTGCACCTCATATGGACGGTAACCATAAGGTGCCCTATAGGGCGCCCTCAGAGGCACCTTATGGGTACAGTACGCTGAGAGTGTATTTGCTGGCAGCAATAATGTACATGAAAAAGAGATAATGCCTTGGGCAGCCCTATCAAATAACCCCACTGTAGGTTTGAACCCACAACCTCTGGCTCCACAGGCGGTGAAGTAACCATTGGGCTACAGCTCCATAGCTGCTAGCAAGCCCCTGGCTGGCTGCAGAGGGAGTGCACGTCACCACACAGACAGTCTGCTGTGGTCACTAGGATAGGGTTAGCACACCCGTACCCATGATGCACTGCACATGCAAATCAGCTGTCCACAGATAAACACAAGATGGGGTATGCACCCCCACAGCACCTCGGCCTGGTAGGGGGAACTGACCATGTGCACCCCCACAGCACCTCGGCCTGGTAGGGGGTACTGACCGTGTGTGTTACTGGCACAGAGTAGCTACACACCGTCACATTGTGCAGGTACTGTGCTCACCCTGAGTGTGCAGTGGGGCGCCCAGCACCAGGTCCACAGCACCTTCCATGGCAGAAATAGGCCATGCTGCAGGTCCCCAGCAGTGCTAATATGTGAGGTAGTTAGTTTCTGCAGAAACAACTTGGATATAGCTGTCTGTCTCAGTCAGGTGTAGCCCCTATGGACCCCCTAGGAGGATTATGTACCACCACCCTCCTCCTCCAGGGCTGAGGGTGGTAAGCAGGGTCTCCCATCAACAGATCCACATTCTACCTCCCTACAATGGTGGCAGTAGAGGGGACCAGCAACCCTGGTCCTGCTGCAGAACAGACACCCTACAGGGCAGTCAATGCAGCTCTGTACACATCCATAACACAATAGCAGACAGACATTAGGCCTGGATATGCTAAGCTGCATCCCACCACTATCTGATATTCTCCTGCAGCAAGCCTTCAGCCACTGCACCCTGCAAGGCACTCCATCAAGACACATACCAAATGCAAACAGTCTGCTAGCTAGTCCATAGTGCATGTTCCTGGTGGAAATACATGCACCCAGAACTGGGATGTCAGCATACACAACAAGCAGATAAGTCAGTGACTGGGTCCCAAAAGGAAACCCATAAATATCACATGATGGAAATACTATATAGCACTATGGGGGTGCCTAGCCATGCTGTGGTCACTGCACAGTCAGGGTGAGAGTGATCTCCCAGCAGGACATGCTGAGGCCACCCTGTCTGTGTAGGTGGTGGCCGGGCACTAAAATGTCCCAGCCAGTGCCCTATGCCCTGTGCAGATGCATCCTGGCCAGGCCACCCTGTCAGGGCTATACCCATGGTACCCTGCTCCTCATTATGCACATTGGCAGGCCAATACTGGCAACAGTGCTGGCAGTGTGGGCTGTGGAGGGTGTTTGCAGCCACCACACACTGGATAGACAGACACACACACCCACACCTATGCCAGCATTGTGCTACTATAGAGGAGTTTAGCAGCCCTGGCCACCACATCAGTCCTGGGCACAGTACAGGCATGGATATGGTACGCAATACTGTTGGGGTCACTCCCCAGGGTGGTAAACACTGTCAGAGACCAGACCTGAAGCACACACCGCAGACATCAGAAAGGTTGTTATGATGGAGCTCAATCAGCAAACTGTGCTTAATGTAGGAATTGCTATCTGCCAGTAATCACAGCAAACGTTTGATAGCTGTGTACCGTATACCCAGGTATAGGGTGGCATTGCTAAGGTATGCAAGTGCTAGTATTGGGAGATGCACGCAGGGCCCAATGTCCTGCCTCTCCAAGAGGCATTGGCCAATGGGGCCTGTGGGTGTGGGTGTGGGTGTGTCTGCCCCTGTTGGCTGCTGCTTTACGGCAGAGGTTCCCAACTCCAGTCCTGGTGTGCCAAACACTGTTCGGGTTTTCATGCTGTCCCTCATGAATATGCATGAGATACATCTGCATACCATGGGGGTGGTGCATAGATATGCAGCACAGGCATCTTTATTAGAGGCAGCATGGAACCTGAATGGTGTTTGGCCCTCCAGGACTGCATTTGGGAGACTCTGCTCTAGGTAATGCGGCTGTTTATGGTGTGTGTGCTCGGTGGGGTAAAATATAGCTGTATTAACCATGCGTATGTTCTCTGCAATAAAGGTTTGTCCTTACTATCACGGTTTAGTTGTGGGAAAAATGTGTGGACTGGATTGGCAGTAGCCCCAGCTGGGCTTTGAACCTGTGACCTTCTGTTCTTGAACACACTGTTTGTGTGCACTGCACCACCGTGTTGCCACAGATATGCTGTATTCCCTGGGGAGTCCATGACTGTACATCAGACAGGGCCTGTTTGTTGCAGTGCACGGCACCCACCTGGACAGGGCTAGGCCATGGTCTGCTGTTGCCACCAGCTGCTGCCACCTCCATCACCAGTACCGCTCCATCCTTAGATTGGAGACAGCATAAACCCTGAAGGATTTGTGGCCCTCCAGGACTGCATTTGGGGGAATCTGCTCTAGGTAATGTGCACGTTTCTGGTGTCTGTGCTCTGTAAGGTAAAATAGAGGTGTTTGAGCCATGCTTATGTTCTCTGCAATAAAGATTTGTCTTTACTATCATGATATAGTTGTGGGTAAAATATGTGGACTGGATTGGCAGGAGCCCCAGCTGGGGCTTGAACCTGTGACCTTCTGTCTCCAAACACATTGGTTGTGTGCACTGCACCACCGTGTTGCCACAGAGACAGTGCATTCCCTGATGATACCATGACTGTTTGTCCGGCAGGGCCTGTCTGTTGCAGTGCATTGCACCCACCTACACAGGGCTAGGCCATGGTCTGCTCTGGACAGCTGCCACTGCCCCCCTCCACCTCCAGTACCCCTGTGCCACCATGCTGACATGCCCTTCTGCTGGTGGTGCTGGTGGTACCCAGTCTCAGGCCATCCTGTGTGCGGGTAGGCGGCTGCCTATGGTGTGGTTTCTGGGGTAGGGGAGCCTGCATATCTGTTCGCACATCCCCCAATCACCGCCTGCCAATGTTCTGTGCCCTTGGGGGTAGCTGCTGGGTACTATCCCCTGTGACACTGTGCTAAACACTCTCGTGCCCATGTTGGGCCCTCATCAGTTGCTGTCTGGCTGCTGTTCAGTTTCAGCATTCCTAAGTGCCATCTAGGCATCTGCCTAGTCTGCACTGTGCCCCAGCTGCACCACAACATGTGCCGCCTGCAGCCCTCTGTATCCCCTTTCCCAGCATCTGTCCAGTTGCCCATTCCAACCTGCCCGCCCTGCTGTTGTGGAACATGTGCATGCCATAGGTAACCTGTCCAATGGAGAGGTAAACCCTGATCAGTGTTATTTCACTGTGGGATCATTCACCTTGTATGGGGACGGAGCTTAGACCCTTCTAAAATTCATATTTATTTTTTGCAGCTTTCTTGGGAGTGTTTTTTGATGTTTCCCATTACTATCACTATTGCCCAGCTTGATTATGATTTTTTTATATTTTGTTGGGGTCATTTTTAATGTTTATTTGCCCTTTTGTTCCGTGCACATGTATCACACTGCTCACGTTTTGTGGGTTTCCCTGGTTTTGAGTTACATTGCTTACATAAATGGTTTCTCTTCCCTTTAAATCGGCTCTACCGCGAGGTTTTCACTCGTGGTATTTTTTTGCTTGAATTTCAGCCCCGCTCGTGTGCGGGGAGCCTCTCCCCTCCCACTCTCCACCCATTGACCCCGTCTCTCCGCCCCTGGGGAGCCTTCCTCCGCCCTCCGGGAGCCTTTCCATGCCTCTATCGCACATCAGCGCGCTGCGCACATGAGCGTGCACTTTAGTGCGGCACGCACGTGTGCGGGGCACAAAAAAGCATCATTAGCGTGCGCTAAGGTACCTTAGCGCACGCTATTGTGCGCTGCGCACTTGAGCGCAGTTTAGTAAACATACCCCTTTGTGACATTGTGCACTTCACTTAACCTTCTGTTGTCTTCGGTACCAACTTAGGGATGTATAGATTAAACTGTGTAATGGCATGACACATTATTTGCCAAAAATGCAGCTTTCCACATTTAGCTTTGTAAACTGTGCTATTCATTGAACATTAAGAATAGCTCCAGAATTGCTGTTAATTTTCTCCAGGAACACTGGCTTGCAAATGTTTGAGCTGGTGCTCTTGGAAATGCTGTCAAAGGTGGCTGCAATAAAAACAAAATGCCCCCATTCTCCAATTCCTTAAAAAAGAACTGCAGCCCTCACAGACTGCCTCACTCCTTAAGTCCTGATTCTTCATTCCCTCCCACAGATCCTCCAGTTTAAGTCGCACCCCTAATCTCTCTGTGCCAGCATCTACCAAGATATTTCTGGTGGGTATTGGTGTTCCAGGAGTAATCTCCTGCCCCAGCTCTTCCCTTTGTAGTAATAGTGCCAATGACCCATAGCAGGAGTCTCATGGTACCGCTGCTAGGGGTCAGGTTGCTAGAGAGCCTTATATACCATGTTGTAAATGCATGATCTTACTGTAACTTAATAAATAGGCCCAGTAGATTGTAAGTCATCTGGGCTGAGGAAATACCTACTGCATCCGAATATGTTTTGCCTTGAGCTACCAATGAAAGTATGTGAGCTGAATCCAAGTAACCACCATAACATCTATGCAAAAATGATAGTATGCTTTACACTGAATGGTCTTGTTAAATATCTGATGGAAGGTCGCTGTGTTCATTGATACTGACATGCTTGCTTATGTTACAGGTGGCAAGGATATGAAGGCTTTGTAGCAGTTCACCATCTCCCAACATTTGGCTGTAGAGACTGGGAAGCTTTCAATACTACAGCTGGCTCTTACCTCATCTACTCAAGTGCGAAGGAGCCCATATCCAAAGTGCTGAAACTTAAAACCTATTGACATAAACACAAAATAGGATCAACTCCTGGAAGTGACCTTGCCCTTTTTGGTGGAGTTATGATATAACTTAGGATGCCAAAGAACATTTTTTTCTCAATCATCCCAGATCCCTCCAGACCTTGAATGGAACACAAATGTTGCAGTTCCTACAATAAAAAATTATGGAGATGAATATATTTTTATGTCTTTACACACTTTCAAGATGAAACACTATAACAGACAACTTTTAGGTGCTAAAGATTTATGATATAGTTGTTTTTTAAGTAATGCCACCTCAGAAGAAAATACGTCTCTTGCTGAAAATGTTTTGCTCTGTGACCATTCTGCCACAAGTTGGAAACTGGATAGCAAAGGGCATTTTTCCTTTCTCAGCCAAAATTTCACCAATTGCAATTATCGCTCATATGGTTTCCATTATGAAAAAAAAATCTTGCAATTAAAAGGCAGCAGACTTGCAGCCTTGATTGATCTGTGGGACATGATTAGCTCATTACTCATTTTCAAGTAGTGCTTACTTTTCATGTACCAGTGTTTATTGGTGTAGTATATAAATAAGACGTTTGTGCAGTTGGGTCTTGTTTTACTGCCATTGACATTATTGGATGTTTACATTTGGTTTTCTAGCTCATACTCCAGATCAAGGAACAAAAGAAAGAAGGTATCACTCCGCTGACTAGATCAGACTAGCCACAAAGCAGAGAAGTGCCATGGACCACATATACACCAAGGCTTGAAATGTCAAATATTCAATTAGTTAACAACCAGACACCATCATATTTTGGCACCTGCCTATGTCAAGAGTCCAAACTAAAACATAAAAACATAGAAACAAAAACTAAATTAAAGCACAAACATATACATGTAAATAGTACAAGGAATCACTATCTCAGAGAGAAAACAAAAAAAATGTACATAAATAAAGCAACAGAAAATGCATAAAAAATACTTATTAAAAGAATCTTTACATACATAAAAAGAGAAGTTAATACATACAAATATAATAATAAGGATTAATAACACAGTAAAACAAACTCAATACATACATACATATATAATTAGTAATAACAGAAATAGAAAAAAATACCACAAGAGAATTGTGAACAATTGCAAAAGGACCTGAGAATTTGGGAGACTGGTCGTCCAAATAACAGATGAAATTTAATGTGGACAAGTGCAAAGTTATGCACTTAGGGAAGAACAATCCAAACTATAGCAACACATTAGGTTCCACATTAGGAGGCACCACCTAGGAAACGATCCAAGCATCATTGTGAATCGTTTGTTGAAATCCTCTGCCCAGTGTGCAGCAGCGGCCAAGGAAGCAAATAGAATTCTAGGAATCATAAGGAAAGTAATATAGAATAAAACCAAGGATATTAATTATGCCTCTGTATTGCTCCATAGTGTGATCATGCTTGAATGTTGGGTACAGTTCTGCTCACCATATCTAAAGAAGGATATATAGTAATAGCATTAGAAAAGGTACAGAGAAGAGCCACCAAAGTGATAAAGGGGATGGAAAGATACCCCTACAAGGAAAGGCTTAAAAGATTAGAGCTCTTCAACTTGTGAAAGAGATGGCTGAGAGTAGATGTGATAGAAGTCTATAAAATAAATGAGTGGAGTAGAACAGGTAAGCCTAGATAGGTTGTTTACTCCTTCAAAACGTAGAAAGACTAAGGGGCATGCAATGAAGCTACAAGGTAGTACATTTAAAACTAATTGAAGAAAATACTTTTTCACTCAACACATAATCAAACTGGAATTCATTGCCAAAAGATGTAGTAAAAGCTATTAGTGTAGCTGGGTTTAAAAAAGGGTTTGGACAAGCTCCTGGAGGAATAGTTAAACTTAACCGTTCATTGTAAATAGTTGAATCTGATTGTTCAATGTAAATGTATACATCTGTGTACAATTGTTAAAATGTTCCTTGTAAACCGCCCTTGATCGCTGGAAGGGGCGGTATAGAAAAATATAGATAAATAAATAAATAAATAAATAAAAGTCCATAAACCATTATTAAAGAGGACCAGGGGAATCCACTGCTTATCCCTTATAGCTGTAACGTTTTGGGTGGAACATGACAGGTACTTGTGACCTGGATTTGGTCACTGTTAGAAACAGGATGCTGGGCTTGATGGACCTTGGTCTGACCTGGTATGGCATATGTTATGTTCTTATACTTTATGATGAAATAGAAGTCCTATAGTTTATAAAACATCTTCCTTTGTGTCACACAACATGGCCAAATATGAAAATAATTTTTCCTGTTCTTTGCTTATGGAAAAATATATTTCTGGACTTTAAAATCCTCAAAATAATTGTACATGCTCTCATACTCAGCCGATTGGACTATTGCAATTCCCTCTACCGTGGACTTAGTGAATTCTCCTTATACCACCTCCAGCTCCTCCAAAACTTTGCTGCCAGATTCTTAACGAGCACTAGAAAATATGATCACGCTTACTTTAGAGAGTTTCCACTGGATTCCTTTGTATTATCGAATACAATTCAAGATATTCCTTATTATTCAGCTCTAATTATCTAGTTCGATAATTCCTCACAGATCCTCACATCCTCTCTGTTTGAACCATATCAACCAGCTTGTTCTTCCTACTGCATACAATTGATTCTTTGATATTACTTCCAGCACCGTCTTCTCATGTTATGGTCCATTCATATGGAATTCCCTTCCTCAGCACCTGAGAGGAGAAACAACGTTCCCAAGTTAAGTCTGTATTGAAAGCCTATTTCTACACCTTGGCATTTGGCGATTCACCTGACTCAACTCAGTGTGACACCAATTTCGCTCTTTCATCCCGCTACAGCTATTGTCATTTCTTTATGTAAATCTGTAACTTTTCTAAATTCATGCACCCTCCAATAGAATGGCCCATGAGGCTAGCCAAGGCTAATTCTACTTGTATCTCGCCAATTGTGCACCAAACCATTGAAGTTCTCTTCTGGCCCAACACATTCCCAGTCGCTTCCATCCCCATTGGCACAGATTTCCAGTTTGCATAAACTGGAAGTCTGCACCAAAGTGGGACAGAAGTGGCAATTAATAAAAGAATGAAAGTGTGGTGCAGTGTTGGACCCTTAAGGTGAGCACTTCATCATGATTCGTAGTTATTGCCAATGCTGAAGGCCCCAGAGAGGGGCATCAGCAGCAGCAGCGGTGGCGACAGGTTGGAGGGCCTGCCTAGGACATCGCCAATCTTTGTACCAGCCCTGGAAGTGTGCCCGGATCCCCCTGATTGGCTGAAGAGAAAGCAAAATTATTTACCTGTAATTGTTTACTTGTCTATAGACAGCAGGGGTATGCAGTCACACTTACTCAAAATACACTCACTCAAAATACACCCCAAAACCCCCACAGGGAGTCAATCTGGCATAATCTTTGTCTAAGAATGCCTAATCACTACACTCTTCAGCTAAATTATGGGATGCTGTGGGGGAGGAGCTACAGGGGCTTGAGAACACAGGCGCAGGCTCAGAAAAATTAAAAAGGGGGCGAGCACCAGCACCCTAGCTCTGTCAGCAATGTTACCAGTGAAGTGTGGCTGCATAGCCCTGCTGTCTACATAGAACTCCCATTGCAGGTAAGCAAAACCATGTCTTCTGCAATGTTTCCTGTGAAACTGATACCTGATTCATGGTACAAGATAAACCTCCTTGATCTTTCTCATGCCTTGCTTTGCACTGTATCCCTTTCTCAGCTCTTCTGCAGTTATTCTACCAACTCATTTTATCTTGCGCTCTCCCGAACCTTCACTGCAGCAAGAATCTTTAATTAACAAAATGCAAGATTTAATGGGCTATTGAATAAAACATTTATAAGTGTTATTGCTGGTAATAGCTTTGTGCCCTGAGTGACATCTCTTATGATTTACTTCTGTGCAACAACATTGTAGTTATCATTCATAGTACTTAATAGCTGAGAAATAATTGATTCATAGATGCATCAATAATGCACCCTGTTTTATTTGTACTGTTAGCACAGAACAACTATAATGTGCCTGGCCATATTTAACATTGAAATGAAATTTGCTTTTAATCTATAATGAATACAGTGTTTTCTACATTCTTTCCATAAATGTAATTTGTATATTATATAAATTAAGCCTGTATCTGAACACAGTATTTAAAAAAAATAAAGTGCAATGATTTGTATGTTATTGATATATTCATAAATATGTTTAACTCTAGTCAGAGGCCAAATTTGTAAAGACATTCTGCATTAGCATTATTTATTTTTGTATGTTTGCTACTAATTGGAACTAGTTATCTTTGATAGTTTAAAAAAGTACTCAGAAATGATAGTAAAGTAGAAAAACACACTAACTTTACAACTTTTTTTAAACTTCAATGTTTAGAGGTATAAATTAACCTTAATTCATACTTTAACTGCTGAATTTAAAAATACTAGTTGCTCCCTGATCCAATTTGGGATCTCTGTGTCAGAGGGAATGCTCTAAGATGCCTGAGATAGAGAGACTCTGCTCGGAGACCACAGAGATCCCATTCATTCACCTACCTACCTCCTACTCTCTCACCAACTGAGCCCAGAACCGGTTATTTCAGGTGTAAGGGTCTTCAAAATGGAGTTCCTAACAGTGGGGATCCCAGACCTGGGGGATGCCAGCTGTGTGGTCTCAGACTGGATCCTATGATCAGAAGCCCCCAACCTGGGGAGCCCAGGTCTGTGGGTAATCGTTTTTCTTTAATGACCATTTACTTTCTATATATGTAAATGGAAATTGACTCTCTTTCTTCACCTCCAGAGTAGCAGTAAAGTTTCATTTCAAAGGCAAAGTAAGAAGTATGTTGATTTACATTGCACTTTCCCACACTGGATCCATTTCCATGTTCAGATTGTTTCCATTCATTGGTTAAGCTTAACAGATCTTATTGTGGGCCTCAGTCTTCCAAGTATGTCCAAGTGGTGATGGTCAGGAAGCCAGTGGAAGAAGTGGAGCTTTCAGGTGAAGGTCATGTTTTGGTGATTCATGATTGTATAAAGTTATTAATAAATGATGTTATACTATAGAAAGCTCTGTTGTGTCATCTCAGATTGACAGGCAAAATTGTCTATATATATGTCTTATGGCTGTTTATGTTTTATGTTACCTGCTTTGAACTGTGGTGAGTCATAAATCAATCAATTAGGCTTTACAGATAGAGTGGTAGATGCTTGGAATAGCTTCCTAGTAGAGGTGGCAGCCAGTACTCTAACATAGTTTGTGAATGTTTGGGATAGCTGTAGAGAGCAGTTGAGAACATGTTTCAGAGTTTAAATGGAAAACAAGATAGGGAGGGAAGAGGGAGGGGGCTCTTTTAAGAATGGGAACTTATATGTTCGTGCTGCCAGAATGAAAGAAGACTATTTGATCTAAGCATGGGAGCTCCTATGGCACACTTGATGGACTAATTGATTCTTATCTGCTGTAATCTACAATAGAGGCGATAAGATGCGGGTAGGAGAAGTCTGGTTTTAATAGCACAGAATTACACAGGTACACTAAAAAAATTTTTTTTTAAACTGCCTCTAATGTTTCGATTGATTTTTACGTTTTTTGGTGCGCTGAATCCAAATCTGGTAACCAATTTGCTCCATCACGTACAGATTTTTTGCTACATTGGGTTAGCAGTTTGAGGTGAACGTTTCAGATTGAGTGCGATCGAGATAAAAGTTTCTTGGATGAATTCTTTATACTAATTGTTTAGTAGTTATTCAAATAAGAATAAAGAAAATTGTAACAAGGCAGCACATAAGAATAGAGTAATGTCAACAAAACACACTGTGATGGTAGCAAAATTGTCTGCACTTAAAACAGCCACATACATGTGCACAAACATTGAGCATATAAGAGCGAGGTTAGACACAAAGCAAAGCAAAGAAATGTGCAAAAAATGTTGTACAGGTATGTATGTAAGAATAGAAAACGCAAACCGCACCATTGCAATACATGAAGACAAACACCCGATGGTGTGAAAATAAAATTCTAATAAATGAGATCCGACACTGTGGTAATAACTAGCAAATTTTTATTTCAAAGTTTAGTAAAAACACGATATTTGTCAACACAGTTTAGATTATAAAGTCATTCTTGGGTCAATCAATCTCCTGGTGGGCCCGTTTCTTCTTCCCCCGAATGCTTCTCTTGGTGCGCTGCTTGGCATATTTTTCATCTGGGGTTTCCCGCAGCAGCAACCAGCAGAAATCAGCCATCATAGTGGTGTTCCATCTTCCTTGGTAC
This sequence comes from Ichthyophis bannanicus, assembly GCA_033557465.1. Lineage (NCBI taxonomy): Eukaryota > Metazoa > Chordata > Amphibia > Gymnophiona > Ichthyophiidae > Ichthyophis > Ichthyophis bannanicus. Next base: position 601,849,854 of record CM066036.1, on the reverse strand, counting down.
CTTCTCTCTGCGTCCTGGTGAAACCTTTCACCTTGTTCTTCACTGTACGCCCCCAAGTTTTCGGGAAAGTAGTTCACATGGGAGTGCAAGAAATGGACTTTCAGGCTCATGTTACAGCCTTGTTCTTTGAAGGCATTGAGCATCCTGGCAACAATATCCTTATAGTTCTCATCCCGCCTGTTCCCCAAGAATTTGAGAACAACATCCTTGAAGGAATCCCAGGCTTCTTTTTCCTTCTCAGACATCGTTTCAGCGAATGCTCCATCTGAAATGAGTTTCCTTATATCAGGGCCAACAAACACTCCTTCCTTTAGCTTTGCTTCAGAAAGTCGGGGGAACTTTGAGCAAAGGTACTGAAAGCACTCACCATCTTTTGGAAGGGACTTGATGAATTGCTTAATGAGACCCAACTTAATGTGGAGAGGTGGTAATAGAATTTTATCACGAGGTACCAAGCTCTCATGAAGAACATTTTTCTCACCGGGTCTCAAATACTCCCGAATTGGCCAGTCTTTTTTCCCCCAGTGTAGGTCGCGGGCCCGGCTATCCCACAAGCAAAGGCAGCAGGGATATTTGGTGAAACCGGATTGCTGCCCTAATAGCATGGATAGAATTTTAAAGTCTCCACAAATCATCCACTTATGCTCATCATAACGAATCTTCTGAAGAATCAGGGCCAAATTCTCGTATTTTTCTTGGAGAATAACAGAGTGAGCAATAGGAACTGAAGCGAATGTGTTGCCATTATGAAGAAGAACACCTTTTATGCTGTCTTTTGACGAATCAATGAACAGCCGCCATTCAGCAGGATCATACTTGAGTTTAAACTTTTCCATCACTCCGTATATATCGTTGCAAAATACCAAATCTTCCTCTTTGCTGAAATACTTCAAAAATTGTGTCTCGCGGTTGCGGTACCAATAAAAAGTTGTTCCTGGTGACAATAGATTTTTCTGTTTAAGCCGAGAACCTAGCAGTTGGGCAGCATCTTTTGGGAGTCCTAAATCCCGGACTAAATCATTCAATTCAGCTTGAGAGAAAAGTTCAGGTTTCGGATCTGGTTCAGTTTCAAACTCAGAAGTACTGGACTCATCGGGAAAAGCCATCTGATGAGTCTCATCATGATCAGAACCGTCCACACAAATATGATCCAAAGATTTTGGTGGTTCAGGCACAGGTACTTCGTTGCTATGAGGCATAGGCCTAATTGCTGAGGGAAGGTTGGGGTAACTTATTACGTTCTTATTTTTTAAGTTGTATCCCTTCACAATGCAAGAGCAAAAATAGCAGTCACTGCTGTGGTCTCTTTGTTCAAGCCACATCATAGGTATTCCGAAACGAAATGCTTGTTTTTTACCTTTCATCCATAAGCGTAGATCTTCCTCACATGTCTTGCACACTTTGTGAGGAGCCCACGGTTTGTCTTGATCGCCTAACTTCAAATCGAAATAGGCAAAATATACTTTTTTAATAAATGCAGAAATGTTCCTCTGCCGCTTTTTCACGGTATATTCCCCACAAATAAAACAAAAACTGTCTGGAGAGTTGACGCAACCTCTGGCTCTGTGAGCCATCACAAATACACAGCACTGCAAACTACAACTGTAGTGAACCACTTCGGAATAAAGCTGGATTACGACTGAGCAAACAAAAGGTAATAATGAACTTGCAAGAAACTGAAATTTGACAGGAACGTTCATGTCGCAACCACCGTGTTTGAGCGAGCGAACGAGGCGAGGCGAACAGGAAAGAACATGCGCCAGCGCAAGTACTGGATTTAGCCCCCCGCCTCCCAATTGTCCTGTTAATGTATAAAATGAATACAAAACACTCTAAAATATCATGAGGGAGTGTTTCTAGTTAGTTAACCATTACAACCTCTATTTTGGGCCAAGAAAATAAACTGCAGTCGGCTAAAAAGAAATTATGTGAACATTCCTTATATGGGTAAGAAATCTAATTTTGCAAGAAAACGTGACGTGATGGAACATTTTGGCTATTTTTCCTGGATTCAGCACCCCAAAATCTATAGGAATCAGTTGCAAAACTGGAGGCAGTTTTTTGGTAGTGTACCTGTGTTATTTACCAGGGGGTGGGAGACTGAGGCTAGCTGCTGGCTCCTTACTATTAAAAATGAAATGAAACAAAAAAATGAAGGGAACTGTGTTTTTTTGTTTTGCTTTCAAAACAAAATGAAACTAAAGGGGAAATTTAATCAAACTGTCCTATTTAATCTGAAATGGAACCACATATATAGGAGACAAGCCTGAAGGAATGCTTGATGGAGACTGTGCTTTAGGTTGCAGGGCTAGGTGGGGCAAGGCAGGCTCTAGGCTTGCTCCAGTGCTGAGCCACCATGGCTGTCACCATCATCATACCAATGGAGCTCTACCAGGTTAGTCTAACTCCAATGGCTGTTGCTGTTTCTCCTTCACCTCACACTGCCTCATCACTGGTCTCGGGTTCCACCTCACCTCATGTACCATATCGTCCAATCTCCTAGGTGTGATATACAGGCTCAGACTGATGGTCTCCCCTACCCAGCATCCTGTCTCCAACAGTGATCAATTCAAATCACAAGTAACCAGCAAGATCCCAAAGAGTAGATCCATTGCTCATAGCTCAGAGATAAGGTCAAAAATAAGCCACTCAACATAGCGATATCTGAAACATCTGTTCTGATAGCCTGAATGTGAGAGTTCAATGTGAAGAAATCATCTATGGAACATGAAGTAGTGAGAAATCAAAGTGAAGAGAGGCCCAGTGGGGATCTACAAAGATCATAACATTGAGTGGTTATTTTCAGTCAATTCCCCACTGGTTGATGTTTTGATATTGCTTGTACCGGAGGGAACCAACACTCAGTTTCAAAATGCATTACCCTTAAGGTTAAGCAGAAAAAAACAACCATCCAGGCCACTAAATATCTATTGCATTGCATAAGCATTGGAACAGGGTGGGCCATATGGGCCCTGGCCCCAGTAAAACTTTGCACGCCATCCATGATCACAGCAGACTCCTGTCTGTCCATAAGAGATCAGATCCCACAGGCAGGGTGGAAGGTCACCATGATCATGGCAAAGACTTCTGTTCGCCCATGGAAAATTTCCACGAGCAGACAGAAGGAGTCTGCTGCGACCGTGGCAATCTTTCCCGCCTGCCCATGGGGATACAATCTTTGGTGGGCAGGCAGAATGAGTCCACCTCAATTTCAGTCATTCCCTTCTCTTCTGCCCAAGGGAGATAGGATCCCCATGGGCAAAAAAGGAGGGGAACGCTGTGGGTGACTAGGGGTGAAGCTTGGGACAAAGTCAAGGTGGAGTTTGCCCCCCCCCCCCCCACCAGTCAGAGAGGTGTTCCATGGCCTCTGTTGCATTGTATTTATCCTAAATTTTAGGGCCCTTTTTATTAAAGCCTAATTACAAAGCCTCTGTGTTTAGCCATGAGGTGAATTACCAGCATGTTCCTGGCAGCTAACATGTGACAGGTTCACCTAACATGTGCTCCACCAAGGCGGGTTCACTTAAGGACTCCTATAGTGGAGTCGTTAGTGAACCCACATTTTATTTATTTATTTAACAGCTTTTATATACTGCGCTATTTATTATCAGTGCGGTTTACATATAACAAAGATTGCACAGTCAGACAACTGATCTGTGTTTACATTGTAACAGGAGTTTGAATTTGGAGCAACAGGGTAACTATATACATATGTACAACAAACATAATTAGGTCAGGTTGATATTTTCAAGTAGAGCTCGGAAATCTCAAAGGTACTTGAGACAGAGTTATTTATGTGGAGAATGAAGGTTTGTGAGCGTTGGTGTGTGGAAGATCAGAGGGTGGGGTGGGTGATTGTGGATGATTGTGCAAAGTGACATAGGAAAATGTGGTGTTTGATTGCCTTACGGAACTGGATAAGGTCTTTGATTGATCTTATTTCTGGTGGAAGGTCGTTCCAGCACCTTGGGGCGTAGAAGGCGAAGGTTCTTTTCTTAGTCATCTGGGTACACTTGATGGACTCTTTAGGGATGATTAAGGTGTTGTCAGTTATCAACCTTCTAGTTCTGTTTTTCGGGGTGAGGGTGATAAGGTCACTGAGTATCGTGGGGGCTAGGTTATTGATGATCTTGAAGATGATGAGAAGGATTTTGTATGTTAACCTTCAATGGATTGGTAGCCAGTGGAGATCCTTAAGTATCAGGGTGATATAGTCTGATCTTGCTATACCACAGAGTACACGCGCAGCCGCATTCATAGCAAGTTGCAGTGGATTAAGGGTGTTCTTGGGGAGTCCATATAGGACAACATTTGCATAATCGAAGTGTGGTAGAATGAGGGCTTGGAAGATGGTCCGGAAGTCATTATGGGGTAACATGGGCCTGAGGTGTCTAAGCGTTCTAATTAGAATCACATTAAGAACCACATTACCTCTGAGTGTGCAACAATTGTCCTGGTGCTAGCAGTAATGCGCTCTCCATTCCCACTCTCCATTCATTTCTTGCCCAATCCTGTGATTGCTGATTAATGTGCATTTTAGCATGCACTAGCAGACATAGGGGTATGTTTACTAAAACCCCGTTAAAGTGCAGGCCGCGGTAGTGTGCGGGTGCCATATAAGGAGTGGGCGTTTCCTGCTGAAGAAGAAAATCTGGAATTTGCATAGGTGCTAAGATGCGTGGCGCCCTTGTGCGCCCCGCACATTAGCGCATCAGATAGCTGCGCGGGAGGCATAAGTGGCGCGCTGATGTGTACACAGGAAAGTAGAGCCACAGCACAATGGTCAAGGCACTTACCAATGGTGCAGGGATCAGGAGTTCAATCCCCCACAGTGCCCAATGAAGACAGCTGGCTGAGGTGTTAATTTATGAGGCACATAAGGCGGCACGCTAATGTTTTTGGCAGCATATTAATATTGGGCGGCATAAGGTGGCGCGCTGTTTATGGAGGCATTATACTGGGCGGTATAAGCAGCACGCTGATGTGCACACAAAATAGCAGAGCCACAGCACAATGGTTAAAGCACCTACCAATGGTGCAGGGATCAGGGGTTCAATCCCCCAGTGCCCAATGAAGACAGATGGCTGAGGCATTACTTTAGGAGCCAGGTTACTATTGGGCGGCATAAGGCAGTGCACTGATGTTTTAGGAGGAAGATCAATATTGGGCGGCATAAGGCGACGCGCTGATGTGCAATCACAGGAGCAGAGCCACAGCACAATGGTTAAGACACTGACCAATGGTGCAGGGAACAGGGATTCAATTCCCCAAAGTGCCCACTGAACAAGGCTGGCTGAGGCATTACATATTATGGGGAAGAGTAGTTTAGGAGGCATTTTATTTTGTTTTTAATTATCACTACTAGCAAACGCACTCTCAAAGCGTGTTAACATAAGGCGCCCTATAAGGCACATTTTAAAGTGCACTGTCAGCCAAGGCACCCTAGAATGTTGCGTATAGGGCGCTTTAGAGGGTGCCGTATGAGGTACCACAAGGTCAGAGTACTGTTTGTTATGGCAGCACTGTGCAGTTTAAGGAACGAAAAGCATAAGTAGGTGCGCTGAGAGACAAGGAGGAGCAGCAGTGGAGCACAATGGTTAAGGCACTGACTGCTGATACAGGGGTCATGAGTTCACTCCCCAGTGTGCCTAATACATAAGGCTGGCTGTGGCATCAGCTTTGCATTGTACATATTTGTTCCTGCAGCACTTATTTTTATTTTGTTAATTGCTGCCAGCAAACACACCCTCACGTGCCATAAATGAGGGTGCCGTATAAGGCACCCTATAAGGCACTCCATAGGGCACAATATAAATTGCACTGTCCGCCACAGCACCCTAAAATGTCCCCTATAGGGCACCCTATAAGTTGCGCCACAGGATAATGTATAGTGCACCTTATATGGACGGGAACCATAAGGTGCCCTATAGGGCGCCCTATAAAGCACCCTCAGAGGCACCTTATGGGTACAGTACGCTGAGAGTGTTTTTGCTGGCATCAAAATATGTACATTAAAAAAAATAATGTGTTGGACAACCCTACCAAATAACCCCACTGTGGGTTTGAACCCATGACCTCTGACTTCACAGGAAGTGAAGTAACCATTGGGCTACAGCTCTATAGCTGCTAGGAAGCCCCTGGCTGGCTACAGAGAGCCTGCATGTCACCACACAGACAGTCTGCTGTGGTCACCAGGATAGGGTTAGCCCACCCATACCCATGATGCACTGCACATGCAAATCAGCTGTCCACAGATAAACACAAGATGGGCAATGCACCCCCACAGCACCTCGGCCTGGTAGGGGGAAGTGACCATGTGCACCCACACAGCACCTCAGCCTGGTAGGGGGTACTGACCATGTGTTTTACTGGCACAGAGTAGCTACACACCGTGCACTTTTGCGGGCGGCGCGCATGTGTGCAGGGGCACCAAAATGCACTATTAGCGTGCACTAAGGTACCTTAGCGCACGCTCAAGTGTGCCCCACACAGTTGCGCGGTTTAGTAAACATACCCCATAGTTGCATGCTAGTGAACCCATCTGCCAGTTGCTGTGCATTAACCAGCTAACAGAATTTAAGTAAAAGAAGCCTTAGGGGCTTGTTCACAAAGCCGCGGTAGCGGTTTCTGATCATTATCGGAGCTGCGGCCCCATTGAAATCAATGGGGCCACGGCTCCGATAACGATCGGAAACCGCTACCGCAGCTTTGTAAACAAGCCCCTTAGTCTTTTATTGGAAGGGCCCCCTGCCATTTAGGAATCCCCTAGTGTTGTAATGAGAAATTTTAATAGATCTTTCCTGCCAGTAAAAACTTGGTTGATCCAGAGTGTTTCCAGAGATCCAAAGCAGGAGCAACAATTTATTAAGAGAACCACTATTTCATCCTGGAGATTTGCTAAGTCTCTTCACTCTCCTGGACTGTGTAAGACCTGGTCTGGTCTTAGGTTGGTGTCCTCGGGTCCGCTCCACTTCCGTAGGGGGAGCTGTTTGGTGTTTAGGTCTGAAGCCAGTTGCTAGCTTTATTTGTTCTTGTCCTTTGTGTCTTGATTGGCTCTTCAGGTGCCCCAAAACTTTCTCCATCTGAAGGAGGAATAGCTTGGATATGGGTTTTGGGGCCTTCTTCCCAGTTTCAGCCTTGGGCCTTTGCATGTCTAACACTGAGCCTGGCAGGGCCAGCCCAGAGGACTTTGGGGTATTTTTGCCTTCCTCTGGGCTTGTTCCTTGCTGAGTCTTTACTTCTTGTTTTATATTTCATATCTTGTTTATACTTCCTAGTCCTGCTTTCTATGTTTTCTCCCAGGATTCGTGCCTTCTTCCACTGTTTCTAGATTCTGGTCTTGTCCTGGATTCGTTTCAGCGTTCTTGGATTCTAGACCTGCTGAATCAATGCCTTTTTCTGGCATTCCTGGATTCTAGCATTGTTATGGTATCTTCTTGTCTCTGTACGTCTTGCCATGTTTTGCCTTGTTTGAGTCCTGTCCATATCCTGCCACAAGGTAAAGTGCTACTAACCCATTTAACTTGCCTTGTTATATTGAAGGCAAAGTGTAATTAAATTTGCCTTTGAGTTACCCTGTGGAATTTTGTAGTCCTTCAATTATCCCTTAAGGGACCCCAAGCCCTAGTCAGGATCCTGACAATTTAGGCCTTTCCATTCCTTCAGAACAGAGAATGCAACATAACCTAGCAGAATTACCTCCTTTTCCCAGGAGAAATTGCTAAGATCAGCCTGAACTGTAATATTTTTGGCTATTGACTGGGGGCAAAAAGAAATGGAGGTAGACACGCAGCCTAATGTAGCCCAAACCAACACTTCTATTCCAAGGAGTAAAAAGGTGCAAAAGAGACCTGACTCAGCTGAGTTTCTGCAAACTAGTCTGCATCAGGAGTCAGTGTGAACAAAGTCAAAATCTTAACAAAATATTAAAGGATCTGTTCACAAAGTGCTTCCTTTCAGCGATCTTTTAACATTTTGTTAGGATTTTGGCATTGTTTACACTGACCCCTGATGCAGGCTAGTTTGCTGAAACTCAATGAGGTATTGTCAGCAAGATTGAAAGACGTGCTTCATTGAAGGGGAAGGCAGTGAATTCACCTGCAATGTTTAAGTAATGGTTGAAGCTGCCTTTAAAACTGCAATAATTTGTGTGGAAAACTGAATGTTTTAAGAACTGGAATTCTGAGCTTTGCTGTTTTTGTTCAGAAGAGTTTGGCTGTAAAGCTGATTTTATCTCTCTTTGGGAGAGCGTGTATTTGCTGAGCTTATTAGAAGTGAAACATCCTCTGGAATTTTGACTGTCTAAAATCAAAGAGGCTTGTAGCCTTTGGGAGAGGTTTTAAGCCATGTGTGTGTGTTGAAGTGTCCTTTGATGGCCTAAAGCAGTTTCAACTGGAAAAAGGAAAATGCTTATGCTCCATTATGGAGATGCCAGGGCTGGCCCTAAGCATGTGCGAGCATGTTGTTTGGAACAGGGACATGCTCTACAGGAGGCCCTGCCTCAGCATCATGCTACACATACTGCCTTTGCCCATCCCCACTGCTGAGCCAATTGTTCCAGCTGTGCATACTGTTGCTACTCCTACAACACTGACATCCGCATGCATGCCATGCGTCAGAGTCACCGACTTTCAGGGAGACATTGGAGAAGCGACTTTTTCTACCCAGCATGCCCATGGCTCTATCGGCATGAGCTGTTGTTGATGGACTCCGAGCTGGGGCAAGAGGGTTTTTTTCAGCACTCAGTTGGAGGCCTGTGGGAAATGCAGCTGAGCAGGCCGGAGGTCCAGGAGGCCCTTTTCACACCATCCAGCCCTTGGGCCATCCCTGGCCCTTTGCAGCCAATGAACATAGCTGTAGGAGCATTTTTATTTGCTCCTGCAGCTGTGCTGCCTTAAAAACTGCTGGACCATGGTGATTCTAAAGGTAAATGCCACTTGTAGAAATGCTGGGGTTTGGCGGCTTTTAAAGCAGCACAGCCATGGGAGCAAAGGAAAATGCTCTTCTGGCTGTGTTCATCGGTTCTAAGAGTAGGAGGTGACCGACAATGAGGAAGCAGGCTGGGACTAGAGCTGACATGTGGGGAAGGGACTGGGATGCTACCACTGGGGATGGCACTGGGATTGGGAATGAAGGGAGCTGACAATGGAGATGGTACTGTGACTGGAAGGGAGCTGGACACTAGGGAAGACTGGGACTGGAAGGGAATCAACACTGGAATGGTACTGAAACTGGAAGGTGGCTAGATGGGGGGGGGGCTGGGACTGGGACTGAAGGGAGATGACAATGAGGATAGCACTGGGATTGAGAATGAAGGGAGCTGACAATGGGGATGGTACTGGAACTGGAAGGGGGCTGGATGCTAGGGAAAACTGAGACTGTAAGGAAACCAAAACTGGAATGGTACTAGAACTGGAAGGCGGTGATATGGGGAGGGGGGCTGGGACTGGGACTGAAGGGATATGACAATGAGGATGGCACTGGGATTGAGAATGAAGGGAGCTGACAATGGGGATGGTACTGGGACTGGAAGAGAGCTGGACACTGGTGAGGACTGGGACTGGAAGGGAATCAATAATGGGGTGGTATTGGGACTGGAAGGGGGCTGGACACTGGGGAGGACTGGGACTGGGGATAGTATTGGAACTAGGAATGAAGGGAGCTGACACTAGAGATAGTACTGGCACTGAAAGGGGTCTGGACAGTGGAGAGGACTCGGACTGTAAAGGAATGAACTGGGATGGTACTGAATTGGAAGGGGGCTAGATGTGGGGGACTGGGACTGGAACTGAAGGGAGCTGACACTGGGAATGGTAGTGGGACTGAAAATGGGCAGAGGGAGAAAATCAGAGAGATTTGAGCTGGCAAAAGCAAGAGATAGGGAGGGGTGTGGAGGGCTAGGTGACAGAAGAGAAAGGATGAGACCATAAGGGACAGCACTGCAGGATGCAGGCAGTAAGGAATGTGGGGGAAAGCAAGGGAAGAATGAAGATTCAGGGACTTGGGGGCAGGGAATGCAAAGGAAGAACTTGACAATTGTAAAAGAAAGTATACACTCAGATTGGGTGGAAATGTGGACAGAGTGGGAGGCAGATCAAGGAACCAGAGATGGGAGATGATAGGGATCAAGAGACTGAGTAGGAATTTAGAGAGGACAGCATCTAGTAATTAATAGATATGAGGAAGGTGTGGGATGGAGGTAAGAGAATAGGAAAGAAAGATAGGAGGAGGTTGAGACCTGATGTGAATTATCTTGGAGGACTAGAAAAAGGGTGAGACGGAGGTTGAGTAGGGAATGAGAGACTGAAAAATGAGCTGGGGACCAGGGAGGGATGAATGACAGGGAAAGGACTAGAGCTGGTGATGGAATCTGAAGCAGAGGATGGCAGGTGAAAGTTGAGGGACTGAGAATAGAGGGTAGAAATAGGAGCTAGGGACTGGGTGACAGGAAGAGATGGTATAGGAAACAGGGGAAGGAGAGAGACAGCGAGGGCAATGGGAGTGCTAGAGAGGGGATAAGAATGGTAGTTGGAAAGTTGGTAGATAGTTTCACACTTTTTTACCTCTCACCTTAGGAATGGAGAATGAAAGAAAAGGAGAATGAGGAGTAAAATCTGAATATGAGTGGATTGAGAGGCTGAGGAGAGAGAAATGGGGGAAAAAAGGGATTAGAATATAAGATAAGACATACTGGGTCAGACCAAAGTCCATCAAGCCCAGTATCCTGTTTCCAACAATGGCCAGTCCAGGTCACAAGTACCTGTCTGGTTCCCAAAAGGTAGACCGATTCCATGCTGCTTATCCCAGAGATAAGCAGTAGATTTCCACAGTCAACTTTAATAATGGTTTATGGACTTTCCCTCCAGCAACCTGACCAAACCTCTTTTAAACCAAGCTACACTAACAGCTTTTACTACATGCTCTGGAAACAAATCCAGAGTTTATGCATTGACCAAAAAATATATTTTCTTTTATTAGTCTTAAATGTATTTATTTATTTATTTTATTTAAACATATTTCTATACCACCTTTTCCTACAATCAAGGCGGTCTACACAGCAAACAATCAACAAGATACAGTGTCTAGTGTGTGCATGCATTGAGCAGTGAGTGCGTGTGTGTGTAGATGGACATTAATTCTTGGTGAGCTATTTACAGCGTGGGCTATTTACAATACTATGTACATCAGGACTTTAGTACAAAATCATGTCGCTAGGGCGGGGTGTTGAGTTGGGGTATTGTCTGTTGCACTGTTTAAGTGACATCACCATAGTGCTCTATGAAGAGGGTCATCTTTAACAGTTTCCTAAAGTCCTTCATGTCTGTTGTTGACCGTAGTTCATCAGGGAGGGCATTCCAGATTGTTGGTGCCGCCTTTGATAAGGCTCGTTTTTCGGTGACCTTGCGTACCTTGTTGATGTCTTTAGGGGTGTTGACACAGTTGGATGTGCCTCTCCTCCTCGGTCTTGTGCTGCTGTCGGGTTGTATGAGTGGGTGTAGGCTGAAAGCTGACGACTGTTGCTTGATTTTGAATATGTTAATGATTGTCTTGTATCTAATGCAGGAGCTAATTGATAGCCATTGGAGGTCTTTTAGGGTAGGTGTGATGTGTTCTTGTTTTGTGGTGCCAGTTATTATGCGAGCTGCTGTGTTCTGGGCCAGTTGCAGTGGCCTGAGTGTCTGTTTTGTTAGGCCAAGATAGATTGGGTTGCAGAAGTCTAGGATTGGGGTTATTAGCGCCTGACAGACTGTGCGGAAGTGTTCCTGGGAGAGGAGGGGTTTGAGGCGTCGGACTAGTCTCATCGTGTGGTATGCATTTTTGGTGGTTCTGCTGATGTGGGACTGAAGGTTCAGTTCTTTATCCAGGGTCACTCCAAGGTATTTCACGTCTGGTTGTATGGGTATGGTTGTGTCTATCTTGATGTTGCACGGAGGGATGAAGTCGGAGTTTCGTGTGATGATTAGAGCCTCGGTCTTGCTGTAGTTTATGTTCAAGTTGTTGTGTTGAAACCAGCTGTTCATGTACATAAGACATTCTGTTATCTTGGTGTAGTCTGGGTTGTTGAGGGTGATTGGTGTGTATATCATTATGTCCTCCGCATAGATTGTGTATTTTATCCCATGTTCTCTTATGATGCTGCATATTGGCTGGATGTAAAGGTTAAATAATAGTGCTGATAGAGCAGATCCTTGAGGTACACCTTGTATTACCTTTATGGGTCGGGATGTGTTGGGACCAATCGTGACCTGTATCTGTCTGTCCGTTAAGTGGGAGTGGAACAGTGCTACATTGTAGCTTCATTGCATGTCCCCTAGTTTTTCTACTTCTTGAAGGAGTAAACAGTTGATCTGCATTTACCTGTTCCACTCTACTCATTTTATAGACCTCTATCATATCTCCCCTCAGCTGTTTCTTTTCCAAGCTGAAGAGCTTTAACCTTTTAAGCCTTCCCTTGTAGGGGTATCTTTCCATCCCCTTCATTATTTTGGTTGCTCTTCTCTGTACCTTTTCTAATTTTCTCATATCCTTTTTCATATATAGTGACCAGAATTGCATACAGTATTCGAGGTGCAGCTGGCCCATGGAGCGATACAGAAAGACTTGTAGAGAAGCAAGACTTGTAAAGAAGACAGAAGGTGAGAGAAGAAATAGAAAGGAGTCAATGAGAAGATAGACAAAGGAATGTGGAAAAGAGATTGGAAGCATTTCAGCCAGAAAAACATAATGGCCAAAGGTAGAAAAATTAATTTTCTTTTGAGTTTAGTGTTTGGAATATGTCAGTCTCTATAATTAATATGCTGTCTATATATGCATTTTTCTGTTTCTCTAATGTTGCATTGCATGCAGCACCTGACTTCTTGGAGTTTGTTTAATTTTTGTTTACATATTTCTGTTTTTAGTTGATGGTTTTTATTCTGTACTTGGTGATAGTCTATGCTCTAAATGTGTAACTAAGGCCAGATATTCTTCCCACCGACATCTCTGGGGGCAAGATACGAGTATTCCCATTTTTGAAGATGTCAAACAGAGGGCCGGGGTGATGTTAAAATTATTTATCTTTCCAGAGGACAGCTGGAGAATAAAAAACCTAAGTTCTGCTGGAATACCCTCCCTCCCCGGAGTAAGGGTACAAAAAACAAAAGGGAGCGAGGTGTAAGAAATAGATGTCCTTTATTGATGAGAGTACCCCAACACAGCTGTGCTTTGGCACACAGCTTTCTTCGGGGGGGAGGGGGGAGGAGCCTCAAGAAATAATAAAAACATACATCAATAAAACATAAAAATGACAGTCATAAAGATAAAATCAAATCTAAACATCATAAATAAAATCATGCATAAATATTGATATTAATAGAAATAAAACTTAAGAATCAAACAAAAAACAAAAGAGCATTAAAAAACACTAAGGGGTCTGTTTACTAAACTGCGCTAGTAGCTTCTGTGTGAAATCGGTGCTAGCGGCTCCAATTTCTCATGAAAGCTGCTAGAGCCGTTTAGTAAACATACCCCTAAAAGTGCTCATTGCATCAGTGCATACAAAAATTGATTTCATGTTTGTATTGGTATTGAGTCTCTCCTATGAAATATTTTGCCTCCTCTCTTGTATTCATCAGAACAGCACTATTATGCATATTTGTCATTTATATGATTATATTATTGTTTTATATACACATCTTTATTGTTTGTATTATTAGAAGAATGGCATATATTCTACTGTACCCTCACTCAGTCACACTCAATTTATGATAGCACACAAGAGAAACACAAATCTAGCTAACCTACTTGTTCCCTCTGCTTTGTCTATTCCTAAACCCAAACCTAAGATGGTGGGTCACTTTAGATGTTGGCATTGTTCTGCCTGTGATCATGCCCTGATTTTGAAAACTTTTTCAACCATCTTATTACAAATAAAAAGATATCTTTAATTGATTTGTCAAATTGCGAATTCCATCATGTTTATGTAGTGATCTGTCCCTGCAATCTCCTCTATGTGGGTAAGTCTAAGCACACTATACGCTAGGGGAGTCATTCTGAACCACGAATAGCGGGGATGGACATCTGGCTTGGAAATCCAACCTCCACTATTTGCAGGGACCCGATTCTGGCACCAAAGTTCCCTGCACGTACAAGGCCTTTGTGCAGGGAGTTCTGGATGGGAGTGGGAGGGGGCGGAGACAGGGCAGAGAGTGGGTGAAGCAGAGGCGGATCCATGACCCCAGATGTACAGGGCCAATTTGGATCATGGCTCTGTATATCCTGATTTGGCGAGATAGACGTGGGACTTATTCCACCTTGGAGGTGGAGTAAGTCCCATGCGCAGTGAGCATTGGAGCATGCAGGGCCGCCGAAGACACAGGTGCATGATTTTATTTATGATGTTTAGATTTGATTTTATCTTTATTGCTGTTGTTGTTTTTATGTTTTATTGATGTATGTTTCTATTATTTTTTTAGGTCCCCCCTGAAGAAGATTGTGTGCTAAAACATTGCCGTGTCGGGGTGTTCTCATCAATAAAGGACTTCTGTTTCCTACACCTTGCTCCCTTTTGTTTGTTGTGTGCTTTTTTGAGTGTGTGCTCCCTTGTGGACTCGTAAGGGAACAACAGCCAGAATATAAAATACAACTAAAAAGTATTTAAACTTTGGGTATTCAGATGGTGCAAGTGTATTTTTATTTTACTCATATGGATGTTATAAAACAGGTGAGTATAAACTTTACTTTTCCTAAAGTGTTCTTGATGATGTCACAATTACTTAAACAATAATATAAGAATAAAAATTTAAGAACAATATTGCAAACTATTTAGCTGGCTACACATGAACCTTTTCCCAATTAAATGTTACTACTCTGTCAGAGTGAACCCTTACTCTACCAGACTCTGATAAATATTCGAGATCAATATAAAGATATTGTACATGTGAGAAGTCTTTTACTTATCCAAGTCATCGTCAGACACTGGGGCCCATATTCTTTTTCTGCTTCAGCTGGTCTTCGGAACTCTATCTTCTTCAGGAACTTCAGGATGTCGGGCTTCAGTTGTACTGGAACTAACTCTAGCCTATTTCCTACACCTCAGAAGAAATATATCCTAACCTACTGTAGCTATTCTTACAAATTTATTTAGTAATAATAATAAAAATAAATTATTATTGTTGCAAGCTTGCAAAGGTAAAATAGACCCCTATCTGTCTTTCACTCTAGGCTTCCACCAAACTTCACTCTCATGTTTAATCCCATTCACTCACTCACTTTCAACTTACTCGCCAACCCTCAACATCACTTACCAATAAAATATAATTCCAGTCACTCTCCTAAAGTTATAAAACATATGCACTGTCATTCTTTCTCTCTCCTCTCCTCTGTCAAGCTATGGGAATTCTCCCTACCTGTTTAGTCTATTCCTACACATTGGCTCTGATTTCTCAGGAAAATTAACCTTAAACCTTCTAAAATCCTTAGGATAACTTTTCCTGCTCTTTAATAGCCTTCTGTGGTGAATGGTATGGTTATCTTTAATTCTCTAGTTTTCTCTATGTCTAACTCTTTAAACTTGGAAAAACCCTAACTTTAATGAAATCTCTTTTCCTACCTCATATACATTTACTCTCTGCACTATCACTCTTCTCTTTCTCTCTCTTACTTACCCTGGAAACCCTACTCTCAGTTCTCTTTTAGAGGAAATTCAGGAGAAAACAAAAACACTTGTCCAAACTCATTCTCTTCTCTATATACTCTGTCACTAAAGCATTCAAAACTTTCAGAAAACCACCAACATGCGTCCATTCACATCAGCATTCAAGCTCCAACTGTCTCTCAGTTACCACAGCACTATTTATTTTATTTATTTATTTAAAGTCTCTTTTATACCGCGCTATTCAGCATCAGTGCGGTTTACAAAAAACAACGAACATACACATTTCCAATAGTACTTTGTGTTTACATATGAACAGGAGAATCAACTTGGCTAACAGGGTAACTATATACAAGAACAATATATACAATTTACAGGCTGGTCATGTGTTCTTATGGTTTCAGACAGAGGAGATTTGTGAGGTTTCGGTAATTGGTGCTGAGCTTTCATTGGTTTCCGGGTAATGTAGTAATGTAATCTAAATTGCTTTCCAGCAGCGTTCTTGCCTCTGCTGATGTCAGCAAATAGTCCTGGTCCTCTGTCAGTAAAACCTAAATCTCCCTAATTCTAAAAAAAAATTTCTATATAATTCCTTAGTAGGGACTATTAGAAGATTTTCCCAGGCTGTTTCTTTAAACTTTTCTGTAACAGGGGGAGCTTTTCCTGAATCTGCCTCACTAATCTGCTCCTCTCAGCTATGTATGCCCTGTTGCAACACTGTTTCCCTCTGGATCACTCCCCCTCCTTTAACATCTGGGTACTTTTACAGGTTCTGAAACATACATTTTTGATCTATAACCAGCTTTTCTTTACAATTCTCATCTTAAATTCACATATTTATATCACTAGCATACATTTTGAATAACTTTGAGCACTTTAAAACAACTTTTAGTTCCACTTTAAAATCTTTGTAAATCGCTACTTTAATTTGATTTCCAACTTCACAAAAAACACTCCCCAGTGGTCATTAACCCTCATGCACACTCCCAGGACCTTTTCTACACTTTGAAACTTTAAAATGACACTTTTATAAATTGGACCGTTTCTCCCTAGGTCATGCCCCTTCACCCAAACCATTGCAAATTGTAATAAAAAAAACTTTTAAAATAAAAACAACCACTTCTTAGGGCTCCTCAGCCCTTGCCTAATCCATTTAAACCCCCAAAACAATTGCAATGTAATCTTATTTTTGGGCTGTTTCTGGCCTAAGCCATGCTCTCTGCCTGCCCCACTTTCACAACGCTGCTAATCGGGGTTGAAATAAACATTTAAAAATTCAAATAAGTACTTTTTAGGGCTTTCCAAGCCTTGCCTCACCCTCCCTGATTCCCAAACTGTAAATTTTTTTAACTTTAATTTCTCTGCTGTTTTTGGCTGTTTTCTGAGCCTGTACCCTTTAAGACCTTTTCAGGCCTCTATTATGTCTAGCACCACGTCCGAAGCCCCCTTCATCACCTTGGCCCCTCCCACCAAGCCACAGGCCCCAGCAGCCACCTAGATTCCCTCCCTGGATCAACCCCAATGTCCCCAGCTCCCAGGGGCAGCTCAAGGCAATCTGCTGCCTGAGGCGAAGAATGAGATGGTGCCCCCTCCCCCACCTTAGGGGGGGGCTGGGCTTTTTCAGAAATCCAATCAGAGACTGAACCAAACCAAAAAGCCAATTCGATTATATGGAGGAAATGCAAGATGTTTGCACACAGGGCCGTATCGAGCTGAAATCGCACCCTGTGTGATTTGCAGCTCGGGCACATGCCCCCCCTCCCCCTCCATGCCTCTGTCCACGCTGCCTGCTCTTTCCTTGCTGCTGCCGCCCTCTGTTTTTTTCATGGCGGCACCAGCAGCAAATTCTATTTCCCATCAGCGCTGGAGGGCTCAGCTTTAACAGAGTTGCGGGAAAGGGAAACACTCTCCCTTTGCCCGGCTCTGCAAAGCTTAGCTGGCGCGCAGAAGGAAACACTGTCAGGGCTCTGGCGGGGGGCCACGGCCACGGGGCACTTCATTCTGCCACTGCCGCCACTATAGCACCAGTGGCTTCTGCAGCCAAGGTTTTTTTCTATTATTGTTTTGAAGACCAAGTGAGGTGTCTTTTTGGGGGCAATTTTTGCTGCCGCCAAAAAGTTGCCACCTGAGGCTACCGCCTCACTTGGCCCCATTATAAAGCCACCCCTGCCGGCTCCCCTACACTCCATAACTGGGACCTGGAACAACTACGGACATCGTGGGTACACCCTACCTGAGGCCTCACTCTCTCCAAAAGCCTGGACATGGAGCAGAAGTCCCTGAAATAGAGGTGCATCCCGTTCAGGCATCAATGTCATTTTTTTTAAATTTAAAAACAAACAAATATGTAGTCAATTCCACTACTTCTTGCAGCAAAAACATTTTTAAAAATTTAAATAATTGCTGCTATCAGCTCCTACTCTGGAGCAGCCCCTTTATCCCGGCACTCTATTAAAAAAAAAAAAAAAAAAAAACTTGGATGTTCCTTTCCTGTCCTGCAGCAATACTGGGACTCGAACAGACCTCCCAGGTACCTTTTTTTTATTTATTATACCCATTGGGTTGCATTCTGTTAGCAGTGAGTTTCTATATAAGGATCTGCAGTAATCTGGCTTGTTGGGTGTTCCTGGTAGGTTTATGGATTTTCTAAGGCTCACAGCAATATTGACGGTGCTGCCCTTTTCTAGGTAGACTCCTTGCTGTGGGAGTTTTGGAAGTTAGTGCTGTTATGGAATCGTAGATTTGCTCTATAGATCCTTTGCTGTGGTGCTTACTTTTTCATTTTGTTTCCCGTATGGAGTCATCAGTAAGGAGTTGGTCAGGGGGTACTGAATATGGATAGCCTTTAAGGTTTGCAGTTTTGTGTTCTTGATGCTGCTGGATTGGTCTTAAATTACAAATATTTTGTTGGCTCAGCTTCAAGGAAATCTCAGACTTTAAGGGAACATCTCAGTTTAAATGTTTCTTGTGGCTTGATAGTTTCACTGTCGCTGATTTCTGGGCTTTCCCAACTCTGGCACAGTCTAATCCGGTCTGAGCACCATGATTTGAATTCACAGCTACCAGGATTTTTTTGTTCGAAGTACACTTGAACTTTCAGATATTTGAGCTCAAATATCAGTGCTTTATTAACACACTCAGAAGGTTTAAAAGTATGTTGTACCAGCTGAGATCTGTTCTATCTGGAAAGAAAAGATGTTGTTTATTGTTTTGCCACATAAGGAGAAGAATAAGACGCTAGTTCTAAAACCTAAAATATGCCTACGTCATCCTTTACTTAGAGGGTGAATTACCTAAAAGCAAACAGGGAAATCAGAATAAACTGATTACAGACAGGGGATTTTCACTAGTCTTTACTGTTTAAAAGTATATTTACCTGTATTAAATTGTATTTGACTGGAACGGTTTCTGAAAAGGGAAAAGAAAGTTAAGAAAGCTCCAGGGTTAGAAACGTTTCCTTTTACCCAGGGCCAGATTACCTAGATAGTGTTACCTGATTTATAGTGCCAGAGTGCTCACTAGACAAAAGATAATGCCTCAGCTGTAGGTTGCAAAAGGAAAAAATGTTTGTTTCCAAACTCTTATGCAATAACATTCCTTACACCACTCTGATGATCTAAATATAACACTAGAGCATGGTGATTAAAAATGTAATGTATTCTTGTAAACCTAATAAATACTAATGCACCATTTTGAACTCACATTGTCTTAAGGTGCTTGCTCCTTGGAGAAAAAAAGAATTCAGGAATGATAAAGAATGATATTACCTGTAATGCTGGTTCTTGCTTCCATCACCCCTCTCTGTCAACTATCCAGGCTTAGGTTTTCATTCCTCCAGTTGCTGCTACTTCCTCTGGAAGCAGGAAGTTCCTGGATGAGGTTAGTGTCTTTTTTGGCAGTTTCACTCATTGGGATAGCTACAGTTTGAGGTATTTATGATGGCCACTAACTAGAATAAATTGGGAAAATTTGGTATTTGGTAAGACTGTGCCCCCCTCCAAGAATTAAGATGGCTACACAAAGTACATGTTGGGCTGCAAGAGGTTAAAAGGTGCCATTTTGGATCTTGGTAGAAGCTGGGCAGAAGGCGCTCGTGGTCTCTCCTCATTTTCTTTTAGGAATCATCAGAAGTGGTAGGAGGGATAACTCTGACAGAGACAAAAGGAGGAAAGGTGGACGGGGAACTGGGGCATGGAATGGAACCTCCTTGATTTTGGAGCGAGTCATCCCTAGGTTCTTTATTCTTGATGGTGGTGGAGGGGAGGAGGGGATGTGGACTCATCAAGGACATGTTGACATTGCTGCTGAAGCACCATGTTGTCTTTGTTTTTAGTATTGAGGGCACAGGGAGGAGTTGGATCAACAAGGCCTCTTTGTTCTGCATCTCGATGGGAGACTAGAGCGCTGAGAGCTGGGAAGTGATGTGATCTGCCATTGCGAGATCAGTTGTGGGGCTGGGGGTGAAATGAATTCTCCTCTTCTTCTAACTGGTCCTTTTACACTGGGTCTGTAAAACCGAGGATTTCAAAAGGCAGCTTGTGCACCCTACATTTCTTGGGGCAGCAGGCATGCATGCCAATTTTACATGCTTATTTGAGACACTATATTTTCATGACACACAAAATAGCACGCATCAAGAGCAGTTTTGGCTTGTACATTACAAATTTTAGGATGGGCACACTAAAGCTATTTTAACATTAGCTTTAATAAATAACCTCCCTATCTGAGCTTTAAAATGATCATAAAAGGAAGTCTACTTTAGTAGTGCATGGGCTAAAATCTTGTCATTATGTTCCTCTTTGATGTTTGACAATTCATTGATTGGAAGTTAAGCTGAAACATGGCAGGGGGGTATGGGGAATTTGAACTCTTGCTGGTCCATGTCAACATCTGTGTTCGATTTGACCGTGAAAGGAAAATTTAGAGCACCATTGCTTTCATCGAACCTGTCCTTCTCAATTTGCTGTTGCTGCTCTCTGTCTCTAGATACTGTAGATGCACCCAGCACTGTGGCAATCATGAAAAGAGGCACTTGAAGTGTTCATTAGTTATGACCGCGGAGGGGCAGAGAACATTAGATGGCAAGGTACTTGAATCTAGCGGAAAAAAGAGAGTTGCTTTATTGCAATAGCAGTAGATTTTTTATGCCATCTGCTCTTGAGATTCTCTCATTAATGATCCTATTCTTTTCTAACTTATTCGTGCAGAGTTATGTTCGCTATGAAGTCAAATATTCTGCACACAGCATGGATTTGTTCCCAAATCAGTACATTTCTCAGTAACATTCAAAACTAATCATATTCTGTACCACTAGAAGATGTTTGCAATTATTGAACAAGAAATGGTTTGTATTTTAAATTAGTGTATTATTTTCAGGTTTATTTTACCTATGTCCTCAAATCATAATTCTGTGTGCTCTACGGTTGCCAACTTTTTGAAAGACAAAAACCTACCACCTATCTCTGCCCCTGCCATATCACAAGGGCTACCCCTGTCCCCTTTCTGACAGATAAGTGCAGTGAGGGCAGCATTGCAGGCTTCAGCACCTGCAGGTACACTGAAGAGAGGGGGACTACAAGAAGTTGTGTTCTTCAGCTACTTCTTGTATTCCCCCTCTCTTCAGTGTGCCTGCAAGTGCTGAGCCCTAGCTATGCCTAACATTGGTCCTCACCATACATATATTCCCCCATATCGTATTTAATCCAAACATGTATTCTGCATCTGCAGAACCCCATTGGTCCTTGCAGAGGTACATGTTGTTTGGCCATTTTTTTCGAACTGTGTTGTCCCAGACTTTAGCTTCTGATTTCCTCTGTCTTTCCTTAACCTTTTGTACAGGCTCTCCAGTCCATCTGCTATTTCTGCTCTTTCCTCATGTCTTCACTTCCTCTCCTGCATCCATCTTTTAATATTTATCTCTTTCTTTTATTTGTCTGCTTTTTCTATCAAGATTTCACCTCTCTTTCATCTTATTCAGTCCTCATTCTCCCTCTTTTACTGCATCTATCTGCAGCTTTCCATCTCCTTCACACCATCCCTCCCATTCCCTCTCTCCTTCCCAAGCCTCTTATTCACCAGTCTTTTACTAACTCTCCCCCTCTCTCCCCCCCCCCAAGTTCAGTATCTCCCCTCTCACCTTCCCTGCCCAGCATTTCCTGTCTGCCAAGTCCCCCCCCCCATGTCTAACATCTCCTCTCTTTGTTCCTAGTTCCCCCATGTCCCACATTTCTTCTCCATCTCCCCAGTTCCCCCATGTCCAATATTTCCTCTCCATCTCACTAGTTTCCCCATATCTGGCATCTCCTCTTTATCTCTCTACTTCTCCTGTGCCCAGCATACCCTCTCCATCTCATTAGTTCTCCATATCAAGCATCTCCTCTCTTCCTCCCTTGTTCCCCCATGTCTAGCATATTCTCTCTGTCTCCATAGTGACCTATGTTCAGTATCTGTTCTCTCTCTTCCTAGTTCCTTGTCCCATGTCCATCAAGTTCTCTCTCTACCTCCAAGTCCAGCATCCCCTCTGTTTCTAGGTCTGGTCCTCCCAGTGCCAATATTGAGCTGCTGCCCGGTTAGCTAATTATCCAGTTCAAATTCTCCTACTGACCTATAAGTGAACTCATTCTGCTGCTCCTCACTATCATTCCTCTCTTAACTCTCTCTACACCTCTCCTCAGGAACGCCATTCTTTTGGCAGATCGCTCTATCTGTGCCCTTCTCTTCTACTGCCATATCCAAGCTTCGATCTTTCCACCATGCTGCTCCTTATGTGTGGAATAAACTACCCGAGTACAACTTTAGGCTTCATCTCTGTCCCTTTTCAAATCTGGGCTAAAAACTTACCTCTTCAAGGTCACTTTTGGATTCTGATCCGCACAATCTTCTGCTTTCCAACTATGTGTTTCCCTACCATTCTCCAAGACATATCCTTGTCCCCAGCTGTTGTGCTGTCTGTCTTGACTAGATTGTAAGTTATGATGAGCAGGGACTGTCTTCTACATGTCTCTGTACAATGCTGCATATGCCTTGTAGTGCTATACAAATGATCAGTAGTAGTTGTAGTCTAGCGTCTAGCTTTCATAGGCACTTTATACAGCCAAGCTTGACAATGCTAAACGCAAATGTTAAACAGCATGAAGCACAAGACAAAGATCTTAGGGCCCAATATTCAAAAGAATTTATGCTAATCACATAAACCATGCTGAGCCTCATATTCAGTGGCACTAACAACCTTCGCACAATCCGGATAGTGCCAGGGCAGTCCTATCACCTATCCAGCCAGAGGCACTGGACGGGGGGGGGGGGGGGGGCGGGGGGGGAGGGGGGGGTTGCCAAATCGTGGCATGGAAGGGGCTGTGGAGGACAAAGTTAATACCCCGCAACTCGACCCTGGCCTGAGGAGGCCAGATCAGGAATCAGTCTGTAGGTAATTAACTTTTTGGGGCAGCGGCCAGCATCCCGGCTTTAAATGGAGCCGCAGTGCCATGGCAATGGGAGGCCATGGTGCTGCAGCTCCATTTAAAAGCCCTAGCTGAGTTAGTCGGGCTAGCGCTGTACATGCAGGCTGGGACTGAATCACAGTCCCGGCCTGCATGAACAGTGCTGTTCACGATTCTGATCCCACGGGATCAGAATCGCGATCGCCTTTGTATGTCCGGGTCAGCCTGGACGTACAAAGAAGATCTATGTCGTGAATAGAATCAGGCCCTTAGTGTCTGAATATTGCCACTGAATGAATAGCGATGGAGGTTGGGGGCAAAACTGGATCTTCGGCTCTGTTGGATATCCAATGTCTGGCACTGAATATCCAGTTTCATTTTTGCCTAAGGCGGCCAGGAGCTTTACAAGCACTGACTGCCAGAGGCTGAATATCAGGTCCTTACTGATTTGCAGGAGCTGAATCGAAGTTTAGAGCCTGGTTTTCTGGTTCCCAATGGTCCACTCCATAAATGTTGTAATAATGTTATGGTCATGTTTGCAACACTTTTCTGAACATAGCAAAAGAAAAATCTTTGGAGTAAGTCTCTAGCAGGAGTCAATAGATTCACAAGGCGAAAAATCCAGATAAAGTTTATACAGAGCTCCAGACCTGACAAACTTTGGGCCAATCAGAAAATAGGAATGAAGATCACCAGCAATACAAAACACAATTAAGAGTTAGCTGGCTAAAAGTAGCCCCCATGGGGACATAATAGCTTTTCCTGCAAGATGCCTACTTTTTAATTCAGTGATTACCAATTTGAGGCCAGTCCGCCTGTGAAGACACTGGAGAGCAAAAAAACAGAATTTCAGATTTTTTTAAATGTAATATTCAGATTAAAAACAATATGACAAAATAGGAAATGCACATCCCAATGTTGACGTCCCAATTCCTATCTCAATATCCAGTGCAATATGGGGCTTCAGATGTCTTATAAAATAGTCTTAAAAAACCTGCAGCAATTGTAGGCACCCATGTACAAACTTTATGCACATAAAATATGCCTATATGTGTGTATTTGATAAACTACAGGAACAACAGAACAGATACCAAGACTGGCAAGGATTCAGGTTTAAACAAACCCCTTTTATTAACCCCTATGTGTTTCGGCTAATGGCCTTCTTCAGGGGGATATTGAATGAGGGAACATACCTTTTGATAAGATCTTTCGAAAAACATTGACCATGCTCTGGCGTGTCAAATCTTGTGTAAAAAACCTGCAGCAATTGCAGGCACCCATGTATAAACTTTATGCACATAAAATATGCCTATATGTGTGTATTTGATAAACTACATACATGTACTGTATCACAACTTCTTCTGCACTCCAGATGCACTTCTTCTGAACATGACTACACTCAGGTTGTCTTTTTGTGTTTTCATTGTACAGCGCTGCGTGTGCCTGGTAGCACTTTATAAATGCTTAGTAGTAGTAGTAGTAGGTTGCATAAAAGCAGGAGTGAACATTCTCCATGCCTATTTCACATGCAAATAACATCAGGTGTAATTTTATAAAAGTTCTTTTCAAAGGGTAAAACAGGGTATGCCCATAATAAGAAGTTTATAGAATGACCCCATTTAGTAATAGCATTGAATATATGTGTAAGTGGCAGGGACTGCTTAGGCACTGACAAACTAGGTGATCACCTAGGGCAGCAACTTCAGGAGGGGAGGGCAGCCAAGGGGCCGCTGCCGTCAAAGAAAAACAATTGACCCTAACAGACCTAATTTTTATCCACAGGGGGGGTAGATAATTTTAAATAGCCCATTTAGAGTTCCCCACTCCTGGATAAATGGCTTTTGGAAATTACCCTTGTTACCTATGTACATGCAAAACAATGTTTAATATTTCAAAGCATGATGTCCATCTATGCATTTTTATAGGATTGTTCTGGGATGGCTGATGTTGGAATAATCATGACTTTTTAATTTAACTATGAAAATCTCAGGGGAGGGGACTAGGGCAATCAAATATAATTGGGGAGGGATGGCAAAAGGCTGAAAGTTCATATATGACATCTAAGATCCTTGCACCAACCCTGCTAAGTAGTGATCACTTTGTCACTTCAGTGCTTCAGTTAGGCCTGCTATTTTGCTGACCTAATTTATGCATACAAATTTTCTGAAGAGCAGGGCCAGTGCTATCAGGCAAACTAGGCAGTCGCCTAGACCACCAGCCCATTGCTGCCACTGTTACCCTTCGCCAGGGCTTGCAGTAGGGTTGCCAACTTTTTGAAAGAAAAAAACACCAGCTGTTTCTAGCCATGTCCCACCCATGCCTGCCCTGCTCCGCCCATAAAAATAATTACAGAGAGGGCAATGATGCAGGCTTTAGTGTCTGCAGACTATATCAAGGGGGGGGAGGGGGCGGTTTACAAGAGGTTGGATTCTTCAGCACCTATTCAGCCATCATCCCCCTTCTCGGGCCCCTCCAACACACACATATGGCATTACATCCAAACATATATTCTGCATCTACCATCTACCGAACCTTGCCCCCCGGCCTCTTCCCCAACAATCTGTGCAGAGCAAAGCAGAGCTAGAACCTTCCCCATAAAACTTACCATACAAGAAATAATCTCAATACCAAGCAGACTGTGAATTAATCAGGACCAGCTCCAGCATTGATTCAAAGTGTTGGCAGCCTAAGCAAATCTTAACCCGTATGTCCCCCCCTGACTTTCAAAATGTATTCTTTAGCTTTGAATTTCCTACTCTCTGCCGACCCTCAGAAGCAATTCCCTAGGTTGCCTGATGGTTGGTCGGCCCTGGAATTAATACAAAAAAATAATTTGGGATTAAGAGCAAATCTACCCTGCCAGTACTAACTTCCAAAACTCACATAAGGATCCTACCTAGAAAAAGGCAGCACAGTAAATATTGCAGTGGGGCCAAAAACATCAGTAAACCTATTAGGAAAGCTGAAGAAGCCAGATTACTGCACATTCTTAAACAGAAATTCCATGCTAACCGAATACCCAGCCTTGGTCGCACAGGTACACAATATAGATAGGCCTTCACCAATAAGTGACCACAAAGTTACCAGTGGTGTGCCCCAGGGATCTGTCCTTGGTCCGATTCTTTTTAACATCTTTGTTAGTGATATAGCGGAAGGGCTGTCGGGTTAGGTTTGCCTCTTTGCGGATGATACCAAAATCTGTAATAGAGTAGACACCCAGGAAGGTGTAGATAACATGAGGAGGGATCTAGCTAAGCTTGAAGAATGGTCTAGAATTTGGCAGCTGGGATTTAATGTTAAAAAATGTAAGGTCATGCATTTGGGCTGCAGCAATCCAAGGGAGCAATACAGTATAGGAGGTGAAGTACTTTTGTCCACTAAAGAAGAGCGGGACGTAGGTGTGGTTGTGTCTGATGATCTTAAAGTAGCTAAACAGGTAGAAAAGGCGACGGCAAAAGCTAGAAGGATGCTTGGGTGCATAAGGAGAGGAATGGCTAGCAGAAAAAAGGAGGTGATAATACCTCTGTATAAGTCTTCGGTGTGACCTCATTTGGAGTATGGTGTGCAATTCTGGAGACCACACCTTCAAAAGGATGTGAAGAGGATGGAGTCGGTGCAGAGGGTTGCTACTAAAATGATTAATGGGCTTCATTATAAAGCATATGAGGACAGACTTAAGGATCTTAATATGTACACCTTAGAGGAAAGGCGGGATAGAGGTGATATGATTGAAATGTTTAAATACCTCCGTGGCATAAATGTTCAGGGAGAGAGCCTCTTTCAATTGAAAGCAAGTTCTGCTACAAGGGGACATGGGATGAGGGTGAAGGGAGATAGATTCAGGAGTGATATGCGGAAATATTTCTTTACGGAAAGAGTAGTGGATCCGTGGAATAGTCTCCCAGTGGAGGTGGTAGAGATGAGGACAGTAACTGAATTCAAAAAAGCATGGGACCAACCCAGAGGATCTCTAAAGGTAGAAAGTGGACTGTTGTAGTTGTTGTTATGGAAGGACAGACTAGATGGGCCTTGTGGTCTTTTTCTGTCATCATGTTTCTATGTTTCTATGTTTCTAAGTGAAGACAGAAATATGTAGACAAAAATTAAACTAAAACCTCACAAAGCTATATGCTGCATGCAGTGCAGCAACAGAGAAACAGAAAGGAATGCGTTTCCCCCTATATTGTACATAACAAAAGTCAGTAGATGTCAGGCTTGGCATTAAGAGGGAAGCAACCGGGATGCAACCAAGACGATTTCCCTGGGCCCCCGTCAGAGAGGGCCTTAGATCTGTCTGAGACGGAAAAAGGCACAACTTCCTAGCAGGCATTAGGGTCTCTCCTCAAGGTCCCAGCCATGTCTGACACCAATTCTGACTCCTGGCAGATGTACTTTCCAAATACCGATGTTTTCCAATTACAAAATAGAAAATAAAAATATTTTTGTTACCTTTGTTGTTGGATCATTTTATTTTTCTAATGGTGTTGGTCCCAGTGTCTGGGTTTTTTATTTTTTTATATTTATGCATTTTAACAATGAATCAAGCATAACACTTGTACAGTAATAAACATTGTGGAAAAAAATTAATAAGCACATAACATCAAGAAAATTAAACAATGTCTAGTTTTTAATTTTCCTGTCTTCTCTTAGCTCTCTTTTCATGGTCTCCTCTTCATCTGCCATTTCTTCTCTCATATCAGTTTTTAAAACTGATCTCTTCAGTTTTCTTCCATTTATTTTTCTTCTTCTCTATCTAGTTTCCATTCCTTCTTCTTACCAGCAACTTGTCAATTTCACCCATTTTATTGTATCTAGCTATAGCTTTCCATCTCTTTCCCTCACCCAACCCTCCCATTTCCCCCTCTCTCCTTCCCCAGACTCTTATTTCCTATGCTCCCCCTCTCTCCCCCTTTGTCCAGTATCAACCCCTCTTCCCATCCTGCTTCCCTGCCTCCATCCGGTATTTTTCTATCCCTTCTCCATTTCTACCTTCTTGTCTCTGTGTCCCTATCCCCCATGTTTATCTTTCCTCTTTGTCCCTTCTTCCCCACCCCCCACCCCCATGTCCAGCAACCCCTTTTTGTACCTATCTCCACATGCCCAGAATCTCCTCATGTGTATCTCTACCCCCATATCCAGCACATCCATTCTGTCCCTATCTCTCCCATGTCCAGCATCTTCTCTTGCTGGCCCCTCCCCCTCAGAGCCCCACCACAGAATATGCACACGCACACCCACACACACGCATACACCCTTGCTGACCCCCTCCCCTCCCCACACCACACACACACACAGCCCCACCACAAGACACATACACACTAATGGACCCTTACTGATCCCTCCTCCCACACACACAGCCCCACAATAGAACAAACATGCACACACGCATGCGCACACGCACCAGACTCTTGCTAACCCTCTTTCACTCTTTTATACATCCTGGGAAGTTTGCTGTTCGGTTTTGGACTCTAGATTCTTTTTGACAGAAGCTGTATTATCTCTCTCTTAGGTAGGTGAAATAGTACAGTTGTTGCCATCTTCGTATCAGGTACCCAAAACCAGCAGAGAGAAGGACACACATACCTATATGTAGATTGTGCTAGAGAAGAAGGAAGAGAGAGACAAAAGCTTAGTAAGGAAAGGATATGAGAGAAAAGAAGCGGAGATACCGGGAGCGACAGAGCAGTGCCTGGCATGTGCTCTATGACCTGTACTGATGGCACAGAGGGAAATACATAGCATTACTCTGCTTACCTTTTGGAGTTAGTCAGCAGACCTCCAATTTAAAAAAAACAAAACATGGATTTGGCCCCTCAATCCCTCCCTCCTCTGATGTATACTCGCGTCAGAGGAGGGAAGACCAGACCAGCCTTGCAAGCACGGAGTCGCAAAGGCCTGCTTTTTTTTTTAATTGAAGGTCTGCCACCGCTGCTATTGCCGCCAAAAACGGAACAGGAAAAGTGGTGGTGGGGCAAGGGTAGATCAGGCAGGCAGCGTGGTGGTGGGGGAGAGGAGAGCCGAGGCTGGTGGTCGGCAGGAACCCAGCCCTTCATTGGATGGTTTTACCATCCTGCCAGCCACTGGCCTGCAGCTCAGAAATGTGTCTGGTCTAGCCTAAAACCGGTCAGTTGTCAACCCTGGCCTGCAGCAGCGGCAATGGCTCCTGAACCGCAATGCACTTTTAATAATACAGTCCGGTGCTGCGTCGCGGTTCCTTTCTGTTACTATGTGCCGTTTCTGCCTCTCTCCAAAACAGATTTCTGGCTTATGCAAACTGAGAGCTGCGTGGGAGGGGGCGGAAACGGCACATAGTAACAGAAAGGAACCGCGACGCAGCGCAGTTTGGGAGCCATTGCTGCGAGTCCCAGAGGGGGGCAGCAGAGGGGGCAGGGAACCCATGGGGAGGGGGGGCAGCAGGATGGCGGGCCCGCCTAGGGCACCTCCAGTCCTTGCACGTGTCCTGATAAAGAACAACTGAATTTCACCAGATAACTTTAGTTCTGACCCTTGGCCTGTCCTAACCCTGTTCCTTTTTATCCTATGGATAATCGCAGTGGCATTTATCTGTATAGCCACTGCAGATTATTTTCTAAAAAGCCATCTATGCATCTCTTACTGAACCCACTCCATGCATATATCAAGTTTTTATTTCCTGCACTAGTCTTCGTGATAATCAAGTTTTGAGGCATTAGCATTGCAAACACTATAGTACAGATGGGCCCACTTAGTTTAAAATTAAAATTCATTTCTACCACACTCTAACTGTACTAGTCAGCAATGGAAACAATAAGAGAGTAATTTTAAAAAAAGGGCGCCTAGGTTTTGAGGTACAGAAAGCACCTAATTTTAACCTACTTTAGAAAGACAGATGGGTGCTTATGTGTCTTATATAATACTTCTACCAATTCTGCAAAAATAGCACCTAGTTCGTGTGAGCTCATATTTACACCTTCTTGGGAACAGGCCTAAATGATAACGTGTTCTGTAGGCATATACGTGTGCATGTTATAAAATACATGCATAAGTTGCTCATGTTGTACCCAAACACCTCCCTTGAGCATGGCTATGCTTCTAAATGCACTGTGTGCGCTTTTCGACCTAACCTGATTTTATAAGAGGCCTTTTATGAACACAAATTGGCATTTTATGCAATTACTTCCTAAGAGTACAGAGCATCGTGTGCTGCAAAGCGTATTGATCTGAAGAAAACTGGTGTCCTTTTAAAAGAGAGACAACCAACGCAGACTCACAAGAGTGCTGGTCAGGATCTTTTGGGACCACACCAGTCCTTCTTTAGAAGTGACACTCTCCAAAGCCAAGCAAATCCTCTGCAGGGAAGCAGGCCTGATGAGGAAGCCAGCAGGATCTTGGTTCATGCAGGTTTATTTTTGTCTCTGCAGTTAGCAAATACTATACTTTCCTCGAAGGTTGAAAGAAGAGAAAACAAAGAAAGGCCGAAGGACTGCATGCTGTTGTAAAGATATAATTGTTCCCATTTCTAGTACACTGTTTCCTGTTATTATCTTCAATGAGTCAGATTTTAGCAGTGGAGAGAAGTGCAGGTCGGGGATTATAGATCTTCTTCCCACTGCGGTTACTGTGAATGTTCTGAAAGTGGTTTATTTTTGCTTCTGTCTTTTACCATGCACCTTCACTATTATGCAACTCTTTACATCTCCAGGGATAAAAAAATCTGAGGAATTCAGAAAGTGTCCCTGTTTGTCAAACTTTTCAAGTCCGTTAGTTCAACAGGTGGTGATAGAAAAGAGTTAGCATTTTTCCATTTATTTATTTATTGAAAAAGGTTTTTATATCACTACCATATACAAAATTCTAAGCAGTTTACAAAGTAAATATACTGAATAAAATAAAAACAGATAAAATGCAAAAAACAAAACAGACTGTGGCCCCACTAGCCCAGTCAACCCCCCCCCCCCCCCTCTACAGCAGGGGAACAAAAAGGTCTTCAAATATTTCTGAAAGCGGCTCTTGTCTAATTCCTGTCACACCACAATGGGAAGCGTATTCCGCCACACCGATGCTGCCACTGTAAAGGCAACTCCGCACCCCCCCCCCCCCATTTCTTTTTCCACACCTCTTCACAATCAGGAACCATCCACAAGCTCCCCTGGCTGGACCTTAAGACATGTAATAAATACAAGGAGCAGGGTGACAAACCACACTGTGGAAAGTGTGTAAAAAAATTTTTATTTGAGTGTTCAGAGGAGACCCCCTCCCCAAAAACGTCCATGTTTTGGCAAACAAAGCCTTCGTAGGGGCTTGGGACCAAAATTAAAAACATAAAGAATAGGTTATAAACATCATTTTTACCAAACATGTAAGCCTATCGGTTAAACATAAGAAGAGGAATAAAAGCACGCAAATAAAAACAATAAAGTATAATAACAAAGGGGTATATTTACTAAATGGCGCTAACGTCGCGGCTGTGATGTTATCACGCGATAATGGTGCATTACCATGCAAAAACGTCACGTATAGTGCGATAATGTCTCCGGCGGCGTTAAAGTGCACAGAGGGTGGAGTAAGGCTTCCCAGAGGGCAGAGTAAGGCTCCTCAGGGGTGGAGATAAGGGGTCAATGGGCAGAGAGTGGGTGGGGAGAGGCCCCATGCACACTAGCGCCATGAAATGAAGGTCTGAAAATTAGCGCCAGTGAAAACCTCGCAGAAGAGGCACATTTGCAGGGGAGAGAGACCATTTCAGTCAGCAATGTGCAGCAAAGGCAGGGAAACCAAAAAAAGTGATAGTAGTGATACATGTTCTATCACAGTGCCCAAGTACGAGAGGACACTATGGTGAGGCTGCAAATGGGGTACAGGGGGCTGCAGGTGGGACATGCAGTGGGGTAGCTGGGGCACAGGGTGGACTAGGCAGATGCCTAGGTGACACATAGGAATGTAGAAGCGGAAAACCAGCAAGACAGCAACTGACCAAGGGCAAACATGTCCATGAGTGTGTGTCCCACAGTGTCCCAGGGGAAGGTACACAGCAAGTACCCCAAAGGGCACATGCATTGGCAGGCGGTGCCGGGGGGAAGCGTGGATGTCTATGCAGGCACCCCTACCCCATATCACGCACCTACCGGCACACTGGATGGCCTGGGACTGCACACCACCAGCACCACCGGCACAAGGGCATGTCAGCATGGTGGCAGAGGGGTGCTGGTGGCGGAGGGGGCAGTGGCATCTGCCCACAGCAGACCACGGCCAAGCCCCGTTTAGGTGGATGCCGTGCACTGCAACAGACAAGGTCTGTCTGATGAACAATCATTACCCCGTCATTATATGAAGTTAAGCATTATTTTGTCATCTAAAGAAAGCAATTGTTTTTGGAAAGAAAGATAGCTGATTTTGTCCGTTTAGGATATTGTTCAAGATATTTAAAAGAAATGGAGAGGCATTAAGCGACGCTAAAAGGTCATTGATGCAATAGGGTGCATTGAGATCAGACATGTTAAAGTCTGAATTATAGCCCAAAAGCAGTCTGAGACCTTGTCGCTTAATACAAAATTGGATGCTTATTCTTAAGTGTTCATGCATAACACCCTAAAGTAACTGAACTATTATAGAGTCATAATCTCTAAGTTAGTAGTTAGAGCGCATAAATTAATATATTGAGCAGTGACCATGGCACGGTTAGGTTCCCCCATAGTGCTATACAGTATTTCTCTCAAGTGATATCTATGCGTTATTTTTTTCTGGGGCCCAATCACTGACATACTTGCTTGGTGTGTGTGTTTACATCCCATTTGTGGGTGCACACAGTTCCTCCAGTAACATGCACTATGTACTAGCTAGCAGACTGTCTGCAGTTAGCATGTGTATGACTGACACACCTTGCAGGATGCAGCAGGTGGAGACTGACTGTGCCCTTTGCTGGTGAATGTCAGATAGTTGTGGGGGGCAGCTGAGCTTTTCCCAGGCCTACTGCCTGTCTGCCCGTGCCCTATGTGATGCATACAGATCTGCATTGACTGCCCTGTAGGGTGCCTATTCCCCAGCAGGACTAGGGTTGATGGTCCCCTCTACTGCCACCATTGCAGAGATGTAGAATGTGGATCTGTTGGTGGGAGATCCTGTCCCCCACCCTGTCCTACAGAGGGTGGGGTGGGTGGTGCCACATAATCCGCTTTTGGGTCCAACCACCACCCTTCTCTTAGAACATGTGACCATGGCAACCACACAGGATATGCACTATTCTGGGTGCCTCATAGTCCACAAGGGCTAGACATGACTGGGAACTACAGATGGACACAGGTGTATCCTAGGTGTGTCTGCAGGGACTACCCATCACAAACTGGCACTGATGGGGACCTGCAGCACAGCCTACCTCAGCCAAGCCAGGTGCTGTGGACGTGGTGCTGGGTGCACCACCTCGCTCTCAGGCTTCAATGACTGCAGAGGCAGAGGTCATGGGTTTGATCCCACAGTGGTGTTATTTAATAAGGCTGTCTGAGGCATTTCCTTTTGATTTAAATCAGTGCTGCCAGCAAAAACACCCTCCCAGTGCCGTTGCCTAAGGTGCCTCATAAGGCGCCCTATAAAGCGCCCTATAGGGCTCATTATAAGGTGCCTTGGCGGACAGGGCACTTATAATGTGCCCTATGGAGTGCCTTATAGGGCGCCTTATGCGGCACCTTAGGTTAAGGCACTGTGAGGGTATTTTTGCTGGCAGCACTGATTTAAATTGCAAAATGGAAATGCCTCAGACAGCACTGATTTAAATTAAAAAGAAATGCCTCAGACAGCCTTATTACATAACACTACTGTGGAATCAAACCCATGACCTCTGACTCCACAGTCATTGCAGTAACCAGTGGGCTACATCTTTATTACTTCTCACACTGCGCTGGCATGAGCTTAGGGTTAATGTGCGTTAACGTGCCACGGCGCACACTATCGCGCGATACAGATTCTTGTTACCTTGCCGCCGGAACGCCCACTACCTTATATGGCATCCTTCACATTATTGCTGCAACTAGCGCCGGTAACCTTAAGACGGTTTAGTAAACATACCCCAAAGAGTAAATAGAAAGACATAAATAAATAGTTCAATTAGTAAAACATTAAGGGGCATTTTACTAAAGAACGCTATTTGCGCCGCGTCCCGTTATCACGCGGTAAGGTACATTACTGCGCGATAATGGCGCTTTAATGGGTGATAAGGTACCTTATCGCGCGTTAAAGCGCCATTATCGCGCGGTAATGTACCTTACCATGCGATAACGGGACGCGGCGCAAATAGCGTTCTTTAGTAAACATGCCCCTAAGAGTAATCTGTAAAACCTCCCCAAAAAATTAAACATGGAGTGCATAAATAAATGAAAAGGCTAAGAACACAAGTAAAATACAGTAATACTTAAAAGTACAAGAAAATCAAAATGACAAAAAGCCAATACAGTAATGAAAGAGCAGAAATAGTGCCCCTTTATCATCACAAAGTATCTGCCCATTAAATTTTGTATAAAATAAAACAAGAGGGATACACTTACTCAGAGGCGAGAGACCCTCAATAAGTGATACGATGTATCCGCAGTAGAGACAATAGGCAGCAGCTACTAAAGTATAAATGGAGGATTAAAATAAAATAAGACCAACAGAATTGATTAGTGGAGGACTGGTAGTACCTAACTGTTACTGTGTTTGCCAAGGGTAGACAATACATATACAGTAAAAACGGATGGGAGGGGGGAGCATGTTGCATCTAATATATCTAATAAACTCATTTGGGGCAAGTTGTATATTTTACATAATGGAGGTCATTCCCAAATGCGGGTTGTGAGGCAGATTCCCTATCTAACTATCCTGTATGTCCTTTGCATCAGGATGGAGAGAGCTGGGAGAGGGCAGGAACCGGGCACAGCAGGGGTGGGCCAACCTTGCAGCACGTACAGGGCCGATTCAAGTCACAGCCCTGTATATGCTGCCAGGCTCGTGGGGATGTGCTACTTATACCACTTCCAAGGTGGTATAAGCAGCACCTTTTGCCTGATCGGGCCCAGGGAGCACCCACCGGAGCCGGGGCCAGGTGTGGGTGGGTCCCCGCCGCCCAATCCAGGCCGCAGCAAGCCAGCTGTGGGTTGGGCGATGTAGAAATGGGGTCTAGAGCCATGGATGTCGGGGGCGCCTGTGGTGAGGACATCCCCGCAGGCAGAAGGGGCGCTCTGGGCTGCCCACGGGCCCGATTCCGGCTACCATGAGAATGTTTTGTCATCGCAGATCAGAATCAGGTCCTAAGATCCCTGTCTTCATCGGGGACATCCAGATGGCTCGGATGTCCCCCTCCCGGAATCAGGCTCCACATATCTAATAAACTAGTGCAGAAGAAGTTTAATAATAACCTATATAAAAAACAAACTGGTATATTGCCAGGACTGTTGGGAAAACCAAGGGTGCAAAAGCATTATACAAATGGTATCCATGGAACAGAGGATTAGTGTGCTACCCACAGCAAGCCAGTGTTATCAAGTGCTAAAAAAGCACAGGAGCCCCCGTGCTGGGTGTGCTCATAGTAACCTATTTAATAAGTGTCAGAGACATTGTAAAACAACATCATGAGGAGGGAGGACCCATACCTTATTACGATCCAGCAGCGCATCAATTCAAACTGGTATCAGCGTTCATCAACGCAGAGAGAGCTCCGAACTTGGCAGCTAATTAAAAGGGTAAAATCCCGCCAAAAACTATGGCATCTAGTTGCTATAGCAACCTTAGACAAATACTGTTCAAATGGGTAAAAACTAAAAGAAATTAAATGCTAAGAGAGAAAGCAACCACAAATGTTTAAAAAAAATAAAATAAAATGAAGGGTAAAAAGAGTATTGATTCAAAGGGGCATAAGTGTAAAGCCCTTGGCTGAACTGGCAGAAAGAAGATGCAATGCTAAACCAAAGCCCTAAGCATTATATCGATTGTACAGGGTCATGCTCATTATACCAGCAAACAGAGTATATAATTGAGATAAATGACAAGTGCAAGGGGATAATTCCCCAGCTACCATACATAGTGCAAAATGGGACCAATGGATATTTAAAAAATATGCTACAGGAATGCTGCCGGCACTTTGGGATACAGACCATTGATTTATGATGAATTGAAAAATGAGCATCACCAAATCGTTTGTAGAAATTATGCGTGTATAAAATATATATATATAAACAAAGAAAAGGAGGATCCATGGATCAAGCTCAGGGGATACTCCAAAAAAAAGAGGTCAGAACAAAGCCATGCAGAGATACCATAAGGTGGACACCGAAAATATAAAAAAGGAGGGATAAAATGAGAAAAAAAGAATTAAAAAGGGGGGGACTAAAAAGGAAAACATGAATATTAAGAGGTACGAACCCACATAAAAAGTAATAAAAAACTAGTAGAAACTTAAAATGTTAATGGTATGAGGATCACATACCGGATCAAGATGTTGGACTATACAGGGATATCTAGTGTCTAGAATGTATATTGACTTTTTTTTTTTTTAGTGCCGTCAAGTCAGTGCTGACTCCTGGCAACCCAGCTGCCATCACCAGAAGTAGATTGCCAGGCCTTTTTTTCTGAGGCACTGGAGGGTAAAGTGACTTGCCCAAGGTCACAAGGAGTGCTAGTAAGAATCAAACCCTTGATCTTTTGGGTAGTATGCAGTTTCTCTAACCACTAGACTACTCCTTATTGACCTTAGGAGGACCATATAATAAAACACACTGGAGACTCAAAAAAACATATAGGGGTCTATTCTGTCCATCCCCACTATTCGCGCCCCCCCTCCCCCACTGGCCCTATCAGAAGCCTCCCCCATAAGAAAAAGGTGTTTGTACAGGGAAGCTTAGACAGGGTTGGAAGGGGGGCGTTGCAGAGGCGGAGTTAAGGCGGGCCGTGGGCAGTCCACGACCCCGGACATACAGGGCTTATTCTGATGTTAGCCCTGTACATCCGGGGTCGGCAGACTGGATTGGGGAGTTATTCCACATCAAAGGTGGAATAAGTCCCCCTGGACATCAGGGGATGGCAAGCCTGGGCAGCGGCAAACAGGTGAGGGGGTGCAGGGGATTTCCTGCAGCCCGACCCTGGCCATGGAAGGCCAGATCGGGGGTCAGACTGTGAGGAAAGGAAAGCGTTGGCAGCAGCTGGAGATTGTGACTCCTAAATGGAGCCGTGGTGCCTTGGCAATGAGACTCCATTGCACTGCAGCTCCATTCACGAGCCTGACTGAGTTAGCCTGGCTGGGGCCTGTACATACAGGCCTTAGACCCAATTCTGATCCCGCAGGTAGGGTTGCCAACTGGCCGGTTTTCAGCCGGCCTGGCCGGTTTTTCCACGGCAAGGCCGGCTGCCGGCGCAGAGGCAAAACCGGCCCTTTAAAAGCCGTTTTTTTTGCTCTGGCCGCAAGATCGGGTGCGGCCAGAGCAAAAAAACCGGCTTTTCTCCGCTTCAGAGGGAGCCAGGGAAGCCCGCGCGAGGCCCCGGCTCCCTCTGAACAGCCACCAGCGTGAAGAGCCTTTACCTTCACGCTGGCGGCTGTTCCTGTGAAGCCGCGAATGCTGGGAAAGGTTAACGGTTGCCCTTTAACCTTTCCCAGCATTCGCGGCTTCACAGGAACAGCAGCCAGCGTGAAGGAAAAGGCTCTTCACGCTGGTGGCTGTACAGAGGGAGCCGGGGCCTCGCACGGGCTTCCCCGGCTCCCTCTGAAGCCTCAGACAGCCGCGATGCTGGTCGGGGGGGGGGGGCAAGGACTGCATTGGCTGTGATGGGGGGGACCTGGACTGGAAAAGGGCTAAGGGGGGGGGAATAGTACTGGATAAGGGCTAAGGGGGGGGGGAAATGGACTGGAAAAGGGAAAAGGGGGGGACTGGGAATGGAAAAGGGCTAAGGGGGGGGGGACTTGGACTGGAAAATGGCTAAGGGGGGGACTTGGACAGGAAAAAGGCAAAGGTGGTCGGACAAGGACTGTAAAAGGGCTAAAGGGGGGGACTAGGACTGGAAGAGGGCTAAGGGGGGGGGGACTTGGACTGGAAAAGGGCTAAGGGGGGGGACTTGGACTGGAAATAGGCTGTGATGGGGGGGGGACCTGGACTGTAAAAGGGTTATGGGGGGGGACATGGACTGGAAATGGGTTGTGATGGGGGTGGAGGGGACCTGGACCAGAAAAGGGCTATGGGGGGGGGGGGAAACTTGGACTGGAAATAGGCTGTGATGGGGGGGGGACCTGGACTGTAAAAGGGTTATGGGGGGGGACATGGACTGGAAATGGGTTGTGATGGGGGTGGAGGGGACCTGGACTGGAAATGGGCTATGGTGGAGGAAGGGGGATCTTGGACTGGAAATAGGCTGTGATTAGGGGGGCTAGGACTGCAAATGGGCTGTGATGGTGCGGGGGGACTCAGACTGCAAATGGGCTGTGATGGTGCGGGGGGACTCGGACTGCAAATGGGCTGTGATGGTGGGGGGGGGGCCTAGGACTGGAAATAGGCTGTGATGGGGGACTTGGACTGGAAATTGGCTGTGATTGGGGGGGGGGAGCTAGGACTGGAAATGGCCTGTGATGTGAGGGCTAGCACTGGAAATGGGCTGATGAAGAGCTGGAATAGGACTGGAAATGGGCTGATGTGGGGCATGGGAGAATGGGACTAGAAGGGAGTGGATGCTGGGTGGGCCTAGAACTATAAGGGAATTCATTTGGGGGAGGACTAGAATGGATGGGGAATGAGAATGGAGAGGGGAAAAAATATTTTGTGTGGAAGAAAAGTCTATGATGGGCCGGTATTGGGAGAGTAAGAGGGGCTTGAGAATGGAAGGGTGAAATTTAAACGGATGATAAAGGAATAAGGAAAGAATTGGGGGAAAGAGCAAAAGGGAAACAATCAGTATGTTAAAGCAGAAATAGAGAGAGAATGGAAAACATCTAAAAGAGAAGAAAGGACAAATGGATAGCTCGCAGAAGACACGAAGAAACCAGAAGAAAGTGACTGGAGCAATTGCAACTGAAAAATAAAACGCCCAAACAGAAGGTAGAAAAATACTTTTTATTTTGAATTTATTAACTGGAATATGTCTGGTCTGGGAAGTGTGTATTGCTAACATCTTTGCGTTTTTCTTTAGTGTAAGAGGAAATTACTTTATAGTTTTATTACTCCAGTGTTGTACATTTCATGTTTGGATTTTGGGGTTCCCAGTTTAATTATTATCTGACCAAGGAAGTTAGCCTACACGTATCCTCGGAAATTTTTGTGGGTGGGGCTGGGGGCGGGGCAGGGGTGGGACTAGGGGCGGAGAATGGGTGGAGCATGGCAAGCCACAGGTGTCGGGTTTTTCTCGGTGAAAAAGTTGGCAACCCTACCCGCAGGGCATGTCTAGCGCCTGTGGGATCAGAATCAGGTCTGCCTCTGTGCATCCCATTCCGATCAGACGCACAGGGTCCTGGACGCTTTCTACGGAATGTGCCTCATAGCATAAAGCAGGTCAGAACCTGTAACAAGAGCAGAGATAAAAAAGTGGAACTGAAATAAAACCAAAAATGTAAAAAGTAATGCAAACATGTAATGGATGGGACCCGTTCTACAATCTGCATGACTTCACGCTGTGGTATGTTGATATAGAGCAGCGGTTCTCAACCTGTGGGTCGTAACCCCCACGGGGGTCACCACAGGATTTAGCGGGGGTCACCTCACTCCGCCGTTAAAAAAAAACAAAAATGCACAAGTTGCTGCCGCTGCCGAGCTTACCACTTCCTTTGGAGGCGGGACAATGCTGCACGGAGCCTGTTTAGAAACAGAAAGGCTCCGCAACGGCTTCACAGGCATAGCTACTGTTTCCTAAGAGACAGGGAGCCGCAGCTGCAGAAGAAGGAGGCAGACAAGGGGAGAGGGGAGCAGGAAACCTGCAATGGGGCTGACATGGACAGAGGGGGGGCTGACATGGATGGATGGAAGGAGGGGGGCTGACATGGATGGAGGGGGGCTGATATGGATGGATGGATGGAGGGGGGCTAACATGGAGAGAGGGGGGCTGACATGGACAGAGGGTGGCTGACATGGAGGGACGGAGGGGGGTTGACATGGACAAGGGGGTCTAACATGGAGGGAGGGAAGGGGGCTGACATGGACTGGGGGGGCTGACATGGAGAGGGGGGCTGACATGGATGGAGGGAGGGAGGGGAGGGCTGACATGGAGGGAGGGAGGGAGGGAGGATGACATTGATGGATGGATGGAGGGAGGGAGGGTGCTGACATGGATAGAGGGGGGCTGACCTAGAGGGAGGGAGGGCTGACATGGACAGAGGGGGGACTGACATGGAGGGATGGATGGAGGGAGGGAGGGGGGCTAACATGGACAGGGGGGCTGATATGGATGGAGGGAGGGAGGGGGCTGACATGGACAGAAGGGGGCTGACATGGAGGGGGAGGGCAGGAGGGAGGGAGGGCTGACATGTACAAAGGGAAGAGACAGGGAGGCATACTGGACAGATGGGGATAAATACTTGACAGAGGGGAGAGACAGTGCGGGTTAGGATTATAATGGGCAGATGGGGGGGCTAGGACTGGTAATGGGTTGATTAGGGAAGGCTAGGACTGGGAATGGACTGATCAAGGGGGGGGGTTGGGACTGGTAATGTGCTGATAGGGGGGTAGGACTGGTAATGGACTGATGGAGGGCTAGCATTGGAAATGAGCTGATCGGGGAGGTTAGGACTGGAAATGGACTGATTAGAGGAGGGTAGGACTGGTAATGTACTGATTAGGGGAGCCTAGCACTGGTAATGGGGTTGAGGAGGGACTAGCACTGGAAATGAGCTGATTAGGGGAGGCTAGGACTGGTAATGAGCTGATGGGGGGGGGGTAGGACTGGTATTGGGCTGATAGGGGAGGCTAGCACAGGTAATGGGGTTGAGGGGGGACTAGCACTGGAAGCGAGCTGATTGGGGGGCTTTGACTGGGAATGGCCTGATTGTGGGGAGGGGAGGATAGAGCTGCTGGCCCTGGAAGAAAACTGGGGGCTAAGGCTACAAATGGGCTGATACGAGGGGATGGGAGAATGGAACTGGAAGGGAGTGGATCTGAGAGGGGCTGCCATGGTATTTGTACTAGAAGGGACTCGTCAGTGGGGAAGGAGGGGGACTGGAATGAGGGTGAGATGTTATGGAGTAGTTTGAAAGTGGTAATTATTACTTTATATTTTATTCTACTCCTTAATGGGAGCCAGTGCAGCTCTTTAAGGATTGGTGTAATGTGATGTGATCAGTCAGGTGTGCTTTAACTATTATTCGGGCAGACACATTTTGGGCTATTTGGAGAGTGTTGATTGTCTTTTTGGGCAGACCCTGCAGTAAACTGTTGCAGAAGTCCCAGTGCGGAGTTGTAAGGGCTTGGACTACCATTCGGAAATCGCTGGGTTCTAGGAGAGGTCTTAGATTCTGGATTGATGTTAGTTTAAATAATATATTCCTGGCTGTTTGTCTTACATGGGATGACATACTGAGGGATTTGTCCAAGATGATTCCCAAGTATTTCACTTCCTGTTTTACTTGAATGGTGGTGTTTTGTATCTTGATTTCAGTAGGGGGGGGGGGGTAAAGATTTGATTTCTTGTTGTGAACATAATTTTGGTGTTTTTTTAAGGTTGATTTAGAGATTGTTCTCACAAAGCCATGACTCTGCTTCAAGGATGCATTCGATAATGTGATAGACTGGGTTTTTTGTGTTTATTGAGGTCCACAATAAATTTCATCTTCCATTTGAACATCCAATCTTCCAATTTTCAAGGTCCTCTTGCAATTTTTCACAATCCTCTTGGGTTTTAACAACTTTGAATAATTTTGTGTCATCTGCAAATTTGATTACCTCACTCATTATTCCCATTTCCAGGTCATTTATGAATATGATAAAAAGCAGGAGACCCAGTACAGATCTCTGGGGTACTCCACTATTCACCTTTCTCTGTTGGGAGAATTGGCCATTTAGCCCTACCCTCTGCTTTCTATCGTTTAACCAGTTTCTGATCCACAATAGTACACTGCCTCTTATCCCATGAGTTTTAACTTCGCCAAGAGTCTCTCATGAGGGATCTTGTCTAAGGCTTTCTGAAAATCCAGATACACTATATTGACTGGCTTACCTTTGTCTACCTGTTTATTCACACCTTCATAAAAATATAACAGATTAGTAGGACAAGACCTTCCTTGGCTAAAGCCATGTTGGCTGTCTCCCATTAAGCCATGACTATCTACATGTTCAGTAATTTTGTTCTTTATAATGGTTCCTACCATTTTTCCTGGTACTGATATCAGGCTCACTGGTTTGTAGTTTCCCGGATCACACCTGGGATCCTTTTTGAAAATTGGTGTTACATTGGCCATTCTCCAATCTTCAGGTATTACAGATGATTTTAATGATAGCTCACA
Source organism: Ichthyophis bannanicus (assembly GCA_033557465.1). Lineage (NCBI taxonomy): Eukaryota > Metazoa > Chordata > Amphibia > Gymnophiona > Ichthyophiidae > Ichthyophis > Ichthyophis bannanicus. The sequence goes on along the minus strand of CM066036.1, from coordinate 601,807,379 downwards.
GATTACTAATAGTAGGTATGCAATCTCATATTTCAGTTCTTTCAACACACTTGAATGTATACCATCTGGTCTAGGTGATTTGCTACTCTTTAGTTTATCAAATAGTTGTAATACGTCTTCCCGGTTTATCGATATTTCTTTCAATTCTCCCAATGCAACACCTTTAAATATAATTTCAGTCATGGATAACTTCCCTATAGCTTCTTCAGTAAAGACCAAAGCAAAGATTTCATTCAGTCTCTCTGCTATGGCCTTGTCTTCTCTTAGTGCTCCTTAGCCCCTCTATCATCTAATGGTCCAAACAGGTTTTTTGCTACAAATGTTCTTGAAAAAGTTTTTATTATGCATTTTTGCTTCCACAGCAAGCTTTTTTTTTCAAATTCTCTCTTTGCCTGCCTTATCAATGCCTTGCAGCTAACTTGTGAGTGCTTATGTTGTTCCAGTTTTCGTCATTTGACTCCTCTTTCCATTTCCTGAAGATGCTTTTTTGGCTACAACAGCCTCTCTGACCTCACCTTTAAACCATGCTGGATGTTTTTTGGACTTCCTTCCACTTTTCTTAAAGCATGGAATACAGCTGCTCTGGGCTTCCAAGATAGTATTTTTTAACACCAATGCTTGATATAAATCTTTAACCTTTGCAGTTGTTCCTTTTAGTTTTTTCTCGACTATTTTCCTCATTTTATCATAGACTCCCTTTTGAAAGTTAAAAGGTAATACTGTGGATTTCCTTGCTGTCCTTCCTCCATTTATTAAATCAAATGCAATAATGCTATGATCACAATTGCTGAGTGGCCCCAACACCTTTATCTCTTGCACCAGATCTAGTATTCCACTAAGGACTAAGTCCACAATATCTTTCCCTCTTGACAGTTCATGAACCAGCTGCTCCAAGAAGCAGTCATTTATTTAATCTAGAAACTTTATCTCTCTAGCATGCCCTGCTGTGACACTGACTCAGTTGATACCAGGGTAATTGAAATCACCCACTATTATTACTGTGTTGTAACTTTTGTTAGCTTCCCTGATTTCTTTGAGCATTTCATCATCCATTTGTTCATTCTGACCAGGTATTAGGTAGTACACCCCCACTGTCATTGCTTTCCCCTTTTTATATGGAATTTCAATCCATAGAGATTCTACAGTGTATTTTGTTTCCTGCAAAACTGTAATCCTGTGTAACTCAATGCCCTCTCTAACATAGAGTGCAACCTCTCCACCAATTTGATCTACTCTATCATTGCAATATAATTGGTACCCAGGTATCACAGTGTCCCACTGGTTGTTGTCCTTCCAACAGGTCTCTGATATATCAATCATATCTAACCTCTCATTTATTGCTATTTATTCTAACTCTCTTATTTTTTAGACTTCTAGCATTTTGGAGGTTACATTTTATTCATATGGTTATCAGTAGGCAGGGGTAATTTGGAATCTTTAAGCTCTCTCTGCTCTGTACTTAAAGGCATTTTGGTTATCATTGTCTTTATTGGAACCTCTCTGTTGTTATGCCCTAACTTCAATCTTTTGCTAATATCCTTAAAGGATACATCGTTCCAAACCATTCGCTCTTGGGCAACTGTCAGTTTTCCCTTATTATCTAGTTTAAAAGCTGCTCTATTCTCTTTTTAAAGGTTAATGCCAGCAGCCTGGTTCTATCCCGGTTATGGTGGAGCCCATCCCTTTGGAAAAACCCCTCCTTTCCCCAGAATGTTGCCCAGTTCCTAACAAATCCAAATCCCTCTTCCTTGCACCATTGTTTCATCCATGCATTGAGACTCGGGAGCACTGCCTGCCTTTTGGGTCCTACACATGGAATGGGAAGCATTTCTGAGAATGCTATCCTGGAATTTCAGGATTTCAACTTCCTACCTAAAAGCCTAAATTTGGCCTCCAGAACCTCCCTACAACATTTTTCTATGTCATTGATACCAACAGATACTAAGACAGCAGACTCCTCCTCAGTGCTATCTAAATTCTTGTCAAGGTGACACATGAGGTCCGCTACCTTTGCACCAGGCAGGCTTGTTACCAGACAATCCTAATGTCCATCAGCCACCCAACTATCTACCTGCCTAATAATTGAATCACCAACTATAACGGCTGTCCTAACTCTTCCCTCATGGGCACATGGCCCTGAGAAACCTCCTCAGTGTGAGAAGGTTTTACATCACCTGGAGGACAGGTCCTAGCTACTGGATCATTTCCTGCCATACCAGGGTGATGCTCTCCAGACACGTGACTTCTCTCCTTCATGGCAATAGAATGGCTGCCAGATTGGAGGTGGGACTTCTCACCTCTCTGTCTTCCTTATCTCCTCCAAGTCTGATACTCTAGCCTCCAGAGATTGGACTCATTCCGTGAGAGCAAAGAGCTCTTTGCACCTAGAGCACATGTAAGACCTTTCACCAACCGGGAGAAAATCATACATGAGACACTCAATGCAAAAGACTGGAAAGCCCCCATCTTGCTGCTGGACTGCTGTCTGCATCTTAGTTTCAATATTTTGTTTAGGTTTTTAAGTTGCTGGGGATACTTATACTAATACAACTATACCTAATGGGGGTCATTCTGAACAATGAATAGCATGGATGTACGTCCACTTTGGACGTACAATGCCCTCTATTCACTTGTGCCATATTCTGAGTCCCTGGATCCCTGCACGTACAATGGCATTGTGCAGGGAATGCTGGACGGGGGTGGGAGGGAGAGTCACGGAGGCAGATATTGAGCAGAGCAGGGGTGAGCCCACAAACCCGGATGTACAGGGCCTATTCAGGTCATGGCCCTGTACGTCCGTCGAGGACAAGATGTATGGGGGACTTATTCCAACTCAGAGGTGGAATAAGTCCTGGGGGCTGTGGCAATTGGGGCACATAGACCCCCTGAAGTGTCTCAGGAGCAGCAGTGAAGACCCCGCCACCTGATCCCAGCCCTGGTTGTCCTTGCTAAGGGCTGGGTGACAGGGAAAGAAGAGTGGGACTGGTGTCGGGCTCACTGTTCTCCTGCTGGGTGTCCCAGTGCCATAGCAATGGGACACTATGGAATCAGCACTCCTGCAGGAGCATGGGGCAGGCTGGCCAAGCAGGGGGAAGGATGTCTCCTGCTACAGAATTGGGGAACGTCCAGGCTGTTTAAGTGCCCGATTCTGCAACCATGGGAATTTTTAGCTCCTGCAGTTGCAGAATTGGGTACATTTTGGGCCCGTCCATTTTTTGGTTATCCAGACGTGCCCCAATCAGAATCAGCCTCCACACATTTAATGGGCTTTGTTCGCCTCAAGATTAGTTAGTCTCAGGTCCTTAATTAATGTATTCCTGATTAGGATAACCAGCCACACCTGAAAGTGAATATGGGCACCTCCTCCCCTTTAATAGGCTTAAGAACCTATAAAGCTAAGATTATCCCTGGGATGGGTGGGAGGTAAAGAAGACTTAATAAAAGTTGGCTTTCTACACCGTGCCCTGACCTGTGCTTCTAAGGTAAAGTCTTACCAAGTTCCTGTGTGACTCACACAGCCCTTGGTTTGAAGAGGAAGTCTTTCAAATTGCCCCTTTGATCTGTCACTTGCCTTTAACACCTGTTTAAGACAACTTCACAGATCTTTTGCCTCCTAACTGGAAGGCCTCTTTGTAAAGGTCTCTAGAAACTAGTTTGTTTCTTTCTACTCAGAGGCTATTTATACTACTCGTATGCTAAGCTATACTCTGATTTGATTTAAATAAAAAAAGCTCTCTAGAAACAAATTTATTTCAGTGACTATTTATTTTACTTTCTATGCTAAGCTATATTCTGATTTGATTTAAATGAAAATCTTTCTGGTGGTACTAAGACCTGACTGACTCAGCAAAAACACTGAATTCTAAAATACATAGATTTATCAGCTTTAACCCAAAGAATTCCCTTATTCCCCAAGATTTAGAGTATATTCCAGAAGATAAATACATGTGCAGATCTATTTCCAGTTGTAGTAGTCCCTTTTGGAAGTCCTTGAAGTATTTGGAGAACCAAGTGCAGAGGTCTAATTGGTGATTTCTAAATTTCCCAAGATATCCCTTGATATCCTTGTGGAGGAGTGGCCTAGTGGTTGGGGCAAGGTACTTCAGGCTGGAAGGTCAGGGGTTCAAATCCCACTAGAGGACAGCAACCTTGGGCCGGAAGGACTGGGGTTTCTAGTCCCACAGGTGCTCCTTGTGGTCTTGGGCAAGCTACTTAACCCTCCATAGCCCATGTTCCCTGTACAATAGTTATCTCCAAGTTATAATGCCCTGTTCAATGTAATTTCAGTTTGTTCAATGTAAACCACACTGATGTGGTATATAAGAGAATGTAAATTCTCTATGTATTTTTATGATAAAGAAATATCTGACAGAGGTTTTGGGTATGCTGTCTGAATCACTAACTCCACTGGTTAAAGCCCAATATCTGTTGGTGGGGGGATGATTTTCTCCCTTTGGTGAGCAAGGAGACTCTGTAGCCATGAATTTTACAGATTTTTTGGTGTCTTCATAGGAGGTTGTGATTCAGAGGATTACCTTGGTAGTCACTTCTGCCTTGGAATTTGACCGCAGCACTGTATTTAAATTATATTTATGCAATATGCATAAGCTGTTTATGGGTTCTAAAGTGTGGGTATTTCCAGATTTGTTAAGATTTTCTCCAAAACGTTTGCAAGGAATTTCTGACATTCAGACCTAGGGTAGTTGCCTTGGGGATCAGTTTTTGGTGCAATTTCATTGTAATTGTGTGGTCCTATTTGATGGAAGGAATTATGTGTTTTATTCAACCTAAACAGCTTTTGGATTTTATTGTGCCCAGGGAAGAGGTGAGGGTTCAGATTATTGTCCCAGAAGTAACACTGTAAGGGCTGGTTGAAAGCTTCAATGTGGGGGTGGTATATGTTAGTGATTTACTTTATATTTTCTCTGTTTTATTTTTCTGTTTCTTGGATCTATTGCCTTATATTGTTCTTATTTTTCTTCCAATTTTGAATGACTATTTTCGGTTTCTGTATTTCATTTGTTTGTGAATGAAACGTAATTGATAAATTCAATAAAAAAAAAAGAAAAGAAAGACTACAAGTCCCTGCATGCAATGAGGTAAAGCCAGGATTGGATAAAGACTGTTGGGTGCATCTGAAGCCTGTTGGCAACCTTAGCGGAGAGTGACCTGCAGAGAGTGGTGGGTACAACCTTAAACAAAGGCACAGAGGTGGGACCTGCATGGTGCAGTGGGTGCAACTACTCTGGTCACCTTACTGAGTACACTAGATGGACTATACTGGTCTTTATCTGCTATTATTCACTTTGGCCAGCATTCCATCCTGCAAATAGTGAGGTTGGATGTCCGGGTTAGATGTCCAACCTGCACTTAGCCCCGGAACACAATTTCCTTGCCAGCACTCCCCGCATGTACACAGCATTTACGCAGGGAGTGCTGGACATGGGTGGGGGGAGGTGGAGTGGGGGCATAGCAAGGCATCAGGACATACAGAGGCCATTCAGGTTGGGCCTCTGTACGTACCCTGCCGGTGAGTTACATGCCTGGCTTATTCCACCCCAATGGTGGAATAAGTCGCAGGCACTACGCCATTCATGGGATGCAGCCCCCCATGCCCCAGGCCGCTGCCGCAGGACAGAATCTGCCACCTGACCCAGGCCTTGGGGGCCCCCACAGAGGATCAGATAGCAGTGTGTCAAGGCCAGCTCTGGAACAGGCCATTCTGCAATGCCGGCTGGACATGTCGGTGCCATGACAATGGGACGCCACTGCACCGGCACACCATATGGCACTGCAGAATGGCCTGTTCAAGAGCAGACCTCGACACACTGGCAGGCTGGATGGGCAGGTTGCAAGACGGCTCCCATCATGGAGCTGGGTGCACGCCAGGCTGTCTGTGTCCGATTCTGCAATTGCAGGTACGTACAGATCCCGCAGTTGAGGAATCAGGTACTACTTGGCCCCATCCAAGTTTTAGGTGCCCCGAGGGCCCAGCCATGCACCGTTCGGAATCGGCCTCAATGTTACAATAAGAAATTATAACATATATAACATTAGTAAGTTGGTTCAGTGAGTTGCTAAATGTAAATAAATAATAAAATAAGAATAATAAAATGTCATTGTAAATTCTTTCTCTGTTAAGAATTTACTATGCTACTATGCAAAACTTTTGACTTTTGACAATAATTTAGAATGACTGAAAAACTTTACTATACACTTTACCATAAGATTTTAACCACTACAGTTTATGTTTATTAAAAGTTTGATATACTGCCTTAGATATGGGTATGCATCAAAGCGGTTTACAATAGAATTCATCATTAAAAGAAAGGAAAGGTAAAATTGATTTTTTTTCCCTCACAGAACAGAAAAGAGCAACATCTGAAAGGCAGACCTGGCCCAGAGCAATGGTTGGCTGTTATCTAGCTGTGTTGCCTAGCGATGAGATGTTTATCTGAGATGAGTCTGGAGACTGGGTTAGGTTTCCAGTTCGGCAAAGACCAATTAGAATGTCAATGAGTCTGTGATCCAGCCCAGATAAATATCTTGTACATCTGCATTTAATAAGTTTTCCTTGCTAACAGCAACAGATTTTGGGGCCTGTGTGTGTGGAAGGGTTCAGTCTCTGTTTTACACCGTCAGAATGAATTAATGACCACGGTTTTATGGTATATGGTATTATTTGACTTGACATGCCACCTTTATAGTCAAAAGCAAAGTGGTTTACAAAACAGTGCAAGAGGAGATTTCAGCAGGGTAGAAGGTTACTCAATGGGGGTCATTTCCTAGCCATTTTTTAGGCCGAACACAATTTAGGATAGCTATCCAGAGGATCACCATGAGTCGACTCCGACTCAATGGCACTTAACAACAACATTTTAAAAAAATGCATATTTTTTAAAACAAGAAAAACTTGCAAAAATTAGCATTTGTTTTGACGTGTGAGAGATGATTGTGCTTGTCCCTCCCCATTTGCTACCTGGCAGCATGACCTTCCGCCTGCACACCTCTTCTTAGATGAATCATTGGACCTGAAGTCTAATGGCTCAGTGGGAAGCTGAAGACACTGACAGTAGTGGCAGAAAAAGCTTTAAAACTATTTCATTTTCTCTGATACCTCATTGTGCAGAGCTTTAGTAACCATGTTGATTCCAGAGAAAACTAGACTCATAGGAGGTTGGGAGTAGATGTAGTATTTCACTGCCGAAGTTACTGTGTACTGTGAGTATTTCGCTGCTGAAGTTACTGGGTGTATTTCATTACTAAAAGTACTGTGAGCATCTCACTACCAACAGCATACAAGTATCCTCGCCGCTGTAAATAGTTAGTGCCAGAGAACAAGCTAGCCATTACTGGGTTGTGCAGTGTAGAACGCATATACGCCCCGCCAGCATACACCTCCCCAGCAAAGGAAAGTCCCCTGCCACACACAGGACACACCGAACCCCAGCTCAAAATGGCCATATCCAGTATAACCTTAATCAGCCTATACCTCCTCATCAACGTCCTCAATGGCTCCTTCTCCACTGCATCTGACCACAATCCAATTCTGATTGTACAAGGACAAGGAAGGAGACATTACAGTAACACACACCGCTTGACAACAGAACCCTCCCAGAACCCCCACCCATACTTAATCTACATAGTGCTCCATTACACCACAAAACCCAAGCAACACCAAAACCCACGCAACCTGAAGTGTGCCCTCATAAAAGCACGGTCTGTCTGTAAAAAGTGGCCTGTCATCTCTGACCTCATATTACACCTCAAACTAGATATCCTGCTAGTGACAGAATCATGGCTCACCATTTCAGACTCAGTCCTTATCAACCAACTCCCCCTCCCCCCCCCCCCGACTTCTCAATCCACACCTGCCACAGAGCAGACCGCAGAGGAAGTGGTGAATTCATTCTGGTAAAAACAGACCTCCAGTATCAAACGATCAGCTTTAACAGCTCAACACACCTTGATGTAATCACCATATCCAACAACTACAACACATAAGAACATAAGATATGCCATACTGGGTCAGACCAAGGTCCATCAAGCCCAGTATCCTGTTTCCAACAGTGGCCAATCTAGGTCATACGTACCTAGCAGTTTCCCCAAAAGACACAGGTTCCACAATGCTTGTACTGGGTCAAGCATTGATATCCTGGGTCCCTTCTTAATAATGGTTTATGGACTTTTCCTCCAGGAACTTGTCCAAACCTTTTTTAAACCCAGCTACACTAACAGCCTTTACTACATCCTCCGGTAACAAATTCCAGAGTTTGATTACACGTTGAGTGAAAAAATATTTTCTTTTATTAGTCTTAAATAGTTTACCCTGTAGCTTCATTGCATGTCCCCTAGTCTGTCCATCAACCTTATCTAAAGATCCTCAACCTCATCCCCTGAAGACCTCGCGACTACAATCGAACTAGCCTCCAAGCCCCCAGAACACACACAAGCCGAACTGGGTACTGGGAGATTTTAACCTACCAGCCCTGCAGGATAACCACTCCAAAGCCTTGCTTGAAGCACTCAACAACCTGGAATATGAACAAATAGTGGATGCCCCCACACATCAAAAAGGTAACATACTGGATCTTGTCTTCATCCCTCGACCAGACGTGAGTTCGAACTACAATTTCAACATAACTATCTCCCCTGTCCCATGGTCGGACCACAATCTAATCAGATTCCAAATACCTATGCACCAAGAAAGTGAACGGACAATGAAAATAACTGAAAAATCAGCAGCACCCTCAGGACATTTTAGACTCCTTGACAAAGAGGCGATCATCAAAGATGTCCTCCCCAACATCACGACTACATCACCGAACCTTGAAGATGTGATGGCCTCATGGAACAACAGCCTGAGCTCCTTTGCATGCATATCTAACCAAACCAAGCCACAGACCTCAGATAAGCAACCAAGAAGGAGAAAACCTGCACGCTGGTACACTACCGAGCTACGAACCTCACTACAAAGGCTGAGGAAACTCGAAAGAAAATGGCAACGTACACGGACCCAACAGACCAGACAGCCTACAACTCCCACCTGCAGACACACCGGGGCTTAATATCAACAAAAATTAAAGAACATCACTCTGAACTCCTAAGCCGATCTCTGAACATACCGCACGAGTTGTTCAATATAGTGAAGACCCTAACAAAGGAACCCTCATCCTCCCAACCAGCCATGATACACCCCCAGGACTATGCAGACTACCTGCTGGCCAAAACCAAAAACGTTAGCAAAGCCACACTGTCCAGCCCCACTAACAACCCACCCAAGACACTCACCTCTCTCACAACACCATCGGCTACAAGTATTGAGGACATCATTGCTGTCATCAATGCCACCACTGCTCCAAACGACCCTTGTCCAGCATTCTGGATAAGGTCACTATGTAAGGAAATCAGCCCTACCCAAAAACACGCTAAACCCATTACAGCTGGCAATGAATGCAGCTGCACGCTTCCTACATGGAGCCACTAGAAGAGAGCACATCACCCCAATCCTTAAAGACCTACACTGGCTACCAATCTACTGCCGGCTCACCTATAAAGTAGTCCTGATGTCCTTCAAGGCCATCAACAAAATATCCTCCACCTCCCTAATGGACCTTCTCCACCCCACTCCAGCGAACAGAGCAAGAATATTCGCCGCCAATACATTACAGACCCCCAGTGAAATAACAAAATGCACCCCAGCAACAAAGAACCGAGCCTTCAAGTTCTATGCTCCCAGCTGCTGGAAAGAACTCCCAACCTCCGTCCGGGCCATCACAGATCTTGCCCAATTCAGAAAAGCACTAAAGCACCACCTCTTTCTCCTGCACTACTCTCAACCCAGTAACTTAATTTCTCCCACCATACACCCTGCTAGGAAATTGTAAGTTACAGACCACTCATGTTAATATTGTAGATAACTGTAGATAGTTCCCCCAGTTGAAACCCAAGTTGTATCTCCAGTTCATTGTAAGTGCTTAATAGTGCGCCTGTTCTGCATAAAAATGTTATCTGTAAACCGCACTGATTTTAAAGAGTGCGGTATATAAAAACAATAAATAAATGTGAATTTGAGACCATATAGGTTTCAACTGGAGGAGGCACATAAGTAATCTCAAAAAATCAAGAACCACAATATTGTTTGATTATCCTTTATGTTGATCCTATTAGTAAAAGAGAGTTATTGGTCAGAAAAGAATAATTCACTTTGCTCTAGATTTACTACACTGCTCAATACAGTACCACATGCTAACACCCATTAACTAATGCACCGGCCTCTTATATGGCAGCTTGACCCCTGTGTGGTACCACCACGAGATTATCATTAGAGGTCAGCTGGTGCCATTTTGAGCCCAGCACTTGAGAAGGCAGGAGTGGCTGGGGGATAGCTCATGCCCCCATAAGCATAGACCAGGGATTTCTTGAGGTAATCCTGGGACTTGACTGGGGAATAAGGGAGGGTCTGTGCAACTTTCAGCAAGCACTGAGAAGAACAACGCAACTTATGAGGATGATTGCAAGTGGCGTTATTCATTTACCATGGAAGTCACGAACCTGCAATACCGAATTATCACAGGTTTATGATTCCTGCAATAAACTAAGCTAAGGAAAAATATGAAATTTGGCCGCAGCGTAGTAACTCCCCCCCTTAATGTATTCATATTCAGCAGAATTGACCCCAGATAAGTCACTGAAAGGGGTAGTTACTAATGCGCATAAAGGCAATAATGTACAATATCGGCCATTTAATGCATGTTAAATGGCATAATTGTGTATTATGGTTTATGGTTTAGACACTTAATATACCACCCTTTTAATATGCGTATCAGAGTGGTTTACAGATACTTGCTAACAGGCACTATTTTACCATAATGCATGATAGTTTAAATCAAAGCGTGTTACATATTCATGAGATGCAAAGCATGTGAATGTATGTGATGCACTTCATTATTATGCAAGTAGAAAAACAAGAGCTTGAACTTCGCAAGCTGTGCTACTGGTGGGAAAATAAGGCCAGCTTTGAGCCTGTATTTTTCCTGCCTGGAGCATTAACACGTGTCCCAGTGTTCCCTGGGCTTTCTTAAAGGGTTGTACATTAAAAACATCTATGTGAACTCCCCTCTCCTATCCCCCAGCCAAGACCCCCATTCCCCTCCAAAGACATTGGGGCCCTGGGAAGTCAGTACCCCCATCCCAGAAGACACCCCATGGTATTATCACTAGGAGTCAAGCTGCCCACAATAGTAAAAAGTCCTCACATGGCAGCTGACCCCTAGTGTTGGTACCACAAAACTACTTCTAGGGAGTCAACCGATTCCATTTTGAACCCAGAGCCAGACAGAGCAGAAGCAACTGGGAATCGCTTCTGTCCATACTGTTAGATACCAGGCATTGCAGAAGTAGCCCAGGGGTTATGGGGAGGGGTCTTATTTTGGGGGCTCAGGGAAGTGAGAATCTTCTGGTGGGGTAAGAGGGTCTGGAGGTGTCTTCAGGGGATGGAGCTCTTGGCTGGAGGTCCTGGAAGGTATTTCAAGGGGGTCTGAGGTCTGTTCTTGGGGAGTGGGAGTATCTTTGGGGAGAGGTATTTGCTGGGGAAAGAGAAGAGGGATCTGAACTTCAGTTTCTAATGTTCTGGTCTCTTTAAGAGGTTTCTTAGGTGCAATCAGGCCACTCATTTGTGGCCCATTGCTCCCAAGAAGAATAATGCAGCTTATGAAGTTGATTGCAAGTTGCATTATTCATTTATAGCAGAACATACTAACCTGCTGTATTAAGTTACTATGGGTGAGTGACTCCTGCAGTACATTAGGCTGTGTTAAAATGCAATATCTTATATCAGGTTAGTAAATGACCCCTTTCAAGATAAAATTATTGTGATAAACATTTGTGTAAACCCACTTGTCCACACAAACATAGCGGGACAGCCCTCGCTATAGTTCATTCTGGCTAAATATGTTGGCCTGCCCTTGCACATCTCCATGTCTGTCCTCTTTATGATCTGGTAGCTTTGTCAGCACAAAAATTTACAAAAGGACATATTTCTTTGGGTAAAAGCTAATTTTACTTGCATAAAGCTGTTGAATATGGACCTCAAAGTGAAACTCAATGTTAACAAGTACTTTATCCTCTTTGGCAATGAAAGCGTTTTTTTGTTTTTGGGTAGCACAGCGGTCAGCAATATTGTAAACCCTTGAGGTAGGACCCTATCTTCACTTTTTCTCATACACAAATCATTTCCATTTTATTCAGCACATATTTCTTTATTTCTTACACTGTATATGTGTAAGTAATAATAATAAAAAAATTTGTATGGCATCAAGTTTATCGCATGCAAGAGATGCTTAGAGAAGTCCTCAATTATAACCTCTCCACTTCTCACCTCTACACTGATGTGATCATTCAAAGCAAAATGTATTGTGAGGTTTTTCTTTGTAACATCTTCATAATAGTGGAAAAGCTGATAGCCAGGCCTCTCAGATTGCTCCAGGTAAGAAAGTTCATTAGTTAAGTGTCAGAAAGGAGTAGGGTTAGCAGAGGCATAATGAATGCAGTTACGGGTTATAAGGAAGAGACCTACCATTCCTGGTTTTGCCCCACTGAACGTGAGAATTTGTAGTAAGGTTGCCAATTCTGATAGGACAAAAAAGTCAAACCCCTCTCCCCAACACTATGAGGTATGTTTACTAAACTGTCTTAATGTTATCAGCGCTAGTAGTAGCGCTAACGAGAGGAATCCCATATAAGGACGTGGGCGTTCCGGCGTTAAGCCGTGTACCGTACGATAGAGGGCACCTTGCCATGTTTGTGCGATAGTGTGCGGCGCTGCACGTTTGCGCACTGTAAGCCTAAGTACGTAGAAGCACTGCGATAATAGCTACTGGTTAGTACAATGTTTGCTGAGACAGTGGTCATGAGTTCGATCCCACTTGATGCATACAATATGCACTTTCTTCTTCTCTATGCCCCCCTTCCTTGCGTGCAGACCTCTGGGATTCCTTACTGCTCTCTCTATTGGATTCTGCCCTTTTATCCCCCCATCTGGTTGTTCTGGGTGACTTCAACGCTCACCTTGGCTCCCTAACCAGGACACGCGACAAGACTCTCGTTTCTCTCTTCAATGACCTAGCACTCACCTAACATGTCACCTGCCCGACTCATGCTTCTGGTCATACCTTGGATCTTATCCTTACCACCGCATCTTCTCCCTACTCCCCAACCAGTATCCGAGCACTCTCTCTTCCCTGGTCGGACCACCATTGCCTGTTCTTCTCTTTCCCTCTCCCCTCCTTAGGGTCTTCAACACATACCACTGCGATCCCCTCGCAACTAATTCTTAAACATCATCTTACCCCTCTCACTCTTCAGCATTTTCCTTCTGCTGACACCCTCCTTCTCCCAGACTTTGCCTCTCTCTCAGTAGATCAGCAGGTAGACTCCTGGACCTCCACCCTTTCTGCTATCCTCGACACTCTCGCTCCACTTCGCCCTATTTCCTCTCGCTCCACCTCCCATCACCCATGGTATCACCCTGGTCTATACTTACTCCGCTCACATCTTCGCCAGGCAGAACGCCTGTGGCGACAGAAACCCTCTGCATCTTCTGCCTCCACCTTCCGCCAGGCACACCAACATTATCGCTCCATGATAACCTCTGCCAAGAAATCTTATTATTCACAACTCATCGCTTCCTCCTCTAATTCCTCTAGGCGTCTGTATCAGGTTCTCAAATCCCTCTCCTCCACCTCCATCCCCCCTCTTCTTCCACACCAACCGTCCTCAGCCCGACCACCCTCGCATCCTTCTTTTCAAATAAGGTCCAAACTCTTCGCTCCTCTTTCCCTACCTGCCCCCCATCTCTCTCCCCCTCCCTCCCCTTCCTCCCTCTCTGTAATACATTCTCCACCGCCTACTTGCACCTTTGCCCACACCTGGTGCACTTTCAGTCCTGTTACCTCTTCCGAACTCATTAAAGCCATCTCTTCTTCTCATCAGACCACCAGTCCCCTCGATCCCCTTCCCTCCTCTTGGCTCTTTAACCCCTCTCTCACTCTTATTCCATACACCCTGACTATCCTTAATTCCAGTGTCACCTCTGGCTGCTTCCCCACCAGTTGGAAACACGCTATAGTCCGTCCCTTCTTAAAAAGCCTACCCTAGACCCTGCCATTCCCACCAACTGGCGCCCAGTTGCTAACCTCTCTTTTCTCTCTAAAGTCCTCAAAAAACTCTTTTTCTCTCAGCTTGCCACTCATGTCGATTCCACCCTCTCCCTCCACCCATGCCAATCAGGATTCCGTGCCGGCCACAGCACCGAAACTATTCTCCTAGCGCTTCTTTCCGAAATTCACCGTTCCCACGATCGTGGTGACCTCTCTCTTGTTGTCTCACTAGATCTCTCCTCTGCCTTTGATGTCGTCGATCACTATACCCTCCTTTCCCGTCTGTCTGATTTGGGTATCTACGGCACAGTTTTGGAGTGGTTTCGGTCCTTCCTCTCCTCCCGTATTTTCGCTGTTCACATGGATCCCAATGCTTCACCCTCACTCCCACTGCAATGTGGGGTACCACAGGGCTCTATTCTTGCTCCCTTACTTTTCAACGTCTTTCTTGCTCCTCTCGCCTTACTTATTCAACAAACGGGCATCTCCTCTTATATCTACGCTGATGATATCCTCTTAGTGTATCATACTTCCTCCTCTGCTCCCGACCTTTCTCCTCTCAATGACTGCCTTACTCTCGTTGCCTCCTGGTTCAGCCACAATTTTCTTCATATTAATCCGTCCAAATCCTCCAACATTTGGTTCTCTTTTGGTGCCCCTTCTCCCACTCTGTCACCCACTATGTCTGCTCGTCCCATCCCCCTTGTTTCTAGTCTCCAATATCTAGGTGTCACCCTCGATTCCTCCCTTTCTTTCCACCAACACATCTCCTCTGTGGTGCACGCCTCCTTTTCTCATCTCTGCAGAATTAGATCCATCCGCTCCTTCCTTTCTACCTCTGCTATCACTACTCTTGTTCTGTCCCTCGTGATCACTCGTCTAGACTACTGTAATTCCGTTTTTGCTGGCCTTCCCCATTATCAACTTCGTCATCTCCAGTTAGTTCAAAACACTGCCGCCCGCCTCATCACTCATTCCCCTGTCAATGCCCACATCACTCCCTCTCTCCTCTCCCTTCATTGGCTTCCAATCTCTGTTAGATTCATCTATAAGCTCCTTACCATCACCCACAAGGTCCTACATACCGGTACTCCACAATATCTGGCTGACATCATTCACCTTCAACCTGCCCCCCGTCTCCTCCGCTCTGCTCATGACAACCAGCTTTTTCTTCCTTCCCCCTCCCAGGCCCACCTTGAGCTCACCTGTCATTCTGCCTTTTTCTTCCTCAGCCCTGCCCTCTGGAACTCTCTCCCGCACTCCCTCTGCACTGAACCTTCTTTCCCTCAGTTCAAGTCACTCCTTAAAACTCATCTTTTATGTCAGGCCTATGACCTTCCTGCTCCTGCTGATGGCTTGGACTGTTCCTCGTCGGGCCCCCCCCCCCCCCCACCGCTAGTTTCGTGACCCCTTGCCTAATTCAGTAGACAGCTCCCTCCCCTTGCCCTGTATCTCTGTTTCTCCCATGTCGTGTTCACTTCTGTCCTACTTTTTCATTTCTTTTTCTCTCTTACTTTCCTGTCTATCAATGGCATTCCTTTCTCCCCTTTATTTTCTGTAGCCAATGGATTACTGTATTGTACACCGCCCTGATGCTTCGGCAAGGGCAGTATATTAAATTTTGCAAATAAAGATAGCAGTCTGAGACAATTCCTTTTAATGCGTGTAATGGACACATCTGAACAGTGTGTGCTGGCAATCAAAAAACCCATGCTGCAGTGCAGTAACCAGATGTGCTTATTAGGGCGCCCACCCCAAGGCAGCCTATGATGCACCATAGTTTGCCACCATATAAGGCGCCCCATGAGCTGGTGCAAACTAACATGCATCAAAAGATGCCCAAAGGAGGGCAAGGTGATGTCTGAAAAGGTGGCCAGTGGCAGTAAGGAGCCCCAAGTTGAATAGCACAAAATGTATCGCCCAAACACAGATGTAACCCTACCACTGCACAGAGTACCAAGGAAAGCCAAACAACAACGTCTGGAGTGTACCACATGGCGGAGCTGATGGACCTGTCAAATCTGCGTGCAGCTCATGTGGCATCTGGAAAAGTGCAGAAACATATCGGAGGCAGCTGGATCAATGCATAGTGTGATGCTGATGTAAAGTGCCAACATGAGAGTGTGTGGCAGAGGATGTGAAAACGTGTCCACCAGAGCAGGTAGAGGTGGCAGCATAACAGGAGGACAGAGGAGTAGCAGTGCCATGCCGTGCATACACACGAGAGGCAATCATGAAGAGCCGCAATGCAGAAAAGGGTCACAGCGCAGGACATGGGGCGGTAGTCTGCAATTAGGGCATGACACCACACAGCTGGCAGAGACAGATAGATGGAAAGAAGGATGCTTGGCAACTGTGATAAGGCTATAATGTGCCGCCACACCCATCTGCACAGATATGACTGTCAGAGGAAGGAAAAATAGTTGTGTAGGACAGGCTGAAAAAACGAAAACACACAGGAATCAAACCCATGACCACTGGCTGGGAAGTCAGTGTACTAACCACTGTGCTATGCCTCTATGGTATCCATCATAGCAATGGCTGGCCACACAACAACTGCAGGTCACTGCACCAACAATCTGCTGCACATACTGGGGCAGGGTAAAAGCACAGGCAAGGTACTATATAGGGCACCATAGGTCACACAAATGAGGTGAGGGTGGTCTCCGATATATGTCTGCCTGACACAGCCACAAAAGGGAGTTGTGCTGCACATTCTGACTAAAGGAGGGCCTCTGTGGGAATGAACCCATGACCACTAGCACATAAGTTAATGCAAAAACCGGTATGCCTACCCCACCAACGTGAGTTAAACCGCAAAGGCTGCATACAACAACACTGCATGGCACCACACCAAAAGCCTGCTGTGTGCCAGGAAAAGGCAAACCCAACAGTAACCATGATGTAATGCACATGTAGAAGAGTTGTGTACAGCGCATATCACAGTCTGCAATTGGGACAACAGGCACATATGCACAAATACACACACACAAGAAAGTGTTAGGCAGTCCAAACAGCATGCAAAAGATCAAGGAAAAGGAACCCAAAGGGCGGCAGGGGATGCTGTATGTAGCAGGGCAAAATGGGGAATAGTACTGAAAAGGAGCATGTGAGAATTGAACCGACAAACAGAAGCTCAGACAGATCAGCTCAACAACAGTCACCCAAGCATACCAGCCACATGGACAGTACAAAGGAGCAGCCATATGTAATAGCTAATATGTGGCACATAGGCTGCAGAAAGGGCACACTGTGCTGTACAAAGAAGCGATGAAAGGGTTGAAAGGAGAGCTGATGAAGCTGCAGCCAGCTCAAGGTCAGGTTAGCACAGCACAAGGTAAAAGGGAAAGCATGTGGGAATCAAACCTGCAACCTATGGTGCTCTAATTCATGTCTGTAACCACTATCCCAAACCACCACTACAGGAACCATGCAAATATGTTCCATAAAGGGAATGTGTGTATGAGAACCCATAACACCCTGACGTGTCACAAAGCTGCCACTGTACAAGGATGTGAGCACATGTGGGCCATGTACATCACCAGTAAATCAGAAAATACGTGTGTCAGTGTGTTGAATCAGCAGCAGAGACAAATGTGCTTTACAGACATACGTGTGTCAGTGTGTTGAATCAGCAGCAGAGACAAATGTGCTTTACAGACATATATTTTATTTTGCAAAGTTAATGGACATATCGTATATACTGTGTGCCATGATATGAAGCTAGTTGTTTTACAGTGAACAAACTGAAACCACATTGAGCAGGTCAGCTACCCACATGTTGCGTACAAGTCACTGGCCCCCCACAGATGATGAGCAGTACAGATAATATGCAATAGGTGCATGGTATGTACTATGCAATAACCCCACATGCTGCTGCATGCCCCAAATGCCTTTTTCACATATGTGTGCATATAGACAGTAGGCAGTCCACCAGGGAGCAAACAGCACACTGCCACGTAAATCGTGCAGAAAACAGTACAAGGACGTAGGCATGCATTAGTTTGTTTTTAGATATGTATAAATCTTCATGATCCGGTGATCATGTTCACATGACTGTAAAAATAGGACAATTTCTAGAGATTCAATTATCCTACACATCACCTTATGGTCCTAAGGAGTCGTTATTTAAAATATTTAAGATGGGTTTTTTTTTTTTTTATAGTTTTATGGTGTGCCTCACCCCTGAAGAAGTATTTTACGAAACACGGCCTGTGTTGGCTTTAGCCCTCCCTACATTTTATAAGGACCAATAAAAAATTGTGAGTTTTAAATACTGCCTACGTCCTTGTACTGTTTTCTTCACTTTTTTATAGACAGTAGGCAGGGCATGATGACAGCCCAACGCACACCAGTCATGAAGGTATAACCAAAACATATCTGCCCTCAAAAAAACAGGTGGCACAAACCTGACAAAGCATATGTCTCCAAATCTCAAAAACTGCACACACAGATACATATATACACGGCACAGATGTTGCATAATGCGTAATATAGCAAATAAAGTACCACATACGTCCAAAACAACACTGTGCAAATGCCAAACCCGGATATGGTAACAGGTACAAGAGGAACATGATGCCAGATAATACAGAAAACGCAAACCATCACACATACAGAGATAACACTATGCAGGTCTGCTGCAATGGGTGTTGTGAAGACAGTATGCGTATACATATGACACAGCACATGGAATGCACCCATGAAGGATGAACACGCACACCCACACTGCCACACTGCCAAATTATTGGTGCAATATGAGTCCCGGAATGTTATGAGATAAAGAAGACTGCTATTCTGTAAATCAATGTAGAGTGGCACGTCTGTACACTAACCAAACACAGTAATCTGTACATAGAGGTTGAAAGAAAAGTCAAACATGGCCCAGTAGCCGGCACAGAAGCCACACTGCCACATGCCCTGCTATACCAACATATTCAGTCACATGCACCTGGAACGTGTACGGTAAACAATGACACAGTGATGTCCCACATGCACAGTAGCACACATGGTGATGCCAAATAATGACCAAAGATGTTGGTGCACATCAAAGTGGTGTGGTGCTAATTACCGTGTCATGTTCAACTGCAGGGTAGCCCCACAAATACCAGAGGACCTATACAATGTCACCCCTGTGCCACACGTATGGCTGTATGCTCTTGGTGAACTAAACAGATGAGGATATCCTGCAGTGCAGGTCACACACATAGGCAACATACAATAACACAATGTCAGATGGATGTACAACATGCAGCAAATATGTCAGTCCCTGCTGCACACGTAGGGGCCTGTACAGTGTCCAAAGCGCAAATAGTCTCTGCAAACCAACATGTCCCGTGAAGACTTTCCATGAATCCCTCATTCTGCATACGCAAGTGATACATCCCAATCTGCCACAGCACACAAAAGGTCATGTATGTCCCCTGCAATGAACCCCACACCCAGCCAGAGCACGGCAACAACATTGTGTAGGACAGGCCGCCTATGCCCAATGTAACAGTCCAACATCAATGTCCATCATAGGCATGTGGGTCACACGCAGAGGTCAGCTATCCTATGCCACCATATCCCAGGAATAGCTGCATGGTCCTGTTGTGGCTTACAGACACTTGGGTGATGGTGCCTGCAGATGCAGTGTAGTCGATGTGCAGTGTATGTGCTCTGCCCTGTATCAGAAGAAGGAGAAACACTGTCATGGTATGCTGCACAGAACACCAGGGAACATTGCAGGTAGGCAGACAGCAATATGTATAGAATGCAACGCCGGACATGCAAACATGAAATTACCACAACACATAACACAGTACATGTTGTGGAAATGTGGCCATTGAACCATACATGAGGGTGTCCTATGGATATGGTCATGTCCATGCACACGTCACACAGGCACACTGCTCCACCCCATGTCCATCAGCGTTGGTGCACAGTGACCCCACAGGATAACTCCCTGAAAAACACAACAAAACGCAAGCATAGAACGGATGATGTCATGTCCAAGGAATCCAAGATGCAACCTACCGTCTGTCTGCAGAAAGTGTCTGCTAGGGACTGTCTGAGGCAGGAAAAAGCAACACCACATCACAGTGAATACAGAAGATGCCAGAGGAATGTATAGAATCACCATATCCCCATCTCCAGCTGCCATTGGCGCATGTCCAAATTAGGGCATCATCTGTGATACTGAAATGCGGATGGATAGTGTTCTGGGGGCACACAAGAGATAGGTCAGGTCACAACATAAAACAGATGCGCACAATGTATACATGGTCAACAGCAGTAGGTTATAGATAGCAGAGTCCCCAACCCTCCACAAGTGTCAAACGCTGCCCACCACATGATAATACAAACTGTATGCACACTGTACCCTTACACACCCATGCTAGAAAAACACACACACACACAGTATGTTAAGTTGCGCATGCCACCAGTAGCAAACGACCTGTCTGTGGACAACCTGAGATCAGTGGAGATAGCTCTTGGCCAAAGCAATGCTACACAGCATTTGGTTGATGTTACAATGTCACGGAGTGGTGTACGTGTGGCCCACCACCAGAACACCTAGGACTTGTGGACACACGCAGCTCTCTTGGATGTGTCAAGAAATAGTGCTGGAGCAGATGAGCTGGGCAGGAACACATGTGCCTGTGTGTGACAAAAATTACATATGGGGTTTGGGGGTGCAGACCAAAGAGGTGAACCACAACATATGTGCATTGGACAGATGACCCCAGACATGATCTGTGGCTGACTGTCCCCACACACCATGTACCTGTATGTCCATCTACCCCATTCTGCTGCACGTTGAGTGTGGTATAGACAGCTGCCAGTGAACCACAGCACCAGGGAGGTCACACAACATATCCTGTTGAGTGATAAACACACCAGATACATACATATGTCATGTTTGAGCTGTGTAACACACACATCACCATCACATCATCACCCCACCTGCCTCTCAAAGCCGTTTCAGTCTGGCTTTTGTCCGTTACACTGTACAGAATTGCCCCTGCCAAATTCCCCAATGACGTGGCAATGCTAAAAATAAAGGGCCTGCACCCCATACATCCCATTTCATTACCTCTGCTCCCCCAGTCACTGCTGACCACACCCGTCACCCTGATATACTGTCCTCGCATGTCCACACTGGCTCCGTACCAACCCCCTGCACCCTATATCTCACCCGTCACACCTTCAGTGTGCATTGTGATGGTCTCACCTCCCCTGCGTGCCTGCACCCATATACTGGAACACAGGAATATGTCCTGTGTCTGAATGTTCCAGAGCTCCATACCAAATGCCGTGTTGGGGCTACCTGATCCCCTGCCGCTCAGTGCCAACTGTATGCTGATGATTGCCAAATATATCCCAACATCCCTGAACAGCCCCTGCCAATCCAGACCCAGAGTTATGTTTGCGTGTCTAACAATGCTGGCCTGATGTATCCAAGCTGCCTGAAACGGAACCTGGCCACGACCCAACATCTAAGCTCCCACCATAAACCCCGCCCCCATATTAGGTGTCTGTGTAGAGCCTGAAACACATTGCCGCTCTTTGACAGGCAATGTATGGGTTGTCTGTGACCCCTCCCTCTCCTCCCCCACACATACGCATCATGTAGCTAACACATGCAGTGTCACTCCAGGTAACATGAGCTAAATCCCCCCCATCCTCCCTTAACACACAACTAAAATGTGAATGCGCCACTCAGTCCCCCCCACCCAATCTGCTAACTGTATCCTACACCTTGCTGTTATCCCCTTTAATCAGCTGTGTCTGCCCCAAACCAACCAACACGCCGCTGCATGGCTCATCATCTGCCGGCTGCGCCATGACCATAATACTGCTTCTGTCAAATCACCTCACTGACTCACAATCTGTGTATGCATCCAGGTGTAGGTTACCCCACTGAGCAAATGATGCAGTACCTGTGTGTGTACGCTGTACCTCCCCTCCAGAATATTAACTCCTGCCAATATTACTACCATTGAGCATCTACATATTGTTTCCAGCCGTACACAGCGCTGTACACAAACATGTAACGCACAGTCTGTGCCAATCAGTGCATGTTATGTGACCAATGCACCAATATCCCCATTGTAGCATCCACACGTCTAGGCAAATGGTGCCACCTATGTCCCACGTTCCTACTGCTGACCACACACCACACTCCATTTACCATGTTGCATCCACAGCTGGAACCAACAACCTGCATGGGATGGCCAGCCACCATCGCCAATCCCCGACCACATTCCTGTGTACGGTAACGTACCCAACTAGGGCAGGTAAGCCAGTCTCATCTGACTCCCATGCATCCACAGTTACCCCCTAAACACCCCACCTGTGTTCCCCCTGGGCTACCCTGAATGCTCTGGTCGGCAGGGAATGTCCCCCAGATGTCTGTGTACTGTTGCGTATGACTGGTATGGCTATACAAATGTTCAACAGTAGTAGTAGTACATATGCCTAGATACCAAAGTAAGATCCAACATATGCAGTACTTACATGAGAAGACAGCCGCAATCAGCTGGCACCTGGCTGTCGTGCCCCCACGGCCACATACAGGACAGCACATAGGATCATCTTCCATATCCTCATTAATTTGGACAGGGAGATCATGCCTGAGAGCAATGTTGTGCAATATGCAACAGGCCAGAATAATCTGTGCCACAGTCATGGGTTTGTATTGTAAGGCCCCGCCGGTTTGATCCAGACACCTGAAGCGACTTTTCAAAATGCCAAAGGTGCGCTCGATGACTGAGCAGCTGGAGGCATGGGCCTCATTGTACCTCCTCTCTGCACGTGTCCGTGGCAGATGTACAGGGGTCAGCAACCAGGGACGACACCCATATCCTACATCACCTGTAGAGAAATAGTAGAAAGTTAAAGCAGAGGCTGAGCCACACACACATGCACACAAGCAAATCAACAGCAGATAGGTCTCCCATGAACATGTTACAGCACATGCTGACATACAACATTATGTGGCAGCGTCTGGAGGTGTGAGACAGAGACCACGGGGTGGGGGTAAGGTTCGCAAATGACCCCAGCTGTCACCCACAATAACACATGCCTAAACACCCATAGCCAAAAGGTAGTAGTGGCAGCTGCAAAATCATCAGTCACACACATGGCAATGCACCCTTGACAAGGTTAGTGATGCACACATCTGCAAGTGTTTGATAGCCATGAGACTGCCTACACACATGGTTTGGAATGGGAAAAGGTCCCTGATTTGCCCCAAGAGGATGTTGAATATACGTGGAACATACATGTGTCCTGTACTATGCATACACAAAGCACACAATGTGAAATGGCCAGATATCTCAGAGGTGAAGGTGCCACCAACACAAAACACCATACCAAAGACGAGCATGAAGGGAAGTGCCCCCCCCCCCCGGACACACACACAAACGACACACAAACTCAACTGGGGACACCTTGCAAACACAGACATGTGCACCTACGTGTACCCAGAGGAACACCATGTGCACGTCTGAGCAGAGAAATACCCACCCAGCAGTATACAGTCCTCATATTGACCAGCCTCAAACTGTCTGAATAGTGCTGAGTGATGCAGGATAAAGGAGTCATGGTTGGACCCTGCAAACCTAGGGACCACATTCAGAGTACGCATATTTGCATCACATACCACCTGAACATTCAGGGAATGGCAGTGTTTGCGGTTGTGGAACACTGCCTCCCTGTCTCTGGGCAGGACCAGGGCAACATGTGTGCAATCAATAGCTCCCATCACGTGTGGTATCCCCGCAACCTCTTCAAAGGCCTGGTTCAGGGTCCCCCACTGTTGCCTAGTGTTGGGAATTGCAATGTAATTCCCCACCCGGCTGACCATGGCACGCAGTACCTGGTGGAGACAGCATGAGAAGGTTGAGCGGCTCATGCCACCCACTGTGGCCACAGATGACTGGAAACAGTCAGAGGCAAAGAAATGTAGGGCAGCTATGAGCTTGACCAAGCCCGATATGGCATGTGACCGATTGGTCAGGGGCTCGAGGTCAGGTCTGAGATCCTCAAAGAGCTCCCTAATAGCTACTGTGTCCAGATGGTACAGGGAGATCACCTGGTCAGCATGCATGTCCTGGAGCTGGGCCCTGGGCCTGTAGATGCGAGCCTGGCGAGGGCACAGCTCGGCACGCCTCCTGCGCCGTGCCGGCTCAGCCCTAGCTTGCATGGCCTCCACAGCTGAAGGTTGGAGTTGCAGCGGGTCTGCACCCATGCCCTGTGCTGCAGCACCATGGACAACATCACCTGCGTTAGGCAAACGCGGGTCCTGAGCACCCCCCAACAAACCTGCAGCCACCACAAAGGCAGCCATCATCAAAACAGAGGTACCACAGACAGAGAGTTTCACTCGCCTCTCCCACGCCCCACCAACACCGCCCTCTATCCGTCCCTCACCTCACCCCTGTACCCTATGCCTGCTCACCACCTCACCTGCCCCCCACCACTTCAACCCCACCTCTCGCCTGCTGCTCAACTCACCACACCCCACCTCACCTCACCCCACATCATCCCACCGCCCCTCACCACACCCTCACCTCACCTCACCTTACCTCACCCCACCGCACCACACTACAACTCACCTCACCTGCTCTACACCTGACAAATACGTCACCTCGCCTGCTCTACACCTCACCCAAACAAAACCCTCAGCATGTACCACATATGCATCACAGGTTAAGTACCTTTCATCCAGTGTGCGTCTGTGTGCACATTGCGCATGCGTCACGCCGCGAACATAGTGTCTGTGTGCATTGCACATGCATGTAAGAGATGACCATGACCCATGCACATGTGTTGTGTGGGGCTCCATGCATGCATACGGCGTACGCAGCATGCATGCATGGGGCCATGCGCATGCAACGTTTTGTGGTGCCAACTGCTGCGTGGGCAGCTAATCACAGGCGTCATGCATGGAAACCCCCTCATTCAGTGGCCTCTAGCAAGGCACATGTGTAACATGTGCATCGCATGTGCCGCTGTGCATTTGCGAGTGGCATGCATGTGTCGCCGCGCATGTGCAAATAGTGCACACACGCCATAGCGCATACGCACATAGCGCACATGCACCGCAGTGCAAGCGCAATGCGCATAACCCTGTGCCCCCAAGTAAAATGCATAAAAAGGCCTCCACACGTGATAAACGCCAAGGGTTTTATGTAGGCGAGGTGAAGAGCAGGCGTGATGAGCAATCGGTCAGAGTGATAGCACGTGCAGAGAGGAGAGGAAAGGTAAGGAGAGCAGCAGGTATGAGGGAGATGAGGTGTGTTGAGGAGCAGGCGTGAGGGTGAGGAGGTGACGGGAGGTGCAGTGGAGAGGGAGAGGAGGGGAGGGAGAGGAGGAGGAGAGAGGAGGAGAGGGAGAAGAGGAGAGGAGCAGGGGAGAGAGAGAGGAGGTGAGAAGGGGAGCAGGGGAGGGAATAGTAGGCAAGGACTGGGAGAGGTGGGAATGTGTGACAGGGAGGAAGACGCCACAGGGAGCAAGGGGATGGAGCGACAGGCCATGGCAGGAGGGGATGAGGGGGAACCCCTGAACAGTGGTCCACAGGGGTGGCAGGGATGGGTAGGCCTGAGGTGGAGGCTGCAGGGCCATCGGGTGTGTCACAGCCCACACAGGGGAAGCCTGAGTGACCGCCCAGTGCCAAACGGAGGAGTGTCCCAGTGCCAGCAGAGTAACGTAGGAGAGCAGTTACATTCAGCCAGCAGGAGAATCACATCCTGCTGGCCAGTGTGCTGGAGCGCTATGAGGTGCTCTATGGGCGGCTGAGCTCTAGCACCATGGTGGCGACACGCACACATGTATGGGAGGATGTACAGAAAGCCGTCGCGCAGGCTGGGGACCCACCCAGGGACCTGGACAGCCTCAGAAAAAGATTTAAAGACATCAAGCGTGGTGTCCATGTGCACATGGTGGCGGAGAGGCGACATGCCATGGGTCCCTTCTACCTGCATGGACTTCCTGAAATGCTGGACACCGCCCATCCACAGGCAGGTAGGTCTGAGATATTCAGCACACATACAGCTCATGGCCCAGCACATGCTGGCCATGGATGGGAGGGTGGGGGGGCCTATGTCCTGTGAACACGTGTGCCCCAACACACACAACTGGGGGCCACACCACTAGCAAAACCTGACAAGGTCTCTCCAGGGTGGTTGTGACAGGTACCTGGGGCTGTGTCCACGACAGTCACAGTCCTGGACGTAGTAGTGCACTGAACAGGTGAGCAGCACCGTGGGGGGGGGGGGTGGGAACAGTCCGTCACCCAGGGGGATTGCCCCCCCCCCACCGTGCAAGAGAGGAAAGGAGCACCGTACATACGGGAAGGACCTAAAACCTCCACCCTATTATCCCAGCACATGCAGCAGCTAGTTGTAATTGGCATATAGGTCACACGGAAACATCATACATCTGCAGCCAGTTATGCAGAGCAATATGACGGGGGGAGTGTACAGGACGGACATACATCTAGCCCAAAAAACATTGACCTGGGGTGCCCTGCAACCTCCACCTATAACAGCTCTGATGTGTGTCTGACATTAACTGTCCATAGACATATCCCAGAACAGTGATAGAGAACGGCCGCCCACACTGAGCTTATGAGGTGGATGCAAACCAACGCCAACCACCACATCACACACATATCAGACACATACTATCCTGTCAGTGGCCAACATACAGTAGGGATCCCCCATCCACCATCACAAGACATTGGGGTGTACCTCCCCAAACCTTCCACAACTGCACCTATCCCAACCACCACACCATCTGGGGCCAGCTCCTATACAGGTAACGCAGTGCCACAGACATATTCACATGACCCCCCACCTACAGTGCAACCCCATGCACAGCAGCGCTCCACCCATCCCCCGAAACAATCCACCACCCCCACAGAGTACTGGATAGCTGTCCACCCACACCGCACAGTGGCTACCACAGCAGCAGTCCGCACACATGTCTGCCTGACCCAGACACATGCTGCAGCACGTGCCGTGCATACCACACAGGCCAATGCATAGATATCGCTTACACACACTATGACAGGCCACACTCACAGTCAGGGCTCCCACACGCACCCTGGGCACATGTCGCACTGTGCCCACATCACAGGTCACCTGTTGCTAGTGCCGCCTGCATGTGTATGGCTGTGGGTCTGGGTATGTGTGGGGTGCCACCTACATGTCCTTTGGGCAAGCCCACGGACCACCCTTACCCAGTTCCTACGCTCTCCTTGCATTACATGGCAGCACCATGCCATGTGTGGGGTAGGCATGCTGGCCTACAGGGGAGGTGTTTCTTAACCACCTGTGGGGTCCGGCACACACCTGTGTGTTTGCCTGACGTACACACATCCACAGACACACACGCCATGCCACCATGATATCTGTATTGGAACATGTATGATGTGTTCTGGTGTTGCGCGGGGATTGGGTGGCCCTGAACACATCACCAGGAGCCACTACCTTAACACCAGGATGTCTACTCTACCTCTGTGGTCACCACTAGGGCCTCCTGTGAATAGGCCTTTTGTGGGCGAATGCAACAGGAACATGCACCAACACACCTAGCTGGGCTATAGACCACTGCAATCAGACCCTGGGCCTCCTGGGGTTAGGGCAGAGCTGGTAAAATGAAACATATGTAGGTACCCTGACACCAAGACCTATAATAGACCTCTGTTATCAGGTCCAGGGCCTCCTGCGGTTAGGGCAGAGCTGGGAAACCACAACTGATGCACTTAACCTAACACCAGGATCTATAATAGACCTCTGTAATCAGGTCCAGGCCCTTCTGGAATTAGGGCAGAGCTGGGAAAATGAAACCGATGCAGGTACCCTGACACCAGGACCTATAATAGACCTCTGTAATCAGGACCAGGGCCTCCTGAGGTTAGGGCAGAACTGGGAAACCCCAACTGATGCACTTAACCTAACACCAGGATCTATAATAGACCTCTGTCATCAGGACCAGGGCCTCCTGGGGTTAGGGCAGAGCTGTGAAACCCCAACTGATGCACTTCACCTAACACCAGGACCTCTAATGGACCTCTGTCATCAGGTCCAGGGCCTCCTGGGGTTAGGACAGAGCTGTGAAACCCCAACTGATGCACTTAACCTAACACCAGATCTATAATAGACCTCTGTCATTAGGTCCAGGGCCTCCTGGGGTTAGGGCAGAGCTGTGAAACCCCAACTGATGCACTTAACCTAACACCAGGATCTCCAATGGACCTCTGTAATCAGGTTCAGGCCCTCCTGGAGTTAGGACACAGCTGGGAAAATGAAACAGATGCACTTAACCTAACACCAGGATCTATAATAGACCTCTGTCATTAGGTCCAGGGCCTCCTGGAGTTAGGTCAGAGCTGTGAAACCCCAACTGATGCACTTAACCTAACACCAGGATCTCCAATGGACCTCTGTAATCAGGTCCAGGCCCTCCTGGAGTTAGGGCACAGCTGGGAAAATGAAACAGATGCACTTAACCTAACACCAGGATCTATAATAGACCTCTGTCATCAG
This sequence comes from Ichthyophis bannanicus, assembly GCA_033557465.1. NCBI lineage: Eukaryota > Metazoa > Chordata > Amphibia > Gymnophiona > Ichthyophiidae > Ichthyophis > Ichthyophis bannanicus. Next base: position 601,778,680 of record CM066036.1, on the reverse strand, counting down.
GTCCAGGGCCTCCTGGGGTTAGGGCAGAGCTGTGAAACCCCAACTGATGCACTTAACCTAACACCTGGATCTATAATAGACCTCTGTAATCAGGTCCAGGCCCTCCTGGAGTTAGAGCAGAGCTGGGAAAATGAAACCGATGCAGGTACCCTGACACTAGGACCTATAATAGACCTCTGTAATCAGGTCCAGGGCCTCATGAGTTTAGGGCAGAACTGGGAAACCCCAACTGCTGCACTTAACCTAACACCAGGATCTCTAATGGACTTCTGTAATCAGGTCCAGGCCCTCCTGGAGTTAGGGCACAGCTGGGAAAATGAAACAGATGCACTTAACCTAACACCAGGATCTATAATAGACCTCTGTCATCAGGTCCAGGGCCTCCTGGGGTTAGGGCAGAGCTGTGAAACCCCAACTGATGCACTTAACCTAACACCAGGATCTATAATAGACCTCTGTCATCAGGTCCAGGGCCTCCTGGGGTTAGGGCAGAGCTGGGGAACCCCAACTGATGCACGTAACCTAACACCAGGATCTCTAATGGACCTCTGTAATCAGGTTCAGGCCCTCCTGGAGTTAGGGCAGAGCTGGGAAAATGAAACAGATGCAGGTACCCTGACACCAGGACCTTTAATATACCTCTGTCATCAGGTCCAGGGCCTCCTGGGGTTAGGGTAGAGCAGTGAAACCCCAACTGATGCTCTTAACCTGCACCTCTTTCCTTTCAGCCTGCCCATACTAGCTGCCTTTAACGGCTTTAAAACCATCACTTCCACTGGCGAGCCTGCGCCTTGCGGGCCCGCGCCTGAGGGCCTCGCCAGAGGGCCCTTTGGCGTGGCCCTTAGGTGTAGGACCGTGCGGGGCCATTTATAATGCTGCTACATTGGTTCTGCTTGCTGTGGAGATCAGAGCGGTGGAGGGGTGATGTCGACAGCGGAGGTTGTGAGTGGGAGCTTAAACACCTGGTGGTATGATATCTACCTCTTCAGATGCTATGTGGAGCATTTCTTCTTGTCTCCTCTATTCCTTTAACTATCACTGTATCTCTTATTCTGTCCTATCTAATTAATGGTGTTCTTTTCATATTTTCTGTAACTTTTATGTAATATTGTAAACCGCTCTGATGCTTTGGCTTGAGCGGTATATCAAATGTAATAAACATAAACATAAACATAACCTAACCCCAGGATCTATAATAGACCTCTGTCATCAAGTCCAGGGCTTCCTGGGGTTAGGGCAGAGCTGGGAAACCCCAACCGATGCACTTAACCTAACACCAGGATCTATAATGGACCTCTGTAATCAGGTACATGCCTCCTGGAGTTAGGGCAGAGCTGGGAACATGAAACAGATGCAGGTATCCTGACACCAGGATCTATAATAGACCTCTGTAATCAGGTCCAGGGCCTCCTGGAGTTAGGGCACAGCTGGGCAAATGAGACAGATGCACTTAACCTACAACCAGGATCTATAATAGACCTCTGTCATCAGGTCCAGGGCCTCCTGGGGTTAGGGCAGAGCTGGGAAAATGAAACAGGTGCTTGTACCCTCTGTAACCATGTGTGACGCCTCCTGGGGATAGAGCAGACATTTGAGACCATATCACACACAGGTAACATAACACCAGGATGTGTGATAGACCCATGTGATCAGGTCTGTGGGCCTTCTGGGGATAGAGCAGGATTGCAATCAACACCATACGCATCTACAGTGGCAACAGCTTGCCCCACAGACTGGTATTTTCACCATGTTCTGCATGTATGATATGTGATGCTTGCTGTATATTGTGTTGTACAACTGCCATTGTGTGACCTGTCCCCATACGCTTACTTCACGTGGGTAGTCGGCAGATCGGTTGTACCGCCTGGTGAGGCGCACCCATGCCTTCCTCACCCGTGCAAGGTCCTGCCTTTTTGATGCGCCCAGGAACAGACGGCTCTGTCTGGTGCAGATAAGTTCACAGAGGATCCTAAGCTCCCTCTGGGAAAATGCGGACTTCCGTGATCGGTTGTCCATTTTTTCACTATAGAGACAGCGCGTGTATATGCGCGACATGGAGCATGCGGGACTGCTTGATGACGCACATGGCGCATGCACCGTGTCGCGCATGTACATGCACTATCTCGCACTACTATGCGGTACCTGGCGCAATTATGGCGCACAGCACACGTGGGATTTTGACGCCCAGAACACGTCATAGTATTCTAATCAGAACAGTGAAACGTGCCTCTAACGGTATGTTTATTTATTTATTTATTTAACTGTATTTATATCCCGCTTTTCACCGGGTCAGAGCAGTTTAACAACTGCGGGGGCAGTAATCAATTCTTAGGGTGGAGGGGCTGTCACCGGGGAGGCCAACTTTAATGATCTGAACAGACAATAAGGACTTAGACAATGGACATAAGGTCTCTTAGTAGGTAGACTTGTGGGTATGTTAGAAGGTCTGGAGGGGTAGTCAGTGATGGATGTTTGTTTCTGGTCCGAGGTATTCCTGGAACAGGATGGTTTTTAGTTGTTTCCTGAATGTTGAAGGATCTCCGTTGTTTCTGATTTGGCTTAGTAGGGAGTTCCAGAGGGATGGTGCGTATAGTTCGAAGGCTCTGTTGCAGGTCCGTTGATTGTATTTAGTTTGTTCGTGGGGGATGGTGAGGGTGTTGCTGGTGGTTTGTCTGGTTGTTCTGTTGTGGGTGGGTTGGGGCAGTAGAGTGCGGAGCTGGGAAGTCTGCGTTTGATAGAGGGTTTTGTGGATAAGTAGGGCAGATTTGTATTTGATTCTTGCTTCGAAAGGGAGTATGCAGTTCTCTCAGGACTGGGGTGATGTGATCTTGATTTTTTGCTTTCTGGATAATTCTTGCTGTCGTATTTAAGGCATTTCATAGTGGGTTGGTGTGGGTGGCGGGTAGCCCATGATAGATTATGTTGCAGTAGTCCAGGTGAGGGAGCGTCATAGCCTGCATGACTGTCCTGAAGTCCTGTGGATCGATGAGAGGCCTGAGGCGTTGTACTGTTTTTGCCTTGTAGAATATTATTCCGGTAGTCTTTTTGATTTGTTGCTTGAGTGTGAGCGCTTGGTCTATGATGATTCCCAAGTATTTTATGTGTGGTTGAATTTGTATTTGTGTGGTTCCTAAGTTGAGGTGTTGTGGTGGTGTGAAGTTTGGGTCCTTGGTTACTATGAGGGCTTCTGTTTTTTTTATGTTGATGGATAGGTTGTTCTTTTGTAGCCAGCTGGAGACTTCTATGAAGCAGTCTGATAGGTGATTGTTTGCTGGGTTGATGGTTGTGATTGGTCCATAGAGCATTATGTCGTCTGCGTAGATGTGGTAGTTGATGTTATGAGCACGTATGGTATGGGCAGCTTTTCCAGTCCCATACACCTGAACTTGGTGAATTGCTGTTTACGTTACGGCAGTGAGGCTCCCCGGTGTTGGCCAGCGGGCACATCATAGGGCGCCTTAGCTTGCGACACCCTGTGACGTGCCTTCTACGGCCCATGCTCAGCGCCACCGTGGTCTACAGGACTAGGGTGAGTGGGTATGTTGGTGTTACCGCACACTACAGAGATGTGTCTAACTGTTACAGCCATGCAAAAAAGGTGGCAACTCAGACACTCTTCCTGATGTGGTTGCACTGGGGATTTGAACCCATGAGAGCTGGCTGCATAGTCATTGTACTAACCAGTGTGCTATGCCTCTATAGCCATTGTCATAGCTAGGGCTGGCTACACAACAACTGCACATCAACGCACATACATTCTGCTGTGCTTACTGGGATAGGGGAGACCCACAGCTAAGGCAGTTTCCAGGCCACGTTACCGTAGGCAAATGAGGTGAGGGTGTTGTTTTCATTTACACATTAAAACAATATTCCCATTAAAACATGTTTAACACCATATGTGTGTCTGTTACAGGCCTACAAGGGAGTTGCCTCTGACAATCTTACTAGTGGCCGCCCACTGAGTGATTGGACCCATGACGTCTGACCCTGAATTCATCGACTTCACAATTATGCTACATCAACATGTGTTTATCCCATGAATGGCTGGCTGCGGAAGGAGTGCAGGTCATCCCACAAACCTCATGAGGTGCTGCACGGGGTAGGGGAGACCCAAACATACAGGGAGCCCAATGTGGGAGTAAAACCATGACGTATGCCACTGAGGACATTCTATTAAACATTGTACTACATCACTATGGGGTTTTTCATACCAATGGCTGGCCACAGACAGGATGCGAGTCACCAGACATACTGTCAGCTGTGGTAACCAGGATAGGATAGAAACAACAGTACCCATAATGCAATTCACATGCAGAACAGCGGTCTACATCTGCTCCCCAGATGGGATATGCACCTCTACAGCACGTCAGCTTGGTAGGGGGGACTGACCGTGCGTGTTACTGCCACTGACTACCTACAGTTCCTTCCATTGAGGTGTACTGTGATCACCTTGAGGGTGAGGTGGGGTGGCCGGCACCAGTTCCGCAGTACCCGAGGCGCCTGTGCTGGCTTTGCTGAACGTCTCCATCAGTGCTAGTGTGTGAAAGGTATTTGCAGAAATGCCTGTGAATGCCCTGTTTCTGTTTGTATTTGACAGTCATGTCTGCCCCTTGTAGACTGTGCTGCAACCAAACTGGTGCATAGCCAGTGTGCTTGCCCTGTCACTTGTTCTTGGAGCAGGGGGGTGTGTGTGGGCTCACATGATGATGATGTACATATCAAACCGGCCTCTCTGGGTCAGGGTAGGGGACATGATCTGACCCCAACATACCCACCTTCTGAACATTCCCAGAAGTGGCAGTACTGCAACATGATGACAGGCTGTGGGACCAGCAAACACCTTCCTTTGGAGATGCAGGTTAGTACCTGTACCAGGGCTGTAGCCATACAGGTGATAGGCATGATCAGCTCAGCTGCCCCCCACCACAATCTGCCATTCACCAGCAGAGGCCACAGTCAGCATGCACCTGCTGCAGCCAAACACATATTGACTGCACACAGTGTGCTAGCCCATACTTAGTGCATGCTCCCAGAGAAACAATGTGCACCCAGATGTGGGATATTCACACAAACACCAAGCGGGTATGTCAATGAATGGGCCCCAGGAACAGGAACTCACATATATCACTGTTGAATACACTGTATGGCATTATGTGGGAAGGTTGAGATGCCATGGTCACTGCCCAATCAGAGTGAGATTGCCCTCTCACCATGACCTGCTGTGGCCACCCTGTCTGTGCAGATGGCATTTGCCCACTACAATATCCCAGTCACTGCCCTATGCCCTATGCAGATGCATCCTGTATAAATGGCCCTGTAGGGGCCATATCCACAATACCTTGCTCATCATTATGCACATTGGAGGTGGAACAGTGGAAACAGTGCAAACATTGGGGGCTCAGTGGGGTGTGGGTGTCCACAAAACAATGGACACACATGCACAGATTACCACACCTATTTGGGCATTATGCGAAGATAGCGGTGATGGCAGCCCTGTGCGCAACACCAGTCAGGGGCTTCATGCTGGCATTGGTAGGATAATCAATACTGTTAGGGACACTCTCCAGGGTGGTAAACACTGTCAGATATGGATGAGGGAGCACACACCACATAAATCAGTAAGGTTGCTATGATGGATCTCTGTTAGAGAGTTGTGTTTAAGTTACGATTTGTTATCTGACATTGGTCATGGCTACCTTTTGATGTATATGGGACGTGTTTCCATGTTTATGACGGCATTGCTAAGGTATGCAAGTGCTAGTAGTGGGGGCTGGTGCTATGCGCAGGACACAACAGCCTGCCTTTTCATTATACTTTGGATGGTGGAGCTTGTGGGTGTGTGTGTTTGTGCCTCTGTTGGGCGATGCTCTGGGGCAGAGGTTCACATATCCAGTCCTGGTGGTTCAGACAGGATTCAGGTTGTCAGTCTGTCCCTACTGAATATGCATGTGGTACATTTGCATACAATGGGGGCAGTTCCTTCAAATGCATCTCATGCATATTTTTAGTATGGACAGCCTGACAATCTGAATGGTGTTTGCCCTCCAGAACTGGGGTTGCCACCATCTGCTCTAGGGAGTGCACATTATTATTGTGTATGTTCTCTGTAGGGTAAAATGTTGGGACATGGTCTGCAGGAGCCACAGCTAAGGCTTGAACATGTGACCTTCTACCCCTGTATACACTGACTGTGTACTGACTGTGGGTACTGCACCAAACTGTTGCCACAGAGGTAGTTCCTTCCCAGGGGGTACCATTACTGTTCCTCTGACAGACCTTGTCTGTTGGACTGCACGCCACCCACCTGGACAGGGCTTAGCCTTGGTCTGCTGTGACCAGATAACACTGCCCCCTCCACCGCCAGCACCCCTATGCCACCATGCTGACATGCTGTTCTGCCAGTTGTGCTGGTGGTGCGCAGTCGCAGCTCATCTAGTGTGCTGTTAGGCGGCTGCCTATGTTGTGGTTTCTTGGGTGGGGGTGCCTACATGGACATGCATGCTTCCCCACCACACTGCCTGCCAATGTTCTGTGGCCTTTGGGGTACCTGCTGGTTGATGTCCATTGGGGCAATGTATGACACACACTGGTGGGCATCTTTGCCCTTGGTCAGTTGATGTCTTGCGGTTTTTCTGTTTCTGTGTCCCTATGTGCCACCTAGGCATCTGCCTGGTCCACCCTGTGCCCCAGCTGCCCCACTGCATGTCCCATCTTCAGCTCCCTGTGCCCCATTTGCAGCCTCACCGTCGTGCCCTCTCATACTTGGCCACTATGCTGCTGCTGCACATGTATCACTACTATCACTTTTCTTGGTCTCCCTGCCTTTGCTGTACATTGCTGACTGAACTGTTTTCTCTCTCCTACAAATGTGCCTCTAGCGCAAGGTTTTCACTGGTGCTAATTTTCAGACCTTAATTTCACTGCGTTAGTGTGCATGGAGCCTCTCCCCGCCCACTCTCTGCCCATTGACCCCTTCTCTTCACCCCTGGGGAGCCTTACTCCACCCTCTGCGCACCTTAACGCCGCTGGAGACATTATCGTGCAATACGTGACGTTCTCGCATAGTAATGCGCCATTATCGATCAATAATGTCACTTATCGCTCAATAACGTCGCAGCTGCGATGTTAGCGCCATTTAGTAAACATACCCCTATATCTCCATACCAACTCACTCTCCTTGTAATATTATACCTCTTCCTCTCCCTCTACGCCCATTCACCTCACCTCCTATCAGTCACTTCTGATCCTAGCTTAAGTTCAAGGAATGTGATTCCAACTGTATTAATGTGATGCCACTAGAGGTGTCATGGCCAAAAAAGTTTGGTTTGTGCTTGCTTCAAATGAATTTTTCCCAATTTTTGGATGTTTTTCATGCTCATTATTCATTTTTTAGGTGTGCATTTTATGATCGCAAGAACTTAATGCATGCAATCGTCTGTGTGCACTTTAAATCCTAGGTATATGTGTTCACATGTAATATAAATGCACTTTGAATTTCTAGACACCGAAATGAATCAAATATGTGCTTCTCAATGCACATCTCTAGATGCCACTAAAAGAGACAGAAAGCTGATAGTAGTGGCATATCTTTATTTTTCTTACCCTCTTCTCTTTCTTTTCCAGTTTTTCACAAATTCTCTCTGCTTTGCACTTTTCCATGCTTCAGCTGATTAATATAAAAATAGTGCAGCACTGGGGTAGTTCAGTGGAGGAGAGTACCTTAGGGGTTAGAGCAGCAAGTCACTGAATCCTCATTGCCTCAGATACAAACTTTGAGTGCAAGCCCTCTGGGAACAGGGCTATACCTGAATGTAACTTTTTTTAAACTACTACTGGAAAGTTGTGAGATTACTGCAAATAGTTGCTCAGGAGATAATGCTAGGAAGTGCTTTTGGGTCTCCTGCCACCCCTGCCCTTTCTCACTATCAGTTTAATGCAGGAGCCCAGCGCTAAAGTTCTAGCACAGGGTTTCATAAGCAAGTGTAGCTTCTTCTCAGAACAATAATGTTGTTTATGTGCCAGACAGCAATCCAGCGTATGTGAATAACATCGTTTCAGCACACTTCGTCTGCCAGTTTTCTTCAGCGCTCTCTTCAGCAAAGCCAGAAAAAAAAATTGAGGGGTGTTGTACACTGAAGAAATATTCATAAACTCCTCACCAGCACTGACTGCAGCCTTTGAGCTCACCCGTAACACCTCTTCAGACCTCGCGTTAAAATCTCCCATTGAGTTCATCCTTCTGGTGTTTTACGCACCTCTCTGTATCTGCGCTGCATAGCTCATTGCTTCGTCCATTTATATGGATTGAAAGGCACTGTGCACGGCCCTTAGCGCTGGCCTTCGCGCCTTGTCTATGTTTGTGCTAGATTCTGTCCTGCAGTCTGCAGCCACACTAGTGCTAAACGTTCTGCTTGAACACTTTGCAGGTGCCTGCACTAATGCCAGTGTATTTTTCTACATTGTGCTGTCTGTATTGACTCTCGCACATCCCGCTGCAGAAACATGTGCTGCCGTGAGGGCACAGAATGTAAGAAAGAATCGAACACAAGCACGAACATTGCGCAGATGCCTGCGGTAATGGCGGTGCACTGCACATTTAAATCCACGGAGATGCATGGTAACAAAGCATTTAGCTATGCAACACAGATATAGTGAAGTGCGCGGCTAAAGTTAAAGTGAGATGTTAACGCGAAGTCTAAGGAGGCGTTAAGGTTAGCTCAAGGTCGGCAGTCATCTCCGATTCGGAATTTATGCCTGTTTCTTCAGCGTACATCCCCTGCAGCTTTTTCTAGTGTTGCTGAAGAGACTGCTGAAAAGAAAAGGCAGAGGAAGCATGCCATAACAATGTTATGCACATGTACTGGGTTGCTGTCTGGTACATAAATGACAATATTAGTCTGAGCAGAACTTCTGCTGAGAATAATTTTGCCCTTTATGCACCAGATTGCAATCAAGCACATGCACACCAGTGCCTTTTTTGTGTACAGGACAGAGGTGCTGCTATGTGCCTCGCTTGTGCTCCTGCTTTAGAGCAGACTCAGAGCTCATTTGCAAGCTGTTTGCTTACTGCATCACTGTGCAAAATATCTGTGCTAAACCTGCATGAGGAAACCGTGCAGTAGAGCTTTATTGCCGGGCTTTAGCACAGGGTTACTGCATCGAGCTGTTGTTCTTTTGTTGAGAAGCACTACGTAGGAGAGAATGAGAGATGTCACCTGTGGCTACAGATGTTGTACAAGCAGCAAGATTTTACTCTCCCAAACTTGAAGAGCTCCCAGCTATGTACAGGGAGGCAGGCAACACATCAGGCAGTCACAATAGAGGTCCTGCCAACCACTAGCAATACTACTGCTACAAGGTGTATGCAATGCTGTATAAATGTAACAGACAGTCCCTGCCCATCAGAGCTTACAATCTAATTGAGATGACTAATATCACAAAACTGGGGACTAGGGTATGGTAAGATATATATAAGTGGTGAACGGTACAGTGAGGGGTTTTTAACCTGGATTTGAATAGGGCTAGAGAAGGAGCCTGACGTATTCACTCAGGTAGTTTGTTCCAGGCATATGGAGCAGCAACAGCCCTCAAAAGTAGCCTGTGACCAACTAGCTCACCTACCTAAAATCAATCAGGCCAGTCAAAAGCCAGAGGGTTGGCAAGCCTACTTCTAGCTGGGATCTTCTGAACAAAAGCAAGTCTTTGAGTTTAAAGGTGAAGTTTAAGTCACCTGGGATGGAATTTTTATGCATAAGGTCTGGAATAATCTCATGATAGACTATATATTCTTTCTGTACAACATTAACACAATTCATCCCTTCCTCTCTAAATATACTACTAAGGCTCTTGTCCATTCTTTGGTCACCTCCCGTCTTGACTATTGCAACCTCCTCCTTGCTGGTCTCCCTCAGTGTCATCTCTCTCCACTTAAATCGATCCAGAATTCTGCCACGCAGCTAATCTTCCGCCAGCCCCGATACATTCATGTAACCCCTCTTCTAGAATCACTTCACTGGCTCCTCTCCCATTTCCATATCCAATTCAAACTTGTCCTTCTAACATATAAATGCATTCACTCTACTGTCCCTCGTTACCTTTCCTCTCTTCACTCGGCCTACACCCTTCCTTGTGAACTCCGCTCCTCTTCTGGCTTTCTTCTCTCTGCCCTTTTCTTCTTCTGCAAACTCCAGGCTTTAATCTTCTCACCTTGCTGCTCCTTATGCACAGAACAAACTTCCTCTGTCTTTATGTCAAGTCTCTTCTCTCTCCATCTTCAAATCCATGTATTATTCTGTCTGTCTTGATTAGATTGTAAGCTCTACAGCAGGGACTGTCTTCTATAAATGTTTGTACAGTGCTGCATTCACCTTGTAGCGCTATATAAATGATTAATAATAGTAGTAGTATGCAAGCAACTGGACACCTCTGCTGTTCATTGCTCGCCCTCTGTTTCTGCATTTTACCTGATTGTCAGACCTTATTTTTACCACATCTGAGTCCTTCCTCAGTCAAAATCATTGATCATATGAATGTGTACAGAGTATTTCTAACTTAAAATAAATTTGGACAGGCCAGAACAGATTTACAAGGAACAGAGAACTGTTTTATTTGTATCTTCTAAACCTGACACATCACAAATCATTCCAGCATTGTTTTACATACATTTGCAGAGAAGGCAAAATAGCTGTAAACTTGCTTTGCTAGCTGTGACCATAGATAGCAGCAACTCATCTAGTCATAGGAATTCTCACTGAAACAAACTGAAATGAGTTGGTTTTCACAGTGCAGTGACCAAAAGACCATTGAGTATGGGTTTTCTGTGCTTAATTTCGACCTAGCAATCTGTTCTGAGGTTGTTGGCATTCTACACCTCACACAGCATTCACTGAGGAATGGCTCATTCCTGAGCTGTCTTCGCCATGCTAGTAATGGCCCTTTGATTAATGGGAGGGTGTGCTTTCTACTGCTGGAAATGGCTGTGCAAATGACAGCTTTCTTGCCAACAGTTTCCAGTATGATATTGATTTCAAAATGCACTTGGGAAGGTTTATAAAAGCAGCAAGGCCCTTTGTAGCACTATCTATCACATAAAGGACCACCCATGAGGAACCCCTGTCGATTCACAATCTATCAAGATGCCCAGGCTGCTCTGCCAGATGTTATTGGTTCAGGGGGATATTTTAGAAGCCTTATTCATGATTTACACAAGTAAATATGATCACTTGCATGTGTAAATTGCATCCATGTGTAAACGGTCATTTTAGAAAAGGCTCCTTTTACACATGGATGTCCATAGCACGTTGAGATTGCATGGGGCATGGCTTGAGTGGGACAAAAATCTACACTTGCATTCCCTATTTCATATAGGGAATGCACATGTTAGCCCCAAATTGTCCCAGATTTACGCCTGCTCCCTAACACACATAGGTCTTTAAAAAGTGCTCCTTTGGGCCATCCCTTTATAAGAGTGATTAAGAGGAATATCTATCTTAATCCGCCAATGTTTAATTCCCCTTCCTAACTGAAACGAGATAAAGAGAGAGGAGCCGATATTCAGAAGCAGCAGCTAGGTGCTTTTGAAGCACCTAGCCGCCACCACTTTGTGATAAAGCTGGATAGTCAGCACTGGAGCTTATTCGGGATCTGGTACTGAATATCCGTTCTCACAGGACAGAGCTCTGGCAATATCCAGCTGCTAACTGCAGAGCCCAAACCAATAAAGTTAGACAGCCATTGACAAGACCTAACTTTATCTGGTCAGTGGCTGAATATCGCTGCTAAATGGATAGCCACAGGGACCACTCCCGATCCAGCCACACACTGTCCTGGTTTTAATCAGTTGTCTTTTCTGTGGTCTCTGAGGATATTCAACGGCACTCTCCGGATAGTGAGACTGAATATCGAGATCACTGTGGTTTAGCCAATTATCAGATCCTGCTAATGAGGTAAACCCTTTGGAATATCCCCCCCCCCCCCCGAGTTCTGTAGATAATTAGCTACATCTACATGTCTAGTTTTTCAAAATGGCTCATCTACACATGCAAATGCTGACATTTTACATGCGAGTGCTGTGAAATGCCGGCATTTACATGTCAGAGTTGCTGGGTTTTCTATGTCGACTTTTTCCCCATCTGCATATTCTTAAAATGACTCCTCCCACTGGATGTGGGTATCGATGCCAATAGGTCCCTGCACTTCCTTCAGTGTATTTTAATAATGGCTCTACCTTTCACAGAGCGTTTTCTAGAAGACTGTCGTAATTGAGTACATCCTGACCTCGATGTCTCAATTCGGATCTCCATGTCCTAGCTAAAATGTGTCCGGCCCTTCAAGTGTCTTCTCTTATGCCGATGACTGCTCTGAGAAACCTGGCCTGCATCACATAGGAGGCTCTTCATTAATAACTTTTCTCAATAGGCAGAGAATGGGAGAAACCCCGCAATTAATCGAGCTCTGTCAGCCGCGACTACTGATAGGATGCTGCAAGGATTTGTCAGCCTCCTTCTTAAAAACATGAATAAAAATCATGTTCAGGAGAACATCTGGCAATCCAACTCTGCTTTTGTAATCCTTTGTAGAAAAATAGTCTAATAGGCTACCAAATAGTATATCCACTAGTAGGACCATTCTTCAGAGCACGGTGCTAACAGTGTCAAAGTCCTTAGCAATCTGGGTGCTGGGCAGAGATTTAAGGTATTCCAAATGCCTCTTGGCATCTTCCTGATTGTGCCTTACGTAATACACAACATAGGTAATGACCATGGTGAACCAACCAAACATTGTGATGAACATAGCCACATCGGTAGTCTTGTGATGGATATTGCAGAAATTGATACCCGAATCAAGAACCTGAATAAGAGACTTCCCGGTGTATTCCTCTTGCACTGAGGTTTGGCATGTGATCTCATTCACCGTCTCAGGATCCAGCTTCAGTTCCCGTAATGCCTCTTGGAGGTTGCATTCGCAATGCCAGGGGTTATTAGCGAGTCGGATTTTAGCTCTGACATTCGCTAGAGCTCCCTTGGGAATACTGTGAATGTGATTATTCGAAAGGTCTAACAGCCTGAGCCCTTCCGTGATCCCTTTGAAGGCTGAAGTTTCTATTTTCTCTATAGCATTTTTGGATAAGTCCAGCTCCTGTAAATAGCTCAAGTGTCTGAAAGCATTATTGGGGATTTGGGAAATTTTGTTAGCATCCAGTTTTAAGAACACAGTTTCTGTTGGGATATCCTTTGGAATGCCTTCCAGGTTTCTGGAACTGCAGTGAACAGCCATCAAGCCAGTGCTGTCTGAGCAACGACACCTTCTGGGGCAAGAGGAGCCCATGTGGAAACACAAGAGCAACAGGAAAGCCCCCTTTTTTAGAAACAACTTGGTAAACCTAGAAATCTTCCTAATCAGAAACATTCTGATTCGTTAATTCGGAGCTTGGAAATACGTTTTCCCTCAGTTATGGTGTGCAACCAGGAGGGTTTCATAATTGGAAAGGAACCATCTGCCAGGCAAGTAAGAAGTGGTACGTACTCAAAAAAAATGTCTGGAAATGAAAGAGAAGAAGCTATTATTTCAGCATTGATATTGCACCCTAAAGCAGATCACTTTGCGACATCCACATAACTTATGGTTGTCTTCTGTATTCATTTCTTTAGTGTGGGTAGCGGTCTTCACTCTGACTATTATCAAAAGCAGCTGCACAAGTATCACATTTAGAGGCATTTTTACTCATCTCTGCGCAGGTAATGCGCGTGCAGGCTATGTTACAAGTGTGGGACTGCGAGCTAACCGCAGAGGGACGAATGTACTCACCCCTTGCAGTTAGCTTGCAGCCCCACACTAGGAACATCAGTCTCCCTGCAAATACCGCACGTCATTGCGGTAAACCAGCCGAGGGTGCAACCGATGCCACCCACTGAGGGCATTAGTTGCACATGCATTACCTGCGCAAGCTCCAAACACCTGCACAAGCAGCGCCACAGCGGGAACGCCTCATCCTACCCAGCTGCCGCCCAGCTGCATATTACAAGGGTAGCATGGGGTTTTAAGCACAGGGCCCCATGCTACTTTTTAATGCGGCACTGATACCGCATGCTAACTTTGCACTATCCTAGTAGCGCCCTCTAGTAAACCTATCCCTTAATCCGGTCTAAGAATATTTTTCATGGCACTTTTTTTTTTTAAAATTAAGAATAATGTTTGAAATGTGTAATTAAGAAAGACAAAATGATGCATAAATAAGCTTGGAAGTAACTTTAAACTACATATTAACTAGAAACAGCAATAACTACTAACTCAGGGGATTTGTTTCTACTGTATTAAATATGTTCATAAGTTTTATGCACCTTAAAGAGGAACATCTTCTGTAGAGCAGAGGCTAAGACAGGTTCTCAACCATAAATCAAGAAAAGAACTGCCAAACTCATTGTCACATACACATGCTTGAGATTTTATCGGAACTATCAGGAAAACAGAAGATATCTTACTAGAAACTGACACATATTTGCATAGGTCCCTATGACACCATTACAGACCTAAAAGTGATTTTTTTTTACCTTAACCCTTTCAGACCGTATGTCCACTGTAATGGATGTCATGTTTATTCATTGAATTCCATGTATAAATATATGGTGTCTGTGAAATAATTCAGGTTTGAAAGGGCTAAAATACTTCCTTTTTGTGACAAAGATGAAAATATCATTAGTACCATTAAAATCATCAAAGAAAGACAGTTTTCAAGATACAGATTGTTTCTGTCTGTATGTGTCGTCATAGCCTCCTCAGTATGTTATTTTAGTCTTAGGTATTTAACAAAAAGTCTTCTCTGGTAAGAGCGTTAATCTTGAAGAATACCAAACTTCACAAATGCTGCATGTCTGAGCTTAGACCTTATCATTATTAATACATTTATAGACAACTAGCAAAAACCATTCTGAGCAAATGAAGCAAATACTCCAAAAAGGAACTGACTACCTGTATGGCACTTGCATCTATCTATTAGACCATTTCTAATGCCTTAAGGCAGAAATATTGCTGCAAGAATGAACGATTAATAAAGTTCATCAGATACACTTTCACAAATTTAAACTATTTTGAATCTAAAATAAGTTACCTTAGATGAAGTAAGGTGGTTCTCTGTGCTCTCCATCTGGTTGCTACTTCCCATCTCATCCTTTCCCTCCGGTTTGATGTAATTAAATTTCCATAAAATAGTGCTCAGTCTATCATGCTGTACAGTGACAGGAGTAACTAATAAACCTGGCTCGCCACTTGTTGCCAGTTCAGTTCTCATTGTCTGTCTCTGCCACTAACACCGGTGCACGCATGCAGCCAATGGTAAGGCGCAAGTGCTGTAATTGGATTCTTTCTCCCTGACAGCAGAAGCCTGTTGAAACATCCTCTGATTTTTAAAGCGGCAGCATATGCTAACTTCCTTAAAACAGCAATTTGGCTTTGCAGTTTCCCCTTTTAGCTTAATTCCCAGAGCTCTTTTCCTTGCTTTTCTAGCATATATTTTTAAATAGTTTGTATTGAAGGGGGTTATTTAATAAGGGACTGAAGCACGTAGAATAGAATTTTTTGCACAAAAGTGGGGTCTTGTAAAATTGCCTGAGGTTTACCCTCGTAAGAGTAGGCGCATAAAAATCATAGCAGCAACCTTTACAAGGTATATGCATGGGCATTCCTAGGAGCAGAAAATAGGCAGAACAGGGGCAAGACTGGCATTATATATATATATATATATATATACACACATATGAGCGGATTCTTACCAGCACATATACATGTATACATACACACACACCTGCCTTAGAGCAGATGAAAATGTGTCCATTTACATTCAATGGATTAATTTCATAAATGAGCATTGACACGTGTTGACTTTACAAAACACTTCAAATTAATTCTAAACCCCAAACTAACAGATGGTGATTTTTGAACTTTCTCTGCGATCATTGACTTTTTGGCTATTGAGGAGCTTACCAGATCATTCATCAGTCCAAGATATCTGTTAAAGAGTCCCTAATCTTTTGAACTTTTTTCCCCTTTTTACTAATGCTTAGCTCAAGCTAATCTGCTGCATGGCTCATTTTATTCCTATAGGCTCTGTAGCAGATAGCTCGAGCTAAGTGTTTATAAAAGGGACCCTTTATGCAGCACATAAAAGTTCTAAGGAGCTGTAACTTGCATGCCAATCACAGAGGTCAAAAATACTTATCTTAGAGAACCACTCCAAGAACTACTCAAAAAAGCACCGCTGTTTTGGCCTGACTCAGTACTATGCGTTGCTGAAATTCCTCAGGGTCTAGCATGTTGTAATAATATCCGCTTGCAATTCTCAGTAGTTAACATGGATGGTGGTTCTGAAATGCACCTTTATAAGGTGACATTTTACTTACTAGATAACGTCCTTTCCTTGAGTTGTGCTAGACCAGTCCAGAAAAGTGGATTGTGTCTCCCTACCAGCAGATGTGGGAGACAGAGAAACATTCCAGAGGCATCTTATGACATCATCCTGCCATTAACAGCCAGTACCCCTAGCAGGATGATGTTGAAACCAAGCACATGGTCAAGAATTCCTGATCACAAGCAACCTCGGTGACAATAACAAGACTCAACAGAACAAGAACTATAACTACAGAATGTACAGGATCAGCTTCAAATAGAAGGCTTGTTAGAAGGCCATGAGCCCGCAAGACCAACTACAGAGAGTACAGCAGACCAAAGAAGATTCCAGGGGCAGGTCCTGGATTGGTCTATCAGGACTCAAGGGAAGGACATTATCTAGTAAACAAAATGTCACCTTCCATATCATCCTGCTAGACCAGCCCAGATAAGTGGAACATATCAAAGCTACGGCTCCATTAGGCGGGAAGAAAAGATGGCAGTTTTGAAGACTTCTGAGCCAAAGGCTATGTCCACCTGAGCATGGACATTCAATCACTCTGCTCTGACCATGAGGATGTCTGTGCCAGAATGGCATGGAAATGCAAACCCTCAGGAACCATCCAGTTCTGCAACAAATACTCAAAAACAATGGTCTCCTTGATCCAGCACCCCATGGTATATTGTCAGCTGTACCACCTTTATGTAGTCCCACAAACAGCACTCATGTCACCAACTCTCAAATAGGCACCAGATGCATATATAGGCAAGGTTGCTGGAACTTTTTCTTGTCTCAAGGGGCATGGAAACCACAGCAGGAAAATAGCCCTTCCACGCTAAATAATGCCTTTCAAGAGCCAAGCTGTAATCAAGAAGGGAAATGGGTCATCCAGAAGAACCAATTCCTGTTGCAACAGCCCTGGGCTGGGAAAAGTCACAGAGGAGGTTCCTGCAGGAGCTACATTACATTCCCAAACCATAGCCTCCATGATCAATCCAATGCCACCAGTACCACTCAATCTGAATGTTGCTCTATACAGTGAAACACGAGATGCACAAGTGGCCACAGAGGAAACACATACAGCAGACACTGCTTTGACCAGGACTAAACTAGGGACCTCAGAGCCTGCTACTCTGCGGTGACTGAAGAATTTGCGCACTCTGGCATTGGATCAAGTCACCATCAGATCCATCTCAGGATGACCTCAGAGGTTCAGAATCTACCGAAATGCTGACTAACTCAGTTACCACTCCCTGGAATCAAGAGTGGTGACTGAGGAAGTCCATCTCCAGGAATTTGAGGATTCCTGGTATCAGGACTGAGGAAAATGGGACCCATTTGCTTCCCAGGCACTTTTGGCCTATCTTCTGGGAGGCAATGAGTTTTGAACTCACCCAAATCCTTAACCATCTTCTCCAAGTCCTCTCCAAACAAAAATTTCCCTTTAAAGGTAAGTTAGGAGAAATGGGACTTGGAAGCCATGTCTGCTGCCCAGTGCCACAGCTATAGCCAGCATCATTTTATTTATTTATTTACATTCTCTTATATACCATGCTATTCTGCATCAGTGCAGTTTACATTGAACAAACTGAAATTACATTGAACAGGGCATTATAACTTGGAGATAACTATTTTACAGGGAACATGGGCTATGGAGGGTTAAGTGGCTTGCCCAAGACCACAAGGACCACCTGTGGGACTAGAAACCCCAGTCCTTCTGGCCCAAGGGTGCTGTCCTCTAGTGGGATTTGAACCCCTGACCTTCTGGCCTGAAGTACCTTGCCCCAACCACTAGGCCACTCCTCCACTCAATCAATCATACCACTGTCGACAAAACAATGTTTTAACCAAGTGGATAAGATCATACATAGCAACAGCCTTTCTGTCAGATGCTAACTCCAGGAGGATGGTAGTATCCTCTGGAGTGAGAGTCTGAATCTACTGAAGCAGCGCTCGAATCATCAGACCTGTATACACAGCCAACTGGAGGATAACAGAGGAAGCCGAGAACTGACTGTTCAGGAGAGATTCCATCTCTCGATCCAGGTGGTCTTTTAGGGCTGCACCTCCCTCCACTAGGATGGTGATTTACTTTGTGACCACCACAATATACACATCCACCTGAAGTGTGATGAACCACACTGTAGTGTATAGTCCTCCTGTGGTTGGGCAAAAAGCTTCTTAAGGACTCTCAGCCTCTTAACCAGGGAGTTGAATAAGTCCCACTCCAAGCAGACCATGCTCTTGATAATCTCCAGATAAGGAAAGGCTCTCATAGACTTCTGGCCCCCCCGCTGGAGGGGCTGTATCTGCAGCATCCATTCTGTCTCCAGAAGGTCAACCAAATGCAGAACGTAAGACACTAGAACAATTAGAGCTGTCAGGTCCTCCTTTCTGAAGAGGCAGATAATACCAGAATCATAATGATCCTGCAAAGGAGACATGTCGCCCCCCAAGGTCAGAATCATTGCCCAAGGCATCAGAACTGGACTCTGGGCTTTGGCTAAGGGAAAGAGGATTTGAATCTCCAATCTCTGCTGAGATTGCTTGGGAGGCAGCTTCCAAGATGGGCTTTGATTCACCACTAGCCGTCTTCCAAGCAAGTGGAAGAGAACAAGAGGATCCAGATGCCCCGGAAAGACCAAGCTTGCTACAGAAAGGAGAAGAATTCTGGGGAGGATAACCCAGAAACTGGGAGCTCCCTGACAGGCATAGAGTCTCCATCCCTGGTGGAAAGATTGGCCATCAGACCCTTAAGAGAAGGAGAGTGGACAGTAGAGTGAACACTTGAGTTCAAGGCTTGGAGATTATCCTTTTTCACTGTTGCATCAGCTGCTTCGTGCAGTGAAGATGAGAAAGTTAGGTTACCCATGTCTCCTCACTGCATCCAAAGCTTTCATGCAAGAATTGAAGAAACCAGCATCCAGCAACATAGCTCTCCATTTTTGGCAGACTAGGCAGCACCGCTTAGAAGCAGGCCCGATGTAGTAAGATGCATACAAATGTGCCCGAAGAACAGCTACCATGCACAGGCAGCTCAGCAAGTCAGAATAACTGGCATCACACCAACGGATGCTCCAAGTGGCCCAAACCCTATGGACTGGCTGTCCAGTGGAAGAAGTTGGGTAGTCCACAAAAAAAAAAACTGGACAAGACAGAGACTTAGTTTTGGTACTCATCACAGGGAGCCCAAGGCAGGCAAACCCTCAAAGATCCAGTGCTACTCCCCTGCTGCCAGGACCTGCAGGCAAATACCTCTGAAAAGTCTTCTTTTAATCATTGGGGTAGAGTTGGGGGAAGGAGAAAGGAGGGACACTGAGGTTGTATGAGGCTTGAAAAATCCTTTTCCAACTCCTTTCCAAAAGTTCTGGCTGCTCAACTTGCACTTAGCCGGACAAGGATGAGGAACTGAACCAATTCCCCCCCTCCATATGGCAATTCCCAAAAGAGCACCAGTTTTAAAGGTGACTAGTGGACCCTCCAGCACTGCACTCTAGTGAGAAAGTCACCCCGAAGGTGGTTACTCACGAGTGAAACCAAGCTTTCTCAGAGCTTTTTTCAGATTTCATCTGAGCTGTAAAAATTTGCATCCACCATCTGCTAGAGACAGAGAAATACTGAAGTATGCTCCTAGGGGTACTGGCTGTTAATGGCAAGATTATGTCATAAGAAGCCTCTGGAATTTTTGAATCCACATCTGCTGGTAGGGGGCCACAATCCACTTGTCTGGACTGGTCTAGCAGGATGATATGGAATTACTAGCTCCATCTGGTACACATATCCTTCAAAGCTAAAGCATCTGCTATTGCTTGACATTTAAATACATGAAAATTCTAAGGATTCTGTTAGGATATGCACTGCTATTCTGCAACAATTTTATTAAACTGATACTGCTTCACAAGGTGTCTGTCCAAACTGTGCGATTACTAAAACAGAAAGAGATATAGATACAATTATCACTCCATAGAACTGTTTTCATTTTCTGCATTAAACGTTCAAAAAACAGTGGACTTTATAACAGATATGTGGGACTGGTGAATGCCTCAATACTTAAAATATCATCGTTGGTACAGAGAGTTCAAAAATCTGATGGTCCCACTTATCATTAGGGTTGCCAACTGGCTCCAGATGCGCCCAACAGGCTTGATTCAGTCCTGGGTTTACCCCATTGCATGCAGTGACGTGTAGTTTTCCTTTTCTTATGGAGTGCAATGGAGAAATCAGAACTACATATCCCTGCATGCAATGAGGTAAACCCAGGACTGGATTGAACCTGTCGGGCACATCTGAAGCCAGTTGGCAACTCTACTTATCATTAGGGTTGCCAACTGGCTCCAGATGCGCCCGACAGGGTCAATCCATTCCTGGATTTACCCCATTGCATGCAGGGATATGTAGTTCTGATTTCTGGAGCCAGTTGGCAACCCTACTTATCATCAATTATTAGTTTGGCATTTATAATGTATTTGAAGTTATTAATTGCTCCCTGAATGAGTGGCTTTCTATTATATTGATTTATTTCTTTACAAAATAGGCACAGCACATATGCTTAGATACCTTCATAGCCTTGGTACCTTGTTATTAAACTACCCCCTATTCTGTTCCGGTGGGACATGCAGCCCCGCTATACATCCCAGCCATATTCCACAACACACTCCCCCCCCCCCCACATGCCCGGAGCAGCAATGCAGGGTGAGCCGGAGAGGGGTGGGAGAGGGGTGGGAGAGGCCGGAGTGTGGGCAGAGAGGGGGCAGGCTATGGTGGCGGGATATACAGGGTTGATTCCTGTAACAGCCCTGCACATCCTGCATGTGGGGGTCAGAAGTGCTGTTTATTCTACTGCAGAAGTGGAAAAAGCAGCGGAAAAGTCACCGATCGGGCCTGGGAACCCCCCCTCAATGCTGGGAGCAGCTGCTGGTGGTTCCACGCCACCCGATCCAGGCCTCAGCTGCCCCACTGAGGGTTGGGCAGCAGGGAAATTTGGGTTAGAGCTGCAGCAGCCTGAACGGTGTACGGGGAGGACATCCCTGTGGCGTGCAGGGGCGAGCCAGGCTGTTTCAGGGCCCAATCCTCCACCCATGGAAACATCTGGCTCCCACAGTGCAGAATCGGGTCCTAACGGGTCCGTCCTGCTCGGGGGTGTCCAGACAGCCCGGACGTGCGCCATCTGGGATCCAGCTGAAAATGTGCAAATCTTGTATTATCACCGTACTCCATTTTTTTTGTTTTTTCATTTTTCCTGCAGCTGAAGTAATCCATGATCATTAACTTCTGAGCTGACTCCCATTCTCTGTACTATTCCTCTTTCTGGCAGAGGGAACAAGAGATTCTCTTTCAGATTAATGTCAGATGGAATATGATCACACCTAAGAGCAAAACGGTGAAGCATGCAGCAGGTGATCACAAGCATAGTCACTTTCTAGAGTGAATCATACAGGGCACCGCTGGAGCACTCCAAACATCTGAAGAAATGTTTTAACATTCCAAAGGTGTGCGCAGTGATAGAGCAACGGGATGCCTTGGCTTCATTATATCTCTTCTCTGCCTGCAAGATACAGAAATGGGATTCCCGGGTGAATAGCCAGGACCGGCCCGTCTGTTTGAGCAAGAATGTTGTTTGCACAGGGCCCCGCATTTCAGGGAGACCTGCACAAACAACATTCTGTCCATCAGCCACTTTAAAAGAAAAAAGAAACGTGCTGCATCACATCAGCCCCGGCGAGCTTAACAGAGCCGAGAGAGAAACTCTCCCTTCGCGCCTCTGAAAGTCGCACCGAGGAGAGTGATTGAGGTGGGCTCTGCTGGGCAGCCGGGGGGCCCGCGGGAGACACTTGACTGCAGGAGACACTTCATTCTGCCGCTGCCACGGTGGCAGCAGCAGCAAGTTTCTTTTTTCTTTTAAGGTTTCCCTGGGCTGATGGGGGGGAGGAGGGTTAGGACTGGTAATGGGGTGATGGGGGGGTTAGGACTGGTAATGGGCTATTGGGGGGCTAAGACTGGTAATGGGCTGATGATGGGGATAGGACTGGAGGAGGGCTGAAGGGCGGGTTAAGACTGGTAATGGGCTATGGGGAGGGCTAAGACTGAAAATGGGGTGATGGGGTTGCTAGTACTGGAAATGGGCTGAGTGGAAGGGGGGACTTGAACTGCAAATAGCTGATGGGGATGGGGGCTTGGAATGGAAATGGGCTATGGGGGGCTAGGACTGGAAATAGGGTGATGGGGGGTTAGGACTGGTAATGGGCTGGGGGGTTAGGACTGGTAATGGGCTATGGGGGGCTAAGACTGGTAATGGGCTGATGGGGGTTAGGACTGGAGGTGGGCTGATGGGGGTTAGGACTGTGGGCTATGGGGGGGCTAAAACTGAAAATGGGGTGATGGGGGGCTTAGGACTGGTAATGGGCTATGGGGTCTAGGACTGGTAATGGGCTGGGGGGTTGCTAGTACTGGAAATGGGCTGAGTGGAAGGGGGGACTTGAACTGTAAACAGCTGATGGGGACGGGGGCTTGGAATGGAACTGGGCTGAGTGGAAGGGGGGGGCTTGAAGTGCAAATAGCTGATGGGGAGGGGGGCTTGGAATGGAAATGGGCAGAGTGGAAGGGGGCTTGAACTGCAAATAGCTGATGGGTAGGGGGCTTCGAATGGAAATGGGCTGTGAGGGGAGGGAGCTAGGACTGGAAATGGGCTGAGTGGTGGGGGAGCTAGGACAGGAAATGGGCTGATGGAGGGGCTAGGATAGGACTGGAAATGGGCTGTTGGGGGGTGCTAAGATTGGAAATGTGCTGTGGTGGCAGCTTGGACTGAAACAAACTCATGGAGGGGCTAGAACTGGAAGCAGGCTCATGGTGGGCTTGGATTGGAAATGGGCTGAGTGGAGGGGAGCTACAGTAGGATTTGACATGGGCTGATGGTGGGGCTAGGAAAGGACTAGAAATGGGCTGATGGGGGGCTGGGATTGGAAATGAGCTGATGGAGGGACTCGGATAGGACTGGAAATGGATGGGGAGCTAGGACTGGAAATGGGCTGATGGTGGGGCTAGGACAGGATTGGAAATGGGCTGATGGGGGGGGGGCTAGGACTGTAAATGGGCTGATGCAGGGACTAGAAGGGAGTGGATGCTGGGTGGGACTGGAACTAGAAGGGAGCTGATGTTGGGGGAGGATTAGAATGGGATGGAACTGGGAGAGTGAAATGGAGAGGGGAAAATATTTTGTGTGGGAGGGAAGAAAAATCTACTATTGGCCGGGTATTGGGAGAGTAAATGGGGAATAAAGATGGAGGAGTAAAATTTGAGTGGATGAAATAGGAATGAGGAAAGAGCAAAAGGAGAAAGATTACTATGTTAAAGCAGATGTAGAGAGAGGATGGGAAAAAAAACTAGAAGAGAGAAGAAAGGACAAATGGACAGCAGACGATGGAGAGTTAGCAGAAGACACAAAGAAACCAGAAGAAAGTGGCTGGAGCAATTGAAACTGAAAAAGAAATGCACAAAAGGTAGAACGAGATCTCTTTATTTTGAATTTATTAACTGGAATATGTCAGCTCTGGGAAATGTGCATCATTAACGTCTGCGCTTTGTTTAGTACAAGAGGAAATTAATTTATAGTTTTATTTCTACAGTGTTGTACAGTCCAAGTTTGGCTTTTGGGGTTCCCAGTTTAATATTGTCTTCCTGTTTCTAAATTGTGATTCCTTGTTTGGTGGTGGTCTATGTTCTGCATGTGTAACTGAGCTGAGGCATTCTGTTTATGTAATTCCTATTTGACATTGCCACTTATTCTCTTTTCTCAGTATGTCATGTATTGCTATTCTCTGAAATGTATTGGTTTAATATTTGCAGTGTTGCCTTTTGATAGGTAGGGTATGGTGCTTTGTGAGTCCTGGTAGTGCTGTTAGGATATGGCGGGTTTGCTATGGGTTCTAAATGGGCAGTGTTTGTAGCAGTTTCTAATGTGCCTGACAGTTGGCACTGGATTATAGTAATATAGAAATCTTTTAGTCTTTCTTTATCCATACACTCATGAAGAAGCATGTTTACTAAAAGTTAGTGTATGGTAATATTATGCAAATATTTATGCAAATAATGTCCCTTATGCAAAAGAGGTCCCGCACTGAGTCTCCACACATGGCCCCGCACCCCTCTTGGGCCGCCCCTGTCAATAGCCATATCTTGCATAGCCTAAGAAGAGGAAATAATATGGGCACGTTCTAAAAATCAGCCATAGCTAGTCTGAGCTCATGTGCAACTGATGTGGCTGTAAGCATTGTAAGCATTGCACGGTTCCGCCTAAGGGGTGGATATCAGTGCTAGGTGTCTTTGTGATAGAGTGGCTATGGAAAGGTAGGTTTCCTTTATGATTTTGTAGCTGATATATGTAGAATTATTCCTGCCATGGATGTGAGATGCAGTGTGTGTGGATTTGGAGTTGCGTTAAGAAGGAAGTCCTCACCCAGCAGTGAGCCTGTCACCTATCATCCCTCCATCAACTGATGGGAGAAGACAGAGTGATGTAGGATAGATGAATTGCAGCAGGAACCTGGGTGCTTGTAACCACTTTCAAAATTTTCATGTGCTGGTATCCACATAACAGGCATTTTCAGGGCGTGGTAATATTTTCAATTAAAGATCTCTTCTCTTTCCTCAGGCGGCATCAGAGCAATCTGTTTGCAATCAATGTCTTCCATCACATTAGGCATACTAACTATTGTGTAGAAATTTCTTTTGAGGTCCTACCATTGTGGCTGTTCATTAGAAAATGCAATAGAATTATTGATTTCTCTCTGTTTTGTTTGTTGTACCTTTCAGAAATGTATGGAGATCAATTTTCAGCCACCTGGTAAACATACCATTTTAAATAGCTTACTTAGACATTTTCAAATCATACATATATTCTAGGGATGTGCATTCATTTTTCAGCTAAGGTAAAATGTGATGAATATTAGCATATTCAGTTAGTTTTGCTGTAACTAACCAAATGTGTGAAACCGTGATTTTACATGGACCTCCATTCATCACGGTTATTTTTATCATAGACACCTCTGTGAAGGGGAGAAGAGGGGATAGGAGACAAGCATTAGGTACTTCAACCAATCATTTGGGACTCTTTGACAAGCAGCCAAACAAGCCTATCCCTGCCTGACCGATCCAAACTCAATGAATGATGATGTTACTGCTGAGCTACAAAACACAGTCCAGCAGTGACACAGACAACCATTTTCTCTTAGGCTTTCAGAGAGGGAGGATTTAATGTAGCTGAGGATCCAGTAATTCTGCCAAAAACTGCAAAAAAAGGAAAGAAAAATTCTGCCACAGAGCACACACCTCTATTTCAACTTTGTGAGTATTCTTGGCTGCCTGATCTTAGAGGGAAAAAGTGTGTGGGGGGGGGTGGGGGGGTTGTCAGCAAATGTATGGGGAGGGTCTAGGGCCAGTGCAAGGATTGGAGGTGCCCTAGATGGGCCTTCCATCCTGTGGCCCCCATCCCCCATTGCCACTACTGTAGCAGTTCTCCAGGGCCTGCAGTGATGGCTCCCAAATCATGATGCAGTGCTTATCAATACAGTCTGATGCTGCGTTGCAGTTCCTTTCTGTTACTATGTGCTGTTTCAACCCCTTCTGATGCAGATTCCAGTTTGCATAAAATGGAAGTCTATGTCGGAGAGGGGCAGAAATGGCACATAATAACAGAAAGGAAGCATGACGCAGCACAGGACTGCATCGATAAGCACTGCATCATGATTCGAAAGCCATTACCACCGCTACAGGCCACAGAGAGAGACAGCAGTGGCAGCAATGGGCGCCCCTGGAGGGCCATCACGATAGGCGACCATCTAGTTTGCCTAATAGTAGCACTGGCCCTGGGAGGGACAAGGGGGCAAGAGAACAGCATATTTATAGCTTACTTATGCTTAATGCTTGCTTACTTTTCCAAATTTGTCAGCGTTGCTAGCAGTTGCAGGCAGGCAGGCAGGCAAAGGAATGCCGGACGTGGGGCAGTGTGTATGTGTGTGTTGGAGGGGGGGGAGGAACGATGAGTTGAGTGTTGAGGTGGTCAGTGTATCTGCCTCACAAGCATTGCATCTAAATTCTAAAAGTGCTCTTCAGTCATGCAGTGCTGTAAAGACACATAAAAGAAAGACAGTCCCTTTTCCTTAGAGCTTACAATCTGATCTGAGTGCATTTATAGTCTTCTGAAAGGCTTCTCCCAGCTGACTAGAACAGCATCAGCAGAGCACAGGGCAGTGAGCACTCAGTGGGCACTGAAGGGGATCTGTCAGGTTCTTAATGGGCCCTCAGCCTAAATATCTGAGAAACCATAGTAGAGGTTATACTTCTTCTAAATTCCAAAAGCATTATTGTGAAGAGAAGGCATTGAGGCTTATAAATAAACTAAGCTGCCTGGGGATAGATCCCAATGTAATCAAAGGGTTAAAAATGATGTTTTTAAATACCTCTGGGCTTTCAGGTCTTCCAGGGCCATTTCTGGCTGCAATCATGACAGTGCCCAGGATCCCACAGTTTTGGAGGAGGAGAAAATTCAGGTCATAGCAGTTTTTCTAAGAAATAAAAGAAATAAAAAAAGTGGAGCCTCAGGATTGGCATGCTGTGCTCTTCGCAGCTGGTCTGGGGCAGTCACTGATGGCATTGAGCACTGGGCTCTGGGGCAGCAGCAGCAGTTTTTATTTTTGCTGGGCCGCAGTGTTCATGGCCACGGCTCTGGCTGGGGAGCTGCCTGTGCATGGAATGAGGGCACCTTTAAGGGAGAAGGGCATGGAGCAGGAAGGCCCAGGCATGCTCCGGAGTGCACCCAGCACCAGAATCAGTTGCAGTCACCGGACTGGGGATGTCAGATGATTGGCTGTTGCACTAGGGAAGGTTTGGCCCAGCCGGGCAGCAGGAAAAATAATATAAAACAAATTGTAAATAGCTGCAATTTATGGCCGAAATAGGGGAGTTGGCCTGAATGTTTCCGAGGATTCAGGTTGGGTCCAGAGACCTCTGTTTTAAAAATAAATGCTGGGTCAAGGCATGTAAAGACTCCAGAGAGCCTAAAATTATAAAAAAGATAAATGTTTAGCAGGGTCAGCCCAAGGGTTTCTGCTGCCCCTGGCAGAAGCACCGGCCATGTCTCGCCCCGCACTGAGCCGTCCCCCCCTCCCCCCGCTGCCACTGATCCGTTGGCAGGGTGGGAGTGGAACGGATCGGCTTTGCCACACATGACCTGCTGCTTCTGATCCCCTCTGACACAACCTCCTGTTGAAGGGGGGTCAGAACCGTCAGGCCATGTATGCCGAAGCATATGGCCTGCTGCGGGTGCCATGCTGCCCACAGAGTTCTGCTGCCTTAGGCAGTCGCCTAGCCCGCTTAGTGGATGGGCCAGCTCTGATGTTTAGTTTTGGTCCAAACCTGGAAGTAGTGGGCAGTCTGCACATGCTCAGTAGGATGAGGCATGCCTCAGGTGCCCCATATACACAGGCAAACGTGATGGAAGACTGTTGTTGGTTTAAAGAGAGATCCACAGATAAAGTAAAACTTTCTAAAATTTCTAGGAAGTACCTTTGGGGGTGACTTGGGCTCTAATTTATTTAAAGCAACAGCGTGTGAAGTGCTTATGGAACTATTAGAACACAAGCTGGTGTATTAGCGCTAACTTCCCTCACTGTTAGAACGTTGGGGAACTGACAGCTTGTGTCAGTTTGGCTGGGACTGTTGCTGAGGCACAATGTTTTGAAAAGTGAGAGTGGAGAAGTGGTTATGGGCCTCCAGAGAGTGATTTCAGTAGCTGAAGGAGTTGTTACTTGATGGGTGTGACTGAATATTGAGTGGCTGAAGGGTGAAAGTCGAGTATTTTAGGTGTTTTTAAGAGAGTTGTGAACAGTTGACTGACTCAGGAGAAAGAAAGAACTCAGAAAGAATTAATTACTCCTCTGAGGCTTCAAATAATTTATTAGGCTGCTTGTAAAAGGAAAATATTTCAGCTGGGCTGCATTTTTAAAAGTAAAGGCTGTGTGAGCATAATTGAATTCCTGTCAGAAAAAGGGGAAAAACTCTTCTGAAGTGAGACTTCCTCTGAAGTAAGGCTTCTAGTAACAGCAGGAGTGATGCAGCGTATTCCTGTAAAAAGAGACAGAAAGTTTGTTTTAAAAAGCTGTTAACCTGAGAGACTACTGCATGTGATACAAGTGCTGAGTTTAAAGGGGACCCGGGAAATCCACTGCTTGCCCCAATACAAGCATTGTGGAACCAGTGTGTCCTTTGGGGAAACTGCTAGGTAATTGTGATCTAGATTGGCCACTGTTGGAAACAGGATACTGGGCTTGATGGACCTTGGTCTGACCCAGTATGGCATATCTTATGTTCTTATTAACAGTAAATTGCTGGTTTGTTCCTGAGAGTAGAACTTACAGTTAAAATCCTGTTCTAATAAGCTCTGGGTATGGCCGAGGACAGGAAATAGAATCAGAACTACAGTAGTAGAGGATGAACAAGATCGGCTTTCCTAAAGATAACGAGAGTTAAAGAGAAAATTCCAGCCTTAAATTGGAATGATACAAGATGCTCAAGGATTTATGTTGAATGATGCTGAGAAGATCAAGAAAAAGTGGAAAGAATATTGAGTCATTAAACCACAAAGATCAAGTGGACCTACAGCCATTTCAATCTGTACCTTATGATCAGGAACCATTGATGATGAAAGAATAAGTAGAAACAACATTGAAAGCCTTATCAAAGAACAAAGCAGCTGGCATTGATGGCATTCACAATTTGATGTGGCTGTTACCATACTTACAAAACTCTGCCAGGAAAGTTGAAAGACATCATGGCCAACTGACTGGAAAAGATCTGGGTTTATACCAATACTGAAGGTAGTGGAAATTATCACACAATTGCTCTGATCCCACATGCCAGAAAGATTCTACTCAAGATCACTGAGCAGAAACTACAACCAAACCTGGAACAAGAACTGCCTGAAGTGCAAGCAGGGTTCAGGAAAGGGAGAGGAATGAGAGACATCATCACGGATATGAGATGGATCCTTGAAAAGACAAAAGACTACCAAAAGGATATCTGTATGTGTTTTACTGAGTACAGCAAGGCTTTTGACTGTTGAAAATATGAGAAACTCTGGGCCACATTAAGAAGCATGGATATACCAGAACACCTGATAGTTCTCTTGCACAACTTTTACATTGATCAAGAAGCAACCGTTCGAATAGAACAAGGAGAAACAAGGAGAAAAAGAATGGTTTAAAATCAGCAAAGGTGCATGACAAGGCTGCATACTATCCCATACCTGTTCAATTTATATGCAGAATAAATCATCAGAGAAGCAGGACTGTATGAAGACAACTGAGGTGTGAAGATTGGTGAAAGACTCATCAACAACCTTCACTATGCTGATGATACCACAGTATTGGCTGAAAATGAAGACAATCTGAAACATTTGCTTCTCAAGATCAAGGAACATAGTCTTAAAATGGGCCTTACCTTAATATAAAGAAGACAAAGATCCTGACAACTGGCAAAATCAATAAGTTCATCATTGATGGAGAAGAAAATGAAATAGTGGATAACTTTAACCTGACTGGATCAATAATCATTATAGAAACTACAAGCAGTCAAGAAATCCAATGATGCATTGCTCTTGGCAGAATATCCATGAAGAAACTTGACAAAATTCTCAAGAACAGAGATCTCTCTCCCCATACAAAGATTTGACTTGTCCAAGCCATGGAATTTTCCATCATATGAATGTGAAAGTTGGTCAATGAAAAAGATAGGAAGAAAATCAATGCCTTTGAATTATGGTGCTGACAAAGAATGTTGTGTACACCATGGGCTGCCTGAAGAACATACCAGTCAATACTAGAGGAGATCAAACCTAAGCTTTCTTTAGAAGCTTAGATTACAAGACTTCGACTTTCACTTTGGACACATCATGCAAAGACAGAGCTGATCATTAGAAAAAGACTTCATGCTTGGCAAGGTTGAAGGTCAACACAAAAGAGGAAGGCCAGCAATGAGCTGGATCAATTCAATAACAGCATCTGTGGATGCTACTCTATTAATAATGAGCCACCTGAATGAAGAGCGAGCACAGTTTAGGACAACTATCTAGAGGGTCGCCATGAATTGACATCAACTTAACAGCACTTAACAACAGCAACAACAACACTCTAGTGGAAAAGATACAGGGACACCTACTCACCTGTTAACTGAAAAAAAAAAGAAAAAATATTGTTTTAAGGATAAAGAAAAGAAATTAGAAACTTTGATTGTAGTATTTAGCTTGCAATGCAGGCCTTCAATCAATGCTGACTCCTAGGGACCCAGCAGTTCCTGGGCTTTCTTGGCAGTGTAACTGTAAGTAGATTATCAGGCCTTTCTTCTGAGGCAATAGAGGCCGCAAGGAGTACTAGTGGGAAGCAAATGAGTTGCATATAAACATTAAAAAGGAGGGCAGAGAGGGAGGAGCCTTGGGTCTGGATGAAGATAGAGGAGGTTGTTGAACCAATCAGGACCTGTTGTGTGCAATCTGTGAGATAAGATTTAAACCAATGTAATACAGTACCTCGTAGACCAATTTGTTGAAGTCTGGAAATGAGAGATTTGTGGCAGATGCTGTCAAAGGCAGCAACTATATCGAGAAACACAAGCATAAATACTTGTTTGCAGTTGTTAATGCTGCAGATGAGTGTGTTCAAGAGAAACAGCATAAGAGTTTCGACCCTGTGGTGTTGTCTAAAACCATGCTGTTGGGTGTCCAAGAGGGCATTTAAGACAACAAAGTCTTGTAATTGGATCTGCACTGCTTTTTTGATAATTTTTGTCAGCAGAGGAAGGCTAGAGATGGGACGATAAGAATTTGGGAGAGATTTGTCAGTTACATTGGGTTTGAGGATAAGGCGAATGATTGCTTGTTTCAGCATTGTTGGCATTTGGCCTGTCTCCAGGGATCCATTAACTATGATAAGTATGACTGGGGAGAAATTATCCTTTGTGGACTTAATCCATCTAACAGGACATGGATCAGCAGGGGATGTGGTGATGTTAAGGTTTGCTATTATATTTTTAAGTTGTTTATGGTGATGGGATAGAATGAGGACCATGTAGCATGGTTTAGGTGACTGACATTATTTGATGGTTGGGGCTAGATGGAGGCTCGCAAGTGGATGGTGTTCTTTGCATGTAAGTAAGCTCCATGGTTGTCCTTAGAAGCGGTTCTAAGTTCACAATACAGAGTATCTATACTTTTTACTGAGTATAACTGCAAGGTACACAGGACGATTTGGTAAACAATGTATCAATAAGCTACTTTTCAGAATTATTGCATGTGGAATAGTTAGAGCAATGTATCAGGATACAAGATGATAGTTTGAGTAGCCTAAGGTGGGCTAAGCGGCAAATCAGATAACAATAGCTTAAGATCAGGGAGATAGTGAAGGCTTTAAGGTAGGCGAGGAGAGATAAGACAAACTTATATTATAGAGAATAGAAAGAGGATTATACTCTTGGGATTGACTTACCTTTAAAGGCTACAGTATAATATAACACAGAAGGTCCATGAAGGAGTCTTGAGTGAAGGCAGCCTGGCTAGTTTACTTCTGTGATGGAAGCAACGCCAAGTAGTAGACACGTGGGATTCAGCATTATGTGTTCAAGAAGATCAGCTGATAATTATCGTGATTGTGTAGTGATTTCGGTGATGTCAGCAGAAACTTACAGCTTTGTAGTATTAGATGATGGCAATTTCATGGCTGATTGATCGTTGTTTTGTGAGAAGAATCCCCGCCCTCATTCCCCACCTAAGGGCCACGCCAAAGGGCCCTCTGGCATGTTCCATCTCAAACGAGGATCCGGAAATTGAAGCTGAGACAGATAGTTTCTTAACATCCAAAACAGACCGAAGGTGGTCTGATAAAATAAAAACATATCTAACACTGAGATATCAAACAATGCAATACACGGGATGGATAATGCAATAGAAAAGAGGCACCCAGAGCTAGTGTCTCTTGCCACATAGCTAGAAAAAGCTTACAGCATTCTTGTGTAGAATACCGAACATCCAGGCAAATCAAAATTCTCTTGCCAAGGTAAAGCTCCTTATTCTGCTTGAAATACAACTGAAAAAAAACCATCTTGATCAAAAACAAACTTACCAATAATGTCCCTCTTTCCTGGACTTTCAGACTAGAAGATTCCAATATTGCTAAAATATCCATGGTGTCCAGTACTGAGGTCTCCAGTTTTTTCTTGGTACAGACAAATAATATACCTTGTTTAAAGGTGGAATAAAGTTATTTGATATCTTCAGAAACTCAACAAAGTATTCTTCAATGCATCAAGAGGAGAAAACTCCAAAATCTTAGGGAAGTTTAGAAAACAAAGGTTCAAATGCCTAACATGATTTTCCATTTGTTCCAGCTTATATTGACCAAAGCATCCACAACTTCCTTAGATCCCCTAACTTAATTTTCAGTCTTTAGAATTTTTTCAGTGCTTCCTGGTTCTGGGTCAAACCTCCCACAGAACCATGCTCATTGATTATTCTACCAATCAGTCCAGGACATTATACTCAGTTTTCTCTCAACTGATGCATCCTCCACACTCCGCATCCACCACCTCACTGCCGTCCCCTGATCAATTTGTACAATCATTCCTTGAAACAACCAAGAAACTTTGTTTGACCTTTCTTCCCATTCCACTTCTCTCTGATCTCCCGCCTGAGACTTCAGGCTGTGTCTTCTATCTTGCCTCCCCCTCCTCCCCAGATACCATGCCTGACACTTGAGGCCTTCCATCCTCTACCCCAGTCTTTTGTCACACATGGAGCTCCTTTAACCCCATCTTATCCATGGTCCTCTCCAAACAGATCTTCTCCTCACTTAAGACCACCTGTCGTCTTGACCCCTTCCGATCCTCCTCGCTCTCTGATCCTGCTCTTGTCCTTTGTCCTCCTACTCTCTCCATCATCAACTCCATTCTCTCCTCGGGCACCTTCCCTTCAGCATGGAAGCACATCTTAGTTTACCCCATCCTCAAACACACCTCATCAGATACATTTTGAACAAAGAGTTACAGACCAGTCTCCAATCTCCCCTTCCTGTCAAAATTTTGGAAAAACTCATCTTCTCACAACTCATTCATCACCTGGATTCCACTAATGCTCTTTATCCTTACTAAGCTGGTTTCTACACGGGTCACAGTATGGAAATCATCATCCTATCTCTCCTCAGTGAAGTCTGTGAATCTTTGGACAAAGGCGATATCACTCTCATAGTTTCTCTCAATCTCTCCTTTCCTTTTCACCTTGTTAATCATTCTCTCCTTCTCTCCTGCCTTCACCATTTTGGTCTCTGTGGTACAGTCTTTCACTGGTTTACCTCCTTTCATTCTAAGTGATCTTTCTCGGTCTACTTCAACTTCTCTTCTTCCACCTCTTTCCCCCCGGACTGTGGTGTCCCACAGGGTTCTGTCCTTCCACCCCTACTCTTTAACATCTTCCTCACACCTCTCGCTCTCCTTATTCAACAACAAGGCATTTCTGCTTATTACTACGCTGATGATATTCTGCTACTTCTGCACACTGATCCCTCTTCACCTGATCTTTCCCCTCTCAACATCTGTCTGTCCCACATCGCTGACTGGTTTCACACTAATCCTAGTAAAACCTCAGCAACCTGCATAACTGGTAACGTTTCCTCATCTTCTGCTCCTCTCCTCCTTGGCACCCCTATCTCCCTGGTTTCCTGCGTCCGATACCTGTGTGTAATTCTGGATTCGGCTCTAACTTTCCATGACCAGATCTTTTCTGTTGTTCATAAGGCTTTTTTCATTCTTTGTCAGATCCATGCTCTTCGCCCTGTCCTTTCTTCTTCTACTTTGACCATCCTGCTGCTCTCCCTTGTGATTTCCTGATTGGACAACTGCAATGTAATTCATGCAGGTCTCCCACGGTATCAACTCTGTCGCCTCCAGTTCATCCAGAATACCGCTGTTCATCTTCTTGCCCATGCCACATGCTATGATCACGTTATCCCTCTCCTGGTACATTTTCACTGACTCCCTGTTTCATTTTGCATCCATTTTAAGATCCTCGTTCTGGTCCATAAAGTTATCCACATAGGCATTCCCTCTTATCTCTCCTCCAGTATTGTCATTCATGCTTCATATCACTCCCTCCAGTTACTCCATTCAAATCGTCTACATCTTCCCTTTGCTCCTCATGCCAAATACGAACTGATATGGCACTCTGTTCCACAGTTAAGGGCCAAGAAAATAGAAAGCACTCTTCCCTTGGCCCTCCAACTTGAGCCTTCCCTTCCTTCTTAAGACTCAGCTCAAAACTCTTTTATTTCAGGAGTCCTTCAGCATTCCTGTCACCTGAGTCCCAAACCTGTGAATTGATGGTTGGTGATTGTTCTTCTCTCCCTCCTCCATTCCTGGCTTTTCTTCTACCCCCATCCTTCCTAATCTTCCTTTGGTATGATTGCAGTTCTTTCCTATCTTGGACTCTGGAATTCCTTTCATGTTCTTTTATTTTAGTTTTTATTATAAACCGCTCTGCTAACCCATTTAAATGGTGGTATATCAAATTTTAATAAACAAAAATGTAAACATAACTAAGGAGTTGACATCCAACACACATTTGAAAACTGTGGCCTTGAGCTTTACCAGGACACCCCAAATAGAGTGGAGAGTGATCTCCTGTTGGGCTGTCTTCAGGTATCATTTCCTCCAACTCCCCCAAACTATGCAGGGTCTGGATTCCACAGGGGGCCTCAACTTCCTGAAGTATGGCCTGTTCTGTCTGCAGCCCAGACCTCATGGCAGCTATGGCTGATTCAAATGGGAGTTTACCCATGATCGGCTCACTGGAACCTTTTGGCCTGCTCCAGTCCAAAGTATCCCCTTGCTGCTACCAACAGGGTTGAAGATGCAGGAGCTGTAATATTTCTCCCCCAGGCAGCAGGGGCAACCGACACAAGAGCAGGCTTCTCCGTAGCAGTAATCAGGTTGAACAAACCTTGTCTGCTATTGGTCTGAAGCAGCAGCCCTGTTGACTTCGGCCGCTGACTTCATTTTCTTTTTTGGAGCCATTAGCAAGGGTAACAAGTTACAAATAAGGAGGAAAAAATGTGCTCCAACAGCTAGAAGTGGAATGCTACCATCTTTGTTGAAGGAAGTTATTGAGATTTTAATATTAAAAGAGAATTGAATGTTAACGTTGTGCAATGTTATCTCAAAATATTGCATCCAAAATTCATGACCCTGCACTTTTTAGCATTAAATCTCACTTACCAAATTCTCAACCATTCTTCAAGCTTCACTAAAACCCTCATGTTATCTACATCTTCCTGGGTGTCTACTATATTACAGAATTTGGTATCATCCCCAAAGAGGCAAATCTTACTCAACAGTCCTTCTGTGATATCACTTACAAAAATGTTAAAAATCGGACCAAGGACACCAATGGTAACATACTCCTCCTCAGTGTGAGCTCCATTTACCTGTACCCTTTGTAACCTCCCATTCAAAGAATTTCTAACTACTACTATTACTATTAATCATTTATATACAGCTACAAGACATACACAGCTCTGTACAGACATATATAAAGTGTCGTGACCCCAGCCCCGGCCGAGGGCCTAGAGGCATAGGGCTGCCAATTTTAGTCCTCTAATAAAGGAATTGAACACTATTTTTGTCCACAGTGAGGCATTCTGGGACTTGTAGTTTTCCTCGTTCAAGGATAGTCGTGTAAGCCAAGGGTTAAAGGCAAAGACAAAAGTTAATTTTTCTCCAAAAAGCACTAAGGTTCAAACACACAACGTCAGGATATTCTTCTCCAAGCAATACTTCAGAAATTATACATAAGCTGGAACTGAGGAAGCTTCATAAGCTTTTAAAACATGTGCAGTTGTTTTCATAAGGTAATCAGCAAAAACAAAATACAGCTTCTCTGTTTAAGCAAAGTTAAATGTCCTCATTTACCTTCTGCTTCTTTAAACACAAAATGTAGAAGCTGGCAACGTTCTCTTGTGTTAGTAGGTATTTCTTAGCAAAACAAAACTAGGTTCATTCACACTGCTTCTCAAGACCTTTCTTTATCAAGCATTTCTTATCAACAGACTTTCATAGCTTCTGTCTGGCATAATGTACAATCCATTGGCAATTCACCTGATATGGAGTTTTGCTCCGCACAGTCCACTTGCATATCCTCTTATTCTAAAGCATATACGTCTGGCTCTAAACTCCCACAATCTGCTCCTCGGTGAATGCTCTGGGGAAATCCCTGGACCTCCCTCCAGCACTGTTTTTCCCGGTAAGGAATGTCTGTACCTCTAGTATGGAATATCTCTCCCTGGTTCAGTTGCCTTGGTTCCGCTCCACTGTTCAGCCATGGCTCCTTGCTCCAGGCTGGGTTCTGGTTACTTGTAGCTATAGCCTTGTTCACCCACCTTTGAGCAGCTTGAACCCTTCGGTCTGAGACCCGAGGTAGAAGACTTCCCTGCTTTCTTTCTCTATGCAAAGCACACGTGTTTTCTTGGCTCTCGGGTTCCTTCCACATCCTTCTCCTTCCCTTGATGTTTCCTCCTCTGAGTTCCTCTCTCTGAACTCCTGGAATAGCTGAAACACGCTGAATTCTCTGAACTTGCCCACAATTCTGGACTTTAACTGGAACACAAACAGCTTGAACCGCAACCTGATCCTACACCCCCCTTCTGCCCTTCTGAGCAGGTTTTATAAGGCTGCTTCTTAGCTAGCCTTTCTCTGTCTCTGCACAGGTGTTTGCCATTACCCCCTAAGCTTGCACTTGCGTCAGCAGAGCTTGGGTGTGGCAAACTGGCTCAATCAACTCCGTGCTTTCTTTCTTTGACTGCAGTCTGGAACCTGTGAATTTCAGGATTGTCTCTTTCCTTAAAGGTATATTCACTATCTTTTCCTATTTCCATCGGCTCAGCAGGGCTCTCCTCATCACATATCCCCCCCCCCTTAAGATATTACGGGCTGGCGAGATTTCACCCGCACAGCTCGTAATTCTTGATAGGGCATGCGCATTTTGATGCATCTTCCCCGCTCTGCGTTCAACCCGAAAGTCAAAGGCCTGCAAAGCCATGTACCATCGTGTCAGCCGGGCATTATGATTTTTCATCTGATTTAGCCATTTCAGGGGCGCATGGTCCGTAACCAACAAGAATTTTCTTCCTGTGAGATAGAATTTGAGAGCGTCCACCGCCCATTTGATAGCTAAACGCTCTTTCTATAGTTGAGTAATTCTTTTCTGCTGGGGAAAGTTTCCTGCTGAGGAACATTATTGGATGCTCCACGCCCTCATGTTTCTGTGATAACACTGCCCCTAAACCAGTCTCCAAGGCATCCGTTTGGGCAATAAATGGTTGCCCAAAGTCTACGCCCCGTAACAAAGGTGCTCTACAGAGCCTTTCCTTCAATAAAGTGAAAGCCTTGTCAGCCTCGATGGTCCATTTCAGTTGGTTTGGAGCGTTCTTCTTCAACATGTCCGTCAATAATGCACTTTCTTCGGCAAAATGTGGAATGAAGCGACGATAATATCCTATTAAGCCCAGAAAACCTCTTAACTGTTTTTTATTGACTGGCCTCGGAAACATTTTTGACACGCTCTACCTTGTTTACTAGAGGTCTGACTGTACCTCGTCTGACCATATGACCAAGATATTTCACCTCTTGTCCGGCAAACATGCACTTTCCCAGGTTCAAGGTCAGGCCTGCTCGTCTCATCGCCTGTAGCACTGCTTCCACCCTAGGCAAATGCTGATCCCAACTGGAACTGTGTATGATAATATCATCCATGTAGGCGACGGCATATTCCTGGTGTGGCCGTAGGACAAGGTCCACCAACCTCTGACAGATTGCTGCTGCACTGTGCAGGCCGAAGGGCATCCTAAACTGGAAGAGTCCAATTGGCGTGCTAAACGCAGTCTTCGGACGGGACTCCCGTGTTAAGGGAATCTGCCAATAACCCTTAGTCATATCTAAGGTAGTAAGGAACTTGGCTTGCCCCAATCAATCCAATAATTCTTCAATATGCGGCATTGGGTATGCATCAAAGGTAGAGATGGTGTTCACTTGCCTAAAGTCTATGCAGAACCTTTGTGTGCCATCAGGTTTTGGTACTAGCACAATGGGGCTACTCCAAGGACTTTTGGACTCTTCAATAACTCCCATGTCTAGCATCTCTTGTACCTGAGCAACTACCTTTTGCTTTTTGGCCTCCGGGAGCCTATAGGGCTTTTGCCTAATGACCTCACCAGGTGGGGTGACAATTTCATGGGCTACTAGCTTTGTCTCCCCGGGAATCGGTGTCAAAACATCCGTAAACCTTCCCAGTACTCTGGCTAATTCTTGTTTTTGCGACAGGGAAAGTTCTTCTCCGACCCTTGGGTTTGTTTTACAGTCTGCCAATTGAAGACTTGGGTCCGCAATTGGCAGACTGTAAAACAAACCCAGAGCCTATTCTTTCTTCCAAGATAGCCGACAGTCCTTTCACAACTGTCCTCCCGGTAGATCCAAATCTTCCGGTTCCTCGGGTTGTAGAGGTCATCATGGGCACTTCTTCTAGGGGAGGAAAACCTACTCTCACAAATGAGTTGGGTTATGCAATCTCCCACCTTTACCTCAAAGTCTTCCTTCCCGAAATTGAAGAGTAGTACTTTTATTGCTCCCCTATAGTCGGGGTCAATGACACCTGCCCCCACATCTAAAAAATGTTTTAAAGCCAGACCAGAGCGTGGGGCGATACGCCCATAACACCCCAACGGCATTTCCATTTGGAGGCCCTTGTCCACCAAGGCCTTTCCATGTCTTGGAATTACTTGCTCAACTGCGCTAAACAAGTCATAGCCAGCTGCTTGGGACGAAGCTCTCCTTGGACTCTGCGCTTGTGGGGACATTCTGCAATACTTTAACACGAATTTTGGCTTACTTGCAGAATCCTCCTTCGGAAGCTGTTTCCCTGGGTTCAGCTCATGCTTCTGGTGTTTCTCGAACAGCGGTCTGGGGACCGCAGTTACCTTGGCCTCGGCCTTTAGTTGCGCTTTCTTCTGTCCCTCAGAGGGTTTTCCCGCTCTTCCTTTCTGATTCTTATCTGACGGGAGAGTTACTAGGTCCTCATGAGAGGGAAGATCACATACTGACTCATCAGGCGATTCTTTCTCTCTATCTAAAGCCTCTGACTGGGCGCGTGTAGATATCAAACCTGCCCGTGGATGCAGACCCTTCTCTAATCCCCTCTTAAATTGGGGCCAATCTCTACCCAGCACCAGGTCATATGGTAACTTTGGGACTACTGCTATCAGGATTTCCTTTCTCACCCCTAAGCCTTTTACTATCACTTTATGTACGGGATAAAAGGACGATGCCCCATGAATGCTCCTAATCTTAACCTTTCCTTCAGGTTGGCTCGGGACTGCCTCACCCTGGGTTTCTATCACTTGCCAGAGTTTTCTAGAAATCATACTCTGGTCTGCTCCGGAGTCTAGTAAAGCATCAGTAGCAATGCCCTGCACTTCTACAGACAGAAGAAAACCTTTCCTGATTCCTTTTCCATTGGCAGGTATCAGTGCTGTTCGTGCTTTGCAATCCTTTTGCAAATGCCCCTCAACACCACACCGAAAATATTTTCTCTTTATACAGTGGCTTCTTTGCATAGGCATACACACTTTCATACCATCCTCTTTTGGCCCTACCTTCCTTTCTGATAATTCAAAACCTGCCGCTTTTGAAGCGTCCCTTTTCCCCTGACCCGCCAATTCCGCTTCTATATAGCGTTCTGTCAGCAAGGTTGCTTCACTTGCGGTCCGGCAGTTTTGCAATATCAGGAAGGCTTGTATGTCCCTCGGGACTGCGGCCAAGAATTGTTCTAACACAATATTATCTATAACAGATTCTATGGTTTTACTCTCTGGCGTCAACCACATTTCTACTAAACTTTTGATCCTCTGGCAAAGAGCTTTTGGCGTCTCACCAGGTTTTAATTTTGTACTTCTTAGCAAGCGATGATAAACCATCGGGGTTAAACCTAGGCAATCCCTTATGGCTTTTCTTAGCTCATCATAATCGTTAGCAAGTGCCGCAGGCATAGCCCTATATGCCGCCAATGCCTCACCAGTGAGGGATGTGGCCAGGCGTACAGCCCATTGCTCCTTTGGCCAGCCTACTGTGTGTGCAACCCTATCAAATGATTCCAAGAAATCGTCTATGTTATCATTGGCAGACAACTGTCCAAAAGTAAATGTCCCACAAGACTGTGGTCCTACCCCACAGGTATGTACTGTCCCTGCAAAGCCTGGAGGGGTTTGTGCCACTTCTGCCGTCTTCTTCTGTCTAGCCAGCCATGCCTCCATCATGTCCAACACAGGTTTTTGTTGTGCTTGCATCACCGCTGCGGCCTGCTCCTGGGCCTGGTATGACATCTCCCTCTGTTTCTCAAATTGAGCTGCCATCCATTGCAGTACGTCCTTGCACTCCATAGCCATAGTTTTCTGTAAGGAAGAAAAGAAAGAAAAACACCACCAAGTGCAGTACGACAACAACACTTCAGCTAGTCTCTTGGCTTAAGCTGTTTGGGATCCCTGCACTTTTGCACTTGAATCCTTTACTAGCCCAATTATCTACAGGTTACCTGAGAACAGGCGTAGATTCAAGCCTCTCAAAAGTGAAGGTCTCAGCTGTCCTCTGTGACTCTGTTGACCTGCCTGCGTTTTCCCACTGTAATCCTCTGCGCAGCTCAGCTGTGCGTTTGTCTTCTATACAAATCCTGAGGTGTTTGGAAAATCCTGGTGCATGCGTGAAAAACATCCAAGAACTACACCACTTGTCGTGACCCCAGCCCCGGCCGAGGGCCTAGAGGCATAGGGCTGCCAATTTTAGTCCTCTAATAAAGGAATTAAACACTATTTTTGTCCACAGTGAGGCATTCTGGGACTTGTAGTTTTCCTCGTTCAAGGATAGTCGTGTAAGCCAAGGGTTAAAGGCAAAGACAAAAGTTTATTTTTCCCCAAAAAGCACTAAGGTTCAAACACACAACGTCAGGATATTCTTCTCCAAGCAATACTTCAGAAATTATACATCAGCTGGAACTGAGGAAGCTTCATAAGCTTTTAAAACATGTGCAGTTGTTTTCATAAGGTAATCAACAAAAACAAAATACAGCTTCTCTGTTTAAGCAAAGTTAAATGTCCTCATTTACCTTCTGCTTCTTTAAACACAAAATGTAGAAGCTGGCAACGTTTTCTTGTGTTAGTAGGTATTTCTTAGCAAAACAAAACTAGGTTCATTCACACTGCTTCTCAAGACCTTTCTTTATCAAGCATTTCTTATCAACAGACTTTCATAGCTTCTGTCTGGCATAATGTAAAATCCATTGGCAGTTCACCTGATATGGAGTTTTGCTCCACACAGTCCACTTGCATATCCTCTTGTTCTAAAGCATATACGTCTGGCTCTAAACTCCCACAATCTACTCCTCGGTGAATGCTCTGGGGAAATCCCTGGACCTCCCTCCAGCACTGCTTTCCCCGGTAAGGAATGTCTGTACCTCTAGTATGGGATATCTCTCCCTGGTTCAGTTGCCTTGGTTCCTCTCCGCTGTTCAGCCACGGTTCCTTGCTCCAGGCTGGGTTCTGGTTACTTCTAGCTATAGCTTTGTTCACCCACCTTTGAGCAGCTTGAACCCTGTGGTCCGAGACCCGAGGTAGAAGACTTCCCTGCTTTCTTTCTCTAAGCAAAGCACACGTGGATTCTTGGCTCTCAGGCTCCTTCCACGTCCTTCTCCTTCCCCTGATGTTTCCTCCTCTGAGTTCCTCTCTCTGAACTCCTGGAATAGCTGAAACACGCTGAACTCTCTGAACTTGCCAATTCTGGACTGGAACTGGAACACAAACAGTTTGAACCGCAACCTGATCCTACACCCCCTTCTGCCCTTCTGAGCAGGGTTTATAAGGCTGCTTCTTAGCTAGCCTTTCTCTGTCTCTGCACAGGTGTTTGCCATTACCCCCTAAGCTTGCACTTACGTCAGCAGAGCTTGGGTGTGGCAAACTGGCTCTATCAACTCCGTGCTTTCTTTCTTTGACTGCAGTCTGGAACCTGTGAATTTCAGGAATGTCTCTT
Organism: Ichthyophis bannanicus; assembly: GCA_033557465.1. NCBI lineage: Eukaryota > Metazoa > Chordata > Amphibia > Gymnophiona > Ichthyophiidae > Ichthyophis > Ichthyophis bannanicus. The sequence goes on along the minus strand of CM066036.1, from coordinate 601,736,145 downwards.
TCCTTAAAGGTATATTCACTATCTTTTCCTATTTCCATCGGTTCAGCAGGGCTCTCCTCATCACAAAAGACAGTCATAAGAACATAAGATATGCCATACTGGGTCAGACCAAGGTCCATCAAGCCCAGTATCCTGTTTCCAACAGTGGCCAATCTAGGTCATAAGTACCTAGCAGTTTCCCCAAAAGACACAGGTTCATCAGTGCTTGTACTGGGTCAAGCAGTGATATCCCGGGTCCCTTTTAATAATGGTTTATGGACCTTTCCTCCAGGAACTTGTCCAAACCTTTTTTAAACCCAGCTACACTAACAGCTTTTACTACATTCTCTGGTAACAAATTCCAGAGTTTGATTACACATTGAGTGAAAAAATGTTTTCTCATATTAGTCTTAAATAGGTTATCCTGTAGCTTCATTGCATGTCTCCTAGTCTTTTTATATTCTGATGATGTAAACAATCGATCTACGTTTGCCTGTTCCACTCCATTCATTAATTTATAGACCTCTATCATATCTCCCCTCAGCCGTCTCTTTTCCAGGCTGAAGAGCCCTAACCATTTTAGCCTCTCTTCATAGGGGTATCCTTCCATCCCATTTACAATTTTGGTGGCTTTTCTCTGTACTTTTTCTAATAACGCTATATCCTTTCTATGATACGGTGACCAGAATTGCACACAACATTCAAGGTGCGGTCGCATCATAGAAGATATGGAGGCATTATAATATCCTTTGTTTCATTTTCCATTCCTTTCCTTATGATACCTAGCATTCTATTTTCTCTCTTTGCCGCTGCTGCACACTGGGCGGAGGGTTTTAACATGTTATCCACGATGATGCCAAAATCTTTTTCCTGGGTGGTGGTTCCCAATGTGGAACCTTGCATCGTGTAACCATAGTTTGGGTTCTTCTTTCCTAGGTGCATAACTTTGCACTAGTCCACATTAAATTTCATCTGCCATTTGGATGCCCAGTCTTCCAATTTATCAAGATCCTCTTGCAATTTTACACAATCCTCTTGGGTTTAGACAACTTTAAATAGTTTTGTGTCATCTGCAAATTTGATAAATGACATTTTCCAGGTCATTTATGAATATGTCAAAAAGCAGCGGACCCAGCACTGATCCCTGGGGTACTCCACTATTCACCTTTTTCCATTGGGAAAACTGGCCATTTAGCAATACCATCTGCTTCTCGTCAGAGCTTACAATCTAATTAAGACAGACAAGACAAAAGAAAAGAATGTGGGGCTGAGTTAAGATCCCCCAATGCGGAAGAAGGTCATTGAGGAGTCCAAGGCCCCAACAATAGGTTGCGGAAGCTCTTCCAGTCCTTGAGGCATCACAACATGCTTGTCCATCGGACCAGTAACCTTCACAGATTTGGAAGGGTTTGCCATACTCACATTTGGCTATCTCTTTTTCCGCTTGCCCATTCCATCGTCCCTGCTCCTCTGCTCCTCCATGCGCTGAGGGGGTGCCAAAGGGGCAAAAATGCACTTTTAGACGCACCCCTTCCGACGTGACTGCGACCACGTGCCACGATACAGGACATAGTTTAAAGGTCCCTCAGGTGATGTTAGGGCCTGACGCAATGTGGATGTTCCGTCGGCAAGGAATTGATCCCACCGACTGCCTGCACAAACACACGCAATGTGCAGTTTCCATCTCTCCAGGTGCTTGGCTCCCCACGTACTTTTCTAATAAAAAGTTTTTTGCCCTAAAAATATCCCCTTTCCGTTTCACCCACTAATAACTCCTTGAGATATTTTCCTATCTTGGCGAAGTTAGCTTTCCGAAAGTCTAGGATCCTTACTTTTTAATGGACTGTATCAGCCCTTGCTCCCATACTGAACTATACCATCCAGTAATCACTGGATCAAATTTATTCAGACCTGATAAAGCCATGTTTCAAGGTCAAAAGCAACCTAAGAAAGCATGTACCAAATACAAAAATAAATGCATAACATGTGAAAGATAAAAAACATCGTTCTCCGTATTACTGCAACCCTAAACAAAGGCATCAGGAGGGTAACTTGCAAAAAGCAGCAGGCACCTCTCTATCCACCTTACTTTGCTGACTAGATGGACCAGACTGGTCTTTCTCTGCACTCATTTACTGTACTACTATGTATGGAAACCATTGTACAAGGAAAGAAGGTAGGGCAGGTAAGGCAGTAGCAGTGCAAGTTTGGAAGAAGAGACAGGTCGTTCCAAGGATATGCCTATATTCTCTTGCAGTCCAACAACCAAGCTAAAGAAAGATATTTTCAAGGGGAGATTTGGAAGAGCTGTAACTTCCAGCGCAACTATGAAAGAGCAGATATCAGGTCCCAGTTCCATGTAGGGGCAAAGGAAGACAAAGATGATGCAGGATGGGAGAATAGGAGAGAAGCAGCAGGTAAAGACAACAGAGAAGAGCAGCAACTACAAACTATTCATTGCTGAGAGACATATGCAGCTGGTCTTGAAAGATACAGAATTTGAGGAATCCACATGGGTAAGATTTGCATGAGAATCATCACATACTGAAAGTTTAATGTCTGAAGCGGGGCTAGATCTTGTTGTTGAGGGTACCAGGTGGTGAGGAGGTAGGAAGTGATACTAGCACTACCAGGGCCAAGAGCACTTCATAGGTCTAGCAAAGAGTGAAGAGTGGGAAGGATGCACTTGGTCTTTCATCTTCTCTTCTGAGACAGAATTGGGGGGATGGGAGAACTAGGGAATGATGTTCTGCTAAACAACTTCGAGCTGCATAGGAGTCATCTGCCAGCATTCCTGCCAGTGAAGGGTAGTGCAACATCATCATGCTTTTAATTGTGAGGGACAGGCAAATCTCAAGCGATATGCAAGTCCAGACCTACCTGTCCATCATGATTCAAAGTGTGATTGCATTACATCATCCCCACGGGCAGGAACACTGGCAGAGGACTTCTGTGTAGCTCAAAGCTGCTTAGTGGGAGCATTACTAGGGAAATAGGAGTACAAAATGAAAAGCTTGAAAATAAGTGAAAGGTGAAAAGTGGGAGACATAAGACTGTAGAGGGAGAAGAAGGATTAAATCTATAGGTAGGTTAAAAGGCAGATGAGAGAAATATAGGAAAAAAAGAAACAGAAGACTTACTGTCAAAAAACAGTTGTAGGAGAGGAAGGGAAGAAGACAGGGAGCAGGAAGAAAAAAGAAATGGACATAAAATGCTGGAAAAAGACACAGAAAACCTACAAGACAATGTGGTAACAAAAGCCCAAGACCAACACAACTAGAAAAATAAAATGATCAGACTACAGTTATTAAAAGTTTTATTTTCAGTTTTTAGAGAATGAAAGTTAGCTTTAAAAATGTGCATTTCTTAGGTCTTTGCATTCTGTTCATTACAGGAGGAAGCTCTTTTCTGTTTATCTCTCTCCAGTGTTCCACTGCTCAGAGTCTGGTTTCTTGGCATTTCCATTCATTTTCTGTCTGCATATTTTTTTAAATAATTTGCAGTCTCATGAAGGCACATTTTAAAAATAAGATCCAAGTGCAATCTGGGATGTCCAAACCAGAACATCTGAAAAGAAAACTGGCACCTTCAAGTTTTACCCCATACTTTGCTTTATCCCGAATTAACTATTGCTCCCTGTCACCATAATTGTTTTCCCGATCTGTCTATTGTTCTGTGTTGTGTTGACTAGATTGTAAGCTCTGACGAGCAGGGACTGTCTTTTTGCTTATATTTCTGTACAGCGCTGCGTGCATAGCGCTATATAAATGCTAAATAGTAGTAGTAGTAGTAGTAGATTTCACAAATGTGGATGTGCCCGATATGGACTGCTGCAGTCCTCAGAATAGTATTCAAGAGCAGAGGCACCTAGGAAAAGCCTAAAGGTTAGAGTAGTGGGCTAAGATCAGGAAAGCCATGGTTCAAATCCCACTGCTGCTATCACTGAAATTCTGGAAAGTACTGGGGTTGGCGGAGGACCAACTTTTCTACACCCTCTGGATGTTTTACAGCCAAAACAAGCACTTTCCAATGCCTATATTGCCTGGAACAGGGTCACCAACATTTCTCAAATCTAGTGGGGATGTTTAAGTCCATTGCATCATCATGGACATGCCTTTGCCATATTCCAACCTACATGGCTGTCCCCTCACTGGAGACGTCTTTAAAAGCCATTTGTAAAATGACTCAAGGGATACTTCTACGATTTGTACGTCTGCATGCACATTTTCTGAAGTCCAAATCACCACTAAGGCTTTAAAAATGAACCCCTTATTCTTTATTAGATGATGATTTGTCTGCAGTTTGCATGTGTAACTGAGGTGAGAACTTCTATTGACATAGATTCTATGAAAGGAACCTATCAAAGGTGTCTTGGTGTTCTAGAATATTTGCAGTACTAATTTTTCGATAGGGTTGGTGCAGTTTGAGTTCTTGCATTTGGTCATAGTATAACATGGTAAGTGTCTGAGTGTAAAGTTTCGTATTTTTTGACATAGTATCTGGCAGTGGAGGGAGTTTGTTTTGCTGTCACTGATGTGACACGAAAATTTGAATAGAATCTGTTTTTGTACTGTATGTTGAGTTGTAAAGTGAGCCATACCACTGCTTTGCACCTATTATTGGGAATGCTTCATGTGTATAAGAACATAAGATATGCCATACTGGGTCAGACCAAGGTCCATAAAGCCCAGTATCCTTTTTCCAACAGTGGCCAATGTAGGTCACAAGTACCTAGCAGTTTCCCCAAAAGTCATAAGGGTATGTTTACTAAACCGTCTTAACGTGCGCCCAGCGATAGTGTGCAGGCTGCCATAAAAGGAGTGGGCGTTTCGGTCTTAATGTAGCAAAACGGGATTATCGCGCGATAATGTGCGCTGCACACATTATCGGGCGAGATGCCGCTAAGCACGTTAACGCGTGGTAATCTTAAGTAGGTGCGCAGACATGCAAACACAGAGGTGGTTAATACACTGTCTGATGGTACAGGGGTCATGAGTTCGATCCCCCAGTGTGCCTAATGCATATGGCTGGCTGAGGCATTAGCTGTTACATGTAAGTATTGCTTTTTGAGGCATGTTATGTATATTTTAATTAGTGCTGCCAGCAAACACACCCTCACGTGCCGTAACCTAAGGTGCCGCATAAGGCACTCTATAAGGCACTCCATAGGGCACATTATAAAGTGCACTGTCTGCAAAGGCACCCTATAATGTCCCCTATGGGGCACCCTATAAGGCGCTTTATAGGACACCTTAGTTATAGGACAACACCGGCATCGCATCGCCCAATCGGGGCTCAGCAAGGGCTTTAAAAGTTTGCGCCGTCGGGCGCGTGGTCCTTTTCATCCCTGCTACCATCAGCAGCTCTCCCCAGCCGGGGGATAGAGCCTCCGGTAGCAGGAACAACACCGGCATCGCATCGCCCAATCGGGGCTCAGCAAGGGCTTTAAAAGTTCGCGCCGTCGGGCGCGTGGTCCTTTTCATCCCTGCTACCATCAGCAGCTCTCCCCAGCCGGGGGATAGAGCCTCCGGTAGCAGGAACAACACCGGCATCGCATCGCCCAATCGGGGCTCAGCAAGGGCTTTAAAACTTCGCGCCGTCGGGCGCGTGGTCCTTTTCATCCCTGCTACCATCAGCAGCTCTCCCCAGCCGGGGGATAGAGCCTCCGGTAGCAGGAACAACACCGGCATCGCATCGCCCAATCGGGGCTCAGCAAGGGCTTTAAAAGTTCACGCCGTCGGGCGCGTGGTCCTTTTCATCCCTGCTACCATCAGCAGCTCTCCCCAGCCGGGGGATAGAGCCTCCGGTAGCAGGAACAACACCGGCATCGCATCGCCCAATCAGGGCTCAGCAAGGGCTTTAAAAGTTCGCGCCGTCGGGCGCGTGGTCCTTTTCATCCCTGCTACCATCAGCAGCTCTCCCCAGCTGGGGGATAGAGCCTCCGGTAGCAGGAACAACACCGGCATCGCATCGCCCAATCGGGGCTCAGCAAGGGCTTTAAAAGTTCGCGCCGTCGGGCGCGTGGTCCTTTTCATCCCTGCTACCATCAGCAGCTCTCCCCAGCCGGGGGATAGAGCCTCCGGTAGCAGGAACAACACCGGCATCGCATCGCCCAATCGGGGCTCAGCAAGGGCTTTAAAAGTTCGCGCCGTCGGGCGCGTGGTCCTTTTCATCCCTGCTACCATCAGCAGCTCTCCCCAGCCGGGGGATAGAGCCTCCGGTAGCAGGAACAACACCGGCATCGCATCGCCCAATCGGGGCTCAGCAAGGGCTTTAAAAGTTCGCGCCATCGGGCGCACCCGCGCCTGGCGGGCCCGCGCCTGAGGGCCTCGCCAGAGGGCCCTTTGGCGTGGCCCTTAGGCGAAGGCCCTGGTGGAGGCCTATAGTTTATGCAGATCTGTTGACCAGGTAACCATCTCACTGATACAGAAAACGCTCGGCACAGCTCTCCCAGGAGGGATTGAGCTGCAGCGTTCTTGTGCTCCACCTCCAGCCACCTCACCAGCCCAATCGGGGCAGACCTGATCAACCTACTACTGGACCATACACAGCAAGTATACCATGACTCGCTCTTGACCTCTACATTCTGTGGATAAATATAAGTACACTACCAACTATACCTCATGGACTAATACCTACACCTGTATATGCGTTTGCCAGTATACACTGTTACCACATTTATGTATATTGTTCTTACATTTACTGTCGTCAGTAAACTGTATTATCTCCACTTACATTTACTGTCGTCAGTAACCTGTATTATCCCCACTCAACACTCATGCACTATCACTAGTAGCCATATAGTGTACTGTTATATAGTAGCCATATATATTGTACTGTTGTCAGTAGATGAACATACTACTGAAAGTAACAAATTCCACTGTTGCCAATAGGTAAATATACTGTTGAAAGTAACTTATTTTACTGTTGCCAATAGTACTATAATATTGTTGCCAATAGGTAAATATACTGTTGAAAGTAACTAATTTTACTGTTGCCAATAGTACTATAATATTGAAAGTAACAAATTATACTGTTGTCAGTACATGAATACACTGTTGATAGTAACTAATTTTACTGCTACCAAAATTATATATACTGTTGCCTGTAGACACATACACTATCACCAGAGGCCTCTAATCCCTGCAGAACTCCCTCTCACACAACCCCCTACACACAATGTATCCCACTAAATTTGCAAACCTCCCTCTCACTCTCCTGCTGATAACTCTCCTAACCCAACGCATATATACATACAATACCAACCAAAGCCCTTACAATAACATCCCCATCATCCACAATCACTACCGGAATCCTTACAATAACATCCCAAACACCCATAACCAGCATCAGAACCCAACACACAGCAATACATACTCAAACCCCCACTATCATCATTCGCGCAACGACTCGGACAAACCCCTTCACAGACTCATACAAATAAAACCCCAACCCTATAGTACAATAAACGAACAAGCTAATAACACAAACTCTAACCTACAAATCATCTTAATAAACGTCCGTTCTATACGAAATAAAATACCAATAATCAATGACATAATAAAGGACACAACCCCAGATATTATCTGCATCACTGAAACATGGCTCTCACCCACAGACACCATACTACTAAACCAGTTAGCCACACATCAATATGACATATTCAACTGTTATCGGAATATAAAAAGAGGAGGAGGCGCTTTAATACTCACCAAAAAAGACCTAAAATTCACCCTAACAAACTTAGACAATATAGACGGAATAGACATTGTCAATATAGAAAATAGAACCCTTGCCCTCGCCCTCATCTACCGACCCCCATCATCCGATGAAAATAACCTCACCCCTATCCTAGAACTTGCTTGCACAGCATCTCAAAGCAAACCACTCATACTCCTTGGTGACCTGAACCTTCCATCGCTGACCAACACACAATCGAATAACTTCATAGAAGCTATGACACAAATGGGATATACACAGATAATACAAGCCCCCACACACAATAAAGGTAACATACTTGACCTAATCTTCCTTCCCTCTATGCTCTACAGTCACCAGCCACACACCACTCCAACCATAACTGAAGTACCATGGTCCGACCACCACCTTATTACAACTTACCTACCAATACAAGCTCCAAAAAACACCACAAGCACACCTCCACACACATCACGATTCGCACACTTTAACAAGAATACATTCCTCAATGAAGTATTACCCAAACTCAACACAAACTCATCAGACATCAATTCAACCATAACATATTGGAATTCAACCATTCAAAATGCAGCTGTCCCCACACAAGTCTTACATAGACAAACAAAAAAGACCAAAAAATGGTTCACGAAAGAGCTAGCAAAACTATAATAGCAACTAAGGAAACAAGAAAAGAGATGGAGGAAAACAAAATCGGATGAAAACAAATCCCAATACATGTTAATACTTACTGGATACAAAAATGCAATCAACAAATCAAAAAGAGACTACCACTCTAAAGTACTAAACTCAGCCATCAACCGACCGAGAGAACTATTTGCGATAGTAAAAACACTAACTAAAACTAACAACACCGAGCCTAAACAACCAGCAATAAATGTACAAACACTAGCAACACACTTTGCAGCGAAACTAAAAAACAAAACCACTACTCAGACACCAATATTTACAAGCACCAAACTCATAAACGAATGGACAAACTTCCACATAATAGACCAAAAACAACTCCTTAAAATCGTAACAATGATCAACACAACAACCTCCCCACTAGACCCATGCCCTGTTTCATGGATTAAATGTGCAAAGGAGGAACTGGCGGAAAATCTACAACACATAGTGAACCAATCCCTCTCACAAGGCATAATGCCTGATGCCTTAAAACTCACAACACTTAGACCAATAATAAAGAACAACAAGCTTGACCCAAAAGACCCGAACTCATACAGACCCATAGCCAGCATCCCATTTATAGCTAAAATAATAGAAAAAAACAATTCAAATACAGTTACAAGAGCACATTGATGAACATAAACCACTTGACTCACACCAATTCGGGTTCCGCCCATTCCATGGAGTAGAAACTCTATTAATCACCCTAATGGATTTCCTCATCAGAGGTACAGATGACAACAACCAAGGCTTCCTACTTCTATTCATAGATATTTCTGCCGCCTTTGACAACATCAACCACTCCACACTGATCAACAGACTACAAAGCTTAGGAATAGGCGGGACTGTCCTTGATTGGTTCAAGTCCTACATATCAAACAGACTAATACGCGTACAAATTGACCAAGAAGCATCAGAACCATTCCCCCAAGGCCAAGGAATACCCCAAGGATCAGCCCTCTCCGCCCTCCTATTTAACCTGTATCTACAACCAATAACAAACATATTTAAAAAACACAGGATTAACCACTTTATATACGCTGACGACATCATGCTCGCTATCCCTATAACCGCTAAAAACCCCTCATATAACACACTATCAGAATGTATGACAGAGACCTCCTCCTGGTTAGAATCTAACTACCTCAGCATCAACCTCAAAAAAACGGAAGCAATGTTCGTAACAAGGTCATCAACCACAGAGAACACCTTCCCAGAAACAATCACAATTAACAGAACATCCATACCTGTTAGAAAAGAAGTAAAATATTTAGGTGTGATAATAGATCACACACTCACCATGCTACCACACATAAAACAAACCGTAAAAACCATCTACTACAAACTAAAAACTATACAGCACCTAAGGCCACTCCTAGAAACTCAAGATTTTAGATCTGTAGTAAATACACTAATCACCCCCCACTTTGACTACTGCAATAGTCTATTAATAGGCCTCCCTCAAAAAAGCACATACTTCTTCAAAGAGCTCAGAACATCTGTGCAAAAGTAATAGCTAAAGCACGTCTAACAGACCACGTAACCCCAATACTGCTAGAACTACACTGGCTCCCAATCAATAGCCGAATCAGATACAAAACTATCCTAACAACCTTTAAACTCATAAAAGACATAGCCCCCTCACACCTATCCACACTACTGCAATCACCAAACAAAACTAGATCACACAGACAAACGAAGCCCACTCCCTTATCACACCAAAAGCCTTCAGGAAGACAAAGAAGAAAACCCCTAGCTCCAGAGCATTCACATTCACTGCCCCTGCGCTCTGGAATGACCTCCCAATAGACCTTCGCGTCATAAATGACCTCTATCAGTTCAGGAAAGAGCTAAAAACTTACCTCTTCACTGAACACTTTGAAATCCCATATCCCCCCAAAACACCTCCATAACCATGGTATTATACACACGAACCCCATTACTCAAAACTAAATAACTCACCCCCCCCCCCTGTCTGAAACCCCATACACATCCCCGATTTACGTCATAAAAGGAAATAAATTCCAAAATAGACACAACACACAACCACTGTAAATATCCAATGTAAATAATTTAATGGTTGTTTGTATTACTAATACATCTTGAAGTTGAAGTTTTGTTCAATGTAAATAGTTAAACTTAACCGTTCATTGTAAATAGTTGAATCTGATTGTTCAATGTAAATGTATACATCTGTGTACAATTGTTAAAATGTTCCTTGTAAACCGCCCTTGATCGCTGGAAGGGGCGGTATAGAAGAATATAGATAAATAAATAAATAAATAAGGCGCTTTATAGGACACCTTATAAGGCGCTTTATAGGACACCTTATAAGGCACCGTAGAAGGTGCTTTATAGGGTGCCTTATGGCTACAGTACTCTTGAGGGTGTTTTTGCTGGCAGCACTAATGCACATTAAAAATAGACAATGCCTCAGACAGCCCTATCAAATAACCCCTCGTCAGGGGCTAGCCAGGCAAGAAACTCTGTTGTAATTCATAAAACAAGTCTTACTTCACACTGTTTGTCCAAACATATAAGTTATATGCTAATGCTCAAAGGGACTGCCGTCAAACATTAGCATATAACTTATATGTTTGGACAAACAGTGTGAAGTAAGACTTGTTTTATGAATTACAACAGAGTTTCTTGCCTAGCTAGCCCCTGATGAAGGGTACGAAACATGGCCTGTGTCGGGCGGCCGTTGGTCTAATAAAGGACTCTGTCTTTCCGTTCCATTCACGCCTGTGACTGTTTTTCTTGTGTTCAGCGTGATTTGTGCTTTTGCGGTGTTGTATTATCAAATAACCCCACCATGGGTTTGAACCCATGACCTCTGGCTCCACAGGCAGTGAGGTAATCAGTGGGCTACAGCTCTATAGTTGCTAACAAACCCCTGGCTGGCTACAGAAGGACTGCAGGTCACCACACAAACTGTCTTCTGTGGTTACCAGGATAGGGTTAACCCACTCGTACCCATGATGCACTGCACATGCAAATCAGCAGTCTACAGATGATCACAAGATGAGGTATGCACCCCACAGCACCTCGGCCTGGTAGGGGGAACTGACCGTGTGCACCCCCACAGCACCTCAGCCTGGTAGGGGGTACTAACCGTGTGTGTTACTGGCACAGAGTAGCTACAGACCGTCACATTGTGCGGGTACTGTGCTCACCCTGAGGGTGAGGTGGGGCGCCCAGCAACATGTCCACAGCACCATTCATGGCTGATATATGCCATGCTGCAGGTCCCCATCAGTGCTACTGTGTGTGATAGGTAGTTCCTGCAGACACACCTAGGATACATCTGTGTCCATCTGTATTTCTCAGTCATGTCTAGCCCTTATGGGCTATGATGCACCCAGAATAGTGCATATCCTGTGTTGGTGCCATGGTTACATGATGTGATGTGGGGTGGGGTGTTTGGACCCATAGGCAGATTATGTACCACCACCCAACCCACCCTCTGGGGCTCAAGGTGGGAAACAGGATCTCCCACCAACAGATCCACATTCCACCTCCCTGCAGTGGTGGAGTAGAGAGGACCATCAACCCCAGTCCTGCTGGGGAACAGACACCCTACAGGACAGTCATTGCAGATCTGTACACAGCCATAAAGCAATAGCTAACAGACAGTAGGCCTGAAAATGCTCAGCTGCCCCCACCACTATCTGACATTCTCCAGCAGCAAGCCTCCAGCCGCTGCACCCTGCAAGGTGTTCCAGCAAGACACATACTAGCTGCAGACAGTCTGCTAGCTAGTCCATAGTGCATGTTCCTGGAGAAAATGCATGTACCCAGAACTTGGATGTCAGCATACACACCAAGCAGATAAGTCAGTGATTGGGCCCCAAAAGAGAACCCATAAATATCACATGAGAGAAATGGAACCTGAATGGTGTTTGGCCCTCCAGGACTGCATTTGGGAGACTCTGCTCTAGGTAATGCGCATGTTTATGGTGTCTGTGCTCTGTAGGGTAAAATGTAGGTGTTTTGGGCATGTCTACGTCATCTGCAATAAAGGTTCAGTCTGTATTAGCACGTTTTAGTGGTGGATAAAATATGGGGGCTGGGTTGGCAGGAACCACAGCTGGGACTTGAACCTGTGACCTTCTGCTCCTGAATACACTGGCTGTGTGCACTGCACCACTGTGTTGCCACAGAGACAGTGTATTCCCTGGGGATACCATGACTGTTCATCAGACAGGGCCTGTCTGTTGCAGTGCATGGCACCCACCTACACAGGGCTAGGCCACGGTCTGCTCTGGGCAGCTGCCACTGCCCCCTCCACCACCAGTACTCCTCTGCCACCCTGCTGACATGCCCTTCTGCTGGTGGTGCTGGTGGAGCGCAGTCTCATGCCATCCAGTGTGTGGGTAGGCATCTGCCTATGGTGCAGGTTCCGGGGTAGGGGGTGCCTGCATAGCTGTCCACGCTTCCCTCCAGTACCGACTGCCAATGTTCTGTGCCCTTGGGGGTACCTGCTGGGTACTATCCCCTGTGACACTGTAGGAAGCACATTCATGCCCATGTTGGGCCCTCATCAGTTGCTGTCTGGCTGCACTACTGTTTCAGCATTCCTATGGGCCACCTAGGCATCACCCTAGTCCACACTGTGGCCCAGCTGCACCACAGCATGTGCCGCCTGCAGCCCTCTGTATCCCTTTTTCCAGCATCTGTCCAGTTGCCCGTTCCGACATGCCCATCCTGCTGTTGCGGGACATGTGCACGCCATAGGAAACCTGCCCAATGGAGAGGGAAAACCCTGCTCAGCGCAATTTCACTGTGGGCTCATTCACCTTGTATGGGGATGGAGCATAGACCCTTCCAAAATTCATATCTTTTTTTTGGAGCTTTCTCGGGAGCGTTTTTTGATGTTTCCCATTACAATCACTACTGGCCAGCGTGGTTATGTTTTTATTACATTTTCTGCTGGTCATTTTCACTGTTTATTTGCCCTTTTGTTCCGTGCACATGTATCACACTTATCACTTTTTGTAGGTTTCCCTGGTTAAGCTGTACATTGCTGACGGAAATGGTTTCTTTTCCCTTTAAATCAGCTCTAACGCCAGGGTTTCACTGGCGTTAGTTTTCAGCCTTGAATTTCACAGCGTTAGTGTGCAGGGAGCCTCTCTCCTCCCACTCTCCGCCCATTGATCCTCTCTTTCCGCCCTCCGGGAACCTTACTCCGCCCTCCGGGAGCCTTTCTCCACCCTCAGTGCTCATTTGCGCCGCTGCACGCGTTATCGCGCGCTAAGGTACTTCTGCGCCCGATAAAGCGTCATTATTGCGCTATAAGGTACCTTATCGTGCGATAACGTGGCAGAGCGCACATTAAGACGGTTTAGTAAACATACCCCATAATGCTTGTATTGGGGCAAGCAGTGGATTTCCCGAGTCCCCTTTAATAATGGCTAATGGACCTTTCTTCCAGGAATTTGTCCAAATCTTTTTTAAACCAGCTACACTAACAGCTTTTACTACATCCTCCAGTAATGAATTTCTGAGTGAATGAATAAAAATACTCTATAGACTAAATGGGAAAACAATCAGGAATACTGTCCATACATAAGTTATACAAACAATAATAATACAATAAAAAATCCAGAAGACATTCACAAGCACACTACATTGTAAATAGTTCATAGATAGCATAGCCAATGTTCATAGTTAAAGTTCTGCTGTTAATCTGTTCCAGTTTAATGTAAAACATTGTACCATATGGACATGTTAATCTGTTGTTCAACTGTAAACCGCTTTGAATAGTAGAAAGGCAGTATAAAAATATATTTAAATAAGTAAATAGGGAGCCCTTTTACTAAGGTGCAATAAGTTTTGCGCTTACCATGTGTTTTGAGTAAATATTAACACATGGTAAGAGCATGTTCCCAGCAGTTACTGCACTGAAACTATTGCAGCATTCACAGTTAATACAAGTGCATGTAATGCCACGCATTGAGGTGATGTTAAGGGCACCCAAGCTAATTGCAACATTGACTATTAGTGCGTGGTATGTACCCCCATGCTAACTACAATGAGCAATCCACCCCTAACCCGCCCCGTTACCGCCCCATTGCACGATATGCAGTTAATATGGGAATCAGTGCCCAGTAACTGTCATGCCAATGTGGTAACAGCGTGGGCCCACACTAACAGTTACTGCCTTCTAATTCCCATATTAACCACTTAGTGCACTTTAATGGAAAGGACCCTTAGATTTACTAAAGGACACAACCATGTCAGCATATGAAGGGGAATAGCCTGCACAGGATGACAGGTGCAAATCTACAACTCTAGCTGCCTTACTGGGCAGGCTAGATGGGCCATGCTGGTCTTTATCTATCAAACCTAAAAAATCACCAAACTGTCCCTAAGAACCAATTTCTATTACTTTTTGTCGGAGTGTATCGAGGGAGGCTAGGCATTGAAAGCCAGCCACACCAAACGATGCATTCCCTTTTAATCAAACAAATTTTTTCTTTCTTTCAAACAAAGTTTTCGGGAACGCTTGTGCAAAACAATGCAACCACTTAACTTTCAATGCCCCCCGAGAAGCTGGATTAAACAATTCCTGTTGCGGCATCAAAATGTAGACCACGACGTGCACGTTTCGGGATTCCCATCCCTGTTTCAAGTGCTGTTTCCATCCAATGCTTTGAACTGCCACTAAACGCCAAGATGCAATCATCCGAGGTTTTCAAAGGGTACGGTATTTTCAATTGGCTAATCAATCTGTCCCTCATACAGGAACCACCAATCAGACAATGGGAAACCCCACATTAGCAGGGGAATCCCATCTTGTCACAGATGACCTCACAACAAAGTATGCCATTCAACTTCTTTGTTCAACCCTAAGGGATGGACTGTGTTTAACCTGAAAATCCATTTTTGTTCCAGTTTCTGTAGTTGTGCTATACGATCACCCTCCCCCCCCCCCCCCCCACCTAGGGTTCGGTGGAACATAATCAAGCACTGACCATCTAAGATCACAAAACTCATGCTTTACTTCCATGCAATGCTCAACTACCGGAGCAGAAAAATTTTGAAAGTGTAAGCAATTGATTTCTGTTTACCCATTTTATTCCACTCAATATTTTATTTATTTATTTAACAATTTTTCTATACCGCCTTATCATTTAATCAAGGCAGTTTACACTGTAACTCAAAACTATTACAGAGAACTTGCATTGGAAAAAACATAACTCAAACCATTACAAGGAACTCTCTATGGAGAACAAAGGGAGTGGGGTCATGCATACATAGTAACATAGTAAATGATGGCAGATAAAGAGCAGTATGGTCCATCTAGTCTGCCCAGTAAGAAGGCAAGAGTAGGTGCAACTGATGCTCTGTCCAGGCCACCCTTCCCCATGTCTTTGTTTAGGGGTGAACCCACCGTTCCATGTAGGACACCCCTGTTTGTTGAGAAATTAGATAGTTAAGTTTATTTTGATTTTATCCTGTTGCTATAGAGGGATCCACTGTGTCTGTCCCATGCCATTTTGAATTCTATCACTGTATTTGCCCCCACCACTTCCATCGGGAGGGCATTCCAAGCATCCACCACCCTTTCAGTGAAAAAGTATTTCCTGACATTGCCTTTCAATTTACCCCCTTGCAGCTTCATGTTATGCCCTCTAGTTTTAAGGCTTCCCCATCTTTGGAAGAGGTTTGTTTGTTCATTAATTCTCTTTAAGTATTTAAAGGTCTGAATCATATCTCCCCTGTCCCTCCCCTCCTCTGCATAGAACTCTATCATATCTCTCCTCACCCGTCGCTTCTCAAAGCTGATGAGACCTAACCTCTTTAGCCTTTCCTCATAGGGGTATTGTTTGATCTCCTTTATCATTTTGATACTCTTCTCTGTACTTTGTTTAATCCCATTATATTTTTTCTGAGATATGGGGACCAGAACTGCACACAATAATTATTATTTTCTTAAATTGTTTATTTAAATTTCATAACACTACACAAAATACACATAACAATGCAACAATAACAGTTAATTGTGAAAACTCCTATCCTTCCCCAGCCTCCCCCCCCCCCAACCGTCCCGTCTCCATGTGAGTCATTAATGTAGCTATTAAATGATCCAGATTGCACATTCAAGCCCCAGTAGTAGTAGAAACTTAAAATATTACATACATGTTCTTGCTTTTGCAGCATATTCGTCCAAAATCAACCACTTGTTTGAAGATATACCCTGATCGAATCTAATACCCTGCTCATTCTTGGACTGGGAGTCTCTCAGTTTCACGCTGCTCGGGCACCCCTTATTGAACGTTTGCTCTTGCGCCTTTTCATAGCTGGCATATAGACTTACCATGTTCCACCATTGGTGGACATCCAGTTTGTTAGAGTCTTTCCAACAAACCATAATCAATTTTAGAGCTATAGCAACAAGAAAATCAAATAGGAAGTGATTTCCTTTCATAACTGGGATGTTACTCACTGTAGAGCGTAGAATCACTACCTGCCAAGTAAGGGGGGCCCGAAAACACAAAATCTTCTGAATTTTTCCCCAGACTGAAAACCAAAAATTCTGAACGTAAAGGCAATCAAAAAACATATGCTTGAAAGTTCCTGGGTAAAGTGAACAAGACCAACATAAATTACCGACTTCCGGGTTCCACCTGGAAAGCCGATTGAGAGTGATATATGCGCGATGCAGCAAAAAATATAGGGTTTGTGTTATTCCCGCTGCTTTAGAAACTTTGCTGACTTTGGACCACATTAATACCTAATTCTGAGATGAAATATGAATACCTAAGTCAACTTCCCAACTTTTCCGATTCCCTGTTACAGGTTGGGCTCCCTCTCTTAAGTAGGCATAGAAATTGGGTGGAGGAGTAGCCTAGTGGTTGGGGCAAGGTACTTCAGGCCGGAAGGTCAGGGGTTCAAATCCCACTAGAGGACAGCAACCTTGGGCCGGAAGGACTGGGGTTTCTAGTCCCACAGGTGCTCCTTGTGGTCTTGGGCAAGCCACTTAACCCTCCATAGCCCATGTTCCCTGTAAAATAGTTCTCTGTGTGCTGTGCTTTCCTGTCTAATCAATGTGTTTATACCTCAAAAATTTCCTGTCATGATTTGACAATTTCCAATCTGTAATCAAAAACCGCTGCTGATCGCTGGAAGTAGCGGTATACAAATGTATACTAAATAAATAAATAAATAAATTTTGATGCCGCACCTGCCTGACTAATATACGAAAGGGCCAGCTTATGTAAGACCCATTCCTGCGATAGGTTTTTGATTATCATCCTGGATTTTGACATGCAGCTTTTAAGCTGGATCCACTGAAATTGACAATTCTCTGATAGATCAAACTCCTTTTGTAGTCTAGCCCAAGATTTCCAGCCATCCGCCTGAACCAATTGACCTAATGTCCAGATTCCTTTTGCTTGCCAGTTTCTGCACATTATTGTTTTGTGCCCGATTTTGAACATTGGGTTCTGCCATATTTGGCATCAAAAAGGACAACGGGTTATCTGCCCCCATGCATCCCGCCATATTATTATAGGCCTCTTGGGTTGCCACAACTACTCTAAGGGCAGCGGAGGAGGCTGGAGACTTCATACCGATCAGCAAATGCAACGGAGTCGGCGCCACCAACCGTTTTTCCACCTCTACCCATATCGGTCGCTGTCCCAGAATCTCTCTCGGGCACCACAATGCACCTTGTTTAAGTAAAAAATGCCTGGTGATACCACCTGAAGTCCAGGAAGTTTACCCCACCCTTGTTCTTATTCGCTTTCAGTTTACTGAGTGCAATCCTGGGGGGTTTATCCTGCCACAGAAAGGCATTAAGTGACCGTTCCCAACCTTTATATGCTTTATGTGGCAGGGGGATCGGAAGCATTTCCAGGATGTAGTTTATCTTAGGAGACGGGACCATTTTTATAGATTCCAGTCGGCCCCACCAGGACAAATGCAATGGAGACCATTTTAACGCAAAGGACTGGATCAGATCCTCTATATGTTTGCAGTTAAGCTGGGTTGTCTCTTCTATAGAGCAGCAAAACCTTACCCCGAGATATTTAATCGCCTTCGCTTCCCATATAAATGGGAAATCCTTTATATCCTCAGAAAAAGTAGCTCTGTTCATAGGAAAGACCACAGATTTAGACCAGTTTATCTTGTAGCCAGATACCTCTGAGTATTTATCTATGATTTTTAATATCTTCACCATAGAGCAAGGTTGCAGGAAGAGCAACAGATCATCAGCATAAGCTGATAGCTTTATCTGGAGATCCCCTACCGTTATGCCACGAATCCTCTCCAAGTGTCTGATCAAGAGCCCCAAGGGCTCCAATGCCAAATTAAACAGGATTGGTGACAAGGGGAAGCCCTGCCTAATCCTGCTGTGAAGCAAAAAGGGGGCAGACAGCAAGCCATCCACCAGGATGCGTGCATGGGGAGCGGCATATAAAACCTGAATCGATCTAATAAAACCCTCTCCAAAGCCAAACCAACCCAAGACCCTGAACAGAAAAAGCCATTCAAGCATGTCAAAGGCCTTTTCAGTGTCTAAAGAGATCCCAACGATAGGAGAGTCTAACTGCTCCGTTACAGACAAGAGGGTCAATAACAAGCTGGCATTGTCCGATGTTGCCCTTCCTGGCATAAAGCCACATTGGTCGGGGTGGATTAAATCCGAAGAAACCTTTGCCAATCTACTCACCATGTCTGAGGCAAATATTTTGTAGTCTGCATTTAACAGCGAAATCGGCCTATAATTCTCCACTTTGCGCGGGTTTCTGCCGGGTTTCTCTAAGACCACAATTGTGGCCGCATTGAATCCACCCACTGACGGAGCCTACTCATGGAGAAGTTGATAGTATCTGACCAGATAGGGGAGTAGGTCCTCCTGAAACACCTGATAAAATTTGATAGGGATCCCATCAGGGCCAGCTGCTATGCCCTTCCTTGCGGCTTTAAGGACGGCACAAAGTTCGCTCTTAGAGAATTGAACATCCTGCTCCACAACTTGTTGTACGGAAAGATTAGGATGTGGAATGTCTTCCAGAAAATCACATGCTTTCCCATTGTCCCCACCCACGGATGCATACAACCCAGAATAAAAGGACCTAAAGACCTCAGCTATGTCCGCAGTCTTGGTGAGTAATTCTTGTTTATCTGTCTGAATTGCAGCAATTTTAGTTCTCTCAGCTCGAGGTTTCAAAGTTGATGCCAAAAGTCTACCCGACTTGTTTTGCTCCAGATAATATCTTGCCTTCATTGCATGTGAAAGCTTTTCAGCTTCCATGCTTAGGATGTTATTATATTGATATCTTAACTTTTGCAGGCGAATCAGAATACAGGTCTCTGCTCTCAATCTCAAAAGTCTCTCACCTGCAAGGATTTGAGACTCAAGCTTCACCAATTTTGACTTCTTTTGCCTCGCCACATTAATAGAGAAACTTGTGATCTTAGCGCGGATGGAGGCCTTAAATGCTTCTCACCATGCCCATCTATCCCTATCTTCAGGGAGATTTACCGCAAAAATACTCCTTAATTGCACTCTTCACGGATTCCCGAAAAATCGGGTCTTCTAACAACGATCTTTGGAAGAACCACCCAGAGCCCCTGGAAGGGACTGTACCTATTGCAATGGTCAAAAGGACAGCGGCATGGTCCGAGACTGTGGTAGCCCTGATTTTTGTCTCCTCAACCAGCGTGACTAGGGACTTAGTGATTAAGAAAAAGTCAATCCTAGAATGCGACCCATGCGGGAGAAAATAAAAAGTAAACTCCTTCTGGGTGGGATAGAACAATCGCCAAATATCAATCAAATTCATCTCCTGAGCCATGGCTTTAAGCACCGCAGCAGCACGGCTAGGTCTGAGGGATCTATAGGGTTGCCGATCTATCAGAGGATCCATCACCAGGTTGAAATCCCCCCCCCTAGTATAAGTTCACAGGTTGCTAATTCCTGCATTTCCTTTGCGATCTTGTGGTAAAAGGACACATCATCGGAGTTTGGGCCATAGACATTCATTATGCCGAATTTCCGTTCACCAATTTGGATCCATACCTTCACCCATCTCCCACCCGGGTCAGCTCGGGCCATTTCAACAACCGGCTGTAATGACTTCCTGACCAAAATTTATATCCCGTTCCTCTTGTGGCAGGCCTCAGCTAGCCCAACCAGCACAAATTGCCCAACACCCATCTTTTTTGCTTCTCCTAAAGCCAAGTGAGTTTCTTGGAGTAGGATAACATTTGCCCCTTCCTTACTGCAGTATAGTAGGAATTTTTTTCCATTTAACTGGATTGTTGATTCCCTTTATGTTCAAGGAAAGTATTTTAAGTGACCCCATTGCACCTGCTTAGCAACTTAGCAATCATACTAGGGCTTTCAACATGACTCACAACATACATATCAAATATTGTATACCAATCCCGCCCACATGGAGAGGTCCTGAACCTAAACCCAAAACCAGATCCTAGGTAAGCCATCCAGAGCAAGGCTACCCCTTGATTCCCCTCATCCCCCTTTAAACCCAATTCTGAAAACCCACCCCACCATAGAAAACTATCTCTAACCAGTCCTCTTTGACTTCACTCCAACACACTTTTTTTTTTAATAGTAATCGTTTAGGATATGTATCTCAATATTATCTATGCTATGTAAAAGAAAAGAAACCCCACCAAAAGGATTGTCATATCCTGATATAATTACCTCCTGTATCTGATTCTAACCACCCTATATATAACATAAGAGAAGCTTATAGTAGGGCTGCACATATAAAAATTACTGGAGAAAAGAGAGTTCCATATTCGCTACAAAGCTCCTAGTACACATCTGGCCTGTAACAGAATCTGTCCTGGCCAGTGCCGCTCCTGACAGGAAAAGAGACAAGACTCTACCACATCAGCGTAGCTTCTTGCTCCTCGATGAACTTTAACAGGGCTTGTGGATCTTCAAATGTGCGCGTCTGATTATGCAATGTCACTCTGAATCGAGCAGGAGAGAATAGGCCATAGCGGTCTTGGAGATGTTGGAGCCGTGGCCTGAGAACCAGCATCTGTTTTAGTTTCTCAATCGTAGATTTGTTGAAATCCGGGAAAAAGGCAATATTATGTCCTTCGAATCTAACCGGCGCCATGGCCTTCGCCGCGGCCATAATTTTCATGGCCTGTTGGTGGCTCAGCAGCTGCATAATAATAGGTCTCGGGTTATGCCCTTGTGGCCCAGCCTGAGCAGGAACACGATGAGCTCTTTCGAACTCGAGCGGCGGGGCAAATTCCAGCTGAAGTATCTTAGGTATGTTTGCTTCCAGGAAGGCTATCATATTGCCAGCTTCAGCACCCTCAGATATACCAACTAGACAGACATTGTTCCTGCGTGTTCGGTTGTTGAGGTCCTCCAGGCTGCGTTCTAGTTGACTAATTCGTTTACTGTTGGTCAAAGTGAGTTTCAAGCGCTCTTCATGGCACTCAACTTTACTTCAATGCTGGCCAATTTTTCGGACAGCCCCAGGATTTGTTCTTTCATCTCTTTTAATTCTATTATATCAGCCTGCACTCCTGATAACATTTCTCCATTGGCCGCCACGAGCTCTCTTACCGCACGGATCTCAGCGAGTACTTCCTGCATGGCATCCACGTTCTTTTGCAAGCCCGTCGCTTTTTGAGGAGAAGGGGAGTTCGGTTTCTGTCTTTTAACGCCAGTATTTGAGGCAATGCCGAATTCCAACCGACCAGGTTTACCCATAGCCATCCCTCTTCAATATGCTACTTAGGGTGGGTACAACCGCTTCCACAATACGTGGGGAGAGCAGGATTTATGGCAGGATTGTAGGGAGAGTGAAAATCAAGCAGCCATCTTGCACCCGGTCAAGCTCCGCCTCTGCACACAATAATTATGATATTCTCTATTCTATTCTCCATTTCTTTCCTTATAATTCCTAGCATTCTAATTGAGTACTTGGCTGCTGCTGCTGCACATTGAGCAGAGGATTTGAATGTATAATCCATGATGATGCCCAGATGATTTTCCTGCGTGATGGCTCCTAATGTGAAACCTTGCATAGTTTAGCTGTATTTTGAGTGGTTCTTCCTTACGTGCAGGGCTGGCACAAGGCGATGGGATGCCCTAGGTGAACCTCATCCCTTGTGCCCCCCCCTCCCCCGGCCATCCACCCACCCCTCATTGCCGCCACTGTTGCCTCTCACTGGGACCTACAGTTGCAACAATGGATTGAAACAGCTCAATGGCACTTACCTGCAAACTTCGGTACCACGGGGCTGTCTGTTTCCACCCCCTCCAATGGCTGATTTCCTGTTTGCATGGGAGCCACAGAACTCGGCCCCATGCAAACAGGAAATTGGCCATCAGAGGGAGCGGAAGCAGACAGCCTCATGGTGCCGAAGTTTACAGGTAAGTGCTACAGGGCTGTTTCAATCCATTGCTGCTGCTCTAGGTGGCTGTATAGTTCATCTAATGGTAGCGCCAGCCATGCCTACATGAATAATTTTGTATGTGTCCACATTAAATTTCATCTGTTACTTGGATGCCCAGTCACCCAGTTTCTCAGTCTTGCAATTTCCCACAATCCTCTTTGTGCCATTTGCAAATTTGATCACCTTACGTGTTGTTCCCATTTCAAGGTCATTTATAAATATGTTAAAAAGCAGTGGGCCCAGTACAGATCCCTGAGGCACTCTGCTATTTATCTTTCTCCATTGAGAAAATTAACTGTTTAATCCTTAATTGCTTTCTATCTTTTAACATGTTCCCTCTCCACAATGTGTGGGGGAATAGTCTAGTGACTAGAGCAAGAACCTACCACACAGAAGATCTGAGTTTGATTCCCACTGGCACTCATTGTGGCCTTGGGCAAGTTGCTTTACCTTCCATTGCCTTGGAAGAAAAGGCCTGTCAATCTACTTCTGTCCTGCCCCCGCCTAGAGCCGGTGACTCTAGAGCCAGGGTGACCTCTACTTTGTCTTCAAGTGTCCTTTTTGACTAAGGTAGCAGCAAGGTATGCTGGGAGTTGTAGTCTAGGTTTACTATCAAACAAAGGTGTTGTGGCACGAGGGTCATTTGAACAGATAAATTTTTATTTGGGGTTTTCCCTTTCACACATAGATTCTTGGCTCAAAACATGACACGGATTACTTTCCAAAACAATAGGAAACAGGAGCAATTCAAAGTTAGAAAATAAAGCATATGACAAACTGTTTCTTCACAGCAAACATTCAGGAGAAAACAACTTTGCATTACCTTCATGCAAAGGTTGTCTAACGTAGGTCCAAGTGATCAATCTCACATAAAGAACAATCCATCTCACAGATATCAGTTGTATCAGGAGTGCTTTCTACGTCAACAATCATCTCCTCGCTGTAATCATTATAATTCTGCTTAGGGGAACTTCTAGACTGCAGGTCACTGAGAACTTCTTGCAGCTGTTCAATAAAGTTGTCACTCTGATTGGCAGTAACTTTCTCTAGTGCAGGAAACTGATTCTTACGTAAGCCCTTAGCAACAGCCTTTACGTCTGTTTCAAAACACTTACTAAGAATGTTTCTGACTGGAACTGTTTTCGCAGCAGTGCTATCTCTGCTCTTATTATCACTGTCCTTTAACTGCTGTACAATCTCCTCAGCAACTCTCTGGCTAGGAATTATGGCAGACGTACCTTTCTCACTCGCAATGCCTTTTCTGTAATCAGAGCTTTCCTCCCTCGTATTGGTAAACTCTTCTACCTTTTCTTCGGGTAGTTTCCACAGAGGTTTTGGCTTTGCTTCTAGTGCTCTCGAGGTAAAGGAAATGGACCTTCCAGAATCCTCCTTTGCTATTTCTGGGTTCCAAAGATTCCCTCTTTGCTGCTCTCCTCTTTGCCTTCCTTGCCTGCGTTGCTCTGTCTGCTGTTGTTGCTCGCCTCGTGGCTTCTGTGTGCTCTCTCTCTCTCCACCTCTCTTCCTGAACTCTAGCTCTGAAGCAGGTTTAAAACGGCTTCCTTCAGCAGCCACACCCCTCTGGCTACTCAGGTGCAACTTATTAGAGTTCCACTCAGCTCCTACGTCACTGCTATGGCTGGGCTCAGTTCTAGTTAGAAGCTTTCGGTTTCTATGGGAACCTGACTTGTCCTTACTCTTAAAGGTACAATGCTCATTATTTTCCCAATCCATCTGCTCAGCATTGCTGTCATTATCACACTTCATACCTTGCCAAGAAACCCAGGGCTTGCTAGGAGTCAGCATTGACTTGAAAGGACTTAAAATAAAAGAAACCACGACATTGCCCCTCTTCTATGCTTTTTTAATTTCGTCAAGAGTCTCTTGTGAACAACTTTGTCAAAAACTTTCTGAAAATCCAGATATAATATATTAACCAGCTCTCCTATATCTACATGTTTATTCAAACCTTCAAAAAATATAATAGATTGATGAGGCAAGAATTTCTTTGGCTACATCATTGTTGTCTTTGCCCTATTAAAGCTTGACTATCTATATGTTCGATAAGTTTCTGCCATTTTGCTCAGTACTGACATAGTCATTGAGGATCTGACTTCAAATTCAAAAAGGTGTGGGGGGTGGGTGCAGGGGAGGGGGATGTCTGTGCAGAAACAGTAAGGTTTCATATGTAGGAAGATATTGGTAAGAATCGAAAGTCCAGACTATTCGGCACCTTGTATTAAATAGATATTGTAGCAATTTGTAGAGTTGAGCCACAATCAGAGAAGACATGCTACATTAACGCACTTAGGTAACGTTAACGCACACTTTGTAACGTTAATGTGCATTAACGTAACCAAACGTGCGTTAGCATTCTTGAACGCGGTAAACACCACAGAGGGTGGAGGGAGGGCGGAGAGAAGGAGTCAATGGGTGGGGAGTGGGTGGGGAGAGGCTCCCACGACACCAACGTGGGGAACTGAAGGGCTGGAAACTACCGCGAGTGAAAACCTGGCGTTAGATGCACATTTGCAGAAGAGAGAAACCATTTAAGTGTCAGCAATGTACAGCCTAGGCAGGGAGCCCGAGAAAGGTGATAGTAGTGCTCCATCTGCAGCAACAGTATAGTGGCCAAGTATGAAAGGCCACTATGATGATGGTGCAAATGGGGCATAGGGGGACTGCAGGCAGGACATGCAGTGGGGGAAGCTGGGGCACAGGGTGAACTAGGCCGTTGCCCAGGTGGCACATAGGAAAATAGAAACTGGAAATCAGCAGGACAGCAGCTGACCAGGGCCAAACATGCCCAGTAGTCCGTGTTTGACAGTGTCCCATCCAGGGGACACTACCCAACAAGTACCTCAAAAGTCATACAGGTACCACTATGCCTGTAATAGGGCAAGCAGTGTCCATGTATGCCTCGCCACCCCAGACCCCGCACCCTAGGCACCCACCTACCTGCACAGTGGATGGCCTGGGACCGCACACGACCAGCACCGACAGCATATGTGTACCAGTACGTGGTGTGCAGTGCAACAGAAAAGGTCTGCCTGAGGAAAGTAAAGGTAGCCCCAGGGACTGCTACTCCTCTGTGGCAATAGTGTGTCCAGAAGCAGAGAGTCACAGGTTCAAGTCCCAGCTGTGGATCCTACAGAGCATCTCCGCACATTTTACCCTACAATGCAGATACAACATCAACATGTGAAAACCCCAAAGCCACATCGAACAGGGGTCAAAACACCTACTCACACAGGCTCCACTATCCAAAGCTTCATGGAGAGTCAGGCTGTTGGCCCCAGCATGGAGCTGCAGTTATCAGCAGAGCACTACTACTACCCTCTGCAAAGTTTAGCAATGTCGGTACTGTGATCAGGACCAATGTGGCGAGCAGGATTGCCAACCACCCCTATCATTGCACAATGCTGCAATAGGGGTGTGTGTGTATGTCTATCAAGTGTTTTGTGGCTGCCTACACCGCTCTGGGCCCACAATGTCCCACTGTTACCAGCGTTAGCCTGCAAATGTGCATAATGAGGAGCAAGGTATTGTGGGTATCGCCCAGACAGGGCGGATTGGCAGGATGCATCTGCATAGGGTGCAGGGCAATGGCTGGGACACTGTAGTGCCCGACCACCGCCTGCATGGACAGGGTGGCCACAGCATAGCATGCTGGGAGGTCACTCTCACCCTGACCGAACAGTGACCATGGCATGTCTATGCTCCCACATAGTGCTCAACATGGTTTATCTTCAGTTATACCTGTGTGTTCCCAGTTCTAGTGCCCAATCACTGAGATGCCTGCTTGGTGTCTGTGCTGTACATCCTATCTCTGGGTGTGTAGGGTTTCCTTGTGAGCATGCACTATGGGCTGGCTGGTGGACTGTCTGCAGTTAGACTGTGCATGGTTGGAATACCTTGTAGGGTGCTACAGGTGTAGCCTGACTGTGCTGTCTGCTGGTGAATGGCAGACCGTGGTGTGGAGCAGTTGAGGTTTCCCTGGCTTATCCCAAGCATTACTGCTAGTCTGCCACTGCTACAGTCATAGCCCTGGAAGGCTGTCCAGTGCTAGCAGGACTGGGGTTGCTTGTCCTACAGCCAGGGCTCAGGCACCTGTCCCTCCACTCCCTCACCTACAAAATGGGTGACTGTGGGTCCTTTGGGGTATATAGTGTAAACCACTTTGACCCATAGAGACAGTGCTGCATCCACATCATGCAAGTCTAGACACCCCTCTGCCCTGATAACAGGTGCCCATGGTAGCCAGACCCTAACACTGGGTATGCACTAATCTGGGTGGGGTCTGGCCCCACAAGGCCACAAGTGATTGCAGAACACAGATGGACACAAAAGTACTTTCAGTTGCACTGCTAGGAACACCTGGCAGTGCTGGGGACATGCAGCAGGACTTATCTCCAGTACCACATGTACTGCGGACCTAGTGCTGGGTGCCCATCCTAGCCCTCAGGGTGAACACAGAACCTGCACAATGGCATGGTCTGTAGCTACTCTGTGCCAGTATCACGCACTGTCAGTCCGTCTTACCACGCTGCAGTACCAGAGAAGTGCATACCCCATCTGGTGATCAGCTGTAGACTGCTGTTCTGCATGTGCATTGCATCATGGGTGCTGGTGGGGTTACCCTATTCTGGCACACAAAGCAGACAGTTTGTGCAGTGACCTGCAGTCCTTCTGTACCCAGCCATTGCTGTGCAACAAGCCATAGAGGTATAGCCTACTGGTTAGTACAATGACATTCTAAACAGTGGTCATGGGTTTGATTCCTCATTGCTCCCTCTTTTCATGCCTGTCTAACTCAGTTATTTTGCATGCCTGTAACAGTCATATCTTTGCAGATCTGTGCTGCTAGCCCATATTACCCTCACCACTGTTGCCAACAATCCTTCGGTCCATCTTTCTGCGTCTGTCAGCTGTGTAGAGTCCTGTCTTCCTGAGCAGGCTGCCACCCCATGTCCTGTGCTGGTACCCTTTCCTGCATTGCACCTCTTCATGCTTGCCTCGCCTATGCCTGATCTGCATGGCACCACCACTCCTCTGACCACCCATCATTGTAACTATCCTGCCACCTCCGCCTCCACTGGGGGACATGTATTTCCATCGTCTGCCACCAACTGTCTTTCCAGTACTTTACATTGCCAACACCCTGTGCTGTGGTACAGTTGCCCCTACAATGTTTGTCAACAGTATTGGCAGCCACATGGGATGCCCGCAGATATGGCAGGTCCAGCGGCACCCAGCTCTCCCTCCTTCACTCACCTGTTCATTGCCTTTCCTCAGTGCCCTATCTAGTGTTAGGGCTACATCTGTCTCTGTGCCTCACAGGTCATGCATGCCATCCTGAAGCACCTTGCAGCCCTTAGGGCACACTAACCTAGGGCACCATAACCTTGTTAGGCCACCTTAACCTATGGTTCCATAGCCCAGGGTGCCTTCTACGGTGCCTTGTCCAGGGGTGCCTAATATGGCGCTTAGCCTAAGGAGCCCTATAGGGCACCTTACAAGACACCTTACAAGGCACCTTATAAGGCACCTAAAAAGGCACCTTATAAGGCACCTTACAATGCACCTTACAAGGCACCTTATAAGCCACCTAACAACGCACCTTACAAGGCACCTTACAAGGCACCTTATAAGGCACCTTATAAGGCACCTTATGAGGCACCTTCTAAGGCACCTTACAAGGCACCTTATAAGGCACCTTATAAGGCATCTTCTAAGGCATCTTCTAAGGCACTTTACAAGGCACCTTATAAGCACCTAACAAGGCACCTTATAAGGCACCTTACAAGGCACTTTATAAGGCACCTTATAAGGCATCTTCTAAGGCACCTTATAAGGCACCTTACAAGGCAGCTTACAAGGCGCCTTAGAAGGCACCTTACTTATAAGGCACCTTACAAGGCGCCTTATAAGGCGCTTTACTTATAAGGCACCTTACAAGGCGCCTTGCCTTGTAACACGCGTTAGTCTAAGGTGCCTTGTAATGTGCGTTAGCTGATAAGGTTTGCTGTAATGATGCACCGCCCACGCCTTTATATGGGCAGCTGTACCTTTACCGCGGAATCTAACGCAGGTGACATTACTGCAGTTTAGTAAACATACCCCTTAGTTTTAGCCATGGATGCTAACACACACACACATCTCACTTTATAAATGCCATGTCTGACTTTGGATTCAAAGAAGTAGTGCAGATACCTACCCACAGAAAAGGAAATACCCTAGATCTTATTTTTCTCCAAAATAGTATTCTGCAAGACAAACATTTCTCTCCCCCTAAAGCATTCTCCCTCCCATGGACAGCCCATTTCCTATTAGACTATACTATTCCTGCTATCCCCTTACCCCCTAAAGCCAAGGAACCTACCCACTTTAAAAACAAGTTAAAGGCCTTCAACAAAGAAACATTCTTAAATAATCCCCTCCCCCATATAGACTCAACGCTCATTGACTTAGATCATATCCTAAACAAATGGAACTCTACTATTTCTAAAGCTGTGCAAGTGTCTCTTACACACAACAGAACAAAGCAGAAAAAATGCAAAATAATATGATTTAAAGAAATTAAAACAAAAACGGAGAAATTTAGAATATAAATGGAGATGTCCAAAATCTGACACTGACAATAAGCTATACATGGTCATAGTCAAGGCATACAAAGAAGCTATCAACAACAACAAAAAAAGAATATCATACTACTCTGCTTACCAAATCCCTCAACAGGCCAAGAGAACTATTCTTTATAGTCAAATCTCTAACAAAAACACCTAATCCTGATACAGAACAACCCTCCATCAAACTGCAAACCTTAGCCAATCATTACATAGAAAAGCTCACTCCATTAAACAATGATAATATATCACTCATATCCCTCAGTCCCCAATTAAATGACATTAAACATCATAGTCTTTCTATATGGACTTCATTCCACTACATAGACTTAAAACACCTCAAAACATTTATTTGTTTATTTATTTAACAATCATTTATATCCCGCATCTTCCAGAGTTCAGTTGCGGTTCACAATAAAACAAAATCCACAAAGCAAGAGCTTGGTTTTACATAATCACAAATATCAATACTACTACCTCTCCCTCCCACCCCTGCCCGGTCACAAAAGATGAGTTCTCCCCTGCTATTTTAGAGATAGTTAATCTGTCCTTAAGACAAGGTCAAATGCCGTCTGCCCTTAAACAAGCTATCATATGCCCAATCCTTAAACCAAACACGACAGACAAAAGCTATCCTAATTCTTACATATCTATCTCAAGTCTGACATTCCTAGCTAAGGTCATCGAAAAAGTAGTATGATTCCAGCTGCAGGACTTTGTCAATTTAAATTCTCCACTTGACGAACAACAACATGGTTTTAGATCATATGATAGCATTGAGACACTTATGCCAACATTCATGAACAGACTCTTATGTGGCCTAAACAATAGTAAACAATCATTCATACTTATCTTTCTTGACATTGTTGCTGCCTTTGACAGCATTAGTCATAGAATACTCATCTCAAGACTACAACAGATTGGCCTACAAGGAACTGTGTTACAGTGGTTCAAGTCTTACCTCACCAACCGTACCCAACAAGTACAGTGGTACATCAAACTCCTCAACCTTCAAACAGGAGCAAGGTGTTTCTCAGGGCTCATCTCTCTCTTCCCTTCTCTTTAATCTTTATATGCAGCCAATATGTAACTTTTTAAAAAGCACAAGGTAAATTATCATCTCTATGCGGATGATATAACGATTTATCATCCCATAGACATCACTAACCCTAACTGTCCTCAGATCCAAGCATGCCTCGCTGATGTTATTGATTGGCTAAGTACACACAACTTAAAAATTAACATTAAAAAAACATAAGTTCTTTATGTATCCCAAAATCAAAGTTTTACTCCTACCACTAAACTCCACATAAAAAACTCAGAGCTAGAAGTTAAAAAAGAAGTTAATTATCTAGAAATCATCCTAGATCAGTCCCTAAACATGGTCTCACATATAAAGTCTATTACTAAGATCATATATTTTAAACTGCGAATGGTACAGCACCTTAGACCACTACTGGAAAATCATGATTTTAGATCAGTACTGCAGGCCCTGATAAAACCCCACTTTGATTACTGTAATAGTATTCTGTATGGTTTGTCCAAGAAAACTATTCAACAACTTCAAAAGGCACAAAATCTAGCCGCACATATAATCCATAAAGCCCACTACTCTGATCATATTACTCCTCTACTCCATAATCTCCACTGGTTGCCCACTGCAATTAGAACAAAATACAAATGCATAATGATAGTCTTCAAACTATACAATAAAATGTCCCCATCATACCTTTGCTCCCTACTCAGTTTACCTGACAGTACAAGAACCAAAACACACTAGTAATACCTACACACATCCGTAACAACAACAAGGCTACCAGCACCAGAGCTTTTACATATATCACCCCAACACTCTGGAATGCTCTTTCAGACAATTTAAGAGTGGCAAAGGATCTACTAACCTTCCACAAAGAACTCAAGACACACCTGTTTATTGAATACTATGGTACCTCCATCCATAAATCTCAGTCCCAAACAACCTAGCCTTTCCCCATGTCCACCTACCGCTATCAAAGTTAACACACAAAAATTCTCAATACCCCATGAACTGTCTGCATGTACATAGTTGTTGTAACATAGTATTTAGCTACCAACATTAGCTTGTTAATGAGTTCAACTACTGTTTTAATGTAAAGTTGCTTGTTATGTTCTCTGTAAACCGCCACTGATCTCTGGAAGATGCGGTATATAAAAATTTGTAAAAATAAATAAATAAATGTGTATTCCTGCCACTCTACTGCACTCTTGCAATGCAAACACACACACACAGTCATACCTCTTCCACTCTGCTGCGCTGTCACACACACACACGTACAAGAACAGTACCTCTACCACTCAGTTGCACTCTTGTACCACAGACATACATGATCAACACACATATTTCTGACACTCTGCTGCACTAACAGACATAACAGAAAGACATGCAAACACATAGAGACACATACCAGACACACACGTGTTATAGCAGGAATACTCGTGCTTTGTTATGTATCCTGGTATTGCAGTATTTGTACCCAGAACTACTCATTGCGTCTTTTTCAGATTGAAGGTGTGTTATGTGACTATAACATTGACTTACACATTTGTTGATCCCTGTCTCAGGCGTGTTTGCTGAAACTTGGGTTTCTAATAAAGCTTTTTGAGAGAAGATTCATTTGGTATAGCTGTGGTCCCTCTCTGCTCTTCTTTTGTGGTGCTTCCATGTTCCTGAATGCAGCTGGGTGGACGGGGGGAGCACCAGGTCGCCAGTTTCACAGGGTGCATTGCTAGCTTGGTATGGTCCTGATTTTGCATATGTATCTTCCAAAAAGACAGTTACGTCAAAATCTCTGGTGGTTAAGCCTTAATATCCCTCATCTGAGGAAACAGTAGAAACTATAACATTTCTTAAAGGAAATAGCTGCAGAATTAGAAGTTTTTAGAATCTCATTGAAATACTTTTGAAACAATATTCAGGAAAATTTAAAAATCTAAGATTATCCCCCTCATCACATTCTTCAAAGACTCTAGCTTAAAATGCAGGCTGAGAGATCTTTAATAGAGGTATCCCTCATTGCTGCCTTGGGATTCAAGAACATTAAGCAACTCCCATGTCTCTGTACATGGGAGTCAATGTCCTGAAGCTTTGCTATAGTCTGTCCAGTGAAATCAAACAGTTGGACAAATGTCCTTTTAAGAAGGCTTTCCATTCTCATCACCAGTCTTCAAATGTCCATATCTCCTGAGAAGGAGAATCCTGAATAGAACCTGCAAATTCAATAGCAAAGAAACTAGTTTGGGCATCATTGGAGTATTTTGACCAGATGGAGGTCCAGAGTGGTCAATACCAGCTGTTCCACACCAGCTCAGGGAATCTATAGCCATTGATTCCAAGAGTTTAATAGTTGACTTGGGGGGATTTCCACCATCTGAACTGCAGACAAGAAGGACACAACACAAGGCTGGGAGAACATGTTTGTCCATCTGGCCTTTAAAAACTGGAGCAGATGAAGCTAGACTTTTCTTTTTAGTTTTCCTCTTGGGCATTATGAAATATCCATAAAGAGAATTAAACTAGATACAATAAAAAACCTCACAAAGTCAGTCAAGTTCTTCCTCAAGCCTCCTAAATGGCTCTGAAGGGGCTCCAAAGGAGCATAGCCTACCTCTTTGGGTGTATTTCCTTGGACATGTGCCTATACCCACATGCCACAACATGGTATATTAGAGCCAAGGGTCTCACTGATGACATCACTGATGCACTGGGAAGTCTCCACTTACAGCGCTCTGGGTCTACTGGCTCCCAGCATCCTCCTTAAAAGGCAGGCAAGGTTCTCCACGTATCTCTTTCATCTGTGCCGCAGCATGACCTCAGTTTTATATGAGGCAAGAGTCGCACCGATGACATCAGTGATGCATCAGAGAATCTCCATGCATGGTGCTCAGAAGGTCTACTAGCTTCCAGAATCCTCCTTAAATGGCAGGCAAAGCTCTCCACTTACCTCTTCCTCTCTCCTGTCTATGCCACAGCATGGTTTCAATGAAAGACAAGGATTGCTCTGATGATGTTAGATCTATATTCCCAGCATCTTACTTAGATGGCAGGCAAGGCTCTCCACTTATCTCTCCTCTCTTCCCCATGGGCCTATTTAGACATTCATATCTTGGAAGAGTATAGATTGCTGATTCATCCAACAGGGTAGAGCAGCCCTCAGTTCCAATTGCAGTTTGCTAAATATGTGGACTCATTCACTATTATAGCCTCCCTCCATGTACCTGGCCACACTATTTTAACTCATATACTTCACCCCACATCTTTTTTTGGTATTACTTATCTGTTTGTCTGTATTAGACTGAAAGCTTCAAAACAGGTTCAGTTGCCTCAATTTTTGGTGCAGCAGTGGCAGTAGTACCTATTGCTTCAAATGGCAGTTTCTCATTCTTCACTGTGTCCTGAGATGCCCAGTAAATGTCAGTGAATCTATTTTTGGACCCCTTCCCATCTCAGTCATTTTTCATACATCAGATCAGGTCTGGAGTAACCCAAACTCCAGCCCAATCCATGGGATGCTCTCCTCCTGCCTTCCCTATTTGTCTCTGATTTGAGGACACCTTCCCCTCCCTTACCGGCAGCAGAAAAAGTGTTTAGTCTGATGCTATCTGCTGGCTACCTGGTGGTAAGAACCCTGAGATCAGCAGGAGATAATGTCAAACTAAATGTGCCGCTTGATGTCAGCTCTGGGAAAGGGTTGGGTTGGTGCAGAGTAAGAAGATAATTGCAGGGTAGCACTCAGCCCCAGTGCCGAAGGGAGCTGAGGAAAGGAATGTAAGGGGAATTCTTCGAGGGCTGGGGGAGAGAGAGGGTAAAATGAGTCCTGGAAATGGGAGAGAGAGGAAGAGGGAGGGGGACTCACCTTGGGATGGGGAGAGAAGGGAGGATATTCCTAGGGCTAGGGGAGGGAAACGGTGCATGACTGAAGGTTTTCCTAGCATGTCCAAATTATTTGTATTAGCCTTGCTTCAAGCACATGTGCGCTGGCTCTGCTGCAGCACTGCATACACCTGGTAGCACTATACAAATAATAATAATGGAGTCAATGTCTTCATTTGAACACTGGTGTTAGCAATTAACTTCATCCATATATTCAGCATTGCTAAATATATGAATTAGCCAATGATCACGCTAAGACAATACGTTTAGTCTAGGCCTGCTGAATAGCAAGCCTAAACTAATTGGCCTTTTTTCAAGGTCTGGCAATCTACTTCCAATCACACCTTGCCAAGAAAACTCAGAGGCTGGATCGCCAGGAGTCAACATTGACTCAACAGCACGCACTTTCACTTTCACTAAACTAGTTGGAAAGCTTATCTGACAAGCAGCTGAATATCGCTGCTAGCCAGATCATTTTTAGGGCCACCCTCACCCCGCCCCTAACCTGGCCCACACCCATACAGATAAGATCGGGACATTTAGTGACTTTTCAGAACCTACAGCTAAGGCAATTATGCATTCACCCGTGAACACATAATCATTTTTCAATATTGGTCCAACAATAATAATAGCAGAAGTAATTCACAAAAGGTGAAAGCAAAAATTATGAAAACCGACTCTTTCTTTTGAAGAGACGTGCAGCACGATGAGGTCCCTGGCAATGAGAAATATTGGTCTCCGTGATGCTTTCAGTCCCAAGTGATCTGAATGGTTTATAGCAGAAAACATAACTAGTTAGATATGGCTTGAACTTTTATTGCATGTTTCAGTCAAACTCAAAAGTCTTAGCCAACCATCTGCTGACACCAAGTGTCCAGACTAGGAAACTGCCTTAATCTAGCAAGAAAATAAAACTGCTTTCTTAATTTCTTCCAGAATAAAATGATACTATTCTTTAAAGTAAGTGTTTCTATCAAGGGTTTGCAGAGATTGGGGCCAATTGCTTAAGCTGTGCTCTAAAACCTTTTGGTATGAAGGAACTGAATTTAAAGAGGAGAATGTTATAAAGTTGCACATAGTTAATGAACTTTTTTATGTGCATATTTCATGCCTATTTTGCAAATTCACATATGCTGAAAAATGTGTGTTTATTTAAGGTACGATCGCTTACACCAGTCCTAAGGCTGTAAATACTCACTACTAAATTTGCAGGGAACACACTTAAATTATAAGGGGGTGATATTTGAAACAATTAACACAGTTCACAGACTTGCTAACCGTGTTAATTGCGCTGATCGGGATATTCAGCGCCACTAACACGGTTAGGTGACGTTAGCAGAGCAGAGGCAGCGCCCAGGGATAACTGGACAGTGGTGATATTGAACTGCTGCTCGGTTATCTCTAAGTGGAAAAAGTTAAGCACCTGAAAGGCTGGCCTAACTTTCACCGCTGAAGCTAACCTGGCAATGGCTGACTATCGCCACTTCGCGGTTAGCGTCCTTGCTTCAGGCTGACTTAGATTTTAAATGCCAGTGAATGGATATGTTCCGGCACCAAATATTCTGGTCTTTCATTCAGCGGTGATGGCTTGCTGCTTTATCAGTACTAGCCACGGCCGCTGAATATCAGGCCCTAGGATCTTATAATTTACATGCATAACCTTGCGCTCCACCCAGAATCTGCCCAAATTTCACCCCTGTGCAGGCCCATAGTGAAAGTATGCACAATTGGATGTGCATGTGTACTTATCAAACTGTGTTTGTGCATGTAAGTTCCTGTTTACTTGCATATATGACTAAAATACCTAGGTTTACGTGCATTATAAAGCGGCTAGCCATTGCCGCTGAAATGTGACCCCCTGATACTCAATGTCAAGGCCATATCCGGCCACCGGCATTGATTATCCAGGGTGGCTGGATAGCGCCGAAGCTCCATTAGCTAAAGCGGTGAAAGTTAGGAGAGCCTTTCAGGTGCATAACTTTCGCCACTTTGGGATAACTGGCTAGTAGCTGAACATTGCCACTAGTCAGTTATCCCCTAGTACTGTCTCCGCTCTGTCCCCAGAATGCCCCGACACTAGCTGACTAGCGTGGAGGGGGTTTAGTGGCAGCAACGGGTTATTCAGCAGCACTTTGAAAATCCCACCCTCCCTGTTTTATGTGATCAGGTACCCAAGATAGTTGTACCAGCAGACAAGTCTCAAAGTGCTGTCTGGCTACTTCTTAGTATTTTCTTCCTTGCTGAAGTGCAGAAATAAGACTAAGGCCTACATTTTTTGCGAATATCATGCAGCTGAGTGTAATTTATCAGTTGTACTCTTGTACTCTTTCCCTTTGGTCATGTATCAGCAAACTAAGGCATCAGGCAGGGACCAGAAGTGATCTCTGAGATAGCGCTACTATTTAAAGCCTTGCAGGAAGATCCTACATGGGCAGAATCTCACGACAAGCATGTAGGGAGGAAAAGGAGTAGTCTGGGGACCTTTTTTTGAATAACAGTGAAGAGGGAGAAAGGGCATAAAATGGGTCTCCGCTGCTGGATATTTTTGAAATGTAAAAGAGAAGGGAAGGAGAAGGAAAGAAAGGGGGCACCTCAGATTGGTAATACGTTTATTGATAAATTTAGCCACCTTTAGGGAGTAATTTTATAATACGTCACCTAGAACAAAATGACAAGTAGGTGCCTATTTTAAGCCTATTTTAAAAAGAAACATAGGCACGTGTGTGTGTTTCTAAAATGCCAGGGCTAAACTGACAGAAATCATGGCTAGACTGAAAGTATGAATATTTATTTCTGCTTGGGAGCAGCTTTAAATGCTCGTGTATAATATATGTGCGTAAATTGTGGCTGCCCAAACTCCTCCCCAGAACACGCCTACACCCAGTTTTGTACTAGTATATGCCATCTTGTCAGTGTGTGTACTTTCATGTGTGTAACCCATAGAGTAACACTATAAAAGCCCTTTCATGCATGTAAGACAGGACTTTTTACATGTGGGAAAAGTTGGTAAAATCCCCCCTTCCCATTTGAATAGGGTACCAATAGCTCATGAACTTATTACCATTCCATTTGCATATTTTGTGTGACTGAATGCTAATTTTTAGCATGTAAGTCAATGTCCATTGGGGTTAAGTTTATAACTGGGCGTCAGTAAAAGTGGTACATGCACATTTGTACATGCACAAAAAGTAGGAATATACTTTCACTTTGAAAATTAGCGCAATGGAATGACCCAGCATGCCCCTGCAGCAGCCATGGGGATGTACAGGAGACAGCACAGCCAAGTCCCCCTGCTCCCGCTGGTGTGCTGATGGCCCAATGTCCCCTCCAGACCGGTTTTCCCACTGCTCGACCTTTGGAGGATCTGCCAGGGCTGGGATTGGGCGGTGGGGCGGTACCTTCAGTGGCTCTGTGGCATTGGGGGGGGGGGGGGGTGCATGGACCAGGGCACACTGGCGCCCAGCGCTTATTCCACCTCCGAGGTGAAATAAGCTGTGCATCCCCCTGGTACTCTCCTGACATATAGGGTGTGACCTGAATCAGGTGCCTAGCCCACTCATGCTCCTCCTCCATGTCACCCCATCCTGCTCTCCTGGCACAGTTTCTCTGTGTGTGCGGGGAGAGGGGCTGCTGGAATTCGGGCAGGACAGCTAGTTATCAATTGTCTTTACAGTTATGGAGAGTACTGGGGATATTAGAGTACCATCTACTATAGATCCTCCAGATGTTTTACTGGCAAAATTAGCTCTTTTCTGA
This sequence comes from Ichthyophis bannanicus, assembly GCA_033557465.1. NCBI lineage: Eukaryota > Metazoa > Chordata > Amphibia > Gymnophiona > Ichthyophiidae > Ichthyophis > Ichthyophis bannanicus. Next base: position 601,698,087 of record CM066036.1, on the reverse strand, counting down.
TGTCTATTCATGCTCTGCAGCAGATACAGTTTTGGACAAGGGCGGAGAGATGCCGACTGTGTCTGAAATCAGATAAGCACATCTAAGGTCTTTAGAATGCCCTGGACATGCCCCCACCACATCCCTTCCTAGATGGATGTCCCTACACCAGGGACGTCTCTATAATTGTTTTCTAGGATCCATATGCAGGGATGTCTCTGTGATATGGATGTCCGTGTACCCATTTTCAAATGTCTAAAGCATGACTAGAGCTTCTAAAATGACCTCCATGGTTAACAATAAACAAATTCAAGATAAACAGAAACTTTCAAGAAGTCTTCTGATCTTCTAGGTCTTTTGACTTGCCAGCTTTTTTCATTGAGAGAAACAATTCAAACAAAGACTATTTAAAGTCCTTAAACTTTGCAGCTCCCCATCTTTCTGTAATCTGTATCCTTCTGCAACCTTTCATGAAGAAAACAAACACACATACGAACAAAAGAAAGCTTGTCAAAGTCCAAAGTCCTTCTTCCAAATATTGAATTGGGATAAGTCCCAACTGGTCTGCACTGCTAATGACGAACAGTTTAGTAGCATTGTTCATTTGGTTCTGTTGGATGATCTTTCACAACTGATCCTGACAAAATCACATTGCTGTCTAATTCAGGACTAGCTGGTGAGTTTCCAATGTCCTATGAATCTGGACAGGCATCTGGTAGTAGATGAATAAAGTGGAGATCTCCTTTCTACATCTTCCACGACATAAGCACAGGTGTTGGCCAATTTTTATAAAGACTCCTCATCTCTTGATTCAGTTAATGCTATGGTATTTGCAGAATTGCTTTCCTTTTTCACAGTCCAACAAAATGGCAGCCATGCTTGCAGAGATAAAACATAGCGACATCCAATTCTTCATGGTGCTTCACTGCCTGATTATGGCATCCAGTTCTGGAATTTTCTTAGCTTCATATGTAGTGCCCATCCATTTCAGGAAGTACCTAGGACTTCTTTTGATAAAGCCTGTTAGTTGACTAACCGGCATTTTAACATGCAGCTATACAGGCAGTCAGGACCACTAATGTACAATAGTGTCTGCCTTTGCACACTGACACACACATTAATCAGTAATCTTGGGATGAGGCAGGGAATGAGCAAAGAGCCAGAGCAAGTGCTATGTGCTCAGCAGCAACACAGCTCTTAACATGGATTCACCTAACGACTCCTCAAACGTGTGGTTTTTGCCATCAATGTACATGCTAATGGCAACTCCTTAGTGGGCTTTAGTAAAAGGGGCCCTTAGTCTTGCATATTTGAAGTTGACACTCACGGCAACAACTTCAGTGTAGCTCTCACAGTCACTGCATGCCCAGAACATCCCATGTTCAGCATTTTCCATTCCTAGTAGCACACATCCATCCCAGGAGGGATGAAATCTTCTGGATCTATAGACTTATTTGCTGCATCCTCAGGATGCAAAAGACTAGTGGGTTCTTCCTACATAAACAAAGGCCCAAATATCCTTGCATAATGAATGTTAGCTCTGCTCTCAACTCCCTAAAGCACAGTTCATCCATATGATTAACCAGCTGAGAGCAAGGCATATAGCAAAAGGTTGGGGGTTCACTGACACCTTCTGCCTTTCTTCCCTTAATATCTTTGCCATTTTCCTCATCAGTATGATTCTGTACTGTGGCAGAGTAATTTGTCTCTATGGCAGGCAGTTCACTTGGGGTTCCAGTCCTGTCTCTGTCCCCCGCAGAGGCACGTCCAAATGGCAGGGGGGCTGATTATCCAAGCTACTTCAGCTTTCCACACATAATGGATTCACCATACTTAGTCACTTCTCACTCCCTCTACCCAGGGTCGGCCTGTCCATTAGGCAAGGTAGGTCCATTAGGCAAGGTAGGTGGCTGTGCCACCCCCCCCCCCCCTCAGATGCTGCTGATTCCATTTGGGGGGAGGCGGGCAGTGGCAGCGCTTTTGGAAATACTGCCACTGCCTGCCTCCCCTTCCCGAGACAGAATAGGCAGCAGCTTGGGAGAGTGGCGGCAGCAGCAGCTGGGTGGTGACAGCAGGGGGGATGGCATCAGTGGAGGGGGTGGCCAGGGTTTCTGCCTAGGGCGGCAGATGTCTGTGCAGCGCTGCGTACATCTTATAACGCTGTATAAATGCTCAGTAGTAGTAGTAGAAACCTTGGGCCAGCCCTGCCTCTACCACTTCAACGTTTTCAAGTACTTCAATAATTCCTTCCTATGCCCTCTACTTCCCCACTGGGTCTCCTATAATGGGAAGACCTAGAAAGCTTTCCGTGGAATGCTGCTCTCAGTTCCTCCCAGGGTAACACTCACCACTTGAATGTACCCTCACACATGTCCTGGGCTGCAGAGTACTTGCCTCTGATGCAGCACCAGCAGACTCCTTCTGCACTGTCACCCCTCCAGCAGGAGAAGTAGTAAAGGTAGCTGTGATTGCTGTATCTGTCCCATAGCTAGTAAACTAATTCCAGTCTCTGCTGCCTCTACCAGCTGTAGCAACTATGTGGCTATCCTGGTCCCTGGAAAGGAAACTGTGGATCGACAGTTCCAGGCCTTGGGTGCAATCGCAATCTCCTCGAGCTCATAGTTAGGCTCTCCATGTGTGTCTGAATGATCTCCTCATGCTCTTTTGCCAGCAGGCCCTGTATACGTCACTGGTTTCACATTCCCTCATGCATGCTGGCTTCTTCAGATCTGCTTAGGGGCACTGAGATCATCCTTGATATCAAGTACACTGTTCTCCCTTCTTCCTTGCAGTTTCACATGCCCCGTCCACCATCTTTCCCCAAGGATGGGAACAGTGGTCATTTTATGTTGCAACTCTAAAAATCACCAATAGTCTCTTTTTACATCAATTTTGTGTTTTACACCTTGAGGCCCCCTGTTGGTCACCGTCTGCAGGAGTCTATTTTCTTGAGATTATCATTTTTACCACATTTACCCTAAGGGCTTACAAAAATATTTCTTTCCTGGTCCTCTCTCTCCCTTCAATCAGCACATGTACACTCTTCTCCAAGGGGTTGGTCTAAGAGTAGATTTCACACCCTCACCACAAATACTGAGAGATTACTCTGGGGTGCGCCAAAGAACTTTACTGAAGACTTATTCAAAACATAACAAAGATAAATTTAAAAACTCCTGCGCAGTTTACATGCATTTTCATGTGTGTTTTTGGGGCCTGTTTTATAAAGTGACATACTTATGTACTTCACTTTATAAAACAGGGGCAGAAAGATGTGCCTCAATTTTGTTTTGACAGCTACAGCTGCTCTAGGATAGGCATAAGTGCCCATGCTTAGATTGTTCAGAAACACGCTTAAGTCATAATATTGTATAACTTAAGTGCATAAATGTATGCTCTGCTTGTGGTCACCCAGGCTCTGCTCTTATATATGCCACAATGAAAGTGTACATGATCGGACTTATAAACACACTTACAGAATAATGACCACCTAAAGCATGCGCCTAAGTGTCCATTTGCAACGGCAAAAGTCAGAAGGATGCTTGGGTGCTGTGATAAGGAAGCTTATCATAGTTCAGGAAGGAGCTATAATAGAGGTGAATTGGCTCTGAACAAGCAACCTGTCTTTGCTGGTAGAAATACTAAAACAGAATGTTTTCATAAAAAACTACCAGTCCCAGAATGCACCAGGTTTCAAACAGCCTCTAGAAGAGCTGAAGTGGGGAAACGTGTGTTCAATCAGGAGAGCTATGAGGTAATCCCCAATCACTCATCTCCAAGGGCAGGGCTTGATTCAGCACAGCTGAGCTGTGCTAGGGTGGAGTATCCCTCTAAACAAGTTAAATAAAACATATTCTACACAGAATCAGAGGAGGAACTCAGAGTTGGAGATCAGGAAGCAGCACCAGCAACGTGGAAGAAAGAAGAGAAAGACATCTTGGAGGTCTAAAGAAGGAACCCACAGCAGTACGTATGTTGGGAGTCATTCCAGAGGCAAGCATACTCCATTGGACTGGAGGAAGCCAGAGGAGTGGGGTTACAGAGCCAGGAATTCCCAGGCGGCACCTGTGAAGGAGACGGCTGCATTTGGAAGGGGCCCTAAGACCAGTGCAAGAAGGTGTGTCCAGAGATCTTGATTGGAAGGCTGGACATAAAAGCTGGACTACTTACTGGCCAGGATATCTGGAGAGGAAACCTAACAGCAAAGGAAGCTCAGGTATGAACACTGATCTATGCCCTAGCTCTTCATTTGGAAGACAGCAGGGAAACAAGTATTACCCTGAGAGTGATCCATTAAGGAATTCCTCTGAGCCAGACCATGATATTGATTCTATGATATTTGAAGAAGAAGGAGATATTTTAAATGATCAGAATGAATACATGGATTGCTCTCTGACTAGGCTGCTTTGGTAAAATACTTTCACAAATACAACAACCATCAAAAGGAACTATAACTTGTTCTTTTATCTACCCAGAAAAGCCTGTAAGAAAGCTTTAGGGTAGGATTTGAGCCACGTAGAGAAAGTGAACCAGCCAAGGGGTTTGCAGCTGGTTAATTATTGGTAATTAAGCCATGCACAGTTGCACGTGAGCTCTGAAAGGAAACTACTGTTTGTGTGTGAAAATAGGAGAAAGTTATCCTTGAAAAAGAACAGTTTTTGGTTACTTTTTGGGTTTTGTTTTTGCTTTTGGAGCACTGCTAAAAGTTATTAGCAGGGGCCCTTAAAAAGACCTTTTCTGTTTCCCCATCAAGGTCTTTATTATTTGATTGCCTAAGAAGTTCAGTTGCTTATATCATGATTTGTTTTTCCTAAGTACAATACTGAAGCAAGTGTCCTTTTGTGTTACCAAGTAAATCTGTGTGGGAGAATTAACCCCATGAATAAAGTATATTTTTCTTTGCTTACACTCGAGCAACAAAACTCATTATTTTGTGAACGGCTGATTCTGGTATGAATGGACTACATCCCCCACAATCCTTTGCAAGTCATAATAGTATTTTGCCTTTGCCAAGACTGTGGACATTCACGCCCAGCGCCCCGTTTACAGTGCATAGGGAGAGAAATGGCCAGCAGGAGGTGATAGTGCCTCTGTGTAAGTCTTTGATGTGAACTCATTTGGAGTATTGTGTACAATTCTGGAGACCACATCTTCAAAAGGACATAATTATATAGAATGGAGTCGGTGAAGAGGGTGGCTACCATATGGGGACAGGCTTAAAGATCTTAATACGTATACTTTGGAGGAAAGTCGGGTAGAGGAGAAAAGATAGAGACGTTTAAATATGTTTGTGGCATAACTGCACAAGAGGAGAGCCTCTTTCAATTGAAAGTAAACTCTGCAATGAGCAGGCATAGAATGAAGGTGAAAGGGGATAGACTCAGGCGTAACATACGGAAGTATTTCTTTACGGAAAGAGTGGTAGATGCATGGAATAGTCTCCCGGTGGAGGTAGTAAAGACCAGAACAGTATCTGAATTCACGAAAGCATGGGACAAACACAGAAGATCTCTAAAGGGAAAAAAGGGACTATAGTAATTGGTATGGAAGAACAGGCTGGATAGGCCATATGGTCTTTTTCTGCCATCAGGTTTCTATGTTTCTTTAAAATAAGACTCATACGCTTAAATAATGCATAACATTCGACACTTCCCTTATAAAATTAGCCACAAAGGGGGTAATTTTATAAGGAGTTGCCTAGTTTTGGTGGTAAGAACATGCATAGGTTTTGGTATTTTAGTTAGACTACGGACCATATCACTCCCATTCTCTACAATCTTCACTGGCCCCCAGTGACCAGTAGAATAAAATACAAATCATTAGTCATCATTTCCAAACTTATCAATTGCATATCCCCATCAATTTTGTCTACCAAGATATAAGCTCAACCGGAAACAGAAGCAGACGAAAAAGTAAATCAAATCTTCTAGCAACCCCAGCCTCATTCTGCAATACAAAACAAACTACAAGCAATAGAGCCTTTACCTACACTCCACCTGCACTATGGAACACACTCCCATACACGCTTAAGTCAATAAAGGAACGCCTGGAATTCCAAAAAGAGCTTAAACCCCTGCTCTTTACAGAACATTATAGCACTACAATAGAAAACCTCTCTCCAACTGCAAAAAAATTGCTGCCCAGCAAATCAACATTCTCCTAGCACATCCGCCTAGGTAGAACCCCCTCCCCCACTTCCGCTCACCACAAAAGGAATGCATCCATTAGGTAAGCCATGCACCCTTACATGTATATAGTTATGTACACCAATATGTATATAGTTTTCTTTCAACTAACCTACACAATACCCATTCTGGGGTTGTTGGAAGGCGATATGTTCCATGTATATAGTCCATAGTTCTATATTGTTATACATTGTTCTATGTAAACCTAATTGTTCGATGTAAACTGCCCCTAATCGCTTAAGGGCATGCACATGGGCAGAGTTTGGGTGGAGTGCGGGTAGTGCAAAGAAATGTGCATATTGATTACAGAATAACAGAATGTATGTGCATCCTTGCAAAAAGGAGGTGCAGTCATTTATATCAACTCTAGGGCTGGTGTAAGTGACCAGACTTAATTTGAGGATCATTCTCTGTCACTTATGCTAATACTCTATAATGTCAAGAATGCGTGTACCTGACTTTATCAAACAGATGTAAAATAGGTACATGAAAATGTGCATTCATTAGACGTAGTTTTATAAAATTACTCTGATATTGCTTTGAGGTAGTCTTTCTGTCCTAGAGATTGTACAGCATTAGTTAAACATTATCTCGGTGTACACCATACGGCTCCTTCATCTGAGTCTGTGATCCTTTTCACTGTCTGCCAGTTCTTTTAAGTTAGTAGTTTCCTGAGTGAATCTATTCCTTTCTGACTGAACTTTATAAAGGCTTTCCCCTTCTCTTCTTTCCTCTTCCCCACATACTCTCTTTTAAATGGGAATTACCCCTTGTACCTTTTCTCTTAAGAAGATAAGAAATGCCATACTGGGTCAGACCAAGGTCCATCAAGCCCAGTATCCTGTTTCCAACAGTGGCCAGTCCAGGTCACAAGTATCTAGCAGTTTCCCCAGAGGACACAGGTTCCACAATGCTTGTCCTGGGGCAAGCAGTGGATTTCCAGGGTCTCCTTTAATAATGGTTTATGGACCTTTCTTCCAGAAACTTGTCACAACCTTTTTTAAACCCAGCTACACTAACAGCTTTTACTACATCCTCCAGTAACGAATTCCAGAGTTTGATTACGCGTTGAGTGAAAAAAATATTTTCTCTTATTAATCTTAAATGCGTTATATTGTAGCTTCATTGCGTGTTCCCTCTTGTAGTCAGGCTCTGAATTGGTGCTTTCTCTCTTCTCCTCTTGTATATGTTTGTGACCCTAAATACAAAAAAGGTAAAACTATCAAAGTGCATTAAGAAATTCATACTCCAACTAAATTTCGGAAATATCTATAATTATAAAGAAAGCAAACCAATATCATAGCTTGTAAACAGAAACTAAAACCAAGCAAAAACAACCAATGATAATGATTTTGATTTTTATAATTTAGATATTGTGATGGATCCTTGTGATTTTGGGCAAGTCACTTAACCCTCCATTGCCTCAGGTACAAACTTAGATTGTAAATCCTCCGAGGACAGGAAAACACCTACTATACCTGAATGTAACTTGCTTTGAATGTCTGAGAAAAAACAGAACCTAAAATCCAATCCTTTTGTGGACAAACCCTTTAATCCCTTTAGTACCATTTTGAATGAGGTTTTTTTTAAAAAAGGCAACACTCTGATGAATATTACAATACTTTTGATGAAAATTTTTTTACGATATTTAGTTGATGAAGTAGGGGGCACTTTTACTAATGACCCATAAAGCTATGCATATAACATGTGTTTGTTAAGCACGTTTATTTATTTATTTAGCAGCTTTTTATACCGCTTTTATCTACCAGTCACAGCGGTTTACATGGAACAATAGAACAAGCAACTTTACATCAAACATAGGAAACAATAGATAACTGTGTGGAGAATAACTATTTACACACTTGAAGGGGAAATCTTAGAAAGGACGTGGAGGGTGTAATTCCCACATCCATCTCAGGATGTGGAGAGTTAGACTAATATTATACAAGAGGTTCTGCTAAATGTAGAATAGCTTGTAAAATAGCTGCAGGACTGCATGGGTATGTACCTGTATGTCTGGCAGGAGCAGAGATTTTAGTACGCTCCATGGGGGGAAAAGACTTGGAAATCTCCCTGACCTACAGTAGACATGGCAACAATCTCCCCAATCTAGACATGGCAAAATTGCTGTACCGGCACAGAGGCATACTGGTGCAGGACCGCACATCGCCAAGCCCAGAGACACCCCCATGGCAGCCCTCTCCCCACCAAAGCAGCTCACCAATCCCTCTCCAACCCCCGCAAGGCAGCAATAAGCTCCCTCCCTCCCTGAAGGCTTCCGAACAGCTCAAACTGGGCCTCTCCCCCAGTGACCTCCCTCCCAAAGACCCCACCCATCCAGCAGTAAACCCCCCTCAGGCTCACCGGGGTCATTGGCAGTATAGGGGGAGCAGAAGTGATGGCCACTCATGAGGTGATGCTTAAAAATGGTGCCGCTGACACCTAGATGTATCGCTATGGTCTGTGAATGGACTGTGTCCCGTGGGACTCAGGTTCTACTGAAATTGCTTCAAATGGATAGGTGCCATGGGAGTGACAAGAATTGTGGCAACCATGTGGCCCAACATCTTCAATGTGGTTCTTGCTGGTACCTGCCAATTCTTGACCTTACTCTACTTCTTGCACCAAGTGGGTGAGCTTGTTATATTGAAGAAAGGCCTTACATGTATAAAAAAAACTATATAAATGTCCTTTGGATCAGTTTTGTGGATTTTGTGGATTATACAGGACTGCGATCTGGACTTCAGTCTATACATTCACCTCTCACTACTCTTTGAAGAGGGACTTATGACGTAAAAGTAGTTTCGATCAATGTATTCTTTGGAATCTGAGGTTTAGAATCCAACTCCATTCCCACCTAGGCCCTTCTTTTCTATTCAGGCTGCCTCTTAAAAAAATATTTACACAAAATAAAAAAATGATGAAAAAGGCTGTTGTTAACAAAACAGTTCTTCAGTTACTACTGACATTAGTACTTCCCCTTTTTTCTTTTGAGATAGCCTATGGCTATTCTGATATGTGAAGACTTATCATGCTTGTCCACTGAGTAAACAGTTACTCACCTGTAGCAGATGTTCTCTGTGGATAGTAGGATATGTCCTCACAACTTACCCTCCTCCCCTTGGAATTGTGCATGCGTGAAGAGCTTTCTAAAAGCTTTTAGAAGGAACTGAGGAAGTTCCCTCACAAGGCTCTGTCAGAGACATCACCCACACATGAAGACTTATCCTGCTGTCCACCAAGAACACTTGCTATAGATAATTGCATTTTTATGCAATGAGTCAGCTGAAGTCAATAAAAAACCCTAAATCTTAGAAAAACCAAATTTAGTACAGGCCTGCTAAACTGTCATTAACCTATCCTGATCTAGTATGTCCCCAATTTCTTAAATCCATGACCTTTGCCATTTACTTAAGCCAGTGACTTCCCATCTACCGAATTCAACCACAATGAGCTCTTATTTGATTTTTGCCAAGGGACCTTAAGCTTGGAATCCATCGTACCTAATGCCCTATGGGTGGCTCTAATATATAGCAGATGCTTAAGCTGCCACAAGAAGGGAGGAGTAGCCTAGTGGTTGGGGCAAGTTACCGAAGGTTGGGGGTTCAAACCTCACTAGAGGACAGCAACCTTGGGCTGGAAGGACTGAGGTTTCTAGTCCCACAGCTGCTCCTTGTGGTCTTGGGCAAGCCACTTAATCCTCCATTGCCCATGTTCCCTGTAAAATAGTTATCTTCAAGTTATAATGCCCTGTTCAATGTAATTTCAGTTTGCTCAATGTAAGCTGCCTTGATATCATGAAAGGCAGTATATGAGAAATGTTAAATAAATAAGAAGGGAATGTCTACCAGTCTATGCAATGAAAAAGGGGCAACTAATGCTTACTCAATCTCTACCCAATGTGGCCCCATCTCATACCTCCCAGTTGCTACCCTGGCATATGAAATCCTGCTTGTAACTCTGAAAATCAGGTAGGTAGAGTGTGTAAGAATGCACATAGGTTATAAAATGCTATAACCTTTGTGTGACTTGAGAAATATAGGTGCAGGCATTTACACTATCTCTACGGCTGGTATAAATCTCCTTACCAGCAATGTAGGCCCACGTTAGGCCACATACACTTGTATCTTATAAAGTAAGGGTCTATGTTTCTTTATAAAACAGTCTTAACATAGGCACCTTAAAATGCTCTTTAACTGCGTTCTCCCTTATAAAATTATCCTCTAGATGCTTAGATACACATGCAGGGGGCATTTTAGAAAAGCCACTCATGTGTTTGCTGTAACTTGGCGAAATCTATGGCTTAGTGGATAAAACAACTGTTTGCACTGAGACCAAGGGTAAAAGTGCTGTGATCTTGCATTGGGCTGCTCTGTCCTGTTAAGATGAAAGCAACTTGGAGAAATATATGCACTATTTTGAGCAATAGGTAGAATAGCAGTAATTTCTGCAGAACACTGAAGAAGACCCTAGTGAACATCTCTCAGATTGTATGCCAGTTTTAAAGGGAAGGTTGGAAATGTGTAAGTCCTTTCTAAAATCGACACATCCCCAGCCCTTAGTGTAAATGCATCTGTTACAATAGACCAGGAAGTGCAGGCACACACAGGGATGGTGTGGACATGTGCTGTGGGGAACACAATTCTAGAAGCATTTATGTGGGACATATTGACAAGGGGATCCCGGCAACTTGTATGTGCATGTATGGGCATCTCAGAATGCACACATCTAAATATCAGCACACACACACGTTTCCTGCCCATTTAGCAAACCTAGACATCCTGCCACTCTTCAGAAATTTTAGATGCTGCAACATCTACAGAAGTAGCATATGGATGGAGAATTGAACATTGGGGAGTTGAGGGAGATGCTCCCGCTATTCCCTCCTATAAAGGGTTAGACAAAAAGAGTTCATTCTAAACACCTAAATGTGCCAGGGAATTGGTGTAAATACAGACACCACATGCAAGTCCTATAAGAAACTGAAGATTTTAGCTCCATCCAAACCATGTCCCTGACACACCTCCAACATGCCCGCATCTAATGTGGACATGATTGGGGCAGTTGTATAAATTCGGCCCTTTTTAAAATGGACGTTTGGAAATATATGTGATTTGCATATGTGAATGGTCATTTTCAGACATGCAAATCATGAACGGGGCTTCCAAAATAACCCCCATAATCTATGCATGAGCATGTGAGATGAATTAAAAGTAAGCACTTTGTGTACAGGGTGCTGGAGTCTTCAGATACCTATTAGTTCCAACTCAGAAAGTAGAGAGTGGAGGGTGCTCTATAATCTAGAATGAGGGGCTCTAGCTCCTTACTGATGTTCCAGTATTGGATCCAAGAAAAGATTAAAATCCCCTCCTACAATGAGAGGGACACAAATTGCCATCATCCCATTCATGGTCAGAGTAGAGAAAAAGCACAGATTATCAGTGGTTTTTAATATATATATATATATTAAAAATAACAAGCTTCCCTATACCATTTCTCACGTGTACTTTTTTACCCATCTAGCTTCTGCATTTCTTTTTCAGGACAGAATCCTGGCAGCCTGTCTTCTATGTATCAAAAATGCCACCCCATTCCTCTAACTCAACACAAGGGAGCAGATGCAGTTCTCTAGCTAATCCCTCTGCGGCTTTTGAGGTTCCTCAACGATGAAATGGTTCTTCTGCAACTTCACTATGGGGGTTATTCTGAAGTGTGAATAAGCCTCCTGGATGTACAGCATAGATGTTTTCCTAGTAAAAACATCTACAACCATATTCTGGAACCATCGCTGCCCTGTACATATATGACATCTGTGCAGGGATCATAGAATATGGGGGGGGGGGGCAGAATGGGGGCATGGTCAGCCGCAGAGACATACAAAGCATATTCAGTAACAGCCCATGTATGCTCTCAGTGTTACCCGCAGACATATAATTTATACCTGCGGAAACATGGAATAAGGGCAGGACTTAGAATCTTTTTAGCTCTGCTCTGCAATACGTGTCCCATAAGGATGAATGGCTGTAACAAATATGTAACGAACTGGTGGGCCTGCAGTCTGGTGGACCACAAGATACTGTCTAGATCAGGGGTCACCAACCTGCAGCCCGCGGGCCGCATGTGGCCCACGAGGTCCCTTCGTGCGGCCCACGAGGTCCCTTCGTGCGGCCCGCGAGGCTCTACCCCGGTTAACATTACGTGCGGCCCGCCAAGGATTCCCGCCATTGTATCCACGCGCTCGCAGCTCACCGACGACCACCTGCAAGCGTCCCTTCTCCTGTCAGTGTCATCTGTGAAGCCGGACTTTAAGCGTTTGTCTGCTAGCATGAATCATCAGCCATCTCATTAAATTCAATAAAGGTGATCAGCCATTGTTTTCATAATTTTGCGTTTGTTGTTTTTTTTTGCGGGGGTGGGGAGAAGGGGGGTGCGGCCCGCGAGGCTCCAGGTAGTTGGCTGTGCGGCCCGCGGCCCTCTGGAGTTTGGTGACCCCAGGTCTAGATGAACAGTGCAGAGATGAGGAAAGATAATGTAAAAGCAATAAACACCCCAACAGAAATAGTTGGATGAGCAATAGTGTGTATTCTGGCTATGCTGACAAATCCTCTGTTCAGAAATTAAATTCTGCTGATGTTTGGATAGTATATGGGGAATATAGGAGGGAATCATGTTTAAGTGAGAAACGCCAATCATATTTGTAGTCTTAGGATGCCATGCCATGATGTTATACCAGCTGTTGTTTGTAGGTGCTGGGCATCTGATTGGCAGATGTATGTCTTGTGTGGGTATGAGGTATGTGGTTTGAGGATGGCATATGAGTCCCTGTTCTTCTCAGCCACAATTCTGGGGGGATATGACAGCTTGGCCAGTACCTGGACAGTATGGCTGACCACAGCATTACCAGCTGCCATTGTGAATGGGCAGCAATAGTCTGCAAATGGTCTGGTACTTTTTGTAGAGACAGCTACTGGTGCTCTTGGGCATTTATTGATGCTATGTGTACTGTTGCATGCTGTCAATCTGAGGGTCCCGTTTTAGTGACAAGGAGATGTTGTTTCATTAGGCTCTGTGGATCCTCCCCAGATTACCTCTGGGCCATACATAGTATTGTACAGACTGTTGTCAGAGCTGATCAGTGCAAGAATAAATGAGGAGTTCCCTTACTGCCATGCATGTTGTGCTGCAAGGTGTGTCAGGATAGCCATTGCACTTTCTACTTGCTTTTGTAAGGTCTTTGAGTGCACTACATCCACTCTGCTGTGTTCTGGCATGCAACAGAGGTGTATATTTGGTCTGCTATGCTGCAGCAGTACTGTAACATCAGCACTGATATGTAGTTTGCATGTGCACAATACTGTCAGTCAGTGGAGCAGATTGGGGTTCTGCATTTTAACAGTGGAAGTGTGGCCACGTGGAGACAGGAATAATGGCTATGTCTATCTTTTCACAATATGGTGAGCGCGTGTACATCTATGTCCCCGATTCTGCAATAGCGGGTGCTTCTATACCCGCGGTTCAAGAAACGGGTATAAATCGGCCTTGTCTACGATTTGTACGTGCTCGCAGGAATCCATGTTATGGAATCACGCTCTTTTTTAAGACGCTTAAGACAAGCCAACACTTTGGTATGCTTTATTGAATAATTCAGTCCTTTATATTGAGGGACACCACTTTTAAGTCAGATATTCCAGACAGTTTAAACCACTCACAACACCAGCTCTCACTATAAAGTCGCTTCCACATCACACACACATACATACATTTCACACAACCAAAACCAAACAAACCACATCAAACATAAACTCATTCAATGTAAAGGCAATCAAGACAATAGCTTGGGGCTGCAGGAGTCTGAGGTGAGTCTCAGTGACATCTCACGAGACTTAGAAAATACATTCCGGATACGTCTAACACTCTCTTAAAACTGAGCACATCTCAGTCTCTGAGCCACTATAGAAATCCATGACGGATATGGAAGTAGATCACATTATATACAGTCCTTGATATAGGGTCTTGTTTACAAAGCCGCGGTAGTGGTTTCCGATCGTTGAAATCAATGGGGCCGCGGCTCCGATAACGATCGGAAACCGCTACAGCAGCTTTGTAAACAAGCCCCATAGAGTGGTCTTTTTGAGAGTATGTGCCCAAATCAACAGGAATATTTTTAAAAAATGAACTTGTGTGCCAGTGGTAATTTTTGCACAGCACGGTAAACTGCATACAGTATTTACTGTTCTTATAAATGTAGATCCCAGGGATGGGCAAACTACGGCCCGGCGGACCTTTTAATCCGGCCCCCTCTGCCCGGCTGAACTCTCCCGGCGCAGCTTGCAGATACGCAAAGGGAGAGTGTCTCCCTCGCGTCTCTGTTAAGCCCGCAGGGGCAGATGGGAAATTTCCCATCAGCCCCTGCTTCCCATCAGCCCCTGCGGGCTTAACAGAGATGCGAGGGAGACACTCTCCCTTCACGTATCTGCAAGCCGGAGCAGAGGGCTTCAGCCGCGCCGGGAGAGTTCAGCCGGGCAGAGGGGGCCCCGTGGGACACTCCATGCTGCCGCGGCGGCAGCAGCCAGCTTTTTTTTGAATTTTAATTTCCATGAGCCAATGGGGGGGTGGTTAGGACTGGCAGTGGGCTGTGAGCCAATGGGGGGGGGGACTGGCAATGGGCTGTGGGCTGATGGGGGGGGGTAGGACTGGTAATGGGCTATGGGGGGGGTTAAGACTGGCAATGGGCTGTGGGCTGTCTGGAAATGGGGTGATGGGGGTTAGGACTGGTAATGGGCTATGGGGGGGTGTTAACACTGGCAATCGTCTGTGTGCTGATGGGGGCTGTCTGGGGGGGGTTAGGACTGGTAATGGGCTATGGGGGGGTTAAGACTGGCAATGGGCTGTGGGCTGATGGGGGGGTTAGGACTGGTAATGGGCTATGGGGGGGTTAAGACTGGTAATGGGCTGTGGGCTGATGGGGGGATTAGGACTGGTAATGGGCTATGTGGGGGTTAAGACTGGCAATGGGCTGTGGGCTGATGGGGGCTGTCTGGAAATGGGGTGATGGGGGGTTAGGACTGGTAATGGGCTATGGGGGGGGGGTTAGGACTGATAATGGGCTATGGGGGGCGGGCTAGGACAGGAAATGGGCTGGTCACTTGGCAGGATCTGGATATCCCACTTCCTGATGCTTCGGCACACAATAACTGCAGATTCATGTGAGGTGATTCAGAATCTTAAATCTCGCTCATATCTTGCCCACCCCATCTTTTCAAATGAAGCGGGTGGGACAGCCCCCACTTTGGCTACCACGCTTCAGAAACCAAAAAAGACCCACCCACAGAAGTAAGTAGGGAGGCATGGTCTAGTGCAGGGATGGGCAAACTACGGCCACTAAAATTGAAGGTACTATTTTATGAAAGAAATACATTGCATAAAAGTTTTGTAAAATAACTCTTTTTATGCTTTTCTACCTTAAATTAATCTAAACATTTAATGTTACAAATTTAAATTTAATTTATATTAATTCACACATACACACCGTCCATCTACTCTTGGTCCGGCCCCCGGGTCCAATATATGAACCCATTGCGGCCCTCGAGTCAAAAAGTTTGCCCACCCCTGGTATATCCAGTGTAAACTTACATGCAACAGAAGGAAACACACAAATCAGAGCTAAGGACAACCATTACCCTCTCTTATCACCCAGATATTAGGATTTCAAAACCTTGTTCTCACACCCATCCAGCTGACGCCAAATTGGCATGAAAGATCCCCCCCCCCCACCCCCATTATGCCATTTTAGTTCACTGTTTGTTTAAAAAAAGAAGATTTAGAATGTTGCAATTATTTTAACACTGACAATAATCAAGTTCTTCCTGTGAAAGTTACTGCAGATTCAATCAGAGAATTATTACTATGTATTTATTATTATCATGGGAAAAATAAAGAGGATGTGCTGCTAGTTGCCGTGTACCAAAAATAATTTCCTGCGAGCCACCTTGACACGCATGCCATAGGTTCACCATCCCTGATACAGACCATTGCACCTTATTAGGGAGCGAGTAAAATGGTATATGGCAGGCCCCTCCTATGTAAAAGGGCTTTTCAAACTGAATAACCAGCCATTGGGGCGCCGCTGCTTTCAGGTTAGAGATAGGGTTGCCAACTGGCTCCAGATGCGCCCGACACACTTGATCCAGTCCTAGGTTTACCCCACTGCATGCAGGGACATGTAGTTCTGATTTTTCCATTGCATTCCATAAGAAAAGCAAGACTACATGTCCCTGCATGCAATGGGGTAAACCCAGGACTGGATCAAGCCTGTCGGGCGCATCTGGAGCCAGTTGGCAACCCTAGTTAGAGAGCATATCATTGCCTTTGTTGCTTTCCAGTAGTCATGGCCGGTGCAACCCACTGTGCAAGCCATGCATTTGCACAGGGCAGTGTGTTCTGTACGGAAGCAGCAGCACAAAGCCTAACTAAATGTCTGCCTCGGCGAGTCAGCGGAAACAACGCAAACCAGGTCATTAAAGAGAATAAAAACACTGTCTTTTTTTGTTTGTTTGTTTTTTAGAGCTCCTTCCTGGGTAGCTGCAGCATGGAGCTTTTCTTAAATACTTCAGCTTCAGTTCCAGTGTGTGACTGTGGTCTTGAAATTATCCCCCGTGCATCAGAAGTGTTTATTAAATGCTACATGTGCCAGTGACCCCAGAAAGAGCTTGATTTAAAAAAAAAAAGCTGGTGTATTTGCTCTCTTTATCAGCTGGTTTCTGCTGTTGCCACTGACTAGCTGAGGCAGAGATTTAACTGGGCTTGAAGGCAGGGGAGAAAGGAGGAGATGCTGGACTAGACTGGATTGGACTGAACTGGAGGGGAAGTACGGGAAAAGGATGAGATGCTGTACTAGACCGAACTGGGGGGGGGGATGGGAAAAGGGGGTGATGCTGGGCTGGACTGGGAGGGAAAAGGTAAGAGATACCGGGCTGGAAGGGCAGGAAGGGGAAAGGTTGGGCTGAACTTGGAGGGGAGGGGAGGAAGGGCAAAAGCCATCAGCAGGGGATTGCAAATAGAAGAGTGGGAGAACAATGGAAAGAAAGCTGGTGAATTAGTAAAAGGGGTCATTTGGATTCTGGGTGAGAGATATGAGACAGAGGAAAGCAGAAAAGGAGAGAAGGACAGGGAAAGAGGGTTGGTGAGGGGATGAAAAACTGAAAAGCAGAGGATGGCTGCGAAGGGAATGAGTACAGAGAATGGAAGTGGAATGGGTGAAAGCCAGAAGGGGAAAGAGTCTGGGAAGAAATGAGACGGGGGAATGGGAAGACTAGGGAGAGGGTAAGAGTGGGGACATGGGCTGGGAAGGGGATAAGAAATGATAGTGAGGACTAGAAAGTGGAGTGTGAGTGGATAAGCAGAAAATAAAGAAATAGAAGGAGGAAGTGCAAGAGAAAGATCAATGTCAGAGACAGATGTAGGAGAGGAATGGATGAAAAAGGAGAGGTGAAATGGCAAATGCATAGCCGATCCTGGAAAGAGAGTTAGAAGAAAACAGAGGAAAGCAGAAAAAAGAAACTGGGACCAACATGACTGAAAAAATAAAAATTTTAGATAACCAAGGTAGAACAAGTATTTTATTTTTCAGTTATTAATTGGAATATGTCAGCTTTGGGAAATGTCCTCAGCAAACTACAAAGACATCTGAGATGCACAAGAGAAAATGTGTTTCTATTTTGCCAGCGCTCCACTGCATACGGAATCTGACTTCTTGGAGGTTTCAGTTCGATTGTTGTTTGCATATTACTATTTCTATTTTGTGGTCTCTTCCTCTGTATTTGGTGATGGGCTATCTGTGTTTTGCATATGCGACTGAGACACTATTCTGCTATTGTTAAATTTTTGTGTAGTGCTGTGTAGTAGTTCTCCTTGTTCTGTTTTTTTCCGATAATGCTATTCTAGGGCCTAAAATAATATGTGTAGTGTGAGTCCTGGCAGTGTTGTTACAGTATGTGCTTTTCTACTATGGCAGGTTGGCTGTAGGTTCTGAATGAGCAGGGGTTTGTAGTACTACATAATGTATATAGCAGTAGGCACTGAAGGGAAGTCATGTACCCATTTGGCAGCCATCCTGCAATCCCACAGTTAAGAATTATTGTTGGAACAAAAGAGAAGCTTGTGAGGGGCTCAAATAGAATCCTTGGGGGGGGGGGGAATAGAAATTGTTCGCAGAGGGCAGCAAAAGAAGCAAAACAAGACTTCCAAGTCATTTTGCAATATGTCAAACTTCCGCTTTCTCCTCTCTATGGCCTCTAGCCTAGGTTCTGATATTTTCAGCCTGTTGCAAGGCAGATAACTGAGTTGCCGTTGTCATGATCTTAGATTTTGTTTTGCCAATGGCCTCCAAATTAGAATGCAGTAGGTCATGCAGATGTTTAAGTTCAGTCTGAATTATACTATGGGTGGTGCCTTTCACTTTGCCTGGTGCCATTTTTCAGGTGAGAGGATCATGCTTGGAATGTTTTATACCAGATTTGTTAATGGACATAAGCTTCAAAATCTGCTACATGGATCAAAAACAGTTGTGCTGGAAGGTGATATTCTGTTAATTCCAGGCATCTCATGGGGAGCGACAGCTTAAGCAGCCATTTTCTCTGAAATCACAGGAGCCCCCTCATACTCTAAAGTTTTTAAAGACATGTATGTTGTTTTTCTTGCTTCATTTTAGCATGTGTATAAGTGCTGGGGGTTTCCCCATTAAATGTTGCTTTGTATGTATGTCTGTGCCCACTGTCTTTGCAGGTAAAAGAATGTGCTGTTGGTCCTTGGAGTTAGTGGGGCTTTCAGGACCTATTGTTTTGCTCTGACTGCAGCGGCTCTTTGCCACCCCTCAGAGGTTACCATCCTAGGCAACCACCTGATCTTCTCTAAAGGCTGAGCCAGCCCTGACAAGAATTAGGAGAAAAGCTCCATATAATAGGAGAGTGGAAACAATTAATTGATTAACTTGTGTCTTTTTGCCTATATATGTTTATGTTTATGTTTATTGATTTGATTGACCGCCCTTCAAAATAGCAGAGCGGTTTACAATGATAATAAAATATTACAGTAACAGCAAGGCACAAGGCCGGAAAAGTAGAAAGAGAGTTACAATTACTTTGTAGAGCGCAACTGGGAGCGCAGGTCGATATCCCAGGGTATCGGAAAAAAGGGTAGGGGTGAGAGGAGGGAGGGCCAAAGGCAAGGGAGAAAAGGTGAGTCTTTAGATCCAGCTTGAAGGTAGGGTGATGATGTTCCAGGCGGAGGGCGGTGGGAAGGGAGTTCCAGAGGGCAGGGCCTAGAAAAAAAAGGATAAGATAAGGATCTTCTTAATCTGGCTCCCAAAAAATCTCGAGTAACTGAAAATCTGGATGAAAGGAGTTTATTTTTTAATACAGAATTAATTGTATCTTTCAGTTGAACAGATCTTGCGAATGTGTGGACAGGATATCCTTAGAAGCCAGTCTGTATGACAATAAAGTAGGAATGTGTCACAAAGGAAAAGATGTGTACTTGGAATGCAGAAAATACTCTAGAATGTGTATTACCTGGGAGACCAGAGCGCATCATATATTCAATCATTTCTTTGTCATGTCGACCAAATACAAATTTAATGAATGCAATGCAGAAGTTACCATTCTTGCAATCTGGTGTTCAGAACCCTCGAGTGGAACAATGTGGTCACCTAGAATGCATTGCTAAGCAGGAAGATCAAGAAGGGAACATACAGGTGGCTTTTTTCTGCCCCCAGCCCCCATTCAAGATGCGCAACCACAAAGTTAGTTCGTCCCCTATTTGTCACTTCTCAGAGTCCAAGATAACAAAGAACAGGTATAGTCCTATTGAAATACCTCCATGTAAAGTGCTCAAACAGCGCTACACCAGGTGTCGAATGCCAGAACAAATGGTGCCAACTCTCCACCCCAAAAATGAAGACCTGTTAAATGCAAGTTTGGCAGAAGGAGGTCACAAGATAGAATTTTCACCAGGAATTTCTTTGGAGTGCAATGGCTGTCAGGGCTTCTTTTGTGAAAGTCAACGAGGAAAAGGGGCAGATGCTGTAAATCTGTTTAGCTGGAATGAGCTTGAGATCCCTCTTCCCCAAATCGAGCACCCACCAAATGTGAAAGGCTCCTTTATCCAGTCTCATAACCATCCTCAGATGAATTTCATGAGTGAAAGGAGCACAATACAGCAGCATCAAAACAGTCTTCAAATTTGTTGCAAGCAACAAGAGCAAACCACCATTCCTACACCAACGGCAAGATATAAAATGGACGCAAATTACTGCTTATCCCCAGATTTCTTCAGAAATTGCTCATTATCAGCCATACATAATAATGACTCCAATCATTACAACCTTCATCAGACATCAGGAAGTTACTTTCAAGATCCACAGTATGTTCAGAAGGAGAGCACTTTTAATCTTCATCAACTGTGTAGTGTGAATCAAGTCAACAATATGCAGAAGTCTCAACTGCACGTTCAAGTCAATTCAAGTGATCAAGCAAAGGGACAGGAAAACATAGCTCACTTCACAGGTTAGAAATCAAACTGAAACCTGGAAAAGCTTCCCGATTTGTTCGTTTAACCTTTTGTGTTCTGTGGGATCTGAGATGCTATGATTAGTTCTAGTGCAGTGGTTTTCAACTCAGTCCTCAGGACACACACCTAAGTCAGTCAGCTTTTCAGAATAACCCCAATGAATATGCATGAGAGATAGTTGTATCCACTGCCTCCCTTCTATGCAAATGTCTCTCATGCATAGTCATTATGATTATCCTGAAAACCCAACTGGCTAGGCATGTCCCGAAGATTGGGTTGAGAACCCATGTTCTACTGTATGCAATTCAGGGTTCAAGGACTTTAGTGCCATTTTGCAGAGTTTACCACAAAAATTAATAGAAATAAAAGGTATGGGCAGGGAGGCAACAGTTCTCAAGGCCCTCCCTTCCCTGCCTGACTCCAAAAAAACCACAGTCTTCACCACTCCACTCCAAGAAGCAAGTCCAGTCAAAAATCTCTTCCTAAAAATCACTTTAATTTGGCATTTTGCCCCTCAAATGAGAGACCCACAGCAAAAATTAAACGTCAGGTATTTTAAATAAAGAACTGTTGCAAAGGTATAACCACAGTCCTCTTTAAAATACACCGTCACCAGCACGTAGCTTTCCTCTCCCTCTGTGACAGCCAGGTAAGCTATCTCCTAGTTCTGTTGGCCAGCCTCAGTACAGACTGGGTCATTTTCACTCTGAAAGCTTTCTTTTTGCTTAGGACCCAGGGTGGGCAGCGCACCCTACCTGCTCAGACTATCCTGCAAAGCATTCAAATATGTATATTCCACAACAAAATTCTTTATCTCCCTTGCAGTATTTGAGCTAAGCACTTGTTTGTCTGTGCTCTAGACCCCATTTCAAAAAGCCTCAGAATCACCATCTCTATTACTATTGTATCCTGGGGCAAGGCACAGGGAACTATGAAATCCCCAAAAGTCTAAAATATAACACATTTCTCAATATCTTCTTTTCGTCTGCTTAGGATGCACTGGGGTTCAATCCCTCACCGATCAGTCTGACTTCCAAGGTTATTTGATGAGATGCAACTTCTTGGTCCCACAAATCTCCTCTGATATACCAATACACTCTTGCAACTTGAAAGTGTTCTCCAGACTACTTGCTTTCCAAATGCTGAAACAACTGCATTTCCCCATAAATATCTCCATTCTTCTATGGTCCGCTCTCCTCTCGGCTGTTCTTTTCGGGTTAGGCCCTGCCAGCCTAGGGAACTCCTCTCCTTGTTCAAGGCCTAGCCAGCCATGAAGAGAAGCAGCACTCTGATGCTTCTCTGCTGTCCTGTAGCCCCTCTGAGCTCTATAGCACTTTCAGCCAAATACTGACAAACACTCCCCCCCCCCCCCAAAAGACATACACCCACTCTTTTTGATGGACTCCTAGTACCATCCTCCATTACATAACTTTATTCCTCAGCACAGATTGGGAGTATTGGCTTCAGAAATGTCCTCGGTCTACGGATGGAGGAACATTTTTGGGCCTTGCTGTATGTACATAAATCTGGATTCCAAGTACGAGACATACAATGAAAAAGGGGGAGTCATCTGAAACGTAGCATTGCACTACTATTGCTAAACAAATTATATGATTGTCAGGTCAGACAAACAGTAAGAGAGTGGGAATGAACACTCTGCTTGGATGTTTGTAAAGCCCTTTTAATAAATATATTCATGATGGTGAAACACTTATCTCAATGAACGGTGGTGTCCAAATATTCCTTCAATCGCTGGTGATCAGTTGCTACACAACATGCATGTTTCGGGCCAATGCGAGGCCCTGCTTCAAGTGTGAAAACAGCTGTAGATTAGAATCTATGAACATCCCAAAGAATCGCTGGGAACTGTGGGTTTGTTACATAGTGCCTGCATGGTTGTGATAGGCTGGCTGATTGACATCATCCGCATGGGAGGTGGATCATCACAAAAGGAAATGGGGGAGCACCAAATAGATGAATAAATCAGTGAAAATGCTCCAACTAGAATGAGAACCAGAACGGAAAAGACTACTCCAAATAAATGCAATGATATCAATATCCTCTACAGCTGGGCACAGATGAGAAATGCAAAATAAACATTACAAGAGACTCCACCATTCAGGTTCTAAATTTAGTCCTCTGGGTTTTACCGTCCAAAGACGGAAAATCCATTCTTGTTCTAATCACTGTAAACGGTAGGTGTGATTGCCCCCTCTAGGATCTGGTAAAACACTATCAATTACCCTCCATCTTAAATCTGAAAAAGAGTGACCATATGTGATACAATGTTCCACTATGGGAGCCGAGATATTTGACGTCCTGATCCTGGATGCATGTTCTCCCAGATGGATTTTTACGGGACAAATAGTCTGGCCAACATAAAGAAGATCACAAAGGCATTGCATTAAATATACTACAAAGCTGGTAAGACAATTACTCGTACCCAAAAATCTGTACACATGACCAGTGCTCAGATGGATCCAACTGATGCCTTCTAAGGTGTTGTGGCAGAAGTTGCACTGATTACAAGCAAAGTGTCCCTGAGGCTGAGATACCCTTGTTGGGTGGTCAGAAGGTAAAGCCGACCGCACTAAGCGACCCCGTAGGTTTGAACCTCGGGTATATGCAAAAGACAAAGGTTTCTGAAAACATGCATGCAACTGAAGTATTTAAATTGTGCTTAAATAACCTTTGTTTGATTTTTTAACTTTTAAAGAAAGACAACAGATGAAATATTATCAAGGTCATATATATGGCGACCATAAACACATGAAAAGACTTAGGTTTAAAATAATTTGTGATTAAAACTCTACTACCAATGTGCTATCTATATGCATAAAATGGAAAAGCTTAGATATCTTGGAAACAGTAGCCAATCAGAAGTTTTAATTGTCATTTTTGAATTCAGTGCATCAAAATCCGTATGTATTGGCAGATTTTGTCTCTGAAGCAGACAGCGTTTAAAAAAATTGTAGACCAGTGAATTAGACTGGCTGATAAGGGTGGAGCTATTGTGGTACTTTCTACTCAACAATACCATGGGGAAATATGTGTCAACTCAATTATTCTCATTATTATAAAAAGCTGACTGAAGATCCTACAAATTCCTAAAGAAGGAAATTAAATCTTTGATTGATGACACTTTTAAACATGGCTACATTACCTTAAAAGAGAAAGAATTTTTTTTATTAAAAAGCATCCCAAGGTCCCAGTCTTCATTGCACAAAATCCACAAATTGCTGGTGCCTCCCCCCCCCCCCCCCCCCCCCCCCCCCCCCCCCGCTGGTGCCCAGTAGTGTCTAGCCGTGATTCTATTTTGGAACCATTATCTATCTATGTGTGCGGATAAAATATTTAATCTATTGGCTAAGACATGCAAATCTTTTGTTAAAGATATGACCCATATGTTGAATAAGTTAATCCAATATGGTATGATTTCAGATTTAATGCTTCTGATCACCTTTACAAGATGAGGTTTTAACTTTACTGGAGAGACTGGATTTTGGAGCTACACATCCAATTCATATCCCTAAGTCTTTTGTTGTGAATTTGCTTAGGTTGGTACTGAAAGGGAATTTCATTTCGTGTGGTGGTCATTTTTATCTACAGACGTGTGGCATTGCTATGGGGACCACAGTAGCTCCTTCATTATCAATGTTGTATATGGCTGATTTTGAGGAGAACATCACTTATACTTCACATTGGTCACAGAGGTTTGACCTATGGAAGGACTCTATTGGCATGTTACACCAATTTGTTACATGGTTGAAAGCTCAAAAATCTTAACATTCAGTTGTTCCCTCGTTTCATGCCAATCAGATACATTTTCTGGATATCTGTTTTAGGAAGAACAATGGGGTGGTGGATACCACAGTTTACTAAAAACCTATGGATTTTAATACTTTATTATGTCACTTTAGCGATACAGTAACAGTAGCTATGGGTGCCACTCTGTCAACAATGAGCTGCCTGACTGAAGACCGAACACAGTTTAGGACAACTATCCAGAGGGTCACAAAGAGTTGACACCAACTCGATGGCACTTAACAACAACAAATTGTCATCCAAGCAATTTGAAGGCTGGCCTCCCAGTGGCCAGTTTCTAAGGCTTAGAAGACTTTGTTCCCTGAAGCAAGATTTTGGTGTGCAAGCTGCAGAGCTAATGACCCGTCTACATGATAGGAGGTATTCTTCCTCAATTGTGAAAAAAGCATATACATGGGTACATTTTGTGGATTGTTCTTCATTGCTACCATATATAGTGCCTTGTGAAAGTATTCATCCCCTCGGTTTTTTTCCTGTTTTGTCGCATTACAACCTGGAATGAAAATGGAGGTTCATTTGGATGTTAGGTAATTGACCTAACAACATAGTCCAAATTGGTAAAGTGGAATGACAATAAAATACCTTGTAGATATATATATAAAAAAAACAAGTAAAAATGGAAAAGTTGTGAGTGTATATATATTTATCCCTTTTACTATGAAACCCCTAAATAAGATCTGGTCCAACCATTAACCTCAGAAGTCACATAATTAGTTGATTAGGGTCCATCTGTGTGCAATCAGTGTCACATGATCTGTCACATGATGTCTGTATAAATATACCTGTCTCTGAAAGGCCCCTGACTCTGCAACACAACTAAGCAGAGGGAGGCGTGGTCTAGTGGTTAGGACAAGGTACTTCAGGCCGGAGGGCTGGGGGTTCAAGTCCCACCTGGGGACAGCAATCTCAGGCTGGAGGGACTGGGATTTCTAGTCCTGTAGGCACTCCTTGTGGTCCTGGGCAAGCCACTTAACCCTCCATTGCCCATGTTCCCTGTAAGTATTAGTGTATGTGTCTCATATCCCCTCATGTTAAATGTATCCCCCAATTGACTGCTTTGACCTGGTGAAAAGTGGGATATAAATACAGCTAAATAAATAAATAAATAAGCAAGAAACATGAAGATCAAGGAGCACTCCAAACAGGTCAGAGACAAAGTTGTGGAGAAGGGTTGGGTTATAAAAAAATATCCCAAATTCTGAATATCCCACAGAGCACCATTAAATCCTTTATAACAAAATGGAAAGAATATGACACCACTACAAACCTGACAAGAGAAGGCCGCCCACCAAAACTCACAGACCAGTCAAGGAGGACATTAATCAGAGATGCCAAAAAGACCCCAAGGATAACACTGAAGGAGCTGCAAAGATCCGCAGCGGATATGGGAGTATCTGTCCATAGGACCACTTTAAGCCATACACACCTCAGAGTGGGGCTTTATGGAAGAGTGGCCAGAAAAAAGCCATTGCTTAAAGAAAGATGTAAGAAAACACGTTTGAAGTTTGCACAACAGTATGTGGTGGACCTCCCAAAAACTAGGAAGAAGGTTCTCTGGTCAGATGAGACGAAAATTGAACTTTTTGGCCATCATGAGAAATACCATGTGTGGCACAAACCCAACACTTCCCATCACCCTGAGAACACCATACCCATAGTGAAACTTGGTGGCATCATTATGCTGTGGGGATGTTTTTCATCAGGAGGGACATGAAAACTGGTCAAGACTGAAGGAATGATGCATGGCACTAAATACAGGACAATTCTTGAGGAAAAACTGTTTCTGTCTAAGAACATAACTAAGAACATAAGATATGCCATACTGGGTCAGAACAAGGTCCATTAAGCCCAGTATCCTGTTTCCAACAGTGGCCAATCTAGGTCACAAGTACCTAAAAGTTTCCCGAAAGACACAGGTTCCACAATGCTTGTATTGGGGCAAGTAGTGGATAACCTGGGTCTCCTTTAATAATAGCTTAAGGACCTTTCCTCCAGGAACTTGTCCAAACCTTTTTTAAACCCGGCTAGACTAACAGCTTTTACTACATCCTCCAGTAATGAATTCCAGAGTTTGATTACACGTTGAGTGCAAAAATATTTTTTCTTATTAGACTTAAATAGGTTACCCTGTAGCTTCATTGCATGTCCCCTAGTCTTTCTATATTTTGATGGCATAATCAATTGATCTACATCTACCTGTTCCACTATAGACCTCTATCATATCTCCCCTCAGCCATCTCTTTTCCAGGATGAATAGACTTAACCTTTTTAGCCTGCCCTCATAGGGGTATCCTTCCATCCCCTTTACCATTTTGTTGGCTCTTCTCTGAACCTTTTCTAACAATGCTATCTCCTTTTTAAGATACGGTGACCAGAACTGCATACAATATTCAAGGTGTGGTCGCACTATGAAATGACACAGAGGCATTATAATATCCTTTGTTTCATTCTCCATTCCTTTCCTTGTGATACCTAGCATTCTATTTGTTCTCTTGGCTGCCACCACACACTGGGCAGAGGGTTTCAACATGTCATCCACGATGACGCCTAAATCTTTTTCCTGGGTGGTGGTTCCTAATGTGGAACCTTGCATCGTGTAACCATAGTTTGGATTGTTCTTTCCTAGGGGCATAACTTTGCACTTGTCCACATTAAATTTCATCTGCTATTTGGATGCCCAGTCTTCCAGTTTATCAAGGTCCTCTTGCAATTTTTCACAATCCTCATGGGTTTTAACAACTTTGAATAATTTAGTGTCATCTGCAAATTTGATTACCTCACTCGTTATTCCCATTTCCAGGTCATTTACGAATTTGTTAAAAAGCAGCAGGCCCAGCATGGATCCCTGGAGTACTCCACTATTCACCTTTCCCCATTGGGAAAATTAGCCATTTAGCCCTATTCTCTGCTTTCTATTTTTTAACCAGTTCCTGATTCACAATAGTACACTGCCTCCTATCCCATGACTTTTTAATTTTGCCAAAAGTCTGTCATGAGGGACCTTGTCAAATGCTTTCTGAAAGTCCAGAAACACTATATCAACTGACTCACCTTTGTCTACCTGTTTATTTACACCTTCCAAAAAACATAACAGATTAGTAAGACAAGACCTTCCTTGGCTAAAGCCATGTTGGCTGTCTCCCATTAAGCCATGACTATTTACATGTTCAGTAATTTTGTTTTTTAATAATGGTTTCTACCATTTTTCCCGGTACTGACATCAGGCTTACTGGTCTATAGTTTCCCAGATCACCCCTGGAGCCCTTTTTAAAAATTGGCATTACATTGGCCATCTTCCAGTCTTCAGGCATTATAGATGATTTTAATGATGGGTTCACAGATTACTAATAGTAGATCTGCAATCTCATATTTCAGGTCTTTCAACACCTTCGGATGTATACCATCGGGTCCAGATGATTTGCTACTCTTCATTTTATCAAATAGTTGTAATACATCTTCCTGGTATATCAATATTTCTTTTAATTCTTCTGTTGTATCACCTTTAAATGCCATTTCAGTCATGGGTAATATCCCTACATCTTCCTCAGTAAAGACTGAAGCAAAGAATTCATTCAGTCTCTCCGCTATGACTTTATCCCCTCTTACTGTCCCTTTTACCCCTTTATCATCTAATGGTCCAACTGACTCCATCTCAGGTTTTTTTGCTAAGAATGTACTTGAAAATGTCTTTATTACATGTTTTTGCTTCCACAGCAAGCTTCTTCTCAAATTCTCTCTTTGTCTGCCTTTTCAATGCCTTGCATCTAATTTGTCAGTGCTTATGTTGTTTTCAGTTTTCGTTATTTGGCTCCTTTTTCCATTTCCTGAAAGATGCTTTTTTTGTTACAACAGCCTCTCTGACCTCACCATTAAACCATGCTGGCAGTTTTTTGGACTTTCATTTTCTTAAAGTGTATAATAGAACTGATCTGGGCTTCCAAGATAGTATTTTTAAATAGCACCCATGCTTGATGAAAATCTTTGACATTTGCAACTGCTCCTTTTAGTTGTTTCTTAACTATTTTCCTCATTTTATCATAGACTCCCTTTTGAAAGTTGAAAGTTAGTACTGTGGATTTCCTCGCCATCCTTCCTTCCATTTATTAAATCAAACGCGATCATGTTATGATCACTATTGCCAAGTGGCCCCAACACCCTTATCTCTTGCACCAGATCTGGTGTTCCACTAAGGACTAGGTCCAAAGTGGCTTCCTCTCTGGTCAGTTCATGAACCAGCTGCTCCAAGAAGCAGTCATTTATTTCATCTAGAAACTTTATCTCCCTAGCATGTCCTGGTATGACATTGACCCAGTTGATACCGGGGTAATTGAAACCACCCATTACTATTGCTGAGCTGTAACTTTTGTTAGCTTCCCTGATTTCTTTGAGCATTTCATCATCCATTTGTTCATTCTGGCCAGGTGGTCGATAGTACACCCCCACCGCCATCGCCTTCCCATTCCCCTTTTTACATGGAATTTCAATCCATAGAGATTCTACAGCAAATTTTGTTTCCTGCAAAACTTTAATCCTTTCTGACTCAATGCCCTATCTAACATAGAGTGCAACCCCTCCACCAATTTGATCTGCTCTATCATTATGATAAAGTTTGTACCCAGGTATCACAGTGTCCCACTGGTTGTCCTCCTTCCACCATGTCTCTGAGATACCAATCATATCTAACCTCTCATTTAGTGCTATATATTCTAACTCTCCCATCTAATTTTTTAGATTTCTAGACTTTGCATACAAGCATTTTAGAGGCTGTATTTTATTCATATTAATCTGGCTATCGGTAGGCAGGGGTAATTTGCAATCTTTAAGCTCTGTCCGGTACTCAAGGGCATTTGGGTAACTTTTGTCTTTAATGGAATCTCTCTATTGATATGCACTAACTTCAATCTTTTGCTAGTATCCTTCAAGGATACATTGTTCCAAACCATGCGCTCTTGGGTGACTGTCGGCTCTCCCCTATGATCTAGTTTAAAAGCTGCTCTATGTCCTTTTTAAAAATTAATGCCAGCAGCCTGGTTCCATCCCGGTTAAGGTGAAGCCCATCCCTCTGGAAAAGCTCTTCCTTTCCCCAGAATGTTCCCCATTTCCTAGAAAATCCAAAACCATGCAAGAGATTTGAGACTGGAACAAAGGTTCACCTTCTAGCAGTACAATGATCCTAAGCATACTGCTAAAGCTACACTGGAGTGGCTTAAAGGGAAACATTTAAATGTTTTGGAATGGCCTAGTCAAAGCCCAGACCTCAATCCAATTGAGAATCTATGGCATGACTCAAAAGATTTCTGTACACTAACACAACCCATCTAACTTGAAGGAGTTGGAGTAGTTTTGTCTTGAGGAAAGGGGTAAAAATCTCAGTTGCTAGATGTGCTAATAGATACATACCCCAAGAGAAATGCAGCTGTTACTGCAACAAAAGGTGGCTCTACAAATTATTGACATTGGAGGGGGAATACCTATGCACACTCATGATTTCCGGGGATTTTCTTGTCTCACTTATTGTTTGTGTCACAATAAAAGATATTTTGCACCTTCAACGTGATAGGCATGTTGTGTAAATCACATGATGCTAACCCCCAAATCTCCATTTTAATTACAGGTTGTAATGTGGCAAAACAGGACAAACACCGAGGGGATGAATACTTTCACAAGGCACTGTATGCCCAATAGAGAAAAAGATGCCCTAACTTGTGTGTTACCTTACTCTTCAAAGGCTATTGCTATTGAGGCGATAGCTAGAAAACATTGGGATATTCTTTCTGGGCATCCCATATTCTCTGAACTCCCCATGATTGCATTCACTGTACTACTACTACTACTAGTAATCATCATTTATATAGCACTACAAGGCATACATAGCACTGTACAAACACATATAGAAGACAGTCCCTGCTCATAGAGCTTACAATCTAGTTAAGACAGACAGTACAATACAAGAGAAATAAGGGATTCAATAGGGGGAGAAGACACAAGGGTAACAAGGGATTAGGATCCAGATGAGGCCTCAAAGAGGTAAGCCTTTAGCATGGATATGAAGAGGGAGAAAGATGAGACTTGTAAAGATACAGGAAATTTGCTCAAGGCATAAGGAGCAGCAAGGTGAAAAGATCAAAGTTTGGAGTTTGCAGATGAAGAAAAGGGCATAGAGAGAAGAAAGACAGAGTAGGAGGGGAGTTCACGAGGAGGGGGTAGGGAGAGAAAAGAGGGGCAGTAGAGTGAATGTCTTTATAGGTTAGAAGGAGAAGATTGAAATGGATACGGAAATGGAAGGGGAGCCAGTGAAGTGATTTCAGAAAAAGGCTTATATGAGTGTATCAGGGTTGGCAGAAGATTAACTGCACAGCAGAGTTCTAAATAGACAGAAGAGGAGAGAAATGACTCTGAAGGAGACCAGCAAGGGGGAGGTTTCAATAATCAAGATGGGAGGTAACTAAAGAGTGGATAGGAGTTTTAGTAGTATGTTCAGAGAGGAAGTGGTGAATTTTGTTAATGTTATAAAGAAATGACAGGCTCCTCTTAAATCAGGAATATTGGGCACAACACTATACTATTTGAGTGTCATCTTATGTAGTTTATGCCATTAGTTGTGATTAGAACATAAGAACATAAGATATGCCATACTGGGTCAGACCACAGTCCATCAAGTCCAGTATCATATTTCCAACAGTGGCCAATCTAGGTCATCAGTACCTAGCAGTTTCTCCAAAAGACACAGGTTCCTCAGTGCTTGTATTGGGTCAAGCAATGATATCCTGGGTTCCTTTTAATAATGGTTTATGGACCTTTCCTCCAGGAACTTGTCCTAACCTTTTTTAAACCCATCTACACTAAGGGGTATGTTTACTAAACTGCGGTAACACTACAGACCACATGTTATGTAACAGTAATGCTCGTTAGGTAACGTTAACACTCGGTATGTAACGTTGACGTGCGTTAACGTTACTTAACGATCATTAACGTCCCTGGCCATGGTAAACACCGCAGAGGGTGGAGAGAGGGCAGGGGGAAGGGGTCAATGGGTGGGGAGTGGGCAGGGAAAGGCTCCCTGCACACTAACGTGCTGAACTGAAGGGCTGAATCCTACCACGAATGAAAACCTGCCATTAGAAGCACATTTGCAGGAGAGAGAAACCATTTCAGTGTCAGCAATGTACAGCATAGACAGGGAGCCCAAGAAATATGATAGTAGTGCTCCATGTCCAGCACCAGCATAGTGCCAAAGTATGAAAGGCCACTATGGCAATGGTGCAAGTGGGGCATAGGGGGCTGCAGGAGGAACATGTAGCGTGGGTATCTGGGGCACAGGGTAGACTAGGCGGGCGCCTAGGTGGCACATAGGAACATAGACACCGAAAATCAGCATGACAGCAGCTGACAAAGGCCAAACAAAATCCACCTACATCTACCTGGTCCACTCGAGCTAACAGTTGCCAGAGCACTGACCTGACATCCCCCCAGCCAAGCCTACCCCAAGAGGAAGGGACAACAAAGGTAGAATTTTTTTTTATTTAATTTTATTGATTAGACTTTGTGCTATTTTTATATTTTATACACAGTATTGGGGAACTGCAACTCTAATTTATCTGATGTTGCACTGCATGTGGACTCTGGCTTCTTGGGGTTTCAGTTTAAATTTCGTCTACATATTTTTATTTTTACTTTAGATTGTGGTTACTTATTCTGTACTTGGTGAGGGTCGATGTTGTGAGTGTGTGACTGAGGTCAGGTGTTCTGTTAAGAAGGAGTTTGTACATAAAGATCTATACTCTACTGTAGTAATTTGACTTGTTCAACTTTTCAAATAGGTGTATGGATGTTCCAGGGCCCACTGTAGTATTTACAGTGATGCTTTTTTTCGATGGGCTCCTTATGTGAGTTTTGGAAGTTTGTGCTGATATGGTAGGTTTGCTCTTTGTTAAAGGGATTTGTATTAGTTCACAATATGCCTGGTACTGGAGAATAGTGGTTGTTGTTGCTGTTGTTGTTGTCAGTGTGATGATCAGAATCAGATTTTTTTTTTTAATATTGAGTTCTGTGGGTGAATGTCCTGGTTCTGCTCTGCACCCACTGTAGATGCAAAATATTTGTTGAAAAAGAAAAAGCAAGAACCATAACGCAGTTTATAACAACAAAATAAAAATGAGTTATAATTTCGTTTTATAAACTGTGCTGTTGGTTCTTGCTGTCCTTTAGTTCCTTGGTGTGCTAACAGGACCGTACCTAGCCCTGTGCAACCGGTGCAGCCGCACAGGGCGCAAAGGCTTGGGGGGGGGGTGCATTTCAGCTGTCTGCTGTTGCCCTGCTGCCGCTGGCAGGACAATAGCAGGCAGCCGAAATGCGCCCCCCAAGCCTTTTCACAGCACTTTAAGCAGGTCTGGTCCCTCCCTCCTCCGACGCAATGTCAGAGCAGGGAGGGACAGATCTGCTTAAAGTGACGGCGCCTTTCAGATCAGGCATATGCCCCCCTCCTCCTCCCCATACCTCCGTCCAGTGCTGCCTGCTCTTTCCCTGCTGCCGGTGCTGCCATGAAATAAACAGGACAGCAGCAGTAGGGAAAGAGCAGGCAGCGCTGGATAGAGGTATGGGGGGCGTGCGTCCGAGCTGCAAGTTGCACAGGGAGCGATTTTAACTTGGTACGGCCCTGTGTGCAAACATTTTGCATTTCCTCCATATAATCTCAGTGGCTTTTTGGTTTGGTTCAGTCCCTGATTGAGCTGCCCCAGGCAGCAGATCACATTGACAATTGAGTGTGGTTTGTTGTAAATTGTCCAATAAAAAATGTTTTGTGAACATGGTAGATAGATTAGATGACTTGGTTAAATTCAATGGTTTCAACGTTTTGATGATTGCTGTTTGTTTGTTGTCCCCCCACCTCAGCTCCTGTCGTATATTTCTTGGTTGATAAATAAGCAATAGAATTGTAGGGATTATTTGAAAAGGAATGACGAATAAAACTGAGAATACCATTATTCTTCTGTATATGTCCCTAGTGCAATTGCACCTATAGTATGGTATGCAGTTCGAGTTGCCCCATCTCAAAAAAGATCTAGAACCCGATGCAGGAAGGGACATGCCTGGGCTGTCTGGACACCCCCAAACAGGACAGTCCTGTTAGTATCTGATTCTGCACTGCGGGAGCTAGATGTTCCCATGGGTGCAGGATCGGGCTCTGAGATGGCCCAGCGTGTACCTGCAGCCCCACGGGAGACGTCCTCGTCGCCTCATTGTCAGCATGTCACAGTGCCAACCCCTGGTTCCCCACTGCCCAACCCTCGACGGGGGCAGCCAGGGCTGATGCAGAGGGTCGCCCTGTGCTTATTCCACCTCCAAGGTGGAATAAACTGGGCATCCTCCTGGTGCTCCCCAGACGTACAGTGCCATAACCTGAATCAGCCTTGTACATCTGGGTGCCTGTCCCGCCCTCGCTCCACCCACACTCTGCCCCCATGCTGCACTCATCCTGCTCTCCCCGCACAGTGACTCTGTGCGTGCAGGGAGAGATGCTTTCAGCATTCGGGCAGGACAGCTAACAGGGCTGCATGTCCCACTGGGACATACAGCCCGCTATTCGCCTTGCAGAATCGGGTCCATAGTAGAAATGGAAACAGTTCAGAAAAGGGTGAGAAAAAAGATGAAAGGGATAAAACCACCTTTCTTATGAAGAAAGACTAAACAGGTTAGGGCCCTTCAGCTTGAAGAAAAGACAACTGAGAGGGGATATGAGTGCGGTGGAATAGTTAAAATAGAGAATAGTTGTTTAATTTTCAAACAACACTAAAACAAAAGGATACTCCATGGAAATAATGACCAGCAGATTAAAAACAAATCATAGAAAGTTACTTTTTCATGCAATGCAGAATCAAGCTGTGAAATCTGTTGCTGGAGTATGTGCTCAGGGTGACTAACATAACAGGACTTAAAAGAAGTCCATAAAAAACAGGTAGACTTACAAGAGCCATTGCTTTCCCCAACCCTCTTTAACATATTTTTAGCCCCACTCTTGACCTTGATCCAGGGCATTGTGTCAGTTCCTTTTGTTGCACAGAGGACATCCTTTTGGTCCACTATATAACTTGGTCCTCCTTTCCTGATAAGTCATCAATAAATGAGTGCCTAGATTCAGTAGTGACTTAGGGGCTTGTTTACAAAGCCGCGGTAGCGGTTTGCGATCGTAATCGGAGCCGCGGCCCCATTGATTTCAATGGGGCCGCGGTTGCGATCGCGATCGCGAACCACTACCGCGGCTTTGTAAACAAGCCCCTTAGTTAGAGTTTCACCATCTTCAATTTATTCCAGTTAAATCCTAGGCCCTGTGGGTCACTAAGAGCTCTTCCACCCTTTTCCTAGGGAAGAACAACCCAAACTTTGGTTACACGATGCAAGGTTCCACATTAGGAACCACCACCCAGGAAAAAGATTTAGGCGTCATTGTGGATAGCATGTTAAAACCCTCGGCCCAATGTGCAGCGGCAGCCAAGAGAGCAAATAGAATGCTAGGTATCATAAGGAAAGGAATGGAAAATAAAACAAAAGATATTATAATGCCTCTATATCGTTCCATGGTGAGACCACACCTTGAATATTGTGTGCAATTCTGGTCGCCGTATCTTAAAAAGGATATAGTGTTATTAGAAAAGGTTCAGAGAAGAGCCACCAAAATGGTAAAGGGGATGGAAGGATACTCCTATGAAGAAAGACTAAAAAGGTTAGGGCTCTTTAACCTTGAAAAGAGACGGCTGAGGGGAGATATGATAGAAGTCTATAAATTAATGAACGGAGTGGAACGGGTAAACGTAGATCGATTGTTTATGTTATCAGAATATAGAAAGACTAGGGGACATGCAATGAAGCTACAGGGTAAACTATTTAAAACTAATAAAAGAAAATATTTCTTCACTCAACGTGTAATCAAACTCTGGAATTTGTTACCGGAGGATGTAGTAAAGGCTGTTAGTGTAGCTGGGTTTAAAAAAGGTTTGGACAAGTTCCTGGAGGAAAGGTCCATAGACCATTATTAAGAAGGGACCCAGGATATCAATGCTTGACTCAGTACAAGCATGGTGGAACCTGTGTCTCTTGGGGAAACTGCTAGATACGTATGACCTAGATTGGCCACTGTTGGAAGCAGGATACTGGGCTTGATGGACCTTGGTCTGACCCAGTATGGCATATCTTATGTTCTTATGTTCGTATGTTCTTATCCCTCTTGTCACTTCTCTTACGCATTTAGGTGTAACTTTCGATAGTCCTTTAACGAACAAGTGGCTGCTACAGTTTGATCATCATTCCTATTATTACGCGAAATTCGTTCAGTTACATCTTTTCTTACTATTAATGCTTTGCAATCTCTCATTCACACCTTCATCATATCTTGCATCGATTATTGCAATACCATCTACTGCGGTATTCAAGCCACAAACCAAAAAAACCCTACAATTTGTTCAGAATACAGCAATCCAATTATTAGCAAATCCTTCTTAGTATGACCATGTCTCCCTGTTGTTTCTTCATTATTTATTTATTTTATTTACATTCTCTTATATACCGTGCTATTCTGCATCAGTGTGGTTTACATTAAACAAACTGAAATTACATTGAACAGGGCATTATAACTTGGAGATAACTATTTTACAGGGAACATGGGCTATGGAGGGTTAAGTGGCTTGTCCAAGACCACAAGGAGCACCTGTGGGATTAGAAACCCCAGTCCTTCCGGCCCAAGGTTGCTGTCCTCTAGTGGGATTTGAACCCCCGACCTTCCGGCCTGAAGTACCTTGCCCCAACCACTAGGCCACTCCTCCACTCATTACAATTGGCTTCCCCTTCCTTATAGATTTCACTTTAGAATCCTCATGTTTGCTCATACTGACCTTTCATTCTATCTTTCCACGTTGCTGACTCCATACAGCCCATCACGAGTGCTTTGTTCTTAGAATGCAAACCATCTTGTTATTCCTTCTATCCCTACAGCTCGTATGGAAGCATCTAGACATTCTGGGTGGCATTTTTGAAGGCATTTACATGGGAAACTGCCCTAGTTACCCATGCAAGTGCCTTATCTGGGATTTTTGAAAGGCACCTACATGGGTAGTGCCTTTTGAAAATCCCGGATAAGTCCCTAACGTGCTCAGATGCTATGAGGTTAGCATCGGGGCGTGTTGGGGTGTTCTGGGGTGGAGCAGGGGCAGAGGAAAGGGCTAAACAGTTAGCAGCAATTTTCAATGCTACCCGCTTAGCCCTCTGTGCCTTAAAGATAGGCGAGGTTTTCCGTTGCCATGGAAGTGAAAATCCAAGCTAAGGGGGTTGGCGGGCAGGCTATGCACCGACACGGCGCATAGCCTGCCTAAATCAAAATCGGGCCCTCTATTTTTTGGCTTCATCTCTTTGTAATTCCCCCTCCTTCCCATCTATCCCCCCCCCAACATATGTGCAGAATCTGCCCTCAAAAAAGTCAAGATAACATGGAAAACTCATTATTTTAAGGTGGTCTTTGGGGACTGCCCGGTCTAGGGTGGGAGGTTACCTTTACTGTCTCCTGTGTTGTTCTTCCTTTCCTGTTTTAAATTGGAATTCTTTTCTTGTGTTAATTATTTTAGTGATTGTACACCACTCGGATGCTACCCAGTCAGAGTGGTATAGCAAGTTTTCATAATAATAATAATAATAATAATAAAATGAGTTATGAGAAACAGACCTACTTTTTGGGATTTGCCGGGGGCTTGTGACCCTTATCGGTCACTGCTGGAGAGAGAATGCTGGGCTTGATGTACTAGAAAAATACTGGGATCACAACCCTAAGGGGCGTTTATGCTAGATAACATTAACTGCTGGTGCAGGGTTCAGCGCACAGTATGTATGTTGTGCTAACAGTTAGCACAAGACTCCACACTAGGCTCACTGTAGCAGGTTAGTGCATTAATGGGAGGAGATAGGGCAGGTTGGGGGTGAACATGAGCATTGATGGCGCATTGCAGTTAGCATGGGCTTGATGAGCGTGTGCTAACCATGATTGTTGCCATAAGCACAAGTGCACTTAATGCCACCTTAATGGGCAAAACACAACAAGCACACAGATATGGAGGGGGTGGGGGACATGATAAGGGCACCCT
Source organism: Ichthyophis bannanicus (assembly GCA_033557465.1). Lineage (NCBI taxonomy): Eukaryota > Metazoa > Chordata > Amphibia > Gymnophiona > Ichthyophiidae > Ichthyophis > Ichthyophis bannanicus. Next base: position 601,660,412 of record CM066036.1, on the reverse strand, counting down.
GTGACCTAGCATCTGCCAGTGGAGGGGGGAGGCAGTCCACATAGGGAACCCATGCCCCCCGATGGGGAGAAATCTGGGGGAATACAACAGTGCACCCCACATACACTGTGATGGTGAGCAAGCTGATCTTCCAAGCCCACAAGAGATTAGGCTATAGGGGTTGGTTTCCAATGTTATGGCCAAAGAGGTTACATCTGGGCACCTTGGACTCTCTGTGGTAGAAGGCATGAATGCAAGGGTTCCCAGTCATATCTCTCACATGTGTGTGGTTACTGTGTTGCGACTTCAGATCGACTCTATTTCCCCCTTCTCCCCATGGGAGGGGGGGGGGGCAGTACTGCTCACTGCAAAAGAAATGTGCCAGATATATAAGGGAAATGACAGAGAGGGGTTCCAACCCCCTCCCACACCAGAAGCCTGGTAACCTTCCACTGCAGCCTAGGTAATCAAGCACCCTGGGTGCTTTAGGGTGAGAGGGGTTCATATGTTCTACATGGTGGCCACAACTGACATCCAGCCTGCAGCTCAGTCATACTGCATTTGCACCCTTTCTCCCCTGAAAGGACCCTAAGCATGGTGGTGTGTGCATTTGTATGCCTCCCTGATTTGCATACCCCTTGCACTTTGGTCCATTGCTCTGAGCTGTGTATCTGGATAAGCCTGTTCCCAGATCTATCCATCACTGGCCATTTACTAGGTGCCCCGTTAGTCAGATAGAAGCCCAGGTATTGCTGTATAATTTATTTATTTACATTCTCTTATATACTATTCTGCATCAGTGCAGTTTACATTGAACAAACTGATACATTGAACAGGGCATTATAACTTAGAGATAACTATTTTACAGGGAACATGGGCTATGGAGGGTTAAGTGGCTTGCCCAAGACCACAAGGAGCACCTGTGGGACTAGAAACCCCAATCCTTCTGGCCCAAGGTTGCTGTCCTCTAGTGGGATTTGAACCCCTGACCTTCCGGCCTGAAGTACCTTGCCCCAACCACTAGGCCACTCCTCCACTCCTGAATTTGAAGGTATGCACACATGCATACCTTCAAATTTAAAAATGTATAAAAACATTTTAGCATGCACAAAAGGCACATATTTCAGGCAAATGTGCAAAAATATGAAAAACACATGTAAATAACAAAATCCTTCTTCTGGTCATGCACATCCTTACTTATGTGTCTTTATAAACTAAGCTAAAAATAGTTGCTTAGGTGGACCTCACACATAGAGAGCCTGTTTATAAAATTACCTTTGAAAAATATAGCATGACTTACAACTGATGCATGTCCCCCAGAAAACTTACTACAGGATATTTTCTTTAATGTATAATCCTAATTTCTATAGAGCCTCACATGTTCATAGCCAGTAGTGGCTCTGTGGCAGTAGGCTATAGGAAACCAGAAAAGCACATTTTCATTTGTCATCTTTTGATATTTTTTAGGTGCTGCCAAGGCACAACCACTTCATGGCGTCAGTTCCAGCAATGGCAATGGAGTTATGAGCTCTGATTTTCAGCACTGTCCTCTATCAAGTACCAATTCCCAGAATTTCCACAGCTTTCAAGGGAATAACACTGAGCCTTTTTCAAGATTTGCAAACATAGGGTTTCCAAGCTCACCAGACATGAGAGCAGATCAGATTCTCACATCAAATGTATGTGACCAGAAGAACCAGTTGTATGAGCACGGTATGAACAATCACATGGAAGGTACAGCAGTACCAGCATGCCAGTTTTGGGAAAACCTTAATTTGTCAATTCACAGCAATCATAACTATCAATTCCAGTGTCATTCTAGTCAAAGTCAAAATGAACCATATTCATCTAAAAACTTGCAGAGTGAGATCAATCTTCAGGTAATACAAACCGTGCAGGAAATAAATGTCCCTTTTCAAACTCCGAATAATTCTTTGAACCCATGTCAGCTGAGCTTGCCTTCTTCTGGCCTGTCTTGCAATTTCACTCAAGAACCCAGAATGCCAACTGTGAAAAATGGCAACCAAACCCTAATTAGCCCACTGAAGGATGCAGAAGACAGTTCTGCTACGGTTACTTTTGAGGATTCAATAGAAATGTTTGATTTGAGTCTTCTGCAGAACGCACCAGCTAAAACTGCAGAGAAAACATTTTGCCTTTTAGATGACAGTCAAAGTTTCAATGATTTTTGCTTTACAGTCAATTCTGCCAATATATTCTCTCACATCCTGGATCTGGATTTATCAAAACGAAAAGATTTCAGTTTAAGCATGGAGGACCTGAACTTTGAGAATCTGATAGAGCTTGAAACGATATTCAATGATGACACATGCTGGAAGGATATTTAAAAACTGCAATGGGGTAAAAAAAATGGAAATATGAACAAATTACAAAACATCAACAATATGGAAATATAAGTAAATTTAACAATTGATAAATAAAACATCAGAATATCATTATAGAGAATAAATAAATCCAATTGAAACATTACACGTTAAAAATTGTTAAATATTTTAGTTGATTTGATTGATCAGAATGGCCTTAATGAGAAAATGTACATAAGTAAAAACACAGGACAAAAGAGAAGAAAGAAATTTCTGTCTCTCTACAGAGTAAATGTCGGTCTCTTTATAGACATTATGTGCAAATCTAGGGTCAAGCTGAAACAATTGCGACAGATTTTGCTTTCTGCAGGGCTTCCTGTCTCAGCTGGTGGAAAAACCTTGCCGGAAACAGTATCTCCAGAAAATTGCACATAGCCCTGAATTGAACAGCTGAATTAAAATTTGCCCTTGGCACAGATTCATGAGGTCAAACGTTTAACAAGTATTGCAGTCTGATTTTTTATGTTTGCTGCTTTGAAATGATTTGTTTCATACAGGCAACAGTAATTGCAGCTAGTATTTGAAGTGCTTCTTTTTTCAAATGGGGCACCTGTACAACTCCGAGGGGCCCTTTTCCAAAAGTGTGGTAAGTTTATGCACTGACCACACATTAGGAGCGAAACTCAATGCACGCTACGTGCAAAAGCTATGTAGTAACTGTCGAGTGCATTCCTACCATGTCTCCTGCATGGAAAAGTCCCTTACGGTTCATTATGTTCATTTGCAATTAGTGTGGGTGCGCTTAATTCCTCCTTTAGAGATGCTGTTAAGTGCTCCTGCACTAATTGCGACATTGAAAGTTAGCAGGCAGAAATTACCATGCACTAACTGCAATGTGCAGTTCATCCCTCTCTCTGTCCGTAATCCGCCCAGGTCTCACCCCATTTTGCATTAAGCAGTTAAATGCACGATTTAGCATGTACTAAGTGGCTCAGTCATGCGATAGCTAATACTGCTAATGTGCATTAATTCATTGCATTACTTGCTTGGCGCAACTCTAATAAAAGATTCCCTTTCTATGCTTTAGAAAAAGGACCAGCAAGTGAAGTTTTGAAGCCAGTGTCATATGAATCCCCAGTTGAGGACTTCTTTTCCATCACTTTGTTTATTTGTAACTGCTGTACCTTTTGAAGGAGTTAGCCTTATGAATGAAATGTTTCTGTTTCACAAATCTAATAACTAGACTTAGCAATGCGTTAAGAACATACGAACATAAGGTATGCCATACTGGGTCAGACAAAGGTCCATCAATCACAGTATCCTGTTTCCAGCAGTGGCCCGTCCGGTTTACAAGTATCCGACATATCCCAAAAGATAAGGAGAAAGTAGTGGATTTTCTCAGTCCATTTTAATAATGGTTTATGGACTTTTCCTCCAGAAACCTGTCCAAACCTCTTTTAAACCCAGTTACAGTAACAGCTTTTACAACATCTTCCAGCAACAAATTCCAGAGTTCGGTTACACAATGAGTGAAAAAATATTTTCTCCTATTAGTCTTAAATGTGCTACATTGTAACTTTGTTACATATCCCCTAGTCTTTCTACTTTTAGAAGGAGTAAAACAACCGATTCACTCCTCTCATTATTTTATCAACCTCAGCTGTCTCTTTTCCAAGTTGAAGAGCCCTCACCTTTTAAGCCTCTCCTCATAGGGGTATCCTTCCATCCCTTTTATCATTTTGGACACTCTTCTTTGTACCTTTTCTAATTCTGCTATATCCTTTTTAAGATATGGTGAACAGAATTGCACACAATATTCAAGGTGTGGTTGTACCATGGAATGATACAGAGGCATTATAATATACTTGGTTTAATCTCCATTCCTTTCCTTATGGTTCCTAGCATTCTAATTGCTATCTTGGCCGCTGCTGCACACTGGGCGGAGGGTTTCAAGGTATTATCCATGATGACACCAGGATCCTTTTCTTGGGTGGTGATTCCTAATGTGGAATCTTGCATCGTATATCTGTAATTTTGGTTGTTCTTCCCACAGTACATAACTTTGCACTTGTCCACAGTACATTTCATTTGCCATTCAGACACCCAGTCTCTCAATTTCTCAAGGCCTCTTACAATTTTTCACACTTATGATTTCAAACTTTTTAAAAAAATTTTGTGTCATCTGCAGATTTGATCACCTCACTCATTATTCCCATTTCCAGGTCACTTATAAATATGTTTCAAAGCAGCAGGCCCAGCACACATCCCTTGGGTACTCCACTATTCACTTTTCTCCACTGAGAAAATTGGCCATTTATCTCTACTAGCTGTTTTCTTTTAACCAGTTCCCAATCCACAATAGTACATTGCCCCCTATCCGATGATGTTTTAATTTCCTCAACAGTCTTTCATGAGAGACCTTGTCAAAGACTTTCTGAAAATCCAGATACACTATATCAACTGGCTTCCTTTTATCTACCTGTTTATTCACACCTTCAGAAAAATATAACATAAGTGAAATAACACTTTGCTTTGCTAAATCCATGTTGGCTTTTCCCCAATAAACCATGACTGTCTATATGTTTAGCAATATTGTTCTTTATAATGGTTTCTACCCTTTTGCCTAGCTTTCAGGCTCAAGGATCTGTAGTTTCTTGGATCACCCCTGGAACTCTTTTTAAAAACTGACATTATGTTGACCACCCTCCAGTCTTCAGGTACTATAATTGATTTTAATGATAATTTACAGATTTGCTAATAGTAGGTCTGCAGTTTCATTTTTGAGTTTTTTTAGCACTCTGGGATGTATACCATCTGGTCCAGTTGATTTGCTATGCTTCAGTTTATTAAATTGTTGTATTACATCTTCCCGGTTTATCGAGATTTATTTCAGTTCTTCTGATATATTACCTTTAAATATCATTTCTGTCATGGGTAACTTCCCTTTTTTTCAGTAAAGACCAAAATAAAGAATTTATTCAGTCTCTCCACTTGTCCTTCCTTAGTGCCCCTTTAACCCCTCTAACATGGTATGGTCCAGCTGACTCTCTTACAGATTATTTTGCTACAAATGTACTTGAAAAAATTTTATTGTGCATTTTTACTTCCACAACAAGCATCTCAAATTCTCTCTTTGCCTGCCTTAGCAATGCCTTGTATCTAACTTGCCAGTGCTTATATTCTTTCCTGTTTTCGGTATTTGGCCCCTTTTTCAATTTTTTGAAAGATGCTTTCTCTGATTTTACCTTTAAACCATGCCGACAGTCATTTGGCCTTCCTTCATCTTTTTTAAAGCATGGAATACATCTGGTCTTAGGCTTTCAAGATAGTGGGCCCAATTTTCATCTGGGCAGGGCTAAGTGCCATAGCCACTTAGCCCTGCCTGCCAACCCCTTAACTCCAGATTTTCTTTTTTGCAGCAACAGAAATGAAAATCTGGGTCATGCCGCACAGGCCGGCAGCTGCCAAGGCTAAGTGGGTAGCAGTGATTTTCGATGCTGCCCGTTTAGCCCCAGCACCTTAAAGATAGGCAAGGGTTTCCTCGCCTATCTTTAAGGCACAGAGCACTAAGCGGGCAGCATCAAAAATCACCGCTATCTGTTTAGTGCCATTCCCTGCCTCCACTCCATCCCGGAATGCGCCCAACACGCCATGATGCTAAGCAGATAGCATCTGGGCATCTGTATAGGTGCCTTTAGAAAATCCTAGTTAAGGCATTTACATGGGTAACATGGGCTGTTACCCGTGTAACTGCCTTCGGAAATTGGCTCAGTATTTTTAAACAAAGCCTAGGCCTGATGTAATCTCTTAACGTTTGCTGTTGCTCCTTATAGTTTTTTCTTAACCATTGTACTCATTTTATCATAGTCTCCCTTTTGAAAATGAAAAGCTAACACAGTGGATTTACTTGCTATCCTCCTTACATTTATTAAACAAACGTGGTCATGTTATGATCACTACTGCCATGTAGCCCCAACACCATTACCTCTTGGACCAGATCTTGCACTCCTTCAAGGAGTCTAAAATAGTTTCACCTCATGTTGGCTCCTGAACCAGCTGCTCCATGAAGCAATCATTTCATCTAGAAACTTTATCATCCTATCAAGTCTTGATGTGACACTGACCCAGTCAATACTGGGGTAATGGAAATCACCCGTTATTACTGAATTGCAAACTTTGTTAGCCTCTCTAATTTCTGTTAGAATTTTCATCATCCGTCTGTTCATTCTGGCCAGCAGTATACCCCCAGTGCTATTTCCTTCATCATTTAAGATGGAATTTCTATCCATAGAGATACTATAGTATATTTTGCTTCCTGAAAAACCTTTATCTTGTTTGACTCAATACCCTCTTTAACATATAGTGCCACTGTTCCACCAATTTGATCTACCCTAACATTGTGAAATAATTTGTACTCAGGTATCAGTGTCCTATTGGTTATCTCCATTCCACTAGGCCTCTGAGATGCCAATTATATCTAACCTTTCATTCAGAGTTATGTATTCTAGCTCTCCTGTCTTGTTTTTTAGACTTCTAGCATTTGCAGGGGGGACTTTGGAATCTTTCAATTCCGTTTGTTTTACTTTAAAGCACCTGGGTTACTTTTACCTTTAGTAGGATGTCCTACCTTCCTTGTTTTGCTAGTATCCTTCAAAGACATATCATTCTGAACAATGCACTCTTGGGCGACTGTCGGCTTACCCCTATTATCTAGTTTAAAAGCTGCTTTATCTCCTAAAACCCTCTTACCTGCACCATTGTCTCATCCACACATTGAGAATCCAGAGCTCTGCCTGTCCCCTCAGTCCTCCATGTGAAACAGGAAGCATTTCAGAGAATGCTACCCTGTAAGTTCTGGATTTCCACTTTCTACCTAAAAGCATAAATTTGGCTTCAGAACCTCCCTCTCACACGTTCCTATGTGATTGGTACTAACATGTACCAAGACAGCAGGCTTCTCCCCAGCACTGTCTGGAACCTTATCTAGGTGGCACATGAAGTCTTCCACCTCCGCACCAGGCAGGCAAGTTCCTAGGTGATCCTCACATTCATCAGCCACTCAGCTATCTACATTCCTAATGATTGAATCACCAACTAAAATGGCCAACCTAACCTTTCCCTAATGGGCACATGGCTGTGAAGACACACCCTTAGGGTATAGGATATTACCTCACCTGGAGGACAGGTCCTGGTTAAAGTATCACTTTCTGCCACACCAAGGTAATGTTCTCCTTTCAGGTGACCTCTCTCCTCCATGGCAGCAGAGTGGCTGCCAAACTGGATGTGGGACTTCTCTACTATACCCCTGGCAGTCTCCTCTATACCTCTCTGTCTGCCTCAGCTCCTCCAAGTCTGCTACTCTAGCTTCCAAAGATTGAACTCGTTCCCTAAGAGCAAGGAGCTCTTTGCACCAGCTTGGAGATTACATGTGACGCTCAGTGCAAAAGACTAGATAGCCCCCATCTCACTGCCAGATTGCTGTCTGCATCTTAGTTATAATGACTTGTTTAACTATTTAAAGTTGTACAATTACTTAAAGTTGCTAGGGAAGTAGGGATATTTGAAACAATACAAATATAACTTAATAAATCTGAGGGATTTTGTTTAATGTTCACAAGATGAATTGGAAAGAAATAGAATTAATTTATTTCTAAGTCCTAAGAACTTGTTGATGAAGATAGCCAGTTAAACCTGAAAGTGCAAAATTTCCCTCTTTTCCTCTTAACTGGTTTAAAAGCCTATAAATCTAAGACTGTACCTGGGGAGGAGGAGGGGGAGGGGAAAGGGGAGGAAAAAAACACAGAGTTTGTCTGTTAAAACTATGCCCTAACTGGCTTTAGTTTGACAGAACGTTTGCCTGTGAAACTATACCATGACTGCCTTTAATTTAACTGAACGTTCGCTAAATTATTCCCTTATGGAATAAACACAGAATTTGTAAATGGACATGGATTTTCAGCTTAAACCAAAGAATTCCCTTTTCCCCAAGATTTTGACAGTTTCCCAGCATGTAAAGCATAGTTACTCACCTGTAACAAGTGTTCTCTGGGTCAGCAGGAATCAGTCCTCACATATGGGTGATGTTGGCACCAATGGAGCCCTCACGGAAGCATCTTCCCAGCTTTCAAAAAAAGCCTTTGGGAGATGCCACCACGCATGCGTGGTTCCCATCTCACCCAAGGGTGCCATCTTGCTCAGTCAGATGACATAGCTAGCTGACAAAAGAAGTTGGTAAAAAATATATATATATACAGAAACTCCAAGAGGAGGAGGGAGGGTTGTGAGGACTGATTCCTGCTTTCGTAGTAGAACACCTGTTACAGGTGAGTAACTATGCTTTCTCCAGGAACAAGCAGGAAGTTAGTCCTCACATATGGAACTCCCTAGCTAAAGGCTACTGAAAGCCTGCAGAATAAAAATACGGTTATCTCAAGGGGAGCCGTGAGCAGCAACAATTGAATCCATAGATACAGACTGAAGTAGAACCATTGTGTCTGATGGGAACCAAAGCTCCAGTAGCCTGAAGAAGAGCCGGAGGGTAGGACTGGCCTAGACCCTGAAAAGATTATGGAGCAGAGCCTGGTCGAAGGCACTGTTCCATTGGGACTACCTCTCCAGGCAGTAATGAGCTGTGATGGTATAGACTAAAGACCAGGTGGCAGCCTAGCAGATGTCCGGCGTTGGGATGGAGCGCAGGTTTGCCACAGAAGCCACTATGGCCCTGACATTGTGTGCCATGACCTGGCCATCTAGCATGAGCCCAGCCTTTTCATAAGCGAGGGCGATGCAGTCCACCACTCAGTTGGACAGTGTTTATTTGGTCACTGTTTCCCCAGCCAACTGGGGTGATAGGAAACAAAAAGCTGAGAAGCTTTGAGGTGGCCCTGGGTACATTGAATGTAGGACAGGGCCCTCTTACAGTCCGAGGTAAGAAGGATGGTCTCCGCCCTGCTGGAGTGAGGCCTCAGGAAGAAGGTGGCTAGCACCACCTCCTGGTTGAGGTGGAAGGAGGACACCACCTTCGGCAGGAATTTGGGATGCGTGCTTAGCACGACCTATTCTTGTAGAACCTGGTGTATGGCGCCTCTGCCACTAGGGCTTGGAGCTCGCTAACCCTGAGAGCAGAGGTGAGTGCCACCAGGAACACGACCTTCCATGAGAGATACCTGAGGTGGCAGGTAGCCAGGGCCTCGAAGGGCAGGAGGTGAGCAGTGACAGCACTACATTGAGGTCCCACTCCATCGCTGGAGGGCGGACAGGGGGTTTTGACAGCAGGAGCCCCCTCAGAAAGTGGGTCACCAGATGCTGAGCTGAGAGGGGGCTTGCCTTCAACAGGATGATGGTTTGCTGCCAGGGTATTGAGATGCACTCAGAGTTTGATTTGAGCCCAAATTGCGAGAGATGGAGAAGATACTGCAGCACCAGCTGCACCGGGCAGGAGAATGGGTCCACCCATTGCTCCGCATACCACAGTGAGAACCTGCACCATTTGAAGGCATAAGCTCTCCTGGTGTAAGCCTTACGGGAGGCCAATAGGATCTCCTCCAGGTCCCCTGAGAGGTTGAAGGAGGCTAAGGCTACCCTTTTAGCAGCCGTGGTGTCAGTGATAGGGATCCCAGATTGGGATGCAGGAGAGAGTCCTCTTCCTGAGACATAAGCCCCAGAGCACTCCCCAGGGAGGTCAGTGTCTCCACCAATAACCGAAGGAGCAGCGGAAACCATGGCTGTCTGGGCCACCAGGGAGCCACCAGGATAAGTGATGCTCTGTCGTGCAGAACCTTGAAAAGGGTCTTGGCAATCAATGGCATGGATGGGAAGGAATAGATGAGGCCCTCCGACCATGAGATGAGGAATGCATCTGTTGCTATCTGGCCCGGTTGGAGCTAATGAGAGCAGAGGTGGGGCAACGTAGTTGTCCAGGCTGGCAAAGAGGTCCACCTGTGGGGTCCCCCAGAGTTGGAAGAGCTGGGTGGCCACTCTGGGATCCAGCTGCCACTTGTGCGGTTGAAGGACTCTGCTCAGTTTGTCCGCTAGGGCATTGTCCTGACCTGGTAGATACATCACCCATAGAAACATTCCTTGACAGAGCGCGTAGGAGCAGAGTGTCATCACTTCGCGACAAAGAGTGCGAGACCCTATGCCCCCCTGTTTGTTCACATAGAACATCACCACTTGGTTTTGTGTTTGGATCAGCACCGGCTGGTGACCCAGACGGTGGCGAAAAATTCGTAGGGCTAGATATATAGCCCAGAGCTCCAGGATGTTGATCTGGTGGTTACGCTCGGCTTGTGACCAGCTGCTCTAGGTGCAAAGTTCCTCGCAATGGGCTCCCCATCAGCAGGGAGGTATCCATTGTGAGGACCCTTAAAGGGCTCGGAGCTTGGAAGGGCATCCCCGCCAGGAGGTGCTGTGAGTCCTGCCACCACATCCAGGAGTCTGCTAACTTGTGGGTCACTAGACTTTGTCTTGGAGCCGACCTGTGGCCTGTGTCCACAGGTCTCGAAGGCACCACTGGGCAACCCTTATGTACAGATGGGCATCTGAGGTGACATGGACTGTGGAGGCCATGTGGCCTAGTAGGCGCAGCAGAAGCCGAGTCGACACTGAGGGACAGTGTTGCACATCTGCTGCTAATGTTCTGAGACAGTCGGCCCGAACCAGGGGGAGGAAGGCCTTTGCCTGGACCATGTCCAGCTTTGCCTCTATGAACTCCAGACCCTATGTCGAGAGGAGATGGGACTTGGGGTGGTTTATTACGAACCCCAGATGATGTAGGATATGGAAGGTGTGAGCCATAGCTTGCTGCTCCTTGGCGGCTGTGCTTCCTTTAATGAGCCAGTCATCCAGGTAGGGGAAGACGAATACCCCTTGGGGATGGAGGTAGAAAGCCACTACTGCCAGGCATTTGGTGAAGACCCTTGCAGCAGATGCCAGTCTAAAGGATGCTACCCTGTATTGGTGGTGGCCTCTCCCCACCATGAAATAAAGATATTGCCTGTGGCCAGGATGAATGAGGATGCAGGTATAAGCATCCTTCAGATCCAAGGAGCATAGCCAATCTCCCTGCTGGAAGTAAGGCAGCAGTATTCCAAGGGAAAACATCTTGAACTTCTCCCTCACCAGGAACTTGTTCAGATTTTGCAAGTTAAGGATGGGCCTTAGGCCCCCTGTCCTCTTTGGCACGAGGAAATACCTGGAGTAGAATCCTTTGACCCTGAGACGTTGTGGTACTGGTTCTACCACCTTGTCCTTGAGAAGCCTGTGAGTTCTTGTAGTAGAAGATCCAAGTGAAGGGGATACTTTGGGGAGCTCTTCTGGGAGGAAGGGGGGGGGGAGGTGCTTGTGCCAGGTGGAGAAGGTAGCCCTCCCTGACCACCTGGAGTGCCCAAGAATCGGTGGTGATGGTTGGCCACCTGTGGGCATAGTGAATCAGTCGTCACCCTAAGGGCTGCTGTCCTCCTTGGGAAAGAGAGACTATGCCCAAGGAGTCAAAAGCTCTCCCCAGACTGGGCCGGAGATGACACCTGGGGCTTGAGAGCCTTCTGTTTATGCGGGCCATGCCCCTGTCCTTTAGCCTGCTGACCCTGCTAGGGAGTTGGGGAGGCTTGGAAATATGGGTAGTTTTTGTAAGCAGCCTCTTTCCTTGGATAAAAGAGCTTTTTCCCCGAAACCTTCCATCAGGGTCCTCATCACGAGTTCGGTCTCCAACTCAGCAGCCTTCTCTGTCATGGGTTTGCCAAAGAGGTTCTCTCCTTGGCATGGGACATTGACCAATTTGTCCTGAACCCATTGCTTGAGGTCAGAAGACTGTAGCCAGGATTTGCAAGTTCAGGATGAGCTATAGGCCCCCTGTCCTCTTTGGCACAAGGAAATACCTGGAGTAGAACCCTTTGCCCCTGAGATGTTGGAATACTGGTTCTACTGCTTTGTCCTTGAGAAGACCTTTGAGTTCTTGTAGTAGAAGATCCCAGTGAAGGGGATACCTTGGGGGGGGGGGGGCTCTCCTGGGAAGAAGGGGGGAGGTGCCTGTGCCAGGTGGAGAAGGTAGCCCTCCCTGACCACCTGGAGTGCCCAAGAGTTGGTGGTGATGGTTGGCCACCTGAGGGCATAGTGAATCAGTTGTCACCATATGGGCTGCTGTCCTCCTTGGGAAAGAGAGACTATGCCCAAGGAATCAAAAGTAAAAGATTTAGGCATCATTGTGGATAACATGTCAAAACCCTCCACCCAGTGTGCAGTAATGGCCAAGAGAGCAAATACAATGCTAGGTATCATAAGGAAAGGAATGGAAAATAAAACAAAGGATATTATAATGTCTCTGTATTGTTCCATGGTGCGACTGCACCTTGAATATTGTGTGCAATTCTGGTCGCTGTATCTTAAAAAGGATATAGCGTTATTAGAAAAGGTACAGAGAAGAGCCACCAAAATGGTAAAGGGGATGGAATGATACTCCTATGAAGAGAGGCTAAAAAGCTTAGGGCTCTTCAACCTGGAAAAGAGACGGCTGAGGGGAGATATGATAGAGGTCTATAAATTAATTAATGGAGTGGAACGGGTAAACCTAGATAGATTGTTTACATCATCAGAATATAGAAAGACTAGGGGACATGCCATGAAGCTACAGGGTAACCTATTTAAGACTAATAAGAGAAAATATTTTTTCACTCAACGTGTAATCAAACTCTGGAATTTGTTACCGGAGGATGTAGTAAAAGCTGTCAGTGTAGCTGGGTTTAAAAAAAGTTTGGACAAACTCCTGGAGGAAAGGTCCATAAACCATTATTAAAAGGGACCCAGGATATCACTGCTTGACCCAATACAAGCATTGTGGAACCTTTGTCTTTTGGGGAAGCTGCTAGGTACATATGACCTATATTGGCCACTGTTGGAAACAGGATACTGGGCTTGATGGATCTTGGTCTGACCCAGTATGGCATATCTTATGTTCTTTCTTTGAAAGCTGGTGAGATGCTTCCACGAGGGCACTATCACTGCCAACGTCACCCATATGTGAGGACTGACTTCCTGCTTGTTCCCGGAGAAATACTTACTAGTGCAGATTCCTTCCCAGTAGTAACTGTACTCTCTCAGCAGTGCTTCAAGATATTTTGAAACTTTTTGCCAAACAGCAAAGAAAGCCTATCCCTGCCATCCTTCTCCAGAATCCCATAGTTGACAATATCATCAGCACCTGACTAGAAGAGTGAAACAAAGCTACAAAGCACTATTTTATCTTACAGTCAGAGAGAGGACAGAGAGAACGTGGATAGCTTGAAAAAAATAGCTAAAGTTCAAAAGTAGAAAAAAGAACAGAGAAAGCCTTATAATAGCACAGAGAGAGGCATTAGCAGCATCATTTTCTCTTGGTCTCACAGCAAAGTAAGGCTCTTGTAAAAAACTCTATGGCTGGCTGTTTGGGTGTGAGTATAATCTATAGCCACATACTGAGTAGTAAGCAATAATCTGCAGACTGAGGATCAGAGGAAAATAAAACACAGGGCAGGGCAAAGAGGCACAGGGAGGCTAGTGCTCCATTAGGGCCAGAGCAATGTGAAACTAATAAAAATCTCTAGGGCTGTTTGAGTATCAACTGCACGTACTGAGCATTGAGCAATGCACTGCAGAGTGAGGAAGGAAAATAACATATAGGGTAGGGCAAAGAAGCACAGAACAGGATGTTGCTCTATAAGTGTTGCAGAAAACTGAGTTTTAAATCTCTGTGGGTCTAGATAGCCTGCTAGTACAAAAGGAACTGAATAGTGCAAGCAGGGCTTTCCTCTACCTGTCATCCACTACTTAACATTTCTAGAATGCTAGCAAGTATATGAAACGCTGTACAGATACATATAAGAGAGTCAGTCCATGTTGCAAGAGCTTATAGTTTAGTAGGAGATGCACCATTGTCCCTGCTGTGAAGCGTACTGAGAAGCTTTTGGCAGTCATAGATTATAATTCGGGCTTCTGGTTCTAGGTTTTTAAAGTCTTTGATTTTAGGGGTTTATTTTTGAGGCAATGAAGTGCTTTTCACTGGCAGAAAAATAAGGGTGTTTCAATGATCTTGCAAAGCGGGAAAGAATGTTTTGCGGCTTTTTAGGTGCATTTCATTTAATGATACAAAACACGGTTTTTCAGCACCAGCCCTTACTCCCAGCCCCAGCATTGCCCCCAGAAAGAGCATCATTGTCCCGCTCCTTCTCCAAACCCAGCAACAACGTCCCCTACCTTTCTCCAAACCTCAGAAACAGCATCAGTGTCCCCCTTCTCCAAGTCACAGCAACTGCACCGCTCAGCCTTCTGCATCAGGCCCCCTGCACAGCAGCGGTAGCTTCTGTTTTTTGCTCCCAGAACTCTCTGTGCCCGTCTCTTCTACTACCAACTCCAGACTTAGATCTTTCCACTTTGCTTCTTCTTATGCCTGGAACAAACTACCTGAGTTGGTGCATCGGACTTCATCCCTGGCCCTTTGCAAATCCAGGCTAAAAACTCACCTCTTCGAGGCCATTTTTTGATCCTGATCTGCATAGTCTCCTGCTCTCCAACTATGTGTTTTCTTACCACTCTCTTAGATATATTCTTGTACTCAGCTGTTCCACTGTCTGTCTTGACTAGATTGTAAGCTTTGATGTGCAGGGTCCGTCCCTTACATGTCTTTGTACAGCACTGTCTATGCCTTGTGGCGCTATATGAATTACCTCTGCAGCTGGAAATAGGATTTGAAGCCTAAGAACAAAAATTGCTTGTTCTCATCTTTCAAACTCTTTCATGCAGTAGGCAGAAGCAGCAGATAGTGGCGAGAGGAAAAATCACAAGCTCCCACCACTCCGAGGGACTCTGCCTGCTGCAGATTTTTGTACTGATGACATCACATAGAAACATGACAACAGAAAAAGACCACATGGCCTATCTAGTCTGTCCTTCCATAACAACTACAACAGTCCCCTTTTCACCTTTAGAGATCCTCTGTGTTTGTCCCATGCTTTTTTTAATTCAGTTATTGTCCTCATCTCTACCACCTCCACTGGGAGACTATTCCACGGATCCACTACTCTTTCCATAAAGAAATATTTCCGCATATCATTCCTGAATCTATCTCCCTTCACCCTCATCCCATGTCCCCTCGTAGCAGAACTTGCTTTCAATTGAAAGAGGCTCTCTCCCTCAACATTTATGCCAGGGAGGTATTTAAACATCTCAATCATATCACCTCTATCCTGCCTTTCCTCTAAGGTGTACATATTAAGATCCTTCAGTCTGTCCTCATATGCTTTATAATGAAGACCACTAATCATTTTAGTAGCCACCCTCTGCACCGACTCCATTCTGTTCACATCCTTTTGAAGGTGCGGTCTCCAGATTTGCACATTATACTCCAAATGAGGTCGCACCAAAGACTTATACAGAGGCATTATCACCTCCTTTTTTCTGCTAGCCATTCCTCTCCGTATGCACCCAAGCATCCTTCTAGCTTTTGCCGTCGCCTTTTCTACCTGTTTAGCTACTTTAAGTTTATCAGACACAACCACGCCTAGGTCCCGCTCTTCTTTAGTGAACAAAAGTACTTCACCCCCTATACTATATTGCTCCCTTGGATTGCTGCAGCCCAAATGCATGATCTTACATTTTTTAACATTAAATCCAAGCTGCCAAATTCTAGGCCATTCTTCAAGCTTAGCTAGATCCCTCCTCATGTTATCTACACCTTCCTGGGTGTCTACTCTATTGCAGATTTTGGTATCATCCGCAAAGAGGAGTAGCCTAGTGGTTGGGGCAAGGTACTTCAGGCCGGAAGGTCGGGGGTTCAAATCCCACTAGAGGACAGCAACCTTGGGCCGGAAGGACTGGGGTTTCTAGTCCCACAGATGCTCCTTGTGGTCTTGGGCAAGCCACTTAACCCTCCATAGCCCATGTTCCCTGTAAGTATTAGTGTATGTGTCTCATATCCCTGCTTGTTAAATGTATCCCCCAATTGTGTTGTGACCGCTTTGATTGAAGGATAAGGCGGTATACAAAAACTGTCTAAATAAAATAAATAAACCTTACCTGAAAGCCCTTCCGCTATATCACTAACAAAGATGTTAAAAAGAAGCGGACCAAGGACAGATCCCTGGGGCACACCACTGGTAACATCCTTCTCCTCAGAGTGAGCTCCATTTACTTGTACTCTTTGTCGCCTCCCACCCAACCAATTTCTAACTCAAGCAGTAACTTTAGGGTCCATCCCTAGGGTGCTCAGTTTGTTTATAAGTCGCCTGTGAGGAACAGTGTCAAAGGCTTTACTGAAATCTAAATACACCACATCTAGGGCTCTCCCTCGGTCCAACTCCCTGGTCACCCAATCAAAGAAATCAATAAGATTTGTCTGACAAGACCTGCCTCTGGTGAATCCATGCTGCCTTGGAGCCTGTAATCCGCTGGACGCCAGAAACCTCACTATTTTTGGAGTGGAGGAGTGGCCAAGTGATTGGGGCAAGGTACTTCAGGCTGGAAGGTTGGGTGTTCAAATCCCACTAGAGGACAGCAACCTTGGGCCGGAAGGACTGGGGATTCTAGTCCCACAGGTGCTCCTTGTGGTCTTGGGCAAACCACTTAACCCTCCATAGCCCATGTTCCCTGTAAAATAGTAATCTCCAAGTTATAATGCCCTGTTCAATGTAATTTCAGTTTGTTCAATGTAAACCGCACTGATGCAGAATAGCGCAGTATATAAGAGAATGTAAATAAAAAAATTTCTCTTTCAGCAGCGTTTCCAACAATTTACTCACCACCGAAGTTAAACTAACCGGCCTATAGTTTTCAACCACATCCTTACTTCCGCTTTTGTGTAAAGGCACCACATGAGCCTCTCGTCCTTTGGCACCACTCCCGACTCCAATGAGGCATTGAAAAGGTCAGTCAGTGGAGTTGCTAGAACCTCCCCAAGTTCCCTCAGTATGCTCGGGTGTATCCCATCCGGTCCCATCGCTTTGTCTACTTTAAGTTGAGATAGTTTCTCACGAACACAGTCTTTTGAAAATTGTTCAAGATGTCCTTTGCTTCTGTTCCTATTTGTGGGTGTTTTCAGAGGTCCTGCTCCTGGTTCTTCATCTGTGAACACAGAACAAAAATATTTGTTAAGCAATTCTGCTTTATCCTTATCAGCTTCTACATATTCCTCCCCTGCACCCTTGAGTCTGACAATACCACTCTTGCCCTTCCTCTTCTCACTAATGTATCTGAAAAATGTCTTATCCCATTTTATTGCATTGGCTATTTCCTCCTCCTTTTGAATCTTTGCCTTCTTGACTACTTTGCTAGCTTCTCTAAGTTTTTCCAAATACAGATGCCTGTCTTCTTCTCTCTGTGATCTCTTGTATTTCATGAAGGCCTCCCTCTTTTTCTTCACTTTTTCAGCTACTTCTTTCGAAAACCATAGCGGTCTCCTTTTCCTTTTACCTTTATTTACCATTTTAACAAAAAGGTTGGTTGCCCTTAAAATATCCCCTTTCAGTTTTTCCCACTGTTTTTCTACATCCCTCAGCTGTTCCCATCCAACTAACGACTCCCTGAGGTATTGGCCCATCTTCGCAAAGTTAGTCTTCCTAAAGTCTAAGATCCTCGCCTTTGAATGGATTCTAACAGCCCTAGTCCTAATACTGAACCACACCATCTGGTGATCACTGGATGCAAAATGATCTCCCACTACAACATCAGAAACACTTTCACCATTGGTAAGCACCAAGTCCAGTATGGCCCCTTCACGTGTGGGGTCTGTTACCAATTGCCTGAATAGTTCTCCCTGTAGAGAATCCAGGATCTCCTTACTTCTAGATGATACTGCAGCAGGAATGTGCCAATCAACATCTGGCATATTGAAATCTCCTATCAGTAGCACTTCCCCTTTCCTAGCAATGCTGCGCATGTCTTCAATTAACTCTCTGTCCACCTCTTCCTCTTGTGAGGGAGGTCTGTATATCACACCAATGTAAATAGATTTCTCTTTCCCTCTTTCTAGTTTAACCCACAATGCCTCCCCTCTCCCTTTTAAGCTCTGTAATTCCAAAGATTTAATAGTAGTTTTACATATAGTGCCACTCCTCCTCCCCTACTTTCTACCCTGTCCTTTCTGAATAAAGTATAGCCAGGTATAGTTACATCCCAATCATGGTTTTCTGTAAACCATGTTTCTGTAACTGCCACTAAATCCAAGTCAGCCACTCCCACCAAAGCTTCAACATCAGGGATCTTATTTCCCATGCTACGGGCATTTATACACACTGCTTTCCATATGTTACCCCTGTTACCCATTTCCATAAAGTTATTTAATGTATCACCTACCTGGGGGCTTTCACTTACCTGGGGGCTTTCTTCACCCATCCCCAACAAATCTAGTTTAAAGCCCTCTTCAGTAGATTAGCCAGTCTACTACTGAAGACGCGTTGACCTTTCTTGGACAGATGGATGCCATCTCTGCTCTGCAACCCTTGGAACAACATCCCATGGTCTAGGAAACCAAAATGCTCTCGAAGACACCATCCACGTAGCCATGCATTCATCTCCAGGATGCGAGCCTCTCTGCCTTGGCCTTTACCCTCAACAGGGAGGATTGAAGAGAACACCACCTGTGCACCTAACTGCTTCACCCTCTGTCCCAGAGCCATGAAGTTACTTTTGATACGTTCCGAGGTATACCTGACAGTATCATTTGTTCCAGCATGGATTAGCAACATTGGGTAATAGTCAGTTTGCTTGATGAGTCTTGGCAAACTCTCCATAACATCTTGGATTTTGGCACCAGGCAGACAGCATACCTCTCTGGACATCAAGTCTGGTCGGCAGATGGACGCCTCAGTACCCCTCAGAAGAGAGTCTCCAACCACCACTACCCTTCGTTTCCTTCTGGTCACTGATTCTGCAACTTTGGGGTACTTGAGCTCTGGTTCTTCCCTTTCCTGGGATGCTTTCACCTCCTCCACTTCCAGGGCTGTATAATGGTTCTTCAATTCAAGGGCTGGAGAAGTTGGATTGGTGATTTTGCAGGCCCTGGTGACTTGTGTCCAACCATCGACATTCTGTTGGCAACCATCTTTTCCTCTGCTGGAGAGCTTGGTTGCTGAAAGAAGCATCTCATCAATGTACTTCTCACTGTCTTGAATGCTCCTCAGCCTCGCCACCTCCTCTTTGAGTTCCTCCACTTGTTTCCTCAGAGCTTCAGCATGCAGGCACCCTGCACATGGAACCAGTCCTTCAATTGGCATTAGGACCTCTGTCTGGACCGAGGCAGAAGCTGTAACGGGGGCAACAGCTTTAGCGATACGATTTTTCCCAGCCATTGTTCTGTTTGTGGAGCTTAGGTATCTGTTAAAGCAAAAGAGAGAGATCTACCAAGTACCAGCAGTTAAATCTCCTTAATTATATTCAAAATGTGCTGGTCCAATTCTCTGTGCTTTGTCAAATGGGGAGGTGCCCTATAAAGCAAGACTACTCGCTAGGGGTGGGTGGGAGTCGGGGTGGGTAGGGAGGGAACTAACATCTGATTAGGTGTTAGCAGTTCCCAAAGCTGAGGAGGTTACTGGAGTTCAACCACCTACTGTGCTCAAGGAAAGTCCCACTAAAGCACCAAAAGAAAGTAACCTTGCTTTAATCACCTGACTGCAACGGGAGTTGCCAGGTGATGTTATGGAATGCCAAGGAAGGGGCTATTTTGGGAGCACTGTTCCCTCCAAGCTGTGTGCGTGT
Source organism: Ichthyophis bannanicus (assembly GCA_033557465.1). NCBI lineage: Eukaryota > Metazoa > Chordata > Amphibia > Gymnophiona > Ichthyophiidae > Ichthyophis > Ichthyophis bannanicus. The sequence goes on along the minus strand of CM066036.1, from coordinate 601,640,391 downwards.
GTGCACGCACACACCTCGCCGAGGGAGCGCACATACTTTACAACAGAACGCACAAAAATTACGGCTCTGATTCTGATAGAAAACAACACAGATGTCTTAAAATTTAAAAGTTATGATTGTAATTACTAGAAATTTCCCGCTTCATTTAGTAATCGTCTATTTTCATTTAATTTGATTAAAATCAATGTGGTGTACATACTGTATTCTGACGTGTAGTCAAATTTTAAAGTATAACACTCCGAGTGTCGTTATGTGGCGCACAAAAATTTAACCTTCCTTCAAAAACTGCACACAGCTGATATTTTATGCGCACACAGCCTACAGAAAATTAGAGGGAACATTGTTTGGGAGGTTTTCAGTTATAACCAAAAACCACAAATTCCCCTTCAGGAGTGTTTTATCGGGGTTGTTCAGTTAAAACCAGAAGCCTCGAAGCTTCTGGTCTTGAATAATGTGACCTTTACTGTCAGGTGATGTTGACATTAGTGTGCTTTAAATTTGAAGTTAGAGCGGCATTTTGTAGTGTTGTGGGGAGAGCCATGGATGTGCACACAAGCAGTAAGACATGCTCCTTGGGCGAACTTCCTGGGGCGATTCCATGGACGACTACAAAAATTTAATTATGCCCAGTTTTTCAGTTCTTTTTTTGAGGGGCAAATAATTTTTCTCAGCTCCTGTTCCCTTATTGCACTCCAGGAACCAGTCTTTGTGTGGTAGGAAAAAATACTTTATTAGGAATAGTACACCAGGGGTACACGGGAGAAACTTCAGCCGAAAACCCAACACAGGCAGTGTTTCAGCAATGCCTCCTACAGGGGGTATTTTGGTGTGATAAAACTAAAAACAATGACATAAAAATAAAAAATAGTAAATAATTACATAAATAAATAAAGACTAATATCATAATAAAAACTATACTTAAAATGTACATAAAAGAATCTCATCTAAAACGAAACAAAGGATAATGTGAACATGAAGTTTCTCTGTAAATATATCAATCAATAAATAAATAACAAGGCTCAATAACTTAGACAACAAAACTAAAAAAGCATAAGTACATTGCGTAATAATGAAAAACAAACTGAAACTGAAAAGTAACAACATAAAACCTATCCATATAGCTACATTGATAAATAAATAAATAAAACTCATAAAACTATATAAAACAAGTCAAATATGTACAGTGTTGATATGAAAATTGAAGAAGGCACCACATATAAAAAAACTAAATGAAAAGACATTGCACAAACCATCAAGAAGATCTCCCTCTAATAAAAATCTTCCTGTAGTGTCAGATAAAACTGAAAAGAGAGGAAAATACATGATTACCAACAAATTGCATTCAAACTATCCCCTAAAAACAGAGGAGAGAGAAGCAAGAGAGAAGCAGGAGTGTCGGCTAAAAAATGTGAAATAGGAGTGTTGGCTAAAAATGAATGAGCTTAGACACGAAACTATTGCTAAACCCTTTCAAAACTAAATAGCAAACTAGAATAATTGAAAAGGAGAGGGCTATGGAGTGGGTGAGTGAGACAGGATGGGATGGGTCTTTCTTGGAAGTGAAAGAGGGTAGAAATGGTGGAGGTGAAAGGGGAAATGAATGCCTGCATAGGGCTTAAGAAATTAGAAGGTGGATAGAGGATGAGTGGTAAGGAGTGAGCTGGGACTGATTAGAGGTCAAGAGGCAGAAAGTGGTAGATGAGGCTGAGGAGGGGATGAGAGGGAGGATGAAGACGGATGGGAGATTAGAGGTGGGCAGAATGGGACAGGTGAGAAATGGTCTAGGTAAGTAAGATTAGAAGATGGAAAGCTGGTAAGTACAAAGGTGAAAAGAGGGAGACTGAAGGAGGAATGGAATGAAGCTATAGTTGGGCAAAAAGGCAGATGAAATAAATAGAGAAATATAGATGGAACAGAAGGATCAGTGTTGGAGAAAAATTCAGGGACAGAAAGGACAAAGAAACAGAAAACGAGATCCTGGAAAACGAGTTAGAAAAAAACCAATGCGGAAGTGGTAAAGAGAGACCGGGACCAACCCAACTGGAAAAATAAAATGATCAAAAGTATAAAAGTGGCAGTTTTTACAGAATGACATATGTCAGCTTTATGGTTTAGAGTTTATGGTTTATTTAGTTTTTGATATACTGCCTTTCATGACTGCAAGGTGATTTACAATGTTTGAAAAGAACTCCTTTAAATAAAATAGGAAATAATGGCAAAGGTACATGCATTTTTTATAGTTCAGTGCAGGAGGAAATGAGTTTCTGTTTATCTTTCTTCAGTGTTCCATAGCTCACAGTGTCTGTTTTAGGGTTTCTATTTCAATTTGTGCCTGCATATTTGTTGCTAATTTGTAGTTTCCTACTCTTTACTAGGCGATGGTCTGTATTTCCTCTGTGCAGCTATGGTGAGGGATTGTTAACATATTGCTTCTCTGTTCAGCTTGTTCTCTTTTTCAAACTGGAAATGCTCTGATGTTCTAAAATAGATAGGGATGGTGTAATTTGAGTTCTTGGACTTGGTGCTGGAGTGGTATAGGTAAGTGTCCATTTGCAGAGTTTTGAGTTATGACACACAATGCCTGGCAGTGCAGGGAATGTGGTGTCATTGATGCGAGACCAGAATTTGAATAGAATGTTTTTTGTACATTGAGTTGTAAAGTTAAACATCTCAGGGTCTGTACCCATTGTTGCAAAACTTTGATTGGTTGAGCTGGGAACATTGTATAAAAAGACTAGACTCTATTGGCCCGATATTCAGAGGCAATTATGCATTCACTGGCAAATACATAAGTAGCCTGTGTATTTTCCAAAAATATAACAATATTTTTGAGCTATTTAAATTACTACACAGCTAGCTATTAGCCATGGATTTGTGGGCCATGCTAGGGGAGGAGTGAGGGTAGGCCAGAAAATGATTCAGACAATGGCAATATTCAGTCTAAATGGAGCAAATAATATATTGACCACACTGTTGCTACATATGGCGATATTAGGCCGTACCTCAGTGCTTTTCAAACTTTTATCCCCATGTTTGCAACTGAAAATTCATATGACCTCAAATGATGAAATCAAACTGGCAGCTCTCCAGCCTCCTTCTCCTCCCTCCCTCATCTAAAGCAGGAAAGCAGCAGTAACAGTAGTAGCAACAGCAGCACAGGGTCCCTTCTGTCAGTGCAATGTGTGCTTACAGACCCCAGTACTCAGCATGGGTTTCCACCCTAACAGGAAACTTAACCAGGAGGGGCAAAGGCCTATGAATATTCACTGGCTCGCAGGCCACATACAGAAGGGTGATTTGGCATAGTTCACAGTGAAAGTCCAGAGAACTGGGGAAATGGCCATGTTTATATGACCCTATTCACTGATGTGGTGGCCCTAAGATTGGAAACCACTGCCTTACCTACTAATTTTCTTTCCTGGAGTTCCTCCAGTCCAGATGAGTGTGTTATCCTCATGTACCAGCAGGTGGAGACTGAGAACATAAAACTTGAGAAATGCTCCTATAAGTAGCCTGTGCCACCCAACACAGCCAGTGTGAACCTCACAAAGCAGAGAATGGAACCTCAAACCCCCAATTCTCCACTAGCACTGCTCACCACCAGAAAGACCATAGCCAAGTACCACACTGCTCTTTGAGGTCTCTGTACTTTGCATATAAAAAAAAATAAATAATAAATAAGCTATCCACCCACAGGGGAAGCAACAGAAGAAAAAGCACAGCATGGCCCCAAAGTATGGAACAACCATTTCCAGAAGCCTCAGCAAAACAGATGGCACAACTGCATCTGTTCACCTACAGAACCTTCAAGAACCAGTGCAAGTTAACAACACTTACAGCACAGTTCGGGGGGGGGGGGGGGGAGGGGTCCTGGACTGGAGGGACTCCAGGAAAGAAAATTAGCAGGTAAGACCTAATTTCACCTTTTCTAACCATCCCTCCACTCCAGGCAAGATGAGTAGGACGTAGCAAAGCAGAACTAACAATGGGTGGATACTGACATGCTGGCCTGCAACACCCATGCTCCAAAGGCCACGTCCTGTCTGGCCTGCACACACAGTCAATAATGATGCACAAAGAAATGAAGAGATGACAACACTGTCACCTTACAGATATCTTGCAGTGGAACTAGACTGACCTCCACCCAAGAAGCTTGAGCCCTCGTTGAATGGGCCCCTTAACCCCATGGGCACCACTCGACCCTTCAACAGATAAGTGGAGGAAACAGCCTCCCTGATCTAGCAAGAAATGGAAGCCTTAGAAGCCACCTTGCCCTTCTTCGGATCCCCAAACAGCAGGAAAAGCCTCTCTGACCACCAGAACATCTAAGTAACTGCCAGGTAACTCTTGAGCTAACGCCGGACGTCCAGCTTATGCAGGCACAGGAAAAGAAAATACCTGATTAAGGTGAAAGGCCGACACTACCTTTGGCTTAAGGAGGATAAGGGTCTCAATGCCATCTTTTCTTTGGAAAACACTAAGTAGAGCTCCTTACAAATCAGAGCCTGAAGTTCGGAAATCCGATAGGCTTAACAAATCACCAACAGGAACACCACTATTAACATCAGATCTTTTAAAGAAGCCCCTCCCTAAGGGGCTCAAAAGGGAGGCACCACCAAGGCCAAAAGCACAAGATTAAGGTCCCACGAAAGAACAATAGGATGACAAGGTGGTCACAGGTGTTTTATTACCTAAAGAAAACAAACAGCATCCACATGGGAAGCCAAGGAGTAACCCTTCATATGACTCTTGATACAAGCCTGAGCCATGACTTGGACCCTCAGGGAACCCAAGGCCAAACCTTTCTTTTAGGTACACTTGAAGAAAAGCTAAGATGTCCAGAAGCGAGACGCCCAAAGTACGCACTCCCCGGTCTCTGTACTACACTTCAAAAATGTGCCAAATCCGAAAATAGGCCAGAGAAGATGAGCACCACCGAAAATTGCAGCAAGGTATCAATCATTTGAGAAGAGTAAACCTTGCGCTTCAACTGAGCCCTCTCAAGAGCCAGGCTGTAAGTGCGATCCAACCCACGTTTGGTATCAGTATAAAACCTTGCGCGAAAAGATCCCCCTCCGTTGAAAGCAGGAAGGGATCCTCTGTAGCAGACTAATTAGATCTGCATATCACAGGCACTGCGGGCAATCTGGGGCCATGAGCACCACTGCTCTGCGGTGTGACTCCATGCGCTGAAGGACCCAGCCTTTCAGAGCCACAGGGGAAACACATATAGAAGATCGCCCTTGGGCCAAGGCTGGATGAGGGCATCTAGTTCCTCCAACATGTGTACTCTGTGTTGGCTGAAGAACCTGCTGACCATGGCATTCCCTGTAGATGCCATGAGGTCTATCATTGGAAGAACCCAATGGTTCACAATTTGTTGAAACACAGACTTCAACAGGGAGCAGTCCCTTGGATCCAGTGCATGGCCACTCAGGTAATCCACTTGCACATTCACCTTCCCGGCAAAATGTGCCACCGAGATTTCCACCAAATGGGCCTCTGCCCACCCCAGGAGTGGAATGGCCTCTGCTGCCATTGGCAAACTCTAGGTGCCACCCTGTCAATTGAGAGAAGCCACCATCACAGCATTGCTGGACAGCACCCTCACTGCCTTTTGACTCACCAGAGGAAGGAATGACTCCAGGGCTCGACGCGCTGCCCGAGTCTCCAAACAATTCATCGACCAACCATTCTCTTTCTGAGTCTCTGAGCCACCTGGGCAAGACAGTGACTGCCCCAGCTTAGCAGACGCATCCATGGTCACTATCGCCCCGCTGGGTCCTTGAGAGGCACGCTCCCTGCAAGTTCAACAGAGTTCAACCACCACCTTAAACTCACTCTGGCCTCATCCTGAAGGGCAAGCCAAACCTCTATAGACTGCCACTGCAGAGAACTATGCGAGAGAAGAGAGACCTGAAGGGGGTTACATGTGCAACCTGCCCAAGGCACCAGGTCCAAAGTTGCCGACATGGACCCCAGGACCTGAAGATAGTCCCACACCTTGGGGCGAGGGACCTGCTGCAAAGCCTGCATCTGTGCCCACAACTTCGCTATCCTGTCCTCCGGAAAGAATACCCTGCCACTGCATGTGTCAAATTTGGCTCTCAGATACTCCAGAGACTGGGAGGACACCAAACTGCTCTTTGCAAAATTGACCGCTCCACCAAACTCCTGAAGACGATGGATCACCAGAGCCGTTGCTTCATGGCTCTCCTAAAAGGACGTCCCCTGAATCAATCAGTCGTCTAAATATGGGTGGACTAAGACTCCTTGCTTTTGCTGCAGATCCACCACCACCACTACCACCATCACCTTTGTGAATAGCCGAGGAGCCATAGCCAGACTGAAGGGCAAGGCCTGAAATTGAAAATGTCCTTTAGGCACTGCAAAATAAAGAAACTGCTGGTGCTCGGGCTAGATTGGAAAGTGCAAATAGACCTCTGTCAATTCCAGAGAGGTGAGAAACTCTCTCTGCCAGATAGCCACTATGAATGAACGCAGGGTCTCCATGCAAAAGCGAGGAACTCTCAGAGTCCTGTTGATACTCTTTAGATCCAGAATGGGTCACAAGGAGCCCTCTCTTTCTTTGAGACCACAAAATAAATTTGAGTAGCGCCCTGAACCCCAGTCGTCGCATGATACCGGTATGACCGCCTTCAGCTGGAACAGACAGTCAAGAGTCTCTTCTACCGCTCATGCCTTTGCCAGTGCCTGACATGTGGAGACCATGAAGGCATCTGAGATGGGCCTCGCCAACTCGAGAGCATAGCCCTCTTGGATCACCTCCAGCACTAAGGCATCCATCGTGATCTTGGCCCAGGTGGAGTAAAACCACTGCAGGTAACCTTCCATGGGCTGCAACCGTATCAAGGTCCCCAAAACTTCATTGGGAAGATTTGGGGATTCCAGAGGGCTCAGAAGCTCCCCCATAGTGGCCATCTCAAAAGAAAGAATGCCTCTGTAGGAACCTGGACCGTTGAGGGTTAAATAACTGAACAGGGTGAAATTTATGGGAGTCACAGCCCCTGCTTCTAGGGGGTGCCCTCTGCCATCCCCTTTGGGTTTATCTTCCAGCAACCTAGGCACTTTGTAGTCCCCAAATCTTTGAACAACTTCTCCAGGTCCTCTCCAACTAGCAACTTCCCCGCAAAAAAAAAGCTTGCTAAAGCGTATCTTGGAGGTGACATCAGCCAACCAATCGTGAAACCACAAGAGATGCTGGACCACCACTACAGTGGCCATGCCCTTAGCTGATGACTAGAGTAAATTATAAAGGAGGTCTGCCAGGAAGGCGGAACCGGACTCCAATCTGGTCGGCTCGACCGAAAAATCTGCAAAAGGTTCCTCAGTAATCCTCTGCAACCAAAGATGACGGGTTTTGGCCACATAAGTCCCACAAATGGCACCCTGCAGAGCCAAAGCTGCCACCTCAAAGGCCTGCTTTTCCCGCTGATCCTTTAATGCTGCGTCACCTTCCACTGGGATGGTTGTCTTCCTAATGACTCCTGTCACCAATGCATCCATGCATGGGAGACACAATTTTTCCAGCTCTTCAGGGGGAATCAGAAAAAGCTTTGTCATACTGTGTCCCACATGCAAGCTAGAATCTGGGAAGCTCCACTCCTCTGAAATCATGCCCTTCAGTGCCTATGAACGGGGAAGGACGGTGGCGACTTATGGAGGCCCTCCAGGAGTGGGTCCTCCCCTGCCTCCGATGACTCCGGCTGTGGCTCTTCTGCAATGTGACTAGGGACTGAAAGATAAGAGCAGGTAGCTCATTCCTATGAAAAATCTGAACTGCAGTTGGATGTTCTGCTGCTGGGAGGTCCCCCTCCTCCAACTCTCAAGGAGATCTGCAGACTACTCCAGAGGTCTCAGTCTTGGGGAATGCAGAGACCCCACCGAGGCCTTCTCATCTTTGTCCTCTGTGAGCTCCTTAAGCTGGCACATTGCTGCTAAAGCAAATCCCTGTAAGGGAAGCTTGCTGCCAATCGGAGACTATTCACTCAGACCCTGCTTCATGCAGAAGGCCTTGTGCAGCAGTAAATAAATTCCAGAGTAAAGAGGGTATTTCCTCCTCCTAAATTCCCTCCAGACCAATCCTCTGTGGCTGCAGGAATCAGGAAAAACATGGGTTACAGCACTGGAGGCTCAGCTTTCTCTTCCTGAGACATAGTCACAGTTGGCAAAATGGCGGCAGTTCCCACTGAAACTGTGGGGCCTCCTGAGTCTCCCTTAGCATGAATGTGCTGAAACCAGCTGGCTATACCACAAAATCGCTCTCCCCATGATACAAGGCAGCAGTAGTTTGTTGTGAGTAGCCGTGGAAGTTCGATGGCTGCCACAGGCCCCACACCGGCTGCGCTCCATGTTTGCCATGTGCTGCTAGAGCAAAAACACCTCACTCTCTCCTTCAGGCAATGACCCACAGCAGTACTGGACTCCGGACTTAACTGGCAGCCATCCCAGAAGTCCCACTGAGCTGTCTAACTCCTCCTGCAATCTGATCTTTACTTGCCTTTTTTTTTTTTTTTGGAAAGAACTTTAAAGGCACAGATGCACTCTGTCAGCATACATCAGCATGACATTATGCCTAGCATAGGTGTCATGGCTTTTTCCCAGACCTTGGATTTCAAGCAGCTTTGTTACTCTGGTGATGTCAGTCTCCAAACTTAATGAGGGTAGTTTACAAGATGAGATTAGCTCTGACCCCCTGGTGATGTCAGTCTCCAGGCCTGATGAGATTGGTCTGCAGCCCCTCCTTGCTAAATCAAGAATAGCAGACCTCAAAGGGAGGTGCTGGAAACAATAGCAGACCTCAAAGGGAGGTGCTGGAGAAAATTCACTATAAAGGACAGAAATACTTCCTCTTTTCTCTCTCTCTATTCATCAGACATGAAGGACATGAGGCTCTCAGTACCACTTCTCTTTACCCCCCCCCTCTCTCTCTCTGATCTCTCTCTCACACACACATGCACACACATAGAGTCTTTCATATACTCTAGTCTCCCTCACACTTCACACAAGCACACACACACATTCATTGAGGCACACTGAGAACGGCGGAAGATTACATTATTCAGAAGATTATATTTATGGGGGCCGTCTCAGACTTCACAGATCTCCAGTTGGGTAAGTAATAATTTTGTTTGATACATTAAAGTGGATTTCAGACAGGGTGCGACATGAAAATCAAAAGCCCTTGTGACCATTTGTTTTGTGGGTTAGACAAGGTGAGATTTTTATTGTCAAAAGGCTCTGTAATAATCCTGAATTTTAATATTACCTACACCTAGGGACATTACATAGAGTGGCTTGCAATTTTCTTATTTGTAGGTAGAGGCTTGTTACGGTTTGTTACAAGGCACAGATTTTTCTCTAGTATTTGAGCTGCTAAGAAAAGACAGAGAGATAGTCCAGCTTTAGTTTGGAAGTGGTACACAGGTAAACAGTCCCTCATTGAATACAATATACATCTTTCCTGGTAACACTATTACCTCCTGTCCCTTTGCCTTTTATTTCTCAGTCTCCTGTCAGGTATAACTGACAATTCTGTTAATCTCCTAACACCTTTCTTACTATAATTTCATCCTGAACTTCCACCCTGTTAAAAGGTGGTAAGCACTTTTTTATGCAGGTATAATTTTAAGGCGTGGTTTTTATGCCAGTACTCTTTACTGAACACCCATAAAATTTATGCCATTCCAACTATAATTCTAAGTCTCACTTCTTCTTAAAAGTGAGCATTCCTCCTTCCAAGGTTGCACATTTGAGATAGTCGCATAAAACCAAATAAAAACATAATAAGCTAGGCTCCTGTACCAACTACAGTCTTTCTGCAGTCTCAAATATGGAAGCCTTTGATTTTAAAGAACTGAAACAAATAGTACTGACATACTGTAAGAGGAAAGGTGGTCCCTTTGAAGGTGAATTCCCTGAGTCATCATGGTATAATATTCAAAGACAAATGTTAAACCATTATCAAGAATTCAAAAAGAAAACAAATAAAAGAAAATGCCTTTTTATCCAAGGTATGTGCAGGGGGCTCATTAGCATGAAACAGGACAATACTAAACTGACTTCTCATTGTACACAATTGACTAAAGACCTTGAGGAGGCACAAATTTGCATTTCTATGCAAAGGGCTCAGGTGATACAAGCCACAAATTCTTTTAACACTGTTAGTGAGCAATTAGAAGCACTTAAACTTGAATTGAGGCACGTTAAGGATCAATTGGCCTCTGAAAGACAAAAGAAATATATGCCCTGGCCAACACCCATTTCTCCCTCAGCCCCCTATGCCTATGACACACCCTATAAGCCATGAATCCAAGCTATTGAGAAACAAAAGAATACAGAAGTATGCATAGCTGGACTTAGGAATGGAAAAAATAAAGCTAAATCAGAGGAAGAAAATCCTGATAGTTTATCTCAGCCAGAACAGAGCAATAACCAGGACCTGTCTCAGGAGGATAATTCAGATGACTCAGACCCGGCCCCCAGTACCAAACTCAGAGCACCAGTTAAAGTGATGCTGCAGGACAATTTAAAAGATAGGGACATGGAAAGGATAGTTGAGAAAACTGGCCCTATGCCTTTTAATGTTAATGACTGGTGCAAATGGGCCACTGATATTCTGATTCACTGGGGTCTATGGAAATACAGAAGAAAACAATCAGACTTTGATAAACTTATGCATCTGGCTCTGGGGCCACACTATTATAAAGTTGGCTCTCTCACTCACCCATACCAGTTGGTTAAAAGGGGTATTGAGAAACTATTTCACTGTTCCCCAATGCAAGTATTTAAAATTATTTCACCTCTACCAAATGATACACTGGAAGAGTTTGCATATAGAGCCTGGATTTTAAAAGCAGTTCTAAATGAGCAGGAGTCCTGGCCCAATGCAGAAAATTATGGGGAGAGCACGCATAAGGCATTTTTATTAGAATTGCTATCCCCCGAGATTACAAAACACCTTCTGTTATTTTCTGAAGACCCTAAAGCAACCCCTTTTGATACTTTAATGCTCAGAATTGGGTCTGTTTGGAAGACCCAGCCCTCGCAGGTCATAACAGTATCATAAGCACGGAAGTGGCAAGCTGAGGGATCCTCCCAATACACAAAAAACACAGACAAAGGATACCAAGGACAGACACCTTGGAGAGGACAAAGCAGAGGTACTTTTAGAAACTCCTCAGGTTACATTCCCTTTCAGGAGCTCAAAGCACAGAGAGATGGATTAGAAAAGGAGAAAATTAAATGGGAACAGGACAAACACATACTGCAGGTAGAACTAGATTAATTAATGTGGTAGGTGAAGGCCTATGATCCATGCTGCTTGAACTAAGCAGGCAGGCCTAAGCAGCTTGACCTGTAAATGAAGCCTGTGGCTAGGCCAGAGGAATGAAAAACCTTTTGAATGCTGCCACCATAGAATCAAAACTTAACTAAGCATAATCAAGCATAGCTAAGCAGAATCGAAACTTAGGAGAAATAGAAAAACTGCTTTAATTGGCACTGATAAGAATGTGAGAAGCTTCTATGGAATTAATTAACTCTGTTGAAAGAAAAGTTACAGTGCCCTGTTTTCACACATATCCCAGCCAGCTAGTGACCTTGGAGAAGGGATGTATCAAGAGCCTAAGAACTGACCATTGTAATAAGGGCTGTAAGGGGGGGAAACAGGTGCTGAGCCCAGACAAAGGTCCTTATTGGATAACTACGTAAAGGTACCGGGACCAATAGATGGGGCAGAAGGGGTTACCGGGACCAATGAAAAGTTTGCCTATGTCTAGACTGGAGAAGAAAAGTATAAAAGTTGTTGTTTTACTAACAGCCATTGCTCAGCCATTTTTGAATGTGATTCTGCTTGAGTCTTGTACACAATAAATGATTTGGACCTTTTGAACAGACTCCTGGTATTATTGGATCGTTTGCACTCTGCCGCTACATATTCTTGGTGCGTTGGCCGGGAAGGTGTGGTTAGTAGAGGGTATACGGGCTGATATACCACGACTTTCCGCCTCTATAGGTTTGGTCCTGCCGGGCTCGTGCCCTCCCGACGTGGGCTCGGCTCCCAGGCGCCACCGGTCCCGTTGCATCGGAGGGAGCTTGGCCAGGCCTCGGCGGGTGCCGGACCCGGTCGGAGCCAACACCTCGAACCCGTGAGGGGAGTCCGAGGTCCAACTCATGCGCTTGCTCGGGAGCGGGGACCGGATCCGGTGAGTATAGTTTTGGGAATGTCTAGACAGATGAGTCAGAACTGCAGCTTGAAACTTGTGAACTTGTGAATTTTGGTAAGAGAGCTTGATCACCTCTCAAGGCGGTCCAATTAACCTTGCATAGTGTATTCGCGAGGTGAACCTACTGTCTTCTTGGTACGAATTTGGTATAGCCTAGTCAGAAGAGACAGGATTGGGGGTTTTTTTGGGATACGTTGCTAGCATGATTGTGTGAATGAAGCGTGATTGAGAGGTCTAGTAACATAGACCAAGCGAAGGCGGACTCCTGAGTAACGCAGTTCCTGGCCGGGCGACCGCGTCCAGGTCGTAAAAAGGAGGAAGCGACCGTCGTCTTGTCTTGTTTTTTGTTTCCCTTGAATGTTTCTAGGGCCGTGAGGACCCCTCACCCACGGTCCGCCCTCCTTTTCCCTTCTGTTTGTTGTTGCGCGCACACATCGATATGGGAGGGACGGGGTCCACTATGCACACTCCATTAGAATTTATGATTAAGTATTTTAATAAAGGATATTCAGGAGACTATGGGGTGAAAATGACTGCGTCACGATTGCAAGTTCTGTGCACTAGGGAGTGGCCTGCATTAGATCCTATGTGGCCCCGAGATGGAACATTTGCCATAGGAATCATAAAGTCAATTTATCAGAAGGTGCGAGTAGCGCACCCCGTTCAGTTTCCCTATATAGATTCCTGGTTAAGTATTTGTGAAAGCCGGCCCCCTTGGGCCCGGCGCTTCTATGAAGAACAGTGCAGAATAATGGTAGCACTGACGGAACAGACACAGAGGACAGGGATAGTTAAGAAGCCTATTTATGTTGATCCCGAGTCCCCGGAAGTTGTAAATAGACAGCCCCTAGCTCAGCGCCCAGTAAGATTACCACCGCGTCCCGCGGCAGCCCCCCGGGACCGGCGAATTCTACCCCCTGACTTGCCAGTAGCTCAGCCAGATGATTTGCCCCCTGAAGAGGCCGATCAGCTCGAGACTGAGGAGAATCTTGAGTCAGAACATGAAGAAGAAGAATCGTCTTCCCAGTATGAGACTGACAGTGTAAAATCAGCTGTCAGTGCAGGCTCATCTGCTGCAAGCGAGGGTTCCCAGACTAAGCATAATTTGAGGAAGAGAGGCCCTACTAAGAAATTATTGCCACTGCGGCAGGTCCCGGGAGTACCCGTGAGGAATGATGATAACCAGGTAGTAGCGGGACCCACAAGTTTAGTTTATGTGCCTTTCTCCACTACTGATTTGTTGAATTGGAAAACGCATTATGCCTCTTATACAGACAAGCCCCAAGAATTAACAGAGTTAATGAATACAATTATACAAACCCACCAGCCTATGTGGGCAGATTGCCGTCAACTCCTGTCTACTTTATTCACTACTGAGGAGCAGACGAGAATTATGCAAGCAGCTGTCAATTGGCTAGCAGAAAATCCTCTAGCAGAGGGAGGAGGAGGAATAGATAATCGCGAAGCAGCAAAGAGAGAATTTCCTAATGAAGATCCTCGGTGGGATCCAAACACCGATGTAGGATCCCGAGCCCTAGCTCGGTTTCGCCAAGGCCTTTTACAAGGTCTGCGAAAAGGGGGTCAGAAAGCCATGAATATTTCCAAGATAGCCGAAGTTATCCGATAACCGAAGTTATCCAGCAGTATTCTATGAAAGACTAGCCGAAGCATACAGAATGTACACGCCCTATGACCCAGCTGCACCAGAGAGTCTGTGCATGGTAAATGCCACTTTTGTCAGCCAGTCCCAACCAGACATTAGACGTAAATTACAGAAATTAGATGGGTTTGCGGGCATGAATACATCTCAGCTAATGGAAGTCGCTTAGAAGGTGTATGTGAATCGTGATAATGAAAGGCAGAAAGAAAGTGATCGTAAAATGAAGAAGAAAGCCGATCTTTTGGCTGCCGCTTTAGTTGAACGGAGAAGGGGAGTTGTCCCTAATCGAAGGAGCAGAGGGAGGGGCCGAGGAGATAGCCGGCCCACATTGGGCGTGAATCAATGCGCCTATTGCAAGGAAGAAGGACATTGGAGGAACGCATGCCCGCAACTCGAAGACGCCTCACACGAAGAAGGAGAGAACGCCCATTGGGGAGAGAGGGAGAGAGGCCGATTGCAGAATAGCAGAGGAACAAATCGAGTACATTTCCAACGGGAAAGACAGGAGGCCATAGAAGGAGTTGCAACTACAGCGGACGATGATTTAGATGAAGCAGATTAGGACAGACCGGGCTCCGAATTTGCCTTAGGTCCCCAGGAACCTATGGTCTGCTTAAAGATAGGGGACCAATTCATGGACTTTATGGTTGATACTGGAGCAGAACATTCTGTAGTAGATAAGCAAGTAGCTCCTTTGTCCACAAGAGCAGTCACTATTATGGGAGCAACTGGTGCCAGAGCCACCAAGTCTTTTCTGCAAAACCGCGTATGTGAACTAGGAGGACAGCAAATAGCGCACCAATTCCTCTACATGCCTGAGTGTCCAGTGCCACTACTGGGACAAGATATGCTAGCCAAACTGCAGGCCCAAATATCCTTTACTGAGAAAGGAGAAATGCAAATGACTGTGAATTCGAAGCCTGCAGGATTAATGGTGCTTACTGTTCCCCGAGAAGAAGAGTGGAGATATTACAGTACTGAGCCAGCTCCTGATACCAATTTTAGTTTGCTAACGAACGTTATGGCTCCTCCTGGGGTATGGGCAGAAGGTAATCCACCAGGTCTAGCTAAGCACATAGCCCCAGTAATTGTGACCCTTAAGCCTGGAGCAGAACCAGTACATGTTAAACAATACCCACTCCCAAGACCAGCAATTGAAGGCATTCACCGCCACTTGTTAAGGTTACTGGAGTATGGCCTTCTCAAAGTATGTCAATCACCTTGGAATACACCTCTTCTGCCAGTCAAGAAGCCTGGGACAGGTGATTACCGCCCAGTGCAAGATCTAAGGAGAGTGAATGAAGCAGTTGAAACCATACATCCAGTTGTGCCAAATCCCTATACACTCTTAGGACTGATACCTGCTGAAGCTACCCATTTTACTGTTCTGGATTTGAAAGATGCATTCTTCTGCATACGATTAGCCCCGAGTAGCCAATTGCTGTTTGCCTTTGAATGGCAGGACCCTGTCTCAGGAAGACGGGGCCAACTTACCTGGACACGATTGCCTCAAGGATTCAAGAACTCACACACCATCTTTAGTGCTGCACTAAACCAAGATCTCTTAAGTTATCCTGTAATTCCTGGGAAAAGAGTGCTTCTTCAGTATGTGGATGACCTATTGGTAGCTACCACATCGGAGAATGAATGTGTACAAGCCACAAATGACCTTTTACAACTCTTAGATGAAGCTGGATACAAAGTTTCCAGAGCAAAAGCACAGCTATGCCAAACAGAAGTAAAGTATTTGGGTTTCCGGCTGACCAAAGGAAGCCGACAATTAGGACCAGAAAGGAAAGAAGCCGTGTGTAGTATCCAAACCCCAACCACCAGGAAGCAAGTCAGAGCCTTTCTGGGAGCAGCAGGATACTGCCGAATATGGATACCTAATTTTGCTCAGATTGCTAAACCACTATATGAAGCCACCAAAGGAGAAGAGAAGTCACCACTAGAGTGGGGACCCGATCAGGATCATGAAATGCAAGGAAACGCTCTAGGAATGTTAACTCAGACATTGGGACATTGGGAGCGACCTGTAGCATACTTATCAAAACAATTGGACACTGTAGCCAGAGGATGGCCACCATGTCTGAGAGCTGTTGCAGCCACAGCATTATTAGTAAGTGAAGCAGACAAACTCACCTTAGGACAGAACCTACGTGTTACAGTACCACACGCAGTACTCGCCCTTGTGGAACAAAAAGGAAATCATTGGTTCACCAACTCTCGAATGCTGAAATACCAGAGCATGCTATGCGAAAACCCTCGAATACAACTGGAAGTGAACCATGCTTTCAACCCAGCCACATTGATACCAATCAGCGAGGACCCACCAGAACATGACTGTATAGAAGTCATGGACACTGTGTTTTCAAGTCGACCTAATCTAACTGATGTGCCTTTAGAAAACCCTGACCAGACTTACTTCGTGGATGGAAGCAGCCTCATCATCAATGGACGATGCTGTGCTGGGTATGCAGTAGTTACCCGGGAGAAAGTCATAGAATCATCAGCTCTTGCATCAGGAACATCAGCACAGAAAGCGGAATTGATAGCACTCACAAGGGCACTAGTATTAGGTGCTGGACTTCAGTTGAATGTATACACAGACTCAAAATACGCTTTCACTACTTTACATGCTCATGGAGCTCTGTACAAAGAACGAGGACTTATTACCTCAGGAGGCAAGTCTATTAAGTATGGCCCAGAAATATTAATGTTGTTAGATGCGGTATGGGCCCCTGTACAAGTTGCTGTCATACACTGCCGAGGACATCAAACAGGAAGAGGAGAGGTTGCCCAAGGAAACAGATTTGCTGATGTCTCAGCACGCAAAGCAGCCATGACAGGACAAATTTCATCACAAGCAACACCAATACAAGCAGTATTGTTTCCTGTACCCCTTAACCTGTGGACACCACGATACACCACAAAGGAATTGGACTATTATTGTACTATAGAAAAAGGGGTACTGAAAGATGGATGGATTGAGCTGCCACCACCAGAGGGTAGCCAACCTCCAGGACGAACAGTAATCCCTGAATCATTGGGACCAGCCTTTGTAAAGGCTTTTCATCAAGCTACACATTATGGGAAAAACGCGATGGAAAAAGCACTTACACCACATTTTTGCATTGCATTGTTGGGAGCTCTGTCAGCCTCGGTAGCTCGCCAGTGTTTAACTTGTGCCAAGAACAATGCCAAGCAGGGTCCTAACACCACCACCCCGAGTTCAGTCAGGTGGTGTAACCCCTATGCACAATCTACAAGTGGACTTTACTGAAATGCCAAAAGCTAGTGGATATCGTTGTTAGTTTTAGTTTGCACCTTCTCTGGGTGGGTGGAAGCTTTCCCCACCAGGACTGAAAAGGCCAGAGAAGTCACCAAGGTCTTACTGAGGGAAATTATCCCCAGATTTGGAATTCCTGCAGTAATAGGGTCGGACAATGGGCCCTCATTTGTACCTCAAATTACTCAACAGTTAGCCAGTGCCCTGCAGATACAATGGAAGTTACACACTGCATACAGACCCCAAAGTTCAGGGAAAGTTGAGCGAATGAATCGTACTCTAAAATCTCAGTTGTCTAAGCTATGTCAGGAGACCCACCTGAAGTGGCCCCAGGTTCTCCCAATAGCTTTACTTAGGATACGCTGAGCTCCTGTGAAATCATCAGGATTTTCTCCCTTTGAAATCATGTATGGTAAACCCCCACCAATTGTGCAGGGAGTTAAGGGTAGTTTGACACAAATTGGTTCAGAAATAACCAGACAAGAACTCCTAGCTCTTAGTTCTGTCCTGCAGACTCTCCATGCGTGGATACAGGACCAGTTACCTATCAACTTGACGGAACCCCTGCATCCCTACAAGCCTGGTACCTCGGTGTGGATCAAAGATTGGAAGAAGACACCGCTGGAACCCCATTGGAAGGGACCATACACCGTCATCCTGTCTACACCAACAGCCGTGAAGGTAGCAGAAATAGAATCCTGGATCCATCATAGCAGAGTCAAGCCAGCAGCAGTCCCAGACCCAGATCAGTGGACTGTGATGCAGCATCCTGATACTCCTTTGCAACTCACCCTGAGGCGGCAACCAGCAGCCTCGAACTTCTCTGGGCCACCCAAGAACTATGGTGCTCCACAGTACACAAGTCTTTCGAAGAGGATTGCTGTTTCCAATACAGCAAAACTTGTTTTTTCAATTGGGACTGGAGAGGACCCAATGTGTACGTTTGTGGTACACTGAATAACTTTACATTCACAGACTTTATTCAGGCCAACTACGATTGGTAAGTTGGCATACAGCGGAGACTTGAGGATCTTCAATCAACATTGACACCCGTTGAATTGCTTCATTAGCAGACGGGTCAACATTGTGTCAAGAAGCAGTGAACGTCGAGGTCAAGATTTTCCAGCGGAGATTCAGAATCACTACAATCAACATGTATCCTTGCTTCTATTTTGTTCTGGTTGCCTGCATGGGGAGCTTTGAACTCACTTTTGCCTTACCCCCATGTACTGCCTGCATTACTTCTACTTGGACTGGAATGAAAGTAACTCAGACTTTGCTTTATCATTCTTACTACACCTGCACTGGTACAGTAAGTCGGTGTATATATAATACCACTGAACTGAACATTTGTACTAAGGGTAATACTACAGTTTGTTTTAACCCGCACCAGAATCCATCCTATTATACTCTAGAAATACGATGGAATGATGCAGATGGAGCTCTACTTAATGCTACACCCCCACTTACTGATCCTACAAAGAATGCTGTTTTGTATTTTGATGCTTGTGATGCTATAAATAGGGATAGTCGTTCTAATTGTGCTAACTGGGAAAAAGCATATTATCATGATCACAAGTATGTGTGTCCAGAGGGAACCACTGGATGGGGAGCATGTACAGGAAAACGAGTTTTATCAAATGAATATAGCACAGCACCAGTTGAAGATTACTATTGTCCAAAGTGGGAATGTGTTTTCTATGCCACATGGAAAACTGGTATGATAGAGAATACCAGAGATAATCGAATGGCTGCCTTACATCAGCCATATGTAAAGAATCCAGAAAAATGTAAGGGTGCCTGTAATCCATTAGAGTTACATATAATAAATCCCAGTGCATGGACACAAGGGTATAAATTTGGACTATGCATTGCCGGCTCTGGGTCAGATCCAGGAACTATTGTATATATTAGACTGAACATTCAGGCCCATCGTTCATCAAGGTACCATATACATAATACCTTCTATAAAACTATGCATATTTATTTTTATTTTATTTATTTATTTAACATTTCTTATATACCGCCTTTCATGATATCAAGGCGGTTTACATTGAACAAACTGAAATTACATTGAACAGGGCATTATAACTTGGAGATAACTATTTACAGGGAACATGGGCTATGGAGGGTTAAGTGGCTTGCCCAAGACCACAAGGAGCACCTGTGGGACTAGAAACCCCAGTCCTTCTGGCCCAAGGTTGCTGTCCTCTAGTGGGATTTGAACCCCTGACCCTCTGGCCTGAAGTACCTTGCCCAAACCACTAGGCCACTCCTCCACTCCTATAAATAAGTTTGACATCCCTCACCCTTCTCAAAATCTGTTCTTAGAATTAGCTGGAGCAGTAGTATCCAGTCTCCACATTTCAGATTGTTACTTTTGTGGAGGAACTAGAATGGGTGATCAGTGGCCCTGGGAGGCCCAAGAATTAAATTACTCAGTAGCTTATAATCATACTGAACTACATAAGACCACAAGTGAATGGGTATTAGCACACCCAATAGTTGGACGTCTGTGTTATGCTCGAACTGGACCCAAGTTCAATTTGAAAGTGGGACAGCTTGTCTGTCTTAGTCAAAAGTTTTATAATGACACCACAAAACAGACGTCCTGGTGGTCAGGAGTTAATGAACCTGAACCTACCAATCCCTTAGTAAAATTTCCTGAACTTGCCGATCTATGGACCGACCTTGCCCAACCTCATGCCTGGCAAGCTCCACCTGGTTTGTAGTGGATTTGTGGAACCCGAGCATATGCTCGACTCCCTATTCATTGGGGAGGGGCATGCGTCATAGGAACCATCCGACCTTCTTTCTTTCTGTTACCCACAGAGCAGGGAGAACAATTAGGTTACCCAGTGTATACTAAGAGACATAAGAGAGCAGCTTTACAGATAGGCAAATGGGAGAAATGGGATAGTGATGATTGGCCACCCAAAAGAATTATTGCCTACTATGGACCTGCCACTTGGGAGCAAGATGGCACCTGGGGATACCGAACCCCTGTATATATGCTTAATCGTATTATACGCTTGCAAGCAGTTGTCGAACTAATAACTAATGAAACTAGCCAAGCACTCACACTTCTAGCTAGACAGAGCACACAAATGCGTACTGCAATATATCAGAATCGCTTGGCACTAGATTACTTATTAGCAGCTGAAGGAGGAGTATGTGGTAAGTTGAATCTAACCAATTGTTGTTTGAAGATAGATGACAAAGGTCAGGTAGTTGAAAATATTGCTGAAAACATGCGAAAGCACGCCTATGTGCCAGTACAGACTTGGCATGGTCTTAAGATACCCAACTGGTTCGAATCTATCTTCTCTGGATTGGGAGGACTTACTACTTTTGCTATGATGATATTGGTATTTGTAGCTATGTTTCTGCTGTTACCATGTATAATCCCATGTTGTATGCGCTCTATTAATAGTGTTATAGAAAATACAGTAGAAGGAAAGACTGCCACTAAGATTTTAGCCTTATGGCACCCTAATCCTGGTACGCTTGGTCGTAATCCAACCCCAGTATAACTAAGTGATTTAAATCTCACACCTTATTAGCTATAGGGTGAGATTAATCAAAGGGGGGAATGTGGTAGGCGAAGGCCTATGATCCATGCTGCTTGAACTAAGCAGGCAGGCCTAAGCAGCTTGACCTGTAAATGAAGCCTGTGGCTAGGCCAGAGGAATGAAAAACCTTTTGAATGCTGCCACCATAGAATCGAAACTTAACTAAGCATAATCAAGCATAGCTAAGCAGAATCGAAACTTAGGAGAAATAGAAAAACTGCTTTAATTGGCACTGATAAGAATGTGAGAAGCTTCTATGGAATTAATTAACTCTGTTGAAAGAAAAGTTACAGTGCCCTGTTTTCACACATATCCCAGCCAGCTAGTGACCTTGGAGAAGGGATGTATCAAGAGCCTAAGAACTGACCATTGTAATGAGGGCTGTAAGGGGGGGAACTAAGAACTGACCATTGTAATGAGGGCTGTAAGGGGGGGAAACAGGTGCTGAGCCCAGACAAAGGTCCTTATTGGATAACTACGTAAAGGTACCGGGACCAATAGATGGGGCAGAAGGGGTTACCGGGACCAATGAAAAGTTTGCCTATGTCTAGACTGGAGAAGAAAAGTATAAAAGTTGTTGTTTTACTAACAGCCATTGCTCAGCCATTTTTGAATGTGATTCTGCTTCAGTCTTGTGCACAATAAATGATTTGGACCTTTTGAACAGACTCCTGGTATTATTGGATCGTTTGCACTCTGCCGCTACATTAAAACAGGACTTACAAGCAGCTCAGGACAAACACAAGGCTAGTGCATAGGGGTGTCCTGACCTCCTGGGTTCAGATATCAAAATGTCTCAAGCCTTCATAGCCCAGCCTGCCTCCGTTCTCTCAGCAGAGGACCCAATTCCAGAGCCTCTGGATGATGAAACAGATACAGGCCCAGAATACAGTTTAAGGCTTGTAACATCCTTGATACTGGACTCTTGTGGACGCCCCAATGTTATCAGTAGAATAGGGGGTCAGGATAAACTAGCTTTGATTGACACAGGGGCTGGAATTAGTTTTACAAACAGAGCTTCTCCCACTGAAGATCAGAAAAATATGGAAATTTATGAAATTCAAGGAATTAATGACACAGCTTCCAAATGTGTGGCTATCCCAGTTAAATGGGGTATCCCTGTGCACAGTGAACAAAACAAGGAAATGTTGGAAACCACTGCCTCCACTATAGTGAACACACCAAAAGAAATAATTGGAATTGACGTTCTCAACCAGTTAAATTTGGTGGTGGATATGGCTAATCTTAAATTGTGGCAGTATTCAGGAACTTCAACTGCTTCTAAAACTTTAGTGCATGAAGTCATTCCCATGCAGTTAGCAACTCAGTGCACCAAGGCAGCTCAGCAGTATGATCTGTGTGTAATTCCCTCAGAGGTGGCTGATATCCCAGTCTGGGCACAAGACAAGTTAGATTGTGGGAAAATGCACACAGAAATACTGTTGGAAGGCGAGGATTCTCCACCACAGAAACAATATATTGATGGTAGTAGCCAATGTGAAGTAGGCAGGCGACTAGCAGGTTTCGCAATTGTACAATTGGACCCAAATAACCAAGTGGTACTGCAGAGACAATATTCCTGTGGGTCAGCGTCAGCACAGTACTGTGAGCTGGCTGCTTTTGTAGCTTGTATGCAATATCAGGATTCACACCCAGAGATACAAATCATTTTAGATTCTGATTATGTCTTTAAAAGTGCCATTGCCCTGTTACCCTAATGGCTGGCAAATAAATTTAAATCTACAGATGGGTCCACAGTGAAAAATTCATCACTGTGGACTATGGCACAAGAACTGAGTGAGAAGTTTCAGAGAGCACATTTAGTTAAAGTAAAGGCACATAGGAAGAAAGGCCCTTTAGTGAAAGGAAACACATTAGCAGACTCACTAGCCAAGGAAGCATGCCATGTAGGCCTCATATGGCCCTGGTATGAGCAGACACGCATGTTTTCTATTGCTACATGTTCCACAGATTATGATCAGATAATACCACCAGATTACTTTGTAGCACTGCAGACGAAGGACCCTGAGCTTTCCAATTTGAGGAAACTTGTGCAGAACGCCCCAGATAACCTATATCAGCACACACCCTTTCTCACACTCACTATAGAGAAAGACATTCTATGTGCAAAAAGAGAGGAAGGCTTGGTTATAACTATCCCTAGAGCTCGAGGTAAAGAATGGATGCATTGGGTTCATGGTACAGGTCCAGGACACCCTAAAGCAGAAGAAATGCAGACTATCCTCAATAGGTTGGTATGGTGGCCAGAAATGAAACATGATATACAGGATCATGTTTCCTCCTGTGTAATGTGTGCTTCATTTGGGAGGCAACTTAAAAAGAGGAGAAAGTTAATGAGAGCACCTCCTCGTGGCCCATTTGAGAGATTGCAAATAGATCATGTGGGCCCTCTTCCGTTAACAGCTAGGAAAAATAGATTATGGCTCACTGTTGTTGATTCCTTTTCTCATTGGGTAGAAGCATTCCCTGTCCCAGATCAAACTGCTCAAACCACTGCAGAAATCCTAACTATGCAATTTTTTACATGCTGGGGCATTCCCAAGACTATTGATTCTGATAATGGTCCTGCATTTGTTTCTCAGCTCATCAAGGAATTGTTTGATTTTCTAGGCATAGAACAACAACCCCACATTCTGTACCATCCACAGGCAGCAGGGCAGGTAGAAAGAATGAATCAAACAATTAAGGCCCACCTCAGCCCTATGCTTACATGTTTTATCAGTCTTTGTTTTCAGATACCACCTGAAGACAGCACGGACAGCTGCTTTCTAAACAAAAGTCACTTGAGGATGGTAACCATTTACTTCTGCTGTATAGTTGCTGTGTCCTACATAATGGCCAGAGTAACAAAGCTGCTTGAAATCCAAGGTCTGGGAAAAAGCCATGACACCTATGCTAGGCATAATGTCATGCTGATGTATGCTGACAGAGTGCATCTGTGCCTTTAAAGTTCTTCCAAAAAACAAAAAAAAAAAGGCAAGCACTAGAGACAGTACTGTGCAGGACAGGGGACCTGCTAGACATAGCAAGGTATTTAATACAGGAGGTATTAGACAAGCTGCCTACTATCATGTAATTGCAGCTGGGACAGGTACCACAGGTTTGCTTCCACCATTTCCAGGCACAAATAATAAATAAAAATAAAAAAGGTGTGGGAGATGTCAGCATACATCAGCATGACATTATGCCTAGCATAGGTGTCATGGCTTTTTCCCAGACCTTGGATTTCAAGCAGCTTTGTTACTCTGGTGATATCAGTCTCCAAACTTAATGAGGGTAGTTTACAAGATGAGATTAGCTCTGACCCCCTGGTGATGTCAGTCTCCAGGCCTGATGAGATTGGTCTGCAGCCCCTCCTTGTTAAATCAAGAATAGCAGACCTCAAAGGGAGGTGCTAGAAACAATAGCAGACCTCAAAGGGAGGTGCTGGAGAAAATTCACTATAAAGGACAGAAATACTTCCCCTCTCTCTCTATTCATCAGACATGAGGCTCTGAGTACCACTTCTCTTTACCCCTCCCCTCTCTCTCACACACACACACACACATAGAGTCTTTCATAT
The DNA here is from genome assembly GCA_033557465.1 of Ichthyophis bannanicus. NCBI lineage: Eukaryota > Metazoa > Chordata > Amphibia > Gymnophiona > Ichthyophiidae > Ichthyophis > Ichthyophis bannanicus. Next base: position 601,616,039 of record CM066036.1, on the reverse strand, counting down.
ACTCTAGTCTCCCTCACACATGCACGCACACACACACACACACATTCATTGAGGCACACTGAAGCAGCTCTGTAACAACCACTATATAACTCTGTTCTGTACCTATGTAATAAGCCTATTTCTATATAAAACTCTTTTTCCAAGCCACACCATTTTGGTTGTCTTATTTGTGCTGCTTACCCTACTGTCTCTGAACCCAGGACCAAACGGAGAGTAGAACAGAAGATTACATTTCAGAAGATTACACACTCCACCTCTAGCCTCCTCCCAAATGTTGGGGAGGAGGAAAGGGGGAGTCAAACTAGGGGCAGTTAAGGGAGAATGAGGGAGGGACCTGGCTCCACCGGATCTTGAACCCCAGGCCCACAAAACACTGAGGCCTATTAGCCTCAAAGTTTCAGTCTATGCTCATCCACCTGCTGAAGACTGAGAAAGAGTAGTTACTCACCTGTAACAGGTGTTCTCCAGGAGCAACAGGAATCAGTCCTCACTTATGGGTGACATCGGCGCCGACGGAGCCCTCGCGGAGCAATTTTCCCCAGCTTTCAAAGAAAGCCTTTGGGAATTGCAGCGTGCATGCGCGGTCCCCTTCCCGCCCAAGGATGCCATCTTGCTCAGTCTGATGACATAGCGAAGAGACAGCAAAAAAGTTAGCAAAAACATATAATAAGAATGACTGCAACTCCAAGGGGAGGAGGGAGAGTAGTGAGGACTGATTCCTGCTGCTCCTGGAGAACACCTGTTACAGGTGAGTAACTACTCTTTCTCCAGGACCAAGCAGGAAGTCAGTCCTCACTTATGGGACTCCCGAGCTCAAGGCTACCGGAGACCTCAACCGAAAAAATGAGCTCCCTCAAGCTCAACAGTACAGAAGGAAGGAATCTTCTCTGAATACGAATCCGGACGGTAGCCCAACACCAGGGCTGGAGAGTAGGAGTTGCTTAGACCTCAAAGAGTTTGTGGAGGACTGCCTGTCCGAAAGCACTGTCCCTGCAGGACTCCCTCTCCAGGCAGTAATGAGCCGCAAAGGTCTGGCTTTAAGACCAAGTAGCGGCCCGGCAGATGTCAGCCAACGGAACAGAGCGGAGGTGAGCGACTGACGCAGCCTTCGCCTTGACACGGTGAGCCGTGACTCGACTCTCTAAGGAGAGGCCGGCTGCCCCATAAGCCCAGGCGATACAGTCAGCTACCCAGATGGACAAAGTACGCTTAGAGATGGGTACCCCCAACCGGTTGGGGTCAAAAGATACGAAAAGCTGGACAGCTTTTCGATGCTCTCGCGTACGGTCAAGGTAGAAGGTCAAGGCTCTTCTACAGTCCAGGGTATGCAGGACAGTTTCAGCTCGGCTGGTATGCAGCCTGGGAAAAAAGGTCGGAAGAACCACCTCTTGATTGATGTGAAAAGAGGAGACCACCTTTGGAAGAAACTTAGGGTGAATCCGTAAGACCACCCTATTCTTGTAGAACCTAGTGTATGGGGGCTCCGACACTAGGGCCTGTAGTTCACTAACGCGCCTAGCAGAGGTAAGGGCTACCAAGAAGAGGGTTTTCCAGGAGAGGAAACGCAGAGGGCAGGTAGCCATGGGCTCAAAAGGCGGACAGGTAAGCCTTTGCAAGACCACATTGAGATCCCAGTCAGGAGCTGGAGGGCGCAGCGGGGGCTTAAGCAGAAGGCGGCCCTTGAGAAAACGCACCACCAAGGGGTGCGCGGAAAGAGGCTGGCCCTCCACCGGCGAATGATGTGCAGAGACAGCACTGAGGTGGACCCTGACAGAGTTGGATTTGAGGCCTAGATCGGAGAGGTGAAGCAAATATTGCAGTACCACCAATACTAAGCAGGCAAAGGGGTCCTCAGAGCGCTGAGAACACCAGACCGAGAAGCGACGCCATTTAAGGGCGTAAGATTTCCGGGTGGAAGGTCGTCGAGACGCCAGGACGACAGCCTCCACCTCCGGAGGAAGTAAGAGCGGAGCTAGGACTACCCTTTCAGCAGCCAGGCCATCAGATGAAGGGCCCAGAGGTTGGGGTGGAGGAGAGTACCCTGATCCTGGGTCAGTAGATCGGGCTGAAACCCCAGAGGAAGAGGGGTGTCCACTGCTAGTTGTAGGAGTAGAGGGAACCAGGGTTGTCTCGGCCACCTGGGCGCTACCAGGATCACGGAGGCCCTGTCCTGGACAACTTTGAACAGCGCCCGGGACACAAGGGGCATGGGAGGAAAGGCATACCGTAGGCCCATGGACCACGAGATGAGGAAAGCATCCGGTGCTACTCTGAGAGGATGCGGGTGCCGGGAGCAGAACCTGGGAAGTTGCTGGTTTAGAGGACTGGCAAAGAGATCCACGGTGGGGAGGCCCCACCGGCGGAAGATCCGCTGGACAACTACGGGGTTCAACCTCCATTCGTGCGGCTGCAGAATCCGGCTCAGTTTGTCGGCTAGGCAATTTTCCTGCCCGGGCAGGTAAACAGCCTTGAGGAGGATGTCGTGGTCGACTGCCCAAGAGCACAGTCTCCGAGCCTCCCGACATAGAAGGAGGGAGCCCGTGCCCCCCTGTTTGTTCACGTAGAACATGGCGACCTGATTGTCCGTCTGCACCAGAACAGACCGACGAGAAGTGAGGTGAGAGAAGGTCCGCAGAACTAGGCGAATCGCCCGCAGCTCCAGGAAGTTTATCTGCTGAGCAGTCTCCCAAGGCGTCCAAAGGCCTTGAGTGCATGTTCCTTGGCAATGCGCTCCCCATCCCAGGAGAGAGGCATCTGTCGTGAGCACTTGAGAAGGTGGAGGAGACTGAAAAGTCATGCCAAGTACCAGATTGGGCAGGTGAAGCCACCACTGCAGAGAGGAGACCAGGCGGTCGGAGATCTGTATTAAGTCCGTCAGTCTCCCTGTGGCCTGATGCCATTGAGTGCGAAGGCTCCACTGAGCAGGTCGCATATGCAGACGGGCATTCGGAGTGACATGGACCGTGGAGGCCATGTGACCGAGCAGTTGCAGGAATTGTCTGGCAGAGGCCGGTGACGCACTGTGGAACCTGCTGGCCAGAGTCATGAGCCTGTTGGCCCATTCCAGAGGCAAGAAGGCCCGAGCCTGCAGAGTGTCCAGCCGTGCTCCTATGAATTCGAGATCCTGAGAGGGGAGCAAAATGGACTTTTCGAAGTTTATGACGAAGCCCAAGTGCTGAAGCAGAGCCACTGTGCGTTGAGTGGCCTGAGTGACTTCTAGGGAAGACTGTGCCCGGATGAGCCAGTCGTCCAGGTAGGGGAAGACGAAGAGGCCTTGAAGCCTCAGGAAGGCTGCCACCACTGCCAGGCATTTCGTGAATACCCTGGGAGCGGAGGAGAGGCCAAAGGGCAGTACGCGGTACTGATAATGATTCCCTGCCACCACAAATCTCAGATATTGCCGGTGGTCCGGATGAATAAGGATGAGAGTGTAAGCATCCTTTAGATCCAAGGAGCATAGCCAATCTCCCTGCCGGAGGTAGGGCAGTAGGATTCCAAGGGTAAGCATCTTGAACTTTTCCCGCTGCAGGAACTTGTTGAGGTTGCGCAAGTCCAGAATGGGTCTGAGGCCTCCTGTCCTTTTCGGTACCAGGAAGTACCTCGAATAAAACCCGTGACCCCACAAGTGCTGGGGTACTGGCTCCACAGCCTGTTCCCGGAGCAGACTTTGCAGCTCCTGAAGGAGGGGGTCTTGTAGGCTCCCCTGGAAAGTAGGGAGGAGGAACCTGGTGAAAATGTAGGAGGTAGCCCTTTTGAACCACCTGCAGCACCCAGGAATCGGATGTTATGGCTGACCACCTGTGGGCGAAGTGGGTCAGCCGGCCCCCCGTGCTGAGCGAAAGTCGCGGAGGGGGAGAGGCTATGCCGGCATAGTCAAAAAAACCCACCTGGCTGAGCAGGGGCCTGTGTAGTGGGCTGGGGGGCCTTCTGCCTACGGGACCCGTTGCCCTGCCCCTTAGCCTGCTGGCCCTGATGGGGAGCTGCTGAGGCTTCATATTGTGGGTGGTGCTGTTTATAGGCAGACACCTTCCTCGGGTGAAAGGGCTTTTTCCCCGAGCCCTTCCTCTTCTGTGAAGGGGCAGAGGTCTTTCTGGATAGGCGAGTTCTGGTGAGAGTCTCGGACTCGAGTTCTGCCGCCTTATCAGCCATGGGTTTGCCAAAGAGTTTTTCACCTCTGCAGGGGACATCGACCAACTTGTCCTGCACCCATGGCTCGAGGTCGGATGACTGAAGCCAAGCCTGGCGGCGAGCACCGATGCCGGCTCCGGCTACTCGAGCCGATGCTTCGAAGCCATCGTAGGCTGCTCGAGAAATAAATTTCGAGCACTCTCAAATACCAGTGGACAAGGCCTGGAACCTCTGCAAAGGTTCCTCGGAGAGACCAGCAGAGAACCCGGCAATTTCCTTCGCCAGGTCTCGAAGATACATGCCCATATATAGCTGGTATGTCTGGACTCGGCAAGCAAGCATAGAGCCCTGGAAGCACTTCCTACCGAGGGCATCCAAGTTCCGGGCCTCCTTACGCGGAGGCACCGAGGAGTGCATCTTCTGACTCTTAAGTCGATGCATGGCCGATTCCACCACCATGGAATGGTGCGGCAGTTGTGCCTTCTGGAACCCGGGGCTCTTGCGGACTCAATACATGGAATCGACCCGCTTGCTTAACACCGGCGTCGAGGCCGGGCTCCCCCACATGCGGAAGAGCAGGCGCTCCAGCATCGGAGGAACCGGCACAGTAAAGGCCTCCTTCGGGGGAGAGTCATACTGGAGGGCCTCGAGCTCTTCGGCTCGGGGCTCCTCCTCCGGATCCGCGGGGAAGGCCAAAGCCTTGGCCATATCCCTCACGAAGTCGGAGAACCGGGTATCCTCCGGGGGGACTGTCTCCGAGGCTCCGATCCGGGTGAGTCGGAGGGGACACACCGAGTCTGAAAAGAACCGGGTGACTCGTCCTCCTCCGTGTCCCAGCCCGACTCTCCATGGAGGAATCGAGTGGCTCCATGCGGGCGAGGGCAGAGGACCTCCGCCCCGACGCCAAGGCCGGCGTCGACGACCTCGGTCCTGAACGGGAAGCCGAGGGAGACCTTGGCCGAGGATCGACTCGAGCTCGTATGGACTCGAGGATCGGCTCGGCCTCCGGGGTCGACTTGGACGTCGACGTCCCGGTGGTCGGGGCAGATGCACTGGCGATGCCGGCCATCAATGCCCGCTGCTGGTCCATGAAGAAAGCGATACTGCACTCCAAGGCCGTCAATCTGAGACCAAACTCAGACGACCCAGCAGTCCCCGACTCGGGCCCCGACGTCGGTATACTGGGAGGTGAGTCCACGAGGACTACAGTACTCACGTGTCCAGGAGACTCCACTTCGAGAGAAGGATGCTTCGACGACCTCTCCGCCTCCAAGGACCCGGGGCGGCTGGCGGGGCTATGCGACCTGGCCCTCGAGGGACCAGGAGCGTCCTCAGACGCCACCCTCGCGGGTTTCCTCTTCCGACGATGTTCCCGGCCGGGAGACCCCCGCTCAGAGGAACTCCGACGATGCTCGGGGCCGGAGTCACGAGACGTCGAAGCCTCTGACGAGGTCCGGGCCCAACCGGACACGGAGTCAGAGAAGATACGTTCCTTTTGTGACTGCCGACTCCTCAAAGACTTCGAGGACATTTTGTTGCACGGACCACAACCCACCGAGTCATGATTGGGTCCGAGGCAACGGAAGCAGCAGTCATGTGTGTCGGTAAGAGACATAAGTCTGGTACAGCGATCACACTTTTTAAAACCGCTGGCAGCCATCGGGGGAAAAAGGGGCCCCTGCGAGGTCGAAAGACCGTGCTGCCAGGGAAAAAGAAAAAAAGTGGCGGGAACGCCCATTACAAGGGACAAAAGAAAAAAATGTGAACGGACTCGATATTGGAGTATCGAGGCCGGGCGGGAAAGAGACACGGTGTCGAACCGAGAAAAAACAAACTAAAGAAATCAACTTTTTCAGCGGCGATCACAAACAACGTCTGTAGGGCTCCGCGGAAAAAAGAAGACTGAGCAAGATGGCATCCTTGGGTGGGAAGGGGACCGCGCATGCGCGCTGCAATTCCCAAAGGCTTTCTTCGAAAGCTGGGGAAAATTGCTCCGCGAGGGCTCCGTCGGCGCCGACGTCACCCATAAGTGAGGACTGACTTCCTGCTTGGTCCCGGAGAACTACTGTGTTAGGTGGCACAGCCTACTTATAGGAGCATTTCTCAAGTTTTCTGTTCTCAGTCTCCACTGCTGCTAGATAAGCATAATCCACTCATCTGGACTGGAGAGGAGGGACGGTTAGGAAATACTCAGTGCTGCTGCCTATATGCTGTATGGATAGTGCTGGCATTTATCTTAAGCCAGTGACCGTTCTGGCTGAAAATTTACCTCCTATTTATGCAGCTTGTACTCCCAAGATTTATCTTCGGGGGGGGGGGGGGGAGTGCTGAATGCAAACGTAAAGGTTAGCTCAGAGTGCAACAAGCCCTTGAGCCAGCCCTGGCCCCCGATCATTTTTGTGGGATCAGAGGAGGGATGGGGAGGTACAAAGGGGCCACTTGAGCGATTTGAAAGATCTTTGGGGTGTGAAGGTCTAGGGATATCTTCGGGGGTTGGAGGTGGCTAAGTAGCTGGGGGGGGGGGGTCAGAGGCCACTTGGGTCACCATGGATTTTTGTGGGGTTGGGGGAGGGGGTCAGGGAGGCCCATTTGGACCACGAAGGATCTGAAATCATCAGAGATGGAGTGCCACACACTTCATTACAGATGACTCTTTTGCTCCCACGCTGCATTTTCACTGGAGCCCTCGGCTGTTTTAAAGATTCAGAGGTGAGAGAAAAGTAAGAAAAGATGAAATTAGGCTTACCTGCTAATTGTAGTTCCTGGAGTGGACACAGGCTAGTCCTGAAACCTCTGGGTTCCCCATCTCATGTAGCAGCTTGGAGACTGAGAAACTCCTCTTTTTGTGACATCACTGGTATATCCTCTCTGGATCCGCCTCGAGTCACCAGTTACCTACTGACAAAGCAGACTCACCGGAGCAACAAGTAAGAATCAAGAACAACAATAAACTAACTAGAACTGCTCCAACCCTTTAACCAACTGTGACTTTAGTCTGATCAGACCACACCCCCGTCCCGAAGGAAGGAAAGTGTACCCGAAAACAGTAGCATACTGAGGCGAAACCTCCTGTAAACCCAGAATCCCTGCAAATATTGGCAGAACTTACCGGTAAGGCATCTGTAACGCTTCAGGCTCCTTGAACCGCAAAACACTAGGGAGGGATACGGGACTAGCCTGTGTCCACTCCAGGAACTACAATTAGCAGGTAAGCCTAATTTCATCTTCCTGATCGTGTCCACAGGCTAGTCCCGAAACCTCTGGGTAGTACCAGAGCAGTGAAGAGACTCTTCAAGTACGGGGAGGGGTATGCAAACCAGCCTGAAGCACAGCTGCCCTGAAAGCGACTTCCTCCCGCCGTTGAAGGTCCAACCGATAGTGCTTCACAAAAGAATTCAACGACGACCAGGTCGCCGCCCTACAAATCTCCCCTGGAGACACCGACCGACGCTCTGCCCAAGAGGCGGCCTGAGCCCTGGTAGAGTGGGCTTGCAAACCTCCCGGCACCGGCTTCCCCTTCAAGACATATGCCGATGCAATGGCTTCCTTAATCCACCTAGAAATAGACGCTTTGGACGCCGCTTCGCCCTTTCTCAGCCCCGCGAAAAGCACAAAGAGCCTATCCGACTTCCGAAAGGACTCTGTTCGCCGAATATACTTCTTTAAGGCACGGCCAACGTCCAAGCGGTGCAGCCTCTCCGCCGCCGCTCCGCGTGCACTCCCCGAGAAGGCCGGCAACGAGATGTCCTGACTCACATGGAACGGCGAGATGACCTTCGGAAGAAAGGCCGGCACCGTCCGCAGTACCACCTTTGACGCAAAGAAGGAGAGGTAGGGCTCCCGGCACGACAAAGCCTGCAGTTCAGAGATCCGCTGAGCAGAACACACCGCCACCAAAAAAATCACCTTCAGCGTAAGGTCCTTGAGAGTCGCCCGGGACAGAGGCTCAAAAGGCTCGCGCTCGAGGGCTTCCAGCACGAACGGGAGGTGCCACTGGGGTACGATCTGCCGTAACGGAGGGCGCAGGATGGAGATCGCCCGACGTCCCCCTGAGAACCAAGCGATTGACCTTCTACCCTGCCCCTGTAACAGGACAGGGCAGCGACTTGCACACGCAGGGACGCGGCTGCTAAGCCCTTATCAAAACCATCTTGTAGGAATTCCAAGATATGAGGCACAGAGGCCTTTAGAGGCATGCACCCCTTAGCTCCGCACCAGGACTCAAAGATCCACCAAATACGGACGTAGGCTAACGAAGTAGACCGCCGGCGGGCCCTCAACAAAGTCGCAATGACCGCCGACAAGTGGCCCCGGGAGCTCAGCCGTGCCCACTCAAGAGCCAGGCCGTAAGCGAGAACCGATCCACGTGCGGCATGAATAGGGGACCCTGCGACAGAAGGTCCGGCCGGGCTGTAAGACGCCATGGTTTTGCGACCAACAACTGCACCAGGTCCCCGTACCAGGGCCTGCGAGGCCAGTCCGGGGCTATCAAGATGACCTGTCCCCGGAACCTGTCTATGCGCTGTATCACGTGGCCGATCAGAACCCACGGCGGGAAGACGTAGAGCAACTGACCCTCCGGCCAGACCTGAATGAGAGCGTCCAGGCCTTCTGACATTCTCTCTCTCCGCCTGCTGTAAAAACGACTTGCCTTTGCCGAGGCGAAGGTCACCATGAGATCCATGACCGGCTCGCCCCACCTGCAGACCACCATACGGAAGACGTCGGGATGCAGGACCCACTCCCCCAGGTCCACTCTGACCCGGCTGAGGAAGTCGGCCTGAACGTTGTCTACCCCGGCCACGTGCGCCGCCGAGAGATCCAGCAGGTGGGATTCCGCCCAACAGCACAGCTCTCCGGCTTCCTCCTTGAGCGCCACGCTGCTGGTTCCCTTGCTTGTTGACATAGGCCACCGCCGTCGCATTGTCGGAAAACACCCGGATGGCCCTCCCGCCGAGGAGGGAGTGGAAGCTCCGCAACGCCAGAGCTATGGCGCGCAGCTCCAATCTGTTGATCGGCCACAGCCGCTCCTGAGCACTCCACTGACCTTGCGAGAAGCTGCCTTGACAGTGAGCTCCCCAGCCGAGGAGGCTTGCATCGGTCGTCAGAGGAACCCAGGCTGGGGACTCCAGATCCTTGCCGCGGTCCAGCGAATCGGGAAGTAGCCACCACCGCAGGGTCTGCCGAACCCCCTCTGGGCATGGGAGCCTCTGGGACAGTGGGTCCCGCTGAGGCGACCAGCGCCGAAGGAGCGCTCCCTGCAAGGGTCGCATGTGCGCCCTTGCCCACGGTACTGTTTCTATGGTCGCCGCCATGGTGCCCAGCAGCTGCAGGTAAAGCCAGGCTGTTGGCAACCCTAATGTCAAGAACTTGGCTACCAGACCCCGCAGGGCCAGTGCCCGCTTTTCCGTGAGGAAGACCTTCCCCACGCGCGTGTCGAACCGGGCCCCCAGGTACTCCAGATTCTGCGACGGCACTAAGCGGCTCTTGGAAAGGTTGACTATCCAACCAAGCTCTTCGAGGAAGGACACCACTCTGGCCGTCGCCGCCACGCTCTCTGTCCGAGACTTCGCTCTGATCAGCCAATCGTCTAGATAGTGGTAGCGGCGGCCTTGCGGAAAGAAAGCATCCTGGTGCATCCCTACCATGACCTTCGTGAAAATCCGCGGAGCCATTGCCAGGCCAAAGGGTAGCGCCCGGAACTGGAAGTGACCAAAGGGAAGCGCGAAACGGAGGAACCTGTGGTGGTCCGGACGTATGGGGATGTGAAGGTAGGCCTCGGACAAATCTAGCGAGGTGAGGAACTCTCCCTTCTGCACTGCCACGATAACCGACTGCAGTGTTTCCATGTGAAAATGGGACACCCGGAGACAGCGATTCACGCCCTTGAGATCTAGAATGGGCCGCACCCCGCAGTCTTTTTTCGGGACAACGAAATAGATGGAGTATCGACCGCTGCCGCATTGTTCTGTGGGACCGGAACTATGGCCCGGAGCGCCAGAAACTTTTGCACGGTCTCCCGGAGAACCGTCCATTTGGCGAGCGACCTGCCGGGGGACCGCACAAAGAACTCTCTCACGGGCCGCTGAAACTCCAGCGTATAACCCTCTCGGATGACCTCCAGAACCCACTGATCGGAAGTGATTTGGGCCCAGGCAGGATAAAACTCCTGCAATCGCCCCCCTACGGCAAGAGGAGGCTGCTGGGCCCCCCTTATCTCATTGTGGCTTCTTGGAGGGGAAAGAGGACGAGGAGGCCGCACCAAAGCCCCGACCCACCCCCCAAAACCCCCGGAAGCCTTGGGACCTGTTAGGGAAACGACCGCGAGGGAAGGAACTGAAGCGCTGTGAACGGAACCGGTGGAACTCCCGCTGTTGACCTCTGCCCGCCGGGGCTGGCCGCCCGGACCGGGGCTTGTCCTCAGGCAACCGACCCCCTTTGGACTCCCCAAGATCTTTAACCAGCTTCTCTAGGTCTTCCCCGAAGAGCAGCTGGCCCTTAAATGGAAGTTTACTTAACCGAGCCTTGGAGGAAGTATCCGCCGCCCAGTTACGTAACCACAGGTAGCGGCGCGCTGCAACGGCCGAGGCCATACTTTTGGACAAACCGCGCATGAGATCATAATGAATATCCGCCAGATAAGCCGCCCCCGACTCCAATCTGGCCGCCTCCTCCGACAAACCGCTTTCCTGACCAGTATGCACCCGCTGGGACCAGCGCAAGCAAGCTCTGGCCACCCAGGCCCCGCATACAGCGGCCTGAAGCGATAGTGCATTAACATCGAACACCTGTCTTAACAGCACATCCAACTTTCTGTCCTGAGAGTCCTTAAGGGCTGCACCACCCTCAACCGGGATGGTAGTCTTCTTAGTTACTGCGGAGACAGCCGCGTCCACCTTCGGAGATCTAAACACCTCCTTGTCAGATTCCGCCAGGGGATACAGATGGCTCATGACGCGCGCCCCTCTCAACGGAGCCTCTGGGGTATTCCATTCTTCCTGAATCATCTCGCGAAACACTCGGTGCACCGGAAAAACGCTCTGGCTTTTCCGGAAGACCTGCAACAAAGGGTCCTCTAGGGTTTCCTCCTCTTGTGAACCCGGAACCGGAATGTTCAACACCTTCAAGGCCTCCGCTATGAGGGCCGGCAATTCCTCTCGTTGGAAGACCCTTACCACTCGGGCTTGGTCCTCACTGTCAGCCAGCTCATCTTCCTCCAGCTCTTCTTCTAAATCCAGACTCAAACCTTTCTCATCCGACACGGGCCCCTCAGAGGCCAATGACTGTTCCGCGCCAGCCCCCTCACCACGTGGTCTCTTAAACCCGTGTGGAAGGTCTTCCAGCGGCCCCTGAGCAGAGGACCGCTTCACCGTGCGCCCGCATACCGTAGCTTTCGGTTGCTGCGCGCTACCCAGGGCGGACTGCTGCAGCAATAAAAGAAAATCTGGAGAGAAAATAGATGCCAGATGCTGCGGCCAGGCCACCGGCAACGCAGTAAGCTCCACCGCGGAGGAGGGCCCTGCCACCGGCTCCTCCTGCGGGAACTCGGAAGCCTGTGAGGTGGAAGGCTGTGCGCCGGGTCCTAACGCTTCCCCTCTCTCCTGCTCCGTCCCAGATGCGTCCCTCACACATAACTTAAACCCCCGACTCTGTGGCCTTCTTAGCGCCACAGACTACGCACAGGGGTTTTGAGGGCATGGTAAAAGCGAGAAATCCAACAAATCTGGGGGCTATTCACAATCACCCCCGCAGGAAAATGAAGGAGGATCCGGGCCCGGGACCGGGCGAATAGAACGGGTACCCTCTCAAAACAAGCTTGCAATTGAGTACTGGTGTCCCACTTATTTAATCCTACCGTTGCTCTGTTTTTTTTTTTTTTTTTGCAAAGATCTTACACTAACGCGGTCCCGAGAGCCTAAGGCACGCTTCAGGGGATTCCGGCAATCTTCCGGGAAGAAAATCCCAGCCTGCACGCCCAGGCCCCGGGGCCTGAAACACCGAATGCATGCGGCGCCAGGCCTGAAGCCTGGTTCGCGCCAAAACCACACTACCGGTCTATCACTCAGAGCGCGCGGCTGCTTACCTACGTCGGGAGCAGCAGAGCTTTAGCCCGGTCAATCCCGTCTGCCACCGCCTCCCGGATCCCGACTTCGAACCGGGTGGGGGGGGGGGGCTCTGATCGCTGAAGAAGCGCCTTTTCTCCTCCTACCTCGTGCAGTCTCTGTTCAGCTGCCAGGCATGCTTGCAGGCAAACTTCTGCTTGACGCCGGCAGTGCTGAGATACCGCTCCCACCAAGCCAGGTAAGACCGGAGCTGCTTCGTACTGAGGGATAACGCTAAGCAGAGATCCCGAGGCCCCGAAGGGAGACAGGAAAACGGGAGGAGGGACCCGGAGCAGAGGGGTCAGGCCTGACAGAACTTAAAGGCACAGACACCCAAAGACCAGGTCTCTTAAGTCTGTATAATTGGCTGTTAAGTTTAACCCAAAACAAAATATCCTAAAATCAAACTACTCTATTCCCATTTGTTTCTCCAGTGAGCCCACCTCTGGGCTCACATCCATCCAGCTGCTTGGAGACTGAGGTAACTGGTGACTCGAGGCGGATCCAGAGAGGATATACCAGTGATGTCACAAAAAGAGGAGTTTCTCAGTCTCCAAGCTGCTACATGAGATGGGGAACCCAGAGGTTTCGGGACTAGCCTGTGGACACGATCAGGAACCTGCTTTAGGGTCTTCCCACCAATGATGTTGCAACACTGCCCCACTTCTGATGTCTTAGGGTCTTTATTGCTTATTTCTTGATTTCCCATATTGCCCAGAAGCTGTGTTTGGGACTGGTAAATATGATAGGTCATTTGTGAGACTGTAGGGGATGACAGCACAGACTGACTTATTTATTTGAAAGGTTTATATACCACATTTCCAATGATCAATACAATTTACATATAACATAACTTTGAGATTACAGAGAACCTTATAACAAACATAACAATGTTAGGCAATATTCCTATCTTCTTTTCATAGAAAGGGCCCTAAATCCTTCCCTATGATCTTTCTATAAGTGCAACAAAGTACATTCCTGCCATCAAATTCTCCTCTCAGGCAATTTCATGACACTCAGATATCAAAAAGATATAATGTAACTCTAAATATGGCTTAAATTATATGTTATAAATATATATAATTATATGTGATGAAAAACTAATGAGACTTCTATAAGAAATGGTTTCTACAGTGGAAAAATGAATTCGGATAATGAATTATTTTAAATCAAAGGAAATGTAATTAATGAGCGGAATTATTTTGGTTTGACAATGCTTTCAAAGTGGAACCCCCTGAAGAAACAATCTCAGTGAAACGCGAAAGAAGCGCAGGTGGTGGCATTGGGGCTAACATTGAAAGCTAAGCACTGCTTTTCAATATTTATAGAGTCTAAACTAATTGTTATTAAGCAATTAGTAAAAGGTCATTGATGTGATTGGGGCAATTCTTCAGAGATGAAATTGAAGCCTGAATATTTTTAATGCCCGGAAGAAGTCTGAGACCTGTTGCTTATTTAACATATAATGTAGCTCTAAATATGGCTTAAATTATATCTTTTTGATATCTCAGAGTGTCACAAAATTGCCTGACAGAATATATCGCTCTGACAAGAGTGACCGGAGTTTTGGATTTGTGAATCAAATTCTCCTGGACAAGCCTGTCTATGGAGATACCTGGGTACTCCTTCATGCACCCCTCAAATAGGCTCATTTGCCCACAAAAATATGACCCTAACCTAACCCTATTTATGCTTCCTTCACCTATGGGACAATTTGGGATCTTCATACCAATGCTAGTGTTGCTTTGGCCCACTCCTTATGCATTGTGGTCTCCATATCAATGGCAGTATTGATTTCTCTCTCTCTGGGATGTAACTGTCAGTGCTGATGCCACTTTTCTTCTCTGTTGGTGCCTTGAGGTCTTCATTCCACTCTATATATCAGGAGCACCTACACAAAGCATCATTTAAGGCACCTCTCTTATAAGACACTACTTGATTCTATAAAATAGGTACCTGCTGTGCCTATATGTAACTCCCTTGAATCTCTGGGAAAGGCATGAGCCAAATTCAAATCCTAAGTAGCTGTCTAGGGCTGGTGTAAATGTCCATGCACACACCGACCAGCAAACTATGCACCATCAAGCTATTTGCATACTTTTATGCTAGACAATATAAAAGCCAAAATATAAAACCTACACCGATCTGGAAAAGTAACCCAAAAATAACTAACACAGCAGATCAAACATTCAACATAGGACTTAAAGGGACTTCTAACAGCATGAGCTTGAAACAAACCAAAGGCCCTCTAGTATAACCACTCCCAGGGCCACCACTAGTAATGCTCCTGAATCATCACGGGTCCATTTAGTCACATAAAACTGTATTCAAAACCCCGTGAAAAATAACATTCAAAAAGAGAAAAAAAAAATCCTACAATTATATCCTAATACAAAATACTGCAAACATCCAACACAATATTGTGTTTTGATAAGAAAAACAGTACTTATCTGTATCAGGGAAAGCTCCAAGCAGAGCCCCAGAGCAATACTGCTCACTGCCATTAACTAAAGATACAGATGAACATTTATTGAAGACAAAGCAAGAAGCATGTGACTGGATTAGCAAATCAGAGCAGAGAAGTCAAATCAATGCTGCTCGACTAATCGACTCCTGGCTCTCTGCCTTTATGGATCCCTCCTCCCCCACTCTTATTCTTGGCGATTTCAACATTCACATCGACAACCCCTCCGACCCCCATGCCTCAAAGTTCCTCGCTCTTACCTCCTCGATCGACCTTCAACTTTGCTCCACTGCCCCCACACACCTACACGGCCACTGCCTTGACCTAATACTCTTCTCCAATTCCTCTCCTTCAAACTTCCACACATCAATCCTTCCCTCATCTGACCATCACCTCTTAACATTTACTCTTCAGCTCCCGCCATCCCAACCTCGTCCTGCCTCCTCCGACCTATTTAGAAACCTTCATAATATTGATCCCCTGACTCTCCGCCACCATTTCTCCATCTCTTTCCTCCATTTTCTACTCCAAGTCCGTCGATGAAGCATTATTCTCATACAATGCTACACTATTCTCAGCCCTCGACACTCTTGCCCCTCCCACCTCACGTCCTGTAAAATGATCTACTCCTCAACCCTGGCTTTCACCCACAATCCATTACCTACGCATCTGCACCCGTTCTGCCAAATGAGCCTGGTCCAAATCCTGCTCCACGGAAGATCTTCTACACTTCAAATACATGCTTGGCTCCTTCCAGTCAGTCTTAGCACTTGCCAAACAAGATTACTACATCCATCTGACTAATTCCCTTGCCTCTGATCCTCGCCGTCTCTTTAACACCCTCAATTCTCTCCTCAAGGTCCCCCTGCCCCTGAGCCCGCCCTCCCTCTCTGTCCAAACCCTAGCCGACTACTTCCATGACAAAATTCTCAAAATTACCTTCCAATTCCCTACCCCCTCATCTACCTCCCCTACCCCCCATTTCTCCTCCATCCATACTCCCCCTGCCACCCTCTCCTCCTTCTCCCCGATTTCTGAAGAAGAAACCACACTTCTTTCCTCCTCCAAACCCACCACCTGTTCATCAGACCCTATCCCCACCCATCTCCTACGTTCCCATCTCCCTCACCATTGGCCCCTCCATCACTCATATCCTCAACCTTTCACTCTCCACTGTAACTGTCCCCGTTGACTTCAAACATGCTGTTGTCACACCCCTCCTCAAGAAACCCTCACTTGACCCCACATGCCCTTCTCACTATTGACCCATCTCCCTCTTTCCCTTCATATCCAAACTATTAGAACGAGCAGTCCACAGTCGCTGTCTCGACTTCCTCACCTCCCAGGCCCTCCTGGACCCTCTACAATTAGGCTTCCGTCCTCTACACTCCACTGAAAACGGCACTCACAAAAGTCACCAATGACCTGTTCCTGGCTAAATCTAAGGGCCTCTATTCTATCCTCATCCTTCTTGACCTTTCTGCTGCCTTTGACACCGTTGACCACGACCTTCTCCTCACCACCCTCTCCTCGCTTGGCTTCAAGGATTCCAAGCTATCCTCCTACCTCTCCCATCGCTCATTCAGTGTATGCTCTGGCGGCTTCTTCTCCTCCCCTACCCCTCTCCATGTAGGCGTACCCCAAGTATCTGTCCTGGGCCCCCTCCTTTTCTCTCTCTATACCCAAGGCCTTGGTGCGCTTATCTCTTCCCATGGCTTTCAGTACCATCTCTATGCCGATGACTCCCAAAATCTATCTCTCTACACCTAATATTTCTCTGGCAACCCAGTCCAAGATCTCTGCTTGTCTTTCGGACATCGCTGCCTGGATGTCTCATCGCCGATTGAAATTGAACATGGCCAAAACTGAACTCCTTGTCTTTCCACCCAACTCCTCCCCCCCACTTCCCCCTCTCTCAGTCCATGTGGATGGATCAACTATCCTTCCTGTTCCCTCGGCCCGCAATCTAGGGGTTATCTTTGACACCTCTCTCTCCTTCTCTGCCCATATCCAGCTTGTAGCTAAGACCTGCTGTTTCTTCCTCTACACCATAAGCAAAATCCACCCCTTCCTCTCTGAACACACTACCAAAACGCTTATCCACTCCTTAATCTCTCGCCTTGATTACTGCAACCTACTCCTCGCTGGTCTCCCCGTGAGCCACCTCCTTCCCCTTCAATCCATACAAAATCACGCTGCTCGACTAATCTTCTGCCAGCCTCGCCATGCCCACATTACTCCTCTCCTCAAGTCACTTCACTGGCTCCCTGTACAATTCTGCATTCAGTTCAAGCTTCTCCTGCTGACCTATAAATGCATTCACTCTATGGCCCCTCAATACCTCTTATCTCTCCCTACGTCCCCTCTCGAAATTTGCACTCCGCTAACAAATCGCTTCTTTCAATGCCTTTCACCCGCATCGCGAACTCCCGACTGCGCTCCTTTCACCTTGCTGCACCTCACGCCTGGAACTGCCTACCTGCGTCTGTGCGCCAGGTTTCCTTCCTGGCCCTCTTCAAATCCAGGTTGAAGACCCACCTCTTCACCGTTGCATTCAGATCCTGACTTCCATCCTCATCCTACCCTAACCCCCGTCAACATTTATGACCATAATATAGACCAGGCTGTACCAATCTGTACCACACAGTACCTTCTGCAGAACTGACTAATGCGCTGTACTGTTCTAATTAGATTGTAAGCTCCGATGAGCACGACTCTGATGGGCAGGGATTGTCTCTTGTATCTTAGCCACCTCTTGTAGGTTAGCTGTGCAGCGCTGCGTGCGTGGCGCTTTACAAGTGCTAATTAGTAGTAGTAGTAGTAGATTGAGCTCAGATGGTTCAAATGAGGCAGAAAATCGAAATATGTTTGCGTGGCGGTAGCAGGGTACTGTGGCCATCCCCCTTGTGTTTAATGTGGCTGCTGGGCTCTGGTGCGATATTAATGTACGAATTCCACACATTAACACCATGCTTCCTACTGCACTTTAGTAAACATGCCCCCAATGCTGCTAATGCACAACTGTTAACGGCAGGTCCCATTTTATGCACTAGAACCTAATTATGCATAACACACGTTAACAGCATTAGCATGCACTAATATGGTAGGATATGTTAGTAACTCTAAAACTCTAGCTAAAAGACTTCATAAAGACTAAAATCAGTCTCTGCATCTGTTAGCTCATACAACGGCACATTGGGGAAGATGCATATCATATATGAATGGCACCAAAAAACTTGAGGCGCCGATCTGTTAATTCCGAACCTCACGACCAATCCAGTGAACCACCTCGGCTGCTGTCATATACACCAGGCTGATTTAAATCGTTGTCCAATCAATCAATCTCCCTACTCAAGACATATGGATCCACTGTACTAAGGTGATATATCCAAACCTTTTGCTATTTTAAAAGAAGTGATTAAAATCCTCACCTTGTATATTAACTGTAGGTTTATCCAAAACTAGGCAGTCTGACAGCAATAAAGAATTCAAAATTTCTCTACAAATATAACTCCGGTGCTCATTAATCCTGGGGTTCAAATGCATATATCATTTCAGCAATATATTCTATTTTTCCCTCATGGGTAACATATAACAAACACTGTTCATCTAACATTGTGGAAAGACAGTCTCCAAAAATTCTGAGAATGACAGAACACATCCAATATAGGACTCAACATATAAAAGGTGCATACAAAAATAGTATAACTTTTATACAAGGTCAATGATTATAATATGTATTTAGCACACACCTTTCCAAGGCTCATTACATTTAGGGCTTCTGATTTTAAGCAATAAACACTGATATAAAACACCCTGCTACAAGAAAATTAAAATAGGTATTTATGATTTACTGGATAAAGAGTGGAAAAGCATCATGTCCTCTAGTTCTCTGTCACACACCCCCCTTTCCCGGCTTGCTTTGTAACATTCAGTTAGTATTTGAACCTTTTCTGAACTGAAAACTCCTCAGTGGCAGAAACATACATATTTTATTTCACCAGAAAAAAACACCCAGCAATTGTATCTGTCACACAAAACCACTGATAAACACGGACTGATTTTTTTGTACCCTCAACGAACCCCTAACTAGCTAGAAATTAACACCTAAATTTACAATTTATAAACACCTATGAAAGAAAGCCCTAATTACAATGGCAGAAGAGTGCAGCCCAGCAATATTAAGGATCTGGTTATTGCAAATAACCACTATTTATAAGATGCCTTTTTAAGTATAGCTATTGAGCCTCTTGTTGATTCATGTAGTGACATTCAACAGAAATCATAACATTTCTTTCACATTAGATAAAGTAGCATTAAAAAAACTGATCATACAGTAATTTTATTTATTAATCATACAAGGCAATACAAATTTTCAAGAACATACATTATGCATAAGCTCAATAAAAGTTTAAGATTAAATACTTGATTTCTCAGATATATTATATTTCAATAGCTATTTTTCTGTTGCAAGTAAATTAATTTTAATCAAAGCAAAAATCTTTATCTAAGCTCCTTTAAAAAGCAGGCCTAAAGTCCTTATCAGATGAAATGTCTGCATTTTTACCTTGATAGATGAAAACTGTCTATCTCTTGTTGTTCAGGCTAATCATCTGGACTTCATGTTTATTTTCATCTCTTTCAGTTTTTGTTTCCACTTCTTCTAGCTTCTAACTAAGCTGATACAAATCTCTCCCCACCTTTTCCAGTCTCTCCCTATACTCCAGGTTTTTGAAGTTGGAAGTACTGACACCCTTAAATCCATACATGGCACCCCACCAGCAGGCGGCAATTGCTGCCGTGGAATCGCTGTCTCCACCGTGAAAGAATCCGCGGTGCGCTAGTTCTACCCAGGAGTCTCCTGCTCCAAGGATAGCATCATAGGCAATCATCGGAGCATCATGGCCACTGCTTCCTCCCCAGCCACTGTAGCTAAGAGATTTGTAGAAATCATCTCTTTCTTTCACGCCGTATACTTCAGGGAAAGATGCCTGTGTTTTCCCATCCAAAATCCCTCTTTCCTTAAGGTAAGCTTGCCATTGGGTTTCAAAATATGACCTGCCAAGAAATCAGAATTACAAGTGAATCAGAAGACAGAAAAGGGTGACATATTACAAGGTATTCTTAATCACACCATTTTTACAATGACAGGAATGCCTTGCGGGGGGAAGGGGGGGTAGAGTTTGGAGATATTTTTCAGATTGGCCACATTTGGTTAAAGTCAAAAGGTACTTTATTCCCATGGATTTTCTCTCTAGTTCAAAGAAAAAGTACATGCATACTATCAAACATAGGGCAAAGTATCAGCGGCCTATTAGACTTGCTTCCCGTGCTGGTAGATTTTATATAGAAAACAATGTTAACATACTTGCAAATATGATCTAGGCATGTAATTTTCCCAGGGCTGACCCAACCATTTGGCAAACAAAGAGAATGCCTAGGGTGACAGCTTATGAGGGCAGCAAAGATCAGGGCATTCAAAGCTAAACAATAGATTCTGACAGCTGGGGGAGGGGGGGGGGCGCACAAAAGGCCTAAGGCTTTCCTAAGGTTCCAACACCTTTAAACCAGCTCTGGGGCCGGCCCTGCATTTTGCGTCCTTTCCCAAAACATACCTGTGGGAACGTGTATAATTTTAGCTGCATTGAGGAGGAAGCAATTTTCACACAGCTAATTTACACATGTAAATCACAGCTAATTGTATAAACTCCCAGGGATTAAGTACAAGCAGCCTGAAATATTAAGGGCACCCGCAACTTCATGTGAAGTCACAGAACAAAAGATCAAAGGTCTAATGATCTCTGACACAAGACATCCCCAGTACTGCTTACAATCTCATTACAACACGTTACCACTAGTATCTTTAGGAAAGTCATATACATGCACTAATAACAGGTATTCTTCATTACAGTAACAGAAATTGTAAAGCTATTATTTTGGTAATCTGCATTTGTACAGGACTGTAGGCAACGTAACAATAAAACTATACAAATGTTGTGGATGATAAGTATGTCAGTAAAATTTTTAATAAAGATAAATAATATGGTTATAATTTATTCCTTATGACATAAGTAAAAAATTAGGACTATCACATAAAAAATCCCAAACAAACAGTATGAACCATAACAGAAGACGCATTAGACTGTACATAATTTAAAAAACAATCACCACCACCCAATACGGCCATGTTTCAGAAGGAAGCCTGCATCAAAGAGTATACATGATTAAAACAATCATAGCTAACATATAAACATCATGGGGGGTAATTGTATAAAGGATGTTTTGGCACTTTAATGTGACTGTACATGCATAAAAGGCCTCTATGAAAAAGTTACCCCATGCCTAAATGTGTGCACAGTGATAAGATGGCACATATGCTAATGCGACCCAAGGGTAAGTGAATCTGGGTAGAGCCACAAAGTGCATGCCTAGGCTATAAACTACACACGGATTTCAACCACATACATTTACACAGCCTCCTGTGCCAGTGCAAACATACACAGCTGCATTTTAGCTGTGATTTCATATCATCATAAGATATGCCATACTCCGGTCAGACCACGGTCCTTCAAGTCCAGTATCCAGTTTCCAACAGAGGCCAATTTAGGTCATACATACCTAGCAGTTTCCCCAAAAGACATAGGTTCCACAATGATTGTATTGGGTCAAGCAGTGATATCCCGGGTCCCTTTTAATAATGGTTTATGGACCTTTCCTCTAGGAATTTGTCCAAACCATTTTTTAAACCCAGCTACTGTACACTAACAACTTTTACTACATCCTCCGGTAACAAATTCCAGAGTTTGATTACACGTTGAGTGAAAAAAATATTTTCTCTTATTAGTCTTGAATAGGTTACCCTGTAGCTTCATTGCATGTCCCCTAGTCTTTCTATATTCTGATGATGTAAACAATCGATCTATGTTTACCCGTTCTACTCCATTCATTAATTTATAGACCTCTATCATATCTCCCCTCAGCTGTCTCTTTTCCAGGTTGAAGAGCCCCAACCTTCTTAGCATCTTTTCATAGCAGTATCTTTCCATCCCCTTTACTATTATGGTGGCTCTTCTCTGTACCTTTTCTAATAATGCTATATCCTTTTTAAGATACGGTGACCAGAATTGTACACAATATTCAAGGTGCGGTCGCACCATGGAATGATACAGAGGCATTATAATATCCTTTGTTTTATTTTCCATTCCTTTCCTTATGATACCTAGCATTCTAGTTGCTGCTGCACACTGGGAGGAGGGTTTTAACATGTTATCCACGATGATGCCTAAATTTTTCTTGGGCGGTGGTTCCTAATGTGGAACCTTGCATCATGTAACCATAGTTTGGGTTGTTCTTTCCTAGGTGCATAACTTTGCACTTGTCCACATTAGATTTCATCTGCCATTTAGATGCCCAGTCTTCCAATTTATCAAGATCCTCTTGCAATTTTCCACAATCCTCATGGGATTTAACAACTTTAAACAGTTTTGCCTCATCTGCAAATTTGATAACCTCACTCATTATTCCCTTTTCCAGGTCATTTATGAATATGTCAAAAAGCAGCGGACCCAGCACAGATCCCTGGGGTACTCAAATATTCATCTTTCTCCATTGGGAAAATTGGCCATTTAGCCCTACCCTCTGCTTTCTATCTTTTAACCATTTCTTGATTCACAATAGTACACTGCCTCCTATCCCCATGACTTTTTAGTTTTTCCAAAACTCTCTGATGAGGGATCTTGTCAAAGGCTTTCCTAAAGTACAGATATACTATATCGACCGACTCATCTTTGTCTACCTGTTTATTCACACCTTCAAAAACACATAATAGATTAGTAAGACAAGATCTTCCTTGTCTAAAGCCATGTTGGCTGTCTCCCATTAAGCCATAACTATCTACATGTTCAGTAATTTTGTTCTTTAACCCTGGAATTACCGAGATTTTTTGCACACACTGAATACCATTGGGGTCATAAATGACCCCACGACGAATTTTAAATTGCTAATCATGAAAATTTTAAACTAAAACAGACAAAATATTATTCCAAATTAATTTATTATATGAAGGTTAAATATTTTGAAATTTAATGCTTTATCATAAAATTACATGAAGAGTTGCCATGAAAGTTTTTGCATGCACTTGATGAACACAGTAAAGTACTGCAGTCATTTGCATGAAACAGACAATTTCCGAATGTTCTTTGCAAACACTGCGCTTGCAGGAGGTGCAAACTATGTTGCTTTTCTTGTCTTTTTCTCTGTAACAGCAGTGACACCTTGCCCTTTTCTTTGGGATCCCGACATTGCAAACAGCATCAGTGGCTTCTTCAATGCTGGAAGAAGTCTTGCTGCAATTACTCTGAAGCAGCTGCTTTCCTAATTCCAAGAGGAATAGACGACGTCTGTGCTTTGACTTGGACTGCCATTCTGGATTTAATGACATCCAAACAATGAAGGCGTTCAAAGCACTGATGTCCAACATGTTGTAGAACATTGTCACTGGCCAGCATCTTGTCATTCGTTTTGTGGTATACGTGCGCAACATTTGATCTGCCGTATCTACTCCACCTTTACTAGGATTATAGTCCAAGATCATGCATGGCTTTTTGTCTGGACGTGTGTTATCTACTTCTTCTTGATCATGCAAACTCTTCAGAAAAACAACCACTTTTCCTTTCTTCGGGCAATAGGAAACCAGAGTGGCGTCATCGCAAAAGGCAAACAGTGAAGTGAATACCTCTCGGCCCTTTGCTGTTACAAATTCTGGAGGTAATTCTTTTCTGTTCTTTCGAATCGTCCCCAAAAGGGTCATTTGTTTTTCTAGCAATTTCCATGACAGGGATAAACTGCAGAAGAAATTGTCAACAGTAACATTTCTGCCAGATCGCGTCAATCCTTCAGTGAGTTGCAGCATGTTCCCTGTTTTGTCTGAGTTCCCTTCCTGTATATACTTGAAGACGCAGAATATATAACGTTGCACTGTCACACAACATCCACAGCTTTATGCCATATTTCCCAGGTTTGCTGGGAATATATTGCCTGAAGGGAACACGGCCACGAAATGTAAGCAGCTGCTCATCCACGGTAACATTTTCACCAGGAACAAAGGCGTCACTTAGAGTTGCTTCCCAGGTATCAAAAACGTGTCTGATTGGAGCAAGCTTATCCACGCCTCGTTGTTCACGTCTGTTGGTTGCATCTTCAAATTTGAGAGCACAAGAAATTTGCTGAAAACGGTTACGGGCCATATTTTTGCAGAAAACAGAACCACCATCTTCAAGGTTCCACAACTGAACTATGGATTCATTTCGTGACTTGTACATGCCTGAGAGGATCAGAACTCCAAGAAAACGCTGAAATTCTCTGTCTGTCAAATCTTTCCAGGTGTTGTCATAAATGTGTCTTCCTTGCTTGCTCGTCCACATCATGATTTCATTCAATAAGTTCTTCCTCATGAACAAGTGGAATGCTGTGAGAGGCCCATCAACATTTCGTACAGCATACCTTGTAGGACCTTGTTGTACGGGCATGACATTAGCTCTGGTGTATCTTCCAGCAGCTTGCTTTATAGGTTTCCTGTTCCATGATGTGGCATCCATAGATACATAGGCTTTAATGGCAACATTTGTGCTTATAGTTGATGACCTCTTAGCTCCTCTGTGACCACAACTAAGATTCCTCACAGATGATACTGATACCGAGGACTCCTGCCTTCTTCCCCGTCCAGCAGTCTCGACCTTTGCCTCGACCTGTAACTTGACTCTTTGCTGCAGGCGATGTTACCGGCTCAACATCAGTCTCACATTCACTTGGCGACCAACTGCTGTCGCCATCTGAATCATGACTGTCATCATCAGATTTATCGCCCGAACTTGCCTGATATGCTTCTTCGCTTGCTGAATATGCTGCATCAGACAACTCAGAGCCATCACTGTCAGCGTCTCGTTGCAATATTTCTCTTACTTGGGCAGCTGAGTACTTTCGTTTTGACATCATAAACAATAACCTAAAATAAACAAAGATAAAGTTAAAAAAACCGCAAAGCAGTTTTACTATAGCTGTACAATAACCGTGATGAACGAGCTGAAAGCCTTTAGATTTCATTGGACATAATGAGAGAACGTATGATATCAATTACAGAAAATGTGCAGTTTTCATAAAATAAGAGTACAAAAAATAAATGATACATAATTAATGATAAATACTTTTGTCAGATCAAAAAATTCACAAAACTGCAAATTGTATCACGATCCAAACCAGACGTAAGCAACCGGGGTCAAAAATGACCCCACTGGTACTCTGTGCTGCAATTCATCACTAGCGTCACCTAGCAGATGAAAATTATTCATCTCATGGCGCAATATATAGAGAATATTGACATGTGAAAAGTCATAAAAAGATTGCATTCTTGAACAACTAGTTTCCTAGATACGCGTTGTGAAACTTGCAATGGGGTCACTTTTGACCCCATCGGTACTCCCAGAGTTAAGATGGTTTCTACTATTTTTCCTGGTACTGACGTCAGGATCACCAGCCTGTAGTTTCCTGGATCATCCCTGGAACCCTTTTTAAAAATTGGCGTTACATTAGCCATCCTCCAATCTTCAGTTACAGGTGATTTTAATGATAGTTCACAGATTACTAATAGCAGGTCTGCAATCTCATATTTCAGTTCTTTCAACACCCTTGGATGTACACCATCCGGTCCAAGTGATCTGCTACTCTTCTGTTACTTCCTTCCCTGGGTAAGCTTGTGGATTCTTATTCATTCCTTCTAGTTGGAGACAGATTCTGGATGTTTTCTTTCATATTTCAGCACTTTTGCAAATTTGGATCAGATGATGCACTTAGGTAAGTCTGGAGGCCTATGATAGTAGCTCTGTATGTGTAATCAATATGAGGCTACATCAGGTTTTGTGAGGCTACTTTATAAAGACATGTAGAGACATGCTTATTAAGCAGCGCTAGCTATTAATGAAGGCTGGAATACTCACTAATGTTCCACGCTAACAGGGTTAAAACTGTACTGGGTAGTGCACGACAGAAAGGAAAATGGGTGGGGTAGAAGTGAAGCATGAACGTGTCTGCAAAGCAAGCGTTCACTGTCAATGGTGTTGGTGGTGCAGGTGCAGTGAATTCCACTTCAGTGGGTGGTGTTCCCTGCATCCACGATGCTGCCGGTACATTTTAGGGTCCGAATCAGTATGCTAACCACTCGGTCCATGCTGTACATGCCCACAACAGATGGCACACACATTCTATGCGTACCGTGCATTCATACTGACCATGAACATGCGCTACCTGCAAAGCAATAGAGCAGCTTAGTAAAAATATGTATCTTTCTAAAATTGCCTCACACTAGGCCTCTACTTTTCTCCCAACCTAGTCAATTTGTTATAAAATTACCCTGGTGTACAGGCCACAGGCAAAACATTTTCTTTACTATTTCCTGGTGGTAAGGAAGGCCAAACAATAGCACAACCCCTTGAACTATTGAACTGTTACAGTGCAAAGAAACCTGCAAAGCAGCTCAGGGGCATCACCCCCTGCTGCATTCAGATACGAGGGCTCTATACCACTGTACATCCCGACTGAAGATTTAGCACAGTGATGTAATCAGGCAATGGCAGTGACTTTTCAATGAATGAATGCTATATTTTAACAGCGTATACCGCTTGCTTCACACCCAAACCAGGCCTTCTCGGGTTAATATATACATGCATGGCCTAATGTGCCTTAAATTATATAATTTACACAGTCTATATATTTTATAAGAAATAATTCTCTGCTTTATGTTACATAGTACAGTGAATAAATTGTTAGTCTCCGTATTATTCATCTTTATTAACAAATTTTGGAGATATAGGAACACCTTTTGCTAAGGTCTGGCAAAGTTTGTCATTTACCATGCGACAATTGTCCAAATTACTATGCAGGAAGTCAGAGAACCTTTGTGTTGTGTTGGCGGCATGCCCAGCATCTGCCCGTACAGTTAACACAGAGAAAGCACACTTTCCATGCATTAACTGAGGTGGCTTTAAATGCTCTGCTTTGTCTGCTGTTAAGAGTGAACAGGTGGGAAGTTGCTGTGCAAGGTACAGTCAATGCTTATCAGCTGCTTAGTCCACACTATGCACTCTACATGGGAATGAGCGCATGTTAAGCATCAAGCCGCTGTTCACCATTATCGTGGCTGGTAATGCACATTAGTAAAAAGTCCTCATAACTTTTAATTATATATTATTTCTCATTTATTGTCTAATACGTTTGTATAGTTATCTTTCATTGTTATACTGCTTTCAAGCCATCTGTTCCTTTACTTCTTTGTGACTGTGCAAGAGATCTTCTCCCTTTTGGACCAATATTCAAAAAAAGCTGAATTCCTAAATTCAGGCGCTAAATTCAGGCGCCTGGATTTGTCCCCTATGTTCAGCCAAACTTAGAAGTCTAAGAGGTATGTTTACTAAGCCCCGTGCCGGTAACACGCATGTGAATGGCGTTACCAGCACAGACCTGTGGGCTAACTGCAGGGGGTGGGCACTGTAACGTGGCCAACTTACCATGGGTGTAAATAATAGCACCAACTGAGGTGGGCGTAGTTGCAACCACACTACTGGCATCAAGCGCAGGTAGCGCATGCCACAAGTGACCATGATTGCTGTGTCAGGCTGGGAACACTCCATCCCTCCTCGTCGCCACACCGACGCGTGTTACCAGGGTAGCACCTGGTTTTCAGCACAGGGCTCTGTGCTACTTTTTCGCATGGCGTCAAAACCTAGTAGTACATGTTAGTAAACATACCCCTAATTTTCAGTTGAAAATTCATCTAAATTTAGGTAAGAGTTATGGGTCTGATATTCAAAGGGATTAGCATGCTTAATCCCCCTCTAGCTGGGATATTCAGCAGTATTAACATGCTGAATATCCGCAGGTGCTGCCGCTGCACGCCCCAATGCTAACTGCTTAGCTTCGGGACATTCCGGCGATAATCAGGCAGCGGCAATATTGAGCCGCTGCTCGGTTGTCACTAAGCGACAAAAATCAGGCTCGGTAAAGACTGGCCTAACTTCCTCTGCTGAAGCTAACTGGGCAGTGGCTGACTAGCGCCTTCACAGCAATCCAGGCAACCCAGACATGGCCCTGGCATCAAATATCTGGGTTTAAGTTCAGTGGCGGTGATGCCTAGCCGCTTTAGCAGTGCTGGCTGCCACCGCTGAATATCAGGCCCTATGCTTTTAAATTGGAGTGGAGGAGCAGCATAGTGGTTAGAGCACTGGCTTGGTAACAAGAGATCAGGGTGATTCCCACTAGCATGCCTTTTGGCCTTGGGCAAGTCGCTTAACCATCCATTGCCTCGGAAGAAAGGCCTGGCAATCTACTTCCAGTCATATAGCCAAGAAGACCCAGGAGCTGCTGGGTCACCAGGAGTCGCTGGGTCACCAGGAGTCAGCATTGACTGGAAAACACACATTGCATTTTTTGTCTAGATTTATGAGGCTAGTACTGAAAATCTGTGCTAAGCTCCAAACTTTTCCCCCCACCCTAAATATACCCCAATTGCCACATACTTTTTATGCTCTAAATTTTGAATTGTAATGAAACTGAGTATAAATTTAGGCCCTAAGCTCCAATAAATTTTCAAGAGACTAATTTAGGGCCTTAACGTTCAAAAATTAGGAGCATAAATCCTTTGAATGTCAGTCTCTGTTTTTTCCCAATCCAAATTTATACCAAGACCATTTTACAAATGCTGCCTTCTTACGTCAGGATTTATAAATTCTCAAGATGTATTTTAACATTTTGGAAGTGACTGAAGTAATTGAAATACAGAATCCATAATGATAAACTAAGTCAGCCATGGTCACTGAAAATAAGTGTTAGAAAGCAATAAACTAATAAAAGTATATCAATGATTTCACTGCAGGAGACTGGAAAAGAATTGACGTACAGAGGTGCAATAAAGCAAACTAAAGCAACACTTTAAATCTTCGCGCCATCGGGCGCTGCTCCTCTTCGGCCCCCACCACCACCAGCAACTCTCCCCTTCCCGGGGATCGAGCCACCAGCGGCAGGAGGGGCCATCCGCTGCACACAGCCCAGTCGGGGCTGTGCAACACTTTAAATCTTCGCGCCATCGGGCGGGCCCGCGCCTGAGGGCCTCGCCAGAGGGCCCTTTGGCGTGGCCCTTAGGCGGAGGCCAGTGACGGAGGCCATTCTCCAACCACCAGACCCGAAGACCAGCAAGGAACGAACCCAGAACACCAGACAGCGAAAACGCAAGTAAAATCAATGCACTCTAAGCATAGTACCTACCCTACACTGTAGCTGTCTTAGAAACAGCGGACTGGACAACCCAAACAGAAGTACCATTTACTGTAAACCCCAAGAATATATTGCTCATACATATATCCTGATACTGCCAGATTAACATATCATCTATACTTGTCCTATGATGTATGTAGCATATCTATATAACCTACTAGACCTAGTTAGCTCAGATAATTGATACTTGTGTAACCTGCTACTAGTCTTATTCTTACAGATTTTACCAGTTTAACCTCCTATTTACAATTACCTCTAAGGTAGGTTGTTTAATCTATGTAACCAGCCAGTCCCAGTTAACTTTGGCTCAATATACCTGTGTAATTTGCAGTTATCTAAGTTTACCAGCCTTTATCTGCCATCAGCAACCACGGTAACCATCACTAACAGACTGTGTACAAGCAACTTAAAATCCGGACGTATCTTTATCCTATGATTTAAAATGTAATATGTAAGCTCCAGTATTTCCCGATAGATCGAGAGCCCACCACAAACTGCAGCCCTCCACGACTGAACCAAAGATAGAGCAATCTATCACAACCAGACAACATACCTACTCACCAACCAACCACCTCCCAGCCCAGATCTACACAGCAACAAAGCACACAAAATGGCCCTACCCTGCATCATCTCGATTGCCCTCTACCTCCTTGCTACAGGCTTAAGCAATGTCACTTGCCTATACACTAACAACAACCACATACCAACTATCCACAGTTATAGAAAGAGATGGCCAGATACCCCATTCTATCAATCACAGGAAACCTCCCAAATTCACCACCACCACCTCCTGCAGGTATCATTACAGCACAACAAGAAGAAGAAACAAGAAGAGAACCCCCTCCCTCGAATCATGAAATGTGCCCTTGTAAATGCAAGATCTGTACGTAAAAAATGGCCGGTAATCTCAGATATGATATCACTACATAACCTTGACCTACTACTGATCACCGAGACATGGCTTTCCTGTGATGACAACGTGATACTCAATCAGCTCCTGCCTGCTAACTTCTCTATCCATACATGTCATAGAGCAGCCAAAAGAGGAGGCGGCGTCCTCGCCATCACCAGATCTGATCTTCAATTCAACATAAAAGATGCAACCAGCTCACCGCTCCTAGATACAATCTCGATAGAGAACAAATGTTCCTCCATCTATCTACTCTACAGAGCACCATCATCTGATGCAGATGCACTAACAACAATAATAGATGCAGCCGCAAACTCCCAGAGCCCACATACAACAAGCTGGGTACTAGGAGACTTCAACCTCCCCTCCCTGCAAGACTCTCACTCAAAGGCGTTCCTCGAAGCCATGAAAGATCTAGGATATAGCCAATTAATCAAGGAACCTACCCATATAAAAGGAGGCATGCTAGATCTAATATTCTCAACAGACCCAACCTCCAGAGAAACAACCATCCCTGATATATCAATCACCGCTGTCCCATGGTCAGATCACTCATTAATCCTATTCCAAATTCCTCAGCCAAGCCATGTCCAAAAAGATGAAAGCACAGCAATCGGTCAGTCCAACAATCCGCCGAGAAGATTCCAACCATTCAACAAAGACCTAATCCTGAAATCAGCATTCCCACTAATGAACTCACCAGCACACAACCCTGATGAACTAGTCTCCAACTGGAACGAAATATTCAGTTCAATAGCTGTTCGCCCAGCAAAAAACAAACCTCAAGCGAAACGACACACAGCAGCATGGTACTCTACTGAGTTAAAAGCCTCACTTGCGACACTAAGAAAACTTGAGAGACGCTGGCGCCGCTCACGCTCAGAAGCAGACCAAAAGGCATACAATTTACAACTCACAGCGCACCGTACCGCAGTGACTGAAACCATGAGACGTTACCACGCCGACACTTTAAAAAGATCCCTCAACAAACCTCGTGACCTGTTTGCCCTCGTTAAGCAACTTACAACAGAACCTGCATCAGAACAAACAAATGGAATCCATCCTCAAACATATGCGGATTATCTACAAACGAAACTTTGTCAGATAAACAACAACCCAGCGTCCAGCATCATCCTTCAGCCCTACAATCAAACACCACTCACTACCTTCTCAACTCCATCCAAACGATGCATCGAAGACACCATAGCAGCCAACAATGCGTCCACAGCGCAATCTGATCCATGCCCAGCTTTCTGGGTCAAGGAACTCCGGACTGACCTCAGTCCAATCATATCCAGACTTATTCAACAATCGTTCACAACAGGTGATTTCCCACGCACCCTCAAACAAACGTCAATAAGACCCCTACTAAAAAACAACAAACTCGACCAACAGAAACCAGAATCCTACAGACCCATAGCAAGCATACCATTGCTTGCAAAAATAATGGAAAAGATAGTTCAGAGCTCCTCATCTGCGTTCCAGCAGCAATCGCACAGGTACCGCCATGTTTGCCCACTGTAAACATTAAGGTTCACTTTATTTATCTACAGAGCACCGCGGGAAGACAGGGGATATCAGAGGCCAGGTCCTTAATTTCAATTATCGTTTGCTAAGGAAATCATCGTCATGAAGCCCTATCCCCCTCGAGCTTAAAATCGGGAGCACTTACATTTATGCAGTTCAGCATACAAAATTTACAGCCAGACAGGATAGGCAGAGATCGCATTTACCGATCTTGAGATGATGAAGTTCATATATGCTGGGAGAAACGAGGAGAGTATATTACCCTCATTTACCAGCTCTGCATAAGCCAGGGATTCTGCAGGGGGATCGGGAGCTGAAGAGTCGGGTTCCAGCAACTCAGGAAACAAAAAAAAATATGGAGGCAGGAGAGTCAGTGTAGGCAGCGCTTTCATTCCGATGGAACTTTAAGGTGATTCACAACTCTGCTTCATCAGCTTGGCGGTTGTAACGAACAGCAGCCTTACTGAAGTTTCACCTCCGATGAGCGAATCGTCGGGGAGAGCCGAAGCCTGGGGCAAACTTTAGCTAGAAATAGCGATCCAGTGGTATCATTATGATCAGCGAGAGTACCCCGCTTTAATCGTGCTATTTCTAGCATAAAAGCTTCATGTTAGCAGCCAAAATTCTCTAGAACAGAAGGGGCATCTGAGGAGCTTCAAGCTAAAGCAGCCATGTTGGTCAGGCTCACATGCGCCCCCCGCGAACTGTTGCTTCTTGATCAATGCACAGATTGCGCAAGAGAACGATCAGGTGTTCTGGTATACCCATGCTTCTTAATGTGGCCCAGAGTTTCTCATGGTTTACACAGTCAAAAGCCTTGCTATAGTCGATAAAGCACAAATAGATATCCTTTTGGTATTCTTTAGTCTTTTCAAGGATCCATCTCACATCCGCAATGATGTCTCTCGTTCCTCGCCCTTTCCTGAACCCTGCTTGCACTTCAGGTAGTTCTTGTTCCAGGTATGGTTGTAGTCTCTTTTTGAATAATCTTCAGTAGAATCTTGCTGGCATGCGGGATCAGAGCGATTGTGCGATAATTTCCACAGTCAGTTGGATCACCTTTCTTTAGTATTGGTATAAACACAGATCTTTTCCAGTCAGTTGGCCATGATGTTGTCTTCCATATTTCTTGGCAGAGCCTTGTGACTACGGTAACAGCTGCATCAGATTGCTGCAATACTTCTATGGGAATGCTTTCAATGCCTGGTGCTTTGTTCTTTGATAAGGCTTTCAATGCTGCTTCAACTTCTTCTTTCATCACCAATGGTTCCCGATCATAAGGTACAGGTTGAAACGGCTGTTGGTCCACTTGATCTTTATCATATAAAAACTCTGTATATTCCTTCCACCTTTTCTTGATCTTCTCAGCATCATTCAACATAGAACCTTGAGCATCTTGTAACATTCCAATTCGAGGCTGGAACTTTTTCTTTTACTCTCATAGATTTAGGAAAGCCGATCTTGTTCTTCCTCTAATAGTTTCTGCTTCTATTCCTTGCAAGTGTCATTGTAGTACTTTTCATTGTCCTGTCTTGCTGCACGTTGGAAATCTCTGTTGAGTTCTGCGATTGTCTTTCTTTCTCCTCTGGCTTTAGCTTCTCTGCGTTTCTGGGCAATTTTCAGAGTTTCTTCTGTCATCCATTTTGGCCGTTTTTGCTTTTTCACCTTTTGTAGAGACTTCTCGCTTTCTTCCAACACAACCTTCTTGATGTCATTCCATAACTCTTCCGGAGCTCTGTCATTTGTATCTAAAGCAGCAAATCGATTTTGCAGGCAGTCTTTAAATTCCAGTGATATATTCTCAAGGTCATATTTTGCTTGATTCATGAGTGGTTTGCTCTTTTTCAACTTTAGCTTGAGTTTGCATACTAGTAGTTGATGATCTGTACCACAGTCAGCTCCAGGTTTTGTCTTTGTTGATGTTACAGAGCTTTTCCATTGTTGACTTCCACATATGTAGTCAATTTGATTTTTATATAATCCATTCGGTGAAGTCCATGTGTACAGTCGCCGCTTGTGTTGCTGGAAGAAGGTGTTTGAGATGAATAGATCATTGGTCTTGCAGAATTCTATCAGTCTTTCTCCAGCTTCATTCCTGTTGCCAAGTTCATATTTTCCAACTACTTTGCCTTCTTCTTTGTTGCTAACTTTTGCGTTCCAGTCACCCATGACTATCAGGATATCCTGTTTGCATGTTCTGTCAATTTCAGCTTGTACTTGTTCATAGAACTCTTCAATTTCATTCTCTTCTGCAGCTGTTGTTGGGGCATATACTTGAATTATAGTTGTGTTGATAGGCAATCCTCGTAGACGAATAGAGATTAAGCGTTCGCTGACTGCATTGTATTTCATTACAGTTCTTGCAAGTTTCTTCTTTATTATAAATGCAACACCATTTCTTTTTGTCTTTCATTTCCAGCATAGTAGACCATGTGATCATCTGTTGCAAAGTGCCCCATGCCAGTCCATTTCAGTTCGCTGACACCCAACAGATCAAGTTGTACACGTTCCACTTCATTCTTGACCACCTCCAACTTCCCTTGGTTCATGCTTCGTACGTTCCATGTTCCAATGTGTAAGACATCTTTACAGCTTCTGACTCATTTCATGCGCAGCTACATCAGCAGTCAGACTTCCCGCGGGCTTTGATCCAACCACATCATAAATGCTGGCTTTACTCTGAAAAGTCTTCAGCTCTTCCCCAGTAGCTAGTTGAGTGCCTTCTGACCTGGGGGTCTCATCTTCCAGCACCATAGCACAATTTGTTTTGTTGTAACTATCCATTGGGTTTTCATGGCAAGATACAGAAGTAGATTGCCGGGTCTTTCTTCCGCGCAGTTTAAATTTGGTGTTGTTGCCGTTGTCACAAAAATGTGATCCTCCGCCGTCAACACTGTCCCATTCTGCTGCTGCCCAGATGGGTGGTTTGTCTTGGTCTGGCACCTCAGCTGAGACCTGTCCATCTTGGGAGACCCTGCCAGTAGTTAAACTACTGATAGTTTAGCTCTCAGCATCACTGATGCACGCAAGCCCTCACAGCACGACAAGCTGCAACCAAGTGTCCTGTCCTTATTTCTAGATGACACCAAAGCAGGGATGTGCCAATCAACGTTCGGCATAATGAAATCACCTATCAGTAGCACTTTTCCTTTCATGGCAATACTGCATGTGTCTTCTATTAAATCTCTGTCCATTTCTTCTGCCTGTGAAGGAGATCTATGTATCACACCAAAGCAAATGGATTTCCTGTTCCCTCTTTCTAATTTAATTCCAGGCCGAGCCCAAAACTCTCGGGATCCAAAATTCTGACTAAATATTCCTATCAAATGGTATATAATACATGACCATAGCAGAAGGAAAATCACTATTAGAACATATTGAATAAGACGGGTACAATTTTTCTGAAATATGCAAAAATTAACCCGGCTGCAGAATGTGGATTAAAAATTTAAAGTAGGCCTTCAAAGGGTTAACCCGCACCTCCTCGCTGCCTTGCAATTATATAGCTTTCATATTTTTTTTAAACATACAGTGCTATTCCTTCTCCCCTTCTTCCTACCCTGTCCTTCTTGAATAAAGTATAGCCCGGTATAATTAAATCCCCGTCATGGTTGTATGTGTATCATGTTCTAATTTTTGTTCTAATTTTTAAGCTCTGTTCACCTGTTCTATGTAAACATGTTCTATGTACTGAGTTGTTATGCTGTAAACCACACTGATTTAAAATAGTGCGGTATTTAAAACCAAATAAATAAAATAAATAAACAAACCACCATGTCTCTGTAACTGCCTCTAATTCCAAGTCTGTCTCTTTCATTAAAGACTCAAAATCTGGGATCATATTTCCCATGCTACAGGAATTTATGCACACCGCTTTCCAGATGTTCCCCCTTTCACCCATTTCTACAGAGGTATTTAATGTTTTACTTACCTGATGGCTTTTAACTTTCCTGGGAGCTTTCTTTACCCATCCCCAACAAATCTAGTTTAAATCTCTCTTCAGTAGGTTAGCAGTCTGCTGTGGAAGACACTGATCCTTCTTGGATAGTGTAGCGCCCCCTACGGGTTAGGCGGTTGCCTATATGTAGTGGGCGTACCTCTTTATATCCCTTATCACCTGAATTCCCAATGCTGAGGCTTCTCAATAATGTAGTTGTGTGGTAAGTACCAAAACAGCCGAGGGTTTCAAAAGGTAACAGGAATTTTATTTTCTACTTAACCATTGAACTTCTTTGTCAGCAGTTCAGATATAACCAGAACAAAAAAATGGGATACTTCTCCATTCAAAAAGGAAAAACAAACCTTACAGCACAGTCCATGCATTAGCCGTTTCAAACAGCTTGTTTTAAACAAAGCAATAAACCTTGCCTTCAGTCAAGATTACAATCTTAGGTCCCAGGCTTGGTATAGCACAAATCTGTATCACTCAGGGCTCGGCACAGCACCTTGGCTTCTTGGTTACAAGCTTCTAAACCTTTGTATTATTCCTTTTTTAAAGACATTGGCATTCTTCACTTTTAAGTTGCAAATATTGGCTTTTAACTTCCAGCATTCATAGCCTTCTTTGAGCCTGTCTGACTAGCTCAACATTAGTGCTTCAATTAACCAAATTTCCAGCAGGTCATAAACTTTTCAAAGCTTCTGGCTTTTTCACTACTTTTAAAAGCCATACAGCTTTTACTTCTGACTCACACAGTAAGAGCAATCCATTTCAACATCAGAACATACACTTTCTGAAAGGCATTCTTCTACTTCCATACTTTCCCTCATTTGGTTCAATTAGCACCTGGCTGGCCTCAGCGTCTCTAACGGCAGGTTTCAACTGCTCCAACAATTTTAAAACCTGTTCCCATTGGGAATCCTCACTACGCTGAGTTGCAGGGGAAGGATATAGGAGATCTTTCTTTTTTAATAAACCTTTTAAAACTTGCAAGGGGCTCACCTTGTTCCCAGCAACCTGTCTTCTCTCAGACTGTGCCACAGGTAGAACCTTCTCCACAGACTCTCTCACAGAGATTCCCGTTCCTTGCCTTCCACCAGCATTTCCCCCAGAATCAACTCTCCTGCGTTCCAAGCCAGCTGTACTCTTCCTACCAGCTAGGCTTCCTTCAGGGCTTGAGTTGTCTGAATGCTGCATGCAATAAGGATCTCCTTTGAGGCTTCTGATAGAGCACTTTTCTCTTACACGTGTCCTCCTCCTTACTTCCTGTAGTTTCAAGAGATTCTCTGCTAGTGTCCAGCCTGCTAGGGAACGTCTCCTCCTCAGAGGATTTCCCTCCTGGACTCCGCCCACTGACACGATCTCCTCCTGCTTTCCTTCTTCCTGGTCTCTCTCCTTTCACTCCTCCTCCTCCTTTCGCTCCCCCCTCTCTGGAAGACTCTCTCCGCTTATATGACTGGGGCTGCCCTATAGCCTCAGACTCCACCCCCAGGCTTCCCTCGTCACCTCCCCTGGTCACCATGGAGCTAGGGCGTGGCTCACTCTCTACATCTCTGTGCACAGAGTTTTATTCTGTGGTTAGAGTTTTAACCCTTAAACTCCCTGAAGCTTTCTTCTGCCCTCCTTGGGCTTTATACCTGTCTCGCCACCACAATAGATGGACATCATCTCTGCTCTGCAGCCCCTGGGAAATCATCCTATGGTCCAGAAAAAGCGTAGTTACTCACCTGACTAGGCAGGCCGAGGTCAGAGCCACCAGGAAGACCACCTTCCAGGATAGGTGCCGAAGCTAACATGTTGTCATCGGCTTGTAGGGTGAACGCGTAAGCTGCATGAGCACTATGTTTAGGTCCCATTCCGCCGGGGGCGGTCAAATGGGCGGTTTGGACAGTAAGAGACCCCGCATAAAGCGGAAGACCAATGGCTGCCCTGAGAGGGGCTTTCCCTCGACAGGGATGTGATTTGCCAAGATGGAGCTTAGATGCACCCTGATGGAGTTCAACTTCAGACCTGTAACAGGTGTTCTCCAGGGACAGCAGGAATCAGTCCTCACTTATGGGTGACATCGGCACCGACGTAGCCCAGGCAGAGCAATTCCCCAGCTTTCAAAGAAAGTCTTTGGGATTGCTACCATGAATGCGTGGTCCTCTTCCTGCCCAAGGTTGCCATCTTGCTCAGTCAGGTCCCTTAGCTTGAGCCCTACCAAGCAGATGGCAAGGGAAGGATAAAAATCCAGCAACTCATCAGGGGAGGTGGGGGTAGTGAGGACTGATTCTTGCTGTCCCTGGAGAACACCTGTTATAGGTGAGTAACTATGCTTTCTCCAGGAACAAGCAGGAAGTCAGTCCTCACTTATGGGACTCCCCAGCTACAGGCTACCAAACCTGTAACCGTAAGACGCTTCCGCGAGGTCGTGAGCAGAAGCTGATGCCCGAGTCCTCAGGGCAACGCCATTGGTAGCCGTGAAGAAGGGTCGGAGTGCTGGAGTTGCTTATAACCCGAACAGATTACGGAGTATGGCCTGGCCGAAGGCGCTGTTCTGACGGGACTCCCTCTCTCCAGGCAGTAGTGTGCAGTGAAGGTGTCAACTGAAGACCAGGTCACTGCCTGGCAAATGTCCCGCAGGGGCACTGAATGCAGCGAGGCCACCGAAACCGTCTTGGCTCAGACACCGTGCACGGTGACTCGTCAATCCAAAGGGGCACCCACTTTCGTATGGATGAAGGCGATGCAGTCCGCCACCCAAAAAACTTGGTGACTCCTACCCCAGTCGAGTGGGATCGTAAGGCACAAAGAGTCGGCCAGATTTGTGATAAGCCTGTGTGCACTGTAGACAAAAGGCAAGAGCCTTCTTGCAGTTCAGTGTATACAAAGCCACCGACGCCTGGTCGGCATGGGGTCTCAGGAAAAGATTGGTAAGACTATCTCCTAATTGAGATGGAAATCCGAGACAACTTTCAGCAGGAATTTGGGGTGGGTATGGAGGACCACCCTTTTCCTATAGAGTCTAGTATAAGGAGCTTCAGCCATGACAGCCTGGCATGCTCTGACTAGGCAGGCCGAGGTCAGAGCCACCAGAAGACCACCTTCCAGGATAGGTACCGAAGCGAACATGTTGCCACCGGCTCGTAGGGTGAACGCGTAAGCTGCATGAGCACTATGTTTAGGTCCCATTCCGCCGGGGGCGGTCGAATGGGCGGTTTGGACAGTAAGAGACCCCGCATAAAGCGGGAGACCAATGGCTGCCCTGTGAGGGGCTTTCCCTCGACAGGGATGTGATTTGCCAAGATGGAGCTTAGATGCACCCTGATGGAGTTCAACTTCAGACCTTCCTTCGAGAGATGGAGGAGGTACTGAAGGATCCACCTAGTGGAGCAGAATGGGTCGATCTGGAGCCCTGAGCACCAGACTGAGAAATGCTGCCACTTGAAGGCGTAAGCTCGTCTAGATGCGAGCAGAACCTCCTCGACCTCCTCTGGGAGACCCAGAAGGGCTAGAGAAACCCGTTCAACCGCCAGGCTGTGAGGGATAACAAAGGCAAGGTTCAGGACCGCACCCAGGGCACAGCCAGGAGGACTGGAGGCTCCGTCGACAGCCACAGCAGGAGCGGGAACCAGGGCTGTTGAGGCCATGAGGGAGCTACGGGGATCATAGATGGCTGGTCCTGCTAAGCCTTGAGGAGGGTCCTCACAATGAGAGGAGTAGGAGAGAATGCATAGAGCAGGCCGGAGGACCAGCTCAGAAGGAATGCTTTCGGGCCCACCCTGCTTGGGTGCGGCATAGATCCGCAGAAGCGGGGGAGCTGTATGTGCAGAGGACTGGCAAACAGGTTCATAGCCAAGTACCCCACCGAATGAACAGCCAGCCAGCCAGCCAACTCCAGATCCAGCCGCCATTCGTGAGGGCGGAGGATTATGCTGAGCCTGCCTGCTAGGACATTCTCCTGGCCTGGGAGGTAGACCGCCCTGAGAGTCATCCCCTGACGGGAGGCAAAGGAGCAGAGGAAGACCACTTCCCGGCAGAGGGAGTGTGATCCGGTCCCACCTTCCTTGCTGACGTAGAACATCGCCACGTTGCTGTTGGTCTGTATGAGCACTGACTTCCCCTCTGAATCGCCCAGAGCTCGAGCAGGTTTATCTGCTGCTGCAACTCCTCTGGCGACCACTGACCCTGCGTGCAAAACGCACCTCAGTGGGCAGTCCACCCCAGCGGGCAGTCCACCCCAGCAGGGAGGCATCCGTTGTCAGCACCATGTCGTGCTGCGGGGTCTGGAAGGGCAACCCCCGGAGAAGGATGCGGGGGTTTTGCCACCAACCCAGGGACAGGTGAAGGCTGTGGGAGACCCATATGGGGTCCCTCAAATGGCCAGACGGACTGGGCGCTGAGGCACTACTGAGCTGTCCGGATGTGCAGACGGGCATGGGGAACCACATGGATGGTGGAGGCCATGTGTCCCAGGAGGCACAGCATAGTTCGGGCAGTGACCCGGGGGTGCTCTGGCAGTCGGCGTGATCCACCGGTAGAAAAGTGGTTGCCCGATGAACTCTAAAGCCTGCACCAGTTCGAGGTGAGACTTGGGATAGTTGATCAAGAAACCCAGGCCCTCGAGCATAAGAATCATGCACAACACTGCCCGGCGAGTTTCCTCGACCGACGATCCCGTGACGAGCCAGTCGTCGAGGTAAGGGAAAACCGGTACACCCTGACGCCTGAGACAGGTGGTGACCGCGGAGAGGCATTTCGTGAAGACCCGCGGGGCAGACCCGAGGCCAAAGGGGAGACCCTGTACTGGAAGTGCTCTCCCTGCATCCTGAAGCGTAGGCATTGCCTGTGCTGGAGGTGAATCAAGATGTGGGCGTAAGCGTCCTTTAGATCCAAGGAGCATAGCCAGTCGTCCTGCCAGAGGAAGGAATGCAGAACGCCAAGGGATAACATCTTGAACTTCTCCCGCACCAAGAACTTGTTTAACTTTCGGAGGGTCGGGGATGGGCTGCAGACGCCCCCCCCCCCCCGTCTTCTTCGGGACGAGGAAGTACCGGGAATAGAAGCCCCGAC
This sequence comes from Ichthyophis bannanicus, assembly GCA_033557465.1. NCBI lineage: Eukaryota > Metazoa > Chordata > Amphibia > Gymnophiona > Ichthyophiidae > Ichthyophis > Ichthyophis bannanicus. Next base: position 601,575,594 of record CM066036.1, on the reverse strand, counting down.
CTCGGAGGTGTGATGGCACCTTCTTACTGCCTGTTGGGTGAGGAGGCTGACTAACTCCTGCTGCAGGAAGGCCTGGTGTGCGGGGAGTCGAAGAGGCTCCGCCGGGGAGAAGGGAGGGGGAAGCCTGTCCAAACGGAGGCAAAAGCCGTTCTGGATGACCTGGAGGACCCAGGCGTCAGAGGTGATGGAAGCCCACCGAGGGGCGAAAGAGGATAGGTGTCCCCCCACCAGTTGCTGAGTTGCTGGAGGACGAGAGGCTATGCGGCTTGCATCAAAACCCCTCTGCTGGTTGCGGCGGGGCCAGAGTCTGGGTTTTGGGCCCTTTTCGCTTGCGGTGACCCTGGCTGGACTTCCCTTGCGCCAGAATGGGGGTGGTCAGGTAATGCGGGTAGCCACGGTAAGGAAGGCCTTTCCTCAGGAAGAAAGACTTTTTGGCCTTTGCTTCTTCCAAGTGAGGGTGGAGGTCTTGCATGAGAGACGAGTTCTAGTGACGAACTCCATCTCTATCTCCATGGCCTTATCTTCCATCAGCTTGCTGCTCGCCGAGGCAAGGTACATCCAAGGAGCTTCTCCTGCACCCACTGCTCCAAGTCTGAGGATTGGAGCCATGCCTGGCGACGGGCCCCGATACCCACAGCCGCTACCCGAGCTGAGGACTCAAAACCATCGTAGGCAGCATGGGAGAGGTATTTTGAGTAGTCCGTGACAGACATCAGCAGGGTACTGAACCTATTGAGAGGTTCGCCCTCAAGGCCCGCAGAGAAACCTCCGAGCTCCTTGGCCAGGTCACGCAAGAACATACCTATGTATAATTGATATGCTTGAATGCAACAGTAGAGCATGGACCCCTGGTAGGCCTTGTGGTCTAAGGCCTCAAGGGCTCTCAACTCCCGGCCCAGGGTGACCGAAGAGTGCGATTTCGGGCTCTTTTGTCTTCTCATGGCCAATTCCACCATCATGGAAGAGTGAGGGAGTTGGTCTTTCTGAAGCCGGGGCCACGTTGTACCTTGTACATGGCATTGAGGCGTTTACGTCACGATGGGGACAGAGGCGGGTGCCTCCCACATGAGGAGCAGCAGCCTGAACAGGATAGGAGGGACTGGGACAGTCAGAAACTCACTAGGTGGGGACTTGTACTGGAGAACGTCGAGCTCTTCAGCTCGATGATCCTCCTCGGCCTGGGTGGCCATGTTAAGAGCCGTCATCGGGTAGCGAGCGCCATTGACGCACAGGGAGGAAGGAGTCCGACGGAAGGTCTTGGTGGGTACGGGTTTCTGGGGAGGTGTCCCCATCAGGCTCCCAGTCCGAGAACTCGGAGGAGGAATCCGAGCCGGGCAGGTCGCCCTGTCCTGCAGCCGAGGCCCGCTTGGAGCCAGAGGCCCTGGATGATCTCGCCCCGAGGAACAGAAAGGCAAACGAGACTGACGTCGAGGACCCTCATGAGGCCCGTGGCTCTCGGGGGTTTCCTGGATGGATTTTGGCATCCCACGTGAGGGAACCACGGTCTCTGGGCACGAGTCAGCAAAGCTGGCTGTTAGCACCTGCTGGGAAGTGATGAATGCAGAAACGCTGCGTTCCAGCACCAGGATGCGGGATTCCCACACAGGCATGGTGCCCTGTGACATCGACCTCAGGATCACCGAGTCAGGCATCGAGGAGGAGAGGGGGGCCCTCGCCGGGACAGCCCTCAGGAGACTGGGTGCCTTTGCTGGAGGCCTCTGTATTTGTGCGAGGTACTTTGCAGGGCCACTCCTTGTCCGACTCTCGGGAACGCCGAAGGGGGCTAAGCGACCGAGCACGGGAGCCCCCAAAAGTGACTTTGAGGCCTCCTTCTTCTTGCACCGCTTCACCAGGGGGAACCCTGGTTGGAGTGCCGCTGAGAGTGCAGGGTCGAGGTGGGGGATCCCACCAGAGGAGAGACAACCGAAGGCGCCACCAGGGACTCAGAGGCGGCCTTTCTGAAAAAGTCTCCAAACTTGCTCCACGTGGGCTCCGTCGGTGCTGACATCACCCATGAGTGAGAACTGACTTCCTGCTTATTCCTGGAGAACCAAAACGCTCTCGATAACACACTCCTCGCTGCCATGTATTTATCTCCAGGATGCGAGCTTCTCTGGCTTGGCCTTTACTCTCAACAGGGAGGAATGATGAGAACACTAGCTGCACACCTATCTGCTTTATCCTACGTACCAGAGCCATGAAGTCAGAACATGGAGCAGCAGTTACACCCTAAACAAAGGCATTGGGGGGGGGGGAGGGGTGACCTGCATGGAGCAATGGGTAAAACTACTCTAGCCACCTTATCGGGAAGACTAGATGGACCATACTTTATCTGCCATCATTCATTATGTTACTTTGAGTAAATGAGTCGTTCGAAAATGGTCTCCACCCCCCCCCCCCACAGGTTCCTTGAATTTGTGTGGCTGTCAAGACCTATTGCTATGCTCATACTGCCAATGTGTTTTGCTACCCCTAGAAACTGTTGCCCTAGGCAACTATGCCCGGTCTGCCTAATGGTAAGGCCATCCCTGACACTGCTTATAGAATGCAGTCAGTGTGCAGATGTTTCTTGACTCAAAAGTCAATGTGCTATCTTTCAGCACTTGGTGGAGGTAGAGTTGAAAGTTGGTCTCAGAAACAGCCACATTTTCAGATTACCAGTTCATGTGTTCATATGGTACACGCCCTAAGCAGCAGGGACCAAAACACAGGCAACTCCAGTGAAGGAGAACATAGCAAGATAAATGGACTCATTGTTCACAGGCTGCAGAAGGCCAGCCTTTTTAGCATTTATAATTATCACTTTACGAAATCTGCACAGCGACACCAATCGCAATCTGTTCCTTTTTTCACTTACTGGACATATGCTGAATCCGAGTTGGCTTCCTAGGAAGAAGCAAGAATTCAGATGGATACTTTTGGTATGCTAAGTGAGATTTCTACCATGTCAGCAAATCGCCCTTTGACAGGTTCCTAATCAGAACATGGCACTAACCAAGATATCACATTACAGGGAATCATAAACAGACCTATGCCTGGAATGCACTTTAGAAGACAAGCTGTACAAAATGGACCCACGTGTAAAAGACTTACCATGATTCCAGATTCTCATTCACATAACGATCTGATTCTTGGACGTACTGTTTAGCACTGGGCAACACGTCTAGCAATCCCTTCCCCCATTCATGTGGAGGCTTGCGATTGATGGCATAGGAGGTAAACAATGCAGAAACCAGAGATCCAAGATAACCTGTAGGGTGATGATGGGTCATGCGCCCACTCTCAATGCTCACTTGAATCAAGTCACCTAACTGCTCAGGCTGACGAAATCTTAGACCAATACACATTGATCTCATTGCAGCGCCACATCCTCCACCATGTTTATTAAATGGAATATGCCAGCCATCAGGTGTTTCTGGTTGTAATTTCATGGCAAACTCTATGCAGGTAGAACCTGTTGAAAGACAAAAGAAAACATATTAAAACTATAAATGTGTGAAAAAGCCATTTCATAAGACAATTTCAAGTCTAGCCAATGAATGGTCAGCTAAGTATGTTAAAAAACACTGCAGGAGATCTATAGTAGTACTATAATGTATGTCACTTTTTTTTTTTTAAAATCAACTTTATTTTACAGTTACCAAGATAAAGAAAAATCATCGGAAAGAGTGTTTTTAATTACACCCCCCCTAAAAAAGGCAGAAGTTGCACTTAAAGAATACAATAATAAGAATGTAGACATCTCACTAAAGGCTAGAAAGGTATACATCCAAGCTTTCCATAATTTATTGACTTTGACAAGTCAACACTTAGAAACAGACGCTGCAACTTCCAGTCTGCAACTAAAAACAAACATCATGCCACCAGAAAGTCGCACTTAGAAAAGAAGTGTCCTTACAATTACTTAGTACATGTTTGACTGCTATGGATATTAATATGAGTGTATATCAAATAACTTTTTTGATATTTAGTGAAGCTGTTTGATCAGAACACTACAAATTTTATAGATAAAACTGAATTTTGCTGCCTATGCGGACGACATATTGTTGTTCCTAACTGATCCAGCTTTCTCAATTAGAGTGCTCCTAAATGTGTTTGACAACTTTTTCAAATTTTCGGGTTTTAAGGTCAACTGGTCTAAGTCAGAGCTTCTGCCAGTGAATGACATTGCGGCACAGGATGGACTAGAATTCCAGACATATGTGAAAAAGTGTTGGCAAGTGCTTATCTCAACTTTTTACAAACTACCGCTGAATAGCAAAGGGCCACCTTTGATTCTTTGATTGGTCTCCAAAGAGCGTGGGAGTATGATGTAGTACTACCTACAGATACACTTCATTGGAATGTCTTTTGGAGCTTCGCAGTTTCTCCAGATATGTCCAGCAGTTTAACGACGACTATTTTTGTAGTTTATCGTGCAGTATGGACACTGCTGCGTATTCATTGAGCTGGTCTTCCTCTGTCTGGAGCATGCTGGCGTTGTTCAGCAGAGTTGGGAACTCTAGTGCCCCATGTCAAAGATTTTTGAGTTGGTGTGTGGGACTTTATATGTGATCAAATTTAGACTTTTCTTTGAATTCTCATATACCCATTATATTCACATCTCTTTTAATATGGATTGATTGCATGGGACCCCATGCTAACCTTTAGGGTCGATGGTCAGTGCGGTCTAGTAAGCATGTCTCTAAATGTATAACTGCGTGGATGCAGAGAAAACATTTGATAGGATAGAGTGGTCATACTTGCTTTGGGTCTTTAGAGTGGTTTGAAGTAGTGACAACTTTTTTAGGTGAGTTAGGATTTTATATGTTACCCAGTTCTAATAAGAAGCAGCGGCTCCAACACTAGATTAAATAACAGAGGCAAAAGCGGGCAACCTTGTCTTGTTCCTCAACCAAGTGGAATAATATCTGAGACTACTCCATTTACTACCAAACTAGAACTGGGTAACATAAAATCCTAACTCACCTAAAAAAGTTGTCACTACTTCAAACCACTCTAAAGACCCGAAACAAGTATGATCACTCTATTCTATCAAATGTTTTCTCTGCATCCACAGACAACGCTACTACTGGATTATTGCTTTGTTTTCCTATCCCTAGCAAACCGTGAAACAGAAAACCTGTTTGTTCTTCCTCTATCAGTGTCTCTAAGACTTTCCCTAGTCTAGTGGCTAATATTTTTGCTAAAATTTTATAGTCAACACTAAGGAGCGATATGGGGCGATAATCTCCTACCAGTTTCAGATCGCAATCTGGCATGGGCAGTAGGACTACATGAGCTTCTGAGAAATTATTAAATTAGACTTACCTGCTAATTGTAGTTCCTTTAGGAACTCAAGTCCAGTCCCGGACCTCTGGGTTGTGATCCTCCTCCAGCAGCTTGGAGACTGACAAACGTCACTCTTGTGATGTCACTGGCATATATAACCACAGGAACCGCCTCCTCGCTCCAGTAACCTATTGACAAAGCAGACTCCCCGGAGCAACAATTAAGTAGTACCACTACTAAACACTATAACCAAACTGAAACTGTGTACAACTAAGGGATTAAACCTCCCCATTAATATGTTTTTTTTTTATAGACCAGTTAAAAAATCCTGTATAAATGCTGAGGTCCTTCCTCCTCCGTTATGGAAGAAACTGACCCCCCAAAAATATACCCCTTCAACTCATCCACCCCCATGAACCTGACCCCTAGTAAAAATGGCTTCTTACCTGTGACCGATCTCATGCTTCAGGCCATAGTCCAAAAAGAAAACGGCCGGGTCTCTATGGCGCTTGACGCTGGAGGGGCTGATATTGAGCTCCCCAGGATAATGTCCCAGACTTCTGGCGGTTTCAGCTACCACAAACAGAGCATTGCGATCCGTTGTCCCTGTCCGATCCAGGGCTGCTGTAAGCTCTGGGGTCCAGACATTGTTAGGTCAAAACTGCTTCGTTTGTGGAGTTGCTTTCTTCTGTTCGTTATCTGAATCCGCAGATGTCGACGAGTCTTCACCTGACTCTGCTGAGGAAGAAGATCCTTCCAGCTGAACTTGGCTAGTAGTTGCCTCGGCTTCGGCAACATGTTTTTGTCTGCGCCTTTTCAGTTCTTCTTCTCGCTGTTGCGATCTTGCTTCCGTGTTGGCCAGTTTCTTGTCCATCGCGCAAATTGAGCCACGGCGCCCTGGTTCTCGTTGCGCTATTAAGAATTCTTTGTCTTCTTGAATATGAATTAAAGACATTGCATTGGCATGCGCCACATCAAATAGGTTTTTCATTGCAACCTGGAATTCTTTTTCATTTGCCTCTTGTTTCCCTCCTCTCCCTTTGGTTTTCTTCAAAAGTTTCCACTGATTGAACAATTTCTTTACTTTTTCTTGAATTTTGTCATTTCTTTGAACAGGAAGCCTGGCCTTTTCCCAGTAAGCTTCTATTTCACTTGTTACAATAGATGCACTTTCACTAACGCCTTTGTTTAATGTCATATGGTGATGTAAAAATACACTTAACACTTGCTCCTTGCTGGGGAGCTTGGCCCCCAGAATTGTGGTGGACATTTCTTCAATGAGATAAAAACCACGTTTTTTCGCCATCTGAAAAGATACAAAGATACAAAGATAATAGTACAATGTCTTTGCCACCTCTCAGAGACGAGATTAGTTCAAATATGACGCAATCAAATGTAATCAGCGTGGAACTGAGTGGATGATACAAGATGATGCAACATTTCGTCATCTGCTCCCAGGGGGAAATCTCAAGACTTGTTGAGCCACCCCTAAATATTATTTGATTGGCTTCAAACTTTGTACACAGTGTTTTCTACCTAAAAGGAACCAGAATCAGGCCAGGGAGCAAAGGAATTCAGGAATTCATTTTTATGGACCACCCTAATATACCCGCATAGATTATTTTCTATTGGATCAGCGCCTGATGGCTGAGAGGGTGGAGGCTGGGCATGGGGCATTGACATGGTCGGACCATGCCTCGTGTTGGATTACTCTTCCGTCGGATTTGTGCAGTGAGCGGCTTTGGCGACTAGATGCACGATTTTTCCGGGTACAGTGTGCTGTTCAGGAGCACGGCCACTTCATAACCGATTTTTTTGAGCTAAATGATTCCGAGGAGGTTCCGCTCCCCATGGTTTGGGACGCTTTTAAGGCCACAGCTCGGGGTCATCTAATAGCTGAAGCAGCTCGTACTCGGAGGGCTTGGAGACGGGAATATTGCCAACTTGTGGGGGAAACCTCTCGTCTCCAATTGGAACATGCTCGGACTGGCTCTAAAACGGGTCTTGCGCCAATGGTGGGCGGCACGTGCCAACTTAGATGCGTGTCTACAGAGAGAATTGGATAATAAACGTCGGAAATTATGTCAAACATTTTATGAACGGGGGAATAAGCCAGGTCGTTTTCTTGCCTTACGACTTCGGCAGCAGCAAACCATGAGGGTGGTTCGTGAAATTCGAGATTCCGGGGGGCAGAGGAGGGTGGTCTCCCGGGAGATACGCGATGTTTTTGCCACTGTTCTGGACTGGTTATATAAAGCTGAGTCTTTTGATTTGGCCCATGTGCAGGGCTACCTGCGGACTGTTGCTTTGCCGCGGTTGAATGATTCGGATAGAGACCAATTAGATGCCGCACTTACTGCGGAGGAGGTGGAAATTGCAATCCGCCGGTTAAAAACTGGAGGTGCGCCGGGTAGAGATGGCTTTCCTGCGGAGTACTATAAAAACTTTTGTGCTCAATTAGCCCCGACTCTGGTAGTACTCTTTAATGAGGTTCTGCGGGGGGAGCCGCTGCCCCCTTCTCAGCACGAGGCTCTTATAGCAATGCTCCCTAAGCCGGGTAAGCCTTTGCAGGAGGCCGCCTCATACCGCCCCATCTCCCTACTAAACACGGATGTTAAAATACTGGCCTAAGTATTGGCTGCCCGATTGAACCGGGTTCTCCCAGCTTTGGTACATCCGGATCAGGTTGGGTTTGTGCCGGGCTGTCAGGCGGCGGATAATATTAGGCAAATGTTACAGGTTATTCATACTGCTCGACAGGATTCTCAGCCGACGCTCTTAGTGGGAGTTGATGCTGAGAAGGCCTTTGACCGTGTTAGTTGGGGCTATCTCTGGTGCGTGCTAGACACGATGGAGTTTGGTCCTAACTTTATCCATTGGGTCCATAGCTTATATCAAGACCCTACGGCATGTGTCCGGGTTAACGGGGGTCAATCGAGGAGTTTCCCATTGGAAAGGGGTACTCGTCAGGGATGTCCTCTGTCGCCGTTGTTGTTTGCGCTGGTGATGGAACCTTTGGCGCAAAGCTTTCGTGAGCATCCGGACATTGTGGGCGTTCGAGTGGGTCCTACTGATTATAGAATTGCACTCTTTGCGGACGATATCATATTATCATTGGTGAATCCAGCTGCGTCCCTTCCCACTGCTATGCAGCTCTTTGAGGCCTTCTCCCAGGTGTCTGGATTCAAAATCAACTATGCTAAATCTGAGATTCTCAATGTTGGGGTCCCGGAGGCGGTCTGCGTGGAATTGAGGGCTACCTACCCCTTTCGATGGGTGACAGGTGCTCTTCGCTATTTAGGTGTGAACATGACGGTTGAGCGGGCGGCGCTCTTTAAGGCTAATTATGATCCGTTACTTCAGCAGGTTCGGCGTGATCTGGAGTCTTGGGCCAGCTTGACGTTATCCTGGTTTGGGCGTATAGCGGTGGTTAAGATGGTGGTCGTCCCAAAGTTTTTGTACCTCTTTCAGGTACTTCCTATACCACTGTCTCGGGGAATATTGGTCGTCTGGCAAACAATGCTCATGAAGTTTATATGGCAGTTTCATCGGCCGCGTATAGCGCGTCAAATTCTTTATATGCGCACACGCTGTGGGGGTATGGGGGCGCCTAACCTTCATTGGTACTATGCAGCGGCACAGTGTCGTGCCGGGGTGGAATGGATGAACCCGGATAGCCCCAAACGTTGGGTACAACTGGAAATGCATATTGCGGGGGGGGGGGGGGCAGGACTGGGAGATCGGTTGTGGCTTAGTCCCAAGTTGCGAGGTGGCTTGCGTTTAAGTAACCCATATATCCTAAATACCCTCCACTGCTGGGACAAATCTTTTCGAACTCAGGGGGCGGACCCGACTCCTCTGGCGCCTATAGTGGATAATGCTATGTTTCCCCCTGGGATGACTGACCCGGTTTTTCGGATGTGGGGGCACAAGGGACTTAGTCATGCTGGTCAATTGTTTGATGAGGGTAGGTTGCGCTCTTTTAATACGCTTTAGGAGGAATTTGACCTTCCCGACTGTCATGTTTTCCAATATACGCAAGTGGCCCACTGGGTTCAGGCTCAAAACGTTCGGTCTCAAGTTGCCCGCGATTTGTCAGATATAGAGCGCTTCTGTGAGGAGTGCACTACCACGAAAGGTCTTATAGCTGCCTTGTATGCCCATTTGCAGGCGCAGCAGCTGAGATTAGGCAAGTATAGAGAGCAATGGAATTATGACTTGAGTCTCCGTTATTCTGAGCAGCAATGGGAACAGGTGGAGGGCAGGCTGTGGAAAGGTTCGGTGGCGATTAATGTCCGTGAAACTAATTATAAGCTATTGTACAGATGGTATATGACACCTGAGCAGATTGCTCGAGTGTATCCAGGGGTTTCGGATCTGTGCTGGCGGAGATGTGGACAGAAAGGTACTTTGGCGCATGTCTGGTGGTCTTGTCCTCACATCCAAACTTTTTGGAGGGGGATTCAGTACCGCTTAAAACAATTAGTTGGGTTGACCATTCCTTGGGATCCGGGCATTTTCCTTTTTTGTGTAAATGTGCCTGGAGCACGAAGTCCTCAGCTGGCCTTGATTCGACATGGTTTGAATGCGGCTCGGCTAGCTGTGGCTACTGCTTGGAAGCAGGTCCTGTCTCCGTCCTTCTCTGCCTGGTTGGAACGGATGTGGGATACGTATACAATGGAGCGTGGGGTGGCAGCCGGTAAGTTGCGGTTGTCACGTTTTGAGCAAGTGTGGGAAGCTTTTCTCCTACAATATGGTTCATGATTGCTCAAGTGTTCTGTATATCCCGTGGGGGGGCAGGCCTTGTGCTTTCCTGTGAGATGGAGTCCCAGAGTTCCCCCTTCGCCTCATGTGGTCTGGTTAGCTGGTCCGCTCCCTTCACTTTTAGCTGGCGTGGAGGTTCATGGGGGTGGGGGGGGGGGGAGGGGGGAAGATAGGGAGGGGCTGGGGGAAGGGTGGGGGGTTGGAGGGGGTAGGTAGAGTGTTCTGGGAGTGCTATTTGCTGATAGATGGTGAGTCTGGAGGGGGAAAAAAAAGGGGGGGTGTTTTGCTGGATTATTCTTTGATGTTTGCGATTTTGGCATTGTTTCCTTCTGCTATTGTATTATGCATATAGCTTATGAGACTCTTGTTTATCTTTTGTGTTTAATTGCTGCCTTTCAATAAAAAAAAAGGAGACAGAGCAGCTTTTAAACTAGATAATAGGGGAAACAGACAGACAGTCACCCAACAGTGCATGGTTCAGAAGAATGTATCCTTGAAGGATACTAGCAAAATAGGGAAGTTAGGGAGGATCCAATAAAGATAAAAGATGCCTTCAAGTACAGAGCAGATGTAGTTGAAAGAATCCAAATCACCCTTGTCAACCAATAACCAGATTGTTAATATGAATAAAATAAAATCTCTAAAATACCTGCAAATGCTAGAAGTCTAAAAAATAAGATGAGAGCACTGGAATGTATAGCACTAAATGAAAGGTTATATCTAACTGGCATCTCAGAGACCAGGTGGAAGGAGAACAACCAATACTTGAGTGTAAACTATATTGCAATGATAGGGCAGATCACATTGATGGAAGGGTTGTGCTCTATGTTAGAGAGGGTGTTGAGTCAAACAGGATAAAGGTTTTGTAGCAAACAAAGCACACTGTAGAATCTCTATGGATTCCATGTGAAAAGGGGAAGACAACTGCAGTGGGAGTGTATTACCATCCACCTGGCCAGAATGAACAAATGGATGATGAAATGCTAATAGAAATCAGGGAAGCTAACAAAAGTTATAACACAGTAATAAAGGGTGATTTCAATTACCCCAGTACTGACTGCTTCTTGGAGCAGCTGGTTCATTAACCAACAAGAGAGGAAGCTATTTTGGACCTAGTCCTTAGTAGAACACACGTGAGTTCTGCTGTATGTAAGGGTTCAAACGGCGGCTGCGTGAGCTCATTCAGGACTGTGTTGAGGTCCCAATGGGGCATGGAGGTACAGGTGGGTGGGCGAATGTTGTTTAGCCCTTTCAGGAACTGTGACCTGCGGGAGCTTGGCGATGGTGTCGCCCTGTTTGTAGGCATGTAAGGCAGCAATAGCGGATAGGTGCATCCTAATGGATTGTGCCTTCAGGCCGCTGTGAAGGAGTGAGGTGAGGTATTGCAGGATCCTTGGGACTGGGCAGGAGAAAGGATTGAGATGCTGGGCTGAACACCACGAGGTGAAGCGCTTCCATTTCAATCCATATAATTTCCGAGTGGATGGTTGCTGAGAAGCGAGGATCACCTCCTGGATCTCCGCGTGGAGATCGAACGAGGATAGCGCTACCTTTCAGCTTCCAGGCAGTAAGCACTAGAGTCCGGAGGTACTGGAGAGGTGCAGTTTCCCCTTCTCTGGAGAGGAGGTCTTTGCACAAGTGAAGCTTTACCAGCGCCTCGAGGGCCAGGCGCCGGAGGTACAGGAACCACATCTGGAGTGGCCAGTAGGGTACAATGAGAATGGCTTGTGCCTTGTCTGATATGATCCATTGGATGATCATCGTGATGAGAGGTAGGGGGTGGGAATGCATACACTGGTGACCACTCCCCTCACGACAGGGCAAAGGGATCCGAAGCGACGCTGAGGTTGGATGGACTTTGGAGCAGAACTGGTCGCATTTTGTGTTGGTCTCTGAGGCAAACAGGTCGATTCATGGTTGTCCCCACCTCTTGAAGAGTGACCTCGTAATGTGGTGGTTGAGGGACCATTCGTGAGGGTCTATTTGTCGACTGAGTTTGTCTTGACACGATTGTTAAGGTCAAATCACAGAGGGCTATAGACTAAATATACAAGGAGTACCCTCCAAGAAATATTGAGAAAATTGCTGAATGAAGGTTTAGACTAATCTATCCTCTTATCAACACACAAAAAATGAGGCAGAAATGCAGGTCTCAGACTCACACTGGCAACGCTATGGAGAAATCCAAAGCCGAATGCCTTCTCGCATCAACGACCTTTGGCAGTTCTTGCTCAATTACAAGGATAAGAGATATGTTTTTTGACTTTTGTCTTTTTCTTTTCTTTTCAATCCTTCATCAGAACATTTCTCTAAATAATTAACCATACTTGTTGAACATGTTGTTTTGTAGTTTGAACAATGCTTATCTGAATGCTGTTATTGTGGAACTCCCCGACGCCACCAAGTGGGTACCGCAAAATGCGTTTCGAATCCTTCCTCAGGGGGAACTGTGCTTAAACAGCATAATCTCTCATAATGCAACGGGATAGTGCACACAAATTGTTCACGATGTTTGCAACTCAAATTTTTTCTCTGTGCAAAAAAATGCGCGGCGTTTTTTTGCACAAAGAAAAAATTTGAGTTGCAAACATCGTGATCAATTTGTGTGCACTATCCGTTGCATTATGAGAGATTATGCTGTTTAAGCGCAGTTCCCCCTGAGGAAGGATTCGAAACGCATTTTGCGGTACCCACTTGGTGGCGTCGGGGAGTTCCACAACAACAGCATTCAGATAAGCATTGTTCAAACTACAAAACAACATGTTCAACAAGTTTGGTTAATTATTTAGAGAAATGTTCTGATGAAGGATTGAAAAGAAAAGAAAAAGACAAAAGTAAAAAAAAATCTCTTATCCTTTTAATTGAGCAAGAACTGCCAAAGGTCGTTGATGCGAGAAGGCATTCGGCTTTGGATTTCTCCATAGCGTTGTCAGTGTGAGTCTGAGACCTGCATTTCTGCCTCATTTTTTGTGTGTTGATAAGAGGATAGATTAGTCTAAACCTTCATTCAGCAATTTTCTCAATATTTCTTGGAGGGTACTCCTTGTATATTTAGACTGAGTTTGTCTGCCAACTGATTTCTTTGTTCCCGGTAGGTAGGAGGCCTGAGGGAGACAGTGTCTGGCCTGTGCAAATTTCCAGAGCTGTAGGGCTTCCTTGCACAGTTTCCTGGAGCCAGTCCCTCCCCGTTTGTTTATGTAGAACATGGCCACCTGATTGTCTGTCTGTAAGAGGACTGTCTTTCCCCAGATCAGGTTCTGGAAGGTCCTGAGACCAAGACATAACGCTCTGAGCTCCAGAAGGTTGATGTGCAGACTGCACCCCCTTGGCTCCAGGTTCCTTGGGCACAGAGCTGACCACAGTGGGTCCTCCACCCTAATAGGGAGGCATCCGAGGTGATGACTATCTGATGTGGTGGTAGTTGCTGCGGCCGGCCACCCATGAGGTTCAGCAGATTGGACCACCAGGCTAGTGATTTCTGTACAGCCGCATCCAGGAGAATTATCGTTGACAGCGGTTGTGAGTGTTGGTTCCAGTGGACATGCAGGTGCCATTGTATCCTGCGCATGTGTAGCCTCACCAGAGGGATGACCTGTGTGGTCGCCGCCATGTGACCCAGGAGGCGGAGAAGGGTTCTTGCTGATGTCTAGTCGAGCGACGAAATGTGTCGAGAGGTGCAGATAGCAGCTTCCCTCCGAGGTGGGGGAAGGAAGGCTTTTGCCACAGTAGTGTCTATTGATGCCCCGATGAACTCCAGCTGTTGAGGGGGAGAGAAGTTTTGACTTCCGGAGGTTTACTAGGAACTCCAGCCATGAAAGAGTGTGGATGGTCTTTTGTATGGCGGCTTCTGTGTCTTAAGGGGACTGGCCAGAAATCAGCCAGTCGCCCAGGTACAGAAAAACACAAAATGTCCTGCTTCCTCAGGTGTGCGGCGACTACAGCCATGCAGTTTGTGAAGACCCACGGGGCAGAGGAAAGTCCAAACAGTAGGACCCTGTACTGATAATGCTTGTCCTGGATCTGGAAGCAGAGATACCTCTGGTGAGACACATGGATGGGAATGTGAGTGTAGGTGTCGAGCAGGTCCAGGGACGCGAGCCATTCTCCCGGCTGAATGAGGGAGAGAATGGATTCCAGGGAGTACATTCTGAATTTCTCTTTGAGGATGTGTTTGTTGAGATACCAGAGAGGTCCAAGATGGGGCGGAACCCACCCGATTTCTTGGGAACCAGAAAACATATGGAGTAGAAACTCGTAAGTGTTACGGGGGGGGGGGGGGTACTGGTTCTATAGCTCTGGCTGTTAGTAGGAAGTGTATGGCTTTGTTGAAATCAAAGAGCGATGCCGCTGAGAAGTTGTTCCGCGGCGGCTTGTGTTGGAAGGGGGTCGAGGTGAACCTTAAGCTGTAGCCTTCCTTGATGATGCATAGGACCAATTTGTCCATGGTGATGGATTCCCATGCCTTCTCGAAGGCAGATATGCACCCTCCGGTGGGCAGTGCAGGCAGCGAACTGGCATCAAAAGGAGGGGTTTGCCTTCCCTGTGCCTGCTGGGGTAGACTTGTTTACGATCTCGCTGGCGAGGCTTGCTATGGTAAGGATTTTGATGGGTCTGTTTGTACCGAGGAGCTTGCCACTTTCAATAGGAGTTGTAGGAGGGGTAGCGCTTAGTTGTTGAGTAGGATTTATGGTAAGATCCTTTTTGGTTGGTAGCCGAGGAGCGTTCGAGGCCCTCCACCTCGAGGATTTGTAGTGTTGCACAGCGGTCTCTCATGTCATCCATGGTGTCTTTTACTTTATCGCCAAACAAGGAGTCTCCCAGACAGGGCATGTCCACGATGCGATCATGGGTGTCGTCCCGGAGGCGCGTAGCCAAGCTAGCTGTTGAAGGCCGCTCTGACCTGATGTTTAGTGCATTCGAGCAAGTCTGTCAGGGCTTTGGTCAGGGATGTCTGCATCTCTTCTGGGAGGGATGATGTTATAGATTTGAGGTCCTGTATGATGATATCCTGATAAAAGGGCGTGATGAAGCTGATGTGCTGCTACTTTTGCGGAAAGCATGGTTCCCTGGAAGACTTTCTTTCCAACCTCATCCAGGAATTTGAGGTCCTTTCCTGGCAGGCAGCTGATGTGGTTGTGAGCAGATTTGACCCACTTGAAGGCAGACTCCATGAAAAGTGAATTGTGGGGTAGCTAAGGCTCCACCTTCTGCGAAGAAGCGGCCCCGGAGTCTGGGTTCTGCCAAATTTTGAGGAGGTTCTCCTTCATTAAGGGGTGCAGTGGCAGGATTGCTGAGATTTTGGGAGTTTCAAGGAACTTTAGGGCTGCTTGAGTTTCCGGACGTTGATCTGTTATGTCAGGGGCGGGGACCCCTAGCAGTGAGGAGATCTTCCACAGGAACTTGGGGTATGTTAAGTCCTCAGGGTTGGCGTTACTGTCCAGGTTGGGTCCGGAAAACAGAGTCTCAAGAGGAGGAGGTAGCTCGTCCTTGCTAAGGGAGTTTCCTGTGGAGGGGGCCTCCCCATCCCCACTGGGAGCCTCAGAGGCAGTCCAGGGGGAGGGGACTGCTGCGGAGTCCTTAGAGGAAGTAGACATTGGGGAGACAGTCTGGTCAGGGTTAGTGCAACTTGCCAGGCTTCATGCCGATGGTAAGTGTGCTTCTGCAGGTGTGGGAGTCTGCGTGGAAGACCAGTGCTGGAGGAAGTCTGAAAATAGCTGGAAAAGCTGAGAGGGCCCTGGGGGGCCTGAAGCAGGTAACTGAACGGGAGAAGGAGTGGGAAGAACATGCGCTGCATCAGGTTCTGGAGCATGGGGTTGAGGTACCAGGGTCTCAGGAGGCGCAGAAGTGCAGGGGAAAGGCTCAGGGGAGCTGTGTCCCGAGGAGGAGGAGTCCGGAGAGGAGGGAGAACTGGAGGAGTACCTGACTCTTTTGTTCTGTGGTGAATGGTGCTTCCTTCTGTCTCCATGCTTCCCCTTGCGCTTGTGTCCACTGGGATTTTTTTTAGAGCCGTGGTGCCATTTTTGGCTGGCTCCCGGGCTGTCGGGGGATTGTCTGCGCTTGGATCGGGAGGTTTTGGTGAAGCTCCTGCGTTGAAGGGAGAGGGATTCCCTGCATGCACAGCTACTGCGCCGAGGAGAGAGGGATTCTCTGCATGCACGGGGTTGGTCCGGTTGTTGCTGGGAGCTGAAGAGGGGGCGGTGGACTGCAGCACCACGCGTTCAGAGGCAAGATGGCCACCCCAAATCCCCATGTATAGCTGAGAGCTCCGGAGCATTGGGGGAGGAAGACCGAGCGATGGGTTGGCCGGAGACGGAGGCCCTCTGAGGCCACCGCTGGAGAGGAGGCAGATGCTGCGGACCTGTTCCTGTGCCTGATGGATGCCGCGGGAGTGGGCTTAGAGGCAGAGGTTATCTTTTTGCTGCCTTTGCCGATACAGGGATCCGGAGTGCCTGAGCTGTGAGCAGAAGGGAGGAAATCCTCCAAGGAATAGCCGTGAGCTCTTCTGGCCCTCAGGGACATGCGGTAACAGTCTGCACAGTCCTGAACCGGGCGGTCCTTACCGAGGCAGCGGTTGCATTCATAGTGGTTGCACGAGTTGCTCATCTTTCTGGAGCAGGAGGAACACTTTTTAAAACACAGGCATGCTGAGTAATGCTTGTAGTACTACCCTTTCTTCTGAATATAGTCCTTTCTTTCTTTTGTTTTGTTTTTTTGTTAAGTAGACTCGAAGTAAGCAGGAGAGAAGAAGTCCATCTTGTGGGCAAGGCGGAAGAAGTAAAACTGGCCAGCTAGGGGCGGGATCGGAGGGTTGGGCTAATGACTCATGCTCAGAAGAGCAAAGCCCTTCTGGGCTATAGGAGAGATATCTGTCTCGGCGCCGTCAGATGACGTCACCAGGTGTGGCTGACTCATCCTGCTTGTCCTAGGAGAATTAAAGTTCTGATTATATTTACCCTAGAGAGAGGAGGGATAGGGGAGATATGGCAGAGACATCTAACTACGTGAAAGGTATTAATGAATAAACAAACAAACCGCTTCCAAAGCTGGGAAAACCATAGAACTATAGGCCATGAAATGAAGCCACAGAGAGGAAAACTTAAAAGCAACATCAAGAAATACTTTTTCATAAAAAGGGTGGTGGATTCCCAATCGAGGTAGTGGGGGCAAAAGAAGTGACAGAATTCAAAAAGCATTACACAAATGCAGAGGATCCCTATAAAGGAAGGGAATTGAATCAAAGCAAACTTAAATGACTTTTACACTTCAAAAAATAAAGGTGGATCAGCATGCACAGAGTGGCAGGCACAACCTCAAACAAGATTTCCTGTCATGATTTGACAATCTCCAATCTGTAATCAAACCGCTGCTGATCGCTGGAAGTAGCGGTATACTAAATAAAATTAAATAAATAAATAAATAAATAAAAATAAGATAAACGTGCATGCCGTAAGCATTGCCAAAAGAAGCATTTCACTGATGGAGTGTGTGGTTGTGATATTACAGCAAGTTGATGGAGCACTTAACTTGCAAGAGGATTAATGAACTTATGACATAATAGATGTGTTTTCCCTTCCTGCATTTCCAAATTCATATTCTAGAGGGCAGGGTGAGGACTGACGAAAGAAGATAGTGTGCTTCGTTACGGTAGCAGGGACTGTGAGACTATATGAGGCATCTTTTTGACTGGTGATATCTATATATTTGTGTCTATTTTGAGACAACATATGGGTGTGTATAGCGCGGGAGTGTGAGGATGGGGTGGGTTGTGTGGTGTCTGTGCATATATGTGGTGCGGGGATGGGGCAGCTGTGTGCATATATGTGGTGCGGGGATGGGATGTCGGGGCATGTGTGTGGTAATAAGTGGGGACAGCTGTGTATGGGGTGTGTATGTGTCTGTTACATGTATTGGTGTCTCTGTGATGCAAGATTGGGTGTGTGGCCTGCTGCATTCTCTCATTTTAGATATAGTTTGATTGTGCTTGTGCAACCAAAGCTATGTGTACGGAGAGACAAACAGATTAACCCTCAACAGAAAGTGATTTTGCCTGGATGCGACACACCCCTCACAAAGGCAACAAGGTAACTTGCAGGAGTGGCTGGTACAATGCTAGCCACCTTACTGGGGAGACCATGCTGGGCTTTAGCTGCTGCTATTTACTATGTTACAATGTTAAAGCAGGAAAGCCCAAGTGGCTGATCTACTGATGTCTCTGGCGAGACTGAACTATACTCTGTCTGAGAAGCAGCTTCACATGAAAAGGGTGTACCCGCAGCCCCACAAGCACATGCAGCCCTTTCAGGACATATGCCATCTATCTGATAATTTATTTAATCCATCTAGCAATGGTCTCCTTAGAAACTGCATCTCCTCTGCACAGTCTGGCAAACAAAACAGACAACCTATCAAACTTCCTATCTCAGGAGAGTCTGGTACATGCCCAGGCGATGCAGTCCATCCTTCAGCTCTCCCCACACCTCCTTCTTGAAGGTCGAGAGGGAGATAACCTGATTCAGATTAAAATCCTAAATTGCCTTCAGCAAAAAGGAACATGCCACAGGCCGACCAAATCACCAAAACGGGATCCTGACAAGAAGCACCTGCATCTCGGAGATGCTTCTAGCTGGGCAAATAGCCTCTAGAAACCAAAGGTGATAGGCACCCCAGGCCAATCTTTAGCCTTATGCCACCTCTCCCCCACAAATAAT
Organism: Ichthyophis bannanicus; assembly: GCA_033557465.1. Lineage (NCBI taxonomy): Eukaryota > Metazoa > Chordata > Amphibia > Gymnophiona > Ichthyophiidae > Ichthyophis > Ichthyophis bannanicus. The sequence continues at coordinate 601,556,851 of CM066036.1, read as the reverse complement.
CGCAACACCACTGCTCCCATCTTGTAAAAATGCATAATTAGACATCAAACTTTTAAACTGCTGTCGCTACAGGTAAAGAAATGAAGTGATGGCTCCGAGTTTGCGGGGATGCCAGTATCTATTGTTTTACTTTGATCACTGCCGCTCTTTGCTGTATTTCAAAAGCTGTAGTCCAAGGTGGCCGCCTAGCAGAGCTGGCCTTTCCAGTAGTCTTAACTAGGCAATTGCCTAAAGCAGAACCACAGCAAAAGGCTGCCATTCCCCCCTCCCCCCCCCAATCTTCCAGGAGCTGCTCCCTTCTTTATGTTATTTCTGAATGTCAGCACCAAAACTATAAATTGAGATACCACGGAGCCTCATGTTCCAGCACGCTCAAAAGCCCTGCCTGTATCACCCCTACAACAGGAAGCACGTGTCAGAGGGAGGGTCTGACAGGGGCTTCCCAGCATGCTTGAACACAAGACTTTGCAGTGGCTTCATTTACCATTTCAGTGCCAACATTCAGAAACAGCAGAAAGGGCAGCGCTGTTCCTTGAAGGACAGTAGGAAAGGCAGTGGATGAAGGTTTTATGGGGCTGGGGTGGCAGGCAGTAATGGCTGAAGATTTGCCTAGGGCAGATGATACCCCTTTGGCCAGCCCTGCCACCTAGTCTTGCTTAATGGTTGGGCCAGCCCTGCTAGAAACATCGTCTACAGTGAAAGATCCTGCAGGGTTATTCCTATATATGAGCTCAAAGGAAGCACCTCACATGCGACATTTCAAATTGAAGTCCCATGAGGGAATTAATGGCTGAAAGGGAAGGCAACAAGCATATTTGATACTCCTCGATAACTGGACCAATTACAGGTTTGCAGCCACCGAGCTTCCATCTACCCAATCTGTTGAGTAGGCCAAAGCCACCACCTGCACTTTCAAAGAATCCAGGAGAGAGGGGAAGAAGGCTCCTACTCCAGGCTAGATAGCTAAGTTGATCCCCAAGATAAGATGGAAAAGTGAGAGGCAAGGCTAGCTCAACCATTAAGCAAGACTAGACACGTAAAACAGCTTTTATAAAATTACCCCAGGGGTAATGCGCGTAAAGGTTAACCTCATATAGTCCATGGAATTTTAAAAGGAACCATTTCTGTATATAAATCTCTGTTTCTTGTGCATAAACAGCTTTTATAATTATTCCTCATAGGGAGTAAGAGTTGAAACCTTGAAGGCAGTGTCAATATTTTCAAGTCTCACACCTGTCGGTAAAGGGAGAACAAAGAGTTGAGTCAAAGAGCTCCGTTATTCACAGTGCAATCTAATCTGGAAGGAAGACACTGCTGTTTCAAGAGAGCTACAGACTGGGTATCTTATACGATAAGTCTAGCACTGTTGCAGCATGTACTGCTTATCGGCACAGAGAGAGAGACTCTAAAGCTATGCTTTGATAGCAGATAAATGTCAGCCAGTCGGCTTAATTGCTGCAATCAGCTTTTTTAAAATGCCAGCGGTTAAATATAATCTAGATAATCAGTACCGGTATGTGGATACTGGCCAGCACTGAATATCTGCGTTCCACCGTCAGTGCAGATACCATCCAGATAGGACAGTGCTATGCGGATAGCCCAAGTTATGCAGACTGCGATACTGAAAACTGCCACTCTCCGGATAACTCCTGGCACCACCCATGCTCTGTTCCTGGACTTCCCAGCACTACTTGGGTAGTGCCAAAGCTGTATGTAAGGATACCTAGCTGCACTACTTGAAGAGAGCTGCTGAATATCCCTCTCGGCAGGACTTACCCAGGTGCTGCTAACCAGATAAGTCCTTTCAAATATCGGGCCCTCCGTTTTTAAAGAAGCATGTAGGAAACTTGCAGGTGGAGAAGTAAGCCTGCTGTAGTTAAAGATGGAGTTATCCTTTAATGGGTATTGGGGCCGGTCCAATCATTAGACAAACTAGGCAGCTTCTGTGGGGCAGCAAAGAGCAGGGCATTCAAAGCTAAACAATAATATTCCGATAGCCAAGGGAGGCTAAAGGCTTAAGGTTTGCGTAGGGCGCCAATACCTTCAACCAACTCTTGGGCCGGCCCTAATGGGTATCAAGAAACTCTGTAGAGAAAAAGGGACTTGACATTCAATATTCTCTCTATTCAATCCATCAAGATCAAATTCCAACAAGCTGTTCTACACCTATGTCTGCTTGATCTCACAAGTTTACAAAATGTGCTTTTATTTGCTTCATTTAGTGTGCAATAAATCCATTAATGCATGAATTGTTGTTTTCACATGAAACTCCATAACGTGTTAGTCAATACCAAATAACACCTCAAGTGATAATTTTGGTCAAAACAAATACTTTGACTGCTATTTTGCACAATATTTCAGCGTACTCATTTTGGGGACGCTATGCATGAAAGGGTGGGTGAAGTGGCTGTTATATAAAACAACTGCAAATAAATTTCCAAAAAAACCCCCTTATTATAAATGAAATGTAATTAGTATTATGTGGAAATAATCTTTATGTATCAAAATTGTGTAGCCAGCCACAACACATATGACAGTGGTGCGTGACATGTACAGGGGGGGCAGGATATGGAGAAGGGAATGGCCCAGAGGAGGCCATGGATGTGGCAGACTCAAGTCAAGTGGGTGGCCCAGATGTGTGGGTCAGCTCAAGAAGGGATGTGGAGGGACCCATGGCAGGGTGGGTGGGCTGGAGGAAGGGGCCACATGCTGCCACAGACACCTGTCCTATGCATAGGGCCACCTGTGCGGCAGCCTTAACCACCCCATGGTGACAGAAACAGGCCTGGGACCGCATCCGCAGTGCCCAATGGCTGACATGCATGCCCTGTGCAGCTAGACGGTGATGTGCTGGGGGTACCATGTGTATGCAACACACCATGCACATGTCCCACCCCCCATGACAGCCACCATGTGTGTGGCACTGGCATCGTGCAATGGGCAGGTGACACTGCACCCTTGGCATATCTCAGCAAAAATATTGTCGGTGTGGGCCTCGAACCCCCGGACCCAGAGGCAGTCCCCATACCAGCAGCCCACGATGGAACACTGCTGTGACCAATGTCCCAGGCAGGCAATGTGCATGATGCACAGAGGCATGGGCCAGCCACACATGGTGTGGACATGCACAGGCCCGTGGCAGCTGCTGCACATACCGCAGCCCCTCCCCAGGTGCTGATATGTGCATTGATTGGTATGGGCATATGGCTCAGGCAGTCATGCAAAGTAATGTATATGTCGGCTGCTATTCATTCATCATCATCCTCCAGCATTGAAATAACGTCATGTAATTTGTAATGCCTTGACATTATAAAGTTGAAAAATGTGAAAAATCATAAACAGACAACACAAAAACACCAAACAGCATGGTTTGTGGAATAATTGCATACTGCACATGCTCTGTTACACTTAATTGCTCATATTATCGCTCATCGCAAACACCCTACCCATTCATGCATAGCATCCCCATAACGGGGACGGCAGAAATATATATTGTACTCAGAACGGAATCATTGTAAATTCTGCATACAAATATATTTTATTAAAAATGATATATTAAACAAAAATCAAGCTTACTTGAGAGAAAGAGAAATTAGACTTACCTGCTAATTGTTGTTCCTTGAGGAACTCCAGTCCAGTCCTGCACCTCTGGGTAGTGTACCTCTTCCAGCAGCTTGGAGGCTGAGCCTGTCATCTTTTTGATGACACTAGTGTACATATGCAGCTGGCACCGCCCACCAGCCCCAGTACCTATTGACAAAGCAGACTCAGAGGAGCAACAAATAAGTAGTTAAACATGCAACAAATGCTTCTATGTCTAAATAAACTAGTACCCCCTCCATCCCCAGGGAAGGATACCCCGTCCCCCACTCCAGGATGAAGAGGCCTACCTGTTGAGCGCCTGAGCAACTCCTACCAGCAGGATGCAAGCAACCGACAGCTCTTCTGGTCCGCCCCTCCCCGGCTCTTCCTAGCCACTTCCTCCACCAAGGGAACCAGCTTCAGGACCGGGGTGTGCACAGATCACCAGAAGAAGCACTCAGGGAGGGTTCCGGGACTGGACTGGAGTTCCTCAAGGTACAACAATGAGCACTGCCGAACCGAAACGAGCATCTCCCGCCGCCTGGACATCCAGGCAAAAATGTTCAGAGAAGTATGCCACCCTACAGATCTCCACCGGCAGAACTAAAGTATACTCTGCCCATGAGGCTGCCTGAGCCCTCATGGAATGTGTCTGCAACCCCGCTGGCACTGTTCTACCCTTCAAGATGTATGCCAACGTGATTGCCTCACTGATCCATCTGGAAATGGAGGCTTAGCTGCCGCCTCACTTTTGCGCAACCTGCCAAACAGAACCAACAGACTGTCCGATCTCCGAAAGGACAATGCCCTTTTCACATACCTTCGCAGGGCTCTCTTACCATCCAGGTGGCACAGCTGTGGAGTGGCACGGCCCATACCCGCTCTCGCCCACATCCGCGCTCGCCAGAGCCGGTAAGGAAACGGCCTGATCCACATGAAATGCTGACACCACCTTGGCAAAAATGAAGGTACCGGGCGCCGGACCACTTTCTCCTTGGAGAAGGAAAGGAATGGCTCCTGGCATGACAGGGTCCGAAGCTCCGAAATCCTGCGTGCCGAGCAACTCGCCACCAGGAATGCCATTTTCAGAGCTAAATCCTGCAGGAAAGCTGAACTCAATGGCTCAACGGATTCCCCAGACAGCACTAGATTGAGATTCCAAGGCGGTGCCACTGCCCTCTTTGGCAGATGGAGGTGGGTCACCAACCCTAGAAAGCTCAGCACATGTGGGTGTGTACCCAATGGCACCCCGTTGACTTTCCCGCAAACCGGAAAATAGCCGCCAGTTGCATCCTCAAGGAACTGGCATCTAGACCCTTATCAAAACCAGATTGCAAGAATGCAAAGATGTCCAGGACGGAGGCAGTGGAAGGGCGTGGCTGCCTCTCTTCGCACCATGATTCAAAGATGCATCCTGCGCAGATGCCTGACAGGTTCGTAGACCACCTCTGGGCCTGTAGCAAGGTCGCTATCCCTGAGCCTGATAATCCTTTCTTCAACCTCACCCTTTTACGAGCCATGCCGCAAGCGAGAATTGATCCACCTGGGGCATGTGAAGCAGTTCCTGCATCAAGAGGTCCTTTCGAACTGGAAGCCACTACAGTCAGTCCGCCAGTATCCGAATCAGTTCAGCATACCACGGGCACATCGGCCAGTCAGGTGCCACCAGAATCACAAATCCCAGGTGCGCCTCTAGCCATTGCACTAACCAGCCTATGAGCGTCCACGGGGAAAAACAGAGAAGACCCTCTTCGAGCCACTGCTGAACTAGAGCATCCAGGCCCTTGGACTTCTTCTCTTCTTCTACTGAAAAACCGGCAGGCCTTGACCGACTCGAACACTGCAATTAGGTCCATGACCAGTGTGCCCCATTGGCGGACCACCTGCTTGAACACCACCTGATTGAGCTGCCACTCTCCGTGGTCCTTGCGCACTCGGCTGAGGTAGTCTGCCATCACGCTGTCAACTCCTGCTATGTGCGCCGCTGATAATGCCTGGAGACGAATCGCTGCCCATCCGAACAGACCTTCTGCCTCCTTCTCCAGAGCTGCACTGCCCATGCCTCCTTGCCAGTTGATGTAAGCCATCGTGGTCACACTGTCTGAGAGGACTTGGACCACCTTCCCCTGCAACCATGGCTCGAAACGTTCTAGCGCCAAGGTCACCGCTCGCATCTCGAGCCTGTTGATCGACCACAGAGTCTCCTGCAGACTCTCATCCCTGAACAAAGCGTCCTTTGCAATGGGCTTTCCAACCTGACAGGCTGGTCATCTGAGGAACCCACACCAGGGACTCCTTCCACATGGAGCCACCAACTGAAGACTCTCCTGGCGCTCCGTGGGCAGGAGAGTACTTGGGACAGGGCTTGACTCTGATGGGACCATCGACTGAGCAGAGCCCTCTACAGCAATTGCATATGCGCCCTTGCCCATGGGACTAGCTCGAGAGTGGCTGCCATGGTCCCCAGAACCTGCAGATAATGCCACGCTGATGGTCTTGCCCTCTTCAGGACCTGTTGTATCAACTGTCGTAGCTGCTGTGCCCGGCGAACCGGCAGGAAATTCCTGACCACACAGGTATCAAAGCACGCTTTCAAATACTCTAGCTCCTGGGCCGGCCATAACTGGCTCTTGGCCAGGTTGACCTCAAGCAAAACTTTGAAGGAACTCTTCCACCCGTGCTATTGCTCTTTTCGCTGTCATCCCTGGACTTCGCCTGGATCAGCCAATCGTCTAGATATGGGTGGATGAGAACCCCTTCCTTGTGGAGAGCTGCTGCCATCACCAGCATGACCTTGGTGAAGGTATGAGGGCGGTCGCCAGACCGAAAGGCAACGCTCAAAACTGGAAATGGCCCCTTGGCACCGCAAAGCGGAGAAATGGCTGATATTCTGGATGGAAGGAAACATGCAAATACGCCTCTGTGAGATCGAGAGTCACCAAAAATCTCTATTGCCATTACTACTGTGAAAATGCGGTATCTGGAGACTGTAGTTCATGCCCTCAAAGTTGAGAAATGGGCGAAAGAAACCTTCCTTTTTGACAAAACAAAATACATGAAGCATCAACCGCAGACGTACTGGTCTCGCGAAACCAGTTCCACAGCTCTCAGCTGCAGGAGACAAGTCAAGGTCTCTTCTATTGCTGCCAACGCCGCTGCGCCCACTTTGGGAAATCAAAGGAGCTCATTCTTGCTCCGGCAGTGGGTATAGAGGCGTCATGGATTGCACCCCTTTAAGGCCAACCTCTGGCAGATCCCACATATCCTGGATCATCTGTCCTACCACTCAATGTACTGGTAAGTATTTCTGCGATTTCCGTACTGTCTGGAACAGCGGATCCTACAGCGCCTCTTCCTCTGCCGGGAAGTTAGCAGGCATATTCAGGGCCTTGAGGGTCGCTAAGGTACACACAGAATGTGAGCCCTTTGGGGATGAGGAATTGTATCAGTACCCGCTTGTAGTGATTGTAAACCGCCCTGTTAGCTTTCGGCCTGGGCGGTATATCCAGAAATTGCATAAACATAAGCATAAAGATGAGTGCTGGTAGCTCCTCCCGGTGGAAAACCTGAAAATTCGGTCCTGATCCTCCTGTTCTGGGCTCTCTCCTTCTTCCAACTCCTCCTGCAGATCTAACTCTGTGTCAAGGTCTTCCCCATCCAGCGGTGATTGCTGCCACTCCTCTAAACCTCTAGCCCACTTAGACGCCACTGCTCCTGACTCGTGCTCTTTTGCGTCTGACATCCTCTTAGCGCTGTGTTCCGGGGCCAAGGAGCCACTTGGTAGGCAAAAAGCCTTATGGAAAAGTAAGACAAACTCCGGTGAGAACTCCCCTGGGAGCCCTATTACTCCCTGGGCTTGAGGAGTGGATGGTCCGGGCATCGTGCAGGGACCAGGGGCCGGATCCGTTGAAAGTAAGATGCCCGCCCCCCTGCCCCCAGAGTCTCTTGCAACTGGGAGTGACTCTCCTGCCTCATGTTATTCTGCACGTCCTGCTCCCATGACCGCCTCCTGCGTGCAGTTCAGACAGACACCTGTCTCCGAGACCACACCACATAGGGGACTGCACATCTTGAGGATTTTTAGATAAAACACTGCAGTGCTATCTTAAAGAAATGAAATGGACCTTGCCCTGAGCCAATAAAACTGACACACTCTGAGTAAAGTTTACATTTTTATTCTAATACTACTAATGGCTATCAGGGGTGGCCCAAGGGGGGTGCGGGGCCATGTGCGGAGACTCGGTGCGGGGCCTCATTTGCATAAATATTTGCATGATGTTACCATACGCTAACTTTTAGTAAACATGCCTCTTAATGACTATATGGATAAAGAAAGACTAAAAGATTTCTACATTACTATAATCCAGTACCAACCGCCAGGCACATTAGGAACTACTACAAACACTGCCCATTTAGAACCCATAGCAAACCTGCCGTATCCTAACAGCACTACCAGGACTCACAAAGCACCAGACCCTAACTATCAAAAGGCAACACTGCAAATATTAAACCAATACATTTCAGAGAATAACAATACATGACCTACTGGGGAAAGAGAACAAGTGGCAATGTCAAATAGGAATTATATAAACAGAATACCTCAGCTCAGTTACACATGCAGAACATAGACCATCACCAAACAAGGAATCACAATTTAGAAACAGAAAGACAACAATTAAACTAGGAACCCCAAAAGCCAAACTTGGAATGTACAACACTGTAGAAATAAAACTATAAATTAATTTCCTCTTGTACTAAACAAAGCACAGACGTTAATGATGCACATTTCCCAGAGCCGACATATTCCAGTTAATAAATTCAAAATAAAGAGATATGTTTCTAACTTTTGTGCATTTTTTTCAGTTACAATTGTTCCAGCCACTTTCTTCTAGTTTCTTCGTGTCTTCTACTAACTCTCCATCTGCTGTCCATTTGTCCTTTCTTCTCTCTTCTAGTTTTTTTTTCCCATTCTCTCTCTACATCTGCTTTAACATACTAATCTTTCTCCTTTTGCTCTTTCCTCATTCCTATTTCATCCACTCAAATTTTACCCCTCCATCCTCAATCCCCACTTACTCTCCCAATATCCGGCCAATTGTAGATTTGTCTTCCCTCCCACACAAAATATTTTCCCTCTCCATTTCACTCTCCCAGCTCTATCCCATTCTAATCCTCCCCCAACATCAGCTCCCTTCTAGTTCCAGCCCCACCCAGCATCTGCTCCCTTCTAGTCCCTGCATCAGCCCATTTCCAGTCCTAGCCCCCCCATCAGCCCATTTCCAATCCTATCCTAGCCCCACCATCAGCCCATTTCCAGTCCTAGCTCCCCCATCCATTTCCAGTGCTATCCGAGTCCCTCCATCAGCTCATTTCCAATCCCAGACTCCCATCAGCTCATTTCTATTCCTTTCCTAGCCCCACCATCAGCCCATGTCAAATCCTAGCTCCCCTCCACTCAGCCCATTTCCAATCCAAACCCCCATGAGCCTACTTCCAGTTCTAGCCCCTCCATGAGTCCATTTCAATTCAAGCCCCCACCACAGCTCATTTCCAACCTTAGCACCCCCAACAGGCCATTTCCAGTCCTATCCTAGCCCCTCCATCAGCCCATTTCCTGTCCTAGCTCCCTCCCCTCACAGCCCATTTCCATTCCAAGCCCCTGTCCCCATCAGCTATTTGCAGTTCAAGCCCCCTTCCACTCAGCCCATTTCCAGTCCTAGCAACCCCCCATCCCATTACCAGTCCTAGCCCCCCCATAGCCAATTACCAGTCCTAACCCCCCCATAGCCCATTACCAGTCCTAACCCCCCCATCACCCCATTTTCAGTCTTACCCCCTCAACAGTCCATTACCAGTCCTAATGCCCCCATCAGCCCATTTCCAGTCAGCCCCCCGCCCCCATATCCCATTACCAGTCCTAACCCCCCATCACCCCACTTGTAGTCTTAGCCCCCCCACAGCTCATTACCTGTCGTAAACCCCCCCCATCAGCCCACTTCCAGTCCTAACCCCCCCATCAGCCCACTTCCAGTCCTAACCCCCCCATCAGCCCATTACCAGTCCTAGCCCCCCATAGCCCATTACCAGTCCTAAGCCCCCATCAGCCCACTTTTAGTATTAGCCCCCTGAAAAAAGCCCATTACCTGTCGTAACCCCCATCAGCCCACTTCCAGTCCTAACCCCCCCATCAGCCCACTTCCAGTCCTAACCCCCATCAGCCCATTACCAGTCATAAGCCCCCCATCAGCCCACTTGTAGTCTTAGCCCCCCCATAGCCCATTACCTGTCATAACCCCCCATCAGCCCATTTCCAGTCTTAGCCCCCCATAGCCTATTACCTGTCCTAACCCCGCCCCCCCCCCCCCATAGCCCATTAAACAGTCCTAACCCCATCAGCCCAGCTAGGTTAAAAAAAAAAAAAAAACACAAACCAGCTGCTGCTGCCTCCGGCAGCAGCAGAATCGAGCATTCCGTGGGGCCCCCCTGCCCTTCAGAGTCTTCCATGTGGCCTCAGCGCGGGCTTTTCAGAGTCACGCAAAGGGAGAGTTTCCCTTTCTCGCAGCTCTGTTTATTATTTATTTATTTTATTTATTACAGGCTCTTATATACCGCTCTATTCAGCATCAGCGCGGTTCACAATATAACAACAGACCAGAACAACAAACTGTTTGGTTTTACAGAGAACAAGGTCAGAGAACTTGGATAAAACATGGGACGGCATTTCTGCAACTATTTACATGAGTATTTACAAGTATACACAACAGAATTTGTTATTAGTTATAGGGTAATCCCATCAGCCCCGCGGCGGGATTAACAGAGCTGTGAGAGGAGAAGCTCTCTCTCTTCGCACGGCTCTGACAGCCAACGCTGAGGCCGCATGGAGGACTCTGCAGGGCAGGGGGGGGGGCCCCGCAGGATACTCGATTCTGCTGCTGCCACGGGGGCAGCAGCAGCCGGTTTGTGTTTTTTTTTTTTTACCTAGTTGGGCTGATGCAAGATGTTTTTAGCGCAGGGCCCTGTGCAAAAAACATTCTTGCACAATGGACGGGCCCTGATGGCTATAAGGGAGTACAGCTTCCCTTACAAGCAATATTACAGATTTCATGGGTACATAATCTGGGCTAAGAGGGTAGAGATGATCATCTCAGGTTACTCACTGACCATAGACAGATGGAAGGATTTCATTTGCTTCCTATCCACTATCTTTCAAATTACATACATTTCTTGTATGCAGGTACTTCCTGTTTTCCCACAGAGCTGTAGCTGCTACAAACCTATATGCAGTATTTTATTTTTAAACACATCTTTATTCCTGTCCCTGACTTTTTATCAGACCCTTCTCAGGAGAAAGGCAGTTGGCTGATACATTGTTTCTTTTAGATCACCTGACCAGGCACACAGCAACAGCACTCTGAAATTTGCCAAGCAACAAACAATGGCTTATCTGATTAGGCCTTCCCACATGTCTGCATCAAGTCATTGTGCACTGAATAAGTTTTGAGCTGTATAACACAAGGAATGTTTAAGGATTATGTGGGGTTCACACCCCTTGATACCACTGCGGTCTGGCCGGCATGGTGGGAAGGGCTGGGGGCACCCCTCAGGAACACCCTCACTCTGTACCCGGATATGTAACAGGATACCCAGCACAGTGCACCTCCACAGGCTCAGGCACAGAGCACCAGAGTACTTGAACTAAAATAAAATAAAATCAAATTAACTGAAACTGAAATGAAAAAGAAACTGCAAATGGCCCCCTAGGAAGAGTCTGCTCTGTCCTGCTTTATTCTCCGGTGGCTGCCTCTCCCAGGCACCCAAAACACAGTAGGGGGGTTAAACACATGCGGGCCTGAATAAGAAATCACACCTAAATGCAGCAGGGGGAGTTTCCGACACTGCTGCAGGCTCCCAAACATGCGGCTGCAGGCCGCTCTCTGTCTTCTCATGTTCTGGCGGTTGCTAGAGGTTTCTGCTGTCTTCCCCCCTGCCCCACCACTCTTACCTTGGAGCCTCTTTGCCGCATGGCCTTTCTACCCCTTGCACTCAGCCTTCCTTCCTGGCTTTGGCGCCGAGAGGGGGGAGGGGGGGAGACTCGGGGCTACCAGCTTTCATTCCTGTCAAGCAACTGCAGCGGATCCTCAACCGATAACGGGTTTGGGAGCAGCCAGAAGTCTCGGACTAAGGAAGGCCCCCACAGAACCCTCCCCCTGAAATCCTGGGGGAGGAGAGGGGGGAAGAAGAAATATTCTCCCCTCAGCCCTGTTGTCTCTGTTCCTTCTGGGGTTTTTTTTTCTCACTTCTGCCTTTAAAAACAAAGAAACCTGCACCTTAACAGGGGAAATAAAAGCAAACTCTAAACAAACATATCTCCTTAGTTGTACTTTCTGTGAGTCCTGCACCCTGGCTCACAACCTCCTCCAGCTGCTTGGAGGCTGAGCATACTGGGGCTGGTGGGCAGTGCCAGCTGCATATGTACACTAGTGTCATCAAAAAGATGACAGGCTCAGCCTCCAAGCTGCTGGAAGAGGTACACTACCCAGAGGTGCGGGACTGGACTGGAGGGACGGATAAGGAATGACTGATTGCGTTCTTGTCGAAAAAAAAACACTACTTTTCAAGCGTACAATAAATTTAGAAAATTTTTACTAAAAACTCTTACTTCAACGTCTTTTATCGGTTCTGCAGGTGAACATATTACAGAACATTTTGTAATGCATTCATTCTACATTTGTTCCTAATAAAATATTGCGTGATTGAATTGTTTTATGCATGGTTTAATATGGCCTGAGGCATAAAATTTGCGCATACCCATTTCGGGGATGCTATGCATAAATGGAGGACTTGAAAAAGCCCAGGTGGCAGGTCTGCATGGCAACCAGAAATGTATACTTGGTGCCTGGGATTTGCTCCCCCCCTCCCCGGATCATAGGCAGAAAACCCCTCCTGTTTTGCCCACGGAAAATAAGATCCCTGCAGGCAGGAGTGATCTTTGCCACAGTCCCAGGGCTTAGATGCAGCAGTAACAGCTCTGGGAATCCGATGGTAAAGCCACTTGAAAATGGAAATAACTTGTTTACTTGAATACAACTTGTGTTCAGCTCAGATTTGGAGAGAGACTAGGAAAATTACAGCAACAGCAAACCTTTGTGATACAGAAACCGATGTGATAAAAGTAAAGGGAAAAAAGGCAAAGTTTTTCTGCGAGAAGGGAGACATCTGAACAGCATTTTGCAATGTGTCTCCAAGAGGCACTGCTGATTTGAAAGAAGTAGCCTGGTAATGAGGAGGAGAATGGCCTGCTGCCCCCAAAAAATAATCATAATAGGAAACATTATTTTCTCAAAGTATTACCAGGAGACCGGCCGCTCATATCTTCCATGCTTTCTTTGTATTTCTGTGCTATGAGGGAATACAGCTTTGGGAGACTGAGATTTTTCCCAGCCTCAATCAGTGCTTCCGCAGTGGCCAGGTGCATGATTGTGTCGTCGCTAACTTTCCAGCCCTTTACGTCTATGTTCTCCAAGCCTCCCAGTTTGGCCAGCTGCTTGTGAATGACCTCGCCATTGTTGTTGAACTCCCAACTGCGATTTTTGTATCCGAGGGCATCTCCAGCCGCACTCAGCAGCACAGCCGCCACATACTTTTCAATCAAACCAGAACACATGACGACGACGGAAGAAATTCCCTCTAAACCTGTAGAGAAAAACAAAACAGCCACAGAGATTACATCATTGGTTATAGAGAGCACGGTCACTTGCCATAGCATGCTAGGACATAGACCACTGCTTTACCCTTTAAAGTTTATCTCCTGTAAGGCAGAAAGAACAGAACAGCGTGAGAGACCTGGAAATGCTGGATGGACTGAATGAAGACTGAAGGGCTCTGGATAGCTCCTATCTTATCAGTGATTTGGAGTGGGAGAAGCAGCCCTCATTGTGGCTCCTGCAGGTAGGAATCCCAGTTATTCTACTGAGCTGGGACAGCGAAATCAATTAAAGGGAGAACAGAGTCTTCATGCAGAGGGAGGGACAGTGGTCAGGTAGTACTAAAGAAGAGCCCATGGGTTAGCGGGATGGATTAAAGGAACCTGCTTCAAACCATTTGCATGAAAGTAAAGACATTACTATTATTAAAAATAAATTCACAGTTTGTTTCAAGCATTGACTTAAACAGACACAAGAGACACATCCGGAGAACATCTCCATCAATGGATAAACAGCCGAGAGAGATGAAACACTGACTGGCTGACAGAATAATATGTAGCACAGGCCCTTGACAAATTTTGTTTGGATTAAGAAGGCCTCCCCCTCCCACCACTCTGTTGTCTCCATTTCTCAATTTGCAAACTCATACATGTCTGTGGAGGGCGGAAGAGAGAGTGTGTGTGTGAGTGTGAGATGAAGAGCTTGGGAACCTGTGGGTGGGGCGCCTGTGAGTCTGAGTGTGACTTGTGGTGCTGAAGTGTGAGTGTGTCTGTGATGCAGAGATGGGGGTGGGGGTGTTTGTGTCTGCAGCCTGGAAGAGAAGGAGATGATGAACCTTTTGGCATATACAGTTTGTGCCCTTCTACTAACATGGGACTTTCATAAAGCTCTAAAGACACACCTCTTTGCAGAGTATTATGGACTAGAAACAGAATCAATACATGAAACATAACCACTAATAAATCTGACCCCACTAACAAAGCTAATAGTTACAACCCAGCTCAAACCCTACCACCTAACACCATCCCACAACCTGTAACAAGAAATCCTGTAAATAAGATGTTAAACCCCTTCTCTCCAAGTTTAACAACCTGTTCTATGTAATGTTCAATGTTACTGCTCCAGGTAAACTGCTTTGAATACAAGAAAAGCGGTATAGAAAAATTGTTAAATAAATAAAATAAAGATATGCCACGTATTAAGTCAGAATAAAGGTCCATAGATTCATACCTTTAACCTCCAACACTTTGCACTCCTCCCTCCCCCTTCCAACTCCTCCCTACTCTATTTCTCTTCCAAACTCTCTCCCCTTCTCCATCCCCCCCAGCACTCCCACTCCTCTGCCTTCCATCCTCCTTCCTTTTTATTTAAGCTACTGCCCCATTACATTTTTGTTGCCTCACTCCCTCTCGTCTAATTTTTTTTCTGTTGCAGACCCCAATCCGGCTGTCCTCTGCTCTTGGGGGCTGTGATCCCCCGTGGGCTGCCTGCTGTCTTCTAGGCTGTGACTGTGGCGCTCCCCTTCATTTCTGCCTGTGGGAGATGAGATCCCCACAGGCAGACAAAAGGGGTTTTTGTAACAATCATTGTTTATACAACAGATGATACTGTGATAAACAGGGCTTATTTTGAGGAGGTGCGGTAGTACAGAGCACCAGCACCTTTTTTATTGTCTGCTAAAATTGACTTTTGGTCCTCATTTAATGAAAGAGCTCCATATATTCATACTGCCACCTTATTTTCTAGGAAAGATGCTATGATAAAGGGCAGCAATGTTATTAGTCACACTGGATTGATGGCTGCATTTGATGTTGCTGTTGTTAAGTGCCATTGAATTGGTGCAGACTTATGGCAACCCTCTGGATAGTTATCCTAAATTGTGTTCAGTTTTCAGTCAATGCAGGTCTGAAGACTGTTGAGTCTTTCAGCAACCTTCGCTATGCTGGTGATACCATATTACTGACTGAAAATGAAGACAATCTGAAACATTTGCTTTTCAAGATCAAGGAACTTAAAATGGGCCTTACACCTTAAGGTGAAGAAGATGCAAAGATCAGACAACTAGCAAAATCAAAAAGTTAATTGCTGATGGAAAAGAAATAGAAATAGCGGATAACTTTAATCTAGATTACTAGGGAAAACAATTGTTGAAAGTAGTGTCCACAGCTGCTGTTATTGTATTGAATCACCTCATTGCTGGCCTTCCTCTTTTGCATTGACCTTCAATCCTCTTTTTCTCTAATGATTTATTTAACTGCATTTATATCCCGCTTTTCACCGGGTCAAAGCGGTGTAACATATAAGGGTGGGGAGAATTAAGTATCAGGGTGGGGCCATCACCAGGTGGACTACATTGATGATTTTGACATAAGACAGACTTTAGACATGGACAGTATAGTGCAGTTGTCACTCAGAGGTTCATGATGGGAGAGTTCAGGGGCTGGTGCATTTTTTGGTGGAGGTTGTCTTGAAGTATTCTTGGAATAGGATGGTTTTTAGCTGTTTTCTGAATGATGGGAGATCGTTATTGTTTCTGAGGTGGCTCGGTAGAGAGTTCCATAATGATCTCTCTTTTCACATGATGTGTCCAAAGTCTAAAGTCGAAGTCTTGTCATCTCATCTTCTAAAGAAAGCTTAAACTTTGACCTCCTGTAGTACCAACTGGTTTGTTCTTTGTGCAGTCTGTGGTATACATGGTCTTCACTAGCTTCATAATTTGAAGGCATCAATTTTTTTTATCATCAGTCTTTTTTTTTTTTTTTGTAACTGTCCAACTTTCGCATCCATATGACATTATTAAAAATACCATGGTTTGGACAAGTTGAATCTTTGTGTGCAGAGACACATCTCTGCTCTTGAGAATCTTGTCTAGGTCCTTCATAGCTATTCTGCCAAGAGCAATGCGCCATCAGAATTCTTGACTGCTTGTCATTTTCTTATTGATTACTTATCAAAGCAGATTAAAGTTGTCCACTATTTCTTTTTTTTTCTCCATCAACAATGAACTTATTGATTTTGCTAGTTGTCAGAACTTTTCATCTTCTTCACCTTAAGGTGTAGGCCTATTTTAAGTTCCTTGATCTTGAGAAGCAAATGTTTCAGATCGTCTTCATTTTCAGTCAGTAATATGATATCACCAGCATAGCGAAGGTTGATGAAAGACTCAGTCTTCACACCTGAATTTGATATAGTTAATCATTTGAATAGAGTAGGGGGTTCAAGGAAAAGTATTAGATTGCTTTAAGTTGTTCTGGCATCACCAAGAGAAACTTGTAATAATAGAAGGGCATCGACCAAAAGAATGGGCCCTTGGTTGTGGTATGCCACATGGGTCTCTCTCTTCCCCTAATTAATTTAATCTTTGCATATTACCTCTGTGTAAGATTTTATGGGAGATAGTGATTTAGTATCCGTTATATACACAGAATGTACAAGTTGTTTTCCCTATTAATCTAGATGTGTCTGCTTCAATTCAGGACATATGCTGTTGGGAGAGGGTGGTGAATTACAAAACATGCAAAACTGAATGTGAAGGAGCTGATGATGTCAACTGGAAATTGTGGAAAGTTAATTGAAGATTACAAATGCAGGAATCTGGATTAATTCAAGACTGACATTCACAAATAAAGAGTTAGTGGTAATAAAGGGCTTTTTTTTCAACTGTAGGTTTTGAAACAACTGTGCTAATATAAGGACTTGGTTCACGTGGCTTAGGCACTCGTATTCACCAAATTAGATTATTGTAATACGATTTATTTTGGCTTACCACTAAAACACAAGTGAAGTGAGGTTTTAGAAGTAATGTCGAGGAGGAACCTGGGACATCCAGAGCATATGTCCCAAACTCCGAGGCAGTGAAGGGAGATATGTGTTAAGTGTCTTCTTAAATTGCTCCGTCTTCGCCCCAAAAGATGACTATCCCAGTATCCAGTTCTGGCGATGGGCTGGTGCAGCTAGCAAGGCCAGAAATGTGCACAGTTGTAGACCATTTCAGAAATGTGGATGTCCTCGAATTGAATGGCCAGAACCGAGTACTTGGGTGTACTGACCAAGGTTATTTCAGAAGGGAGGCATCTATGTTATGAGACATGCATATCCAGGCCGGCCATTTCAGATAAGCAGACATGCGGCATTGGTCCAGTAATATGTTTGGATTATAAATTAACATGCAGGTTTCTTTGGCCTGGAAAAATTAACAGCGGTGATCAGAGGGTATTTTGTTCTCCCCCCCTACAAGTGTTACTGCAGGGGGGAAAACGAAATGCCCCCTCATGAAATGAGTACGTTTTTGCACCTTGTGATGAGGAGCAGGTATAGGCATGGACGTATTAATGGTCAGGGCCAGATGTGCTTATGCTGTTCTGAAATCACAGCACAATATGCTTCTCCGTTGCACCACCACTGCCCAGGCCACACCTCCACCACACCCCCATGCTACATGGACGAGCGTACGCCAGGGCCATCCATATAACCAGCTTTCTAAAACGAATCTGGGGACATCTCTGCGATTTGCACGTCTGAATGCCTGTTGTCATACATCCAAATCAAGACTATGGTTTATGGTTAATTAAAATCTTAATATACCGCAACTCAAAAACAAAATAAAGTGGTTTACAAAATTAAGATATATATATATAGTCAAATGCCCTCACCACTCGCCTCTAGTTTTAGAGGGGCGTGGTTATTGGAGGAACCTTCTCCTATCAGCCTTAGCAGCCTATTTCCTTGTGGTGTCTTCTGGGAAATGTAGTACTGCTAAGATGTGTTTGTGCTTCAGGTAGAAAGTTGTAGTTAAGGTCACCGAGGTAAGGCATATAACAGAAAATTTATTTCGCACAAAAAGATTCAAAGTATCAGTTACAGGATTATTTCTGTAGGATTTGCTCAACGTACAGCAGATGTCTGGCAAAGTAAACAAAAGAACCCAAAAATGGCTGTTTAAAGTCTTCTTACTTTCAGAAGCACAGCCTTTGATAGCAAAGCTGCCACCTTCCTTTTAGTCCTTGCTAATTACAGCATAAAGTCCAAACAAGCGTAATGTCCTGTGGCAGTTTGGCTTCTATCAGCCTCAATTCCTTCTAGGCTGCATTTCAGGTACAACAGAACTCAAAACAAGAAGCAAACATTCAGACTGCCATCAAAAACTCTCAACAGGCTTGTCACATAACAGAGGAGCAAAGAAAACCTCTTCCAGCAGGTAAATTGGCTTCTTGCCGTTTCACAGTTCAAACCACAGGTGGATAACAAGCATGAATCACAGCTTCCTGCTTATCCTTAAATTTCAGTAAACTTCCCTTTTAAAAACATATGGGAATTTACCACCACACTGCCTGTTTCTTATGGTTACCTTTTCAAGGAGGATAATTCTTTCAGGGCTGGCTCTTCCTCAAGACTCCACGTCTAAAGCTTGGCACAGAGAGCAATCCATAAGGATGTCTTCTTCCCCCAACTCTGTCACTGGCTCTCCCAGCTGCATGGGTTCTGACTCACCCACCCGGTTAGACTGCTCAGCTGACAACCTCTCCGGTGCTTTGAGGGCTTCTCCACTTCCTGGCTCCAACCTCTGCTGCCAACCTGTTGCAGGGAATTCAGCCCTCTCAGCTCCTGGTAGCTCGACTCTTCTGCATGAGTCAGCACCTTCTCTACCTCCTTCTCTTCTCCGGTCTCTGCCTTCTCCTCCTCATTTCTCCCTTCCTTTCTCTCTGTCTGTATACTGTAGCATAGGCTTATACCTCCAGGGTTCTAGCCCCACCTCCTTCCTTCCCAGGTGTTAGCAATCCCCCTGCCTTCTGGTATTTGAGTAAATCAGGGAACTTGTTGAAATAAGGGTTTTGGACCTCGTGCCCGTAATCTCTCTCTCTTACTCTATTAGACACTGCATGAAACCTGTTCCAGCTGGGGGTTTTCTGGTTCTTAGGTGTGGCTGTGGCTTTCTCACCCTGCACTCCTAAAAGGGGACCCTTTACTAGGGTGAATTCTTTACGTTTCTCACCTCCTCCATACTCAGGATAGATGACCTTGCCATAAAATATTATTTATATATATATATATTACACACATACATACATATATATACACACACATACATATAACCTATATGGCCAAGGAACTAGATGATGCAATAGGACAGAACAGACAGGAAAAAGAAAATAGAGAGAGGACAGAATGGGTTGGGGGATATAGGTAAAACTGTCATATGCTGAAGAACAGAGCTTTAGTGAAAACCAAATGCATTTTGAAAGAAGTGTGTTTTAAAGGCAGCTCTGAAAGCTTTGTATGATGTCTCAAGACATATTGCAGGCAGGAGAGCTTTCTACAGAAGTCTTCTTTCTTTAAAGGTCCAACTATTGTGTGGATTCCAGTGAAGTGGCAGAATATGTAGGTGATTAGCATATATGGATCCAAGCACATGGGTTCAGGCATGTAATATGAGAAGGGATGAGAGACAGGAGGAAGTGTCTGTGTACATAGCTTTATGAACCAAACTGATCTGGGATGAAATTGGAAGCCAATGATATTGAATTATGAATGGCGTAATGTGATCAAACCAGTGAGTGAAGGATAACATGTGAATTGTCATATTTTGAACTGATTGGAATAAAATTTTAGTTCCGATTGAGGCAGGCCTGTACAGATAGTGTTATATCACCCAGGGCATGCAGTAGAGGCCTCCGGGCTCCCGCTGCCCCCCCCCCTTTGAACTCCCTGCCCTCCCCTCTGCCTACTTGTTTTGCCGTTTGTTTTTCTCACACCGTGGGGTTTTACAGGCCGTAGCTTGTGGATCATAGAAAAACGACTGACACTCCATATTCCAGGTAATATTAACCATAAACAATAGCAATAACAATGATCATACTAATATTAAATACTAAAGTAATGTACATTCACCAACCCTTGACAAGCCTATCATGGAAGGGGTACCGCAACACTGTTGCTCAGTTAAACCACACTCCACCCCGTGGCTGGGAGTTCCCCTTTAGTCCCTGCCATCAACCACCCTGTGTTGGTGCCCGGGTGAAAACCCCTTGAGCTTTCAATCCTCGTGGTAACCGAAGCCAGGCATTCCCAACCCCTTGTACCTGGCCTCTCTACTACCCGGTCCAAGCACCCCAACACGTTACCTGTACCACCCCCTTTTTCTATGATACCCCCCTTTTTTTGTGAGGTCCCACCACCAGGAGGAAACACAGCCTGATTCACCCTTTAGTGAACATCAAACTGATGGCCCTCTGCAGATCCGCATTTAATACTTCCAGTCCAAATTCATGAAGGTGCGCCCCATCCCCACTATACATCTTTGGGTCCACCCACTACGATGTCCTCGTGTTTCACAACTAATCCTCAATGCTTGCACAAAGTTTGCCACCTCTGTGTTCAAATTCCTCCTACTCTTCCCAACACCTTTAGGCCGAATGGCCCGACCCATTTTTGCCAGGGAATGATCTGGGACCAGATGATTCCTGTCCCCCAGCTCAGCAGGTATCCAGGGCCAAGTCCTTTTTGATCCAGATTATCAGATCTATGCCTTTAGTGGGCACCAAATCATTGCTGCCCAAGTGCAGCGAGATGAAATTTGGCAGGCAGCTTACCTTGAACCTGCTGGTGAAAGCGGGCCGCAGCTGATCCCATCGCATATCCCTTTTTCCCAGCCACTGGATGCTGGCAGTATTTGGGTGGAAGCAGAGTTGCTTCTCAAAACAGCTGTCCACTGCTTTCTGTCTTGCCCAGTAGATATAGGAGTGACCGACTATCTACACGGAGACCCTTCCTTGGCCTAGTGGGCAAGAAGACAAGGAGGGAGTTAGTTCAGGAATGCTACTGCCTAATGTATAGCCTATATCTAACCAATACCCAACTCCCCATAGCTTGAATCTGCTCTGCCTGAAATTCCGCCTGTGTGTGGTGGTTGCTGGGCCTATCCTGAATGAATACAGGGTGAGGCCCTCCCTATCAAAACCGGCCTTCCCTGTTGCCCTGAGCCACATGGTTTTAAGTTTGAATTGGGATAGGCAAGACCCGCCAGAATGGCACAAGAAGGCTCTCCCCCCAGTGATCGGCACACTTGGAATACTCCCTCTGGCCCGCACCTTAACGCCATATGGTGATTTTATTTATTTATTTATTTATTTTACTTCTCTTATATACCGCGCTATTACAAATCAGTGCGGTTTACAATAAACAGAACAATATACTGTGCGGAAGGGCCACAGAGTATTTTACATCGAACAAGGATTAAAACTTGGATTTAACTGGGGTAACATATCTACACATTATTTACAGTAATGGTTGTGATGGCACTAAGCCACACCATCCTGCCCTTCCGCAACTGGTTAGTCTTAGACCAGTCAAGGAAGAGTCCAACCCTGTCCCCCCTCCACCGTGACATCTTCAGTTCTCAAGACAGCGCCTGCCGTGTCTGACTTGGACCATGGTATGGCTTTGCTCATCTGGGGGGGGGACCAGGTGGGAGGTGGGCCTACTACTCTCCCCAATGCTGAGTCTGCTGTCCCACCGAAAGGGCTGCAGCAGCCCAGTTTCTACCCGCCCACCCTGGGGTGGTGGCCCCCCGCTGCCCCTGGGTCAATCTAGTCCATAGATCAATGTCCTTCCGGTCCCAGCTAAGCCCATTATTGCCTGACATTTGCCTATATGGAACTGCTCGTCATACTCTAGCCATGCATTGCCTCCAAATGCTGTCCTGATACTTAAATAACACATGACAATTCCGGGTGTTTCTCACCCACCACACTGGCCAGGATACAGGAGGCACTCCAGTTTGCAATCAATCATTCCTGGAATGGTATCTGCCTTCTTGCTGACTAGCTTACATTTGCTGCGGCATCCTGCACTGTCACTTCTTTCGCTGCTCATCAGGCGCAGCAAGGGTAGCTTATCCACATACTCCCCTTTCCAGATCTTCTCCCTTTGGGCCAACAGCACATGGCCATCCAAAGCGCTCATAAGACAAATATATTCTACTGGCCTTTCCTCCGACACCAGGGCCCCATCAACCCTCTGTGAATCCGTCGGCGGTTCCCTCCCTTGCCCTTGTGTCTCACCCACTGAATTACCTGTCAACAAGGGAGGTGGGGCCACGTTAGCCTTGCTGCTGCCTTGACATTCCCTCGCTAAACTCGTTGGTGCAGTGCTGTTACTAGCCACCAATTTCCAAGTTTTGTAGTAGCCCCAGTAGCGGCTCTAGCGGTGAAAAGGGGCAGGCAGCCATATGGCCCAGACCTTTATCCAGCCATGGCTCCCTCCCCTTCGCCATTCCTCCCATTTGGTAGCCCCTTGTTGCCTCCGACCACCCGGCAGCCCCAGTATGGCCCGGCTCCCCTTCGTGGGCTGGCCCAACAATAGTCAAGATGTGATGATATGCAACTCGTTTGCCCTATTGGTCTAATTAGGTCTGTTTCAATTCAAGGTATAAATCAGTGTTGAGAGAGAGTGGTGGATTAGTGTCAGAAAAATCAGCTGATGACAAAGCTTCTAAAATAACCCCCATAGTGATTACAGATCATTCAAATTATAGTCACAAAGATTACTGGTGGAATTAAGTCCCAAGTGCTGACATTATTACATTGAAAGCTTAAAATTAAGTACAAAGTGTTGATGCTGGCTTATGAGGGTCATTTTATAATGTCTTTTTTTCTTGCATATATGGATATATTTTTTGATAGCACCTCGTACATTCATATATCGAGACTTGTACAAACATCATAAGTAGTATAACACTGACAGCTATTGCACTCAGTCGCCTTCAAATAAAACACACTTCCACTGCTGGAAACAATTTTGAAATGCTTCTTTCATTATACTGTGAAGTTGCTGTGTCAAAATTTGCTCAGTGTCTCCAAGTCATTGGATTTCCTTCCTTACAGTGGTAATTTCAGTTTGGAAACAATAAAAAGTCACAGGTTAAGAGGTCAGGTGAGTATGGAGGCTGACTGACTTGCTCGATTTGGTATTTGACCATGAACTACTGGACAAAATGTGATGCGTGAGCTGGGGTGTTATCGTCATGAAGCAACCATTTACCATTCCTGTGCAACTATGGCCTCTTACGACGAACTCAAAATGAGTCAAACCTTGGAAGTAGTCCTCCTTATTGATGGTTTGGCCTTTTGGAGCAACTCATGATGAACAATGCCCTGATAATCAAAGAAAATTGTGAGTATGACCTTGATTGACATTGCTCCTCACTTGACAGGCTTTCTTGGATCTGGGAGAGTTTGGACCTTTCCATTGTGTGGAATGAGCCTTACTTTCTGGGTCATAACCATATATCCATGATTCATCACCAGTAATAATCTTTTTGATGAAATTTGAGTCATTTTCAATGCATTCCAACAACTCCCTGGCTGCAGTCAGTTGATCTTTTTAGTCCAGGGACAGGGGTTTCTGCACAAATTTTGCAGACACAAGTCTCATCCCGAAATCGACAGTAAGAATGGACTGTACTGACCAAAAACTGATGTCCATATGCACAGCAAGCTCCCTGATAGTCAATCGACTATTTGAGTGTATTGCGGCACGCACTGCTTCAACTTTGTCTTCATTCCTTCTCATGGATGGCCTTCCAGAATGTTCGTCATTGTCAACACTTTGGCGGCCCACTTGGAAATGTCTGTATCAGTCAAACTCAAGCACAACTCATGCATTCATCGCCATACACTTGCTGTAACTTGTCATACGTTTCTTTGCACGAATCTCCAAGTTTCTGTCAGAACTTAATAAAAATTTGCTGTTCAATTTTTTCACTCATCATAAATCTAATGAACTGCTCGTACACGATACCAATCATGTAATTTCAAAAACTACAAGTGTGCTACAGCCATGCTTACACTCTGCACATGCAGAGCACATAACTAGATAACTGCATGCTTAATAGCATCATGGTACAACATGTTATATAGCTACACAACAAGTCTCAATACTTTTTGATCACATCTTTTATGAAACACCAATTGGCTTAAAATGTTCCAGCCTCATCAAGAAGGTGCATACTTTGCCGGTAGGCATAGCAGGGGCACAGTCTGGATGGAGTATAGGTTGAGCTCACCAGTACACCCGTTGATTATAAAATACTTCAATGCGCCTATTTGTGAACGTTATGCATGAACTTTTTATGCCTGCATTTGAGGTGCAATTTCAGCCACTTATGCTAGTATTTGACAAAGACACATAGGTTGCCTACTTGGCCTGTTAACCCAGGTGCCCTGTTATAAAACTGCCCTCATAAAAGACTAAAATAATTAGGGCTTGGATTACCTACAAGCAAAGTTACAGAAATATGTCCTGAATGACCTGCTCCACCCTCACTGAGCAACAGAACTTGGACTCTTGGGATTTGATCCCTTCACTCAAAGTAACCAAACAAGTCGCACACACAGAATTATGTTAAAAACACAGTACTCTTAAGGACTTAAGAGGCGGGAGTTGAAAGTCTTGCAAACTTGCACAGTTCCTGTAAATCCCCTTCCTCCTATATTGAAAGAAAACTGCTGTATCACAAAAATTCAGCTCTAGGTCAAGACAAATCAGGTTATTGGTCAAAGTAAGCACAGACATATTGCTCAGCTGAATTAGAAGCAGCAAAATCATTCTGTCCAGTTCTGCTAAACATGGCCTTGGGTTTGGGTACACATCTCTCTCCAGGCAGCTAGTGAATTCCAAACTGCCAGGCTTCGGGCTATTAGCTGTTCTCCATATTAACTCTTTCAGAGGGCTCTAATACCCCACTTTAAGTCCCTCTCAATATGTCCCAAAAAGAGTGTGGCGCTCGTTACAGAATGGCTGATAATATCGAGTGTAACTCAGATTGCTTTTAGATCAGAAAAGGAATAGGGTGTTTTCCGTTTTTGCCTGTTTTATGAACAGACTGCCAGAATGTCTACAAATGATAAACGATTATATACAATTCAGGAAAGTGGTAAAGACCTGGATCAGCACTGCAAAACAGACTATAAAAAGAAGTGCTGTTTGTTCACACATTATACAGATTGTAGGAAAGATTAGAGTGATGTTAATCTGTGGTTTAAGAGGAAAGTAGCTGTAAGGGTTATTGGTGGGTTGGGGGGATGAACATTTTATTACTCATTTCAGATTATTTTATGGATACAAGAAGCTGCTGGGTCTGGAAGAGGGCGAGTATGGGTTTAGCGTCTGGGGTATAATTGTTACTGTATTTTTATGTTTACTATAGTTAATGTAAAACCACATTGAGTTGCTTGTAGAAAAACATATACATTGTTTTAAATAAATAATAAGGTGTGCAGTGCAATAAAGAAAAACCCCACAAAACTAAGTGCAGTAAAACCAAGATAAACTTTACTTGCATTTTTAGCACAGAAGTAAAGATATCTTCTATGATAAAAAATGCAGTAAAAGGGTAATTTTATAACAGAGTGCCTCCGTTTGTGGATGGAGAAGGTGCCTATATGTCTTTCTAAAGCAGCACAAACCTGCAGAAATCATACTTGGATTGAAGGCGCTGACATTGTACTTACTCAATAGCAGATATTAGCATGCACTTTATGCGCACACATGTATATGCCCTGCCTTTATGCGCACACATGTATATGCCCTGCCCAAACCTCTCCCCTGAGCATACCTACTTACAAGAACGTGCATTCTTGAACCGTATATACTCAGGCACACCCTATTTCATGAGACCTTTTCCACACATAAATCACCCTTCTACATACAGAAAAGGCTTCTAAAATAACCACCTAAAAGTCCAGGCTGGAAAAAGAAGAGGGCTAGGAGTAGCATGAAGGGTGGATCAGCATCAGATGCCTAGTCACAGGTACCCAGCTGGTTTTGGTAGGCGAAAACTTCAGTGTATTATCCCTGGCTCCTTGGACAGCAGCTGTCCCATATTCCAAATTCACAGGGAATTTAGGAAATCCGAAATGAAAGTTATTTTGGCTTAATCCCTTTCATTTTGTCTTTGCACTCGCCTCTCATGCGTGAGCACATGAAACCACTGGACTGTGTTCCTCCTACTTTCGCTTCTCAGTACAAGAAGCCCCCCCGCCTGTCACCCACAGCACGGCCAATCTTCAACCTCACAGCAACAAAGGCGAAGCAGCGGGTTTCCCATTTCAAGATCCAGCTGCTCTTGAAAGCACCTAGTCACACAGAGTAGAAAAGAAGTTGCAGCTTACCTCGAGCAGTCCGTAGACGAGCTGAGTTGAGTAACTTCTCCAGCAAAGCACGGCAGTAAGTAATTCCTGGCAGTGACCTCACTTCCTCGCTCCTCTGCTCATTGAGAAAGGGACGTTTTGCTCTCCTCGGCTGCCATCTACTGGACTGAGGGAATGTAAACAGCCAAGTTATAAAAATCGATTGGAGGATTTTCAAACTAGCAGGTTTGCCGAAACGTTCCTGTAATTTTTAGCCATGAATTTTGCACCAAATTTGAAAGGAAAAAGTACACGCATGCTTTCCATTGTCTGCTATCAGTTTCTTTATTTGTACTTACTGTATCACATCGCATTATATCTGTTCCGTACTTGTTTAGCTTGTATGGTGATAGGATGACACCGCAGTATTGAACTCCAGCAAGAAGCTCTCTTTGGCACGATGCAAGTATTACGCCGAGCATTAGCAGTAAATTTGAGAGATTAAGATCATATTCCACTTATCCTGGGGTTTAGAAGTGAGGTTCACGACTGCCATGGTATGCGCAAAATTAATGAAACACAACTACCTAAGGGCAAACTAAACCAAAATATACAAAACGCCCTTAGTAAATAACATCAATCACTAAAATTTAAAAAAAGAATTCAAAATAATTTCTTAGATACACGCTTAATACAATATTTTATAAGGCATAAATGACCTCAGGATGGCTTTGCCCCTACATGTGGCAAAACTAATCACCATAGGGTTAAAGCAGACGCTCACATCATAGGTCTCTAGCCTTCTTTTTCTCTATCTCTTTTATATATTGCACAATTCCCACATCTACTAATTATAATTTAGTCAATCAACATCCAAAAAAATACTTTAGAAGATTCTTCCAATAAATAGAAACACAAACACAATAGTGGTAAAGCGTCTGCACTCTCACATGGACCTGAAATTCATTATCCTACAAGAGAATAAGAAGAACTTTTGTAAGTTAGAATTCTCTGCACACCAACAAATAGGTTTACATTCACTTATCTGCATCAATCCAGGAATTCAGCACACATCAGTATCTAAACGCTCAGTTTAAACCGCAGCTGCCATACCGCAATAGCCAAACAACCAAAATGTGTCTACTGTTGCAGCAGGGATTATCCATGCCTCAACAAAAGCTTTTGTTTCACCTAATAGGCTTCTTCAGGAGTTCTCTGTACCATAGTTGTTAAAAATACTAATAAAAATAGATACACAAAGTATCTGCAAATATTTCAGACATCAAGCAAAAATGCCTCCTTCCACTATCGCATCAGCGGCGTCTGATGTCAGCTGCTTTTCAAAGAACTTTCCACCAATAAAATCGCTTCTTGAAGCTGACGTAATACAATGACTAATTATACCATAATTAAACACAGAAGAATAGATTGGAACTTCAAAGCTACCAGGCAGAACATCACATAAACAGCGTCCATTTAATTTTATCATTCAATCCAAAAGGGTCTAACGTGTGTAACTCATAGATCCATTTCTGTTCTTTTTATAACAGTATATGTCCTCTATCCCCCTTCATATATTCAGAGGGACATGTTCTAATATTGTGCATCGTAATTCTTCAAAACTATGACTACAGGACAGTGTTTGAACCAATGGTGTTTCCAGTCTTGCTTTATTAATGCTGTATTTGTGCTCTGCCAACCATATTCTCAAAGAGCGGGTGGTTTTACCTACATACATCTTAGAACAAGGACACCATAAGGCATATATTGTGGTAGGCTATGGCCTATGATAGCCTGCGGCCTATGATAGCCTGCAAATATGAAAGGCCTGTAAGTTAGGCCCTGATTCCAACCCCCATCTAAGAGACAGAACTAAAAATCTGTAAAAGTCTGAGAAAGCTGTTTTAAACTGCTTAATAAGAAGTTTTTATGAATACATAAATCTTTCATTATTCTCTTGTGATCAGATGATAAAAATGTTTCAATACTTACATTCCTAGAGCTAGAAACGACCTTGCAGGAGAAGTGTATCCATACCTAGAAACTGTACCATTGTTAGAACAATCCTAGAGGAGGGAACTGGGTGCTAGGCCCAGAAAGGATCTCTGATTGGACAAATGCAGGGGGCGTTGGGACCAATAGAAAGTCTGCATGTATCAAGCTGAAAAGAAATGTATAAAATGAATATGTTTCTGTAAGAGCTTTGCTCAGTCCTTTTTGAAGCTTGAGTCTTTGAGCCTTGTGCACAATAAATTGGCTTGGACCCTGCAATTGACTCCTGGATTTATTCATTGTCTGCATTTCGCTGCTACATATTCTTGGTGCGTTGGCCGGGAATGTGCGGATAGTGCATGGTATTCAAGTGAATATTCCACGTAATTCGCCTCCAGGTTTGGCCCGGTTGGAACCGTGTCTGTCCGACCGCGGGGGAAACCTCAGGTGCCACCGATCCTCTTGTGTCGGAGAGGGTTCCGCCCTGCCTCGGCGGACCACTGGGTCCGGCCGGCCAACACCTCCGAACCCAAGGGGAGTCCAGGATCCAACCCAAGAAATGGTTTTGTATCGGGAACCGGATCCGGTGAGTAGACATTTTCTTGTTCAATAGTCAGTGAAGCCTGGGGAACAGTCTTGCATGAGTATGTGAGACAACTTTGGTACAGACTAACTGAGAACGTCTTGCATAAGTGCGCAAAGACGAGCGAGTTTGATCACCTCTCATAAGGGCGGTCCTAGTACGCTCCGCATAAGGGTTAGCGGAAGCCGAAGCCACCGACCCTTTGGTTTGGGAAGTCAGTTAGTCAGAGAAACCTTGGGCATTTGAAAAAATAATTTCTTGTGATAGTATGACTGCCTGTGTGATTGAGAGGTCTTGAAATATGGACCGAGTGAGAGCGGACTCCTGAGTAGCGTAGTTCCTGGCCGGGCGACCACGCCCAGGTCGCGAAAAGGAGGAAGCGTGTGGTGTTTGGCCCCCCCCCCCCCCCCAGTGTTCTGTGGGCTGTACGGACCCCTTACCTACAGCCATACTACCTACCCTTACTGTTTGTTGTCGTGTACGTCATTACGTGTATGCCATTACGATTATGGGAGGGACGGAGTTGGAATGTATGATCAAGAATTTCCGTAAAGAATTTTCAGGAGATTACGGAATAAGAATGTCACCATCTCAATTAAGAATGTTATGTGATAGGGAGTGGCCTGTGCTAGCTACGTCATGGCCCCGTGGGGGCACCCTTGATGTAGAAATAGTTTCCCGTGTTCATCAGCTTGTACAAAAAGTGCACCCTGATCAGTTCCCCTACATAGATTCCTGGCTGGGTGTTTGCGAAAGGCAGCCCTCTTGGGTAAAGCGCTGCTATGAGGAACAGTGTAGAATATTAGTAGCAACCACTAGGGGGACCCGGAAGTTTGAGGAGGGGAAGCCGCCTGTGTATTCCACCTCAGAGTCCCCAGAAATCCTGGCCCATTTACCCCAGTACCCATGTAAAGTTAGTTCCACCAGCTCCGCCACCTGAAGCTGAACCTGATGAGGTACCTCAGCAATTACCGCCGCAGCAGCAAAAGAAGCCCACTTCCCCGAGTGATAGCCCTGAGTCTGGCCCAAGCACACCAGGGGGACCAGGGTCCTTCGACGATACTGGGAGTGGAGGCTCTCCTGCCAGTTCAGGGTCACCCACCAAGGAAGCCTATATCCGGGAACCGTATGATTTTTTTTTTTTTTTAACTTTTATTTTCATTTTACAACAAGCAAAAGAAACAACACACCTAAGGAAACAAATACAAACATACAATAAAGAAAAAGCAACCCCAATTACCCCCCACCCCTATGCTTCTTCTCTAAGCTGATAAGTATCATCATATAAGCGCTTACAAACAACAGTAATTGTACATCAAAACAAACAGAGATAGTATCTGCGATACAGAATGATCATGTGACAGAGATTTACACAGATTTAAACAGTCAGATGAGAGCATTTAGCAGTTTGAACATAGTCGTTGAGCATCTTCCATTTAGACAAGTGGTGGGGGGTCTGAGCGGAAGAAGCTAACATACGAGGTATTTGCTCATATTTACTGTAGAGACAGACATGATTCCACCATTCATTGGGGCTCAGATGGGAGCTATTTTTCCAGTATTTCGTAATTAGGGAAATAGCTATGCCCAACATAAAGTCTAAAAGGAAGTAAGCCGATTTGGGAAGAGAGCGGATCCCCGCAGCTGAGCGGAGTCCCACTATCTTCCAAGAGAGGGGCTCTTGAAAGTGCAAAATAGATTGAATACGACCCCAGACCCGACTCCAGTAATACTGTAATGCGGGGCATTCATACATAACATGAGTGAGTGAACCAATGGCCGCATGGCATGTCCAGCATCTATTGCTCTGGGTGGCGTTCCATTTGGCTAACCTGTCAGGAGTATAGAAACATCGGTGGGTTAGAAAGAAAAGTGTCTGAGTGAGTGAGGCGGATCGAGAGACCCGTGTCACCTTGCTCCAGACTAAGCTCCATTGCTCCGGGGTCAAAGTTACATGCATTTCCCGCTCCCAGGATTTCTGTGCTGTAGGAGTGCCTCTATTTACAGTATTACATAAAGTTTTGTAAAAGTTAGATGCTACACCCGATAAGCTCCCGATAGATCGGATAATCTCCGACAATCCTTGGGTATGGGTTTCCGATGGCGGGAGCACCTTAGCACTCCGAAGACAATGCTGAAGTTGCACCAACTGAAAGTAGTGTTTCGCTGGGAGACCAAATTCAATTTGTAATTCGCTAAAAGTTTTCCAGCG
The DNA here is from genome assembly GCA_033557465.1 of Ichthyophis bannanicus. Classification (NCBI taxonomy): domain Eukaryota; kingdom Metazoa; phylum Chordata; class Amphibia; order Gymnophiona; family Ichthyophiidae; genus Ichthyophis; species Ichthyophis bannanicus. Next base: position 601,525,651 of record CM066036.1, on the reverse strand, counting down.
ACCATCATAGAACAGCTGGTTAGGGATCCAAATGCCCCTAGTGTACCAGGAGCTCCACGCCATCGGTTTATTTTGTATTTGAAATCGAGCATTGTGCCAAAGCGGGAGGCTATCTAGCGGACAGAGTCGGGAGTCTAGAGATTGCTCAAGGGTATTAAAGGCACCTAAAGTGTCTAAGAGCATTGGTGGATAGTGGGAGTCTGATGGGAAAGTCATACCAGGGAGATAAGTAAGAGGAATTGGTTTGCAAAGGTCCTCCTCTATATCTAGCCACACTGGTCTACTCGGTGTTAGGTCTTCCAGCCAACGAGCGCCTTGTTTGAGAAGAAAAGAGTGGTGGTATTTCAGGAAATCAGGAAATCTGACACCACCATTTTCTTTATCTGCTTGTAACTTATGTTTCGCTATCCTAGGTGTCTTGTTTTTCCATAAGTATCTAGTCAGAAGACCCTCTAAATCTTTATATGTACGTCGAGGTAGGAGACATGGCAACATTTCTAAAATGTAGTTCACTTTGGGAACAATCATCATTTTAATGGTTTCTAGGCGGCCCCACCAAGTAAGTGTTAAAGGAGTCCAGCGTTGAGTAAGCGCCCGGACCTTAGAGGTTAAGTCTTTAGCATTAAAGGTGATGGCGTCTTCTAAAGGAGAGCAGTAGTGCACCCCAAGGTATTTGACCATGCGAGGTTGCCATAAAAAGGGAAAGGATTGCATATCTGCCTGATGGATCAGAGGATTTAGTGGAAAGGCTACCGATTTGGTCCAATTTATCTTATAGCCCGAGAGTTGTGAATATTTACCAATTTGCTCTAGGACAGCCGGCACTGAGTCTAGGGAGACAAAGAGCATAAGGTCATCAGCATATGCTGAAATTTTGATTTCCCTATGAGAGAAAGTGACTCCATGAATATCCTTGGATTGCCGGATTAGTAAAGCTAAGGGTTCGAGTGCGAGATCGAAAAGAAGTGGAGACAGTGGGCATCCCTGGCGAGTACCGCGTTGCAGGGGAAATGGCTGAGACTTTAAAGCATTAGCACAGATACTAGCTGTAGGCTGTGCATACATGGTTTGGAGACAACGGAGAAAGCCTTCTCCGAATCCGTACCAGCGGAGAGTTGCAAACAAGAAGGGCCATTCTAAGCGGTCGAAGGCCTTCTCAGCATCAAGTGAGAGGCCAACCAATGGTCGATCAAGATTAACTGCGGCAGTCAGTACATGACATAGGGTCCTAGCATTATCAGCAGTTGATCTACCGGGAATGAAACCGCATTGATCTGGGTGTATTAAAGTAGACATCTTGTCAGAGAGCCGGGTGGAGAGAATGGTGGCAAATATTTTATAGTCTGCGTTTAGTAGGGAAATTGGACGATAATTAGCTGTTAGTTGCGGATCTCTCCCCTCTTTCTCAAAGACTACTACATTTGCCATTGAGAAGGATCCAGAAGGAGATCCCTCCTCGGCCAGAGCAGAAAAATAAAGTTTCAAAAACGGAGCTAAGTCAGCGTTAAAAGTTTTGTAGAATTCAGCTGGGAGACCGTCCGGGCCTGCGGCTCGACCTATGGCACATCTCTTGAGTGCCGATTGAATTTCTGATAAAGTGAATGGTTTGTCCATGGCCTCTCTATCTTCGTCAGATAGGGTCGGTCGTTGTACCCCTGATAGTAATCGTTCAAAAGCTTCTGGCTCAAAGTCACATTCAGATTGATAAAGCCGAGTATAAAAATCACGAAAGAGTTCTAATATTTCTATATCTTTAGTGACCAAGCTCCCCCCCGACGGATTGCGGAGAGCGGTAACACGCTTGGCTTCTTTTTGACCTTTCAGGGCATTGGCTAACAATTTGCCAGCACGGTTATTTTCCCGATAGTACATCCCTTGTTGTGATTCAATATTTTTAGCAGCAGCGGTACATAAAAGCTGATTGTATTGAAAACGAAGGCGTTGTAAGCGAAGTAAAATACATGGGTCAGTACGGGACGTGAGGAGACGCTCTCCAGCTTGTATCTGTTGTTCTAGAATCAGTAAATGTTGCTTTCTTTGTTTCCCCTGTCGAATTTGATAGCTAGTTATAGTTGCACGGATAGACGCCTTGAAACCCTCCCACCAAGCCCAGCTCGCAGTGTCATGGGGTGAATTAAAATGAAAGTAGTCTTGGATAGCGGCCTTTATGTCAACCTGAAAATCTTTTTGGTCTAGTAGGGATCTATCAAAAAACCAAGCACGGGGATGTGCGCCTTGCGTAGTGACATGTAATGAGAAAGATATGGCAGCATGATCTGAAATATGGAGAGGATGAATCTTAGCCGTGTCCACTTGGGGTATCAGTGCTTTGGAGATAAGAAAAAAATCTATTCTAGATTGTGAGTGATGGGGGGCTGAGAAAAAGGTGAACTCTAAGTCGGAGGGGTGAAGCAGCCTCCATATATCTACTAACGCAAGATCTTTCATCAGAGCTGTAAGGGTATCAAGACTCTTGGGTAGACCACTCGTTCTAGGCGGCTGTCTATCTATCAAAGGATCAAGTACTTGGTTGAAATCACCGCCAAGTATTAATGGAGTATTGGCAGAGGCCTGTGCCAACTGCGCAATACTGGCATAGTAAGCAGGGTTATCCACATTCGGAGCATAAATACAAATACACGTGAATTCACTATCTCCAACCTTAAGGTGTGCACGGGCCCATCTACCCTCCTTATCAGAGCTAGTATCCATTACAGTAGCTTGCAAAGACTTCTTAACCAAGATGGCTACCCCACACCGTTTGGAAACGGCGGGAGAGTAGGCAGCCACCATGTAAGGCTTAGCATTAAGTTTCAGTGTTTCAGCGGAGTTTAAATGCGTTTCCTGAAGAAACACTAAATCAGCATGCTCATGATTAAGATAGCTAAGGATTTTCTTTCGTTTGATTGGACTATTGATGCCTTTTACATTCAGTGATAAGATCTTACATAAGGCCATTCAGAAAGGTTAAAAATTCTGAAAAAGAACATGATAACGCACATAATTTCACAATGTCCCTCATATTAACTGTATATGGCTGTACACATGACATGATGGAAAATAAGCTAATGAAAAACAATGAAGCGCCCCAAATAAAAAAATAAGCACCGAAGTGCATTAGAGAAGAAGCAGAACCCCAGAAATTACTGGCGACCATGTGTCTGCGGGGAGAAACCCCAGAGAAGGCCTAAATTGAAACATATAACCTGTATAGCTGTGTGTGTTCCGAATCCAACCGAGGTGCACATCATGGAGGGATAGGAGACCAAGAAAGTTATATATAGACAGAAAGAAAAGTCCAGGCAGTCTCTGTTCCAGGCAGTGATCACCGCGTCGGGCCATTCAAAATGGCGGGCAGTTCCGGCGGATTACAGATCCAAGTTGTTGGATTAGCGCATCTGGTCTGCTTCTTTGGAATCTAAAAATGTTGCTAGTAGATCAGGATCTTCGAATGTTCTAGTTTGGTTATGGAGAGTCACTCTGAGCTTCGCTGGATACAGTAGGCCAAAGCGAGCCTGTAGCTGTTGAAGTCTAGGGCGAAAAGCAAGGAGTCTCTTCCGACGGTCAACTGTGGGCTTTGCCAAGTCAGGGAAGAAGGAGACTTTATGACTTTCAAACTCCAGATGATGATTCGCCCGGGCAGCATTTAGAATTTGCTCAACTTGCTGATATCTCAGTAATCGAAAGATGATAGGCCGGGGGTCGTCCGATTGAGCGCCATGTTGGTAGGAACACGATGTGCTCGGTCAATTTCCAGATCTCTGTGAAAAGTGATCTTCAGCAAGGAGGGAAGAGTTTTGACCAGGAATTCTCTTATGTCTCCTGCTTCGGCCCCCTCCGGTACTCCAATGAGCCTTACATTGTTGCGACGGGCTCGATTATTGCTATCCTCTAACTCTTTTTGAAGAGTCTGTATCTGACGCTCAGCCTTGTCCAGTTTCACCAAGCGCACCGCGTGCGAGTCGAGGACCCCCGCCATGTTGTCCTGCCGTAGTGAAAGACCTTCAAGCCGGTCCTGAAGCATACCGAAGTCTTCTCGCATGGCTCGGAGCGCTTCTCCGTTGGACTGTACCAGTTCCTTCACACCACATATTTCCTCCAAGATCTCCTGTTGCATTTCGGGGTTTTCCCGAAGTGGAACTATCTTTTGTGGGGAAGACAACTCTGTTTTGGAGCGTTTTCCGTGTGAAGAAGAGGGAGACCCGAAGTCTAAGCGCGCTGGTTTGTGGGCCGCCATCCCCCCCGAGGTACCCCGGTAAGTTCGGAGCAAAATATTAAGTTTAGGTAGGTATTAAGTCAGGATTCTGAGTAGGCCTCTCGGGAGCTTCAGCGCGAAGCGTCTAACCCGCTGGACATCAGGCTCCGCCCCCCCGGAACCGTATGATTTTAAGAAGTGTAACCCCAAAGAAGAAGGAGAAAGCAGGGCGCCTAATGCCATTGCAGCAAGTGCCTGGTTTACCTATCCTAAATGATCAGGGCCAGATGGCGCCAGGACCAACCAGTCTAATCTACGTGCCTTTTTCCACTACTGATTTATTAAACTAGAAAACGCATTATGCATCCTATACTGAGAAGCCCCAAGAATTGACAGAGTTAATGTCTAGTATAATGCAAACTCATCAGCCTACCTGGACTGATTGTCGTCAGCTCCTGTCCACTCTCTTTACTACTGAGGAGCGAGCGCGGATTGTGCAAGCAGCTATCCGCTGGTTAGAAGAGAATCCCGTAGAGGGGGGGGGAAATGAATCTCCCACAAGCAGCCGTTGCAGCCTTCCCAAATGAAGATCCTAGATGGGATCCAAATGATGAAAGGGGGGCGGTGGCCCTAACGCGTTCTCGCCAGGCCTTGCTGCAGGGCCTGAGGAAGGGAGGCCAGAGGGCCATGAATATCGAGAAGGTATCAGAAGTTATCCAGGGTCCAGATGAGAGCCCAGCAGCCTTTTATGAGCGGTTGTCTGAAGCCTATAGATTATATACCCCATACGATCCCGCTGCTCAGGAGAATTTGCGCATGGTAAATGCAGCCTTTGTCAGTCAGTCCCAGAGAGACATAAAACGAAAATTACAGAAACTGGATGGATTTGCAGGCATGAATACAGCACAGTTAATGGAAGTTGCTCAGAAAGTGTTTGTGAATCGTGAAAATGAACGGAACAGAGAAAGTGAATGAAAGATGAAGAAGAAAGCAGATCTTCTTGCTGCCGCTCTAGTTGAACGACGTGAAGGAGGTTTTCCTAATCGAAGGAGCAGAGGACGTGGAAGGGGTCGCGAGAATAATTGAACCCCACTGGGTGCGAATCAGTGCGCCCATTGCAGAGAAGAAGGACATTGGAGAAGTGAATGCCCGCATCTGGACTCCGCCCCCAGGAGGGGAGGAGGGAGTCCCTGGAGAACAGGAGGCCGATTTCAGAGTCATGGAAAAATGGATCGAGCACTGTTCCAGCGAGAAAGGGAAGAAGCTATTGAGGGAGTGGCAGTTGCAACGGGCTATGACGTGGATGAAATGGACGAAGACTAGGCCAGACCGGGCTCCAAGTTCACCCTGGGTCCCCAGGAGCCTATGGTCAGTTTGAAAGTAGGGGACCAATATATGGACTTTATGGTAGATACAGGAGCTGAACATTCAGTAGTGGCAAAGCCCGTGGCTCCTCTTTCCTCTCGATCTGTCACCATTATTGGGGCCACTGGGAACAGGGCCACCAAGCCATTCCTGCAGAACCGTATGTGTGAACTAGGGGGACAGAAAATAACGCACCAGTTCTTGTATATGCCTGAGTGCCCTATTCCACTTTTGGGCCGAGATATGCTTGCCAAGCTTCAGGCACAAAAATCCTTTGCTGAAGGGGGAGAAATGCAAATAACTGTGAACCCAAAGCCTGCTGAATTGATGGTGCTAACTGTTCCCCGAGAAGAAGAGTGGCGGTTCTATAGTGCATCTCCAACTAAGTCAGCTAGTTCCTGTATACCCACCAAACTTATAGCCCCGCCTGAAGTATGGGCAGAAGATAATCCACCTGGCCTAGCGAAGAACATAGCCCCTGTCATTGTTGCCCTCAAGCCAGGAGCGGAACCAGTGCATGTGAAGCAGTATCCTCTTCCTCGACCAGCTATTGAAGGTATCCACTGCCATCTGATGAAACTATTGAAGTATGGACTTCTCAAGGAGTGCCAGTCACCTTGGAATACCCCCCTTCTCCCAGTTAAGAAACCTGGGACAGGGGATTACCGCCCAGTACAAGATTTAAGGCAGGTAAATGATGCAGTTGAAACTATACACCCAGTGGTACCAAATCCTTATACTCTCTTGGGACTGATCCCCGCTGAGGCTACTCATTTCACCATCCTGGACCTGAAAGATGCCTTCTTCTGCATACGCCTAGCCCCCACCAGTCAACTTTTGTTCGCTTTTGAATGGCAAGACCCCACAACAGGAAGGCGGGGACAACTCACCTGGACTCGATTACCTCAAGGATTCAAGAATTCACCTACTCTCTTCAGTGCTGCTTTGAATCGAGATCTCTCAAGTTACTCAGTGAACCCAGGACAAAGGGTTCTCCTTCAGTATGTGGATGACCTGCTCATAGCCACAAATTCAGAAAGTGAATGTCTACAAGCCACTAGTGAACTTTTGCATCTTTTGAATGAGGCTGGATACAAAGTCTCCAAAGCCAAGGCGCAATTATGTCAAACTGAAGTTAAATATCTGGGATTCCAGTTGTCTAGTGGGATTCGACGCTTGGGACCGGAACGCAAAGAAGCTGTGTGCAGTATTCCCACTCCAACCACCAGGAGGCAAGTAAGAGCCTTCCTGGGGGCCGCAGGATACTGTCGCATATGGATCCCCAATTTTGCTCTGCTAGCAAAACCATTGTATCAAGCTACCAAAGGAATGGAAAAGTCTCCACTGGACTGGGGACCTGAACAGGATACAGCATTCCAGTCTCTGAAAACCGCTCTGATGTCATCACCAGCTCTGGGTCTACCAGATGTCCAGAAACCTTTCCATCTCTATGTCCATGAGTCACAAGGAAATGCTCTAGGGGTATTGACTCAATCTCTTGGATCTTGGCAACGGCCAGTGGCCTATTTGTTAAAACAGTTGGATGTGGTATCAAGAGGTTGACCCCCTTGTTTGAGAGCTGTAGCAGCCACAGCCCTTCTAGTGAGCGAAGCAGACAAGCTCACTCTGGGACAGAATCTACAAGTTACTGTGCCACATTCTGTTCTGACCCTCATGGAACACAAAGGAAGTTTCTGGCTAACGAATTCACGAATGTTGAAGTATCAGAGTATGCTGTGTGAAAACCCCCAGATACAATTGAAGGTCAGTCAAGCTCTGAATCCTGCTACGTTGTTCCCAATTAGTCCTGGCCCCCCTGATCATGACTGTTTAGAAACTATGGACACTGTATTTTAAAGTCACCCGGATTTGACTGATGTCCCTCTGGAGGACCCTGAACAGACTTTCTTTGTAGATGGAAGCAGTCTTGTCATCAATGGACATCATTGTGCCGGATATGCAGTGGTGACCCTTGATCTGATAGTTGAGTCCTCAGCTCTGGCCCCAGGAACTTCAGCACAGAAGGCTGAACTGATAGCTCTCACTAGGGCACTGACATTAGGAGAAGGACTCCGATTAAATGTCTACACAGATTCCAAGTATGCCTTCACAACTTTGCACGCACATGGGGCCCTGTATAAAGAACGGGGGTTGATCACCTCAGGAGGCAAGTCTATTAGGTATGGGCCCGAGATATTAATATTATTAGATGCTGTGTGGGCCCCTAAGCAAGTTGCAGTCATGCACTGTTGAGGTCATCAGGCAGGAGTAGGAGAAATTGCCCGAGGAAATAGATTTGCTGATGCCACTGCCCGAAAAGCAGCCACGACTGGACGAGTTGTGACTCAAGATACTTCAGTACAGGCAGCCTTGTTCCCTGTGCCCCTTAGCTCATGGGCTCCCCGATACACTACAAGAGAGTTAGATTACTTCTGTGAGAAGGAGGGGGGTGTCCTAACAGAAAAAGGTTGGATAGTGCTGCCACCTCCAGAGGGTAGCTCCTCTCCAGGTCCCACAGTCATTCCTGAAGCATTAGGACCAGCCTTTGTTCATGCTTTTCATCAGGCAACACATTATGGGAAAACGGCCATGGAAAGAGCCCTAAGACCCCATTTCTGTATCTCACTATTAGGACCCCTGTCCGCTTCAGTGGCACAGCAATGTCTGACATGTGCCAAGAATAATGCTAAGCAGGGTCCTACTCCACCCCCAAGAGTTAAGACAGTAGGGGTGACCCCTATGAGTGATATTCAGGTGGATTTTACTGAAATGCCACGAGCAAATGGATATCGCTACCTGTTAGTTCTAGTTTGCACATTTTCTGGGTGTGTAGAAGCTTGTCCCACCCGAACTGAGAAAGCTCGAGAAGTCACTAAAATACTGCTCCATGAAATTATTCCTCGATTTGGAATACCATTAACTATAGGATCAGATAATGGACCCTCATTTATGTCCCAAGTGACTCAACAGTTAGCTCGAGCTCTACAGATACAATGGAAGTTGCACACTGCCTATAGACCCCAGAGTTCAGGGAAAGTAGAACGCATGAATAGGACCCTGAAATCTCAGTTGTCCAAGCTTTGCCAAGAAAAACACCTAAAGTGGCTCCAGGTTCTCCCTATAGCCCTTCTTAGGATACGTTCTGCTCCAACCAAGGCTTTAGGAGTTTCCCCTTTTGAGATTTTGTATGGGCGACCTCCACCCATTGTCCAGGGAATAAAAGGAGATATGAAACAAATTGGATCTGAAATAAACTAGACAAGAACTATTGGCTTTAGGTTCTGTATGCAGAGTCTTCATATCTGGGTGCAAGATCGATTGCCCATCAATCTGACAGAACCCCTACATCCCTTCAATCCAGGAGTGTCAGTGTGGATCAAAGAGTGGAGAAAGACCCCGCTGGCACCGCATTGGAAGGGACCTTATGTTGTCATCTTGTCAACCCCAACTGCAGTGAAAGTTGCCGAACTTGAACCCTGGATCCATCATAGTCGAGTGAAGCCGGCAGCCGCTCCTGAACCTGGTCAATGGACTTCAGTAAATGACCCTGAAATTCCATTGCGGCTTACACTGCGGAGACAACCGGCGTTGTAAGAGTCTTCAGAGTCTACAATCCCACTCCTGTCACGCAGGGGTGGCAATCGAAGCAGAGAAGAAGAAGAAGAAAAGACACTACCAGTTCATCATACCCAGTATCTCAGTTCATCTCCAAAGACTGTAGCCATGATGTTCCTCCACTATTGCCTTATGGGAGTGATAGTCCTAGGATTCCTGGAAAAGACTTTTGCCTTACCCCCTTGTGCAGCTTGTATAACTACCACCCGAACTGGAATAAAGGTCACTCAGACTTTACTTTATCATTCCTACTATACTTGCACTGGTATAGTTAGCCGGTGTGTGTATAATGGTACAGAGTTAAATATCTGTACGAAGGGGAAAAGTAAGACTTGTTATAACCCCCGGCAGAACCCCTCTTATTATGTACTGGAGATACAATGGAATGATGAGGTTGGAGCCCTCATAAATGCCACACGACAGCTCCCTGATCCCACAAAGTATGTTACCCTGAGTTTTGATGCTTGTGATGTGATAAACAGAAATGCCTATCACAAGTGTGGATATTGGGAGCAAGCCTACTACTATGATGATAAATATATGTGTCCTGAAGGAGCATACGGATGGGGAAAGTGTACTGGGAAATCCTCCCCAACCATCTACAGCACATCATCTAAAGATGCTTACTACTGTCCCAAGTGGATACCATGTTAAAACCCTCGGCCCAGTGTGCAGCGGCGGCCAAGAGAGCAAATAGAATGCTAGGTATCATAAGGAAAGGAATGGAAAATAAAACAAAAGATATTATAATGCCTCTATATCGTTCCATGGTGAGACCGCACCTTGAATATTGTGTGCAATTCTGGTCGCTGTATCTTAAAAAGGATATAGCGATTTTAGAAAAGGTTCAGAGAAGAGCCACCAAAATGGTAAAGGGGATGGAAGGATACTCCTATGAAGAAAGGCTAAAAAGGTTAGGGGCTCTTTAACCTGGAAAAGAGACGGCTGAGGGGAGATATGATAGAAGTCTATAAATTAATGAACGGAGTGGAACGGGTAAACGTAGATCGATTGTTTACGTTATCAGAATATAGAAAGACTAGGGGACATGCAATGAATCTACAGGGTAAACTATTTAAGACTAATAAAAGAAAATAATTTTTCACTCAACGTGTAATCAAACTCTGGAATTTGTTACCGGAGGATGTAGTAAAGGCTGTTAGTGTAGCTGGGTTTAAAAAAGGTTTGGACAAGTTCCTGGAGGAAAGGTCCATAAACCGTTATTAAGAAGTGACCAAAGATATCAATGCTTGACCCAGTACAAGCATTGTGGAACTTGTGTCTCTTGGGGAAACTGCTAGGTACATATGACCTAGATTGGCCACTGTTGGAAACAGAATACTGGGCTTGATGGACCTTGGTCTGACCCAGTATGGCATATCTTATGTTCTTATGTTCTTAAGTGGGAATGTGTGTATTATGCTACTTGGACTGATGCGCCTATGGGACGAGATGGAGATAAACGAGTGGCCATTTTGGAAAAATTATCATTACCTGAGCCTCAGAAATGTAAGAAAGGTGCCTGTAATCCTTTACGGCTCATCATATTTAACCCCAGCCAGTGGAAGCATGGGTATAGATTTGGGTTACGAATAGCAGGAGGAGGCATAGATCCTGGAACTTTTATACATATACGGCTAAATACTAAGACTCATGTATCTGCACCTTATCAAATACATCACTCTTTCTATGAGGCCATGCAAGCAGAGTTTGAAATCCCTCATACCTCTCACAATTTGTTCATTGAGCTCGCTGGGGCAGTAGCATCTAGTCTCCACATCTCAGACTGCTTCTTCTGTGGGGGGACCAAGATGGGAGACCAATGGCCCTGGGAGGCGCAAGAAGTGAACTACTCCATTCCTTATAACCAGACTGCTTTACATAACACTACTAGTGAGTGGGTACTGGCTCACCCTATTGTTGGTAACTTGTGCTTTGCTCGAACAGGACCACAGTATACTATGCTAGTCGGACAGCTGGTCTGTCTCAATCAGAAGTTTTATAACAGTACTACTAAGAAGACGTCCTGGTGGTCGGGGGTCAACACCCCAGAGCCCTCCAACCCTTTAGTCCTCTTTCCTAATCTTGCCAGCATCTGGACTAATTTGGCATATCATAGTACCTCTAACAAATTATAAAATCGTCACTTTTCAGAGCTTTGTGCTGTGTAGCTATAAATATTGATTAAGCCCCACTTAGAGCCGCTTAAGGAACCGTTTAAGGAGCAGAAATCGCGAATATCATCTGGAAGTGAAAGTTGTCGCTTCTATGGCTCCTATGGCAACCTGATTGCAGGAAGAAATTACTGAGAAGTTTTTGAGAATGGCAACCTGATCGTAGGAAGATCCTACTGAGAAGTTGGTTATCTAATAGAGCTAAGTAATTTTCCTGAAAAAACACCTTTCACTCTCTCCCTAAAAATATGGCTATATTTAATAACAGTTTTGATAAGATAAGCCAATAAGAATGAATACCTAATGATAAACAATAGAAATAAGAGCGATACCTACAGGTCATTGATGTATGAATGGCATTTCTCACTGCATCATACAAGCAGATCCAGTGACTAGCCGCTATTAAATCTGAGACCTGATCGCTAATTCAATAAAAATAGTAAAAATTCCATAGTGAGTTAGTTATGAACGGTAAATAGTGGGGCTTAATCAATATTTATAGCTACATATCATAGTACCTGGCAAGCTCCACCTGGACTATATTGGATTTGTGGAACTCGAGCATATGCTAAGCTTCCTCACCATTGGGGAGGAACCTGTGTATTGGGAACTATACGACCTTCCTTCTTTCTTCTGCCTATTTCCCATGGAGAACAACTGGGTTTCCCTGTGTACAGGAGTCGAAAAAAACGAGAGGCCTTGAAAATAGGCCAGTGGGACAAATGGAATGATGAGGAGTGGCCACCTGAGAGAATCATTTCATACTACGGACCCGCCACTTGGACGCAAGATGGGACATGGGGATATCGTACTCCTGTATATATTTGATAAACCGTATTATACGTTTACAAGCTGTTGTTGAAATAATAACTAATGAAACCAGTAAAGCGCTAACTCTTTTAGCTAAGCAGAGTACACAAATGCGTACAGCTATTTATTGAATAGTTTAGCTCTAGATTATTTGTTAGCAGCTGAAGGTGGAGTATGTGGAAAATTGAATTTAACCAACTGTTGTTTGCAGATTGATAATAATAGACAAGTTGTTGAAGATATAGCTACTCAAATGCGAAAACATATGTGCCTGTTCAGACCTGGCATAGCCTGAAGCTTGATGGGTGGTTTGGTTCAGCATTTTCATGGTTAGGTGGTCTAAAGACCCTTGTGTGTATTGTATTATTCATATTGGCTATGTGCTTATTGCTCCCATGTCTATTACCCCTTTGCTAACGTATGATAACCTCAGTAATTGATAACACTGTAGAACGGAAGGCAGCTACAAACGTTTTAGCTATGTGACAATATTACCCTATACCCCAGGCTAATGCTGTTACACGAGTATAATATGTGATTTAATTCTCACCCTTTCCCACCTGTGGGTGAGAATAATCAAAGGGGGCAATGTGGTAGGCTATGGCCTATGATAGCCTGCAAATATGAAAGGCCGGTAAGTTAGGCCCTGATTCCAACCCCCATCTAAGAGACAGAACTAAAAATCTGTAAAAGTCTGAGAAAGCTGTTTTAAACTGCTTAATAAGAAGTTTTTATGAATACATAAATCTTTCATTATTCTCTTGTGTTCAGATGATAGAAATGTTTCAATACTTGCATTCCTAGAGCTAGAAACGACCTTGCAGGAGAAGTGTATCCATACCTAGAAACTGTACCATTGTTAGAACAATCCTAGAGGAGGGAACTGGGTGCTAGGCCCAGAAAGGATCTCTGATTGGACAAATGCAGGGGGCGTTGGGATCAATAGAAAGTCTGCATGTATCAAGCTGAAAAGAAATGTATAAAATGAATATGTTTCTGTAAGAGCTTTGCTCAGTCCTTTTTGAAGCTTGACTCTTTCAGCCTTGTGCACAATAAATTGGCTTGGACCCTGCAATTGACTCCTGGATTTATTCATTGTCTGCACTTCGCTGCTACAATATTACAAAGGAAGTGTTACACGTTGTATTCTGTTTAAGCGGATGACGTTTGCTTTCATATTCTATACCAGTGGTTCTCAACCTGTGGGTTGCGACCCCCATGGGGTTCGCCACAGGATTTAGCTGGGGTTGCCTCACTCCGCCGTTAAAAAAAAAAAAAAAAGTGCATAAGTTGCTGCCACTGCCAAGTTTGCTTCTCGGCAGCGGCAAACTCACCGCCTCCCTTCCAATGCAGCCACAGCTCGCTGTCTCTTAGGGAACTGCGGCTGAGCTTGTGAAACCGTTGCGGAGCCATCATCAAGTCTATCGATGGGCTCCGTGCAGCATTGTCCCGCCTCCAAAGGAGGTTGTTTACCACTTCCTTTGGAGGCGGGACAATACTGCACGGAGCCCGTCGAGAGACGGGAAGGCTCCGCAACGGTTTCATGGGCACAGCTGCGGTTCCCTAAGAGACAGGGAGCCACAGCTGCATTAGAAGAACAGGCAGTAGCAGGCAGACAGGGAGAGGGGAGGAGGGGGCAGGGATCCTGAAACGGGGCTGACATGAGGGAGGGAGGCTGACATGGACAGGGGTGCTGATATGGAGGGAGGGAGGGGGCTGACATGGAGGGAGGGAGGGGGCTGACATGGACAGAGGGGGGCTGACATGGAGAGAGGGAAGGGGGCTGATGGAGGAATGGATGTATGGAGGGAGGGAGGGAGAGGGGCTGACATGGATGGAGGGAGGGGAGTGCTGACATGTACGGAGGGGGGCTGACATGGACAGGGGTGCTGATATAGAGGGAGGGAGGGGGCTGACATGGACAGAGGGGGGCTGACATGGACAGGGGGGCTGACATTGATGGAGGGAGGGGGTTGACATGGAGGGAGGGCTGACATGGACAAAGGGAAGAGACGGGGACATACTGGACAGACGGGGGATAAATGCTGGACAGAGGGGAGAGACAGTGCGGGTTAGGATTATAATAGGCAGATGGGGGGGCTAGGACTGGGAATGGACTGATCAAGGGAGGGTTGGGACTGGTAATGTGCTGATAGGGGAGAAGAACAAACCAACCAGAAGCGTGATAAACTGGAAAGACAGAGTCCTTTATTAACCCTCAGGCCGCCCGACACAGGCCGTGTTTCACTACCCTTCGTCAGGGGCTGGCCAGGCAAAAAACTAAAATCATAAAAAACAAACATTAACCAACAATAATGACATAAAGGAACAGACTGACAAACTTATAAAACATCATCATGCTTATGAATATTTAAATGACATTAAAAACTAACATACAATACAATAAAATTAATAAATAATGTAAAACAAATAAAAGTGCTCAAGGATACAAATCGTCATAAAATCATATACATGCATAAAATAATTTACCAACCTCTGTTGTGGACTTTAAAAAGTATTATACCACGCTTGTGCAGTAAAATCTAAAAGAACACTGTTGCTAGAGAAACAAAAACAGGACAATTAAAACATTTCTTCATTAAATCACAATGAAAGGAAAAGGAGGTGGAAAAAACGAGGAGAACAAGACAGGACATGGGTAAAATACAAAGCTTTGATGAATAAATTACATAAGAAGACCTTAGACTGAACGAGTATGGTAGCAGGAGTGAGTCAGAAGGCCTCTATCAATAAATCATGTGCCAAAATATACAATGTTAACCAGGACATTATCAATTGATCTGTACAGATAAACATAAAACCAAAACGAATGTGAACAAGAAAGGGGGGAGAGGGGAGGGGGGAAAAATGTGTTCTGTGATATAATCGTAAATTGTTAATAACTTAAGGACATTAGGCACCCAATTTGCTACTACAAAAAACCACGATGTATCAACCATGTTATATATAGTAAAAATCATAAAAAGATATTAGTATGCCCTTTGCAAAAAAAAAAAATATATATCCTTTTCTAAAAATATGTGTAAAGATGGCAGCATTTAAAAGATGAAGTGTAACCCAACTGTGAGGGGCCGCCACTGAGGGGTCATTAATTATATGTTGAACCTAACTCGGAGGCTGAAAAACGCTGTATATATAATATTTAGCACAGTTTCAACTTTAAAACATACAACTGATGTATGGATTAAACCACTCGTATCCCTTCACTACCTCAAAACCGAAGATGAAACTGAAAGTATGTGAAAACAAATAGAATGAGTTACCTTGAGAAACTGCCATCCGACTCTTTGGGCAACAGTGTAGCAGGGAAACGCCGACCCATGTGCAATTCAAGAGAAGAAAAGGGGCGGAGTCATCCAATCGGCGGGAAAATCAAGGAGAAAAAAGGATCCATCATAAATGTAACGGACATGAAAAGGATGTCTCAGATTTCACTGTAAAAATGGTTGAATGTATAATTCTCATAGACGGCAAGAACCGCCAAAGTCAAAACTGGGCACATTTCAAAACCAATGGTCAATTCGTGAACCTTTAGTGCTGCACATGAACAGCATATAAATAACAATAATGGATAAGAGGCTCATCGCGATAAAACACCTTAAAAAACATTTTTTTAAAAAAGGGTGCACGTAATTGAATCATACATAAAGGATTAAAAAGGGGAAATTAAAACTGAGAATTGAATATCCTAGTATACACGAACAATCATAATGTAACAAAAAGAAGGCAACGAATGGCTAAAACAATAAAACACAGTGTGTACTTCTCATAGACGGCAAAAACTGCCAAAGTTAAAACTGGGCACATTTCAAAACAAATAGTCAACTCGTAAACCTTAATGCCGAGCATGGACACCATGTAAATAAAAATACATGCCGAGCATGGACACCATGTAAATAAAAATAATTAAGAAGCCCATCGCAATAAAATACCCTAAACAAACTAAAAGGGGGCACGTAAATAAAACATGAAGGATTAAAAGGAAAGGAATGAAAAAGAAAAATTACACACCAAGACATTTACAAAAACGGCATGTGTGGTATGCCACCCATAAAAAACGGAATAAAACTGCATGGATCGAAGTAATAAAACTTTAAAGGACAACTCAATAATCACAATAAAAAAAGCATATAAATAAATAAAACATCATACATAATATGCCAAACCTAAAAAATAAATAAATGAATAACTAAAACCGCATAAACCAGGATACAAAAACAAACCAGGGAACCGTCCAATAAAACTCATATGAATAATACGAACAACAGGCCATTATAACTCAAGAACTATTCATAAAAAACAGCATGTAGGGTATGCCACCCCTTAAAAAATAAATAAATGAGGACATAAAACTGCATGAATCAAGATACCAAGACTTAAAAGGACTAACCCGTCACAATAAAAGAGACATATAAATAGATTAAAACATCACATATGGTATGCCAAACCTAAAAAATGTACCTAGAACTACATAAATCAGGATACAAAACATATTTTAAAGAGGGAGAACCGAAAACATATAACAGGCTTGAAAACAATAAAGGATCATAAAATACGACCTCAACCGAGGTACAGGTATAATAAAGAATTAAAGGAAAACTGACAAATCCTGATCAAGGTTTAAACCATTCGGAGTCATAGAATTTAGACGAAAGATAAACATTTGCTCAAGCCTCATAAGGGTTTTGTTAATGTCTCCTCCCCTCCAATTAACCTTCACTTTTTTGATAACAAAAAACTTAAGGTCCATAATGCTATGTGAGACATCTAACCAATGTTGAACTAAGGGTTTATCAACCAATTGACGTTTTATGCAGCTCTTGTGTTCCACTATCCTCGTTCTTATCATGCGTGTAGTCCTCCCTACGAATAATTTTTTGCAAGGACACTGCACGACATAAATAACATTTTTGGTTTCACAATTAGAAAAATCATCTATATAAAATTTTTGATTCGTGAAAGGGTGGATGAAAAAATTACTTATTGGCAAAGAGTTTAAACACACCGAGCATCTTCCACATTGGTATTGTCCCTTGAACTTAGAAAGCAACTTCTTCTCTGTGAGAGCAGAAGGCACCAAAAGATTTTGCAAATTAATGTTGCGTTTGTGCGCCACAGTAAGTTTCATGTCCTGAAAAACCGGAAGTGTTTGCACCAAGTGCCATTCTTTTTGCAAAATCTTAATGATGTGTTTAGAGTGAGCAGAGTATATAAGAGAACAAACCATACCAATGTCTTCATCACGTGTCTTAACTTTAAGCAGATCTTATCGAGGGGTGTCTCTGGCCCTAATATATGCTTTTTGGAGATAACAAACCGGATAGTTTCTAGCCAAAAATCTCCCTTTCATATCTTGGGCCTGTTTTTCAAAATCTTGGGTGTTAGTACAGATGCGTTTAGTTCTCAGAAATTGGCTTACAGGTAAGTTATTTTTGAGTGATGGATTATGAAAACTTTGATAATGTAATAAAGTGTTCCTATCCGTTGGTTTTCTAAATAAAGTCGTAGAGAAGGAAAACTGTTCTTTCTTAATTAATAAATCTAAATAGGAAATCTGGTGACAATCATAAGTCATTTGGAAACGTAGATTTACATCCAATTGGTTGATCCATAAATGAAAGTCTGAAAGAGTATCTAAGGAACCTCTCCAAAGAATGAGAACATCGTCAATATAACGTATCTATAAAGCAATGTGAGATTGGAAAGGATGAGATGTTAAAAAAGACTCCTCAAAATGAGAAACATTCAAATTAGCCACATCTGGGGCCATTGACGACCCCATTGCAACACCCTTGACCTGTTTATAAAACAAATCTCTAAAGCAAAAAAAATTCTCACAGAGAGCAAACCGTGCTAGTGCAACTAGAAAAGCGGTGGGTATGCGTTTGTGCTCAGTTCTTTTCAAAAGAAACTGTTCTATTATCTGCAGAGCAGCTAATTGCGGAACATTGGTATACAGGGATTCTATATCAAGAGTGACCAGAACGAGATCTGGACTAAACTGCTTGAAAGATGACAATATCTGTATAACATGAGAGGAATCCCTAACGTAAGACGACATGTTCTGAATGAATGGACATAGTAATAAGTCTAAAAATTTGGATATGAGTTCCATGAGAGAACCAATGGCCGAGACTATTGGGCGACCGGGTGGAGCCTCCAGAGACTTGTGAATCTTCGGGATAATATATATTGTTGGAAGAATGGGATTATCTACTATCAGGAAGGATTTCTCCTTCTCTGTAATGTACCCAATTTCAAATGCAGAAAGTACCAAACTGTCAATACTGTTTTTGAGATTCTGAGTGGGGTCCCCATTAAGTCTTTGATAAAAGGAGGTGTCACTGAGCTGTCGAGTAATCTCTCCAGTGTAATAATCTTTATCCATAACTACCACTGCTCCGCCTTTGTCGGCGGGTTTTATTATAATGGTGTTGTTCTTTTGTAACGAGGAGATTGCTTTTCTCTCCTGGTCTGTGATGTTATTGAAAGTATGTTGGTGTTTCTTTAAAGATTCATTAACCTGTTGAGTAACAACTTTTTCAAAAGTTTCAATGACAGGGTCAGTGCTTGGAGGGGGAACCCATGTGGATTTATTGCGAATGATAGAATTATCGCTAGAGGTAGAGATATTATTCTTGGTGAAAAAATGTTTCATATGGACTTTCTGAAAAAATTTGTACAGATCAACGTGAATGTCAAAGGGATCACATTTTTTCTTTGGCACAAAGGAAAGACCTTTATTCAATACTGATAATTCATCACTATTAAGAGAATATTTGAATATATTAATCACATTATTGGGTGGTTCTACTAACGGTACCATCGCTCCTCCGATCTCTCCGAGTGCCACCCCCCTCTTCCTCCCCCTCCCTCCTCTGCCCCGACCCCGAAAAAGAGCAAGATTATGCAAGAGCAGAAAAGAATCAGGAGAACAGAAGAACAGAATAAGGAGAACAGAATAAGAAGAACAGATTCTTTTCTGCTCTTGCATAATCTTGCTCTTTTTTCTGGCAACAGCACATTGGCAACACACGTTATTATATATGCAATGTTGTCTTTTTCAACCTCTCATGTACATTATTCTATGTTTTATCCACACTCCCTAGACTCTGTCCACACTTTAGTTTATCTTACATGTAGGTCCATCTTTGCTTATGCCTTGTATTGGCTCTAATATGGTTCAATTTTCCAATTAGCATTTTTTATGTTGCATTATGCTCTTTTTATAGTTTATGTTATGGATGTAGCTTTGTTTGCTATTTACTTTTGGCTCTACAATTTGTTAAGTATTGTAACATGTATTTACTTTTACACATTTATGTTTTTTTAATTGTTATGCTACACACAATTTTTATTTTTCTATTTATATTTGTAATTTTATTATTTTTCAGATTGGGAAAAGTGATTGCTTCACCACATAGACGTGTTTGTTACACCATCGATGTGGTATCCTGGTAACTTTTAATTTTTTCAATTTTTTCTTTTTATAATGCCTGTTCTTATGATATCCATATTTCATTATTTTTTGACCCTTGGTTCATTTTATGTATGTTTGTTTTTTAGACCTCTGATGAAGGATTCGGCCGAAACTTGTTAAGTTGGGTCCTCAATAAAGGATTTTAATTATCATCTGGTAGGCCGTGGTTATTCCTTCCATTGTTCTCCTCTGGTTGTCCATTTGCGGAAGACTTTCTTCTTTTCTTCCCTTTCAGACAATTTGTGCCTTTAAGACAAGCTAAGCTGAGGTGCTCCCCCTCGAGTTTGCTCTTATTCTACAATGGGGAAGCAGGCTTCTGAAGGGGCAAGGCTCCGGTTCCCAAACCCACATTACTGGGTGAGGGACCAGCGGCATAGGCACATCAGCACATACAGAAGGGTTTTGCCTGTCAGCGCTGGGAAGCCGTCGACAGTGGATCCGGCAGATCATGGCAGCAGTGCCTCTGTCTCTCTCTCTCCCGACACTGAAGCTGCGCCTCGGCGGTTGAGCGTGGAGAGAGAAGCTCCAAGCACAGAGTGAGACTTCATTGGAGAAAGGTAAGGGGCTACCAGATCAGAAGGAGCAGCAGAGGATTTAATCGGGGGGAGCAGGCCAAGCCGTGTGTCAGCCGTGCGGGAAACACCGTTAGTGTCTGGGTGCCTGCAGAGGCTCTTAGTTCATTGGAAGAGCTTCATTTTCGCATTTTTTCCACATAGTCGGTCTGGGAGTACCTCAGTGAAGATTCTACATGATTTATAAAAAATTAAAAGAACCACGAGTATATAACTCAGCTAGGGCTAATACAGATTCAGTCAGAAGCTGCTGGGGGTGGCAAGGCCTAAGCTCAGGTGCTGATGCTGGTTGACAACAGACCATATCCATTCAGACAGGATGCCTTCTAGACAGCAATGCTTAGTCTGCGGTACTAGAAGGGGAGCGGTGTCGGAGACAGATGTGTGTAGGGGGTGCGTTCAGGAGGCAGCCTCTATGGAACAAGCCTTGGAAGTTGGAGTTGAAGGTCACAAAGGAGCACCGGGAGTCCTGCCAGAACCGGTTTCCCCTGCTTTGACACCTCTTGAACCCGTGGCGGGGACTTCTTCCACTCCGGATCTCCCTCCCCCTCAGACGCCTTTGCCAGGGGGGCTGGCGGCAATCTTTTCTCCGGATTTCGTTGCGCTTATCCAACAAGCTTTCGGAGGCACTCAGAGAAGGCTCGCAACCAGTTCCACAGATGGGGAACTGTGGGAGAAGAGGCCGGGGACCCTTCTGAGTGCGGGGACAACAGGAATCCTAGCAAAGAAGTCCAGGATTGAGAAGGAGCAACTGGAACAGTCGGTGGCCTCGGAGGGTCTTCACTCCGAAGATGGAGATCCCGACTTGGAGCTAGACGATGAGTTGGAGGAAGGAGAGCTCACGGAACAGGAGGACCAAGCTAGAGTGGTTCATGTTTTCCAGAGACGAATTACCGGCGCTCATTTTGGAGACATTCAAGGTGCCTAATATGCCATCGGCGGGGCTGGCGGAGGATTCTATCTTAGAAGACCCGTTGTTGCAGGCCTTTGGTCTAGAATTTGGCAGCTGGGATTTAATGTTAAAAAATGTAAGGTCATGCATTTGGGCTGCAGCAATCCAAGGGAACAATACAGTATAGGAGGTGAAGTACTTTTGTCCACTAAAGAAGAGCGGGACCTAGGCGTGGTTGTGTCTGATGATCTTAAAGTAGCTAAACAGGTAGAAAAGGCGACGGCAAAAGCTAGAAGGATGCTTGGGTGCATACGGAGAGGAATGGCTAGCAGAAAAAAGGAGGTGATAATACCTCTGTATAAGTCTTTGGTGCGACCTCATTTGGAGTATGGTGTGCAATTCTGGAGACCGCACCTTCAAAAGGATGTGAACAGGATGGAGTCGGTGCAGAGGGTTGCTACTAAAATGATTAATGGGCTTCATTATAAAGCATATGAGGACAGACTTAATGATCTTAATATGTACACCTTAGAGGAAAGGCAGGATAGAGGTGATATGATTGAGATGTTTAAATACCTCCGTGGCATAAATGTTCAGGGAGAGAGCCTCTTTCAATTGAAAGCAAGTTCTGCTACGAGGGGACATGGGATGAGGGTGAAGGGAGATAGATTCAGGAGTGATATGCGGAAATATTTCTTTACAGAAAGAGTAGTGGATCCGTGGAATAGTCTCCCAGTGGAGGTGGTAGAGATGAGGACAGTAACTGAATTCAAAAAAGCATGGGACCAACACAGAGGATCTCTAAAGGTAGAAAGTGGACTGTTGTAGTTGTTGTTATGGAAGGACAGACTAGATGGGCCTTGTGGTCTTTTTCTGTCATCATGTTTCTATGTTTCGGAAGACTCAGAGCTTTTCTGGTATACAGAGTGGTTAGAGAAATGATTCAGGAAGAATGGGACATGCCCGAGGCAGGTCTTAAAGGATCCAGAGTTATGGCCCGTCTTTACCCACTGGTAGACCAGGATCAAGAATTGTTTAAGTCTCCGAGAGTAGATGCAGCCATCTCAGTGGTTACCAAGAAGACTACCATTCCGGTAGAAGGTAGCATTGCTCTCAAGGATGCCCAGGACAGGAAGTTGGACACCTTGTTAAAACAGGTTTTTGACGTTAATGCGCTGTCCATACAAGCATCTATTTGTGGAGTGGGTTGCGAGAGCCTGTCTTCACTGGTCTCAATGAATTCAAGGGGAGCAGATGGAGTAGACGACTGGAGAAGCATCCAGACTGGAGTCAGGGGCGGCTTATCTGATCGATATTCATTATGACCTTATTCAAGGTTTATCGAAGAGTATAGCTTTGGTAATAGCGGCAAGACAGTATCTTTGGCTATGCAATTCGGCAGCAGATGGATCTTCCAAGGCAAGGCTAAGTAAGCTTCTTTTCAGGGGAAAGCTCCTTTTTGGTGAAGATTTAGATAAACTGGTAAAGGATCTAGGAGAGTCCAAGGGCGGAAGGCTTCCGGAGGACAAACAAAAGCAGGAACGGTCGACTCCGACATCCAAGGGTCAGCAGAGGGAGTTTCATCGTTTCCGTTCCCCGAGGTTCAGCCAAGGTCAAAGAGGGCATTTTCCCTATAGAAACCAGGGGTTTTGAGGCTTTCGAGGGGTGGGCAGAGGATTTGCTGCCTCCTCCTCCTCCTCGAATCTTAGGACGCCGCAATGAAGTCAGGGGGACCCAGGTAGGACTGGTACCCATAGGAGGTCGACTATGGGATTTTTACCCTGCCTGGGTCCAAATTACATCAGACCAGTGGGTACTGGAGGTCATTCGAGAAGGTTTGGAGTTTCAATGGCCGGTGACTGATTCTTTCTTATAGTCTCCATGCAAAGCGCGTTCCAAGTGCAAAGCGGTGAGGGAGACTGTAGAGAGGCTGTTAGCCCTCAAGGCAGTAGTACCGGTACCTCCAGACCAATGCGGCTTCGTAATTCCAAAAAAAGAAGGGACCTAGCGGCCAATTTTGGATCTCAAAAGAGTAAATCGCTATCTCCACGTGTCTCATTTTCATATGGAGACCCTGAGGTTGGTCATCGTGGCAGTAAGAAAAGGAGAGTTCCTTACATCCCTGGATCTGTCAGAAGTGTACCTGCACATTCCGATTTGGTGGGAACATCAGAAATTTTTAAGATCTGCAGTTCCTATGGGACATTTTCAGTTTTGGGCGTTACAGTTTGGGCTGGCTATGGTGCCACAGACGTTCACCAAGGTGATGGTAGTAGTAGCAGCAGCATTGCAAAAGGACGGAGTACTAGTGCACCCTTATCTGGACGATTGCTGATCCAAGCAAAGTCCAGGGCCGAGAGTGAGTCGGCTACAGCCAAAATGGTAGCACTCCTACAAAGTCTCGGTTGGGTAGTCAATATGTCAAAAAAGCAAGTTGATTCCATCGCAAAGTCTAGAATACCTGGGTGCTCGATTCGATATGGGCGTTGGAAGGATCTTTCTGCCACAGCAATGAGCACAAGGATTGAGGAAGCTAGTCCGCGAGTTTCTGGACAGATCAAATCCCACGGCGTGGCATTATTTACAGTTGCTTGGGACCATGGCGGCGACTCTCGAGCTGGCTCGGTGGGCAAGAGCCCACATGAGGCTGTTACAGAGAGCATTGCTCAGATGGTGGTCACACCAAAATGATCTTCTGCCTCGGAAACTACCCTATCCGACAGAGACACGTTAGGCACTTCAATGGTGGTTCCGTCCAGGGTGTCTGGAAAAGGGGATGCCCTTGGAAGCACCTTGTTGGATACCCCTAATGACAGATGCCAGCCTCTTAGGCTGGGGAACTCACTTCCAAGGACGGTTCGCCCAAGGGCAGTGAACCGATCTGGAAAAGGTCTGGTCAATCAACAGGTTGGAATTGCGAGCTGTAATGCTGGCATTGAAAATTTTTCAACCGTGTCTCCAAGGAAGGGCCATTCGTGTGTTTTCCGACAATGCGACCTGTGATAAGGAAGCTTATCATAGTTCAGGAGGGAGCTATAAAAGAGGTGAATTGGCTTTGAACAAGCAACCTGTCTTTGCTGGTAGAAATACTAAAACAGAATGTTTTCATAAAAGACTACCAGTCCCAGAATGCACCTGGTGTCAAACAGCCTCTAGAAGGGCTGAAGTGGGGAAACGTGTGTTCAATCAGGAGAGCTATGAGGTAATCCCCAATCACTCATCTCCAAGGGCAGGGCTTGATTCAGCACCCCTGGGCTGTGCTAGGGTGGAGTGTCCCTCTAAGCACGTTAAAAGTAAAACATATTCTGCACAGAGACAGAATCGTGAGAAGAGACAGATCAAGGACAGAGAGAGCAAGGAGAGACAGAGCCAGCAGCAGCAACGTGGAAGGAAGAAGAGAAAGACATCTTGGAGGTCTCAAGGAGCCCACAGCAATACGTGTGTTGGGAGTCATTCCAGAGGCAAGCATACTCCATTGGACTGGAGGAAGCCAGAGGAATGGGGTTATAGAGCCAGGAATTCCCAGACAGCACCTTTGAAGGAGACGGCTGCAGGTGGAAGGGGCCCTAAGACCGTTGCAAGAAGGTATGTGAAGAGAGACCCAGTGTCCAGGGATCTTGATTGGAAGGCTGGACATAAAAACTGGACTACCTACTGGCCAGGATACCTGGAGAGGAAGCCTAACAACAAAGGAAGCTCAGGTATGAACTTTGATCTATGCCCTAGCTCTTCTCCAGGAAGACAGCAGGGAAACAAATATTATCCTGAGAATGATCAAGTAAGGAATTCCTCTGAGCCAGACCCTGATATTGATTCCATGATATTTGAGGAAGAAGGAGATATATTAAATGATCAGAATGAATACATGGATTGCTCTCTGTCTAGACTGCTGTTGTAAAATACTTTCTCAATAATACAAAAACCACCAAAAGGAACTATAATTTGTTCTTTTATCTACCCAGAAAAGTCTGCTAGAAAGCTTTTGGGTAGGATTGAGCCACGTAGAGAAAGTGAACCAGCAAAGGGGTTTGCAGCTGGCTAATTGGTGATAATTGAGCCAGGCACAAGTGCACGTGAGCTCTGAAAGGAAACTTTTCTTTTTGGGTGTGTAAATAGAAGAAAGTTATCCTTGATAAAGAACAGTTTTTGTTACTTTTTGGGTTTTGTATTTGCTTTTGGAGCAATGCTAAGAAAGTTATTAGCATGAGCCATCAAAAAGACCTTTTCTGTTTCCCATCAAGGTCTTATTTGATTTTTGCTTAAGAAGTTCAGTTACCTTATTTCATGTTTTGTTTTCCTGAATGCAATACTGAAAGCAAGTGTCCTTTTTGTGTTACCAAGTAAATCTGTGTGGGAGAATTAACCCCATGAATAAAATCCATTTTTCTTTGCTTACATTCGTGCATCACAACTCATTATTTTGTGAACGGCTGATTCTGGTATAAGTGAACTACATTCCCCACAATCCTTTGCAAGTCATAATAATATTTTTGCCTCTGCTAAGACTGTGACCATTCACGACCAGCGCCCCCGTTTACAGACCGCAGTAGCCTACATCAGCCGTCAGGGGGGCACCAGCAGTGTTGCACTGGAAGCTGAGGCCGAGCAGTTGTTCGATTGGGCCGAGGTAAATCTGGTGGCTTTGTCGGCAGCGCATGTATTGGGAGTGGACAATGTGGAGGCCGAGTTCTTGAGTCGAGTAAAGGTGGACCCAGGGGAGTGGGTCCTTCATCTGAAAGTGTTCGAGATGGTGGTGCGGCGCTGGGGATCTCATGGCAACTTTCCAGTCGGCAAAGGGCAATTGTTTCTTCAGCAGAAGACGGGAGAGAATGTCGGAAGGCCTGGATGTTCTCATATGTACAGGAGCTGCTCTTCTGGCCAGGCCTGTGTTTCCACCTTGGGTGTTAATAGGCCGGGTGTTGCAGTGCATCAAACTTCACAGAGGACAGGTGATATTGATTGCTCCAGATTGGCCAAGAAGGCCTTGGTATGCGGATCTGATGAGGCTCTTGGTAGAGAAGCCATGGCATCTTCCATGTCGGAGAGATCTGTTATCTCAGGGTCTGCTGCACATGCCTCAGGTGTATCGGTTCTTGCTTATGGCTTGGCTCTTGAGAGGGCAAGACTGAGAGCAAAGGGATACTCCGCAGCAGTGATTGCCACCTTGTTGAAGGCACGGAGGAGATCTACCTCATTGGTGTATGTTCGCATCTGGCATGTATTTGAAGCATAGTGTGTAGACAGGGAGTTTGAAGCGTTAAGGGCTTCGATACCACAGGTTCTGGCATTCTTGCAGAATGGTTTTCAGAAAGGCTTAGCGGCCGCATCCTTAAGGGTGCAGTTGGCAGTGCTGTCCTGTTATAGAGGAAAGATAAAAGGGGAGGCGCTGGGTGGACATCCAGATATTAAGCGTTTTGTTTTGTTTTGTTTTGTTTTTAAGGGCGGTGTCTCTTTTGAGGCCACCATGTAGGCAGGTGGTTCCGACGTGGGATCTCCATTTAGTATTGGAGATGTTGGTGCGCGAGCCCTTTGAACCGTTATCTAGGGCATAGTTAAAGGACCTTACTCTCAAGGCAGTGTTCCTGGTGGCTATTTCTTCGGCTCGGAGGAATTCAGAGTTGCAGGCTTTGTCTTGTAGAAAACCTTTTCTGTCTTTTCATGATTCAAAGGTGGTATTGAGGCCAGTGCCGTCCTTTTTGCCCAAAGTAGTGTCAGCGTTTCATATGGCTAGTTCTGAGATAGCGCCAACACCCAGATTCTGCGTATACTTCCCTTAGGTTTTAGTTGCCTTCAATCTTGTTCATTGTAATTATTTCATGTATATAGTTCACCCCTGTTATCCAAGTTTATACTCCAGTTATCCAAGTTTGTACTCCTGTTCTATGTAAAACCAAACAGCTTGTTGCATTGGTCATCTTGTTATAATGTAAACCACACTGATACCGAATAGTGCGGTATATAAGAAATTGTAATAAATAAATAAATAAAATATGAATCAGGTAGTTTCATTGCCGGTTTTTGGTGAAGGTAGAGATGCTACTTCCATAGGGAAGTTACATCTGTTAGATGTTCGTTGAGCATTAAAGAAGTATATCCGAAGGACATCATGTTTCCGCAGGTCAGATAGACTATTTGTCCTGTTTGAAGGAACGAAAAAAGGAGAAGCAGCGTCAAAAGCTTCCATTGCCAGATGGATTAAAGAGGCAATAGCGTCAGCATATGTATTGAAGGGTAAAACGGTACCAGAAGGGCTTAGAGCTCATTCGATTAGGGCGCAAGCGGCATCATGGGCCGAGTACAGTTTGGTACCAGCTGTAGAAATTTGTAAGGTAGCTACCTGGTCATCTTTGAATTCTTTTGTCAAGCATTACCGTCTAGATGCTCAGGCGGAAAGGGATACCTGTTTTGGATCAGCGGTGCTTCAGGCTGGTCTAGCAGGTCCCTCCCATTGATTTGTTTCACTGCTCTGTTACATCCCCAGAGGTTGGGGACTGGACTGGAGGGATGATAAGGAAGGTGAAATTAGACTTACCTGCTAATTGTTGTTCCTTGAGGAACTCCAATCCAGTCCCATATCCCTCCCTGGATTGTTTCTTTGGACTATAGCCTGAAGCAAGAGATATTTCACAGGTAAGATGGAGGTGTAATTGTGTGGGTTATGGTCCATAAGGGGTTATATAGATGGGGTCAATATCCTCCATAATGGGGTAGGGCGGACCTAAGCAGTTCTAAGAAACTTAGTATGGTATTGGGGGACAACAGAAGCAGAGATAGTTTCTTCCTTGAGAGTTATTAGTTAAGTTAGTTTACAATTTGTTTATAGTGTTTACTACTTAATTGTTGCTCCGGTGAGTCTGCTTTGTCAATAGGTTACTGGAGTGAGGAGGTGGTTCCTGTGGTTTTATACCAGTGCCATCAAAAAAGATGATGTTTCTCAGTCTCCAAGCTGCTGGAGGAGGAGCAAAACCCAGAGGTTCGGGACTGGACTGGAGTTCCTCAAGGAACAATTAGCAGGTAAGTCTAACTTCACCTTTGGGAACATCTAGCTCCCATGGGTGCAGAATCGACGGCAAATCCTGCCCATCCAGATTTTGGATTTCCAGACGGTCTCTGTTCGGAATTGGCCTCCACGCAAATAGTCCATTTATCCTTGTAAGAGACTTTTTGCAATCTCCTTCATTACGTATAGATTTACAAAACAAAGTTTAATATTTGAAAGTTTGATGTCCAAATATGCATTTTTATAGGATCGTTCTGGGGGAATGGTATTTAGATGATTACAAATGAGTTTATAAACAAAGTTTTGGGAGGGGAGCACTAGGAGTCTAAAAGCTAGTTGGGAGGGGGCACAAGGCTGAAATTTCACCTGATAATCTTGCACCAGCCCTGCTTCAAAATCATTTACAGAAGGGGCAATCCACACAGAGAAACAAAGCTGCCCTCCCGATTCCTCCTATCTGACACTTCTCTGGACTGCATGAAGACAGGGCTCATGCCACTGCAGCTACTGCTGTGGAGAGTGAGCCAAGAGGAGGCCATGTAGATAGGTTCCATGTTTCATGGTCTGGCTGCTGCTCATCACCCCACCATCGCCCGCTGCTGGACTCGTCAAAGCTGCTATTCATTCATTCATTCTGAAATCAGATCTCCTATCTACATCAAAGCTACTTTTCAAAAGGTCGCGGAATTGGAGTGGCAGATTGAGACCGGTTGGCTCAGTACATTCAGTAAATGACCTTTTTATCTAGTCCCATTAGGAATCACAGCTCTCCCAGGAAGCAACAAAATAACTACAGTACTTGGTGCTAGCATTTGGTATAAGAGCTGCCACTTGCAAAGCAAGTGACAGCCATTAGGTAAAGCGCGGCCTATTCCCATGTGCTCTGCGGCTGGTTGTGAGGCCTGATAACTGTCAATAGTAGCGCATTAAGGGAGAGCAGATGCAGTCTTAGTCTTGATCTTGTCTGTGACTCTATACCACTGAGACCTTCGGTACATCCTGCCATCCTCTGCACCTCCACCCAACCCTGACGGTATACTTTATAGCTGGGCCCTGAACTCTCAGTTCATAGATTATTTTTGAACAGGGATAATCTTTTACATGTGCTTGTGCAGCGTTGCCTATACTTTGTGGTGCTGTATGGATGTTCTGTGGTAGTAGTAGTACTTAAGATAGCTTTTCTACTAACTCTTCTCAAAGTTGTATACCAGCGCCACTGCTAGAACCATGTCAGTCATGTTCCATGACTTTGTTAGCAAGGTCAAGATGTTCAAATATGTGCATCAAAAATTAATGACAAAAGCACCACCTAGCGGGAAAATGAATTTATACCTAGAAGCCCCAAAGTACATCAATTGACGCACTCAATTGTCTTGGATGTGTCAATTGATGTACTTTGAGGCTTCTAGGTATAAATTCATGTTCCCACTAGGTGGCGTATCTCAATCACTGTTTACAGTTTTACAGTGACATTACAAACAATAAACACATGATGACATCATGTAATGACATCACATACTGAACATATTTAACAAATAAGTAACTTCACATTAATTCACATCTGCATTTCATGCTAAATGCAGTCATCGTGATAATGCGTCAATTGACACACTTTGGGGTTTCTAGGTAAAATTCCTTTTGGGGCTTCTAGTGTTAAATAGTCAAAAGTCTTTACTGCCTACATCTCCACCTGATCTTGACTGAAGTTGACACTGACCTCTTGGTCTTACAATTTTAACTAT
This sequence comes from Ichthyophis bannanicus, assembly GCA_033557465.1. NCBI lineage: Eukaryota > Metazoa > Chordata > Amphibia > Gymnophiona > Ichthyophiidae > Ichthyophis > Ichthyophis bannanicus. The sequence continues at coordinate 601,495,785 of CM066036.1, read as the reverse complement.
GTTTTGATTTGTTACTTAATTGTTATTCTACACATTTACTAATTTGCTTTCATCCCTCTCCTTTTCTTTTTGATAGAACCTCACCCTCTTTCATAGCTACTTCTTAAAGGTGGTTTTTACTACCTTTTTGCCAACTGCTCCCTATCTCTTGAGCCTTCTCCTACCAATCCTTCAATCATTTCCTCTGTCTTCTGTTGTCCTCTCCCTATCATTTCTTCTTCCTATTATTGACATTCCCTAACCTTCTTTATCATTATTTATTTAGACAGTTTTGTATACCACCTTATCCTTCAATCAAAGTGGTTACAACACAATTGGGGGATACATTTAACATGAGGGGATATGAGACACATACACTAATACTTACAAGGAACATGGGCAATGGAGGGTTAAGTGGCTTGTCCAAGACCACAAGGAGCACCTGTGGGACTAGAAACCCCAGTCCTTCTGGCCCAAGGTTGCTGTCCTCTAGTGGGATTGGAACCCCTGACCTTCTGGCCTGAGGTAAGTTGCCTCAACCACTAGGCCACTCCTCCCACATTTATTAAGTGCCACAGAGCGTATCTAGCACTGTACAGACACATAAAAAGACAGTCCCTGCTCATAGAACTTACAATCCAAAAAGACAAAAGAGACAAGGAAGCATAAGGTCAAAGGGAGAGGAAACACAAGGAAACAAGGATTAGGAATTAAAAGTGGCCTCAAAGAAATGGGCCTTAAGCAAGGATTTCAAAAGGATAAGAAAGGAGACAACGTAGGACATAGGGACAAAGGAAGCTTATACCAGACATAGGGAGCTGCAAGGTGAAAAGAACCTTCTCCCCTCCTTATCACCCTCGCTCTACTTTCCCCATCTCGTCTCCCACAGCTGCTTCAACTCTTGAACTTTACCTGTTTCTTCCTCTCATTCATCCCTCTCCTTTCTCTCTGAAAGAACCTCACCCTTGTTTATGCCGTTCTGTCTCCTCTCTGCCTCACACTCTTCTGCTCCTTCTATCATCCGGTGACATTAGTCTCATCCCTTGTCCCCCTAGACTTTTCTCTCACTCCCATGTCAGTTCCTCACTTAACCACTCTAATCTCATTCATATTCCTCTCTTTTCCTCCTCCTCCTCTCTCGCTCATGTACCTTACAGAATGCTCATTTCATATCTATTAAACTCTCCTTTACTCATGATCTCTTCATTTCTAAGGCTTTCCATTTTCTAGCTTACTGAGACCTGGCTCTCCTCCCTTCTGACACTGCTCCATTTAAAAGCCCTGGCTGAGTTAGCCGGGCTAGCGCTGTACTGAATTGCAATCCCAGCCTGCACGTACAGTGCTGTTCACGATTCTGAACCCGTGGGGCTGGATGTACCCAGCAGTATCAGAATCGTGATCTCCTTCGTACATCCGGAAAGGAGATCTACTTCTTGAATAGAATCGGGCCCAATGGGACCAATTTTCAAAAGTCCTTATCCAGAAAATCAAGGTGGTTTTCCAGATAAGGGCGCTCAGATAGAGTTTCAGTGGCACTATCCAGATAATCATGCCACTTACCCAGATTGTGGCGATTTTTAGCTGCTGTCTAAGTTATTCAGATAGGTTTTTCTGTTGCTCAGGCTATCCTGAATTGTCATCTGGATAACTTATCCAGAAGCGGCTGAAAATCACTGCTGTCTGAAGAAGTGCCAAGAATTATCCAGATAGTGGCCACTTGGGCCAGATAGTTAGCATCATCCACTATCCAGACACAGCCATGGTATTTAAATATCTGGCCTTTTGTAAACTGTCCCCAATGGCTTTAGCTATGCTTCAGATTATACTTAGCACTTTTTACACTTCCTCATGCTGACATTACTGGGAAGGCTAATGTCATAAAGCTTCTGCTGAACCCTTCTCCTTTCTCTGACATCACTGCTTCTTCCTAACATTCCTTACCTGTGACTCGTGATCCACCCATGATTCTTCCACCCATGCTGTCCGTTTACATGATCTGCGATCAGTATCTTTTTACACAAACACCAGTCTTCCTACTCTGCCTGTTTTGCACTTTCCTTGGACCTTGATGCAGTAAGCGTCACATTAGAACATTGCTCTGAACTTCAGCACAAAGGGTAAGAAAGCACATGCTAAAAAATATTTTTACTCTCACTGCAGTAAACTAATGGCAAATTCCTGCTGTGTTAAAAAGTAAAAACAGTGCACTATACTATGGTGCAATGCCATGCAAGGTGTGTCTTTGACTCAGGAGTCTCTTGGCAGTGTGACTGGAAGTAAATTGCTTCAGAAGAAAGGTCTGGCAGTGCTTACCCAAGGCCACAAGGAGTGATGGTGAGAATCAAACCCTGATCTCTTGCTTACCAAGCCAGTGCTCTAACCACTAGGCTACTCCTGCACTCTATATAGTGTGGTAACAGGCAGCTATTTACTGCATCAAGAGCACAATATCTCCCTTCTTATGGCATGAGCAGAGACTGATTCACGTACTTGCAGGGAGGGAAATATATTAAAAAAATAAAACATTAGACCTGTCAGATTGATTCCTGCCTCTGTCTCCTACCACCATCCTTCAAATTTTCGCTGGTAGCCTAGTGGGTTCCAGACCTTCCAATACTCAATCCCTCCACTCGACCCCCTCCCAATACTCAAATCTCCCATCTGAGACTCAATCCTTCATCTAACTCACCCAACATTTGATTCTCCTACCTGATATCCTTTTGACTACCTTACATGCCTGATACTTCCTGTACCTAGTCCCCCACTCTATGGTTCAAGGAGCCCCTGATGTGGCTCCCTGGGCCAGGGCACCCAAGGCCAGATCAAGCTGAGCCAAGGCACCTCTGGCCAACTCACCTTGATAGCCAGGTATGCTTTCAACCAGGGACTCTGATGTAGCTTGACACCCCTGGACCAGTCATACTTATCTAGTCCAGGGAGGCTTCCAATGGTGTCCTTCCTCCATTCTATCATCATGGAAAATGGCAGCGCTCAACTCATTATAGTGCATCAGGATGCACCACCAGGTGTCAATCTGCCAAATAAGACAATACTTATCTTATTTCAAAAGCAGTGCCTTATTTTACAAGCTGGCCTCTCACAGTGCCTACTGATGCACTGCAAGGGGAGGAGGACTGATATCGTAGGTGAAGGGGAATAAGCAAGGTCATAACCAGAAGAAATTTGAGAGTAAGGGATATAAGAATAAATGCTGCAGTAAGGAAGAGGAAAGGCAGAATTAATGAATACTGGAGAAGTAAGTAAATAGGTGGCTGCTAGGGAAGGGCAGTAGGAGGCAGGAGAGCAGGTACTGGGAACTTGAGGATCTGGGAGAGCAGGGACTCAGACTTAGAATCTCCACCTAAGATTGAGTGAGAAAAAGCGTAGTTCCTCATCTGTAACAGGTGTTCTTCAGAGACAGCAGAAATGAGTCCTCATTTATGGGTGACGTTGCACAGACTGAGCCCACACGGAGCAATTCCCCAAGGGTGCCATCTTGCTCACTCAGGTCCCATACCTAGAGCCCTACTAAGCAGAGGGCAAGGGAAGGATAAGAACAGCAACTCTTAAGGGGAGGTGGGAGGGTAGTGAGGACCAATTCCTGCTGTCCCTGGAGAACACCTGTTACAGGTGAGGAACTACGCTTTCTCCAGGAACAAGCAGGAAGTCAGTCCTCATTTATGGGACTCCCCAGCAACAGGCTATGAAAACCTGTAAGCAAAATGCCTCCACGAAGCCATGAGCAGATGCCGACGAGCCGAAGGTGCCAGAGTCCTTGGGTCCTCAGAGGCCAAGCTCCCAGTAGCCAAAGAAGAAGGGTCGGAGTGTAGGAGTTGCTTATACCCCGAACAGATTACAGAGTACAGTATGGCCAAAGGTACTGTGCCAGCAGGACTCCCTCTCCAGGCAGTAATGCAAAGCAAAGGTATTTGCTGAAGACCAGGATGCAGCCCGGCAAATGTCTGTCAGAGGCACTGAGTGCAGCAAAGCCACCGACGGCGCCTTGGCACAGAAACCATGTGCGGTGACTCACCAATCCAGCGTGGCCCCAGCCTTTGCCTGAGCTAAAGTGATGCCATCCGCCATCAAGACGGAGTGTGCGCGCTTGGTGACTGCAAGCCCCAGATGGTTAGGATTGTAGGCGATGAAGAGATGGTCAGACCTGCGATGACCCTGGGTGCACTGAAGGTAGAAGGTGAGAGCCCTCTTTCAGTCCATCATATGCAGGACCGCCGATGCCCGGTAAGACTATCTCTTGATTGAGATGGAAATTCAAGACAACCTTTGGTACGGACCTGGGGGGAGTTCAGAGCTCCCTGTTCCCATAGAACCTGGTGTGGCAGTCACAGCCATGAGGGCTTGCAGTTCGCTGACTCATTGAGCCGAGGTCAACGACACCAGGAAGACCACCTTCCAGGAGAGGGGCCAAAGCAAGCACATCATCATCGGCTCAAAGAGTTGCTGCATCAGCAGTATGAACACAATGTTCAGGTTCCACTATGCCGACAGAGGCCGGACAGGGGATTTGGAAAGCAAGAAACATGACGACAGAAAAAGACCACATGGCCTATCTAGTCTGTCCTTCCATATCAACAACTACAACAGTCCCCTTTTTACCTTTAGAGATCCTCTGTTTGTCCCATGCTTTTTTGAATTCAGTTACTGTCCTCATCTCTACCACCTCCACTAGGAGACTATTCCACAGATCCACTACTCTTCCCTAAAGAAATATTTCCGCATATCACTCCTGAATCTATCTACCTTCACCCTCATCCCATGTCCTCTCGTAGCAGAACTTGCTTTCAATTGAAAGAGGCTCTCTCTCTGAACATTTATGCCACGGAAGTATTTGAACATCTCAATCATATCACCTCTATCCCGCCTTTCCTCTAAGGTGTATATATTAAGATCCTTCAGTCTGTCCTCATATGCTTTATAATGAAGACCACTAATCATTTTAGTAGCCACCCTCTGCACCGACTCCATCCTGTTCACATCCTTTTGAAGGTGTGGTCTCCAGAATTGCACACTATACTCCAAATGAGGTTGCACCAAAGACTTATACAGAGGCATTATCACCTCCTTTTTTCTGCTAGCCATTCCTCTCTGTATGCACCCAAGCATCCTTCTAGCTTTTGCCATCGCCTTTTCTACCAGTTTAGCTACTTTAAGGTCATCAGACACAACCACGCCTAGGTCCCGCTCTTCTTTAGTGGACAAAAGTACTTCACCCCCTATACTATATTGCTCCCTTGGAATGCTGCAGCCCAAATGCATGACGCTGCATTTTTTAACACTAAATCCCAGCTGCCAAATTCTACACCATTCTTCAAGCTTAGCTAGATCCCTCCTCATGTTATCTACACCTTCCTGGGTGTCTACTCTATTGCAGATTTTGGTATCATCCGCAAAGAGGGAAACCTTACCCGACAGCCCTTCCGCTATATCACTAACAAAGATGTTAAAAAGAATCGGACCAAGGACAGATCCCTGGGGCACACCACTGGTAACATCCTTCTCCTCAGATTGAGCTCCATTTACCTGTACTCTTTGTCGCCTCCCACCCAACCAATTTCTAACACAAGCAGTAACTTTAGGGTCCATCCCTAGGGTGCTCAGTTTGTTTATAAGTCGCCTGTGAGGAACAGTGTCAAAGGCTTTACTGAAATCTAAATACACCACAACTAGGGCTCTCTCTCGGTCCAACTCCCTGGTCACCCAGTCAAAGAAATCAATCAGATTGGTCTGACAAGATCTGCCTCTGGTGAATCCATTCTGTCTCGGATCCTGTAATCCGCTGGACTCCAGAAACCTCACTATTTTCTCTTTCAGCAGTGTTTCCAATAATTTACTCACCACCGAAGTTAAACTAACCGGCCTGTAGTTTTCAACCACATCCTTACTTTCACTTTTGTGTAAAGGCACCACATGAGCCTCTCTCCAGTCCTTTGGCACCACTCCCGACTCCAACGAGGCATTGAAAAGGTCAGTCAGTGGAGCTGCTAGAACATCCCCAAGTTCCCTCAGTATTCTAGGGTGTATCCAATCTGGTCCCATCGCTTTGTCTACTTTAAGTTGAGCTAGTTTCTCACGAACACAGTCTTCTGAAAATTGTTCAAGATGTCCCTCGCTTCTGTTCCCTTTTGTGGATGTTTTCTAAGGTCCTGCTCCTGGTTCTTCATCTGTGAACACAGAACAGAAATATTTGTTAAGCAATTCCGCTTTATCCTTATCAGCTTCTACATATTCCTCCCCTGCACCCTTGAGTCTGACAATACCACTTTTGCCCTTCCTCTTCTCACTAAGATATCTGAAAAATGTCTTATCCCCCCATTTTATTGCATTGGCTATTTCCTCCTCCTTTTGAGTCTTTGCCTTCCTGACTACTTTGCTAGCTTCTCTAAGTTTTTCCAAATACAGATGCCTATCTTCCTCTTTCTGTGATCTCTTGTATTTCATGAAGGCCTCCCTCTTTTTCTTCACTTTTTCAGCTACTTTTTGCGAAAGCCATAGCGGTCTCCTTTTCCTTTTACCTTTATTTACCATTTTAACAAAAAGATTGGTTGCCCTTAAAATATCCCCTTTCAGTTTTGCCTACTGTTCTTCTACATCCCCCAGCTGTTCCCATTCCACTAACGACTCCCTGAGGTATTGGCCCATCTTGGCAAAGTTAGTCTTCCTAAAGTCTAAGATTCTCACCTTTGAATGGATTCTAACAGCCCTAGTCCTAATACTGAACCACACCATCTGGTGATCACTGGATGCAAAATGATCTCCCACTACATCATCAGAAACACTTTCACCATTGGTAAGCACCAAGTCCAGTATGAACCCTTCCCTTGTGGGGTCTGTTACCAATTGCCTGAATCGTTCTCCCTATAGAGAATCCAGGATCTCCTTACTTCTAGATGATACTGCAGCAGGAATGTGCCAATCAACATCTGGCATATTGAAATCCCCTATCAGTAGCACTTCCCCTTTCCTTGCAATGCTGTGTATGTCTTCAATTAACTCTGTCCACCTCTTCCTCTTGTGAGGGAGGTCTGTATATCACACCAATGTAAATAGATTTCTCTTTCCCTCTTTCTAGTTTAACCCACAATGCCTCCTCTCTCCCTTTTAAGCTCTGTAATTCCAAAGCTTTAATAGTAGTTTTTACATATAGTGCCACTCCTCCTCCCCTTCTTCCTACCCTGTCCTTTCTGAATAAAGTATAGCCAGGTATAGTTACATCCCAATCATGGTTTTCTGTGAACCATGTTTCTGTAACTGCCACTAAATCCAAGTCAGCCACTCCCACCAAAGCTTCATCAGGGATCTTATTTCCCATGCTACGGGCATTTATACACACTGCTTTCCATATGTTACCCCATTACCCATTTCCATAAAGGTATTTAATGTATCACCTACCTGGGGGTTTTCTTCGCCCATCCCCAACTAATCTAGTTTTAAGCCCTCTTCAGTAGATTAGCCAGTCTACTACCGAAGATGCGTTGACCTTTCTTGGACAGATGGATGCCATCTCTGCTCTGCAACCCTTGGAACTGCATCCTATGGTCTAGGAAACCAAAACGCTCTCGATGACACCATCCACGCAGCCATGCATTCATCTCCAGGATGTGAGCCTGTCTGCCTTGGCCTTTACCCTCAACAGAGAGGATTGAAGAGACCACCACCTGTGCACCTAACTGCTTCACCCTCTGTCCCAGCGCCATGAAGTCACTTTTGATACATTTCGAGGTATACCTGGCAGTATCATTTGTTCCAACATGGATTAGCAACATTGGGTAATAGTCAGTGGGCTTGATGAGTCTCGGCAAACTCTCCGTAACATCTTGTATTTTGGCACCAGGCAGACAGCATACCTCTCTGGATATCAAGTCTGGTCGGCAAACGGATGCCTCAGTACCCCTCAGAAGAGAGTCTCCAACCAACACTACCCTTCGTTTCCTTGTGGTCACTGATTCTGCAACTTTGGGGTACTTGAGCTCTGGTTCTTCCCTTTCCAGGAGGCCCCGCTTGGAGCAGGAGACCAGAGGTTGGCCCAAGAGGGGTTTATCCTCAACGGGGAAGTGGTTGGCTGAAATGGCGCTCAGGTGAACTTTGACCGAATTGGATTTCAGCCCCACCTGCGAGAGGTGGAGGAGGTACTGGAGAATGCACCGGGAGGAGCAGGAGAACGGATCGTTCTGGAGCTCAGAGCACCAGACTGAGAAGCGCGGCCACTTGAAGGCAGAAGCAAGACTTCCTCGATCTCCTCTGGGAGGTGCAAGGGGGCTAAAGAGACCTGTTGAGCTGCCAAGCTGTTAGGGATAGCGAATCCAGGTTTGGTGTGGAGCACTAGTCCCTCCTTCTATGTCAGCAATCCCGGGGCACTGCCCAGGGGGACTGGAGGCTCGGACGAGAGTCGAAGTAGTAATGGGAACCAAGGCTGATGAGGCCACAAGGGAGCCATGAGAATCACCGAGGTTCAGTCATGCTGAATTTTGTGGAGGGTCCTTACAATGAAGGGGGGGGGGTGGTAAGGAACGCATACAGAAGCCCGGAGGTCCAGCTCAGGAGGCACGCATCTGGGGCTACCCTGCTTGGGTGCGGTATCGGCTCACAGAAACAGGAGAACTGACATTTGCCAGACTGGCGAACAGGTCTATGGATGGAGTCCCCCAGCAGCGAAACAGAGGGAGAACCACCTCTGGATTCAGGCGCCACTCGTGCAGGTGGAGAAGCCTGCTAAGCCTGTCTGCGAGGACATTGTCTTGGCCTGGAAGGTAGACAGCTCTTAAAGTCATGCCCCAGTGTACGGTGAAGAATCAGAGGAGGACTGCCTCCTGACAGAGGAGGCGGGAGCCCATACCCGCTTCTTTGTTTATGTAGAACATCACGATCTTGTTGTCGGTTTACACGAGCACTGACTTGCCTCACAGGTGGTGCTCGAAGAACTTCAGGGCCAACCAGATTGCTCGAAGTTCGAGTAGGTTGATCTGCTGTCAATATTCCTCAGTTGACCACTGTCCCTGGGTACGGAGATTGTTGCAGTGGGCTCCCCAGCCCGACACCGAGACATCCGTCATCACGATGAGCTCGTGTTGCAGACTCTGGAAGGGCATGCCCTGAAGTCGGCTGTGGGGAGATTCTCCCACCAATCCAGGGAGCTAGATAGGCTGCGTGAGACCGAGATGGGGTCCCAGAGCCGGCCCAAGGCTTAGGACCATTGTGCTCTGAGGCACCAGTGAGCTGCTCACATATGCATGTGAGCGTGGGGAATGACATGTGTCACAGAAGGTGCAGAATGGCCTGCGCAGAGACCCTGGACTGGCTTTGGACTGTGGCAGCCGGACGTGGAGGCAGTCCGTGTGTGCTCAGGGAAGGAAGGCGGTTGACCGTTTCGTGTCGAACAGGGTGCCGATGAACTCCAGTGCCTGCACCAGTTTGAGGTGGGACTTGGAGTAGTTGATTAGGAAACCCAGGCGCTCGAGGAGGTGGACTGTTCGTGACGCTGAAAGACGAGCCTCCTCTGCCAATGCACTTGTGCTGAGAGACAGTCATCCAGGTAAGGGTAGATGGATATGCCCTGCGGCTGCTGACAGGCATTTTGTTAAGACTCGTGGGGTAGACATGAGCCCAAAGGGGAGCACTCTGTACTGGAAGTGATCCCCCTGCACCCTGAAACGCAGGTACTTCCTGTGCTTGGGGTGAACAGGTATGTGGGCGTAAGCGTTTCTGAGATCCAAGGAGCATAGCCAATCGCCATGCAGGAGGAAGGGCAGCAGGAAGCCAAGCGATAGCATTCTGAACTTCTCCTGCACCAGAAATTTGTTTAGGTTCCTGAGATCGAGGATGGGGCACAGGACCCCTGTCCTCTTTGGAACGAGAAAGTAACGGGAGTAAAACCCCTGACATCGAAGGTGCAGCGGGAGCCTATTGACCTTTCGCCTGTTGACCAAGGAGGTTGTTCAACACTTTCTGTAGACAAGTCTGGTACGAAGGGAGCTGAGTAGGCTCCGCTGGGGAGAAGGGAGGAGGGAGTCTGTCCAGATGAAGACGATAACCGCCCCAGACTACCTGGAGGACTCAGGTATCCAATGTGATAGCCTCCCACTCGGGAGTGTAAAGGGACAGACAATCTCCCACTGGTGGGGTGCTGCCAGGAGGCAAGAGGCTATGCATTTGGAGTCAAAACGCAGGGGCTGGCTGGGATGGCGCCGGTGATTTGGTATTGGGCCCCTTAGGTTTCTGGTGACTCCTGAGCCCCCCCCCCCTTTGCCTTGGTTGCTGGGCGCCAGCACAGAATCAGGCGGATAGGGTGGGCATCCCCAGTAAGGGAGTCCCTTCCTCTGGAAGATGGGCTTCTTACTGTGATGTTTCTTCCGGGGAAGGGAAGAAGTTTTCCAAGAGAGCCGGGTACGGGTCATGAACTCCATCTCAATCTCGGCTGCCTTGTCCTCCATGGGCTTGCCAAACATTTGTTCACCGAGGCAGGGAATATCGAAGAGTTTGTCCTGGACCCACTGTTCCAGGTCCGAGGATTGGAGCCACACTTGACACCAGGCTCCGATGCCAGCCATGGCCACACGGGTGGAAGACTTGAACCCGTCATATGCGGCAGGGGAAAGGTATTTTGAACAGTCCGCAACCGATCTCAGGAGTATCTGAAATATGAGGTGTTCACCTCCGAGGCCCGCGGAAAAACCGCCAAGCTTTTTAGCAAGGTCGCAAAGGAACATACCCATATAAGAACATAAGATATGCCATACTGGGTCAGACCAAGGTCCATCAAGCCCAGTATTCTGTTTCCAACAGTGGCCAATCTAGGTCATACTTGGTATGCCTGGATGCGGCATGCCAGCATGGATCCCTAGTAAGCCTTGCACCCGAGGGCATTGAGGGCATGGGATTCTCTACCAGGCAAGACCAAAGAGTGCGACTTCGGGCTCTTCTGCTTCTGCATCATGGATTACCTACAATGGAGGTATGGGGGAGTTGGGTCTTTCAAAACCCAGAACCACGCTGGACTCTGTACATGGCATAGATTCTTTTACCAACAAACTTGACCGAGGCGGGTGCTTCCCACATGCGGAGGAGCAGCCTGGTCACGACGGACGGCAAAGGGACCATAAGAGTCCAGCTGTCGAGTCTGGATGCTGGAATCGACCCACCCTCCTTCAACAAAGTACCAGATAAGAGGACGAAGGCGCCCTGGTACTCCCCCGAGCTACGGAAATCACTCCTCCAACTTAGACAGCTCGAAAGACGTTGGCGTCACTCTAGAACAACTGAGAGTCATGAAGCTTACACTGCTCATTTAGACGGACACCGATCAGCAGTGTCAACGAGAATGAAACAATACCATGCTGAAATCTTACAACGCTGCTTAAATAAACCACACGAGCTCTTCAACCTCATTAAAACCCTAGCAAAAGAGCCCACCACCAGCCAATCAAGCCACCCGGACCTACAGGAATATGCAGACTACCTGCGAACCAAAACATGTCAGTCCAGCATATCCACAAACATCCACTCTCCAGATGGGACTCCGAAACTGTCCCCCTCATCCTCACCTTCACAAGCCTTAATGAATACACAATATATCACCACCTTCTCAGCCCCAACTGAAAGAGACATCCAAGACACCATCACGAACATAAACACCACCACAGCACCAAATGACCCATGTCCAGCATTCTGGATAAAGGCCCTGCGGGCTGACCTTAGCCCATTCCTGTCAAAACTTATAGGCCTATCATTCCTGACCGGAACCTTCCCCCAAAGCCTGAAACAAACAGCAATCAGACCGCTGCTGAAAAACAATAAATTGGACCCTGCTAGGATGGACTCTCATAGGCCAATCTCAAATATCCCTCTACTAGCTAAAATTATGGAAAAGATAGTTCAACGCCAACTGAACCATCATATTGAGACCAACGCACCCCATGACCACAGCCAGCATGGATTCCAGGAGTCACACGGCGTAGAAACTTTGCTGACCACCTTATTCAGCACGTTAACCATTGGGCTAGACAATATTAGACAAGGTTTTGCTCTCATTTTCTTGGACATTGCTGCAGCTTTTGACTCCGTCAGTCATGATCTACTCCTATCTCGCCTCAGCGAGAAGGGAGTCCATGGTACAGCACTTGCTTGGTGTGCATCATACCTGAATGACAGATGGCAGCATGTCCATTCTGGCTCCTCCACCTCCACACCCTTCGCTCAGGAGAAAGGCGTGCCACAGGGATCATCACTCTGCCCTATTGTTCAACGTTTACATGCAGCCCATCTGTGCCCTCATCCAATCCTTCAACATTAATTGTCTAATATATGCTGATGACGTTCTGATGTACACACCAATATCCACGGAGCATCCAGACCTCTCTCAGCTGTCTACCTGTTTCGACGCGATTACGAATTGGCTTCACATGCAGAAACTCGAAATAAATTTCAAAAAGATGGAGATCCTATTCATCAGCAGAGATCAGATGTTCACTCCGCCCTCATCACTGAAGGTACACGAAGCAGAGCTCCTCAGTAAGCCTACAATACGATACCTTGGTGTCACACTCGACCAGCACCTTAATATGAATGCCCAGATAAGCAATATGGTAAAAGCGATATACCACAAAATTCGGATGCTGTGCCACATGAGACAGCTGCTAGAGCCAAAAGACTTCCGTACAGTCTATCAGGCACTAGTGATGCCGCACTTTGACTACGCTAATTCCATACTGCAGGGCCTTCCGAAGAGCTCGTTGAATCCTCTGCAGCTCGCAATGAATGCTGCAGCCAGAATCCTGCATGGAGCATCAAGGAAGGGCCATATCACCCCAGTTCTGAAACATCTGCACTGGGTCCCGGTACACTGCAGGATTTCCTTCAAGATCTTAACGATGACTTTCAAGGCTATCAACAAGTGCACGTCCACCTCCCTCACAGACCATGTCCAGACCACCCCCCTCAACACTCTGCTTCTCCCGAGAGCAATCACCAAGTGCTCTAAGGCTACAAGGAACCAAGCCTACGCACTGCCACCAGACATCCGGGCCATCAACAACCTCGCCCAGTTTAGAAAAGCACTGAAGCACCACCTGTTTATTCAGTGCTTTTCAGACTCAGACGATATCCCACAGCCACCCCTAGCCCAAGCCAGCACCCGCAGAGTACCCCCCTCTCACACCTCTCAGATCACCCAAGTAAGCCTGTCCCTCTGAATCCATGTGACCGGTCCACTACCATTTGATACACAGCTAGGATGTACATAGTTATGTTTCCACATGTAAATATTGCTGAGCTGCATGAAGAACCTTGGCCAATTTGTACATAGTTTACCTGTTAGCCCTGTATAAATACCCTGTTTCTTGTAAGTCCAGTGTAGACCTTTATTACACTGCACAAATGTGTTATCTGTAAACCGCACTGATGATGAATAGCATGGTATAGAAGAAACTCTAAATAAATAAATCATATTGCAAAATATCGAGTTCCTCTGCACTTGGCTCCTCCTTGGTCTGCGAGGGGAGATTGAGGCCCCGAGCCATATCCCGTTCAAATACCAAGAAGGAGGTATCTTTGGGAGGTGACCACCTTTGTAAGGCTGGTGGGGACGGGTCAGAAGGAAGGTCCCTATGGGCGCGGGTTTCAGGAGACGTGTCCCCGTCCAATTCCCAGCCTGAGAGGTCCAAGAAGGACTCGGAGTCGGGCTGATCCCCCTGTCTGGTGGCCGAGGCCGGCTTGGAGCTGGAGGCACTGACCCTGGAAGACCTCGCCCCCGAGGAAAGGGATGGCGAGCAAGACCAGTGCCAAGGACCCTCACGAGGCCCATGGCTCTCGGGGGCTTCCAAGGCAGTTTTCAGGACCACAGTCGAGGGACACTCTGTCTTGAGGCATGAGCCAGCTATGCTGGTCAAAAATGCTTGCTTTGCAGCTAGGAAGGCAGAAACATTGCGCTCTAGTGCCAGCATTAGGGACTCCCACTCAGCAGTGGGACCCTGTGATGCTGACACCAGGGTTACCAGGTCTGCCATGGAGGAGAAGAGGGGGTCCTCACCGGGACAACCCTCAGGAGACCCGGCGCCATCGCCAGAGGCCTCCTTATCTGTACAAGGTACCTTTCGAGGCCGCTCCTTGTCCAACTCTCGGGAATGTCGGAGAGGGCTAAGGGAACGAGCGCAAGACCGCTCACGCTTTTCCAGAGACCCCAACAGCAACTTCAAGGTCTTCTTCTTCTTTTGCCATTCCACCTCAGGTTGGAGTGATGCCTGGGACACAGAGTCACTGCGGGGGACCCCGCAAATGGTGTATCAATGGAGCAGGGCACCACCGGGGACCCCGGGGCTGCCTTACGGAAAATGTCATCCAACTTCTGCTTAAGGCTTAGCAAGGCCTTAGCGGACATTTTCTTACAGAGTGAGCAGAGTTCCGGGTTGTGGTTAGCCCCCTGCCATCGCAGACAACAGTCATGAATGTCCGTGAACAACATATTTTTGGAGAATGTGTCACATTTTTTGAAGCCAGTGACCATGGGGGCAAAAAGAGCCCCTGCGAGGTTGAAAACCCTCAAGGCCAGTGGTTAAAAAAAGGGCACAAAAAGGGTCTGAAGCAAGAAAAAAGGGGATCCCCTGACCCACAGCCGAAACGGAGGTGTCAGGGAGGATGAGAGAGGAACGGTGTCAGGGAGGATGAGAGAATAAAGGCAGAAGGGCCAGAAGAAAAAAAACTTTTTCCGAGGGACAAGGACATGAGTCCAAAGGGCTCCGCGGAAAAAGGGAGACTGAGCAAGATGGCACCCTTGGGCGGGAAGAGGACCCAGGCATGCGTGGCAGCAATCCCAAAGGCTTTTTTTGAAAGCTGGGGAATTGCTCCACGCGGGCTCTGTTAATGCCGTCACCCATAAGTGAGGACTGACTTTCTGCTTGTTCCTGGAGAACAGAAGAAGACGGAGTCTAAGACAGGCTGGCTATTAGGAGTGTAAGTGGGAATTCGGGGCTTAGGTGGGATTGTAAAAGGACTCAGGGACTGGATAGGGTAGAAGAGTGGAGACTTGAGGTTAACTGGAGGGATAGTGGGGACTAAGAAATTAACTAGCACTTAGGAGATGGTAGGACTAGGTGATTAGGTGAAAGGTATGGGTAAGGATGTAAAACCAAAAGCAGAAATATGGGGAGTGGAGAAGGTTTGAAGGACTTGGAGCTTTTGGGGAGAAATTAAGAGGTAATTGAAAAGGAGAGAGGGCTATGGAGTGTGTGAGAGAGACAGGAGGGGATGGGTCTTTCTTGGAAGTGAAAGAGGGTAGAAATGGTGGAGGTGAAAGGGGAAATAAATGCCTGGATAGGGGTTAAGAAATTAGAAGGTGGATAGAGGATAAGTGATAAGGAGTGAGCTGGGGCTGACAAGGTTAAGAGACAGAAAGTGGTAGATGAGGCTGAGGAGGGGATGAGAGGGAGAAAATGGAGGACTAGAAACTGGATGAAGACGGATGGGAGATCAGAGGTGGGCAGAATGAGACAGGTGAGAAATGGTCTAGGTCAGTAAGATTAGAAGATGGAAAACTGGTAAGTAGAAAGGTGAAAAGAGGGAGACTGAAGGAGGAATGGAATGAAGCTATAGTTAGACAAAAAGGCAGATAAATTAAACAGAGAAAAAAGATGAAACAGAAAGATCAGTGTTGGAGAAAGATGTAGGGAAAGGACGAACAAACAGAAAATGAAAACGAGATCCTGGAAAACAAGTTAGAAGAAAGCCAATGAGGAAGTGGTAAAGAGAAACCAGGACCAACCCAACTGGAAAAATAAAATGATCAAAAGTATGAAAGTGTCAGTTGTTAGAGAATGACATAAGCCAACTTTATGGTTTATAGTTTATTTAGTTTTTGATATACTGCCTTTCATGACTTCAAGGCAATTTACAATGTTTGAAAAGAATTCCATTAAATAAAACAGGAAATAACGGCAAAGGTATTGCATTTCTTATAGTTCAGTACAGGAGGAAATGCATTTCTGTTTCTCCTTTAGTGTTCCTTAGCACACAGTGTCTGTTTTTGGGTTTCTATTTCAATTTGTTCCTGCATATTTCTTGTTAATTTGTAGTTTCCTATTCTTTACTAGGCGATGGTCTGTATTTCCCATGTGCAGCTGTGGTGAGGGGTTGTTAACATGTTGGTTCTCTGTTTAGCTTGTTCTCTTTTCCCAACTGGAAATGCTGTGATGTTCTAAAATAGATAGGGCTGGTGTAATTTGAGTTCTTGGACTTGGTGCTGGAGTGATATGGTAAGCTTTTAAGTGTCCATTTGCAGGGTTTTCAGTTATGACACACAATGTCTGGCAGTACAGGGAATTGTCAGTGATGTGAGACCAGAATTCGAACAGAATGTTTTTTGTACATTGAGTTGTAAAGTGAAACATCTTGTGCTCTGCACCCATTGTTACAAAAATTTTATTGGTTGAGCAAGGAACATTGTATAAACAGACGATACTCTATTGGACCGATATTCAGAGCAAATTATGCATTCATGGCAAATGAATAAGTAGCCTGTGTATTTTCCAAAAATATAACAATAATTTTGAGCTATTTAAATTACTACATAGCTAGTTATTATCCATGGATTTGTGGGCCATGTTAGGGCAGGAGTGAGGGTAGGCCAGAAATTGATCTAGACAATGGCAATATTCAGCCTAAACTGAACAAATAATATATTGACCACACTGTTGCTACGTATGGTGAAATTAGGCCTTACCTCAGTGCTTTTCAAACTTTTATCTCCATGTTTACAACTGAAAATTTGCATGACTCTACATGATGAAATCAAACTTGCAGTTCTCCAGCCTCCTTCTCCTCCCTCCTTCATCTAAAGCAGGAAAGTAACAGTAACAGTAGAGGCAACAGCAGCAGCATAGGGTCCCTTGTGTCAGTGCACAGTGTGTGCTTACAGACCCCGGTACTCAGCATGGGTTTCTACTCTAACAGGAAACTTAACCAGGAGGGGTAAGGACCTATGAATATTCACATACAGAAGGGTGATTTGGCATAGTTCACAGTGAAAGTCCAGAGAGCTAGGGAAATGGCCATGTTTATATGACCCTATTCACTGATGTGGTGACCCTAAGATTGGGAACCACTGCCTTACCTGCTAATTTTCTTTCCTGGAATCTCCCCAGTCCAGATGAGTGTGTTGTCCTCATCTACCAGAAGGTGCATACAAACATAAAAATTGAGACATGCTCCTATAAGTAGCCTGTGTCACCCAACACAGCCATTGTGAACCTCACAAAGCAGAGAATGGAGCCCCACGCCCCCCCAATTCTCCACCAGTATTGCTCACCACAAGAAAGACCATAGCCGAGTACCACACTGTTCTTTGAACAGATCTCTGTACTTTGTATTAAAAAAAATAAGCTATACCCCCACAGGGGGAGCAACAGAAGAAAAAGCACAGCATGGCCCCAGAGTATAGAACCACCATCTCCGGAAGCCCCAGCAAAACAGCTGTCACGACTTCACCTGTTCACCTACAGAAACTTTGAAGAATCAGTGCACGTTAAACACCACATACCTCCAGTCCAGGCAAGATAAGTAGGACGTAGCAAAGCAGAACTAACAACGGGTGAGTACCGAAATGCTGACCCACACTCCATAGGCCACGTCCTGTCTGGTCTGCACATCCAGTCGACAATGATGCACAAAGGAATAAAGAGATGACGACATTGTCACCTTACAGATACCTTGCAGTGGAACCAGACTGACCTACACCCAAGAAGCTTGAGCCCTTGTCAAATGGGCCCCTTGCCCCCATGAGCACCACTTGGCCCTTCAACAGATAAGCTGAGGAAACAGCCTCCCTGATCTAGCAAGAAATGGAAGCCTAAGAAGCCACCTTGCCGTTCTTCGGACCCCGGACAACACGAAAAGCCTCTCTGATCACTGGAACATCTAACTGCCAGGTACCTCTTGAGCTAACACTGGACATTCAGCTTATACAGGCACAGGAAAATAAAATACCCTTTGGCAAAAGGAGGATATGGATCTCAATACCATCTTTTCTTTAAAAAACACTAAGTAGGGCTCCTTACAAGACCAGGCTTGATGTTCGGAAATCTGACGGGCTGAGCAAATCGCTGAGGAAACAGCCTCCCTGATCTAGCAAGAAATGGAAGCCTAAGTGGAGGAGTAGCCTAGTGGTTAGAACATTGGCTTGGTAACCAAGTAACCAGGGTTCAATTCCCACTAGCACTCCTTGTGGCCTTGGGCAAGTCACTTAACCCTCCATTGCCTCGGAAGAAAGGCCTGGCAATCTACTTCCGGTGACACTGCCAAGAAAACCCAGGAGCTTCTGGGTCGCCAGGAGTCAGGACTGACTTGAAGGCACACATTGCATTTTTGAACAAATTGCCACCAGGAACACCACCATCAACATCAGATCTTTCAAAGAAGCCCCCCTAAGGGGCTCAAAAGGGAGGCACCACAAAGGCCAAAAGCACAAGATTAAGGGCCCACGAGACACCCAAAGGTCACACTCCCCGGTCTCTGTACTACACTTCAAAAATGTGCCAAATCCGAACATAAGCCAGAGAGGTTGAGCACCGCCCAAACTGCAGCAAGGTATCAATCACTTGAGAAGAGTAACCCTTGCGCTTCAACTTACCCCTCTCAAGAACCAGGCTGCAAGTGAGATCCGACTCATGGTTGGCATCAGTATCAAACTTTGCACAAAAAGATCCCCCCCCCCTGCTGAAAGCAGGAAGGGATTCTCTGTAGCAGATTAGTTAGATCTGCATATCACAGGCACTGTGGGCAATCTGGGGCCATAAGCACCACCGCTCTGTGGTGCGACTCCTTGCGCTGAAAGACCCAGCCTATCAGGGCCACAGGGGAAACACATACAGAAGATCGCCCTTGGGCCAAGGCTGGATGACAGCATCTACTTCCTCCAACATGTGTACTCTGTGTTGGCTGAAGAACCTGCTGACCATGGCATTCCCCGTAGATGCCATCAGGTCTATCATCGGAAGACCCCAATGGTTCACAATTTGTTCAAACACAGACTCCAACAGGGAGCACTCCCTCGAATCCAGTGCATGGCCACTCAGGTAATCCACTTGCACATTCTTCTTCCCAGTAACATGTGCCTCTGCCCACCCCAGGAGTGGAATGGCCTCTGCTGCCATTGGCAGACTCTGACTGCCACCTTGTCGACTAAGATAAGCCACTATCATAGCATTGTTGGACAGCACCCTCACTGCCTTTCGACTCACCAGAGGAAGGAATGACTCCAGGGCTCGACGCGCTGCCCGTGTCTCCAAATAATTGATCAACCGACCACTCTCTTCCTGAGTCTCTGAGTCACCTGGGCAAGACAGTGACTGCCCCAGCTTAGCAGACTGGCATCCATGGTCACTATCACCCCTCTGTGGCCTTGAGAGGCATGTTCACTGCAAGCTCAACCAAGTTCAACCACCACCTTAAAATCGCTCTGGCCTTGTCCTGAAGGGCAAGCGGAACCTCCATAGACTGCCACTGCAGAGACTTACGCGAGAGAAGAGAGACCTGAAGGGGGTCACATGTGCAACCTTGCCCAAGGCACCATGTCCAAAGTTGCCGCCATGGACCCCAGGACCTGAAGATAGTCCCATACCTTGGGGTGAGGGACCTGCTGCAAAACCTGCACCTGGGCCCACAACTTCACTATCCTGCCCTCCGGAAAGAACACCCTGCCACTGCATGTGTCAAATTTGGCTCTCAAATACTCTAGAGACTGGGAGGACACCAAACTGCTCTTTGCAAATTGACCGCTCAGCCAAACTCCCAAAGACGATTGATCACCAGAGCAGTTGCTAGTGAAACACAAAGAGCAAGAGTCGTGTGATGGTCACAGGAATCTTTATTCAGTAAAACCCCAACGCGTTTCGGAAATGCCTTCCTCACGACTCTTGCTCTTTGTGTTTCATTGGCATCTACTGCAAGAGTAGGCGCTCTCCTTTGTGTTTCACCAGAGCAGTTGCTTCATGGCTCTCCTGAAAGGACGTCACCTGAATCAACCAGTCGTCTAAATATGGTTAGACCAAGACTTCTTGCTTCTGCAAATCCACCACCACCACTACCATCACCTTTGTGAATAACCGAGGAGCCATAGCCAGACTGAAGGGCAAGGTCTGAAATTGGAAGTGTCCTTTGGACCCTGCAAAATAAAGAAACTCCTGGTGCTCGGGCTGGATTGGAATGTGCAAGTAGGCCTCTGTCAAGTCCAGAGAGGTGAGAAACTCTCTCTGATGGACAGCCATTATGACTGAATGCAGGGTCTCCATGTAAAAATGAGGAATTCAGAGCCCTGTTGATACTCTTCAGATCCAGAATGGGTCACCAGGAGCCCTCTCTTATCTTTGAGACCACAAAATAAATTTGAGTAGCACCCTGAACTCCATTCGTGGCATGGTACCGGTCTGACCGCCTTGATCTGCAGACAGTCAGTCAAGAGTCTTTCACCGCCCATGCCTTTGGCAGGGCCCGACATGGGGAGTCCATGAAAGCATCCAAGAGAGGCCTTGCCAACTCGAGAGCGTAGCCTTTCCGGATCACCTCCAGCACTAAGGCGTCCATCGTGATCTGGGCCCAGGTGGGGTAAAACTGCTACAGGCAACCGCCTATGGGCTGCAACTGCACCAAGGTCCCTAAAACCTTATTGGGAGGATTTGGGGGTTCCAGGGGGCTCAGAAGCTCCCCCATAGTGGCCATCTCAAGAGGAAGAACCCCTCTGTAGGAATCTGGACCGTTGAAGGTTAAATGACAGTACAGGGTGAAATTTCTGGGAGTCACAGCCCCTGCTTCTAGCGGGTGCCCTGTGCCATCCCCTTTCAGCTTATCTTCCAACAGCCTAGGCACTTTGGAGTCCCCTAAATCCTTGTTCAACCTCTCCAGGTCCTCTCCAAATAGCAACTTCCCTGCAAAAAAAAAAGCTTGCTAAGGCACATCTTGGAGGCAAACAGCCAACCAATTGTGCAACCACAAGAAATGCTGGGCCACCACTACAGTGGCCATGCCCTTAGCGGATGACTGGAGAAAATTGCAAAGGAGGTCTGCCAGGTAGGCCGAACCGGACTCCAATCTGGCCGGCTTTACCTGGACTGACAAAATCCGCACGAAGCTCCTCAGGAATCCTCTGCAACCAAAGAAGACGGGTCCTGGCCACATACGTCCCATAAATAGCACCCAGCAGAGCCAAAGCTTCCACCTCAAAGGCTTGTTTGTCCCGCCGATCCTTTAATACTGCGCCACCTTCCACTGGGATGGTTGTCTTCCTAATGACTGCCATCACCAATGCATCCATGCATAGGAGAGAATTTTTCCAACTTTTCAGGGGGACTCAGATAAAGCTTCGTCATACTGTGTCCTATGTGCAATCCAGAATCTGGAAAGCTCCACTTCTCTGCAGTCATGTACTTCAGTATCTATGAATGGGGAAGGACAGAGGCGGCTTACGGATTCCCTCCAGGAGTGGGTCCTCCCCCACCTCCGATAACTCCGGCCATGGCTCTTCTGCAATGGTGCTAAGGACTACAAGATAAGAGCAGGCAGCTCATTCCTATGAAAGATCTGAACTGCTGTCGGATGTTCTCCTGCTGGGAGGTCCCCCTCCTCCAACTCTTCTGGAGGCTCCTCAAGGAGATCTGCATACTCCTCCAGAGGTCTCAGTCTTGGGGAATGCAGAGACTCCGAGGCCTTCTCATCCTCGTCCTCTGTGCACTCCTTAGGCTGGCACTTTGCTGCTAAAGCAGATCCCTGTATGGCAGCAAGCTTCCCTATCGGAGACTATTCACTCAGGGTGGAGTAAAGAGGGCATTTCCTCCTCCTAAATTCCCTCCAGACCAATCCTTTGTGGCTGCAGGAATCAGGAAAACATGGGTTACAGCACCGGAGGCTCAGCTTTCTCGTCCTGAGACATAGTCGCAATTGGCAAAACGTCAGCAGTTCCCACCAAAACCGTGGGGCCTCCTGAGTCTCCCTTAACGTGAAGGTGCTCAAACTAGCTGGCTATACCACAACATCGCAGTTTGTTTTGAGCAGCCATGGCAGTCTGATGGCTGCTGCAGGCCCCACACTGGCTGCACTCCATGTTTGCCATGTACTGCTCGAGCAAAAACACCCCAGAGTGCTCTCTCCTTCAAGCGATCACCCACACCAGTACTGGACTCCGGACTTACCTGACAGCTACCCTAGAAGCCCCACTGAGCTGTCTAACTTCTCCTGCGATCTGATCTTTGCTTGCTTTTTTTGGAAAGAATTTTAAAGGCACAGGCGCACTCCACCTCTGGCCACCTCCCAAAGTTGAGGAAGAAAGGGGGAGTCAAACAAGGGGCAGCTAAGGGAGAATTGGGGAGGAACCTGGCTCCACCAGGTTTTGTACCCCAGGCCCACAAAATACTGAGGCCTATTAGCCTCAGTTTCAGACTATGCTCATCCACCTGCTGAAGACTGAGAACTACTGACTGTGTTAGGTGGCACAGCCTACTTATAGGAGCATTTCTCAAGTTTTCTGTTCAGTCTCTACCTGCTGGTAGATAAGCATAACCCACTCATCTGGACTGGAGAGGAAGGACGGTTAGGAAATACTCAGTGCTGCTACCTATATACTGTATGGATAGTGCTGGCATTTATCTTAAGCCAGTGACTGTTCTGGCTGAAAATTTACCTCCTATTTACACAGCTTGTACTCCCAAGATTTATCTTCGGGAGGGGGGAGAATACAAACGTAAACGTTAGCTCAGAGTGCAAGCCCTTGAGCCGGCCCTGGCCCCCAGATCATTGTTGTGGAGTCAGAGGAGGGATGGGGAGGTACAACGGGGCCACTTGAGCGATTAGGAAGATCTTTGGGGTGTGGAGGTCTAGGGATATCTTCGGGGAGGGAAGGGGGTGGCTAAGTAGCTGGGAGGGGGGCCAGAGGCCACTTGGGTCACCATGGATTTTTGTGGGGTTGGGGGAGGGGGTCAGGGAGGCCCATTTGGGCCACAAAGGATCTTAGATCAGAGATGAAGTACCACACACTTCATTTCAGATGACTCTTTTGCTTCCACGCTGCATTTTTACTGAAGCCCTCAGCTGATTTAAAGATTCAGAGGTGAGAGAAAAGTAATAAAACCTGCTTTAGGGTCTTCCCACCAATGATGTTGCAACAGTGCCCCTCTTCTGGTGTCTTAGGGTCTTTTTTGTTTATTTCTTGATTTCCCATAGTACAATCCTATTGCCCAGAAGCTGTGTTTGGGACTGGTCAATATGATTGTCATCCTCTACAGTCTGTCACAAATGAGCTGAGGACAGACTGACTTATTTATTAATTTGAAAGGTTTATATACCGCATTTCCAATGATCAATACGATTTACATATAACATAACTTTGAAATTACAGAGAATCTTATAAGAAACAAACATAACAATGTTAAGGCAATATTCCTATCTTCTTTACATAGAAAGGGCCCTAAATCCTTCTATATGATCTTTCTAGAAGTGCAGCAGAAAGTACATTCCTGCCATCAAATTCTCCTGGACAAGCATGTCTTTGGAGATACCTGGGTACTCCTTCATGCACCTCTCAAATAGGCTCATTTGCCCACAAAACTCTGATCCTAACCTAACCCTATTTATGTTTCCTTCACCTATAACAAGGGAATTTGGGATCTTCATACCAATGCTAGTGTTGCTTTGGCCCACTCCTTATGCATTGTGGTCTCCATATCAATGGCAGTATTGCTTTCTCCCTCTCTGGGATGTAACTGTCAGTGCTGATGCCACTTTTCTTCTCCGTTGGTGCCTTGAGGTCTTCATTCCACTCTATATATCAGGAGCACCTACATAAAGCATTATTTAAGGCACCTCTCTTATAAGACACTACTTTATTTTATAAAATAGGTACTTGCTGTGCCTATATGCAACTCCCTTGAATCTCTGTGAAGGCATGAGCCAAATTCAAATCCATACTTGCTTAAGTAGCAGTCTAGGGCTGGTGTAAATGTCCACGCACACACCTACCAGCAAACTATGCACCATCAAGCTATGTGCGTACTTTTATGCTAGTCAATATAAAAGCCAAAATATAAAACCTACACCGATTTGGAAAAGTAACCCAAAAATAACTAAGACACAGCAAATCAAAAATTCAACATAGGACTTAAAGGGACCTCAAACAGCATTAGCTTGAAACGAACCAAAGGGCCCTCTAGTATAAGCACTCCCAGAGCCACCACTAGTAATGCTCCTGAATCGTCACGGGTCCATTTAGTCAAATAAAGCTATATTCAAAACCCCGTGAAAAACATTCAAAAAGTGAATCCAAAAAAATCCTACAATTATAGCCTAATACAAAATACTGCAAACATCCAAACACCTGACACAATATTGTGTTTCGATAAGAAAAACTGTACTTATCTGCATCAGGGAAAGCTCCAAGTAGAGCCCCAGAGCAGTACTCCAGCCGGCTGTTCGCTGCCATTAACTAAAGGTACAGACGAGCATTTATTGAAGATAAAGCAAGAAGTATGCGACTGGATTAGCAAATCAGAGCAGAGAAGTCAATTCAGTGCTCTGATTGAGCTCAGATGGTTCAACTAAGTTGAGGCGGAAAATCCAAATATGTTCGCATGGCGGTAGCAGCGTACTGTGGCCATGCCCCGTGTGTTTAATGTGGCTGCTGGGCTTTGGTGCGATACTAATGTACAAATTCCGCACATTATTAAAAGTGCAGTAGGGACCATGGGGGTTAAACATTCCAAACCTCATGACCAATCCAGTGAATCATCTCGGCTGCTGTCATGTACACCAGGCTGATTAAAACTGTCACCCAATCAATCGCACTCCCTATTCAAGACATATGGATCACTGTACTAAAGTCCTCACCTTGTATATTAACAGTAGGTTTATCCAAAACTGCAATAAAGCATTCAGAATTTTTCTACAAATATAACTCCTGTGCTCATTAATCCACTTAACCCTACATTGCCCATGTTCCCTGTAAGTATTAGCGTATGTGTCTCATATCCCCTCGTGTTAAATGTATCCCCCAATTGACCGCTTTGACCAGGTGAAAAGCGGGATATAAATACAGCTAAATAAATAAATAAATAAAATAAATAATCCTGGGGTTCAAATGCATGCATCATTTTAGCAATATATTTTATTTTTCCCTCATGGGTTGTTGTTGTTAAGTGCTGTCAAGTCGGTGTTGACTCATGGTGACCCTCTGGATAGTTGTCCTAAATTGTGTTCGATCTGCAGTCAGTTGGCTCATTGTTGACAGACTGGCACCCATAGCTGCTGTTATTTATCGATCCATCTCATTGCTGGCCTTCCTCTTTTGCGTTGACTTTCTACCTTGCCAAGCACAATGTCTGTCTTTCTCTAATGATCTCTCTCTTTGCATGATGTGTCCAAAGTATGAAAGTCGAAGTCTTGTCATCTGAGCTTCTAAAGAAAGCTTAGGTTTGAGCTCCTCTAGCACTGACTGGTTTGTTCTTCGGGCACTCCATGGTATATGCAGTATTCGCCGCCAGCACCAAAAGCATTCAAAAAGCATCAATTTTCTTCCTGTCTATCTTTTTCACTGTCCAACTTTCACATCCATATGTTATTGAAAATGCCATGGCTTGAACAAGTCAAATCTTTGTATGGAGAGAGACATCTCTGCTCTTGAGAATCTTGTCTAGGTCCTTCATAGCCATTCTGCCAAGAGCAATGCGTTGTCGGATTTCTTGACTGCTTGTTGCTTCTTTATTTATAGTTGATCCAAGTAGGTTGAAGTGGTCAACTATTTCAATTTCTTCTCCATCAGCGATGAACTTATTCATTTTGACAGTTGTCAGGATCTTTGTCTTCTTAACACTAAGGTGCATACCCATTTTAAGACTATATTCCTTGATCTTGAGAAGCAAATGTTTTACATAGTTTTCACTTTCAGCCAGTAATGTGGTATCATCAGCATAGTGAAGGTTGTTGAGTCTTCCACCAATATTTGCACCTCTGTTGTCTTCATACAGTCCTGCTTCTCTGATGATTTGTTCTGCATATAAATTAAACAGGTAGGGGGAAAGTATGCAGCCTTGTCGTACACCTTTGCTGATTTTAAACCATTCCGTTTCTCCTAGTTCCATTTGAACTGTTGCTTCTTGATCGGTGTAAAGATTGTACAAGAGAACGATCAGATGTTCTGGTATACCCATGCTTCTTAATGTAGCCCAGAGTTTCTCATGGTTTGACTACAACAAGGCTTTTGACTGTGTAAACACAAATAGATATCCTTTTGTCTTTTCAAGGATCCATCTCACATCCGCAATAATGTCTCTCGTTCCTCTCCCTTTCCTGACCCCTGCTTGCACTTCAGGCAGTTCTGCTGAATGATCTTGAGTAGAATCTTGCTGACATGTGGGATCAGAGTGATTTTTGGATAATTTCCACAGTCAGTCGGGTCATCTTTCTTCAGTATTGGTATAAACACAGATTTTTCCAGTCAGTTGGCCATGAATTTGTCTGCCAAATGTCCTGGCAGAGCCTTGCAAGTATGGTAACAGCTTCATCTGATTGCTGTAATAACTCAATGGGAATGCCATCAATGCCCAGTGCTTTGTTCTTTGCTAAGGCTTTCAATGATGCTTTGACTTCTTTCATCACCAATGGTTCCTGATTGTAAGGTATAGGTTGAAGCGGCTGTTGGTCCACTTGATCTTTATGATATAATGACTCTGTATATTCTTTCCACCTTTTCTTTATCTTCTCAGCATCATTCATCATGGATCCTTGAGCGTAGCATTCCAATTCAAGGCTGGAATTTTTTCTTTAACTCTTGTAGTTTTAGAAAAGCTTATCTTGTTCTTCCTTTAGAAGCTTCTGATTCCATTTCACTGCATGCGTCATTGTAGTACTTCTCCTTGTCTTGCTTTGTTGCACGTTGGAAATCTGTTGAGTTCTGCGATTGTCTCTCTTTCTCCTCTGGCTTTAGGTTCTCTACGTTTCTAGACAATTTTCAGAGTTTCTTCAGTCATCCATTTTGGCTGTTTTCGCTTTTTTACCTTATGTAGAGACTTATTGCTTTCTTCTAAAATAACCTTCTTGATGTCATCCCATAATTCTTCTGGAACTCTGTCATTTGTATCTAAAGCAGCAAATCGATTTCTCAGGCAGTCTTTAAATTTCAGTGGTATAGTCTCAAGGTCATATTTTGCTACATTCATGAATGGCTTGCTCTTTTTCAACTTTAGCTTGAGTTTGCTGTTCATCTAACCTTGTGGGAAGACAATCTCCAAAAAGTCTGAGAATGACAGAACACATCCAATATAGAACTCAACCTATAAAAAGGTACATACAAAATTAGTACAATTTTTATACAAGCTCAATGATTATAATATGTGTTTAGCTCATACCTTGGAAACACAACGAGCGAGTGGTCTATGGTGCTCACAGGTGCTATTATTTCAACGGAGACTCCAATGCGTTTCGGCCGTAGCATACTGTATGTTTTTAACCAGCTGTTTCATTCTTGTTTTTAATAATATATTTGTTTTGTTTGGATGCAATAATATCCTTAATTACTCTTATATTTTTGCTTTTATTTTTTTTTAATTTTTAAATTATGTTTTACTTTATTTATTATCATCATCATCATCTATTTATATTTGTCTATAGTTTCCAGCCCCCTGAAGGTGGCTTCGGCCGAAACGCGTTGGGGTCTCTGTTGAACTAATAAAGCACCTGCGACCACTCGCTCGTTGTGTTGCATTTCTCATTTAGCTCACACCTTTCCAGTAATCATGCAAAACGAATTACATTTAGGGCTTCTGATTTTAAGCAATAAACACTGATATAAAACACCCTGCTGCAAGAAAATTTAAATATGGTTTACTGGTTAAATAGTGAAAAAGCATCATGGTCTTCTAGTTCTGTCACCCTGCCCCGGCTTGTTTTGTATTATCCAGTCAGTATTTGTACCTTTTCTGAACTGAAAACTCCTCAGTGACAGAAACATACATATTTTATTTCACCAGAAAAACACCCAGCGATTGTATCTGTCATACAAAACCACTGATAAACATGGACTGATTTTTTGTACCCTCAAAGAACCCCTAACTAGCTGGAAATTAACACCTAAATTTACAATTTATAAACACCTATGAAAAAAAGCCCTAATTACAATGGCAGTTGAGTGCAGCCCAGCAATATTAAGGATCTGGTTATTGCAAATAACCACTATTTTTATGATGCCTTTTAAAAATATATATTGATGGTTGGTTTTGACTAAGTCCCTTGTTGATTCATGCAGTGACATTCAACAAAAATCGTAACATTTTTCACATTAGATAAAGTAGCATTAAAAAAACTGATCATACAGCAATTTTATTTATTAATCATGCAAAGCAATACAAATTTTCAAGAACATGTATTATGCATATGTTCAATAAAAGTTTAAGATTAAATACTTGATTTCTTAGATATATTATATTTCAATGGCTATTTTTCTGTTGCAAGTAAATTAGTTTTAATCAAAGCAAAAATCTTTATCTCATCTCCTTTAAAAAGCAGGCCTAAAGTCCTTATCACATGAAATGTCTGCATTTTTACCTTGATAGATGAACACACTCTCTTTTTGTTGTTCAGGCTAATCATCTGGCCTTCATGTTTATTTTCATCTCTTTCATTTTTTGTTTCCACTTCTTCTAGCTTCTAACTAAGCTGGTACAAATCTCTCCCCACCTTTTCCAGTCTCTCCCTATATTCCAGGTTTTTGAAGTTGGAAGTACTGACACCCTTAAATCCATACATGGCCCCCCACCAGCAGGCGGCAATTGCTGCCGTGGAATCGCTGTCTCCACCGTGAAAGAATGCACGGTGCGCTAGTTCTACCCAGGAGTCTCCTGCTCCAAGGATAGCATCATAGGCAATCATCGGAGCATCATGGCCACTGTTTCCTCCCCGGCCACTGTAGCTAAGTGATTTGTAGAAATCATCTCTTTCTTTCACGCCGTATACTTCAGGGAAAGATGCCTGTGTTTTCCCATCCAAAATCCCTCTTTCCTTAAGGTAAGCTTGCCAATGTGTTTCAAAATATGACCTGCCAAGAAATCAGAATTACAAGTGAATCCACGCTGAACCCCAGAGGACAGAAAAAGGTGACATATTATAAGGTATTTTTAATCGCACCATGGTTACAATGACAGGAATGCCTTAGTGGAGGGGGGAGGGCAGACTTCATAGATATTTTTCAGATTGGCCACATTTGGTTAAAGTCAATTATTCCCATGGATTTTATCTCCAGTTCAAAGATAAAGTACATGCATACTATCAAACATAGGGCAAAGTATCAGTAGCCTATTAGACTTGCTTCACGTGCTCGTAGATTTTATACAGAAAACAATGTTAACATACTTGCAAATACGATCTAGGCATGTAATTTTCCCAGGACTGGCCCAAACATTTGGCAAACAAAAAGAATACCTAGGTGACAGCTAATGAGGGCAGCAGAGAGCAGGGCATTCAAAGCTAAAAAATAGATTCTGACAGCCAGGGGGGGGGGGGGGGGGGCACAAACAGCCTAAGGCTTTCCTAAGGTTCCAACACCTTTAAACCAACTGGGGGTCGGCCCTGCATTTTGTGTCCTTTCCCAAAACATACCCGTGGGAATATGTATAATTTTAGCTGCACTGATGAAGAGGAAGCAATTTTCACACAGCTAATTTATGCATGTAAATCACAGCTAACTGTATAAATCCCCAGGGATTAAGTACAAGCAGCCTGAAATATTAAGGGTGCCCTCAACTTCATGTGAAGTCACAGAACAAAAGTCCAATGATCTGACACAAGACATCCCCAGTACCGCTAACAATCTCATTACAACACGCTACCACTGGTATCTTTAGGAAAGTCATACATGCACTAAATGACAGGTAATCTGCATTTGTATAGGACTGTAGGCAACGTAACAATAAATCCAAACTATACAAAACAAATGTCATGGATGATAAATAAATATATCAGTAAAATTTTTAATAAAGATAAATATGGTTATAATTTATTTCTTGCAATTGCAATGCAATGTAATGTGAGCCTTTGAGTCAGTGCTGACTCCTGGCGACCCAGAAGCCCCTGGGTTTTCTTGGCAGTGTGACCAGAAGTAGATTGCCAGGCCTTTCTTCCGAGGCAATGGATGGTTAAGTGACTTGCCCAAGGCCACAAGGAGTGCTAGTGGGAATCAAACCCTGGTTGCTTGGTTACCAAGCCAGCGTTCTAACCACTAGGCTACTCCTCCACTCCAATTTCTTATAACACAAGAAAAACAAATTAGGACTATCACATAACAAAAAAAATTAAAAAAAGCTGTATGAATCATAACAGAAGACTACATAATAAATAAAAAACACCACCACCACCCAATTAGGGTTGCCAACTGGCTCCAGATGCGCCCGACAGGCTTGATCCAGTCCTGCGTTTACTCCATTGCATGCAGGGATATGTAGTTCTGATTTCCCCATTGCACTACATAAGAAAAGCAAGACTACAAGTCCCTGCATGCAATGGGGTAAACACAGGACTGGATCAAGCCTGTCAGGCGCATCTGGAGCCAGTTGGCAACCCTACACCCAATACGGCCATGTTTCAGAAGAAAGCCTGCACCCAAGGGCATAATGATTGAAACAATCATAGCTAACATATGAACATCATGGGGGTAATTGTATAAAGGATGCTTTGACACTTTAACGTGTCTGTACATGCAT
This sequence comes from Ichthyophis bannanicus, assembly GCA_033557465.1. Lineage (NCBI taxonomy): Eukaryota > Metazoa > Chordata > Amphibia > Gymnophiona > Ichthyophiidae > Ichthyophis > Ichthyophis bannanicus. The sequence goes on along the minus strand of CM066036.1, from coordinate 601,465,075 downwards.
AAAAAGCCTCTACAAAAAAAGTTACCCTATGCCTAAATGTGTGCACAGTGATAAGATGGCACATATGCTTATGCAACCCAAGGGTAAGCGAGTCTGGGTAGAGTCACAAAGTACATGCCTAGGCTATAAACTACACACAGATTTCAACCACATATATTTACACAGGCTCCTGAGCCAGTGCAAATGTACACAGCTGCATTTTAGCTGTGATTTCATCAGGTTTTCTGAGGCTACTTTATAAAGACATGTAGAGGCATGCTTAAGCAGCGCTAGCTGTTAATGAAGGCATGAACACTCACTAATGTTCCACGCTAATGGTTAAATCTGTGCTGGGTAGTGCACGACAGAGAGGGAAATGGGTGGGGTAGGAGTGAAGCATGAACGTGTCTGCAAAGCAAGCGTTCACTGTTGGTGGTGCAGGTGCAGTGAATGCCACTTCAGTGGGTGGTGTTTCCTGCGTCCACGATGCTGCCGGTACATGTTTGGGTCCGAATCAGTATGCTAACCACTCGGTCCATGCTGTACATGCCCACAACAGATGGCACAAACACTGTACGCGTATCGCGCATTCATACTGACCATGAACATGCGCTACCTGCAAAATACTAGAGCAGCTTAGTAAAAATATGCATCTTTCTAAAATTGCCTCACACTAGGCCTCTACTTAGTCTCCCAACCTAGTCAACTTGTTATAAAATTACCCTGGTATATAGGCCACAGAGAAAGGAACACCAGTTCAGGACAGGAAAGAAGACAGGAACAGGCAAGATAGAACACTCAATACAACGTTAGACGGCGAGGAGGCATAGGATGGCTAACGGGGAGGTGGGAGGGGGTGGAAGGTCAAACGCGGTGCAGAATAAATGTTTTTAACCTGGTTTTAAATGTTTTATATGAGAGTTCAAGACAAAGATCTGGAGGGAGCGAGTTCCAGAATCGAGGACCCAGGAAGAAAAAGGCAGAGGAACGGGTTAATTCAAGATTGGCTTGAGAAGGGGAAGGCAGAAACATACGGTTAAAGCGAATTGATCTAAGTGAACAATAAGGTGTATGAAGACGGATTAGGTCTGTGAGATACAGGGGAGTACCGGTGTGGATTTATACATATATATTTTATATTAAATAATTCTCTGCTTTGTTACATAGTATAGTGAATAAATTGTTATAGTCTCCGTATTATTCATCTTTATTAACAATTTTGGAGATATAAGAACACCTTTTGCTAAAGTCTGGCAAAGTTTACCATGCGACAATCATCTGAATTACTATGCAGGAAGTCAGAGAACCTTTGTGTTGTGTTGGCGGCATGTCCAGCATCTGCCCGTACAGTTAACACAGAGAAAGCACACTTTCCATGCATTAACTGAGGTGGCTTTAAATGCTCTGCTTTGTCTGCTGTTAAGAGTGAACAGGTGGGAAGTTGCTGTGCAAGGTACAGTCAATGCTTATCAGCTGCTTAGTCCACACTATGCACTCTACATGGGAATGAGCGCATGTTAAGCATCAAGCCGCTGTTCACTATTATCGTGGCTGGTAATGCACATTAGTAAAAAGTCCTCATAACTTATATATTATTTCTCATTTATTGTCTGATACGTTTGTTTGTATAATTATTTTTCATTGTTATACTGCTTTTCAAGCCACCTGTTCATTTGCATCTATCTTTGTGACTGTAGAGGAGATCGCCTGCCTTTTGGACCAATATTCAAAAGATGAATTCCAAAATTTAGGATCCTGGATTTGTCCCCTATGTTCAGCCAAACTTAGAAGTCTGAGGTATGTTTACTAAGCCCCGTGCCAGTAACACGCATGTGAATGGCGTTACCAGCACAGACCTGTGGGCTAACTGCAGGGGGTGGGCACTGTATTTTATTTATTTTATTTATTTAATGGTATTTATATACCGCCTTATCCTTCAATCAAAGCGGTCACAACACAAGTGGGGGATACATTTTAACACGTGGGGATTTTGAGACACACACTAATACTTACAGGGAACATGGGCAATGGAGGTTTAAGTGGCTTGCCCAAGACCACAAGGAGCATCTGTGGGACTAGAAACCCCAGTCCTTCCGGCCCAAGGTTGCTGTCCTCTAGTGGGATTTGAACCGCCGACCTTCTGGCCTGAAGTACCTTGTCCCAACCACTAGGCTACTCCTCCCCGCGGCCAACTTACCATGGGTGTAAATAATAGCACCAACTGAGGTGGGTGTAGCTGCACCCACACTACTGGCATCAAGCGCAGGTAGCACATGCCACAAGTGACCATGCTTGCTGTGTCAGGCTGGGAACACCCCATCCCTCCTCGTCGCCACACCGACGCGTGTTACCAGGGTAGCACCTGGTTTTCAGCACAGGGCTCTGTGCTACTTTTTCGCATGGCGTCAAAACCTAGTAGTACATGTTAGTAAACATACCCCTAATTTTCAGCTGAAAATTCATCTAAATTTAGGAGTTTAAGAGTTATGGGTCTGATATTCAAAGGGATTAACATGCTTAATCCCCCTCTAGCTGGGATATTCAGCAGTATTAACATGCTTAATCCCCCTCTAGCTGGGATATTCAGCAGTATTAACATGCTGAATATTCACAGGTGCTGCCCCTGCACGCCCCAATGCTAACTGCTCAGCTTCGGGACATTCCGGCGATAATCAGGCAGCGGCAATATTGAGCCGCTGCTCGGTTGTCACTAAGCGACAAAAATCAGGCTCAGTAAAGACTGGCCTAACTTCCTCTGCTGAAGCTAACTGGGCAGTGGCTGACTAGCGCCTTCACAGCAATCCAGGCAACCCAGACATGGCCCTGGCAACAAATATCTGGGTTTAAGTTCAGCGGCGGTGATGCCTAGCTGCTTTAGCAGTGCTGGCTGCCACTGCTGAATATCAGGCCCTATGCTTTTAAATTGGAGTGGAGGAGCAGCCTAGTGGTTAGAGCACTGGCTTGGTAACAAGAGATCACTAGCACGCCTTTTGGCCTTCGGCAAGTCACTTAACCATCCATTGCTTTGGAAGAAAGGTCTGGCTATCTATTTCCAGTCACACAGCCAAGAAGACCCAGGAGCTGCTGGATCGCCAGGAGTCAGCATTTGCCTAGGATTTATGAGGCTAGTACTGAAAATCAGTGCTAAGCGCCAAAATTTCCCCCCCACCTTAAATATGCCCCTGTTGCCACCTACTTTTTATGCTCCCAAATTTAGAATTTTAATGAAACTGAGTATAAATTTAGTCCCTGAGCTCTAATAAATATTTAAGAGGCTAATTTAGGACCTTAACTTTAAAAAATCAGGAGCATAAATGCTTTGAATGTCAATCTCTGTTTTCTTCCTAATCCGAATTTATACCATGACCATTTTACAAATGCTTTCTTCTTCTTGCATCAGAATTTTATAAATTCTCAAGATGTATTTTAACATTTTGGAAGTGACTGAAGTAATCGAACTATAGAATCCATAATGATAACAAACTAAGTCAGCCATGGTCACTGAAAATAAGTGTTAGAAAGCAATAAACTAATAAAAGTATATCAATGATTTCATTGTAGGAAACTGGAAAAAGAATTTATGTACAGAGGTGCAATAAAGCAAACTAATATATAACACTAACCCAAAGGTTTTCACGCAGTCCTCAGGTCATACCTAGCCAGTCAGGTTTTCAGAAGAACCACAGTGAATATACATGCTAATCTCTCTCATGCATTTTCATTGTGTTTTTCCTGAAAACCTGACTGGCTAGATATGTCCCAAGGACTGGGTTCAGAACCCTTGTTCTAATAATAGAAATGAAAGGGATCCATATTTAGAGAAAGGCTACTTAAAAATCTGGTAGGTTTTAAAATAAATGAGGAGTCAATTTTCAAAAGCCCTAACCCGGTATACTCACGCTGAATAACTTCACAGGCTACCTCGGCACTATATTGCTGGGGCGGTCGGTGAAGTGAGCAAAGGCAGTGCAACCACTTTCTGGATAATCTGAGCACTTAGCCGAATAGTGATAATTTTCAGCCACTATCCGATCAAGTTATCCAGACAATAATTTACACCAGCTTTATATGTGGCCATAGTGACTGAAAATAGCCTCTGTCCAGATTAGTGCTGCGATTATCTGGATACTGGCTGCACAATTCAGATATCCAGCAGTCAATATCGGGACACTGCTGTTGCATATCTGGTGAATATTTAAAAGTCACATCTGACCATTTGAAAACTTGACCCCTCAGCGCTTGGCCCTTTCATGATTACAAATTTCCATTAGCAAAATATATCACTCTGGAAGAATTATAATTATTATTTTTAAAGACATGTGCACGATTCTGAAACATGAATTGTGGGGCCCAATTCCCTCTCCGGCGCTCCCTGTATGTCCTGGGCATCAGGATGGGGAGAGCTGGCAGGGGGTGGGATTAGGGTGGAGCTGGGGGCAGGTCAGCCGGGTAGGACATACAAGGTCGATTCAGGTCACAGCCCTGCATATCCTGTGGGGACACGCTGCTTATTCCACCTCAAAGGTGGAATAAGCTGCGAAAACCCAGCGATTGGGCCCGACTGTGGAAGGGTCCCAGCCACCCGATCTAGGCCATGGTAGGCCAGCCTCTAGTCGGACGGCAGGAAACAGGGAGGCTGAGGAAGCCAGAGTCGAGTGCGCTGAAGAGAGGACATCCCCGCAGGCGGCAGGGGAACACCGGGCCATCCTTGAGTCCAATTCTGGTTACCGTGGGAACATGCTTTTGCCAACAGTCCAGAATCGGGTCCAAATGGGCCTGTCTATTCTGGGGCCATCCGGACGGCCCAGATGTGCCCCTACCTGAATCAGGCTCCATGGGCTCGATATTCGAAAGGTATTTACACGCTATCCAGTTAGCATCGGGGTGTGCAAGGGGCATTCCAGGGAAGAATAGAAGCTGAGACTGCCGCTAACTGGGTAGCAGTGATATTGCATCGTTACCTGGTTAACAATCTGCGGCTAAAACTAGGTCAGCTTTTGGCTCACCTAGTTTTAGCCACGAATGCTAACCGGGTAACTGCAATATTGTCGCTAACCCAGTTAGGCTCTGCGGCTGCTTCTGCTGTGCACCAAACCTGGATATTCAATACCATCACTACCGCACTGAATATTCAGGGTTGGGGGAGGGGGGCGGGTGGGCGGGCAGGACTATGTGCCGTAGCAGCACATAGCCTGCTTGGTCGAATATTGGGCCCTATAGTCTCAATTAAACTTTGATATTATAAACATTTGTATGCACGGAAATCAACTAAGACGCTATTTTCTTCATGCATCCAGCATCCCCACTGACCACGAGATGAGGAAGGCATCTACTGTTACTCAGGACAGGTGCGGTTTGGGCCATAGAAATGGTGAAGGTGAGAGAGTTGGTCGGGCTGGCGAAGAGGTCCAGGTTTGGAGTGTCTCATAATCGGAACAGCCTCTGTGCCACCATGGGGTCCAGGCACAACTCGTGTGGTTGGAAAACCCTGCTCAGCTTCTTCGCTAAGGCACTGTCCTGGCCCGGGAGGTAGACCACCCTGAGGAGCATCCCCTGGCTGGTTGCGTAAGAGCAGAGGGCTACTGCCTCCTGGCAAAGGCGGTAAGAGCCTGTGCTGCCTTGTTCTGCCTGAACAAACATCATGACCTGGTTGTCTGTCTGGACAAGCACAAATTAATGCTGCAGATGGTGCCAGAAAGCCTTTAGCGCGAGGAAGACGGCCCCGAGTTCTGCTGCTGGCTCTCCTCAGAGGACCAGGCCCCCTGAGTGCACAGTGGGCACCCCAGTACAGCAGGGAGGCATCCATTGTGAGGACCCTCTAGTGGTTCAGGAATTGGAAGGGCATGCCCATTTGCAGGTGTTGCATATCCTGCCACCAAGTGAGTGACCTCTGCCAGCTGACAGGACACAGACTCTGTCCCAGAGCCAGCCAGTAACCTGGGCCCATTGGGAGCGGAAGCACCACTGAGCTGCCTGCATGTGGTGGCAGGCATTGGGAACCACTGGGACTGTGGAGGCCATGTGACCCAGGAGATGAAGCATTTACCGAGCCAGCACTGCATGACAGCATTGCACCTCGGCTGCTAGGGTTGTGAGGCGATCCGCCCTGTCTAGGGGGAGGAAAGCCTTGGCCTGGAGGGTATCCAAGCAAGCCCCTATGAACTCCTGGGCTTGCATTGGAGTAAGGTGGAATTTTGGGTGAGTATTATGAATCCCTGATGTTGTAAGACCTTGATGGTGAGGCCTGTGGCCTGCAGGATCTCTGAGGCTGTTTCCCCTTTTACCAGCCAGTCATCAAGATAAGAGAAGACAACGGCTCTTTGGAAACGAAGATAGACGGCCACCACTGCTAGGCATTTAGTGAAGACCCTTGGTGTGGAGGCTAGGCCAAAGGGAAGTACTCTATATTGGTAGTTGTCATCCTAGACTGTGAATCTTAGGTACTGTCTGTGACGGGGATAGATAAGGATGCGAGTGTATGCATCCTTTGGGTCCAAGGAGCATAGCCAAATCTTCCTGCTGGAGGTAGGACAGCAATGTTCTAAGGGAGAAATTCAAGAAGCTCTCCCGCACCAGATATTTGTTCAGATTTCTCAGGTCCAGGATGGGCCTTAGTCCTTCTGCTCTTTTTGGGACCAGAAAGTACCTGGAGTAGAACCCCTTTACTTTCAAGTGGTGTGGAAAGAAGGGTGGAGGCGGTTGGTTCAGATAGAGGAGGTAACCCTCCTCCCTGACCACCTGAAGTGCCCATGAGTCGGTGGTGATGGATGTCCCCCTGTTGGTAGCTGATCCTCCAGAGGAAGATAAGCTATGATGGAAGCATCAAAACCCCGACCCAGGTTGGGCTGGGGCTGGGGTTTGTGTGGGCCCTGGCCCGTGCCCTTACTCTGGTGACCATGATGAGGGGACTGGGTTGCCGGGTATGGGAGATGGGCCAAACTTAACGGGGATTTTCTGTGGAAGGGAGACTTCTTTCCAGGTGGTTTCTTCCTTAGGATAGTGGAAGTCTTCCTTAGAAGTCGAGTCTTGGTGACGTACTCTCTCTCAGCCACTTTGTCTTCCATCGGCAAGGGCATCGAGGAGCTTCTCTTGGATCTATTGCTCAAGGTCCAATGTCTGGAGCCAGGCTTGGCATCAGGTACCGATGTTGGCGGATGCTACCCTCATGCTGGACTCTAAGCCGTCGTAGGCAGCTTGAGATAGATATTTAGAACACTCCCCGACTTCATAAGTATCTGGAAGCGTCAGAGGTGATCTCCATCGAGGCCAGCCACGAAGCTCCGAGTTCCTTAGTAAGGTCTCGGAGGAACATGCCGATGTACAATTGGTAAGTTTGTATGTGGCACGCTAGCATTGAGCCTTGGTAGAATTTTTGCCAGAGAGCATTGAGGGCACAGAACTCCCTGCCTGGGGGCACTGATGAGTGTCTCTTCGGGCTCTTCTGTTGATGCATGGCCGACCTGACCACCATGATGGTGTGAGGGAGTTGCGCCTTTCGGAAGCTTGGTCCTCGCTGGACCTAGTACAGAGTGTCCAGGCATTGGCACCAATGCTGGCGCTTCTCACATTCGGAGCAGAAGCAGACTTAGGACAGAGGGGATGGGGACCATAAGGCTCTCCATTAGGTGGTTTCTCATATTGGAGGATGTAGAGTTCCTCCATACAGGGATCGTCCTCCGACTTGGTGGTGAGGGAGAGTCCTGTGCCATGTCCCAGACGAACTCAAGGAAAGAAGTATCCTCGGGTGGGGATCGATGCGTTGCATCCAGTAGAGACAGGTCCGAAGGGAGGTCTCGGTGGGACCAGGGACTCCAGAGATGTCTCGACATCGGACTCCCAGTTAGTCAGAGTAGTCAGGAGGAAGACTCGAGGCCCAATTGCTCCAAAAGGTGTTGTCGGCTCCGGTCTTCAGTGTCTCCATGCTGGGGCACTCGCCTGAGAGGACCTCGCTCCCGAGGAGTGGGAGCGAGATAGAGAACCTTGCCGAGGATCCTCATGAGGCATCTGTTTCTCAGGGATCGCTTCAGTGGCCTGTGGAATCCTCGGCATCGAGGTCACCGTGGTCTCGGTGCGAGTTCCGGTGGGGCCGGGCATCAATGCCTGTTGGGAGGCAATAAAAGCAGAAATGCTGTGTTCCAGTGCCAGCATTCGGGCTTCCCACTCGGGAGTGAGAGCCTGTGACTCCGACCCTGGGGTCACTGGGTCAGGTTTCGAGGAGAGGGAGTCCTCGATGGGACAGCCCTTGGGAGACTGGGCTCCATCGCCAGAGGCCCCGGCATTGGTCCTGGGTATCTTTCACGGCTGCTCCTGCTCAGACTCTACGGATGCTCGTCAGGGGCTGAGGGACCATGCACGGGATTTGCCATGCTTGTTCACCTCCCAAGACGGAGGTTCGTGAGGTCTTCTTCGTATGCCCACGCTCTGGGGACCCTAGTTTGGAGTGTCTGCCAGCCTGCTTGGGAACTGCAGGGGCTTTACACAACCCTGAGGGTTATGGGGCCTTTCAGCGCAAGGCTACCGGTGATACCAGGGTCGAGTCAGCCTTGTGAAAGATGTCATCCTCCTTCTGCTGGTGGCTCTGGATGGCCTTGGTGGACATCTTTTTACACAGTTGGCATTCCTTCGGGTCGTAGTCGACACTCAGACACCAGAGGCAATAGTCGTGTGTGTTGGTGAAGGACATTTTTTGGAGCACAGATCACATTTTTTGAAACTGGTGGCCATTGCGTCGAAAAAGACCCCAAAAGGTCTAAGACCCTCGATGCAGCCAGCGGTTGAAAAAGGTGTGAAAACGCTAAAATGAATAGAGGACCTAAAAATAAGGTCTTGAAACCCGATGCCGGGGCAGTAGGGCTTGAGAGACCGTGAAAAGGACGGGCGCTAGCCGGAAGACGCACAAAAATGCATGAGAAGATCAACTTTATTCCGGGGGACAAGACGAACGTATGTAGGGCTCTGCAGAAAAAAAAGGAGACTGCGCAAGATGGCACCCTTGGGTGGGAAAGGGTCGTAATTGCATCTCCCAAAGGCTTTCTTTGAAAGCTGGGGAGATGCTTCCACAAGGGTTCTGTCAGCATCAACGTCACCCATACGGGAGGACTGATTTCCTGCTTGTTCCTGGAGAACATCCTTTTACTCAGAGTGAGCTCCATTTACCTGTATCCTTTGTTGCCTCCCACTTAATCAAGTTTTAACATAGTTGAGTCCCTTTAAGGTTCATCCCTAGGGCACTCAATTTATTTATAAGTCGCCTGCGTGGATTGGTGTCAAAGGCTTTACTGAAATCTAAGTATACCACATCTAGGGCTTTCCCTCAGTACAACTCTCTGGTCACCCAACCAAATAAATCAATCAATCAGATTTGTCTGACAAGACCTGCCTCTTGTAAACACATGCTGTCTCAGATCCTGCAATCCATGGACTCCAGAAACCTCACTAGCCTCTTTTTTAGCCGCGTTTCCATTAATTTACTCAAAGAGATCAGACTAACAGGTCTCATCCTTATTTTTGCTTATGAGTAAAGGGACCATGGGCCCGATTTTTGAAGGCATTTACATGGGTAACTGCCCGTGTTACCTGTGTAAATGCCTTAACAGGGAATTTTCAAAGGCACCTACGTATACCTTAGGTATGCTAAGATGTATACCTTAGCATACCTAAGGTATACATCTTAGCATACCTAAGGTATACATCTAAGCATACCTAAGTGAGATTTCTACCACGTCAGCAAATCGCCCTTCAAAAAGTCCATGGTTTGTCTCTTACGTGTTCTGATGCTATACAGTTAGCATCAGAATGTGTCAGGGGTGTACTGGGGAGCTGCAGAGGTGGGCAATGGCACTAACCATATAGCACCAATTTTCGATGCTACACAGTTGGCGCTCTGCATCTTAAAGATAGGTGAGGGAAACCCTCACCTGTCTGTAAGGTACAAGGGCTAACCGTGTAGCATCGAAAATTAGGGCTACACGGGTAGCTCCTGCAGCTTCCTAGCTGTGTGGCGATATCTGGATTTTCGATGCCAGGGGCCGCATATGACCTTGGCATGGAAAATATGGGTTAGGCAGGGGGAGAGGGCAGGCTATGCACTGATGCGGTGCATAGCACCTCCCAGATCAAAATCGGGCACCACATGGGCCTTTCTCCTGTCCTTTGGGATTACTTCCAATCAGGGCCGGATTTACCTTGAATGAGGCCCTACGCCAACAAAAATTGTGGGCCCCCAGAAAAGATAAAAACGAGCACGCCGGATCCGCTGTTGGCCCTGACGTCATAATTAAACTGGGAATCCCAAAAGCCAAACTTGGAATGTACAACACTGTAGAAATAAAACTATACAATAATTTGCTCTTGTACTAAACAAAGCGCAGACGTTAATGATGCACATTTACCAGAGCTGACATATTCCAATTAAATTCAAAATAAAGAGATATCTTTCTACCTTTTGCGCATTTTTTTTCAGCTGCAATTGCTCCAGCCACTTTCTTCTGGTTTCTTCGTGTCAGTCCACCTCCAGTCTTAACCCCCCCCGCCCATTTCCAGTCCCAGCCCCCCCCCCCCCCCATCGGCTCAAGTAAAATTAAATTTAAAAAAAAAAAAACGCTGGCTGCTGCCGTGGCAGCATGGACTGTCCCGCGGGGCCCCCTCTGCCCGCTGAATCCATCCTTCCCTCCCTCCGTGTCGGCTTTGAGAGGCGCGAAGGGAGAGTGTCTCCCTCGCGTCTCTGTTAAGCCCGCAGGGGCTGATTTCCCATCAGCCCCTGCGGGCTTAACAGAGACGCGAGGGAGACACTCTCCCTTCGCGCCTCTCAAAGCCGACACAGAGGGAGGGAAGGACGGATGGATTCAGCCGGGCAGAGGGGGCCCCGCGAGACAGTCCATGCTGCCGCAGCAGCAGCCAGCGTTTTTTTTTTTTTATTTAATTTTAAGAACGCTAACAATTTTTTCAGTTTTTGTGGGCCCTTGTCAGCTGTGGGCCCTTCGCCACGGCGTAGTTGGCGTATAGATAAATCCGGCCCTGCTTCCAATGCTAAAGCAGCATTGAAAAAGGTCAGACAATTGAGTCGCTAGAACTTCCCCAAATTCCTTCAAGACTCTGGGATGTATCCCATTCGGCCCCATTGCTTTGTCTACTTTTAATTTAGCTAGTTCCTTGCTAAAACAGTCTTCAGAAAATCGTTCCAGATCCCCTTCACTTCTGCTCATATTTGTGGCTGTTTTCTGATATTCTGCTGCTGGCCCTTCCATCCGAAGAGTCCAAGTTATCAATGTCCCTGTTAATGCACATCCAAGTTTAAGTTGCAACATAAACTGCTTTGACTAAAATGATAAAATGATAAATGATACCTGTGAAGTAAAAATAAATTTGTGAACATAGAACAAAATTATTTGTTAAGCAATTCTGTTTTATCCTCATCAGCTTCTACATATTCCTCCCCTTCACCCTTGAGTCCGACAATACCACTTTTGCACTTCCTCCTTTCATTAACATATCTGAAAAATGTCTTGTCCCCCCTCATTTAATTGCATTGGCTATTTCTTCTTCTTTCTGTATCTTTGCTTTCCTGACTTCTTTCCTAGCTTCTCTAAGTTTTTGCAAATATTGATGCCTGTCTTCCTCTTTCTGTGATCTCTTGTATTTTGTGAAGTCCATCCTCTTTCTTCACCTTTTTCAGCTACTTCTTTTGAGAACCATAGCAGCTTCCCTTTCCTTTTACATACTTGGGTGCATAGGGAGAGGAATGGCCAGCAGAAAAAAGGAGGTGATAGTGCCTCTGTATAAATCTTTGGTGCGACCTCATTTGGAATATTGTGTGCATTCTGGAGACTGCACCTTCAAAAGGATATAAAGAGGTTGGAGTTGGTGCAAAAGGTGGCTACTAAAATGGTTAGTGGTCTTCGTTATAAGCATATGAGGACAGACTCAAGGACCTTAATATGTATACTTTAGAGGAAAGGCAGGATATAGGTGATATGACCGAGACGCTTAAATACCTCCATAGCATAAATGCACAGGAGGAGAGCCACTTTCGATTGAAAGCAGCTCTTCCACGAGGGGACATAGCATGAGGGTGAAAGGGGATAGACTCAGGAGTAATATGTGGAAATATTTATTTATGGAAAGAGTGGTAGATGCATGGTGGTAAAGATGAGGACAGTATCTAAATTTTAAAAAAACGGTACAAACACAGAGGCTCTCTAAAGGAAGAAAGGGGACTCTTGTAGTGGTTGATATGGAAGGGCAGACTAGATAGGCCATGTGGTCTTTTTCTGCTGTCATGTTTTTATGTTTCAATTTATTTACCTTTCTAACAAAAAGGTTTGTTGCCCTTAATATATCCCCTTTCAAATTTTGCCCATAGCTTTTCTACTTCTCCTTGTTGTTCCCATCCTGCTAACGACTCCTTGAGGTATTGTCCCATCTTGGCAAAGTTAGTTTTCCTAAAATCTAAGTCCCTTGCTTTTGAATGGACTTTATCTGCCCTAGTCCTAATACTGAACCACACCATCTGCTGATCACTATAACATCAGAAACACTTTCCCCATTAGCAAGCACCAGGTCCAATATGGCCCCCCTCACATGCGAGTTCCGTTACCAGTTGCTGCAATAGTGCTCCCAGGCTGTAGGCGGCCAGTCTTTTTAGCATTTATAATTATCACTTTGCTATTGGTGTCACTGTGCAGATTTCGTAATCTGTTCCTTTTTTCATTTACTGGACATATGCTGAATCTGAGTTGGCTTCCTAGGAAGAAGCAGGAATTCAGATGTATACCTTAGGTATGCTAAGTGAGATTTCTAACACGTCAGCAAATCGCCCTTTGACAGGTTCCTCTTCAGAACTTGGCACTAACCGATATATCACATTACAGGGTATCATAGAGAGACCTATGCCTCGCACACACTTTAGAAAATAAGCTGTACAAAATGGACCCATGTGTAAAAGACTTACCATGATTCCAGATTCTCAGTCACAAAACGATCTGATTCTTGGATGTACTGTTTAGCACTGGGCAACACGTCTAATAATCCCTTCCCCCATTCATGCGGAGGCTTGCAATTGATGGCATAGGAGGTAAACAGTGCAGAAGCCAGAGATCCAAGATAACCTGTAGGATGATGATGGGTCATGCGCCCACTCTCAATGCTCACTTGAATCAAGTCACCTAACTGCTCAGGCTGACGAAATCTTAGACCAATACACATTGAGCGCATTGCACCACCACATCCTCCTCCATATTTATTAAATGGAATATGCCAGCCGTCAGGTTTTTCTGGTTGTAATTTCACGGCAAACTGTTTGCAAGTACGACCTGTTGAAAGACAAAAGAAAACATTAAAACATGAAATGGCTTTTTCACACATTTCTAAAGACAATTTCAAGCCTAGCCAATCAAAGGTCAGTTAAGTATGTTAAAATACACTACCGGAGATCTATAATAGCACTATAATGTACGTCAGTCACTTTCTTTTTTTTTCTTAATCAACTTTATTTTACAATTACCAAGATAAAGTAAAATAATCGGAAAGAAATAACACACAGAAGGGTTTCTAATTACACCCCCCCCCCAAAAAAGGCAGAAGTTGCACTTAAAGAATACAATAATAATGCAGACATCTCACTAGAGGCTAGAAAAGGTATACATCCAAAGCTTTCCATACTTTATCAACTTTGACAATACAACACTTAGAAACAGACACTGCATCTTCCAGTCTGCAACTAAAAACAAACATCATGACACCAGAAAGTCGCACTTAGAAAAGAAGTGTCCTTCCAATTACTTAATACATCTTTCACTGCTATGGATATTAATATGAGTGTATATCAAATAACTTTTTTTGATATTTTGTGAAGCTGTCTAATCCGAACACTACTCATGTTATAGATAAACAGAATTTTGATCACATATAAAGTCCTACACACCAACTCAAAAATCTTTGACATGGAGCACTCAAATAACACGTACACTAGAGTTCCCAACTCTGCTGAACAATGCCAGCATGCTCCAGACAGAGAAAGACCAGCTTGACGAATACACAGCAGGGTCCATACCGCACGATGAGCCACAAAAATAAAGTTGTTGTTAAACTGTTGGACATATTTGGAGAAACTGTGAAGCTCCAAAAAAACATTCCAATGAAGTGTATCTGTAGGTAGTACTACATCATACTCCCACACTCTTTGGAGATCAATCAAAGAATCAAAGAAGGCCCTTTACCATTCATCAGTAGTTTGTAAAACGTTTAGATAAGCTTACAGCACCATTTGCCAAAACGTTTTCACATATGCCTGGAAGTTCAAAAGAGGAACTACCCCTCCCAGACCATGACGAATCCTGTGCCAAACTCGCAACCAGATGCATCCATTTACTAGCTTGAAAGTGGGAGGGACCAAATTTTTCTACAAAATGTTCATGGCTTACGAGATTATTTTCAAACAGGTAACCCACTTTAAGGAGTGGAGGAGTGGCCTAGTGGTTGGGGCAAGGTACCTCAGGCCGGAAGGTTGGGGGTTCAAATCCCACTAGAGGACAGCAAACTTGGGCCGGAAGGACTGGGGTTTCTAGTCCCACAGGTGCTCCTTGTGGTCTTGGGCAAGCCACTTAACCCTCCATAGCCATGTTCCCTGTAAGTATTAGTGTATGTGTCTCATATCCCCTCGTGTTAAATGTATCCCCCAATTGTGTTGTGACCACTTTGATTGAAGGATAAGGTGGTATACAAAACTGTCTAAATAAATAAAAATCCCCTTCACTAACCAAGTGTTTACAACAAATTTTACTCCCATTTTATCTTTATCAATAGATTATACTGCTTCTGAGAGGAATAGGGTGTTGCACAACACCCATCTAATTCAACAACTGCTGTTAGTACTAAGAACAAGTGGTGCCTCTAATTTCGACCAAGGAAATGCTTTTGCTGGTAGCTCATTTTTTTCGACCTCCAACCATGGGAGGGGACCTTACCTGATGCAGCCACAGTGCACCACATTGCAGCAGCAAAGCAGTGTGATATGTCCAAAAAACTGGGAACCCAACTTCCACCCTTTTCCTTAGCAATTTAAGTTTGGTAAGAGATATTTGTGGTCTTACTTTTCCATAAAAGCTCTGATAATAGTTTGTCCAATTTTGTATAAAAACTTGCTTTACAATAGCCGGGGAGCATTTCTAATTTATAAGCCACTCTAGGGAGAATCATCATTTTTCTGGCATCAAGTCTGCCCACCAAGACAGATATAGAGACCAACATTGCAAAATAGCACCAACCTCTGCTAAGATGAATATAATTGTAGAGTTAAGTATATCTACAGAACATGGGAGAAAATGTACTCCCAGATACCTTTATCTTTTCAGGTGACCACTTAATACTACTACTATTACTGAGCATTTGTATAGCGATTCAAGATGTTCGCAGCACTGCACAGACATGTAAGAAACCGTCTCTGCTCATCACAACCTGCAATCTAGTCAAGACAGTAGGTGTAGACAGGGATACAACTAAAGGGAATGGTAACGAAACACAAAGGAAAAAAAGATTCCAGTCCATGTCATTCATTGGCAGAAGTTCTGACTTAGACCAGTTGACCTTAAAACCCGAAAATTTGAAAAACTTGTCAAACACATTTAGGAGCGTTCTAATTGAGGAAGCCGGATCAGTTAGGAACAGTATGTCATCTGCATAGGTAGCGAATTTCCAATTTCCTTCGAATTCTCATATACCCATTATATTCACACCTCTGAATATTAAAGAGCGGCTCCAATACTAGATTAAATAACAGAGGCCAAAGCAGGCAACCTTGTCTTGTTCCTCAACCAAGCGGAATAATATGAGACAACTACCAAACTTGAACTAGGTAACATATAAAATCCTAACTCACCTAAAAGGTTGTCACTACTTCAAAACCACTCTAAAGACCAGATACAAATATGACCACTCTATCTTATCAATGCTTTCTCTGCATCCACAGACAATGCTACTACTGGATTATTGCTTTGTTTTGCTATCCCTAGCAAACTGAAACAGAAAACCTGTTTGTTCTTCCCCTATCAGTGTGTTTAAGACTTTCCCTAGTCTAGTGCCTAATATTTTTGCTAAAATTTTATAGTCAACATTGAGTGATATGGGGCGATAATCTCCTACCAGTTTCGGATCACAATCTGGCATGGGCAGTAGGACTACATGAGCCTCTGAGAAGTTAGTCATTAATTGTATGTGCAAATACAAGCACCGATATAGAAGCTGTAATTTTGGAGCTAATATAACAGAACTGCTGGTAAAATTTCAGCTGTATATCTATCCGGGTCTGGAGTTTTATTCTTGGGCAGCCCTTTTATCACTCCAAAATCTCTCCTACACAAATAGGACCACCAAGCCGCTCCCCTAGCTATTAGGACACTTTAGATTGATTGGGCACAGCTAGGAACTTATTTAGCCCATGCTCTGACAAGTTTGCAGAAGAGAACAAATCTTTGTAATGTGAAACAAAGAATCTAGATATATCCTCTGTTTTGGTAAAAGTATTTGAGCCTGTGCTTCAGTTTTTGCACTTTCAACACCTGTGCCAAAGGCTTACCCAATTTATTGCCATCTGCATAGTACCCGGTCCTTTGTACAAATATTTCATTCTCAGCTTTACGTATCATGACCTGATTAAGGTCATACCTTGCCTTTATTAGCTGCTGATAAACCGCTCTGTCATTAGTTCTAATATGAGTAGCTTCAAGCTCCTCAATGTCTTTTCCCAATGCAGCTGCTTTTTCTCTCTTTCTTATGCAACCAGAACACGTGGAGCCGGATCCCAAAAAGGGCATGCCTAGACCGTCTGGATGGCCAAACACTGGACAGGTCAGAATGTACCTGATTTTACACCGTGGGAGCAAGACACCCCTGCGGTTGCAGGATCATGTACCGAGATAGCCCAGCGTGCCTCTGAATCACCTGCGAGAGATGTCCAGGAAGCAGCACAGCCAGGCCTCCCTCTGTTCCTGCTGGTGCTGTGGCATCCTGTCGCCATGGCACCAGGAGGTCCAACAGGAGCGCAAAAGGCCCGACACCCCACCAGACCACTTTTCTCGCCATCCAACCCTCAGCAGGATCTGCAAGGGCAGGGATTGGATGGTGAGGCCTCACCTTCCATGGCTCAAATGCATCCAGAGGGCTACCGGGCCGGGTCGCATGGGCGCCCCGTGCTTATTCCACCTCCAAGGTGGAATAAGCTGAGCATCCTCCTGGTAACCTCTGGACGTACAGGGTCGTGACCTAGATCAACCCTGTATGTCCGAGTGCCTGGTCCACCCCTGCTCCTTCCACTCGCCGTCCCCATCCAGAACTCTCCGCTCTGCGGCTCTGTGCATGCAGGGAGATTGTGTTCCAGCATACGGGTCAAATTGATAGCGGGGCATCACGTCCCACCAGAACCATACAGCCCCGCTATGCACGACTCTGGATTGGGCCCATGGCTAATAATCTTGCCCCTCAGAGCTATTTTAAAAGCTGCCTATATGTCACTTTCACTAGAGTTAAAAATACATTTCTTTCTTTTGTGATTGTTGTCTTTCCTCTGTAGTTTGGGTCCCACACTCTTGGCTGACCTCTGACTACTCCAAATAGGTTTACTATGAAGAGACTTTCCAAAGCAAGAGAGGCCACAGCAAGCATAATCCAATTTTAATTTTCTGTAAAATTTAATGGACATTTAAGCTGTTAGTTAAAAATGTAAACAATGTTTATTATAAAGTCGATATATTCAGTGTAGCTGTTGTAAAACATATACAGTAACCAGCCGTTCAAAACTGTATTTAATTTTCAGCAGTTGATATCTGTATAAGTGCTGCTTTGAAAATATACAAATAAAACTTTAAACAGTCAGTTATACATTTAGAGACATGCTTACTAGACCGCACTGACCATCGGTCCTAAAAGTTAGCATGGGGCCCACATGCTAACTGCGCAGCACATGAATGGGTGAAGACAGGGCAGGTCGGGGGTGAAACGTGGGCATTATGGGTGTGCATGAATGTTGCTGTTAGTGCAGCTGCACCTAACACCACCTCAGTGAATAGTTAAGTACATCTGCATGCCGGTTTCTATGGTGCCGTGAATTCGCAATGCACCAGTGGCAGGAGGACAGACAGACAGACACACACACACGCCATGGAGTTGGCATGGGTTCTACGCTACATTTTTAGCCTCACTGTGCGCTAATGGCCCATCCTTTAGAAATTATACCTGCTTTTCATCCATTGGCACTTTATCTGTAAAAAGCCTTGCTCATGACTTATGTGTATGGATAGACTGTGATTTCAAGGCTCGTATTTAAAGGTTATTCGCACCTCATTTGGCTATTTGCATGTGATTCACCAAATTGGAGCTTTTGAGGGCAATTCAATGAGTTATGTGCGTATTCGGCACCTATTCTATAAAGTAAAGTACACATGTATTGCACTTTAGAGAATAGAGATATAAATGGTGAGATACACATGCCAAATCTAGGCACAACTGCTTATACCAACCCTAGACTTGGTGTAAATGCCCACGACTAGATCTGCATGTAAGTTATAGCATTCTATAATTTAGGCACATAAATGTACACTCTGCTGAAGTTCCACCCCATCCTTGCCCACTCCAAACTACATACCCCTGATGCATATACTTTCAGAATAGTGACTGCCTTAACTCCATGGGTATATGCCCATCCTGAGCGCAAGTCAAGGGAAATAGGCGACTTAAGCACGCTGATGGCGCACAAATGTACGTGGCTCTTTACAGAATTACCTTTTTCTGTTCAGATCCAACTTGGTGATTTTGGGTCAGACTTAGATTCTTGCTTGTTTAGATTATTGTACTGCAATACTGGGGGGCCTTTCAATAACCTATCCTCCACCTACAATCGGTACAAAATACTAAAGCTCAGATTATTGGGCAATTAAAAGTAAGAGTTTACATTTCTCCTATTTTGATGGAGCTTTATTGGTTCCTTGTTGAATTTTTATTAAATGTTGACATTATTAAGATCAGTCTTGATCAGGGACCAAAGTTACTTACAAGAGAAACTGACTTATGTGCCTGCACATTTCTTGGAGATCTTAGAAGTGTTGTGTGTTGTTCCATCCATTAAGTTTGTAAAAGTGAAATGTATCATAGATAAGATCATTTCAGTGATGGCACCGATAAGATGGAATGTATTGTCACATGACTTACAATGTGACTATGATTGATTAAGAGTTCCACAAAAAGTTACACACTTGTTGGGTCAATATTCAAAAGGATATATACATATACCTGGTGCCAGAAATTAAGCCGTCATAAATTACATATAACAGCCGGAGTAGCACCACTTACATACTGCAGGCAGTTGCCACCATCTTTTATATACATTTGATACCACCACTTATCTGCATGGTGGCACTGTATATATGTATATTTCAAATATTGTAGTTGATATTTAATAAAAATAGGCCCACCATTGCCACTGAATACGGACCACTTTCAGTTTAGACAGACAGAGTCAGTCTTTCCCTTGTGCGTGTTTGTCACTGAATGATGTGAACGGATATCAGATAGATTTAAAATATAAATCCTAAAAAAAAACCAACTATTTGATATCTGGATAACTGTGTCTTATAGTCTTTTGTTGATCATTACTTTGTTTAGTTTGAGTGGTGAGTGACATTGATGTTGGATATCTTATTTTTATTGTCTTATTGAACAATAGACTTCATCTCCTTTTGTAAATTGCTGCAAACATACCATAGAATGATGATTTTAAAGCACAAATACATAAATAAAGTTCAATGGCTAAGTTGCATGTTTAGTGGTTGAATGTCTCTACTGAACCTTTATGCTGTCCTCGCCATGCTCTGAACCTTGTCTGGACAAATACATTTATAAAAAGAGTCACGTACAACTGCTGTAGACCCTGGGAAGAACCATGTGTTACTCTTGCTAAATATTTAAAAAGAGCCACATACTGCTACTTTTGTGAGAAGGTCCATGTGACTACTGCTAGAAGCCCCACAAGAGCAGTGTGCTGCAGATCTTGCTGAAGGCCCGATCTGAATAGAACCCAAAATAGAGGAGAGGAGGGATAGGGACCCAAAGGCTAGCAACAGTAAAACAAAAGTGAAAATAGACAGACAATCCCCCCCCCCCCAAAAAAAAAAACCCACCCCAAAAAGCCCATAAAATGAATCAGAAAAAAAAATAGTACTTTTGTGCAAGGCTTTGTGGGGGCAATTTTTTTTAACAGCATTATAGAGAAAGTCCAAAATGGCACCTATTTCATAAAAGCTACTGTACTGCTTTATAAAATAGCTCTCAGAATCATCCCTAATAGTGCACATATTTATATGTACAAACTTACACCTGCTCAGAAAATGGTATCGATCTCTGCATGTATAGTACTCTATGTATATTTTATAAAATATATTACAACTTCACTTCCACGACAAAACTATTCCCCTGGGAACAGCTGTGAACTGTCCGTGTAGAGGTATGCATTTTTTGTCACAAGTGCTTTTTAATGTGCATGTACAGGTGTGCAATTTTATAAGAGAGACAAACAACCAAAAGCTTTTCACAGAAAGCACACAGTAAAAGGGATGGTGCTGCTGGATCAATCCTAATATATTAATGACAAAGCCACTAAAATGAACACAAAGAACTCAAGACAAAAGCAGCCCCTATGAGGAACGGATTTAAACATTACGAATCTTTGGCAGTCTATAAAAGAATGAATGGAATGGAATCAGTACACATGAATTGGTTGTTTACTCCTTCAAAAAGGTCTTGAAGAAGGACTATCAAAAAGTATTGTTACTGCTGGAGAAAAATCTGCACTTGTAAGTATTTACCTGCTGGGAAATCTTCTAAATCTTGGGGAAAAGGGAATTCTTTGAGTTAAAGATGATAAATCTGCATTTTAGAATTCAGTGCTTTTGTTAGTCAGTCAGGGCTTAGTAACACCAATGAGCTTTTCATTTAAATCAAATCAGAGTATAGCTTAGCATAGAAGGTACTGCAGAATAGGGGAAATATTCTTTGATCAAAAAGAAAGAAATTGGTTCTAGAGACCTTCACAAGGAGGCCTTCCAGCTAGGAGGCATGAGACCTGTGAAACTGTTTTAAATAGGAGTTAAACCAAGTGACAAATCGAAGGAGCAATTTGAAAGGCTCCTGCTATCAAAAAAAAGAGTTGTGTGAATCACCCAGAAAATTGTTCAGAGATTACATTAGAAGAACAAGTCATAGCACTGTGTAAACAGCAAATCAGATCTCACTAAATATTTCTTTCCCTCCCTCCCACCCATCCCAGGCATAATCTTAGACTTAAAAGATCTTAAAACCAAATAAAGGAAAAGAGGTGGTCAAATTCACTTTCAGGTCCAGCTGGTTATCTTCAACAGGAATATATTAAATTAAGGCCCTGAAATCTTGAGGTGAACAAAGTCCCTTAAACTTATTAGGTATAATTGTATTGGTACAAGTATAGCTAGCAACTTTAAGCAAGTAAACAACTTAAATATCTAAACAAATCCTTAAAACTAAGGGGCTCGTTTACAAAGCCACGGTAGTGGTTTACGATCGTTATCGGAGCCACGGCCCCATTGAAATCGCGGCTTTGTAAACAAGCCCCTAAGATGCAGACAGCAAGATGGAGGCTATACGGTCTTTTGCATTGAGTCTCACAAGTACGATTTATCCCCAGTTGGTGAGGCGTCTTATGTGTGCACTAGGTGCAAGAAACTCTTTGCTCTCAGGGAATGAGTCCGATCTCTGGAAGTTAGGAGTAGCAGACTTGAAGGAACTAAGGAAGAAAGAGAGGTATATATATGAGACCTACAGGGACAAAGTACTGAAGTCTCCCCTCCAGTATGGCATACTCTCTGTTGCCATGGAGGAGAGGGGTCACATGAGAGCATCATCTTGGTGTGGCAGAAGTGATCCTGTAGCTAGGACCTGTCCTCCAGGTGATGTAAAACCCTCTCGCATTGAGATGGTTTCTCCAGGGCCATGTGCCCATGTGGGAAAGGGTTAGGACATCCTTTATAGTTGACAATTTGATCATTAAGCAGATAGCTGGGTGGCTGGTGGACATAAGGATAGTATGGTAACACACCTGCCTGGTGAAAAGGCTGTGGACTTCACGTGCCACCTAGACAAGGTTTTAGATAGTGCTGGGGATGAGCCTGCTGTCTTGGTACATGTTGGTACCAGTGACATAGGAAAATGTGGAAGGGAGGTTCTGGAGGCCAAATTGAGGCTTTTAGGTAGGAAGATGAAATCCAGAAATTCCAGGGTAGCGTTCTCTGAAATGATTCCTGCTCCACACATAGGATCCAAAAGGTAAGCAGAGCTCCGGAGTCTCAATGCATGGATGAGATGATGGTGCAAGGAAGAGGGTTTTGGACTTGCAAGGAACTGAGCAACATTCTGGGGAAGGGAGGGAGGGAGGGGCTTTTCTAAAAGGATGGGCTCCACCTTCACCAGGGTGGAACCAGGCTGCTGGCACCAACCCTTACAAAGGAGACAGTAGCTTTTAAACTAGATTATAGAGGAAAGCAGACAGTCACCCAAGAGTGCATGATTTGGAACAATGTATCCTTGAAGGATACTAACAAAATAGGGAAGTTAGGGAAGTTCCAATAAAGATAAAAAGATGCCTTCAAGCACAGAGCAGACATAGCTAAAAAAATCCAAATCACCCTTGTCAACCAATAACCAGATTAATATGAATAAAATACAACCTCTAAAATGCCTGCAAATGCTAGAAGTCTAAAAAATAAGATGAGAGCTGGAATATATAGCACTAAATGAAAGATTAGATATAAACAGGAATCTCAAAGAACGGGAAGGAGAACAACCAATGAGTGCAAACTATATTGCAATGATAGAGCACAACCCTTCCATGAATGTGATCTGTCCTATGTTAGAGAGGGTGTTGAGTCAAACAGGATAAAAGTTTTGCAGCAAGCAAAACACACTGTAGAATCTCTATGGATTCCATGTGAAAAGGGGAAGACAATGACAGTGGGAGTGTATTACCGTCCACCTGGCCATAATGAACAAATGGATGATGAAATGCTAATAGAAATCAGGGAGGCTAACAAAAATGTTACAACATTAATAATGGGTGATTTCAATTACCCCAGTACCGACTGCTTCTTGGAGCAACTGGTTCATGAACCGACAAGAGGGGAAGCTACTTTGGACCTAGTTCTTAGTGGAACACAGGATCTGGTTCATGAGATAACAGTGTTAAGGCCACTTGGCAATTGTGATCATAGCATGATCACATTTGATTTAATAAATGGCAGGAGGATGGCAAGGAAATCCACAGTACTACCTTTTAATTTTCAAAAGGGAGACTATGATAAAATGAGGAAAACAGTTAAGAAAAAACTAAAAGGAGCAGCTGCAAAGGCTAAAAGGTTTACATCAAGCATGGGTGCTGTTTAAGAATACTATCATGGAAGCCCAGATCAGCTATATTCCACGCTTTAAGAAAGGTGGCAGGAAGGCTAAAAAACTGCCAGCATGGTTTAAAGGTGAGGTCAGGGTGCTGTAGTAGCTAAAAAGCATCTTTCAGGAAATGGAAAAAGGAGCCAAATAATGAAAAATGGAAACATAAAGGACTGGAAATACTGATAAGACAAGCAAAGAGAATCTGAAAAAAAAAACCCTGCCACTGAAGCAAACATGCACAATAAAAACTTGTAGCAAAAAACCTGTGACAGAGTCAGTTGGACCATTAGATAATGATAAAGGGGTAAAAGGGGCACTAAGGAAGGACAAGGTTGTGGTGGAGAACCTGAATGAAATCTTTGCTTTGGTCTTTAGTAAAGATGTAGATAAGTTACCTATGCCTAAAATAGTATTTAAAGGTGATGTATCAAAAGAACTAAAACAAATTTCGGTAAACTGGAAGATATATTACCTAGACCGGATAGTATACCTCCCAGGGGTGTTGAAAGAACTGAAATATGAGGTTGCAGAACTACTACTAGTAATCTGTGAACCATCATTAAAATCATCAATAGTAGCTGAAGAATGGAGAATGGTCAATGTTATGCCAAATTTTTAAAAAAGGTTCCAGGGGTGATCCGGGCAAAATGATAGCAACTGTTATAAAGAATAAAAGTACTGAACATGTAGATAGTCATGATTTAATAGGAGAAAACCAATATGGATTTAGCAAAGTAAGCTCTTGTGTTACTAATCTGCTATATATTTTTTGACAGTGCGAATAAAAAGGTAGATAAAAGGTGAGCCAGTTGATATAGTGTACCTCAATTTTCAGAAAGCCTTTGACAAGGTCCCTCATGAAAGACTCTTGGCGAAATAAAAAAAACTCATAGGATAGGAGGCAGCGTACTATGGTAGATCAGTAACTGGTTAAAAAGACAGAAAGCAGAGAGTAGGGCTAAATGGTCAATTTTCTCAATGGAGAAAGGTAAATAGTGGAATACCCCAGGGATCTGTTTTGGGCCCGCTGCTTTTTAATATATTCATAAATAACCTGGAAATGGGAATAATGAGGGAGGTAATCAAATTTGCAAATGACACAAAATTATTGAAAGCTGTTAAAACATAAGACTGTGAAAAATTGCAAGAGGATCTTGATAAACTGGACATCCAAAATAGCAGATGAAATTTAATGTGGACAAATGCAAAGTTACGTGACAAGCTACAGTTACATGATGCAAGGTTTCACATTAGGAGAAGGATTTAGGCATCACCGTGGATAACACCTTGAAATCCTCTGCCCAGTGTGCAGCAGCAGCCAAGAAAGCAAATACAATGCTCAGAATTATACAGAAAAGAATGGAAAATAAAATCAATTATAATTCCTCTGTATGGATCCATGGTGCGACCATACCTTGAATATTGTGTGCAATTATGGTCATCATATCTTAAAAAGGATATAGCAGAATTAGAAAAAAGGTACAGAGAAGAACCACCAAAATGATAAAGGGGATAGGAGGTACCCCTATGGAGGAAAGGCTTAAAAAGTTAGGGCTCTTCAACTTGGAAAAGAGACGGCTGAGGGGACATAGAGGTCTATAAATTAAAATGGAATAGAACAGGCAAACATAGATCGGTTGTTTACTCCATCAAGAAGTTGAAAGACTAGGGGACATGCAATGAAGCTACAACGTAACCCATTTAAGACTAATAAGAGAAAATATTTTTGCGCTCAACGCATAATCAAACTTTGAAATTTATTACCGGAGGATGTAGTAAAAGCTGTTAGTGTAGCTGGTTTTAAAAAAGGTTTGGACAAGTTCCTGGAGGAAAGGTCCATAAACCATTACTAAAGAGGACCCAGAAAATCCACTGTTAACCCCAGGATAAGCATTGTGGAACCTGTGTACGTCTTTGGGAACCTGCCAGGTACTTCTAACCTGGATTGGCCACTGTTGGAAACAGTATACTGGACTTGATGGACCTTGGTCTAACCCAGTATGGCATTTCTTATGTTCTTATACCTCTCAAAGGATATAAAAAGATTTGAAGCAATTCAGAGGAAAGTGACCAGAATGGTATAGGAATCTGTGCCAAGTCATACGAGAAGAGAAAGTTCTGATTATATTTACCCTAGAGAGAGGAGGGATAGGGAAGATATGGCAGAGACGTCTAACTACGTGAAAGGTATTAATGAACAAACAAACCTCTTTGAAAGCTGGAAAAACCATAGAAATATATGCCATGAAATGAAGCCACAAAGAGGTAAACTTAAAAGCAACATCAAGAAATACTTTTTCATAAAAAGGGTGGTGGATTCGTGGAATGCCCTCCCAATCGATGTAGTGGGGGCAAAATACGTGACTGAATTCAAAAAGGCATGACACAAATGCAGAGGATCCCTATATAGGAAGGGACTAGAATCAAAGCAAACTTAAATGACTTTTATACTTCAAAAATAAAGGTGGGGCAGCATGTACAGAGTGGCAGGCACAACCTCAAACAAGATAAAAGTGCATGCCGTAAGCATTGCCCAAAGAAGTGTTTCACTGATGGAGTGTGTGGCTGTGATATTACAGCAAGTTGATGGAGCACTTAAGACTTTCAGAGGATTAATGAACTTATAATATGACATAATAGATGTGTTTTCCCTTCCTGCCCTTGCAAATTTATATATTCTAGAGGGCGGGGCAAGGATTGAAGAGAGAAGATAGTGTGCTTCGTTACGGTAGCAAGGGCTGTGGGGCTATACGAGGCATCTTTATGACTGGTGATATCTATATATTTGTGTCTATTTTAAGACAGCATATGGGTGTGTATAGTGCAGGGTTGGGTGGGTGTGTAGGGGTTGTGTGGTGTCTGTTGTAACAGGGTAGACCCTGTACAGACAGAGGAAATGCAGGCCAGCACAAGTGAAAACAGAAAAAGTGACAGGGTAAACAAGAAAGTGTCAGATAGTTACCCTGAGCAACGCAGGAACACGTGCAAAAGCTCAATCAGGACACACCCAGCTAGCACAGGAAGGGAATTCACTTCACCTGACAGGGTTCAGCTAACTAAGGGTGGAGCAAGCGAACGCTGGTTTAAAACAAGCTCTCAGACATTCAGAGACAGTTTAGGATTCGGATCAGGATCAGGATTAAGGCAAAGCCAGGAGCTGGTGCCGAAGCTGAGAGAGAGAGAGAGAGAGAGAAGCCGTGGCAGCCAAGGACACACTTGGAGAAAATACAGAGAGGGCAGCTAAAGCCCTGGGAAGCATGGCACAGGTATGAGAATGCAAGAGAGAGTGATAAGGAAACTCTGGAGCAACTAGAGTGCCCATATGAAGGTCAGAGAGAACCCGAGGACCTGAATAAATCAGAGAGATATCTACAGCCAAATAGTGTGTATGAGCAAGAGAAACGCCAGAAGACTGCAGTTGCAGGTTACAGGGAAAAGAGTGAGTGCAAGAGAGATTTGCCGTGTGGAAAAAGACAACCCTGGACGTATGGGAATAAGCATACAAGGTCTCATTATCTAGAGGCTGAAAATATCCCTCTTTCTGGTTTTAAAAACCCCAAAGAGAAAAGCTTTTACTTACCAGATAAAGCTGAAGAGTTTTGTAATTGTAAGTTCACAGCTCCGTGTGAAACTCCGTCACGAGCACTCCGATTCAGCTCAGCTGGGTTACAAAAGGGAAACCTGGATAGGTTGGAAAGTTCCCTTAATTATCCCACGAGCAGAGCAAGTAAGGGGCTAAGCTCTACTCAAAAGTACCAGCAGGGGCAGTGCCTGGGAAATCTCTATTCCAGTATATATGGTAATACCCAGAGAGGCTCTAGCCCGGTGAAAGAAAAGAACTTCCTGGTTGACGTGCTTAGGCAGCAAGTCTCTCATAGTACTCCTAAAGTACAGAATGAATATACCAGTCAACCAGAGATGATGGAATACCAGAATGCTGAGGAGAATGATACACAGGAATTAATGGATTGTTCTTTATCATTAATTGAACCTGAATTCTCCCTGAGATAAGGAAAAGTAACTTGGTGTCTTAACTTCAGTAATACAGCAACAAACCTGTAACTCTCTCTCTCGAGGCAGAACAGGGGTATGCTCTACTCATAGCTACCAGGGAGAGAACCTTACAGCAATATTTAAGCTTTTTGTTCTTTTGTTGATTTATCCTTTAAAAGCTGAAGAAAGCAAGTTATGTTTACATTTGTTATTGTACATGAGATGTCCAAGCAAAGCATATAATTTATGTTCCTTGAAGATAAAATACCCTCAATGGGACGGGGAATAAAAACCCTTTGATTTGAAGAAAGAAGTGTTTGCGTTTATATTCGTAAAGGCACAACTACCACCCTCCAGGGGCCTTGCAATACAGGAGGCTACCGCTTGGCCAGTGGGGGTGTGACACTGTGCATATGTGGTTGTGGGGATGGGGCAGCTATGTGCATGTATGTGATGCAGGGATGGGATGTCTGGGCATGTGTGTGGTAATGAGTAGGGGAGTGTGTGTGTGGTGCAGGAGTGGGACAGCTGTGTATGGGATGTGTGTGTTACGTGTACTGGTGTCTCTGTGATGCGAGATGGGGTGTATGGCCTGCTGCATTCTCTCATTGTAGACCTAGTTTGATTGTGCTTGTGCAAACAAAGCTAAGTGTACAGAGAGACAGACAGATCGATTAACCCTAAAAAAAAAGCGATTTCGCCTGATGTGACCCACACCTAACAAAGGCAACAAGGTAACCTGCAGGAATGGCTGGTACAACGCTAGCCACCTTACTGGGGAGACCATGCTGGGCTTTAGCTGCTGCTATTTACTACACTACAATGTTAAAGCAGGAAAGCCCAAGTGGCTGATCTACTGATGTCTCTGGCGAGACTGAACTATACTCTGTCCAAGAAGCAGTTTCACATGAAAAGGGTGTACTCACAGCCCCACAAGCACGGGCAGCCCTTTCAGGACATATGCCATCTATCTGATAATTTATTTAATCCATCTAGCAATGGTCTCCTTAGAAACGGCATCTCCTCTGCACAGCCTGGCAAACAAAACAGACAACCTATCAAACTTCCTATCTCAGGAGAGTCTGGTACATGCCCAGGCGATGCAGTCCATCCTTCAGCTATCCCCACACCTCCTTCTTGAAGGTTGAGAGGGAGATAACCTGATTCAGATTAAAATCCTAAATTACCTTCAGCAAAAAGGAACATGCCACAGGCCGACCTAATCACCAAAATGGGATCCTGACAAGAAGCACCTGTATCTCGGAGATGCTTCTAGCTGGGCAAATAGCCACTAAAAACCAGGGCTGGTGCAAAGGCAATGGGCACCCCAGGCAAATCTTTAGCCTTATGCCCCTCTCCCCCCTCCCACAAATAATCGCAACACCACTGCTCTCCCTGCAGGTAAAAGAAATGCAGTGATGGCTCCGAGTTTGCGGGGATGCCAATATCGATTTTAACTTTGATCACTGCTGCTCCTTGCTGTATTTCAGAAGCTGTAGTGCAAGGTGGCCGCCTAGCAGAACTGGCCTTTCCAGTAGTCTTAACTAGGCAATCGCCTAGAGCAGCACCACAGCAAAAGGCTGCCATTCCTCCCCCTCCCAGTCTTCCAGGAGCAGCTCCCTTCTTTACGTTATTTCTGAATGTCAGCACCAAAACTATAAACTGAGATACCACGGAGCCTCATGTTCCAGCACGCTCAAAGGCCCTGCCAGTACCACACCTACAACAGAAAGCACGTGTCAGAGGGAGGGTCTGACAGGGGCTTCCAGCATGCTTGAACACAAGACTTTGCAGTGGCTTCATTTACCATTTCAATGCCAACATTCAGAAATAGCAGAAAGGGCAGTGCTGTTCCTTGAAGGACAGTAGGAAAGGCAGTGGATGAAAGTTTTATAGGGCTAGGGTGGCAGGCAGTAATGGCTGAAGATTTGCCGAGGGCAGATGATACCCCTTGGGCAAGCCCTGCCATCTAGTCTTGCTTAATGGTTGGGCCAGCCCTGCCAGAAACACCGTCTACAGTGAAAGATCCTTCAGGGTTACTCCTATATATGAGCTCAAAGGAAGCACCTCACATACAACATAACATCAAGTTAAGGTCCCATGGGGGAATCAATAACTGAAAGGGAGGGTTGACCACCATATCTGATGCGCCTCGATAACTGGACCACTTACAGGTTTTCAGCGACCGAGCTTCCATCTACCCAACCTCTGGAGTAGGCCAAAGCCACCACCTGCACCTTCAAAGAATTCAGGAGAGAGGGGAAGAAGGCTCCTACTCCAGACTAGATAGCTAAGTTGACCCCCAAGAGAAAATGGAAATCTGAGAGGCAAGACTAGACATTAGGCAAGACTAGACATGTAAAACAGCTTTTATAAAATTACCCCAGGGGTCATGTGTGTAAAGGTTAGCCCAGATGTAGGCATGTTCTGAGATGGTTTGGGCAGAGCACAGATGGAGTCACAATTTACGTGTGTAGTTTATAAAATACGTACATATGCATGTATTTTAAGTGTGAGCATTTACACCTCCCGAACAGGCATTAAATATCTACAGCTTCAATCTAGCCACGATTTCAGCTGGTTTATAGCTAGTATTTTATAAAAGGACACATAGGTGCTTATATGTCTTTTTAAAATAGGCTTTAAATAGGCACCTACTTGGCCTGCTGACAAAGGGAGTCTGTTATAAAATTACCATCACACAGACTAAATGCACGTTCTTCTACCCCCATATAGTCCTTGCAATTTTAAAAGAAGCCATTTCTGTGTATAAAGCTCCATTTCTTGTGCATAAACAGCTTTTATAATTATTCCTCATAGGGAGTAAGAGTTGAAATCTTGAAGGCAGTGTCAATACTTTCAAATCTCACACCTGTCGGTAAAGGGAGAACAGAGTTGAGTCAAAGAGCTCCGTCATTCACAGTGCAATCTAATCTGGAAGGAAGACACTGTTTCAAGAGAGCTACAGACTGGGTATCTTATACGATAAGCACTACCGGCCGGCACTGAATATCTGCGTTCCACTGTCAGTGCAGAAACCATCCGGATAGGCTATCCGCATAGCACTGTCCTAAGTTATGCAGATTGTTATTCAGATAGCGATACTGAAAACTGCCACTCTCCGGATAACTCCTGGCACCACCCATGCTCTGTTCCTGGACTGCCCAGCACTACTTGGGTAGTGCCAAAGCTGTATGTAAGGATACCTAGCTGCACTACTTGGAGAGCTGCTGAATATCCCTCTCGGCAGGACTTACCCAGGTGCTGCTAACCAGATAAGTCCTTTCACATATTAGGCCCTCCGGTTTTATAGAAGCATGTAGGAAACATGCAGGTGGAGAAGTAAGCCTGCTGTAGTTAAAGATTGAGTTATCCTTTAATGGGTATCGGGGCCGGTCCAATCATTAGACAAACTAGGCAGCTTCTGTGGGGCAGCAAAGAGCAGGGCATTCAAAGCTAAACAATAATATTCTGACAGCCAAGGGGTACAGAAGGCTTAAGGTTTGCATAGGGAGCTAATACCTTCAACCAACTTTTGGGCCGGCCCTAATGGGTATCAAGAAACTCTGTAGAGAAAGAGGAGGGCTTGACATTCTATATTCCCTCTATTCAATCCATCGAGATCAAATTCTAGCAAGCTGTTCTAAACCTCGGTCTGCTTAACCTCACAAGTTTACGAATGTGCTTTTATTTGCTTCATTTAGTATGCAATAAATCCATTAATGGAGAGCTTGACAAAGCCCAAGTGCCAGGTCTACATGGTAACCAGAAATTTATACCTGGGATTTGCTCCCCCCCCCCCCCCCGGATCACGGGCAGAAAACCCCTCCTGTTCTACCCACGGAAGATCAGATCCCCACAGGCAGGAGTGATCTCTGCTGCAGTCGGCTTACAGTAGATGCAACAGACAAAGCTCTGGTAATCCGAAGGTAAGGCCACTTGAAAATGGAAATAGAAACACAGAATAAAATGATGAAAGAAAAAGACCACATGGCCTATCTAGTCTGGCCTTCCATATTAACAACTACAACAGTCTCCTTTTTTCCTTCAGAGATCCTCTGTGTTTGTCACATGCATCTCTACAACCTCCACTGGGAGACTATTCCACAGATCCACCACTCTTTCCATAAAGAAATATTTCTGCATATCACTCCTGAATCTATCCCCTTCCACCCTCATCCCGTGTCCCCTCGTAGTAGAACTTGCTTTCAATTGAAAGAGGCTCTCCTCATGTGCGTTTATACTACGGAGGTATTTAAACGTCTCAATCATATCACCTCTATCCTGCCTTTCCTCTAAGATGTACATATTAAGATCCTTAGGTCTGTCCTCATATGCTTTATAATGAAGACCACTAACCATTTTAGTAGCTACCCTCGGTACCAACGCCATCCTGTTTATATCCTTTTGAAGGTGCGGTCTCCAGAATTGCACACAATACTCTAAATGAGGTCGCACCATCACCTTTTTTCTGCTAGCCATTCCTCTCTGTATGCACCCAAGAATCCTTCTAGCTTTTACTGTCGCCTTTTCTACCTGTTTAGCTACTTTAAGATCATCAAACAATCACGCCTAGGTCCTGCTCTTCTTTAGTGGAAAAAAGTACTTCACTCCCTATACTATATTGCTCCCTTGGATTGCTGCAGCCCAAATGCATGACCCTGCATTTTTTAACATTAAATCCCAGCTGCCAAATTCTAGACCATTCTTCAAGCTTAGCTAGATCCCTCGTTATCTACACCTTCCTGGGTGTCTACTGTATTGCAGATTTTGGCATCATCCGCAAAGATGCAAACTTTACCCAACAGTCCTTCTGCTATATCACTAACAAAGATGTTGAAAAGAATCGGACCAAGGACAGATCCCTGGGGCACACCACTGGTAACTTCATTCTCCTCAGAGTGAGCTCCATTTACCTGTACTCTGTCGTCTTCCACTCAACCAATTTCTAAACAATCAGTAACTAGGGTGCTCAGTTTTTTTTTTTTTTTTTTTAATAAACTTTTATTAGAACAAGGCATCATATTACAGTGACAACCATTTTGAACGCATAATAAACAGTTACCCGGGCAGGGCTGTGTCTTGTCCACCGCCCCGGGATGTCAACCAAATAGTGGTTCAGTTCAACCAGCATAAATATTTACAATATTCCTCATTACCCACCCTCCCTCCTCCCTTATCCCTCCCCCTCCCCACCCCCCCTCGCAACCCCCATCTCCCCTAACCATCTTTCCGGGAACCTTCCTAAACCCATCCTCAAGCTAATAAGCACGTATATCTGTACCATGGCATGCCCCTATCCAGCTCTTTGCGCCCCACTTTAATTCACCTGTAATACTTCGTTACAAGTACCAGGCCTCAGGGTATGAATATAGGGCTCCCAAGTCAGCAAAAAGAGGTCCAGCGCCCAACCTGTCCTCTAGCCCCCCTCTTCTCCAGGAGCATCAACTGGTGAAAACTGTTACGCCATTCTCAGAAGGAGGGAGGAATGGGCTCCCTCCATCTACGGAGCAGCGGGCCCTTACCCACCAAACATGCTTTCCTAATTAAGAGGCGCTCCCATCTTCCCTTCGGGTGGAGTGGTCCAAGTTGATCTAACACCACAAAAGACCCTATCCAGCTAAGCCGCTAACGCAAGATTCCACTCATATATTTCCGGATCTGCATCCAGTACTGGCGGACTTTCTGACACCCCCACTACAAGTGTCCCAAATCTGCCAGAGGACAGCGGCATTTCGGGCAGCTCCCATCGGACGTGAGATGACTTCGTAAAGCTCGTCTTGGGGAAAATGGGCTTGAATAATACATTTGAACTGTATCTCCCTCCACCTAGCCCCTTCTACTAGCTCCACGATCCTACGCAGGGCTCCGTGAACCGAGCCCGGCATCACTTCATGACCCAGCTCTCTGGCCCACGAAAGCTCCTCTACAGAATAGTCTATCGGAGGCACCCATGCCTCTATACGTCTCTTCAGCCCGGCAATTGAGGGCAGAGAATCCACCCCTAAAGCAAAAAACTCTAATATCCGCGCTGCGCGCTCCACCACAAGCCCACCCCTCGGGAGCGAAGCAACATAATGGGATACCTGCACATAAGCAAAATAGTGTCGGTTATTTAGCTCATATTCCGCGCAGAGAGCCGCAAAGGACTTACACTTCCCTTCTTGGTCTACCACATGCCCTAAATTCCGTATCCCCTGCTGTTCCCAGAGCCGAAGCATAGGCGTATCTGATCCTGGGGTAATTTTAGTACATTCCCTTGCAAGGGCAGCCAGCTCGAAACTTCAGGGGACTCCCCCCACCATCTATTTAGTTGTTGCCACGAGTATCGTGCCGGCAATATTAGCACACTACGGGTCACCCAGTCTGGCAAACTCGGGCCCACCAGGTGCAATACCGCCGTCAAGGTCTGCGGGGCCACAGAAGCCTCCTCCAACGCTCGTGGTGTAAAAACCTCTGTTCCCCCCAGCCAATTACCAATATGTCATGCCTGACAGGCCAAAGCATATAACCGTACGTCAGGGATCCAAATCCCCCCCATCCCTCCATCTCCTCTGCAGGCGGTACAGAGGGACACGAGCTCTCGCCCCTTTCCACAAAAATCTCCGGAGTTCATGATCTAAACAACTTAGGTCCCGCTTCCACAACCACACTGGAAGTGTCTGCAACCAATATAAGATACGCGGCAGAATTACCATTCCCAACGCCGCCGCCCTACCCAACATAGACAGCGGGAGGGGGGCCCACGCTTGTAGCTGTGTATGAGTTTTAAGAAGAATCCGGTCCAAATTTTTCCGGTATAATTGCTTAGGGTCCTTAGTCATGGTTATGCCAAGATATACAAAAGATTCCTCTGCCCACTGGAGAGGGAAGGTCTCATCCCAGACCGCCCGGAGTGTTCCCCCCACATCTAACGCCTCTGATTTGTCCATGTTAATTCTCAGCCCTGCAAAATTCCCAAAGTGAGAAAACTCCTCCAGCAATCTAGGTAATGAGGTTTGTGGGGACAGCAAGTGCACCAACATATCATCAGCAAAGGCAGCCATCTTAAACCCGGATTGCCCTATGCTCACCCCTTTTATTTCTTTGATCGCCTCAATCTTCCATATCAGAGGGTCCAGGGACAGCACAAAAAAGCATAGGGGATAAAGGACACCCCTGTCTAGTACCTCTCTCCAAACAAAAGTCATCTGACAGCACTCCATTACAGAGCACACTCGCCGTGGGCTGTGCATATAAAAGCTCCACCATGTTACAAAAAGGCATCCCGAGCCCATATTTCGGTAACAGAAATTTCAGGTAAGGCCAGCCCACCCGGTCAAACGCTTTCTCGGCATCGAAACTGACCAAAATCGATTGCAGCTTATGTTGGTGGACCCACTCTAATGACGTTAAAATCTTACGCGGATTCCGCACAGCATGACGTCCTTTCACAAAGCCCACTTAGGACTCATGCACCAAGTCCCCGAGAACCGTGGCTAAGCGCTCTGCTAGGACCTTGGCTAACACCTTCAGATCAAAGTTAAGTAAAGAAATAGGTCTGTAGGACCCAGCATGCATGTGGTCTTTGCCTGGTTTGGGTAGCAGGATAATGTGTACGTGGTTCCCACCCCAAGCGAACGCCCCTTGTGCAATCCGGCGGTGAAATACCGCTACCAGCGCCGAAGGTACCAAATCACCCAACAGCTTATAAAATTCGGCCCCCAGACCATCCGAACCCAGAGCTCGGCAGCAGCTTGCCCGCTGGATCACCTGCAAGGCCTCTTCCACCGTAATCGGCGCATCCAGCTGCGCCCGCTGTGTTGCCTCTATGCGGGGTAGCCGCACATCCCTCAGATAAGCCTCCATATCTGTGGCGGGATCAGCCCCTTTCGCATACAGCTTCTGATAGAACAACCGAAAAATCGGAGCAATCGCCCGGTTCTCCTTTTGCAACTTTCCCTGCTCATCCCCACAACTGCTCGAGCCCCCTTACCTCCCTGGAGGCATCTAGCCAGGAGCTTCCCCGGTTTGTCCCCAAATCGGTAAAGCTGATATTTGTAGTACATAAACGACTTATTAGCCCGCTGATGGAGTAATTCGTTAAGGGCTGTCTGGGTCTCCCAGAGCGTCTTCCTATTTGCCACCGATGGGGCACTAGCCTGCCTGCGTCTAGCTCTGTTCACTTGCTTTTCCAGGCGGACAATCTGTTTTGCGATTAATTTCCGCTTGCGAGCCACATATCCTATAATGTCTCCTCGCAGGACCACTTTAGCCGTCTCCCAAAACAATTCCGGGTCTCCGCGATGACGTTCGTTATGAACCGCAAATTCCTGCCATTTCTGTTTTATGTATACGGAAAACTCAGCGTCTCTATATAGGTCCACTGGGAATCGCCAGATTCTTGCCTGTGGGGCAGTATCATGCCACTCCAGTTCCACCCAGATTAAGGTATGGTCAGAGATTTCCAGGGGGCCAACCTGTGCGTCTGTGACATGGGTAAAAAGTCTCTCTGAGACCAACACATAATCAATGCGGGCACTCGAACCATGTGCTCTAGACTGGTGTGTAAAATCTCATTCTCCTGGATGCAAAAGTCACCACGGGTCCACCATCTTCAATCTATGCCACAAGTGTTGCAAAGCCCTGGTGCCCTGCCTCCGTGTCCCACCATCCCCTTCTCTAGACGTGTCCAGCTCCGGGTCTAGCACGCCATTAAAATCCCCGGCCAAAATCAACAGGGCGTCTGGCATTTGTTCAACTCGAGAGCCCAAATGCGCATACAGTGCACAATCTAACACATTTGGGCTATAGAGATTACCCAGCACCACAGGATTCCCCTCGAGAAATCCCATATAACACATATCTGCCATCTGGATCCATATACACCTCCTCTTTGACAAACCGAACTTTGTGTATCAAAATTTTATTTATTTTTATTTATTTAATACTCTTATATACTGCGCTATTCGACATCAGTGCGGTTTACATGGAACATCAAAGAGTTTTTACACCGTAAAACTGTGGGGTTACACCATAAATTACAGATAACAGGGAGAATTAACTTGGATAACATGTTAACTATTTACACAAAAATGACCACTCCACCCTTCCTTCCTCTCGCTGGGGCCCCCCATTGTTGTCCCACCCATTCTCTCTTAAGTTTAGCATGTTCCTCGAAGCTCTGGTGGGTCTCTTGTAACAGCAATGTCACATTTTTGTCTAGCCAAGGCCTGCAACACCTTATATCGCTTAATAGGACTACCTATGCCTGAAGTACCTTGCCCCAACCACTAGGCCTGGAGGAGTGGCCTAGTGGTTGGGGCAAGGTACTTCAGGCCGGAAGGTCGGGGGTTCAAATCCCACTAGAGGACAGCAACCTTGGGCCGGAAGGACTGGGGTTTCTAGTCCCACAGGTGCTCCTTGTGGTCTTGGGCAAGCCACTTACCCTCCATAGCCCATGTTCCCCTGTAAAATAGTTATCTCCAAGTTATAATGCCATGTTCAATGTAATTTCAGTTTGTTCAATGTAAACTGCACTGATACAGAATAGCGCGGTATATAAGAGAATGTAAATAAATAAATAATAAAATACTACATTCCAAGAGATGATCTTCACGTCCACAGATCACAATAACATATTTATTTCAACATATTACACAATATAGGAAAGGAACCTCCCCAGCCTGAGGTCCCTCTCTCCTCTCATCAAGTTGGTTCCCTCTCCCAATCCTATAATATTCCAGGAGGCTGCTATTTCTCCCTCCCTCCCCTCCCCCCTTACCCTCTACTCCCCCTCCCTCCTTCCCCCCCTTCCCCTCCCCCCACACCCCCCCCCCCCCCGCTTCCTACTGTCAGTCCCTAATCTCCACCTCTCCCCCATAGAGAATCACTTAAGATGTGTGTGGAACCCCCCTCCTCCCGTTGATCTTCATCCTTCCATCGCCTCTTCCCTCAGAACCCCCATGACATCTGGTCTCTCTTTATTTTTAAATTCTCCTTGCCCCCTTACCTTCCTCCCTTCCGCCGTCCCCTTCTTTTGCTATCCCTTCCCCCTAGCAGAGCCCTCTCTAATACCCACTCTGGCAAGGCCTTCAACCTTTGATCTGAAAGCAATCAGATCAATTCCTTACCTCCCGGATTATACCCTCCCCTCCCCCTTACCATACAGCTCCAAAATAAGGTACCTTGCCATCTCTTCCATACCACATACACACAACCCAACTCTGCAAATGTAGTCCTTTATGCCACTAACTGCATAACTCAGGCAGCTGTCCAAGTCTGCTCTCCGCGTTCTGCATATATAAGCCAGGTGGGTTTAACTATGTCCGCGCAAAGATCTCCAGAGTAAATACTGTGGTATGCTATATCCCGGTTCATCTTCTGCACTAACACATTGTGGAACCGGTTGACACTGATCTTCCCATTAGTAGCCAATGTCTTGCACACATCTTGTTCAAATGTTCCATGGATCGGCAATCACTCCACCCTTGATGGAGTTTTATCCCCTCGCGGTTTCCAACAATCTCTTCTTGGGGTTCTCATCCATGAGCAATTCAGCAAACTCATTCTAGCTGCTTAGCAAAAATGTATGGCAGTTCAAGTAATACCGGGATATTGTAGAACTCAGGCTTCAATACGTCTGACCCCTTTGAAACGTCGTGAGGGGGACATCAAGAACAAAGACAGGAATAGAGGGACTTATAAGCAGGCTTCTTCCGAGACTCTCCCCGCACTGCTCACTAGTTGTAGACATATATCGGTAACTACCGAGTATAAAATAACACTTAATACTTTCAACTGCACATAGTGCGCTCTCTGTTGGCTCTTTATACAATGTCCATCCCTTGATATCACCAGTGTCGGTACATCCGAGTAGATAGTGGTACCCTCAAACGGCTGGTTGGATATCCTGCAGATGTTCATTCAGCAGCCTTTAACGAGTTGGGATATGATTTATTAATTTTCATTCCGTCCGACAGGTACCTTTGTGTACATTCCCGTTTCCAGCAGGCCCTCTGGAAGCAGAGCATTCCCAACCAGTCTGCAGTCATGGGGAGCCGCGATGCTCCCCCGAGCTCGACGACACTTGCGCCATCAGCTGCTCCACGTATGGACTCGCTTCCGCTGCCGATCCAAAAACTCGGTGTGCTCCCTGGTACAGCACGTGCAGCCAGGCCGGGTATTGAACGCTGAAGCGAACGTTCGCCTCAATCAGTCTTTGGCACAGTGGGGCGTAGGCTTTGCGGCGGTGGTTTAATGCAGCGTAGTAGTCTTGTGTAATTCTGATCTTCATGTTCCCTCACTCGACCACTCCCTTCTGCCGTGCTGCTTTTAACACTGCTTCCTTCTGCGTGTAGAACAAAAGTTTTGCTAAAACCATTCTGGGCCTACGATCCTTTGTTTGGGCCCTACTCTATGGGCTCTTTCCACTAGATTGGGCCACTCTCATCTTCGCCGTCCCTCAAAGAGGCGGACAGATTCTCCACATATTCTCTCAGGTCCTTATCCATGATTGACTCAGCGATGCCCAAAAAGCGCAAATTACTATGTCGGGACCTGTTCTCCAGGTCGTTGAGCTTCATTTCATGGGCTTTTGACTCCCTCTGCACTGCTATCAACTCTCGTTTTAAATTCTCCACCTCTTCCTCAGTGTGAGTAATGCGGGCTTTTGCTTCTTGCACGCGAGTGCCCAGGGTGGTCAGCGAGCTCTGGATTGTATCCATCTTCGTGTGCAGAGCTTCAAATTGCAATGAGAGTGTATTCGTGACCGCAGCAGAAATCTCCTCAAACATATTTGGTGAGGCCGCGGCACTCTGTTTTGGAGGTGAGTCCGCCATTTTCGGCGGCCCCGTGGCACGTTCTCTCTCACCTCCCCAACTTTGCTGAAGTCGCCATTCTTTTTTCCTTGCGCATGGTGTGTCCCCTGCCCCTTGCCGATACTCCAGATCACCGAGCAGCCAAAATCCGCTTCAACTCACGGCTCTATGCCAATGATTAGAGGAGGGGGGCCCCGGAGCTCGAGTGACTCGCGTCCTCCCAAGCTCACCACATCACATGATCCCCGGCGCTCAGTTTGTTTATAAGTCGCCTGTGAGGAACGGTGTCAAAGGCTTTACTGAAATCTAAATACACCTCATCTAGGGCTCTCCCTCGGTCCAACTCCATGATCACCCAGTCAAAGAAAATCAATCAAATTTGTCTGACAAGACCTGCCTCTGGTAAATCCATGCTGCCTCAGATCCTGTAATCCACTGGACTCCAGAAACCTTACTATTTTCTCTTTCAGCAGCGTTTCCAATAATTTACTCACCACCGAAGTCAAACTAACCAGCCTGTCGTTTTCAACCACATTCTTACTTCCGCTTTTGTGTAAAGGCACCACATGAGCCTATCTCCAGTCCTTTGGCACCACTCCTGACTCCAAAGAGGCATTGAAAAGGTCAGGCAGTGGAGCTGCTAGAACATCCCCAAGTTCCCTCAGTATTTTAGGGTGTATCCCATCCTGTCCTATCGCTTTGTCTACTTTAAGTTTAGCTATTTTCTCACGAACACAGTCTTCTGAAAATTCTTCAAGATGCCCCTCACTTCTGTTCCTGTTTGCGGGTGTTTTCTGAGGTCCTGTTCCTGGTTCTTCATCTGTGAACACAGAACAGAAATATTTGTTAAGCAATACCGCTTTATCTTCATCAGCTTCTACATATTCTTCCCCTTCACCCTTGAATCTGACAATACCACTTTGGACTTTCCTCTTCTCGCTAACATATCTGAAAAATGTCTTATTCCCCCCATTTTATTGCATTGGCTATTTCCTCCTCCTTTTGAATCTTTGCCTTCCTGACTACTTTGCTAGCTTCTCTAAGTTTTTCCAAATACAGATGCCTGTCTTCCTCTCTCTGTGATCTCTTGTATTTCATGAAGGCCTCCCTCTTTTTCTTCACCTTTTCAGCTACTTCTTTCGAAAGCCATAGCGGTCTCCTTTTCCATTTTAACAAAAAGGTTGGTTGCCCTTAAAATTTCCCCTATCAGTTTTGCCCACTGTTTTTCTACATCCTCCAGCTGTTCCCATCTTGCTAACGACTCCCTGAGGTATTGACCCATCTTGGCAAAGTTAGTTTTCCTAAAGTCTAAGACCCTCACTTTTGAATGGATTCTAACAGCCCTAGTCCTAATACTGAACCACACCAACTGGTGATCGCTGGATGCAAAATGATCTGCCAGTATAACATCAGAAACACTTTCACCATTGGTAAGCACCAAGTCCAGTATGGCTCCTTCATATGTGGGGTCTATTACCAATTGCCTGAATAGTTCTCCCTGTAGCGAATCCAGGATCTCCTTAATTTTAGATGATCCTGCAGCAGGAATGTGCCAATCAACATCTGGCATACTGAAAACGCCTATCAATAGCAATTCCCTATTCCTAGCAATGCTGCATATGTCTTCAGTTAACTCTGTCCACCTCTTCCTCTTGTGAGGGAGATCTGTATATCATGCCAATGCAAATAGATGTCTCTTTCCCTCTTTCTAGTTTAACCTTTTAGGCGCCAACATTCCACATGTGGAACATATGTTTGCAATGATATAGCTTTATCAATTTTCAAGCAAATTAGATGAAACTTTGTCAATGAGTTTATAGACATTGACCCTCTTGAGCAATAAATTTTTTTTTCCAATTGGCGATATACCTCCTTCTACAGTATGCCAAAGTAGACCAAAGTTGGCACTTTATGGTTTATGTAATATATCCCTCTACAATTTTGTTCTCACATGTCCGTCTGTCTTATTAGAGTAAGATTCATACTCTGGAATGTTTTATGAGTGTGTTGGTCAGGTTTTATGCACGTCGGTAACCTATTCATGTTTTTGAGATTACTTCTTTCCGTGTGTTCCACTTGTGGAACGTTGGGACTTCCGCGTGTCATTTTTTTCATTTTACAATTTCTGCCATATTTTTTGCAGGATTGTTATTCAACTAATTCTATATAGTTATAATGCCTAAATACCGTTGCCTGACGCTTCAAGAAGCTGTAACACGCATTGCAGAAGATTCAGATGTAGAAGAAGCCGACATTTTGATTTTGCCACCCAATGATGAAATGGCTGCTTCAGACACTGAAGAAATTGATGAAGAAAATTTGGAGTCTATTGAGCCTGGTGAAGTGTGTGGTGAATTAGATCTGGATATTCAAAAAGTTGCTAATGTGGAATCAGAGGGAAGTGATCAGCTGGTAGAAAGTGACAGTGACAGTGAGCTCTTATCTAATTATCAGTCAGCTCAACCAGCAAAAAAGCGTAAGTGGATAAAATCAACCCCAAAATGGATGAAGAGGGACGACTTTTTGACTCCAATGCCAGAAGCATCTCCCGAAAAATTAGCCGATCTTCGCACTGATTTGATTGATAAATCTCCCTTTGACCTCTTTATGCAAATTTTTGGTGATGATTACGTTGATCATCTTGCCAGTATGACCAATATTTATGCTCATCAGAAATTGGCAAATATTGATACAAATGGGGACGAGCTGATTCGTTTTTTTGGCATTTTGCTCCTCAGTGGATACCACCAGTTGCCCAAAGAAAGTCACTAGTGGTCGACCGCCGAGGATTTGAGCAATATTGTCCCAAAGATAATGAGTCGCAAACTTTTCCGGGATTTGAAAACTTACTTCCACATTGTTGATAATCTCAATTTGCAACCTGGAAAAGTAGCAAAAATTGAGCCATTTTACGATCACCTCACAGCACAGTTTGCGAAAGTCAGTGGAGTGTTCAGTGAAAACTTGAGTATTGATGAATCAATGGTGCCATATTACGGGCACCACAGTTACAAAATGTTTATTCGAGGTAAGCCAATTCGATTCGGTTACAAAGTGTGGATGTTGTGCTGCCCTGCTGGGTATCCATTTTCGATGCAAATTTAAACTGGTGCCAAGGAAAAAGATGGTCCTCAGTACAATGTTCCACTTGGCACTAGAGTTGTTCTTGATTTGATATCAGTTGTTGAAAATCCAAATCATCACAGCTTGTTTTTTGACAACTATTTCACTTCATATGATCTCATGATTGATCTGAAAGCAAAAGGCTTTCGTGCTGTTGGAACTGTTCGTGAAAACCGTACCAGCAAGTGCCCATTTGTTTCTTCAAAGGAGCTTGCCAAAAAGCCTCATGGCGAATATGATTACCGTGGTGATGGTAATGTGGTGTGTCCCCATTGGAATGACAACAGTGTGGTTACAGTCCTGTCAAATTGGATGCAGCCAAAACCTCTTCAAAATGCCAAATCGATATTCTGTCAAACAAAAGCAAAAAATCATTATCAAGCAGCCAAAATTGATTGGAGCTTATAACCAAAGTATGGGTGGTGTCGACTTGTTAGATCGTTTGCTAGGTAGCTACCGTCCTAAATTATGAAGCAAAAAATGGTGGTGGAATTTGTTTGCCAATGGTCTAAATATGGCCGTTGTTGCTGCCTGGCATTTGCAATGTCATCTTTTGGGCAAACAAGCCCTGAGTCACTTGGATTTCCGCCATGAGGTTGCTTTGGTGGCTATGAAAGTTGGACTCGAGGCTATCGTTCTCGAAAAGGTGGCCCAACAGCTTCGATTCCCTCTGCTATTACAGCTTCAGCTAACACCTGTCACTATTTGTTTTCTACAAGCCAAGGTTGTTGCATTGTCTGCTCGAAGAATACAAAAAAATGGTGCCAGTTTTGTGGCAAGCGCCTGCACGAGAAGTGTTTTCCGGATTTTCACTCTCGCTGAAATTTTCCCTTCAAGCTTTATTCTGTACAGTCATCTCAGTGTATCTAATTACTTTTAAAAACTGCTTAATTGAAGTATTTGTTTGTTTCCAGTTTACGATATTCAATAAAAAAAGCAATTAAAATTTTTGAAAAAATGACGCTTGGAGGGGCCAACGTTCCACAAATGGAACATGCTTTTTCCTAGGAAGTACATATCCAAATTAGCTGAAAATGTATATTTGACATATTTACAGGTAGTGTACTAAAATACATAACAATTAAGTATTAGAAGCAATTGCTTCTATGAGCGGCCTCTCAAAGGTTAACCCACAGTGCCTCCTCTCTCTCTTTTTCTAATTTAACCCACAGTGCCTCCTCTCTCCCTTTAAAGCTCTGTAATTCCAAAGCTTTAATATTATTTTCTACAAATAGTGTCACTCCTCCTCCCCCTTCTTCCTACCCTGTCCTTTCTGAATAACGTATAGCCTGGTATAGTTACATCCCAGTCATGGTTTTCTGTGAACCATGTTTCTGTAACTGACACTAAATCCAATCAGCCTCTCCCATTAAAGCTTCAACATCAGGGATATTATTTCCCATGCTATGGGCATTTATACACACCATTTTCCATATGTTACCCCTTTTACCCATTTCTATAAAGGTATTTAATGTTGCACTTACCTGGGGGCTTTCTTCACCCATCCCCAACGAATCTAGTTTAAAGC
The DNA here is from genome assembly GCA_033557465.1 of Ichthyophis bannanicus. Lineage (NCBI taxonomy): Eukaryota > Metazoa > Chordata > Amphibia > Gymnophiona > Ichthyophiidae > Ichthyophis > Ichthyophis bannanicus. Next base: position 601,421,194 of record CM066036.1, on the reverse strand, counting down.
CGTCTTCAGTACATTAGCCAGTCTATTACTGAAGACGCGTCAACCTTTCTTGGACAGATAGACGTCATCTCTGCTCTGCAAACCTTGGAACAGCATCCCATGGTCCAAGAAACCAAAATGCTCTCGATGACACCATCCACGTAGCTATGCATTCATCTCCAGGATGCAAGCCTCTTTGCCTTGGCCTTTACCATCAACAGGGAGGATTGAAGAGAACACCACCTGTGCACATATCTGCTTCACCCTCTGTCCCAGAGCCATGAAGTCACTTTTGATACGCTCAGAGGGATACCTGGCAGTATCATTTGTTCCGACATGGATTAGCAACATTGGGTAATAGTCAGTGGCCTTAATGAGTCTCGACAAACTCTCCATAACATTTCAGATTTTGGCACTTGGCAGACAGCGTACCTCTCTGGACATCAAGTCTTGTCGGCAGATGGACACCTCAATACCCCTCAGAAGAGAGTCACCAACCACCACTACCCTTCGCTTCCTTGTGGTCACCGATTCTGCAACTTTGGGGTATTTGAGCTCTGGTTCCTCCCTTTCCAGGGATGCTTTCACCTCCTCTGCTAGCAGGACTGCATAATGGTTCTTCAATTCAAGGGCTGGAGAAGTTGGATTGGTGATTCTGCAGGCCCTGCTGACCTGTGTCCAACCTTCTTCATTCTGTAGGTACCCATCTTCTCCTCTGCTGGAGAGCTTGGTTGTTGCAAGAAGCATCTCATCAATGTACTTCTCACAGTCTTGAATGTTCCTGAGCCTCGCCACCTCCTCTCCGAGTTCCTCCACTTGTTTCCTGAGAGCTTCAGCATGCAGGCACCCTGCACATTGAACCAGTCCTTCAACTGACATTGGGACCTCTGTCTGAACAGAAGCAGAATGTGTAACGGGGGCAACAGCTTTAGCGATACGATTTTTCCCAGCCATTGTTCTGTTTGTGGAGCTTAGGTATCTGTTAAAGCAAAAGAGAGAGATCTACCAAGTTTGATATGTATAGCTCAGATTTGGAGAAAACAAGTCATTCATCTAATTGTTTCAGAGAGAGATGAGGAAACGTACAGCAGCACCAAACCTTTGTGATACAGAAACTGATGTGAAAAAAAAAGCAAAGGGAAAAAAGGACAAAGTTTTTCTGCGAGAAGGGAGACATCTGAACAGCATTTTGCAATGTGTCTCCAAGAGGCACTGCTGATTTGAAAGAAGTAGCCTGGTAATGAGGAGGAGAATGGCCTGCTGCCCCCCAAAAATAATCATAATAGGAAACATTATTTTCTCAAAGTATTACCAGGAGACCGGCCGCTCATATCTTCCATGCTTTCTCTGTATTTCTGTGCTATGAGGGAATACAGCTTTGGGAGAATGAGATTTTTCCCAGCCTCAATCAGTGCTTCCGCAGTGGCCAGGTGCATGATTGTGTCGTCGCTAACTTTCCAGTCCTTTACGTCTATGTTCTCCAAGCCTCCCAGTTTGGCCAGCTGCTTGTGAATGACCTCGCCATTGCGGTTGAACTCCCAACTGCGATTTTTGTATCCGAGGGCATCTCCAGCCGCACTCAGCAGCACGGCCGCCACATACTTTTCAATCAAACCAGAACTCATGACGACAATGGAAGAAATTTCCTCTAAACCTGTAGAAAAAAAAACAAAACAGCCTCAGAAATTACATCATTGGTTATAGAGAGCACGGTCACTTGCCATAGCATGCTAGGACATAGACCACTGCTTTACCCTTTCCAGTTTATCTCCTGTAAGGCAGAAAGAACAGAACAGTGCGAGAGACCTGGAAATGCTGGATGGACTGAATGAAGACTGAAGGGCTTTGGATAGCTCCTATCTTATCAGTGATTTGGAGTGGGAGAAGCAGGTAGGAATCCCAGTTATTCTACTGAGCTGGGACAGCGAAAACAATTAAAGGGAGAACAGAGTCTTCATGCAGAGGGAGGGACAGTGGTCAGATAGTACTAAAGAAGAGCCCATGGGTTAGCGGGATGGATTAAAAGGAACCTGCTTCAAACCATTTGCATGAAAGTAAAGACATTAATATTATTAAAAATAAATTCACAGTTTGTTTCAAGCATTGATTTAAACAGCCACAAGAGACACGTTCGGAGAACATCTCCATCAATGGATAAACAGCCGAGAGAGAGATGAAACACTGACTGGCTGACAGAATAATATGTAGCACAGGCCTTGACAACCCACTAACAAAGCTAATAGTTACAGCCCAGCTCAAACCCTACCACCTATCTCCACCCCACAACCTGTAACAAGAAATCCTGTAAATAAGATGTTAAATCCCTTTTCTCCAAGTTTAACGACCTGATCTATGTAATGTTCAATGTTACTGTTCCAGGTAAACTGCTTTGAATACAAGAAAAGCGGTATAGAAAAATTGTTAAATAAATAAAATAAAGATATGCCACGTATTAAGTCAGAATAAAGGTCCATACATTCATACCTTTAACCTCCAACACTTTGCACTCCTCCCTATTCTATTTCGCTTCCAAACTCTCTCCCCTTCTCCATCCCCCCCTAGCACTCCCACTCCTCTGCCTTCCATCCTCCTTCCTTTTTATTTAAGCTACTGCCTCATTACATTTTTGCTGCCTCACTTCCCCTCCCTCCCATCTTAATATTTTTTGTTGCAGGCCCCAATCCGGCTGTCCTCTTCTGCTCTTGGGGGCTGTGATCCCCGTGGGCTGCCTGCTGTCTTCTAGGCCGTGACTGTGGCGCTCCCTTTCAATTCTGTCTGTGGCAGATGAGATCCCTACAGGCAGACAAAAGAGGCAGAAGCTGTGATTGTTGCAAAAACCCAAGTGCTTTATTTTTTTTCAACTGGGGGGGGGGGGGCAAAAAATCTCAGGCACCAGGTGCAAATTTCCGATCACCATGGCGACTTGGCACCTGGGATTTGTCAAGCCCTAATAGCATAATGTAGTGTACAGAAATAACTAACTAATCAATTACCAATCGGAAGCCTTTCAGAAACATTACAGCACTATGAAATTACTGGAAGTGTTGTCATTCAGGCAGGAGAGTACAACAGGCTAGGCAAGATGAATTACATTTTGTTAGCAAGCTACCATTCAAACTTCAACTAGTCAGAAGTACTCAAGACTTGCTAAAAGTGGGGAGCTATATTGGAAGGTTCAAGCTCCTTCAGAACCATTACTAAATCAAAGAGTATGATCTGCCCAATAGATTTTTGGAAGGATCTAATCTTTTTATCAAGTGTGCAACACGTTCTTTGTTACTGTGGCTATTGTACTTGGTAAATTCTTCTGGGGGGAGGGGGCGTTTGGGGGAGGTGCAACAGCAGCCTAAAGCAGACCATAATTAACCCTAAGAAAAGCTAGGACGTGGTGATTAAGTAGTTTTAAGTTAAAGAGAAATGAAAAGATTGTTACATCACTTTCAAACTGGGTTCCAAAGTTTCCATACGAGAGATGATATTGTGATAAACAGGGCTTTTTTTGAGGGGGTACGCGTTGGTACAGAGCACCAGCACATTTTTCATTGTCTGTTAAAATTGACTTCTGGTCCTCATTAATTAAAGAGCGAGCTCCGTATATTCATACTGGCACCTTTTTTTTCTAGGAAAGATGCGGTGATAAAGGGCAAGCAATGTTATTAGTCACACTGGATTGATGGCTGCATTTGATGTTGCTGCTGTTAAGTGCCATTGAATTGGTGCAGACTCATGGCAACCCTTTGGATAGTTGTCCTAAATTGTGTTCAGTCTTCAGTCAAGTGGCTAATTGTTGAGAGTAGCATCCACAGCTGCTGTTACTGTATTGAACTAGCTCATTGCTGACCTTCCTCTTTTGCATTGACCTTCAACCTTACCAAGCATTGTGTCTTTTTTTCTAATGGTCTCTCTTTTCGATGATGTGTCCAAAGTCTAAAGTCAAAGTCTTGTCATCTCATCTTCTAAAGAAAGCTTAACTTTGATATCCTACAGTACCGACTGGTTTGTACTTTGTGCAATCCGTGGTATACATGGTCTTCACCAGCACCATAATTTGAAGGCATCAATTTTTTTTCTTGTCAGACTTTTTTTTACTGTCCAACTTTCGCATCCATATGACATTAAGGTCAACATTGAAATTGTTACTGACTTTAAAAGGTCCTAATCTGTAGTATCTTGGTGAGCTGAACACGAATATAACATTAAAAAAAATTTATTGGCTCTCGTTTTGAAGATATTGCATGTAGTTCATTTTTGACATTTCACCGTGTAAATTTAACCAGTAGGACATCAACAACATCCTAAATAAGCCTTGAATGATGTAATATTGCATCACATTGCATAATACCAGCATGCACACTTCATCCATAGTTGATTGCATCATTTTCTGATGCAATGCAATACTACTGCCAGATGGCTGCTGAAGCCATTTAACGTCAGCAGTGTACTATATGCAGTCGGAAAGGTTGAGCATTTAAAATATTTCAGACTGTGTGCGAGACAGTTTAAGCTACTGTTACATGTAACTTTTATTAATCGTATAATTTTAGCCATTTAGGTACAATACAGAACAGTAATGCAGCGAAAGTGCGTTAATACCGTTGGACAATTTCTGCTATATTTGTGGGGAAGTGACATTTGACAACCAGAAGAAAAGTATCACTTCTCAACTGAAGAAGGCATATCATCTTTACTTCGGATGCAAGATTTGGTGACCAAGACAAGCCTTGGGCCCCGCATATATGCTGCACTACATGTACAACACAGCTTTCACAGTGGTTGAATTGCAAAAGACCATCAATGCCCTTTGCAGTCCCCATGGTGTGGAAAGAGCCAAGCAACCACATAAATGACTTACTTCTGCTTGGTTCCTTCTCTTTCCAGCGGAATAACGAAGCAAAAGAAGTCGAACATAGTCTACCCAAACATTCCGTCTGCATTGACACCAGTTCCACATGGAGTTTCTGGAATAGGAAGACCCTCGCCATCAGAATATTCTCTTGATTCATCTGATCAGGACAAGGGTGAGCCGACCTGTTCTTCTCCTGGTCCGTCAGCATGCAGTGACCCAGATTTTCACTGGGATGCATTATCAACTCCACAGAGAATAACACAGGAAGAACTAAATGACCTGGTTCGTGATTTGGACTTATCCAAGAACAAGGCAGAATTGCTAGGATCAAGACTACAACAATGGAATCTTTTAGAAGATGTGAACATTACTTCATATTGAAAGCGCCACCAGCAGTTGGAGCCTTTCTTCAGAAAGGAAAGTAATCTGGTATTCTGTTCCGATATTGAAAGCCTCATGAATGCCTTAAAAATCACTCATGACCCACAAGACTGGAGACTATTTATAGACTCTTCAAAACTGAGTCTGAAGGCTGTGCTTTTGAACAATGGAAACCGTCTTCCATCTATTCCAGTAGCGCATGCCGTCCACATGAAAGAAACATACGATAATGGAAGTCAGTAGATGCTTTAAGTTAACTATAACAAGTACAGCTGGCACCTCTGTGGTGACTTGAAGGTAGTTGCAGCAGGGATATATAAAAAATACATGTGTTTCTTATGTGAGTGGGATAGCCGAGCAAGGGATTGGCACTACTTGCATAAGGAATGGAATCGCAGACAAAATGTAACAGTTGGAGAGAAGAATATCCAGCACCCAGCTCTGGTTGAGGCTCACAAAATCCTGCTTCCACCCCTTCACATCAAACTAGGTTTGATGAAAAACTTTGTGAAAGCCATGGACCGCACTTCGCCAGCTTTCCGATACCTGCATGAAAAATTCCCTCGACTCAGCGAAGCAAAGATTAAAGAGGGAGTTTTTGTGGGTCCTCAGATTCAAGAGCGGTTCAACAACTTGCTGCAGGGTGATGCGAAACAAGCATGGAATGCTTTTCGCCTAGTGTCAACAAACTTTCTTGGGAATGTTAGGGCAGAAAACTACAAGGAACTAGTAGAAGACATGCTGATGCAGTATCAGAAACCTGGCTGCAATATGTCTCTAAAGATCCATTTCCTTGATTCCCATCTCAATTTCTTTCCTGACAACTGTGGTATGGTTAGTGAAGAACAGGGCGAACGTTTTCACCAGGATATCGCAACGGAGCAGCAAAGATACCAGGGAAAATGGTCCACTACAATGCTGGCTGACTACTGCTGGACACTCCCCAGAGAAGCTCACCAACAGCTGTACAAGAGACAGGCGAAAAAAAATCTAAGAAGTAGTCTATGACTTGGTTTTTTACAGGTATTAACCGAAGGCCTATTATATTTACTATTGACATGCATTTTGTGATGTAAACATTAATTCTTGTAGATTACAAAAAAAAACTAGAGCCAACTTTGCAATTTCACTGTCATATTTGTGTTCAGCATATACAAATTGATAAGAAATGACTATTTTTATTTCAGTAACATGACTTTTGTAAAAATTTGTTGACCAGTGAAAATACCATGGTTTGGACAAGTCAAATCTGTATGTACAGAGAGATGCATCTCTGCTCTTGAGAAGCTTGTCTAGGTCCTTCATAGCTATTCTGTCAAGAGCAATGCGCCATCAGATTTCTTGACTGCTTGTCATTTTCTTATCGGATTATTTATCAAAGTAGATTAAAGTTGTCCACTATTTCTATTTCTTCTCCATCAACGATGAACTTATTGATTTTGCCAGTTGTTGGATCTTTGTCATCTTCTTCATCTTAAGGTGTAGGCCCATTTTAAAGTTCCTTGATCTTGAGAATCAAAATGTTTCAGATCGTCTTCATTTCTTTACATTTTCTCACTAATACTCTTAATATCTTTGTTTGTAAGACCGCTTTGATTGTATGATAAGGCGGTATAGAAATCCAATTAAATAAATAAATAAAATAAATAAATTTTCAGTCAGTAATATGGTATCACCAGCATAGCGAAGGTTGATGAAAGATTCAGTCTTCACACCTGCATTTGATATAGTTAATCATTTGAACAGAGTAGGGGGGGGGGTTCAAGGAACAGTATTAGATTGGTTTAGGGTGTTCTGGCATCACCAAGAGCAACTTGTAATAGGAGAGCATCAACCAAAAGAACGGGCCCTTGGTTGTGGTATGCCACATGGGTCTCTTCTCCTAATTAATTTAATCTTTGCATATTACCTCTATGTAAGATTTTGCAGGAGATAGTGATTTAGTATCAGTTTATATACACACAATGTACAATTTGTTTTCCCTATTAATCTAGATGTGTGTGTTTCAATTCAGGACATATGCTGTTGGGAGAGGGTGGTGAATTACAAAACATGTAAAACTGAATATGAAGAAGCCGATGATGCCAACTGGAAATTGTGGAAAGTTGACTGAAATAAGATTAAGAATTCAGGAAAATGCATTAATTCAAGACTGACATTCACAAATAATGTGGTAATACAGGGCTTTTTTTTTTCCAACTGTAGGTTTTGAAACAACTGTGCTAATATAAGGACGTGGTTCACGTGGCTTAGGCTCTCGTATTCACCAAATTAGATTACTGTAATATGATTTATTTTGGCTTACCACTAAAACACAAGTGAAGTGGGGTTTTAGAAGGAATGTCGAGGAGGAATCTGGGACATCCATAGCATATGTCCCAAACTCCGAGGCAGTGAAGGGAGATATGTGTAAGTGTCTTCTGAAACTGCTCCGTCTCCGCCCCAAAAGATGACTGTCCCAGTATCCAGTTCTGGCAATGGGCTGGTGCAGCTAGCAAGGCCAAATACGTGCACAGTTGTACGCCATTTCAGAAATGTGGATGTCCTCGAATTGAATGGCCAGAACCTATATAGACAAGGAACTACATGATGCAATAGGACAGAACAGACAGGAAAGAGAAAATAAAGGGACAGAATGGGGTGGGGGATATAGGTAAAACTGTCATAGGCTGAAGAACAGGGCTTTAGTGAAAATCAAATGCATTTTGAAAGAAGTGTGCTTTTAAAGGCAGCTTTGAAAGCTTTGTATGATGTCTCAAGACATATTGCACGTAGGAGAGCATTCCACCGACGTCTTCTTTCTTTGAAGGTCCAACTATTGTGTGGATTCCAGTGAAGTGGCAGAATATGTAGGTGATTAGCATATATGGATCCAAGCACATGGGTTCAGGCATGTAATATGAGAAGGGATGAGAGTGTCTGTGTACATAACTTTATGAACCAAAGTCAGGAATTTGTAACTGATCTGGGATGAAACTGGAAGCCAATGATGTTGAATTATGAATGGCGTAATGTGATCAAACCAGCAAGTTAAGGATAAGATGTGAATTGTGGTATTTTGAACTGATTGGAATTATTTTAGTTCCGATTGAGGCAGGCTTGTACAGATAGTGTTACATTGTTTCATAACCCAGGGCAAGCCATAGAAGCCTCCAGGCTCCCGTTGCCCCCTTCCTTTTGAGCTCCCTGCCCTCCTCTTCTATTCTTTGCCTACCTCGAATAACACCAAAACTGTTCATTTTTCTCACACCGTGCTTTATTAGTAGGTTTTACAGGCACCAGCTTATGGATCATAGCAAAACGATTGACACTCCATATTCGGGTAATATTAACCATAACAATAGCAATGATCATACTAATATTAAATACTAAAGTAACATACATCCACCAACCCTTGACAGGCCTATCATGGAGGGGGTACCGCAACGCTGTTGCTCGGTTGAACCCCACTGCGCCCCATGGCTGGGAGTTCCCCTTTAGTCCCTGCCATCAACCAACCTGTGTTGGTGCCTGGGTGAAAACCCCTTGAGCTTTCAATGCTCGTGGTATCCGAAGCCAGGCATTCCCGACCCCTGGTACCTGGCTTCCCTACTACCTGGTCCAATCACCCCAACATGGTACCTGTACCCCCTTTTTCTGTGACACCCCCCCTTTTTTGTGAGGTCCCACCACCAGGAGGGACCATAGCCTGATTCACCCTTTAGTGAGCACCAAACTGATGGCCCTCTGCAGATCCGCATTTAACACTTCCAGGCCAATTATTTAGCTGTATTTATATCCCGCTTTTCACCGGGTCAAAGCGGTCAATTGGGGGATACATTTAACACGAGGGGATATGAGACACATACACTAATACTTACAGGGAACATGAGCAATGGAGGGTTAAGTGGCTTGCCCAAGACCACAAGGAGTGCCTACAGGACTAGAAATCCCAGTCCCTCCAGCCTGAGATTGCTGTCCCCAGGTGGGACTTGAACCCCTGGCCCTCCGGCCTGAAGTACCTTGTCCTAACCACTAGACCACTCCTCCCTCAGGTATAGCCTATACCTAACCGATACCCAACTCCCTATAGCTTGAATCTGCTCTGCCTGAAACTCCGCCTGGTGTGTGGTGGTTGCTGGACCTATCCTGAATAAATGCAGGGTGAGGCCCTCCCTATCAAAACTGGCCTCCCCCGCTGCCCTGAGCCACATGGTTTTAAGTTGTAATTGGGATAGGCAAGACCCATCAGAATAGTGCAAGAGGGCCCCCGCTCCCCCGTGGCAGGCGCACCTGCAACTGGTTAGCCTTAGACCAGCCCAGGAAGAGGCGAATCCTGTCCCCCCTCCACTGTGACATCTTCAAGTCTCAAGACGACAGCTGCCGTGTCCATCTTGGATGAACATATGGCTTCGCTCATCTTGAAGGCACCTAAGATCATCAGCAACAGAGATAGCCTTAATGCATCTCCTCAAAATAGTCCCTGGTTACTACTGCCACCTTCAGGATAGCTCCTCTCAGCATGGGCAGAGTGACGGGCCTGCACCCATAGGGCCGCTGTATTGCCTCCCTTGTCCAGCCCTACATCACCTTCCTGACCATGAAGTCCTTAGTTATGTCCCTGCCCCCCCCCCCCCCCCAGCTTCAGGAAAAAGGCCATCCCCGACAGCATCAGTTTAGCGTGTCTGAGCGAGGTCTCTCTCCCTTTCAACCACAGCATAAACTCAGCAGCTGCCCAGGAGGGCGGGGGTCAAACCCCATTCCAGGTTGTATCCCCGCAGCTCCGCGACGCTTCAGTCGGACCCAAGATCTCCAGTATGCCTTCTATGTACTGGCTGACAGTGACACCATCAGCAACCTGCCGGCATGCAGCATCCAAGTTTCCACAATTCCTTTGGCATGGGTGTTGCCATGCAGGCTGTGGACAGGGCCAGCTGCCTGAAGCGATGTATCTGGAAACAAGAAAGCACATCAGCGATCTCGCTGACCTCCCCAGGTACATGGCTGGCAGTAATAAAGACATTCAGATCCAAAGTTCAGCAAAACCAGCTGTCTAACCAGAGTCATGACTCTTCCCGCATTTTCTGACTGTCGGTTTATAGTGAATATCACTGCCACTTATCGGATCAGAAGATTATGCGCTTGCCCAGAAATAAGGGTTTCCACATAGTCACTGCGATCATCTACAGGAACGTAATGTCCTTGGTGACACCCCGTTTGTGCCACTCGCCCAGCCACCTGTCATGGCACCACTGTCCATTTAAGTAAATTCCGAAACCGCTACCCCCTGCCGCATCCATAAACTCCAAATCCCGGTTGCTGGGGGGGATGGGGGGGGAGGGGAGGAGGTCCCTCCTAATGTTCCTACCATTATATTTAATTACGAACTCCTGCCACACAGCCAAATCTTCCCACAACCCAGCGTTTACCCTGATGAAGTGATGTCTCCTGCAAATGCACTTTGTAGAGTCCGCCAACCGCCTAATAACCACCCTGCCCATGGGCGTCACCCTGCATGCAAAGTTCAAGTGCCTCATGAGGGACTACATCTGGTTGAGGGTGACCTTCCTGGATGAACATGTTGCCTGCACTGCTACCTTGCTGGCTGGGAGACGTGTCACCATTTCCTTAGTTTCTATTTCTATCCCCAGAAAGAAGGGCCTGAACAACAGCTATCCTGTTTTGTTCTGAGCTATGGGTACCCGCAACTCGGCAGCCTTCTGCTGAAAACTCTCTAGTTGTGCCTGGCAACCCCGCCAATCACCTGTCATCAGCAGAAAAATACCCCCCATCCATGTAGTGTATGATTTTTCCCCTTGCCAATTTAGCTCCGCCATGCAATGGATGGCGACGAGGGAAACTCCTCAAAATAAGCACAAGACACCGAGCATCCCATAGGAAGACACTCGTCAAAGTAGTAAAGGCCCTTAAAGCAGAAGCTTCCTGGGTGTACTGGCAACAATCTGAAGGCTGCCTCCACATCTGTTTTGGCCAGCCAAGCCCCCCTACCTAACGCCCTCAGCAGATCCAAGGCCTGGTCCACTGAGGCATACTTAAAACATACTGATTGCTCCAAGTGGTCATTCACAGAGTTGCCATCCGGGTACGACAAGTGGTGGATAAGTCGCTACTCCCCCAGCTCCTTCTTCGGGATCAGGCCCAAATTGTGAAATTAGTAGGTTTTGCATGGGCCTGCTCTCGAAGGGGCCCGCTATCCTGCCCATTCTTAGCTCCTTATCCAGCTTTCCCTGAACCAACTCTGCCCTCACCAACGCAGATTTAAAGGTACCGGCTGTCCGCGGATCTGCAATAACCAAACTGTAACTACTGTGCCTTGCGCTTGTCATACCCAACTAAATTCCACTGCAATGAAAAACAGCAAGCTCGACAGCCTGAAAGTGGACTCATACAGACCGATATCGAGCATACCACTTCTGGCCAAAATAGAAAAAGAGGTACAAAGACAAATTCAAGACCACGTTGACAACATTCACCACTAGACCCATGCCAACATGGTTTTAGAGAACAACATGGCGTGGAAACCCTCCTCACCACATTTATCAATAATATAATCACAGGAATTGATAACATCCGGCAGGGATTTGTCCTTATTTTCCTCGACATAGCAGCTGCTTTCGACTCAGTATGTCACGCGCTCCTACTGGTGCGTCTCAGAGAGAAGGGTATTTCGAAGACAGCGATAGTCTGGTGTGAATCTTACCTCACAAACAGATGGCAACATGTATGTTCAGGTGCCTCAATTTTGAAACCTTTCCACCAGAAGCAAGGAGTCCCGCAGGGATCCTCCCTTTCCGCCCTGATGTTTAATATCTACATGCAGCCTAACTGTAACCTCATTCGCTCTTTTGGGGTAAACTGCCTGACATATGCGGACGACGTCCTACTTTACATGCCCTTCTTGACAGAAAACCCAGATCTTTCACCACTTACAGAATGCTTTGATGCAGTACCCAATTGGCTTCAATCCCAAAACCTTAGAATTCAGCACAAGAAAACTGAAGTGCTATTCATCACGAGGAATTTAAATTTCATCACACCAACACATATAAAAGTCAAGGAAGCAGAACTTCAGACTAAATCCTCGATTCGGTACCTTGGAGTCACCCTGGACCAGCGCCTTGACATGAATATCCACATAAGCAACACAGTCAGAGCGGTATACCACAAGATCCGTACCCTCAGGCACCTTTGTTTCCTACTTGAACCAAGCGACTTCCGGACTATCTATCAGGCACTAATCACGCCTTATTTTGACTACGCAAATTCAATGCTGCACGGTCTCCCTCAATCTACTTTAAACCCTCTACAGCAGGGGTGTCAAACTCCAGTCCTGGAGGGCCGTAAACCAGTCAGGTTTTCACGGTATCCCTAATGAATATGCATGAGATATATTTGCATACAACAGGGCAGTGCATGCAACTATATCTAATGAATATTCATTAGTGACATCCTGAAAACCTGACTGGTTTGCGGCCCTCCAGGACTGGAGTTTGACACCCCTGCTCTACAGCTTGCGATGAACTCGGCAGCGAGAGTTCTAATCGGAGCGTCTAAGAAAGATCATATCACACCCATCCTAAAACATCTTCACTGGCTCCCCATTCAGTCCAGACTATCTTTCAAAATTCTGCTGCTTACTTTCAAAGCAATCAATGGACTAGCCTCTACATCACTAGCAGAGCTCATTCATACCACACCATCCAACAGTTCTAGGAGATCGGCAGCTATCAACACATTAGTAGTCCCAAAAGAAATAACCCACTGCACACATGCTACAGTTAACAGAGCTTTCAAACTATGTGCACCGAGAAGCTGGAATTCTCTTCCACCCAACATATGAGCAATCACTGACTTGGTCCAATTTAGGAAGGCAGTGAAACACTACCTATTCCTTCAGTACTACAAGACAGACGTAGACACAGTAGCGTCACCTGCAGTCTAAGATAGATATTATGACTAAACCTACCCTATAAGGCACTCATGAGTATAGCCTGTATAATATGAAAATCCAATGTAAATAGTTACCCCAAGTTAACCAAGTTTTATTTCCTGTTACCTGTAAACACAGTTCATTATATGCAACGTGTATGTTTTATGTTCTATGTAAGCTGCACTGATGTTGAATAGTGCGGTATAAAAGAATGTAAATAAATAAATGCTTCTATTTTAATGGGCGTAGCAGCCCACCTGAAAACCACAGCCTCATTGCAGCCAGTGGAGTCCCTCCCCCTTGCCTTTTACTGCATCTAGATTGCCTGTGTCCCTCACCGCATATCGAGCAGGAGTGCCTGTATCTGCAGTTAACACTGAATCTACAGACACCTCCGTTGAGGAGCTTACATACTCCACGCCGGTCACTGAGGGTGACCTGTTGGGAGGTGGGCCCACTACTCTCCCCAATGCCGAGTCTGCAGTCCCACTGAAAGGGTTTCAGTAGCAGCCCCATGTTTCTACACAGGACACCATGCTGCCCCTGGGTCAATCAATCTAATCTATAGATCAATGTCCTTCTGGTCCCAGCTAAGCCCATTATTGCCTGCCATTTTCCTATGGAACTGCTCGTCATAATCTAACCATGCAGTGCCCCAAATGCTGTCCTGATACTTAAATAACCCACGACAATTCCAGGTGTTTCTCGTCCACCACACTGGCCAGGATACAGAAGGCGGCGCTTGTTTGCAATCAATAATTCTTGGAATGCTATCCGCCTTCTTGCCTACTAGCTTACATTTGCTGCGGCATCCTGCAGTCACTTTTCACTGCTTATCAGGCGCAGCAAGAGTAGCTTATCCACATACTCCCCTTTCCAGATCTTCTCCCTTTGGGCCAACAGCACATGGCCATCCAAAGCGCTCATAAGACAGATATATTCTGCTGGCCTTTCCTCTGACACCAGGGCCCCCATCAACCCTCTGTGCGTCCGTTGGCAGTTCCATCCCTTGCCCTTGTGTCTCACCTGCTGAATTACCTGTCGACAAGGGAGGTGGTGCCACGTTAGCCCTTCTGCTGCCTTGACATTCCCTCGCAGAACTCGTTGGTGCAGTGCTGTTACTAGCTACCATTTTCACTAAGTTTTGTAGCAGCCCCAGTAGCGGCTCTGGCGGTGAAAAGGTACAGGCCATGGCTCCCACCCCTTCATCATGCCTCTCATTTGGTAGCCCCTTGTCGCCTCCGACCACCCGGCAGCCCCAATAGTAAGATACGATAATATGCAATTCGTTTGCCCTATTGGTCTAGTTATGTCTGTTTCAAGTCAAGGTATAAACTAGTGTTGAGAGAGAGTGGTGGATTGGTGTGTCAGAAAGATCAGCTGATGACAATGCTTCTAAAATGACCCCCATAGTGATAAAAGATCATTCAAAATATAGCCACAAAGATTATTAGTGGACTTAAGTCTCAAGTGCTGACATTATTACATCAGAAGCTTAAAATTAAATACAAAGCGTTGATGCTGGCTTATGAGGGTCATTTTATAAACATCTTTTTCTTGCATATATGGACATATTTTTGATAGCACCTCGTACATTCATATATCGAGACTTGTACATCAACATAAAAAGTATAACACTGACAGCTATTGCACTCAGTCTCCTTCAAATAAAACACACTTCCTCCAGTGTTCCTGCCACTGCTGGAAACAATTTTGAAATGCCTCTTTCATTATGCTGTGAAGTTGCTGTGTCAAATTTTGTTCAATGGTCTCCAAGTTGTTGAATTTCCTTCTTTACAGTGGTAATTTCCATTTGGAAACTAGAAAAAAGTCACAGGGTAAGAGGTCAGGCGAGTACGGAGGCTGACTGACTTGGTATTTGGCCATGAACTACTGGACAAGATGTGATGCGTGAGCTGGGATGTTATCGTGAAACAGCCATTCACCATTCCTGTGCAACTATGGCCTCTTACGACAAATTCAAACGAGTCAAAACTTGGACGTAGTCCTCCTTATTGATGGTTTGGCCTTTTGGAGCATACTCATGATGAACAATGCTCTGGTAATCAAAGAAAATTGCAAGCATGACCTTGATTGACATTACTCCTCACTTGATGGGCTTTCTTGGGTCTGGGAGAGTTTGGACCGAGCCTTAGTTTCTGGGTCATAACCATAAATCCATGATTCATCAACAGTAATCATCTTTTTGATGATATTTGAGTCATTTTCAATGACTCAACTCCTCCCTGGCTGTAGACAGTCGATCTTCTTTTTTGGTTAAGGGACAGGAGTTTCTGCACAAATTTTGCAGATACATGTCTTATCCCCAAATCGACAGTAAGAATGGACTGTACTGATCCAAAACTGATGTCCATGTCCACAGCAAACTCCCTGATAGTCAATCGACTATTTGAGTGTATTGCAGCACGCACTGCTTCAACTTTGTCTTCATTCCTTCTCATGGATGGCCTTCCAGAACGTTTGTCACTGTCAACACTCTGGCGGCCATCTTGGAAATGTCTGTATCAGTCAAACTCAAGCACAACTCATGTATTCATCGCCATACACTTGCTGTAACTTGTCATAAGTTTCTTTGCACGAATCTCCAAGTTTCTGGCAGAATTTAATGCAAATTTGCTGTTCAATTTTTTCACTCATCATAAATCTAATGAACTGCTTGTACACAATACCAAACATCATGTAATTAAAAAAAAAAAATTACAGATGTGCTGCAGTCACACTACACTCTGCACATGCAGAACACATAACTAGGTAACTGCATGCTTAATAGCATCGTGGTATGACATGTCATATAGCTACACAAGTCTCGATACCTTTTGATCACACCTTTTATGAAACACCAACTGGCTTAAAATGTTCAAGTCTCATCAAGAAGATGCATACTTTGCCGGTAGGCATAGCAGGGGCACAGTCTGGATGGAGTATGGGTTGAGCTCACCAGTACACCCGTTGATTATAAAATACTTCAATGCGCCTATTTGTGAACGTTATGCATGAACTTTTTATGCCTGCATTCGAGGTTCAATTTCAGCCACTTATGCTAGTATTTGACAAAGACACATAAGTTGCCTACTCGGTCTGTTAATCCAGGTGCCCTGTTATTATTTTGGTCTTTAATGAGGGCAGTTTTATAAGGGCTTGGATTACCTACAGGCAAAGTTACAGAAATATGTCCTGAATAACTTGCTCCATCCCCTCACCGAGCAACAGAACTTGGGCTCTTGGGATTCGATCCATTCACTCAAAGTAATAAAACAATTCACACACACAGAATTATGTTAAAAACACAGTACTTTTAAGGCCTTAAGAAGAGGGAGTTGAGAGTCCTGCAAACTTGCGCAGTTCCTGTAAATCCGCTTCCTCCTTTATTGAGAGAAAGCTGCTGTATCACAAAATTTCAGCTCTAGGTCAAGACAAATCAGGTTATGGGTCAAAGTAAGCACAGACATATTGCTCAACTGAATTAGAGGAAGCAAAATCATTCTGTCCAGTTCTGCTAAACATGGCTTTGGGTACACATTTCTCTCCAGGCTGCTAATGAATTCCAAACTGCCTGGCTTTGGGCTGTTAGCACAGTCTAAGCCATTCTCCATATTAACTCTTTCAGAGGGCTCTACCCCACTTCAAGTCCCTCTCAATATGTCCCAAATAGAATGTGGAACATGTTACAGAATGGCTGATAATATCGAATGTAGCTCAGAATGCTTTTAGATCAGAAAAGGAATAGGGTGTTTTCCATTTTTGCCCCTGTTTTATGAACAGACTGCCAGAATGTCTACAAAGGATAAAAGATTATGTACAATTCAGGAAAATGGTAAAGATCTGGATCAGCATTGCAAAACTGAGACTATAAAAAGAAGTGCTGTTTGTTCACACATTATACAGATTATAGGAAAGATTAGAGTGATGTTAATCTGTGGTCTAAGAGGAAAGTAGCTGTAAGGGTTATTGGTGGGTTGGGGGGATGAATATTTTATTGCTCATTTCAGATTTTATGGATACGTAAGAAGCTGCTGGATCTGGAAGAGGGCGAGTATGGGTTTAGTGTCTGGGATATAATTGTTACTGTATTTTTATGTATACTATAGTTAGTTAATATAAAACCACCTTGAGTTGCTTGTAGAAAAAAAAACCATACACATTGTTTTAAATAAACAAGGTGCGCAGTGCAATGAAGAAAAAACAAAAAAACTAAGTGCAGTAAAAACCAAAATAAACTTTTAGCATGGAAGTAAAGATATCTTCTATGATAAAAAGTGCAGTAAATGGGTAGTTTTATAACTACACACCCATCTCCAACACACCCGTAAATTCAATGCAGCCAACTTCCTGGAGCAAACAATCCCAGCACTTCACCTACTAAATAACAAAAACCTGAACCAAGAGTCCTTCATCTCTAAATGGAATGAAATCCTATCTGCAGCCTCCCTACTTCCACCCAAGCAACTTCCTCAAAAACACCGCAGAAGAACCCCCTGGTTCTCTACAAACCTGAGAAACCTCAAAAGGGAGCTTAGACGCCTTGAACGTAAATGGAGACGCACTCAAGACCCCAATGTACATATTGCCTACACAACCAAACTTCAAACCTACTGCTCAGAAACCCTCACTCATAAAAAGAGAATAACACGAAAATATTATCCAACGAGCACTTAATAAACCAAGAGAGCTCTTCTCCATCACCAAATCCTTAATAAACGAACCCCTACAACAAGACCAGCCACCAAAAATAACTGCGCAGCTATAGCTAACCATCTGACCTCTAAATTCCTCCCACCTTTATCAACCAATTACCCCTAACCCACTACTGACCACAGCACCCAACCACATGATGCAGCCTTCTCAAACTCATGGAATGAGTTTCATCCCATTACATTAGATAATGTATCTGATGTTATTAAAGATTTGAATGCTTCAATCTCTGCCCTTGACCCTTGTCCTGTCCCCTGGATCAAATCTACCAGAGGTTTCCTCAGCCCCTACATTCTGAATATTGTACAAACCTCCCTGCAGACTGGTTCCGTACCACCTCCACTTAAGTGTGCCTCTATCCGCCCAATCCTAAAAGGAGCAAAACTAGACCCCACCTCCCCTTCCTCCTATAGGCCCATCTCTAGTATCCCTTTCCTTGCAAAGATAACTGAGAAACTTGTCCAAACCCAACTTCAGAACTATATTGATGACCACTCTCCCCTTGACTTATTCCAACACGGTTTCAAAAAGAATCACGGAGTTGAAACCCTCCTCACCTCTCTACTAGATTCCTTGTACTTACACACCCAGAACCCCGCTCAAGGATGCCTACTTATTTTCCTTGACTTATCTGCTGCTTTTGACTCTCTCCCCCACCATCAACTCCTAATCAGACTTCATGAAATAGGACTGAGAGGAACAACTCTAAAATGGTTCCAATCCTACTTAGACACCAGAACCCAACAGGTCCGTATTGGAAGTGATACCTCCCTCCCATGCACACTAAAACAAGGTGTCCCCCAAGGATCTAGTCTATCTGCGTTACTTTTCAATATCTTCCTTCAACCTGTCTGCAAGATTTTCCAAAACTATGCCATTCAGTACCAATTATATGCAGATGACATGATGTGCTTCACCCCATTTAACCTCACTAACCCTAATTTTACTAAACTAAATGAATGTCTAATCAGCCTCAAATCTTGGCTCTCCCAGCACAACCTTCTAATTAACCAATCCAAAACTGAGGTCCTTCAAGTATTTTCCAATCCCTCATACACCCCTCCTCCAACCCTCACCTTTGGTGATCTCACACTCACTATAAAAAACCAAGTGAAATATCTTGGAATCATCCTTGATCAGAACCTCTCCTTCTCCGATCAAATAAAAGA
This sequence comes from Ichthyophis bannanicus, assembly GCA_033557465.1. Lineage (NCBI taxonomy): Eukaryota > Metazoa > Chordata > Amphibia > Gymnophiona > Ichthyophiidae > Ichthyophis > Ichthyophis bannanicus. Next base: position 601,402,176 of record CM066036.1, on the reverse strand, counting down.
GAACCACCAATACAGTATATGCAAAGCTACATACTCTCCGGAACCTCAAACCTCTCTTAAGCCCTGACTCCTTTCGTATTGTCTGTCAGGTCCTCACAACCCCCTCGCTTGACTACTTTAATCTGATCTATCATGGCCTCCCCAAGAACACCATCCAACCACTCCAACTAGCCCAGAATACGTTAGCGCGGCTCATAACCAACAACCCTAGACGATCTCATATTACACCAGTCCTCTATGATCTCCACTGGCTCCCAATTCAACATCGAGCTAAATTCAAGGTTCTTACTCTTATACACAAAATTATCTCAAAGGAGCAGCTCCATGCCTCTCCCCACTCCTTGCCTTCTCCAACACCACAAGAACACACCGTTCCTTTACCAAAAACCTACTGACCATACCAACAACTAAAAGGCACTGTAAACAAACAAACAATCTACTAGCAACAGGGCCTTCTCTCTCTATGCTCCATCCCTATGGAATACCCTTCCTCATGAGCTGCGTAACTGTGTGAGCCACTCTGAGCTCCGAAAGAAGTTAAAAACCCACCTCTTCCTTGAAGATTTTTCCCTACCACCCTAGTACCTAACCCTCTACATCTACCTCCCCGCCCATGCTCCCTCAAATCCTATAATACAACCATCTGTAGCTCTATATATACATAAATAAAATAAATAACTATTTACATATTTATTTAACAGTTTTTATATACCGCGCTATTTATCATCAGAGCGGTTTACATTGAACATAAAATACCTAGACAGAAAAAACTGAAATAGGTTTACAGATAACAGGAAGCATGAACTAGGTTAGAACTGGGGAAAACTATATACATTTACACAAATTATTATTTACAATAATGCAGATTAAGGATGTTCATAGTTAGAGAGTGCATTGATAGAAATAGCTGTGGTGCTAAGGTAGGTGGAAGTGCAGAGTGAATAAGTGGTGCTTAATGGCCTTTCTGAATTAAAGGCCATTAAGCACCAGTATTATATTTAAAGATAATACTCAGTAAATTTAAGAAACTGAGTATTATCTCAGTTTCTTAAATTTACTGCTAATTTTTTCCACTTATTTACATTCTCTTATATACCGCGCTATTCTGCATCAGTGCCGTTTACAATGAACAAACTGAAATTACATTGAACAGGGCATTATAACTTGGAGATAACTATTTTACAGGGAACATGGGCTATGGAGGATTAAGTGGCTTGCCCAAGACCACAAGGTGCACCTGTGGGACTAGAAACCCCATTCCTTCCAGCCCAAGGTTGCTGTCCTCTAGTGGGATTTGAACCCCCGACCTTCTGGCCTGAAGTACCTTGCCCCAACCACTAGGCCACTCCTCCACTCTAATCAGTTGATCACTGATCATTGTAATTAGTTCATAAATTACTTCATATTGTTCACCTATGATCCTTGTTACTTTGTTCTTTGTAAACAGTTGAAACACACTGCCTTGAAACGTTCTATGTAAACCGTCTTGATTTGTAGAAAGACGGTATATAAAAAATGTTAAATAAATAAATAACAGAGTGCCTCAGTTTGTGGATGGAGAAGGTGCCTATATGTCTTTCTAGAGCATTAGCACAAACCTGCAAAAATCATACTTGTATTGAAGGAGCTGACATTGTACTTACTCAATAGCAGATATACATGTGTGTGCACGCTAACATTTACATGCCTTGCCCAAACCTCTCCCCTGAGCATACCTAGTTTCAAGAATGCGCCTTCCTGAACCGCACATACTCTTAGGCACACCCTATTTCATGGAGAAAAGGTTTCTAAAATAACCACCTAGAAGTCCAGGCTGGAAAAAGGAGAAGAGGGCTAGGAGTAGCATGAAGGGTGAATCAGCATCAGATGCCTAGTCACAGGTACCCAGCTGGTTTTGGTAGGTGAAAACTTCAGTGTATTATCCCTGGCTCCTTGGACAGCAGCTGTCCCATATTCCAGACTCACAGGAAATTTAGGAAATCCGAAAGGAAAGTTATTTTGGCTGAATCCCTTTCGTTGTAAGTCCTTGCACTCGTGAGCACATGAAACCACTGGACTGTGTTCCTCCTACTTTCACTTCTCAGTACAAGAAGCCCCCCGGTCAGCCTCACAGCAACAAGCGTGAAGCAGCTCTCAGGCAGCGTGTTTCCCATTCAAGATCCAGCTGTTCTTGAAAGCACCTAGTCAGACTCACACAGAGTAGAAAAGAAGTTGCAGCTTACCTCGAGCAGTCCGTAGACGAGCTGAGTTGAGTAACTTCTCCAGCAAAGCACGGCAGTAAGTAATTCCTGGCAGTGACCTCACTTCCTCGCTCCTCTGCTCTTTGAAAAAGGGACGTTTTGCTCTCCTCGGCTGCCATCTACTGGACTGAGGGAATCTAACAGCCGCCTATAAACATCCATTGGAGGATTTCAAACTGGCAGGTTTGCCGAAAGGTTCCTGTAATTTTTTAGCCATGAATTTTACACCAAATTTTAAGGAAAAGTGCACGCATGCGTTCTCTTGTCTGCTATCAATTTCTGTATTTTTACTTATTGTATCTCATTGCATTGTATCTGTTTCGTACTTGTTTAGCTTGGCAAAACATATTAAGTATGGTGATGGTGTGACACCGCAGTATTTAGAAGGGGGTTAACCAAAAAGTGAAACACTGCTGTACAGTTCTCTTTCTATAAAAAAGGAACTATAAAGCTTAGTAGATGCAATGTTCCCTCTAATTTTCTGTAGGCTGTGTGCGCATAAAATATCAGCTGTGCAGCTTTTGAAGGAAAGTTAAATTTTTGTGCGCCACATAACGACACTCGGAGTTATATACTTTAAAATTTGACTACAAGTCAGGATACAGTATATACACCACATTGATTTTAATTAAATTAAATGAAAATAGACGATTACTAAATGAAGCGGAAAATTTCTAGTAATTACAATCACAACTTTTAAATTTTAAGACATCTGTGTTATTTTCTTTCAGAATCAGAACCGTAATTTTTGTGCACTCTGTTGTAAAGTATGTGCACTCACTCGGCGAGGTGTGTGCGCGCGCACACGCGCCCAGCTTAGACTTGCAGGGTTTCTCAACCCCTGAGGGAACAGTGAGTAGATGGTATAGAAGGGCAGACTGGATAGGTTGTATGGCCTGACTTTGTTAGAAGCTTGTTTTTCCCAAAAGGATTCAGCAGCGTACTGCTGGCAAATTGCATAATAGTATCTCTTCAAAAGATCCTCACAGAGTGCATATACGCGAGAAATCGGGCGTCCTCCATGGTTTTAGTGCTTTGTTTATCAGCTCATTACATGCCGTTCATACCCACAGGGTTTTGAAGTTTGTACTCATGTCAATTCATGGTGCTTAAAAACTGCTTTTCCCATTCCTTGCATTGGCCGAAATGCGTCGGGGCTTTTTAAATCAAATAATGCACTTGTGATTATGACCTCCAAACCTTCGCTCTTCTATGTTTGTCCTTCGTTGCGAGGGTTGTTCCCTCTGTGTTCTTGTTCTGGCTCTATTTGCCGTCATGTTTCTATGTTCCTACTTTTTAAAAAGAAATGGCCAATAAAAACCTAAAATATTTATATTCATTAAATTTCAAGGAGAGAAATTAACATACAGAAAACTCCAGAATAATATAGTTAAGAATGGGGATGTTTAATTCAGAGTTGCCAAGTTACTCAGTTCCAAGCGTGAGATTTTAAACTTGTCCTGGATTTCTGATAATCTCGTTAAGATGCATTATGGAACCTGCAGCACCGATTCCAATAGCTAAAATCAGGGACTACAAATGCCATATTGCATTGCAAGGCAAATTTAAACCAGAATTGGCAAGAAAATCTCACTCCTGGAACTTGGCGACTCTGGATACACTATTAATCACAAATAATTTGCATGGCTAGCAATTAGAAATGTGCAGGGCCTAAAAGAAGTTTGGTTAGTCTTTTTTTAAAACAAATTTTCACAAGATTCGTGTAATTTTCAAGTTTTGTACATATTCATCTTAACTGTGCGCTTTCAATGCATGCTACAGCGTTTTTATACATGCAAATTAATTGTGTGTGCATTAATTTGTGGATATAAGTGCACTTTTAATTTTTAGGTGCCCAAACAAGCCAAAAATGCACAACTCTATTAGCAATATGCTGCTTCCAGACAAGGCTGGTGCAACCACTAGCAGAGTTGCCAAGTTACCCAGTTCCCAGGAGTGAGAGTTTTTGCCAGTTCTGGCTTTGAATTTCTGTTGCAATGCAGTATGGTATTTGTAGTCCCTGATTTTACCCACTGAAATAAGTGCTGAAGGTCCCTTAATGTAGCAGGATGAGATTGTCAGAAATCCAGGACTGTCTTAAAATCTCACTCCTGGAACTTGACCTCTCTGCACTAGGCCTGATGCTGGATCCAGAGCTCTCTGCCCATGCAGAGATGTGTGGGGAGCTCTGGACAGGGCAGGAGGGGCCGGCCAGAGGAAGAGCAAGGATGCGGCGCAGGCGGGCCACTCAACCCAGACATACAGGGCCAAATGTCTAGGCCCTCAGAATAGGGGCACAACCGGGCTGTCCAAGCCCTCTGCACCAAATTCTGCTCCCGTGGGAAGTCCCGCGGGTGCAGAATCAGTGCAAATCTGGGTCGTTCAGATTTTGGATGTCTGAATGACCCTGTGGCTTCGATGGGGTCTATTCTGCGCCGTGTTTAGCAGGGATCTACATCCAGTTTGGATGTATATATCCTCCGCTAAATGCCTGTGCCCAATTCTAGGCCCAAAGTTCTCCACACGTACACCGGAGATGTGCAGGGTGCTCTGGATGGGGATGGGGATGGGAGAAGGAAGGCCGGAGGAGGAGTCAAGGTGGAGCGGAGGCGGGACCCTGACCCCAGACGTACAGGGCCGATTCCGGTCACGGCCCTGTACGTCCAGGGAAGCTGAGATGGCCTGGGAACGTATTGTACCTCAGAGGTGGAATAAGTCACCGTGGTCAGAGCAATTGGCCCCATCAGCCCCCACGAAGCAGGTGAGCAACAAGGGTTCCCCGCAGCCCGATCCTGGCCTCAGTAGGCCCGATCGGGGGTTGGGCGGCAGAGGAGTTAGTTTTCAAATCTCTGTGGGGAATTGGGGTTTCTGCAAGGCGTCCTGGTTCCATGGTGATGGGGCTCCATAGCACCGGGCTCTATGCAGGAGCATTGGTGGGTTAGATGGGGAGGAAGTGGTATGTGCCCAGGGCCTGAATTGGGACACTTTCTGCACGTCCAGGCCCTTTGCCCCGATTCTGCTCCTTTGAGAACATCTAGCTCCCATGGGTGCAGAATGGAGTGCAAATCAGGCCCATCCAGATTTTGGATATCCCGACTGGCCAGACAGGCCCCGTTCGGAATTGGCCTCCACGCAAATAGTCCATTTATCTTTGTAAGTGACTTTTTTGCAATCTCTTTCATTACGTATAGATTTACAAAACAAAGTTTAATATTTGAAAGTTTGATGTCCAAATATGCATTTTTATAGGATTGTCCTGGGGGAATGGTATTTAGATGATTACAAATGAGTTTAATAAACAAAGTTTTGTGAGGGTAGCACTAGGAGTCTAAAAGTTAGTTGGGATGGGGCGCAAGGCTGAAGTTTCACCTAATACCCTTGCACCAGCCCTGCTTCCAATCCACAGAAGGGCCAATACACACAGAGAAAGCGGAGCTGCCCTCCTGATTCCTTCCATCTGACCTCTCTGGACTGCATGAAAAACTGAGGCGGGACCCTGTGGCTACTGCTGTGGAGGGTGAGCCAGAGGTGGCCGTGCAGATAGGCCCTGGGTTTCATGGTCTGTCTACCACGCGTCACCCCACCGTCGCAGTCTGCATCATCAATGGCTCCTGGACTCGTCGAAGCTGCTATTCATTCGTTCATTCTGAAATCAGGTCTCCTATCTACATCAAAGCTACTTTTCAAAAGGTCGCAGAGTTGGAGCAGCAGATTGGGACCGGTTGGGGCAGTGCATTCAGTAATTGACTTTATCTAGTCCCATTAAGAATCTGCAGCTGTCCCGGGGAGCAACAAAATAACTGCTTTGTGCCAGCATTTGGTATAAGAGCTGCCACTTGCAAAGCAACAGTGACAGCCGTTAGGGGAAGCGCAGCCTATTCCCATGTGCTCTGCGGCTGGTTGTGAGGCCTGATAACTGTCAATACTAGCGCATTAAGGGAGAGCGGATGCAGTCTTGGTCTTGATCTTGTCTGTGACTCTGTACCACTGTGACCTTCGGTACGTCCTGCCATCCTCTGCACCTCTATGCGTCCCTGACTCAGCCCTGACGGTATACCTTATAGCTGGGCCCTGAACTCTCAGTTCATAGAATATTTTTGAACAGGGATAATCTTTTACATGTGCTTGTACAGTGTTGCCTATGCTTTGTGGTGCTGTATGGATGTTCTGTGGTAGCAGTACTTAAGATAGCTTTTCTGCCAACTCTTTTGGCCTTTTAAATAGTCAGTCTTTACTGCCTACACCTCCACCTGATCTTGACTGAAGTTGACACTGACCTCTTGGTCTTACAATTTTAACTACTTTTCGATTTGTTACTTAATTGTTATTCTACACATTTATTAATTTGCTGCAGTTCTGGTCGCCGTATCTTAAAAAGGATATAGCTTTATTAGGAAAGGTACAGAGAAGAGCCACCAAAATGATAAAGGGGATGGAAGGATACCCCTATGAAGAGAGGTTAAAAAGGTTAGGGCTCTAGAAAAGAGATGACTGAGGGAAGATATATCATAGAGGTCTATAAATTAATGAATGGAGTAACATAGTAAATGACGGCAGATAAAGACCAGTATGGTCCATCTAGTCTGCCTAGTAAGATGTAAGATGCTGAGTTTCCTCTGTTGATTTTTCCCATGTGTAGATTTGTAAAATGGCTCCTTAAGCTCCACATATTGGCATATACACCTGCACTCCCGCACCTCCTTATTCATATTTTAGAAAAGGCTACATGTTTGCCAGAGCCTTTTCTAAAATACGGGTGGAACTGTTTATGTTCCCATCTACACATACTATGTAAAATATGCCTTCACATCTAACCAATCAAATTTTCACTGGCTAGAGATTTAGGATAATACTCAACTGAAAATCTAGCTGAATTTTGTCTTAAAAATAACTAGCTAAAAATAGCGCTTTTTTAAAAAACTCCTACAGGATAAGTGGCTGCAAACTAGCAGTATGCCAACAAAAATTGAATCGGAAATCCCAATTTGCCAGACTCTGGAAAAGAAAGGGAAATTTATTTCCTCCCACTCTGTGCAACATACAAAGATATCAGAGAAGCACATGCCCCAACACTGACAGAGGAAATCAAAGATTTCACACAAAAGAATAAGCAGGAAAAACAATGTATAATACTGGGGGGGGGGGAACAGGAGAAACAGTAGCAAAATGTGCTATAGCCGCCACACGGCAAGAAATGTAACCCGACCAGAGATAATATAGACCAGCACCAAAAACTGGGCGTCATGATTATTGTCCTCTATGTTCTGTAACTTTATTGTGTTCCCTTTTTATTTTAATCACGTACTTTGATATCAGGTGTACAATTGTCATACTAATAAAATTAACTGAATCTAAAAAGTCTGCAGATTTGGTATAAAGTAGCTAGAACCATGCTGCTGGGAAATTTTGAATTCTAGTTGCCCTAAGATTGGTGTAGACTGGGAGAGAGGGCGTGTGTCTCACATGAGTGGCATTCCTGCCCCCTACTCTGCCAGGCCCACGGAGAAAGAGTGGAAAACTTACCCCAAAGCTAGCCCGCCACACAGTCTCCATGGGCCCAGCTGCTGTTCCCCCCCCCTCCCCCCATCGCATTAGACTTCGACTGGGAGAAAAGAACAGCTGGGCCCACGGAGACAGCATAGCAAGTCAGCCTCCGGGTACGCTCTCCACACTGCTTTCGTGAGCTAGGTGGGGGTGCATCCCCTCCCAGCCAGCATCGAAGGTGGGCCACATCCACTGCAGTACTCCACTGTCTCACACACATGGACACTCTCTCCGCTGTCCAACAGTTTCTCAGCCGCACACTGATGTTACAGATGTTAAGTTATGCTGATGCCATCTTGTGGCTCATTGTTATATCTCACTGTTTTCCTTCTTCCTTGTTGTTGACACCTTTGACCTTCAAATGGAGTATATCATGGTTGCTGTGTTCCAGTTATGCTCAATGCGTTTTTATTTTTAATTCTGAAACAACCAACACTCTTAACCATATACACTCTCAGGCAGTGATGCACAAATGCGGGCCACACACACACACATTCTCTTTCACACTCTCTCATCAACTCTTTCTCTGGGCTCAGTTAACCATTAGGCAGACTAGTTAGCAGCTTCTAGTGGGGGTGGGGGTGGAGCAAACAATAGCTGCTGTCAAACCAGAACAAAGGATGACAAAATTATGGGGAGGAGGGGCAAGATGGCGAGAAGAGCTCTGCGGTGTGGCTGCTGCATAATTGTTCTCCCCCTTGGAAGTCCTTCTCTTCTTGTCTCCCTGTTATGGGGTGTAGGAAAAGAAAACAAGTTAAGTCTGCCCTCGGGCTCGGTTTTTTCAACCTTGGCTTCTCAGCGGATGTTAGACTTGTGTGACTTCCTACCTGCTGGATCTGTAGTGGCGTCTTCATCAGGGCTGGCTGATGATCAACTCTCTCAGCCCTGAGTGCATCAGGGATATGGTTATCCCCCGAGCAGCACACCCCCACCTCAACCCGGAAGTTTAACACTTGCTGAAGAAGTGCTTCATGATGGCATGCTGACTAGCACACTTGTGCGAGGGAGTGAAGAGAGCTCTCTGGCGGCGTTTGTGACTCCCCTTGACCTGAAGCAGCATTTGGCTGGAGACGTGGGTTCATCTTCTCCTTTGGAATCACTCTCAGTGGGAACTGGAGAGCTGCAGCTTCCTAGAGGCACAGGGTTAGTAAAGTCTGTAAATATTACCCTTGAAACGCAGCTTTGAATTCCTCCCTATCTACTGTGGCCAGAACTGTAACTAAAGACTTATTCCGTAGATCGATTGTTTATGCCATCAAAATTTAGAAAGACTAGGGGACATGCAATGAAGCTACAGTGTAACCTATTTAAGACTAATAAGAGAACATATTTTTTCACTCTACATACTACTACTACTACTATTGAGCATTTGTATAGCGCTACAAGTCATATGCAGCGCTGCACAGACATGTAAAAGACGGTCCCTGCTCATCAGAGCTTGCAATCTAGTCAAGACAGACAACACAGAAGGTGTAGAGAGGGATAAAACAAGGGGGAAAGCTAAGGAAACAAGATGATCAGGTGAGTCAAGATCCACAAGCATCAGCGTGTAATCAAACTTTGGAATTTGTTACTGGCGGATGTAGTAAAAGCTGTTAGTGTAGCCAGGTTTAAAAAAGGTTTGGACAAGTTCCTGGAGGAAAGGTCCATAAACCACTGGGAGAGGTGTGACCACGGCATGCTTGAAGGCTGCAGGGACAGTTGCAGTGGAGAGCAATAGATTGAGAATATGTGTGATGGAAGAGATAACAGAGGAGGAGATGGAATTAAGGAGACAGGTGGGGATAGGATCAGAGGAACAGGTAGTACGTTTAGAGGAGGAAAGAAGCGGAGAGGTTTCCTCTTCAGAGATTTTAGAAAAGGATGAAAGGGTAACTGAGATTGAGGGGGAAAGTTGGTATTGAACAGGTGGAAGAGGAGATTAAGCTGATCCAGAGGGGAATTGACGTCTTGTGGACTTTATCATGGAAATAGTCAGCTAGGATTTGGGTAGAAAGAGGGGGAGGCACCTTGAGGAGAGAGCTAAGATTTGAGAAGAGACGGCGGGAGTCAGAGGCAAGGTCAGATGGAAATAATAGTTTTGCTTGGTGAGTGATACAGCTGACTGGAAGGAGGCAAGCATGAATTTGAAGTAAGACAGGGAGGGAGCAGGATTTGAGCCAAAATCACTCAGCTGAGCGGGCACAGGAGCATAGGTAGTGGGTAGTTGAAGATAGCCAGCCCTGAGGTATAGTGTGCCTCACAGGACATGGGATGGGCAGAGCAAGATCATCCAGAGCAGAGGAGAGAGCTGCATTATAGGAAACTATAGCCTTATCAACAGACTTAGAAGACAAAGTGGAGGAAAGAGGTGATGAGACAATAGTGGAGAGAACCAATGGATCGATAGCATGAAGATTTCTAAAAAGATAGAAGGAGACTGGGTGAGATTGAGGCAGGGAGTGATAAAGAGTGAAGCTTAGCAAGTGATGGTCAGATAATGGAGTTCTATTAAAGGGAACCCAGGAAATCCACTGCTTGGCTCAATACAAGCATTGTGGAACCTGTGTCTTTTGGGGAAACTGTTAGGTACTTGTGACCTAGATTGGCCACTGTTGGAAACAAGATACTGGGCTTGATGGACCTTGGTCTGACCCAGTATGGCATATCTTATGTTCTTATGTCTTCTCATTGACTTTGACTCATGGCTTTCTTTATTTCTGGATTCTTCCTCCTCCCTTATTCTTGGTGACTTTAATATTCATGTTGATAACTCTTCTGACCCTTATGCTTCTAAACTCCTTTCCCTTACCTCCTCATTCAACCTCCAGCTCTGCTCTTTAGTTCCCATTTATCAGCATGGTCATTGCTTTGATCTTGTTTTCTTGTCTAATTGTTTACCCTCTAATAAGAACTAGGCAAGAAAACAAGGTCAAAGCAATGACTATGCTGAGGAATGGGGGCAGAAGAGCAGAGTTGGAGGTTGAATGAAGAGGTAAGGGAAAGGAGTTTAGAAGCATAGGTGTCAGAAGGGTTATCAACATGAATATTAAAGTCACCAAGAATAAGGGAACGAGAAGAAGAATCCGGAAATAAGGAAAGCCATGAGTCAAAGTCAATTAGAAAACATAAGAACATAAGATATGCCATATTGGGTCAGATCAAGGTCCTTCAAGCCCAGTATCTTGTTTCCAACAGTGGCCAATCTAGGTCACAAGTACCTAACAGTTTCCCCAAAAGACACAGGTTCCACAATGCTTGTATTGGGGCAAGCACTAGATTTCCTGGGTTTCCTTTAATAGAACTCCAATCAATTCGCATTGTACAGATGTAAATAGTTACTCCTGTTTCTTTCCAAGTTCCTATTCCTGTTATTTGTAAACACAAATCAAGTCATTTGAAATGTGTATGTAAAATGTTCCATGTAAACCGCACTGATGGAAAATAGCGCGGTATATAAGAAAATGTAAGTAAATAAATAAATAAATAAATAAACTCGCTTATCTGACCATCACTTGCTAAGCTTCACTTTTTATCACTGCCTGCCTCAATCTCACCCAGTCTCCTTCTATCTTTTTAGAAATCTTCATGCTATCGATCCATTGGTTCTCTCCACTATTGTCTCATCACCTCTTTCCTCCACTTTGTCTTCTAAGTCTGTTGATAAGGCTATAGTTTCCTATAATGCTGCTCTCTCCTCTGCTCTGGATGATCTTGCTCTGCCCATCCCATGTACTGTGAGGCACACTATACCTCAGGGCTGGCTATCTTCAACTACCCACTACCTATGCTCCTGTGCCCGCTCAGCTGAGTGAATTTGGCTCAAATCCTGCTCCCTCCCTGTCTTTCTTCACTTCAAATTCATGCTTGCCTCCTTCCAGTCAGCTGTATCACTCACCAAGCAAAACTATTATTTCCATCTGACCTTGCCTCTGACTCCCGCCATCTATTCTCAAATCTTAGCTCTCTCCTCAAGGTGCCTCCCCCTTTTTCTACCCAAATCCTAGCTGACTATTTCCATGATAAAGTCCGCAAGACTTCAATTCCCCTCTGGATCAGCTTAATCTCCTCTTCCACCTGTTCAATACCAACTTTCCCCCTCAATATCAGTTACCCTTTCATCCTTTTCTAAAATCTCTGAAGAGGAAACCTCTCCGCTTCTTTCCTCCTCTAAACTACTACCTGTTCTTCTGATCCTATCCCCACCTGTCTCCTTAATTCCATCTCCTTCTCTGTTATCTCTTCCATCACACATATTCTCAATCTATTGCTCTCCACTGCAACTGTCCCTGCAGCCTTCAAGCATGCCGTGGTCACACCTCTCCTCGAGAAACTTTCACTCGACCCTACTTGTCCTAATTATTGACCCATCTCCCTTCTTCCCTTCATTTCCAAACTTCTTGAAAGTGCAGTTCTCTGCCATTTCCTTCAGTTTTTCTCCTCTCAAACCCTGCTAGATCCATTTCAATCTGGATTTTACCCCTTACGTTCTACTGAGACAGCTCTTGCTAAAGTCTCCAGCGACTTGTTCCTGGCTAAATCCAAGGACCTTTACTCAGTCCTCATTTTTCTTGACCTTCCTGCTGCTTTTGATACTGTTGACACCACCTTCTCATTGACACATTGTCCTCAGTTGGTTTTAGGGGCTCTGTGCTGTTCTGGTTCTCTTCTTATCTCTCCCATTGCTTTTAGTGTTTGTTCTGGTGGTTCCTCCTCTACGGTTGGTGTACCCCAAGCGTCTCTTCTTGACCCTCTCCTTTCCTTTTTCTATACCCTCTCTCTTGGTGCTCTCATCTCCTCCCATGGCTTTCAATATCATTTTTATGCCAATGACTCTCAGATCTATCTGTCTACTCCTGATATTTCTCTGTCACTCCAAGACTGTATTTCTGCCTGCCTATCTGACATCGCTGTCTGGATGTCTCACTGCCATTTGAAATTGAACATGGCTAAAACCAAACTTCTTATTTTCCCCCCTAAACCATCCCCTTCCTCCTTTCTCTATCTTTGTAGATAACTCTCTTCTACTTCCTGTTTCCTCAGCTCACAACTTTGGGGTCATCTTTGACTCCTCCCTCTCCTTTTCCTCACATATCCAACAGATAACTAAATCTTTTTGTTTCTTTCTCTATAACATTAACAAAATTCTCCCCTTTCTGAACCCACTACTAAAACTCTTATCTACTCTTTAGTCACCCCCTGTCTCGACCATTGTAACCTTCTCCTTGCTGATCTCCCTTTGAGTCACCTCTCTCCCCTTCAATCTGTTCAGAACTCTGCTGCATGGCTAATCTTCTGCCAGCACCAATATACTCTTATAACCCCTCTTCTCAAGTCACTTTATTGACTCCCCTTCCATTTCCATATCCAATTCAAACTTCTTCTGACTTATAAATGTGCTATATCCACTGCTCCTCACTACCTTTCCTCTCTTCTCTCTCCCTTCACCTCTCCTAGTGAACTCTGATCTTCCACTAGCCTGCTTCTCTCTCTGCCCTTTTCTTCCACTGCCAACTCCAGACTCTGATCCTTTCACCTCGCTGCTCCTTATGCCTGGAACAAATTACCTGAGTCTGTACATCAGGCTTCGTATCTTTCCCTTTTCAAATCCATGCTAAAGGTTCACCTCTTTGAGGCTGCTTTTGAATCCTGACCCTTTGTTTTCCTTGTGTCTCATTATCTTTCCCTCTTTGGACCCTTATTCTCATCTATTGCATTTCCTGTCTTGATTAGCTTGTAAGCTCTGACGAGCAGGGACTGTCTTTATATGTGTCTGTACAGGGCTGTGTACGCCTTGAAACGCTATATAAATGATTAATAGTAGTAGTAGTAATGCTGTTTTAATTCTCCCTGCAAAGAATGTTTTTGCAACAGGCTCTGACTTTCCTTACAAATACTACATGATTTATTATGTAAGGGAAAACCTTTAGCTGTTATGACCAAGTTTTATTGCTAACAGGAGGCCACTGTTCTTCTGTATATGTAATTTCCTTGCAGTCCTACGATTTGCCCAGCTGCAGGCTGTAAAAGGCAATCTGTAGACAAGTTTTAGTGGCATAAATATAGTGGTGGTGATTTATTTTACAAACATTTATAACCACAGTCCAAAAATTATAGTGTTGTGGCCCTTTACAGAAGAAGGAGTTATTTGCCTGATAAAGAAAAAAGGGTTATGATGACCTGAGGATTTGGACAGATTTTGTCCCGTTTCTCATTTGCCTTTCTTTGCCAAACTGATTTAAAGAGCAGTAGCATTCTTGCTAAATGATTATTTAGAAACCAATAAAAACTTGGCCTGAGGACATTCGGGTTTTCAGGCAGGGTTTAGTGCAGAAACCACTCTTGTAACACTAATAGATGATCTTTGGATGTATCTGGACATGAGGTTTCATTGTTTTGTGGTTCTGCAAGACTGTCAGTAGCCTTTAGTATCACAGATTTTGTTATATTGGCGAGGAGGTTAGTGGGTTTTGATATTGGAGACAAGGTTCTGGAATTTTCTTTTTTTCCTTTT